>CM036590.1:65240478-67640478 GCA_020745705.1 Hemiprocne comata
CCCTGTCCCCTGGCACCACATCTGTCTTTTTAGATGTATCCAGGGATGGTGGCTCAAACACCTCCTCGGACAGCCTGGATCCCCAAGTCCAAGTGATCCTTGCCTGTCCAGCCAGATGGCCTGGTGGGTTGGAACCACTGAAGTGGGGACCTGCCTTGTCCCCTGCAGCGACGTGGCAACTGGCAGCGTGGTCAGCTGTCCCAGTGGCACTGGGTCCCTGCTTTGCCTCAGCACACCTTCTGCTTCCCCAGGTAGAGCAAAGCTTGGGACTAGCAACAGGCATCTGAATGCACTTTAAAAAGGTGGAATTCTAGGATCTGAGGGGAGAGAAGGCAGCACTCAGAGGCTGGGAATTTGCCTTTCTTATCCACAGGGGACAGCTGAGGCACTATGGACAGATGTCCATGCTGGTTATGGAGGTTTTGTCACTTCCCAGAATGAAATGTGACTGCATAAGAAACGTCTCCTTGTAGGATGACTTCCTTCCTTCAAGGGTGCCTGATTTATTGCCTCCCCTCTCATTTCTTCTAGGCATATGTGTATGGTCATGCGTGGGGTACAGAAAATAACCAGTAAAACAGTAACCAGCACCATGTTGGGGGTGTTCCGGGAAGATCCAAAGACCCGTGAAGAATTCTTGACACTCATCAGGAGCTGAAACTGTGTTACACTCTAAATGCACTTGGGAGGTTGTTCTGTCCAGTGTCAATGTCTGTTCTTCCTTGTTCCTACATCTCACTTTTAACCTAAATCGTTGTGAATTGTTGTCACAGTCTCTGTGCAGTAAAAAAAAAACAAACAAAAAAAAGACTTTGGCAGATGCAAAATGATGCTGGTGTCTCAGAATGACAGAATAGGGGGTTAGGAATGGTTTTTTCCCCCACTTACACTGCAGGATATACTGCTCTTAGGAGAAAAATGGAGCTTGGGAGTGAAGCAGATATTGATGAAATGGTTATGTTTCTTAGAATAAATAAGGAACAGCTGCAAGGCTGTGGATCCTTGTAGGACCACTTCTGCTGCAAGTACTGTACCTCTGCTGAAAAGGATGCTCCTGAATTCTCCCTGGCTGTATTTTATCACCAGTCTTGCAGTGGCTGTTTGAGTATCTGGATATGTATGTTATACCTCTTTGAGGTGTTACCTCTGGTGGTGTTTTATATTCTTGCTAGTATTAACTCTCCTCCTTTTTTATGGCTTTTTTGTTTGTTTGAGAAATTGAAAATACATTTTTCCTAGCCTCTTAACATGCAGGAAACTAATTTCTAAATCATTTGGGGCACAATCTTATCTCAATATAAAGGGTGTTATGCACCTTTTTCTCTGTGCCTCAGAATGTTTGACCACTTCAACTTTCTTACTATATTAAAGCAGAATTTAACATGGGGAAGTAGGAGGAAAAAAACCCCCAGAGTCTGTCTACAAAGTGCTAAGATATCCAAAGAGATTTTTAATGATATTTCTATCTCAAGCTTTCCTCCTTGCATTTATGTGGGTTAGAATGAGAAGGCTAAATCTGGTCTGGTAATCTGAAAATGAAGAGTTCTCTTCAGGTATTCCAAGACTTGCATCTCACAAATGTTGGACCACAGGTGAGCACTGAAATCCTGAACACAGCACGTTGTACCTCTGCTGCCTGATGGCAGGTCATTTCAGGACAAAGAAACCTGAAGTGACAACAATTTATTTCGTCAGAGCAATTGAAAAAAGGCAATTTCCAGGGCCATCAAAATGAATTCAACCACTTTTTTTTTTCTGTGCATGTGGCAACCTCTGTATGTGGCACTATTGGTACACAAAGTTTCAGTCAGCTGGACTTGGCTGAACTTCTTTGTTAGAATTCCAATGGGTGTTTTGTAACTCTTAATTGGGAAAACATGAGCCACAAATGAAAACCACCCTTCTCAAACTAAGCATGGGAGGCAAAACTTAGAGAAATAAAATGCCAGCCAGGGTGTCAGATGCCCACACTGCAGGTTCCCATGGTCGTAGTTGCTTTTCCCAATATGAATCCAAGATGTTCTGTGCACTAACCTCAAAGGCAGCTCCTGATCTGGCAAGCTCCATCTTACCAACATTCCTGCCTCTTGCTTCAACCAGTGTTGGAAATGAAAGGAAAATCATGTCTGGCCCAATTTCCCTTGGGCCTAAAGAGCTTTCAAGAATGGCAACCTCATGTGTTTAATTACACTAATTTACCTTGATGACCTTCACAACATTATTGGAAAAATCCTTTCTAATATCCTCTGTCCTGGATTCTGTAGGCTTAGATGCTATGAAAATGTTTGTCTGCTAGTGTAAATGAGCTGTGTGTTGCACACTTATAAAATACACTAACTCTATGGCTTTTGTTCTCCTTAAATGATTAAGAGCAGATCTTGGTGGTCTTCAGTTCTGTGTATGTTTCAGATACCCAGCTGAGAAGCCTTAAATCTTTCTTGCCTAAAGTTCAGAGTAAAACTCTTTCTCTTTTTAGCTCAACAACTGGAAGGAGAATTTGAGGACCAAAGGGGCAGACACTAGTACATCTTTCTCTTTGCTTGCTTCAGTTTGGAAATGGTCCCTGCAGAACACTGTCTTGCTCCTGAAGTAATGAAAAGTTGCATTTTAACCACTTATCTCTATTCAGGATAAAGTTCACGTTGCACCACCGCTGTGTTTTATTTCGATGTGACCTGTAGTCCTCAAAACCTGCCTCTCTTTCCTTGTGGCCTTGGATTTTGTTCACATTTTTGTTGTTGTAAGACCTGGTGCAGTTTTTGGACTGTTTGTATTGTTCAAATACATGAGCTTTAACTACCCCCAGTGTCTATAGGTGTGGAGAACATGCAGCCTGTTGTATCACGTGGAAGTCCATTGTCTATAAAACATTAAAGCACAGTATTATCCTTTGGAGTGGTAGTGTCCTTGGTGACTTGGAGGTGATGGCATTGCACAAGGAAGTGGTATGAGCTCCATCTCCTTGGGTGTGGGTTGTTTCTGTACTAGCAGGTGCTTCAAGCCTGTGATGAGATGTTGGGTTGCTCTTCTGGGACAGGTGCTGTTGGCCCCAGATCAGTCCCCATTTGTTGACTGGGCAAAAAACACCAAACCCCATCAAGGGCAAGTTGGGCAGAGTTTTGAGCAACCTGGTCTAGTGGGAGGTGTCCCTGCCCATGGCAGGGGTTTGGGACTAGATCTTGAAGGTCCCTTCCAACCCAAACCATTCTATGATTTGGTGTCACCAGAGGAATTGACAGCAAATATCTTGGGGCAGGGGAGGTGGGAAGCAGTGGCTGTTGCATGCATCGAGGCTCATGTGGGCTTATAGTTCCTTCAGCCATTCTGGATGCCTTCATCCCACTTTCCTGAAGAAATACCTGGTTCCTGGCCAAATCCTCAAATTACCTGAACAGATGTGTCCTAACTGCAGATGTGACAAGGGACCTTGAAGGTGAAGTCTTGGTTGGGTCACCCCACTGTGAACTGTGCATAGCAATGAGCTCAGCCTGTGCCAGCAGAAGCTGTACTGCTGCATCTGGGGGAGACACTTCTGCTTCCAGCCTCCCTGCTGCCCTCCCAGGATGCAGGTCCTGTGGGATTCCGGGGAAAAAAATAATCCTACAGCTCCCAGACTCCTGAGGAGCATTGTATCCAAAGCTTTGCCAAGGAGCAGTGTGTAGGGATGGGAGAGCTGCAGGGGCTGTGTGTGGCTGTGCTCCCACACCCATGGGGGGAGTGCAGCTGCCTTGTCACTTCTTGGTGTCAGGAGCCACCAGAAGTAGAATGAGCTGTGCCTGGGTACTCCAGGGAAGTCCCTTTGTAGCCCTTTCACACCCAACATTTGCTCTTCTGTGTTGCCAGGTGGTTCCAAGGGGCAGACAGTGTCTCTGCTGTGCTTGGAGCCAGGACTGCACCAAGAGATGAATGTGTCCTGCAAGCTGCCAGCCCCTGGCAGGAGCCCTCATTGGGCTGCACTGGCCCAGGCTTTTCTCCAGCCTGGATAAGAAAAGGGCAGGAAAAAGAAGATGTTAAATATCTATAGAAAAATGAGCAATTGCTTCTTTAATCTCACAAGAGAAACCAGGGTGGGGAAAAAAGCAGAGAAGTTTTGAGGCTGAAGGCAGGGATGGAGACTCTGCTGGTACAGTGATGCTGTGGGCAAAGGCTGTGGCACTTGGGGATGGAGGAGGAGGAGTAATGAATGAAAACCCCCTCCAGCCCTTTTTTTTTTTCCAGATGCTCTGTCCTGTGTGGAAATAACCCTCCTGGGAAGCCCCAGGAGGAGCATTGTCAAGAATTGTCTCTGTTGGGAAGCTGAGTTACTTCTGTGCTTCCCAGGGCTGTATATTAAAGATTGTGGTTGGGAAAACAGGCACTTCTGCAAGGAATTTTCTACTCCCTGCCTCTTCATTTCTTTAGGTGTGGGATTGGGAAGGAGCCTCCCTGGTTTTGTGATCCTGTGAAAATCTGGTTTTGTTGAGGTGAAAAAATTTTCAGCTTGAAAGTGTTTACAGCTCAAAAAAACCCCAGAGGGGTGAAATTATTAGATCTGTAAAAGAACCAAAAATCTGTTGTTAAGGTGACATTCCCCCATCCCTGACCTACCACACATCCCAGGATCCCACCTGCTTTAGCACATCCTCTGATCACCTCCCAGTACTCTCCAGGGGTGCATGTTGCTCCTCAGTTTTTTTCTTCAGAGTCCCCCATCCAGCAGCTCCTTCATGTTATTTCTGCCACCACGGTTTTCTTTCTGGTGTCTCCCACCATCTGCACATGTAACTGGTCAGCAACTCCCCATGCCATGCCCAACCAGGTCCTTGGCACGGGCTCTTTGATCCTTTGCCCATTGTGTTCCACCTCTAGGTGCAGGTTTATGCTTTGGTTCAGGCAGCTTTTTGCAGCCTGAAGCCCTAGGAGGTGATGAGTCCTGCTTACTTCATGGGGTGAAGAAGCAGCCTTGGTTCCCTTGTGCTGTGGTGTCCATTCCCTACAGAGACCTGGCTGGTGGGTCGCTTCCTCTGCCAGCATGTTCTAGCTGTCCCTGATGTGGGAGCTTCCTGGAAGTGAGGGTGTCTCTTCTGGATCTCATAGCAGATATCTTCTGCCTAGCTGCATTGCTTGTGACTGGACCTCATGCCAACTTTGTTCTTCCAAGGCCACTGTAGATGTCTATGTTCTCTGTTACAACGCACAAGTCCCAAAACTTCTACCTCAAAGCACCCTCTTACTTACAAGACCCTGCTGCTGGCCATCAAGCTCAGGCAGGTAGGTGGTGAATAATGAATGCTGCTGCCCAAAGATGTGAGAGATGCCAACCCAACCTGTCCCCAGGGGAGCTCATGGAAGCGTGGCCAGCCTTGTGGTTAGGTCTTTGAGAGGGAGGTTTGAGGAACCTGGGAGCTAGATGGGGAACACCTGGACAGGTGGCCAGCCTGCAGCTCCAAGTGTTGAACAGGGAAGAGCTGCAAGTAAGAGGAGGCCTGGGGTGTCCATTGGTGCCGTATGGGTTCCTGAGCGAGTGGCTGTTGTCCACATCTCACCCAGGCTGAGCACCCTTCACCACTTGTGAGGGAGCATTAGAAGAGCTCTGCCTTTCCTTGGGCATTTTACCCAGGGGATCCCAAAACAAACTCTTTGAAGCCAAAAACCTGCTTTAGGAGTGATGGAGTGGCTGCAGCCAAGGGCTCTGGTCACCCTGCGGGGTTTCTGCAGCCATCACAACCAGCTCCTAGTTGCTTAATGAACTCAAATTGCTTGTTCTGTGGCCTCAGGTGTCTGCCCCTGCTCTGCAGGGAGTTGTTGGTGTTGGGAAAGAGCCCCTGCTCAGCTGTGCCCTTTGAGCTTTGGCTCAGCCCTTCTGCCGAGCTCCTGGAAATAACCTCTAGGAAAAGCTTTGCATTCCAGCCAGGTTTAAAGTTGCAGTCACCATTTAGCAGGAGAGAGGATAGAAGACATCAGTAATAAAAGTCTTGGGCTGGGCTGTTAAGAGGGGCAACAAATAATCACAGCTCTCAAAGAGATTTTGCTAAAATACCCCCAAAATATCATCAGGTGGGACTGGTTTATTTATTGTTAACAACTTTGTGTTGTGTTTTTGGTGCTGGGGCTTTGCAGGGGCAGTTCTGGCAGTGACATGCCACCTTACCTGTCTATTTGCTCTGCTGCTCCATGGGGAGATTGGGACAGGGAAGCAAAGGTTTAAAACCCACTCAAGGAGTGACTTTGCTGAGTGACACAGGCTTCTAAACCATCTTAGAAGTGCTGAGACAAACCACAGTGGTGGTGGTTTTGCCTGGGGTGGTGTACAAATGCCACCAAGCAAGCAATTCCTCGGTGGGTTTCCACCACCCAACCTTCAAGTGTGACCCGAGGTACCCTTTGCTGGGTGCTACGGGAGAGTGTTCATGCCTGTCCTGGCTGTGAGGTGCCCACACCCCCTCTCAGCATCCCACCATTCCCTGGAGAAGTTGTATCTCCACATGGCATGTCTGGAGCTCCCTTGTCCTGCAATGCCCGTGGCAGCCGTGCACCAACCTGTGGGGGCAGCTGGAGGAGGTGCCCTCCATGGCTCCAGCCAGGACATGCTGCAGCACATTTGTGTATAAGAAAAAGGCAAAAATTATTTTTGTCTTGGATAATTAATGTTTCCAGCATCAGCAGGGTCATTATGAGCAGGTCAGCCAAGAAATAGCTGGGGATGGTGATATCTTTATGGTAAAACAAATACGTGTTTTTACCTATTATATTTACCTACTGCAGGGAGTAAGGGCCTGGCCTTCATGTGCATTTTCTGCTCTAGCCAGAAATTCTGCAGCTCGTTTGGCCTGGAGATATGTTAATTATTGGAAAACAAGGACTTTGCCTTAAACAACTGCCCCACTGGTGTCACCTTCATAACCTACCTGTGGGAAATATTTAGGATCTCTGGTTTTAAAGTCGTGTAGGGTGACAGCCCTTAGGACGCTGTAAATCCTTCTTATGGGGACCTGAACCCACACAGCCACGGGGGTGGCAGCCTGGAGCCACGGGCAGGCTGCACCTCAGGTCCATTTCCTTCTGGGCGGGACCCTCCTTCTCCAATGTCTTCTGCACTGCTCACCATCTGGAGAAGTAAACCGGGAGGATGTTTATTCATCACAAGGAGCCAATGCAGCTGGAGGAGAGAAAGAGAAAGGTGAGAAGGGTTTTTGCAGGGAAGCAGCAGCGGGAGGGGTAGCTGGCAGGGGAGGTTGCAAAGGTCCTGGGTGCAGCTGGTGATGGTCCAGGGCAGTGGAGGGTCCGGCGGGGTCCCGGCCTCCGCAGCCACCTGCCCGGGGACACACAGTCTGTGGCTCCCTCTGCTGAGCCTGGCCCCGAGCTCTGCTCGCTGCAGGAGAGGAGCAAGAGCTCTCACAGAGGCTGGAAAGGCTCTTTGGGGAGGCCTGGGGGGGTCACTGCCGGGCCAGGGTGGGGGCATGAGGGGTGGGGGAAGGGCACCCAGCCCCTCTGCTGCATCCCGCTCCCTAGGGATGCTGCCCTGGTGCCCTGACACCGCCTCTTCCCTGGGAGGGACATGGGGCTGGTTCATCAAAACGCAGGGGCTGACCAGCCAGGATGATGGGTTTGAAACGTTATTATTTGAAATGGGCCAAATTTTCTGTAGAAAAGCAGGGATTCTGGCTGAGCTGGCCAATTTATCTTTTAACCAGGCTTGGTCAGTGGGGGTGTTTGCTTAGAGTAAAGAGGGAAAAAACTCTGCTTTGCTCCTCCAGGCACCCATGGACTGTCAGCGTGGCTCTGCTGCCGGCCCTGGCTCTGCCTGCACTGGGCTTTGGGCTCCTTCCTCAGCAGGGGCAAAGCCATGGTCCAGCCATCATTGACTGCTCCCTCTGAGGTGCCAGCAGCAGCCAGGGCAGCTCTGGGACCTTCTCCCCAAATTACACAGGGATGGGTGCTGTCACTAGCCTAATTAAACCTTCATCACCAGGCACCTTGCTGGGAGATGCAGAGGAGTGGCCTCAGCTTCATGATGTTGGAAACTGCCCATGTGCACATACATAGATACATAGTGCTGGGTCCTGCACTTGGGTCACAGCAACCTCAGGCAACACTGCAGGCTTGGGGAGGAGTGGCTGGAAAGTGCCTGGTGGAAAAGGACCTGGGGGGGGTTGGTCACAGCAGCTGAATATGAGCCAGTGTGTGCCCAGGTGGCCAAGAAGGCCACCAGCATCCTGGCTTGTGTCAGCACTGGTGTGGCCAGCAGGACCAGGCAGGGATCATCCCCCTGTGCTGGGCACTGGTGAGGGGACACCTCAAATCCTGGGGTCAGTTCTGGGCCCCTCACAACAAGAAGAACATTGAGGGGCTGGAGTGTGTCCAGGGAAGGGCAATGGAGCTGGGGAAGGGGCTGGAGCACAAGTGTTAGGAGGAGCAGCTGAGGCAGCTGGGGGTGTTCAGCCTGGAGCAAAGGAGGCTGAGGGGAGACCTTCTGGCTCTGCAACTGCCTGAGAGGAGGTTGGAGCCAGGTGGGGGTCAGTCTCTTCTCCCAAGGAACAAGTGATAGAACAAGAAGAAATGGCCTCAAGGAGCTTTAGATTGGGTATTGGGCACAATTTCTTCCCTGAAAGGGTTGTCAGGCCCTGCTCCAGGCTGCCCAGGGAGGTGGTGGAGTCCCCATCCCTGGAGGGATTTCAAAGCTGTGTAGGTGTGGTGTTGAGGGACATGGGTTAGTGGTGGCCTTGGCAGTGCTGAGCTAGCGGCTGGACTTGGTGATCTGAAAGGTCTTTTCCAACCAAAACGACTCTTTAATTCTATTATTCTATAGATACAGGGTATCCATTCTGATCCCCTGCAAGGACTGTGACTGCAGGTGACCACCGGGACCACCCAGTCCTGCCACTTCCACAGCCCCGGGGCAGTGCCTTGGCCTGGAGGTGCCTGTGCCAGGTGTACATTTCTGAGCTCTTTGCAGATCCCAATTACAAACATCTGGAGCGCTCAGCGATGCTGCTGAGCCCCATGGCCTGGTCACTCCTTAAAGTGCTGGATGCACCTTCCTCTGCTGCCACGGGACAGGGTCGGGTTGTTTGGGCCCGTCCCCTCCCAGCCTCAGGTTTGGACACACCAGCCATAGGAATATTTTCCTCCCTGGGTGCTACATGGCATCGCTTGCTGCTCACAAGAGGGTGACAGAGGCCATGGTGAGCAAAATAGTCACACTGCTGGTGATGAGGCCTGCGTGGCTCCCATGGGCTGGTATATCCCACAGAGTTGGTGTGGGATTTGGTATATTCCTGGAGAGGGACCCTGGCTGGCAGGGAGCCCGCCATTATCATCCAGCCTCTCGCACGCAGCCTCAGCCAGCAGACTTGGGGACTTAATTATTCTTTGAGGTCGAGGAGCAATTCTGGTAAAGCCCTCTCCACCTTGATTAAAAACTTCCCTGGAATGGGAAATCCCTGCCTACTGCCACTCAATCCATTGCTCCCTTGGCTATTCCCCTTGCTGCTCAATATGAGGTGTTTGCACCCGCACCAGGAGCCACGGGTTGGGGCCAAAGGTCTGGGAACATCCCCAGGAGGGGGCACCTGGGGGGGCTGTGCCCACACCCACAGCTGTTTCTCCATCACCCTGCAGGGCAGAGGTAGAAAAGATGCTCCTGGGATAACCTGGGGTTATCCCATGCTGTCAGGGAAGCTGTGGACACCAGGACAGCCCAACAGCTGCCAGAACAGCAGCCACCAGCTCCTGTCTCTGCTCCCAGCTGGATGTGGGCTGTAGGTGTGGTGTGACCTGGTAGCATGGGCTGATAAAGCCTTTGCTCTCCCAATTCATCCAACAGGTCCTGACAGCACCAACACTGGATTTTTTTTCTCATTGTACCTTTTTTAAACCTCTTTCCAGTTCTTCTGTCAGTGGGACCTGCAGACTCTCCCCATCCATGGGGTGGCTATGGACTTTCCTTGGAGCCTTTTCAGCCCCTCCAGCTCTGGTTTTCCATCCCAGGGCTTTTTACCCCCCCCCCCCCCCCTTTTTTTTTTTTTTTCCCCCTTTTCCTTCTCTCTGAGTGCAACAAACCTGTGTTTTCAGACCCGGAGGGGCAGGCACACACCATGGAACAGGAATCTGTTTATGGAAGGAAGTGGTGTTTCACTGGGGTCAAGGTGGTGCTTTTTGAGTCGCATTGGGGGGGCCGAGGCACGGAGGGTGCAGGGACCCCCTGGCCCGTGGGCTGCTGATACGGGTGATCTCCTGAGCAGGGTAACTCGGGTGGGAGTGAATGCCACAACGAATGTTTCCCTCTTGGGATAGCCCTGCCCATGATGCTCAGGAACATATTTAAATAGAAGGGGCTTGAGGACACCCTTGTGGGGGATTCATGATAGAATCCAAGACTGGTTTGGACTGGAAGGGACCTGAAAGATGATCCATTTCTAACTCTGCGCATGGGCAGGGACACCTTCCACCAGACCAGGTTGCTCCAAGCCCCATCCAACCTGCCCTTGAACACTTCCAGGGATGGGGCAGCCACAGCTCCTCTGGGCAACCTGGGCCGGGGTCTCACCACCCTCACAGTAAATAATTTCTTCCTAATGTCTAACCTCTTCCAGTTGTAATCCATTCCTCCTCATCCTCTCACTCCCTGCCCTTGTCCAAAGTCCCTCCCCAGCTTTCCTGGAGCCCCTTCAGGCACTGGAAGGTGCTCTAAGGTCTCCCTGGAGCCTTCTCTTCTCCAGGCTGAACACTCCCAACTCTCAGCCTGTCTCCAGAGCAGAGCTGCTCCAGCCCTTGGAGCATCTTTGTGGTCTCCTCTGGACTCACTCCAGGAGCTCCATGTCCTTCTTGTGTTGGGGACCCCAGAAGTGGACCCAGCCCTGCGGGGGTGAGTATCAGCCCAGCTTTAAAACCCCCACCCTGTCTCCAGGCTCATGCTGAGGCTCTCAGCTGAGCTAGTTCCTCTGCGAGGCTCCACAGCCCCAGCTGCAATTTCCAAGCTGCTCCAGCTCCAATTCCTTGTGATTTCAGAACAAAAAATCCCAAATCTAAACAGCTCCTGGGGCGGGGGCATCCCAAAAGGACAGAGAAACGGCTGTGTGGAGAACGCCAGGGATTTGTAAGCACTGAACTCATTCCATGGGCTTTATATAAAGATAATAAACCTCCCACAGAACTTTGCAACTCCTCCTCCTCCCCTCTCTTACCCCACTGGCCGGGCCATTGAGTTTATTCTATTATTGTTCATTTTTTTTTCCAAAAGCACGAGGCCAGCTGCCAAAAAAGAGCGTAAATAAGGAGGCGCCACACCCCAGTGTTACAAAACCTTGTATTAATCATCTCCCTTCACTTTCAATATAACGTTGATATGAAATATAAGCCATGATTCCTAGTTACACGGGAGGAAATGAGTAATAAATACATTGCAGCAAGTTGAAATCACGAGGGTGTTTCACTGGGGAACAACATTTTGAAAACTGTACACTTGCAAAGACCGGCATCTCCAAACATTAGTATTTCTTTATATCAGGAAGCTTTTACATGTCACAAACATGCTATTTCCATATATGACACCCCTCCCCCCCCCAAAAAAAAACCAAACACCCCAAATATTTAAAAAATATGCATTGCTCAGCAACATTAACTAGGCAAAAATAGTTCTTTGTGCACTAACTTTGTACAGAAAAACCAGGACTAAAGGCATGCATGGACAATAAAAGGCTGCCCAGGAACAGCATGCAACAGAAGAGAGGTCAAAGCTTTTAAAAGTCAGCTTACAATATGCATAAATACATAAGGGTTATATATATATATATATTAATAAGGGAGGAAGTATTCTGTTTAACATTATTAACATTCCTGGGTTTTTTTGTTTGTTTTGTGGTTTGTTTTTTTCTTCCTATTCCTCCCAGAGGAATACACATTCACCTTTAAGTAAAGATAAAGGAATACAAAAAATAAAACTCACTTTGCAAACTCTGATGACTCGTATAAAATCAACTTTTTTTTTCTTTTTTTTTTAGTTTTTTTTAGTTTTTTTTTGTTTCCTCTCTTTTTTTTTTTTAATTTTGTTTGTTTTTAGTGTTACCGTCGCTGTGTGCAAATTACAGACGTCTGCAGGACCCACTTCCCCTCAGGCACATTCAGAAAGCCAAACCTGGGGCACGGCTGCACCCCGACATGGAGAAAGGTGACAACAGAAAGAGTTTCATTAAGTGCTGACCAAACCCGAGCTTCGCCCCCCACCGCTGGCGGGCGTTCATCACAGTTCTGGATTATTTTTTTTTCCTGCTGGATGCTGGCCGGGCTTGACCACCCCCCACCCCCCCGCCCCCTCCACACACATACACACGTCAGATTTTCTTTTTAAAGAGCTGAGCAAAAGGCAAAGCCCAGCTGAGCTCAGGGCTTGCCCCCGGGGAGGACACCTTGAAAGAAAAGGGTGGGTTTGATTATTCCCGGGGAGCATCCGCCAGACCCCAGGACAATTGGGCGCGGGGCTGGCCGGCCGGGGACAGCTCAGGGGAACAGCACCAGTAAAAGTCCCCGGTGGGTGCTGGGGGAGGGGGGCCAGGGGCTGTCTGGGTGGGTGGGAGGAGATGCCCACCCATCATCTCCCTCACCACGGTACAGAACAGTTGCACGGGGGGGGGATGAATACAAAAAAAGAAAGGCACTGCCGCTTTATTACTAAAGGTTTGACTTCACAGCCTCACTCATGCAACTGTTGTGGGTTTGGTTGTTTTTTTTTCTTTTTTTTTTTCTTTTTATAAAGAATTTTAATTTTCTTTTAGGATTTGAGCTTTTTTTTTTTTTCCTTTTTGTGTTAAACTTCTTCCCCTGGAGCTCTGCCACCTGCACGCAGCACAGGCACCCCAGAGCCAGGCAGGACTTCCCGAACGCAACTGAAGCCACTTGATTTATTTTGTGTGTGTGTGTGTGTTTTTACTTAAAAAAAAAACAAAACACCCCCAAAACAACACAAGAAACAGCAAACACAACTAAGTCGTTATTCACCTAGACACTGTCAATGGAAAATAAGCTTTTTAACAAAAGGAAAAAAACAAAACACCCCACAATTGAATTATTTGGTGGTTGTTAATAACAGACATTATCATGGTTACCAGCCATAGCAAGTTAATAGGTAATATATCCAAAATAATATCTCTTAACAATCAGACAACCTCTGTTTCCATAGTCAGCACAAGGAATAAATAGAATTTCAGCTCCGTAAATACATTTTCCAGCCTTCCCCAGGGAAGGCTCCTGCTACGGTGGTTGTGTTCACACCTCAGTTTCATACAATCTGGGGGTGCTCGGGGTGGGGGGGTGACCCAGGTCCCCAGCACCCCCCCCCCCCACCCCCTTGCCCCCCACTTCACCTTTACCTCCTCACCCCACCTTCCCAACCTCCCCCACTTTCAGGTTTTCCCTTCAATACTCCCCACTCTACACCCCCCCATCTCATGCCTGCCAGGAAACAGGACACTAAGGAACAGCAAACAGAAAACACGGTATTTGGCACTTTTTGTTTTTATGAGAATGACTTAAAAACGCTGCATGGCCAATGGATTCACACATCTCCCATCACCGCTGGCCCAGCCGATGCTCCGGTTCTCCCTCAGCCCCCAGCCCTGCTCCGGCTGGTCCCGGCACACGCTGCCACCCATCGGTGCTCACGGCCGAGCTCATTTGGGGAATCGTGCTGCAATTCCAACCCCTCCCCTCCTCCCCCAACCTCCATTCATTAACTTTCAAGTTATTATTAGCCCATCAGAGGACAGGGAGCAGCGAGGCCAGCGCTACGCAGAGCATCCCCACGGGGTTTCTGGCCCCCCTTTCGAGCAGCACCATGTGGGGGTTTGCCCATCGAATGCCCTGGGATCGAAGTGAGCTCCCTGCTCTAAGCAGCAATGCAGCCGAGGGGGCAGCCAAGCCACTGCCACCCGTGGCACGTGTTTGATGGCCAAAAACCCAGGGCCCTGGAGCTGCGTTCTGGTGGCCTTTAGAGCTTGGGTTTTTATTTGGCTCAATAAAAAAATCACACGCCGGTGCCCCAGCCCCCTTCATCCCTCATCAGGAGGTGGAAAAGCCCCTCGCTGCTGGATTTTGGCTGCATAGAATCATAGAATGATTGGGGCTGGAAGGGACCTCTAGAGCTCATCTGGTCCACCCCCCCCGCCAAAGCAGGATCACCTAGGGCAGGTCACAGAGGAACATATCTAGGCAGGTTTGGAAAGTCCCCAGAGAAGGAGACTCCACAACCTCTCTGGGCAGCCTGTCCCAGCGCTCCATCACCCTCACAGTAAGTTTCTCCTCATGTTGCAGTGGAACTTGCTATGTTCCAGCTTGCACCCATTGTTCCTTGTCCTATTACTGGGCACCACCAAAAAGAGACTGGCCCCTTCCTCTTGACACCCACCCTTCAGATATTTATAGACATTAATAAGATCTCCTCAGCCTTCTCAAGACTTAACAGCCCCATTTCTCCCAGCCTTTCTTCATAGGAGAGATGTTCAAGTCCCTTAATCATCCTCCTAGCCACCATTGAACTCTCTCCAGTAGATGCCTGCCTGTCTGTCTCTCTTGAATGGGGGAGCCCAGAACTGGATACGGGCTGGAGAGGTGGGGGCAGATGTGTAAAGCCAAGATGCAGCGACCTTCCTGGTACCCGCACAGGCACAAGACACCAAAACTCACCCAGAGTTCCCCCCCACTTTGCCAACATCCCCCAGGACCCTCCACTGGGCAAGACATCCCCCCCACAGCCCTCCACTGCCCTGCGCACAACGCTGCCTCCAAACAGCAGATGCTCTTGGCTAAACGAAAGGAAATTTTGGGGTTATTATTATTATTATATTATTATTTTTAAAATCTGGGCTCACCAGGCCAGTCCACACCCTGACTGCAGCAGGTCAAGCAACTCAAGGGATGGGACCAGCAGCCCCAAAGCCCCCGGTGGGAGAGGCAGATCCTCCCCAGAGGGTTTTTTTGGTCACACACACCCGTGTGATACTCGATATTCATTCATATCCTCGTCCAGAAGCAGGGTTTGCCCACAGTGCTCCCTCCGTTGTCAGCACTCTCCTGCCACGTGTGTCCCCCCACCCCCTCCCCATGCCTTTTCATCATCTTCATGGATTTTTTTGCCTATTTTTTGCCCCTCCCCCAACCCCCCCCCCCCCCAGCATGGATGTAATAAATGACAACACAAATTCCAAGTCTAATGATATGTTCACAAGGACAATCTACACATTCACAAAAATTAAAACAGGAGAGAGAGAGAAAGAGAGAGAAAGAGAAAGAGAGGAGAGAGAGGAGGAAGGATGCAAGCTATCACTGAGGCTCCCTGCAAGCCCCGACCTCGCCGCTGGACCCGCAGCAGTTGTTGTCCCGGCCAGCGTCCCCGTCGTGACACCTTCTAGATCGTGGAGGTTCGGTCAACACCATCTGCAAGCAGGAGGAAAGAGTTTAGGAACAGCCCCAGCAAGCAGCTGCCCAGGTTGAACCAGTACCCCTGAGCTGGGGATGGGATGGACCACCAGAGCACACCCCCCCAGCCCCAAGCACATGCCCCAACGGGAGCATCCCCACCTCACCATCGCCCCAGGGGGTTGCAGAAGGGTTTTAGGGGTGTAAACACTCTGCCAGTGCCTCTGTGTCACTGTCTGTCCCCATCCCACAGCAGCTCCCCAACCCCTCCTGAGTCACCATCCCAACACCAGTCCAGGCCCTCTGCCATGTCCTCACAGCACCTTTCCCAGGAGCAGAGGGGGTTTCAAGGGCAGCTGGGACTTGCCACAAGGTGGCTGTGAGTCTGGGACCCCCCCAGGGTGGGACAAGTTCATGACCAGGAATGGGGAGACAGGGACAGAGCCCATCCTGGGGACTTCTTTGCCCCCCCAGCTAACCCCACCCTGCAATGCTTGTGCCACAGAGAATGCAAAATCTTCCTCCATCTAAAAACCATGGGAGGAAAAAAAAGCCCCAGGGGTTATTTCTGCCTCCCTCGCACCCCGGTCCCCAGCACCCCACAACAGCAGGGATGGATCCAGTCACAGCCCCGATCCCAGGAGTAGGGGGGTCCATGACCAATCCCAAAGCAGAACAAATGACCCCCCTGCCAGCAGCCCCCTCTCCTCCACCCCTCCCGGGCACCAGCAGCTCGTCTGGAGCCAGAAACCAACACCCCAACCCTCCAGCCCTCCCCCAGCCCCAACTGCCCCATGTTCCCCATCCCAAACACCCATCCCCAGGATGGAGAGCCACGGGGGGTTGGGGGGGTGCAGCTCCCAGGGCAGCCCCCAAACAGAGCATTCCTGTTCCACAACCCCAGGGCATCACCCTCCTCAAGACTGAAAACAAACAGGTTTGTTACACCTTTTTTTTTTTTTTTTTCTCCCCCGAAGGTTTATTTTTTTAAGAGCTATTTATAGCACAACCGGTTGGGAGAGGCTCGGGGTATGTGACCTGGAAAAAAATAACTTGGAGGAACAGTCCCTTGCAGAGGAACAAGACAGCTAAGCCTCGCCTGGGCACACGCTGGAGAAATGCTTCGGGTGACAGAAGTGTCCTTGTTTTCCCGGCCAAGGATGCGGCCGTGGCACTGCCAGGGCCCTGCTGCCTCTTCCAGTCCTTGCTCCTGTGTCCCTGTCCCCGGGACGGGCTGTCACCCGGCTGCAGGGAGCCGTGCCGGAGGTGGGATCTCGGCAGCACGATCCTCCCAGAGGTCTCCCGTCCTCAGCCATCCGATGCAGTCCAGGGATGAGACCCCAGCTGGATATTGGGGAGGGTCTGGCCGATGCTGGCGGTCGCGCTCGTCCCATCACGGGGTGTCATCGTCCCTTCTCGGGGGTCCGGTGCATCGGCGAGGGGCACCGGGCGCTGCTGGAGCCGGTGCTTTTTGCTGTGCCAGCCTCTCCATTCCGCTGCCTTTTCCATCTTCCCAGTCTGTTTTTCCACCTTGGTCCTGCTCCCTCCCCGTGCCCATGATCCGCCCACCGGGGCTGGCACCCGCAGCTGCCCCAGGCACGGCCGAGGAGCCGGCACAGCCCCCGGCACAGCCCCCGGCAGGGTCTGACCCCGTGCCTCGGGGCTCCCACACCCCCCGGCCGAACGGGGCACACCGGTGGCAGGAGGGTAAAATCCTCCAAAGCCTGTGACCCATTCGAGCGCTCTGGTGGCAAGGGCTTTATTGAGAACTAATAACAAACTAGCGAGCTAACGCTAATTATTATTAGCAAGCTAACTAGTGGCTAATAAGCACGGACTTCACTCGTGCGGGGTGCGACCCCTGTGTTCGGTTTGACCCCTCTGCCCCGGCAACTTTGCTGAGAGAAGCCACTGTCCTCATCTGACTCCCCTTGGGAGCATCCCCAGGAGCATCCCTGCATCCAGCCCTGCCACCATCCCGTCCCCTCACAGCCACAGCCTGTCCCAGGTTTTGGGGGGTGGGGGGCAGGTACCGGGGGGCTTGGTGGGGGTGGCGTGGATGTGCTGGAAGAGCCCGAGGAGGAGGGAGTGCTCACCGCTGAGCGCGTGCTCCGTCATGCTCAGGCACAGGGACTCCAGCCTGTTGTTGATGTCAGGTTCAGTCACTGGCACCTGGAACTCTGCGGGGACAAACGGACAGAAGACTTTGGTCAGGGGACCTGGTAGGGGACCTTGCCCACTCTGATGCCACTGGCATGGGCACACATGGGGTAGAAAACCACCCGAAGATGACCCAGGAGGGTCTGACCGCATGGGACCTTTTAAGGAGAGAGTGATAGGATGAGGGGGAACAGTTTTAAGCTGAGAGAGGGGAGATTTAGATGAGATACTGGGAAGAAGTTCTTTCCTGTGAGGGTGGTGAGACACTGGCCCAGGTTGCCCAGAGAAGCTGTGGCTGCCCCATCCCTGGAAGTGTTCAAGGGCAGGTTGGATGGGGCTTGGAGCAACCTGGCCTAGCGGGAGGTGTCCCTGCTCATGGCAGGGGGTTGGAACTAGATGATCTTGAAGGTCCCTTCCAACCCAAACCAGTCTGTGAGTCTGTGATTCTGTGATTCCATGTCTGGGTCTGGCTGTGCTTGGCTTCCTGGTGCAATCACCTGAGGCAGGAGGTGTCTGCAGAAACGGCCCTTGCTCCCCTGCTTCTGATCGCTAAAGGGTAAATCCGAGGGGTCAACAGCGTGGCACCAGTAGGTGGGTGGAAATGAGGGGTTCAGGTGCTAGTTAAGAGACGCTGGGGGGGTGTGTGTGTGGGGGGAGAGGGGACCGCCCCCCCCGCCAAGTTCTTCCCTTGCTCAGGTTCTGCAAAAATCCTGCCTATGAAACCCAGCGGGGCCGGGTGCTGCCCATGCAGGCAGCGTGCAGGCAGGGTTAGTGCTCAGACATGGGATGGCAGCACAGACCAGCAGAGCTGCCCTCTGGCTTCTCCGTGGCCGACTTGGCCACCCACAGCCCTGCTGCTACGTCCTGGGGGGTGAGCACAGAAAAAACTGGGGGGGGGACAAAGTTTGGTGTGCTGCAAGGCCCTGGCCTGATCCACACAACACCTGAACATCCCTCTCCCCTGCAGCAGAAGCTGCAAATAAAGCTTTTGCTACCACTGGATGACACCTCCTGCTTGCCACCGGCTCTCAGGACCATGGGATGAGATCCAGGAGGGCCGAGATCCTGCCAAAAGGTAGCTTGGGAGCCCAGCACCACATTATTGCTTATTTTCCTCACGACTCAGTCCACATCTTTGGCTCCCTGATCCTCCTACGCCCTCATTCACCGCAGGCCAACAGGCAAAGAGAAACCTATTTATCCTCCCTCAGAGCCTGCAGAAATGTGCCCTTGTCCTGGTGTTTGATCAATACCCGAGAACAGACGCTGCTTTTGCTGTGCAGGACATTTGCTGCCTGAATTATGCAGTTAAAACACCGCAGGCACATGATGCCAGGGGAGCTGTTGAGCTGAAACCATGGCAGAAGCTTATGGATGAGGCTTGGTTTACTGGGGGTGGGGGGTGTGTAACCCCCCCATCCCACGGTATAAAATGTTATGGTAAGAAAAGGCACACTTAAAGGCTAATGAAGGGATAAACACACAGAACCAGAGAATGGTTTGGGTTTGAAGGGAACTTAAAAGATCACCTAGTTCCAACCCTCGTATGTGGACAGGGACACCTCCCACTAGAGGAGAGAGAAAAAGGCATGAATGTCCTCAAGGGGAAGATGCTCCAGGCTCAGGGTCCAGGTTCAGCAGGAATCCCCATGAATCAGAGGATGCTCCTATAGACAGGAGCATCTTCGTGGTGTTTGGGAAGGGAGCACTGACACACCAACACCTCCCTCCACATGCATTGCAAAGAGAATTTCCCTCGTGGTCCCTCTGGGTTTCCACATCCACATGAGAGCAAAAAAGGTGATGGAAGAGCTACTGCCTTTTTTTTTTGTGAAGAAACCCGAAGCTCTGCTTCCTACCTGGCTGCTGGAACATCAGCATGGTCTGCGGGGAGGTGTGGACCGGCAGCGAGCGTGTCCTTTGCACTGAGCTGTGGCTCCGGCTGGGCATGCTGTTGCTGCCCCCGGGGTTGGCAAACCAGAGGTTCTGTGGGAAGCAAACCAAAAAGGGGGGTGAGATGTCAAGTGGAGGCCTCTGGGCCATGTTTTTATAACCCCTTCAGGCTCATCTTTCCCTCCTCCACCTCCCAGTTTGCCCCCTTCTCCAGTTCCTTTTCTGCACCCAGCTGCACGGAGGAGAGTAAATGGCTCTCGCTTGCTTGGCTTGGAAAGTAGGGAAAAAAAAAGGAGATCTGGATAAGTTAAGAGCAGGAAAAGCAAAGGAAGGTTCTGGGGAAAGGGGTGGAGAAGCTGGAGATGCTGCGAACACGGACCAACCTGTCTGCCTTGCTTGAGGATGGCGGGGCTGGCGGCGGGGCTGCGCTGGGGGGTGCCCAGCAGCCCCGTGGGGCCCAGCAGCCCCAGCCGGGCCGTGGGGAGGTTGCGGGAGGGGATCTGGAACTGGCGGGGGTTTCGCCGGCCCAGTCCTGCCCCGGCGGATCCGGCTGTCGGTAACGAGTTGGACTGGCCAAAGCCTCGGCTGCGGAGAGAGAGAGCGCGGAGGGTGAGAAATGGGGTCCTGCCAGGGGGCCCGGTGGGGGGGCTGGTGTGCTCAGACCAACAGCCAAACGTCCCCGGGGTGCCTCGGCGTCAGGAACTACTGGGCCTGTCACCCCAAGGCCTGGACCAATGTTGTCACTCCAGGCCCCAGATCAATGCTGTCGCTCTACGTCCCACACCGATCCTGTCCCACCACACCCTGGACCAATACTGTCTCCCCGTGTGCCAGACCAATACTGTCACCCCGTGTCCCAGACCAACACCGTCACCCCAGTCCCAGACCAACACTGTCACCCCATGTCCATCCCATGGCCATGGGTTCACTGGAAGCTCTGCTCCTGCCCCAACCCTCTCATCCCACTGAGAATATTCCTCCACCCCGCACGTGCAGCAGGAAGGAGGAGGTTTGGCCATGCACCAGCAACATCCTTTCTTCTTCCCACCTGCCAGTCACCCTCCCTCCCTTCTGCAGCTCTCAAATTACTTTTTAAAAATTATTTTAATTTTACTCCCACAAAATAGGTCCATTCTTAAATGCAAGCTAGAACAACACAGCTGATTCCCTGGGTACTGGAGCTTCTGGTGCCTGATTTCCTGGGTTTTGACTTAAAACTCTTCATGCCTTTGAGCTGTACAAAAAAAAATCTCTCATGTGTGGATTCTCTAGTGTATCATAAAGGTTCAGCTCATGCTGTTGGGTTTTCTTTACTGGGGATGCATGAAGGGCCAGACCTTTTCCTCTTCCAGAAGGTTAATTTTTATGAACAAAGTCCTCTCTGAGACTTCTCAAGTTCTAGAAGATTTGGTTAAAATAACCTAAGAAGTCTAAGATTTCCTAGTGTGGAGCTGAGTGAAAAGGCACATTCCTGCAGAGGTGGGACTGACTCTACACCTGCTCCTGTTTCTGCACAGGAAACCTTCATCCAGCTCCCTGTGATCAGAGCAAACCCTCTGGACCCAAGACCATAAAGCCAAAATGTCCTGGAACTGTGATCTCAGGACACTAAACCGTCTTTCCTCCTTGGAAGGAAGGGTCTGACACACCAGCATCCCCTTCCATGTGCGTTTCTGAATTAAAAAACAAGAGGAATGACACAAAAATAATCAGGTAATCCTTGGAAACACACACAGTGTGGGTCTCCTGGCTGCTCAAGGTTGGCTTGGTGCCTCTGCCCCCTTAGGTGGGCAGCAGGACTGCAGTGTGGTTACCAGGCCTGAGCACAGCCCTGGGCAGGAGACCCCTGCACACCCACAGCTTTTACTCTCCCTCTTCCCCCCCTGCTCTTCTCCAGCACTTCATTACCCCCGCAGATGTTTCAAGCTCACCTTCCTCCCAGCCCTCATCTCTCCTGCTTGTGCAAACATGCTTCAAAGGACATGAGCATGCTGGGACCCCAAAAGCAGGTAAATTTAGTAGACAGGAATACAACGGGGTTTCTTTAGACCTTGTCCAAAAAAACACTCTTGCCACTGAATCTCCATGAGAAAAGCAGGACTGGCCACATGCTCCTTCCTCACTTGAAGCTTTCCAGGAGCAGAAGGCAAGCAAAATGCAAACCACCCAACAGCAGTAAGGAAACTGAAGTGCATTCTGGGCAGCCCCGGGAAAGGGACTGGGACCGTTTTGAGCCGGCAGCCCCACCTCGTGCCTGGGGTGATGGCCCAGACCAAGCAGGTCCATCAAAACCTTTGCTCTGGTCTATCCTGCTTCTGATCCTGCCCTGAACACTGAAATCACTTGCTTTTCCATTCCAAAATGTTTCATCTTACTTCACCAGGGAACACTCTGGCTCTGCACTCATTCCTTCTGAACTCACATCCCGGCTGTCCCAATACCCCCAGTTATCTCCAAAACACTTTCTTCAGATTAAAAAAGAACTTGCATTAAGACTGCAATAAAATAGACCTACTAGAATGAAACAGAAGGCTCATATTGTTGTTAAACCTGATCTAAAAATACCTCATCTTGCCATAACCCAAATGCTTTCTAGGATCATCCAAAATCCAGCATCACTGAGGAACTAAGCAAACATGGTGTTGACCACACCCCCCCACCCAGCCTCCTCACCCCCCGGCTCTGCACCCTCTGCGGGCTTCAAGCCTTTTCTTTTTTTTGCCATTTGAGGGCTTTTTGGTGAATTTCCAGCACTGATGTAACTAGCAAAGGGCAGCAGCAGGGGCTGGGACAGGCTGCACAGCTGGGAAGTGCCGGGTTCAGAGCCAGGGCGGCGCGGTGGGAATCGGTGGGACCGGCGCCGACCACACACACAAGCGAACTGACTGCTGCTCCCCCTTCCCAGCCAACGCCGGGGAAGGGTTTTATTGCCAAAGCTTTTTCCACACCTCCTCCCTCCTGAATCGTGGCTCTGCATCCAGCAGGATCCGTCCCCTCCCTGTTGGGAGACGTCGGCCCCACCTGAGATGCTCCAGCTGCTCCATCCATCCCTCCCCAAAAGCCATCGTACCTCCTCTGCTGCCGATAGCCCGACAGCTCCAGGAGGGACTTCCGAGGGAAAGACCGAAAGAGTTTCTGCACCTGCTGTTTCCATGACAGCAGCCGCTTCTTCTGGATCTCTGTAAACGCCTGTCCAAAAAAAAAAAAAGAAAAGAGAGAAAAAATAGGAAAGGCATGAATATTTTTCCGGACGAAGCGAGCAGGGACAAGTATGTAGTTGCACTGTAAAGAAAAGCAGCTGGAGGCATGAGTAGAGCCCCATCCAGAGGGAAAGTCTGGTCTCTCTTGAGGATTTACTCATCTCGGGTGGAAGAAATGCTTCAGCAGTGTTCCCTGCATCCTGGAGGGAAGGCCCAGCTCTGCTCCTGAGGCTGCCCACCTCCCTGGGCAGAGCAGGGCTTCCCAAAGCTTCCCGGTATCCCTCCAAGCTGCCAGGGTGTGAGCCCAGCTCCCTGTGGGGTTTGATGGCTGGTCCCTGCTGGGTGGTGACACTTGTCACCTGGATGTGGCTCTAGAAAATGCTGCCAGGCTTGGAAAACGTTAGGATTTGGAAAGCAGAGCTGCTCCGTGGCATCCTACATCCTCCTGCTCGGCTCTGCTCCAGACACCAACAGCCTCCTGGGATGAGCCCCATTGCCCACTCAAGCTCCCAGGAAAGGTCACCCATGCAGGGGACAGACCTTCCCCCAAAACACTCCGGACCTCCAGGCAGGCACTGTGGGTTACAGGGACACCCACGTGCCCACCACCACCAACTTTTGACACCAAATGTCTCTGTGCCAATGCAGGACAATTTGGAGGCTAATTAGTGCCTGACTTTTTTGCTCTGGAGGATCCACTCTCTCCCAGTGCTGATAAAGCTGGGCCTGATGCAGATGGCTGGTCCTGGGACACATGCTGGCACTGGTGGGGTGACACTGTCACCAGGTCCCCCCTGGGCGCTGCTGGAAAATAAGCCCCTCTGCAGCTCTGCATCTTCCTGGCTTTGCTCTCCAGCCTTGGACATCTGTTCCCACCATCCTCGCTCCTCTCTTCACGTCTCTGCTCCCCTGATGATGCCCTGCTTGGCCATCCAGAAAGTCCAGGCACCATTTCCAGGCTCCGGGAGGACCATACCTACATCTCTGAACCTGTTCTGCAGCAAACCCCAACAGTGGGTGCCACCACCCCCAATGTCACAGGACCAGGTGACACTGCAGGCACTGCCAGCAAAACGTGCTGAAACCCCACCAGGGTCACCAGAGGCTCAAAAAAATACATTCAAGCACTCACTTTGATTGGACTTGATGATCTTGAAGGTCTTTTCCAACCAGAATGATGATGCTATGTTACTATGATACTATTCCACCCCGACTCCAGATGCCCTGTGCTTGGCCCTGCAGAGCTGTGCAGATCCAACCTTTGCACAAACCCTGGGCACCAGGCACCAGGTGAGGGGCTGTGAGCTGCCTCGCTCCTCTTCCCCACGTCTGCAGCACATGTTGGGGTTTTTTTTAATAACCAAACAACTGAGAAACGTTTAAAGCCTGCAGCTCCCAGGAGAGGCTGTGTAACCTCCCCCAGTCCTCTGCCATATGGGCAGGTGATGAGAAGCAGCTTGTTCCTCCAGGTGCAGCCGGCACGGGGACAAAACACTGCTGGACACTAGGAATGCCAGCCATCCCTCCCTGCCACCAGGCAGGAGGCTGCAGAGCCCTGTGGCACGGCCTCGGCCATCCCAAGCCATCACCTGCCACAGGCAGATCCAGCAGGAGCAGCAGCAGATGCCCCCTGTTGCAAAACCCCAAGACCACGTGCTGTGAAGCAGGAGGTGGCAATGTCAAGGGATTGCACACACGCTCATCCTGGGATTTTGTGTCTTTCATCCAGCTGCTGATCAGACTGTCACAAGCCGGATGAATTTCCCAGCTCCAGGTCCTGGTACTTAAGGGGGGAGGCACCATTTCCATCACCATCTTGGAGCTACCCTCCACTCCACCTCTGTTCTGTCAGAATTACTATTAATACCCCCCAAAAATACTTGTGTTAGAAACCAAAAGGTTTACATCAACAAACACTTTGGAAACAGTTTCTAAGTGATGAGAACAACAGTTTTAGATGATCTGTCACGACTCACCTCGTGGATTAGACATTTGTCTATGAGCTGTAAATAGGAACTTATATTCTCCTCATCAGGGCGGGAAACTAGAAGTTGTGTGCACACTGGAACAAACAAGAGAAGAAAAATGGGCATGAGGAGACTGAGCTGGGGTCTGAGGGGTCCAACTAATGCCTTGGACATCCCATTTCCCTCATGCCACGAGCAGGTCTTCTCATCAGCGAGAAGAAATGCCCTTCCCCAATTCCTGTCACCCTGTCCTATATTTAGGACCAGATTTTCTTCTCCATTACGGTGGGGTAAATCCAGAGAACACCCCAAAATTAGAGTTGAGCAAATCAGGGGTGCAGGATTATTGCCTCTTCCTAATTACAACGCACCAAAGGCACCGCCGGCTCGAGCTCCTGCTCCCACGGCCAAAATCTGCCCCTGCTGCAAACAGATTCCCACCTTTCCTGATGGATTTAATGTGGGAATTAAAGCCATCAAAGCAAGTGGAAATGAGTTCACGGGGAAATGAGTCTCTGCTGTTGTAAGCTCCAGGGCAGGGATGCCTTGTGGTCCAGGACACCTCGTCCTGGCAAGGCTTGTCCCCCACATACAGCTTCGTGTGTGACGGAGGCATTTATCATTGACCAAATTAATTAAGTTCATTAAAATGGGGCCACAATTCCTCATCATGATTAGCACGTGCAGCCAATCAGCTGGTAAGAAAATTTGCACCAACAACTTTTCCTATATGAAACATCTATTTTTTGCTAAAAAAGGTCTGAAATACAGACAGGGCTGATATTTCTTTGTGGCATCCCAGTAAGTTCTGCTCCTGGTCTCCTGTGTGAGCCTGTGGATAAGACTCCCTTCCCCTCCCCTCCCCTCCTCCCCAGGGAGATCTCCCTCCAGGCAGCCAGCACCAGCACCTCAGCTGGGGGGTGAGGACACATCTAAGCTCACACAGATGTGCTCCAAGAGCCCTGCACATGGCACAGGGAGTCTGTCCCATCCGCATCGCTCCTGTGCACCTCCCAGCACCTTAATCCTGATGCAAAGCTGTGCATCCTGCACCAGGCATTTTGGGACAGCACTGGAGCATTTTGGATGTCCTCTACCTGAATTGGGGCTTTCAGATGGGCTTGGACCTGGCCAATTTGCACTCAGGACAGCTTAGGCCTAGCCCATGCCCTAGTGTTACTCTCTCCTCAAAGCAGAGCAAGTCCAGGGGATGCTGCTGAAAACATCTCTGGACTGGTGGGATGTTCCCAGAGCACTGAATGGGAAGGGGAACGATGCTGTCCACCTGGGGCAGGGAAAGGATGCTATCTGCCCTGATCTGGGGCAGGCAGCCCATCCCATTGCTGCCCACCTCCCCACCCACACTCTTACCACAGCATGGTGGGGCCTCAAAAAATCATACCCCCCAAGGAGTGTGGCTTGCAGGAGCTCAGGGAAAGGCTGGTGCCAGCCCTGCCACCACACACCCCCTGCCCCCAAGCAGGTCTCCCTAGCGAGGACACCAAGGAGAAGTGACAGCAGCTCACCTTTCCCCATCACTCTGGTGAACTGTCCTGGCAGGTCACCTTCAGGCAAAGGGGCCCCCCCTGACTCTCCCTCACACCCTGGCAGATGGTGCTGCTGCATCCCCCCTGCCGCTGCCGAGTCCTTGCAGTCCGAGCCTTGGCTGTCGGAGCCCAGCAGGGAGGAGGGGTGGTGATGTGAGTCAGCATCCCGGCTGTGCTCCTCCGGGCTGGAGTTTTGGGAAGAGTAGGCTTTGATGGGGGTGAGGATCATTTGGTGTAGTTCCTGCAGCGGGACACGCAAGTTGCCACCTTCCAGGATGTCCTGTGGATGCAAGCAGAGAGAAGAGGGTTTGTCTCTGCAGGGATCATGGGACATTGGCTACGAACCAGGCCCCTGTTGCCCCCCAGAACATCCCCAGCAAAGCTGCTGGCCTTGCTCCTGGCTCCAGGACCCTGCTGAATCCGCTGCATTTCATTCATCCAGGTCTTTTTGCTTAAACCAAGGAGGCGTGGAGCTGCTGCAGGGACTGTGCCTGATCATCCATGGATGTGTTCAGACCTGAATCCTCTGAAACAAACAAGCCCTGTGAACCCCTGGGACCCAAACCAATGACAATCCAGCAACAGCATTTCCAAATTTCCACCAGGGAAATGCAAACCCCCATGAGAGTGACTGAGCCTGAGAGATTTCAATGCCCAGACCAGCAAGTATCTTGCTCCTTCCCCTGCAAGGCCACAAATGCAGCATTTCAGCTCCATTTAGTTGGAATTACATTTTTTAACCGTGGGCTTGACCCCAGTTTCCAGCACCACCTTCAAGCTGGGCTCTCTGTAACTGCTCTGCCCCAAAGAGCTTGCTGTAGCATCCTTATGCCCTGGGACCACTGCAGGACCAGGCTGGGATGCAGGAGCCCATCCTGCAGTAGGGAAGGGGGGATGTTCCCATCCACACTGGGACGCACTGGGGGAGCAGATGCAGAGGGGAAAAGGAGGATTTCAAGGGTAACAGGATGGCTTGTGGTCAGAGATGGGAGGGACCACAAGGCTGCAAGTGAACTTCTATCCCCATAGGAAAAATATTCAGCTTGGAGATGCTGGGAGAGGTCCACCTGGGAGGGGAGGATTTTGGTACAACCCCAGCCTTGCTCTCAGTGGATCAAGAACTCCCTTTCTACAGCCAGATCCTCCTCCCACTGATGGGAAATACTTGCATTTTTTTTTCAGTGTAGCCTGGACCAGAAGAGCTCATCCTGCATGGCCTGGTTTGTGGGATGCTGCCTGGAAAGAGGCAGCTTTTGGGATCTGCCTGGAAAGAGGCAGCTTTTGGGATGAGTCCTGGCTGTGCTCAGGCAAGAGACACAAAGTGGGTGCACAGGCTGCGTGCGAGCCAGATGAAGCACTGAAATGGTTGTTCACCCTAATTCTGGCTTCCTCTGAGACATCTCAGCCCCACTTCCCTGAAAGACCTGGTGTCAGTCTGGTGGGCACTAATTTTGGGGAAAAAAAACCTGCTCTGCTAACTGCTGGAGCAGGGTGGAGCAGCTCCTTCCAAGAAAGCAGCTATCTTTAGTAGTGAGACACTGCCCAAAAAAATCAAGTCCCACACATGCTCTTGTTTAGCAAAAAAAAAATTAAATAAATAAAAATTGGGATGGGAAGCCTGAAAAAAAACCAGAGATGCCTCCTCCCAAGTAAAGCAGCTCTGAGTCCCAGAAAGGTGGACACGGTCACAACTCCACAGTCCAAACCCACCCCACAAGGGCTCAGAAGTAGCCCCTGCCCCTGATCTCCTGCATTTTCTAGCACGTGTGGCTGGTTGTGGCAGCTGAACTGGGCTGAAGCCACTCCACCAACACCACATTTCAAATCCCAGGTGGAGAAGCAGGGAAAGAGGTGTTGCAATCACCTGGAAAATACAATCCCCGAAGCAAGCTCACTCCAACGGGCTTAAATCTCTTGGATTTAATCATTATTATTAAGATAGGGAGGTAAATATGGCTTTATTAGCTCCTGCCATGCTCCGAGTACGATCCCATATTATAAATAAATAGTAGGGCAGTGAGCTAAGGAAAACAATCCCATATTATAAATAAATAGTGGGGCAGTGAGCTAAGGAAAACAACAATAAATAGCAACACAGAAGTATTTAAAAGCCCCTGGCGGGAGGCTTGGCAAGTTGCTGTTTGAAGACAGTGCAATTAAATATAATATAATATTGCAATAATAAATAGTGGGAGGTTGGGTGAGCTGTTCCCAGCCAGCCTGTGGTGCTGGTTCTCCTCCGACAGCCACTTCTGCAGCATTTAAGCTTTTGTGGAAGGGACAATGAAGTTCTGTTTGTTCTCCATGGAAATTCCTGTTCAGGCACTGATGTGGGCATCTGGCTTTTTAGCTGGGGACAGATCTCCCATATGATGCTCCAGAGAAGTGCAGTGGTCCCTGAACTGACAAGATACCAGGAAATCCCACCTCTTTTTGGGAATGGATGGGAAGGGGCAGGGTCCCTGTGATGATTGCTGTGCATGGAGGGATCTCCTGACAGGGAGGCTAGCACTGACATGGGAGAGTTAACCAAGTGGCCGAGGGATAACCAGGGGTTAAAGGCTCTGCCCAGCTGGTCTTCCAGCAGGAGAGGACCGTGGTGGCTTGTGTGGCTAGAACTGGTCCTGCACCATGGTTCAGCAGATGGGTGACCACCTTCCCACCAGTGGTGCTGGAATGGTGCCTTCACCACCCAAAGCTCAGGTGTTTCCAAGCACCCTGGAGCTGGGCAGGGCTTGTACCAGTACTGTAGGGCTTATCCATCCCAGCTGCCTGAGTGCTGGAGATGGATTAGGACCCACTCCACAAAATACAGCCCCAAATAAAACCTGTCTCTGATACCAAAGCGTTTGAGACACCATTCGGACGTGGCCAAGCCAACAACGAATTTCTCTGCAAAAGATCCCCAAAACAGGTGTAACCAAAGAGTGCTTCAACCCAGGATTAATGCCTGACTTCTTGAAAAGAAATACAGAAGTGGTTGTGATTACTCACCCTTTCTAAAGACTTGAGCAGGTTTTGTCTTTCTTTTAGCTTTTGGATGCTGATGACTATTTTGTGTCTCGCGCCTTTGGTAACGTTCTGCAAAACAAGAGCACAAAACTTGGCGTGGACATTTCCAGAGGACAGCAGGGCCAGCCCAAACCCTTCCTCCCCTGAACAAAAAGGGCTGTCACAAGTTAACCACATTTCTGAGTGCAGGGGTTAGTGCGGGGGGGTCAGGAAATCACTTAGGGACTTGCTGAAGATGGGAGATTTCCAGCAAGTCTGTTCCTCCCCGGTACATCTCACATAGGGGAAGCAAAGGCCCTGACAAGCCACCTTCATCCTGAGGATAACGTAGAAGTACACGTGAAAGTGGGGACACTTTCAAAGATTCAGGTGGCAACTGGCCACCAAAACCCCACAGACTTTAAAGGAGCTGGGTACTGCAGACCATGCCCCCCTGGAACTCCTGAATTTAATCCCAACCGGAAAAAAAAACAAGCACAGCTCCCAGTGATGGAATTTTCCTGCTGGGACTCCAGTGAGAAATCTGGGACAAGGCCTTTTTCAGGTACTACGTGGGGTTTTTTCACTCCCCAAGACCCCATTTTCCTTTCTCTGCTTGCTTCCCAACCACCTGCGGGCAAAATGTCTTCCACATGAAGACGCACAAAGAGGCATTGGAGGCATCTCATCTACTGACTGCACAGGAGTTGGGACCGTGGCTGATCCCGCTGTGACCGAGGTGGGACGTACTTGTGCCTCGAGCTGGCATTCAGTGAGGGCCATCATCTCCTCGTATGTCATCTGTGAGAAGAGGGCAGCATACTTGTGCAGCCGGAGGCTCTTCAGCCAGGCTGGGACATCTGCAGCACAAAGGTAAGGAGATGAGAGCTCCTGTTTAGTTCATGACATTGCTTAACCATGTGCAAGAATGTCAACAGCAACACAAGGAGTCGATTCAGTGCCATCCACCAGCCCACCTGTGCTTTGGACACCTTACTGAACTTCACAGACCCTTTGGAGGACACAGTGCTATGGATATGGATGGTAGGAACAATCAGCCCTTGGATGAGGACATGTCGTCAGAGGTTGGGTTTCTACAGCTCAGCCATCATGCATTAGCCCACCAGCTCTAGAAGCCTCCCTGATCCAACTACCACTGCTCAACCCAAGATAAAACCATTCCAGTTTGTCCCAGTGCTTGCTGCAGCCAGGACAATGGGTCCCACCAAGCTTGGTCAATACAGACCTAGTGAGAGGGGCTTAACAAAATATCTTAAAGGCTTGTCCAAAAGCATGACACCGCATGGAGAGCCAGCACTGTGTCACCACACAGGCAGGCTCCTCAGGAAAACCAGGAATGTGGGAACTGCCAAAGCTAATGGTGGGGTCGACCTTAGGACAAGCAAAAGGCTGTTCTGCAGATGGCAGATACTGATTTGTGGCATGAAGGAAGCTGGTATGTGCTGAACATTTGAGTGGCTGCTTAAAGAGAAATAAAGAGCTTTTCTTTTTGAGCATGGTAAAATGATGTGCCATCAAAGATGGTCCTGCAACCTGCTTCAGAAGGGTGACCTGGGGCCTCAAAATGCACCGACTGAAATCACTTCTTCCTTCCCAGCCATTACCTGCTGTGCAGCACCTCTGTGCCCAGCTGGATGGCCATCCAAATATACTTTTATCCTCCTGGTCTCAACACGACCCCAAAATGCTGGATTTTGCTCAGACTCTCCATCCTCTGCCACAGGTCACCATTTGCATGTCAAGGAATTTCACAGAATCCCAGACTGGTTTGGGTTGGAAGGGATCTTCAAGATCACCTAGATCCAACCCCTCTGCCACAGGCAGAGACACCTCCCACTAGACCAGGTTGCTCCAAGCCCCATCCAACCTGCCCTTGAATACTTTGAGGAACCTGAAGTTCCTCAAATGCTGCACAGAAAGTGACCAACCCTGCACCAAACACAGGGGCAACGCAGTTACCAAGCATGGATGGGCTGAACTTTGCTGTTTTCTGAAAGTCCTGGCATGCAACAATCCTAAACAGTTCTAAAAATGTCTAAAGGAGCCTCTTAAATTCATCTGCTTAAGAAAAGGAAAAGCTATTAGCAGAAAGCTCATTAAAAGCTACGAGCAGGAAACCTCTGCTCCAGTGCAGGGACTGAGCAGTTCCAACCTTAACTTTGTTTTAACACAAAAGCACCTCATTTTTTTAATGACACATTAAAAGTCTGCCTGATTCCATGTTCCCTCGGGACACCTGCCTTTGGCACACGCCCGTGCCAATGGCAAAGCCCACAGGGACACTTTCAGAAGAGAAGTGCAACTTCACATAGACACGAAATCTTGCAGAAAGCCCAGCTCCAACCTTTGCAGAAGGTCAGGGTGCAGGAGCAGCTCTTCTCTCCTTTTGCATCAGTCTCCCTGGATCACCTCCTAATTTGGGGGAAGCTATGGGGGTCCCAGAGCCCCCCTTGCCAGCAGGGATAGCAATCCTGGGAGTGGGCTGCAGAGAAGAAGCCATCCCAGCACAGAGAGACAGTGGTGGGGCTTTCCCCCTTCCCATGAGGAAGAGATAACCAGGAGCTGCAAGCAATTTCACAGTCCTTGGAAAGTCAAACTTCCTAATGATCCCCATGGATCCCCACCCGCCCACAGAGCTACTCTTTAATCACCCATCACCAGGAGCTAATTGCTAAGTCATGGCATGGCTGTTGGAAACACTGTGTCTGATGTGAGCAGCACACCCAGGACTTGGATGCTGCTCATGTGCACTGTCCCCTGTAGGCATCAAATGCTGGAGTTCAGCTGGCACACGTCTGTCTGGGGCTGGCATGGAAATTTAGAAGAACTTCAGAAGGAAAACAATTTGCCCTACCACACATATACGTGGGTGTTGGTCTCTTCTCCCAAAGAACAAGCAATAGAACGAGAAGAAATGGGCTCAAGTTGTGCCAGGGGAGTTTTAGATTGGATATCGGGAACAATTTCTTCCCCCAAAGGGCTGCCAGGCCCTGGTCCAGGCTGCCCAGGGCAGTGGTGGAGTCCCCATCCCTGGAGGGATTTCAAGCCACGCAGATGTGGTGCTGAGGGACATGGGTTAGTGGTGGCCTTGGCAGTGCTGGGTTAACAGCTGGAATTGATGATCTTAAAGGTCTTTTCCAACCAAAATGATTCTATGGTTCTATGTACACAAGACAGTCTACATAGAGGAAGGACATCTTCAGAAGTGCCCTCATGGCACCCCATGCTAAGCCATGGACGTACTTGCAGCAGAAACCCCTAGTTCTACCCAAACCCTCCTCCTGGTGAACCCCAGGAACAGATGGATGGACAGATGGATGGACTCTACAGGGAACAAAGTGTCTTTGTCTTCTCCTGGAGAAACCAGGGGCTGGGAAAAAGCCAAAGGACACTTTTCCTTCAGCATGAAAAGAGATGGAAAGGAGAGAAATAGGTGACATTAGGGTATGAAGACAGATGTAAAGGAGAGAACTAGATGACATGAGGGGAGATGAACTGCTAAGCCACGTCAGATGGAGATCCATCATGGGTCTGGTTTCCCTTCTGTCCTCCTTGACATCCCAAATGGTGTTAAAGGAGCAAGTTGACTGGAGAAGCAGGTGACACCAAGCCACGAGAGCCTGCAGGCGCTCGGGGAGACGTGGCTGCAATTCAGAGAAGGGACTTGGCAAACCATGCCACCAGTCTGGATGGAATAAGATGCAACCCAATCAAAATGCACCAAGTTGTGCACGTCTGTAGGAACGAGAGACCGGGGGCAGGGAACGGGCAGTACTTCTGGTTTTTTTGGCAGGAAAGCTGTGGGGACACAATGGGCCATAGGCAGCCCCCGGGGGTGTGTTATTTGAGGACGATGAGCTACACAGCCACGGGAACACTCTCTGTACAGCAAGCAAGGCTCTGCTCTGCTCCCCAGTCCAGTTTCAGGCAACACACCTTCAATAAAATATGGACTTTCTGGAAAAAAAACCCAGAGGAGAGAAGCAAGAACAACCCCAAGTTTAGAAAAAAGCATCTGGGAAGAAACTGGATTAGTTCAGCCTGAAGAAAATACACTGGAGGGGGGAGGACACGACAGTTGTAGACACCAGAGGCTGCAGACATCTGTTTTGCACATTCCTGGAGAGCAGGATAAAAGCAACTTGGCCAGCTCAGCAATGAGGGCAAGCAAGTTTAGGTATCTGCGAATCTTCCCCCAGAGAAGGAGGATGCTCAGGAAGGGATGGCCCAGGGAAGGGAACCCATCCCCTGTGGTGGGGCTGCATGCAGCAGCAATGGGTTCTCTTCATCTGTGGACTTAATTTAATTGATTATTGCTTGTGGACTCCCCAGGCAACGGAGCCGTTGGGTTTTGCAGATTTGGCTGCACAGATCTATCACATTGCACTGCAAAGTTTCCATCCACGCAGGTCCCAGACCTGTGGCTGTGGATCCCAGGGAGCTGAGCTCCCCATGGTCTCCTCCCCAGCCCCATCAGCAGAAACCTGGAGAAACACCATGTTACATAGACCCCTCTACACCACCAGCTCCCAAAAGGGGTCTCCTTGATCCATCCCCAGTCATGGGAAGCCTTGGGGACCCTTATCACAGCTAAAGGCTTTGCAAGGCCATCACGCTCAGAGAACTCTCCTATCCCATCTCCAGCCCATGGCCCCCACCCCAGAGCAACACCACGGTGCAAGGTCCAGCCAGGGAGAGGGCTGAGCCCCAGCATCTATCTCCCAGGGGAACCATGAGGGGTTTTTTTGTGCATTTATTTCATGCAGAGCAAAGTCACACAGTGCCAAGCTAAACACAACTCCACAGCACGGAGATTTATGCACCTCTAGCTGGGTATGTCATCAGAATAAAATCAGCCCCTGTGACTATTTAAAAAATAGGATTATTTCCCTATTCTGACACATCACCTGTCTCTACACAACACAGTTGCTTTGCATTAACAAAAAGTGCAGTGGTTTCAATCAGCTCCTGATAGCTGTGGGTTTGTTTTCAGTCATTTCCTCTGTTCACTTGGAATATCTGCCCAGTTTTTATCCATTTCTCCCTCTACTGCCTGAACTTTGCTCTCCAGCTTTGACTGCAGCCACGGGGGTTTTGCTTCTGCCTTGCCTACCAACAGGATTATGTATCTTTGTAGTTAAAAGTCTCTGTGAAATGCAGGTGAAAATGGGAAAAACACCTGAAACACACAGGATACGTTCACTGCAAACAAGCACTCTAAGCCAAAACTTCTCCAAAGACTTGGTAGGTACCAAAACACCACAATGGTAAATCACACGTGACTTGCTAGACTCGTGCTAAGCTATTTTTCACCGTAGTAAAAAAGAAAAAGAAAGAGAAGAGAGCACCACTCGCAGCCAAGAGCCACAGGCTATGGAATAAAAATCCAGCTTTTTGGAAAGCTGGCAGCTTGCAGGATTTCTGGGGGCAAAACCAGCCCACTGGGACCCAACTGGAAGACGTCCGATCAGGAACAGCTGCTGCTGAGAAGACAACCTAACTTATTTCCCTAAACCTACATTCCTAAAGTGGGAAGAAACGCCCAGAAAGCCCCATTTGGTCCTGAGGACTCTCTCCCAAAAACCACACACTGAGCCCCGTGCTGCCAAGAAAATGGTTTTTCCCCTCCTGCCTCTGGGTGCTGGGGACGGGTGGATGGGGGGTTGGGGGAGAGGCATCTGGTTTGGTGGTTTGGTTTTTTTTTCACTCACCTTTCATCCCACTCCCTTCCTCCTGGAATGTGTTACGAGCAGAAGGCTGATCTTCTAAATGTTCACTCCCACCACTTCCCGAAGAGGCTACACTGCTTTGTGGAGACAGGGGGGCATGATCAGAAGGGATGCACTGGGGTCCTCTAGCTCGTAAGTCCTCATGAGACATCCATCCATGTCCTAGAGGTTGGTTTGGCACATTCATGGGTGGGGTAAGGGACACAGAGCGTTTCAAAGGGCTGTGGTGTGTCTGGCCTGAGAGAACTGGAAAAAAAAAAAAAGTAAAATAAAAATAATAATTAAAAAAAAAAAATCAAAGAGGTTATTCCCCCACTCGCGGCCCGGGATGAGTCCCCCAAAAATATAAAAAAATGTCAATGAAACCATCAAATGGGTGGTGGTTGGCCAGGGTGCCTTGCTGATGGCTTTGCAGTGCCCGTGGCTACCTGAGCCCTACCCTGAGCTCCTCGCTTTGCCTCCTGGCAAGCAAAGGGGATGGGAACACCTGCAAGGAGATGGGGTTACACAAGCTACGTTGGGTTGCTTAAGGTGAGGTGTTGCATGGATTGCATCCCTAGGGGATAAAAAATAAAATAATGAAAAAATGGAGCAGCTCTGGAGGGTTTCACCATGTGGAGTCACATAGCAACAGCAAACCTGAGCTTGGGACTGCCTGGGCGGTTGTCTCCCCACAGGGAAGTCACTGCTGCTGGTGCAACAGGAATTTTCATGCCACTCGATGAGACTTTGAGCAACCTGGTCTAGTGGCAGGTGTCCCTGTCCATGCCAGGGGTGTGGAACTAGATGATCTTTAAGGTCCCTTCCAACCCAAACCAGTCTGTGATTCTATGACTTCACTGAGACCATGAAACTCACCCCACTAAAATCATCCAAACCTGTTACCTTTCTGGGAAAGGCATAAAAATCCCCAGGATGGGAATGTTGTGGCACAGACCTAGGGGAATCTCCTGTCTCTCCCTCTAGGTTAGGATTTGGCTTTTTCCCTGAAGCACAAGCATTGACACACCTGGCTAACATCATCACAGAGGTACTTTTCATCCATAGAAATCATAGAATCATAGAACTATTCAGGTTGGAAAAGACCCTTGGGATCACTGAGTCCAACCATCATCCCTACTCTTCAAAGTTCTCCCCTAAACCCTATCCACCAACACCACATCCAAACAACCCTTAAACACATCCAGGGATGGTCACTCAACCACCTCCCTGGACAGCCTATTCCAGTGTATAACCAACCACTCTTTCTGTGAAAAATTTTTTCCTAATGTCTAGTCTAAACCTTCCCCTGTTGGAGCTTGAAGCCATTCCCTCTTGTTCTGTCGCTAATTACCTGTGAAAGAGACCAGCACCAACCTCTATACAATGACCTTTCAGGTAGTTGTAGAGACTGATGAGGTCTCCCCTCAGCCTCCTCTTTCTCAAACTAAACATTCCCAGCTCCTTCAAGTGTTCTTCATAAGATTTATTCTCTAGGCCCTTCACCAGTTTCGTTGCCCTCCTCTGTACTCACTCCAGCACCTCAGTATCTCTCTTGAATTGAGGTGCCCAAAACTGGACACAAAACTCCAGGTGTGGCCTCAGATGTCTAAGCCTTCTTGAGTCCTACCAAGATCTTGCACCTAGCTGAGCTATCATCAGCAATCAGACCATCCCACCATCAGGTGGGCTTCCAAACACTTGGCCTTTCAACCCTCCACAAAAGCAAACACCCGAAGCAACAGTGAAAATACACCCACGACAAAGAGGCGAGGCTGGATCCCCCCTGAAATGATCCCTGGAAAGCTTCAGATTTGTTTTTCCTTCCCAGTTGTAGACAGGTTTGCATTTCTTGGCTGGAATTTTGATACCATCAAGTTCAATTTGGTTTTAGTAAATAACTTTTAACACTACTAGGAAAAGAGTGATGCACCAGCTCCTGCAATTTGGAGTTATTCCTTGAGAAAGGCTTTACAGTGGGTATCAGTCAAACACAGAAATACATCTTATGTAGGCTAAAGTATTAAAAAAACCCCAAATGACAGATTTTCTGACACTGCTGGGGAGAAGTGTTGCAACCTGAATAGATTTTTAAATACTATTTTTACTGAATGGTCTCCATTTTTCACTGCTTTTCTTCCATACTGTCTCGTTCATTTTTAGTTATCTCCTTAAAGATTTAGATGGTCTTTTGCTCAGGTCTGTTGGTTAGTAGGGATAACACAAGGTATTTAGAGGAAAAGATGGATATGGACAAGTTATCTTTGTTTCCTGTAATGAAAAATAGATGAAAAGATTGGTCTGCTGGCTGAACAAAATTAAATTCCATAATTCACAAAGTCACTAAACTGCTGGTTAAACCATAAATGCACTTAACGTATTTTAATGTAGGGATTTAGGCTGTAAAACACTTGTTTAATGTGTTATTGCAGTTACTTTGAATTAAATTAGTTGAACTTCATGGGGGCTGTTTCCTGGTAACTGAGCCCCAAAAAATCTTTGGATTTAGCCATGGCTCAGCTGGAATCACAGGGACAGGTTGTGGATCCAGCACTACAGGAAGGGCCTTTGGGGTCTGCACCAAACCCAAGCCAAGACCCCAGTTTTCAATGCACCCCTGGGTACAGATGTGGGCTTCAGAGCAGGATGGCTCACAAAACATCTGCACTGCTCTGCTAACGAGGACTGACTTCTAGAGAGAAGAACAAATTCTGCAGAAAGACACTGACTTCTCCACATGAGCAGCTCTAAGCTTCAGCATGGGGGAGATGAAATGAAAAGCACATTTTCTGCTCCAGGGAAACTTGAGGGTAGAGGGGTTAAAATGACCTTCCAGCCCACCTCAGAGTGAGGAAAAAACTTCAGTTTTTCTTTCAAAATAGAATTTCTTCTATCTGAAAAAAAAAATAATCCTGGAGAAATTAATCATTTTTGTTGCTTTTCCTCCTAAAGCTCCAACACAAAGCTCCCTAACCCCCTTTTCCCACTGGCAGGAGTTTAATCAAAGCTACTCACAGCTCCTCCACGTATTATTTCCTAATACAAATGAGTCTTGGTGGAAAACCCCCAGCCAGGTGTACTGTAGAAGTTAAGCTGGGTTTAATTCCCAGCTAAAGCCTGGGGGAAAACCCACCATCAAAGCCCTCTCTGCTGACCAGAAGAGGAATGAAAATGAGCAAGTAGCAGGGTTATAAAAGGAGGGGAGAGCAAAACATACCACAGCTCGTTTGCATTCATTAAGCACCTGTAAAAAGCAGCCGGTGCCACACACAGCTGATGGCTGAGGCCAAAAACCCTGGGGATTTCTGCAATATCTAAATTGTTCCTGTTTCTGAAAACACTTTCCTCTCCTGGCATGTAACACTAATGCCATGCAGGGAAGCAGGGAGATGTTTACATGAAGGATTTATTCCCTTCCCATTAAATAACTCTAGAAACATCTTCCAGAAGTCTCCTGGCAGAAAATGATGTCTATGAGGACCTGGGATTGTTTTCAGAGCAGGGTTTTGTTTCCTAAACCTGTGATGCATTCTGATGAGGAAATGGGTGGATTTAAGAAGGTCTTGGCCAAGCCATTTCACCTCTTGGCTTTGCAATTGTACCCTAAAAGCAGCACCATAACGGGGCCCTGGCGATGTCACACCACCCTCCCAGGAGAAACCCAACATTTAGCATTAAAATAAAAAATAAATAACAGGGGGAAGTGTAGGAAAAGATTGATAAATCAGTTGAAATGCACCACCAGGGCTGAGCACCACGGTGGCATTGGCCAGAGCCCCTTCTGTGCCCACTGCCCCCAGCTGTGGTTGCACGGTCCGAGGGGACAGAGCCAGCCTGAATTTCTTGTAGGAAAACCTGTGGGTTAGGAAATATTTGTGCCCTTTGAATGAATGAGAGATGCAGAGGAACAGGCAGGAGGGACAGGAGACAACTGCCCCCTTTCAGGAGGCAAAGGGCTGCTTCCTCTTGTACCCTGCAGTGTTGAAGCCATCCTCTCCTCACCAACATCTTGCAATCCAGAAGGTATTTTTGGGCTTAAATCCAGCCCAGATTCCTTCCTGAGCTGCAATACCCTTGCAAAGTGCTGCTCTTCCATCTTCATTTTACATCCCCTAATTAGAAACTGGTGTCAGCTGGAGGAGAAATAATGAACCCTGCAGGACACCCAGGAACAACCAGAAATCACCCAGTGCAAGATACAAAAACTAGTTCCACTTCTTTCCCTGAGATAACGCAACGCGGAGTCCAACAGATCACGTTTTCCTAAACCATGAGCATTTGTACCAACTTATGGTTCAATTCACACAACTTCACACCTGCCAAGGATGCTAGAAGCAGAAAAAGTCACCAGCTCTTTAAAACCACCCCAGCTGCTCTTGGATCAGTGTCTTGGAGACACTGATTATTTAAGAGCTGCTAGGACTGGCCTAAGCTCAAGCTTTTCTGGCTGCAACAGACACTGGTGAGCAACACGGTTTCTTGCAGACCCTCTTCACAGTTTCCATCAGCACTGAGGCTTAAAAAAGGCTGCAAACCCCAGGTTAGCACCAGCCTGGTGTGCACACACCTCTCCCTCTTTTAACTTACAACCCTCAGAAAGGAGATTAATGAATGTGCATATTTAATGCAATTTCATTAATTTAATTAATGCTGCTGCCTGTGCTTGTGCCCTCAGTCTCTTGAAACAGAGGGTGTAGCTAAAGATTTGCCTAGTGTCAGTTCAGTGTAGGTCCTTCTCTGCTTTTGACAATCCTGTGTGTTTTTCAGATGGTCCAAGGTGGATCTGGGGCTGCTGATGGCTGAGCTGGAGCTTCCCATCAGGACAAGTCATTTATTCAGTCTCTTGCTATAACAAATGGTTCACATGTGCTTCAACTTCAGCAGAAGAAAACAGAGTGTGAGTTTACAGCCGTATGCTCAAGCCTCTTTTTAAGTTAGTATTGTGTAAGAATATTAAGCTTTAATTTAAAAAGGAAATCTAAAATATTCTTCTGGGCTAAGATAAGCTTCCAGGAGGCAGTCGGAGGCACGCCTGCCTTTCTGAGCACCGTGGTGGTGAGAGCTGGACAAACAAAGAGAGGAAACCACTGCTCCAAAGTGCAAGCCACGCTGGCACATGGATCCCTCAGGACTTTTAAGTGTGTCCCACTTCTGGTTTAAAGTGTTTTCCTGCCCACTGCAGGTTCACTCAGGCAGTGCAAGAGCCATCTGCTCCCCAGGGACCCACCAGTTGCTCTGCAAAGGCACTGCCTGGCCCAGCTCCTTTCACCTGGGTATCTGATGGGATGGGGGCCAGAGCAGATCCTGGTTCTCATCAACTGGTATCACCTCTTTGCTGTGGCTCTGACGGCCACAGGAGCTGTGCTCAGCCCATGCCAGGTTGTGTTTCCTTGCAACAAAGTTCCCTGTGGCCTCTGGATCGGGATCAGCTGCAACCCAGCACATGATGCTCAATCTAACACCTTTGAGATGAGCTTGAGATGTTTTGCATCCTAGGGAAAAATGTGATAAATAACCTGGAGCCAACGGTGCTGAGGTGTATGAGGTGCTGCCGAAGCCCTCTCAGGCTTCAAACAAAGCCTGGCTTAACATTTCCAGGGGAAGATTAAAAATTAAGAGGATGGAGAAGGAGCGATGGCGACAATGCAACATCAGCTTGACACAGTGAGAAGCATCCCTGTGGGGCCACCATATCCCCAGGCAGAACCAGCTTCATCATGGACCAAACCCCAGCTGGGCTGGCAGGCATGGCAACGTGCTTGGAGAAACTCTGAGGCTGCAAGTGCTTTTCCCTGTGAAGCCTTGGGTTTCGGGTTGGATTTTTCTTCTCTCTTCCTCTTTGAAGTGGTGTTGCCTATTTTAGTAGGCAAGGGGCTAATTTCAAGAGGGTTTTTGTTCACTGAAGCCCATGTGGAACAGGCATCAGATGTTTGTCTTGTGGTTTCTCAGGGTTTTGGGCCAATTTTTCAGCCTGAGAAGGAAAAAGCCACCCATTCCTGTGATTAGAGACGAGGAGCTGGGGTCTGCAGGCAGACCTTCCTCCAAGCAGTGTGAGGTGGCCGTCAAGGTGCTCGCCCCAAAGCTCCCTTCACTAAACATCCCTTAAAGTGCTGCAGAAGTCCTTGACAAGATGCACGTGGGGCTGATGTGAAGGTTTCCACCAAGAGCCAGACCCACTGCTGGGTACAGCAGTGTGTTCAGACCATATGTGGTCCTCGCATGCCCTCCACCTCTGCACAGTCCCCACACCAGGTCCCCAACACCTAGAGGACCTTTACATAAACCTCACAACCCTTTATCATAGAATCCCAGACTGGCTTGGGTTGGAAGGAACCTTCAAGATCATCTAGATCCAATCCCCCTGCCATGGGCAGGGACATCTCCCACTAGACCAGGTTGCTCCAAGCCCCATCCAACCTGGCCTTGAACATTTTCTGGAATGGGGCTTCCACACTTCCTTGGGCAACCTGGGCCAGTGTCTCACCACCTTAACAGGAAAGAATTTCTTCCTCATATCTAACCTAAATCTCCCCTCTTTCAGCTTAAAACTGTTCCCCCTCATCCTATCAATTCATGCCCTTGTAAAAAGCACCTTCTCAGCTTTCCTGGAGCCCCTTCAGGCACTGGAAGGTGCTCTAAGGTCTCCCTGGAGCCTTCTCTTCTCCAGGCTGAACACCCCCAACTCTCTCAGCCTGTTTTCATAGGTGCTTATGCCAGTGCAGAGTCCAGACAGCAGATGACAATTCAGAATAATGTCCTCCCCATGGTGGCAGAAAGGATAAAGTGCTGCAAAGGTGCATGCTGAGCTCTTTGGAGATGGTTTGGTTGCAAAGCTGGTTATGGTCCATCCAGTGTCCAGTTGTGTAAAACTTCTCTTCCGGTCTGGAGGTACCTGGAGCAGCAGCATGACCCCGATTTGGTCTAGGAAGTGGGAATGTTTTTAATCCAGCAAGGCCACAGTGCAGCCAGGAAGCATCCCCACAGAGCGGGAACACTGAGCAGCTCCTGCAGTCCCCTCTTGCAAAGCAGCCGCTGAGTTCAGCTCAGTCCTCTCCTCCTCCTTGCTACCCCAGTCACGAAGCACCCTCTCCTCCAAGAAGGTTCTCCCATGCTGGCAGACAAATCCTCGTGGCTTTTCTAGCCTTTCTCTGCCCAGGACCCTTGGAAAAAGCTGCTGGTGGGTCACGCTGCCTGGCTGGCACCCGGCCACCTTCCTGGGCACCTCCAGTATGGCTGAAGCAGAAGCTGATGGAACATTTTTCGGCTCAACATCCCCTAACCCTTGGAGCCTTTTCTTCCTGCCTTTTTTTTCCCCCCCTCCCTTTCTTTTCTCCTTGGATTGCCTGGGTGTGGCTTCTAACTCCATTTGTAGGGTGGATAAACCAGGTCCTTGCCTCTGACCCAGGGGCTGATACGAGCCACGGGGGGTGAAACCAGGGGTCCTAAATGCAAACAGCCACCGGGACGTTGTGTGTATTGAGGGAAAAATAACAAAGATGTAAGCAGAGTGTTGCCTCCAGCAGAGAGATCAGGCAGCAGCACAGGCTGCACAAAAGCCTGTCAAGCAATCTTTTTTTTTTTAAAAAAAAAAGTGATGTTTTTCAGCCCAGTTTCCTGTTCAAGAAAGTGGACAGAGAAACAATAACCCGCTTGTTGCCGCTGTCTCCGAGCGGCGCATGCGAGGCCGGGGAAGGGGACGTCTCTGCTGAGGGTTTGGTGAGTCCCTGAATGGCACGAGCCAGCGTGGACCCACTGGTTGGCTCCAGCAGGAATTGCTGTTATTGTTAATTCGTGTGGCAGCAGGAGTGGGGCTGTACCTAAAGATGTGCAAACACAGCTCTTGGTAGCTTCAGAAATCCGCCAGGATGCACTTCTGGAAGGAAGCCCAGCTCATCTCGCCCAGGAGCTGGAGAGCTGCTTCGAAGGTCCTTGAGTGGGGCTTCCCAGCAGAGCATCTGGCAAGGTGGGAGCGTGACAGACCCGGTGTGAATCCGGATTTAACTCCCAGGTGCACGGAAAGGCAGCTGGGGGAGGTGGGAACCAGCGTTGGGATGGAGGATTAGAGGCAGGCTGCAGGAAGGCGCAGCCCTCAACCACGCTGCTCTCGGGGTAAACGCGACGCCCTGATCTCCAGGCCCATAAATGTGGTTTCTCTCATACATTTATACCCAAACCACAGAAAAACCAGGGTTCACCCCTGGGGAATCCCGGCCCATTAATAACAACCAAGCCTCTGTAATTATCCCAGAATTCACTGATTTTTGCTATGGGCTCTCAGGGGGGGAAACTCCTCCCCTGCTCACAGATCAAGCCAGACGAACCATGGTGGGATGCAGAAACTCTCCTTCCTATGGGCCTTTTCCACCCAGAGGAGATATCAAAGAGCATCTGCTTCTCTCAGAGCTCCTCATTGCCTCCACCAGCCAGCAGTAAAACCCCTAGTCTGAGGAGCATCTGCCTGCTGAGACAGCATCACCTTCTCCCATGTTACACTTCAGGTGGCAGAAACCCCTCTATCAGTTACAATCATTTCTGGAGGCCAAGCTGGAAGACTCACACCCTTCACATTGCAATATGCAACCTGTGGGAAACTGGGAGTAAGAAGAGTCTTAAGCAAGTCAACTGGAAGGGGTGAAAGTGAAATGCCTGGAATTGCCCCAAGAAACTGGGATCTAACAATTCCTAAAGAGTCATTAAAAACCTGTGGAGTGAGTGCAGGGTGGCAGTGTGACTCTAGGAGTGACAAAACCCAGGAGGTCTATGTGTGTCTTCCATGACGTACATCCCCCCATCATCATCAGGGAAATTTCACCTGGAAGGAAAGAGAACTTTGCCACAGCACTGTAGCCCTTTCCATTCCCAACAATTCATTTGGGATTTTTCTCCTCCCTTGTCTCTTTTTACCCACTTTCACTCATTCAAAAAAGCCATTTAGGCCAACTCTCTTGTAGGCTCCACGGCCTGGATTTTGCAGGACAAATTCCTCTGTGTTCCAGCCTTCCTCTGCCCTCCAGTTCTCAGGGGCTCCCACACCCCATCCCAGCCCCTTCCCTCTGGGCCATGTCTAGTTCCAACACCTGAAGGAGCCACAGCAAAGCTGAGGAGGGACTTTCCACAAGGACATGGAGTGATCGGATGAGGGAAATGGTTTCGAACTGGAAGAGGGGAGATTCAGGTTAGATAAGAGGAAGAAATTCTTTCCTGTTAAGGTGGTGAGACACTGGCCCAGGTTGCCCAGGGCAGTTGTGGAAGCCCCATCCCAGGAAGTGTTCAAGGTTGGATGGGGTTTGGAGCAACCTGGTCTAGTGGGAGGTGTCCCTGCCCATGGCAGGGGGGTTGGAACTAGATAATCCTTAAGGTCCTTTCCGACCCAAATGAGTCTGTGATTCTACGACTTTTCATTCTCTTCTTCCAAGAACATAAAATCCTACCAGCTCCAGGAGAGAAGAAAAGCCTGTTGGGTCTCTGAGGCCACTGAGGGGCAAACGCAGTATCCAACTCCCCACACGAGAAGATTCAAAAGTTATTGTCCAGCTCTGCACTCCCAACGATGCCCAGCAATGGGACAGCCACAGCTGCTCCCATAAAACATTTATTAAGTCTTTTCCATTATTGCTCCAAATGAACTCAGCTCAGCTTTCCACCTCCTCTACATACCGACAGCATGTGCCTCCTGAAAATCTGCCCTCATCATCCTCCAAAACATTCCAGATTGCTCAGATACTGCCTTGCAACTGAGGTATGACACAGATCTCTGTGGTGGTTAATACAAGATGAGATTGCTCAGCAAACGGGGAGGGGGGAGACTATGGCTGCAGGAAAACATGGAATGCAGAGCAACCAGCCTCGAATAAAATTGCATAATGAATGGGAACAGCAAACTTGAGAGGGGGAAAAAAAAATTAAAAATAAAACAAATTCAGCTTCAAGGCTGCCAAAATGGAGCCATTGATTATGGCACATTTGATCCATTTGCATGCAGAGAGCTTTGCTCTGGAGCAGAGATGGAAACAAGAGTCTTAATATAGCTGGAGAGAAAATATCCTTCTTGCACTCTCCTAACTGCACTTTGATAGGAAGCAGCCACAGAGCAGATGGTGCCTATATATAATCACCAGACCTATTATCCCAGCCTCTTTTAGCAATTTGAAGGATGTGACAACCACAAGGAGAGTGGCAAATATTCCCCCTTCCTCCCTCCCTTCCCCCTGCTAGGAAAAATTAAGGAAAAAAAAAAAAAAAAAAGAGGAAGCTATAATTATGGTAACGATTGAAAGAATTTCCAGATGAAGTAAATAACTATTTTGTGCGTTGTTCCTTCAAACCAGAAGTCAAAAGTTAATTGAATAGCAGCATGTTTCTCAGCCAGGAGAAGACAGCGAGTCCTGGCGCAGTCAGGGAGGAGACTGGAGTCACTTTGGATAAATCCAAACCCCACCACTCCCTTCCCTCCTCGGTGCCCTTCAGAAAGAAGTGAGGGGATGTTGGTCTGTTCTCCCAAGGAACAAGTGATAGAACAAGAGGAAATGGCCTCAAGTTGTGCCAGGGGAGGTTTAGATTGGATATTGGGAACAATTCCTTCCCCAAAGGGTTGTCAGGCCCTGGCCCAGGCTGCCCAGGGCAGTGGTGGAGTCCCCATCCCTGGACGGATTTCAAAGCCGTGTAGATGTGGTGCTGAGGGACATGGGTTAGTGGTGGCCTTGGCAGTGCTGGGTTAATGATTGGGCTTGGTGATACGGAAGGTCTTTTCAAACCAAAATGACTCTCATTCTGTGATTTCTCTGCAGCTGCTGTTTGATAGTAGAAAAAGGAGAGCTTGACTTTCTCAGTTTCCTTACTTGCCAAAGCCCAGAGCTGCATGGTTTTGAAGGATGAGCAATGGAAAGGTGATACTTCCCTGGGGGGAAGGAGTTTTCTTGCCCCAGGAGGATGCTCAGGAAAACACCACAAATCTGATTTGGATGATATTGAGAGGAAAGTTTGGGGAAGGGTGGTGGTGGGAGGCTGTTGTGGAGGAGCAAAAAGGGGTTTAGGGGTATGTTGCATGTCTCTGCCAACATGGACCTGTCCTCCTCATCTGCAGCTGCCTGCTGGGCACCCCGAAAGTGCCAGCAGGCAACTAGGGGCCCAAGGGTGAGTTGGTGACAGCAATCCCCAGCTGGAGACACCTGGAGGCACCACTCATCAGACACCTCATGGACATAAGCTTCTAGTGGAGATGCTGAGGAGCATCCCTGGGAACCCAGCTCCCCAGGCCCACGCCAATGGTGGCTCCAGCAGTGATGCAAACTGCAGACAGGGACCCATGGGTGGTCACAGGATGATGGGACAAGCAAAGCTTCTCTTGGGAGAGCAACAAGCTCCTATGCAATGAGTAAGCACAGCTTCCTGCTGCCTGTGCCAGCATCCAACAGGCATCAGGGTGGCTGGTAAAATACACCTGGGTCTAGGAGGGTCCATCCATCAACAAAACTTCATGGACAAGCAACACCAGAGACTGCCAAGGGGTCTGAGAGAATCACTGGGGATGTTTGACTGTGCTCCACAGCCCTGCGAGCATCAATCACCTGAGCTGGCAGCTTCTGCACCGCTTCCAGGTCAGAAGCATGATTCATGGGCGACAGGAATCCCAAGGACCGCAGGATAATGCACAAAACCATCGCTGCTGCTTCTTAATGCCCCTCCCCGACAGACCCAGGCTGCTGGAAGGGAAGTGGAGACAGTGTTGGAGCTGCAAACTGCAGGGTCCCTCCACCTTGACTTGTAGGTCAAGCAAGGATGGTGTCCTACCTCCCACAGCCAATGGACAAGCAATGCACTAACAGCTGTGGAATACCAGGGCACGCAGTCCCTGCCCTGAGTGTTTAAGGCCAATGATTGCACAGGGATGTCACAAGCCAAGAGGGTGGGAGTGTCCCTGGGTGCTGCTGGAATAGAGGTTCCCAAATTAGGTGGCCTTATTCCAGCCAGGAGGCTGTGGAGCCATCGCTCTGTGAGCACAATACGTGAATTTGGGAGCATTGCTCTCTAAAAGAGATGTGTGGGTCCATGCAAGGATCAAACCTTGCATACACCAGGTTTGGAAGAAGCAATGGTGTGGCCCCAGAGGATGCAAGCATGACATGCCCTGTTTGGGGACAGCCACATGTCACCCACTGACACTTAGTGCTTCTCCTCCTCAGCAGCCACGCAGATCATCCACCATCCCCTTCACACTTCCCTCTCCATGGGGCTGTTTGCTGGGGCTATGGTTGGCCAGATGACACCTGTTATTTAAGTGCTTAGAAGCATCATTTGGTGTAGAAAGGGCTGGTTTAGGAGCATCCACATGGGTCTGGATCCACCAGCAGCCAAAAGCAACTGCTGACATCCATGACTCTGTGATCCTGAGTGCTTACATGCCACCCATGGTATCACCTGGTCCAAGTCACCACTGAGCCCAGGCTCGAGGTCCCCTCCCCTCTTTCCCTTTGGGATCACAGCTGCATGTGTCCCCATCATCACAGTGAGCAGGGCAGGCAGATCAGGGAGGTTCCCATCTCTGTCTCTCTGCTGCCTGATGCCTGGGGTGACATCAGCTCTGCTTTGCTAACCGCATCCCCCTGGAGCCAACCACATCCCCCTGAGCCATCTGCAACCCCCCAAAGCCAACCACATCCCCCCAGAGCAAACTGCATCACCCCAGAGCCAATCACATCCCCCCAAGGCCTCTTTCTGGCCAAAGACATAGAGAGAAGAGACCCTCCAGGAGCCAAGAGGTGAAGGTAACGTGCCAGAACAGGCTCAAAGGAGAAACAGAAAGCGCTGGGGCAGGTAAACTGAAGTCTCAAGAGTAGAACAGCTTCTGACCAAGTACAAGAGTCCAACAAGACACTTCAATACACTGGGCTAGGAAACACTGAACATGGATGCTGAAAGGTGACAGACCAGAAGGCAAGGCCAGACCAGCTTCCTGCTCCAAATGTTCAAGCATCTCCACCTTTGAGACCTTGTGAGCAAGTGCACAGCAGAGATCACAGAACTGTAGAACATTTAGCTTGGGAAAGACCTTTAAGATCACTAAGTTAACTCAGCACTGCCAAGGCCACCACTAAACCATGTCTGTGATTCTAAGTCAAACATATGCTGGGGGGGGGTATAGTCCTCTTCAGATGTTGTTGCAAACCTACATGGAGGGGGGCGTTGCACTTGCAAGCTGCCCATCACCTGTGGGTTAAAACATGCTGTTTTCTTGTTATCAAGCTCAGTTTGAATACAGGGTCATCTCCAGTGGTAGGCAATGAGCTGCTGAACAACCGTGTAGAGGAGGAAGAGTCAGGAAACGCAGGTTCTGTCCATGACAAGTCCTTTCTTGGTGTCATTGCTTCCACCTCTATTCCCTGATGACCTGTGGAACAGCTCCACCACCTTGTTCCTCTGCTCTCCCACCAGGCAGACCAGAATTGGGGCAAATACAGGCAAAATTCAGGTCACAGTCCTTAGGGTCCAATTCAGACTGGTGTACTTGCACCTCACCTTCTCAGCACTGGACAAGCATATCTGCCAGCAGACCTTCCTTCTCCTCTGCACACATTCCCTTCTGAGCAGGCTGAAAACCCAGGGTTAAGCTACGCTGGACTTCTATTTGACAGCCAAAAGCACATGCCATCAGGTCGTGCCCCGGTGGGACCTGTTACATGGGGGAAAGGAAGGAGCTGGAGCCCTCATGCAAGAAGCTGATGGTCTGCAGCTTTGAAAGCCAGCTGCAGTTTTCTGTCCTTTCAGAGTTTCCAGGCCCCATCTCCACTGCAAAGGTGTTGTGCAACCTGGGTGTTTTGCAACCAACGCCTGACTTGGCCACAGAGCTCTGCTCTGGGCTTCACCCTGTCCCACCACGCCTGGAGCAGCTCTGGCCTTCTGCCCACCTGTGCTCCCATGCTCATGCCGAGGCTACCTTTATTCCTGGCACACTGAAGCTTTGTTTGAAGTTCCAGCTCCACAAGATGGACTGAGAAAGCAGAGAGTCTGACACGGTGATGCAGTGGATGGGCATGAACTTCACGTCATCCTCAGATCGCTCCAGACCCTAACCCATCACTTACTGGTACCGCTTCTAGATGACCATTACTGTGGTAAATCCAGAGCAATGCCTTCAGAGCACTCTGGACTTGCCCTGCAAAGGCTGGAGAAGTCCAGCAACATCTCCTCAAACCTTGGCTAAGACCAGCCACCACCATTAAAAGAGAGCTGGAGATAAACCAAGCCTGAACCAAATCTCAAAGCCTGGGTCTAGGTCAAGTCAAAGACAAGGAGAGCGTAAGCATCATGTGAGCTTCATCTACCCATATTTAAACTCAACGCCATATTAGTGTTTCACCTAATTATGCCACAAAACCAGACGAAAGTACCTCGGGCAAGACCACCACGTTGCTCCTCTAGGAAAGAGTTTGCCCCATTTTGCCATCAGGAACAGGCAGTGCCTTTGTGGGGATGGGTCGGGGAAGGCCCCACAGGGTGTTGCTGGCTTAAGGTCCTGCCCAGATAAACACCTCCAAGTAAGACAGAGAATTTAAAAATAACAACATTAAAACCTAAACAAACCATAATGGTTTGAGGGCTTTGCTTTGCAATAAAAGATTAATGGACGTATTGATTGACTGAAGGGGCTGGGACAAAGGCTGACAGCCGTGTTTGTTTTCTAGCCTGTGGACTCACTGTGCTCGTGTCCGAGCAAATATTGCGTTAAAGAAGCTTATGAACTAACACATGAAGTGTGGTCGGGTCATCTCCAGCTCTGCCCACTGGTTGTCTGAACATGCTGCCACCAAAATACATTAGCAGGAGTTACAACAGCTCAACATTTAGTGATAGGACAAGGGGGAACAGTTCAAGGCTGAAAAGAGGGGAGGTTTAGATGAGGGATGAGGAAGAAATTCTTTGCTGTGAGGGTGGTGAGACGCTGGCCCAGGTTGCCCAGTAAGCTGTGGCTGCCCCATCCCTGGAAGTGTTCAGGGGCAGGTTGGATGGAGCTTGGAGCAACCTGGTCTAGTGGGAGGTGTCCTTGCCCATGGCAGGGGGGTTGGGACTAGATGGTTATTAAGGTCCCTCCCAACCCAAACCATCCATGATTCTATGATTCTATGAACACTGAGGAGCAGACAGGGCTGAAGATGTGTTCAGGTGCCTCTGCAAAGCTACTCAGCCTTAGAAATATGTGCTGACCCTGGTGTGATGCCTGGGAAAAAGGTTCCCTGGATATGGACTCTAGAAATCTTGCAGCTCAGAACAAGATGGTTGTGGCGGGCCGAGATGGGTAAAGCCGCGACCCACTCCCCCTCCAAAAGGGAATCGAGGGCCTGGGTTTCAGCACCTTCTGCTAACACTTGGGACCTGGCTGGGCAAGAGGTGGGTCCCTACTTCTGCTACGAGATAAGTCTGCATGCAAAAACAGGCTTGAACAAACACAAAAGTGTTTTTGAAAAGCATCCTTCAAGACCTAATGCATCTTGTGGAGCTCCAGCCACTGTCAGTGATTACCCCGCTGCACCCATCAGACCTCCCTGCTTCCAGCTCTTCATGCAAGGAACCAAATCCCTTCTGAAGCCACCTCTTCCCACCACGTCCCTGGCATGCAAAGCCTCTGAACTGCCAGGCATGCAAGAACCACAAGGAAGGACCCCCCCAGAAATAACCGCTGGAGAGGTTTAAAAGACCAGTTGCAAATACATTTATGATTCTTCTCACCCTGCCTCCTTGTTAAGCCTTTCCCATGTGGCTTAGTCACCCTAAACAGCTCTCCTCCACAGTGCAGGGATCTGGCTCTTGGAGAAGTTGAACCTCACACAATCCCGTGGCAGCAGGAGCCAGGGCTTCAAAGATAGGGGACAGGATGGGCATGATGTTCAGACTCAGTGGAGAAGCTGAGACCTTTCTGCTAAATCCCTGGGCAGCAGAGAAGGCAGCACCACCCTCAAGGATGGACACTGGAGAGGAAGGGACCAGGGTGCTACAGCAATAAGCCCAGAGCCACGTTTCATATTCTTGTCGATTTAAAGCACCACCTAAAAAAGTGCTTATTACAGAAGAGCGACAAACCCAGAAGCCTTAAGTGACCATTTTAAAGCTTTCAGCTGTTTAATTGTGGCTTTTCACACGCTGATAGAGAAGCCAGCGCCCTCGCCACAAGAAGCCTCTCCTCCCCAAAGTGCTCTCTGCATCCTTCATATCTAGGGAGATGCCAAGCATCTTGGAAAGAGAGCTCCTGAACACCCCAAAGTGGAGGAGGATGTCCAGCCTTGCTGGTGAGATGCTGGCAGCCACCCAAGGTGACAGCAAGGCAGGTGGGACAGCCCTCCACAGATGGAGTGGGTGGGCAGAGGAGCTCCTGAACCTCACTAAGATGCTTTGCTCCTCTTCTCCCAAGGATGGCTCATAGGCATCAACGCCTGATTTAGTCTGGTTGCTTGTTCTGGAGAAATGGAGGCTGAGGGGAGACCTTCTCGCTCTCTGCAACTTCCTGAAAGGAGGCTGGAGGGAGGAGGGGTCAGTCTCTTCTCCCAAGGAACAAGTGATAGGATAAGAGGAAATTGTTGTGCCAGGGGAGGTTTAGATTGGAGATTAGGAACCACTTCTTAACTGAAAAGGTTGTCGGGCCCTGGCCCAGGCTGCCCAGGGCAGTGGTGGAGTCCCCATCCCTGGAGAGATTTCAAAGCTGAGTAGATGCGGTGCTGAGGGACATGGTTTTGTGGTGGCCTTGGCAGTGCTGGGTTAACAGCTGGACCTGATGATCTTAAAGGTCTTTTCCAACCAAAAGGATTCTGTGATTCTACAATTATAAAAACCTGCCATAGCTGCACTACATCTTCAGGCAATACCAGTGATAAATCTCCAGCCACGGTGCTCTGCAGCACCTCTGAGTGTTCAAGCCTTGGGCTGGACTCTGCACCATCCACCACTCCCATGAAAGCCTGGCAGAGCCTCCACGGGGGAAGAGCTACCCAAACCTCCTAGGAAACACTGAGGACTGTGCATCTAAAGCCCCTGATCACCACCAGCATCACACCTCTATGCGCTGCATAGATACAAGGGAACATTTCAGGTACACCCTGAAGATTGTGGATCCCAGCCCTGCTTCCAAAATCGATGCCTGCATTTAGGGGCTCCAGTCCCATTTCCTCCCAGTCAGTCCCCAGGTCGCTTTTGGACATGCCTCAGGTCCCCCAACTCACTTCTGGACACAAAGCATCAGCTCCCCTCATGTTTTAGGAACTCTTGAAACATGAACTGTAAACCTACACAAAATAAAAGGGGCTCCCTTCAATAATGCACATTTTTTGCTCTTACAGCTTGGCTGTTTTTCCCTTCTCTCCAGCTGCCAGGTCTTAAAAATCCCACAGGACTGGAGGGGAAAAAAAAGAATTAAAAAAAAGGCAGGAAGGGGGGAAAAAAAAAAAAAAAAAAGCAGCAGGTTGGGGAAAGAAAAAAAAAGTCTTCTAAGGCCCAGATGAACCTGGACCCTCTGCTAACCATGGCAAAAAAGTATCTTCTAGTGGGATGGGGGGACCGTGCTGTGAAGAGCAGCCATGGGTGGCCATCCCCGGCGCTTCTCGTGGTACTTACTGGTGCTTGTGCTAGTGCCGATGGTGTTGATGGTTGTGGGGACGGAGGAGGAGGAGTAGAGGGGCAGATGGCCGTTCTCGCACGCCAGGTTTTTGTCCTGCCAGCTGGAAGCGCTGACGCTTATGCCCGAGTCTCGAGAGTTTTGCCATCCGTTGAGTTTGTCATCGGAGTTTTGTCTTTGGTGATAGTAGTGCGTCTGCCCGTAGTCCACCGAGTCCGACCGGCCTCTGCTCTGGCTGCCAAAGCCACCCGACGTGCGGTCCTCCAGGTGGTTGAGCCACATGGCCAAGGCGCTCCGGTCCTCTAAGGAGGTGGCAGGGTGTATCAAGGCGTAGGACAGCAGCTGCCTGCTCTCCTCGATGTGTTGGTTGTGTTCGATCGAGTGGGCCAGGATTTTAGGCAAGAGTTTCATGTACTCGACTTTTGCCTCGATGTTTCCGGGCTTCAGTAAAGGCAGATGGGTTAACAACAGGGAGATCACTTTATCCTTGGATTCCTGTTGCCATTGGTTAATGATTCCTGTTGAAGGAGTAGAAAAAAAAACACAAGAGAATTGAGAAATTGGCAAATCCAGCTAATAAAGAAATAAACAGTCCCTGCCAAGAAGCTGTGGAAGCTCTATCCCTGCAAGTGTTCAAGGGCAGGTTGGATGGGGCTTGGAGCAACCTGGTCTAGTGGGAGGTGTCCCTGCCCATGGCAAGGGTTGGAAATAGATGGTCTTGAAGGTCTCTTCCAACCCACACCCTTCTATGATTCTATGAAATATAACGTGCCAAAGGGATGCCACCGTGTGAGCATCTCCCAGGCAGGGGGTCACAGCTCTCTGAAAACACAGGTCACGGCAAGGTGTGCTGAACTGGACACCAAGAGTTACCAGATGCTCCTGAAAATCACCAAAGCTGAATTACACCCACCTCTATGGCCATGTAGTCCCCATTGCTGTTGTCCTAATGCTAATAAAAGCCACAATTTGGCCCAAATTTTCTGTAATGCTGCGGATTCCACAAAATACTACACACAAGCACTTTGTGGCTAAACCTAACCTTTTAAAAGCACTGGTTGGAAAATGGAAAAGGTCAAGATTCAAATGAACTAACGCAGGCAAGAGCCACAGAGTGTGAAGGGAAGAAGCATCCCAGCAGGAGGGCAATAACCAAACCAGGGTGTTGGTCCATCCGCCAGCCCGGCGTGAGAAACTGCCCCAAAAGGATTGAGGGAAGGGCCAGAGAGTTATTGTTCCTCTGTTGGCTCACAGCAGATAGGAGAGGGTTTAGAAGACCAGGAATAATAAAAAAAAAAAGCATATATAGGGCTTAGCTTTAAAAATATGCAAAAGGAAAAGGCAGGGAATTACAATCTAGTCACTTAACTTGAACTCCCGGAAAACTGATGGAACAAATAATGAAGCAACCTATTTGCAAGCACTTAGAAGATAACAAGATGATAAGTGACCGCCGACACCCATTTGTCAAGAACAATTTAATTTCCTTCTGCAACAGAGTAACTGGCCTGTGAGGAGCTGGAGAAGCAGTCAGGGCTGTATATCTTGATACTCATTAGGTGCTGCTGCCCATGGTTTCCTCAGCAGCACAGCAGAGAAACACGCTCAGGAGAAACTACTCTAATGTGGGCACACAACTCATCAGAAAACCATCTGGAGAGAGTTGTTACTGGTGATCCACTGTCAGACTGGGAGGATGTGCTGAGCAAGGAGACTTGTCCCATCCGTGACACTACCCGGTATGTCAGCAGTGATATGGGTGATGTGATCAATGAATTTAATGCATGGGTAGGAGGCTAGGAGAAATGAAAATACTCCAGGCAACTGGATTAGATACCAAACAATGTTTCCTGGAGAAAATTCAGAAGAAACCAGCTGCATTAAGTAGGTGCAAATATCTGCCCAGAGGTGGGAACAACACGCTGTGCTGCTCCAGGGGAGAGCCTGGGGGCAGGAAGCATCTCAGCCTGACCGTCAACCAAAATGCCACCTTGCACATAAAAACTGCTCCAGCCAGCCTGGGATCCATCTGAGAGGTCTCCATGTCTCCTGGGGGTTGTGGTAATAGGTTTGAATTGCAGCAAAGGCAAATGAGGTAGACATCAGAAACTACCTCCTACAGGTAATGCTAGGGATGCACAAGGGGAGATTGGTTTTGAAATCTCCATCACCAGAGTTTTTCCTGATACAACCACCAGCCAAGGATAGCCCAGATCTACCTAGACAACCTGACGCTCTCCAGCCCCAGGGGATCTCCTCCAGCATTACCAAACCACTCTGTGAAACCTTCAGACTTTCAGTCCCCTGTAGCAGGCTGTGCCTAAGGGTTCCACAACTGAACTACCTGGTGAAAAAGCACTTCCTTTCGTTTGCCTTAAACCCACTGCCCAAAACTTCACCAAGTGAAATGCCCTGAGTTCTCATGTTATTAAAAAACACCAAAACTTGTTCTCCTCTCCGTCTGCTGTCTCTTATCCATATGGGATAGGAAGCTGCTCTAAATCACTGATTATCCCTGTATCCTTCAGGTATGTTTGAAATCAGGTAACTGAACTCACACCAGTGAAATGAAGATCTGGACATGCAGAGGAGGGCCATGAAGATGATCCGAGGGCTGGAGCAGCTCTGCTCTGGAGACAGGCTGAGAGAGTTGGGGGTGTTCAGCCTGGAGAAGAGAAGGTTCCAGGAAGACCTTAGAGCACCTTCCAGTGCCTGAAGGGGCTTCAGGAAAGCTGGGGAGGGACTTTGGACAAGGGCAGAGAGTGACAGCACAAGGGGGAATGGTTTTAAGCTGAAAGAGGGCAGATTGAGATGAGATCTGAGGAAGAAATTCTTTGCTGTGAAGGTGGTGAGACACTGGCCCAGGTTACCCAGCAAAGTCGTGGCTGCCCCATCCGTGGAAATGTTCAGGGGCAGGTTGGATGGGGCTTGGAGCAACCTGGTCTAGTGGGAGGTGTCCCTGCCCATGGCAGGGGGTTTGGAACTACATGAGTGAGGGCCAAACCCTGCATGTTGGTTCCTTGACACAACTTCAGTGGTCAACTCACCCCCCCAACTTCACCTTTCCAGTTTGAAGGCATGCAACTGTTTTAATAGGAAGCCACTAGATAGCTTGCTGGAAACACCAATGTCTCTCACTGGAACTTTCTGCAGTGGTATTTACTTCTCCACAGACTCACCCCTCCTCCAGAACTGCTTCCTGACCCAGCCACCAGTGTGCCCAAGCCATCCTGTGCTACTGCACCAAGAGGCACAAGGGACATGGTGTGACACAGCTCTTGTAGAAAAGGAACTGCTTCATCTGCAGCAGAAGTGAGTCTCAGTACTCTGGGTGCCCTCCCATTCCCATGGAAATGCTGTGAGGGTGTTTTGGTGCTAAAGAATCAGGAAAAGCAACATTCAGCCTCAGTGAAGCTGTAAAAAATACATGAATCCAGCAGAATGCAAGGTCCACTCCACAGCAGGTGCATGACATACACCTTCTGATCCAATGCAAAGCAACTTCTATCTTGGGTCATAATTCACCTTCCTGAGCCGTTTCACCTGGCCAACGTTTTCTGCCAGAAGTACAGTGGGATTGAAGCCACTCTTTGGGGGATCCCAATGCAACCTCTCCATCCTGAGCCAGGCTCCACCCACTGAGTGTAAGGTATTCTGGACAGGAGCAACCTCAAAACACTTTGGAGCAGCTCTGCTCCATTGGTGCTGGCTGAGAAAGCAAGAGGAGAGCCTTGGAGTTAAAGACTCTTTGCTTTTGGAAGCTCTTAGGTGGGACATTGCATCTAAACGCTCCTGTGGACGCAACCACTGGGATGTCCATATGGCACCTGCCTTTCACTGTGGACCCCACTGGTCAGGGGGACCTGGCACTGAGGCAAAGCCATAGGCAGGGACAGATGTAACTCAAATTCTTCATTCTTCTTAGCAATGAGTGGAGTCTTATCCCTGCTTCCCACATCTTCCCTTGCCAGTGGTAATTAGGGATAAGGCCTTCTCTGCAAGAACAGCCTCCACATCTTTGCCTCTGCCTGCCCCTGAAGCACGTGGACCCATCTCATTACTATTTCTCGTTGCTGTCACTATTTTTTCTACAAGTTCAAAGAGCACAGAAGTCAATGCGAGTCTGGATCATTGATTTGTCAAGCTGATGGAGGCAGATTTGTGCTGCAAGGATGATCCTGAATGGCACAGAATCACAGTATCACAGACTGTTGGGTCAGAGGGACCTCAAAGATCACCTAGTTCCAACCCCCCTGCCATGGGCAGGGACACCTCCCACCAGACCAGGTTGCTCCAAGCCCCATCCAACCTGCCCTTGAACACTTCCAGGCATGGGGCAGCCACAGCTTCTCTGGGCAACCTGGGCCAGTGTCTCACCACCCTCACAGTGAAGAATTTCTTCCTCAGACCTCATCTCAATCTCCCCTCTTTCTGGCTACAGCAGTTATCACCATCAGCTTCAAGGCTGGCTGACCATGAGGCTTGACACAAGTCACTGTTCACAACCTCTCCAAGCCCCAACGAAGGGACCACCTGCACAGGACACAGCTCGATGCCCTTTAGCACCTACTGTGAACAAAATGCTTGGCAGGGCACATCGATTTTGAAACGCTACTCGTTGCTCACAAAACCTACTGCACATGGAGGACATCTTTCAGACCTCTCTCTTGCACCAGCTGAACATTTGCCCACCACAGCATCTCTGTGTTTTCCATATGCAGATGTAACTCTGCCACAGGCAACGCTTTGTGTCATGCTTCATCTGATTTATCTGTCCCTCCTCTCTCCTGCTTCTTGGCCAGCTGCCTGGGAAGTGAAACCCTGTCTTATTTTCTCCCCTCCTCCTGCAGAGGGATGTCACCCATCCCCTTATCACCCCCACATTTTATCACTGCTCTCAGGGCAACTCAGCAGCTGAACCCCAACCTGGCATCACCTGTGGGGAGAGAGGCAGGACTTTGCAGCAGCTCAGAGAAACAGAGGAATCAAAGTATCAGTAAAAAAAAGGCACGGAATGCGCTGGTAAAAGCAGTTGGTGCCACTTGTGCATAGGAATTATGTAGCAAAAGACATGCAGAAAAAGCAGGGCCTGGTGCAAACTGTGTGCAGGGGAGGAGGAGGATGGGGGAGGCAGGTGGCCGTGGCCTGGCTGGACTCCTCTTCCTTGCATGGAAGGGATGAGCATGAAGGTCACCACTGGAGAAACACAGGACGGTGCCACAGCTGCTTCCTGGGAAACCTGCCTTGGACCTCCAAGGGATTATAGAATCATAAAAGCATTTTGGTTGGAAAAGATATTTAAGATCAAGTCCAGCCATTAACCCAGCACTGCCAAGGCCAACACTAATCCATGTCCCTCAGCATCACATCTACTCAGCTTTGAGTAGATGGGCAGCCTGGGCCAGGGCCTGACAACCCTTTCAGGGAAGAAATTGTTCCCAATATCCAATCTAAACCTCCCCTGGTGCAACTTGAGGACGTTTCCTCTTGTTCTATCACTTGTTCCTTGGGAGAAGAGACCAACCCCCCTGGCTCCAACCTCCTCTCAGGCAGTTGCAGAGAGCCAGAAGGTCTCCCCTCAGCCTCCTTTGCTCCAGGCTGAACACCCCCAGCTCCCTCAGCTGCTCCTCCTAACACTTGTGCTCCAGCCCCTTCCCCAGCTCTGTTGCCCTTCTCTGAACATGCTCCAGCCCCTCAATGTTCTTCTTGTTGTGAGGGGCCCAGAACTGACCCCAGGATTTGAGGTGTCCCCTCACCAGTGCCCAGCACAGGGGGATGATCCCTGCCCTGGTCCTGCTGGCCACACCAGTGCTGACACAAGCCAGGATGCTGGTGGCCTTCTTGGCCACCTGGGCACACACTGGCTCATATTCAGCTGCTGTGACCAACCCCCCCAGGTCCTTTTCCACTGGGCACTTTCCAGCCACTCCTCCCCAAGCCTGCAGTGTTGCCTGAGGTTGCTGTGACCCAAGTGCAGGACCCAGCACTTGGCCTTGTTGAACCTCATTTAATTGGCCTTGGCCCATTGATCCAGCCTGTGCAGATCCCTCTGCAGAGCCTTCCTGCCCTCAGGCAGAACAACGCTCCCACCCAACTTGGTGTGACCTGCAAAATTACTGAGATTTGGGGGGTTGAAATCACAACCCCAAAAGATGGGGCATTGATCTGAAACCCTGTGGCTGGCGAGGGGCCGGGCACCTTTCCCTACCCTGGTCTGGGCAGGAGCTGTTCTCCTTCTCAGCCAGCAGCAGGATGTGCACAATTAAAGAAAAATGGAAAATAATTAGATCTGAAAGAGGTTTGGCTCTGTCTGAGATGGGGCTAAAGGTCAGGCTTAATCCTATCTGTCAGAAAATAGAGGGATCTGGAGACGGAGGGGCAGGTGGAGGAAATCTGGAGCTGCCTCTGGGCAGGGGTAGAGAGGCCAGTGTCCCACTGAAGCCCCTCTCCACCCTCTCCCCGAACATAGGAGCCCCATTTCAGCTCCCTATCAGCTGCCAGGCACTCCTGGACATCTGTGATGTCCCACCATTTTGTCTCACAAGCCCTCTCCCCAAGTCAGCTGTGGTCAGGACATGTCCTGGTGTTTGGCTCCCATGTCCCAGAGTCCCATCATGCTCCCTGCGGTGGTGTAGGAGGTCACAGGCACTAATCACATCACAGCCTCGTTAGTTCCCCTGGGTGCTTTTTCAAGGCTACCTGATCCTTTCCACCTCAAGGCTTTTGGTGCTCCAGGGGATTGCACAACTATTGATATTTGGAGCATAGAGGAAGCCCCAAAGCCAGGAACTCCACCTCGCTGCTCCAAAACTCCCCAAAATCCCTGTCTGGCCCATTGTTGTCATTGCTCCGACATCTCCTTTTGGAGATGAACTACAATAACAACTGACAACAAGCACCCTAGGGAGCCTGCTTCCATCCCATCCCAGACCCCTGTACTGGGAAGGGATGGGAACAGCTGGTACCCCTGAACCAGAAAACTGTAATTTTCATTACAGGCCTCTTTTTCTTGGGACTCTTCCTGAATGAAGGTGGGATGTGAAACTACCTCCTAACGCAGCATCACTGACCCGATACAATTTTGCTGCCATACAGCAGAGCTGATGGATGTGCAGGTGTCTGCAGATAAATACAGCACCAAATGCAGCTGGGTCCTCCTTCCAAGGCTGAAACCTGTGTTGCACTATCAACAGGTCCCACGCTACCCCCAAACCTGGGGCTTTTTGGCTTGAGAAAGAGGTGCTGTTTGTCAATTTAAGAAGCGCTCATCAGATTTCTCCGTTACAAATCTCTTTAATCACTTGTGGATCCCTGCAAACTGCTCACTGCCCTCATTGTCTGGTGGTGATGGATCCTCCTCTAATGCTGCACTGCCTGAAGGACCTTCTTGCCTTTGGACCTGCTTCTTAACAGATGACTGGGTTACTTCAACCACCAGTGAGGCACCTGGAGCTCTGAAGCTGTTAATGATGGACCATGAACAGTCATGGTTTTCCAGAGGTAAAGCCAGCCTGGATGGACAAAGGCAGGGATACACACAGTCCCTGCAGGTGCCTGCAAAAACCAATGCAGGCAGCAGCATAAAGTACCTCACTGCCTGTTTTTTTATTCTATTTTTGATTTCTGCAAGAAGAAATTTGGTCTTCACCTCAAAAACACTGACTCTGCCTGGAGGGATGGCTGAGAGGAACTGTCAGTGCAGGCACACAAATGCATGGGTCTCACCAGGTGAGATGTTTCCAAGGAATAACAGCAACCACGTGGGACCTCTCAAGTGCTTAAAAAGGCTCCAAAAAACAACCATCCCCCAACGAGATAAACCTTTTCATTTTGAAGGCAGAAATTGGCTTATTCTCCTGTTTTTGTGTACGACTTACCACACTTCACAAATGAAGCAGACAAATCCGTTGACTGAGGCTTTGACAAAGAGGGCAAGATGAATGAGGTGTAATTTATGAGCTGAACAACAGCTTATCATGAGTAACAAGGACAATTAATGACTAGAAGTGTTTTAAAAACTGCCCAAGGATTTTCTGAGTGACAAAGGGTACATTCAAATAGCAGGCTTGGTATCATCACTCCTCAATGGCAAGTCAGTGCATTTAAGGGCTCCAGTTCTCAGTACATTGCTCTTCAATTACTGTTTTACTATACCCTTACTTTCAGTTTAACAACATTTGCCATAAGAGGTTTTCAAAAGCCCATTCAGATAATTTGTCCAAACCAGAAATGACTAAGAGTTTGATGAAGGGCACCCACCAAACAGAGCACCTTCAAAGCAGGGGTGAATGGACCAGCACTCTCAGATGTCCCTGGAGAGAAAAAAAACCTAAATTTTTGTACCAAAAATTGAAGCTGGGATCCCTGATCTAGCAAAGTGACATGCTGCAGCATTAGGGATTGGCAGGAAGATCCAGGTGCTCCTGGCCAACAACCAAGTCTTCCTAGGGATGGATGACATTGAGGTTTTCATGTCTTGGATGGCCAACGGTGAAGCAGAAATCCCATCCATGCTTAGGCAGGTTGTGACTGCTTCAAGTGAGCCTTGCACAGCTGCCCCCCTGCAAGCAATAGCTATTTTTGGGTCTCCAGGAAGGTTTTTTCAGGAGGTCTTCCTCAGCAGGTCCCGGACTACCGATGTGGCACCAGCACCGGGTGATGGGCAGAGCTATGTGGAGGCACCCAATTTTTTGGCAGAGGCAGAAAATCAGTGCCTGGACTCCTCCTGCCACATGAAGACCCAGCAGCAGATCACTACCCACCAGCTTCTCTATACATACATGCAAGATGCTGAGCTACCATGAACACCACCACAACCTACAGCAACTGAGGCCAGTGCTGGTATCTCACACCTCTTACAGCTGCAGAAGCGTCTTCATCATTTCAGGGCAAATGGGAGCCAAGAAACCTGACCCTGCATATGAATGCAGCCCAACAACCTCTGTTTGGCCAAAATGTCATCTCCCAGTGAATGGCCACCAAGAGAGGAACTCCAACCTTTTGTTTACTAGCTGTTTGTTCCAGTGTATCCCAAACGTTCCATTTCCAGTTGAATTTATCTGATTTAAGCTGCAATTTATTTGGCTTCAGGATAAATTCTGGTCCAAATTAAAGAGCTCCCTGATGTCTTATGTTTTCTCAAGTGAAGGTACTCAGGACTATGCACTCAAGACACCTCCAAGACAAGCTCAGCAGAAGCTAAATGTCCTGTCTCTAACAGGTCATGGCTCTATCCTCATTAATCCTGAGCCCATGGTAACACTTCTACTGGCTCTATGACTTCCACCACCCACATGAATTGGGTCTTCTTTGGCTTGATGAAAAGCATGAGTGGGGTGGAAAGACCATACCTCATCTCACACAAGGTGGTTTGCAGCAAAGTTAAGAACCAAAAATGAAGATATTTCAACTACAAGTCTGAATTTGCACCACGCGCATCGATCAAGACAGGCTGCTGCCAGTCCCAACCTTCCTGCAACTGGATTTACTGGTCTGTGAGATGGTCCTACTCCCCACCACCCATCACACAAACCTCTCTAACACTGCTGCAGACGTGAACCTCTGCCCTGGCTCCTGCCACAGCAGCTCGACTGAAGGTGAACAGCAGTGAGCTTCCAGACAAAGGGATTTCAATTATTATTTGCAGTAATTAGCCCCTGCACGCCGACCCCTCCACTGTACTTTGTTTGGGAGGACGTACATCATTCTCTTCTGAAATCAGCCTCACTCACAAGACCAACATTAAAGAAAACAAAGTGAGAACCCTGTTGGAAACCCTCTCTGTACCCCATCCAGAGCACATCAATACCCCCACTGCTGAACCTGGCAGCCTTCTCCCTCCACCAGAGGCCAAAGATTAGGAATTTCAGCAGGTGCCTTTTCGTTATTGCAACCAACGCTAATTAAAAGAGAAACTAAAAAGATGACTGCAGACCTGCCAACTGCACAAGGAGATGCAAGCTGACATCAAAAAGCTTGTGAACCTGAACCCTGCTCCTCATTTCACCCAAAAGATAGAATCATAGAATGGTTTGGGTTGGAAGGGATCTTCAAGATCATCTAGTTCTCTGGGCAGCCTGGCCAGTAACTCACCACCCTCACAGCCAAGAATTTCTCCCTAATGTCTAACCTAAATCTCCCCTCTTTCAGTTTAAAGCCATTACCCCTTGTTCTATCACTCCATGCCAACACTTTTTACAAGAAAAGTCCCTCTCCAGTCCCTTCATAGCCCCTTCAGAAGATACTGGAAGATTCTCTAAAGTCTCCCTGGAGCCTTCTCTATACCAGGCTGAACAACACCAACTCTCTCAACCTGTCTCCAGAGCAGAGGTGCTCCAGCCCTCTGATCATCTTCATAGCCTCCTCTGGACTCACTCCAACTAGTGTGAGTTGCATGCAAAGTGGTGGCCAACACAGCCAAGAAGACACTGGTGATGTCTCTCAGCCCATCTATGCCTGCATTGTGTGTTCCCCTGCTACGTTCAAATGGGTTTGAACTTACAACCACTCCACAGCTGGCCTCAGTGTGGAGTGGGAGGACCTAATCCTATACATCTGAAGGCAACAGGAGCTGCACAAAACAGCATCATGTCTCCTGGATCTGGCACCCGGGCCTTCCTGGCACCTCCCATGTCTCCGTGCTCCAGCCAGGAGAGGCCAGCTCTTCCCAGGTCTCTGAAACCTCTTGTTCCGGCAGATCAGTTGGGATTTGATGGAGGAAAAACCAAGAGAACCTCTCAGCTGGGTTTTGCTTGCACTCCTGTGCAGGTCTAACAGCCCAACTTGTGGAGAAACTTGGGAAGTAGTGGCCAAGCTCCTTTCCTATAACAAGCCTTGATTAGGAGCAGGGAACAGCCAGATGGTCTGCAAACAAGTTCTGGACACCAGGAGGGCTTGGGGACCACTATTCCTGGCAACTGGGGCTCTGTGCTTTCCCTCCAGCACTATCCCAGCGTCTTCGGTCTATAAAAAGCTATAAAAGGGCAATGGCTCAATTCCCCCTTCCCCAGCTGGTCAGCTTCTGTGCACATGACCTCTCTGAAAAACAGAAGGACCTCTTGTTCATCAGCACCCACAAGGAGAGGACACACAGACAGCAATCTGAGCCTCGTCTCACACAAGGCACGTCCCCAACCTCCCTTCTCCATCACCCATGACCCACCTCACGCCTCAGCTCCTCAACAGTGCCAGGGAGCTCCACCACTCAACGGAAAATGTGCCGGTGACACACTGCAACCTGGCGGTTCACATGGCACTGGCTCTCCTCTGTGTTTCCAGCAGCTACATCACATTCTACGAGGCTAAAAATACACAAAGTACTCTCCTAATGTTTCTTTTCCACCCGAGTGGTTGCTGCAGAGAAGCTGTGAACAGGAGGGGAGGTGAACACACCAGTGCGGATGCCGGGAAGAGACGCCACAAAAATGGAGCACAACATATCCCACAAAAGGATGTGGCTGGGGGAGTCCCCACAACAGACAACACTGGTTCCTTGGAAAGACAAAGGCAAGAGCCATGCAGCCATGAAAAGCCAAGTGTTTCTGACTGTACTGCAGGATTCAGCACTGGCAGGAGCACAGCAGGCTTCACAAAGGAGCATCTTCTTGGTCTTTAATGACTGAGATTAAGAAGCTCCGTGTAAATTAACTACACAACATCCCTTTGACCTGTTAAATGTAACAGTGTTAATTTAACCACTGAAAACAATTCTGTCCAAAAGACACAACCTTCCTGCAACAGCTCCCAGCATCCCTTGGCGTGCAGCTGGTAGAGTCATCAACCCTGGAGGGATTTCAAAGCCTTGTAGATGTGGTGCTGAGGGACAGTTTGGTGGTGGTCTTGGCAGTGCTGGGTTAACAGTTGGACTTGATGATCTTAAAGGTCTTTTCCAACCAACACAATTCTATGATTCTTGGAGGGGGAGAAAAACAAAAAAAACCCTGTGGGGGACAAGACATGAGCCCTACCTGACTCTTTGCCCTTTTAAAGGCAGGTCTACTTGGGCAGCAAGTTCAGCTCTTTAGGGCTGGCAGCTCCCCTCTCGACCAAGCTCTCCAAAGCAACAGCAGCCCCATCAAGTGTCCCTTTTGTAGCATTAGTCACTTCCCTGTGGGGCAGAAATGACTGGAAAGGATGTCTCCAGGCTCAGCATCTCAACCTTGGACTGTGCTTCTGGGTCTCACAGCAGGGAATTTCAGCACTGAAGGCAGCCCCAAAAACAACCCTCCATCAGATGTTTGCATCTCTTCACCCCAAACAGGCTGATGAAACAATCCCAGGGCAGGGAGCTCAGCGCTCTCCATCAAAGCTGTAAACTCAAAATGGAGCAAAATGCCCATTATTTTGGTCAGAAGCAGAACAAACTGGGAGACCCCTCCACAAAACATCCCTTAATCATGCCGAGAGCCACAAGGACCAACGAGCCCGGCTCTACCGTGCAGCGGAGCGAGTAGAAAGAACCAAGATTTTCACATTTTGGACACTATTTTTCCCTTCTACCTCACGAGCTTGCCAGAGCTGCAGTTCTTAGGAGGCTGTTTGTACAACCCCAGGAGCAATGTATTTTTAGCCCTGGAGAATCGCATGGCACGATCATGAAGCGTGCTTCTGCAGACAGCAACAAGAGCAGGGATTTTTCCTGCTCTGAATTGGCTGCAGCCACTACGGTTTTCAACCCAGACTTTCAGGAAATCCAGAAGGAGCAGGAAGGAGTCTTTTTCTGTGACATGTTTAATACCAAGCTGAAGTAGACACGATTTTCAGACCATGCAGCTGATGGGAGGTTTTTATGGATTTGTTTTCTATCTGTTGCACGCTTTTGCTGTGGAGCGTAATACCAGGTATTATCACAACACTCCCTAGCAACGTGGCTTTTAATTCAGTGCAGAGCTTTGCCATGTTGAGAGCATCTCACTGACTCAGATCAAGACAACACACTGGGAAACCTTATCAAAAGCCCCACAAGTGCCAAGGGAACCTACATCGTGTGTACAGCAGTGTTTGAGCTCCTCAATGCACTGTGGCTGGCACCGGCATGGAGAACACCTTGGGAAAGATGGATTTGCCTCCCTGATTTCACCAGCCGTGGTCCAGCCAGCACAGTGTCATGGAGTCATGACTACATTGATGATAGTGGTGTCAATGGGTGTAAAGCAAGAGTGAAAATCTCTCAAGTTCTGTGCTCAGACAGAAAAATGTGGGAAACAGTTCAGTGTTGGGAGTAAGAGCTCAGAGCCAGACGAGGCATCAGCAAGGGTGAGGTACCACCTCCTTGCTTCTCACCCAAAGGCCAGGAGGAGGACAGAGACTTGGTAGACAAAACAGCCAACCTCCTAGGAAAGCTGCCCTGAAGAGTGAAGCCAGCCTGACACAGGACAAGGACTCCCAAAACTGGTCTCTCTTGACTCGCTAGAGCACACAGGCTCCTGGGCATCAGGGGCTACAGGCTCTCAAGCCTCAGATGGGGAGGATGGTCTTCTGAAACTGCAGGAAAATAGTGCCTGGGTCCTACCTGACAACAGAGAACATGAGAAACTGCAAAAGCACTACCAACAGTGTCGGGACACCATCAGGTGAGGTGTTTCTCCATGTCCACCCACTGGTGCAGGAGAGCAGCAGAAGGCAGGAGCACCATCCATACTAAGTAGGTGGAAGAAAGCTACCACAGAAGAAATGATACCAAAATGCTGTCCCTAGGGGAGCTGCTGCTCTCGGGCCGAAACTGGAGGTGCAGAGGGGAATCCATCAGCCCTTCTGCAACAACGAAGAGACAGAAATATCAGAGCAGCCGTGCCAGGTCTGATGGACACAGATATCCTGACAAGATCCTGGGTCAAGTGGCTTTTGTTGGCTGCCATGCAAAGTTAGCTGAGCTCAGCCGGCCTGAAGAGGCATCTGGGCCCATGACAAGGGGATGGGTCAGAGAGGATGAAGAGTTTAACTAAACAGGGGGCTGCAGGTTGCTTCCAGAAGTCCCATCACTTCTTGGAGCTTGTGAGCTCAGCAACTGCAAAACGCTGCTGGTTCTGCTGCTTCTGGGACACAGGGCTACAGGTGGGGAATTAATTCATTGCCTGCTTTCACTTACACTGGGGTTGTATTGCTCACATGCCTCTGCATGCCCTGAAATCCAGATTTTCAGTGGAATTTCCCTGGATGCAGGAAGCCAAAGAAATAAAAAATGTGATTTCAGTATCTCTTCTTTGAGCCCAATCCATAAAAACGCCCCAATCTTCCTTGCTTTCAGGGAAGAGACTACAGGAACAGCCACAAGCCTGGAGGAAACACTCCTCTGACTTCACTTCAACTGCAAAAAGCCTTTTAGCAAAAGCTCCATTGCAATGCAGATAAGTTTCTTCAAAGGCTGAAAAAGCAATAAAATTATCTGGATGTCACAACTACGTTGCCTAACATGGATAAAGGATTTAGAAGAGGGGGAAGAAAAATAACACTAAAAATAAGTTATGAAGGGTATGTAAGGTATTGATATACAGCACATGGCTTAAACTGTTAATCATTGAACAGATTCCAGTATAAAAATAAAAGAGACTGAAGCTGCACATAATGGAGGAGTTGCTCTATTTATAATCTTCCCTGTGCAAAGGGCAGGCGAGGGCCGGGACGAGCAGGCAGCAGAGGCAGAGGGCCACTGCTCCACAGCCTGTGTTTTGGGGGAAAATGAACAGATTTCCTATTTTTAAAATTTTTTTCATTTTTTTTTAAAGCGTTGTCAACAAAACCAAACTGAGTTGTCCACAAGCCTGTGTGCCCCAGCCATGTGAGCAGCATTTACAGCTCCTGCATGTGACAGCTCTCCCAATTTAGCCAGTAACTGACTCCCTCTGACCTCTAATAACACCACTCCCAAATTAGAGCCCTCAATTTGACTTGGCTTTGGTCCTTCCCTCCCAGAGACATAAAGCATCCTTTTTTCCCCCCCACCCTCCCTGAACATTCATAATCCCATCCTTTCACCCTGCCAACTCACACTCCCATTTAGCCTTTTCCTATTTTTTTTTTTCTTTTTGGGAGGGGTGGTGTTGGAGGGACAAGGGGGTGCGGGGCAGTGAGGGGTAGGGAAAAAGCCTGGTGGAAATACACCAAGAGACAAAAAAAAAAAAAAAAAAAACCACAACAGCAAAATCAGACCAAAAATTCCAAGTTGGTGACATTCAGCTGGAAAAGCTCAGTGACTCACATGCAAATAAAATCTGCCTAAATTCACTGCTGCATGACGCAGGCCACTGGCTTCAACATAAAAAGGCCTGGATGAAATCATCCACAATTAAATTGGAGCTTGGAAGGCTGCAAAAGCAGCCGCATCAGCGCAGTTCCCTCCGCTTAATAGGAAACACAAAGGAAGGAAGTTCAGCAGAGTGAGAACATCCCCCTTTTCCCCTCCTTCCCACCAACACCTCGTGCCATCAGTCATCCCCAACCATCGGCGCGGCTCCTCCAGCATCACACGTCGGCGCTCAGCTCCGGCAAGCTGCTCGCTAGCAGGCTGCTGCTGCCAGCTTTTAATGGGTTTTCCTGGAATACTAGCTCAAAAGTAAAATAAAAATAAATGTGGCTATGTAGGAAGGCAAACCCCCACCAGACAGAGACTTCTTCCAGAGGTTTCTGCCCTGCCCTGTGCAGAACGGTGTGATTTATTGTAGAATTAGTATTTACAGACCCTGGACAGAATCCAGTCCCTCCCCAGATCCCACAAGGAGGGGGAGAGGGATTAAAAACAGAGAATCATAGAATCATAGAATGTCTTGGGTTGGAAGGGACCTCTAAAGGTCATCTAGTCTGACCCCCCTACAATAAGCAGGGACATCTCCAACTAGACCAGACTGCTTAGAGCCCTATCAAGCCTGTCCCTGAATGTCTCCAGGGATGGGGCCCCCACCACCTCTCTAGGCAACCTGTTCCAGTGACCCACCACCCTCATATTAAAGAACTTTTTCCTAATGTCCAACCTGAATCTACCCTTCTCTGCCTTGAAACCATTACCCCTTGTCCTAATGTTACATGCCCTAGTGAACAGGTCTTCCCCTGCCTTCTTATAGGCTCCTTTCAGGTATTGGGAGGTCGCTATAAGGTCCCCCTGGAGTCTTCTCTTCTTCAGGCTGAACAACCCCAACTACCTCAGCCTGTCTTCATAAGAGAGGTTTTCCAGCCCTCTGATCATTTTTGTTACCCTCCTCTGGACATGCTCCAGCAGGTCCACATCCTTCTTGTGTTGGGGGCTCCAGAGCTGGATGCAGCACTCCAGGTGAGGTCTCACCAGGGCAGAGTAGAGGGACAGAATCACCTCTCTTGATCTGCTGGCCACACTTCTTTTGATGCAGCTCAGGATGCAGTTGGCCTCCTGGGCTGCAGTTGCACATTGGTGGCTCATGTCCAGCTTTGGATCCATTAGTATCTTCAGGTCTTTTTCCACAGGGCTGCTCTCTATCATGTCTTCCCCCAGCCTTTATTGGTGTTTCTGGTTGTACCATCCCAGGTGCAGGACCCTGCACTTGGCCTTGCTGAACCTCATGAGGTTCACTTGGGCCCACTTCTCCAGCTTGTCCAGGTCCCTCTGAATGGCATCCCATCCCTCTGGCATATCAACCTCACCACCCAGCTTGGTGTCATCAGCAAACTTAGGTTTTAGTTCTTAGGTTTTTCTCCTGCATTTCAATAGTGCTTTTAAATGTTTTCCAAGTTCAGTCTGAAGACACTATAGAAATGCACTTGCAGTGACGTGCAGTGCAGGGCTGAGGCAGGGATTGGGATCCAAGAGGTTCCACTTACACCATGAGGTGCTCTGGGATCCACATCCCTACTGCCCCAATGCGACCATTTCTGGGGTCGTGCCATGAACCAGGTCATCAGTCTTCTCCAAGCTAAAAATAACACCAAGAGAGGGAGAATAAACTAAATAAAGGTCAATTTAACCTAGATTGGACTGCTGATGGGACTCACAGCAGGGATCTACAAAAGCTTTTGGTGGTCCAGCTGAGAAGGGAAAACAACCCTTTAAGCAAGCGTTGGCCTACCCTCACCCTGAAACACTCGTGACCATCTATCTGGGATGCAGGAATCATAGAATCACAGACTGGTTTGGGTGGGAAGGGACCTTAGAGACCACCTAGTTCCAGCCCTCTGCCATGGGCAGGGACACCTCCCACTAGACCAGGTTGCTCCAAGCCCCATCCAACCTGCCCTTGAACACTTCCAGGGATTGGGCAGCCACAGCTTCTCTGGGCAACCTGGGCCAGGGTCTCACCACCCTCACAGCAAAGACTTTCTTCCTCCGATCTCATCTAAATCTGCCCTTTATCAGTTTTAAACTGTTCCCCCTCATCCCATCACTCCCCCCTGCCCTTGTAAAAAGCCCTCCCTTAGCTTTCCTGGAGCGCCTTTGGGTACCGGAAGGTGCTCTAAGGTCTCCCTGGAGCCTTCTCTTCTCCAGGCTGAACAACCTCAACAGGATGACAGTGCTCCAAGCAACTGGAGCACCCTCAACCAGTGGCTTATTGCACCTAATTTAGTCAAGGAAACACAAGGAATCCATGGAAATTAGGTGACCGGCTACACATCTATTCAGAAACCAAGTGCTCAAACCTTTATGGGCTTTCCCCCCCCAGCCAGGGCTCACGTGCTTATCCCTGGGATTAAAGATCCTGCTCCAAGATCCCAGGCCAAGCTGAAGGCTCCTCAGCACTTGCTCTGGCCTGCAGCGGCTGCAGGGCCAGGGTGTTAACGGGTCCATAAAAGGTAACTGGGAGACACGAGCCTCCTGCCAGTGAGCCTACATTTGCTCCAGAGGAATCTGCACCTCCCCAGGGAAAAATAAATACATAAACAAAAATAATATAGCCAGGTCTACAAGTGGGGAAAGGCTGCAACGGCCTGCAAGGGGACATCCGGCAGAGCCCAGGCCAGCTGGTCACCCAGCCTGGGCAGTGACACTGCCCTCCCTTTGCCACCAGACACTAATTCCTTTCATCCTGCCTGGCCCTCCGCTGGTGTAATTTTAGGTCTGTGAACAGGCCCATCTGCCTTTGAGATGCTCGTTTATTTTTGGCTAAGCCCTCCCTTTCACCACTCCCTTCTTAAAGGAAGTCCAAATCGGGCACTGTTGGGAACAGGGTTCCTTGTCCGGTCCCTCTAATCACCGAGCACTAACGAGCTATCTAGAGCATGCTCTGTAGCACCATCGCTCATCAAATTGAGGGGTGTCATTATCTTCAAAGCATTTTGCAAACACTTTTTCATGTTCCCACCGCAAAGCAGTAATTATTCACTTCTCTCTGAATGTGGTGGGCTCGGTCCAGCGTCCTGGAGCTCGGCCAAGACGTGCTCAGCAAAATTTAACAGGGCCAAAGTAAAGATAAAACAAACTGGTTCCTGTCTTTGGATGCTGGGGATTGCTACTGTTGCTTCCTGTCCCACAGCAGACATGGAAATGTTAAAAATAAAAATAAATGCTGGAACTGCACGGGCCAATAATGTAATTTTCACGTATTAAGAGGAAACACGATGCCTGGAGAAACAGGGAGTTCTAAGGAAAGTTTTGCTTTTATACACATTAAGTGCTATGCATGAAAGTCACCATCATGATCTGCTGCTGCTCTTAGATAAATGCTGCATCAAAATGCTGCAAAATCCTCTCATGCCTGAGCTGCCTCTGGTCTGGCTGGGCACCACTAAGGCCCTGCAGAAAGAGGAGATCAGGAGCTGGAGGGAGAAGGTTGTGTGCAATGTCGTGTCCACGTCCGCTGCCACTGGTGTTTCAAACCTCTGCACCTTGAACCTGAAGCACTGGAATCCACCCCTCAACAATGCAGGAGCAGGCAGAAGCCAGGAGGGGAGATCCTCCTTGTGGCCCCAGGTTGGGTTCTTCAGGTGGGTCTGAGTGTGAAAAACATGCTCCTGGTTGGGGTGACTGTACAGATCCCCCAGCCACATCTGTACACAGAAAAGCCCTGAGATCACAGTGAGGCCCCAGGGAGTCCTCATCATGCCAGGGGCTTAGCCCACCTCTTGGGAAGAACATTGGATCCTCCTCTATGCCCCAGTCAAAGACATCCAGGACCACTCAGGAGGACCACAGGCAGCACGAGCTAAAGGGGTGAATCTGTGCATCTGCCAGCCATGAATCGTAGAATCACAGACTGGTTTGGGTTGGAAAGAACCTTAGAGATCATCTAGTTCCAACCCCCCTGCCATGGGACACCTCCCACTAGACCAGGTTGCTCCAAGCCCCATCCAACCTGCCCTTGAACACTTCCAGAGATGGGGCAGCCACAGCTTCTCTGGGCAACCTGGGCCAGGGTCTCACCACCCTCACAGCAAAGAATTTCGTCCTCAGATTTCATCTCAATCTCCCCTCTTTCAGTTTAAAACTGTTCCCCCTCATCCCATCACTCCCTGCCCTTGTCCAAAGTCCCTCCCCAGCTTTCCTGGAGCCCCTTCAGGCACTGGAAGGTGCTCTAAGGTCTCCCCAGAGCCTCCTCTTCTCCAGGCTGAACACCCCCAACTCTCTCAGCCTGTCTCCAGAGCAGAGCTGCTCCAGCCCTTGGATCATCTCCGTGGCCTCCTCTGGACTCTCTCCAACAGCTCTGTGTCCTTGTGTTGGGGACCCCAGAACTGGACCCAGCCCTGCAGGGAGGTCTCACCAGAGTAGAGCAGAGGGTGAGACTTCCCTCCCTTGCCCTGCTGTTCATGCTATAATCATTTTCCCTTCTTTGTTAAGATTTTCACAAGTGTCTGTGGTGGGTGGGAAGAGCACACCTGCCCCTCATGTAACCCCTTCCATGACAAATTGGGCTCTTGCTCAAATCCAGCTGGTGCAATGATTGTGCAGCTCTCCAAAGACTTTCTTATTTAAAAAAAAAAAAAAATAACATATGAGAAAGGTTGTGGTTTGGTGTGAGGTATGGCCAGGTTCTCAGCTCTCTGATGAACCTTAGGAGCTACAGGGACACAGAGTCTATTGCTGGAAACCAGCTTTAGACAACCAAGAACATCCATACGGGAGAGCCCCACTTGCTGCATGCACCCCACACACTGAAGAGCAAGAGCCTGTTATGTTCCCAAGCTCCTCACAGGGAAAATGTACCCAGGACTTAAGAAAAGAAAACTCCTGTGCAATGCTTGAGGTGTAAAAACCAATCCCTGGCTTTGGCTGGCCACAACTCCCTGCCCTGCAGGAGCCTGAGGAAACACCTGGCTGCTCACTGCTTCAAATGCTTTCCAGCAAATAACAGAAAAAATACAATTTAATTGATCAGATCAGAGCGCAGATTTGACAAGATTTCCTCCTTGGGTAAAAATTAACATTTTAGCTTTGGCTTTGAAGAAGGATGAAGAGAAAACTTGGATAGCTTGGCTGGGGAGCAGGGAGGAGCAGACAGGCCTCCCACACTGTGTGCTCTGGGTGCAGAGGCCCCAGGAGGAGGTGGGCAATGCAGATACCCATCCCTTCCCCCTTCTGCTGTCACATCATCCAGTGCAAAGCACTTGAACAAAGCTAGCCATGAGTCACCCTCAGGAGGAGACCTTCTCATTTCACCCACTCATTTCTCTTCAGGGACACCTTACAGTGGCCTTCCTGTAGCTTAAGGGGGCCTACAGGAAAACTGGGGAGAGATGTTTTACAAGGACATGTAATGACAAGACACAGGGTAATGGTTTTAAACTGCAAGAGGGGAGATTTAGGTAAGACATCAGGAAGAAATCCTTCCCCATGAGGGTAGGAAGGCACTGGAACAGGTTGCCCAGGCAGGTTGTGGAAGCCCCCTCCCTGGAGGTGTTCAAGGCCAGGTTGGATGAGGCTTGTGCAGCCTGATCTAGTGGGAGGTGTCCCTGCCCATTCCGGGTGGTTGGAACCGATGATCTTTAAGGTCGTTTCCAACCTGAACCACTCTATGATCTTTGCCAGCTGTAACAAGCACTCACGAGGCAGGAACACTGCCTTGAAATGCATCTTTCACCAGGGAATTCACCACGTTTCAGTGCTGCCTGCGGCTGGCACGTCGAGGGAGCCGGCTTGTCTTTCCTTTATATCAAATTTGGTTCTCATTATACCCACGAAACGTTGCAGGACCTCAAAACAAGGAGCGACATTGTTCCTGCAGAATAAAACTGCTGTTCACCCAGTTTTTATTTATATTGCACAAAAACATCTCAGGAGCTGTAAGGCTTCATTTCGGGGGGGCTGTGAAATGATCTGGTGGCACCGTAGTCACAGCTACTTCACTGAGAAAGGTTTCCATGATGCTCCTCCCACCATGAACACAACATGACACACACCAACGTGGACATTAAATTTTAAGACCAAAGAAGAACGCCTGATCCTTGCAATTATACATTCTGGCTGCTCAGCTGGTTGGTTTGGCCGTGCAAGGTGCTGAGGGCTCCTGATTCCTCTCCCATAACTGCTGCCAAGCATGAAAGTCCCCAAAGGACTTTTTGAGGAGCCAAAAAAAACTTATACAGTCCTGGTTTGCCACTGTTTATACGCTAACGGGTGTTGGGGATGTTTGGCAGCAGCTGATGTAGCTCCAACAGGTAATGCTGGTCCAAGCATTGGTGTTACCAACACTGACCACCCACATTAGGGTTGACAGCAAAGGAGGAGAAAGGCCAAAGATCATCCTAGGGAACACCCAGGGAAATACCACAAGGCTCTGGCAGGACAACATTTTCTATTCAATTGTAAAACCTCCATTTCACACTACATTTTTGAGCCTTAAGGCTGATGCAGAAAACCAACCCCACTCCCAGCTCCAAGCAATGATGACTCCAACACTTCTTAGTGCCTGAAACCTGAAAAGCTTTTAGCAGTGAACACAAGTTTTCAGTCAAACCAAAATCCTTCCTCCTCCTCCCTCTGCCTGGCTAAAACGTCCATTTTCAACTACCAAAAAACCCACAAGAAGGATCTGAGATTTAATTTCCTTGACCAAATTCCGTAACATTTGGGAAGACATTTCCTACAAAATGGAAACCAGGTATTTTCGTGGAGGCAGAGGGAGGAACAGATTCTCCTGCAGAGGAAAATCCCCTTCCGTGCATCTTGTTGTTTTCCCCTGAAGAGCAGCAACACATTGCAATAACCCACACGGAAATATTCAACCTACACTACTCAGAAGTGATGAACACGAGAAGTGACAGGATTTCTGGAAGCTGCTGACCCCTCTCTTACCCTCCAGGCTATCGATCAGCAACCGTGCTCCTCAAGCAGCTCTGAGCTGATCCACAGAGACACTGTGATAAACATGCAGAGTTCTAGTACATCAGGAGACCTACACACCACTCTCTGGGGTTTTGCAGTGGGTAAATCCTGCCTCACCACTCCTGGCAGTCACTCCAGGTTGTCCCCAAGACACCTCAAGCCCTGATCAAGTCCCTGCAAACAGCGTGCAGGAATGAGCGGAGAGATCTGCTGGATGGTCAGAAATGGTGCTAGAAGCTTTTCTTGGCTAGAAGCAAAGCTGGAAGAACACAGTAAGATGATGAGCAACTGAAAATACGGATGTATTGGTGGGACTAATAGCTTACATGCTGCAGGGGACCATAGGGAAGGTCAAGTTGTCACAACATGGTTCAAAGTTGTGCCGGGGGGGTTTAGGCTGGACATTAGGAAGCATTACTTTACTGAGAGGGTGGCCAAACACTGGAACGGGCTTCCTAGGGAGGTGGTCAATGCCCCAAGCCCGTCAGTGTTTAAAAGGCACTGGACAATGCCCTTAACAACACACTTCAACTTTTGCTCAGCCATGAAGTGGTCAGGCAGCTGGACTAGATGATCATCACGGGTTCCTTCCAACTGAACTATTCTCCTTATCTTTTTCTTCTTCTTCCTCTTTCTCTTTCTCCTTCATTTTCTATTGTTCTCCTCTCCTCTCTGACAGAGAAAGGCTTTGCTGTGTCATGATCTGGCAACAGCACCGTCCCACTCAGCACTGTTTCTGCACCCTCCATCACAGGGGAAGATCCCGTCGACATCCTGGTTTCCCATGGGTAGAGCAAAGCTCCAGCGCTTCCCAGCTCAGAGGGATTCCTACAACTACTCAGGTCTTCCAGTTCTCCAGCTCTCCTTGTGTGGTGTGATGGGAACCTTTAGGACAGGGTTTACACAACTCCCAGTTACAATCTGTCTCCTCCTGGTATTAGAAGGAGACGGTATTTTGTAGCTAACATAAACCCAGTCCAGTATTTCATGCAGAGGGCTCCTTTTGCAGTCAGTAGCCTTCCACTAAAGCCTGAGGACAACACTCTCCCATCAGCTCCTCCAGGTTCACTCCTGGAGAAGAAATGCCTTAAGTAGAGAAATGGAGGCTGCAGGTCTCCTGCACACTGGCAGTCCCTTAAAGAAAAGCACTCACGTGAGTGATGCTCACAAAGCCTCCACCCCTCCACTCCTCTTCTGGGCTACTTTACAAACAGCAACACAGCAAGGCACTTGTGAAAGGCAGAAAACTGGACACCAGGGACAAGTTCCCTGACCTTCCACTTTCCGTGGTCCCTTTCCTGCTGTGGAATAGACACATACGGTCACCAGACAACAAACTGCAATCCTCAGCGTGAAGCCGTGTGACAAGAAAAGCTGCAAAATAAACAGGGAGAAATTTTATATGGAAAGGCAGCAGGAGGGAATGTTCTTTCCAGAGATTTCTCCATGAGATGCTGACAATCGGTTCAGAGCACGAAACTGCACCAGTTTCAGCAGGACAAACCCACAGCAGTGCAGGGAGGAGGTGGGCAAGGTGGTGAGAAGCCCTGGTTTGTCAGCCCCACCAACCACCAGTGGGGAAAAACTGGAAAATAATTTTTTGGGGAGAGATGATAGATGCAATAAATGCCTGGCTTGATAAAGCCACCAATGCGAGGCTGTGCTCAGGTTTCAGACCTTATAACAGCCACCACTGTCTGCAGAAGGAAGTTATTTTGGGGTGAAACCTGACAGGCCCTTGGGGCAGCCGGCACAAAGGCTGGGAGAAGAGTCTTGCTGCTCTCCCTGGGATGCAGCTGCCAGGGACCTGCCCAAACCACAGCACTGGCACTAACCCCTGCCCCTCTCCTACACCCTCTGTGTCACTGACACCAACATGGATGGGAACAGGCTGCTGAGGAAAGGGAGAGGGAGAGGAGAGGTACCCAACAGCCCCTCAGCTGCTGTCTGCTGGGCAGAGCTGGCATTAAATGAGCTTTTTCTTCCCTGGCTCTTGCAACAAAAAGTTGGTTCCTGAACAACTTCACCACCGTGAAACGCAGCCCAGTGCCAGCTCCCCCAGCACTGGGGGTTACTGGGTTACAGACACGTGGCCTGGCCATACGAAACCAGCCTCCTGGATACTTGCACCACGGCCTCTAAATTCTGTTCTGGGCTGGACTGCGTGAGTTGCTGGTTTTAATATTTTCGGATGCTGAAAGCAAGGCAAACTCCCTGCAAGTCCCAGTGGTTTTCTTTGACACTGTTTTCCTTGAAGGGGCGTTTTCCAGGCTGCTGCAGAAGAGACACGTGCTGTGGTGCAGGAGGACACAAAGGTGGCTCTGGGGCACCGCTGGGTCCTTCCATCGTCTGACCTCTCAGCACCCCCAACAGGCTGGTGGGGCTGCCTGAAAACACAGTTGCTTCTAATCTCTATTCATGTAAAGATCAAGTGAAGTTACTTTTCATTATGTAAATATCTCTGTTACGAACATAATTTATGGCTTGGCATTACTCATTGAGGTTAATGAAGCATCCTTGCTTCTAAAGATAAAACATTGCTCCAAATACCTCCTGTACACATAGTGCTTGTTCAGAACTTCTGCATTATTCATCTGTACCATTAGGGCACTCCTGTAATGGCTTCCCCTCAGCAGTGCCCTCCACAGTGGGGTGCTCCAGGCCAGGATGAGGAGATCCTGACCCACCTTCTTCTCCAGAATAGGACAGTTCAAGTCCTCTGGGATTCTCCAGACGAATGGGGCTGGGACTTCTCTATCTGATCTCTCCTCAGAAGTTCCCTTTCACAGTGGGGGTTTATCTTCCAGCCTCCTCTTGAAGGATTTTCCTGGGTAAAATCATGAGGGGGGTCAAACTGATGCTGGTGATGACAAACATGTCTGATGAATGCAATTCATTTCGGCAACCCAGCCGTCCTCTGGGTTGCAACACCACAGGTTGGCTCCTGGTCCTTTTCTGACCATGGATTGATGCAGCCCAGAAAGCCCTGAATGCTTGGTACCTTCCAGTGCAAAACACCTCTCCACCTCTCATAGTGAAGACCCACAATAGCTCTTGAGATCCAAGTGACATGGGAGATAGGCTGTTCTCAGGAGCTCTTGGTTCCTTGGCACCTTCTTTGCTACAGTCTGATGCTTGGAGACTCATTGACTACCTTACCAGGCAAGTTTCTCCAAACTTCTACAAGAAGCCAAGGCTGCTGCCATAAGTAGTAGCATCTGATCAGCCAACGCATGACTTTGAGTAAGGACATGTTTGTCATTTCTTACTGGCCTATTTCACAAGCTTTGTGGCTACTATAATGCCTCAGGCACCTTCAGTGCACATGGGGTGAGGCCTTAAAGGGATAAAAAAAGCTCTCTGGCAACGTGATTGCAGCCAGCTAGAGATCAAAGCTGTGGGCACCAACTCCCTTGAAACTTCAACACGGACAGGCAAGAAGACCTCACTCAAGAGCCAACAACAGGAAAGTCAAAGAAAGTTGTCTTCCATAAACAAAATCTAGCCCAGGGGATGAAAAAGGTAATCAAGCATCTCAGCTTGCTATTGAATTTCCCAAAATAAACAGCATGTCCACAGTATCAACCTAAACTTTGCTCATCGTCCCCAGCTATCACCATCTCAGCCATCTGAATGCTGGAGTCCTCCAGTAAAGTGTGTCGTGCCATCTTCATCATCCTCACTCCATTACTGTAGCAAACCAAAACCTCTGCATCAGCCAAGACCTCCCCTTGCTAAGCTTCTTATCACACAGGATAGAGAGATAACTCCAGCCCCAAAGACATACACTTCATGAAAGAGCTCTTCATGACCCTGAGGAGCAGCTCTGGAAAACGTAATCTCTATCGACCAGCACCTACAGCAGCAACATTTACAGCTCCTACAGAATTATTTCCAGTTGAGACAGAGAGGTCCAACTCCCTCAGTCTCCCACCCACAGCCACAGGTGTCCTGCAGAAACCATGGCTCCTGGAGACTTGCCCTCATCTTGTCATGAAAGGTTAGCTTCCAGAAAACAGAGAATTCGTTGCAACGTGCTGGAAGGAGCTTTAGTTTAGGCATAAGGGAATTTTTTTTTTTGCAATAAGGACACCAAAGCACTGGCCCAAGCAGTTAACACAATCTTCTTCACAGGAAGAGTTTAAAGCAGAGAAGACCAGTGTGTCCAAAATGCCCCAAGAGTACTAGTGCAGAAATACAGGTAAGTCATCTTGATGCACCTTCCAGTCAGATGGGACAAGTCTACACAGTCAACTCTAAGCAGCCAACTCTACATGGCCCAACACAACTCGTTTGATGGAGTTGTCTTTATCTCATTGTTACTTTTAATATTATCTCCTACCATTTCAAAGTAATGATGAGCTAAAGGCAACTACATCAAACCAGTCGAGTTGTCCCGTGTAGAGCTGGCTGCATAGGGTTGTTCTACACCCCTTTCCAGTGGTCTACATAGGAGTTACCTTCAGTAATGTTATGTACAATAAAAAGATAGAAACATTTGTTCAGAAAATTGAGTTAATCAGTTCAAGGGGTGGCTGCTCTTCTTGTTTCTTCTCGAGGTTCCTGCACACATCAACTGATGCCCCTTGGGCAAAGCAAGGGGCGACTGGTAGATCTTCCCACACATCTTCTGCCAGGGTGAATTAAACCCCCCTCCACAGAGAGGTACAGAGATCCTCCTCGGCTGAGCCAGACTGTCATCTCCACATCATTCAACAGAAATGGGGCGATTTACACCTGCTGAGACAGTTTCTCACCTCTGGCAGTTGAAACCACCTAAGCTGGTCAGAAGCTTACAGTCAACAAGCTTCTCCACCTCCTCTGCAGTTCAGCAAAATTGTTTTAAAGATCCTTTGTCTAGAACAACAGCTATGTTTACTTAAAAATAAATCTGTAGGACAAAAAGTGCTTTTCCTGAGCTCCCTGAGGCAGGAGGGTTTGATTAGAAGGTGGAGGGCTGGTGGGGAGGGGAGTCTTGCTGAACAGCTACAGTAGGTGATGCGACTGAACATCTCAAAGGCTGGAAAAATAGCTTTAGAAAGCCTTAGCTCCCACACTTTCATGTAATCAGATCCAATGCTAGCCAACAAAATCCTGGTTTTAATAGCCATTCCAAGTTTTCCTTGGCTGGCAGACAGAATTTGCTTTCTGTTTTTTAACTCCAGCACAAGTCGCTCCTGAGAAACGGATTTTGCCTGCATCATATTTTAAACAAGTCAATGAAAAGGTGATTCAAAGGAGTAAGTATTAAAAGGCTGGGGTGAGGTTTTTCCATTTCTTATTCCTGAGCAAATGTTACACTCCCACCTATCTGGCCGGCATGTACAAAGCCCGCCTAGAGCAGCTCCTCTGGAGTATGTGTGAACCCCCAGGGATTTAGGAATGATCTTCCATCACACCCTGGTTTATCACCATCTTCTTGAGATGCTGTTTGTATCATGCTGCCTCTTCCCTTAAGATTTTCATGTCTGCACAGACGAGACAGCAGCTTGCAGGTAAGACTCTCCATGGAGAAAAAAGGTGGTCCATAGAACCACAGACTGGTTTGGGTGGTAAGGGACCTTAAAGATCATCTAGATCCAACCCCCCTGCATGGGCAGGGACACCTCCCACTAGACCAGGTTGCTCAGAGCCCCATCCAACCTGCCCTTGAACACTTCCAGGGATGGGGCAGCCACAGCTTCTCTGGGCAACCTGTTCCAATGTCTCACCGCTCTCATAGTGAAAGATTTTCTCCTAATGTCTAACTTAAATCTCCCCTTTTCCAGTTTTGATCCATTATCCCTTGTCAGCTTTCCTGGAGCCCCTTCAGGCACTGGAAGGTGCTCTAAGGTCTCCCTGGAGCCTTCTCTTCTCCAGGCTGAACAACCCCAACCCTCTCAGCCTGTCTCCAGAGCAGAGCTGCTCCAGCCCTTTGGATCATCTCCATGGCCTCCTCTGGACTCGCTCCAGGAGCTCCATGTCCTTCTTATGCTGGGGGCTCCAGAGCTCCCATTGTTTGCATCCTTCAACAGAAAACACCACTTTCCAGGGCACAAGGAGCAGAAGGATCCCAACAACTTGACAGTTTTATCAGATAAACATTATTCAGGCAGGCAGTTCTCTGTGAATAGCTAGAGTAAACATGCAAGACCACCATGATTAAAGGACACTGAACAAAAGGCTTGGTAGGTGCAGTCTCAACGAATATATATCTAATACATGTATGTATTTGGACAATAGGCAAGTTACCCAAGAAAAGCCCATGCCAAACATCTCAAGACAGAGCATATTTGTATTGTAATATATTCCTATGATACATTAGTACAGGATGCATTATTACAAATGGGATTTTTTTTGCCTTCACAGGTCAATTAAAAAAACCACCAGGTGGCTAGGAGCCCTTTAAGACTTTATACTTGACTTTTTTTAACCAGTCATCTGTGATCAGGGAAAGGACCCCCAAAACTGGCAAGCTGACAAGGAAGCCTGCATCCCTGTGACTGGCTGGGCAGGAGTCACAGCACCACATTAGATACAGCAAACACATGACCACAGATCTAAAAATATATGTTATCACAGCACGCCAAGAATAGACAGAGGTGGAGAGGGTGGAGATGAAGCTGCTACAACAGGATTTTCTTTGTTTTATCTTTGCACACCTACCAAAGGCTACAACTGTGAAAGACCAGCCCTGGAAGGATCTACGTGCTCAGCTCCGTGCATCAGTCATCATCTGCATGGGGCAATCCCTAGGGAATGACAAGGCAATGCCAGCAGCACTGGGTGGGCTTGCTCCACCAGGCCCCCAGCTCCACCAGGACCAGCAGTGGGACCAGATTTCTTGGGCATAGCTGTCTTGGGCTCATTTTGACACCTTTTCCAATCAAAACAAGCGTGGTGACTATAGCTGGAAGGTTTCCTGTGACACTGTGCTCCCATGGGCAGAGGAGCTTGCCTGCAGGAGCAGGAGTGAGCATCTGCCCCGGCTGAAGGGTTCAAAATCCCTCTTGAAAGCAAGGAGTTATCAATCTCCTTGTCACAGCCCTTGTAGGGAGGGAAAAAAGTACAACCTGTCTAGAACACACACATCTGAGTGCAGAGTGTGAAGGAAGGTCCTGCCAGGCACTGCACGAAGGCAACTTCATAGGGAAGGAGCAAAGAGTCACTGCTGGGTAACCTCAGGGCCGACCGGGAGGCTGTGACATCCCATCTTTGCCCTGAAAAAGATTCAGTATTTTCATAACATGCTGAAAACATTTTCAGAGCATACTCCACTCTGGTGAGACCCTCCTGCAGGGCTGGGTCCAATTCTGGGGTTCCCAACAAAGGAAGGACGTGGAGCTGTTAGAGGAAGTCCAGAGGAGGCCACGGAGATGATCCGAGGGCTGGAGCAGCTCTGCTCTGGAGACAGGCTGAGAGAGTTGGGGATGTTCAGCCTGGAGAAGAGAAGGCTCCAGGGAGACCTTAGAGCACCTTCCAGTGCTTGAAGGGGCTACAGGAAAGCTGGGGAGGGACTTGGGACAAGGGCACGGAATGAGAGGATGACAGGGTAATGGCTTTAAACTGGAGGAGAGGAGATTTAGCTTAGACATTAGGAATAAATTCTTCATTATGAGGGTGGTGAGACCCCGGCCCAGGTTGCCCAGAGAAGCTGTGGCTGCCCCATCCCTGGAAGTGTTCAAGGGCAGGTTGGATGGGGGTTGGAGCAACCTGGTCTAGTGGGAGGTGTCCCTGCCCATGGCAGGGGGGTTGGAACTAGGTGATCTTGAAGGTCCTTTCCAACCCAAACCAGTCTGTGATTCTATGACTTTGAGACATGGCCAGAGCCCAGGCAAGAAACACAGAAGGTCTGGGGCGAGACACCTCCTATGCCAGCTAAAAAAAAAAACATACCCCCACCAAAAAAAACACATTACAAGATTATTCACAGATTCATGAGCCGTCGATGTGAGGGTGAGGGAGGGCTGTGCAGGGTCAGGAAGGGCTCTGCTGTGATCACTTACTCTAATTTGTTGAATTAAAAGATTAAAGAGAATTTTACAGCCGGGGAGCCCTGCACCCTGGCCTGCAGCATCTACACCAGGTACCCTGAGGGAACCTGACATCCCCAACTTGAACCCCAGGCAGAATCCACCCGAGCCCCTGGTAAGCTGCTACAAAGGGCAATTAAAACCTAAACCCTATCTCCAGCCTGAATGCTTCCAGCCTCCACTCACAGCCCTTCATGTTTTTAAAACCAGCTACCAAGCACTGCTGAAACCACCCACGTCAGTATTTATACACGGACGGATCGATGCTGCGTGTCCTCCTGGATAAACTAAATAGATGGAGTTTCCTTAATCACTCCCCCAAATCCTGGCTGCCACAAATACTTCCCCCAGGTGCACTATCTGCTGACATGGGACTAACAGGGAGATGATCCCCCAGGCAGCACATCCTTTATTCATTGCTTTCTCCCTGGCTGGAGAGGCCCTGACCTCCCGCATCGACCTCCCGCATCGCGTTGTCGGTAACGATTCCATTCAACAGCTTCCTCCAAGGAAGTCCTGCTTAATATGCAAACAGGACAAATCAACGTTCCTTTCAACTTCACCAGTGCTTAAATGAGGGCAGGTCACGGCAGGGCTCTGACTCGCCGGGTCTAAGGACAAGGGGAGGGACTTTTTATAAGGGCATGCAGTGATAGGATGAGGGTGATGGATTTAAACTGAAAGAGAGGACACTTAGATGAAATGTGAGGAAGAAATTCTTCACTCTGAGGGTGGTGAGACCCTGGCCCAGGTTGCCCAGAGAAGCTGTGGCTGCCCCATCCCTGGAAGTGTTCAAGGGCAGGTTGGATGGGGTTTGGAGCAACCTGCTCTGGTGGGAGATGTCCCTGCCCATGGCAGGGGGGTTGGGACTAGAGGATCTTTAAGGTCCCTTCCAATCCAAACCGTTCTATGGTTCTATGAATTACAATAAATACATTTGTGTTGATCACAAAACCAGTGTGTCCACCACCCCAACACATTCAGCTCCACGTGAGTGTTCCCAGCAGCCGGTCCTCTCCTGGCCTGCAGCCAACACACCATGCCTAAGCCTGGTTTTGCTACAAGGGGATTCATGAGGAAACTTGCAGGGATAGAGCTCTCCCACCCTTGTCTCCTCGAAGCATGCAGCCCCCACGCAACCCCAGCACTCCGCATCAAACCCTGCCAGCAGCATCACTGCCCGAGGAAATCAGGGAATTAGGGAGAGGTCCAAAGCAGCAGCTTCAACCAGGCAGCCCATGGCTTTGTGTTGTACCCACGCTTCGAAGCAAAGAATCGAATGCCACCATTGACAGGCGAGCGAGGAGATGGGAATGAAACAGGGCTGGGCTCCCCGCTTTCTCCCCCCTCCCACCCGTTTTTCTTCAAGGGCTGTAAAGTGCCTGAAAATAGAACATTTTGTGATGGCAGGGGAAAAAAAAAAAAAAAAAGAACTAGGTCAATCAGCTACCAGGCATGATTTAAGAGAAAAATCTCAGTGTTAGTAATGGGCTAAAAACGGCGCTGATGCGTTGCCGAGAAAGAACATAATTAAGAGGCTTTTTAAAGCGGCGCTTCCCCACCCCAGGCGCAGAGATGGCAGCTCACAGTCCCAGGATTGCTTCCACCTCGTGGAGCAGGAATGCGCTGGCGTGCCGCAGGCTGGCCGAAGAATGCGGAGTTTCCGTGGGCCGGAAGAAGATCCCGAACGGCAGCGGTTCCCGGCATTCCTTCGCGGGTACATCACTGCTAGCCAGTTAAGAGGCACGGCAACGGAAACCGGGATCGGGAGGGGATGGGCTGGGGGGAATATCTGGCATTTTAGTTCTTTCAGTGTTTAATGAAGGGGTCTGGGAAAGTAAGGGTGGCCCAGCAGAGAAGTGAATGAAACAAAAATTTAAAAATGAATTGGATAAAAGGGGGTATCTCCTACTCCAAGGCTCTTCCCACGGACAGCCCAGGAGGACCTACGATGAGTACTTATACGAGGAACGCACCTTTCCACAGTGTTCTTTCAAGAATGAGCTTCTTGGAAGAAAACTCTGCCCTAATTAGGTGCAGATGGCCCCACTCAAACAGGCAGGGGACACAGCTGGGGAACTGCTGAGTGGAGATCTCCAGCCCCACATTATATCACACCAGCAAACCCCGTCACCCTTTGGACCCGAACCACCAAACCCAAACTGATGCCTGGAAGAGGAAAAGGGACTTTCCTGGATTCTCCCAGGGCTCTATATTGACCCAGCCTAAGTCCTGTGTCTCTCAGAGTCTGCTGGAGACAAAGGGCTGGGAGCTTGACTTGCATCCTTAAGCTTGACTTGCATCTCTGTAGCTCAGGAGACCGGGCAGATCACTTGGATGAAGCCATCACACCGTGGCCAAGGACAGCGTCAGGCCTGGGAAGAATCTCTGGGGACATCCCCACCCACTCCACTCTGCCGGAGAGCAGCAAAGTGGATGAGTCAGACCCAGAAAGTTCATTCCATCGACTTCTGCTCCTTGCTATAATTATCCTTTGGGGTAATCAGATAAGCAGTCCTTCCTTTAATCTTGCCATAGCTAAACAGCAAGTGGTCCCATCCACCTCAAGGGCTGGGGGCTGTCACCCAGAGCTGCTGCACTCCTTCCCCATGGCAACCTCCTTCCTCATCCCATGGTGCTAGCCCTTTTCATCCCAAAAAGCCATTTGCGACCAAGAAAAAACACACATCGCCTGGAGATGGCGGGGAGAGAGGGGGTCAGAGGGAGCAGGGGAAGGGGGGGAACAAAAGGAGAGGCAGGGAGAGCTGCTCCTCTTGAGAAGCTGCTGTCGGTACAGCAGTAGGTTAAAGCCCAGTTAGCCCAGTTTGAGCTATCCCCCCTCCCTCTAAATATCCTAGCAAGAAGCCGGCACATCAGGCGTGCCAAGCCCCAGCAGCTCCCTGCTGGAAAATTTTGGCTGGTGCCTCCCCCTCCCTGCACACAAACCCTCGCTCTCCCTCTCTCGCAGGCACGCACGGGGGAAAGGGAGGGAGAGAAGAGAAAAAACCACAAGCAAATGTTCTGGTGCAGTATTTCCCCTCATCAGACTTTCGTACTTGAGATCTGAATCATGTTTAGGGAATTAAAAAAAAAACTAAATCCCTTCCCCTGCCCTGGAGGCAGCTCCAGCGGGACATGCTGCTCTCATTCGGGTGATACCAAAACATAAACCCCCTCTGCCAGAGCTTAAATAAAGTGGAAAATAATTTAAAGTGACTGGCAAATTTCATTTTTTTATATACATGGAAAAAATAATCACAGTAGACAATATACATTGGGAAACCTCCAAGACTTTGACCTTTAAATTAGCAGCTAGGACAGTCAGGCAGGGATGCCCGAGGATTGCATACACATACAAAGGAGCTCCAGAGGTTTTTCCAAACCCTCCACAAACAAACCACACACCTCTTTTTACAAAAAAAAGTCTGTTTTCTTCTCAATTCGCACATTAGGGGAGGCAGATGCTCAAGTCAGCGTTCCACATGACACTACTCAACCCTGCACCACACTCGGGGAGATTTTATTTCACGTGGACTCTCAGCTGAATAGGAGGAATGAGCCCTCTCCCCTAATTCTAAAAAGACAACAAGAAAAGGAAAATGAAGGCCTAGATTCCTAATTACTCTGAGAAGTTTTTACATTGCTCTGACGATAAAGAAGAGCACAGGGAAAGCGTACAGAAGAAATCCATTTATCTTCTTCACTCAGCCAAAATAAGATGATTCAGCTTAAAACCAAAAATCCTTACATTGAAGAGACAAACAAATCCACGTCGTTGCAGAACGATGCAGGGGATTTAAACCTTATCTCTGGAAAATGGGTATGGGAGGTAACAAACCTGATGTGAACGTTTCCATCCTGCCTGCCCTGTGGTAGCTGTAGCTGCACAATGTTTCCAGCGCTTCGGAAAAATAGTTTCAGGTTCTGCTGCCTCTATCTTGGCACCTAAACCAAGTTTCCATTAGTTAAAGGCTGAGGGATGATTTCACTTCAGAGCTGAAATGGGGAAACCAGCAAAATGAGTAAGATGCAGCTCAACAAATGCTTTTGTCTCTTCTTAAGGCTGCGATGAAAAAATGGGGTTTTATTGGGTTTTCTGGGGGGGAACCACCTCACCCAATACCCATGGGGAGATGCTTCTAAAGACGATTTCTGAGCTGCCTGCCAGCGACCGCACCAGCAGCAAGGGATCATCAGGGATGGTGTGGGACAATCAGCATGCAGAGGACACCCCAGGATGGTGTCCAGGAGGGTGCAGCGATGTTCCGGGATGGGCAGGGGTATGGGAAGGAAGGGATCCTACCCAGGAAAACACCCTGGGATCCAAGAGGATCTCCCCAGGCAGCAAAGGTGCAGTAACAGAGCGGACAGGGAAGCTGATCTCCAACTGGCTGCCACCAAACGCCGGGGTTATTCACGTCCAAACAAATAATTCTTCTAAAAATAAAGCAGCTGCTCTGACTTCCTGAGTAAACCCCATCTTCTCTGGAGCTCCCAGAGGTGGAAGATAACAGCATGGACTTGAGGAGCTCATCTCAAGCAGCTGAACTCTGCAACACCTGGGCGAAAGGAACAGAGACCTGCTCCTCCAGATGCTGTCCCCATCCCCCCCCCATGCACACACGTGCTGTCTGGTGCACGTATGACACACGCAAGCTGCCCTGCAGAGCCAAGAGCAGCTCAGGTCCTGCAAACATAGCACAGGAACACAAAAACTTGTTTCTCCCTCTTGGCTGCATCACCAGCAGCGTGACCAGCAGGGCAAGAGAGGGGATTCTCCCCCTCTGCTCTGCTCTGCTCTGCTCTGGTGAGACCCCCCTGGCAGGGCTGGGTCCACTTCTGGGGTCTCCAACAAAAGAAAGACATGGAGCTGTTGGAGAAAGTCCAGAGGAGGCCACGGAGATAATCCGAGGGCTGAAGCCCCTCCTCTGGAGACAGGCTGAGAGAGTTGGGGGTGTTCAGCCTGGAGAAGAGAAGGCTCCAGGGAGACCTTAGAGCACCTTCCAGTGCCTGAAGGGGCTCCAGGAAAGCTGGGGAGGGACTTTGGACAAGGGCATGGAGTGATGGGACGAGGGGGAACAGTTTTAAGCTGAAAGAGGGAAGATTTAGTTTGGATATGAGGAAGAAATTCTTGGGTGTGAGAGTGGTGAGACCCTGGCCCAGGTTGCCCAGAGAAGCTGTGGCTGCCCCATCCCTGGAAGTGTTCAGTGCCAGGTTGGATGGGGCTTGGAGCAACCTGGTCTAGTGGGAGGTGTTCCTGAGCTGCCTGAACGAGGCACGAGCCTCCCCTCCCTCCGTGGGCACAAAAGTAGCAGCAGTTGGGTGCACCTGAGCCCTGCCCCGAGGGAGCCAGTGAGGCCCTTCCCAAAAGCCTGAGTCAGACCCATCCGTCTAGACGAAGGACATTCCTCACTCCACCACCAGCCTGGCAGCTGGTATGAGCCGTGTCCTCACTTGTCCAGGGCAGGATCCAAGGTGAAATCCCTTGAGGCAGCCAGAAGTAGCATCCCAATCTTCCCAGGAAAGCCAACGATGCCCCAAGAAGTTGTTTTGGCACCAGCATCCCCTGGACTGTGGAGACTGTGGGAGGGGAACACTCATCTCCTTCAGCCCCGGGAGCTCTCTGCAGAGAGGCACCACCTGGCCAGACACCTTGGACACTATGTCAACCAAAAGCCCATCTAGACACCCAAGAGGACCCTTGCTATATGAAAATCAAGCCCCCAAAGGGCAAAAGATGGATCTTGTACCAGTGCCCAGCCTAAAGGTGCTACCACAGATGGAGGTGTTGGGAAAAGCAAGCCATCACATCTCCAGACATCTAGAACTTCACAGAAAAACACACAAGATCTTTTCTAAGAGGTCCAAACCATACCCTCCTCTCTCCAACCAGAAGAAAACCAGTATGGATGATGTTCCAGAGCAGAACAGCAAAACTGGGGTTTATCTGCTTCTGTTTTTAAGGAAAACTGGGCATCTAAGAGCCTTTGCAGCTATTCTGAACTACAACTGCACACAGGTTCCTAAACCTCTGAACACTTGTGTCCCACTGACTTGCAGCAGGTTGCAGACATGAAGTTATTTAAAGCACTTTTAAAATATGAATTGTCATGTGCCTTGAAGAGGGGGAAAAAAAAAAAGGGAAGAGACAGAGATATGACCCCCAGGGACCCAGATGATCCTATTTCAGGCACCTAATTAAAATGAGATTTCAATCAATTTCCAATGACTTTATTTTACACTTATTTTGTATTTATACTTTCTTGCTAGTAGCCTAAAATTGAGTATGTCCCTTTGGTTGCTTTTCAATCAAGTATCATCTCAACACTAAAATTAGTGCTTGTATTTGCTAACTCGGAGGTTATTCAAAATCCCTACACGTGTAATTCAAGGACTTGGAGAACCTGACAGACATTCCCCACCTCCCTTTTTCACTACGGTAGGAATGATGAATCATTATATTTACTACACGCTCATTCTTCACAGTGATATGTTAAACTTCTCTCAAGTGGAAACCAAAGAGCAGAATGACAAGGTAGCTTCAGCGCTGTGAAATATGTATGGAGAAAGCAATGGGACTGAAGATTGTTTCACCTGGATTTCAGACTCCCTGCTTTTTAATGTTTTATTTTTATTTTTTATTGTTATTTTGAAAGTATTTTTCTGGTCGGTCTCAAGAGTTCAGGATCTCATCTTTTCTTGGGGGGGCTGAAGAGGAAAACATCCCCGGCCTTTGTCTCCCCCCTGGATGACTGTCTTTGCTTTGAAGGAACCAGCCACTGAACAGAACTGAGCAATCCAACAGAAAGGAAGCAAATTCAGCACTTCAGTGATCTCTTCACAGGTACTTTGCATTGACTCCTCATCCCCAACAGCTTGACTTTCTTTAACACCCTGGCAGCAAACAAGCAGCACTTGAATATTTAGTATAAAGCACAGCAATGTTTTTCTCTTAACGCAGACTGTCATCATTTGAAGTTTAAGTTTGACTCTTTCCTTACAAAAATATGCTTTAAACAAGCAGGGCTCCCTTATTTTTTTTATTTTTATTTTAAATTTTATTTTCCCTGCTCTGTAAAACATTCTGCACTTGGCCTGAATTCCCCAGCCTCATACAAAAGCTGGAGCTGCCGCGGGGAAGCCGCACGGATAAATAAATACCTGTAGGCACTTTGCCATCACTAATGGGTGACAATATGTATAAAACTCATTAAGAGAAAAAAAGCCTCCCAAATGCTGAAATTACAGTGCTCATCACTGGAAGGATTCCCGCTCAGTTTTGGGAGCATGCACGCCAGAAAAAAAACCAGAATCCAACAAAACCTGTGGGCGTCTGAAGCCGCCTCCTCTCTGAAAGACTGAAAATCAGGTTTTCAGTTGGCAAAAACATCCTTCTGCAGAGAGACAAATTGCAGACAGAGACAACTTGGTGTTGCTCAGGAGTAAAGCTGCACCACGGGTGGATGGCTGCTTGCAGGGGAACGGAAATAAAGGTGTGACAGAGGAGAGGCAGCAACTCGTGGTGGCCACGAGAAGTGCCACAAAAAGCTCTGCCATGTTCCTTGCCCTGGAATAATTTCAATTTATTTTTCTGAAGGCATTACTGACACATCCTGTATTTTGCCTCTTTTTTTCCCCCCCACAAAAAAAACCCTCTACAGAGCTCTGGTTTAAATCAGAGCCTCCTCTACTAGGAACAGGGACTTCTTGGTCACTTCTTGAAAGGTTTCTCCTCCTGTAGGATCTGATGTTCCTCACTGCACTCACAGCTTGAACATCAGCACTCCAGGGTCATGGCAACAGACAGAGTTGTAGAAAAACTGAATATCCATTAAACGAGGCAGTAAAGTGACTCCTCAGTGCCAGCTGATTAGATGCTCTTCCCAGGGTAAGCTCTGTGCTGCTGCACCAGGCTGGAGCCCCAGGCAACGTGACCAGCTCCTGATGGAGCTGAGCCAGGTTTGCAGGGAGCAGCAGGAGCCGTGGCCATGCCAAGATCATCAGCGACTCACCCAGGAGGGAGCAGGAGCACTTGTGGCTGATGACAGAAAATGAGACGTCCACGCCGAGGCCAAGATGGGCACACAAGGAGCACCCACCTCGGGCAGCGGGTGTCACCAATGTCCTCGATGCCACATGACAGTGTCATGCCTCGTGGCTCGTTTTGAACTGCAGACACACAGTGGGGCATAGATGCATCCTCCTGGTTTTTTGGGGTTTTTTATTTTGTTTGTTTTTTTATTCTTCATCTCCTCTAGGCTCACAGCTGAGTGACACTATCAGGTCTAAAATCACTTACACACACTTTCAAATTGCAAATGGGCAGTGTGGTGATAGGGCATGTAGTGACAGGACGAGGGGTAATGGTTTTAAGCTGGAAGAGGGGAGATTTAGGTTTGACAGTAGGAAGAAATTCTTTATTGTGAGGGTGGGGAGACACTGGAACAGGTTGTCCAGGGAAGTTGTGGCTGCCACATCCCTGGAAGTGTTCAAGGGCAGGTTGGATGGGGCTTGGAGCAACCTGGTCTAGTGGGAGGTGTCCCTGCCCATGGAAGCAGGGTTGGGACTAGATGATCTTTAAGGACCCTCCCAAACCATTCCATGATTCTATGAAATACCTTCACTACACAATGCTGAGAGATTCCTGCCACCAGCATATGCCACAAAGGACTGGAATTCTCCCCAGTTTACCCTTTTCCTACACTTCTTGCTCCCTGAGGCTTTTCAATGCACAAGACACTTTAGGCATCACACAGCAGCCAAAATCAAGCTCTTGGCCCCACTCCAGTATGGAATGACCCATCTCCCCCATCAGCACAGAGTGACAGCGACTGCTCTGAGGTAAATGGGCACTAAGGGGCAGAAAAACCAGACCCCCTGTCCAGCAGAAACGTGTTTAAAAACCAACGGAATAGTCAGGAAGTTACCACTACTTTCAAATCATTAATGCACAGCCTGAGAATTTATGTCAGCAAAACTGCAAAGCAAACGCAGGCTTTGTTTCTTAAACTGTGCAAGCAGCAGGTTCTTCATTCAGCTTTTCAAAATGAAGGCTCGTTTCCATCTTCAAATCTGTCCGTTTGAATCATTTCTCCAGTCCAGGAAAGTGCTTCATGATCTTCCATCCCCCAAAACGACGGCTTTGCTCATCACGCCTTCAGAAAGAAAGAAAAGTCTTTCTGTTCTCTCAGAACATCCTCAAAGAGGCTGGTTTGATTCCTGATGCTCCGGCTTATTTTTGTCTTTTACCGTACTTCAGGGCTATTTTCTCCCTGCCAAAATATGCAAGGAAGAGCAACACAAGCCCTGCAGCTCTGGGGGAAGGGCTAATCCTGCAGCTCTTATTATCTTTGGATGGGAAGAGGGAGAGAGACAGAGACACTGTTAATGCCTTGGATATTTCTAGATCCTACCACTGTCCTACCAAGGAAGTCTGAAACATAAAATACCATTGGAAACACCACATGGAGCACTGGAAAAAAAAAAAACACCGTAAGAGTGTAATTGTGTTTTTTATCAGCATCTAGAGTCTCTTGGATGTAGCCTGCTTGAAGATTATGTTGGTTATACAGTTCACGTGTTGCTCCTTACAAATTCAAACCACCACAAAATCTTTGGTTGGAGGGTCACATCCTCCTAAACATTTTATGGACTCGAACATTCCTTGCCTTTGGGATGTGACAGGGTATCCAGCTGCACATGGAGCCAGGGGAAGAGCCAGCCCAGGCTGCAGCACTCCCCTCCAGTTCACTATTTGGTCCCCAATTTCGTGACCGAGCAGGTAAAAGTTTGGCATTAACTAGTCCACAGCTGCATGATGATTTGAAGATACAAAGCAGAGAGTCTGTGGATGTTGATGCTTCACAGGATAAGCCCCATCCCCTCCCTGCTGCAGCCCTGACCAGCAAACACAGAAGTTGGCAAGTACTGTGTCTGCATCATCCCCAAACTGCTATGGTCCTGGTGATCCATCATCTCTATAACCATGGTCCAACACCACGGGTACTCTTCTCTGAAGATACACTTAAAATGAGGTTTTATAGTAATTGCTATGCTGAAAAGTCAGACAGAACAAGCAAAGCTTCAAAGACTCATTTACTTCGCCCAGAACAAGAAACAAAGTCCTTAAGTCTGTTTTCCATTAGAAAAGAAGCAGCCCAAAGAGCTTCCCATTGTTCTTCTGCTTATGGGGTCAGTTTCCCAAACTTACATCTCAGCCCACTTGGTCTCAATGGAACCTAAGGAAGTCCCCAGAAATGTTGGCTTTTTGGAAAATGTGAATTTGTACTGGGAAGGCATCACTTTATAAGTCTTGCTACTGGGAGGATTTCCTATACTTCAGTCGGGCTGGCCACACATCCCGTTGGGATTTCCCTGGACCAAATCCCCTACAAGGCTGAGGATACAGGACCCCACAGGTTGCAGGCTAAGGGATACGGTTAATTGGGATGGGTACAGCAGGAGTTTGATGATACACACACAGGCTACCTTTAACCTCCCCAGTCTCAACCCTGAGGGTCACAGAATCATCTTTCTAGTTAGAAAAGACCTTTAAGCTCATGGAGTGCAACGATAACCTAACTCTGGATGGAGCTGAGCCAGATGGTCCCAGCAGCATGGGTTGCTGAGTAGATAAACGACCCCAGCTCGGTGCTTCTCACATACCTGGGGCATCCCCAGGTCCCAACCCTGCATGCTACAGCCAAAGGAAAGCTCTCAGGTTTTCATCCACAGCTCCATAAAACAACAGGCATCTGTTCACTGACTCCAACAGGACACAAATCCAGACTTTACCGAGTTTATCCATAGCAATTATTTCCAAGTTAGGAAAACTGAGGCTTGCTTGGCTATGGGACAGGCCATGCTGTTGCTGTGCACAACATGCAAACCACCCTGAGACTGCAAAAACATGGATTTTCTACTTATTTTTATTTATTTTGAGGGAGGCAGCAGCATCTTGGTGAGACAAGTCTCACAGGAGGAGTCTGGCTCAGCTCCGGAGACCAAGCACAGGTCTGACAGGAACAGGACTTGCCGTGTCAGTGGTAAGGGAAATCTCTCCTACCCCTTCACAGATGTTCCTCCACACACTTCTGCTACTGAATTGACACCTCCCTGTTCAGATGAACAGATGGCTGCATTTGTACCAGCACTGTTTCTACTTTAATAGTCTCTACAAGGTGCTTTGAGGACAGGCTGGACCGCTAAACTATCATTAAAGACCTTTTTATGAAAAAAAAATAGGCTTTAGGGTGTTTTTTTTCCCCCTGCAGAGCCTGACCATCACTGCAGGGTCTGGGTGCAGGCCTGGAGCTGTGGTCCAGGTGCCCAGCTTGAGGACACAAGCTGTCCCCAGTTTCCACAGGCATCCAGCTGGAAAAGGTCCAGAGCAAACTGCTCATTTAGCTTTAGGGATCCACTCTGCCTGTGGGCTCCACCAGAGATGAGGGAGGGATGCTAAGCTCTCAGCTCACACAGGTGCTAGGGTAAATCAGCCTGGTTTTATGGCCAGGAGGACAACTGGTAGAGATGGGAAGAGGTGGCTGGAGCACAAAGGCTCACCCAAATGAGAGCAGCTCCACCAACACCCCCCCCCCACCACACCAGGAAAGGGTTTGCTAGGGGATGTGCCAGGACCATCTCCTCCCAGTAGATCCCTCCTCCCTTCCTCAGGGACACCCAGGTCTCATTATACATAATCCCAGCTCCCCTCAAAGTTTTACAGTGTGGAAAAAAACCACTACCAGGACTAAACCAGAAAAAGGACCCGCCAGGTGAGCAAGGGCCCATGGGAAATGAGGAGCACGTGTAAGACTCTCCTCAGGAGGGAGAAAGACCAGCCATGGAGCCACAAATGGTTTCAGAAGGCAGGAGCTGATGCTAAAAGCAGCCCTGTGTGATCTTCCTTCCAGCACTGTGGTCTGCTCAGCCATGCTGGGGGCTGCATCCTGCAGGGCTGAAAGCACAGGGGACAAAGGGGGCAGAAATGCCTTCTTCTGTGGCAATGTAATTGCCTCGTGGGGTTTCACCTAGCTTTGGGACAGAAGGCAGCTAACAGGGGACATGTGGATCAGAGAGAAGGGGGTTAAAAAAAATAAGAATCAAAAGGCAGGAGAGTGGGACCAAAAAAGAAACCCCATTAGGAGTGATGCAGAGCTGGCTTTCAGTGCTCTAGACCTTGCGTTTTCTGGCCTTATTCATGAAACACAAATAATCCAGCCTTCTCCATAAGCAGCCAGATCCGGTGGAATTACATGTCTGAATACTCTCGGTAAACAGACAGAAAGCTGTGGAAACACAGCTTGAGGCAACAGTCCTTAACAAGGGGGCCTTTATCACCCAACCTGGCTCTTCTCAGCAGAAGAAAACCCGCTGGCCCCGGCTGCAACCCCTGCAACTGGTGTGTCCGAATGGCCGCTCCGAGTAGGGACACCCCCAGCTGCATTTCTTTATTTCTTTGCCCCTCTTGATGCAGGTGGGACCCACCAGAAAACAGGCAAAAGGCAGGGAGGAGGGATGCTGCTACCCATCACTGTCCCTCCCAGGGGTGGGAGAAGCAATGGTGAGAACCAAAACACGCAGGAACCACCTTCCCCCCCACACCCCCCCAGTGCTGAGCATCTGCTTTTATCTCCTGATAACAGCCCTATGCACTGCTGACATGTACCATGGGCCAGGTTAGGCACAGGAGAGAGGGCTTCCTGCTGGAGGAGCTCATCATCCACTGGAAAGAGCGACGGGAGAGAGCTGACCCCATTTCAGGGAGCTGATGGAAAATGCCAAAATAAAACCCAGCTCACCCAAAAGCCAGGAGCTCAGCTCCGGGAATGAGGGAGCGCAATTGTCTGGCCAGACTGGAGGATCAGCATGTTGCCTTCTGGCCAGAGGATCTAAGGAGCTGAAAGTATTTTCCAGACCAAAAACATACTTCTTTATTTTCAAAGACCTTCTGTTAAGGAGAGCCCTGCTCCTACAGGGGAAAACTCCCATCTCTGCCGAGAAGCTGCACTGAGGCTGACGCAAGGAAACCTCAGTGCAATGGCAGCAGAGGGGTCTGCAGAGCAATTTCACCTTTTCCCATCATCTGCACGGTGATGAGGCAAAGCATCTCTTCTTGCACGTTGGACAAATGGTGGGGGGTCTTAAATTTTTTTGGCCAAGATGTGCATGGCCATGTCCAGGCACACCCCCATCCCTGTCTCTCCTCCCCTCACCCCCACAAAGGATTGCAAATCTCTTGCAGCCTCCTGCTCGAGACAGGCTCCAAATGTGAGCCTGTGCTCAAAATAAACTATTCTACTCTGTTCAAGTAAGTTACTATACTCAGCTCAGACACCTCAGCCCTTATTTGTTTCTAGCAAGGAGCGTTCCAGGCTATTCTTGACAGAAAAAAACCCCAACAACCCAGGAAATTCAGGTGGAGCCTTATTTATTTTTCCCAACCCAAAGAAACTTGCCTTTTATTTAAATCTCAGTGCCTGATGACAAGAGGGGAGTCAGGCCTCCTGACAAAGAGCTGCAATCTCCGTGACTGTCAGACAGAGAAAAATAAAGTCTTCCAAGTACACATCCTGAGCAGGGACCTCTCCCACAAGACGAGGACATGGGTGCAAAAAGAAAGACGATGCTTCGCTTTGGAAGCTGGAGGCCACAAGGATGGGATGATTACTCTTCCAGTATTTACACTTCCCACAGTACAGGCAACTTTTTAAAGTCACACTGAAAGGTACCAGCACATTTCTACGTGTATGTTACTAGGTGACATCCCAGAGACACTCAGCACTGTGCCTACACCCACACCTTGTGCTTATGGCAGCGTTTTCTATCCAAAGTCCTCAGCATGAATTAATTGAGCTCCCCAGAACCCCCACCAGGTGCATTAACTTCCTTACAGAGAGAGGAGAGGACCAAGAAACAAACAGGGCCTCAAGATGAAGCCATCCCACCAGGACTGCCTTTAGCACAGACCTGTATATATTTTCCATTTCCACCCCCCCCCCCCCCCCAATTTGCTAAAAAGGTGTGTTTGCAATAAAGAGCACACAAAAGGTCAAGAATCAGGATAGATGCTGATACTCTTGATTTCAACCCATGCCTGCAGAGGCCAGAGCTGTGGGCTTCTGTGCTCTGCAAGTCCACACCAACGTGGCTTTTCAAGCCAAACAGAGCATGTTTTATGGCCCAAATGCAATTACAGGACAAGATTGTATATCGGGAACACAGGGATGTGGGTGCATAGACCTCGAGACCCTCAAAGAGCTGCTCTCACTGCTGCTTCTCTTCCTCCCAAGGTCAAAAGCTCCCCCCAAAACCCTAATTCCCAATGACTTGACTCAGAAGTGGGAGGAGGGATGTGACAGATGAAGTGAAAACAGAGAATTGAGCCAGGGAGGGTAGCAGATCTGGTGGGATGAGGGGGAGAAGCAGCTCTGGTCTAAGTGGATGGCCCATCCTGCTCCTGCCCCATGGCACAGCTGCTCGCAGAGACAGCTCCCAAATGTGAAACAGCCAGAGAGCAGCTTGGAATCAACAGCCAGGCCTCGGGGTTATGTGTGTGCCGAGGGAGGAAGGGAGGAGGAAATCTATCCCCAAGCTTTCCTCCAACTTATCTCGCCTTCTTGGAGGAGGGAAGCAACTCTGGCACCCACCAGAAGGGGCCTTCATCCAAACCTTTCCCATTTCCCTGAGGAAAGCAGCAGCTGCCAGAGGTCTGGATTAGGGGCACTGCTCTCACACACAGTCATCCCTTGTTGCATGGGATGCAAAGCTACTGGCTGGAGGAAGAGTGGCTGGAAAGTGCCTGGCAGAAAAGGACCTGGGGGTGTTGATGATCTTCAAGGTCCTTTCCAAACAAAATGATTCTATGATTCTAAGTGATCTTCCCTGAAGCCAAAGGGTCCCCTTGCCCTCAACCCACAGCAAGGCCAAGCGGGCAGGTACCTCCTCATCCTAATACACAAGAATTCCCATCCATCCCCCTCTCCCAGTGTGCAATCACAGAATAATTTAGGTGTGGAAAAAACTTTAAGATCATCAAGTCCAACTGTAAGCCTAACACTGCCAAGTCCACCACTAAACCATGTCCCTGAGGGCCACATCTACATAGCTTCTAAATCCCTCCAGGGATGGAAGCTGGAATCCAACCATCCCCATGAGCTGCTCAAGGTCCCCCAGCTGATGCTTTCCTGGGAAGACAGTACAAAATAGGGATTGCACGGGCTTCCCTTGACTTGGGGTGCTGCACGACGCCACACCGCATGCCTTCATCCTGCTCCTCTCAGGATGCCAACAAGGAGACTTCCCCAGGAATTGGTTCTAGGCTTGAGCACAGACCAACACACGTGGGAAGAGGGAAGCACACAAAGCCAGCAGTGCATGAAAAAAACCTGTTTTGAGCAAGGTTCAGATACGCCGCAGCACACCATCACCATCTTCAATGACCTGAGAACTCGTGTAGCCTGAAGTCCTTACTCCAAGGAGCCCCTGTGACCTTAGTGCAGGCAGGTCCAAGGCTCCCTTATCCCTCTAAACTACCCAAGAAATCCCCTACAACTACTATTACAGACAGAAAAAGCTTCCTTTGTCACAGCAATCATAAAACCCAAGATATTTGTGTGGCTTCTGCTTTGACTGGAAAATCTCTGAAGCTGAGGAACACGCAGCCACAGTGAATCCCGTGCGAGCCCTTCTCACACTTTGCTGCCCAGCTCTAGCACTAGGGACAAAACACTTTTCTTTATCCCTAAGTAGGATTTCCCCTTCTTTTTTTCTCCCCTTCACCACACATCACCAGCCAAAGGGACATCTGAAAGGAAGGATGAGAAGTCACTGTAAAAAAAGCTGATTTTTCAAAAACAATTGAAATACAGCATGGCCTGATTCACCACCTACTTGATGTGTATTAAGAATCTGAAATCCTTTGGACAGAAGGAAGAGTATCACAGCAGCATCAGCCCCATCCCACAACCCTGAAGGGTTCTTTCCTGCAAATAAAACCCCCTTTTTTGCTCAGGAGCTGGGCCACACAGTCCATGTCACCACAGTCCCCTCTCCCCTGAACACATCCCTGCTCTGATTCTAGCAGCAGGGATAAGAAAGGAGGAAAAACCACTACACACGTTACCCAGTTTTCATGAGCTTTTCCCAACTGGTAAAAAAAACCCCCACCAAATCCCCAGCACTGGAAAACCCTCAGCAAATTTAGCAAAACATGTCAACAATTTTTGTGTCACAGCCCAGGCACACGTGCTCTCCTTTGCTATAAGGAGATGTGTTTTTAGAAACCTTCTTTTGCAAAAACTGTTGGGTGTTGGTGGGGCTTTTGTTTTCCTTTCTGGCTCCAAGTACTCACAAGCATCCTGGAAACTTCAAAATAAAGGCCATTTTTAGACTTCCATGCGCAGAGAGGACTTAAGAGTGTGTCACCATGTATCTGAGCTAGATGTTAAATTCAGCACAAAACATATGCTGAAGGTTACCAGAACAAAAGATAATTTTATTGGTGATGACACAGGGAAGCCTGATGTTCAAATGCTGGTTAGTGGTGCAAGATTAGTAATCAGCTCTCCATCCAATTCTTACACAAAGGCTCGTAGAGGACAGAATTTCTCCTCAACATGAAAGTAATGAACTGATAGTGATTCATTATTGAATTACTCCTTCAGATTTAAAAGCAGCAGAAGTACAAAGCAGTTAAGCTTTTCTCAGTGGAGTTAAGCTTTTCTCAGTGGTGACCAGTGATAGGACAAGGGGTAATGGGTGCAAATTGGAGCATAGGAGGTTCAAGGTGAATATCAGAAAAAACTTTTTTACTGTGAGAGTGACAGAGCACTGGAACAGGCTGCCCAGAGAGGTTGTGGAATCTCCTTCACTGGAGACATTCAAAACCCACCTGGACAAGTTCCTGTGTGATGTGCTCTAGGTGACCCTGCCTGGCAGGGGGGGTTGGACTAGATGATCTTTTGAGGTCCCTTCCAACCCCTAGGATTCTATGATTCTATGAAAGCTTGTCATCTTCTGTGTCATTGAGAAGAGCTACAGGGGATGGCACAGGCAAGGGCTAGAGCATCACATCCAGGACTGCAAATATATCCCCCCCCAGGTTTCACACCTAAACCCCACTCCCACAGGGACCTGCCAAATCCAATGTCATACTGGACGATCAACACGATGTATCTCCAGAGGATGAGAAGCTTAGTTGTAGAAAAGATGGGCTGCTCATTTAGAAGAAAGTAGAAGAATGAGAAAAAGGTGTATTTTTACATGCAGGATGAGATTCCAGCTTGGATATGACATCGCTTGGGAACTGACCATCTTGAAAGACAGGGTGAAAACTAAGAAGTCCTTAACAAGCAGACACACAATACAAAACACACTTAAATGTTTAACACCAGAGTAGATGCAAGATGTACCTGCACATGAGCAGAACCCTGAAAGATACCACAAAACCCACCAGACACCCCCAAACCACCAAGGGCCTGAGCAAGGCACCGACACCACCAGTGCCACACAACGGTTCTGCCTCTCCCCATGCAAATGTGTCAAGAAGCAGAGTCCTGCATCAAACTGCACCCATCAAAACTAGTGCTGTCATCCAAAGGAGGTGGATGGGCACCTCCATGCCCAAGAGCCACCCCCTGAAATAGCTCCTTCCCAGCCTCCTCCTCCCAAACCCAGCTTCAGTTTCAGCTACAGTTGTTCCCTCCTGAATTGCTCCTCCTTAAATAGCCTCCCTTCCTCTTCCCCGGGGGAGGATTCTCCCTGTAGGATGACAGCAGGCTGCACCACCAGGAGAAAGCTAAGATAGACTTCCACGAAGATTAACATCCCACCAGCAGCTGTATGACAGTGAAATGCAATCACCTGGAGGATTAATATACAGATGGACTAATATATAGACTGAAATTCATAAATAGGCTGAATATTTAATTTCTGCAGTGTATTGCCAGGGAAGGTGGGAGCACCCACAACATAAGGAAGACAGCACTTGGGCAGAACAGCCATGCACACCACAAAGCACTGTCCCTTCATCTGCAGCACCAATGTGGGCTCAAACCAGTGAGAATACAGAAACAGGAAGCAAGTAACATATTAGAATCACAGGATTGTTTTGGTTGGAAATGACCTTTCAGATGATTGAGTCCAACCATTAACCCAGCACTGCCAAGGCCACCACTAACCCATGTCCCTCAGCACCACATCTACACAGCTTGGAAATCCCTCCAGGGATGGAGACTCCACCACTGCCCTGGGCAGCCTGAGCCAGGGCGTGACAAGCCTTTCAGGGAAGAAATTGTGCCCAAGATCCAACTAAACCTCTCCTGGCACAACTTGAGGCCATTTCCTCTCATCCCATCACTTGTTCGTTGGGAGCAGAGACTGACCCCCCTGGCTCCAACCTCCTCTCAGGCAGTTGCAAAGAGCCAGAAATCAAAACCAAATCAACCACCAAAAGCACAAAACTACAGCTAATAAAGCAAATCAAATAAAACTGAGCTTCATTTTTCTGGCAGAAAGCACTTGAAGTGACAGGAAGGCAGGTGCTTCTATACCCTAAAAAAGCGACCTTGCATGTCCAAAGTCTTTCCACGTGGTTTCTAGAGAGGTGGCCACTGCTGCATGGCCACCAACAGGCAGTTTGCAAACAGGCATTGCATATGAAGCACAAACACTGCAAAAACAGCTGTAAAGCACTCATGTCATCTGAACCTGGCAGTGGGGAAAGAAGACTGACCTGCACATTGGGACTACCCTTGGCAAGACCAACCCCCCCATCCACCAGACGTAACAGCCACAGCAACTGCTTATTCATTAAGAATCCAACAGTTCATGCTTAAGTTGTGGTTCACCACTGAAAAAATCCATCTTAGGAAAACCAGAGCACTTGTTGCACAATCAGATAGAGTTATCTTCAAAAGTTGGGCCGTTATCTGCTTTCAACACACAGTTCCTCCACGGGGTACGCCGCGGTGGGACGCGATGCATCACAGGGCCATCCTTAGCAACATGAAGGCATCACATCTATAAAATAGCCATCTTGTGCAAGAAAGCAAATACACAGCAGGAAAAGCAGTTGGTGCTATGAAAAAGGGGGAAAGAAAAAAAAAAAAGAAGAGGAAAAAAAAAGAAAAAGGAAAAAAACACTTCCTTGACAGGGTTTATTTTTAAATGACGGTTGCTCAAGCCTGCTCGGGGAATTGGTATGGCAGGAGCAGCTCCCGTGCAAAAAGGATGAATGGTGACTCAGCAGGTAAAAGCTGTCAAAAATGTGTCCAAAATTGGAAGGATAAAAAAGAAAAATCACAAGGGAAAACTATAAATACCCTGAGTAGTTTTTCTCTGAGCGCTGGTTGGATGCCTGTTGCTGCAGAAGATGCTCTGCAAAGCACGTGGGGAAACCCCATCATCCCAAGCTCCTGTAGGGGATTCCTCCTCCAAAAGCAGGAGCCACCAGAGGCAACGGGAGCTTTGCCACTGCTATCTGCCCCAAACACAATGTGTGAGGGGATCCCACCACCACCGGCTGTCAGCTAGGATGCTACAGTCAGCCCTGCACCCCAAGGCACATCCCTCTCCAGCCTTCATAGAATCATAGAATGGTTTGGGTTGGAAGAGACCTAGATCATCACCTAATTCCAACCCCCCTGCCATGGGCAGGGACACCTCCCACTAGACCAGGTTGCTCCAAGCCCCATCCAACCTGCCCTTGAACACTTCCAGGGATGGGGCAGCCAGAGCCTCCCTGGACAACCTGTTCCAATGTCTCACCACCCTCACAGCAAAGAATTTCCTCCTAATGTCTAACCTAAATCTCCCCTCTTCCAGTTTAAAACCATTACCCCTCGTCCTATCACTACACACCCTGGGAAAAAGTCCCTCCCCAAATCATCCCACTTAAAGAAGCCAACAGCTCTGCATAGGACAGGAACAAGACTTTTCAATGCACACTCAGACAAAAATACCTCTTTTTGCACTGCCCTTTTTTTTTTTTTCTTTTTTTAAAGAAAAGTCAAAAAGCCCAGCCAACATGAAAGGCTGGATAAACACTCCTCCTTTCCCCAACAGAAATTACAAAAATGCCTTTGAATTTGTTTTGGCAAGAAACAATGTTTTTTATGAAAGAGCTTCATTGAAAAGTCACAATTTGGAACGTACTCATCTATTCTATGGGGTTGTGTTTTTTTTTTAAAGTTTTAATTACCACCTGAACAGTATTTTGACACGGTTTATGGTTTGTTAAGATTGTATTTGGGTGTTACAAATGCCAAAACGCACCTTTTGGAAGGGCCTTATTATTGTGTTAATGCTAACTGTGGGGGTTTGTGCTGCTGAGTCTTGTTTCAGCAATTTAAAAATAATAAATTAATTCCATTTGGAGAAAACACTGCCACTTATAACCCAGCAATTAAGAACAGATTTAATTTTAGATATTGCCGCATTCTTCAGCTTACTGAGCTATTTGGTACTGACGCTGGTACTATCAGTGTGTGCCCAAGTTCTTAAAAAACAAGACCCACTTTCTCACTCCTTCAATTAGCAACGACAGGGATGAAAAGTTAATGCCACTTTCCCCTCTCCCGGGAGCTGCAACATTCAGTCTTTGTTGCCAAAAGAACAACAACAACAACAAAAAGAGCAGAAGTAGGGAGCACATGCTGGGATTTCCACCACCATGGGCCAAATTCATCAGCCAGGAGCACAAAAGGAGTTAACAAATAAAAAAACAACACACCAACCCCAACCCCAAAACCTCAGTGGGTGAGGCAGAGCTGACTGTATTTGCAAACTAGGGTGTGCAAATATTTTAAGGGAGATAAAAAGCAGCCCAAGGCAGGGCTGGAGAGATGCCCACAGCCCCATCTCCCTCCCCAAGGCCAGGCAGTCGTGTGGCAGGTAAGGGATGGAGAAAGAGAAAGAGTTTTTCTTTGGCTGCAGCTCTGCTGGTGGGAGGTGATGCCCAGGGAGGTCCAGTGCCCTGGCGTGATTTTGAACCTTATTATTTGGACCTGGCATTATTTGAAGCACTGCAACATTAAAAAGAAAACCAGAGCAACTTGTTAAATCCTTTAAAAGGTAAAGCAGCCCTATCGCGGCAGGGCTCCAGCTGGCACCAAGGGGGACAGGAGGTTGCTGGCTGCATCCCACTGGGAAGAGTTGGAGAGGTCCAGGGAGCAGCTCCTGCATCCCGGTGGTGATGAGGAAGCCCCTGGGCTCCCCAGCAGCACCCACCACGGGGAAGTCGGTGGGAAATCCTAGAATCATCAGCAAAGTTGGAAAAGACCTTCAAGATCATCAAGTCCAACCATCCGCCCTACAACCCCCAACCACTAAATCATCTCCCCAAACACCACGTCTACCCGCTTTTTGAACACCTCCAGGGATGGTGCCTCCACCACCTCCCAGGGCAGCCTTTTTCAATGCAACATGTCCTCACTGTCTGCACTTGGGCACGTGCAGCAAACACTCACTGTGATCACCAGCAACCCCTACATCATGAAAACAGTCTTTCTGGACACAGAAATGGAAGATACACATGAGTGAGGGCCGGGAGCTCCCCTTTCCCCTTCTGTGCTCACAGTATCACCAGGCTCCCGGCCACCTCCAGCAGCAGGAGACCACAATGTAGAGAAGAAAAGGACACACATAGGTTCTGGCAGCAGTCCAGACTCTGAAAGCAAAATTAACACATGGGAAACAAGAGACAAGTTGTGAAATGGTTCTCTGGTGACTACAGTGGAGGACCCTGGGCATCACCTGACACACTAAGGTGACACAGTGGCAGTTACTTGCTGTTAACACCATCCCTCAGAGCAGGATCACAGCACAGAGAGGCTGCAGGATCACGGAATCATAGGCTGGTTTGGGTTGGGAGGGACCTTAAAGACCATTCCCCTATCATCCTGTCACTCCATGCCCCTGTAAAGAGTCCTTCTTCAGCTTTCCTGTAGTCCCTTCAGATGCAGGAAGGTGCACAACTATCTCCTCAGATGCTCAAAGGATCCCCAAAGACGACCTGACTAAAGCAAGAAATGCTTTGGCCACACACACGCTGCAGGGCTTGCTGCAGGAGAAGCAGGATGATGCCTTGGGCTTCTTGTTACACAGGAGGCCACAATGGGTGGCACACCAAGAACTATCTGAAAACAGCCAGGTTTGGGTTGTTGTTTTTTTTTAATGTCAAGATAATGAAGCTAATATTCACAAGACGTCTTAATGGTGCAACAACAAGATTTTGCAAAATAGCAAGGTGACCACCCCTGAAAGCCCAGCACCCAGCTGGGACAGGGCTGGTGCAGCACCACCAGATCGACTCAGACCCCAGGAGAAAAGCTCTCAGCATCTCTGGGATAGGTAAATCCAGACAAAGTGATGAGGACTCAGACACCACCCTCAGAGGGGTTTGCCAGCACCTGAAGGATGCAAGGGCACCTTCACCACGTCTTGACCTCCTGCTCCAAGTCCTCTCAGGCCAGAAGCACACGTGAGAGCAAGCAGAATTCCCTTCAACATTGGCTTTTATAGGGCTCCCCTTCATCTTATACAAAAAAAGAGGAAAAAAAAAATAATCCCCAAGCACATATTTTTATTTACCAAGGATCCAGGGGTCCCTGTTTCCCACTAAGTCCCTCTCAAAGGCAGGAGTGTTGTTGCACTAATTGTAAGTCTACTGAGAAACGGGTGACCCTCTGCTTGCAGATTGGAATTAGTTATGCTGGGTCTGACCTGGCATTATTTTGAAGCACTGCAACATTATAAGAAAATCAGAGCAACCTGTTAAATCCTTTAAAAGGTAAAGCAGCCCTATTGCTCCAGGTTCACATACACAAAAAAAGCCCCCAAACCAAACTAAAATCAAGCTCTTAAATCACGACTACTGCTTTAATGTGGTAGGATTTCATCTTGTATTTTAAATTAATTCATTTCTAGTTTACTTGAACAATCACACCAGCATTAATGAGCTCTGCCTATGAAAACTGTGACTACAAAGGATCAGATTTGCTTCTGCTGCAGAGCTTCACACACCTAGGAAGGAAATCCTGAACCACTGCCTGTTTCTTAACAGTCAGATTAGCAGCTTTTAATCCTCTCTGCCAGATGCATTTTTTAACCTCTTTGTGCATAATAAAGCAAATTACTCTAATTGTATGGGTAAACTGAACCAAAATAGCCACATCATGTTAAAATAAAAACCCCTTGGTTATGTTTGGCAGACCTGGCAACTGGCTGGGGGCTGAATGTGGCTCTGCAAGCACAGGCCGAGGAAGAAGATGCTGCAGAGGGTGAGCGAGGAGTTTCACTGCCCCATGGCTACTGCTCATGGGCTCCAGCTTCTCCTCCGGGTCCCCTGTGAGGGACAACACTGGGTCACGGATGGGCAACACATCCTGGAAGAGCCCGGGTTACTGTGCAACTTCTGGTCCACAGCCAGTTGATTTTGTGCATGGGAACTACTCACCACACCAGATGTACACCAGTCTGGCTACCTCAAGCCACCTCCTCACCCATTATGCAGAGAAGGGCCACGAAGATGATCCAAGCACTGGAGCAGCTCTCCTATGAAGACAGGCTGAGAGATTTGGGGGTGTTCAGCCTGGAGAAGAGAAGGCTCCAGGGAGACCTTAGAGCACCTTCCAGTGCCTGAAGGGGCTCCAGGAAAGCTGGGGAGGGACTTTGGACAAGGGCAGGGAGTGATGGGATGAAGGGGAATAGATTAAAACTGGAAGAAGGGAGAATTAGATGAGATCTGAGTAGGAAATTCTTTGCTGTGAGGGTGGTGAGACACTGGCCCAGGTTCCCCAGAGAAGCTGTGGCTGCCCCATCCCTGGAAGTGTTCAGGGCCAGGTTGGATGGGGGTTGGAGCAACCTGGTCTAGTGGGAGGTGTCCCTGCCCATGGCAGGGGGGTTGGAACTAGATGGTCTTGAAGGTCCTTTCCAACACAAACCATTCTGTGATTTCTTTGCTACCAACCATCAGCAGGTTTTATTGCCCTGGTAAATCAGACATTGTCATCCTCATTCCACAAAAGCTGAAGCACAAGATTCATGATGCAACTTCCCTAGCCACCAACCCAAAAAACAAAATTCATCACAAACCACCAATACACCCCAGGAAAGCCCCCAGGTAAGGTGGGCACCTTCAAAACCCCAGGCTTTCACCAGCAGCACAAGGAAGGAAACCTAAGTGCAGAGCTCTCAGACAGCAGGACCACTGGACCAGGAGCTGCAGGTCCCCAACCTGGGCTTGACATCGGCACATCGTCCCCATTCCTACTGAATCTGGACAGCCTAAGAGCAGTGTGCCCAGGGATGGAATGGACACATGCCAAGCCTCTGCAGCTGGGCAGGTTTGCAGCGAGGAGCTCTGCCTCTCCAGAGCCACCAGCTTTTGCCAGCAGCACCTGTTTGTTAACTCAAGAACATCTTGATTCACCTTTGGAGAAAAAGGGAGTCAGGATCTCAAAGCATTTTCTCCAGAGGAGGAGATTGCTGCCAGATTCAGTGGCCCTAGCAGGATTAGGGAGCCTGTTCCCATTTTCCATCAGTTTTAGGGGGCCAAATTCAGCAGGATAAATTCAGAATAACTCCCTGCAAATCCCCGATAAGTTATTTTTTATCTGTTTCACTGGTGAGCAAGACTTGCCCACTGGAATGAAATCCAGCTAAAAGCATTGCTGACTTCAGCAGGGTGGTTCATCAAGCAGGACACCACATCCCTCTTGGTTCCCATCCTCGAGGTGGCACTGGATAAAGGCAGCCATTTGGGGCAGAGGTCCAAGCTGGTGCTGGGGGAGACTGACAAGGACCCAGCGTGTGAGCAGGGACAGCAGGAACAGCCCTGCTTTCCCACGCAGGACAGGGACAAGAGCCCAGGAATGCAAGAAGTCGTTCAAAAAGTGCTGACTGGTTCCTGGGAAAAGCTTTAGCAACCTTTTCTTTTTGAAATAAAAAAAAAAAAGCAAACAAAAGTCACCCCAGAGAAGGCACGCTCTGCTGAGATGTTTGCTGCAGGAGATGCAAAGGGTGAAAGGGCCAGGGAAAACTGCATGTGGATGCACAGTGATATGAACAGCTCTGCCAGGACTCAAGCTGCAGGACAGGAATAAATCAATGCAAGGAGAAATATATTTTAAAAGGGCCTTGCACACAGGTAACATACACTTCCTTCCCCAGCTGCCATACTTAGGCCATATGTGGGATGCCTGCTCTTGTACCAAATCCCCCCCCTCCTGGGGCAGGACCCCCGGGTATTACACACTGAGATTATCAACTGCTTGGCTGAGGGGGAGAAAACATGAACTATTCCTATTTTAAAAGCAGAAAACAACTGAACATCAATGCTAACAGCCAGTTTGGCTTTAGGAGGGATAGAAAGAACTTGGGCTTCTTTGTTCCTTAATCCCACACCATCCTTCCCCACTACCAACCAATATCGACTTCTAACAATGCAAAAGCATCTGCCCACATTTTTGCAATTATTTCAGGCCCAGCAAAGAGCACCCTCCCCTTTCTGTAGGGTTAAATCTAAAGAACAGTTGCCAAAACACTGAGAACACAGTCAAACAATAGCTCCTCTGATGAAATTCCTCCACTCCATAGAGAAACCAGTATCCTCCAGCTGCTGTGGCTTGTCCAGAGAGATCTCCGAGTGTTTACCCGCTCCCATTAAAAAAAAAAAAAAAAAAAGGGAAAAAAAATATGACAAACTGAAAGATTTTACTACAGCTTGCAAAAAATTAAAGCAGAGCCCTGCAGTTTAACCACAACACAAAAGTTTTACTAATGCAACATTTGTTTTGTGTGAAATATAAACCCAGGACGTGAGTGGAAGGAGGGCAACGCTGGTCACCTGTCCTGGGGACAGAGACTCACTAAACTTACCAGTACAGAGACCACTTTTAGCAGCTCCATCACTTTAAATACTCATTCTCAGTGGAATCTCTGATCAGTCATTGATAAAAGCTGGGTAGCTGAGCTGGACAGCTGAATTACAGCAGCTATTATCCATGTATGCCTGAATACAAGCAGACACCTTTATTTATAAAGGCTCCCCGGCTGACCGAGATTTGACATCGGCTACAAAAAGCATTCAGCATCCAACTGACTGCTCCAGAAGAATGTGATGAAAGGTTAGCCAGCACAGCCCGAGAAGACACCTTTACACAGTGCTAAGAGCCATCATTAAAAGAACTCATGCTGCTGCCACCACTCTTTTAACTGAGCAGGTTTAAGTCACTGGTTTCCTGAACAGACACATCGAGTTGCACACCTTTACCTCTTCTGCATCCATTAAAATGGATTTATTATTTTTTCCCTATACCTAATCCTAAGACATTTAAAGTAGTTTTTGTTTTATCAGACCTATCCCCTCTCCTTTCAGACCTCCTGGGTCTCTGTGCTCTCCAAGCTGCTGCTCCTTGTGTGTTCACCTTCTGGCTCACCCTCACCTGCAAGCCCAGAGCATGGACACACGCCTTCCACAACAGGTGGGGACATGCAGGTAATACAGGTGCAAAGGGATGAGGGAGGAAGCAGCAAAGCAGGTGGTAAGAAAAATCAATTTCTCATGGTTGGTTTTCTTTAAATCATGGTTTTATTTTTCTAATAATCTCAGTGGCAACCCCTGATAACAGCAGGTAGCCAAGTCCAATGCAAGAGTGTAAATTCTGCTTTAAACTGACCCAGGAGCAGCACATGCAAACGTACCAAGCAGGGCTCAGTTGGGTAAGGAAGGCTTTAAGTATATGGATGTGAACATCAGCCTCCTGACTCTGTTATAATAACCTGAATTAGGAGCTGCCACCTCTGCTGGGGCACAGAGATGGGACTCAGTTCCCAAGGGGGCTGCAAGGGCCGTGCTGTGCCGACTGGCACAATAATGGTAAGGAAGAACCTTCCCTGCCCAGCTGCTCATTTCACAAGGAAGGAGCATTAAAAGCACTTTCCTTTGACTTCCAAAAGCATCCTTCCTGCTGCCAGCACCTTCTCCCCTTGCACTCATTCCTCCCCAAACCAGACTCCCCAACAGGGGACTGAGCCCCAGCACAACTCTCCAGCTACACTTCCCTACAGGTTATGAAAATCTGGGGTTCACAGCAACAGGAGCAGCCAAGTGACCTCAGACATCCTTCACAGCACCAACCTGAAGCTCCAGGAAGGTTTCCCTGGTCCCTGCTGAGGGGCTGCCAGGTGGGACCCCCATGAGACCACTCTCCAGACCCCAGCACCAGTGTCAGGAAGGATCCATACATTGCCCATGTGTTGCTGAGTAAATTGTTATGGTTACTGGAGGGTTTGCTGGGTTTTTTTCCTCCCCTTTTTAAAAGAATTCTTATCAGTTTAACATAATACCACCAGTCAATAACCATTCTTATCTTAAAAGGTCACTCAGGTAGTTATAATTCAACATTTCATCTACATTCACATTATCTGGAGGGAAACAGCCTGGAGACTTGGTATTTATTTTTTTTTTAAATAATCCACTTCTTGGGAACTGTAAGATTTTTTTTTAAGAATCCTACCCAAGAACCAAGCTGACCCCATAGACAATTTGAACACCCTGGGGAACATACAGAAAAAAGGTAGGAAAATCATATTGATGTTTGCTGCCTGAGAAACAGCAGGAATATCCCAGAAGGAAAACTATAAAAACCAGGGAAAGGCATGAACGTAGACCACAGCTGCTGCAGAAACACTGTGTTCTCCTTGCACACGTCAGATCAGCCAAGTTTCTCCACAACAAGAGTTGTGGGTTTTTCCTCCAGGTTTCTCTCCCAGTTTTCTTCCTTTTTCACTCCCCTTTGCAGAAGAGGGACAGAAAAAAGGGGGCAAGAGGAAAAACCCAAGGACAAGAAGAACCGATCTGTGATGTTCAGAGTTTTTTCTTCTTTGAGAACACAGAAATAAGAAAAAAAGCAGTGGCACAGAAAGGGAGTTTTTAAATGTCTCAAGCTAAACCTGGCCAAACCCTGTTTTATCCACCACCCCCTCAATTACTTCTTATAATAGCAACTAAAACTGCCAACTCAACACACACCCATACCCCACCAGGCAAGAGCATGGGCAAGGAGTAGAGCTAACTGGTTAAAAATAAGGCTGGTTTGGGGGTTGAAGTAAGTTTTATAAAAAAAAAAAAATCTGGAATAAATTACTTGTGAAGATCAGGAACAGAAATGAAGCTTTTTAAAGCACCCTGTGCTTCCACTCCAGGGCTGCCTCAAGCAGAGCAAAACTGTTGAGTCCTGCAGACAACACACAGAATATCACAGAATCCTTTAGGTTGGAAAAGACCTTCAAGATGATCGAGTCCAACCATGAACCCTACTCTGCCAAGTCCAGCACTAAGCCACGTCCCCAGGCACCACATCTAGATGACTTTTTTAAACACATCCAGGGATGGTGACTCAACCACTATCCTGGGCAGCATGTTCCAATGTCTGACAACCCCTCAAGTGAAAAAGTTCTTCCTAATGTCTAGTCTAAGTCTCCCCTGGCACAGCTTGAGGCCTTCCCTCATGTTCTAACACCAGTTAACTTGTGAGAAGAGACCAGTGCCTACCTCTTCACAACCTCCTTTCAGGTAGTTGTAGAGGGCAATGAGGTCTCCCCTCAGCCTCCTTTTCTTCAGACTAAATAGCCCCAGTTAACATTACTTTAAGTAAAGTAACATTTTTAGGCACAAAAGCTCAACAGGCTGGGCCATGTCCAGCTCCTGCAGATGTCAGGGGAGGCTCGCAGGGACCACAGCAGATGTTGGCTCAGCCCTTGGGGAGACCAAGCCATCACCACCATCCATCCCTGTCTTCTGGAACAGAAAACCCCACGTTCACAACACAAAATGACCACAAGTTTGTTCAGGCATGGCAGCACACACAGCAGAAAGTCTTTTCCCACCCCATGGATTATTTTTATATAATACAAGAAAGTTTTTGCGCTACATCTCAAGCACTGCAAATGCCCAGAAATGGCTGTAAAGGGCATCAGCCTGAATTAATAGCAGCAAAACACATGGTTGTCACCCCAGTCTCAACTCAGAATCACAGAATTATCCTGGTTGGAAAAGACCTTGAAGATCAAGTCCAACCATAACCTAAATCCACCATAACCTTTATCTGCCCGGTCAATGCTTAAATCATGTCCTTAAGCACCACATCTATATTTCTTTTAAACACTTCCAAGGATGATGACTCCACCACCTCCCTGTTCTACTGTCCAACTCATGAGATCAGAAGCCCCTAGCCTGGGAAGCCTAAGATGAGGTGCTGCATCCCAGGCAGCTCTGTGAGCACACAGCCCCACCAGGAGAACCACACTGCCATTCAGACACTGTTACTGAAACCTGGGGTACACCCATACCATGCCATGGAGTCACCACATGCAAATACAGAAATAAAGCCACAAGCTGTGAGCCAGGCATCAGATGGGTGAATGCACATTGCTCTGGAGCTTGTCCAGAGAAGGGCAACAGAGCTGGGGAAGGGGCTGGAGCATAAGTCTAACAAGGAGAAGCTGAGGAACCTGGGGGTGTTCAGCCTGGAGAAAAGGAGGCTGAGGGGAAACCACCTTGCTCTCTGCAACTGCCTGAGAGGAGGTTGGAGTGAGGGGGGTTCAGTCTCTTCTCCCAAGGAACAAGCAATAAAACAAGAAGAAACAGCCTCAAGTTGTGCCACGGGAGGTTTAGATTGGACAACTTCTTCCCCCAAAGGGCTGGCAGGCCCTGGCCCAGGCTGCCCAGGGCAGTGGTGGAGTCCCCATCCCTGGAGGGATTTCAAAGCCGTGTAGATGTGGTGCTGAGGGACATGGGTTAGTGGTGGCCTTGGCAGTGCTGGGTTAATGATTGGACTTGATGATCTTAAAGGTCTTTCCCAACCAAAACAATTCTGTGACTCTATAAATCCTTCCCTTACACAGACACCTTTGCCTCCTGCATGGAAAGGCTAGTGAGAGCCCTGCCTCACACAGCTAACTCCTGCCAGGTACAAAGCAAACCGGGTTTCTGCCTCCAGAGCAGGTCCCTTCACCCCAACCAGGCTCATCTTCTGCTCCAAACCCACAATTAGAGCAGACCAAATTGCATGGCCACAGCCATCACAAGATGGGTCGACACAATCCCAAGCCCTCTGCTCTGGGAGAGAAAACCCCTTCCAAAATAAATAAATAAAGGCAGCATCACATTATCCAACAGAGAAACAATCCCAACCTTGTTTTGATGAGATCCTGCCCCCCCACTTAACGCATCTGCTGCGGAAGAGGAAGCGGCGCACAGGCGGAAAGTCGGGAACGGATCTGTTCACTCCAACCTCAACTTTATTTGTAATTCCTGGGGCCAAGATGGAAAGCCACAGGCTTGGCTGTTTGCCACTGCCAAACTCGTGACCTCTGCAAGCCTCTGGGTCTCCTCCTTCGGCCCAGAGCTCCGCAAAAATAAACACGCTGGGGGTTTTTTTGAGAGAAAAGGGGTGAGCACGCGAGCCTGTGCACCCCCTGCATCAGGCCCTGCTGCCTCTTTTAGGTGCTTTAGCAGCTCTTCTGCAACTAAGAGTTAACAAAAAAAAAAAGAGTAATGTTCTTGTTTATTCAGTGAAAATAGAGAAAATAAAGGGGCAGATGCACACCCAGAAGTATATATGCACAGCCAATTCATGTAAGGGTTCATCCCAGCTGCAACCCTTGGAGCCAAGCCCCATTCCCAAGTTTCTGCAGACAGAAAAGGTTTCAGACACGATGATTTGTGCTCTGCCATCAGCTCCTGCATTCTCCTGGCATCACCCACGAAGTGGGGAGAGGAGCAGGGCCATCAGGTGCGAGTCCCAAAGCACAGCCCAGCAGCCGCTGGAGTACGCCAGCTTCTCCACCCTGGGATGAATCCAAACCTGAGGAGCTGTCAAGGTCTGACCCAGGGGTTGGGGTGCAGTGGCAGTGCAAGGGGTGCCCTTTCTCCCAACAGTTCTCTGTGGTAACATTAGACACAAGCATGAAGGCAGAGAGCTAGAGCACTGACGAATGCAGCTTAAAATAAAGCAGGCGTTCACACTAATTACTATTTTGGTTACTCATGCCGATTGCAAACGTAACTCCCAGTTTGAGGAAAGAAACTGCTTTCATGGGCCACAAATTAAATAAATAATAGTGGCATTTTTTGGTGGAAGATGAGAAGAAGAAAGGCTCGGGTTTGTGAAACTGCAGGAAGATGGGAATTTGCACCATAATCAACCGGGTCCCCAGAAACCTTCACCAACTGCTTCAGGGAAACTTTGGCTGACCTGAGGATCAGCTGTTTTGAAAGCAACTGGCCTGAACACAAACGTGGGGAATATAAACGGCAAGACGGGCACGAGCTCCGCTCAGATGCAGAGGTCTGAGATGCCAAAGGACGTAACCGAGCAGACAATCATCCACCAGCAGCAGCCTGAGCTCTGAGCAGAGCACTCTGCCCATTCATCCATTTAATCTCATTTGAAGATAAGTGTATTTGTAAACTAGATTACTTTAATTGATGGCTCCACAGTTGGTTCTTACTCAGCTCCTGATCTAAAGCTATCCTTGACCTCTCCCATCAAGCCCTACCTTGACGGGTCAAAGACTGCCATGTGGTCGCTCCCCTACATGTATGGCCTTAGGGCAGAACTTAATCCCAACTACTTTTCCAAGCAGAAAGATAATGTATCTGTGCAGAAGGGGAGCATTTGGATAGAACTCAAGTGACAACAAGCCAGTCCAGGCAGAAGACTCTGGCTCTGATCTGCAATGATGCTCAAAACATTCACCTGCATCTTTTACATGTGCTTCAACGGCAGCATTTTCATAGAATTACCAACTCATTCGGTTTGGAAGGGACCTCCAAGATCATCCAGTCATTGCCACCTAGAAAACCCCTTTCCCCCAGCAAGCTCCACAACACGGGAACAGACACACTCACTACCCAAATGACCCAGCTCCCATTAGCTCTGCCCCATGGAGCAAACCTCACCATTGGTACTGCTGGTGCTTTAGGAAGGAGCCACAGAGAGCTTCTCCCTCCTTCTCCCACAAGAGCACCAGGAACCACGAGGGAAGGTGTTTTTAAGCAAACAGAAAACAACACAGAAGAGTTAAGCACAAGCCCAGGGGTGTTTCCTCCTGGTCCCATCAGTGGGGTGAGGGGGAGAGTGAAGAGGAACCTTCTTCACACTGTGCCACAGACCTGCCTCCAGCCAAACACTGGCCTGGGGTGCTTCCCACAGCTCCTCTGAAAAGCATCTTTAAAAAATAAAAATGCCTTTGAATTGCAGGAGAGCACTGGGCATGTAGGCTTGCTCAAATCCCCTGGCTACCATTCCTCTGTACCTCTCCACCCCTCCCCTTGCTACTCTCCAAAACACCCAACCCAGATAGCTTTTAGCCATCCGGTTTGCAAACAAAACCTGGGCAAGATGCGTGGCAGCAGCTCAAGCAACAGCATGCAAATTAAAAGCAGCCAGTGCCCGACAGCTCGGCAGATCTCCCCATTTAAGGGTCCCAGCTCCTGGTTTTTAATGAGCAGAGCTGGCAGGGCTGCTCACACCACCCTCTGGGCAGAGACAAGTGAGCTGGAGGACCATGCGATGCCAACCTCTGGCATAGCACTTAAAACTTCCTATGGCTCCCACTGAGCACACGGCTTAAGCTCCTCACCCCATCCTCAACCCAGGATGTCCCTCCAGTCCCCTCCCACCCCATGAGGCAGCCCAGTGATGCTCTCGTCCAGCACTTAGAACTAGAGCTCAGCACTGCAACAGGAAACCAAGAAAAAAATTAGAACCATCTTCAAACTTGGCACTGGGATGAGGTTCCATCAGTGGGGGTCATGGCAAAATTTGCAGAGAGGAGGGGTAGCAGCTTGCTGATGAGCTGGGAGACTGTCTGTGGCTGGGGTAGCAGCAACAGCCACAGGGCTTGAGCCAAAAGAAATGAAGGATATGAAGTGAGGTCTGCAGGATATGGAATACCTTTTAACAGACAAGCTGGTACAGCTGGTGGAAAAAACCACCATCCCACAACCACACAAGCCCAAGGTGTAGATTGGATATTAGGACAAATTACTGAAAGAGTGGTCAAGCATCAGAATAACCTGCCCAGGGAAGTGAAGTCACCATCCCTGGACGTGTTAAAAAAACATGTAGACGTGGCACTTTAGAACATGGTTTAGTGGGCATAGTGGTGTTGGGTTGATGGTTGGACTTGATCTTAGAGGTCTTTTCCAACATCAGTGATCCTATCATTCTGTGATTCTTTGAGCTGGTGCACCTTTCTGCCTAGCCACTTTTTCCAGCTGCATTACTTGGTCTAATTAAAACGTGACAGCTCCCTGCAACCCTTGTCTCTTCCTCTGGCCAGTCCTTCCCAGGACAAGAAATCTAGGTCATTCTGAAGTGAATGTGAAACTTGACAGTCTGCTCAAATGAAATACAGATTTTGGCCTCAACATGTGAAGTAGTTAACATCCTGTGCACAGGGCAAAGAAAGCTTGTTGTCCTTCAAGACCAAGAGCTTAAAGCTGTCACTCTGCTACTGGCAGAGCAGACAAGTGCTTGGATGTCTGCAGGACCCACTGGAGCCTTTGGGTATCTCCACTGGCCAGCAGAGACTGCAGGAGTGAGGAAGCCACAGCCCTTCTAAAGCTGGGGTTGGTGGGATGGGATGACTACTCTGGAAAAAAACCTCAGTGACAACTCTGGCCATCAGAAAGGGGATGCCTGCGCAGGTGGGAGCAGGAGCACATCCTGCACTCCATGCCAAGAGCCTACAGACCATGTTTTGTGGATACAGCAGCCCACGTCTCCTCATGGGGTCCACACCCCACCCATCAGCTATACCCAGCACCCCTCAGCATCTCAGCCCCAGCCAGCAGGTGCAGGAGCACCACAGGTTCTGCTCCCACCACAGGGCACATCGCGCTTCTTCTGCCTGACCTTTACTGGCGGCTCGGAGGAGGTCGCCGCGTCCTGACAGCTCCGAGCAGCTGGGACCAAAGCCGCCCAGCAAGGCCAGGCTGGAAGGAAGGAAGGAAGGAAGTTATAGCAGGCTTTTAAATAGCACTATGGAATACCTGAAACTTCTATTTCTGTGCATGGATAATATGGTTTCCATATTCTTCTCCATGCACTGCAGGCCAAGCAATTCGTGCTCAAACTCAACTAGCACCAACCCACACTCTTTACCAGTTGAACCACTAAAGCTCTGTGAGCCTCTTTGTAGCCACCATGTAGGATAAACACAAGCTGTACGTTTCACCTAGTGAAGAAACATACAGATTTCCTTCCATGTTTGTTTCTCACTTCTATTTTTTCGCTATAATCAAGCAGCATCTTTAAATATACTATGGGCTCTAAGTGGTCTTGCAGGGCCTGTATCACATGTAGTTACCACATCTCCAGTCTGTTACCAGACACAAGTGTAGCTTTCTGCAAGATGACTCTCATCTGAGGTGGGCAATGTGGTTATATCCACCCCACAGAATCACAGAATCATCGTGTTTGGAAAAGACCTCGAAGATCATCAGATCCAACCATAACCTAAATCCACCCACCATAACCTTTATCTACCCATTCAATGCTTAAATCATGTCCCTAAGCACCACATCTATATTTGTTTTAAACACTTCCAGGGATGGTGACTCCACCACCTCCCTGGGCAGCCTGTTCCACTGTCCAACCACTCTTTCAGTAAAGAAATTCTTTCTAATCTCTAGCCTGAACCTCCCCTGGTGCAACTTCAGTCCATTCCCTCTCGTCCTGTCATTATTCACTGGAGAGAAGAGACCAACTCCCACCTCCCTACAACCTCCTTTCAGGTAGTTCTAGAGAGCAATGAGGTCACCCCTCAGCCTCCTCTTCTTCAAGCTAAACAACCCCAGTTCCCTCAGCCTCTCCTCGTAGGACTTGTCCTCCAGACCTTTCACCAGCCTGGTAGCTCTTCTCTGGACATGCTCCAGCAACTCGACATCCTTCTTGTAGTGAGGGGCCCAGAACTGGACACAGTACTCGAGGTGTGGCCTCACCAATGCAGGTATCCAAAGAGCCACATAAGCAGGAGTCCCCTCAGGGCCTTCTGAGGGTCATACATGGCTGCACACAGCAGAGCCACATCAGGTATGCAGTCCAAACGAGGTCTCAGTTGTCATTATCAAATATACCCTCACACTTGGAAAAAAATACAACTTAGAACTCCTTCAAAATAAATATATTTGCTTCTCCATGTCAATTAACTAGTTAAAGAGTTATTTTTCTTCCTTGATGTTTTCCCATCCCATCTGCCATGCAGCACACTTCTCATTTGGAGTCTACCAGGCAAGAAACAACCTGGACACCTTTGTTGAGAGAGGAGTTTTCCTCCATGCCTGGCCCACACACCCTAAGGCTCGTAAGCCCAGCTCCACCAGCCAGTGAGGATTTCAGGCTCCCATCTCCCATCTGTCTCCCATCTCTTTGGGCCCTCTCCTGATCTCAGTTGTTGGTGTTTATATTCCCAAGGATGGTGCCCATCTACTAAGGAATGCAACAGGGCTGCCACCTCCTTCTGAACTAGGCGTAACATTCACGTTTTCCCACCGCTCCATCAAAGCTGGGGCAAGCAAGAGATCCTGCACACACCAAAAACCTGTCACTTCTCATGAGGACCCACTGTTTAAGTCAACCTGGACACATGCTCCAGCACACTGCATTCAGACCCATATTTCTTAAGTCATGGTGACATCCTTGTCCAGAGGATTTCACCCATACTTCATTGAAGGTGACCACACCACATCATACAGCCAGCTCCTACGCTCCATTTAGGCTGTGCACCCCTCTCACCCCACAGTCACTTGTGGACCACCATTGCCACATCCCCAACATCAACAAGGATGCTGGTGGGGCACCTACAAGCAGGGAGCCACCATTTCCAAGTCAGCGAACACCAGGAAAACGTACCAGAAGCCACCTCAGGCCCAGCCTGGGAGGGAATAGAGCCCAAATTAATTAAGCAAACAACAGGATTTAAACAGTAAAGAGTAACCCAAGGTTAGATGATGATGCTGCCTTACAGCAGAACTTCATGTGATTCCACTGCCAGGCAAGAGACAAAACACTAACCTGCAAAACGGGTGCGGAATTGGAGTGATTGTAAAAATACAGGTGGTTTTGTGAAGAAGACAACCTTAATACTGGAGACTAAAAACTATTTCCCGACAGCTCTTGGTTGCAAACCTCATCGACCCTTCCCTCCACTGCAGCACGACTGCCTGGCTCAGAAAAGCACATGTCCTGCTCTGAGGGATGCATGGAGAAGTCCATCCCATGGGAAAGCCAGATGGAGGGGAACGTGGTGAGAAAGAACTCAACGGATCCAGGCTTTTTGCTATCAGAGTTACAAATGCCCTGGAGGAACAGCTCGTTTTTGGAAGATGTGTCAGGGAAAGCACAGGCAGCTCCACAAATGCTCCAAGGGACTGGCAGGAGGCGGGATGCCAAGCTTTGCTCACAGGAGAAATCCCTGTGCCAAGCAAGGTCAATGGGATTACAGGGGCAAGCAGGGATTGCTTGCACGAGTAGAGGTGGGAAGGGCCCAACCCCTGGTCTCCACCCTGGTTTACATGGAACCAATGCCACCACCACCACCCAGACTTTGCATGTGGGAAGACTTCAAAATGTTGTTTTCCTTTATAATCTGCCTTTTCTGTGGTCAGGAGGTAAATCACCCCCCCTTGTAATTGTATTAACCAACCACGGGGACTCAGCTACTACCAAAAAAAAAAGAGTAAATCACAATTTGAATGAAAAAAATGCGATGCTGGTAATAAAAAATAAAATTAAAAATATATTGCAGGGGGAATTGTAGCAGGGCTGTGCCACGGCCGGCACAGGAGGCTGCACATTTATCCCGGAGCAGCTGAGTTCGGAGCACACTCCCTCCCTGTCCCCATCCCCCCCCGGGGCCTCCCCACCCAAATGGATGAGGTTGGGCCCTTCAGCTGTTTATAAAAGCAGCAGTATTGCGCCCAGACGCACTCGGCAGCATTCCTCGCTCTCATTCCTGCGAGCTATATAAGGGAATTCCAACTCCAATTCCAGGCTCGCTCCCCCGTAACCAGCCCCGATCCCTTCGCACCGGGAGCAGCCCCGGGCTCGGTTTCCTGCAGAAGGACTGAAATCCGTCCTCGGTGGAACACGGCGGCGTTGGGCTGGACCTTGTCATCAAATGGCAGCACAGGCAGCTGCCAAATCCTGCCGGCTCGGTGCTCTAATAGGGAACAGCTGGAAAAAGGACCCTGCATTCCTCCCGCCCCGGCAACACTGGGGGCTCTGTTCGGGATCCGGCCGCCGCCAGCCCGCAAGATTTCCACCGATCCCAAAATGCAGCCGGTTGCTTCCCGACACTGCTTCAACAGGCACAACCCAAATAAGCAAAAGCTCCCCGGACCCCTCCCGGGATGTTATACAAGAAAGAATGCTTTGCAACAAGGGGGGGAGGTTGCTTCACCCTTCTCCCCCCCCCAGTTTTTTTTTTGAGGGGCTGAGGACACAGAACGATGCAACTTACAGGCAGATTTTTGCCTTCCCTACTCGCACCCTGCATTCCAGAAACTCTGCTTAAAGCAACTTGCATCCCAACGTACATCCACACTTGGGAACAGAGGTGTCTGTAACGCACACACGCCCAAAAAAATAAATACATTAATGCCCGGAGTCATTTGCACATGGCTTATCCTGCTTTAACTCCCATTTACTTCTGAGGAGTAACTTGCAATGGTGTACGAGTAACTCCAAAACGGGCTTTTGCAGCTCTGCATGTTTTCTGCAACGCATCCTGGGCTCTCAGTAACATAAAACAGTCTACTCATATTTTCTTAGAGCTCCACTGAAACACAAGGGGGTATTCAGAGCCGCAGGAAAAAATGCGTCCAAACAGGATCTGAATGATGAAATAGGAATTGCCACATTTTTTTTATTTTTTTTTTTTAAAAAGGATAAACCAGCTTGCCCAGACCTTTTAAAGAAATAAGTTAGTCTAAGGTAGTGACGGGCTTCTTCTGCATGTTGCAGAAAGCAGAGCAAGCCACGTTGTCCAAAAGAAGCCTAGAAAATCCAGACTCTACGTGACCTGACTTACTTATTTCACAGGAAACTGCATGGAAGGAGGAAGGGGAGGGAGAGGGAGGGGGGAGAGGGAGGGGGGAGGAAAACACAACACACAACCAACCAACAAAAACCACCAATCATTCATGCTACCGTAGTTACGCCACGCCATAGACCTGAGTAGTTTGCTATGGAAAAAAAAATATCAAACTGAAATAACCCATCACCCGTTTGAAAAATAAAAGGTAAGATGGAAGCGGGGGAGCCCTGGGTGTTGGTTTTGTTTTGTTTTAATTTTGCCTGCATTAGAGCATCGCTCAAGGGGAAAAAAAAAAATAGTAAATAAAACAGGCACTCACCGGGGTTGTTGGCCTCCCCTTCGAGGATGTGGAGCTCGGTGCAGTCTGCCAGGGAGTGCTCCAGGCAGAGCTGGAGGAAACGAGCCTGGGTCCGGCTGAGGCGTTTCAGCAGCGAGAGCAACGCAACAGTCTGTTCGCACTCGTTCCAGCCCTTGAACCAGCCGGCCAGCACGCCGACCTGGTCTCGAAACATCATGGTGAGACACCGCTGCGGTGGGGGAGAAAAATAAATACCCGGGAAAGCCTCCCCTGCGCCCCGACTCCGCTTCCTCCCCTAGGTTTTCGTGTCAGGAATTGAAAAAAAAAAATTACTAATAATAGAAATGTAATAAGGATTAAACAAAAAAAAATTCTCCTTTGCAGTAAAAAGGGTGGGTTTTGTTTTGGACACAGCTTTCGGCCTGGGGTGGGTTTTGCTCCCTCGCTTCTGGCTTCGGTGCAGTGCTGGAGTCCCTGACGGCGACACGGCGGGAGGGAGGGAAGGAGGCGGAGGGGGGGGCGGCCAGAAAAATAAAATAGGCCAAAAAAAGGAAAACCCCAGAGTCGGGGCTGCCCCCAGCGAGGCGGCTGCGGGAGGGAGGCGGCGGGAGCTGCTCCTGCCGGCGGGGCCTCACACCTGGAACAGAGAAGGGGGGTGGTCAGGGGGGGCGAGGGGAGGAGGAGGAGGAGGAGGGGGAAGGTTCGCCCTCGGCCCTGGCACGCAGCGGCCCGGGCACCGCTGCCTTCCTCCTCCTCCTGCTGCTCAGACGAGCTTATCTCCGACACCCTCCAGGCCGGGGGGTGCCTCCCCCCCCTCTCCAGCCCAGTTTGGGGAGCGAGGGGGGCTGGGTAAGCACCCCCTGACACTGCACCCAGCACCTCGCCAGGGTGCACTCAGCAGCGCGGGGGAGCGGGGGATGTAAGCACCCCCCACGCACGCAGCACCCACGGGGGAGGAGGGGGATAAGCAACCCCCCCTCCATGCACCCAGCACCCCCGGGAGGGGAGGAGGGGATAAGCAACTCCCCATGCATCCAGCACCCCAATAAAGGGGGGAATAAGCAACCCCCCCAATACACCCCGCTCCCTGGGGAAGGGAGGGAACTCCCATCCCACGGCACCCAAGACACGGGGGGAAGCTGCGCCCCCCCAATGCATCCAGCACTCTGGGATAAGCAACCCGCCCCTCCATGCATCCAGCACCCCTATCTCAGGGGGAGACAAGCAACCACCCCCAAAGCACCCAGCACCCCAAGATACGCAACCCCCCATACTGCCGAACCCGCACAAAGCTGGGGGGGAATAAGGAAGCCTCCCCATGCATGCAGCAACCTCATTTGGGGGGGGATAAGCAACCCCCCCCCAATGCATCCAGCCCCCACTATAGCAAAACCCAGCCAAAAAAAAAAGGGAGGGAGGGCAATAAGTACTCCCCTCCCCCCAAAAAAATAAAGTTACCCCCCCCCCTCCACACTAAACCACTCACCTGACTCATACCGGCCCGGGGTGGGGGGGAGAGGAGGGGGCGTCGCGGCGTTAAGTAGGGGGGTGCGGGGGGGGGTCGTGCCATGGCGGGGAAAGGGGAAGGGGGGGGGGAAAAAAAAAAGGGGGGGAAGGGGGGGGGGGAAAAACACGGGGCGCGAGCGGCCGCAGCTCCGCGGCGCGAGACTGAGCGCACCAACGCGCGAGCCCCAGCTCCCCACATGGCGTCATTTGCATGGCGGTGACGTCATGGGGGCGGGGAGGGGCGGGGAAGCGGGGAGGGGGGGGAAGCGAAGGGGGGGGGGACGCGCGCGAACGCGCGCGTCCCCCCCCCCTTCGCTTCCCCCCCCCCCCGCTTCCCCGCCTTGCAAACACTTTACAAACCCCCCCCCTTCCCGGGGAGGAATTGGGGGTGCTACTCTAAAGGGAGGGGGGGGGGAATGGAGAACATCCCAAAGTTCCGCCCCCCCCTTTTCCCTTCCCAGCTGCGGATTTCCCGCTGGAGGAAACCACCATCTAGTGGACTGCGGGGTAACGGCAGGGTTGGGTTTGTTGTTTTTTTTTTGAGGGGGGAAAGCTACTTTTTGCTCCGGTTAATGTCGCCTCGTCAAGAATAAAGGGATTTGATGCATTCTTTTATTTGTTTTTTAATGTATTGAATGCTGCTCTCCCCGGGGTTTTGGCGAGGTGTGGATGGGGATAGATGAGATGGGTTCCACCCTGCGGAGCGGGGCAAGGTTTGTGTTGCAGGCTTTCGATTTCCCGTGCATGTTTTATTTCCCTGGTATTCAAGGGATGAGTGGTACAGGTATGTCCCCGGGAAACGGAAGGCGGGGAAATAATAATTAAAAACAAAAACAAAACACACACACCCAAAAGGAAATGGGGGGGAAAATAAACCACCCAAGCACAAGTGTTTGCAAGAGGACAGCAAATACTGAGCAGAATCGAACAGTTCATGCAGCATAAATAAAGGTGTGAAGTGTGTTTATTCGTGGGAGCAGCAAAAGGGCGTCAGAAGGGTGTCCCATGTCTGTCCTGTGTGCAGCTTGTGGCTCAGGGAACAGGTGACACTGGGGCCTTTGCAGCAATGTCCTCCTTGCTTTGCTGTTGGGGAAGCTCAGGAGTGAGATGCATTCAGGTGTTGGGAGATGGTGAGGGAGGGAGATGTGATGGGATCATGGCAAACCTGAGGCTGAACCCCTTCACTGGTGAATCTACTCCCCCAAAGCGCTTGCATGCTCTGGTGGGTGCTGGAGAAAAACAAACTCCAGGTTTGTGGGCACCCCCCCCAGCTTAAAAAGTGATGCACGTGGCTGAATCCCCCTAATTTAGGAAAAAAAAAGTAGTGGGGAGATAAAGGCTGCCCAAAGCCACCAGGAAAGCCCGATCCCATGTGCAGGAGCATTGATCCCACAGCAGGACCATGAGATGAGGATCACCAAGTGGCTTCCAGCAGCTCCTGTAAGTCAAGCACAAATGGTCCATGTCACCCAGCTTACAAGTTTGCACGTAAAGTGCTTTAGCTGTCAGTAAGCTGGTGACTAATTAAACAAACGGAGCTCCCTGCCAACAAACCCCAGCCAGCTGTCTCACCCTCTGGCTCCATCCCAAGAAATGGTCTATCAAAGAGCCCCTTTCCCCTCACCTTGGTGCTAACAGTCCTCCCGCCATCTTGGTGTGCAGTGGGATGACCCAAGGAGCTGTGAGGATGCAACATCTGCCCCACTGGTGTGCAGGTCTTGCACAGGAACATGGAGGGAGGCTCATTAGACCATCAGCGTTAACGGCGTGAGGAGCTCCAGTGCTTGCACATTCCTAATTTGAGGGTCGCCAAGCTTGCTTTGCTGAGAACACCTCTCTAGTTTTGCATTTTGCACATCTAAAGTGGCAGTAACAGCCATCAGGAGAATATTGAGGGCTGAAGCATCAAATGCAGCACTCCATGAGGCCTGGCAGGCCGGGGACAGGTGATGTCCCCCCATGCAGCAAGTCATGAACGAGTCAGGGTAAAGGACCAAAGCCACAGAATGTATCCTGTGCTCCAGGAGACATCAAGAGCAAACCTGATGATAAACCCAAAAATATTCATCTGCCACTCGGGCGATTATAAGCACCTATTCCCCAGGGTGTCCCCAGGAAGCAGATGCAGAGGAGTGAGATCCTGACACTGATGTTTGGAGGTTTCTATGGTAATTAAATATTTACAGGTAATCCCTGTGACCCAAGGAAGGGACGCCTGCTGCAGCACCAGATGCATTGCAGAGCAGATGCTGTACAGATTGGTGGGATAGAAGGATCCTCAAGCTGGCTGGAAGCAAATCTCCATTCCTGGAGCTTATTGCCTGGGGTGTGGGGGCTCATCAGCACCTCTGTGGCCAACTCTTCCCTGCAGATGGATCATCCAACATGCAGACACTGTGTCCTGGGAGCAGAGAGACCCCAGCCAGCTCTGCACACAGGCCGAGCGAGTGGGGAATTGGGATAATTCTGTTTTATATGGCAATTCCTCCACTGCTGGCACGCCAGGGTGGCTCAGCACAGCAACATCTAGGCTCTGTCTACGTTTCTGTTTACCACTTCAGAGCAAAAACAAGAGGCCTGTGGTAATATTAGCCAAGCAGGTGGTCTGACCAAATTAGTGAATCTTGGTGGTTCATGAGTTCGAAGGAAGCAGTTGCTCATCTCACTGGAAACCATCCGATAACATATTTAGCTGAGGAAAGGATGAGTATATCCACCAGCACACAACAGCCCAGCTTTCCTAGCTCATTAACCCCAAGCAGGAGTGAAAATACCATGGCAGGCAGGCTGAGATAACTACACACCACATCTCTTCCATTTGTTCCTAAACAAAGGGTGGGAATTGGCCACTGTGATGTGGGAATTGGCCACCGGGATGCTAGTGTTTTCCTTACCTTGGGTGGTGAAGTGGAGCTGTGCAACTTCTACAAATAAGCCCTGCCAAATACAAACACAAAAAAATAAACACAAGAAAAATAAAAAGTAAATATGAACACCTACATGGGTCTGTATTTCCAAAGTGGATGGGGCAGCTGGTAAAAATTTGTATTTATACTCACACTCCTGTGCCCAGTCTGGGGTTCGGGGATGACCTTGGGTCTGAATCCACCATGAAAGAAGCAGTGATCTTCCAAGGTCTGTTCTTCATGTATCTACTTCAGGCTGGGGCAGAAGACACAGACCTCTTATGCACTGAAGAAAATAGAATTCTTGTCCCTGGAACACTTCATCTGGGTCTATGTACACCACATTTTGTTGGCATCATTTTGGGGCATCGATGAGGGCTGGGAGGAAGAGCATGTTCACCCCTCTGGCTTGAGCTGCAGCAGGGGATCAGTGCACACCTGAAGGGGAAAGAGAAGTGGGAGAATCTGGGTGCTAGTGAAAGCACCGAGTAGTGGTTATCATGGGAAGTGCTGCTCACGTGTATTTGTTTAGTTGTTGTCAAGGGGTTGCTTTGAGCAGACCCTGTTCTGTCACTGAGAACACCAGCATCTGCTTCTCCAGCAACGTCAGCTCTGCCCTGTGCACCTCCCAAGTTGGCCGGCAGAGCCCCCAGGGACACAGAGGCAACAAAATGAATCAGCTTAACTAATGGTTCTCAAAAACCTGCTCCTTGTGTGTGTCACAGGCTGCTCTCCTGGCTGATGACACACACAGGATGAGTGACAAGGAGGAGCTGAGGAAGAAGAGAACGTGAAGGATTTATTTGACCAGGGGAGCAGTAAGTTTCATTGGGCTCTTCTAGTTCCAAACAGCCCCTTGGATATAAACACAGGCTTTTGCATGGTGAAACATTCTCATCCCATCAACAGCAAGGGCTTATTTGCAGAATTTGCCTTTGCCAAACTGAGACCTCTGTGTGCGTGGAGGGCAAAGCTTGGCTCAGGCCCCACTGGGCCTTCAGGGCAGCCTGGTTATTCGGTGTGCTGCTTTGTGCTGCACAGCAGAGATGTCCTGTCCTGTCCCACCTCCTCCCACTGGCCGTCGGCACAAGCACGGAGCACGGCTCCAGCTCACACCTCGGATGGGTCTGCAGCAAGATGCCTGAGCAGCTCTGGGCCCCTCTTCATGCACACTGACACCCTGTAAATGCCTGCTGGCCAGATGACTCCCTGGATGGCTGTATCCCATAGCCTCACGTCATGTTTACCTACAACACTCAGATATTTCAGACCATTTCCAGCCAGCAATGAAAGCAGCTTGTTGTAGGACTTGGAGCTGACTGAGGCTGTGCTGCGAGCAGATGGCCCTGATGAAACAAGAAGCTGATCCCCAAGGAGGCACCATTCAGTGGAGCTGCTCGACTCCCTGGCTCCAGCAGCTCCAAGAGAGACTTGGAGATGAGCATTAGCACACACCATCAAGGAAATTGCTTCCCTAACTACCCCTTTCAAGCAATTCTCTTCGGAAGCCTGGTTCCAACTCAAGACATGTCAGCAGCACTGATACTAAGGCAGTTTCCCTACTTAGTTATTAAGAACAAAGCATGCCCAGTGCTGACAAAGTGATGGTGATTTAAGGAGAATTTCCTTGTAGGAGAGTGGAAAGGTTGCCAGGCTGAGTGGAGGAAAACCTTCATGCTCTCAGCTGATGAAATGGCAGAGGATCCAAGCATGAAAGGCAAACACGGGGAAACGGCTTGTGTTGATTCATAAAATCATAGAACCACAGACTGGTTTGGGTTGGAAGGGGCCTTAAAGATCATCTGCTCCCAACCCCCTGCCATGGACAGGGACACCTCCCACTAGACCAGGTTGCTCCAAGCCCCATCCAACCTGCCCTTGAACACTTCCAGGGATGGGGCAGCCACAGCTTCTCTGGGCAACCTGGGCCAGTGTCTCACCACCCTCACAGCAAAGAATTTCTTCCTCAGATCTCATCTAAATCTCCCCTCTTTCAGCTTAATCCATTACCCTTGCCCTCTCAGTACAAGCCGTTGTCCAAAGCCCCTCCCCAGCTTTCCTGTAGTGCCTGGAAGGTGCTCTAAGGTCTCTCTGGAGCCTTCTCTTCTCTGAACAACCCCAACTCTCTCAGCCTGTCTCCAGAGCAGAGCAGAGCTGCTCCAGCTCTCTGATCATCTGGACATGATCTTCAGCCACCACCCAGCAGAGCACAGCAGAGGTCACCACTTCCCCAAGGACCCTGGCATGGCAAGTGGAGAACCCTGGCAGCTCTGCCCATGGGCCACCCAAAATGCTTGGTACAATATGCTCAAATGCCCCAAACTCACCAGTCCTGTCTTCATGGGTATCAAGAAGTTTCTCTGCAAGAGGTGGGAAAATAAGAAAAGGAGATTCTGATGGAAATGAGAAAACACAAAAAAGAGATAAAAACATCTGACTAGATCAGATTTGTGGGGGTAGGGTCACTCTGCTAGGCCAAGGTCCATCTGCAAATCCTGCTACAAAGGATTATGTTGCCCCAAGTAAGAGACACACAAAATACTGCAAATTAAACCTACCCTTGTGCTTTAAGGGTCTCATTTGGAGAAACAAGGCTCTTGACCAAAACTCAGTGGATCCATCTTTGGGTTTGCCTCACCCTTGTATGGGTTTGTCCTGCTCCCTGCACTATGTTCCAGTGTAGGTGGCTGTGGTTAAAACTGGTACCAGCTCCGGGGCAAAGCTTGACAAGCTACCACATGTTCTGTCATTGTCCCCAACGTCACCAGCATCCAGCCACTTCTCTGTCCCCATCACCTCTTTCAGTGGCCTTCAGACTTACGTGGGACAAGAGAAGTACTGGTTGTGCTGGAGGACATGGTTTTTATGGGAATCTTTGGAGAATGAACACTTAATGCACAGCAACCAGGACTATTTAAGGACACTATTGAAACTGTGGCCTCATGGAGGTCCACCTATTCCAGGTAGCTAGAGCAGATGTATCCAGAGGGGCAGAGTGAAGGCCCTGCGTTGTTGAGGTCTCACTGGCTGCACTCACAAGCGCAGGATGAGTTGCAGAGAAATCTGCCCATTGCCAACCTGCCTGTCAAACCCACCAAAATCAAGCCCAGTAGAAGGAGTGGCAAAGCCCTGCTGAGGGTACAATGCTGCAAAGCATGTCCAAAGTCCATGAGATGCAAAGTCCATGAGAGCAAAGCTCCAAGTCCATGAGATGCTGGGAAATAAGGCCAGGTTGGATGGGGCTTGGAGCAACCTGGTCTAGTGGGAGGTGTCCCTGTCCATGCAGGGGCATTGGAACAAAATGATCTTTAAGGTCCCTTCCAACCCAAACCATTCCATGATTCTGTTTCTGTAACTGTCTAATGGGTCACTGTGAGTAGATCCAACAGTAAGACTGTGGGAACACCAAGGCAGAGGTTGCTGAAATGAAGGATGTAAATCAAAACATGTCACGGAGTGAGGAGTCCTTTATATTATCAAACACCTTTTTCAGCACAGGAGAAAAGCCAATGGTGTGTTAATGATAGAGCTTTAAATGCTGTTGGACTTGGTGGAGACTCTTTTTATTAAGAAGTTGGTGCTCAGAGAGCTGGCAGCCTTATTTACACATTTTCATGTCTCTGGGAAGATTACTTCAAGACTGGAAAAAGCTATAGCCACTGTTCAACGTGAATCCACCTGCTCCTGGGAAACATCTTTCTTTGGGTTGTGTAGCAGAATGTAAAGGTAACTTCTTGTGTGATTCAAGCTGGCCTTGGAGCAAGCTGTCCCAGAGCAGGAGGGTTGGATACTGACCACCTAGGAAGAAGCCAGCTTTCAGAAGAAGGGCAGCAGCTGGGCTGTCGATCTTGTCTCCAGGCATGGCAGTGTCTGGTGGAAAGCCTTGCTTTTCAAGCTGTCACACGCCATAAATCACTGCCCTGCTCTTACTTGGATCAATGAAATGTGCTGCCATGGAAAGGGGTGGGCTAACCTTGGCAAGCAGAGCAGCCACGGGAGAAAACACAGTGCCCAGCTCCCTCAGGGCTCCCTGCTTGCTGGAATTACCCTCAGCCTCACTGCCAGCAACATCCCACCCCAGGCTTCCTGCAAGCTGGTGCATTTTGAGTGGGCAGTCTAAGCTCTTTCCTCACCAGAGAAATCCTTGAAATTGAGGACCCTCAGGAGCTGGAGACCAAAATCAAGTCACTTCAAGCATGGTGTCTGTGTTGCATTTGACCAGCTAAGAAGCAATAGAGCAGCTCTGCTCTGGAGACAGGCTGAGAGAGTTGGAAATGTTCAGCCTGGAGAAGAGAAGGCTCCAGGGAGACCTTAGAGCACCTTCCAGTGCCTGAAGGGGCTCCAGGAAAGCTGGGGAGGGACTTGGGACAAGGGCAGGGAGTGATGGGATAAGGGTAATGGTTTTCAACTGGAAGAGAGGAGATTTAGATGAGACATTAGAAAGAAATTCTTTGCTGTGAGGGTGGTGAGACCCTGGCCCAGGTTGCCCAGGGAAGCTGTGGCTGCCCCATCCCTGGAAGTGTCCAAGGGCAGGTTGGAGCAACCTGGACTACTGGGAGGTGTCCCTGCCCATGGCGTTGGGGTTGGAACTGGATGATCTTGAAGGTCCCTTTCAACACAAACCAGTCTGGGATTCTATGATCTGTATCTCATGGTCAGTTCTGGAGGCAGGAGATTGATGCATGATGACCCCTGGTATATCTCTGGGGTCTGCTGGCAAACTCAATAGTATCTGCAGAGTTAAAAGAAAAAAGAGAAGATGAGGAACAACAATCAAAATAATCCACACTTCAGCAACCCTCCCTTTAGCCTGTTTGTTAAAATATTGCTCACAAGGAGCTGATAGGCACTGAAATAAATAGCACTATGAGAGAGATAAGTGATGCATTAAGACTTCTCATCAGTCCCCTGACTACAGCTACTACTGAGATATCTGCCAAGAGATATTAGATGTGAACTGGCTATGCAATGGGAGAGCAAAAAATATTAGGGACCCCCAGAAACCCTCATTTGACGAAGACAAGAATCTGGGGGAGGCATCTAAAGCCTAGAGAAGCTTTTTAAGTACAAATCTGCTGGCACAAGGACACTGCAGACCAAGGATATAAAGCACACGTAGCAACTAATAGTCCAGATAATTTATGGCTGGTCCTACAGATGTAGTTCTGGGATTCACTTGACCCTCAGGAACACCCAGATGCTGCACAGGTTGTACAGGTGTTTTCTAAAGACTGGAAATGCTGTGGCTCTTCTTGCCATGGCTGTGAGAACTGTTCCAGTCTTGCCTGTTCTGTGGCTGAGGAGCATGTGTGTAGGGAGAAGGAGTAAAAGGAGTTTTCTGAGTTTCCCTGAACCCTGATGAAGGCTCAGTAATCTCAGCATGAATTTATAATCTGTCATTCCTTTTTAAAACACTGCCAGAGAAAAAGAGAGACTCCTCACTTTGGACATCAGGTTCTGTTAAGACTTCACCTCATCTTGAGACTAAGTTTACACACAGTATTTTTACTGTTTTAAGTAATTCCCATTATGAGATGGTGTAATTAAAGCAGGAACTCTCCTCCCTCAGATGCAGCAACATCCAGACAAAGCTGTCTTTCTGTGGGTGTTGCACATTCCTCCAAATTTATGGAACCAGACGGGTAGATGCCCCTTTTTACAGGTATAACCATTGCTGTGCTACAAGCTCCTATCTCTACCCACATGGTTCCCAGACACGAGGGAGTAAAGCAACACAGAAACAAGGTGTAGAGCTGCCCGAGCCTCTCTGGTCAGACTCAATGTGTAGAGAGCTGCCCAAGCCACTCACTCTGCAGAGACTTTCCAAGCCCCTCCGTGGTCACCAGCTGGGCAAACATCCAAGGGGATCGTGGCTAGCACTGCTTTGGAGTGCTGGAAAGGCAGAGAGAAGGCTGGTTTTGGGGGACCCTGCAAGCAAGGCACTCTCCAGTGATCAGTGGTGGCCTGAGAGCTGTGCTAAGGTGTTTGCAGTATGAGGCCACTGTATGCAACCAAAGCAGCATGACAAAGTTATCCAGAAATATAAACCTAATCCTAGTTTTCTCTTTGTCACTCCTGCCTAGCACACTCCAGCAAGACAATACTAAGCCTTTCTAATGGTTTAGTTCAGAGGAGGACTTTTGCTGTATCAGATAAAAATTCAGCTATTCTTGGCATTAATTACATTAGCTGCAAACCTACAGGACACCAGGGACAGCCTCTGTCACTGAACCAGAGACCAGTCCTTGTTTGTTCTGGATATCAGGACAACTGAGAAAATTATGACTGGTGGCCAGTTACTGTGGAGGCTTCCCTGTTAAGAGACATCAGCCCCAGACTTCCTTCACCTGGCAGAGCTTCACCAGGGCATGGGGGAACTGAGCAACCCACAAACCAGCAGGAGAAACTCAGCCCCTGATTCCTGCCTCCTTCTACCATATTTGTAGTTTTAAATTTGATGTTAGCAACTAAGTGAATCATTTTAATCAGAATCACTCAGAACCTCAAAGCTGAACAAAAACATGTACATGGGTTCTCATGTCTCAGACCCACCAAAGCTCCTCCTTCCTTGATTCCCTGATGAAGAACAGCATTGTGCCAGAGCTCAGCTCTGATGGTCAATGGTCATCCTCAATGGTGGTGGTGAGACTTTCTCAGGTCTGCAGTGGAACACAGCACTGTTTCAGCCCACAGGGAGTAGGGGTTAGGGCATTAGCCAGTTTTCAAAGCACCTTATGGGAATTCTGAATTCCCCATAGGAATGGGAAGATGATTTTAAGATGAATTTACCTGGACTGTCTCCTTCCTACCATTTGTCCTCCATCTACATGGAGGAGGCAGGGAAGGACGGAAGGAGGAAGATCCTAACAGAGCAACTTTCTCTACAGAAGGAAGATGTTCACATCACAGTCCACTGGCATTTGGAAAAGCACCTTGGGATATCCCTAAGTAACATCAAACATTAGTTTGATCAACTCATTTCAAAGCCTCAGCTCTGATTACAGTTGATGAACCAAACCAAGTGGTACCTCCTACCTTTCTCCTGCAGCAAAAATCACTGCAGATTTGTCATACCCCAAGGCTGTTAAAGCAGCAAGTCTGGTTATCAGAAGTCTGCATAGGTTCTTTGATGTCAACAAATCCATAAACATCATCTATAACGAGTGGGAAAGAGATGTTATGTTACATCTATTACAAACAGGATGACAGGGCAGAACAGCCTGTGCCAATATACTGTGGTTTTGTGGGTCATGGGAAGGTTTTCTTTCTCTCCCAGAGCCTTGAATTCCTGTTTTAAGACAACCAAGGTGCACATAAGGCAGCTCTAGAGCTGCTCCTTTTACTTCTCACCTGATCTACATGTTGAGATGGCTTCTTTGAGGGGCACACATAATAAGCCAACCACTGTACTTTTTATAACTCTCAGCTAGGTCTTTGATTTGGGCCAGCAAGGAAGCTTGTTGGATCTGATCAAGCAACTAAGCATCCCTGGAAAATGCTATTAAAAGAACATGAAACAAATGAAAAGCTGGGACAGACTTAGTGGTAAATACATTGGCCTGGCAGTTCAGCACAGCTACATCCTGTTTGCCATTATTATTTAATACTGGCATCGATTGGTTGAAGGATGAGACAGACCAGGCAATTCTCTCTGGGCTTTACTTCAGCACCATTTCACTTTCAGATTTAACAGACCCACAAGCTTGGATCACACTGTCTTGTTGGGAAATTTTAATTACTTGATTTAATGTCAGGGACTGCTTTGGTCAAGCAGTAAACAACACCTCTCTGATCATCTCAGTGGACACACCAAGTCCCTGCTAGCTATCAAGCAGTGCCCAATGCCAGGTTAGAGCCAGTGCAGCATTAACCTGCTCCTCTGGAATAACAACCTGCACAACACTATCCCACGTGCTGGCAGGACAAGCTCTCTGCATGGAAACAGCTGTTGTCATGGCTCAGGCTCTTTGGAATCTTCACATTAATTTTTCCAAGAGCCCACACAGGCCTTGAACAATTTACACCAGCTATCCATTTCACAGCAGTACCACACGGATATCAAGGGAAGTCTGAAGAGTAATTAGTTCCACAATCATCTGGTTAGCTGCTCCCCTTTAATGGCAGAACAAGGCTAGTGACACAGATAGAGGGCTAAACTCAGCCACCTTCTCCCTCAGGTGTGCTGCAATCAAGGCAGCAAAACTCAGTGAGACCACAGAGAAACGGAAGGTGGTTTTTCTTTTTAAGACTGATTTCACCCACTCATTCCTTCATGCTCATTCTGGCATGTTCACATTCTCACCATCACCAAGACACGTGTCAAACTGGTCCAGTGAGGGCTGCCTGCAGTGACACAGAGGGTAAGTCGAAGAATCACAGACAGGTTTGGGTTTAGAGGGACCTTAAAGATCATCTAGATTCAATCCCCCTGCATGGGCAGGGACACCTCCCACTAGACCAGGTTGCTCCAAGCCCCATCCAACCTGCCCTTGAACACTTCCATGGAGGGGTCTTCATCATGCCTCTGATTCATCCTGAATGAAGACATCATATTATATTTACAGTCATTATTTGTACACGCTCTAAGTCTGATGGAACTGCATCACACTGTTGCTCCACATCTGCCCTGTGACCTCACCTGAGGTATGGCTGCCACCAGCACGTATTCCTTCTGCTGTCACAATTCTTCTCTGCTCTCCTCATGCTGTTCTCAGCCTCCTGAAGTGCAGCACAGACACCCTTCTATGCCATGGCCATTTCCACACAGAACCATCTTGTCTTCCAAAGTTCTCCACAAGAACTGAGCAGTCCCCACAGACACCTGGGTATTTAAATCCTGTTTGATATACAGTGCAAACAAAAGGCTGATTTGGCCAGCAGTTTATTCCCAACTTGTCTCTGGCAAGGAAGGTCAGTTTATGGAGACCAGATAAATTGTCTTAAAAACAGCCTGCTGATCCCTGGCTGGAAATCTGTGGCTACACACATCAATTCCTAAGCTCTACCTGTCTTTACGACTAAACATTACTCTTTCCATCACCACCACCACCTAAATCTCTTCCTCAGAGGCAATTGCTGGGAATTTGCAAGCAGGGTCATGGCAAAACTAATCATGCAAAGATGAAGAAGGAATATCATTGAGTAAGGGAAGCTGCCTTCCCTGGCTGGGAGGTGTGCAGCACCTTGTGTGTACCTTGTATCAGCAGCACAGTTGAAGGAGCTGCAGGAGAGGGCAGCTGAATAACTTGGAGCACGGCTTTCCCAGAGACTGAGCAGCTGTCCTGGAATTGGATGTGGGACAAAGCTGTCAGGGAACAAGAAGGAGGGCACAGAAAGCTGCTCCCCATTTTCTACAGGTCCTAATGAGCATTTTTATTTTTGTCTTCTACAAGTGGACATGAAACCCAGCCTGTCTTGAGGAGAATTCAGCTCTCTCTCAAGAAACAAGCCAACAATTTGTCTTCTCAACAGCCATTCTGACACCATTGGAGGGAAAAAGAAGTAATTTTCTGCTACTCTTTAGCTTCTTTCTTAATTAGAACAAGTAAATTCCCTGGGACTATTGATAAAAGGTAAACTTTGCATCCCAGCTGAGAATGCAAGTAAAAAGAGTTGGAAATAGCCCAAAGCAGCCCACTGGTATAAGAACAGCACCACTGAACTGCCCAAGGAGCCACTCTGTGGAGCAATTAATGAGCATTTCCACAGAGGACAAGTTCATACAGCCATTGCTAACAAGATTGAAAGTCTGTGTCTCCAAACGACATAGCAGAGGCTCAGGCTTGGAAGTGCCAGCAATGTTTTGTTCAGGCCAATAATAATTGACAAAAATCTTTCCACTCATTCCAACAGGCTTTGGCTAAGGTCCCTCACACACACACAAATCTTTCACAACAGCCAGGAACAGCATCCCAAATAATCAAGTCCCAGCTCCTGCCACACTCCAGCGTTCATCTACAAAATAAATACACACAGATTTAACAATGCAGAATATTTACTTTCCTTCATGTGATACACTCTGTAAAGTGCTATGTTTCTAAATTATACTGAGTTAAAATGATATATTGCTCTAGGATTTTAAATACAATCAATATAGCATGAGCTGCGTGCAACTTCACTTGCAAGTTTTACTCTCTTTTTTTTTTTTAGTAGAGATACTAAATTTAGTAATCAAAATAGTACTCCATGAAAAACTAGTAAGAAGTTATAAATAAAACCAGATCCTTCAAAGATCTCCTACACACTTCTCCTGTCCCCACTGCATGGATAAGCATAGTGTTCCTCTGAGCATATGGAGTGAAGACAAATAAGGAAGCTGAAAATTACCTAACAATAAAAAGTAAAACCCTACCAGTTAATGCTACTTACATCCTCCATAAACAGTCTGTTTTCTACATTTAATCTTGGTCTATGCAACCCAGTTTGTTGTGGTTTGTTTTTTTCCCCCCCCCCACCATTAAAAAACTCTTCCAGGAAGGACATCTTGCAAGATATGGGTCGATTCATCTTCATCTTGCTCCTTTTTACTGCAAAGTGGAAAAGATTCTTGAACGAACTGCCTACACATTGGACACTGCTGAAAATACTTGATGCAGCCATCACACAAGCATGCGTGCCTGCAGGGCAGGAGCACCCAGTTCACTGTGCCATTCTGGCAAACCACACAGTCTTTGCTGTTTTCTTCATGCAGTTCTGGTTCATCTTCAGCCAGTCCGGCCTTTTCTAGCAAGCTTCTGTCAGTGCTGCTCTCACCAGGGGACGTATGGCCTGAAGCTGGTGCAGGACTATTTGCAGACATGAAGAGTTGCTAAAATACACATATACACAAACATTTAGAAGTCAACAAACTCTCCCCTGATACTGGAACACAAGCACGTGATGCAAGTTCCACTGGGTCAATTCACTGGTTTCCACAGGGTCAAACAGTGCCAGACTCACTCTTTGCATGAGTCCTGGCAGTTGTCTGGCCTTCAGCTAAAGGTACTTCAGAAGCATACAATTCCATATAACACTGGGAAGATATTAAGGATAAGTCATCACATCTTAGCTGCATCAAATCAATGGATGTGCATGAACTTGAACAGAGCTGCCCAGGTTTTGAGCAGCTTAGGTTTCTGTTTCTGGTATCCCATTCTCTCTGCCTAGAGGGATGCTTCTGTCCATTCCTACCAAAAACATACTCACCAAGCTGTCAAATCGACTTCACTCAACTTTCATTCTTGCTCCTATTACAATCCCCTACTCCTTTTTGTCTTATTTTATGTGAAGCCCAAATTCTTCTGGGCATGATCTCTTAATAAAGCCAGTAAACTACCACACAGCCAAAGATGCCCAGAGAGAACACACTGCACAGCTACACCAAATGCATCTGCACTGTTATTTATCTTCAGTTTAAGAAGTGTTTTTACAACAGTAACCAGACATGAAAAGAAAGCTTAAGGGAATCAATAAAGAAGTTTACCTGGATCAATTATGTCAGCAAAAAATGTCCAGGACCAACATTTCTTTGGACAAATCTGTTTCTGAATGAATGCTGATTGAGTCAATAGAATTAATTTGGGCCAATTTCTTAGCAATACTATATGTTATTTTTATTTTCATGGTAATATAAATCACACAGAATCCCATCATCAACTGCTTGACAGGCACAGTACAAAGATGGTCCCATAACATGCAGGACACTGGACTGGGATGATGAGAACATTGGTTTAACTTCTAATGCTGTGAGCTAGGCAGATTCCTCACCTCTGTGCATGTATTGTGGTAAAAAGGAATGAAAAAGCAGCTTCCTCTGAGGCTTTCCCAAAGGGCAGTATAGGAGAAAGTGCTGGTTTGAGAGACTAGGAAGGAGGTAACATTCTGTAGAGAGGAAGCATTCAACAGCTAGTTCATGTCTTCCTACTGCTTTAATAAGTGGACAGGACCTAGGCCTCCTAGACTAGAATCAAGTAATTCCTCCAGGAAATCTCAACCATTTGAATATAAAAATATTTCTGTGCAGTAACTTGGGCTGGAACTACTTAATTTTAGCTATTCTCCAGTTCTTTGCATGACAATAAAAGTATTATAGTAGTTTTAGGCTCCTGAGAGCCTACACAAACTAAACTTAACACTGTCACCCCAATGAAAGAGGACTCAGTACATGGCTTACCTTCAGATCGTGGTATTGACCTTGAGCTAGAAGTAGGTACTGATATAATATTCTACAGGGGAGTCTGTAGCTCTCATCAGGAATGTGAATTACAGCCACCATTGAAATCTACCAGAAAAAAAAAACCCTAGGTTTAATGACTTTCCTTTTCATTATATGATTCATAAAGAACAGTCTGCTTCAAAGATGGCATACTTTGTTACAACCTCTGACATTTCCTTACACAATCAGAACTTCAAGCACAGATTTAAAAAAAAAGAAAAAAAAAAAAAAAAGCTGGACGAGGTAAAAACAGGACGTGGCACCAGACAGCACTTTGTGGAGTGTCAGGTTCTGCCCAGGTTCTCCATGGAGCCCTTCTACAGCTGGCTTAGGGCAGAGACCCACCCTGACTGCTCTCACCCAATGGAATCGGGGCCCTAACCAAGAAGGGACCTAAGCACATGCAATCATAGAGGCACAGAGTCATCAGGGTTGGAAGGGACCTCTGGAGATCATCTAGTCCAACCCCCCTGCTAGAGCAGGATCCCCTAGAGCAGATCCCACAGGAACACATACAGGAAGGTCTGGAATGTCTCCAGAGAAGGAGATTCTACAACCTCCCTGGGCAGCCTGCTCCAGTGCTCTGTTACTCTCATAGTAAAGACATTTTTCCTTATGTTTAACTTGAACCTCCTGTGCACCAGCTTGTGCCCATTGCTCCTTGTTCTGGCATTGGACACCGCAGAAAAAATGAGTGGCCCCAACCTCCTGACACCCTCTTTAGATATTTATAAACCATTGGTGAGACCACCTCTCAGTCTCCTCTTCTCCAGGCTGAACAGACCCAGCTCTCTCAGCCTTTCCTCATAGGGCAGATGCTCCATTCCCCTCATCATCTTTGTGGCCCCAGTCCTGAAGGTCCCAGATGAGCCTCGAAGAGGCCACCTGCAAGACAATTTAAACTAGAAGTAGCAGCTCCTACACTCCTCTGTCAACTCTACTAATCACAGAATTGTCAGAGTTGGAAGGGAGCTCCAGAGATGATCTAGTCCAACTCCCTGCTAAAGCAGGATCCCCCAGAGCACATTCCACAGGACTGCATCCAGGCAAGTCTTGAATATCTCCAGAGAAGGGGACTCCACAACCTCCCTGGGCAGCCTGTTCCAGTGCTTTGTGACCCATGATGAACTTCTCCTGGGTGGGAGAGAAGTTGACAAACTCAAGGAGTTTCCCCACAGCAGCCAAGCCCTGAGGAACTGCATGCACTAAAGTCCATCCAATGTCTGCAGCCAGGTCCCAGGCTGTCCTCGACACAAGGAATGAGGCTGTCAGCTGCAATCTGAGTGCAGAATTATGGGGGAACGTGTAAAAGGCAGGAGTCTTCTCCACTTTCTCCCACTTCCCTCACCAACACAGTTTTTAGACTCTGAAAACCATTTAGAAGTGTGGCTGATTGGCTTGTAAACTGGGTAGGCAAAAGACAAGTTTCACTGGAAAGGATTATGAAAGGACCCCATGGGCTGGCTCCAGAGTCACTTTTCTGAAAAAGAAAGGACTCCCAGCTTGCATGCTGTGCCTGAAACCCTTCACCCTGCCCAAATTACATAATAGCCTCTAAAAAGCAGGAACATAAGAAAGTGAAATTCAGTATTACTGTAGTTCCCAGAAGCTGTCAAAAGAGAAATGAAATATAGAAGAAAGCTGTTTTGTTTAAAATATTTTTTTGAAAGGCAAATCAGACTTGCACTTTAAAATCTACTCTGTGGCTAACTACATACAGAGCTTAAATATATATGTACCTATACACATGTATTTACAGTAACTGAATTTACTATTATTTGGCAATAAGGTCTTTTTTCTAAATCAAAATACCTCAAAAAAACCCACAAGCCTGAGATCTCAGTCTTTTTCTACTTCAGCCCTGCCACTCTTCAAATAATTTCTGTAACTCTTAAATCTGGTCACACTAATTTTCTGGAGCCAGGGGAAAATTATGGCACAAAACCAAATAGGTGTGATCTGGCCATAAATACAGTTAGGATGAAAATTAGACCCCTCAGAAAAGAGCTATTGGAACACCATCCATAGGGATAGAGGCACACACTAAAAAATAATTGAAGATGGAGCACCATGCACTGATGTAAGAAACTGTACCATCCCTTGTGTTATTATCATACTGGCCACAGTGGCAAAGATCCCTTTCCACACTGTATTTATATTTTAGAAGTTTGTTTCAACAACAACAGATGCAATTCTGACATTTGTCTGGGAAGGAGTTCAGGTGGAGTTACTCCTTTGACCAAGAAGTTGTTCTTTTAGCCAAAAGTAGGGGAAAAATACCTCCCCCACCCTCCTTCCATCCCTTTCTTCTATGTTAAGGAGCAAGAGAGAGGTGTTACAAATTCATCTCCCTGCTAAATGTCAAACACATTCAAATATTAAATTTACAGTCTCTTTATATTAAATTAATCTGAGATCTAAACATACACAGATGTACTAATCTAGGAAATAGCTGGGGGAGAGGAAACTTGAGTGGGGACAGGAGGGAGGAAGGCAGTCCTAAGTGACAAGAAGTCAAGGAAAGGCATCACTTGGAAAGGGAATGGATTTCTTAGGCACTGGTGTGATCACAAACAATTTCCAGAGGAACTTATGGAAAAGTTTTCAGTGGATTTAGGCAATTTGCTTCCAGGCTTATTTGTATTTTTGTTCAAGATCAGATTATCAACTAAATGAAAAGATGAGAGAGAAAAGTGTGTCCCAAATAGTTCCAAAAAACAATGGTCAATTTTGAGTATGAATTAAGAGTTTAGCAGGGACATGGAACTGAAGGTGACCAGGCTGAAGCTGCTTTATCAGTGAGAGATTAGGAGGAGACCTTTTGGAGGAGCTGAGTATCTCTTACCAGTCTGCAGCAGGACCTTCACACCTTCCTGTAAATTACTTGGAGCTGAGAGACACCATGTACTGCATTACACAGAGTCAGGCCTGTCACAGAAAGGTAATTTCTATGTTCCTAACAGTCAAATCAGCAATCAGCTCAAATATCTGTGCCAGACACTTGAGAAAAATCCTCCTCCTCTGCCAAGAGCAATCCAAAAGACTGTATCAGCACAAGAGCTCCACTGCAGGATTGTGTGACCACAAAAATCAGAGTAACAGCTTACCAACCTACCCCAACCCTAGCTCATCTGACCACAGGGACCTTTGCAGATAGGAGCTTTGTGAAAACCATGAACATCTTGAGCAACCTGGTCTGGTGAGAGGTGTCCCTGTCCATGCAGGGGGGTTGGATCTAGACAATCTTTAAGGTCCCTTCTGACTCAAACCATTCTATGATTCTATGATCTTTTGAATGGCAAACATCATTTTTACAGAACAATCATCCTTGCTCTCCTGCCATGCTCCCCTGGAGTCATCAGTGACAAAGTCTGGGACCAAACCCTGGGGGACAGGGAAAGGAAGTTGTTTTATTCAAGCCTGTCTCCTGAAACATTCAGAGCTTCAACAAAGTGACCCTAAAATATACTCCTATATTACTTACAATATCATATATTTCTCTGTCCTCTTCATCAGCTAACGTCAACAGTGCTACCAAGGGATAGCGAGATCTGGGCACTGGGCCAAAATCAACAACTTGAGCATCTTCTGGTAACTGACAGTATTTTCCTTCCTTGTCATTTTTTTTAATGCTTTGTATGTGTCAAGGAAAACAATCAGTGTCTCTGCAATCCTATACCAATGTGACGTTTGCATTTTTTTTTTTTATCATATTTGTTCAGAAATACGTGGTGCCAAGAACTGCCGAGCGTTCACACGTCTCAGCACTCCCTGTGCCAAAAAAAAAAAAAAGAGCATATTTTGTCAAAACAATTTAAAAAAAAAAAAAAAGGATACAAGTACTGCTGTCGATAGAGGTATTGGCTGTACAGAGCATCCTCCAAGGCCTGAGGAGTCTTTATTCTGAAGCAGTAGACGTGTTTCTGCAGCGCTTCCTGGAGTTTTTGAACGCTGCAGCCCCAGTAGCATGTCAGAATACAGTCCTCCAGACAATCTGGTGTCAGTGTTACACCCCCTGGTAAGAAAGGAGATAAGGATTTCATTAACTTACCAACGTGCAGGAATTCTGGAACTGCAGAGTGGAAGTTCTTAAAGGGCAGCAGGCAGAAAACAACTTCAGCGCCCCCAGATTTTTATCATGATAGTCTAAATTCTTAGAAGATTAGATGAAGTTTAGTGCTTATCAAAGTCTATGGAGATGAGCATGTGGGTGTGAGGAGATAAAATGGCTGATGAAGCTAACACAAGCTGCATGTGCATCTCATGAAAGGTACATTGTAAGCTTCTGGTAACATCTGACACACTCACTGGCAGACCCAAGAGCACAACCCCTAGCCCAAGGTCCATTCCCTCTTGAGATAATGGTATTAATTGGACACTGGCCTACAACACCCCCTCTGGTCTCAAAGAATAAGGTCCTTCTGATCCTGCAGAGGCAGGATGAAAAGAGGATCTAGGCACTTCTTTTCTAAAAATCCAGCTCATGAACTGCTAAACACTTACTGCACTAACAGGAGCTGAACTTTTTTGAAAAGTCCCAGCAAATTCAAGTGCTGAGACCTCCTGGGAAATCCAGGTTATCTGAGGACTAAATTGTTGGCTTTGTTGTTTTGGGTTTTTTTGTTTGGTTTTTTTTTTTAATATATTGAGGGAAGGCTAAAACTGCTGCAGCCTTTTCCTCATTCACAGGAAGGCTCCACATCTGTGTTGGTGGAAGATGCTCAGCCTTGCCTACTACTCCCCAACAATGCAGAAAGGCACGAATTTCACTTCCTATGTCAGTGATTTAAAGCTTGTTAGGAACTGGTTGAACTCTGATCCAGTTACTTAAATTCAGTTTCCACTGAAGCATGGATAAAAAGAGAGGGATATTACTTATTTATTAGAAGTAGTGCACTTCCAAACCCCACTGGAGATCTGGACTTCAAGTGAAGTGGGTGGCATATATTCTATGGTGAGTTCTATGGAATTCCACAATTTTGTATAGTTTACAAAAAATGCTCACAGTTGCTGGCAATCTGCAAATGTTTTTGTTACTTCAAAATCTGTTCTAGCAGCAAGTGTTTCATTAAAAGGAATAAACTGTACCTAAATACCCAAATATTTCACATTCAAAAGCACCACATTTATAAGCTGTATAAAAATTATTTCTGTTCTAATGATGGAAGGAAGCGTGTTTCTGAGGAATTTTGGTCAAAGAAAAGGGTGAGAGCAAGAGAAGTGAAAGCACTAAGTTCAGGAACCCAAACTGACAAAAATTAAGCACATCAGAAATCCACTGACTTGTTACTGAAGCTGTAGTAGGATGAAGGATTTCCAACCCAAAAGGATTCTTCACTTGTCTCATCCGCTTTTTCAATACCCTTATGCTGGATTCTGTTTCTTCTGAGTTTCTCAAAATAACAGGAACACCCAACCCAAACCTATGAGACATGAAACAAGAAGAACAAGTGGGTTAGGTGATTGTGCTGACACACTGGAATTTTTCTTCAGCTCCAAATAGCAAGCAGCACAACAAACAGAGCTAGCCTGGCTTTGCAGAGTATCTGCTAGGATGCATGCATAGTACAGCCTGCCAGGCTGACTCCAGCTTTTCCTGGCAGAAGGCAGGAGTCTTCCCAGTGACCCAGGAAATCTTTAAAGGGGCAATACTTCACTCCTGCATTTGCAGAAAGAGAATAAAATTAATGACAACAGTCAATGCCCTCTAGTGGTAAATGGTTAGCCAGAGCTCTCTCCCAATTGACATTCTTGCACATCCCATCACAGGACTCCAAAAAAATCACTGCTTGGAAAGATGGAACAGCCTTAATGGACTGCGTGCTCCAAAGGGAGACCTCAGAACAGAGCATTCAGCCCTAAGATATTTCTAGCTGTAACTACAGTCTCCCATGAAAGTTTCTTGCTGGCTAAGATCCCAATTGCCCACGTAAAGCTCAGTTACAACATCATGCTGATATTAAATCAGAGGCCATCAAGCCTCTGCTTGGAGCCAGAAACCAGGTGCAAAGTAGCCAAGACTCTGAATCAAAGCTGTGACTCCAAGACCCCTTCAAAGCTGAAACCAGCACACTAGCCCAAGTGATATTCTGACCCTAAAAGGATAACAAAGCAAAGGTTTAAAAGTTTACGCACCCTATCAATCAAAACGAAAATATCAAAGAAAGTGAGGAAGAATATTTTGGAATTATTTCCACCATCAGTTAAAACCCCCAAGATTTTAACACTGCCTGGGGCTTTTAAAAGACCCATTAGAGAAGATCAGGACGTACAAAACAAGCTCTACAACAGACTTCCCTTGGCTAAAAATAATGCAGTTTTTAAGGTGATAGCAATAACTTTCAAGAACCAAAAGCTGATTAGAGAAACTGTCCCAGATATGCAACCAGGAGACTACTTTGGAGACTGAAGGGATTTTCTTAACTGCATTAATCCAGTCCTGTCTCATTAGTGGGAAAGGCTGTGGGAGTCTTTTGTTAATGCATTTTAGAAAACAGTTATTAATTAGCTGAGGCTGTACTTGCCTGAATTTGTGCTTTTGTGGCTGCCACCTGTACTGCTGACGTGATGGCCTGTTTAATGGCTTTGAATTTTGGTTTATGCAGCCATCAGCATATTGGGTGCTGGAGAACTGAATGGCACGAAGCAGCAGCTCTTCCCTGCATCAATTGTTTCCATTTCGTGTGCTGAAATAGCAGCTGTTACAGTAAGAGGGGTCTCCTATCAATAACTCCAGCTGAAAAGGGCACTAGCAACTTCAATGCCATCAGCCTGAATATTGCTGAAGTAATTTTTTTTGTACAATACAGCTCTGAGCCAAACAGGCAATTTTGTGGCTTAGCTGCTACTTTTTCTGGGGTTTAAAATCTTCTCCAACTCCTGTGTGTCAAACAGAGAAGAAAAGCAGAGCTATTACTGACATGGGGCTCCTTTCTCTTGATCCGTGTTGGAGGCACACCCTTTGTAAGACCAACAGGGAAAAACATCAGTCAAAAGTGATTTCTCAAGTTGAGGAAACTACTTCAGAAAAAATATTCTCAAAGCCATTTTCAATAGCAACAAACAGCTCCTGGCAGCCTAACAAATATTTGCCTTTACCATTTTATGTCTTGCGTGCCTGAGTGTCACAGATACACCAAAGAGGAGAGACACTGAGCTGGTGGAAAATACACTATACTCATTCATTATCATTAATTTGATACATTCCTTTGGTTTGCCCGACTTTGATGGAAAGATTGCATTTCTTCCACGATATTATATGGAACTCAGCCACATTTAGTTGATGCTCGTGGAGGGTCAAAGTAGACACATTCACACTGACTTCATGGGGGCTGTAATGATGTATGCCAGTCAAACATCTTGCTCACAAAGAAACCAGGTGCAGCAGCTGTTTCTCTTCTTCAACCTCCAAAACTCAATGGAGCTGATCTCTCCAGCCCCACATAGAGATGTCTCCTGTTTTATACCATCTGGCTGATTCTAAAGTAAAAAAAACCCCTTGCTCTTTGGAAACTTTCTTCACTGGTCGAAAGCAACAGGATAATCACCATGAAAAGCAGCCAGGGAAAAAAGCCTCTGGTACAGTTTTAGCAGCAGCTGGAGGTAGAAAGGCCTTTCTTTTCAACCAGCTATAGTGTTTCTGTAAATCTTAAGGCAGTATTCAAAGTAGAAAGGAGGAATAAATATATGTTTTATTTTATGATCTGACATTCTATCAGCCTGGATAATTTGCTGTTATAGGGGAAAATTAACTCCTTCAGAACAAGGTTAGTTTAGAAAAGGCAGGAGTTTCCAACGATTTTGTCCATGAGTTAACTTCTTCAAAGAGCAGCCCAGGCCTCCAAAAGATGCTGAGCCTCCAGCTCCTCCTAACACAAGCATTCATCTCCAGCTCAAAAAAACCAATGCCCAGGACCATACTCAGCTGATGTATGTACTCATCCCAAAGCATCCCAGGGGCTGGCTCTAGAAGCACAGCTACCCGTGCAGTAACCTACTTAGTCTCTCTGAGCAGAGCCACAAGTATCCAGGGCTGGCCATCAAAACAGACACTCATCAAATCAGTGCATGACTTTGCAAATCAAGACATTAACATTCCTGAGCAGTTGGTGTTTTTCAGGCTGACTGACACCATCATGAACACATCCATAAAACAAACTGACAATTGATGCTGAAAATGATGGGGGGACACAAAATGTCATTACAGGAATATATCAAGTGTTACGTACTCGATTGATACCGTATGCATGTCTGTGTAGCAAAAATAAAGGATCAAGTTGTTTTCAAGAGTAAGTTCAAGAGCACTTTAACTGCAGCTGCAGACACACTGGAGTTGCTTGGAGGCTCTTGGCTGTGCAGCAGAGTTCAAAGGTAGCAGCAAATATCTCTGAGCAGCTGGCCACACACTCACATGCCAAGCTCCTGGCTACTGCTTCTCCCTGACTAACAGCTCCTTAACAAACTATTCTGATGATAGTTTATATACATTTACATAAACTGCAATCATATCTATGCAGGTGCATCTAGAATCTCTGATCCTGAAATAAAAAGGCATCTGGACAGTCCTCTGCACACCCTGCAGCCCAGAAAGAACATGGGTGCAGATGTAAGGATCTTCTGGCATGCCTATTTCAGGCATTTTACAGCAGGGGATTGGAAAGCATTTATTACAAGCAGATAAATAATTATTAAATTGATAAAGGATCACTGGTTTAGGATATACATGCAGGAGATTTATTTGAATAATTCAGTATAATTTTTCTGTAAAGATAACATATTTAAAGAACTGATGAAGCAAAAAAGGAAAAGTGGAGAGAAGTGGGTGGCAATATAATACTGTCAATGTGCAGGGGGACAGAGAGAATTATGGAAAGGATTTCTACTTCCTCTCTCTCCAAGTAAATAATGAGGTGGATCTTCATCCAGTAGAAGGATAACAAAAAGGCCTTGGCTTCACTGCCATGTACCCAGCACTAGGGGAGGCACTGCAAAACAAGAACAAAACCTTTCCACCAAGCATATCTAAAAGATCAAAAGCTGTTTCAATCACACTGAAAGCAATAGATGGCATATGTCTGAGCCAGGAGCAGCTAACAAAGTAATGTAAACAGGGGAAAGACTTTGCACTAAAGGAAAAGTCAAGCAGAGTATTTATCAGCTGCTAAGAGAACAAACAGCTACAGCTGAAACACCTGTAATTCAAAGAGAGACAAAATGAGGAAAACACCAAAGCACAGCCCTACAGATATTGATGTTAATTCAGTGAGAGAAAAGGTAGTAACTCAATTTTACTCTCTCCAAAAGCAACATTTGTGTATCTACACTTCCTACATAAAACATTTTTATTGCTAATCAATGGTCTGTGCTTGCACGTATCCGTATTTACATGTACAGACACTCCTGAGTCGACAAGAAAACAGAGAGAACTGTGCAATAGACAGACATTCAGGGCCTTGGTTCTGAAAAAGGCAACAGTGAGATCTTTGCTGAACCCTCTCAAACACGAGTAGGAGAGGGTCTTCTACTCATCAGCCCTCTAGGCACTTTATGAGATCAATTGCTTCAGGCTTCTCCCCAGCCCAATCCCAGTACCCTGTCTGGCTCCTCTGAAACACTCCCTTCTCCTCTGACCTTCATCAGTGGAACAGACTGGTGCCCCATCAGCAGCAGTCCTGGGTACCCTCACACCTCAGTAACTACCCTGCCTTAAAGCCTACCAGTTTTAGCTTCTACCCAGCCTAACGCCTTAGGATCCGCTCATTTTATCTACCACCACGATTTGAGATGTCCATCTCCAACAGTGCCAACTTCTCCTTTGGAGGAGCCCTCCCTGACCTCATCCCCTCACTCCAGGTCAGGTCCTCTCTCAGCCACCCTGTTTTCTCCACAGCTTCATCCTTCCCTCCTCCTGCTGGAGCAGCATCTCTTCCCCTACGGTCACTGGTAGTTTTCCTCACCCTCCTTTAACACACCCCCATTCCCACTGCCAGGCCCCAGCGCTGTCCCATTCCAAGGCCACCTCATAACCCCGGAGCTCATTCCCCAAGGGGTGCCAGCTGCCATTACTCCTCTGCCACGACACGACACCTCATGACACCGCCAGACCTCTACAATCAAGGCCCATCGCCCCAGACCGGCCTCCACGGGTAGGGATGTCCCTGTAGGGACGGTACTGACTGCCCCCACAGCCGGCGCCGGCCCCTCCACCGCACTCACCAGCCCAGCACCAAGCCGCTGGTGACGAGGAAGCAGACGAACACCACAGTGATGTAGAAGAGCGGCGAGTACTCGTAGAGCGTAACGAGGAACACGGCGGCCATGGGGCCAGGCCGCCCCACAGCGGGGTTAGAGTCAGGCCGCACTCCACCTCACCTCAGAGAGCCCGCCAGCTCCCGCAGCCGGGCGCATGCGCGGCAGCCAAGCGAAGCCATTGCCCTCAGCTTGCCCGGAAGTGGGCGGGAAAGAGAGATGGGCCGCGTTGCCTAGTGACGGCCTGAGGGTAGGCCAGCTACCGGGATTAGCACCACACTCCATTGGCTTCCGCAATGAGCGCATGCGCAGCACCTGAGTGAAGGCATTGCCCTCAGCTTGCCCGGAGATGGGCAGTTCCGGGGGCGGGGCCACGCTGCCTAGTGACTGCCCGGCAGTTCTCCAGCTGCCTTGATATGCACGAAGTGTTTAATAAAAAGAGCGAATGTGCCCATCTGGCACAACCCGCCTTCTGACAGCTCCGTGCCTGCACTGAGGCAGCCCTGGTGTTTGGAAAACTGACCTCGAGTAAAGATGGGATGTTGCCAAATTCCTCTGACCTAAATCTGTTTAGAATTAAGTCTAAATAGAGCACTACAGAAATCGCTTTGGCATAATGAAAGGAATAACCAACCTACCCGCACGATACTAGACGAGGAAATACCTGTATTTAAGAGTGTACAGAGATTAAGTGATGCTTCAACAGCTGCTTGGCAATCCTGCACTTCCACAGCATTTACTCAAGCTCTCGTTGAAAATCTTCAATTTTGTCTTACAGATCCAGCATTTAAGTCATTAATATGATTTGCATGAGGTCATATCTGTGATGTGAAGTTTATGCCTTCATTCTCTTTGAGCGACCAAAGTGATGATATTCTAAATTCTCACTCTTACAGGATCACCAAGAAGGCATTTTCTCTTCTGTCACAGCAGCTTAAATTCCCAGCAGCTCGAGGAAGGCCAGGCATTTCCTCCAGCACCAAGGCAGCCCTCCACCAACAGCCTATTATGGAAGAGAAGTGTCTGCCTTGCATTCCCTGCTCATTTTTGTGATGTGAGGTCCAAATCCTGGATTACTTTCAGAGTCACACTCAACTGGTATGGACAAGAAGTAGCATGAGCAGGAGAACTTAAGAGTCTGATTTGTCTCAGGCTTGAATTTTGTCATGTTCAATGAGTCAGACATCCCCGCTGAGGCTTTTTAAACAGTCGTTTTTCTTTGTGTATTCTCTGGTGTTTTAGTAAAGGATGAGAAGTTACTATGAAACAGAAAATTCACTGAACAGTCTAAGTGCTGTTAAGTCAGGATCTTTATTCACAGCACCAGACACGCAGGGGAGAGCTCCTCCAAAATTGTGCACACCTTACGGGATAAGGTGGGAGGTATATATACAGCTGATACATAATTATGCAAAATATCTCTAAGAAACAGTTTACATATTCACTAGTTTTCCGAGAAATCGTTTACATAAGTTTCTGCCCATTACTGCATGCGTGTTAAGTCCATTAGGGTCTTTTGGAGGTCGTTTACTTCATCCTTGAGTCTTCCTCACAGGAACCTTTGGCCGAATTCTGTCTCTTCTCTGGTTTATCTTTGCTGACTGTGCAGTAGAATTGGTTACAGCAGACATCCCTTGTCTCGGTTGAATGGTTTCTTTCTTCTTCAAGGACCCTTGTACTTCATTCCCTTAAAACTACAGATAAGCTCACACAATAGGTTTTTACAACTTACTAGCAGTAGGCCCAAATGAAAGATTTACAACCTACCAGCAGTTAACTATTTAAAGTCAGAGTTTGGTTGATGCTCTGTTCCACTAATGGTTCTTAATGTCCTCGTTTAACGGGGTCACCCTTCCCAGGAGCAGGCCTGACCTTGCCCGAGGGGTTGATACCCCGGCATGAGGGTCAGCAGTTTAAATCGGGGTCCTCTGCGGGCCAGGGCTTTAAACACCATTACCCTGAAGGCACATTAACCGCTAAGAAACAGAATCCCCCCTCTCCGGCCCTCTCCTCCCGCCTGCCCGGTGCCAGCCCCGCGGCTGACAGACCGCGCGCGAGCGAACCCCTACCCGCGCTTTGCACACGGCCCCGCCCCGTTGCCATGACTCCGCGGGGAGGCGGGGCCTCGACACCATGGCAACGGGGCGGGGGGCAAGCGTCACGTGGCACGGCGGCACGAGCCCTCGACCCGACCCCTCCCCTCCCTCCTTTGAGGCGCGGCGGCACGTGCACCGCGCCCGGCAACGGGCCGCTCCCCTCAAATCCCCTTCCCGCTACCCGTAGGAGGGTGATGCTTTCTCCGCCTAGCGGGTATAGCGGTGCTGATTGGCTAGAAAGGAGGGAGAGGCGGGGTCTCCGCCGCGCAGGCGCAGTGGGGGGCGCAGCCCAGTCAGGCGGCTTCCGTGGTTGGCGCGCGAGCGGCGGCGGTTGGGCGGTTGCTGCGCGCGCGCAAGATGGTGAGAGGAGCCCGGGCCGCCCGGGGGGGGGGAGGTCGGGCCGCGGTGGGGGGGCCCTTCGTCTTCTTGGGGAGCTGCCGGAGGGTCCCCCGCTGAGCCGGAAGGAGCGGCGTGAGGCTGCTGTGGGGTGGAAGGTCTAAGAGGAGAGCAGGTGCCTTCGGAGGGGTGAGGGCGGGAACCGTTCTCCTCAGGGCCAGCCGGTGCCCTTCGGTCTGCGGGTGCTGCTCGGGATGGTGCTGACGCTCCTCTGGCGTTGCCCTGCCCGACCCCCGGGGCCGTGCCGCGCTCACCTGCTGCCCCGCCGGCAAAAGCAGCTCGCCGGTTGTTTTTCTGCTGGGCGCTGGCAGCCTGCGGGGGGAGAGTGAAGAAAGAGCTGTTTAGAAAGGAAGTCGTGAGCTGCCCGGGCAGCGGCTGTTCGGCTCCATCGGCTTCTGAAAATCCTGAAGCAGAACCAAGTGAATGGTGCCTGAGGTTAACCGACAGCAACCCCCCTGCTGCGCTGGCTGGCAGGCATGTCCACTGTCTGTGCGCTCCTTCATCGACTTGTTATTAAACCAGGCACTGGTGAGCCAGCTTAGCCCCGGCAGATGAGCTCAATCTGATGTCACCCTGTATTTTGCAAGCGCAGCCTTGAACTTGTAAGGATTTATGTTTGTGTGGCTGCACAGGTACAAGCAAGAGCGCTGCTTACCCTGCAGGTGTCTGCTGGAGGATGGCAGGGAGCTGCTGACCCTAGAGGACTGGGAGAAATGCTTCCTTCAGAAAACCGTGTCTGATACAGAATGTAACTTCAGCTTTAAATTGCAGGCCTGAATTCTGTTTGGTTTGTGGCTGTTTTTTGTTAGACAGACACCTCCTGAAATAGTGGGAGTGGGTATTAATCATATTTGTGGATCAGAGGGAGCCAAAACCAATCTTTTAAAATTTAGGGCAAACAAGCAAAATAATGAAGGCTGCACACACAGTGCCTGACCTGTCCTGTGACAGCAGAGCCTGGTTTCCTCTCCAGCTGTGGAAAGGAAACAGAGGCACAAGATTTCGTGCCAGAATTTGGTCAAGATGGAAGTCTCTTTAGGAGTAACAGCAAACATAGGATATTTGCCAGGTGATCTTGGAAGTGAGGAAGGAGAGACACGGCTCTACTTTTTGAGGAGAATCTCACAAACAAGCCAGCATTGAGCATGAGGAGAAAGAGTTTAAATAGTACCTTTCTTCTGATTTGTAAGCATCTTAGTGAAATAACTCTTTAATAGAGCTGTGATAGGTAATCTTGCAACTATTCTATTTGAGCAGTTTTTAAAAAGAGGTCTTGAATTGTGGTTGTTTTGGTATGAAAGCCTTGATGCTTTAGGAATTTACAGTACTGCAATATGAGTAAGATGGAGGTGGTAAATAACTTTGTCTAGCTGGCTTGCATCTCTTGGCTGTGGCAATAGAGGCTGTGTGTATAAAATGTTGCTCAGGAAATGGCAGTGGTTGGCTTGGTACAGTTTTAAAATTGTGTGTGTAATGGAAGACAACCTGCATGGTTGCTTGTGAAAGAATGGTTTCCTTCCCTATCTTCAGGGTGATGACTAATATGTTATCTGGGCATTTCTTCTGAACACTTGGAGTTAGTAATATGTAAGCCCATGGGGGAAAGTCTGTGATCTTTTTGATTTAAAATGTGTTAAATCCTTTCTATGTGGGTAAATCTCAGAAGTTCAGTTAAAAATAGGCAGTGACCCTTGGTTACTGTGTCCTTGTGAAATAGTCATAGTAGCTCCTATTATTTGAAATTACTTGAATTCCTTGAGCCAGTTCACTGCCATCCTAGGGGCTTTCCTTATTTCAGGCCTTGGCAAATGAACTGTAAAATTTTTACTTCTAAGAGCTAAGAGAATATTCCCACTTCAGGAACTTCTAGTTAACTCTGTGGCTTTGAGGAGGGATGTTCTGGTTTTGTGTTTTTCTCGTCCATGTTTTTTCTGGTTTATCTGTATGTTCTGGAACTTTGGACAAGCTGCATGCAGTTCCACCTGGTGGAAGGGTTTATGCACACACACGTGTGACACGGGGCTTTTTTTGGTTTTTGGTTTACTAGAAAGATTTATCTTTCCCTCCCCTCTGCCATTTCCTTCTTGCAGAGTGAATCTCTGGTGGTTTGTGATGTTGCTGAAGACCTGGTGGAGAAATTGAGGAAATTCCGGTTTCGTAAAGAAACCAACAATGCTGCCATTATAAGTAAGTTAAAAACGTGTCTGACCAAAATTGCAGAAAATCCTCTGTCCTCTCTTCCTTTCCCTGTGCTGCTGCTGCTGTAGAAGGTCAATGTGAGCCAAGAGGCTGTTCCTTATATGAACTTGAGTACTTCAAATTCAGAACTTCATGCTTGCTGTGATTTTTAACAGTAAAGCAACACTGTTCTGATGATACAGGACTTGATCTGTGCTTAGTAGAGAATTTATACTTAACTGCAGCTCAGAGTCTACCACTGCAAAATGACAGTAAAAACTGTCAAGGCACAGTCATTTTGAGTTTGGAAGTTTGGTAGCATTTTAATAAGGGAGTTTGACATTTCTGTCTCTGCCATTTGAGGAGTGTGTTGCAGTGAAGAGCACTTAGACTGCACGCTTCTCTTCAGTGATTTTATGAGGTCGTGGGACAGGCTGAAGAAGCAGAGTGGATCACAAGGAATATACTTGGGGAATGTTGAAAAGCTTCATGCATATGTTGGATAAACGGATTGAAAAAACATTGTTCTGTGTTTTGTTTTGATTTATAGTGAAAATCGACAAGGATAAGCAGTTGGTGGTGCTGGATGAGGAGCATGAGGTTTGTTAAATGAATTGTAAATAAGAGTATCTTCAGCCTGCAATGTATTGTTGTCTCTAAGGTACTGCCTTAGTTTCAAATTGTTATCAAACTCTTAATCTAATTTGGGTCATGAGCTTATTTAAATGCATGGTCACTCTGCATGTAAAGCACAGCACTATTAATAGTGGAACCGTGCAGAAGCAATTGGGTTGACTAATTAATTGCACCAAAATAGGTATTTTAAAGCTGTTACGATCTGACTATGTAAAAAGCATCTTTGGCACCTGCTGGCTTTTTGAAGGGATCTCTGCCATGTTTCCATGTAGATCTGCATATTTGACTCTGAGCTGATCTGCCATTAATTAGAAGCTGGGATTGCTAATCCTCTGCAGACTCTAAATTTGAGAGATGGCATAATAAGGTCAGCCCAGCATGTAGTGTTCCTTAATGGTACACAGGCAAAATTAAGTCCTGCCCAGGGATTTGAGCATTAACCATAGCTCTTATTCCCTAGAATGTAGAAGTTAATGTAGCATTTAAATAGAAGGGGGACTTTTTTTTTTTTGCTTGCTCAAGGAGGAAGGACTGAATTTTTCAAAACACCACTATGTAGCTGATGTTAAAGATTCTTTTTGGTGTGTACTTGCTTGCTTCTGATTAGCACTAGAGTTAGAACAGCATGGTAGCTGCCAGCGTATGCAACTAGAGCCAAACTTTTTCTAATCTCATTATGCCTAAAGTAGGGATGATTATTCATGCTAACATTAATTCTATGTTTAGTCATAGGACTCTAGGAGCACACAGCTTTTCCTAAACTGCTCTAGTAATTTGTGTGAGAGACCATTAGGTGTGCATCTGACTTAGAGCTGTTTCGCTGTTCCATCGTTCTGCTTTAGCCTTTGTACTATACCTTCACGTGCAAGATCATTTGTTCAAATGCTGCTTGTGTTTAATGTTCCCAGGGCATTTCTCCTGATGAGCTAAAAGATGAGCTGCCTGAGAGACAACCTCGATATCCTTCTTGTGCTGCTGGCATTTGGTCTTACTCCTGGGAAGCCTTTCCAAATGTTCAAAGTTGGACTTCACCTTTTTAGGCCAACACTTGCCTGTAGTGTGGCTTTACTGCCATGTTATTTGTGAGACAACCTAGGGATCAGTTCTTGTGGTGCATTGAGCACTTGTCCTCCTTGGTGAAACAGTGACTGACACATGTAAGCCTTTCCCAAGATTTTGCTTCCCTTTAGACTATATAATGTTTGGGGAAGTAAAGCAAAGCCACACTGCTGTTAATGTAAAGGAGTGAGTGAAGTGTACCAGGTTTGTATGTGGCTGCTTCTAAATATAGAAAAGTGCCTCTGTAACTTGGGATCTGGTGTGGGACTTTCTCAGCATGTGGCTCATGCTATTTTGCTGCAGTTGCTGGTTCTGGGAGTGCTGCAGGCATGTGGTAAAAGGAGGGACAAGTAAATGGTTCTCTAACTAGACGAAATAGGGGTACTTAGGTTGTAAGTAAAGAAAATATCTGCCTCCATTATCCTCAAAAGCTGGCTGGCATGATTCCACATGTTATTCTGAATCTTTTCTTTCATGACCCCAGTGCAGTAGGAGGCTATAAAGCAGGAGCCCCAGCTAAACCTTGAGTTCAAATTCAGCAAAACACCTGAAACAATGAAGTGCTTAGTCTGCAGAGAAAGAATTTGGCAGAAACATGTTGGTGGGTGTGGGAAGTCTTTTTACAAAGCTGGGAGAGGAATATTTATGATGAAAAGGTGCTTTTTAGCTCTCTGATGTTAAAGAGTGGTACAGAGACAGCCCTCACACCCAGCTGTGCCAGAGGTTGGTAAAGACAGGTGGGGTCAGTTCTGAAAGTCAAATATGGAAGTGAAAACAGGGGAACAGTGAGATTATTTATCAAATATAAAGCATTTTCTAGAATACAGGACTTATTTGTGCCTTTATCAGCCTCTGATAATTGATGATTCTACCTTTTGTTACTTTCTTTAACCTGAGAAAAAACATTTATTGTGTATAGTTACAAGTATCAGCATGATGATGGAAGAGTTTCTTACCCATTGTGCTTTATCTTCTCCAGTCCAGTTGGTGAGTGAATGGCAGCTCATATGTGCTGAAAACGTGGGGATGTGCTTTCCACTGGAAGATGAGTGGTTAATCCTCAGTTAGTGGTTCTGATTTGCTTATCCCTGTGCTGCAAGCAAGATGCTATAAAGCTGTGGCATTATCTGGAGGGCTGTGGCAGAGAGGAATCTCTAGTGTAGTAGCTCCATCCTCACCATCAGCTTGTGACAAGTGTTGACATTTTCATCTGCCTGGAACCCCCTAGTTGCTGGAGGTTTTTACTGCCTCTGGGGTTCATTTTTAGGACACTTGGGTGTATGATACAAGAGATTGATGCTTTTCCGTTTCTGAAGGCTGAGCAGAAGTTTCAGTTTCCTGGATAGCTGGCCAGGAGGTGTGTCTGGCTAAATGTGCTGCCCACTGTGTGCTCAGTGGGGTGCTCAGCAGCACCCTTCTGGAAAGGAGTGGAGCCTGGAGCCCGCTGCATCTAGCTGTGTAGGTGGAACCTTATGAGTTTCCTGTCACCCTGTCCTCAGATCTTGAGGAATCCTCAAAATACAACCAGACAAGGGTCAGGAGATGACTGAGGAGAGGACTGGAAGATCCCACCTCTGTTCCTGAAGGTTTCTGTTCACCTCTGTCTTGCAGTTTGGATGTTAGTGACTGGGGAGGGGGGAGAGATTCCTCTCCTTCTCAGAAGGGCATGGGATCCCATGTCTGCCCAGGAAAGGGACAGGTCTCTGAAAGAGTTAGGGTGGGATTAGAGAGGAGGGTTTTCCATGGGGCCTGTATGGAATGGGCAGGTGCCTCTGAACAGTGCTGTGATGTGAAGGTCTAAAGGGCTGTCACAGCTGTGGGTGAAAAGGAGAAAAAGAGGGCTTCATAACCCAGATCTGGGCAGGTGGAAGTGCTGGGTTCAAGGAGAAAGAGACTAATTTTAGGTCGTCCCAAGTTTATACAGAGCAGTAGCTTCCTCTGTGTCCCAGCAACCCTCCACATAAACTCAGTTGTGCAGGAAATGGTCATTTTAATAGAAGCAAAATAACCTGTGACTTCGTTTGGACTTAGAAAGCTGAATTGTTGCTGTGGCTTCCATCTGTGTCCTGAATTGTAACAGAGTAGCTTGCTGGTATTGCTAAATTGTCCTTGTTACCCTCTGGAAGAAGATAAACTATTGCATTATTTTACCCTTCATTTCTCAAACTAGAATATCTAAAAGAGTTGAGCAATTAGTGAGCATACTGTAGTGACCTGAACGTCTTTGTATGAATGTTCTGGCTGTTACTTCTCTTCTGAAGGGATAGATACTTTGTGAGTTAGAACAGCAGTAAGAAACTTCCTGGGAAACCTTGTAATAGCAAAGCAGGCTTTTGTAGTAGTTGGTAGGAAAAGAGAGCCTAGACAGTGTTCTTTGTGGGTGGCAAGACAGAAAAGTACAGTCATATCTATAGACTTCTAAAGGAGCAACTTCTAAACAAAAGCCTTTTTTTCTTGAGGTTTTCAGTTTAAAAAAAAAAAAATTGCAAACATGAGTTAGTGGTTAGACTGATAGTAGAGTCAGGAGCACTAAATAGCAATTAACTTCAGCTATGACTGGAGCTGTGCTGTGTTTTGGGGGCAGGGGGAAATAATTTTGATCTACTAACTCAGTTGGGAGATTTGGGGAGAGATTAAGAGAGAGAACAACAATTTCAAACTGACTTGAATTGATCTCAGTTTGTCTCCAGCTCAAAGGCCTATGCTATGAAGACCTGTGTAAGTGCAACTAGCAAAGACACAGGAATCTTCCAGAAACAGCAAGAGGGCAAAGAATGGAATGTGGTGTAATCAGCTGCTGCTGCAGTGGTGGCAGGTGCTGCTTTGTTGGCTGTTGTGATTCAGGTTTGACTGCTGTGATATTTGGTGTTTGCTCTAGGCAGAAGCACAGGTGCATCACTAATCACTAGTTGAGATCACTCATTCAACCTCCACAACTTCTTTCTGGAAATGCTTTTCAAGAACTGGATATGAAAGTAAGAGCAAGGATGATAAAGTATGTAAAGAAATAGGTCACTTTTCTGAATGGAGACTTCAGCTTTCAGCTTGGATTCTTAAAAATAAGATTTATTTTTTTTAGAAGTGTTTCAGTCAAAATAACTAAACAAAGCCTCTTTTTTTTTTTTTTTTAATTTATTTTCCCCAAACAACTACAGGATGTAAGCCTGAACAGCAGATGATGTATGCTGGAAGCAAGAATAAACTTGTACAGACAGCTGAACTCACTAAGGTACAAATGACTAGTTGAAATAACTGTCTCACTCTTCAATGCAGGTTGCTCAGCTGTTCCTTGCTTGCACCTCTCACAAGAGGGGTGTTATGAGACTTTGTAATTGTAGGGAAGAGATTCTGCTTTAGGAAGACTGAAGAGAGGGGTGTGTGGAGATTTCTGTAGTTTCAGGGTACAGGGACAGCAGTGTTCTCCAAAGCTAAAATACCCATCAGTAGGATGGATGTCTTTACTTTGGGGAATTAATGTATTGATGGGAAGAATAGACTGAAGTGTTAGTGTGGTGTGGGCTCGTTCTGCTGCATGGTTTGTGGGGTTGGATGCTTGCAGAGCAGCCCTTAGAATAAGTAACATATGTGGCAAGTGCTGAGCAATCCTAAATCTTGCCATGTTTGCTTCTTCCAGTACTGAGAGCAGAAGAACTCACTGCATTCACTAGGCCTAAGTGTGTGTGTATGTGTGTGTATATATATATATATTTTTTAAAAAATCCAGCTAATTGTCATTTTGGAAATCTTTGACATTTCTGGTTAATTGGCACCTAGACTTCTTGAAGTTTTCATTTCAACCAGTAAAGCTAAATGAAGTCAGTGGTCACTACAGGTTTTTCATACAATGTGACATGACTTCACTGTTCCCTTCTGGTCTTCCAGATCCTGATGGAGCACTTGAACATTCCAGTAAAAACGTGTATTGGGCCAATAAGAGAACTATGAACTTCCTCCCCTTCCAGCTGTACCTTGTCAGAAAGGACCTCTCTGTTTTAAACTAGACACCAAGTTGACAGGAGTAAATAGGGAAGCAGAAGATAAGGTGGTTGAAGCGATCAGTCCAGCCTCAAGAAATCCTTTTTTAGGTCTGTTGAGACTGTATCTTAGATGCCTGAGAACTCAAAACATCTTTGGTAGAAAAGAAAAATTCCTTGAGGAGGAAGGCAGTTTGCAGTGAGTGAGGAGTTGATGAAAGGAAGGTGAAAGCCTGGAAGTAGCTGTGTTGGAGTTACTCTCATCTGTCAAGTGGGAGAAATTCAGTCTGAAAGGCTAGTGAATGAAAGCCTAGGAGTGGATAAAGAGGTCCATGGTCATCTTCCTTCTGGAGCTGGAGAAGATAGATAGCCTGTCTGCAGTTCGAGTTGCTTACTTGCTCTTCAAATGTGCTTTATTCTTGCTACTCACTGAGCCATGTTTCATTTTAGCTCATGCTGTGACTTCCTCCTGGTGTGATTTCAGCATGTGACTCAACAGAGTCATCTTATCTTTTCAGTGACTTGCATATTAGCTTGGCTTCTGTTAAGCTGATCTGTTCTTGTAACAGAATTTTGGGGTTTTCCTCTATCTTTTACTTAAAAAAAAAAAGTCCATGTTAGTTGATAGTAGTGGATCACTGTCTAAATATAAGAAGCAGTGTCAGAGAGGTTAGAAATGAGGAAGAAAAGATTCAAAACTTGAATTCTTTCCTGAGGAAGATCAGAATGGTGAAATGGCTGAGGACAGGACTAAATAGGAAGTTCATCCCAAACAGCAGGTTCCCTGAGAGGCTTTTTCTGTCAGTCTTACAAAATCCCATCCATTCTGTTGGCCTGAGCATTCTTTTTGCACCTATGTACTCCATACCATAACTGATCTAGTGCTGACACAGCTTTATTGCAGCCTCCAGTTAAAATATTTGTCTTGTTCTCATTGCTTAGCAGACAACTGTTGAAGGCCTGTGCATTTGTAACATTCACTTACCTGACTCTTCTGAAAAGAATGATCCATTTGTGGTCATCTCCAAGACTCCACTTAGTAATACAGAATTAATTAGCCTCTCTTCAAGGGGATTAAAGACAAAACCAAAACAGCTACTTGCCCACATGGAACATAAAGTGTATATTGGTGTCTTTGCTCTTGTTTTCTGCTTCAAGGCTCTGTTAAAGATTTGTTTAAGAAATCCACATTTGTCTAAGCTTCCACAAAGCTTTGGATTGGTGATTTTTGGGGTTTTTTTTTTGCAAGTTTCCTATTCTGAGGTATCCCAAGCTTGTTTCTGACAGGGAAAGCAGTATGCTACTGGATACTATGGATTTATTTCATCTCAGAGAAGGAATAGCTGTATCTTGGGCTGAGCAAAATTCCTGAACTTTGGGCTTAATTCAGCCCAGAGGTTAAATTTGTATTCTCCAAATAGATAAGCTTCTTGCTGAGATACTGTATATGAGATGGTGTTGTTTCAGAGTAACTTTACAGTGCAGTACATGTGCTGTTCTCACCTATTCTTGAAGGAGAAGAATAAAGTGTAGAAATAGGAATTACGGGATTTTTGTTCAAGAATAAAGTGTAGAAATAGGAATTATGGGATTTTTGTTCAAGTTAATAATATCCCTTGCCTCAGTCTTGTGTATTTTCCACTGATGTAACTTTAGAATTTTAACTGATCATTTCAAGAAAGCAGGTGAAAACTATAGGTTGGTTTCTGGTTTATAAGGGCACAAAAACATGTTGTGTGGGAAGACAGTGATTGGATTGGATGCTTATCCCTTTCAAGTATCATCACCCCAAGAACTGATGCAATGCAATTTTGTTTAGGTATTTGAAATAAGAAATACAGAAGACCTAACTGAAGAATGGCTGCGTGAGAAACTGGGCTTCTTCCATTAAGAAAACCTCTGTAATAAGTATTTATGTACCATCCTGATAATACTGGAACCAGACAAGAATACTTACATCTAAAAATGCACTGTATTTACATCTGTCTCCTGCAGTATCTCTCTTGTGCAAAGTTTGTGCAAAGAATAGCAGGCCTGTCTCCTTGAAGTAACAAGTCTTTGCAGATGTTTCCTTATTTGTACCTGTTAAAAGGGAATACTTCTCTGCAGGGACTCCTTTTGCACTCTTGTGACTAATATTTCTGTAACTAAAAGAGTTCAGTTCTGGATTGATAACTATCTACAAACATAATTTGGAAGCTGACGCTAACTTTTTCTGAGCTACAACTGCATCCTTATGACACACACTAGCCATTTATATGCAGAAATTGTGTCCTGTCACTTACTGTTCAGACTTTTTGACTTCATGTCTCCTCAGTTTTTTTAAAACTACTCCCTGGAAGCATTTAGTAGTAAACAGACAAAATCCTTGTACAGCAAACCCATCTGTTTATCTTTCCATCGAGACCATGTGAACTTTCTCAAATTCTCGGAACGAATTTTTGTCATTCCAGTGATTCCTCAGTTGTCGGAGTCAATCTCACCAAATTTCAGGGCAAAGCTTTGACTGTCCAGTGCTTGTGCTGCTACAGTCTTACAGGAACTAGATGATAACTAAGGGCTGAATTACCATTCTGGTTACTCTCGGACCAGATGTCTTGCATATATAACTTATTACACTGTTAAGAAGTTTACCTCTTTGCTCATTTCCTGTTATATGAACACCTGGTGATACTGTGTGCCTTTAATTCTCTAGCTTTAAAGTGACTTGAGAATTTTACACTGCCACTTACTACAAATTTGGTGAAAATGTTGTTAAAGAATCCAAGTAACATTTTTTTCCTAGTGCCTACTGTTGCAGTTGACATCTGTGAAAAACAAAAAGCTAACCTCATTTTCTTTGGAATTCCAGTCATCTACTCCATTTGTAGGAGTCAGGAGGTTAAAGCTCTTCATGATAATGAATGATTTGTCTCTCTTTTGTTATAAAAGTTGGCCACACGTAGCTTTTGAGTACTTTAGTCTCCAACTTTCTTAACTGCTTGTCAGTCAAAACTACATTCCAGATAAAGCTTTTGCATAAGGGATAATTTGATTTTAATTTACTTACGGTTCATCTCTTTGAAACAGCAAATAGTCTAATGTGAAAATAGTATTTAACTTTTATAAATGACCAGTCTTTTTACAGGTCTGTTTTATATTGAATAGAGTAGTTGTCTGATGTGGGACATGTTCAGCCCGTGCAGTGGCAAAAGGAGTGCTCATGTGACAGTATCTCACTATCTGGCTCATGAGTGTTTGTTGTGCTGCTGGATAAGAATCTGTGCAAGAGCAGCTTCCTGTTGATAACACACCTTAAAATACAGCTGCCCTAACAAATCTGTTCAGTGAGAAGGAATGCAGTGTTAACTTTGGAGGCCAGTATTTCATGCTGTGAAACCTTTGCTGGAAGGAGGTGTATTTTTCGTTTGTAAACGTAACGTTGTGTTAGTGGTAAAACACTAATTCCTCCAACATCACAAGGAATTGATTTGCAAAGGTCCTCAGTGTTGGTAAATCTCTTCTTAGTTTGATGTTACTGCTCATTTATTTGCATACGAATCTGACTTGAGAGGAGCTTTTCAAAATACTTGTTAGAATGATCCAATTAAATTGATCTCTCAGTGTGGGAAAGAAATACTTGTGATTAAAATCAAATTTCTGTGTTAGTGTGAACTGGAAAACCAATTTCATTTCCCTGGACAAAAAAAAAAAAAATTATGAAACTGTTGCTTGATCAGTCTGTACTACAGATCAATAAAAACTATGTATTTTGTCACAAACACTGTATAAATGAGACTTTGGCTTACAGAATGGTGTCATGCTAAGCATCAGCCTTGAAACAGCAAGGATCTAGTTCTGTTGGTGTTGTGCTCAAGGTAAGACATGTCAAAGTACAGCATGGAGAGGGGGAAGCTGCTGCTTGTGACCTTCAGCTTCATTTGCAGCAGGGGAAACTGGATTAATAATCTTTGTCATTGGACTTTGTACACTGGTGGGCTGCCAGCATCCAACTGCTGCTTGCACAGGTCTTGACAAAATAACTGTAAAAGGGGCTTGTCTCTCTTGGGAGAAGGGAGGAGCTGCTGCAGTCAAATGATGGAATTTGATTCTTCATCTCTGGATCACTCCACCTTCTGCCAAGAAAATACTGCTACTAAGGTTTAATCTGCAGTCTGAGTTCTTTTCACTTTGGATGTTGCCTCCACTTGAGCACGTTCTGCCTGGGGTGCTGCCCCTCAAGTCTTGTAGAAAGCAAACAAATCCTGGTGGGAGCATTAAAGCCCACTTTTCTTGTGCCAGGTGCTGTTGGTGCTGCTCAGCCTGCCAGTCTTACTCTTTGAACAGCCTTGCTTGGTGGCTGTGCCTCCTTCCCCTCCCTGAGCTGTGGAAGTGAGGAAGCAGCTGCAGGTACTTGGAGGATGAGTGTGAGGAGGATGTTTGCTGTTCTAGGCTTGTTTGTGGTTTCCGTGTTTTTAGTGCAGTGTTTTGATACAACTGCCTGCTGCTTTCTGCCCCAGGCTCTTGAGAGACAGGTAGTGCTAATACTTGATTAAACAAAGACATTAATTATGTCAAAATCTTTCCTGCACAGCTAATACTTGTTTTCATACCATACTTTTCCCACCTGATCTTTAGAAGTGTGTTTTTCTGTACTGCTTCCCCCTCAGGATCCGTGGGAGGCAGATGTATCCATGTTCAGAAGGCCAGTATGTTCTGACTGTGCTTTACTAGCGAGTTCCCCATCTCTAATCATGTGTTTGTTTGGAGTTTTCAGATCTACACAGGGTCCAAACTAAAGAACAACATCAATTAACTAATGCCACCTATGGGAGCCTTTGTAGCTAAAGGTCTGAGAGTCAGCATTTTCCATGATGAGCTCCTATTTTTCAGGAGTTAGTAGGTTGGCCATAAAATCCTTGGCCTCGAGTTAAAGGTCTCTCATAAAGAGAGATTTCTACCACGATTAATCTGGTTTGCTTTAAATATTGAAGAGATGGCTGGGATACAGCTCTTGTAATCCTATTCATTGATGGTAAGATGAATTAAAGCATGAGTTTGCATGTCAGCCCATAAAATGGACTTGTATTGTTTGAATATTTTTAACAAGAAATAAGTAAATGCTGTTATTTGATGGTTGTGTGTTTCTAGAATCATGAATGCTGTTTTGATCTGTCAAAGGAGGCAATAATGAGGGTGTGGACACCTTTTCACTTCTCCAAAGGAGCATCTTAGGCATTCACTTGTACCAGGATTCCATTTTTGTATCTTTAATTGTAAAATAGCTCATCCAGAAACAATGTTAAACTGGTAACAGGGGTCTGAATCACACATGCAAAAACAAGGAAGTTCAGTTCTCACTTCAGTGGGGCAAAAAAAACCGTGCAATGTTTTTTTTTTTTGATACCCACATTTAGTACCAGGGAAATGGAGGCGTGATGGGCCACGAGAAGGGGTGCAGTGAAACTCTTGCTTTTGGTCCATGGTTCAGGCTCGGTGTGACTGGTGTCCTGTGACATGCCAGGGCTGGCACCAGTGCTGCAGGGGGTTCACGGCCAGTTTTGAGAATTTGGCAATTCCATGGAAAGTGTCAGTAACCAGTATAACTTCCATACGCTGTTTAGTCTCTGCTAGTTCACATTGCATGTTTACTTTAAACCAAATCTTTTTTGCTAAGCATGGTGCTTGTATTGGTTTAAATAAAATGTTTGTTTAAGAGGTTCTGTTGCCCTGTTTTAATTGCAAGGTAGTGTCTGACAGCGAAAAGCTGTTAATACAAGGTATGACCTTCCTCCTTTTCTCAGCTTCCTGGAGTTTCCTTCAGACTTGCTGCATGGTCTTCAGTCTTGAATGTGCTCCCTCACTTGCTCTTCTACCTAAAATAATTCCCCTTTCCATCTGTTGTGAAGGGTGGCAGCAAGGGAGAGGATAGGACAGCAGCTGATGGAGCAGGGTGGGATAACTGCTGTCCTCTGCTGCTTTGCACCTTGGTGTCACAAAGTGTGTGTACTTGGGAGCTGCAGGAGAGCATGGGGGCTCCATGTTCACCTCTCCCACAAGGCCAAGGCTCTTGGCATAACCTGGAGCTGTGAAATACAACACAGAGTGCAGGTGCCAACTGAACAATGTTAGAGATGTTGTCAAGGAGACCTCAGCTTGAAGGAGTCAAAGGAACTGAGTTGTACTGTTTCCTTCTCACAGTCATTGGCTCACCTCTTTCCTGCCCAAGTGACCACCAGAATCAGTTGATCAGAGCTTTCCTCATTCTTCATGACTTTCTTCCTTTCGTGACCTGTTGTTTCGTTGGGTTTTTTTCCCCTGTATTCTTGAAAAAACTACTCAATAATCCAAGGAATTCAGCTTTGATAGCTGACATAGGTTGTTTCTGCCAGTGCTGAAGAATGGCATGAATGGGCCACAGATTAAACATGACAAGTAACCCCCTTCTCTCAGGTGAGAGCTCTGTGAAGGAGAAGATGCTTCAGCACATCTAGCTCTGGAATGGCATGTTGGTCACCTGAGTATGTTGTGTCAAAATCTTGCCAAAAGCTCTGAAAGAAAACATCTGAGCTGCTGTGGGAGAAGAAAGGTCCTCAAGAATAGCTCATTAAAGGAAAGGAGGGGGGGGGGGGAAATGAATAAATAGCTCTTAGATCAGAAAGGGAGGTTACCTGTGGAGTCCTGTGGCATTCCCTGTTGTTCATGGAGTATACTTAACTAGAAGGTGAGGGGATACTTCACTGGTACTGCCAGCTCACTGAGATCTTAAAAACAACAGCTGACTAAAGAGAACTGCAGGGAGGAGTAAAGAGAGGAAGTGAGGTGCAGCTGCTTTCATTCAGGAAAGGTCATTGACTTGTAATAGTTACATGAAAAGGGCATGAAAGTCAAAGCTACAGAAGGGAATAGGAAGCAGAATGGAAAACCTCTGTGCAGCAGTACAAGTCTTCATGTACATGTAGCCTGAGTATCACACAGGGCTGGTGATTTTTCTTCCAATTGTGTGAACAGATGGCTCGCCCAGGGCTAGGAGGAGTTTGCTGAGGAGATCCCTTGAGTTGGCAGGGTCTCTGGGGATGATGCAAAGAAAAGAAAAAATACTGTTGCTTCTAGAGGAGCTGGCACTCTCCATGTGTGCCAGAGTCTCCTGGCAGTGAAAGGGACACCACTGAAAGGGTCTGATGAGTGTCCCTGTCCCTACTGTTCCATGTCCCCCATGGATGATGGAATTGATTGGAGTATGAGCTGGGTCCCCTGCTCAGGCAGAGGTCCTGAATACTCCCTAGGTGTGGTTAGAACACTGCTGGCATGTAAAACTGTATTCATATCAGTGTCAACTTGGCCACCGATCCCCTCCCAGTTCCTGGAGGCTTTCTTCCATGTCTGCTGTTCCTTCTGGGGATAGGAAGATTGTGTGCTTTCGTGGGGCTAACAGGCAGTGCGTGAACAGGGCATCTTGTGCAGCCTTGCCTTGGTCTGACAAGGCTCTGTGTCTTCTCTGTAATGTGCCCATAAAGTGAAGTAGATGATTTTAAGCCATTTGCATAGATGTAGTTAATCAGCACAGTCCTTCTTGTCACACCACAGGGGGATTGTCTCCTCTGGGCTGTTTTGTCATGTTTCATTCTCTCGGGGACTGCAAACATACTCTGGGTTAACCTCGTTCACCTTTGCTGGTAAGTGAGACATCTCGCACAGAACATGATTGAGCTCAGCTGAAACTCCCCTGACAGCTCTAGCAGTTCCTCAGCGGGAGACAGAGGGGAGAAGAGAGCAATTATCAGCCAGAAAGGCTCTGAATGCAGAACAGATGTGAACACGGGGAAAACAGCATGACTGTCTTTCACGGCAAATTTACTGCTGCGATGGGGAAGTCCCATCAGGGCTTTTTGAAAGGCACACTGTTAACTGCTCCTGCTGCTCTGTGCCATGCCAGGCAGCCAGCAGCATGAATGCAGCTTCTCTTCCCCCTTCTGCAGTACTCAGCTCAACAATTAATATAATGCACCCTTGAAATCCCCGTTCCAAACAGCATCTGTCGTTGTCACCTCTTCTCTGCAGAAGATGAGAAGACAGCAGAAGAAAATGGGGCAGAAAATATTCAGTTGAAAGGGAAAGGGGTACCAGGCCTCCTACACTTTCACTAAGGCCTTAGAGGACAGAAGTAGAGCAGAAAGTTTGGGGTCAGTGCCCTTATTGAGCTGAATGAGGACCAAGAGAGATTTAGCCTTTCTTCAAAATAATGTCTAATTTTAAATATCTGATGTTGGCTGGATAATTGGAAGGAGAATGTGCCTGCCTTGCTCAGAAATGCAGTCTGCCTGGCCATCTGCTCTGCCAGCAACAAATCCTGGATTGATTTTCGAATGTGATTAATGCAGCTAGGAAGGCTGGATCAAGGGATCAGCCAGAGACAATATTTATACCCTACCTCCAACTGTGAATGTGCAATTGTTTGGTTCAGAGGTACAAAACAAGTGGTATAGCTGTATTACTGGGAGAATAGAAAAATAGATGCATCCACTCAACAGCCCTTTTTGTCTTGGATGGCCCCATTCCAAGGTCTGTAAGTACAGTCTAATATGAGCCAGTCCCTTCCCCTGTCTGTGAGGTGAAGCAGAGCCCTTCTCGTTTTACTGAGAGCTTTTGCATCTTTATTCCCCACGCTGATGCTACTATTGATCTCCTTGCTGCAGTGTAGTCCCAAGATCTTGAGGATGCTGGCTCTGCAGCCTCGTCCCCATGGCCTGGAGAGGCAGATGTGGAGTGTGAGCCAGGCAGCCCACCTTGCTCCCTGTGCCTGAGGTTACTGGGGGGGAACTGGGGGAACTGGTTCTGAGCAACAGCCAGTGTGGGGCAGGAGGTACATCTTAAGAACAACCAGGGGGTGGATTTCTAGCAGTGGTAGAGCCTTGAGCTGGCTTGATAATACGGATATAGCTGAAGAGATGAAAAGCAAGATTTGTAAATGAATTTAGATGCAGATGAAGGCTTCTGAAATCCTACTTAGTGTGATTTAAGCGTGTAAACACGCATTGGGCCTGAAGGCACCATACTCAAGGCACCACGAGAGCTCTGTGGGAGAACAGGCAGACTGAAGTCTCCTGTGTCTCGTGCTGCTCTTTTATCTCCCTCCCAAATTTTCAAGTGTGGTGCAGATCTGCAGGGGACTGGAAGAGCTGCCTGGGGGAAAGTATGAGGTTGTGATAACCAGGCTCAGTGTCTGGTGACTGGCTGTTGACAAGACACTGAGCCCTGATCAGCTTATGTTTTTGATACAAAGCAGAAGTTGTATGTGTCTTCCCTCCTTCGGGGCAGAAACAATAATGATGTTACAGCTGGTGGAAGCATGAATGCCTCATTTGTCCCAGTGAGCACCTGCCCTGACTCTACCTTGAGGCAGTCTTCCATCCATATCCAGCAGTCACTGGGTTTCTGCTAAAACAATTAGCAGTGAAATAATTAACAAGATCAACTTTTTTGGTGTTGTCATTCAGTACCAGGCGTAAGGCCAGGTTGGATGGGGCTTGGAGCAACCTGGTCTAGTGGGAGGTGTCCCTGCCCATGCAGGGGGTTTGGAACTAGATGGTCTTTAAGGTCCTTTCCAACCCAAACCATTCTATGAGTCTATATAATGTCACCTTAAAATGCTACCATTGTGCTTTCAGCTTCTGTTTATTCAGGCTGATACTGCTGCACTGGTTTATATTTGAATCAGAATTTAAAGTTATTCTTTGGAGAGCTAAGGACTAAAAGGTGACATTTTTGAAGTCATCACTGCTACAGTTAGGCTAAGGCAGGATGTTTTGGAAAAGCCCCCTCTTAAGTTTGTTAATAAGCGGTTGAATCCTGAAACACATGATAAACTAGTTATTGAAAAAACAATTATTGGTCCCTTTGCCTCTTCACACACTGGTATTGTGCCATGGGCTCAGACTTGTACAGAGAGCCACTAACAGGAGCTCTGCACTGCAAGAGAAAAACAACCCCTGTTGTTAAAAGGACAGGTTGAGTATTCAGTATTTAGCCTATTAAAAGAAAACTTGCCATCTGACAGTAAATGTTGGCGGGATTGAGGCCACAAGTGGATTCCATAATGAGATGTGATAAGATGCCTGCCAGCCTCTGTGTTTTGAAATGGAGTTTTAAACGTGATTCTTGTTTCTCTTCAGACTTTCCTTCATGTGCAAAGGAAGTGATCATGCTCATCTGTTTCTGTGGTCACATACATAATGGTAGAGTCTCTACAGGGCTTCCAAAGATGAGTTAATTAGCACAACAGGAAAGGATATTTGCCGGTTTGGAAAGGAAGTCGGTGCACTTACAAGTCCAGGGATCTTTTCATCCTGTTGATCAAAGATTAAGCAGTGACCCAACATCCTCCATCCTGATGTCTGTTCGTGCATGAATGAGGTAAGTGTGTGCAGAGATCGTGTGCTTTTGGGGCTTCTGACATGTATTTCAAAGGTGTGCAGAAAGGTGACCTCTGCTAAGCTACATTAGAGGTACTCGGAGAGTCTCTTCTAAACTGTAGATAAATATTCAGGTTTTCCTCTCCTGAAAATCCAGTAAGTGAAGTCTTTATTGAAGTCAGCAGGATTTTTATTACTGAGTACCAGAGTACTAGATTCTTCCCTGATACCTATAACTGAAATGACTATTTTTTCCAGGGATATTATTTTTAATGTTGAAGAATATGGTTAATCCATGCATTTCTACCATGAAAATTCAGATAAATTGCTCTGTAATCTTCCCTCACAGCTCTCTGCCAAAGCACTCTTGTAATGACCTGCTAGAGTCTTCTTCCTTCAGCTAAATCTTCCTTATGAACAGACTGTAACTTGCTGAATTATGACTGATTATATGACTGTTTTCTGATAAGGACAAATACTTGAGACGGATTTAAGATGAAGTGAACAGACATTTTCCCTTGGGATTCCAATCAGGATTTAATTCAGTGAGTCCAGGCTATAAGGAAAATGCATTAAAAGCTGTAGAACATCTCCAGATCTCCACCGTGTCCTCCTTACATTGTTTACAAAATTTAATTGGAGAAAATTCTGGGAAGATACTCAGTAGTTGTTTGATTTAAGATCCCAAATAAAGGAACGGAATGAGAATCGATTAGACCCTTTTCTACAGAATTTGCTTTCTGTTTCCTTTTGTGTTATCTTAAAATGACAATCTGTAATACAAGAAATCCTTCAGGGAACAAGGTTTTTGTTGTGCAAGATTGCAGCTGCCTTCCACTTTCCCTGACAAGATAATTGCAGTTGAACAGTATGAAGCACCAGAGGTAATAAAACGTTGCATTCCTTGAGGCAGAACCAGTATTAATTGCAAGTGTAAGTCCATGGCTGACACACCTTTTTACTCCTGGTGCTACACATCCCTGTTGCACAACACTCTGTTGTACAAGAACATAATCACTAACGCAGCAACATCATTGCTTATTCAGGTGTAGAACAGATCATTTGATTCCCCTTTCTTTCCCTATGTTTCAGCTCATATGGATCATGCATCCCAATCCAAACCCATCAGCGTCCATTCCAGCTGGAGTGCTGTGAAGGAAATCTTACTGCTGCAATCTCTCCTGTGTTCAAGCAGCCATGCTGCTGCTGACAGCATTGTGGTGGCCAGCCCAGGCATTGCATCAACAGCAGCTTGGTGTAATCCTGTGCAGAGTCCTCAGGGCATATTTGTGTGTCTCGAAGCACAAATTCCTGTCTCATGGGTGAGCCTCGTGGCTTGTAGTGGATCCCGTGGGGAGCCGGGTCGCCTTCATGCACCATGTTAGACTTAGTGCCAAAGTATCTGTACTTCTGCAGGGCTTTGTCTCATCAAGAGAGGCTCTAGATGTAACAGATAAAGCAGTGGTTTTCACTAGATCTGGCTGCCTTTTTAAGTACATATCTACCTCAAATGGGTCCAACTGCTGTTTTCCATACTGCAGTCAAAAAACAGCATTCCAGCATTACCTGGTTCAGAGGTGTAACAGCATCTCTCATACATCTCTGTTTCTTTACCTCTTACAGCTTTTTTAATGCAAGTGAACCTCCTGGATGGCTTAGGAAAAGCCTGAAAAGGGGAGTTAGAACCCTGAACATCAGGTCTTCCAGCAAAGTCCAGTCAAATGGCGCTAGGAGTTAGTGTCTCTCTGCGGCTCGAGGCTACTCAAAGTAAGAAGTCAACAGTGTGCTAATAAAGAAAGCCTAATGAAGCATCAAATAAGTTATATGTAGAAAAAGAAGTGATTACAGAGGCAGACTTTTGTTCCCTGTTGTTTCTAACTTCTCAGGAGCGAGGAATGAGTGGTCGGGAGGTGGCCTTGGTGGCCACTGCCAGGTGCTGAAGAACCAGATCTGCGTGAGCTGGTGGTACCAGCCGCTGGCTCAAGCAAACCCCCATTACCCAAGGTCCATCCCTCACTGCAGACATTTCCTTCCACAAAACACAAACACTGTGTTGCTCTCTTCCTGTTCCGTCCTGTCACTCCAAGGTAGAGCCAAAACCACAATGGGCTCAGCCCTTGCTGATCTTATTGCCTGGTGGTCATCTTGGAAGGGGATGGAAAGGCAGCTGCCCAGGCTGCTGTACCTGCTCCACACTCACCCGTTCTTTTGTTTTCTTACCTTTCAATTAATGTTCACTAAGGTTAATTTTTAAATCTGTTTTCTGAGGTTTACACTGAAGTTTCATTGGTCATGACACCGCAGCAGTTTTATGGGAGTAGTTTGTGGATGAGTGATTTTACACTGAAAGATCAAACTTTATGTTTGCAACAACTGACTTCCTAAAGACAGCTTATTTGGTAGTTTTCCCTTATTTTGGTGAAGGAAATAAGGCTTCTGCTCATCTCTCTTTGTGACAATTAATTGTGTGTAAAGCTTTCTGGCAGATACCACCTGGAAATATTATTTATTATTTGGCAACTGTTAGTTTTATGGAAATCGTTACTGAACACTGCTTGTCTGGAGGAAATGATTGCAGAAATAGTACCCAGACTTTCCTTTATTGCAAGGTATTGTTGCTTAAAACTGAAATGACTTTTATATGACCCTTTGGAAGGAAAAGACATGATCTTCTCCTCCAACTATTTGTCTTGCTGTTTTCTTTGTGGTTTTTGTTTTTTTTTGTTTTTTTTTTTAATTGTACTGATTTGACATGGTATAAACTTGTGATGCCCCTCCTCCAGGGCATGCACAGCACACCCTTCTCCACTATTTCTTCCTTCAGCACTACATTTGGGCGTTGGGTGATGAGGAGCTCAACACGAACCAGCACCCTGTGCTGGAACCCAGAGACCACCCCTGTCCTGGGCTGCATCCCCAGCAGCGTGGCCAGCAGGGCCAGGGAGGGGATTGTCCCCCTCTGCTCTGCTCTGGTGAGACCCTCCTGCAGGGCTGGGTCCAGTTCTGGGGTCCCCAACACAAGAAGGACATGGGGCTGTTGGAGAGTGTCCAGAGGAGGCCACGGAGATGATCCAGGGGCTGGAGCAGCTCTGCTCTGGAGACAGGCTGAGAGAGTTGGGGGTGTTCAGCCTGGAGAAGAGAAGGCTCCAGGGAGACCTTGGAGCACCTTCCAGTGCCTGAAGGGGCTCCAGGAAAGCTGGGGAGGGACTTTGGACGAGGGCAGGGAATGAGAGGACAAGGGGAAAGAGGGAATGGTTTTAAACTAGAAGGGGGGAGATTCAGATTGCATATGGGGAAGAAATTCTTTGCTGTGAGGGTGGTGAGACCCTGGCCCAGGTTGCCCAGAGAAGCTGTGGCTGCCCCATCCCTGGAAGTGTTCAAGGGCAGGTTGGATGGGGCTTGGAGCAACCTGGTCTGTGGGAGGTGTCCCTGCCCATGCAGGGGGGTTGGAACTAGATGATCTTGAAGATCCTTTCCAACTCAAACCATTCTGGGATTCTACAATTTATTATGACTGCATGCCTGTCTCCCCCATTTTAACCTGACAAACATCACGTTATCTAGCTTCAGGACAAATTCCACTTTCAATTTGATTTCTACCCCCGTTTCCTGCTCTTTGGTTCCGCGGGCTTGCAGATGTACAGCCGCATCCCCGTTTCTCACGGCGTTTTCGGCCCGTTTTCCCGTCTATCCACATAGGAAGCAAAAACCAACCCTCCCCCTCACCCCTCCCGCCCCTCCGAGGAAATGGCGGCCCAGGCCCTGGCGGCGCTACCGGCGGGTCCCGGTGGGGGGCGCCCGCCGCGGGGCGGTGTCGGCGGTGAACGATCGCTCCCGGCTTCCCTCGCGCCGCTCCCGGCCCGCCCGGCCCCGCCGCCATGGCCTTCACCTTTGCCGCCTTCTGCTACATGCTGGCGCTGCTGCTCACCGCCGCCCTCATCTTCTTCGCTATCTGGCATGTGAGTGCGGCGCCGTTAGCGCCCTCAGCGCCCTTCTTCCCGCGGCGCGGCTCGCCCCGTGGCGCCGCCCGGGCTGAGGGGACGGCCGGACCGAGCCGAGAGAGGCTCCTGCCGGTGCGGCCCTTTCCTACGGAGCCGCCGCTCCCCGCGCGGAGGCCCTGGGCGCTCCCCGGCTCCACCGTTCCGCGGAGGCCGGCGCAGGGCCCGGGCCCGGTGCCCATCCGTCGCCAGGAGGGGCGGCTCCATGTCTGCTCTTTCGGCGGGCGGGCGTTCCCGCTTTTTGTGTGAGTGCCGGGGCGGTTTACAGACCGATCACCGGCACCGAGAGGCGGCTGCCTCTAGCAGCACGGGTCTGGGGTGGGGGAAGAGGCAGGCCCGGGCCGCCCTGGGCAGCGGCTGGAACCGGCTGCGAAACGGCTGCCGGGCAAGGGCGGCGGGCCGGGGGCTTCCTGAGGGAGCCCCAAAGGGGTTTTTCCTCCTCCCTGCCTGGAGGCTCCAGGAGATCTCCTCCTCCCTGCCTGCAGGCTGATGGGATGCCCAGAGGCATCTCCGAAGCGGCTGAGGTACCACATCTCGTTCCCACCCTTCATTATCTTGCGAGAGTTGGAAATCGGGCAGTCTTTGTCTGTGGATAAAATGAGTTTTCTATCTTGAACCTGACACAGGGAGAGCCAGGAGTCTGACCTGGGTCAGCTGAGAGGCACTGCTTTGGGAGAGGATGAAGGAGCATGTTTTACTTGGCACTATTTCAAGCTTTATAGTTATCCTTAATAAAAACTGTTCTGTCATAATATCAGCCCTGTCCTATAAGCATATCAGGGCTTATGTGAATATAAATGAATCATATAGTCACAATAAGTCGGTCTGTCTTAAGACTTATAATGTTTGATATGATATTTGTTATGTAGATGTGGCTTTTATTGTATTTCATTCTGCAACTTTGACTTTGTGGCATGAAAAGGCTAAGTATAAGTACTTCTGGGTTTTTTTTATGCACTTTTTGGACATATATGCAGGGTCAGCATTGACTTTGAGAGTAATGAGTCAAGACATGTGGCTGCTTTTAAGATTGCTGTTGCTTTTCTGCACTAATAAAACCAGTGTCAGGTTCCTGCTGACAACAAGAGACTCACTTGCAACGTTTGGGGTGTGTGCACAGTGAGCCGGGTTAAAAACAGCTGAAAGGGACGTTGGAAGTTGCTGGTGGGGAGGTAAAAAGGCAGAGGTTTGTGAACGCCTGAAATGCCTTCTGCTTTCTTGTTCATATAACCTGCTGCAACTGTGTTTTACCTGTGGGTTTATGTGGTTAGAAGGTACTGGGGAGAAATTAGGTTCCTTGAACCTTGTGTCTCTGTAGCAACATTTGCTTTTCATGGATCGAATACTTTGTTGTTCCTGGGCTGAAGGATCACAACCGTTACATTTTTTTTCTAGATTATAGCATTTGATGAACTGAAGACCGATTACAAGAACCCCATAGACCAATGTAACACACTCAATCCTGTAAGTTGCATGCTAAACGTTTTTAAAAATTTTAATAAGTATATGTGAAGTGCTTGGATTTGATGTTATCTTGATATACCCAAACTAGGCAATGGAATTGCATCTGGACAAAACCTAGCTGTTCAGTAGAAGTTCTAGGGAAAAATCCTTTGCCTAATTCTTTACTTTCAACTTGAATATTCTGACTGTTATTAATCTGCTGGTGATCTTGTCAGCTGTCGTACTAACATTCTTTCAATCTGCTTTCTACATTTTCGGCCCAAAGACAGTTGAAAAGGTCAAAAAGATTAAAAGAGTCAAAATTGCATTAAAGGTGTGTACTGCTTTTCAGTTTAATGTTTTCAATGCCACTTCCCTTTCATTTTGTTAGGAACATTTGTAATACTATTAAGCTGTTTTGTTTAGTGTGCCTGTTCATCTGCTCGTTATTTGTTTGTTGGGATTGGTAACAACTTCATGGGTTTCCATATTTTGTGCCAAATAATTCTGCTTGCTTACCCAGTGAAGTGGGGAAAACTGTTACATGCCTGGTCTATATGTCCTGTTGATGAGCTGAAGTCACTTCAGGTACAAATAAAGAGCACTTTGCAAGCAAGATTTCTTGAACTCTTGAGATTATGGGAGACCAGTTGTTTTTTAAGCGTTGACCAAGTAAATTCTGATCTTGCTTTAGGTTTTAGGTGGGCAGGGTGTGAGAGGCATTATCTTACCTTTTTGTTTTATGTTCCAGGATCAGGGGGTGTATCTTGGTGTCCTCTCTGGGATGCAACTCTGACACTCCTTGGTTTGTGAAAAGACTTGGAGACAAATATTTATTTGTAACAGGCCAACAGTAAAAGGGATGCTTGTTAAAGAGCATATAGTTTGGTACAGCAGGTTTTTTTGTGCATGTCTCATGGTTTTTACTTTCCCTTGGTGTGCCCAGGCTGAGGTAGAATGGCAGCAGAGCACTGCAGCCTGGCCTGTAGCTTCATTGTGTGGTGAAGACTTAGGTCCATTTTGCAAATGAAAAATGAATTGGCAGGAGCTGGGGAGGGGCATGTTAGACAGGGCATGAATAACAGGGAGTCCTGCAGCGTGAGGAGGAGGAGAGGCCAGAGGCAGAGGATTCCATCTTGGAGAGGTGTCCTGCTCGGATAGCTGTGCATCTAACAGTTTCCCTTGCTTGGCCTGTCCTACAGTCATTCCTGCTGCAGTCTGGGGGCAAATCCTCATGACATTTCTGCATTGTGACCTGATTGCAGCCTCTGGAGTGTCATAACACGCATGTTTAACACGAGTATTAACCTGCTGTTAACCCACATGCATGGAGTGATTCTTTACATGGTAGCTCTGTGAATTGAAAATAACAGTATTTGCTGTTCTTGCAAAAGTAGATTAGGTGCTAAAAGTGAAGTTAAGAGCCAGACTCTTGAGGGGATCTGGTAAAGGATGCTGCACAAACACATGGAAGCAAAATCAAAAATTCTGGTAGGAACTGAGACACCTCAGTAGAAAGATTAGCCCAGAATAGTAACTGCTTAGTACACAGTTGGTGCCTTCCCTTCCCTGCTCCTATTATAGCAGTGTCTCTTCTCAGCAATGACACTTCTTCCTCCCTCACTTCTCTGATAAATACCCTGGTAGAATCTGATGTAGTTCATTTTTCTTAGCCAGCCTAGGAGGATTAAGTGTGGTAGATTTGAGAGAGACAGGTATTCTGGTGTGGGAGTGTTGTGTAACAAACAAGATAAAGAAAAATGTGTTTTGAGATGCATAGTTAAATAAACTACATATTTTCAGAGCTGGTAAATCTGTCTCAGCAGGCTGCCAAATGCATTGTGTTTTGGATAGGGTTGTTGTTCTTCTAGAAATAATTACCAAGTTGTAAATGGTAAGTACACAAAGAAGGATCTGGGCAAAAAAATATTTACTTGAAACACTTTGTGTATGACAGATTATTTTTGTTGATATGGATGCAGATTTGCTTTGTTCAACAGTCTTCATTTAGGGAAGCAGAATGTTATAGCAAAGCAGGTGGGGAGAATGTCTGTTGCTAGTTTTTAGGTTTCTAGGAAGATATTTTAAACCACTGAACCTTCAGTGCAGTCATCCCATGCAACTTTAGTCATGTCACACAAAAAAGAGGGGCAAAGTGTGCTGTGTGTATGTGTGTGTGCACATACACGTTGACAGTTTAAATCTTTAGGTAGAAATGGAGTATTTTTCATGAGGAGATGTTATAGTGGCCCTGAGTTGTGAAGTGAAAAGCTTACAGACTTGCTTCTTCCTGAATTGTGTGGTAAAGGAGTAAATGGTGTCACTTCAGGCTGGCTTGTTTTAGGAAGTGTTGCTCTTGTGGTGGGTGTGAGGTTTGGTGGCCCTTTGCATGCATTTCACCTACGTGTCTCTCCATATGATTCCGATTAATAACACTAATATTACCTGCCATTTCATGCTCTCTGTGACTCCCTAATAGACTGATGATGAGCTCTGTGGGTTCTGCTGAACAGCATGGTGCTCTGAAGCATGCACAGCAGGGACTGGTGAAGGGGAAGGGAGCTGGCTGGTGCTGCCCTGCCCTCCTGGACTGTGCAGACCCCTGTGCCTGACAGCCTCACTGCTCAGTGGGTTTGAGAAGGCTCTGCCTTGATGCTGTTACATTTTGGCAGTTGTCTGAGTCTGAAAAATTGTGTATGTGTGAATAACAAAACAAAGCTGCGATACAGGAAAACACAAAACATCTTTTTGCCTATAAACCCTCATGTGGAGCATGTTTGCTGCTGATATTTCTCTGTTGCATGAGCAGAAATATCTTCATGATCTCTCCTGTGATGAAGGTCGTGTGTAACGTGTGGAATCTGTTAGCAGCACACTTCATTTCTTAGAAGCAATAAAAAAACCCCCTATTGATCTGAGCATTTTTCTTCTTGGTCCATGAATATCATGTGAAAACAGCAAGGCATGTACTGCTGGTTGCTGGTTTCACTTTCTGCAGTCTTGTTAGTGTCATTTTTAGTAACAGCTAAAAACAGCCAAAATTATTGTTTTTTAAACAATAGCTTACCTCCAAAATAGATTAAACACCACACATCTTGCTCTGGGTAATCAAAACCTCTAACTCATATTTTTCTTTTCCAGCTTGTGCTTCCAGAGTACCTCATCCATGCATTCTTCTGTGTTATGTTTCTCTGTGCAGCAGAGTGGCTTACACTGGGTCTCAATATGCCTTTGTTGGCTTATCATATTTGGAGGTAATATTTGATGAGTCTGGTGTCTCTGTGCTCACCTTAACTGTTACTCATTCTCCTGTTTCAGTGCTTCCTGTGAAGTGTTCTGTGTCTTTGGCAACTAAAGATGCTTTCTGAGATGACGCGGAGAAAGTTTACCTCATGGCTATAAAACAGGAGCCATCACTTTGCTTTCTCGTGTCATTTTTATTTTCTATTCTCTCATGCTGTGCAAGAATCGAGCTGTGTGTGCACTCAAGGGAGCTGACATGTCAGAGGTGACCAACGCTGCAGGTTCATGGTGTGGGGTTGCCAGCAGAAGTGGCAGTTCCTCTTTCCTCCTGCCACGGCGATGTGGGCTCCACCTCTGCGTGTGCCGGTGCTGGTCCTGCGCAGGGAGCCGCAGGAGGGAGCTGCTCTGGTTGGAATGTGACCCAGAACAGCTGTCCCTGCCTGGCTGTGCTGGTCCTGGCAGGAGGAGGAACCCGAGGGGTGGAGGCAGGACTGTTCCTTTTAGCCAGTGGCCTGTGTTAAACTGCAATTTCAGGATCATTTTGTGTTGGCCCGTGTGAGTGTTCCTGCAGCAGGGCAGCCCATGCTGGGCTCTTCTCCAGCTTTTCCAACCCTTTAGTAAATAATCCCATTTTTCATTTATTTATAACTTTGTCCCATTTTTTTTTTTGGTGTATGGGGTTTAAGGCCAAGGTGAGCTGTTGTGGCAGCATCTATGGAAGCTCTTCCACAGGTGCCTGAGTTTGGAGCTTTGTGTTGCTCTTGCAGCTCACCATCTCGTGCCAGGAGAGGATGGACTCTGCTCTCAGGGGTGTGATTCCTGATTCCATGAATTGGCTCTGGAGTTACTTGGTGGGTGGGGGCAGGAGCCAGTTTCACTGGCACCACAAAACTAACCTGTGCATCACTTTCAGGTACATGAGTAGACCTGTGATGAGTGGCCCTGGTCTGTATGATCCTACAACCATCATGAACGCAGATATTTTAGCCTATTGCCAGAAAGAAGGATGGTGCAAATTAGCATTCTACCTTCTATCATTTTTTTACTACCTATATGGGTAAGTTTGTTTTTTTCCTCTGTCTCCTGTCTAATTTTCAGTCTGAAATTTTGGGCTCAATGCAGAAGAGAAATTGTGTGCCTAGGAATATCTGTAGTCCCACCTTTCAAAAATAAAAAAGAATCTGCAAACACCACTTACTGTGTTTTAAAACACAAGTCTTAATTTGGCTGGAATTATTAATTTGAATCTGTGTACTGTGACTGGAGGCTTGAAAGCTCCAAGCTTTTCTTCTTCTAAACATTCTATAATAACCCCCCCAGCATTTTCATTAAGAAGCAGGAACAGTAGCATTTTAAGAGTGAGTAATTGGGGTTGCATCAGTTCATGTCATGCTCAGTAATGCCCTCCTGATGTGTCCTGTTTATATCTTAAGTCACAGAGAATCACAAACTGGTTTGGGTTGGAAGGGACCTTCAAGACCATCTAGTTCCAACCCCCCTGCCATGGGCAGGGACACCTCCCACTAGACCAGGTTGCTCCAAGCCCCATCCAACCTGCCCTTGAACACTTCCAGGGATGGGGAGTCCATGGACCTCACACAGACTGGTTCCTTAGAATCCATGACTGTAGAACTAATTGTAGAACAGTAATCAAAGTGGTGCATCTTAATAATTTTATTTTGTTTTCCAGCATGATTTATGTTCTGGTGAGCTCTTAAGAAGACATCCAGCAAGCTTTGTTCCAGTTAAGTGCATGCAGAAGCCACAAAACATGGATTCTTGACAACGAGAACCTCTTACCAAGATTAACTACGGAACCTGATGATCGCATTCATGTTAGGAAACGACGCCTCCCCTATTTTTAAAACATTTCCACATTTTATACTTGTGGAAAGACTGTTTTCTTATCTTTTACTGGGACACTGAAATCAAAGAATTACGTGTAAGCTGATGTAAAGATGATGGGGTTTTGGAAAGTTGTGACTTTGCACTCAGTAAGGAACAGCTGTCATCTCCAGCAGGTGTTGTGGCTGACGTGCCGTAGGGCAGGAGGGGGTTGCTTTGGGCTGGCCTTCCTAGCAGCTCCTGTGGACTCGTGTGTCCCACTCTAACCACAAACCAGCTGGGGAAGGACTGGAAGTGCCATGCCCTTTACCTGTAGGTGACGTTGGTCTTAAGAGGTGACTTCATGGGCACAACTGCAAAAATAGCAGTTCTATTTTATTTTTATTTTTTCTACCTGGTTAATCTTTCCCTGTCTATGCATGGGTCAGACACTTCTGTATTCTCACCTGGCTTTAATCTTGAACATATGTCCTCGTGGAAGGAGAAGTTGAATTGTCCACAAAGGCGTGAATTTAACTTATGATATTTTTTTTTTCTTTAATGTCTGTGCTGTCTTATTAACAAATGAACAAACTTACAACCTTTATCAAGCCCCATGATGACAATACTCTGTGAGTTGAAGAGAATACTACAGACCTTTTCAAAGCAGAAAGTGAGATTGTGAAACTGCCCTGCTGTTCCTTAGTGCAATAAATAATAAAACAAAAAAATCTCAAACTTCAGAAACTTATTTTTACCTGGTGCCTTGTTTTGTTTTAAATTGACCAGATACTTGCTCTGTTCACCTGTTGTGGGGGGTGTTCCTGCTCATGCAGGGGGTTGGAACTAGATGATCTTTAAGGTGCCTTCCGACCCAAACCCTTCTAGGATGATTTTATCATGGGTAATTGCATTCCCTTTTAAAAACAGAACACTGAGTCTAGTTATGTCTGGAAAAGGGAAGCTCTGCTTTCCTGCTCTTTTCTTTCTTTTCATGGCTCTGCAGATAAATAGATGGGGCAGGGGAAGGTGTTTCAGCCAAACTGATGACTGCATTGTAAGTTGTTATTGCAGCAGCTGCTTAATTTAGGACTAATAATTAGGAATACTTTTCATTTACTTGTGCTGGAGAATAATGAATAGTTGCTGCCCAGTTCTAGTAAAATGTTTTTTGTATAAACTGTTGGTTCACTTTGAGTCTCTCAGGTGTCAGGTGCAGCAAGAGTCAGGAATGGCTGCCCTGGCTTCCTCCTGCAATCCCAGTCCTCCAGGATTGGGGTGTTGGACAGTGGCAGTGACTGAGGAAAAAGAATATGAGCAGGGCAGGTATTGAACAGTTCTGCCTGAACAGTGGGAGGATGTCTTTGGAAACCTGCCTGTTACAGGTGTCCTGAGCTAGAGGTCTGGCATCTTAAACAGCCCTTGAAGAGCTTTTCTTCCATGAAGAAAAGCTTTTCTTCCAGTTGCTTCTTCAGCACTTTCATAGCCTAGTATGTAAGATAGCCTGAGACAGTGAGTTCTGCAATGGAATTACTCAGTATGTAAAAAACCCTGTTTAAAAGTTCTGCTGAGCTTCATCTCTTGCTCCCAAGTTCTTGTTTTTCAAGACATACTGAAAATTTTCTCCTTTTCACCTTCTTTATGCTGGATATGATTAAATAGACATTCATCCTGTCATCTGTCAAAGTAGAGAAGTCTGTTTAATCTCTTCTTGATTGGAAGTCATTGTAGCTTTATGATTATCCTTTTTTTTTTTTTTTCCTCCACAAATGTTCTTTTCCTAAGCTGGAGGGGACCAGACCTGTTGTCATGACACGAGATTTGGGTGCCCAGGGGATTTAGTGTGGCAGGTTCCTGCTCTCTGCTTCTGAATTCCTCTCCTCTTTGTATCATGTAACTGGGGATATGAGAATTCAGGCTGTGATACCTTCAGATTCTCTTTCCTTAGTAATAACAGATACCTGACAGCTTATTACTGTGTATATAAAATCGTTTTTCTCATGTGTTTCTTTGCATTTACTGACGCTTCATTTCCTGTGCCATTATTGCTCAAACATTCAGCATTACAAAGTGTATATATTTTCTTTTCTGACTGTCTCAAAACATTTCCAACAGCTGCAGGCTTGACCTGTGACAAGGCAGGGGGTTCCAGCCTGCACACCCGAGGAGCCCCTCCTCACCCAAAACTTCTTACTCTTACCCTGTAATCTCTTTCCATCATTTATTAGTTGACAAGAGGATTTTCTTCCTTATGCAATCAGAATTTTGAGCTTTTAGCAGAAAAATTTTTTGAAAGGCTTTTTGGAAATGCAGAAATATTGTTTCTGTTGGATCTTTATTTTCCTGCTGCTTAGCTCCTTCAGTGACTGCTGCAAGATATGACTTCAGCCTGCGTAAGCAAAACTAATTAACCCTTTTGTATGTTTGTGTTTTTATTAATCCGTGACAGAAATGAGACTTCCTGGCTCATAGCCCCTAGCTCTTCTCAGCCTTCTAAACAAATCTCTTATTCCCTTGGTGCTTGGGCTGATTTAAGCCAAGTTACCAGAATAAACAGTGCAGGATTTCCTGAGTCCAACTGACAGATTCTTCTGAGAACCTCTCCAGCTGTGGAGTGGCTTTAGTGAGGGACATTTAGGAGAATGTTTGCAGCACTTGCACTGTCCCAGGGATCATGGGACATCCCACCTTAGAGTGCACGTGAGTGTTCCTGAACTGAGGAATTCTGAGGTGAAAGCAGCACAGCCCACTGTGGTTAAATACAGGGCTGAAGAGTTCAAGTAATCTCCTTTCAAAGGTCTTAAAACTCTCGTAACATCACAGAGAAAGGTCAGAAGTGCAGGTTAGAAGTTAAAAAGTCCCATAAGAACTACCCAGCAGAGTCCTTCAGGGAATGCTGCTCAGAAGCTGGTTTCAGCACTTTCGTTTTTAAAAAACAGGTTAGTGTCTGCCAGCATGCCCCCAGCTGCCAGGTGGTGTGGAGGTTGTCACCTGTACCCAGCAATGGGAGCCTCATGTCAGGTCTACTGGAGTGGTCCCTGCACAGGCAGCTGCTGCGTGTGGACCTGCACGTAGGATGCTGAGCCAGAGGACCAGTCATTGTGCATTCAAAACAGGGACCTGATGGTAATTGATTTTTGGAGTCCCAGCAGGCAAATGATGGAGAAAATAAAGAACACTTCTCTCCCTGTCAGCAAGTTTCTTGCTAAGTCATCTTAAAAAGCCCCCTGATATACACTTAATACCTGAAAACCATCAGTTGCAAGGATGCAGTAGTGAAGAAGGGACAGACAGACATTCCTTTTGTGTTCCTGTTTGAGTGTTGGGGAAGGAACAACGTGCATTTTGAGCATGGTACTCTCTGTAAGTAATTCCATGCTGTGGAAACTGGGAGAATTCCTGTTTCCTGCCTTAGGGGTGGGGAAGGGCACGGCAGTAAAAGCTAATTAAATATAATCTGTAGAAATCACCTTTAAACATCCGTTCCAGTGTCTGCCTTCAAACAAGATGTTAAGGTTTAAAGTTAGCAAAGCAGCGAGTTCTCCTTCAACTCAAACCCACGGGTGCTGTGGTAGAGTCTCATGTCACAATTTCTGACTTGAAAAGTTACTGAAACTTGATAAAAATACACTGTAAATATCTTTGTCACTGCAGGCTGGAGCTTTGGGGAGCACAGGGTGACCCTGCGAGCAGGACAGCAGCGCTGCCTTGGCCAGGCTGGTACCAGACAGGTAACCAGCTGGTTTGTAAAGCACTTGGGGGCAGGGGGGGAAAAGCACTGACAGAATTAACTGCAAGGAAGCAGGAGATGGTGACACGGCAGGATGGTGGGGATGCTGACAGCAGCTGCACAGCACCCTCAGCCCAGAGGTGACAGTTCCTCCAGCTCTGTGGGTTTGTCTGGCAGCCCAAGGTGCAGGGGGTCACACAGGCTTCCTGCCCAGAGCCAAAACCAGCCTCGTGGGGCACCAGGGGACACCCGGGCACTGGAGTTGGATGATCATCACTTCCTCAGAATGGGACTGAACTGGTTTAAATATTTTCTTCAGGCCTCTGTTCATCTCTGGTCCTCACGAGTGGATGATCAGGCATGTTGCTGCAAGACCCTCTCCAGCCCCCAGCCGATGGTTTATTTACTGCCTCTGGTGTCAGCACAGCAGCTGCTGTGCCAGGAGCTCCCCCATGCAGCTACAGCACCTTGTCTTTTCCTACCATACTCTTACCAACCTCCACCCGCCTGGTTTGTCACATCTTCAGTAGCAACTCCTCCTTATTCCTAAATGCCACTGGACACGCCAGGCAGAGCTGTGACATTTTAGAATGAGTTCTTACCAGTTCATGAGGGGTGAGCACGCCCGTGGGAACATTTTCATGCTTGACTTCCCTTTGGTTTAAAGCTGGAGCTACATATTCTTGCAAAGAGCTCCAGTGATATCATTTTTACCTAGCTCTGTTATCCCAGCGTGACTCTTACAAAGGCAGTGGGAAGGAGTTAACTTTCATCTCTTCCCCCTTTTCTGTTTCCTGCCCACTGGAGCAGAAGCCAGCTCATGAGCACTGAGAGGAGTTACAGGCTGTTGTTTCCTCCCTTATCCTGCCTTCACCTCCAATTGCTCACCCCAATTCACATGCTACACAGAACAGAGATGAAGTCAAAATGCAACCAGTTGCTGCTCTGACAGCCCAGCCTCTTTTCCACCTGGGGTATCATGGATGCAGCCCGCAGGATGTCAAGGTGAAAACATGAACTGAATAGCAGGAGCTGCTGGTACCAAGTGATGTTAAACAGGAGGTAGACGTTGTGTGACAGTCATTATTGTATTGACAACAAGCTCACGACGCAGAACAGTAACAAACACCAACACACCTCTGTGTATTTTTAAGGCAGGGAGTATTCAAGACTGCCAAATGCAGGACGGTGCTGCGTGTCCTGTAGGATCTCCTTCCCCCACCCCAACACTTCACACACAGATGGAAAAGTGAGCAGCTGGGTCCTGCTGGCAGCAGCCATGAGAAGCTGGAAAGGTCAGGAGGGAGGTGTCTCATCCCAGTGTCTGCCATAGCCCCATGGATACCAAGAGCCACCACTCCAGCCTTAGTTACCGCGATACCGATCTCAGTATCGTGTCCTTTGTTGCCAGATGGGCAGCAAGGTTCTCTCGAAAGTCCTGGAGGTAATTGTATTGCTGAAAAGCACAACCAGATCTGTATGAGTGCTCTGTACTCTGGGAAGAGGCACCATCTTAAAAACCTGTTTGATCCCCCAGGATGAAAACTGCACCCTCTAGTCTGTGCTTCCTGCAAATCCTTGGGAATTTTTCACCACCAGGCACAGACTACATGGATCCTGGCTTGTGGTTCCTCATAAAGGGCACACCTGAGCTCAAGGGAACACAAACCATGGTCCTCAGTAGGTGGGAGCTTCATGTCAGAATGCAAAGCTGCTTGATTTGGGTCACCAAGAGTATTGCTCTCTCCATGGTGAGTCCCTGGTGGTGAACACAGCCTTTAGCTAGTGTGATGAGGTGCAACAGTTGGTAGGAACAGATCTTAGGTCAACATCGTGTGGAGTATTAATACACAAGTGTTCAATATGAGATAAAAATGTTGGTCAGCAGAGGCTAAGGACAGAGCATCCACCCCAAGTGGCTGTGAGGGCTTCTAATTGAAACAGTTGTTAATGTCCTTTCCTATCCCTTCCACCAGGGGTCCAAGCTGCTCCCCACCTGCCCCTTTGGTTTGTGGAAAACTGGTTTTAACAAGGAGTTTAAACAAGCTTTGCCTTCCAGAGAGGCTTGGAGCTAATGAAGATGCAGTCTTCAGGCAACTCTCCTCAGAAACTCCTGTCTTGTAAACTTTTGAAATGTCAGCTCCTCTCTCCTGTACACAGAACTGTTTTAAAAGCATAACATCTAGGACTCTTATCAACAGAAATATGTACACAGAGTGGGTAAAAATCCCACCAAAAGAAGAAAAAACCATCATGATCAGCAACTTAAAACCTACATGGAGGTAGGCCTAACACTTCTGAAAAGAAGACTGCCAGTTATCAATGGGATAGCTACAGAGGATGAACATGGCCAGCTGGGTTAGGAAGGTGGAACAAAACCAAGGCAGAAAGCTCAAGCAGATGTCCAAGCTTTGAGGAGAATGTGAGCAACAGAAAGAGACAATAGCTCAGTGAGCAATGGGCAGGGGTGAGGAGGAGAAAGCAACAAGTTATTAACAGTGGTGGCACGCAGGGAGAAGGGCTGTTGAATCCATTAGAGACAGAACAAGATGATCAGCTCAAACCCAAGACAGCAGCAGGGGCACCAGCTGTGGAGCATTGCAGGAAGACAGAAGGATCCCTTAGTGAGCTGAAGAAGAGGACTGCCCGAGCTCTGCACTCGTTTTGACACCTGTGTTTACCTGCTGCAGCCCCATTACCTTGACAGTCTGTATGGCCCCAGATCCTCTCAGGGCTCTGAGGCTGTCCATGGCCTCCTGAGGTGCCAGCGCCTCCGAAAGCTGAAGCAGGAGACAAGCAGCTACTGTAGGGGAAAGGTAAATACACATGTGCTGCTGAGCACCTCCTGCTGTGCACAGCACCACTCTGCACAGCATAGCTTTGGTCATAGGATCCCAGACTGGTTTGGGTTGGAAGGGACCTTCAAGACCATCTAGTTCCAACCTGCCATGGGCAGGGACACTTCCCACTAGACCAGGTTGCTCCAGGCCCCGTCCAACCTGCCCTTGAACACTTCCAGGGATGGGGCAGCCACAGCTTCTGTGGGCAACCTGGGCCAGGGTCTCACCACCCTCACACTAAAGAATTTCTTCCTAATGTCTGACCTAAATCTCCCCTCTTCCAGTTTAAAGCCATTCCCCCTTGGTCCATGAAAACCACTCTAGCAAAACTCGATCTCATCATATCAGAGCCTCAGACCTATTGGATCTTATTCTGAATACAATTCCTTGGCACTGGCTGCATCTGCCTGCTGCTCCTGCCCAAGCCTGCAGGCTTTGGAAACAGGTAGAACCCTCCCACTGTTCCCCTCTGCCTTTCCAGCAGCATTTGGGAGGCAAATCCTAGGCTTTTCAAGAACAACCCCCAGTGTACCCAGTTAATTCCCCTTTGTGTCTTCTGACTGCATTTGCTTTTTTGGCACTATCACCACCCCTTCCTTCTTCCACACAAGAACTAACACCCCTGAAAGCTTATGAGGGGGACACTGGGCTGAAGAAAGATGCAGAGGAATATGTTCATCTCCTCCTTCTCTTGAGGAGGTAATCAAGGAAGAGGGGAAGTGCAGTCCCAGCAGTCAGACAAAACTAACATTTGCAGTGAAAACAGAGAAAAAGTAAGAACTTTATACCAGCCTCACTGAAAGACTGACCCTGCCTGACCCTCCACCCTCTCCCCTGCACACTCAGAGCTATTCCATGACATACTTAGTTGCTCATCACATACAGTTTCCATACAGGCAGCTAATTCTACTACCATTTGCCAGCACCTTTCCCAAGAAATGGGCCCAAGTATATTAACTAGCCTTGCTTCCTGCCATGGCAGTTTGCAGTGTGACCACAGTTGAGCTGCAAGCAGAATTTGGCTCCCTTGGACAGTGCTGTCTCATGAGAAGGGGTTTGAGATGGGTTGATTATTCAGGCTTTGAGAAGGGGAAGGCAGGTGCTTACCAAGACACGAGCGTCCAAGGCCACCATAGCAGCTGAAAGAGAAGAAAGGATTTCACTGCAACAAGCTGTGGGCCCCTGCAACACCCAGAGCCCTCCCAATGCCCTACATGTACTGACAGAATTCTTGCATTACTGTAACCAAGAGGAGCAGTGGTACAAGACAGAATGTAGCTTACAAGGCTGCCTCCCATTTATTCTTCAGACCTTCCTTAGTATCTTTCTAGAGAAACCACACTTTTTAAAGTTCCCCTTTGTTGATGGTAATAGTCCTAGTGGCACTGGAGGGCAGAAAAGGCCATGAACACAGACAATGTCAGTTTTCCTTAAATCCTGCTCCAGATTCAGGCTTTGGTGACAGTTGTGAGCTAAGGATAGCAGGGTTCTGCATCAGCTGGAAACCCACTGCCTCAGGGGGTGTCTGTGTGGGGAGCTATCAGCAGGACCATTGAGGGAACATGGAACTTGGGAAGCAATTCCCTCTACCCGGAGCTCAGCTACAAGTGTCTAAAGAAATTACTTTAAACCTGTTTTGTGCAATTTAAGAGTGAATTTTGCACTGCTGGAACCCACTGAGCCCCTGATAAACAGCCCAGGGGTGTGTTATCCTCTGACAACAGCTGCTTTAACTTAAAACTCTTCCTGTATGCTCCTTTCCAGCTGGGCTAGCAGCATGGTGCCATTCAACATGCACTTTGCTGGAGAGAGCCAGGAGAAATGGGAGGTGCAAACCTTACAAAGGACAAGTTGGCTCCAAAAGGGTGCATGAGGAGAAACAGGCAGCTTTGCACAGCTTGAGCTGACCCTAAAGAATGCAATTGTTGGTGGACAGGATTCAGTTTCAGCTAGTCATGCATCTGGAGAGAAGCTGGTACCTCTCATAGGGGTGAGAGGGAGGCAACCAGAACCTACTGTATGATTGTTTTCCGGTTACTTTCCAGGCAGCTTCTGAGCTCTTCCAGAATTCTGCAGCACTGGGCAATGTCAGGAGCATCCCCATCAGGAACAGGATAGTGGTGCACATGGATCCCATGCTGTTGGTAGGTGTCTATAAGGTTTGGTACTCGGTATTTGAAGAGCTCTCCTCTGGTACAAAGCACAAATATATCCTGGGTCCCATAGTTCTTGAGTTCTTCTGCCAACAGATTAAAACACTTGCAGATAAACAAAAGCCTATCAAGGTTAAGGATAAACAGATAAGCTTCTTGGTACTGATTTTGTTGTTTAATCTTTGAGGTTAGGACAATAGCTGCTTTGAGTAGCATTTCCTTTTACTGTGTCTCTCCCACATCTGCCTTCAGGTAACCCACAAGAGGCAATTTCTCAGTTCAGAGCATTGGGAGAAGCCTCCCTAGGAAGGACATCAGCACGGAGAATGGTCTGTTAACTGTGGCCAGCTTGAGCAGGAGACTGTCCCATCTCCAGCTGGACTATGTCCACACACCGTGGGTCTTTGCTATTAGTCTCTGCTCTTTGAGTGTTTACAGATGAATACTTGGCACAAGTCTTTACAGAATTTTATCTTTTCTACCCAATCTCACTTTTCTCTGGGAACAGATTACAAGTTTGTAATTTGTCCTGGTCCTGGCAGCTTTTAAGGTGCCTTCTCCTGCACAGGCCTTAGCAGAGCTCATAGTTCTAGTGAAACACAGAGTTGCCTGGAAAGCTCCAGCCTGGAAACACCCTGACTACTTATGCAGTATTTGGTAGGGAAGCCACAGAGTGGCACTGCAGAGTGGACAGTGATACTGAGCACTCATAACACACACTGTGCCAAGATATCTGCTGCATCTTCAAGCACAGTGTGACCAAAACCCAGAATGGCATTGCTGTCAGCCAACCCCCCAGGGGGCCTGTACAGAGCTGCCCTGCATTCAACATGGTAGCACACAGACAACAATCACACCCATCACAGAAGTGCCAACACCACACCACTGTTTTAAGTACCTGGTGTCTGGATCACTCCAGACTGTGCCAAGGCAAACCTCTAGCTTGCCACTAACTTCTGCTTTCAGTTTACCTGCATGTTGTTCTTGCCCATTACGTGGAAGACAGAGACACTGGCCAGAAGACTCACCTATATCTTTCTGAAGATTTCTCCTAACATCCTTAAACCTGCAACCTAAAACAAGTTGTGAATGACAACTGCTGCTTCAGGTAAGTGACAGAACACAGACAACCTGCCCCCAACACCAAACAAGCAACAAAGCCAAACCCCGAATAAAACATAGCTCTTACTTTTGCAAAGTAAGTGCAGAAGACAGTTTAAACACCATTATCTGCTTAATGCTGTAATGTAATAGGATTTAAAAAAAATCTGCCCAAGGTTTTAAGCTGCTGGGCATTTTCTGGATGAGAAGTTGTGTGTATTAAAAGTCAGGGTACAGCTTAAAAAAGCTCACAAGACACAGGAAAAAAAATAACCCAATCAATAAAAGGGCTGGATAGAGATCACATAAGAGTTGTCTGGTTGACTGGTAAAAAACTAAGTGGATAGGTATCACATAAGAGTTGTCTGGTAAAAAGCTAAGTTCTCTGTTCTGTCATAATCACTACAAATCACATTAAAAATCCTCCTTCTATTCAATCTTCAGTGTATCATCACTTTGAATTTTTTTTTCCCCTCGTATCATGCTACCAAGGCATTTTTGCAGCCCCTGCAGAGTCCTGCACCATGATACCCACAGCTGTTGCTTGCTTTGTGAGATGACTTTGCTCAAAATATTTGCACTGTGTCCCTCCTCTGTCTCCCCTCCTTCCCTCACAGCCCCACAGCCTCACAATCCTTACACCTGGCCTGACAGCAGTCAGGATTGTGCATATCTTGAAGCACCTTTTAAAAGCAGGAGAGCAGGATCCTGCAGACCAAGAGCTCCATCAGCAGGGCCAGGCTGGAGGAGAGCATCTGGAGATTAAACAGCTGTTACATGAACAGCTCAGGTAGCTAAAAATAGGATGCATATATTTTTTGGTATACATGTTAACTGGCATTCAAGTGTTTCTGGGATTCTCATTAGCACAAGTAGCCATTGCCCACTTCAAGATACATTAAATTCAAATATTATTCAACATTTGCTTTCTAGTTCTATACTGTGATATTAGTCCCAACCTTGGATTTCTCAGATTTGGGTAAGAAAAGCCGAGTAACTGCTTTAAATGAAGTAGGGGAAGTTCACACTGTCACCACCAGCAGCAAATTCACCTTGGCTGCAGTTTTGGTAGTTAAAAATACAGTGAAGGCTTATATGCTTATTTTTAGATCATGGCCATGGTAGTGCAACTAAGAAGCTAAGGGAGAGTAATACATATAACTGTGAGCACAGCAAGAGTGTAATTTGAGCCAAATATATCTTACAAAGGAATTATTTGTTGGAGCAGTCTTGTAGTGAGCCAGGCTAGAGAGCCAAATATTTTAACTGACAATAGATGACAGTCAGTGTTCTCCTACCACTCTGCCAGATGATCTTGCATCAAGATATTCTCTTGATCAGTCTTAGTATTTCTGAAACATGATGATTCCAGTGGTAGGTGGCAAACCAAGTCACCCCACCAAATAAACAGAACACAGAATTTTGGGGTATGAGATATTACTCCTTTTCAGCTTCAAACCTGCCTGCAAGTTTCAGTGGATGCTTCTTACCTGGAAGGGAACATAATCCTAGGAGCTCAGAAGAGTAGACAGGAGATAAAGACAACCTGCCAGAAAATAAAAGATATAATTAAAAAACCTCAACGGAACATTTTGATAATTTGAACAGAGGTAACTTGCTACAAGACATCCCTTTTCTGTGGAATGGCAAGAAGAGTTACCTACCTGCAATTTAAGAATAAAAATCAAGTATGCCAGTGTTATTTCTACACCACCAGACAAGGGGGTTACACGTTTGGCAGCGTGCTGCAGCACATACCCCTGCCCAAGAGAAGGAAAACGTTGGCAAATCTCCCCCTTAACACTGAGACATTTGGGCTAGCACGACAGACAGCGACCAGCAAACGCTTCCAAAAACCGTCCTGGCCCCACATCCACTCATAGCTCGCCAGCAACAACGTAAGCCCTTTCCAGGGCACCCCCAGGCCAACCACAACCTGGTTGGCTCTAGCGGGTCACCAGAGCTCGGCACGGGGGTTTTCAGGAAAAAAACCTCCCGTTTTGCGGGAGCAAGCGCCCTTTAAGGTAAACTCCCGCCTAGTTTCTGAGGGAACAGACACCCGGGGAGGGGCAGGGGTCTCACCAGGAGACTGGGAGCGGCTTCAGGTCCTCCTCAGCGGCCTCGTCGTCAGAAGAGTCGAATTCGCCCGCTTGCATCGCGCAGGGCTGCGGCGGGAGGAGAGCGAGGAACTCACCATGGGGCCTGGAACTCGGTTTGCCCCCTGGAGCGGAGGTAACCCCAGGGATCCCCATCCCCACCCCGGGGATCCCGACCCCGGCCCTCACCGGCTTCACCAAGGAGCTGTTCCGCGGCCGCCGCCCGTTTGAACCGTCCCCGCCCATCGGGGCCACCTCATTGGCCGAGCTCCTGTCACCGGATAGGTGTAAAGCCGAGCGGAGAGCCATTCTGATTGGTGAAGCGCGAAGGAAAGGCGGGCCTTAAGAAAACAAAACAGACGCTGGCGGGTGCGCTCTTCGCGCTGATTGGCTGGGGCGGTGTGGCGGGAAGGGGCGGTGTCTCGAGCCCCGGGTGGCCGCTGAGGGCGGGGCTGCTGTGAGGGCTCTGTCAGGGCGGGCCGGGGCGGGGCGTCGGAGGGCGGCTCCTCCTTCTCTTCATTCGTTATTTAAAGGCTTCGTGTTTCTGACTGAAAAAATTAGGCTTATCACTGGTTTAGAGTGAGTTGATTCCAAATTGCACCAGTCCTTTCCGTCTGGGGTGGCGTTTCAGAGATACCTGTAGTGCTGGAAAGCACCCAGCAGGCGTTGGGTATACTCCCCAGACTGCTGCAGCTCTGACCTGTTATTTCCACTTGTCTTTGGTGGTCTTGTATTTGCAGTGGTGCGTTTAGTGCAGATGGGATGTGAGGCGAAAGTTGAAGAGAGGGGAAGGGCCCCTCCTGAAAAGTTGGCCCTGTAAGGTCAAGAATCTCCTTCGACACAGGCTGGGACTGAGGCATGAAGGCAGATGTGAGTCTTCACTCATAGCACACCTGAGGGCAGCGATGTGCTTAAGTTTAGTGGGTTGGAGTGTAGTTTAGTGGCTCTTTTTGGCATTAGCATGGTTTTTGTGCAGGGCCTTCTTGGGTGCAGAGGTGTTTTCGGGGGGCTACCCAGCGCCATGCTGAAGTTTTCTGTGGTCAATTCTGGATGCAGAGAATGTAAGACTTTCTAAAAGCAACAAATGAGCAACACTTTGCTTCTTTAAACCATGAACCGTATCCAGGGCTGCATCAAAAGAAGTGTCATCAACAGATCAAGGGATGGATTCTCCCCCTCTGCTCTGGTGAGACCACTCCCACTCCCGCAGGGCTGGGTCCAGTTCTGGAGCCCCGTTGGGCTCCAGAAGAAGGACATGGAGCTGTTGGAGCGAGTCCAGAGGAGGCCACAGAGATGATCCAAGGGCTGGAGCAGCTCTGCTCTGGGGACAGGCTGAGAGAGTTGGGGGTGTTCAGCCTAGAGAAGAGAAGGCTCCAGGGAGACCTTAGAGCACCTTCCAGTGCCTGAAGGGGCTGCAGGAAAGCTGGGGAGGGACTTTGGACAAGGGCAGGAATGATGGGATAAGGGGCAACAGTTTTAAACTGAAAGAAGCTAGAGTTAGGTTAGACATTAGGAAGAAATTCTTTGCTGTGAGGGTGGTGAGACCCTGACCCAGGTTGCCCAGAGAAGCTGTGGCTGCCCCATCCCTGGAAGTGTCCAAGGGCAGGTTGGATGGGGCTCTGAGCAACCTGGTCTAGTGGGAGGTGTCCCTGCCCGTGGCAGGGGGGTTGGAACTAGATGGTCTTGAAGGTCCCTTCCAACCCAAACCGTTCTCTGATACTTTAGCCTAATGTCAAATATTCTGGCAGGAGGAGGACATGTAGCTTGTGGGACTGTTCAGACCTCACAGATGTCCACTCAGCGTTGCTGTTTAGGTAGCTGACTCACAACTCCGTGCAGAAGGAAAGCTGGAGGTGGCTATAGTGTTTGCTCTTGGACAATCTCATGGAAAATTCAGACTTAAAGCAATTAGAGATGTCCACATCCTGCCCTTGCCATCGCTCTCTTTTGTACTGTTGCATGCAAATAGGTTTTAGGGCTATTGCAAGGAGTTTTTTATCTTAGCCTAGGGCATTTTAGCAGACCTCTTTTTGCAGTATTTCTGGTTTCTTTCCCAGTAACTCTGGCCATTAATTAGTAGGAAGAAATGCATAAATTGATAGTGTGGAATTTTGTTTTTAAGAATTGTATTAAGGTATTTCTACAGTCTCTGCTTAGATGTGTAGAACTGTGTTGTGAAGGAGCCAGGCACAAACAGTGATTGTTGGCATTGATCTCGAGGATAATGTGTGGTCATGGGGACTTTTAAAGGTGTTGCTTGAAGTCAAAAGTTTGGTTTTGTACAAATTCCTTAAGAGGTTTGATTATGGTGGGATTCTCAGGGCCAGTGCAAGATCTCCAGGTGTGGAGATTTTAGATTTTAGTGCTACATTAGTTGCATTAGTTCCACAGCTGGAGGTTTTAATGAAACCTGCCTGAGAAGGATTGTGGAAGCAAATTGTTTGGTATCACAGGATTTAGGGTAGGTTCAGGGAATGAAGAAACAGATGATGAGAGGCTCAAGGAGAAGACCTGTTTATTAAAACCCAGAATATGATAGCAGATGTACAAAAATTACATTACTGAGCATAATGGAGAGTTAAAACCATACAGATGTTGCCGACTAAGATGAGAAATGGGAAGAAATACGTCCTAAGAATGGAGGCAGCATGAGGACAGTGAGCCACCATAGCTGCAAACATCACTTTATTAACTGCAGCTGCTGCATGAAGGAATAGGTATGTTGTTTGCTTTTGTTATGTGTCTTTTTAGCTCTGACCTCTTTGGAAATTATGTGCAACACTTGAACTGCTTGATATAGATGTGATATTTGCTGTATTTTTTCCCCCTGCAATTGATTTTGCCTGTTCATGTGAAAGGTATGACAGATTTTTAAATCTGAGGATTATATCTTTATGGAAGCATTGATATGGGCCTGATATATTAAAAAAAAATAGCAATAATGAAAAGGAATTCTCTGGAGTTTGTGTGCCTTCATGTGGCAGAAATCAGTATGGTATGACATGGAATCTGAAATGGTAACAACAGCTGGTAACAGCAAGGAGTCTGCAAAATGTCAGGCTAGAGCTTTTGGGGTCTGCTGTGGCACAAATGGTCTAGTATCTAAGTGTGAGATCTGAAGTAAAAGTAGGGAAGAAGGTTAATGAAAAAAACAAACAAAAACCCCACAAACCTGAAGAGGTCCTGTGAGAGTCCTTACTAGCCTAGAGATGCTGAAGCATTAGATGACAAATACTATGCTTACTAGCTGAAAAGCTGTTGGGGGTTGTCTGTTTCCTAAACTGAGCAGTTGCCCAGCACGTCAGATTGTAATGTGCTGAAGCACCTAGAAAAGCTTGTTTCTGGTGTGTTTTATAGGAAAGAATAACAGGAGTTTGTCTGCAAGAAAGTGTCCCTTTTGGCTTATAAAAAGGAACACATCAACATCAAGGCTTTACCTTCCTGAATATTTTGTCAGTTTACAGATTGGAGGCCTGTGTAAAGTAAAAAAAAAAAGCAGTCACAGGGATGGGCTGAAAAATATAGTTTGGAAGGTTTATTGCATTGGTGAGAGAGGGTGATGAAGAAGGTGTGATTTAACCAGAATTTTAATTGGGCTTTTAGATGAATGGTTGGGCCAGGAACTGTTGTCTACAAATACCTCATGGAAGAGTCTAAAAAAGATGGAGACAGACTCTTCTTAGAGGTGTGTAGCAGAAAGAGAAGAGACAGTGGGGAATCTCTACTCCATGTAAGACTTGCTTGCTGTGAGTTTTGACACCAATAGCAATTTCAGTGATAACTCTGTGCTTACATGGAGGCTGCTTGGAGTTAGGTTTTTTTGGTTGGCTTTTTGCTTTGAGAGAGACAATAATGCTTATGTTATGTGACATAAGGCACTTATGCCTTTAATGCAGTAATAAATACCCTCCAAGAGATATTAAAAATAATTTACAGTGAGGTAAGTCAAACAGCAACATTTTCTGAGGAGCCCTGTGGCCCAGACTTCAAGTACATGTCTATAGGATGGGTTTGTGGTCTGGCAGCAAAATCTCTGTACAAAATCTGTCATGTAAGAAAATGGTGTATGAAAATCCAGACAGGTCTGGTGGGTTAGCTAAGGATTTTCTGGTGGACCCAGTTGTGACTGCTGGGAAAACAATCTTATTCAAACCGCTCTGGATTTCAGGTCATTTTTATTTCTAATTTCTCAGCAAACAGTCAAACTCCTGGGAACCAGCTGGCCTTCAAGTTTTACTCTGGTTATACCTGACTCTCATGTCTGTGTGCACCAAACCAAGGACAAAGTGAAGATTTTTATACCCCTAATTCATAGCTTGTCATACTGGTAACATGTTAAAATTCCAATTGGCAGACAAGTACAGTTAAACCTAAGCTGGTTTTGCTGTCCATGGGTCAGGGGACGAGCCCTCAGCCCTGGGGACAGCAGAGTAGCTCATATTTGTAGTCCTTTCTATCTGCTGTTCTGCTCTCAGGTTTCCTGCATGAAATAAATAATTGATTTACTTCAGGTGAAAGCCTGGGGGTGAGTTAGTGTGTATGCAGTGCAGACAGCCATGGACTAGTGTGAAACAAGGAGTGAGCAAACTTGATGGCATTTAGTTGCAGCACAGATCTTGATCAAAGATAAACCTTTAACAAACAAGCTATGTTCTTTTCCTACAAGGATCCCAAATGAGATCTGGAATGTCCAAACCATCCAAATAATTTTAAGATCATTGGTAACTGATTATTCCAAGCAACCATCTGTAATGCCAAAGACTTGTTAGTCACCTCTCATGTCATACCTCAGTTACTGGAAGTTGTAAGACTAATTAATACACACAGTGTTCCAAGAGATGCACTGTAATGTCTTTGGGAGCACTCCACTGGTGAGATCACCAAAGATGATCCCATGGGGCATCATTTCAATTTTTCAGATTGTTGTTTTGGGAGGGGAAAAAATAATGGGTAGAACAGAGTTTCAAAGTTTTCAAGCATCTTCTCTTCCCCTCCCTTTGTTGTTAAAGTGTATGCTTGTAGGAAACTGAACACCACCACCACTGTTATAAGCTGTATATTGCCCCTCACAACTGATATGAGGGTATGAATGGAAAATTCTTGTTAGGTGAGATGAAACTGTGTGATGTTTGGAGAAACAGTTCTAACCTGAGACACAAAAGAAAACATTAGAATAGCAAGCAGAATTTGGGGAGATCCTGTATGTTTTCCACATCACGACTTAGTTCTTCAGCTGCACTAGAGTTTGACTTGTTAGGGTTCTATTCTAAAACTCTACCAATAAAACACTGAGAAATATTTGTGAATGGTGATTCTCTGCTCCAAGCCAAAATATTTGCTGAGGGCAGGTTCTTTACAAGGTATGTTCTTTCAGAATAACACACAACTACCCTCCTACTCCAAATTTTTTGAGGGAACTTTTTTTTTTCCTTCATGCTTGTGTGGTTTTTCATTGCTTTCCATCACAGCCCAAGTGCATTTGTGGCAGACAGCTGGCTGGAAACAAAGCCCCTGGGTTGGCTGTCTTTTCTGTCAATAAAGCTTCAAAACTGTAATTTGTCTGAACAAAACCACCCTGCCTACTGAGAACAGCCTTTGCTCGTGGAGGGACTTACTTGTGAATATGGTGTCATGTGCTGCTGCTTCTGCCACAGGACTGGGTTGAGGGATTGTTTTGCCAGGATAGTACTGTGGAGTTAGGAGTTGAAAGACAGACAGAGGGGCTTAGGCTCCATCTAGTCCTAGAATCCTCCTTGTCTATTGAATTAAAACCAGAACTGAGTTTTGGCCCTAAGGCTGGTGATGAAGAACAATGTTATAGAATAACTGCTGAGGACACAGGTAAATAAAATAGTATTCTATGCAGTTCTGTAATGGTTACTGGCAATTGTTAGTGGAGATGAACCTCTGCATTTCTAGACTATTATTGAGACTAATTAGATAAATGTCACTGGGATCAGGATAATTTGAATTACAGTCTTCAGCAAATCCCTGTTTATTCTGGTTTGAAATGTGAAGCCTTCTATAGCTACAGGGAAGGTCTAGTGCTATTTGGAGTTGAGAATTGTGCCATCCTGTGCAGCTGGCATGAGATGGTTCATGTTTCTTGTCTGCTCTTCTTTTATCACAGTTTTCTCATTTATATATTTTTAAAAGATTCATTTTTGTTTGTGTTAAATACACAAGTTATACTTAATGTGTTAAAGAAAGTTTTGTAATGGTACCTTTGTTTTGTTTCCATGACTTCTTTCTGCAGTTGTCTATTCATGATCTTGAAGAATCCTATTTTAATACAAATGATTATTTAAAAGCATAATATTCCCTACTGGATGATCCCTTTTGTATTTCAGACTGAAATTGCCCGTTAAATGGAGTAAAAACTAAAAATATTTTTAACTCAGTTTTTAGCACAGTGTGGTTTGATTATATCTTGACTGTATGTGCCCTACCAGAATAAAATAATAATCACAGTTAAAGGCAACAATGCAGAAATCAGTCTGCAGCAGCTGTGCCTTACTGCTGCAAAGCAGGTTATCTGTGGGTATCTGTATCACACTGCCTGTGCAGCAGCACAGCTGCCTATTCAGTTACCTGATTTGCGAAGGATAAAGTGATATCTGCAACAAATACAATGCTGCCCATGCAGTTGAACATCAAAAGTTGGTCACTGGCTTGACAAACAATATGGATTGTTTCTATTCCAAGTTAAACGCGGCCACGTAGAATTTGTTCTTTTCCTCACGGGACCTACTTCTTTTTGTTATTGTCCAGGTAACCCTTAATGTCTACTAATAATTACTGTAAAACTTTTGGTGGGTGGAGATCGTGTTGCAAGCAAAATCATTTGGATTCTTATTAATTATTTTTCCGTATTTGTGGTTTCTGATGAATGTGAAGTTTCAAAGCAATGATCAAACCAGGGTGTGGTGGATATGGTAGGAAAGAAAGTAAGAGTGAAAGAGCAGAAAGGACTTTGAAGGCCAAGTCTTTAACTGGTAAGGGTGCCAGATTTGGTGGCTGTCCTGGTTTATCCTAACTGGAGATCATATTCTCCCTAGGAAATACTATTTCTGTTTTATCAGCTTCCTAGATAATTCTTTCCTATTTAACATTGATCCAGCTAATATAATATTGAACTTTAAAAATGTATACTGCCTTCATGAAAGAAAGACGAAATGGCAAATACTGTATGTAGAGGAGTTTTTTTTTTTCATTGCACTTATGAAGTTGCTCATAAGGCTAGAGTGAGTCCAGGGCTTTTGTGTGTTTCTGGCTTGGTCTTCCAGACTTTGTCTTCTCAATGATATCAAATACTTGGTCAGTGACAGCACAGGTTTTTGCAGTAGTGATGATATGAACTCCCAGACAGACAGCTGAATTATTACCTCAGTCATTGTGAAAACTGCAGGAGGTGAAGTTTTGAGTGAGTGCCTGTGAAATCATTTAATAAACCGTGATGAAGATAAAGGAACCAAACCAAATATTTAATAAATGGACTAAGTTTCAATTATGTTTAAAGCTTGATAGTCCAGGAAAGTTTTTGAAGTTTCTGGCATAGTGGATCTTTCATTTTTTTCCATGCTTGTCAAAGGAAATATTATCAGAGCACAGGACTGACTAAATTTACATGTTTTCTTTCTCAATTGTTCATGTTTTTCAGAGAGTTGTAGTGAAAACTAGCTACAATCTCATCAACTGGGATGACTTATGAGATACTTAAACATTCCTAGTCCAGGTTTTTCAGCCCAAGGCAGGATTCTAAGCTATCAAAATGCAACTTGGAGTGGAAAAGTGGCATACTAACAATAGCTACTTCCTGCAAAGTGTGAAATCTGATTTCAAGGGACTCACTCTGGGAGGGCAGAGGAATGAAGGGGGGATGTGGTTGAAGTCAGTGCCAGTGATTAGTATCTGTATCTTCAGTGACCAAAAAATATTGCTGTGTCTTGCTATTTGTGTCTGTGGAAATGTGTGGTGACTGTAAGAAATGGGGGTTAAAGCACTGGATGCAATGTCAGAGGGTTCTTTCTTTTCTCAGTGCTGTAATCATTTATCTCAGCCTGTTCCCTTTAACTGTGTTTTGCAAAGAAGGGTTTGCCCTGAGAATGTTAGTGGATAGAAGTTACTAGAGTAGGTCCAAAAAGAAAAACGCAATTTGAAAAAAAATAAAGTAGAAAGGAATTTTATTTTAAAGATTTTGAAATGCAATAGGGTTATCAAATTATTTAATTAATCTCCTGTATAATACGAGCTAATGAATCCCACTGAGTCATCCCCATAGTATTGTTGAAGACTAGACAAAAGGATAGCAGTGATCAGGAGCTAAAGTTGGGTGGTGATGGCAGGGAGGTCAAAGTGCCATCCATGCCAGCAGCTTGAGCAATGGAAGGAAAATGCCTGGAGGAATTACACCTACACGCTGCCAGCAGGTATGTCATTTCTTGTGCTGGGTGTCTGCTCGTTTCCCTGCAGAGAGATTCATCCTGGCTCCAAATGTGGTGATCATAATATCCATAGGCAAAATGCATCACCTCAGCACTTCATCCAGCCTCTCTGAAGCTCCATCTCCAGCTGTGTCCAATGCTTTACGAAAGCATTGATATGAGCTCAAGAATAAACCTGTGGTGAGACAGGTTATGCAATCTTCTAGTTACTTTTTTTTTTTTTAACCCAAATCTTGCACACAGTAATTCATGATTCACTTGGAATGTATTTCATCCTTCCCCTCAGCATGAAGTTGGGTTTCAGTGCAACTCATGTTTTTTTTAAGTAGGTTTAGGTTTGATCAGCAGTTAGATAGAAAAGACTGTTGGAAAGCTCAGCAAAATGTAGCTGGAAGTGTCATCTTGAAGGTTTCATGGTGCAGGCTTCATGGAGTCTGTGATAGCAAGGAAACATTTGAAGAACCAAAACAACAAAAAACCAGATGGATTACTTAAGCAGTATAGAAGATAAAAGAACACTACTGCAAGTTAATAAAACATCCATTGAGGATGATTTTAGATTAAGGGAATAAAAACCCAAGTTAAATGTAAAGTGATAGTGACACAGCTAAAAAGATTTTGAGGAGTGAACTCCCTGGAGACACAAAACTACTAACATGCTTTTTCCAGTTGTATTGGAAGCAAGAACTTGCCAGAGAATTTTTATGGCCTATTGAGAGTGGTGTAAGAGGAGTCCTTAATGAAAAGAAGGTTGAAGTTGGAGACTAAATGAATTATTTGAATCAATGTTCTTTGCAGAATAGCTTAGGCATCTTCCAAGACTGAAGTCTTTCCTTATTCAAGATGTCTCTGAGGAACTGCCTCAAATTATAGTGTCAATAGAAGAGTTTAAAAATAAAATTAAAAAAAACCACCAAAAACCCACAACAAAATTAAAATAAAGGAGGTATGGCTAGAAGTAAAAGGTGTTCACTCAGGAATTTCAAAGGCATCACCAAACTGCTCTGGTATGCTGCTACTTTCTCTCTTGAAATCAAGTGGAGATCACTGGGATGGCAGGTGGGGGACACTAAGCTGGCTTTTAGAACTGAACTAGCAAGAATCCAAGAGGCTTACATCAGTCTGACTGCTGTATTACATTGGTCAAAGGTATAATGAAATCAGAAGTAACGGGCACTTGGGCAAGGAACCTATGATGGCAAAGAGTAAACACTGCTTTTCTAGAGGGAAATCAGGCCTCAAAGATCTGTTAATAGTTTCTTTTTTTTTGGAAAGAATCAAGAAGTTGCACTCTTTTGGTACAATTCTGTTGGTTACTACGATGCTTTTGACCTAGTTCCATTGTTGGCTTAGTGTGTCTTCTCATTTCTCCATATGATTTTGGATTTATGGGCTTATTGTTTGTAAGCAGGTTTAGAACACGTGAGGTAAAGACGCTTTGTGATGTATGCTAATACTTACTTAAGGTTATTATCCTGTGGAGCAATCCATATCTTTTCCTGTGAGTCTGGAAGGCATTGAATACCAGCTCGGGGGCAAAAAAAAAGCCTACGAGTAGCAAAGGGCAAGCACACCATGCAGATGGTCCTGCATCAGCCTCCCTGCCCTCAGAGTTGTGTACCGATTTCAGAGAGGAGAGGGTGTGTAAATAATCTTCCTCCCGTTCTTGGCAGCATCTTACCGTGGAGTTACTGCTCTGTGGTCACTGAGTTCAGCAGCTTGCTTGGCAGGGAGGGAACAACTCCCAGGCTGTGAAGCAACCGAGGTTTGCAAAGCATCTCTGGAACAGGAGCTTCTCATCTCGGTAACGTGCAGACTTCCTCCTGCAAGGGTGAGCCTCCCTAGTTTTACTCTCGCCTAAGCAGTAGAGGGCGATCTTGTCTTAAAAATTTAGACTTTGCACCTATCGGTGCCTTTGCTTTACAAGTTGCAGAAAGAATGAAGGTTTTTATCTCTAGAAACATATAGGATCAGATGTCTGTATTATTCTCTGTAAATGTTATCTTAGTTAGAGATACCTGCAGTAGCTATCAGGTTTTACACCACACAGCAACATTACTCTGTATTAAGTGAGAATTACTGAAGTAAAACCTTTATAATACTAATGGACCAAATAATAGAATCCACTGTGCAAGAACACCATAGAATTCTGCTGTAATTGGGCAATACCCGAGAAGAATTCTGAAATTAATATATTTTTTTAGACTTTGTTGCAACATTTTGATTCGTGCAATGTAGATACGGCTGGTAATTATGATTTGATTTAGTATATGACATGAAAAACAGGGAAACAACATTCTAAATGTATTCTGTAAACTTTCTGTACTGAAGGTGTCTGACCTTTTTCTGTATACAAGGAGGTTTCTGACTGTAAATTGAGGTGCTATGCCAGCCTCTAGTATCCAGGTGAGTAATTCTCTTTACACACACTATTCTTATCAGCATGGACAGTCTGCAATAGTAAAAGCTAAAAGATTAATGCTTAAGTTATTCTGACACACAAAAAAAGAAGCACATGACTGGGTAGAGTGTTGTACTTCTGAATTTTTTTTAGTGGTTTTTAAACCGTTTTTTAACACATTTATTTTTATTTTTTATAACATTTTCTATTCCTTACATATCACCTGGAGACTAGTGTGCTAAAGCATTTGGTCACTATGAAGGAGAATGACTGAACTATTGTAGATGGCCTGTCTTGATAAACTTCTTTGTCAATCTGTTGCAAATGCCCTGCATCTTCCAACTGGGCTTTCCTCTCACAGCCCTGTGATAGTTCCCTATGGCTCCAGGATGGAACAATCCTAGGCAGTAAAGAGATTGAGATAATGACAGTCCATGGTGACAGCAGGGCTGGCAGAGCCAGCCTGGGGGAAGAAAGACACATACTTGCCAATAGAAATACCTCCATCCTTTGGGAATTGTAGCTTGGGAATCAAAGCTGACCTCATAGGCAAGAATGATGGAGAACAAGCTTTTGATTTATGACTAGATGAAGCTCAAAGTCTGCCCTTCTGATCCTTCTTTACAACACACCTTTTGTATTTTATATGAGCTCTTTCACTTTATTCTCAGAATGTTATCTCCTGGGGTATCGTTTTTAAGTCTTTCAGTGTCGTAATAGTTCACTCATCTCCTTCATAGCAGTTCTTTTTGAATGAAGCTAAAATCCCATTTTAGTATCACAAATAAACTGTAATTTATATTCAACATGACTGATAAGCTGCTTTGCTTTTTGTTGTTTTTTTTTCCGTGATTTCCTGAAAGCTTAAACATATTTGCTTTCGAGACCGCATCTTCATCTAGGGAACCTCATTTGCATTCACTGGTGCCTTGGCTGCCTCAAGTACTTATTTGCCCTTGAATATGAAAAAAAGTGCTTTTTTAAAACTGAAATTTATGGGTCAGATCCTTAGTAAGATGTTGACCTCTGCTGAGTTCAATGAAGCTGTGCTGCTTTTCACCACCAATCTCTAATTAAGGCATCCACTGTAATGATTGGAACAGTATGTCCCTCTGCTCCAAGCTTACTATTTACTACCTGGTCACTTTGCCTTATAGGTCTTAAGCAAAATTGTGAACTCCCTGAAAGTCTTAAAAATACCAGTCTGCAGCTAAATCTTCTTAGCTTGTTCTTGTCCAAGTTACCAGTTGTTCATATTTTCCTAATCTTTGCTGTGTCCTCTGTGAGAAGCCATAGAAAGGGCGTAAAAGACATTTGCAGTGGTGTCATGTATAAACGGGGAGGACCATGACAGCACAAGATGAAGAGCAGCTTTCTGAGAAGGAATGTTTCTGTGCATCGGCTGTGTCGTATCTGTGCTGAGGGTGTTTGTGTTTCCATATATCTGTCAGTCTGTCTGTCATCTGCCTGCCTGTCTTCCTGACTTATACGACTGTTGATAAATATGCTCCATTGGTGATTAAAAGGAAGTGACCTCATAAGTTTGTCTTTTCAACCACAAAGGTTTGGTTGTAACGTGACATTCCATCCTATTACTCTGGTTTACACCAAATTCAACAACTTGTGGCCTGCAGATACTCAGTATAAAGAGCAGAAAGAGACTGACCTTGACAACCTCATTTCTCATTCCTTTCTTGTTATAGGTAATATAGCTGAAAATGTGGTTTTAATTATAGTACTAATGAAAACTGAAAATCCAGACAGACACTTGACAAACTCTGGTACGCTTTATATTACATTTGTGCTAACTACAAAGTATCCAGCTGGGTGTAACATTATATCTCTTTTCCTTGAGCATCCGCCTGACTTAAGCTGTATAATTAATGTGTACTTTGGCTGGAGGTCAGCTTACAGTTGGTTTTTTTAGAATTTTTACATTTTTTAAGATGTTGTAATGAAACGAATATGTTTATTACCTCTGTGCCTGCGTTCCCTAGGGGGAGTTAATACCTGTGGAGGAGCACTGGCTGGGAAAACTTGAAAAAAATGCTTCTGCCAGCTGAGTCTGGTGCATCAGAAGTCTGTTTTCAAAAGTAGGTGTAAGAAATGGAATCAAAGAATGTAATGCCCACAGATGTGTTTAACTTTGATTCACCTCCTTTGTATGGTTTGTTGATTTTAAGTTATGAGACTGATACGCAGTTGCCCAAAGTAGAATTTGTGAAGGGATTTCTTTTATTTCTTTTCTTTTTGCTTTGGAAAGCACTTTGTTTTCAGAACTCACCAACGAGAAACTGATGTTCTCAACTGGAGCCAAAAGCACTAACAGCAGGTTCCCTGCCAAGCCCCACCAGTGCACCTTCATCCTGGACTGTCTTAACTCTGCTATTCCAGTCGGGCATCCGACTGCACGAGCATGTGTATGTAATCGTGTTCAATTAAATGCTGGTTTTCACTATATGGGCAAATGCTCTCTTGGGGTCAGGCTGAAATTAGCTTTGAAGCAATTTTATTGTGATGTAAGGCAAAGTAGAAATTGAGTTGCAAATGATAAAAATCCCAAGACTTGGATTATGCTGCTGTTTTCAAGGACCTGCTGTGGAATCTGAAATTTTTCTTAAAAAAAATATGACTGTGATTCTTAAGCCAAACTTCCCCAAAACATTTCTGACATGAAAGGAAATGGCTGCTGCAGTACAGCCACACTCGCAGCAGGGGCTTCAAGGTGTTACTCTTAGAAATGAATGCATAATGATTTTCAAATGACCTTTTCTGGCATGTTCATCTGGCTATTAATGTGGTTTGATGTTTTGTGCGAATGCACAAAGGGCCTGTCCACACAGCCTATCTGCAGCTGCTCTTCAAACTTGTTTGGTGATACAGAGCATCTGAGGAAAGTTTGCTTTTTCTCTAACAGCCTCAGATTGTTTCTGCTTTCTCTTTTTGTCATCACAGAGACAAACAGGGATGTGAAATGAACAGTTTCTTCTAAAAAATTAATGAGCAGCTTTGATAATGTTTCATTTTGGGGAGACAGGCTGAGTCTGACTGATCAAAAGGTCTCCCCAGAACAATATAGCTAACAGGTGATTGTTTTTGAAAATTGCCTTTCTAAAAATGATTAGTGGGTAGGGTTCCTCAAAGGCTGTTCCCTGTCATGGAAGGTATTTTGGAAAATATGATGCTAAAGTGATTTTATTTGTTCAAAGGTGTATATGCATTTGTGTTCCAGAAGCACTGAGAGTCCTTGCCTGACTTCAAGCCCTGTAGGACCAAGTGCTATACTTGACATGCAGAGTGAGTCACAGCCTTTGTTCCAAGGGGCTGTAATCTTAAGAGACACCAGAGGCAAAGCCCAGCCCCTCTTTCTGCCACAACTGCTGAACTGGTTTTCCTCATGTTTTGTGAGTGCCCATTTGGCATGAGGGAGATGCACCGGCATTAATTGAAGGCATTTCCCATCTCAAAGAGGAAATAACACCTAGTCTCCAGTTAGTAAACAGTTCAAAAAATGAATTAAACCAGATGTTGCTGAGCTCTTGGTATTGACACACATGGTAGCACAGCCTTTAAAGTGTCCCTCCTGTGGCCTCTCTAGTTATATTAAGATCTTATTTCCATCCTATAAACATTTAGGAGAATGATTAAGCCACAGTACCCCATTCATATCCCATGTTATGCCAAGAAAAGTTCATGGCTGCATTGTCTCTTGAGTGAAAGTGTGCTGGATGGGTAATGTAATGTTACTTATTTGTTATTCCATTAGCTGATACTAAACAGACTTACAGGACAGAAGTACCCAAAATGGTTTAATGTTTGATATTTGTGCATTATTGTTGTTCAGCTTGTTTTCTCCCTGTGCTAATTTGGACTCTATTTCTCCTTCACTTTAGCCATTCTACTGAATAGAATTTGTACTGTGTGCGGCTGTGCAAGCATGAGCTGATGGGCCTCTGTGCTAGGATTGAGGGCAACCACCTGCTTGGCTGCAAGGAGTAGAACAAATATTTCTCTCTGCCTGTTTGGGTTTCCTGCACTGAGTCTGGAGGACTCTAAGCTGTACCTGTGCATCTTTGTTGCCTTCCTTGGTGACAGGCAATGAGATGCTGCCATTTAAATCTTTGAGATGTCTCTTCCATTTTCATTTCCTTTTGTCATCAGAGACACAGAGTTGCCACTGAATTTCTTGGAGATGGAAATATTTTGCTCAAGTGAAGGCTCCAGTCCTAAGTGTTCTGCATTTGGCCTCCTTGATATCAGCATCACAAAATGAAGCTGTTCTGGCAACTTGGAAAAAGTACTAAATGTTCTGATTTGCCAACTCATAGCAGTATCATAATATTATGCTTGTCATATGATATGTGTGTGTTGTATCAATCATGTATTTATAAAAGCTATAAATAGAAAAAAGGAAGGTCAGCATGACAGCATCTTGCACAGTACATTTCATTTTGAGTTTTGGGTTGTTGAATTCGACAAGATGTTTGTGCTTTTGACTTAGGTTGTGCAGCAAATGGAATTTACTGAGGTAGATCTCTCAGATGTAGCAGTGTTTTTTATATAGCATTTCAGAGGAATGACTGGAGGAAAGCTGAGACAGTTTTCTTTGATGGGAACAATATTGGAAAACAGATCTGTCTAGAGTGAAAACAAGAATCTACATGCCTTACTTTACTGCTGCCATAGTTCTTTAGAAATGAAATGCATGTTCCTGAATGTTTTGTATTTAGATCTCTGATTTACTTGAGTTTGCAAAGCTGTGGGAGGAGATATAGATATGTTTTTAAGTGTGGCTGCTGTTTGTGTTTTATTGTTGGATGTGTTTCTTGTCTGTGTGGGGTGCTGTGTGTCTGCACCTATTGATACATGCCTGTCCACACAGATGTGTTCTCAGCTGCAGTGTGGAGATAGGCCGCTGACTGGCAGATGCAGTCAGTGCTTCATTCTCTGACAGCAGTTTTCAGGCTCAAATAACACCCTGCAAAACTTTACCTGCTGGTACTATCAGCTATTCAAGGGTGGCCTCAAGGAGCAAAGGCAGGATGCAGTTCCACTGAAATTGGCAAGCACAGTTTTGGGCAGCCGGACAGCTCCCTTTTGACCACAAAACTGAAGAGGATAAAAGATTTGAATTATCCTCAAAATCACTAGTGCTGGCTGCATGTTCCATGACACAGAGAGACAAACATCAATGCTTGTCCAGAGGAGTTTATAGTTTAGATTACAAAGTCTGTTTGCATAATATTTTATACTATATGCAATATCAGCTTGAGCCTGGAATTTTCTCTTGAGCCAATTTGTACAGATTCATACCTGTTCTCTGGTAATTTACTTAATAGTTGTATAGTACTTGGGAAAGGAACATGTGAGGAAGGACACTGAACATATTTGGCTCTTGAGCTCTAACTCTGGAGGACAGATATTTCCTAACTAGAACCCTGTTGAAGAGAATGAGATGGAACCAATTCAACCTTTGTAAAATTAGGGAGAAGAGGTACATTAATGCAATATTCTTTTGTCTGCAAGACCTGCATCACCTAAATTCTGGGATCCATTCTTCCATTGTAAAACAATGTAGAGTTTCACCAAGTGGTAGTTCTAGTAATGACAGAGTTCAGCACTAACCCCTGGCAGTGTACATTCAGCATGGCAACACTACACTTTCTGGTCCTTTGAATGATGATACACGTGGTGGCCCCTGAGTTACGTGTGGAATAGCTGCGGTGCGAGCTGATGGGCTATTTTGTACCTTGGATGCAGAGTTTTTATGATGGCCAATACTCTGAAACTCGTTTAGGCAATAAATTTACTTGCCTTTGAGTTTACAAGGCAATAAACAGTTGAGGCCTTTGACCTCAACATTTACCAAATACATTTGCAGCAGTTGTGTTTATTGACCACTATTTATAGGGAAGTATTTTATACTGAATTTCACATGTGAAAGAGAACAGTTTAATTTTGCAGACCTTACTCATCTTTCTGATTTCCGTCACTACTTCCAGCCTCTTGAATATCTGAAGTTGCAGGTTAATGTTACAAAATAGTTACTGACAAAACAATTAATTGAAAGCTTTGTGCTAGATTTCTAGAACTTGCTCTCTTTATTTTGCTTGACTGAGATGAAGGTATACACATCACATTTTGCAAGGCATTGTATAAGGTTAATTTTACCTTCTCTTATTAATGTTAATAGGTGTTCAGTAACTTGAGAACACTCCCTTTATTATAACATGAAGTGAAAAACATGAAAATAACCACAATAATAATACTTTAAGCTCCTTTTCCTGATTTGTAGGGAGCTGGGGTTCTCTTATATTCTGATGAGTGGTTAGCACCATGCATGTTGAGGCTTCTCTACACAACCAAAATGTCTAGTGACTGACTAGTGTTTGTTGTGTATTCATAAAGACTAGGAACTCTGTCCTGCTCTGCAAAAATTCCTGCAGTTGAGAAATGCCTCCCATTTAGGCATGTGTGGGATGGAGAAAACCAGCTGCCATTCCAGGGTTGTTCATAACAGTAAGTGGCAGACCAGCTGGGATTTTCACCAGCATAAAGTCACATAGGCCTGAATCTGCTCTAATTTATACTGTGGATTAAATGAAAGACTGTCAGGGCCTGGGATTCCTGGAAAGCAGAAAGGTAACAGTGCTTTCATCCCTGCCTGCCAGTGTCAGCTGAGCTCATACTAGGTGCACCTGAGTGACTGTTCCCAAAACAATCCCTGCCTTTGGAGTTGATGCTTTTAAAATTGCGCTGGCCCTGGTCCAGCAAAATACTTGAGTTAATGTTTAATCTCAGGCATGAAGTGTGGGACTTCAGCATGACTGCCATGTAAGCTTAAAGATAAGCACGTGCTCAAGTTCCTTGTTGGAAAACGGCCAGCATACTTTCTATCTTGCAGCATCATGCCTGTAGGATTCTCATTTCAATCTGTTGGAACTCTGATTGCTTGAGTTCTTCTAGAAAAATGATTTCAGATGCTGTGGAATGATGGCTGTTCATTCCTAAATAGCTCACCAGATTCTTGCCCCATGTAAGCTGCTTCATGCCAATTTGCAACATTAGAGGATATGCTGCAGAGTTTTGATCAGGAAATCTTTACGTTGTTTTGCAATTTGATGTCTTTTTCCTTTTTGATGAAATATTTATCATTAATATCTTCAGACCAAGTGCAGCAACATTATGAAATCTACTAGAAAAATAATATTTAACCAAATGGCCAGACTTGCAGGTGTGTTACACCAAAGAAGTTTAGAAAGTAGTGTCCTTTGCTTCAATAAATCACCATCAATGGATCCACAGTAGACTGTCCTCCAGTGTTGACTTTCATTTATGTGACACAAAGAAAATGGGCTAATTCTCTAGGATAGGTTTGTCCAGACAGGAAGAGCTTCATACACAAGATGTTTTATGTATTTGGTGTGTTGAATGTTTAAATAAGTAAGAAAAATTCTTTATCAGTGCAGCTCCAGCTTGCTTTGTGAATTATGTTTATGGCCCATAGTGCAGATTCACACACTAGAGATCTGTGGAAATAAGGTAACATGGCACTGACTCACCTTGAGGTGGTGACAAACTGGGGTGGGACCCCACTTTCTTGGCACCTCTGTTGTATGCTTAATGAAGTGGCAGTGACACTGGGCTGGAATGAAGGTCCTCTGATATGAAGGTGTTGGGGAAAGCCTTGTACTTTTTTAGTTTGGGTTTGGATGAGTACCAGAACCCTCTTAAGGAAATCCTGTATAGGGATGCCTAGAAGGCTGCCTCAGTGTGGATATTTGGCTGGATGTAAAGTATAAAGAGGGGACAGGCCCATCAGTCCGTAGGGATGAACTCACACAACTTCGTTAGATCTAAATGAGAGTCAAAGAAGAAAAATGACATGGAGGAGGAGGAGTGTGGAGAGACATCACATTAGCAGCCTGACCGTATGACACTGTAAAAGGCAACTCCAGATCTGTCAGCACAACTGTGTGTGGAGCAAGCCAAGAAGCCAGATGCTGTTCCTGCTGCTGGAAGACTCTTTTCCACAGTTCAGCATTGGGACCTTGCAGTGCAAATCCCTGTCCCGTGTGTGGCCGTGGGTGCAGGACCTTACTCCTGGTTAAAGTAGTGAATGTGGAAGAAAGGGAGGAATTCTGTGCTTACTTGGGCTGATTTATAAGCTAAAATCAAATTAATTGGATTGCACAGGCCGTTTAAAAGAAGGGGGGAAAAGGTACTTTATAATACTTGGTGATTTATATGTTTAGGTAGCAGCATCTGCCTCTGCAGCACTGTCTCTCTCAGCTGTAGTCCTCCCTACAAACGCTTGTTTCTAAGAAAGCATAAGAAAAAACCCCATTAATTTTAAAAGGAATTGTTAAGCTAATGAGAAGCATACTTAAAATCACTGCTTTATCTGCTTCATCTTCCTTTGCATTTAAAACAGTCTTCCTATTTACCTTTGCATGCATCTATCCTAAAGGATTAAGCCTTCACGTGGCACACATCCTGAGTGGTGGAGTCATACTCAATAATAGCCTTTGGAGGCCAGTGGACAGAGATCCCCTCTAATAAAGCCACAGAACCCTAAGGAATTATAACAACATTCATGTATCCTCCTGGCCCGCTGGCTGCTGTCCAGGATCTCTCTGCAATGCTGTGAGAGCAGTCACAAAAGTGCTGTTCTTTGTGGCCCACTCAGACTTACTCAGAAAAGCAGCAATAAGGAAACTGGGCTTTAAATGAATGTTAAAAGAAAAAGGTGCATCAAACAGTAGCTACTGGTCATCAAGTTGCTGTTGACTCTTTTTTGATAAAACTTGTAGACTTCTGTTTTGTGTGTAGAGAATACTCTCATGGAAATTTTTGACTAAATCCTCAAAGTAATGTTTTGTGCTGAAAACCTATTTTTTTTATATAATTAGGGGGGTTATTGATTGAAAGTAATTATTTTCTACTGGAAATTTTTCAGAAAGGGCTACCTTTATTTGACATTTTCAGGAAGGGGAAAAGCACTAACCTTTTTGACAGTAGTTGTAATAAGCTTCTAATAATTTCCTGGCATATTCAGGCACATTTTGCCTTTTATATTTTCATTGTGACCCAGAAATTTGGGGTGGAAGGGAAGAACCGGGTACTCAAATAGCTGGAAGAGGACAGAAAAAAGCACTATCGTGAGGTTTCCTTTGTGAGCTAAATGGAGTCAAATCCCAGCTGCCAGGAAGTGGTTGTCAGGTCTCATTGGTGCTCCACAGAAATTTTCCACCTGGAAGGTGCCCAAAGATCATGTCAGGCTCCTAACAGCACCCTTGTGTTATGGGTGACAGTGTTTCACACTGATATTCTTTCTTTTCCAGGTCAACTAGCCACCATTAGGGACTTTTCGGAGACAATGGTGCCCAGTTTTTGTTAACCACATACTACAGTCTTGCATTAAAACAAACATTGTCCCATCAATCCAAACCATCTCATTTTTGTGTGCTTTTATTTCCTGATAACCATTTCTCAAGTGTGTAACGAGGTCTGCCAAATGATCCAGCATAAGTTTGTCTCCAGCAGTGTTTTTATTAATTTAGGGTGCTAAAATGAGAAAAGAAATTTATATGGGCCAAAAAAATTAAATATGAAAGGAAATGAAGACTGCTGAGGTCTTGGAATCACCACCCTGTGATTACACTGTTTTGCCTTCTTTATTTTATAATAAAATTTCTGCAGAGAGAAAAGGCTGAAGGTGAAACCATCAGTGGATTTCCCCAGTTTTCTCTCTGAAAACCAGAGGAGACAGTGTTGGTATTGCAAGGCACTTATTATTTAATATTGCTCTTAAAGCCTTTGCTCCAGGAGCCACTGAAAGGTCTACCTTTGCCTACTTGTCCATATTATTTACCTTTAAATTCAAGAAACCTTACTCCTAAATCTTTGTTGTTTGAATCTGAATTGATATCCTCAGAAGAACCCAAACGCTTTAAGTGCATATTGCATTGATGTCTGTTCCAACTTTTAAGCTGTTTTTAATTATTAGCACGTCATTCACTCTAATAGAAATGCATTTGTAAGAAAAGTTTGTAAACCCACCAACCAACCCCCAAAACCCACCAACAAACCGAAGGTTTGTCCCTGCTCAGCCTCAGCCCATGCAGGCTAGTTTTTTCTCAACAAACTGAGGAAAGATGAACTTAGTGGGATGCATGGGAGCCAACAGGTTCAGATTCTGGTGGGCCAAAGTGCAGGGAAACAAATTAAAAACCTGAGGACACCCAGAAAAAATAGTCTGGTGGGTCCCTCCCTATTTATTTTGAGGAAAACTGAGCATATCCTGCAGTATAAACTGACATATGTGCATTCTGTGGAGTTATTTCTGTTCATCTTAGCTGAGGGTCTGCCCAAAGACACTAATGAGAAAGACACATCACATGGTATGATTTTCAGGATCGTGCTCCAGATGAGGAAGCCTGAAAGTCTTCCTTGTCTCTTCCAATGTATTAATTTCCTACCAATCTAACTCCATTAACCTCCCAAAGTGCTGGCTGCTCATTTAGTTTATGAATGCAGAGTTCCTGTTTGAAGTAAGGAGGCATGTGTGGCTGGCGTTGATTCCCATCATGTGGTTTGGGAAGCTGTAGACCTAGGTCATACAGGGTGCTGTGCTGCAAGAGAATCTCCCAGAAGTAACTCATGTTCCTCAGCTGCAAAATAGCACCATAACATATTCTCACAACTTAACCTGATGCCAGAGATGCATCACTGGGCACATTATGGGCTTTCCATGGAGCTCAGCTTTTGCATGGTGGTGCAGAAGTGCAGCCAGTTTGCAGTGTCCTGAGCTCTGCTGTTGGTGGTGGCAGTGTTTATCTCTGTTAATAGTTACTCTGTGTCCGTAGGCAAACAGTTCTGCTCATCTTTTAATTCTCGTGTTGCTAAAGACACCTGGAAGATATCAATGTTGTTCTTGGCAGTGATTCTAGCATTACATTAATTACATGCAAAGTAATTAACACTATCTATGGTGTTACCTGGAGCTTTACCTTATAACGCTGTGTTACCAGTTGGTGTTACCATTGTCCCTCTTCAGCTGTTTGGAGGGAACAGCTAAACCCAACTGTGTTGTTTATGAGATTACAGAAAGATACATTTTTGTTTGCTGCTAACATTAAAAATATTTTTTTAAATTATGCTTTGGACAAACACTTGAAATCTGATGTGGAAGTGGAAGTTGTTCTGATATCAGAGGGAGCTCTCTTGGCATCCCTATAAAAATTTTCCCAAATCTGGCCAAGCTGTATGGCTCCCTGAAGATTTTTGTTCACAGATGTTTAGTAAAGGCTTGTTAGAGTTTGGCAGCAAAATTCCCTGAAGTTTCTATCTGAACTGAACAAATTCAGATTTCTCATAATTCCCTTTCTTTGCTGCTAGTGCTGTTTCTGAAGTATACAGGCAGGAGAAATAAAAGGAAGAAGCAGCTGATGGGAATTCCAATGGAGAAAATGGGAGGGAAGTAGAAAATAGAGGTAGCAGGAAATAGAAAATGGTCTGAGTGGAGGCTCCGAGTTCTGTTCTTATGTATCTGTTGTGGAGACAAACTTTTTATCCTCTGAAACTCTTGGAGGTGATGCCAGTAGGACCACAGGAATGCCTATGAGGAAATGAGTAATTCTGTATTAAATGTGGAGTTTAAAGGCCATGTATAAGATAAACCCTGGGGCTACATGTTGAATGGAAGATTAGAAAGAAGTCTTGAAGAACTGCTAGTTTTCTGAATGAGTGAGCACTTCTGCAGTTATCTCCTTGACAACCCTAATTCTTTCCTCAGGCCATCCCTTACCTTGCAGTGAATGAGGCAGTGGTTTGGTGGAAAAAAATTGTGCATGATCATGTAATGAAAACCTGTGTCATGAAGTGCACTCAGAAAAGACCTGAATAAAGTTTGTACAGGCAACCTAAATTTTGGCATTTCCTAACTTCTGAATTCTTGGCTTTATGTAGTCGATGTTATTTTAACATAGTTTTTGTATGTCATAAGTAAAAGTGATGCCTCCAAAGCCTGTATTGCATCCTTAGCTCCAGTGAAGCGTTCCTAATCTTTATCCAAATGAGCCTAAAGGGGCTTGTTTGTCAGACTTCAAGTTAGTGACAAATTGTCCACAGCAGAATTTTAGAAAACAAACCTCATGCCAAATTTACAAATGGTCTTCCAGAAATGCACGTTTTGCATCTTGCCCCTGCAGCTCTGTGAACAGCCTCTTGCACACTCAGAAGACATTTGCCTGCAGAGCTCAGTAAGATGTACAGTAATGTAGCTAGGATGTCCATGTGGATGTGAGGGGCTTTCTTCTGGAGGCTGTGTTTGCATTTAATGCTTGAAATATTATGAAAGACCACATCCCATTTCCCTTGTAGTACACGTGACCAGTCCCTTTGTCAGTTCAGTGGGAACATTAATGAGGGTCCTGGTTCAGAGCAGCTTGCCATCTGTAAAATAGTTAAGCCTATTCTTATCGTTCTTATATCATTAAGGGCATACTTAACCCCACCAACTTAATGAGGAACATATATCTTTAGAGGTAATCACGTACTTAAGTGCTCTGTTGAAAGGGGATTGATTTAAACCTGATACAACTCTGTAACTCATCCTGTTGACCAAGTACCCATTCAAATTCCTTGCTTAACCAAAGGGCTGGTTTACACCTTCTAGACATTGCTTTGAGCAGCAGCAATGTGGAGCTGTACTGCTTCTCACAGACCTGGCATGGCAAAAGAGGGCTGAAAGATACCTAGAGAGGTTCTTGGTCACAAGAGTGCTCAGCCTGTGATCCACACGCTGCATATTGCTCACTCAGAGCATTAACCCAGTTTGCAACCTGCTCCTTCTTTTCAGGTGGCAACTCAGGACCACATAAAGCATGGACTGTTGGCTTTGGAGTTGCTTGGGTGGTGGAAACTCTATGGTCAGGAGACCTGTTTTCCTTGTGGGGTTACTGGACTTGCATTCCATGAGGTGCATGGTGCCAGAAGTGAGTTCTTATGAGGAAGTGTAGTGAAGTGTAGGCTACCACCTCTGGAGCAGTCAGCATCCTCCTGATTCTCCCTCTGAAAAGAAGGCAGCAACTGGGAATAGGCCATTCAGACTGATCAAGTAGCACATCCATGACTTTTTTTTTTTTTCCCCAGGGTAAGCTGGGGTGCTTAGAGGCTTTCCTGCATGGAAAACTAAGAGACCACAGAAAGTGCCATTCCTGCTCTTTGGGCACCCCAGATCTTGTAGGAAAAAGACAGGAAAAAATCACCCATCCAGCCAGAATGTCTGAATACTACTCACCTAGTTTGCTTTCTTACCAAGATGGGACTGACTATACCTATATTTTTTTCTGACAGTTTTGTGTTTATACAAGGTTTTTTTTCTGTAATTTTAAAATTTTAATGTGTTCTTTTTAATAATGCCTCAAAACAAAGGTATGAAATTTGCCTCCTGTCTATAAATGCTTGCTGGTGTGTTGTGTCAAAGGCAGCAAACACAGTATTCCTGGGAATGATCTAGTATCAGTGCAGAGACATATTTGGCCAACAGGCTGTGAATCCCCATGGGAACTTGCACAAGGGTTTTCCAAACCTTGGAATTATAACTGAAAATAATTGTCTGGAAGGTTATATTCTCCCAGAATGGACTCAGCCTGTCAGGTTTCATGTTTCTTTAAGTCACTTTTACATTAATAAAATATTCTGAAATACTCCTATCAAATTTGGTTGTCAAAAACGGCTCATGGGATGAAGCTTTTCACTCCAATTTTGTACCTGAGGCTGGCTTCTGTTTGCCTTTCTCATAGCCTAAATGACTCAGGTGAGCAGACTTTTGTTGCAGGAGTCAGTTTGTATTTATTCTGTTAGCAGAAAACCTTAGTGAAGGTGTTGGTAGGAGAAGTGTCCAGCTGCTAAAATACAGATGTTGTACAGCTACACTGGATTGATCCAGAATGGTATTTCACTGGCAGGGTTTAGCATTTTTAATGCAAAATGAACCCTTATGGAAGGGCCTCTTATACTGTCGGTTTTGTAGTTTAATGAGGTAGATATTTAATCAATTTCAGGGTATACTGGTATCTGTGTTTTGCATATGTTTCAAATAACAATGAAATTTATACGCAGATGAAGTAATTGAAGCATAGCCTGATTTCAGAAGGGCACACAGTGTAATTCGAAGAGATTGGGGATCAATCAAAGGGTTTTAAAATTAAGAGTTTTCTGCAGCTGGGACACTCCCAAGTTGAGCTACTTTGGTTTCAGTTTATAGCCCAACTTTTTTTCCCCAAGTCAAATGGTTTATTGTACCCAGGATTTTTCAACTGTCACATCTGAAAATAAAAAGTATCTTTAAAAACCTGATATTCTGTAGAGATCTAAACCCACGTTGAGCTGTGTGACCCAAACATACCCTGAACTTTAATGGCCAGAAGTTTAAAATTTAAATCCAAGTTCACATTTCACACAAGTCCCTATAATTATATGTCAGAATTTGAATGCAATATTCAGCTAAATTACCTGGGAATTTGCCTTTACTTAACTGCTCTCACAAGAGTTACAGCTCTGGCAATTATTTGTTGCCCCTAAGCAAGATATTATTGTTTAGCAAATAACCCTTGTCCTCACAGTGGTCCATACCACACTAGTCAGTTTATATTTCTATCTGCAAGCTCTGGAGTATTTGAAATTCTGATATGGATTGTTGGTCCAGAACCATTCCAGATTTTCAGTGTTGCTTTACAAATCCTCTTCCTTTTGTAGTGAGCATATTTTTAAACTTTCTCAGCTAGGAGTGTATTATTAAGTTATTCTCTGAGGTCCAGTTTCTGATACCTTTTCTTGCAGTAAGTAACACCATGTTTTGTGGGGAGTTCCCTCTGGAATAGGAGCTATTCATTCTGGGGATAAAAGAAGCAGACTTTGGCCATCAAGATCTGATCCAATACCCACTGAGTGTAGTGGAGGTGTCTCATTGCTTTGTGTGTGGTTGAAGAATAGGATGATCAAGCCATCAGGAATCAGATCTAAGACAAATGGCTTTTATCTGTAGTTAAACAGTTAGTTGAACTGTTTCTCAGAATGATGTAGATGGTTTCTGTGCTGGATTCTGAATTTTAGACTTGACAATTAACTTGGAGTCTTTCTGCTAACAAAGACCCTCATCTGGCTGAATGATGAGTCTTAAATGCATTGCTCTAATATTCATATTCTGTTCTTCATGAAAATATTCCAGTAGTCTAATACAGACCAATATTCCAATATATTTTCAGACTAATTTTATTTATTTTATTAATAGATACATATAAAAGATATTTTGTTTATAGCTCAAAAAAAAAAGGCAGTAAAAGCATCTTTATAGAAACAATAAGCAAAATAAAATGCTAGAAGTGGATGGGAACTAGAACACTATGTTAAGTAAATATGGGAGTCATTACAGGATCGGGCCCTGCAGTATAGATTCTGTAAGAGACTTGTACAAATAAAATTATATTGAGAGGATGATGTTGAACAGGAAAGCATAGTTTAGTTTTAATGACATTTTCAATCATTCGGAGCAAAACACTTAAAATGTTTTGGTGGATTTTTTTTGCAAGTTTTGACATGGTTTTCTATTAAAATTTTCTTTCCTATTTGAAATAAGTTACTTGGCATCCTTCCTATTAATTCAAACTCTTGTTAAGCAGTGTTTCATTAGGAAAGCCTTAAAATAAGCTATGTGCCATATTTTCAGAATACCATCTCTTTCAGAGAGCACTGCTGGAGAGTCGTTAGGTACAGGATGCACATGTTCAAAATTCCTTCAAAAAGAGTTTATTTGAGGATGACGTGTGCACGTCACAAAGAAATTCTGATGTATTTAGAGCTTGATTAGAAATAAGAATAAATATCAGGTTCTGTAAGGGTACATAGCAGCTGGCAGCTAGCGTGACACTCTGTGCTTATCACTGTTTCTTTCTTTCCCTAGAGTTATTATTTATTTAGTTTTTCTCCCTCACCTGCTCCTCAGGCAGAGCATCAGCAGGAGCTCGCAGTGGACCAGCAGAGCAGGTGTGGGCCAGGCTGGCGGGGGGGCGAGCGCCTTTGCACCACGTTTCTGTTCCCTCCCTTGGCAAGGGGTGTATTTAGAGCCGGGATGGTCCTGCACCCTCTCCTGTCTGCTCACAACAGGCAGATTATTTTTTTTGAGCCCTTCTGTGCTGCTGGAAGAGCACAAAAGGGATGGAATGGGGGCTGTTCCTCTCTGGATACATTCACTAAACCCTCCTGATGTGCTGGTGGCTGCAGTTTAGATCTACTTGCCATCAGCAAAGTTCAAATTTTAGAACGCTATTTACAGGATAAATGACAGTGTAGTTAAGTAGGGAAAAACTGCAAACAGGACCACAACAAATTATTTAGCAAAATAAATATTTTGAAAAGTGATCTAAGTTGTCCACTTTTGCACAGCATTAGTACAGTTACATGGTGAATATGAAAATTAATTACAAAACCCATTCGACTTTAAAAAGGAAAAGAGAAGATTTTACTTGTGAAATACCTGACAGCAGCTACCTGACCTGCACATGAGGAAGACAAAGGTTAGGAATGCAGCAGGCTTTAGAGCACAAGATTCTCTGTCCTTTGTCTTTTCTATCAAGAAATGAAAATAGAATTTTGTGGTTAGAATATGGCTTTAAGTGCACAGATAAGAGCCCGAGTAAATACTAGCACTCCTCCATTCCTGAGGGAAGTTGGTGGCCTGCCCATATAATCTGCTGATAAAGTCCCATCTGTTAAAACAAAGTGCTGCAGCACTAGTAATAAATTTCAGGCAAAGACCATGAGAGGTTATTTTGGCGTGACAGTCTTTGCTGAGCTTTATTTTAAACCAGAAGAAGCATTTGAAACTGAAATAGAGATTATAATATTGGCTCGAAGTTGGCTTTACACTTTCACAGGGCAAATGAGAAATCCTGCTCCACTTGATTTCAGTGGTAAACACTGCTGCATGATAAACTGGTAGGAGAATAAAGTCATAAGGAAAACTCTGCTTCACAAATGACATACGTAGAAAAACAGCAGATGTCTGATGAAGTAAAGAACCGACTTATTGCCAAGGCTTTGGAAAACAAAATTAATTTCCTTTCGTCTTTGATAATGATGATGTAATGTAGTTAATAGGAAGAGCCTGCCATGCTCATGGAGTTATTAAAGAAATGTTAGACATGCAGCAGGTCAGAACTATGAGTTTACTTACCAGAGCCATTTCCATGAGAGTATTTTTAGATGTGGAGGAAAAAGAAAGTCGATAGTGGTGTAGAATGTTGCTTTGTGTCTTACTTGAAGCATAAGAAATGGGTAATGAAACAAAACTTGTGGTTGTCCACTTAAAGAGTTCAGAATACTATTTGTTCAGTGCAAAGAAGAAAACTTTTTGGTAGGCAGCTTTTTTCTGTTGAGATCTTACCTCAAGGAAAATAGGTTTTTTTCTGCAGTGAAATGAAAAAAAAAAAAATTATTTGCCTTGTTTTTTTCCCCGGTGGGGAATGATAGTGGGTGGCAATGAATGCAAATGAAGACAGTGGATGAATAGGCATGGCTGCTTTACTGGGTAGAAAAAAATCTCAACAAAAAGAGCGTGTGTTTTCCCTAATTTTCAAGCCTTTAATTTTGCTCTTTTAATTTTAACAAAATGGTGTAGTGAGTAGGTGTGACGTATTTCTTTGCACTATCTGCTTTGGTCACTAGATGTCCCTGCCCGCTGTTGGAGTAACTGGCGGGGCGTGGTTCCTGGTGAACACAAAAGGTGAAGCTAAAGCTGAAGCTTTAGTACCTTCATAAGTGATCTGGATGATGGGATCGGGTGCACCCTGATGAAATTTGCACATTATACCAAAGTGAGTGGGGAAGTGGACACTTCAGAAGAGAGAGCTACCCTGCATCAAGCAGTGGACTTTTCAGAGTTAAGTTACAGTTGGACTTGATGACTTAAAGGTCTTTTCCAACCAGAACGATTCGGTGATCAAGACCTGCATAAGCTGGAAGAGTGGGCTAACAAGAACCTTATGAAGTTCAGCCAGGACAAATATAAGATCTTTCACCTGAGAAAATATAATCCAGAAGTGGAGCACAGGCTGGGATCTACCTGGTTGAGGAGCAGCTTTGTGGAAAGGGACCTGGGGGTCTTGGTGGAAAACAAGCCCACAATGAGTGAACAGTCCACTGCTGCGGCAAAGAGGGCCAACAGGATGCTGGGTTGCATCAACTGGGGCATTACTACCAGAGATAAAGAAGTCATTATCCCATTCTACTTAGTGCTTCTTAGGTCACACCTGGAATACTGTCCTCAGTTTTGGCCCCCACTACACAAAAAAGGTGTGGGCAGGCTGGAGATGGTCCAGAGAAGGGCCACGAAGATGATCAGAGGTCTGGTTAGGCTGCCATGTGAGAGAAGGCTGAGAGAACCAGGTTTGTTCAGCCTGGAGAAAAGAAGGCTTAGGGGAGACCTCATCACTATGTTCCAGTATCTAAAGAGTGGCTACAAAGAAGATTGAGACTTCCTTTTTACCAGGAGTCACACTGAAAAGAGGAGGGGTGATGGGTGCAAGTTAATCCTGGGGACGTTCTGATTGGACATGAGGAAAATTTTTCACAAGGAGAACAATCAGCAATTGGAATAAACTCTGCAGAGAAGTGGTGGGTTCCCCAACATTGGACACTTTCAAGATTTGGATGGGGTGCTGGGCCATCTTGTCTAGATGGTGCTTTTGCCAAGAAGGGTTGGACCAGATTATCCTTGAGGTCCCTTCCAACCTGGTGTTCTATGATTCTACGATCACGTGTCTTAACTTTAGAGACGGTTTTTCTTTACCATTAATGATTTGACAGTTGAGTTAAAATCACAAATATGAAAGCAGAGCAAAACACTGCAGAAGTGATTGTGGTTTCCGATTAACAAGTAAAAAATAGTGCCAGAATTTAGTGTAAAATACCAAACAGAACTCTCAAGAGAAAAAGAAGATGTGACAGGAACAGTTACCTTCAGCTGCAGTATATACACGGGGACTACTAAACTACTTTTATTGTTACAATTTTATTTTTTGCATATATACCTAAAAGTTTATGGACATTTACTTTATGTTAGACTGCCGTACTCTCTACTTGACTTGCCACAGGTTGTTATAAAAATAAAATTATTTTAGGTTTTTTGAATGCCTACAAAATTGTTATGGATATTAAAACACACACAAGCTGATAGACTGTGTGTTTCTTAAGCTGGGATACTTGGCCCTTTCAAGCCCACCTGCCAATGAATATTTCACTCTGAAAGAATCAGTTAAAGTTCAACACATTTATTTGCAGAGGGTTGTTGCTCATGCAGAGGTGAGACCTGCAAATATCCCATCCAAATGTTGAGAGCAGTCCTAGTTCTCTCCACTAAACTGGGTTCCAGGAGTGAATTATATTGATGTTGCAGACTCGAGCAAGCACCTTGTCTTAGAAAGCTGCTTTTCCATCCGTGGAATCTCTGAACTCTTTAGGAAATGAAAATTTGAAAGTTCTCTGTCATGTACCTGATGAGTCCAAACCCCTCTGTCCCCCCACCTTTCCTCCTACAAATACTGTACTGGGAGTCAAACAATTCAAAAGAATAATTGATATTTTGTGATATTTGTTTAGATTAGGGGAACCATGGCAGTCCAGCTGCAACAATGGCTCATAAAATAAAACTGCTCCTTTGAAATTCTTGCATTTAGTAAAGCTTTGCTCTAATTTCAACTGGATAACTAATTTTTTTTATTGTGCTAATGGGCTGTTATGCATATGTGGAAGCCATTTACTGCACGCCCTCGATGGAAACAGACTTATATTTCAGCTCTGAATATTTAACACTTAATAAGGTAGCCACCTGCTTTTAAAGTTATACCAACATATTTGAATGGCCTTTCTTGCTCATTGTGAATATAAGGATTATTTTGATCTCCTGTAATGAAATAAATAACCAAACCAGTTCCAGCACTAAATTCTAAAAAAAAAAAATAAAAAAAATCTAGCTTCTCTATTTTTCAGAAATTAAAAAAACTTTATAATAGCACCTTATAAATCACCCAGAAGGAGTTCTGTGGCTTTAAAAGCCAGGCTTCCATATAGGGAATGTTTGTTCTTTACATGACACACTGTGCCTGGTGGGTGAGGGCAGGTGCTGAGCTCTGATCACCACCCAGCACTGTCTGTTCCCTTCAACCCTGACCAAGGCTGTCTGGAGCATTCCTCTTGAAACCTCAAACCAGGAGAAACCATTCTGTGCATCTGTTCCACTTTGCCCCCAAATTTTGTCATGGCTCATGAACGTGCATCTTGGGAGTATGAATTATATGCCAGAAATTGGCAGGGAGGTATTGCAGATGTGGCTTGAAGCCATGTACTTACTCCTCACTTCAGAGCTGGCTGCTCAGGACTTCAAACAGCTTGAAAAGTCGTCTGATTTAGAGGGGTTGGCATTGCTGCAGGGACAGAATTGAGACTGTGTGGTGGTTTGTGTGGGGGAAGTGTTACCTCAAGCAGCAGTTCCCACTTCTCTAGTCGTTGCTCTTCGATTTTGATGATCAGTACACAGGACAAGAACGTGATTAATAGCACCTTATCAAGCTCCAAGATGCCAGCCTTTTCCTTGCAGTGCCAGCAAGACTGGGGACTGCTGAGGTAAGTTTTCCCTCTGGGAATAGCTGCCCTACTGCCATTGTTCAGTGCAGTCAGCCTGCCAGGTTAACACTGTTGTCTGCTTAACTGCATCACTTCTGGTGTTTATCTCCAAAAAAACCCCCCAAAATGCTTCTTTCCAGTTTCAAAGCATGTAGTGCACTGATTGGGCAAATAAGGGGAGAGGACTTGATGGAAGGATGGATCCTTTTTGTTTGTTTGTTGGGTGGGTTGAGCTGTGCATTGTTCCCATGGAAAGAAAGGTTAGGGATGGGCTTGGACAGGAAGGTGGAAATGCTTGTGGCAGCCTTGGCTACAGTAGAAAATGTTCTACCACCTGGCAAGTCCATTTCCAGAGCAATAATCTTTGTTTTAATGTCAGTCACTACAGAATCCTTGAGAAAGGAATTCTGGAGGGGGTAGTGGTCTTTTAGACTGTTTCTCTTTGGGCCATTTGCTCTCTTGAAAATATGAGTGAGGACTTGAGAGTATTTTATGGTTGGCCAGTGTAAGGAAACAATCTGCCTGCTGTTACTGTGGGTAGGAGGATCTGCTGCAGCCTTTGGTACCAGCTGGAGGTTTCTTGGTGCCGATGCTCAGAATCCCAACGGATTGTAGTGCCATAGCCAGATGGGAAGTGAGGAAGGCATTTATCCCCGAGTCTAGCTCATCACATGGATGTAATGCAGACTTTTGGCTTGTCAGTGATGGTAGAAAGCATTTCTCACAGATGTTGCTGTACGAGAGCACAGTATCCATAAGGAGTTGAGAAAAGCTTCCAGAACGTGGATTCTCTTGATAGTCTCTGAGCACGTGTCCTCACTCTGAGGGAACCGCAATGCTCCTTGGAGCCCTTCCCTCTGCCCACAAGCCTAACCCCTGTCCTGCTGAGTCTTCGCTTCAGCCAGCTCCTGCTCTTCCACGTGCTAATCTTGGCGAGACACTGGGACAACTGAACGTCTGTTGTATGATCCTGGGCTGTAAACAACAGACAGAGCTGTGTGTCATCTACAGGCACTCTAATCCAAACAGTGGCCCGAGCGCCTGCGCACCGTTGGGAGCATTTCTGCAGTGTGTTAGGCATGCAAGGGGGACAAAGGATGGTCAGCCTGCCAAATCCTAGAACAGACAAGGCTTAGACACGTGTGTTGGACAAAAGCAGAGCAATAGTGGCAGAACTACTTAGTAAAGCAGCTTGAGACATTTCAGCCAAGAGTAGTTTTCTTTCTTTGGAAGATGAGTAAAGACATTCTTTAAGAGAACGGTTCCCCTTTGAGGGAGCTGGTGAATGTCAGAAGGGGCTGGTGGCAGGGAGGGACTGTCAGGAGTCATTGACAATGTTAGCAGAAAAAGACTGTTTTGGTTTTTTGTGCTGTTCTTTTGTTTAAACTTGCTTTTTTTTGGTATAAACTCTGGATTTTTGTGAAAAAATTTTTTTTTTTTGGTGGTGTTGGAACTTGCTCTCTGCTTCTGGAGTGAACCAGGGCTTTTCTGAAGCAGATGAGTTATGTCAACTCATGGGTCATATTTAGCCTTTTTACCCTTAAAACGCAAAAGATTGAAATCCATGTTTTGTACAGCAGATGTTACTAAAACAAGGAGAAAACTTGGTTCTTTTCCTGGGTTTTGGAAGAAATCTGATATGTAATATTTAGGAATTTATTTCACCACTGTGCCTTTTGTCAACCATCTGTAAAATGGGAATAGTGACACTGGCTATGTTATGTCAGGTGCTTTAGGATGTGTGGGACAAACGAGCCAAAAACTGATTGTATTGGAATATCTTTCAAACCTCTGAATCTGACAAAATCCTAACTGCACCAGGATCTGCCATCCTCTCATTCCCAGTGTCAACCCCATGCAGAATAATCTGAAAATTCCTTTTTCATTAGGAATTTGTGCTTTGTTATAAACTAGCAGCATACTGGCAGTGGGCTAAACACATCTTCACCAGTAAGTGCTTTTTTCTTGTGAGGGTGAAGACTGTAGAGATTCTGTAGCATCAGCTGTCACTTATTTTAAACAAGTCATCCCTGCCTGTAATAGGGAACAAATTATCTCGAGCAGTGTGACAGTTTGCATATTTTCAGTATATCCATCTTCCCAGGGCAGACGTAGTTTGAGCTGTTAAAGCAAGAGCATCCAAGGTGTAGTTGTGGTCTTCAACGGGCCTCCTGTGCCCCGTTTTCACGCTTCAGCTTGAGGAGTTATCATCTCCCTCTTTCTTTTGTGAGCCACACAGAAAGCTCAAAGCAAACCTCCTGTTGTGCAGGGAAGGGTTTTGTGTGGGATCAGCGAGCCGTGGCTTGCTCTCCTCTTGATAGAGCACAGAGCAAAACAGGTGAGTTGGTGTCCTGCTGCTTGCCTTTGCCTGCTGGCAGGATTCCTCACAAAACACACCCAAAAAGCCAATGATTAGAGTTGTTTGAAGGGATGGGGTGCACCCAGAGACATACATTGCATCTATTGTGCCTCCTGCTTCCTCTGCTGGGTCTTCCTCTGTATCCCATGAACACTGTAGGAGATATGTGATGTGCTGCTAATGCTGCATGTGCATTGCACAGGCTCTTGGTGCAGGAATGCTGACACAAACAAAAAGGAGATAACTTGGAAATCCTATTGCTCCATTTATGTTATTATTGTAGTTAATGGTCTGTCAGCATTTCCATTATAAATCCCTATTTTCAGGGTTTTATAACTCAGCCGTAAAAATTCTCTCCAGGCTGAATTTGGCACGTGTGTTTTCAGCCTGAGAGCACGTGTTGTTTTTTTTAACAAGTTTCTTAAAAAAAAAAACAAACCTGCATTCACAATTTTTGAGATATAGAATTGCCAAAAAACAAACAAAAAAAAGCCAACAAAAAAGTAGGTGATTGGTTACAGATGCTTTCTTTGCACTCATATAACTCAAAAATTGCTGAGTTATTTCAGCTGTAATTGTGGGTATGTGTAAGGTTAAAATGGTGGATTTAGGACTATTCCTTTCTTTATGGTGTTGGTATTTGACAAGCAAATGGAAAGCAGACCCTGATACTGTATACACACACGTAAAAGCTGACCCGTGTGTAAACTGACCTCTCAAACTTGCCCCACGCTTCCCTCGTCTGGGCCAGATAGTTTCAGTGTCAGCAAGGGTGGGGATGCAGGGAGTGGAGAGCAGGGGACATCCTTTTAGATGTTGGTGGTTTTCTTCTCCTTTATTCTGTTGCTTCCAGTAGGCCTGGCCTGGTCCGCAGTCGCAGAATCCACATCAACCAGGTGGCCTTATTCAGAAAAAGCTACAATAGACACATGTTCCCACACGTTCTGAGTCTCAGCTTTGTCCATCTTGTTTACAGAGGGACTGCCCTCTGTGTGAAACTCACTCCCCAGAAGTTTACACAAGGATGAGTGTAAACCACATGTTTTACACTGAAACATCTGAAAGGAAAAGAAACAAGGGGGAAGACCAAGAGATGATGTCTGAATTATTTGCTGTCTGCACACACAGAATTTTCCTCCTCATGTCCCCAAAATAGCTGTGGTTCTTAATTTATGCTCATGCTTCAGTGCTAGGACAGAGAAGGGTGACCAACATTCAGATAAAATTTTGTTTCAGAATCTCACTTCCCCAAATAATTTTGCTTTCAAATGAATTAATTACCTCAAAAATTGACTCCAAGAGCAGGCTGCAGTAACGCCCATAGACATTTTTTTTGCACATAGGGTGCTTTCTGCATAACATTTTATTGTGCTTAGGTACAGAACATTGCATGTCTTTGTGAGAATGAACTGTTTCCTTCACACTGAGAGAGTGCAAGAAACTGTAACAATCCTATGGAATCATAGAATGGTTCAGGTTGGAAGGGACCTTAAAGATCATCAGGTTCCAACCTCCCTGCTGTGAGCAGGGACACCTCCCACCAGACCAGGCTGCACAAGCCTCATCCAACCTGGCCTGGAACACCTCCAGGGAGGGGGCAGCCACAACCTCCCTGGGCAACCTGTTTCAGTGCCTTCCTACCCTCATGGGGAAGAATTTCTTCCTGATGTCTAACCTAAATCTCTTTCAGTTTAAAACTATTACCCCTTGTCCTATCACTGCTCTCTCTGGTGAAAAGCCCCTCCCCAGCTTTCCTGTAGTCCTTTCAGGTACTGGAAGGCCACTGTAAGGTCTCCCTGGAGCCTTCTCTTCTCCAGGCTGAACAGCCCCAACTCCCTCAGCCTGTCTCCAGAGCAGAGCTGCTCCAGCCCTTGGATCATCATTTGTGGCCCTTCTCTGGACCCTCTCCAACAGCTCCATGTCTCTCCTGTGCTGAGGGCTCCAGAGCTGGACGCAGTACTCCAGGTGGGGTCTCACCAGAGCGGAATAGAGGGGCAGCATCTCCTGCCTGGCCCTGCTGGCCACACTTCTTTTGATGCAGCCCAGGACACAATTGCCCCTCTGGGCTTCAGCGCTCACTGGCGGCTCATGTTGAGCTTATCATCTCCTCCCACTCCCAAGTCCCTCTCCTCAGGACTGCTCTCTAGCCATTCTCCTCCCAACCAAGCCAGGTGCAGGACCTTGCACTTGGCCTTGTTGAACTTCATGAGGTTGGCATTGGCCCACCTCTCCAGCCTGTCAACATCACTATGCCATCGTGATTCCTGCCATACTTTGGCATTGTATAAGCGCTGTGTAAATTTATCATTCTGGAAAAGTATGATCTGATTTTCTTTCTTTGCATCTTATCAGCTATAGCTTTTTGTAAGTATTTGGTTCTTTAAATTTTTGCTATCCATATTGATTTTTTTCCATGATGCTTTTAACATCCTGTGATATATAACATCCCATCATATCTTACACATTCCTTTACATCAGTATGAAAGGTCATGTACTTGGGCTGTTTTTCATTTCACGAACATCTGGGCTTATGAGATTAACAGAACAGTGTACCATTGCCTTCTTTTTGGTCTCTTTTATTAATAACTTGTGAATAACACTTGTCTTCTACCATGTGGATTATACTTCTGTTGGGGCAATTTCCTCAATATAGTAATGGCTTCTAGTTAACTCCTTACTCACAACTGATGTTGCCAGCTCCAGTGCACTTCTTTATGTGTTCAAATGGGCAGTTCAGTATGTTTTCACGGGGTGGGAACAGTTCTTTTGCCTAAACATGGGCATCTAGCACCATTTTACATGGTGTAAGCTATCCCACCTGGTCTCCAGCTGTCACTCCAGATAAAGTGCAGGCCTCCTGTAGGTCCTCTGTTACATCTACCGCTGCTGTGCAGATGTCTCTGATGCTGTAAGGTATTTCCAGTGTCACTGGATGCCTATGTTTATGTTAGAAACTTATTTCTGTATTTGTGATGAGCATAGTCCGGAATTGGGGTCCTCCCACAGTGCAGCAGGAGGGCTACATGATTTCTGGTTAGCAAAACCATGAAACAGGAATGAGAGTCATTCCAAATGTGTGCCAGTGAAGGCTTTACCTGTGCATGGGGTGGTTTTATATTCTGTGCAGAACACACAGGTAGCTTAGTTACAGCCATATAGGACATGGGAGGTGATCTGAAATAATCTAAAAAGCCTGAAGCAGCTTTTCTAAGCGTAGCTGTGTGATGATTTCCAAGTTCTGGAGGAGCTCACATCAGATTTTTGTGTTGTTCTCTAGCGATGGTGTGATTGTCTTGTTGCTTGTTGTGTAAGGTGTGAGGCAGCAGATTGTAAAGCTCTGGCTGCCGTGGGAGTGAATGATCTTCATCCAGAGATTTGGGCAGGTTGGCAGCTGGGAAAGGAGAGAGAAAGGAAACCTGGACAATGGGCCTGGAAAAAGGTTTAATAGGAGGAGAGCTAGGGCAGTGCTCCTGCCTCCATGCTTTTGCTAGTGCATGACAGGTTAGAGGGACCTTGAAGAAATTCCTGCTTCCTGTCTGTGGCTGGCAGAGTGTTTTCTGGTCCCTCCACAACCTGTGCAGCATACTTTTGGGTAGTCTTTTTACAAATGCCTTCTCATTCTTCACTCTCCTTCAGCTCATTGCTATCATCACTATCCTGGTTTCCTCTGTGCAGCTATTTTCCCAGCTCTTGTGTTTACGAACAAATAAGCGTTTAGGTCTTGGAGTCCACAGGTATGTCCTAATTGGAGCATTTGTCTGATGGGAGAGGCACTTATTTTATGTCAGGCAGTAACAACACTCAATGGCCTCGTTGTTTACGGTCTCCTGCATTTCCTCCTGCTTCAGTTCAGCCAGAGCTTGAGCGATTTTTTGCACAGAAAACTTAGTGGGGGGAAAAATTCAATAATTACAGCTTTCTTTTAATGGAGTTTAACTGGCAGAGTGTGGAGGAGCTGGTTCTACACCTGCAGACAGGAACATGCTAACCAGTTAGAGAACCACAGACTTGGAGATTACAAGTCTCCATGGGAGGTCAGCAGTCTTTTAAGCCCTTATTTCTTCTCTTTTTTCTGTGTATTTATTGTGTGTTTTGTGTACTGTACTGTATCAACCATAGCCATTTCATGGGTTTTAGCCACAAGATGGCATCTGTTTTCATGATCTTATTTTTAAATACCACTTTTTTTCTCTCTTGATGGAGTAATGCCCAGTTTTCTTGCAGCAAATTATAACCTACTTCCCTTCTGCTGTAGGGAATGCCTTCAGGAGCAAATGCAGTATGATTTTCCATGGCCTGTTTGGTTCTTGATAGTTGGAACTGTCAGCAGAGGTGATGGGTGATAGGTGACACTTGCTGTGAATCCTCTGCTCTGTAACTCCTATCCTCCACCCTTCCAGGGTGTATCTGCTGCCTCTGTTGTGATAGTTTCCTGGTAAATGAGAGCTGGCACAAAAGCTTCAGCTCATTTCATTTGTCAAGTGATCCAAAGTCCCTTCAAGTTGTTCAAAAAACACTCATTGGCATAAAGGAAACTTTGACTGGACTCCTGCTTACAGAAAAATAGCCTGAAATTTCTTGATTCTAAGTAAGCTGCCTAAAGTTATGGGTAATGTGTTTCCCTCTTCCTTCTGCTTCAGGGCACCTCCCATGTACCTATATTTGGGGAATGAGGAACAGTCAGATTTGAAGGACGAGCAGGCAATCTAGCAGAACTCTTTTCCTGAAGAGACTGGGAATTCTGCCCAGAAATGGGGAACTGAGATTTATCAGGGGATCAGACCTACAGGAAACCCCAACACTCAATACTTGGGAGCTTATAGATCAGGAGATGGACTAAGGCTGGATCTTAATTTGCAAAGGGAGAACTAAATTATTCAAAAATTATTCAGATGGGTTTGGCTTAATCAGTGGTTCAATGCACCTAAGCAATATGTCAGTAACATGCAGTTTGGAAACTGCTGGGTGATGTGAAATAGGGCAATTTACCTTCTCCTAAGTAACGTTAGCAAATAACATAATTGTGAGTTGCTCCAGAATATCTGATCACAGCAGACTGTCCAACAACTTAAGAAGGTGAAAATGGAGCTGAAAAAGGGGTTAGAGAGACTCATAAAATTCTTTGGTGGCTTTTATGTACCATTTTTTGTGCAAACCTGGCTTAAACTGGTGTAGAATCCACATCCCTTTGATTGCTGGAAGCTGGTGGAGTTCAGTCAGAAGAACTGAACTGTATTTGCCTTGTGTCTTACATTCCTCCTTCAACACCTGCTGCTCTCTCCCTCTTCCCCTCCGAGGGACAAGGCTGAACGTGGTAGATTTCAGGTCTGACCTAGTGGGCAGTTTCTGTGCTCTTTCTAGTGTGCTTAAATGTTGAGCTGCTCATCCTGAATCTTAAATGATGGCTGTTACATGTATTAGTTTTTGGAAGCATGTGTGTTGAAACACTCTTCCATTCATAGTCACAGGGACCACGTCGTCTCCATCGGACAGCCACAGAAACCATTTCCTCTGTGTTTTGCAACAGATTATTGAAATAGTGACTGCAGCACCTGTGGCCTTGGCTCATCAGATGAAGCAATACTAGAAGGTGCCAAATGCACTTTAATTTTTTTAAATAACAGTCCAGCTGGATTGGAACAATCCTGCTGGAAAAAGAAGCCTCAGCAGCGTTGCATAGCCAGATGGCCTCTGCAGCCCACCAGGAAGGGCTGTAGAGACTTCACAGATTAAAGACCACGGGGTAGGAACCTCTGTCAGCCAGGATGGAAGAGCCCCTGGGGACTTCAGATACGGGTGGTGCAGGCAAGGAGTCAGGGACAAACAGCGTGAACATGAGACTGCAGACACCAAGTGGTTCAGCCTCGTTACTGCTGGATGGATCAAGAAAAAGGGGAGGTTTACCTCTGCAGTCTGGTCACCCTGTGTGAAATGTAGATGAAATGGTAGATGCTCACAAAGAGAGGTGAGCACCAGGCACAGCAATAAAGGCTGAAGCAGTTAAAAGGGTTTTTAAACAAGAAGTTCAGCAAAAAGTGGAACAATTAATCATGGTCCCTGTATTGATGTGTCTCATAATTGGATTTTTGGATTGAATTTTTTCTGTGTTTGGGGCAGAGGTAAAGCCTCTTAGCTCTGTGGGCTCCTGATGTCTGGTGGGGGCTGAGCTTGTCACACAGGGTTCTCCTCAGTGGTGGGGTACAGTGCTAAGCTCTATCCTGTAATGGAGAAAGAGGTACCTGCTTTCAAAAAACTACAGGTCTAGAATTCCTCTCAAGTCTCTACCTCTCAGTCTAGTCACTTGTGACTGAAATTGGCCAGTCGGGATTTTTGTGGAGAGGACAAACAGACACTGTATGATCAGAAAACTGGACTAAATCCTCTGTTTTTCAAACGATGTTTTAATACAAGCTCTGTGAACTTTATTAAGTGGCTCTTTCTGTAGATACTTACCCTAGCACCTCAGAGACTTGTCCTTATACCTCTAACATTCCTGGGAAGCAAGGAAAGGTTGGTGTCTTCATTTTCACTTGAACAACTGGAACACAGAGAAATTTTGACTGAGATGAAAAAGCTGTTTAAGTGTATCATTCCTAGTACTAACTTAGGGCTCTGTAAAAATAGTCTCTGAAGGATCTGGATCCAAGCAGTTTCCCAAGATCATGGTAAAACTGTGTAGTGGAGAAGTGAGGCTGGGCTTCCCTACACCCAGGTGCACTCTGGTCAGTGGGCTGCCTTCCCCTGGATCATAGATGGATGGGGACAAATGCTGCACACACAGCAGGCTGAGCTGGGGACAGAGGTTAGTGCCTGCCACAGCCAGCCCAGCTTTGCCAACAAGGTGCTCCTCTGAGCCCTGTTTCAGTCTAGACTGGCAGGGCTAGTTTAAAGGATGTGAGCAGCAGGCTTCTGCTCATTTTGCATGTGATACAGTGCTTCCATGAGCAATTTTTCCAGGGCTGAAGGCTGTCTGATTTTCCACAGGTATTGCTGCAACCAGGAGAGGATGTTTGTAGGGTAAGTAACTTTGCACATTTCTGTTCTGCCTGGGCCTCCCTTCAGCCTTCTGTGGCTGAAGGGTCAAGAAAAAAGCTGCTGTTAGAATTTGCCCTTGTGCTGAGACTGTGCTTGAGGAGCTCAGTGGGATGTGTTGGTGAAGTGTGTCATTATTTGCCTCTTGGTGCAAAAGCTCCTCTGTTCTATGTGCACGTTATAGAGCAGCTCTTCAAACAGCATCTAGCTAGTCTAGAGAATATTCCAGCTAACAGTTTATTTTTGAAAAGGACTGCTTCTCTTACCAGGAGAGCCTGTCTTTGGTGTGGGGAAGTTTCAAACTCTTCCACTCCAGGTCTTAAGGAAAGAGGTTATTGAGACAGTACAGAGCTAAGGATAGCTATCCACCAACACCTCCATTTTCAGCTTTTCACATCTGCTTAAGTGCATTGGGGCATTTTTGCTTTTACACATGAACCATTAGCTATTGGCTGTGGCCATTAGGAAAAAAAGGCAGCAATTTTCATATGCCTATCCATATTCTTATGTAGGAAGGGGGTAATCTTTTTCTTAAATATACTATGTGAATGCTTCTGTTGCACCTCTCATCTAAGTACCTTCAAGTTCTCTGCAAATTGTAATCAGATTGGTTGTATGTTGCATGATGAGGCAAAAGAATAAGGGGAAATGTGAGATCAGCTTCCATTTCTTTTATGAATCCTGAGACAAGCACATATTCCTTTCCTGCTGAGCAATGAGAAGTTCCTGTTTTATTCTGATGCACTTGAAACACGAAGTGGAACTACAGTTTATCCATGCTGCTGTTTTTCTGCTAATGTGCTCAAATGAGATTTTTTTGGCAAATAAGCTTTCTCCAGCAGTCTGCATCTAAACAGCCTTTCCCCATCTAAGCAGGACAGTAAGTGGAGGAGTTTATTCCTCTATTAATCTCCTGCATGGCTCAGTGAAAGCTCTGGTGGTCTCTTGTGTGACTCTCCTGTGTCAAATGGGAAAAAACTTTTATACCTTCTAGTTCTCACTTCTGTACTTCAGCCCCAGCCCCAAATTTCCCTCTTTGTCAGCTGCCACCTTTGTTCCCTTTGATGTACCAGTGTGTGATCCAGTGAGATTTGAGCTGCATAGTTGGGCTTTGTTGTCTCACCTGCTCTTGTTTTGACAGCTCCAAATGGGCCAATGAGGCAGACAAGCAGCTTTCTGGAAAGGCTCAAACTTGGGAAGCCTGCAGTGCTGCTCAGCAGTAGTGCCATGACTGCTGAGCTCCGTGGCAAGGCCACATTTCCCTGGGGTCTCAGTGGCTGCCAGGCACCTAAAGGTGTGCTGAAAGCACTTCAGCCATCCTGCTTGCCTGTCCAACAGGCTCACTGTGACACTGACACTTTCTACCTACTCACTGTGACGGTGACACTTTCTACCTCCAGCATGCTTCATACCACCCACCTCAAACAAGCTGCTGCAGAAACCTGTGGCTTTTTTTTTTTTTTAGGTTTTGTGAGGAGTGAGCAAACCCTACCTTTATATAAGGAAAGAGGCTTTTTTGGTTGTTGGAGGAGAACTCAATACATGGGATAAAACACTGCTACTCAGAAACGTTAGTTATGGGCCTATCCCGGGGATGGGGGTATTGGATTATTGGCACTATTTCTAGAAGGAGCATTTTCCACTGAGCCTGTGATTCTACACCAGTTTAAGCCAAAATAAATTGATGTGCTGTGGTCTAGTGCTACCCCTAACCTCTACTTGCACATTCCCACTCCCATCTTCTCCCCTCTCCCTTCCCTGCTGGCTCCAGCAAGCCTGAAGCTGTGGATGAGGCAGGGCTGCTCCCTGCACGCAGTGGGGTTTGCAGCGTGGCAGGAAGGAAAGGCAGAGGTGCTGTGTGCCTGGAACACCCCAGAAGCAAAGTCCCCACCTGGCCAAAAATTCTGGGAACTTGTGACCTGCCTTAATCAAATCCACATGTCCAAACAGGAAGCCACTCAGTGCTGTTCTGCATTTACATGGGTAGTCTAGGATGGAGAGTGGGGAAGATACTGTTGGATATTTTACCTAGTTCTACCACTAATTTACTACACTCTTTCTGACCTTTGGCAAAACAGTTTAATTGGCTGATGTCCCAGCTGTACCATGGGGCTATCAGTACATTTGATCCCATAGGAAACTTGTATGGTGCCACTCTGTGTGGGCCAAGACATCTGAGATCCTTGGACAGAAAGTGCTCCACCCAACTGAATTGCTGCAATTACCATTTTGTTAGTTACTTGTATGTATGGAGCAAGAAGTCTGAGAAAATGTCATAAATCAAGAACTCTGGAAAAATGTGAAAGAGAACATTTAATTCCTCTCACTCTGAGGTTTGTATATCTTAGAGTCCATAATAAGAATAAATATATTTCTGCGTTATGCACTATGGCTGCTGCCAGGTCTGTCTCCATGTAAAAAATATTGAGATAAATAGAAAAGATTGCATATAATTATGTCCACCTTTATCTATTCTTAAGTGTGTGGGGGGAAACCATGTCACAGGGAGCCCAGAGCATTAGCCTGTCTGGGCTGTGCTGCACAGGGCTAGTTCAAAACTGAAGATTGAGGAGATTCAGTATAGAAAAATAAACTGATAACAGGAGTCCAGGCCAAGCACCTCTCTCTGCTTGTCCCAGCTGTTGGAGTTTGTCAGGGAGTAAACTTCAGACTTGTCCCTGTGACCCTCATGAGAAAAGTAGGAAAGGTTACCAGTAATGCAAAGACTCAGAATAATGGTATGGTTTCTTATTGAAATGTTTATGTTCTGGCACATGTGAGTTCCCATCGGCAGCTCTGTCGGAAGCCTCTTCCCTCCTCCTCTGCATCGGGGGTGACAGTCTAGGAGAGAATGAGGGAGACCGACTTGACAAAGAACTGAGTATTATCCTGAGGATAAATGAGTTAACCCATCACTGCAAACACTGGGCTGGCGGATTTTAGTGCAATTAGCTCCACAAATACCAAGACATGCAGTCTGCAACCAGGCTAAAAGGTCTCCTAAACAATTAGGGGACCACGGCCCCATGGACCCCTGTCATGCACATTAATGTCACCAGCCTTAGCAAAGGGTATGTGTGTGCTTTGATGCCAGGGAATCCAGGGTTTGACAGCCCCATAAACTTCATACCATTTTTGGTCCTGACTCCCACGATTCAGTGGCATTTTATTTACTACACCTAATAACATTTAGTCAATAAACACATACAGGTTGGAGAGAGGGTCTAGTGTGAGCTTAATTACCTCAACTCTCTGCCTTCTCTTTTGTTATGTACATCATGGATACTTGACAGCATTAACATTCCTGGAATTGTATCTGCCATCCTTTGTAAAAGGATTGAATACTACGCATTAGTTCGGGCTCGTGGGGCATTTGTGTCTACAACAACAGCTTAATTATGGACATTGTTTACTAATCAGTATTAAATTGACAGACTATGAGGGCTAATCTGGAGATTAACACAATAGCTTGTTTTCATTTTGTTCTTCTAGCAGTTTATTGAATGCAAGATTTAAAACAAGACCCTTTTGTGAGCCTTACCTTCCACATCACGGCTTGTGTGAGTGTAAGAGCTGTATATTTCCTTTCTGTAACTTCCAGTGTGAGCACAAACTTTTTCCTTAATAAACAAGATCAATCATAAAAAAACCCCAAGCTGTATTGGATACTGCTGGATGTAAAAGCAAAAAAAAGGGCGTCCTTTCTGTAGGATCAGCAGCTCACAAATCTGGAGGCTCCTTTTAAGCCTTCTGTTTGTTCGAGCGACATGGAGTATCATCACTCAAACAAGTACCAACAGACCCCAGGCCCCAAGTAGTAATTTGTGTAGTGAGAAGATCTGGTGTCCCAGCGTGCAGAGTTACTCACTGAAATCCGTGTGTGCTTCTGGGACATCTGTTTGGCCCCCACAACTTATGAAAATCCCTGGTAGTTTTGATTTCCCTTTGAAAGACTTCCACCCTAGGCCAGGAAAGCTGCCCAGGAGCTGAATGTTGTGCACAGGCAGGTGCCGGTTTGGTTATGCGGAAGACGAGGATTCGTTTAGGGAAGGACACACATCGTGTGAGGGACTCTTACTGCCCGTTGGGTGTCTGTCCATCTTGTCTGAACACAGCACTTGTGATTTACAGCAATGACAGTGATCTGGCATATCATGTTTCCAACATATTCACATCTGTATTCAACTCTGATTTTTCAGACTGCTTGAAAATCCCTTGGGTAGTCTGGGAAACTTTGCTTATTGATGGATTACTCAGCTGATTGAGTAGAAATGAATGAAAACTCATGCAGTAATAGTGAGATAATATTTTTCTGTTCTCTTACTTTCTGAAAGAGTGATGTAGAGTCGGAGGAGGAGATGCTACACTATACTTCACAGCAACAGTGATGGTGGGAGAGTGGAAAAACTGACCAGAAACAGTGGAAAGGGCTGTTACTGCCCTCTGTCCCAGACATGGCAATTCTCCTATGCAGGGTTTAAGGGAAGTGTGGCATTCCAGATTCAGTTATGGACCAGCAGTCATTTTACTCATGTCAAGAAAAGGTGGCAAACATTTCTGCACTGAAATGCCCAGCAGAGTGTCTCCAAAGTCAGTGCTCTTCTGGTCCATGCACTCCTCATGCTGGAAGTAATTAGTAAAAAAACCCTAATCTTTTTTTTGCATCCGAGCCACGCGGTATAATCCAGCCTTTCAGAAGGATAAGTCAGTATTTGTGAGCTCACTTGGATTTAATGTAAACAATAAAGGGCTAATTCAATCAAATGGCTTTGACCCATCAAAATCTACTTTCAGGAGCTGTACTGTAGGCTAGGAGCCCACATGGTGTGTTGTGCATGCAGCAATCTTCAGACCTGCCTCTTTGGAGAATAGCTGACAGTGCAGCTGTACCAGCCCTGGGAAGAGCCAGTTGTTAGAGATTCTTGCACCTTGCTTTTTGGGGCCGTATGCTTTCATTCTTACATAACTTTAACTCACACTGTGTTTAGGATTCTTCAGAGGAGTGCAGCTTTCAGAAAACTTTGAATATTTGTACCAATCTTTCTCCTGAAAAAAAACCCAACAAACCACGAGAATGCTGTTAAAAATAAAGGCATCCAAATGCATTTGTTTGCTTCTGAAGATTGAAGCTGGAAGTTTCCAAACATTTTGGCTCACAGACTGTGACATGTAGACTCTTGCACAGTGAGTTTAGGACTGTGGCAAATAGTCTGTGTTTTATTGTTATGCTGCTGATCCCTTAAAAATTATCTGCTGATCACAGGTTGAAACTCTGTGATGTAAATGATTGGTTATTGCAGAAAAGTCAAGTTTTACTCAAGAGCAGCTGCTCTTTGCTGCTTATTTACTCAAAGGTTGTTCTTTTACACAAGAGCAGCAGGGTTTTATAAAGAGATTTATATTAGCTTCATCCATGTGAATGTACATCCATCAACCCTGTCTGGTAACTGCTGTGCACAAAGGTTAACTCTGGTCTCCTCATCTACCTTTTTTGCAGTTGCTGGTGTTCAAGTCCTTTTTAAGCAACAGCCTGGAAAGGGTGAGCATCAGAATGTGTTCTTGGGACTCTTGGGAAGCTGATAAAGTTTGCTAATTGATCCAATAAAGCCAAGTCAGTTGCATCAGTCAGATCAGTTTACACCCTGGCTTTTAAAGCAGTCTTTGTTTATTTGCTTAAAGAAGGACCTGCTACCTGTACATAGTCTCTGAGGGCAGAAGGGACCACTCCTCCCAGCATCGATTTCCAATCCCATGTTTCTGTAAACCCTACAGTGTTTTCTGGAAGCTGGATTAAAGCATTAAATTAGAACTGTGTTTAGTCTTCCTTAATAGCTAAGAAGAGCAAAGCCAGCCAAATCCTGTACTAAGGTGTTCCAATATTTGACATTACTTATTTCAAGGAAATTAATTTTTATTTTAGAGTTGAATTCATCTATCTCCACTCCATCCAGCCACAGGATTTTGCTATCCATTTGTTAGATTAAGAAGTTCCTGGTTGTCAGGTCTCTTCTCCATGCATTAAACTCAATAGACTGAACTCCTTAGGCCTCATACTACAAGATTTCCATTTTAATATCTGAAGAGTTTTTGTAGCCCTTCTTGGAATACTTGAGAAATATTCCAACCTCCTTCAAAATGTGGCCATCAGAACTAACCAGCTACTCTAATAGGTGTCTCATCTGTGTACAGAGGCATTCTTGCATCTCTGCTTCCACTTCATTGACATCTTATAATCAAACAAACTATTTTTTTGCCACAGCATCTCGGAGTTTTCTATTTGTTCATTGCCTCTTGAATCCTCACTTCTTTCCCAGTCAATCTCCCATCCTTCTGGTGAAACCTACATGTTAATTTTCAGTATGTATTAAAGTGGCAAAGGGATCCATCCGTGATAATACAGTTTTTCTCTCTATCCATTACAGACAGAGGCTTGAAAGCAGGTTCTCTCACACCCTGAGGACAGCTGAATAGAGACACCTTATGCTTACTTAGATGTTTGGAAGCATCCAGGCTTGTGTGTTTCTGCACCACCTCTGTCAACCTCTCAGGTCTGCAAAAAATCAAGTGCTCTCTCTTTTCTCCCTTCTTTACAGAAGGAGATGTAACCACTGATTTTAACATTCAAGTTAAGTGACTTATCCCCAGGTTTCAACCATATAATTATCTGTTCTTCAGGGAGAGGAGGAAAGAAAAGGAAGTCTCTAACACCTCCTTTTCACTACTTCTGCCATTAAGTTTGTTTTTAAGCTCAGTCTCTCTCAAACCACAGCATAGAATCATAGAATGGTTTGGCCTTAAAGTGCCTTTAGACATTGTCTTCTGGGTCTAGCTGTGCCAGTTTAATATTTTTATCTTAAATATAAGCTATTCTTCAGCAATTCTTCACCACCAGAATGCAAAGTTTTCTTTTTCCCCAGCTCATTAAAAATCAGCCAGATGAAATCACAGTGTGTGTCCACAAGAGTTTTAGTCCCTCTAAAAAACACAGCCTCAGCATCACACTCACCTCTGCTTTTCCTGCTCTCTTCCTCCTACAAACTTTAGTAGTCATCAGCCTGTGTAGTGAGGCAGCTTGGAGAAGGCAAAGCTGGTGACAAGTACTCACTTTTTTGAAGGGTTAAGATGCAATCACATTAGCTTCCTTTAATAATTTAGGGAGAAATCTCTAGAGAGTAATTCACCCCACCTAAATTCTGATTTTCTTCCTCCCCTTTTAGAAAATCTGAGGATAAAGTTCTACAATACAGCTGAGCTGATCTAACATCTTGCCCTTCTGAGGAAGAGGTAGTTCTGCTCTTCCCTACTTCCTGCCATACAGTCCTGCCACCCTTTTTCAGCACCTAAATATCTGTCCTGTGTAACTGCACCCCAAACCAGCTCACCCTACACTTAGATGAGCACAAACATGGCACAAGAGAGAGAAGGCAGAAGGGTGAACCAGCCTTTTCAGTGACAGTTCACTGTTGGATTGGCTTGGAGGTACCATTTGACTATACCCTGAAATTGCTTGTCTGAACTGCTGGTCTGGCTGGTTCAGACTGATGTTGGCATTAGGGAGTGGCTGATCTCCTGCTGGCTGAGCTGTGGTTTTGTAACCTGCAGCAAAGGAGCAGTGACATATTGTTAGGGTAGATAATGCCTTGAATCCCATTGCTACTTACTGATTGAACCCTTGTCCAATTACATGTACATTGAGGCATTTCTGTAAATGATGATCTCATTTTCAACCTCCATTTAGAGTTTGATAAGAGATTCTCAGCCTATCTCCCAGGAGGCTGTTAACCCTCTGTGTGAGACTAAAACCCTGTCCTCTGTAAAAGTCGTTTCACTGCTCAACAAAACCAGATTTCCCCTCCTTCACTGCTTACTTCATGAGCTAAACTTTCACTTACTGTTCTTTTCCCTGCTTGGAAAGTTTTCTGAGAAGATCATTTAAAAACCCTTCTCTGCAGTCTGTCAAGGGCTCTGGGATAGTGCCTGGTGTAATGTCATGGATGTCAATGTGGCTTTTAACCAAAGAAGTCCTTCCTGAACTTGGAATCTTCCATGTTCATAGTAATAATATGTTGCCTCCATTCCTGGAAAACTACTAACTTTTGTATTGTCTGTCTTTTGTCTCTTGCAGGTCATCTTAATCAGTTTCTTTCACAGAGCTCTCAGACATGACTTTCTATCGACTTTGGCAAGTTGAAGGTTGTGTCTTTGACCCCTGAAGTCTGGTTTGAGCCAGTGACAATTCTCAGTCGGTTCCTTCAGCTCACTCTTGCAAGGCAGTGTCTTCATATGCCTACAGTGTCAGGTACAATTAAATACGCCCAGGGATAAAGATTTTGGGCTCCCCTATTGACATGTTTTCAGCCATCTTTTGTTTCCTTGCCTGTGCTTTTTATGTGATTCCTCTGAGAGATTGTGTAGGAGTCCTTGGGGAGCGTTTTGGACCTGGCTATTGAGGAAAGATGTTTCTCTCAGCCTCAAACTTTCTCCTCCACCTGAACTATTACCTTGTACTTCATAAAGACAAAAACATGTCTCTTTTGAGGGAGGATCCTCTGTCCATGTGTGTTGCTGATGGGAAGCTGTACTACAAAGCAAAGCCTCAAGCTCAACTCTGGCAATATTCTCAGAAATTTCACTGCCAGTCACTTGCTTTTCACAGTCTGTATTGCCTCAGTACCATCACCTTGTAAAGGGTTACAAATAAGCTTAGGAAATCAAAGTCAGAACCTGCAGCACATCCTTGTACCTGATGCAGACTACTCAAGAATCCTAAAAGCAACTACTCAAACCCCAAAAGACCCCAAGGATGGGCTTTATACAGTCTCCATATGAGGGCAGGGGCATCATGGAACTCATCCCTCTGCCAGGTCGGACCAGGACTCATTTGTTACTGTTTGCAAGTATCACTGTTCACCTTTGGGAGTCAGGAATTGGTAACTTGGTTTCTCGTGGGCAGGCCCATGTGCCTTTGTTCCCTTCCTTTCTCAAAGCTATATTTGTGCCCAGATGGAGTCAAACCTGTTTAAATTACTACCAGTCAGAGAGAGGCAAATGGCCATCAGGCTGTTTATTGGACTTCCTTACCATAGCTCCACCTCGTGCTTCGAGGAAAGTAACTGGTCTTTGTTAATTAGAGACTTCTCTTCTGCTTTTCCCAGTGACAGACTATCAGTTGGTAATTACAATGCATCAGTAACCCCCCACTTGCTTCTGATGCTGCTGCTTGGTGAGCTAATGAGGGAGGGCAAGCTGTAATCAGAGGCTGTCCTGAGTGGTCTGAAGTTGTGTAGGGGAGCGTTTACTGCACTCTAAAAATGGAGTTTGGGCTGTGAGGTTGGGGTTTACAACAATAATACTGATACATGCTCTTAGGACACTCTGTGAATGACCTCCTCTGGTGACTTGCTAGTAGATATGCTACGTTTAGCTAATGCCCCTTGCAGCACATGCCTGTCTTCTGCTTCAGAGTGGAAGGAGGGCTGTTCCCATTCTTGTTTTGTGTGCAGATGACCTGCTCCACCTCATTAGCTCTGCAGTGCTGGTCGGTGTGGTGGGAGGGGTGATCCGGAAAGATCCACCCACCTGAAAGGGATGTGGAGGGGCAGCCCTGACAAGGTTGCCATCTCTGCCTCCTGCATGGGAATTGATTCCATGAGGGTGGAGGAACACACAGGGATGCAGAGGAGCAGCAAGCTCCAGTCTCCCACGTAGGCATGTGGTGAAATGACTAAGAACATTCCAGCTCAGATTTTGTAAATCATATATATGCACATAATATTAAACCCTATTCTATAATCAACAGTTCAAGTTCTGATTTGAGTTAAATAGAACTCAGCTGGGGAGCTGACCTTCCTCTCTCTATGACATTTGAAAATGCCAGCTGCTGAGTTATTTTAGATGTTTTCTCAAGAACACAATGCACAGCTAGATCCTATGATCAGCCCCTTGAAGGAAGTATAAGTGAAGTGCTGTCTCCTTTAGTTTTGTAGAATTATAAATTTAAAAGACTTTTTATTCTTACAAAAACTCCTCTGCACCTGGATGAAAAATGCCCCTTTCCTAAAAGCTAATATAAATAATAAGCTAACCAGTCAATTAAAATACTACACTAACATTTTGTTGGAATTCTCTGATCTACCTCAGCCCTTAAAAGCTGATATTTGAATAAGGTGTTATTACAACTCAAAACACTTTAGCAAATTTTACTAGATACTGTGGTTTAAACATACATATCATATCTCTTCTGACACCAGGGAGATTTGAATATGTACTCAAAGGCACTACAATATTTTGCTGAACAGGGATGTTATAAATGTGTCCTTAACTTAAAAATAGTTGCATTTCTTAAAAACCTAAATTAGCTAAATGTCTTTGGTCAGTATCTGTTGAGTTGGTTTGGGGTCACTTGGTACCATTAGACCATGCATTTGGTAGAGGTGCAGAGCACCAAGGTTCAGGGTGAAATGAACTTCTCTCATATATAAAGCAGTTATTAAGTCTCAGAAGAACAGATTTGTACTGGGAATGCTGTTGGCATAGTGATAACTATCCAACTGAATGGAGTCTTGGAAAGAACAACACTTGATAACAGCTGTGTTTGCATTAAACATTTTTAGAGTTCAGTTCAGAGCAGTTCTGTACCATATATGTAGAATTTTTATGCAGAATTTGCATACAGAAAGCATGGAATGCTCTTTACTGGGTAAATTATTTGCCTCTGCTATTTATTACACTCCCCTCCATCCCCTGGGCACACGTGGCTGCAAGGGTTTGAGTTAGTAGAGAAAACAGGTGTGCCTGGCCAGGAAAGCAAATAGCATGTATTCAAGGGAAAGTCAGATTTTGGTTTCCACTGAGATGTATAATGCAGTCCTCCCTCTGGGTCCAGCTAAACTGTCCTTTTGTCAAGAATGAATTAAAGCATAGGTAGCACAGCCCATATTTACCTCATCTAATGGAGAAGCTTTAATTCTATCCTTATTAGGCAAAAGATTGAAGTACAGTCTTAAGTAAGGAAAATTGTTGTACTAGGCTTACTCTCTCCTCTTTTTCAAGGAAGGTTCCTCTAGGTGGTACCTCAGGTCACCTATGTGCTGAGCCATCTACTTTGGAGAGACCAACAAGGAAGTTGCATGATGAGACCGAACTGATCCAACAGCTCACTTCAGGTGAAAGGAGCAGTCTCACTCCTCTTCCTCACCTTTCTTCCCAACTATTTCCTCTGTTGCCCTTGTCCTTGCCCTCCTTCATAGTAAAAGCTGAACCAGCTCACCAATCTGGAAGATAGTTATCCTTTTGCTTTGGTCAGGTGGAGCAAAAACTCTCCTGCAGGTTGAGTGACTTGTGTCAGGGGAGTGCCAGGGAGCATGTAAAGGATACTGCCATGTGGAAGGATTCTGTCCTTCCAGCAGAGCTCACCTCAGAATGTTGTCTGGCCTCCTGTTTCCCAAAAGGCCAAGAATCACAGCACAATGCTCCCCAGCCTGTGTCTCACCTCATGTTATTCCTGGGTTTGGCTTTGGAGGTGGAAGAATTGCAGACATCCAGCTTCTTTGGTGTTCTTCTGACAGTGGTGTTTTTCCATGAGCCTTAAAACAACTGAAGGTGAAGGTCCCAGAGCTGTGGAAGTCTCACCTGCCTCCCAGCTCTCAGGGTATCATCACCTGAATGTGCTAGAATTTGGCTGAAATACTGCAACTGCTATTTTTTTTTTTCTTCCTGAAAAAGGTACCTTCTGATTTGAATGACCCAAAGTGTCAAGTACCTGAAACATGTCCTGTGAAAGACAGCATCTCTGGCAGTAGCTGCCATTAGTACCATGTTGGGCCATCTCTTCTGCAGTGATTCAGACAGGAGGATGCAGCTCCTGGCTCAGCAGCATCACTTGCAGCATGTTAGGTGTTCTCCAGAGACTGCTGCCTGATCCCACCTGATCTGCATAGCTCATGGAATCTGATGGAATTTCTCAAAGGTACTATGACTGATTTCACCTGTGGCTGTGGTAACTGTACCATTTTTCTTTCCTTAGGAGGGAGAGGTACAATGAGTAATAGCAGACATTGTTAATTCTTTTGATATTTTCACTTTTCTAATAATGGTTTGATTTTTGAGAGTCTTTGAGTGGGAGGTTTTTTTCCTTCCTGAGAAAAAGTATCTCAGCAGTAGGTCTTCCTGTCAGTCAGCAGGAAGAGTGACTGGTGGGAGCAGGAAGATAGAGTTCTGCTATGGTTGTGCCACCTGTGTAAAATCTAAATCCAGGTTTTAGCTCCTTCAGCTGCTGATTTCCCACTGTCCACCCAAGTGCTCAGCTGCAGTCACGGCTCCACAGCAGAAGCAGCAGCATGGGTGATGTGGCTTAGCTGTCACCAGTCCAGGAGAAGGAAGGAGACAGTATGAGTGGGGGAAGCTGATGTGAAACAGGGAGGATGCAGGAGGGTTTCAGCAAAAAAGTCAGCCAAAGGCACAGAAAATGCACACAGAACCATGGAAATTTCTCTCTGTGCAGTCTCACCATAGTCAGAAGAGCAGAAAACAAACAAAGGACCTGTATTCTGAAGCAGAATTTTGTCTTGAATAAAACTGGTTTTGCTTGTTTTAAAACCATAGTGTGAGACAAGTGGAAACCATTAGCAAACTGGGAAGGAACATGCTGGTTCTCCTGCAGATAGTTGGTGAGGACCATGCCTGAATGTCCAGAGGTCCAAGTGTTGATTGTTCCTGTTCTTATCAACTGGAGGTTCTTTCCATCTTATTTCTTTAGTCTTCCTTCAGTGCTAGGTAGGTTGGAGGAGGAGGTCTAGTGTCCCCAGAGTTGAGATATGCTGTGTTCCAAATGGCTGAACACTGGTACATTAATTGGATTTCATGTGTGGAGCAAGGGGAAACTTGTCTTCCACGTTCCTCCTCTGTATGCAGCCTATAAAAGGCTTCATTGTTTGAAAAGAAAGATTCTGGGCTCAGGGAGAGCTGTGCAGTTTTGGGATCATCTTTTTTTTTTAAGTTTTATTGAGGCTAAGAACAGCATTCATCTCTTTAGGCTACATTTCATGTTGAGGGAGGCAGCCTGTGTTCCCATGGTTTGAAAGGGACAGAGTCTCCATGGGGGAAGACTTCCCCACTCTCAGTGTCTCCTTGTGCCTTCCAAGTGCTTAGCATTCCTGACAAGTCACAGGCTTTTATGGTACAGGATCTTGTGCTATTTTAACCAACTGGAGGAGTGGTGGTGCTGGGGGGAATAGACTAGGCTGAGCAGTATTTCCTAACTGTGCTACAGGGTTTGTTTAGGCTTCCATCCTGCAGCAGGGTCTGAAGGCAGGGACCCTTGGAGACCTGGTGGAACTCCTTGGGAATAAAAAATGTCTCCTCTGCTATCCCATCCTTAAGCGTGGCTTCACATGTGAAATCCACTGTCAGTGGTAGCACCTTCCTATACTTAAACTGATCAAACAGTATAAATGAAAGGAGCTATCAGATATAAATCCCAGAGTACTGATGGGCAGCTTAGTTACTGAGCAGTAGGCAGGTGCTAGTGTTCATTTCAGGTGGTAGAATGATTATTAAATCCTAGATCACCTGACTCCAATAGGAAATGTGAAAAGAACAAATAAGGAAATAGCTTCCAAGATGAAAAAAGTTTTAAGTTTACACTAGAGAGACAATAAGCAAATTATTGACTTCAAGTATCCCATTTTCAGGAGGCTGTGAAAAGTGTCAGGAGAAGGGTCCAAAGATCAAAAGGAGAAAAAATGTTAACAGATCTTCCTGGGAGCAAGAATGTGGCAGCAGGAGACTTGTTAGAGCCATCTAGGGTGACAGCATGGAGGGGAGAGAGACTGTACATACTCTATAAGGTAATCTAAAGAAATTGGCCCTCCCTGCTTAAAGCAGAAAGAGCTGGGAGCTGGCAGTGAGCACCAGTAAGCCCTGGGGAACTACTAAACAGCTGTATTGCATATATTGTTTTTTAACATTTGTTTTCTCAGAATAGTTTGGTTGTAAGGTCTGCCCAGATTCTGTAGATCTAGGCTTTTCACACTGACAGTGGTAGAAAACAAATAGCATCCTTGGAGCAAAGTATTTTTAGTTCAAACATGAGTCTGTGTAAAAAAATACTCTGTGGATCAAACATTATTTTTCTAACATAAAAAGAAAATTAACTACAACATCCAGTTTTTCAAAACTACAGTGGATTCCCACAATTAATGTATCCATCTGTCTCTTCACCCACACAAATCCAGCTTAAATCACAAATCTAAGTGTACACTCAGGTGAGTGACATTTGTTTAACACCTGGTGCAGTAAGGTGCAAGAGGAGGGCAGCACATGGACTGATTTCAGGAATCTGTCAAGAATAAATGTTATTGATAATAAATGCTGAATATGCAGCCAGCATATATGCAATAGAAAACAGGGTTGCCTTTGTTTCTGCTGTTCTATTTATTTCATTAATTTTCATCCATACTAAGTCCTAACAAATACAGGATTTATTCTGAGGAAATCCCTACAGAGTTCTTTCCTTTTAGGGGAAAAGCAAGCTCCTCAGTCCCAGGGTAAGAACATATTAGAAGCAGGAGAAAGTAACTGGGGGAAAAGTAGGTGTTTCCTGAAGGTATGCTGAGCTGGGAGTTGAAAGAGGAAAAGAATTTGCTGGAGTCTTGTGAGAATCAAACACCCCTTGGGATAATCCAAACTAATAAGCCCTCTCTTTTACACCATTAAGAAATTTCTTCCTCCATTCCTAATGAACCACATTTCCTGATACTAATGATGTGGGTACTTCTTTCCTCAACTGTGTCGTTCCCGTTACACCTACTATTCCATGAAATCTCATTTCTTCCCTCAAGATGCAAAGGAACACAACCTACAGGAAACAGTTCTGTATTTTGAAAGACTTGGAGCTCCATTTTATGGTATCCCAAGTAATTTAATAAAATAGTAAGTAAGGTTTCACCTCTGACTTTCGACGAGTTTCGTGGTGTAAAATGCCCATTTCACAGCTGTGCTACCAACATGAGCTCAAGACTCCAAACATCCATGTGTTCTGGGCTATACCTCAGCAATGCCTCTAAATCACTTCCCACTAGCACAGTGAAGTGCAGAGAGCTTGGAACTGCCTCCCATGTTTGGGGACAGTATGGGAGAGAGCCAGGATGCCAGAAGTTAAAGGATGTGCTAACCAGAGGTTGAAAGAACAGTAGCTTGGGAGCATCTACTCGTGGTTTGCAGAAGCCCGTGTGATGTAGCTGTTTCCACCTGCAAAACTGCAGAGACAAGTAACTTTCTAGTCATTATTCTGCATATTCCCTTTACTTGTCTCCAGGTATGAGCAGAAAGAGCAAAATACAAAGTGGAGAGGAGGAGCTGCTTTCTCTAACGTTGTGTCCCACATCTGAAAATCCCCACTGTAGTCCTAATATGCAGTGAGGAGGAAGGTGACTGGGGGACAGGAGGAATATTTATGCTCGTGGGATCCCACCTCCTGGAGATGCTGCTCTTTAAAGAAGGTCTGCATCTCTGAAGAACTGTGGAGGTGGGGAAGGACTACTTTATTTGCTATGGAAATTTGTAGGGCCCAGCCATATCACTCAGATTGTTGGCCAGAAAACATGCTCTTGAAGATCACTTCTGTTGAACTTGATAGGAACTGTGTCACTGAGTGCAGTGGGACCTGAATCAGGCCTTAATCTGGTAAAGAAATAACAGTGACATGACCATTTTCCCTCCTGGGCCCCCACTCTAGGCTCTTCTGCCCACCACAGTGTTTATACTTTCTCAAGCTGGGCTGGTTTGATTGCAGCAGCACAGACAGACTGTGTGTGCCTCTGACCCAGGCAGCTCTTACAGCAGAGAGAAAGCATTGTGCTGCTGCTTGCTGCTCAGGCAGCTCCTCCAATTATTAAGGGAATAGCCTCAAAGAATCTAAGGAATCACAGATATTCTGGGGGGGGGGGGAAGAAAAAAAATCCATTGGCTGAAAGTGACTGTGTAGGAAAGGGAAAGAATGAACTAGCATCTTGATTCAACATGTCTGTTATATCACTCATTTATTCTGAGTGGGTAGCAAAGATATGATCTAAGAGGTGCAGGATTCTTATTTCCTGTTAGAAGCTGAGCATACCTTCTGTGTGAAATCAGTGTGTTTGTGTTTTGGTTTATTCACCAAATATTTTGGTCAGCTAATTTCCATGGCAATGAGGCAAAAGGCATATAGGTCGTTAGGTTATAAATCTCTTTCTATGACAAATCTCATATGATAGAAATAACTTTAAGATCTTCTAGCTCTTTTGTAAGGCTTTATAATCTATGTTCTCCAAAACTTTCAAGCCTTGTGCTTTCTAGTGATGTGCTAATTTTCCCCCTGTGTTGCCCAAGGTCAAATTCTTATTTAGATATAGGGATCATTCTTTTGATAAAATGCTTGTGTATGTACAATTAATAATAGTGCAGTCGTCCTCAGAGTTTACTGCTCTAACATTCAAGGGAAAAAGATAAATTAGAATAAAATGGCAAGTGCCATCATCTGCTCTGGAAATCAGTGGTGTACTCACCGTGGTAAGCAGCTGGATCAATATCCACATTGATATTTAGGCATCTAACTACCATGGATTTCACTGGGAATTCAGACACTTAATTAGGATTTAGTTTGAGTATCTCTGTGCACCTGGCTCTATGCCTGGTATGAAGGGTTAGCAGGATCAGCCCCCTGAGCTCATATGCTCAAATCTGCCATGATCCTCTGTAGGCAAGCCCATGTGCTCCCCAGTGACTTCAGTGGAGTCAGGAGAGCCTGGAGGCTGCTCCTGTGGAGCTCACTTTAGAATCTAATTTTTATTATGAATGAGGAGATATCCATCTTTTCCTTTTCCTTTTCCTTTTCCTTTTCCTTTTCCTTTTCCTTTTCCTTTTCCTTTTCCTTTTCCTTTTCCTTTTCCTTTTCCTTTTCCTTTTCCTTTTCCTTTTCCTTTTCCTTTTTCCTTTTTCCTTTTTTTTCCTTTTCCTTTTTTATTTTTTTTTCTTTTCTTTTTTTCTTTTATTTTTTTCTTTTCTTTGTCTGTGTAGTGATTTCCTTGCCTCTAAGGTGTCACAGAAGCAAAAGAAATGATTGCAATAGGTTAGTGAAATACAAGACACAAGCGAGGAATTGTTTCAGTAATCAACTTTAAAAGGCTGGGATCCTGAGTTTCCTTCATGGCTGGTGCCTTTCTTCTCCCTGGATTTAGAACCAGTTAGTGTTATCTGTAAGCAGTGCAGACAGTGTTCCACTGGGACAGGTTTGGAGTGACTGGAGTGACTGGTCTTGCTCTGTCAACTGCTGTTGACTTCTATTGTGTGTCTGCTTTGTCACCTTCCAATAATTCTCTGCTTTGTGTAGCAGTGCAGCAATGATCTGCATTCTGGGTTCCTAAAAATCATCTATGACCTTGCATCTGGTTGTGTTGCAGGATGTGTAAATAGACAAACAAGCTTCACCTGCCAGATAGTGCAGATGAAACTGAGGAATTGACGTGTCCTTATTCATTCCTTCACCCAGCTCTTCACCATCTTCAGACTTTATCAGCAGCAACACTGTCTCTTCCTCTTGACTCTGGACTGTTATTGAATGGCACTATCCACAGTGAGATCCTTGTGCTACTCCCTGTCCTATGCCTCTTCAAGCTCCCAGACTGTGTTCTTTGCACCTTTAGAATCAATTTTCCTCACAGAGTGGTTTCTTGGCCATGTTCAAGCCATAGACTGGGGGCTGAATCAGTTTTTATAAAGCACTAGTCACTAGTTTAAAATTGACATTTAGTGATGTGTACCCTGCAGATTATTTTTTTACATTTATTCTGACAACTCCACTACTTTTTACCAAACAAATTTACAAGCATGGAAACATTTCAAGCATGAAGACCTGTATTCCATTTTATTGAGAGAATTGATACTATCTGGGTTGTGAGCCTTTGGCTTTATAGCTGATTGCATCTCATCACAACCCTCTAATAGTCCTATGTGGAACTGATGCTGTGTTGACTCTTTTGTAGTTACCCACAATTCCTCAGTTTTACAGAAATGTTGGTAGATAAATGATTTTCTGCAAATCCCCTGTTTTTGCAAGATTTTTAAAATAAAAACTGTACAAGCTCAGAGCCCCTTGGACAACTCTTCAGAAACTCTTAAGGGAAAATGATCTCATATCTGAACCCAGGCATAAGACAGGATGACAGTAAGGGACCTAGGGAGAGAGCAAGCACACACACATTCATAAATGCATCAGGTAACAGGGGGGATTATACTCACAGAATGTGTTGGTGGGCTCAGCACTGAGATTCTGGTCTGAAATCACAGCCTGGCTGTGTCCTTTCTAGGTTGTTTTGAGGGCTGTAACAAGCCCTGTGGGAACTGAAGGGGGTTTAGGGACCTTCCTCCACGTGTAACAGCCCTGTGTAATCAACTGTTTTCTGCTCCACAACCAGAACTGAAAATGGCTCCAGCAGAAGATGTTCTAGCCCTGACCTGCTTCTGCCAGGCTGCCCTCCTTGTGTCATGGCTTGAAAAGGACTGTGCATAAGACTGACCAAGCTCACACCAAAGTGGAGCTTTCTTTAAGTGCCTCCAAGGCTTGGAAACAGAAGATTGCCACGAGGTAAGAGACAACAAATGAGAGAATTCTTCCCTGTATTTTCTTTGTACTTGGGCAGTGTTTACCAGCTCATCCTTTGTATTTTGAGACTTAGACATTCAATTATTTTGCTTGTTCATGCTTTCTGTAGCCAGTAAGAAACCAAACTGCAGATTCACCTCCAAACAGTTAATGTACATTTCTAGAGGAGATGGCTGAGAGAAAGGTGCACTATCATGACAAAGAAGAAAAGGAAAAGCCCACTCAACAATTACTTTTCAAGGCAAACACTTAGGCAGTTTGCCAGAAAAATGCAAAATGCTGTCCATCATCTACAATGTGCATCTTGCTCTTGCAGCTTGTCCCCGGGACTGTTTCAAGCCTTTGAATAAAATCTAGAAAAAGTTGTATTTCAAGGAACAGCCCTGGAAAGCTTTGATTCATTGCTGGTGCTCAGGATTTGTGAGATGTACTATAATTGCATATGCTATTACTCTTGCAATATTTTGTATTACGTTACTGCATGTTTATAGAGCAAAACTTTATAGACAGATAGAAAGCAGCCTGAGAAGGAGGGGAGACATAAATCAAGGCATAAACCTGCCCTGAATAATATTTTGTGTTTCACTATATTGACCTGGAATTACAGGATAAAGACATTTTCCACTGGTGCACTGTTCTTTCCATGCTCTCTCTGTGTGTCTGTTGTAGGCTTTTGGAGTTCTTCATTAAATCCAGAATCTGTATCAAATGAGCTGTAGTGTGCTGCAGCACAGAAAGGTTTCAAAGCAACAATTACTCTATTATGTCAGCAGAGATTACCTGTTTGAAATGAAACCCACACTGAATCCTTTCTGACCTGGTCCTTATTGTGATACTGATAACAAGCCACACTTTCCAGTCTTTATCTTACCTCCTACAGGGTAATCTTTTCTTCTGGAGCTTAATTCTGCTAATAGCACCCTTGACTGGTTGCCAGACAACAAACACAAGCAGGTGAAAAATGAATGGCTCCAGTCTGACCACTGATAACTGCTAGAGACTTTTTATTCTCAGAATTCCCTCCAAAATACACAAGTTGACTTGTGGACAATCAATTACATTCCTTGTATGCATCTCCTTCCTTCAGATCAGTTATTATTATAAAGAAATTGTGATGATCTTTTCTACAGTTTCAGATTATTTTTTTTTCCTCCTCCAAACAACAGTAAATAGTAATTCCAGATGGTAGAAATTACTTTTAAATTAAACCAGTTAATACAGCAAACGTATGCTTATCTAATTCCCCTGTTTTAAGTGGCAATGTTATGATGGAAATGGGTAAAACTGATGTGCAGTGAAGGTATGCAAAATAGTTTGAGGCTGTAAAATGCTTCCCCCCCTTTTCTGATTTACTGTCCATGAAAATGAATTATAGACTCGTGAAGAAAACAGAAGTTTTTATTTGCTGAACTCAATAGCCTGCTTTCTGGGGACTTGAACTCTGCAAAGTGCTGAAAAAAAGATTACTGCATTCCACTGACAATTTCTCTGTTTGAACCAAATAGGAGGGATGACAGTGTGCTGTGCTCTGCCTTTCTGCTTCCCAGAGAAAACCCCAGCACTGTTCATTGTTCCTCTGCTGTGTGAGGAACAGTCAACCCCTGAAGCACATGCTTAACAAACTTTGCTAAATTATGCATTGGAGCCTGGGCTTTGCTTTAATCAGTTCTTCTTCCAACCCAAATCCTTAGCACCTTGTAGGTTTGGGAATCAAAGCCACTGTCTTCAGCAGGATGGTGGCACTGAGATCAGTGACTGTGCATTCATTTGGTGGGGACTCATTTGTTTTTTCCACAGTGATTTTGCTTTGACTGTTTGAGTGTATGATTAGAAGGTAACTAGTTAGTGCTGAGGGGGAATATGGTTGGCTTCACTGGAAAATATAAAAGTATCCACTGTTCCTTCAGGGAAATCATTTTAATAGATAACAGCATGTTGTACAATGTTTCATCAGTGATATTTAGATCTAAATTAGGAGCAGTTGTGAGATGGGTTGCCGATTTTCTTGTGATAAAAGGGAAATAGTTCAAGAAATATAGACCAGATGTTATCTTAATCCAATCCTCATGTACAAGAGCACACTATGAGACAGTAATAATAGTCCCTTCTACCTGTTTCTAATTTCCCTGCTCTGAAACACCCCCTGTGAAAAATAGATTAAACCAACACATCATTTATGAATCGGCACTGGGCGGGTTTGGGCTGGGGTGGAATGCAGCATGAGTGCTGTGGACCCGTGGCTGCAGCCTCTGGATTTTGATCCATGTTTAAAAATGCTCTTTTGACAGTAATGTTGAAGACAGCAGCTCTTAGTGATTTAAAAGGAGAGCAGCCAGTTTGGGTTTGAATCAGGCTTTTGGTTCAGCGTATCCCTACACAGTCTCAAATTTGTCATCAGTGTTTCTAGGCAGTGTATGTTATACAATCCTCAGCAGGCCAAAAAAGAGGGGGTTGATCCTCAGCTGCTGTAAATCAACACTGATCCATTGATTTAGATGGAACTACACTGATTTGTACCATCTCATGCTCTGGACAAAGTGTATTAACTTTCCCCATGAAAATCCTTCACAACAAAAAGCTCCATTCACAGTCCTACTGGATAAGCAGGAACTAATGTGTCTCTGTTCTCGTAATAATGTTTAATACCTGCATCATTTCCTACTTGCTGGGGCAGTCGAAACATTACTCTTTGCTTTGACGTAAGAAGTTGAGTGCTGAGCATTTGTAATATTTGGGACAGCTTTTTCCATAACTCCCTGTCTGAGCTAAAACATTTTGCTGGAATATTCATGTCTCTTGGCATCAATATGCCAAGGAGGCATTTGGGCAGGAGACAAGACTTCTGTTTTCCTTTGAGGAACACAGTCATATGAAAATACTTTATTCAGCAATATTCAGAACTGCAAGACCTACTGGGGTTGGGTTTTTTTGTTCACTGGAAATAGCAATAGCTGTGAGGATAGCAGTAATACCAGTGTTAGTGAGACTGCTTTATCTAGAGGAGACACCTTCACATTTTGGACTATTCCAAACTATTATTCAAGGAGAGTAAAATCCTGTTTTGCAGATTGGTTATTTTCATATTTCTGTGAACAGAGGAAACAAGAGCAGGAGATGAGAGAATTCATCTTCAGAGACTGCCCACACAGCTGGCTGCAAGGACAGAACCAAAGTTGTTCTATTGAAATGAACTCCTTTGGTCTTAATTTATTTTTAAAATGAATGGATTGCATTGCAAATGGATTCACCCCTCTGTTATCTTTCCCTTTCCCTATTCCTTCTCCTCCTTGTCTCCTTCTCCTTCTCCTTCTCCTTCTCCTTCTCCTTCTCCTTCTCCTTCTTTCTCCTTCTTTCCAGTTTTTTCAACAGCTTTACAGATCCATTGGCAAGCTGATGCTAGGAAGAATGGATCTGAAGGGCCAAAAGAGGCTGTAGGCTCATGCTGGAGAGCTGGAATCTCATGGATTCCCAAAAGAAGTTCATAATCTTGAGTGTGCATCTATAAAGACTCAGAGGTGATGTATCAATATATTAGGGGAAAAGTATTTCTGCAGGAGAATATTTTTATTGTGTTTTAAACTGTTGATGCAACAGCTGCAATTTTATTTATATTGTATTTGTATCTCAAGGCCCTGCTATCTTTTGGGGGTCTAGTTTTGTTTGATTCTGTACAAATGCATGCACTGAAATTCTCTTGAGTCAGGCAGAGTAGTAAGATGAGACAGGTGGATCAACAGGAACAGAAGGGGATGGGATCATAAAGAAGATGCAGAAATAAAGTCCAAGTTGTGACATGCTCTGGACTGCTCACATCAATGGGAAAGCTGCCATTTGGGATAAGAGTGCTTCAGAAATAGAGATGGAAAACTTGATGGATTGAAGTAGTTAATGAGAGAATAAAATGAGAGGAAAAAAATGTGGAGTGGTTGAAAATAGTTTTAGGAGAGAGAATCCACCTGGCAGACAAACTGTTGATGGGGAAAGCTTGAAAGGCTGCAGCAGCAGAGGTGAAGACACAGATCTAATCAAAATGCAAAGTGCAGTTTAGAGATCTCAGTGCAAAAAGGCCCTGGTGGTGGTGGTAGTGGGGTATGTAGGTTAACACCGAAAGTGTGTTATTAGTAATGACCAAAGACCTTTAGCCTCCTGTCCAAAATCCTTTTTTACTGTATGGAACGGGAAAGTAAACTCTATCATGTTGGGCTATTTAGTAAGCTATTAGTGCATTCATCTTTTCATCATTTGACAGGTGGAAGTAGTAGTCCAGCTTTTAGTTTTAATTATAAGGGATTCCAGATGTAGAATAGGACATAAATTAAAACCAGATCTACTCATATGTCTTTTCAAAGTAAGTCAACTTCAAGGTATCTGCTTTTCATTTCAAAATGTTATTAAAGCTATTACTAAGAAATTCATAGTCTTAGCATGCTCCAATAATTGACACCTTTAAAGTGACTAAACAGATTTAGAGTGTGCAGAAAAGTAAATTTGTCTTAGAGAATGACTCTAATCATCCATTTACATATAATGGACAAATCAGTGTTTGTGTTTCCAAAGGCTGGGGGAGCAGTCTGTCTAGATGGCTCTTTCTGACTGCTCCTCCAGCCCAGCCTGACTGCTGGGTGTTGGTAGTTTCTGTGACTATGCTACTATGCAAGGGAAGATGGAGAATTAAGGGCTGATCCAAAGGCACTGAAAGTCAGTGGGAGACTTTTGATGAGCTTTCCATCATAGTCTCCTCCTCTCACGTTGATTTTGAGCTATGTTACATTACTTTGGAAGTTGCACTTTTTTAAGAAAAGAAAATTAGACCCAGAACCATTTTTTTCACCAGTGATAGTGTTCTTAAACCCCTAACTGTGCAAAGAAACCTGCAGATCCCTTTCTAAAAAGCCTTTCTTTCCCCAAGACCTCTTTATCTAGCGATACGTTACAACCACGCAAACAACGCTGTACATCTGACTTCATAAAAAGGCTGAGGTTTCCAATAATTAGAATGATAGCTGGCAAGTCTGATAAATTAGAGAAATAACTTGTTTGGTGTAAACTGAGCCTGTTTCTGAGGCAAAAATGTTAGGCTTTTATCCTCTGGAGTGTGATTGAAAGGGTGAGAAGTTAATTTGGCAGCTTCGCTTCTATGGTTTCATAATGTTTCTCCTCCCCCTCCCCTCAGCTCCAGGGAAGGACTGTGATTCCAGTACTTTGCGCCTGCCCTCATACAAGGCAGGAGCATGACCCGAAACGAAACCCCTCTCCCCAGGGCACATCCTGAGCAGTAACAGCTTGGCTCAAGTGTTTCTTATGAACAGCCGTCCAGAGCACTTGATCTAAATCATGCCATTTCCTTCACAGTATGGCACAGTTAACAAGTCAGTGCATCAACACAATCTGCAGATGGCAGTTCAAAAGGTGCACGTTCCCCAGCAAGATAAAGGGCAATGAGTTCCATGGGTTAGCTCATTACTTGGATTCAGGCAGGGGCTCCGTAGGGGTGTGAGGGAGGAAAAGGGGGCAGGCAAACCTTGAGAATGCATGTCTACACAAATAAAGCCAGCATTGCAAGAAGCATGTTATTGAAGGAAAAGTGCAAACAGCTTGCAGAGCATGGCTTCCTTCAGAGGTGGCTTGCTTCCCCCCTGAAAAAGCAAGAGGAAAAGGGGAGTGAAACCGGTGGTGATAACGCAGTGCCCCTGTGCCTTCGTTTCTCTGCAAGGCCTGGGAAACACGACACCATTTCCTGAGGAAAGCCCCAAAATTCAGAAGAGACATGCGAGCTGTCGGGAAGGGCCAGGGCTTGAGGTTGCTCTGCATCCTGCTTGGGAAGGAACCTGTTTTCTGGAGCGTCGCAGAAGGGCTTCTAGAGAGCGGTGTGCACTCCTGCACAAATTACATTAGAGCTAAACGTCCAGTGAAGAATCTCTGAGACATATTAGTCCTTTAGACTTCAAAACAAGCTTAAATTGGAACCATATTGCTGGAATACTTCTTAGCTAACATTCATATTACTTCAGTTACCAAATCCAGACTAAGTCCCAGGACTCGGCAGGGGAGGACATAATATATTAGGAAGTAAGATGGGGGTGTGCACTTCTGGCCTCCTATTTTATATAAATGTACAAAAAGTTTCCTCACACCAGCAAGGAAATGACTACAAGGCCCTAAAATGCCGATTTCCAGCGGCAAAGGATGGAAGTCCACTGCCCCTCCTCCCCTCTCTCCCCTGGCCATTCTGTGTGTGCCATGCCTTGGGGATAGTTTGGATTACTTGGACTAAGACTGTTGCATAGAAGCTCAGGTATCACAGCAGATAATTATACACATATAGCTAGATACAGCAAAGGTCTCAGTGACTTGTCAGAGGATGAGATACATCTCGGGAGACCAAACAAGCCTCCCCTATACTGATCTTTGTAAATGAATCTCTTTGGGAACTATCAAGATGGTGCTTTACCACGATTTTCACTGCTGAGGAAAAAGGAACTCTTCCAAGCTGTTTGTTTTCCAGGTTGTATCAAAAGCTGGCGAGTGAAGGTTTTTTTTTTTTTTTTTTTTTCTTCCTGCACTGAGGTTGGTATGAATGCACTGAAAGGCACTAACGTATGTGCTGATCTCTGAGTTCCTGCAGCAGAGGAGTTCAAGGCAGGTTAGCTGAGAGAGGAACAGTAACCCCCCTCCCTGTAACTTCAAATCTACAAAGGCTGACTTTCCAGTGAACTCCCTGGTCTACATCACAACTCCTTTGGAGAAACAGTGCTGAAACTGGGAAGGGCAAATCCTGAGTGGCTGCTGGGCAGAGGTGTGTTGAACTGGGTTCATTCCTCGTGTAGTTTGATTGATTTAGTAGAGTTTTGCCTGAGAGAAGTTTGGCTTCAGGCTTTCGGGTGACGTGTCATGTTTCTTTATTTAACTTGGTGAACAGGTGCTTAGCAACAGCATCTTCCACTGGTTTATCCGGAAATCTTCACTTCTTTCTTTCATTATCTGTTCTTTAATATCCTTCCAAGTTGTGCTGAATTAAAAACTGAGCCAAGACTTCAGGCTGTGACCCACTGGGACATGCAGGTACACAGCACGTTTCACCAGGACCTCTATCTATTTCTTTCTTACAACGGTACCTGGTAATTGCTGTTTTTCTCAATTCAGTGAGATATACTAAAGATGAAGCTGGGAGTCTCTGAGATTTTTCTGGATTTGGTGAGTTCAACCTTAAGCTAAAGCAGCTGAAGGGGACTTCAGTGGTAAAGAGATGAACTTTATTTCATTAGAAATATTCCAGCTTCTGCTGAGATCGGCAGAAAACAAGTGAGCCCCAAAGGTTTCAGACCTGAGCTGACAGGCAGCAGCCTTCAGCAGTGATTCATGTTGTTCACAGCTGCTGCAGAGTGTGACTTATCTACCACACTTTTTAAAAGCTGCAGTTTCTGTACTAGAAGTATCTTTGCCCAAACAACAGGTCTTGGACATGCACATGTCTTCAAACACTGCAAAGCAGCTATTTATTTCTCCCTGTTGGGCAGCAGCCTTCAAAATATTTTGTCTTTGCTGCAGAGTGCAGTGCCCAGAGCACTTCTAGTGAGATGCCTTAAAAGCAGTAGGGCTCTGCCTTGGCTAAATAGGTCCTGTTTCTCTTTCAGGGATACCTTTGATATCTCAACATGGCATTGCATGGTGCTGTGCTGGACATCGTGTGTACCAGGGTTGAAAGAGTCTTTTCTATCTCTTTTCCAGTCTCTCTTGAGAAGACACAAGGAAGCAGAGATGATCAGTCCTTGTGTTTAGCCTTTCCTGTATATAAGCAACAAAGCCACGTGCCCTCTGTACTCTGCCTGTGTCCTTGTATGGGTGTGGAGCACAGCTTGCCACCCCATGTAGATAGTGGAGGGCTCTGTTTGTGAGGCAGCTGCAACCTGCCTAATCTCTTGTCTCTGTGGCTGGATCCTTCACAGCCATTGCTTGCAGAGACAGTGTTGTTTCCTTTCTTATGTTACACCTCAAGTTCAGCCCAGTAAGGTACACCTGACAAATGTGTGTGACTTATGGAAAGGATGATATGACAGTGTTGCTTGTAATAGCAGGAAAGAGAATTTGGTGAATTAAGTCCCTTCCATCCTCATTTTCTTGTGATTTCCCTCCTACTGATGCATGTCAGAGAAGAATATGGTTTATTCTGGTAGTTCTTTCTGATCAGTGTGCTCATATTTCTTAGAACTACAGTGAAAATCTCTGGTGTTGTGTTGAAACAGAATCTTGGACCCTCACAGTTCCCTAGTGTCCCAGAAAGCATTCTGCATCTTTATCATGAAACATCAGTGTTACGGTAGCACTGAGAAGCCCTGAGGATGGGGACTCTGGTGTTTAAGGAGCCATGCACTGAGACATGAAGTAGAGAGATGGATCTCACAGAGGCAGTCTGCAGCAGGGCTAGCATGCAGACCTGGGTCTCCTGCCTCCCAGCCCCATGCTTTCATCATGAAATCACTGAGTTCTTTCAGCTGGATCTCTAGGCTCTGTTCTTTGCTCTGTAGTTTCTCTGTCCCCCATGGAAACCCCAGGGCTGGGCTTCACAGACTCTCTGCAACTCTATCCCTTTGGACTGTAATTGATTTGGAGTCAGGTAGTGGTGTAACATAACCCGTATGGAATCTGTTGGTGAAGTTTATGGCCATTCAGTTAAAAAAAAAAAGGGGGAAAAAAAAAAACAAAACAGGAGGAGGAATATAGAGGGGGAGTAGAAGTGAATTGAGTTTGAGTTCTGGCATCTGAAGCTGTGTTGTTTTGAAGCCCAAGGAGAAAAGCTTGTAGAGACCTTGGGTGTGGAGAAATCTGTTCCTACCTCAGGCACCACATTCCTGCTCAGTCTAGCCAGGACAGCATGTGTATATCCAGAAGAACCTTCAGAGAAACTCCTGTCCTCAGCTCTGGTCAGTACTTGAGCCCGTATGGAAAAGCAGGGAATTGCAGAGGGGAAGCAGAGAATACTTTAAAAATATTTTGTCTGGCTGTGTGGCTGCAGTAAGTCTCTGAACTTCCCTCTCCCCTTAACTAAATTTCCAGGGGTTTTGTGTAGAGAAGGAAGATATGTCAGTGTGGCTTTCAGGTCCCTTGAGGTGCTGCAGGCAGCCTCATTTTATTTGCAGATTGAAACAACTGATTCTAGATTGAAAGTGTTGAAATGAACTGGGAAGATCTCCATTGACAGCGCTGGATTATCAGTTTTGGCAAATTCATCTGGGATGACAGAGATGTCAGGTCCAAAAAATTGTTTCTTCTGTGACAAAAGAATCCCTCTCAGAAGGTTTTCTAGAGGCTTGAAGATACGCTTCCAAGTGCAAAAAGTTCTAGAAAATATTTCTTACCCAGCTGGTGGGCTTCCCCTGAGAGTGACACTGAAAATGCCACCAGTGTTATGTGATAAGCATTATGTGATAAGCATTATGAGACAAGCATTATGTGGTGTGTGTGATTAGCAAGGCCATAACTTTGTACAGGTATCCCTGCAGTGCTGAAAGCAAAATAGAGTGAAAAAGCCAGTATGTAAAGTATTGTGAGACAAATACTCGTAGCTTTGCTGCAGCCAAGGTGATTTACTGGTACAAGGGAAGCAAAGTCTCTGTGAAGCAGTAATATTTATCAACAGCCCCATTTGTACAGCTAGAAAAAAAATGGGCAGGCCTTTGAACACACAGTCGAGGTAATACTGTTGTTGCTGTCATCACTGTAATCTAGGCTCTTGCTTTCCAGGAGGAAGAGAGGCAGCCAGTTCTCACCCCCGACTGTAGGCAGACTGTTCCTGTCTCTCTCTGGGCTATTGGAGCAGTCCTCACCTTGCACAAACTGCTCTTCCAAAGTGGCTGTGGAGAGCCATCCTGCTGCTGCCACAAGTGGAAACACCATTCTTGTATTCAAGTGTGAAGGACAGAAAGTAGCAGTTGAGAAGAGAGAGGGTTTGCCTTTAAGCATTTAAGCTCTGAATAAGGAGTGATATCGAAGTTGCTTCAGCCACACACCCATCCTAGGAGACCTCAGGTCCTCGATTACTCTCCTGTGGCACCTTTGTTTCCTTTGCCCTTCAGAGGCTCCTCCAGCCAGTGCTGACAAGGGAAGGTTTTTGAGGAAGGGATAAGATGTTTTTGTCCCTCTGCTAACATGGCCCTGTGCAGCCCGTGCTGAGGGTCCAATGCCCCAACTACACTTAGTGTCCTGCTTATTCCTTTCCCAAGGACTGTCCTGGTCCCTCTTGTCAACCCTGCTCTTTGAAGTCACTGTCATATCTGCTGCACACACCAGGATCCCAGCACAGAGCAGCCTTCTGGGTGGTGTCTCTGTCCCCGTGGCATGTGTGTGCCAGTGTCCCAGAGCACTCCCTCTGTCCTGTACTGCCTTACCCCGTTCTACTGCAGTGGAAAATAAGATCTAAGAAGGCTGAAACCCGTCAATTTGCAGTGAAAAATAACCTCCTATAGAAAGGTACAGATCAGTAAATGAAAACAGTAACAGGGACTTCTGAATTCCTCTCTGGCTTTCTGAACAGAGGTTTTAATTTCCCATTGCATTTGCACAGACAGCACATCTGTAGCATGCTGCTTCTTTGCCATTAAGCACTACCAGATCCTTCCATAGGGCTGGTGTTTTTTTAGAGAGAAAATACTGAAGCCCCATGTGAAAACAGGAAACTCCATGATTTTTTTACAGTGAATTTTTTTCCGCTAGGGAAACATCCATATTTTACAGTTTGCAAAATGTGTGGGACCATAAACTGTAAAACTGCATAGAGAACCACAACTCCTTTGTACTTTAAAAACAGACATAAAAGTAGTTTCTCCAGAAAGAAAGAGCATATTTTTAAAGGTGAATATTTGTAGGGCTTATAAAAGCGACGGGTCTGTTCTTGGAAACTGGATGATACTGTTTAAAAAAAGGAAAAGACAGATTGTGGTGAGTCTATTGCCACTGAATCATAGAATCATAGACTGGTTTGGGTTGGAAGGGACCTTAAAGATCATCTAGTTCCAACCCCCCTGCATGGGCAGGGACACCTCCCACTAGATCAGGGTGCTCAGACCCCCATCCAACCTGGGCTTGAACGCCCCCAGGGATGGAGCCTCCACAACTTCTCTGGGCAACCTGTTCCAGTGTCTCACCACCTTTACACTAAAGAATTTCCTTCTGATCTCTAACCTAAATCTCTCCTCCTGCAGTTTCAAACCATTATTCCTTGTCCTATCATCTCTGCAGTGTGTGCTGAACTGGACCAGCCACAGCGTGGCTACACAAGGGCCTGGAGTGTTCTCAGCCTCAGGTTCCCCACTTCACCCAGAGATGGGGGGACAGGAGAGAGAGACAGCACAGAGCTGAGTGTGGCCCTGGTGAGGCCACATCTGGAATACTGCATCCAGTTCTGGGCTCCCCAGTTCAAGAGAGACAGGGGAGCTGCTGGACAGAGTCCAGTGGAGGGCAACAAAGATGACTGGAGGATTGGAGCACCTCCCTTATGAGGAAAGGCTGAGAGAGCTGGGGCTCTTTAGCCTGGAGAAGAGAAGGCTGAGGGGAGACCTTATTAATGTCTACAAGTATCTAAAGGGTGGGTGCAGGGAGGATGGAGCCAGACTCTGCTCAGCAGTTCCCAGTGACAGGACGAGGGGCAATGGGCACAAGCTGGAACAGGTGAAGTTCTATTTAAATATGAGAAAAAACTTCTTTACTATGAGGGTGACAGAGCCATGGAACAGGCTGCCCAGGGGGGTTGTGGAGTCTCCTTCTCTGGAGATATTCAAGACCCCCCTGGATACAGTCCTGAGCAATGTGCTCCAGGGGATCCTGCTTTAGCAGGGAGTTGGACTAGATGATCTCTGGAGGTTCCTTCCAACTCTGACAATTCTGCAATTCTGTGAAGGTCATGAAGAAGCTCAGGCTACTTCATTTCTCCCACAGTGTACAAACCAGTGGAGCTAAGCTGGAATGAGGGAAAAGCAAGCCTTGTTTTCCCAAAACAAGTGGTGAGCAGGGAAGGGGTCATACTTGATTCTCTCAGCTCCTTGGGGGTGATGCAGGAGACAGGAGAGAGAGAATGACCACACTCAAGGCTTTGAGCTAAAACTCAGTCCACTATTGGCTGTGTCATTCATAGTAAATAACAAAACATCAGGAAAAACTCCTTTACTGTGGGGGTGACAGAGCACTGGAACAGGCTGCCCAGAGGAGCTGTGGGGTCTCCATCCCTGGAGACATTCCAAACCCACCTGGACGTGTTCCTGTGTGATCTGCTGTGGGGGATCCTGCTCTAGCAGGGGGGTTGGACTAGATGATCTTCAGAGGTCCCTTCCAACACTGAGCATTCTGTGATTCTGTGAAATGAGACTGACATTTCTCTTTTCCTGTTCAGATCAGCTGGTCTGTAGCCAGGGCTGTGCAGGACCTGGCAGGGCTGGTCTATAGAGCTGCCTGGCTGGGAGATGCACGTGTGGCAGGATGGTGGTTTTTAGCAGATGCCATGGGGAAGCACAGAGATGCCACCACAGGATGTCAGGTAGTATTTCTGTGCTCTTGGGTGTGCTGTAAAGACAAGTAGCTGCAGTGATTTCCTGAGGCCCCTTGTGTTTGTAAACAGGGTGAGACATCCTGTGTGTGAGTGGGCAAATGGAGAGGTGGGGATCCCCCAGCATCTAATGCTGGCTCTCTGTTGGTGAGATGAAAAACCAAGGGCAGGTTATGTTCCTCAGCGTGCCTGAGCATCTTGTCTGAATACTGAATTGGACAAGGGCAGGTTCTAGTTCTAGGCAAACAGATTGTCTTGGAGCCAGCCAACTGTCCTTGGCCCTGCTGCCTGCACGGTGCCTGTCACACCTCTGGAGAGCCAGCTCTTCTGCTGCTGCTTCAGCAGAGAAGTTGGGGTGTGTGGAGGAGGTGGCCTTTCCCAACAGCAGCATCTATCTTGCTGTCCTCTCCTTCTCCCCCAGCAGCAGAAACTGCAAACCACATTCTTCACAGGTCTTTTCCCTTTCCCTCCTCCCCAGCTTCCAGCTCCACCTCTGTTTCCAGGCAAGAGGAGCCAGTTCCTGGCATAGCCTCCTCTATGGTCCTCTCCTTTGTGGGGCAGAGGACACTTTACCTGAGGATAAGGGATTCCATATGAATAAAGACTATATTAGATAATGATGTCCTGTTTATCAGAGTTTATCCTGCCATTTCATGTGGATAGGAATGTACTTTTCCATGAGCTGCTCAGTCCTAGTGTAGTCAAATAGTGTAATATTTTTGTCCGCTGTTTGTTTACAGCTGCCTTTCATCTTCAATTATCCACTCTATTCTAGCAGTGGATAACTGACTGATTTCTGTATTCAGGCCAAATCCTGCTTTTTTGGCTCACGCGAGTAATCTAAGGAAGCCTGACACTCTGTTCCCTGATCTGTTTGGGAATGCTTGCACGTCAAGTGGTCCTCAGGCATGGGACCCATGAGCAGGAGTGGAGTCCTGAGGCTGGGACCCATCTTTCTTTCATTGCACAGGCACTAGGCAAAAGCACCAGTCCCAGAGTGTGACTCCAGCTTTAGAAAGTCATCCTGTTTGTGGCCAGCTGGAGAACATTAATTTTTACAAGCCGTTGGTACACAGTGTGGAATATACCAGCTGCCTTTCCATTTTCAGGGAGGGGTGAGACAAGGCCTTGGGCCATTCCAGTTGGACAGCACTCCTGAAAAGGGCAACTAGATGAGTTGGAAACATGCAAAGTGAAAAACTTTCCCAGTTCTTCTGTGCAGCTGTCATCATTAGCACAAACAGGCTGGTGCTGCCAGGGCTCCTGGGCTACCCACTGTGGAGACTCAGTTCACACAAAATCACTGCCCTGCTCTGCTGGCAAATGTATTTCTTCTGAATGCCTTCGTTTGTCATAGAATCATTCTGGTTGGAAAAGACCTTTAAAATCATTGAATCCAACTGTTAACCCAGCACTGCCAAGGCCACCACTAAACCACCCTCAGCACCACATCTACACAGCTTTGAAATCCCTCCAGGGATGGGGACTCCACCACTGCCCTGGGCAGCCTGGGCCAGGGCCTGACAACCCTTTTGGGGAAGAAATTGTTCCCAAGATCCAATCTAAACCTCCCCTGGTGCAACTTGAGGCCATTTCCTCTTGTTCCATCACTTGTTCCTTGGGAGCAGAGACCCAACCTCCTCTCAGGCAGTTGCAGAGCCAGCAGGTCTCCCCTCAGCCTCCTTTTCTCCAGGCTGAACACCCCCAGCTCCCTCAGCTGCTCCTCCTAACACTTGTGCTCCAGCCCCTTCCCCAGCTCTGTTGCCCTTCTCTGGACACGCTCCAGCTCCTCAGTGTCCTTCTTGTCATGAGTGGCCCAGAACTGACCCCAGGATTTAAGGTGTCCCCTCACCAGTGCCCAGCACTGGGGGACAATCCCTGCCTGGTCCTGCTGACCACACCAGTGCTGACACAAGCCAGGATGCTGGTGGCCTTCTTGGCCACCTGGGCACACACTGGCTCATATTCAGCTGCTGTGACCAACATCCCCAGGTCCTTTTCCTCCAGGCACTTTCCAGCCACTCCTCCCCAAGCCTGGAGTGTTGCCTGAGGTTGCTGTGACCCAAGTGCAGGACCCAGCACTTGGCCTTGTTGAACCTCATACAACCTCATACAATGTAGCTGAGCTGCAGGGTACTGCTGGTGGTAGTTTATCTCAGGATGAGGCTGCAATCGCTCCATTTTTCCTACCTGTGTGCATGCTTGTAGAGATCTGAGATATGACCACTGCAGAGGTCTGAATATGGAACAGGGTGAGGTATATGAATTTAGAATAATTGGTTTCTTCCTGTCATTTGCCACCACCACTTCCACAATGGAGTCACTACCCGAGACAGGAGGGCTGGTCCATGGAAAGAGCATTTTCTTTAGACCTTTGGGACACATGGGTTCAGTTTTCTGCTCTATTACAGATTTTCTCTGTGAAGCTCAGTAAGTAGCTTAGACTCTGTGTTTCAGTGTCATGTGTAAAACAGTGGTAATAGCCTGACCTTTCATCACTAATGCACATAAAAGAAAATGAATTAAAGAAATGTTAAGAGTCAGCCATTAAGATGTTGAGAGCCCAAAGGAAAGCAGTATCTACCCTGAGGAGATGAACTAATTGGGAAGGACTAAAGTAAATGGATGAGGTGGTTTAGATTTGGGGATGAAAGGGGTAGAGGTATGGACAAGGTGGGGCAGGGAGATGTGGTTGGTGGAAAACATTTGCTGGGCATGGAAGCAACGTGAGGGTGTTGGAGCTAGGGTCACATGCAGGGGTGGGAATGGGAGAGCAGGAGGTGTAAACCCACCCCAGAACAAAAGCTAATTTTTGAGGAGAAACTGCACTGTTCAAGAAAATCTTTTTGAGCACCTGGGCTAGGAACTGATGAAGAACAGTAGGGTGTTGTGGGCTTGGTGCCTGCCCTCCATATGCACACTGAGGTGGCTGCAGGAAGATTTCCTGCCCTGCTCACTGGGATCACTTGGGCTTGCTAAATGGAAGGACTCTCTAAATGTTCCAAGCTGAACTGTTTGTCCCCAGGGTCTATCTTTGTTTTGTTTATTTGTTGGTTTACTTGCATTTTTCCTTAACAAAGTCCTCAATGTCTGCTTTCACAAAATCTAAATATTTTGGGGTGTAAACTGGCAGTGTCGGGGTAGGGCAGTGGGTTTTGGATTTTGGATGTTGTGCAGTGTTTGTAAATAAAGTTACAATGCAGGTAACAATAGCAATCATGAAAATTAAGACCTCTGGTGCCTGAACTGAGCAGTTTGGCTGAGCTCTGACCATCTCTTGAGGGCTGTGAAGACAAGACAGTCTCTTAACTGCTCTATGGGTCACTTGTGTGAGCTTTACCAGTGTTTTCCAACATATAAGGGTCAAATATAACACTGGTCTTTCAAAATGCTCTATCCAGGATCCAGGGAACTACAGAACTGTAATACAGATGTTTGTATGGACAAATTAGTGAAAAGTAATGGACACATGCATAAATATGGCTGACTTGGGGAGAGTCAACATGGTTCATGTGAGGGGAAGTCCTGTCTTACAAATGTCTTGAAGTTCTTTGGTGGGATCAATGAACAAGTGAATAAGAATGATCTCGTAGATATAATCCACTTGGGAATTCCAAAAGGCTTTACACAAGATCTCCAGCAAAAGGCTTCTAATGAAACCTAGCAGCCATGGGATAGGAGTGAAGCTCTTTGCATGAATAAATAACCAGCATGAAAAAAACGGGATACGGAGAGTAGAAATAAATGGTCAGTTCTTGCAGTGAGCCAAGTTCACTGGTGGAGTCCTGAGATGGGGCTTGTGCTGGTCAACATATTCATTAGTGTTCAGGGAAGGAGGGGGCAAACAGTGAGAAAATCTGGTGGTGAGGCAGGATTTAGTCAGGGGAGTAAGGTTGTTGAAAGGTAGTGAAAGCATGTGAAAAATCTTGCAGAACTGAGTGACTGGTCAACAAAAGAGAGGGTGAAATTCAACAGATACAATTGTGAACAGATGCACCCTGGAAGGAGTGATCTGGGCATCACATTGAAAGTAAGGAGCTTTAAACTGACCACTGTCACCCAGGAGAAAGATGCAATGATCACTAGTTTTCTGGGGTACTTCTGTGAAAATGTCAGTTCAATGCTTCACAGGACTCAAAAACCCCCCAAATCATATGGTAAGAATTACTAGGAAGGGAGTGGAGATGAAAAGAGAAGATCCTTACGTTGTTACACAATCAGGTTTTGCCTACTCACTTGGTGTGGTAGACAATTCTGGACCTTCACCTTGAAAGAAATACACCAGGACTAGAAAAACTTCAGAGAAAACAACAGGACTGATAAATGTCTGTGAAGTGTTTCAAAACAGAAGAACCGTGAAATCTACTAGGCTGAGCAGAGTTGGAAGCTGGAAGAGTATTTAGGCAAGTTTCATAAATGATTGCCCTGTTCTCACTCTTTCCTGGGTATCTCCTCTGTGTCATTACTGGGAAAAGGACCTTGATGCTTCCTCTGACCCAGTATGATGATTCTCATGTTCTTGCCTAGATGTTCTTTATGGGCAAACATCCACTGGACATTCAGATTTGCATATTGTCTTGTACTTAGTGGAGCAAGGTCTAATCTTTGTGGTGAGAAGGATCTTAAATTCAAACCAGCATAATTCTTAAGTTCTTCACCTTTCTAGGGTAACAGGTCTCTCCATAGATCACCTCATAGAGAAGCTGAAAGGATGTTGTCCCTGAGAAACTAGACAGTATGGTTGATATTCTTGAAATAACAGTTTCTTGATGCACCCTTATTTGTGATTGGAAGTAACAGAAAGTATCACTGCTTTTGTTTCAGGACTAAACTTCTAGTTGATTGCATCCTGGCCACTTTGACCAGTGTCTTCCTTCTCCCCTTGGAGACTGGAAATGCTATCCACATTCCCTCCAATTCCTCTTAATTCAGAAAGCTGGCACAAGAACACACTAAGAAGATCTGGGGAGTCTTTGTTAGCTGAAACATTATCAGTTTTCTGATCTGCAAAACCTGATGGTCCATCTAATGCTGGTTCTTTTCATTGAGGAGGTGTTACCACCATACCACAACAGGACTTTGTATCCCCATTTGCACTGTTTCTACTCCATCATTTATCCAGGAAGTGGCTTATTTCATGGAGGCAAAGTGAACTGCATAAAATAATCCTCCTTAGCTGAAAAGATTAGAACAGTGTACCTTGAAAATAAATAAAAGACATTTTCTATCCAGGCCTGTGGTCATCTGTGGTTTCCATCTAGAAGGCAGATTCCAAACATTTGATAATACTTGCTGAAATTGTAATGAGCCTGTGGTGAATTCAGTACAGTTTCAGCTGGCAGCTCCTTGAGAAACCCTCACTATTTTCACACCTCTATTGAAAAGGTCAATAAAAGGCTTAAAGAGGACTTATCTGCAAAGGAATTGTTCTCTTCTGAGCTTCCCTTGAATTCTGACACTACTCATGAGACCTTTTTTCACTTGTTACCCTTCAGTTCTGCTTTTAAATTGTCCAGCAATTCTCATTTCCTCTAAGCAATAACAAGGAAGGGTGGAGGGAAAAGCACTGATGGTGGATCTATCTCAGATTGGTTTTTTACAAGGAAGACATTTGATTCAGACTCGTCCTGAATTCCTGTCCAATGAACTAACATAGTTCCACCTTAAGTACTCAAGTAGTAAGTGTGTCAGTTATTTTTGCTTAAACACCAGGAACAGGAGCAAGTTTAATAAATCATGTATCTATATGAGACACCAGCGTTTTCATTAACTGTGTTGTGCATTTTAGGTCCTGTCCATGTTACCTATTGGAAAATAAGGCAGATCAAGCCTTTTCAGTACTGAGAAACTTCATTTGGGCTTCCCCATGTATCTACAGTGGATTTTCCCTGTTGGACTTCCAGGCATCCAGGGCACATTGCTGCTTGTTTCACCAGCAGCACTTAGGCCATGTGGGGAGAAGAATTCTGGAAAAAAATTTCTTATTTTGATAGTTTTTCAATTTTAATACATGCATATATGTCATACCATCATCGAAGCATCCGAGCTGCTACAGACTTGAGAAGAATGTTTTTCAGCCACTGTAACACTTGGGAGTGTGCAGAGGAATATATTTGTGATTTCTAATCACTGGAAAAAGAAGCAGGAGTTCCTTAGATGTACAGGAACTGTTACTCTCAGCAATGTGCTGTGCACAAAGTCTCTTCATAGTTCTCTCCACTGTAGATTCTACAATAAGTCACAGATCTAGAGGAGGCTCCCCTGGTGTTTCTGATAAGGACACTTTTCTCTTTCCATTCCTGCTATTTTTTTACACCCCCCCACACCTCCCCCTGCAAAAAAAAAAAAAAAAAAAAAAAAAAAGATTTACCAGCCCCATCTGGGTTTTGAATATCTCAACAACTTCCCATGTCTTTTCAACACTCTTCCCTAATACCTCATTACAGAGTTGGTGGCAAGATATTGTCTTTCATCTGCTCATTCATTCACTTTACAGAAAGTACCTCAAGTTCTCTGTAAAGTTATCTCTCTAGAATTCTAGTATGAGTTTTTCCCTTTGACCTTTTCACAGCCCTGGAGCATTCACCAAGTATTTTGTGGTCATGGTAGCTCATCTGAAGAGACAAGAAATACAGATCCAGCCATAAAGATGTTTCCATAGGCACTTCTATCCAAGAGACATCAACGGCCTGTATGGATACATGAGATGGATACATGAGAAACAAAAGTAGAATCCATGTGGACAACACATTTTGAACTGTGATTACCACATGGTAAATAGTCATTCTTTATTGTATTGTCAGCAGTGAAGGAACCTGCTCTGATGTGGAGGCTTGGGGTATTGCTGACAGAGTTAATGGATGAATCTTGGGGGAATACTCTTTTCCCCAGTTGACAGTCAAGTCACTTTTCTTAATTGTAAAAGCATCTGTAAGAAGAACTGAGTGAGTTTTGGGCCTTGACAGCTGATCTTCCTGTGACTCATTCCATGAAGACAAACTCCTCTTATACTTGTTCTTTATCTTCATCCAAAGCATTTGCCAATAGGAGTGTCTGAATGTTGCTTAAATTATAATATTCCATTTCAGATTTTCCCTCTGAAGCCTTCGCTCCAAAAAGAGAAGGGAAGCTTCATATTGTGGCAATAATAAGATCTTAAGAGTTATTTTGGATAGAGCCAGGGTATTTAGGAAGGCACTTCAGGTTTTCCTACCTCTGTGCATAAGATTTAAAGGGGAAAGCTGTTTTTATTCAATTTTGGGTTGATATGAGTTTGCTTCTGCATGAAGAGATGTAATAGTTCTTTGGATCTTAATACTTACAGTGGGGCCACATGCAGATGTTAACAGCAAATTGTCTACCCCTGAGCTACTTATCTAGGTTCCTAAAAAAACAAATTAAGAGAATTAAGGTGTATCAGTCCCTTCCCATAATAGCTGCCTAAAGCAACTCTGATTATATTTTCCCTAAATTGTTCCTTTAATTTGTTTTCCTGACGAGCTCAGAGGTAGATGTCTCCAATGTAGGTATCTGAAGTAGAATCACAGAATCATAGAATGGTTTGAGTTGGAAGGGACCTTAAAGATCATCCAGTTCCAACCCCCTGCATGAGCAGGGACACCTCCCACTAGACCAGGTTGCTCACAGCCCCATCCAACCTGGGCTTGAATGCCCAGGTAACCTTCCTCCATTATTGAGGTTGGTAGACTTTGTTCCTCAGAGCCTTTTCACTCTCATTGCTGGGAGGCAGCTCTGCAGGCTTTCCCAATAGGTATAAATCAAGCAAGGACTTTCTAATTTCAATTAGATTAGCTTGTCAAAATAAGATTGATAGCAAATTGTCTCAAAGTGTAAATACCTTCACAGGAATAAAATAGTAGTGTTTTTTAATCTTTTGGAGAAATGCATACTGAAACCTGCTAGCTAGCAGCAAGCCAGATGCCTGGGAACTGAAAATGAGACCTTTTTTTTTAATGAAAGGGGTACTTAATCATTAAAGCAACCCCCAGATTGCAGCAAAAGGACTGATAGATTCTCCATCTTTTGATGTCATCACACCAAGACTGGCTGCCTTTGTGGAAGGTATGTGTCAGCCAGCTCCAAGTGACACTCTGGTCGAACACAAATGATTGGGTTCAGCACAGGGGTAACCCAGTGAAAGTTAATGACCTGTGATATAGAGGAAATCACACTAGATGATCTAATGGTTTCTTCTGGCCTCACACTCTATGAATCTATGAATATGTATCCTCTGAGGTTGACTGCTAATTATATTGCTAAGCAGGGGAACTGGCAGAGGCTGCTTCAAAAGAGGGATTTAAATTTATTTACTAGTATCCATTGTTCTTTAGCTACATATTCAGATGGTTCACACCCAGCTTCTTTCCTTTCTTAAATTTTCCTTTATTTTTTTAAGGTCTGTGAGAGGAGCTGGAGCGTTTGGGGAGGCATGGTCACTGTGAGAATTTGGTGCTGCGAGAAGTGATTCACACAGTTCCCAAAAGGCACTGCCTTCCAGCTTGTCACCACATCTTGGCAGCATTTGAAGGGCACCCTGCAAGCATGAAAGGCAGAAGGGATGATTCAGAAAGCCACAGTGAGTGCTAAGAAACCCTTTATGGTGGAATTTGAAAATACATTTATTGTGTTCAGGGTATTCAGAATATCAAGGGAGGTACAGCCCTCAGTGACTGGGCTCATGGATGTCTAGAGGTGGCTATTTTGGCTGCCTGTTTAGCAAAGTAAAGCTTTTCCCCACGTTTATTTACTCGAAGAACACTGAGAATCAGAAGAACTCTTAGAGCCATGACCCATCCTTCTGCCATGCTGGGGCTGCCCATGTCTACTTACAACATTAGGTTCCTGTTGCTGGTTTGGTTTTGTTTTCCAATTGGGTAGGAATATTATCTTTAAAGAGACAACACAATGAAAGCAACTGACTTAGATGATCTTTCGGGGTCCCTTCCAACCCCTAAGATTCTGTGATTCTGTGTGACTTTCCACATCACAATAAGGAAGCATGGATAAGGGATAAGAACTGATGAAAAGGCCAGCAACCTGAGGCAAAGAAGTGGCTAGATTTGGAGAATGCTGGGGAAGTCCTGTCTGTTTGCAAGCTCTGTTTATCCACACCTGTGGGTTCGAAATGCTGTCATCTGAGGAGTGGCCCCATATTACAAGAAGGTCAAGCACCAGGCAGACCTAATTAAAAGCTCATTACAAGAGACAATCTCCATTAGCATGCCGAGTTTCATGCAAATCCATTAGCACCAGGGCTCTCTTCGGAAGCTTTAAATTCCAGCCCTGTGCCCCAGGGACTGGAAACCGTGGCCAGTTAATTTGCCATTCTCAGTCTGTGAACATTAGGCACAGTCCTCTTACTTTCTGGATTATTTCACATTCCAGCAAATTAGTTTTATCCGTTCTGAGAACATTTTAACAAAGAAAGTTCTTTTGGCATCACATGGATAAAATAACAAGGGATAAACGAATGAGCAGTTCCCCCAATCAGGAACAAATAACTTTAAATCTCTCCTGAAAATGCAGCCTTTCCTGTTATTACCACCCCCCCTTCCTTTCATTTATCTTTCGGCAGGCGGATTTTTTAATTACGTTTCTGCAGCCAGATTCCCCTCCCTCTCTCTTTATGGTGGTGTTCTCAAGAGCCATGTTTTTTCTTTATGCCATTGTAGCAGAACTTGACTAAAGATCTTCAAACTTGTTAAGTATAAAAGTTGGTAAATGATACTATTGTTTGAGTTAAAGGTAGGGGGAGAAAAGGGGGAAGGCAGTTTATCTGGGGTGGCTGTGAGGAGGGGGAAGGTTTAAAAAAAAAAAAGGAAAAGAAAAAAGGCTCAAATGAACTGAAATGGATCAAAGTAAACAGAGACATCTAAAAGCTTTTGTAAGTTAAAAGTGGCTATCTGTTGCAAGTCCTGCCTCATTAACTACTGATAGAAGCACTGTCTTGGCCTTCCACGATATCTAAGGCTGCCCCTATAACAAGATGAACTCTGGGTTATTCCCTCTTGCCATTCCCTGTGTTGCTGTGCGCAACTGCTTAACCTCAACCTCTCCACAAATGTTTATCCTCTCTCAGGCACAGATTCAGTCCCCAGACTTCAACACTCACTCAAAGGAAGAAGCATAAGCTCAGAGAGAAGGAAGACACACACATAAGCTCAGAGAAAAGGAAGGAAGTGGGAGAAGGAAGGAAACATCCCTGAAGTCAGTGTCTTGCCTGGGTGGCTGGGCTGCGCCATTTCCATATAATTTTTTTGAGGTATGAATAGAGGGAGAGGGGGAGATCAGCCTTCCCATTCTGGGTTACAGTATCCCCCGTGCTGTCCCCATTGGGTGGGGGAAGCAAGCTGAAACTGAGAGGCTTGTCAAGGGAAGCAGGGAGAGTGAGGAGGGATGGGGAGGGGGGAGCACGATGGCTCTTTGACTAGGACCAGATAGGTCTCTGTGTAGAGTAATATTACAGCTCTCTCTCTCATAAACAAGCTGCATGCCGGCTTCTAAAGAGCCCATCTGGCATAGCTTTGAGAATGGCAATAATTACAAGCTGATGATGGACATGGAAGAAAAGCCCTGCTGAGCTAGCTCATAAGGAAGTACAGGCCAGGACTGTAGGGAAATTACAGGCTAAAACCCTTTCTAGTTTAGGCCTTTTGGTGTTCTTAATCACAGACTTTAAATGTTGTAATAAACACTGTTGCATTTTATTGACCAACTCCCATGACAGGCAAATTTTTTTTTATTTATATTTACTATTTGTTAGTTCAGAAAGCAGCTCAAGAGCAATTGTTTCTTAAGGCTGGGTCTGTAGCTTTACTTCATGAAAAGTGATCCAAACAGCAAGCGTCCCTTTTGTTACTTTGCAATTAAAAAAGAACAAGAAAAGAAAGGGAAAAAGAAATATTTCAGGAGTTCCACTTAGTCCTGTGCAGTGCTGGGTCACTGATAATGCTTGCTTTGTTTTAAGATTAGCATCAAGGAATAAAAGATCTCAAATGAGTTGTTAAGTTTTTAGGTGAAACTCCTTTTGAGTTTGCTGGCTGCAGGATTTAACAGGGAAGAAAGGAGTTTTAGTGAGGTGTGAGAGGCACGGGCCTGATCCTGTGCCCAGTGAAGTTCATGGCATATTCACTGACTTCTGTGTCTCAGCTGGCATAAGAGGCCTCATCCATGTCTGTATTTAAGTGCACTCTCACTACTGTGACTCAGAGCAGCATTTCTGAACAAAGGGAAAAATTCCAGGTTGCTGTGGTCGCTGGGGCTCTGTTCCAGTGTCCTTTACAGGTATCAAACATCATTTTCATAGTGAAAATTGTGAAACACATTTGAAACATGTAAAACCTGAAACACAGCAAAGTTGGTGCCCAGTTTAGGGCACCTGCCAGGCTGGGATTTTCAGAGGAAGGTGTCTCTGGCACCAGCTTTCCTAAGTTTGGAGTTAAGAATCACTAAACTTTTGAGAATGTTTCTGCCTCTGTGTCTCTAAATGTCTGTGTTTTGGGTATATATTTACTATGTGATTTTAAAAGCACAGGAATGTGGCAGTAGATGAGCATGGATTCTGTGCAGTGTCTATATGGATGTATGAGTGGAGTGCAATGGAGCTGTGACAGTTAACTCTGGCTAAAGTTCTGCTTCAGAGAGCCTACCTGTTTTCCCAGACTAATTTCATTCTCCTTTTCCCTCTACAGAGTCTAGAAGATCAAGAGTTAAACAGTTCTGTGAGTTTTATTTGACTCGAGTGCAATAAATCTCCCAGGGTGACTGATAGACTGATAACTCTCAAAATCTATTCAGTACTTTGTGTGTCAAATCAACAGTGAATATGGAGTGTTGTCAGTTGTTTTAAATAATGCTGTTTTGACAATGTTATTACAATTCCACAAGTGTCATTTGTTTTCTTGGAGGAAATCTGCCTTTATTTTACATTAGTGGCTTTTTTTTTTTTTTAGTTTAAGAACATCAGCCATGTGTTAGAAATGCTGCATAATACGTTGGGTTGGCTTTACTGATCCAGTTGAATCCTGGAAATGTATCTGTGTTTTTACAGGACACGTTCTCATGTGAGATCCTAAAAAAGCAGAACGTTCTGTTCCTTTAGATAAATGTTTGCCTGCAGGTATAGCTTTGTGTTTGTAAATTGTTTCACGTTGGTCCTATTTCTGCTGCAGTTGAAATGTTTTTTTCCTTGTAGCTGTTTTTATCCCAGCATTTCACAACATAACTGATTTAGTTTTCCCAATTACCATCTGATTATTTGCTCAGGCATCAGATTTTTTCCCCTTTTTGTTGCAAAGTTGAAGGAATGCAAGGTCAGGCAATGGAAATTTGCCTGTCTGAATGCAGCTCTCTTTTCTTTCAGAAACTTCCTTTGGCTTCTTAATCTGAAACTTGCTTGTCAATGTGAAATGATTTCTTTATATTTAACTGTCTCTTTCCAATACAGACTAGAATTGTTCCTAACAAAAGAAGCATGAATTGGTGGAAACTATATATTAAATGCAAGACTATTTGTCTAGTTTTCATTAGGTTGCTGAGTGAGAAGCCCAAACTCCTCTCTTTTCCCAAGGTACTCGGATATCCACGAAGTGCCTTCATCCCGTCGCCTTGTTTCCTCTCCCAGTAAACCAGCTTTCCACAAGAATGCTACACCCTCTGCTCTTTATACTGTCAGCAGTGACAGCAACCAGCAACGCTGACATTTCTTATTGTTTACAAAGGATGAGCGCCAACAAGGCATCTCTGATCATTTGATAAACTCTCCTAACCCTCTCCCCCCCGCCCCCGGCCCAACCCTCTGCTCCACTGACCAAACTAACCTTTTCACGGTACACTGCCTATAATTATCAGTGAAAGATGCTAACCAGAAAGGATCAAAACTTCAGCTAAACACAAACAAACCAGCAAAACAGCCATGAAGATAAACTACTGACAACTAACGTTGCTCGGCAAACAGTGCAGGCCAGGAGAAACTGAGCATCTGCAGGCAGGGGCTGGAGAAAGAAGAAATCTAACCCTAAATTCCTTATGTGCATGTATTTTTCATATGAATTTTAAAATTGCTTGCAAAAACAACCTAGAATAGCATTAAAATAACCTTATTGTTTATTATCCTAATCCTGTACATTTAATATCCTTTTTTGCCCTCCAGTTCCCCCCACTCCTACCGAAGCTCCCGCCAACACAGTGGTCAGAGGGAGTTCATAGCTCCTCATAATGAGCCCAGGACTAATGGCTCTACCAAAAAGAGTTACTTTTCAGTAATCACATGAATTTTACTTTAACCCCCCTCAATTTCTAGAGTGACAAGCAGATACTGCATATTTCTTTCCCTTCTGTTTTCCTGGAGGTGAGAAGCACCAGCACACAGTCTTCTCTCATCCCTCTCCAAGAGTGAGTTGGTGGGGATGGTAATATTGGTGGCCTTTGTTTGCCAGGGAAGTTGATGTGATGGATGATTAAATGAAAATGGTTTAAATTCCATCTTCAAAAATTGTATCTCCTGTTCCAGATTCTGCCTGGATTAGCTGGGTAATGGACTTACTCGGTGAGCAGAACTTTTGCCACTGAGTTTTCCAGTGCCAAAGAGTGAAATGGTTTTCAGGAGGGTGTGATTTTCTTCCCACACACTAAGCTGTACAGGTTCAACCTTTTCTTTTCCATGATAGGAGGGCTGTTACAAGGAAAAAACAAGAAAAAAACAAGTCTCCAGCAGAAATCCAAAGCTTTAAACTGAAGCTTTATTTTAGACAAAACCAACAGCAGCAGCAGGTCTTCTGGCTCTGTAAAGTATGTTCCTTGTAGAAGTCTTGTCTGCTGGGAACCCAGTCATGCCACGTTATCTCAGTGTGGAATTATTCTTTTCAACAATAAAATAATTTTCATTTACTTGTGTCACTTCTGCAGATGCCATTGATTAAAACCTCCTAAACAATAACCACAAAAGTAGCACTGCCACTCCTACAGCCTTTGGACAGGCTTTGTCATCAGCTGGGTGCTGAACACCTAAGAGACCTCTCTTCATCTTTCTTTCTTTCATCAAATTGTTGTGGTGTTGTGATGGATGTAATAGTCTGCACCTTAGCCCTAAAACCCTGATCCTTTGCTGGAAGCTTTAGCTGAAACTTCAGCACAAATAACAGCCTGTTGCTAAATGGAAAGTGGCTGAGATCTGTCCTTGCCTGACTTTGCAGAGCTTCCATCATCATGCAGGGTCTCCAGAAATGCTGTTCATGTCAACACAATTGGTCAGGGTACTACGTGACATTTTTCTTTTCATTTATTTTCATGTCAATTTTTATGGTCCTCTCTTGGATTTTTAACTGTTCCAAACAGATTTCACAACATTGTCAAACTAGTAAGATGTGAAAAGCTGAGCCTACAGAAGCAGACTTGAAAGCCTATGTGATTTAAGGAGCATGAAAACCTCCTTTAGAAGTATGTTTCATTTAGCCTTATTGGCTTTCCTGCCTTCCCTCTATATCAGTCTGACGTTTTTTAATCAGAAGGTTCTGCACAAAAGTGGCTTTCATGCACTTATGACACTTAAAATTTAAAGTATCCATAGGTCTGAGATGTTGGGAATTTTCCCAGAATTGTGAATGTGATGTACATGAATGCCTTTTGTTTCCTCCCAGCTCTTCTTGTCCCAGTAGATACATCCCAGGGAACTGGTTTGCTCCAGTACTGTTGCAAGAACATACTGAGTGAATTGCTGCAACCAAGCTGAGTGCTGCACTGACAAATGGAGTCTAATGTATAAACAAATAGAATTTAAAATTGCAGGTATGCATCACCTGAAGACATGAGCTTAAATATACAGACACACACACACACACCCCCCCCCCAATTATAAGGCATATTTGAAGTTTCTAGGCTAAACTATTCACAAAGAAGAAAATGCAAAAGCTGTGCAAAATACCACAGCTATTTACTTTTTAAAACATCCATAGATAGTAAATGCTTTATGTCAATCTCTATTTTGTCCAAAATACCCACTGGCCAGTGAATGCAGATGCTAAATGCAAAGCTGATTTTTTTTTTTTTTTAACCATCTAATGCATTTGGTGAGGGGAGACTATAAATTAGCCTTATCAGAGAAAGTCTGAACTATTGAAAAACTGCTTCCTCCCCATAAACGTAGGGAGGATTCATAGATCATAAGGCTGGAAGGGACAATCAGGGGGTGTGCTGTTTCCAACACGTAGCATGTTGGGCCAATATTGGGTATTTCTGAAATTAGAAAACCTCCAGCTTGAGCCAGGGTAGGCAGTAGGACAACTGTAATCAACTGTCTGCACTGGGCAGAGCTGGAACATGTAACACGTGCTCATCAGTGAGTTACACAGTCACTGCAAACCACTTGGGTTTCTTTTTCCTCCTGCAAATGTAATTAGAGTTCATGTATTTCCCACTCCTGTCCTTTTATCTTGCCTCTTTCATGTTTCCAGGTCTCACTATCACCTTCATGCTAATGAGACACTCCTTGGCCAGTTAAACACGTGTTGTTACCTTAGACGAGGTAAGTGGGCACATTGGATATGCAAGTCCTACCTGTTCTGAATCAACATTACATTTGATTTCTGTGCTTTGTGTTAGTAACTTGGTGTGAGTGCAGCCATGGGCTCCCAAAGCTCAGGGCTGCAGCTGAGGGAAAGGCACTAAGATAAAAACATTTAAAAAATACTCTTCCCTGCACTCACATGTGCTTGTATTGTATTAATCCCAAGAAGCCCCATGAATTAAGATGAGGTGTAAATGCCAGCAATCCCTTGCCCTTTTATCTCCACTGTAAGGAAGTCATGTCTTGCTGTTTAACTTTCATGTTACAATTAAGTTTTTTACTTTCTCAGTCACTGCAGGGAAAGTGGATTCGGAAAATTTTCAAGGGCAAAAGGACACAAGTCAGAGGAGCAAGTAGGTGGAAATGGAGGTCATTTCTCAAGTTATTTATTTCCAGGTCAGATTAAAAAGAACTGTAGGAGCAAGTCTTGCTTCCCTCAGCATGCAGTGATTGGAAATAATCAGATATTTGTTCCTGAGGCATTATCAAAAACCCTCTAACTCAGGAGAAGAGGCCAGTTGACTTCAAGGAGTTAGCAGGGGGAGGTATGTGTGAGACAAGTAAAGGTCAAGCACTTAAAAGGCAACAGGCTCGTTGTTTGAGCCGACAGATTTCTTTCTGTATTCTTGGATCTGATGTTTAAATATGTGAGCTCAAAGTTTGTGTCACTAATGCACAGAAGTATTTTACGGTGAGAGCTAGGAGAGTAATAATCATAAAGTCATTTGTCATGGAACTGTGTATAGATTCTCTACCTAGTCTACCTAAAATGAAGTGTCTTTGCTAGACAAAGGCAGTTGTTCCCTGGACACTGGATAAAGTAGCTTTCTGCTTTGTAGATTTTTGCTCTATTGCATTTGCAGGTGCCTCATTATTTAGTCACAGCCAGCAAATAGTCAGGACTTATCTGAATAAAATTTTCCCTGAGTCTTCTGCCTGAATGCTCTCACTGTCTGTTCCCAGCCAAACTGCCTTTCCAGTTCTTTCCCCTACATTTCTGCGTAGTTCATTGCCCTCATTCCACCACTGAGGCCCAGCAGTTTTGTTTGATGTTGTTCTCTTGTCTACACACATCTGTTTAGGCCGGTGGCGTTCAGGCTGTGATGCAGGGAGTTTTGGTGTGTGGGTGAAAACTCTTGAAAGTTGGAAATCCAAAAATCCTTGCTGCAAGTTGTGCTGTGAGGAGGAGGAACATATCACCCTGCTGCACAGTTCCTGCCCCATGGGCATGTCCCAGAAAAGCTCCTCTGGGACAGACAGTCTTCTCAGCCAGTACTGTGGCAGACTCTCCTGAAGTGGCTGCTATGTGTCTTTTTTATTTGGAAGTTATCAAGCTGGAAGGTTTGCTGATGTACTAATGGAGCAACTGTCACAGTGGTTGTTTTGGAGCACTGGATTTTGGCTATTGTAGCCTTGGTGGCCCAGGTGAAGCAGAAACATGCAGCTCAGCATTTACATCAGGGACTCACTCTGCAACATCATCATTAAAACCAAAATTCATTTTCAAGCAACCAGCCTTCCTTGGTGGGGAAATACTCCAAGGGAGCACAGCAAGAAAGAGGAAAAAAAAGCATCTGAAACAGTGCTCAGGGGAATTTTGCTTCCCAAGTTGCTGATCTTGTTAGTATAGATATGGGGGATACAGGGACAACCTTCTTGATCTTGGTTAACTGTATTTATATGTATTGTGGAGCAGGGTTTTTATCAGCTGAGAGTGATCTCTCTGCAGGAGTCTCCTGATCTTTTGGCTTTGGGCTCTGCTGCTGCTTTGCAAACACACAGTGCAGAGCAGTAGCATGCTGCCTCCAGTACACCCAGTTATTTGGCTTTCATCTGTATGCCCAGCCATTGTGACAAACATCATGTTGTACTGGCTGCCAAAAAGGGCCTTTCTGGCTAATGAAAGCTCTGGTTTCTGTTAGTTACTGCTCCACTGTTACAGTTCCTTCCCTGGTCCTCTCCCTGCTGCTACCAGCAAGGGATTGGCCCAAAAGCTTCTCGATGCCTCTGCACTGCCCAGATTGTCCCACACTCAGCGATGAATATTTTTTGACACACACAGTGGTGAGATCTGTTGCAGGACAACCAAATCAACCAGCTGAAGCTGCCCCGTGGTCCCAAGCCTGGATGTCGGGGTGTAAGGCAGGCTGTTGGTCTGCTCTCCCCTCTGGAAGGCTGTGCAGTCCCATGGGAAGCAGGTGGTCAGGGCTAGTGTTCCCCCCAGCAATGCCTCAGCTAGTGCAGTAAACTGTGCCAGACATAGGGCTGTTATTAATTCCTTATCCTTAGGTCACACTGGATCAAGGACCAAGATATGATTTCTTTAGTCACAGTGAGGCTCTAGGGCTGCACATCTTTGCCTGGCCCTCTACTTAAGGATGGTAATAAATTCTGCCATTCAGCTCTATGGAAAAGCTCTGTCAGTGCTGGCCTGGCATCTTCTAGACACCATTCCTCCTGCTAAGCCCAGTTCCCTCCCACGGTGTGCTCAGGCCTTCCACTTCCTCACCTCTATCTTTAGGAAGCAGTAGGGGTAGCTCCTTCTCCAAGGCATCAGAATGAACCAGTTACCCTGTACTTGTGATGTTTGGAACTGCTGTGATTTTAAAGGCTGAGTTTACTGGAGTTGTATAAATCTTTGCTTTAAATCCACTGTAAATACGTTACAGAATCTGCCAAACATGCATTAAAATATTTTGCTCCAGATATGCCTATGTCTAACCTTTTGGTTTCTAAGAGCTTTAATCAGTAATCTTCAAGTAGGAAGTTATTCATCTTTATTGCCAGGCAGTTCTCAGTGGTGGTCGTGGCAACAATCTTTTCATTGCTTCTGTGTTTAGTTGTTCTTTGACATGATAGAAGTCAGCTGCAGTTCAATGAGCTCACTATTTGTGCAACTTAATTGCTTGCTTCCTTTAATATGTACTCAATTTTTCCTTTTATGAGCAGGGTTGTTGGAAAAATTAAGCTTAAGGATATAGCTATCCACTGTTAATTAACCTCCTTCCCAAACACATTAGTAAAATAGGTCAAATGACTGTTGAGTGTTAAGTGTACCATTACTAAGGTATTTCTCAGCTGGAAAATGAACCTTATATTGGATAAGACAGGAGTTTCCAAAGGAGCTTCAAGGAGTTAGGTGTCCATGTCACACTGAAATTCAATTATATCCGAGTGCCTAATTCCCTTAAGCTGGATTTTACCAAAGCTCTTAGAAATGTATGTTAAGGAGTTTTGATTTAGTGCATGTTTAGAGCAGGCACATTTAAAAATAGACTGGAACTGCTGCCTTTTGTTGCTCTTCAATTAAGCTTCGTGGAATCTTTGGTTCCACTGGGATGTGTGATCTTTGCATGCGTGTGCATGTGTACACAGGAGCAGGCAAAAGAAGGGAATCTGTTTCTTCTTAGGTATTTGTACTTTGCATTAATAAGGATACTGCATGTGTTGGTTCTTTCAAGAATGACTAATATTATTATTCAGATTCAAAATTCCTTGAATAGCTCTGTGAGGATGTATAAATAGTTTTGATGAGTATAAAATATGCTCAGTGAGGGAACTGATCTATCAAAACAGCTTTATACAGTGATAGTGTCATTTCTTTCCATGTCAGGGATATATTCAGATGGAAAAATCACTTTAATTGCAGTGGTGATAGCTTGATTGGGATATTGCCAGTTTACCCCCAAAATTGTACACAAATTTTAAAATCGTCTTTAGAAATGTGAGTTCGGTTGGAAAGTTCTTAATATATTGTATTTTACAAGGTTTAAGAAAAATGGAAGTTGGAAGAACTCCCACTGGGAGGCAAAAAGGTTGTGTTTTGTTACGATTACATCTCCCAATCACAGTTCCCAGGCTAAGTTGGGAGACTTATTCTAGAAGCCAGTGGGACTTCCCTTGTGAGTAAACTCTCTTCATCCAAATAGTACTGTGTGTTACAGCAGTGGCCAGCCAAGATCACAGTCCCCTGTGCCAGGCATGGTCCATACATGTAGGAGGCAACCTCTGCCTCGGAGAGCTTCCAGGCTGAAGAAGCAAATGGAGGGGAATGAAGAATTCCTGTCTCTCTTTTATAGAGCAGGGATAAAATGCCCAAGGTCACGTGGTGGATTTGTGGCCTCCTTGCAACAGCACTAGCAGGAATGTTACACCTTTGGGTTTGAATTGTGGGTTTTCCACCCTTCACCTTAGAATCACAATCATTTTGGTTGGAAAAGACCTTTCAGATCAGCAAGTCCAACCATTAACCCAGCACTGCCAAGGCCACCACTAACCCATGTCCCTCAGCACCACATCTACATGGCTTGGAAATCCCTCCAGGGATGGGGACTCCATCACTGCCCTGGGCAGCCTGGGCCAGGGCCTGACAACCTTTTCAGGGCAGAAATTTTTCACAATATCCAATCTAAAAACCTTCATGCTGTAGTTCCACAGACAGAGAAGTGCTTGTCTTTGAACAGGCCTTCTCCAGGCAGGGTTTCCCAGTGCCATGCCCAGCTGAACAGCACAGGCTGCACAGGGCCTGCCCCAGACCTCTTCTGACTGCTGTAGCTACCTGTCCCCGTGCAGAGAGTGAATGCCATCCTTCCTAGACGTGGTCCTGACAAAGTGTTCTCACCCTCCTTTGTAGCTGATGGTGCTGCACTTCAGGGTGCAGATCTGAGCTTCCCTTCAACAGAGACGCACCTGCTGATACGCAGAGGGGGTGAAGCAGCTGAGGAGCTTCTGCAAGCCAGGTGAAAGCCTGAAGTATTTAAAATGACTGCAAAGCCACTGCTGTTTGCAGAGGGGCTGCTCCTTTCAGGACACAGTGAATTGATACTAGAGCATGGTTCACACAATGCTGCTTGCAGCAACAGAAGCAGCCTGTTTCACAGAATGCAAGAACAGTAGGGGTTGGAATGGACCTCTGGAGATATCTAGTCCAACCCCTCTACTAAAGCAGGTTCACCCAGAGCAGGTTGAACAGGAACACATCCAGGCAGGTTTGGAATCTCTCTTGAGAAGGAGACTCACAAGCCTCTCTGGGCAGCCTGTTCCAGTGCTATGTTACCCTCACAATAAATAAGTTTTTCCTCCTGTTCAGGTGGAGCTTCCTGTGTTCCAGTTTGTGCCCAGTGCTCCTTGTCCTGTCACTGGGCACCACTGAAAAGAGTCTGGCCCCATCCCCTTGACACCTGCCCTGTAGATATTTTTAAGCATTGATAAGATTCCCTCTCAGTCTGCTCTTCTCCAGGCTCAACAGCCCCAGGTCTCAGCCGTTCCTCATAAGAGGGATGGTCCAGTCCCATCATCATCTTCATAGGCCTCTGCTGGACTCTGTCCAGTAGTTCCTTGTCTTTCCTGAACTGGGGAGCCCAGAACTTCATCTAGATCCTGGAACACCAGGCCAAGAAAATTGTGCAGGGAACTGGCAGTTACTCCTCTGCTTATCTTCCTGTGGAGGAAAGCAGTGTAAGGATTCCCAGGCTGGTCTGTGTGGAGCTGGAGAAAAGGGTGGCACTCAGTTATGCCACAGGCAGGAGTGGAGTGTTCGAGGAGGAGCAGCTCATGTCGCATCGCTTGGGACACACCATAAGGACCCCAGTGCTCGCAGATCTTCAGTCCAGTGAGCTACAGCGTTCCTTGGGGACCATCCTAATATGCGATTTTGCCAGTGGCCACGCGAGCTGGAAGCCACAGAGGGAACAGGGGGCTTGGCAAGCTTTTCTGCAGCAGGGCCTTGGCTGGGATTCGTGTCGCAGGCCAGAAGGTGGCACTGCGGATACTGCGTTGGAGAGGTCCCATCTGCTCCCGGCCAGAGGAGGAAGGTGGGGGAGATGCTGCAGCGATCAGACACTGTAAACCGAGCTCTGTGGATGGGTAGCAGGGGCCTGAGCGAGCCGAAAGCGAGGAGCATGAATGGACCAGGCGGCAGCAGTTTGGACGGGAATGGTGTGAGGGTACAGGGAACATCCTTCCACTCGCAAGATTTTGATCTTATTAATCACAGAATCAGACTGTGCAAAAGGTTGAAACTTGAAGTTTTATTGCAGACTCCCAAAGTGAATGAGCTTGGCAGAAAGTTTATGGAGTGAGTGTTGCAGAGGGATTCTTGGCTTTGGCTGGAAAGTATGGAAGGCTTGGTTGTTTTGAGCTGAAAACGGGCAAAACTTTAGCTTTTCAGCCCTTCTGGCAGTGCTGGGTTGGGAGAACCACTCCTACCTCTTGCATTTCTTCCTGTCAGCAAATAATCACCTTTTTTGTCAGTATGTATGTTCAGTAGTGAGGGACAAACTGATGGACTTTGGTTTTGCTAAACCAGGAGACTGATATCAGAAGGAAGGAGCAGGTGAACAAGTGGCTTTGAGCTCTTTGTTAACACAGAGTCCACCTCTGGGGTTATACACCCAGCTGCTTCACCCAGAGACTGTCTATTTTGAAGAGAGTTTTGTGCTCAGCTCTGAGGGAACCCTCCTAAAGACAGTTGGATTGGAAAATACTCTGGAAGACCAGTGGGTGATTCATCATCCAAATGACTTATCCCTCCCCCAAAGTTTCTCTAAAGTTTCCTGTCAGAGCTCATGTGCCCTGAGGAAAAGTGCTTTTTCTTGTTTCATTCCTTCACTCTTCTCTAGCTACTTGTGTGGGTGTCCTGGGGTCTCAGAGAGAGTGGTGCTGTGCCTGGATTTGTCTCAGCTTAACTCCACTCTGTTTCTATCCACCCCAGTGTAAGCCTGGAGTCACACATCAAAGTTTATGGCAGTCCACTCATGGACAGACTCACCGGGCACACCTGTCAGGTGGGGGCTTCAGCCTTCTCCAGAACATCTCTCAGCTGCTCCCCCCCTCCACTGCCAATGGAGACACTTACACAGGTGACAGGAGAATGAGGATCTCTAGTTCCTAAACCTGCTAACCCTTGTAGACAGTCACCCTGGGTTGGGTTCAGGGCCTGCCAGGATTTGTGCCTGGGTACTGTGCCCAGCTCAGGAGCAGAGCAGAGCCTACATGGGGATGCTTGGGGCTTGCAGCCCTATAGGGACCAGATGGATTAAATCCTGAAGGGTGGCAGGTTTTCCTTCTGCTGTCCTGCTGTGGGTAGGAGCTGCCAGCTCAGGGACAGTAATAAGCAGTTGGAGAGAAAAGACTTGCAAACTGGGAAGGGAAGACAGAGAAGCTGAGCAAAGACATGAAGATCATTGTTTTGGCCCAGGAGCACCAGCCCTTTTCCTGGAAGAGTGCTGTGCTGCAAGGGGGAAAGAACTCGGTCTCTGTGCTCCGCTCCTCATGTGAATGCATAAGAAATTGCTTCACCACAGAGGGCAAAGCTCCCAGACAGATGCAAGAGGCTTGTGCAGGGGAGGTGAGGTCTGCTGCATCCTACCCTGCTCCCTTTTCCCCTCTGTGGGCAGACAGGGTGGCTCGCAGGGTGACCAAGCGTAAATGGTGCGGCTCTCGCAATTGGCAGGGAGGGGATTGATGTTTTTCCTTTTTTTTGGGTCAGGATTGCACTTGCAGTTTACAGCGAGCTGGTTTCTGCTGGAAGGTGGATGTGACTTTGCTGTCCTGGGCAGGCAGCCCCATCCCTCCTCTTTGGGTCCTGGTGGAGTCCTGGGGCCGGGAAGGCCGATGTGCAGCTCCGAAGGGCACACGTTTCCTGTCTCTTTGCTCCTGGCAGGTTTTGTCTGCAGACACTGGCTTGAGTACCCCATAATTACATTTTTGCATTTTTTAATATAGTAACACATGGCTGGGCTTGTGGTAGAGAGCCAAGTGATGTCTTTGGGCCATGAGGACTATAAATAACCAAAGGGATCATTTTATTTGGTTATGGAAGGAAGAAGGTCTTTCTTCAGCAGTTACTGTACAAACACAGCTTTGGAACAAATAAAGAAGGGTTCTCTTTTCTATACATTAAGGAGATACCCATGGATTCAGCAGAACCCCCCAAAAGGCAAAAATTCTTTGAATTACATTTCTCTACAGAATTCCTTCACACACTGTCAAGCTGTCCAAATTACAGCTTTGTTTTCATTTTAGTTGTGGCAATTATTGTGCTTTTGTTAAAAATACCATTCTGTGTCAATTCTAAGCTCACAATAGCAAGGACTGTCTTAAAATAAATGTATGTACAGTGCCAGGCACAACAGGCCTCATCTGTGCCCGAGAGCTTGAGGCACAACTGCCATGTATACAGCAAGTAGCTGGTTGTTGTAATGAGGAGCAACTTTACAAACCAGAGAGACCTTTCTGTGCACCATGGACAAGGATTCCTGCCGTGCCTACGTATTTGTTAATATATCATAGAATCCCAGACTGGTTTGGGTTGGAAGGGACCCTAAAGATCATCCAGTTCCAACCCCCCTGCCATGTGCAGGGACACCTCCCACTAGACCAGGTTGCTCTAAGTCCCATCCAACCTGGCCTTGAACTTTTTCCACAAGTTTTCTCCTTTCCTTTTGGGGAATGTTTTCTCCTGCACACAATCCATTTCCTAGCATAGATGAGTGCCAGACAAAGAGGTTCCATTCAGTGCGTGTGTGTGAACTGCTGCATTTCTGGAGGGAAGGCTCTGTTCATACAATTGCATCGTTACAAAGAGGCTATAGTTGCATGATTGTCCTCAATTAGTGATGCTGCCAGATCATTCCTAATATTTTTTGAGGTAGGCACAGCAGTGCCATGAATCTGATAGTGTGTATGTTTTGATGTGGTGCGTTGACAGCAGCAGTGTCTATCAAGAAGAAGAAGAAGAAGGACAGAATAAATAGCAGGGTCCTCTCTTTATCATGATGGGACAGTCGTGGGGAAAAAGCTCTCATTGTTTCCATGGCTGTATTGACCAAGGCCTACACAAGGCCCTCTTGATTAAACGAACTGGCAGCAGAACAGCAAGTTCTTGTTAGCCATACATGCCAAAAGGCCCTAACACAAACAATCCCCATTATAAATTAGGCCTTTTACAAACAATATTTCAAGAAACTACTTGTCCGTTTTCCATGCCATTATGCATTTTTAGGATGATTACATGTTTCTGCTGGATAATGGCCTTTTGCCAAGGGCAAAATGGAGTTTCAATAGGACTCATTATGAAGTGAAAAGTTTTTCTATTCCTACCCCCTGGAAGGAAAAAGCCACTCACAGATAAAGCTTGTGATATAATTACGTGGCTTTAGATAACCAGCGACATTACTTCCCAAATGATAAGTACTTGTTTTTATCCTTTCTTAATCTCACAGGCCTCTTGTAGTCTTTTAATAGGAAGTGGTGGCAGCTGTGAAGGCCACTTGATCATTTGGGTTCGGGCAGAGTGCAAGGCTGCCCTGCTGATAAAAGTCAAGACAGCTCCAGTTATCAGGATCCCTGTTAGAGGAGGAAGTGCTGCCTGTGAGGGCAGACCATGCCAGGCAACTTCTCAACACACTGCTAAATAACTGTGTTTTATTGTAAACCTTTCCCTGCCTCCCTGTTTTGCAGAGCCTGATCTTCCCTTGAATTAAGACATGTTGTTTGCATCTGTAAGGGAACTTGAAATGCTGAGCTTTCAGAGCGGGGATGTCAGGGTTTGATCCTGCTGGGGGCTGAATGGCCATGAAAGGGGCTGAGTCCTTGGATCCTGGTCCTGTGCACGGGAGTTCAGCAGTGCTCAGTATCACAGGGGAGTCACGGAGCAGCTCTGTGACTGGGATCCTGGCAAAGGCAGAGGTTGCCTTCAGGGTTTGAAAACAAAGGGGGGTTTTAGTTCTAACCCTGATCTGGGTCTCAGAAAACCTGGCTCAGTTTCCAGTCCTCCCTCAAAGTCCTCAGTTTTGATCAGTTGCTCATTGCCCTTGTTTCCCATTTGTTACATCTGTATGGAAATGATTTCTCCTTTTGGCCAAAGATTCCATCATCTGTATAGACTATCAAAGTCAACAGGCTTTTGCCTGTCTTAGTTGAGATATTGAGATGTTACTGCACCAGAAATCCCATTTCTCTGATCTGTGGCTCATGTGACCAGCTCTGTTTAAAAAGATGCCCATCATTCTCCATCACATGCTTCTCCCACCATTATTGCAGGAATTTCATCAGGAGGGCAAAAAACAACTTAGTGATGATAACTTAGACTTAGAACAAAAGCCTCAATTAATGAAAATTTATTTTGGGGTGGCAAAAGCAATTCATTACACCAATATAGCAATTACTATCAAGTTACTGATTCCAGGATTTTATTACTACTATTAAGAAGACAAGCCATTTACACTTTTATAGTCTGATATCTTTAGGAACACTAATTAGAGCTTTTCAGCACTGCTGGAAGGGAGGAAGATTTTATTGTGCAGGATCAGCTCACATTCACCAGGAGGGGAGCAGGGAGTTAAGTCCCTTGCCTGTGTGACAGTGGGAAATCTGCCCTGACAGCTAAGAAGTTAGGGGACTCCCCCTTGGCTTTGTTGCCTGATTAATCTCCCTTGGCTTATCCAAGGAGTCAGTCTCTAGGCTCCTTCAGAAGAGCAGACAAAAAGGCACCTCCAGGTGGCAACTCAACCTACTGAACACCCACATTTCCACTCACTGAAATCAATTTTCAAGGACCCTAACTGAGGTGCTGGTGCCAAGTTACTAAAGTTTGGTGAGGTGAGAGGTGATGGTGAGCCAAGGCCACCTCACCCTAATTCTGCTTCCCTAGCTGTGGGGAGCCAGGAGAGCTGACAGGAGGAGTAACTGGGGAAGGTAGGTAGGTAGGTACTATCCAAACTGAAGGTGGGCACGAAGTCCAAGTGGGACATTGAGGAATGGAAGAGGAAAAGTGTGTCCTGGGATTTAGGCAGTGAGATGCATCTCTCATGGTACAACAATGGTCTTGTATGAGGTGAGATGCTTTTATCATCCTTTTGGCTGGATGAGGCATCTTTTTCTGTTTCTGGACACCCATCTGAGCTCCATCTGAACTGCAGATGAGCTTAGTGCTCCAAACTGTGTACGTGAAAAATGCTGTAAAATGCAAAGTACTTCGAAATATCACGCTCTGGACGTGCAATGTTTTTGACCTGTGGTGATGATGTCCTCTCCTTTCCCTGCTCAGGAGGGGAATGATTTTATCTGCTTACACTACAGAGGAGACAGAGCCACAAAAAGCTCGTGTGGAGTTGGGGTGATGGGTCAGAGAAAAAGAGGACAGTGAGAGTTTGACAGGTGGGTGTTTGATGGGCATGTAAGGAAGTACAATAAAAGTACAAGTGCAAGAGCAGTTGTGCTCTGTGCATCACAGGAGAAAAGAGAATGGGCAGTTAGGGGCTGTTCACACAAACAGGGGAGTTGAAAGCTGGTTGTGGGAAGTTAGTTTTTAGTCTTTTTTTAAAACATAGGTTTGTTTTATATGAGACCTATATTGTATAAATGTGTGTGTATTGAGTAGATATTTATGCGTATTTAGGAAAATAGAAGAGATTAAAACATATATATGTATAAAGGAATGTATGCCTGGTGGGGTGTGCCTCTGGGACTGTGCAATCTAGTTCTCTCATCCTGTAGGTACAGTCACTTCACAGGCTGGATCACAGTGGCCCTGTGGAGGGAGTGCAAACAGGGACAATTACTCCAGGCATTGCCAGCCCCTGCCACCTCTTGTAGGCAGATTGAAGCACTAACTAGTGACAGGTCACATTTGGGGATCAGAAGATGCTCAGGGAGGGAGTCCCTTGTAGTAAGTGTTACCACAGCCTTGCACAGCCAAGTCACACAATCCTGCTCTTAGATTTATTAAGCTCTGCCTGGAAGTGCCACAGCAATCAGAATCAATCATAGAATCACGGAATGGTTCGGGTTGGAAGGCGCCTTTAAAGGCCACATCTAGTCCAACCCCCTGCAGTGAGCAGGGACATCTCCAACCAGGTCAGGCTGCTCAGAGCCCTGTCCAACCTGACCTGGAATGTTTCCAGGGATGGGGCATCTACCACCTCTCTGAGCAACCTGGGCCAGTGTTTCACCACCCTCAGTGTAAAAAATTTCTTCCTTATAGCTAGTCTAAAAGAAGAGAGGAGGAGCCTGCAGGCTTGAATTGGGTGCTGTCCCACAGGGGTTGGCAGATCCCACTTTTAGAGAGCCCTGATAAAAGCAGCCATGCTGCAGGCACAGTGCTGTACTCCCCAAAAAACTATTAAATGCATTAGGCATTTAATGACTTCTTTTCACTTAGGACTCAGCTGACCTCTAATGACCAATATTTGTGTTCAGGGATGAATTGAAACAAGCACTGAGAAAGTGACTCCTTGCCTAAGGTCATGCAGGAAACCTGTGGCAGAAACCTGCTCAGCCACCAGGCCAAAGCCATTCCTTGCTGCTGGAGTCACACTTCAGCCTGAGGGGTTGTGCTCCATGTACCAGGCTGTGTTCATGAGGACAAGTGAAAAGGAGGAAATCCTTTCACAGCCCTGGGAACTGGGAGCTCCACTCCCTGCCCTGGAGATGGTGGAAAGACTCATTGTCTTCTGCAAACTTGGCACGGAGCTGGCTGAGGCTCTCCTGCAGAGCCCATAGGGAGGGAGAGGGAGGGCCCGTGGCTGGAAAATTTCCTGAGATGATGGGAAGAAGGAGAGAGGGGAAGCATGGCTGCCCTTCTTGAGAACAGCCCTTTCTGTTCTAATAGCTGCCTTTGGGGCATCACAGCTACACTCTTCTGACCAAGGCTCTGTCCTGCTCTGCAGAACAAAGTGCAGCACATGGAAACCCTGACCCAGAACTTGCACGTGGAGACGATTCTGGCATGGGAAAAATGAAGACTGTCCAAGAGGATGCTCCAGAAATTCAGGTATATAGATACTACACTGAAGAGACCAGGGTACTCCCTACCAATTAGTCTCCTGAGCCAGATGGTAGAAAGGAGGAGGATATTATTAGAAAAATAAGCTTTATTGGGGGTGGAGGGGGCAAGAAAAACTGCATAGAAAAGAGATTACTTCAAGGCACTTGAATTCTCTGCTCATTTTTGGTGTCAAAATTACCTGAAGGATGTCGACAAAATAAGAAAAGCTTAGGAAACCAAACGAATAGTAAAGCCTGGTAACCAGCACACTCCCCAGAGACCCTGCATGCCTCAGGAAGGGGAATTCCAGTGAAAATCACCACATTTCCAAACTGCTAGTTTTAATGTTAATCTTCTGGAGCTGTTTTTAAACAAGGTCTGCAGCAGCTTATGTAGCCAGCTGAGCAGATGATGTGAATAAAAGAAATGAGGCACAGATCAAAAAAGTCTACATGGCTTGGCTTTCAATTTTAACTCTTTGTCTTTTACCCAGATGTGGTTGTGGGCAGGTATCAGCCAAGAAGTTGCAGGTGGCATGGTTATCTTGCTGTTCACTGGGAGATGATGCTGCTACCAGCTATTCAATAATAGGAAATGACTAATGATGTGGTGGAAATTATGAACCAGGATTAATAAAACTTGAAAAGGAACAGTCTGGTCTGTTTGATCCTCTGAAGAGGAAGTCTGTCTGTGTACAAGTCTTTTCCCTGAGGTGATGTTCTTATTAGTCTGATCTGAGTAGGGAGCAAAGAGAACCGAGTTTGGAACTGGCTTAAAAAGAAGACAGTAAAAGAGGACATGAAGTATTGTTGAAAAACATCCCTGGGTGACAGGCTCCTTTCTAATGCTGCCTTGCAGGAGGGTGGTGGTAAGTCACAGGAAGGCAGTTCCAGTCTGCCTGTCGCTTGCAAGGGAAAAAAAAGGAATTTCTTGGAGAGCTGCATTTGACTCAGGTCAGATTTTGCTGCTCTTTCTCCTGCCAACTCCTCCTTGAGTCATTTTGCTTGATGAGGGACTAGAGTCCTGGGCTACTTCCAGGGCTGCTCAGCCTTATGAACAGGAGGTGCCATCTTCTGAGTGCTGTAATTCCTTGGTGGAGAGCTGGAAGCAGACTGTTTTTCACAGGGCTTTTCCAGGTGCCATGATTTGAAAGCAAAAAAACGCCCTTAAAAATGAGGGCCAAGAAAGGGAATTGGAGGGCCTGAAGGGAGTAAAATTCTGAACTGAGCCTCGTGGAAGGGAAGTTGTTTCTGGACATATATCTTGAAACGTGTGGGTAAGTCCTGGAGAACTGGAGTTTTCCTGGGTAAAACCACCACCATCTGAGATGGCACCAAGATGGAAATATGTTTGCTGTGGCAGTGCTGGCAGCCAGGACAGATGGTGAATTCCAGGTTGTTACCACAAACCAACTGTCCTTTCCCTCCATGTCTAACAGCTGTGTAGAAAAGGGGCTAGTTCTCTCTGCAGATCTGTAACTGACAGCACAATGTGGCATGGTAGGAGAACAGTAGGACCATAAAAGTCATGATAGTGAGGACATGAAGGAGCTCTTTCATAGAGGCTGGAAAAGCTGGCCTCCCATAACCCCCTCCTTCCCTTTCACAGAGAGGAGACTTGGTGTTTCTTTTTTTGGTGAGAGATTATCTATTCCCTAGGTTCCTTGATGTTACAAATTCCCATGACCATATTGGTGAGCCACTGGTGATCTCTTCTACTCCTCTTGAGGCAGGTCAGAGTTGTAGCTATTGGTCTTTCCCTAGAAGACTGAAGTTGGTTCAGTAGGGTGCTGAGTAATGAGGTTGAGTGACCTGAAGTGTTTGATAATGTATGAAGGAAATGCTCTCCTGAAATAGATGGTGCTGTGGGGTTGGCTGAGACTGCAGAGATGGGAGTTCAGTGTGATCTTGTCTAGTCCAATATTTCTACCAAAAATGGTGCCAGAATCTGATGAACTTGATGCTCACATCCAACAGCAGTTCTTTACTTTCGTCCTGCTTGGCTTTGGCACTGGTTGAACCTGTTTGTTTGGTGTGAGAGAAACATAGTTAAAAGGCTCCTAGCTTGGCAGGTGAAAACAGAGTCAAAGCCCATGGGTTTCACTTAAACCCACTGATTTCAGGATTGCACTGGATTGAACTGGAGAGAGGGGCTCAGGGGAGGGCAGGAGGAGTGAGAGCACAAAGCAAGGGGAGAATTGGAAGGGAAGAATTGACTATTGTCCCCTTGCCCCAGGAGGAGATCTTATTTTGGTCCACACTGGTGCTGAAGCATGGCCCACAGCCCAGACCCAATCCACTAATCTTCAGGTGTGGGGCTCACTCCCTGGTCTCCTTTTTCCAAGGTTGTTTTGGTGCAGAAAGTGAGTTTCAGACTCTTAGATGTCATTATAGTGTTTCAGTGCTTGCTGGTGTTTTTTGTGTGGTCCCTAAAGTCTTTCCCTTGGTATGTACCAGGGACAAAATACGGCCCATCATGTAACCAAAACTCAGGCCATCTAAAGAGAGCAAGACCAGTTGCAGGAGAAGATTGTACATTCTCTAAGTCACAGGATGTGGGATCATCTTGCCCTGCAATTTACTCATTGCCTGATAGAAAACACCTTTCTGTTGGTGACATGGCAGGAGCACGTCATGGTGGCCATGGACATTGGTGAGGTAGGGCCATGCAGCTATGAGTGTGTCCATAGGGCACTGATGCAGCCTGCATTGGAAAAAGACAAGTGTGGTTTTTAATTGTTTTGAGTAGCACTGTGAGCACTCAGAGCTTTAACTTCTTAGGGGTCTTCAAGTTCACCAAGTCTATTAAGTTAATCAGCTGGATCCATTCTAGTCTCATTTATAGCAGCTGAGGGTCTGGCTTCAGTCTCATCAGGTTCATCAACCCAGAGTGGCCATTACCTGGTGTTCAGAGCTCAGGCCTTTCAAAGGAACAAACCTTTGGTTGCATTTCAGTGTGTGTGTGTGTGTAGGACAAATTGCCTCTCAGATTTTGGTGTCTGGAGTTTGCTGCTCAGGCCCATGGACAAGCAGCGTCTCATGTCAGTGTGTGAGTTTGAGCCCCAGAGGAGTGTAGGTACCCCCTAAGTAGTGGGGTAGTTTGTGAGAGGCTGCACACTCCTCCTCTCCCACCTCTTGTGTTGTCTCCTAGTTCTTTCCCCTATGCCAGCTTTCTGTTTCTCCCTCCTCTGGTTTCCTCTTACTCTTACGTTTTAAAGTGAAACTCAGCTATGCAACTGATTTTATATTTATAAATTGTATTGGGCTGACCCCCTCCTTACCTCTGGGCTGGTATTTTTAAAAGCCCCATTGTTTCCCACTGCTTCAGAAGGTTAAAAGTCCAATCTCATTACAAATGCTGTGCATATGTTGTTGTTTAGTATTATATCAGTGCACTACCTAAAACTACCCAGCCAATCATAACTCCGATAGACTGTCTCTCATGTTGTCATACGAGTGGGATGGAGGCACTGGTCTTTTTTAGGGACATTAAATCCTGGTCCCTGCTTTGTAATATCTGAGGATCTTCCTTTTGTCTTTTTGTATTGTGAAGCATTTTCACTCTCTGCTTGGGCAATACAAAAAAACATTCAGGGCTTGAAATCCCATAATCAGCTTTGATCATGCTGTTTTTGGGAAAGTAAGGACAGATGGCTTTGTCTTATTATTTCTCTCTTGATTTAAACCAACCTACTAGATTTTTGTTGCCATTGTCTTATCCATAAGCTATGCACCAAGTTGCTCTTTTTCCTAGTTATTTTTCCCAAAGATTTATTTGACATTAAGTTCTTTATCTACAAACGTGAGCAGAAACCTGCTTTGGGAGGTTAGATTATATGATCTTCAGATCATCTCTTCCAACCCCGATGACTCTGTGACTCTAATACTTGGGTCAAATTAAATTTACAGTGTTACCTGTACCTTTTCTTCTAGCTGATCACTAGGAGTTCTCAATATTGAATCTTCAGTATCAAAAGACTTTGCTTGTGTTTGGAACGGACCTGGTCGTGTCATGCTTAAATAACAATAGTATCTAGGCCTGCATATTCAATATATACTATAACTGGTCCCCAGAAGGAAAGTAAATTATCAGTCCTTGATTGTGGGGAGCATATTGTGGCTGAGTGTAAGCCAGAAGGAATGAATATGCTGCTTTGACCCCATTGCTGTTGATATTTGGCTACAGGAGATCCAAGTCCAAAGAGTGCCTATGTTAAATGAATCTTACTAGAAAAAGTAATGCTAAAGGTGAGGCTCTCAGATACAGCCAAGCACAAATACAGACTGGGTGGAGAATGGATTGAAAACAGTCTGGAGGAGAAGGACTTGGGGGTGATGGTGGATGAGAAGCTCAACGTGAGCCGGCACCGTGCGCGGGAGCCCAGAAGCCAACTGTGTCCTGGGCTGCATCAAAAGAAGCATGGCCAGCAGGGCCAGGGAGGTGGTTCTCACACTCTATTCTGCTCTCTTGAGACCCCACCTGAATACTGTGTCCAGTTCTGGAGCCCCCAACATAAGAAGGACATGGAGCTCCAGGACAGAGTCCAGAGGAGGCCACAAAGATGATCTGAGGGCCGGAGCAGCTCTGCTCTGGAGACAGGCTGAGAGAGTTGGGGGTGTTCAGCCTGGAGAAGAGAAGGCTCCAGGGAGACCTTAGAGCACCTTCCAGTGCCTGAAGGGGCTCCAGGAAAGCTGGGGAGGGACTTCTGACAAGGGCTTGTAGTGAAAGGACAAGAGGTAATGGATTAAAACTGGAAGGGGGGGGATTTAGGTCAGACATTAGGAAGAAATTCTTTACTGTGAGGGTGGTGAGACACTGGCCCAGGTTTCCCAGAGAAGCTGTGGCTGCCCCATCCCTGGAAGTGTTCAAGGGCAGGTTGGATGGGGCTTGGAGCAACCTGGTCTAGTGGGAGGTGTCCCTGCCCATACATGGGGGGTTGGAACTAGATGATCTTATGGGTCCCTTCCAACCCAAACCAGTCTGTGATTCTATGATTCTATGATAATAGTAATGACATCGTTGTGTTACTCCACAAAAGCGGCGAAGGCTCAGCAGTGGTTTCCTCTCTTTTTTCTTTCCATAGAGCAGAAGTATTTGTAGAAGTGTCCACTCTTTGCAGAAACAGATGCTAAAGCTATTTGTTTTTCTTCTTTTTGCGTTAAGCTAGATGAATATAATGTTCTCTTGAGTTGTAAAAGTCTGGTTTTGTATCTCACAGTCAGGTTTCAGTATCAGCAAATATTTTAGGTATGAGTTAAGAGAGGTACCCCACTGACAGAAGAAAGCTGGCAGAGCTTGTGGTGTCACATCGTAAATTCCCTCTTCTGCTATGAAAATGTAATAAAATATGTGGCACGGCAGATTTACAGTGACAATGCTGCTGCTGTGTGAAGGCAACTATGTTATCTCTTTGTTTTAAAACGTGGTTTTTACTGTCCTACACACAACGAGTACTTCCTGCAAGAAACAATGCCTGCAAGCTTCACATTGACTCAAATATGATCTCATAATGACTCTTCATCAGCTTGTTACACCATTACCTCTCTGCTGCTAATAAATTTTGGGAGCAAAAATTTATATGCAAATGTTTTATTTCAGCTATCATTATCATGAGCCTGGTAGTGCCCCCACCCATTGACATCATCCTTGGAAAAATGTAGTTCAATATTGTCTTCTCTAGTCTTGCTGCAGTGTTGTATTTGCAAGCCTGACCACACACATGTCATGGGCTTCCCAGATACCTACAGCCTGATCCTGTTGAATCATAGAATGGTTTGGGTTGGAAGGAACCTTCAATATCATCTAGTTCCAACCCCCCTGGATGGGCAGGGACACCTCCCACTACAATGGTGTGTCCACAGGTTAGCAAGGCTCTATGTTTGGAGCAGTTGGAGCATGCCCTAGAAGAATGTCCATGAAAATCAAAGGAAGAGTCAAAATGGCTCCCACTGTCACTCCAGGTCACCAGCAGAGACTCAACCAACCAGTGATTTAATATTAACACATGCATCAACACATATGGACAATTCCAGTCAAGCCAGGAACATGAGGAAGGTTAACTATTGTATCCTAAGTCATCTGACATTTTTTCCCAACTAGCAGAATTTCCTTTCTGCTTCTGGAGAACTTTGCATTTTGCAAGGGAATGTGTTAACGATAGATTCCCACATCACAAGTGGTGACATCAGTGATTCCTCTTGCAATTTCCCACTGATACCCTGGGGACAGGGCTGGCCTTCCTTTGGAAGCACGAGCTGAGGTCTGGGACAGCAGGTGCTGTAATCCACCTCAGTGCTTGTGTTCTCACCAGTTAAAGCCAGTGAAAACTACATTGTTATGGAGCATGTCCAGAGATGGGCAACAGAGCTGGGGAAGGGGCTGGAGCACAAGTGTTAGGAGGAGCAGCTGAGGGAGCTGGGGGTGTTCAGCCTGGAGCAAAGGAGGCTGAGGGGAGACCTTCTGGTTCTGCAACTGCCTGAGAGGAGGTTGGAGCCAGGGGGGGTTGGTCTCTGCTCCCAAGGAACAAGTGATGGAACAAGAAGAAATGGCCTCAAGTTATGCCAGGAGAGGTTTAGATTGGATCTTGGGAACAATTCTTTCCCTGAAAGGCTTGTCAGGCCCTGGCCCAGGCTGCCCAGGGCAGTGGTGGAGTCCCCATCTTTGGGAGGGATTTCAAAGCCATGTAGATGTGGTGCTGAAGGACATGGTTTAGTGGTGGCCTTGGCAGCGCTGGGTTAACAGTTGCACTTGATGATCTGAAAGGTCTCTTCCAACCAAAATGATTCCATGATTCTGTAAGATTGTGTCACTTCTTCAGTCTCCTCAGGTCCTTTTGTGTGATAAGAGGAAATTCCTACCAAGCCTCTGTGGATCTGCACTGTAACCTCTGTGAAACCTGGGATATCTGAGGGATGAGGCTTTCTTGCAAACGTGTAGATCTGCAGGGGTTACCACGAAGTGTAGCCTATATCAGGATTTGATTGCTCTGGATTTCATGGAGGTCAGTGACAAGTGACACGTTGCTGCCCAGTGGTGACAGAAAGCTGTGGCTGTGTTGCTGTAGACGTTGTAATGGAAAGAACCTTGATGTTCTGTTCCAAACAACAAAGTTTATTTGTGGGGATTATCTCCAGATGTGGGTAATGAGAAGGGCAGAAAAGTGTGGATTCACTGGATAGCAGGCAAATTAGCTCATCCCTCATTTGTTGCTGCTCCTTCTTCCTTTCCAGGTTCTGGGGGCAAACTAAGACTGCCTGAGCCAGAGCATTAGATCAGCCCTTTCCTAGACTTTGGTCCCTGCAGCCCCAGGAGAAGGTCTAATCCACTCCTTCCTCTCATTTGAGGCAGGAGATGGGGGGAATCCATGTTGTCCCAAGAGGATCTGCATGTGTTTGCCATGCTGGAAGCTCTGCATAGTCCTCCTACTCCTGGTGGGTTATCTGGGGTTTTCTTTCTAAGGGAGTGAGCTGTTTGACAAGTGAAATACAGGCTTTTCGCTGAGTTACATTAAATACAGCTTTTTGCCTTTGTTTTGCATTTCTGCATATGCTGGGGATGTCCCTCTCAGGATACACAGGGAAATGCTTTAATACACACTTCACATGACTCCTGGAGATTTAAAAGCTCTGTGAAAAGAGGTTGGGCATGGTTAGGATTTAAGAAACAACTTGCTGAGGTCATTTGAGTACCCATGATTTGGCAAACTGGGAAGTGGTTAAGGATAATTTCCAATTTGGCTTGCTGCTACTCTTTCAGGCATCTTATGAACATCAGCAGCTAAGCTGATTGATAACTAATCATCTAATTTGTCTGCTAATTGCTTCTCTGGCAGTCCAGTTACTTGTTTGATGAGGCTTTCAGGTGTCCATCAGAAGCAATCAGTCTTCTGATCATGACTTGGGTGCAAACTGAGATGAGTCAGCTGGTAGTAGCATATTTTCAAACCCAACCTGTAGAACGTAGTTTACGTTCCCCAACAAGGACTGGGATTCTCATGAATTGTAGACTATTACATGACTTTCCCAAGGAGACACCCCTCACCAGAGGGGCTTTAAAGGTTAGTTACAAAGATGGTTGGAGCTGATCCGACTGAGGTTGTCTGGGTGGAAAGCATATGTGTGTGTATTTATGTATCCCCACACACCATGTGTTTCTCCTCTGTGCAGCCAGGAAGCAGATTCCTCCTCCTGCCATGTATATTCATCAGGTGTTATCTGACCTCAGGTCCTGCTTAAGGGAACATCTCACTGAGGCTGATGGAAGATTTGCCCGAGTAATGGCATCATTAACAGCACCTGTGATAGAAGTGGAGTGTCACCCACAGTGATTGTATGGATCATTGCATGATAGCTGAGATGTCTGTAAAATCTGTTCAAAATTAACTGCAGCTGCACAATAGGTGATTAAACTAGTTTTCTCATGCTGTAGCTCAGCCCTCTTTAATACTCATTTAAGAATTCCTTCCCCTTTTATGGGACTGTAATATGCATGAGCCCATTCCTTTCCACCCTTCCTATTACTCTACAGCAATGCCTTATTTAATACCCTGCTTTTATTTTTATTGCTTCTTCCAGTCAATCTCATCTCTTCTGCCTCAGTCCTGGGAAGGTAAGCCAAGCAATGGGGCAATTCTTGATGGGAAAAGTGATGGAAAAGGAACAGAACCAGACCAAGTTTGTTATACTGGTTCCACAGCAAGAGCAGCTTTCCAAGAAAGAGGTTGGCACAGGGCAGATTCCCCTCCTTCTGTTTCTGTTTTCACACTTCTAAACCTGTGGAGTCCATGTAGGTCCTTCATGACAGGAAGGACATTGAGGGGCTGGAGTGTGTCCAGAGAAGGGCAGTGGAGCTGGGGAAGGGGCTGGAGCACAAGTGTTAGGAGGAGCAGCTGAGGGAGCTGGGGGTGTTCAGCCTGGAGCAAAGGAGGCTGAGGGGAGACCTTCTGGCTCTGCAACTGCCTGAGAGGAGGTTGGAGCGAGGGGGGGGTTGGTCTCTTCTCCCAAGGAACAAGTGATGGAACAAGAAGAAATGGCCTCAAGTTATGCCAGGAGAGGTTTAGATTGGATCTTGGGAACAATTCTTTCCCTGAAAGGGTTGTCAGGCCCTGGCCCAGGCTGCCCAGGGCAGTGGTGGAGTCCCCATCTTTGGGAGGGATTTCAAAGCTGTGTAGATGTGGTGCTGAAGGACATGGTTTAGTGGTGGCCTTGGCAGCGCTGGGTTAACAGTTGCACTTGATGATCTGAAAGGTCTCTTCCAACCAAAATGATTCCATGATTCTGTAAGATTGTGTCACTTCTTCAGTCTCCTCAGGTCCTTTTGTGTGATAAGGGGAAATTCCTACCAAGCTTCTGTGGATCTGCACTGTAACCTCTGTGAAACCTGGGATATCTGAGGGATGAGGCTTTCTTGCAAACGTGTGTAGAGCTGGTAACCACTTTGTGAGCCCTTCCTGAAGGGGAGGAGAAAATGTTAGATCTACTTCGGTAAAATCCTGATATAGTTCATCTCAAGTCAACAGGCTGTGTTGGCTGATGACTGAGGATCTATTTCCCATAAAGTGAGAAATGTGCTGTAAAAAGGGGTCATAAACAAAGCAAGTTTGCAAAGAAATTGAGTGCAGCCTATCAACACTGCCAGTGTAAAACATTCAAAGCTCGTGAATTTGCCACCACAAAAGCACAAAACCAGAGTGCTTTGGGTTCTCTTCCCATCAGTTCATAGTCTGAGGTCCCTGGGAGTGGTCGTGCCTCTCTAGTCTGATCAATGAAATGCAAGGCAGAGAATTTCACTGTCTGATTCAAAAGATCGTGTGTCAAACTGTCTGCTGCCTACAAGAGGACATGTTATGCCACCTTGACTTGAAGGCTTCAAATGAGAAGGAACTTAACGTATCCCAAAGCAAACAGTTCCAATGGTTATCTGTCCTCACTGCTCAAATACACCTTTTGCTCTTAATCTTTGGGATTAATCTTTTAAGATTTTTCGTCACAACTGAGACCTGTTTTCATGAGCCTGAAATTCTTATAGAATAACAAGCTGCTGGAACATGGGGTTTTGATGAAATATTTAATAATACAAGAGCAGCAATAAAATGTATAGATTTGGAAGGACTGATACTGCTGAATTACCTAGTCTTTCCTTACCAAGGAAAGTACTGAGTTGTATTGTTTTTACTAGCAGATGACTGAAGACATTTTTCTGGAAAATGAAAGCAGCCTGATGAAAGAGACTCCTATCTAGGGAAATGAAAGAGATTTCAAATATATTTCTCAATTAAAATGTTGTGCTAAGCTTTTCTTGGTCCCTACTTGGGCAGAAGGTGCCTAGCCCATCCACCTCTCATCTGAGAAGCTCACGGTGTCCACCAGACCCAGTTGCAGTGAGACACTTGCAGGAGACAAACCTTGGCACGGGAGGTTGCTTGTCTCCAAGGGCTGTTGGAAGGGGAGCAGAATTCCTTGTCTGCCTCAGTCCACCCACACAAACAGGAAGGGGGCCGTGCCAGATGATAAGTCCAATTTACCATCCAGGGTAACAAGATGCCAGAGAGGATTGTTTTCATTTCCACGGGATTTCTAATTAAGGGACATGCTTTAGCTGTGTTTTCAATGGCTGAACATCCAAATGACAGTTTGATATGAGCAATTTGTCTGGCAGGCTAGATAAATTCATACCAAAGCTGAAGGCTTTTCCGTTTCAAACGGGCACACATCCTTAGCTGCGCATCGGATCAAGCATTCCCGTCACTAAAGAACCGCCTTTATGCAACAACTTCTTTTTAACTTTCATTCTTTGCTGTTTTAATGATCAAAGTCTCTCTTTCTCCAGATTTGTCCCCAGTCATTGACTCTGCCAAGAGTTTGTTTTGTGTTTTTTGTTTGTTTGTTTGTTTTTTTTTTCTGAACTTTCAGTCTTGTTCCAGTTTGATGAATGAAGGGAAATGTCTCTTCCCATTTCTCCTGTCCCACCCAGCCCTAATGAGCAGCAGCATTGTCTGACTGACTCCTGAGGGAATTTGCTACCTGCATAGCTCTTGGGCTGGGCTGTTGCAGCTGGATTTCTTTTGATGCTTTGTTTTCTAGAGATGTGATCCATGGTCTTGGGAACAGGTGGAGAGGAAAGGTGCTGCTGTCTTTGTGTCAGGGGAAGTTATGTGCAATGTGATTAGGCTATTAGGTGCCATTTGTTTCTGGAATATTGGAAAACCATCCAGTCATGAAAGATGTTGCTTTGGTTGAGGACATACTGCCTTTTATTGTGTTCACAGAAATAGATCAAAGACACATTAATGATGAACATGGCCAGAGAGGTGATGTGGGCAAACATCAAGTGGGTTTAGAGTCCTAGTATGAAACTCCATTGATAATTTTGCCAGGTTCAACTAGAGAGACTTTGACATTTAGTGTAGGTTAATGAGAACTGTGAGCTTTGAAGGTTGCATGATTACATGTTCTCCCTTCCCCCCATCATCACATGACACCATTCAAACTATGTCTGAGTGGAGAATTCAGTTATTTTTGGTACTGGTCCAGAAACTTATCAGGTGAAGTGCAATTAATAAATCAAGTGCCTTAAAAATATCTGCCCAGAAGCAGCAGGTACTCTTTTGGTGACTGAGTACAAGAATTTCATTCAGAAGAATGGCATGGAAAAAGCTTTTCTTACATCATTTCTCAGTGTATTTGTCCTGCTGCTTCCCAGGACCTTATATTTTTGCTATAAAAAGCTGCCTGCACCTTGGCAAATCACAAGACTGAAAAATCTCAGTTTGTACATGCTCAGTGGAGATTTGGCTGAAGTCTTTTGTCTGCCTGAAGTGTCACTGCTGCCCAGACAGCTGAGACAACCTCCCCACATGGTGCTGGAAGGGGTCTGAACGTGACCGTGGAGGTGGGTGCTCTGGAAGGGAGATGAAGGTTGGCTTTAGAGCTTCTTTCACCTGTGCTTTTCTTTCCTGGGTCATCAAATGCCAGAAAATGTAGAGGAGGAATCTATGACTTAAATTCAGAGGAGAACAGAACTACTACAGGGATGAGGGAAGGGGAGGATGGGAGCAAGGAGTCTTCCAAGGTTATGTCAGAAAAAGTGGTGTGAGGAAACTGAACAGGACTTGCAGAGAGATGGGGACTAATAAGCCATGGGAAACTGGGAGTGACCAAATAGAGTCAGTTGGTTGGGAAAGGACACAAAGAGCTGGAAACAAGGAATAGTGGGGGGATAATAAAATCAGGAATGCATGGGACAGAAACAGTGGTCTGTGATAGAGAAGGGGAGGAGGAAGCAGGGGCAGAAAAGCATTGTGTGTGTGTGTGGAGGAGATACATAAATAGGACAGAGACTGGGGACCAGCTGGCAAGGCAGAAGGAGAAAAAGTGTTGTAAGGAGGAGAAGTGAGACTGGGTGTGAAAGTGGGAACTCGAGTTGACTCTGAGAGGAGATCGGCGCTGGCACAAAAGCCTCAGGTGGTTCTCAGACAAGATCAGTTTGAAAGGAGTCAGGCTTTGGGAGAGCGGTGGACAGATCCATGTCCATTTGTCTCCAGGCTGGAACAAGACCTGGAGCCAGGAGCACACCACCTCACCAGATCTGAATTCATCTCCACCTCTGAGATCCATAGTGGAGCATGCCTTAGGCCAGTGGAGGAAAAAAAACAGGTTGAGCATAGAAAGAAGGTGTGTACATCCCTGGCTGCACTTCAGGGACTTACGGCACGGGCAGTCTTGAGCTGCACGTTTTCTAAGTGTGGAATGATTGAATTTGCAACTGTACTAACATCCTCTGAATGAATACTGCAGAGCACTGGATTAAAGAGACAGTTTAATTTGTTCAGAAGGGAACCACTTTAGCAGACAATTAATTAGAGATAACAAAGGTCGAGAGCAGAGGGCTGATACATCCTGGCTGAGCTACCCATGTTTATGAGTAGAGCTGAGAGGGAAGGACTGTCTCTGCGTTCTTATTTTCTAGAATACAGATGCTTGATAGTCCCAGCAGAGGTCAAGGCTCTGGTGCTGGGCACTGAAAACTGTTGCAGAAAGATGGTATTTCCATTAAGGAGCCTGCAGTTCAAACAGACAAGGCAGAGACTGAGTGGGAGAGGAGCAGGAGCACTGAGAGGTAAAGCAGGTGGTAATGGTTTGCAGCAGAGCTGATGGCTGAACTTCTGAATCCCAGTGCACTGCTCTGTCTGTTAAATTGTGCTGCTGTTTGCACTCCTACTCAAGCCAAAAGGAGGTCTGAGTAAATGCTCAAGGCTAAAAGCACTCTGGGATTTCTGCCCCAGAAACCAGAATCCAAAAAGGGTTGATTTTATTTTGAAAGGAAAAAGCAAATGGATCGGTTCCTGTTCCGAACGGTCCCGCTGCCACCGTAGCACACAGTGAGGGCTCTGTTACCAGAGGAGAAATCCCATTAAAATGAGTAGGACTGCAGCCCTGAGCCCTGGTGGGAGATGCAGACGTCCTGCAAGCTGTTTATATTGGCTAGGAAATACTCAGGTTAATAGTAGTTTTAGCATTTACACAGGGCCTAGAAATGTCCTCAATGCTTTGCACAACAAATAAAAGAAGTTGTTAATTACTTGTCCTGAAGATTTATATAATGCAATGTTAGCCCTTCCCAAGCAAAAGGGAGGGCAGCAAGAACAGAGGCTTTGATTGCAGAGCACACGAAGGGGGTTATACCAGGGAACACACCAGCTTTGTGTTCTCCCTACCCAGACCAGCCCCTTGCTCCCAGGGCACTGATTTACCCAATGTTTGTGCAGTCAGATTCCAGACTAGATTTAGCAGGAATTTATATGAGTCTTTTTGTATACAAATCTCAACTCTTCCTCCTTCTCATCAAGAAAAGCTGGAAGTGCCAATCCATCACAAGATTTGTTTCTAGGATTTTGCTGGTCATTTAAAAAAATGAAAGTTTTAAGATTCAATGAAGGGCTTAGTTGCCTTTCCATCCAGCAGCCTTTGACTAACAGCAATAAAGCCATCAGAGGAAGGGAATCTGGACAGTTATGTCACAACTGAAAAAGACTATGACAGCATATGTTTTAGTTGAGTTTATTTAGGACATCCTGCTGCTAAAATCAGCCTACAGAATGGTCAAATTTCATAAAAGTAACATTCAGACTATTTGTACTCAATTACACGTTTATTTAAAATTTCCTCTTGGTTTACTGATGAAAATGTATTGTTCATTTTTCACATACCAAGCACTGTTGTTTAGTCTCAAGGGAATTATTGTTACAAATTTAACAACTGTGACATATTAAAAAGCACATTTAAGGAAGAAATTAAGGGCTGAGAGGATGTGACCAAATGTTTCCATGGTGTTTTGCCAAGATGTCACTTAAATGCCAGGACGATTTTCATAGGAGTTGCTCTTTCAGAACTCATCTTGCCCACCAAAAAAATAAAAGGAATCTTGTTCACATCAGTAGCAGGCACTTGCCAGAAAATAGTTTCTGAAATTTTATTTTCATTTTGGAAGCTACTTTTAACTCCTGGGTGATTAACAGGTTAGCTCTCTGCTTTGGGCAGCTGATTAGCAAGGAGGAAGTCGATAGCTCAGAGTGTGTAAGCAGAAATGTTCAAATGAGATGCCTCATGTAGGCACCTGCATCCCTAATTAACAACTAGCCGATAATGTCAGGAGCTGCTTTTCAGGAAGTTCTTTGTTCTTTGAAAGTCAGGCCCCAAACCAGGCAAAGAAAAATAGAAACCTGAAACATCGATGATTACTTCTGAGAAACTCGAGCTGAATGTCAAAGCAGATTGTGAACAGTGCATGTGCAGGTCTGGGAAATGCTGTCCGTGCTGGTTTTCCTTTCTAAAGTTATCTAAGTTTCCTTTCTAAAGTTAAGATTGCCTTTCTAAAGTTATCAAAGTGACATCGTTCCAAGAAGCAGTTTCACATGTATGATCTTCTGTGGGCAGAGAGTTTTCTGGGGAAGGTTGGAGCAGTGAGAGAAGGCATTCCTGGGAGATATGTCCCTCATACTAATCTGTGTTTTCATGTAAGTGTTTTAACCTAGAGTAAGTTTTCTAGAACTCATTTTCTACCTGTGTGGAAAATGCCATGTTCTAAAAGCTCCATCTGTGATTTTCTCCTCCCTGGGACCTAGTGCTGTGTGAAGAGGGGATGAACTGAGCTGCCATCTGAGCACCATCTTCTGATCACTCTCTTCCAGCTGCCTGCTACAAGTGCCACACTTGCTCTGATGCTCAGGTCAGTGGCACAAAGAACAACGCAGGATCTTTTCTGGTTAGGATGGCTTGAACCCTGCCAAGGTAGCCCAGGCTGGGACTGATGGCCTTGGGCTGAGCTCCTGGGCCCATGGGCAGGGGTGTGGAGAGCAGCCTAGTCAGGGCCATTAAGGTCTATTAGTGCCCTCAGGGCACTGACACAGATCTAGTGGGCAATTTGAGAAACAAAGCAATGTTTTTCTTAGGGTTTGGAACCTTACACAGGGTGGTTCATTTGGAGACAGTTAAGATGACTTAAAGTGGCCATACTGAAGTGCAAACCAGTAGCACTAAGGGAGCAGACCTCAGGGTGGTTTGCCTCTCCCATAAGCAGGCCTGGGTGCTCCCTTCCATGGTGAGGCACAGAAGACTTTGTTTATTTAATTGTCCTGTGAGGCTGTGATAGTGGATGTCCAGGGAAATATAATTTCTTTCCTTTTTGTCTTGAAATAATTATTTTCAGTTGTATTAAAAAAAAATCAAAGTGTAGGAAGAACATGTCTAAGAATTACACTTACCAGGAGCTCTGTTTGAATTTCTGAGTTTCCTCCTGAAAAGATCTTGGTCCTGGAATGTGTTTATCAAATGTTGTGTGTATGGGTCAGTTGTGGGGGCACGTGGGGGATACTGAGGCAGCAGCTCCTTGATTTGGATGTGCTCAGCTCACCATCCATCCTTACCAAGACATTAGAGCTGGTGGCTTGGCAGCAGCTGTGACATTAAAATGTATAAGATGTTACCAAAGGAAGCACTAGGCAAAACTTTTTCATCTTCCCCAGACATAAACAACAAATTTTCTCAACAATGGTAGGTTATGACTGGGAGTGAGTCACTAATGTATTTAGAAAGATGTCCTCTCCCTGCACGGAGGAGACCACAGATGGCTAAATTAAGCCATGATAGGGTGACTCTCGTGGTGGAGGGGCACGGTGGGGAGTTCCCAGATGGCTTTCTGAAATCTGTATGTTACAGTCTACTGCCCTGCCTGAGGGCTCTGCAGGAGCTCTCTTGAATCTGTGCAGGACAGATTCTCCAGTGCTAGGCATTGGTGTGGCCCTTTGGTATCTGTGCAGATAATCAGCTTTTCAGTTGCTGGTGAGAAGCTGACTTGGTCATTACTGGTATTTCTGGTAGTTTAAGGGAGGTACCTGCCATGGATTTCAAAGGGGACTTGGGCTGCATCAAAAGCAGAGTGGCCAGCAGGTCAAGGGAGGTGATTCTCCCCCTATATTCCACTCTTGTGAGACCCCACCTGGAGTACTGTGTCCAGTTCTGGAGCCCCCAGCATAAGAAGGACATAGAGCTCCTGGAGAGACTCCAGAGGAGGCCACAGAGATGATCTGAGGGCTGGGGCAGCTCTGCTATGAAGACAGGCTGAGAGAGTGGGGCTTGTTCAGCCTAGAGAAGAGAAGGCTCCAGGGAGACCTTAGAGCACCTTCCAGTGCCTGAAGGGGCTCCAGGAAAGCTGGGGAGGGACTTTGGACAAGGGCAGGGAGTGAGAGGACAAGGGGGAATGGATCAAAACTGGAAGGGGGGGGATTTAGGTGAGACATTAGGAGGAAATTCTTCACTATGAGAGTGGTGAGACACTGGCACAGGTTGCCCTGGGAAAGTTGTGGATGCCCCATCCCTGGAAGTGTTCAAGGCCAAGAGCAACCTGATCTAGTGGGTAGTGTCCCTGCCCACAGCAGGGGTGTTGGATCTAGATTATCTTCAAGGTCCCTTCCAAGCCAAACCATTCTATGTTTCTGTGATTCCATGACTTCGGTTATCAGAGATAAAATTTAGTCTTTGTATCTGATAAGCCATTTATGAAACTTATTTCCACTTCTGAATTAACCTATTGCTCAGGAGCTTTTATGTATGGCCCAAGCTGTAGAATAAGTTCTTTGTGCTACCCCTTATTTGCAAAGAGAAATTGAGGTGAAGATACAGTGTCATGATTGGTTCAGAAAAATCCACAGAAAAGATCTGCAACTTGGAGAAGTGTATCTTCATTCCTGGGTGATGCAGTAACAGTTTAGCTTGTACAGCTGATTTTACAAAAATATTTATCTCAGTGAAATTAATTCCAGCTCATTTTTCATTTCTTCTTTTAGTATTTTTCCTTGTTCCCCCATTTGGCTCGTGATGAGGTGAGAGTTGCAGTGATGGGATGTAGAAAGTCTGATTTGCAATAACATCACTCTAACAATGGAGTCTTCTGAGGAGCACCATGAGGCTCCTTGCGGCCGTTTGCACTGACACACCAACAGCACAATGTTGAAATTCCAGTGGGAAAGACTTCACATCTGCCTGGTAATGTAACACAGCAATATGAACATTTTCATAACATGTTCTGAAATCAGTTTGGTTTGGCTCGCCAGTCAGATGCTCAAGCCAAAGAGGCTGTCCTGAGAGTGGTGTCAGCAGAGGAGCATTACCTACTAGTAAGTGAGGTTGCAGGATCTGCAGTGCCATTTTCATAAGGCAGTTAAAGTGGCAAAGCTTTGAAAAATCCCTTATTTTTCTGCCTGTGCCTACATACTTGAAAAGATGTAAGAAAACCTGCACACACCACTGTACAGTGAGGGACACTGGTTTCATCCTGATGCTTCCGAAGAAAGTCATGAGAAGTCCAACCTCCATTTGATATTTTTTCTGAAGCTCACCTCAACTATCCCAAGTTCAGAAAAAGGTGCTGGTTAAGTATTGGGAGACGGTCACTGGAAGCAATGAGTGCAGTTGATGGTGGTCTGCCCATCACAAAAAGACAGCAACAGTGATTTTTAATCTGGTACTGAAAGAAATAACATGAGCTGATGGGTGGGAAGCTGAGGAGGAACTTTTCTGCACAGGAAAATGTAGGCAAATAGCAATGCTGTGTAATTAAAGATTGCTGCATTTTACTGAGGGATGCCTTGAATGCTTCATCACTGAAAGCTCCCATAGCCTTGCAGGGAGGATACTCCAATTCAGCCCCAGTTCAGTGGGGTCAGTCCAGGAATTAGAGATTGAAGTCCCATTGCCATTGGGACAGAAGTTGAATTAGAGTGGGAATAATGATCCCTTCAACCCTTGACACTTTTCATTCCAGCTGGGCTTGCCAGACTGAGCCTGTTGATGTCCCTGATAACTCCCTGTCTGTGTATGCCTGGACAGATTTTTATTTGCATGCTAGTTTGGGAATTGGTTGTTCTTTGTATGTATATTTGTATATACATGTGAACAAGAATATTTGTTCATCATCAGCCTTTGTTCTCCTATTTTTAAAAAGCTTACTCTTCCCTTCAAAGATTAGGATCAGCTCCATCTGATTTAGGTGACAGTTCTCACCCCATGAGCAGCAAGAAATTGAAATGAACTGTTTCTGGAATGAGCCATTGTTGATCCAAGCTGTCCAACAAGTACTTGAATAACAAATATCTCTTACCAAACCGATGCTGGTTCATGAACAGAGAGAAAGAATGAACTTCACTGGCTTGCTTGTTTGCAAAACACAGTTCAGCCCTTTCTCTGCCAAAGTCGAGCTGTCAGGAACTAGATCCTTAACTGCTACAAACCAACTCAACTCATTGACTTCAGTGGGGAGGTGACAATTTACATTAAGTGATCATCCAGCCTCAAAAGTGCAGCGAGACAGCAAAGTGAAAACCACAAATGATGGGGAATGATAGCAAAACATTTCAGAATAGCCAGAGAGATTTCTGGGGTAAATTGCAGGTATGGTCTGTTGTTGTTTTTTTTGCAAAGATAAGGCTTTTTTGGCTTTTATCTCCTATTCCAGGTTAGTGCTTGAGAAGATCAAATGAGAAGCAAAAGCTGTGAGGAGGGATAATGTTAGCACAAGAGATGTAGCTGAGGGGAATGGGCAACTTTAGGAACAGAAGTTCTTCCCTTTGGCAATTTTTGCCCTTCTTTCTATCAATTGGTTCAATGAAGAATATCACTTCCAGCTAGAAAAAACGCTGTGCTCATGTTGCTGGGTCATCACCATGACAGGAACACCATCTGATCAAATACATCAGATTTTCCACTGAAGTTGTGTTGATGGGGTTAGCAGTCCAACTGGCTGGAGTATAAAGATCTTAGTATTTTCAAATGTTAGAAATAGAATAATTTGCTTGATCTTCTCTTCTGTGGTTTAGTCATGAGACAGTTGTATAAGGAGGCATCATGCCCAAAGTAGGAACACATTGGAACAGTACATTCTTCAGGCCAAGTGAGCATTGTGTAGTATTCTGCACCTGTGCAGTTGTTACTTTTGAAGTTGTCATGTTTGTCTTTGGAGAAACATTACGGGGAAATTGTGCCTCCTTGAACTCCAAGCAGATTTGAAATGAGCCAAACTCAGGGGTTGGATGGGTGTAGAGTTAGTGCTAAGTCAAACAACTCTATGAGGAAGATTCAGTCATCCAAATTAAACAAACCTGAGGAGTAAAGGGACTAAAATGTGATGGCCTTACATTGAAAATGGGTCTCTGGGTGTGGGGAGATGAGAAGGTCTGAAAAGTGAATGGGTGACCTGTGGATTCAATTGGGCTGAAGAGGAATCTTACTGGAGATGTTCCCCTCTTGTCAGAATAGCAAAAAACATCCTTCAGCACTAAGCAACTTTCAATTAACATGTTTAAAGCTAATTTGCTCTCATTTAACATGTTATATTCACAGCAGTGGGAAACAGGAATTAAATACAGCACATAATTAAGGGTTATTAACATTATTTACTACAAGTGTTGTTGTAAGTGCTTCTTGGGTTGCTTTTTGCTACAGCTACACTAATATATAAGAAGATGCAGTTCTTCTCCAAAATATTTCCATTGAAGAACACTGTTAGCATGAACAGAAATACCCCCCAAAAATGTAAAGCAAGATCTTTTTTTCTAATGAACAGATCATGGCAGCTACTCAGGATATGCCAACAACTGGACTTCTTTTTGCTCACTTGCCACTCGTGTTTCATGGATGAAAAAAATGTTGGTATGAGATTTCTAAATTGCTTGTGCAGCAAGTAATGCCAGCAAAAATGTTTTGAAAGAATTAATCTGTGAAATCGTGTGAATGCCAGGGCATATATTGCATACTTTAGTAGCTAATGGGTTGGTGGATCCTGTAGCTGTTATCTTGTTCCAACTACAGGAGGCATTTCTACCAAACTTTTGTGGAAATGTTGAAATTAGCCATGGAGTTTTAAACCATCTGAAAACAGGAACATTAATGAATAGCTTCTCTAGAATCCTGTTAAATTTCAGGAGTCCTTCAACATCTGTAATTAGGAATAGCCTGACTCACTCTAACAAAGCCATAGCAGCTGAAGATTTGGCTCACAAGATGTATCCAAAATACTGCAAATTCCTACAAAAAGGAATTCTTTGTCTCCATTAGCATTTCAACACACACTCACTACAGAGATCTCACTGGGGGTAAAGCATTAAAACCCTTTCAAAAGTGGTTTAGTTGGCTAATTAGACAATAAGCATAAACCTGATGCATCCAGCTGTACAAATAAAACGTGACTTTAAAGTTTAATGTCCTGCGTGCACAGAGTAGTCGTGAACTTGGAGCCAAGACGGGCTCAGAGGAAGGTGGCTGGCTCACAGCTCGGTCGTGGTGTGTCTGAAGGCTGAAACCTTTGGAGAACTAAAAGAGAGTTTATTTTAAGTGTAACTAAAAGGAACTAAGTACCAGTTACCGCAAATAGGGTGATCTTTATCTTCCTTTGTTGGCTTGCGTGGAGGGAAAGGAATCTTAAAAGACTTGCGCAGCAGCAGCCGCAGGCTTCACAAAGGGGATATCTCCCTCACATTGCTGACATGTCTCTCATTTTTTGGGTGCTACCTTACTGTTGAAGGAAATTAACAGGTCATCTTAATGCCCTCTTATGCCCTTGGCTCCTGGGTAGGTGTGATCAAGTAGCTAAACACTTACAGGACTGACATTTCTCCCTTCCATCCTAATGCATCCATCCTGCAATTGTTTAAGGAAAATTAGGCTCCTCTTGTGCAGTGTTCCACTTTGGCTATCTCAGAGTGGCACCTGTAAGGGCTCACTTTGAGAGATTGCTAATGTGCTAATTACCCGGGACTCAAAAATGCAAGCCGTAAACAAATGAGGACTGTATTTATAATCAATCAATTTTATGACCTTCTGATGGTGATGATATCAGTGGAGTTTACATTGGGAGCCCTTGTACTCCTCCAGGGCAGCTGTGCCCTTATGTTTTAGTTACAGCTCAAAGAAGATTTTGCTCATTTACTTTATAGTAGGCGTACTTAAGAAAAATATTACCTTCCCTAAACAGCTGAGCCCGTTACCAAGTCTCATTTTAAAATAATGAAAACACATGGACTGTCAGTACCTTCAGGGTGTATTGTCAGGTGACGAGCTGTTTTCAAAACATCCACGGCAGAAAGTAATGACTTCAGAGCAAAATATTGTTCTCGTTGGTATAAGTTGCCGTGAGACAAATCCCACGCCCTCTGATGTCAATGGAAAGACTCTGTTTGACTTCAAAGAGGTCTGGATCAGGCCCTGAAAGAAATGTTGCCATCGTAAAACACCACAAATGCTTTATGGTTCATACCGCGACAAAATGCTCTGCTCGCTGGTGATCCTCTCTGCAGTTTACCTGGCGACATGTAACTTGTAATTTTGGTGTTTACTTTGCAATGGATTTATGATAGAAGGATGTCCATGAAGTCTGATTTGTGAAGTGTTAAAATGATGTCCTGGAAAGCCACACAATGCCAAGGTATACAAGATGCCCTGTAATGCCTCAGCTCGAGGAAGGCTATCCAACTTTCCTGATGTTACTTAAGTTCTCACAAAGAAAAACAGTGTTGTTTAACTGTAGACAGATGTGTTAAAAATAGCTCAGTTTTGTGCCCTTGTTCTTCAACTGGAATGGTTAGTTTTTTAATCTGAATTCAGATTAGATTTTGAGGACAGAATTGTTTCCTACATTTCACAAAGTTTTGCTCAGGTTGATTTCGGCACCTTTTAAAAACAGGACAGGATGGAGGCCCTCTGTGTCTGTTATGAGCCCCTTGAGCTGGAAGCCCAGAGATAACTTTATTAGCTCCAAACCAGCAGCAGATGCAAGCTCTTCAGCATTAATTCCTTTCTCTTGACATTGTACACTGTCTAAGTGTGGGTTATAAATGAGATTTGTTCCTCAGGGTTGTTAAGGATGTGGCTTTGCAGAGAGGATCAGAGATCCACTTTGTCCTGCATTGTATCTCCCATGGTCAGATGCCTGAGAGGACAGCGCTGGAGACCTGGTGCTGCTTGATCATTTAAGTTAGTTCTCCAAAAGGTGCTCTGGATCTCTTCCAAGCTTCTGCAAATTATTGCTTGCAATATACTGCAGATCTTGTTGAACTCTTTTGCCTTCCTGAGATCTCTTCTGGGTGGGGATGAGAACTGCTCCTGCCTCTGGGCTGGAGGGATGGGACCATGCTGTCCCCTGGGGACATTCTGCTTCCCTGGGGACAAGGGGAGGGAGGCAGCAGGCAAGTGGTGCTGAGCAGAGGGCTCAGGGAGCCCCTGGGAGAGTGCTGCCCTCATCTTGGAAAGCTGAGCTGTTTGCAGGGCAGGCAGCCGGCCAGACAGCTGGATTGCCATGGCAAAGACAGTGTCTGGCCTTTTTAAAAGAGAAACTTGCTAGATTTATGTGCGGGAATGGATGTAGTCCTTCTGGAGTTGACGCGGTCTAATGAATGAGATGGGGAGGAAAATACTTTATACTTGCCATCAGGGGTTAACGACTCCTGCCCTCTCCATTTTCCCCTGCTCATGTTTTCCCTCTCCCCCTCCTCCTCTCCCAGTCCCCCCCGCTGTGCGTCTGTATTTTCCAAGCAGTGGCACCACCTGGTTTGTTTTCTGTGTCAGGTATATTACAGACTGTCTGTCAGAGGTTAACTGCCACAGCCTGCCCGGCCTTTTCTCCTGTTGTACCTGGTCTAAGCTGCCTCCCTGCCTGGGTGCCTCTTGTTATGTTTCCCAGAATGTAACAGTACCTGGAGAAAGCAGCTTATTTGGTCCTTTTTAGTTTTTCAGGATGGTGAGGGTGGTGTCTCTGCCTGCTCGTGGTCTTTGGAGCCTACTCTGTTTCACCATCACTCTGCCTGCGTGCTAGAGCCTGAAAGGTCTCACAGCACAGAAATGCACTGCAGTTACACATCAGAGACTCTATTTGCCTTTTCTGCTCTCAAAGAAAACACTGATGTGAATTTTCCTCTGTTGATGCCGACTCTGGCTGTCTTCCCTGGTCCATATCAAAGAGGTCAATAACCCTCCACAGCTGCCTACATGGAAGGGAAACTTCAGCCTGCAGCTCAGATGGGAGCTCTGGGATGGTTGTACAAGTGCTTGGCCTTAACCCTGAATGAAGCAGGGCCTTCTGTTCTGGGCCAAGAGTATATCTGGGCCCTAGAGAAGGTACAGAAAGTCCTGGCTTTTTCAGGGTTGAGGCCAAGCAAAGAGAACAGTAGGAGGAGATTTAATACAACTGTTTGAAGAGCAGCTACAAAGATCACAGAATCATTAAGGTTGGAAAAGACCTCTAAGATTGTCAAGTCCAGCCATCAACCCAACCCTACTGTGCCCACTAAATCATGTCCTGAAGTGCTACATCTGCACATTTTTTGAACACCACCATTTTTTGAGGGTTACCTCACCATTTCCCTGGGCAGCCTGTTCCAAGATGATGGGATCAAACTCTTCGTCGTACTGACAGGTGATACAATAAGAGGTGATGGCCACAGATCTCTTTGTGGGAGGTTCACGTTGGACATTAGGGAAAACTATTTTCCTGGGAGGAAAGTACAGCACTAGGTTGCTAGTGGAGGGGGAAAGGAGGGAACTATTCATCCCTGGAATTCTTCAGACTCAGCTAGAACTATATGATCTCACATGTGGTTTTTCCTCAGTAGGCACTGGTGCAAGCCCAGGTACACAGGTGCTCAACGGTCTCAGCACTGTCTCTCTCTTTACAGCCTCCTAAACAACACACAAACCCATTCCCTCAGGGAAGCTGAGCACATTTTACTGCAAATCTGAAGGGCCAACCCAAAACTTTCTGTGCATCAGTTTCTCTCCAGACTGTGAAGGAAACATCCGTGTAAAGCTGACTTTGATGCAACAGTCTGCAATGGGATGAGGAACTTCCATTGTATCTCCACAAGCTGTTCTGCCATTGGACCACTGCCTTATTTTGGAAATGGGAGAAATGTCTACATGACCAAGTCCTATTTCTCCTAGTAATGTGGTTATTGTCTGTGAGATTCCTTTCCCTGCTGGTGGAGCAACTGGGAATTGTGTAGAATCACAGAATCATAGAGTATGCTGAGTGGGAAGGGACCCATCAGGATCATTGAGTCCTGTGATGAATGATGGACTGGATGGTCCCCAAATTAAGGTGTTGAAAGGTGCTGGGGAAAATGGGGCTTCTGTGTTCCTGGGTGGGGCCACCCCTTAATGTGACATTTCCTACAGGTCACTCTTTGTAGTCTGCCCACCTTCTGCATCCCCAACTTATCCTACAAACCAAAGGACCACCAGCAGCCAGGTTATGCAACAAGAGCACTATGTTGAATGCATCAAGCAGTTATCTGATGCTAAGGACTGTGAATAATCATGTCTAAGGCATATCAAATTGGGCTCTGAAAATTAATGGGCACTTTTGACCTCCTTTCCATGCCTCAGCTCCTTGCCTATAAAGTGGGAACTGTACCACTTCCCCATTTTGCAGGGTGAGCAGTAATTAATTCACACTGGGCAGGCGCTCAGATGTTACACTGAAGTGCCCTTTAGAAAAACCTAGAGAGAAATTATTAATCCTGCCTTCAGAGCAGGGTTTGGGTTGCAAAAAAAAGGCACAGAGAGATGGAGTGCATAGTGAGGGGGGAGCAAAGTATTGAACAGCTTCTCATCCACTCAGAACTGTTCACTGTGTGTGAATAAGATTGGTATAAATGGCCTGAAATGATGCTGTAATTAAAGATCCCACCATGAGACATAAGCACAAGAGAGCTGTGGTGAGATCTCTGCTTTCCTTAATTGGCAGTGCTCCATTTTGAAGCCTAAATGCAGATTTTTAAAAAAAATGCCATTTAAAATATGGTTCCTTGGGGCAGAAAGCTTGTGTTCAAAGAAAGTTCTTTCATTTGATTAGCCAGGAATTGGATCCCTTTTTGCTTTTTGGTCTTTGAAAGGAATGAATTCTTAGAAGACAGTGCCCAGAAGTGAAATGCTTATCAACACAGGTACTAGTGCTCCTTTAGAGAAAGAAGTTGTAGGAGTTTTGGAAAAAACTTTCCGTGGAGATACCTTCAGTCACTGAATCAGAACAAGTGACTGCATCAGGTGCCTCAAAGTACTCAGCAAATAAAAACATCTGGATTAACAGGGATCAGCTAAAATCAAATGCATAATTCAAGTGTATTTATGCAATATGCTGGAAAATTTCAATACAGAGCAAAATCTGAGTGCAAGTTATCAAGATTGAGGTTATATTTTTTCCAAGTGATTCAAGATGAATAGAGGATCCTCAATACAATGGATTAATTGTTAAATGCTGGAGTTAAGTTTCCTTACTGGAGCAGTAGGCAGAAGGATGGTGGTTTGTGATGCAGAACAAGACAGATGAAATATGAATCAGAACCAGTTCTCAGCTCAAAAGTATCAGCAGAACTGTAGTTGGTAACAATAAGCAAAGCTGTTGTTGACATGCATTTTACCAAGGTCAGTGTTGATTTTCATAGCCAGAAATATTTTTCCTTGGCCCTGCATTTGCTGCATTTTTCCAAGTATTTTGCATTGCCTATTAGCCTGTGGAACACCAGAGCATCTCTAGCACCACTCAGTGCCTCTTTGCCAAGTTCCAGGAATAGAAGAACAGCTACCAAGAAAGGTCGTTTTTCTGGTATTCCAACTTGCACAGTGAAATGCAAAGCATTTGAAAAACAAGTCTGGGAACTTGGCTGGTGCTCCTTGGGGATTACCCATCCATTACCCATTCCCTCTCACACGGACCAAATGGTGGAACGGAAACAGGATGGTTTTGGGAGAAGAACAAGTTCCCTGGCTGGTTTCATACTTCTCCACTGTGGGAGAGTAACATCTCACTCAAGTGGTGCGTGGTACCAGGTTGTCCTCTGGCACGTGGCTAACAGGCACTGACACACACACACACGAAGAGGAGACTGTTTTCCATCCTGTGGTGTTGTGGTGCCACCAGCCCCCTCAGACCAGGGCAAGATACCATTGGGGCTCCTGAGCTGCTGCTGTCTCAGCCATGCTGGGATGATAAAGGGCACCACATCAAGACACCATCTTTCTTTTCTTTCTGCCCTGCATTTTGGTGAGCTGTTGTAGCTTAGAAAGGGAAGAGGTCTACCCCTTGAGTAGGGTCATTTTATCCTTCTGACTTTGATCCCTTCTGCCTTTCTTTTGTACTTAGGAGTGCTTGGCAGGCTGGGCCATTTGTCTTGACAATTTTGCAACCAAGTTTGTCACTGTGGGCTAAACACAATGCCAGCCTGAGCAAAGATGTGAACCAGGGTGGTGGGTTGGCAGTTTTTTTCCTGTTTTACTTAGACCCCATTGGATGGATCGAGGTTCCTCTTTGGCTCACAGGTTATGCAGAAGTGCCTTCAGCCTGAATGGGAAGGCAGCATGGACTATAAAGGGGGAAAACAAACTGCTGAGCTGAAGACTATCAGTTCAAAGCACTGCTCCCTGTGTTCTCAGAGGGATATTTACGGGGCATTCAGTATGCACAATATTAGCAAGAAAAAATATGGAAAAGGGATTTTTCTTGCCAACCTGTTCCAGAGTTCTCCCAGGGAAAGACTCTGATTTGCCTCAGTGGTCCTTGTGCCCTTTCAACTTGAATAACACTGCAGGCTTTTCCAGACACCTTAAATAACATGAAGGTGACCCATGAACTGAACTAATAAACATAATGAGTTGAGATCCTGAGGATCAGACTTCGTTGTCTCAGTTTCACCATCAGTTTTGGTTACTCCCAGCACTCAGAACCAGGGTCCTGAATTTTTCTCTCTTACTATTATTTCTCTGCTATGTTTAACCAGCCTCTCATTAGGCTTCAATTGAAACTCAGTTTTCATGGGAGCTAATTTTTTTGATCCATGCAAACAATTAATGGTTATTCTTAGAGCTAGAGTGTAATGTCTTGCATGCAGCTGCCTTTGATTACCCTATTTCTGAGGCCCCCCCCCATTATTTTGCCTCCTCTGTAAAGCCTTATATGATGTTATAGTCACAGCTAGCACTGCAAAAACTTTGCAAGTCTGAAAGAACAGAGTGGAAATAGTCATCAGGAGCTGGAGGCTTCCATCCTGTTGCCTGGTTGCTGCCTGCTGGCCCCTGACTCTTGTAGAGCAGGAACTGAGTTGAGTGACAGTAAAGTGGTGAGGGACTTTCTGCTGTTGAATCTGAAGTTCTGGTGGCCACTAACATTACTCCAGAGTGTAAATAATTCCATTTTTCCTTTTTCCACATAGATGGTTGGATGGGGTCGTGGATCTAATACATCAAGCCAAGTGGCTGCAGAAAGGCAGAGCTCACTGGGATGGATTTGATACCTGTGAGACTGGGGTGTTATTTTGGAGCAAGCATTTGGGCTTTCTCCTGCATAAGACTGGAGGAGCCTTGCTGACTTGCAAGGCTGCCATGACACTAATTTGCTTGAATTTTTCTCTTTTGGTTTGTTCACTTGTTTTTCCCCAAAGCTCCTCATCTTTAGTAAACCCTTCTGCCCAACAAGGAGTAACTGGGACTTTACTAGAGCCTAAGGTGATGGTCTTAAATTGCCCTAAGCTCCTTATTCTTCAAATGAAGAAACAGAAATAGGTAGGAAAATGGTTCTGCATTTCTTGGGGTGAATGATGGAACAGCGACCTGGACAGGCTGGATCAATGGGCTGAGGCCAATTGCATGAAATTAAACAAGAGCAAGTGCAGGGTCCTGCAGAGGAGAGCAACAAGGCTGGTGAAAGGACTAGAGGGAAAGTCTTCTAGGGAGAGGTTGAGGATGTTGGGGTTGTTTAGCCTGGAGAAGAGGAGACTCAGGGGGGACCTCATCACTCTCTTCAACTACCTGAAGGGAGGTTGTAGTCAGGTGGGGGCTGGGCTCTTTTTCCAGGCAACCAGAGACAGGACAAGAGGGCACAGCCTGAAGTTGCTCCAAGGGAGGTTTAGGTTGGATGTTAGGAAGCACTTCCTCACGGAGAGGGTGATCAGGCATTGGAATAGACTTCCCAGGGAAGTGGTGGAGGCGCCGTCCCTGGATGTGTTCAAGGCAAGGCTGGATGTGGCACTTAGTGCCATGGTCTAGATGGTGTGGTGGTGTTGGTCATAGGCTGGACTTGATGATCTTAAAGGTCTTTTCCAGCCTTGGTGATTCTGTGATTCTGTGACCACTGCCTGGAGCAATGTCCATCTTGGGCCAACTAGTGCACAGCTACAAATGGCGTGTAGCCTCTACCAGTAATCCCACAGCTGCATCCTTCTCTATATAAAGCAACTTACTGAGAAGTTAAAATAAGGCCATTTCATTGCTAAAGCAAGGTTTCAAAGTTTGCTTCAGCTGTGTTACATACAATTCTTTTAAGTACAGCATTTCAGACCTAGTTCTGCAAAGAGTCTTACCTTTGTGGCTTGCATCAAAATAAGCAAGTACTCAAATCTTCACAAAATTGATGCTCTCAGTAGAGCTGGTCAGATAATTTTCTGTTGCAACAGTTTTCAAATGGTTCAATGGCTGCCAAAAGCCAGCAAAAACAGTTTAAGAAAAGACACTTTTTAATTTTAAAACAAAAAGTAGGAAACTGTTGAGGAAAAGGATTTTTTTTATTTTCCCATTTTCCTCTAAATTTTTTCACAGGAAAACAAATAATTTCCTGAGTATTTACAGCTTCAAATAGTTCCTTTAACTGTCTTGGTTTGTTGAGTAGAGAATATAGCAAGCTAGGGTTTTTTAGGTTGGGTTGTTTGTTTTTTTTCAAGCAGGCACATGTTCACAGAGATTAGCTATGGGTAGATATGGACAGAGACACTCTGATACATGCACAGATGATGCAGATATGACTTTAGTCACTAAAGAGCTTAAAATTACAAAGCAGTTTTGTCAGCTATCGAAAGCCAAATGTATTTTTAAGAAATCAGGTATCTAAGTGTATATAAGCCAGCAAGCAACTGTTGATTTTAAATGTAAGGGTGTAGCCTAGCTTTTGAAATGGCCATGTTAGAGTCCCCAGCCTGTGAGCAGCTGCACATACGAGTAGCTTTGCATTTTTCAGTCTCTTTGGTGACATCTACCCAGTGCCCAAAGCTCAACCGTTGGTTTTGCTCTGTCCCCTGCTCCTGCTTTCCACCCACATGGCTGCAAACATTGGGCACATCACGGAGGGAGCAGAAGGGCCACCCGTGGTGTGTCTCTCTCTGACATCCTTGCTGGAAATACTTGTGTGTTTTGAGTCACCCTGCTTAGGGATTTGAATCTTTTTACTCTACCTATACAGTCTTTTATGTGTTTCAGACCAGGCTCAGCACTGCAGATCTTACCAGGGGCCTCTAGGTGCTACCAAACTGCAGATATTAAGACCAGCCTGTAGGCCTGGGCACCAAAGTTTGTTACAACACTTATTTATTACCAGTCTCATATAACTCATTCGTGGTAAACAATGCAGGTTTTATTATGTGTAAGTAATAGGAGACCTTTGCTTTTTCCACTAACAAACATGCCACGGGTAATTATTCCTGTACTAAAACGACATGTGGACATAGTTGCGACATGCAGCAGTTCCATTTCTTTGAAGAGAAGCATTATTCTAAACAAGGCTAGCCACCACTTATTTTGAGGGGCTCTTGCATTTCTGTATCCAAAGGGCTTTGTGGCTTTCCTTGTCTATTTGATAACCTTCAACAAGTTCTGTCTTCAGCCTCCCAGCAGCTTCGCTTGAAACTTTATATGCGACTTTTCGAACGTTTGTCCTGCTTTGCAGACTGTGGTTTGCTGGGACTGTTTTTATAATCACTGGTGGTAAAATCAGGAAGATGAAAAATGGGTGTGTATTGAAGAGCAGCGTATCCAGCATTCTAGGTCTTAAATTAGAGTGATGAGCACAAACACTGCAAACAGAGCTTTTTCAACTCGATTGCAATTATATTTGAAATTACCTACAATTACCAGTAACCATCTCAAAGCTAGAAATTAACTTTGTAGGCTCTCCTCCAGAGGGATCAGCTGTTCAATGTGCTGTCCCGTGCAGCTGAATGGAGGGGAGGAAAAAAGGGGGCAAGGAGGTGTCTAAATGGCAACCATGCTGTCTGCTGGCTGAAGCAGAGCTTCTGCTGCCTGCCACCACTGTGCACACTTTCACTTTGCCACAAACCCAGGCTGCTTTTTGAGGCATCATTTGGGAAACCGTGGCTTTGTTGACCTCAGTGGACTCTAATGCTGGAAGCCAGTGCAGAAAGTGACCCTTTATTTTTGCTGTGAAAACTAGGAGAGAGACTGGTCCCCCTTTGCTGCGGGAGGCTGGGGGGAAGTCAGGCCCTGGCTGCTCCCCTGGACCCTCTCCCCACTGATCCTGCCATTAAAAAGCAGAAGCAAAGCTCCCCCATAACACTCAGAGTTGCTGGGGGGACAACCCTATCTTTACAACTGGGAATCCCATCAGTCCATCCCTCCCCCTGTACTGGGTGCTGTGCAATTCACAGAATCCAAATTAAATCTGAATCCGAATTAATGTGAGCAGGAAAATGCTCCTGAGTAGCTACCAGAGAAATGCACACCCTGCACTGACTCTCGTGGTAGTTTTTGGGTCTAGCAGAGTACCCTCCTGTCCTGTGTGGAGCTTGGTGGGCTGTGCTGGTGGAGAGCAGGCTGTCCATGTCTGCTTCCCTTGGGTCAAATCATGAGCAAAAGGTTACGTTGATGGCAGATCCACTTACTGCCTGCCCAGCTAGAAAGTAATATTTTCTAATTCCTGCTCTACTTGATGACTTCCTGCTGTTACTTCTTCAACAGATCTTCATAATTCATTTGGCTAACTCAGTACCATGGCCACCATGGCTAGGGAAGTTCAAACTCTTCTCCCTCTTCTTCCACAATCCATCAGTGCACAAGGATGTTGCCGTGGCTGCTGTGGACTCACTGATTTTTGGCTAGTGGAGCTAAGGGAGGTATTTTTCCCAAAGCATCTCAGAAATGCTTGTGATTTCAGTTTCCAACATGACTTCGAGCTGGGGAATGAGAACGTGCCAGGAGTGTCAGTGACAGCTTTAGAAATGGATTGTTTGCATAAACTCGAAAACAGTACAAGCATAAATGTATTTCCTTTGTTTAACTTTTCCCTCTTGTTTACTCATCTCTGCTTCTAAAAGGCTTTGCAAGTAAACTCTGCAAATCTTTAAGTTTCACAGGCATGAATGGGGGCTGGGAGCTCTGGGATGGCTCCTTGGCCCGGCCGCCTGCGAGCTGAGGCACAGGGTAGGGCCATAAGGCCTTGATCCATGAGCCATCCAAACCAGCAGGAAGATTCTTCCTTACTTTGCTTTGACTTCCATTGACTCCCCAGGGACAGAACCCACCTCCCTGGGGCTGTGAAGTGATGTCTGTAAAGCTCTGTGAGTCTCAGCCCCTTCTGCATGGCTTCAGAAAAGTGACATGGAAAACCAGACAGGCTCAGGATCCCTCAGTCCTTCTATGGACTGTAGTTTTCTTTGATAGAGAAAAACTACTTAGGCTGTGAATTTTTGAGGGAAAGAACTGGTTTTTATTCCTGTGCTTTACAGCACTGGTGCAGCTGAGTCCTGGTCTATGTGCACTGGGGAGGAGGGAGAAGAGCTTCAACTATACCACAACTTAGAATCCAAGTCTCCTGTTGCCTTTCATAATAATTCCTCCTCCTCTGCATTTATCTAGTCAATTACCTTGTTAAACCTGTGCAGGTACCTCCATGTGTGCTGTCGTGTTCTGCATGGGTATAAACAGGATGCAGGTGTTGGTGGATGACATTTTACACAGCTACTAAAACTACCAACTTTCTACCAATCTAAAGGAACCCAGGCTCCAGGAGGCCCAGAGCTCACATAGCTCCTCTTTCTCAGACGTGTGCACCCACGTGAAGAGAGGCAGTGTATGGAATCTGAGGGTCAGTCTGGGAATCTCTGACACATCAGGTCAAGCAACTTCTTGCACAAGTGACCCCAGCAAGGTCAGGAGAATGACAATCCTGAGGGACTGTTTGTGCCAGTAGTCACCCACCATTGTGCAGACTCTTGTCCTCAGCAAGTGAGTATTCCTACCTGCCTCGTGTCCTATTTGAGGAGTTGTGACTGCTCACAGTTGCTGAATCTTGCAGGAAATCAGTATCTCTGGCCTTTTCATTTCTCTGAAATTGTCTCACATCAAAATAAGCCCTGTGGTCTCCTGACTGACACAAGTTTGATTTGGTACCATACACATCATAGAACAAGAAATGGTTATTACTTTTCCTTTCTCGTTTAAAGATTGCAGAGGTACCAAGAGCCTCTTTTTTGGACACAATCCTTAGAGTAGGATATTAATCCAATGCATTCCCTAAGCAAGGAGGATTTTACACATCAGTAATAAATGTGGTCACCCCGAATTTCTTCCTTGTCTCCCAAACTAGATGGCTGGGGTGGGTGGGATGCTAATCAATATGCAGACTTTGGTGAACCTCTAACCTTCCCAGATGGGTATTAACACTGTCAGGTGCTTAAAATTATTTGGCACAACAGTGAGGTTGTTGTAGCTTTGCCTAGTCCTGCCTCCTTTACCTTTCTGTAAGCCACTGCCACCATCTGCTCCGACAGCTGCACCACTGGGTGAAGCCTTTCCAGGGCTCCATGCTGGATCATCCCGTGGTCACCTGGGGCAGCTTCAGAAGCATGGGAAGCCCCTCTCTCTCTCTCCAAGGTTGCTGCTTTCTCTGCTAGCTTACAGCTCCAAGGAGAGAAGCTGCTTCTAAGGTGGGATTGTGCATATAGTGGTAAAAAGCTCAGTTGCCATCATTGCTCATGAAGGATGCCTAATGTGAAAGTACTTTTCTTGAGCTGTCTGGTAGGTCCACATTTCAGCTCTCTTCAGTACAGCACTTAAGCATGTGCTTAAAATTAAGCTTGCTGCTGACTGGAGGCCTCGGACAATAAATATGCTACTGGAAAAGTATCTGCACCATACATTTATTAGTCTGTCTAAAAGCCCTGTTATTTCTTCTTCAGTTCTGAAGTAAATCACATCTTTCAAAAGCCACAGCTGTGGGCAAGTGTCTGATTTGGAGAGGCGTTGCATATTGCAGCTATTGCTGATGTTAAATAAACCTATAGATGCTCAGTACATCCACAAATGAGACACAGCTTGGCTCCCTTCAGTGGTTTGGTGTTTTTTTTGAGAAATCCCTCTTTGAACTACCCATCTGCAGGCTGTTCCTTTTTACTGTCTGTGTGGCCACTCTGCAATTACCTGTGGGTTTATGATCCTTCTCCAGAGGACAAGTTGGTTGGACAGTCTGACGATAAAGAAAGATGGGGGTGATAAAATGGGGCAGGGTATGATATCAGTTACAAGTGAGTGTCCCTCCTGATTTACACTGCTGTGACTTCATTTTGGATCTGGCTCCAAGGTTCACCATAAATGATCATTTCAATAATTTTGGAGCCTAGTCTGCTGCATAAAAATGTACCATCAAGGTTTGGGGGCCTTTGTGACTGCAGTGAAGACTGGAGGGAACAACTCATGGGCAAAATAAGTGGAAGGTAAATCTGTGGGAGTGGGAGGAAGAAACTAAAACATGTTTTTAAGGGGTTTATGGTGAGCAATTTATTTCATAACCCCTGGTTCAGTGCTGGGCAACAGTAAACAATGACAGAGCCACAGTTGTCTCTGAAATGAATTGACCATGCAAAGAAAACTTCCCAAAGTGGCAAAAGATTTTGAGAAGTTGCTTGAAAAGCTCTGAAAGGGCTGGGGAAGTTCAGGTGAGTGCTTAAGTCCTCTTGGAAATCTGGATTTCTATGAGGTGGAGGGAGAGCAGATCTCCAAATCATTGTTTTCTTCTGAGGTGCTTGTTCATAAATACCTTCTCTGATTATTCCTGTGCAAGGCCAACTGTTCAGTTGTGTGAAATCCCCTGAAAATAAAGAAGTAGAGAGATGAATTCAGGAGCTGAAGTGAGCATGCACAAGTCTACGTGAATCAATGGCACTGCCCAAATCTGAAACTGGTGCAGAGCTGGGCCTTAAATCAGCTATTTTTAGCAGTCAGTAGTGCAAGAACACAATCAGTCTATATTTACCTCAGATAATACTTGTGTTTAGTATCTAATTACCATCGAACCTGTTTACACATATAATTAACAGTTTGACATCCCACTGGGTTGACATCTGTAGAATTCAAAAAGGGCTCAGCATCTCCAAAGGGTGTTTTTGTTTCAGGTTTGACGTGGTCTGATTGTCTAAATTAAAGACATGTCAAACCACATGAAAAGTCCAGGAGAGAAGGTAACCACACAGGACGTGGCATGTGGCCCAGGTAATCACAGTGGTGGAAAGAACGGCCACACTTGTGAGAAGGCTCCTCCTCTACAGGCTTTGGGGGGAAAAAAAAAAATGCTCCTTTTTGTTTTTAGTAGGAAATAAAAATTAGTAAATGCAACCCCTGGCTGCGAGGAGGCACAAATAAAGCAAACCAGATGTTCATTAGCTAATCACTTGCAATTTTTTCCCCTCTTGTTCTTCGTGGAGGAAAAGAAAATTGAGCATGTGGGAACTTGCCTGTTGAGAAAACATTTGGATCTTCAGTCATTTATCTGTTTCACCTCTGACTGGGTTCAGGCCTCCATGAAAAGGCAGGCCGGGTGCTATCAGAAAGAGAGGTCAGCAGGGATCACCAGGGATCACCGCAGCTGCTTTTCAGCTGGGGCAGCCCTTGGGGCTATCCTTGCTTTTGTGGGCATGGAGAGGCAGTGAAAAACAAAACAGAAAACCAAACAAAAATGCAGGGAGTGCAGCGGGGCTTGGAACTACATCACTTGTGTTTGTCTGGTTCCTAAATTGCAGTGTCATTTTTGTACGGCGCTCGTTCCGCTCACATCCATCCATCAGGGAGTGTGTTTATTGCAGTGAATACCAGTGAATCCCCGAAGGAAGCTGCTTGTTTCCCAGTGTTATCAAAGGAAAGTAACATCACCTTTTTTCCCTTTGGATTGATGTCGTTTTCTTTCCACCTCTGCTTAAGAGGAGGCAAAAAAGAGGCGCAAGTTTGTCCTGCAGTTGGTGGATTGTATCGATAACAAAATGCTGGTAGATAAAGGCATCAGTGTGGAAGCATCAGCCCACGTCCACCTTCCAGTCCACATCTTTGTTGTTCCAACGTGCAAAATTGCAGTAACTCAGCCAACTCCTCTTTCATTAGTGGTACTTCCTTCGTGCTTTAACAACGTTAATTTAACAGTGTTAATTTTAACATGCAATGGCACAATGGTTCTGAGGAACCTGGCACTACTCAAGAGGTTGGGCAGGTGTAAGAGCTTGCCTACCAGCAAGCTGGACCATCCTTATCATGTTATCATATGAAAACTGGCTCCCTGTGAGCTGGTTCACTTGGGAGCGCTGGTCTGGGGGGTCCAAACAGTCTTTCGCTATAAGAGTGAGGCTTTATTTGGGTTTTATTTTCCTTTCATGGTGGTAGCACTGAGGTTCATGGTCATCCTGCTCCTAGGGGAAATGAGCTCCACAGCCGTGGGCCAGCTGGCAAGAGTACATTTACATGGAGAGGTCTCTGTTGAGGCCAGCAGACCTGTGGTTCCTGAGGGAAGCAGATGTCAAGAGAAGTCACAAAAAGAGTGAGGTGACATCCAGAATAATTTGTATGAGTCCAGGAAGAAGTTATGCCTAATCTGGCAGCTTTCTTGGATTTGATCGTGCTCTACAACTCCCTGAAAGGAGGTTGTGGCAAGGAGGGGTTGGTCTCTTCTCCCAAAGAACAAGTGGTAGAACAAGAGGAAACAGCCTCAAGATGTGCCAGGGGAGGTTTAGATTGGATATTGGGAACAAGTTGTTCCCTGAAAGGGTTGTCAGGCCCTGGCCCAGGCTGCCCAGGGCAGTGGTGGAGTCCCCATCCCCGGAAGAATTTCAAGCTGTGTAGATGTTGTGCTGAGGCACATGGGTTAGTGGTGGCCTTGGCAGTGCTGGATTAGGGGTTGGACTCGATGATCCAGAAAGTCTTTTCCAACCAAAATGATTCAGTGATTCTATGATCCTAGATAGCTGGGCTTTCTAGGCAAGAGGAATGCAATGGGCTGTACCTATCTGGACATCAGTAAATCATTTGATGTTGTGATGTTTGTGTTGTGTTTATCACATACACTGGAGATCAGAACAAGTACTGTTAGGACACTTAAAGAACTGACTGAGTGACAACAACAAGTAGTGTTTAAAGGGAAAGTATCTGGCTGGGTTTATGAGTGGAGTTCTTCAAGGATTTGTCTTGGGGACAGAGCTAATTTAATATTTTCATGAATGACCTTGGCATACAACATAGCATGTGGCTGAAGTCTGCTGATGACACAAACCTGGGAGACGTGCCATACAAAAAGAACTGGATGACCTTGAGGACTGGAGTAATAGAAATGAGATGAAATCCAGTAGTGAAAAATGCAAAGTCATGAGTTTAGGGAGTAACAAGAATTTCCACTATAAACTGGAGACTCGTCAGCTGTAGATGACAAAGGAGAAGAAACACATGTGGATAGTTCAGTCACAGGATGGTCTCTGAAAAGGTATCCACAACTTCAGACATGTCCTGGGAGGTGTTTCTTCCTAGAGAAGGTAGGTGTGCCATTTCCCAGGAACTGGTGAAGCCTCATCTGGCATCCTATGGACAGTTTTGGTCCCCATGTCCTTGAAGTGTGAGTTTGAGCTGGGACACACACAGAAAAGGATGGTGAGGATGCTGGGAGGATGCAGAGCTTGTCCTTTGAGAGAAGAATGAAAAAGCTATGCTTTTAACGTAGACAGGTGAAAGCTGAGAAGAAGAGTGATGGCTCTACAGCTCTTTGTCAGGATGGTAAATGTCAGAGAAGAAAATAAGCTGTGTAGGTTAAAGAAGACAGGGCTAAATGGGTGCACATTGGCCTGAGCACACTGGGCTCAATTCAGAGGCAGGTTTGTGGCTATGCAGAGCAGGGAGGCTCTGAAACAGCCTTCCAGTATCAGCTGGGGACAAACATGGGGACTGAAGTATGAGTTACAAGAACAAGCTTGGTGTGTTTGTGGAAAGGATTATAACACCTGGGTTTGGAGGATATGGACTTTGGAGGTTGTTTCCTGGGGAGTGCTGAGCCTTGGATGGCTTAGTTTTTGGTGTGATTTTGACCACTGGTCATATCAGAAGTCTTTCTGTGGCTAGTAACTTCCCTACCTGGACAGCAGCTTGTTTTCAAGGGACTCACATCACATTTGGTAGGAGCATTCAGCTGGTCATGTCTCAGGGTGCTTTAGCATTTACTGAGGTTTGTGTAGTTGGAGCTTGGTGGGAATCAGATATTTTATGTTTGGACTCCCTTGGTGTGTATGTGATTAATCTGGTTCAGTTAATGGACACTGCACTCATTCCTGTGGTTTCTCTCTGTTGATTCTGAGTGTGAGGTGTATCTTTTGGGTGTTTGAGTTGGTTTATGTTCCTGGGTGTCTAGATGACCTGATTAATACTCCCAGGTTAATGCAAATGCAAATGGACCACAAAGGAAGGCCTGGCCAAAAATTGCATATTGCACAGCATATAACTGGCTATCACTGCATTCATGAGATAAATAGGAAACTAAACACATTAACCCAGCAATGATCAGGGAGTACAATGGTTAGTCTTGTCATCGGTGGCTAAAAACTAAATATTTAGCTCTAGAATAGCAGTAACAGGTAAATCATAGAATCATGGAATCCCAGACTGGTTTAGATTGGAAGGGACCTTAAAGATCATCTAATTCCAATCCCCCCACCACAGGCAGGGACAACTCCCACTAGAACAGGTTGCTCCAAGCCCCATCCAACCTGCCCCTGAACACTTCCAGGGATGGGGCAGCCACAGCTTCTCTGGGCAACCTGAGTCAGGGTCTCACCACCCTCACAGCAAAGAATTTCTTCCTCAGATCTCATCTCAATCTCCCCTCTTTCAGCTTAAAACCATTCCCCCTCATCCTATCACTCCCTGCCCTTGTCCAAAGTCCCTCCCCAGCTTTCCTGTAGCCCCTTCAGGCACTGGAAGGTGCTCTAAGGTCTCCCTGGAGCCTTCTCTTCTCTAGGCTGAACACCCCCAACTCTCTCAGCCTGTCTTCGTAGGACAGGCATAAATATCAGTGTTGTTATTTTCAACTGCTAGGCAAAGATAACTCCTTGGCTTTGTTGTATCCCTTGTTGTGTCCTCTGGACAAGCTTTCCATGAGGCTCAAAGAGACCTTCTATCCTTGCCTTAAATGTAGCCATTTCTACTCCAGAGCTGAGAAACTCCCAACTTAAACAAACCTATCTATCTTCTAAACTGAATTTCCCAAGACATGTAAAAAAAACCGTGGACTGTTCAAAAACCAAACTGAGCGAGAAATGGAGGGAGTTGTCATTGACATCCAGGCTCTGGAAGAGCAGCAGCAATGTCTCCAGCCACTCCTACAGGGGTAAATTTCACAGGTGCTTTTGAAAAGTAGGTTGTTGACTTCAAAAGAGAGGAAGATAAATCAGAAGAAGTTAAAAATGGTGTCAGCTTAGTAGATTTCTGTCCCTGCATGTAGCCTGATGCGCTTGACCCCACGCAGCCTGAGCAGGTGCTGGAAACAGCAAGCTCCAGCTGGGAAGGTGGGCTCCTTTCCCTGCCGTGACCCCATCTTACAAAGCCCCTCATGAGCTTGTCTTGAACCAGCAGCATGTCTGAGACATGATGGGGCTGATTGTTCCCTTGATTTCCGTGGCTCTTCCAGGGTTAAAGCTAAGCATGTGCTTAAGGGCATTCCTGGATCAGAGCCAGCCTGAGCTACCTTGCTTGATGCTGGCCCAAAGCAATTCCTGAAAACTCTTTTCTTTCCATCAGCCAACCCCTTGTCTTGCAAACTATCAACTACTTGGAGCTGCTAAGGCTGGCTGTTATTTTCTAGTACCTTGTGGTTTCCTGCAGCACTGTGATTAGGAACTTGAGTAAATTCTGTTCCAATATTTCACTTCTGGAGTCCTTCCCTGTGGACATTTCTATAGCATAGCCCAGCACATCTGGCCACTTTGACTAACCCTAGGGAAGGCACGTCAGTTTAACACTCAAGTCTCTCTTTTGCTTTGCTAACCAAAATGTTCAGCTCCACAGAAAGATCTGAAGGGATGGTTGATGCAAAGAGCAAAGTTTGGGTAATGTGAAGTAAGGAAGAAGCCCAAGAAAAGATAAGGGAGGCTTTTTAGCCTACAGCTTTCCTCTTGCCTCATCTGACCTAAAGAACAGTGAGTACTTAGCATTGCTGTGGAGGTGGGCAAACCCTTTCTCCTGTAGATGACAATTACTGTAGTTGAGTGGCTACTCACAGGATGTTCTTTCAGTGTCTATGGAGTGGAGACCAACCAAAGGGGATTAGGTAGTGAATCAAGTTGGATGCAGAAGGGATCGGGGAAAATAAGTAGAAGACAATAAACAATAAACCTGGATTTTTCAGTCATCTGGCATTGCCTGCCTTCAGGGGAAGTGAGCCCAACCTGCCCAGCCATAGCTGTCAGTGAGGAAAGAGTCAAAGTTTTTCAGCCTTTCCCTTACAGTCTTCTATGACTAAAGGTCTCACATCCTCTCTAGGTGCTCCAGGAGCTGCCATTTGAAAACTACTGGTAATTAAAAAGATGACTGTGAGTCCCTGCTGAGGGCGAGCTCACTAAGACCTGTTGCCTGCACAGGATCAGTTTTTTATAGACGTGGTAGATCTAATCTGTAAAGGCTTTCCAGTACCTGAAGGAGCTACAGAAAAGCTGGGGAGGGACTTTGTATTCAGGCAGGGAGTGATAGGATGAGGGGTAATGGTTTTAAGCTGAAAGATGGGAGATTGAGATGAGGTGTGTGGAAGAAATTCTTTGCTGTGAGGGTGGTGAGACCCTGGCCTGGGTTGCCCAGGGAGGCTGTGGCTGCCCCATCCCTGGAAGTGTTCAAGCCAGGTTGGATGGGGCTTGGAGCAACCTGGTCTAGTGGGAGGTCTAGTGTCCCTGCCCATACAGGGGACTAGATGATCTTTAAGGCCCCTTCCAACCCAAACCAGTCTGGGATTCTGTGAGTCATTGCTGAGAGGTCACCAATTCGCTCCCAGAGAGTGGGCTGAGGGTATGGAGAGGAAGCTGTGAGGAAGCCATGGCACTGATTCCCTGGCTGAAGCTCTATGTGAGAAGGGAGGCTTCAGCTGTGGCAAAGAGACCAGAATTTACTGGGCTGCTGAAGCAGAGAGGAGCAGTGTATCTACTGCTCCCTTTGCCCAGGGCATATTGGCTTTTCATACAGGTTTTGATTGCACTCTTCATTAAAGAAGCCATTCCTCCTTCCAAATTAGGTGGAATCCAGCACTGAAAGAATCCAGCCCAAGTCCCAGTTTATTTCTCCATAAAACATCTGTATTGTTCTTCCAGGATGGCTCTGCCAAATGAGTCCTCAATAAACCCAAAACCTGGCAATAGACAAAACGTTAAAAAGCGCCTTTTTAATATGGAAAAGTATCCTGCAGTGTTGCAATCTTCCAGTGGAGACCACCCCCTACCCCTGAGAAATGCAGAATAGCACCAGGCCCACAGTTTGCCTGGGGTAAAGCAACAAGCTGGGCCTGTGCTGATTTACTCCACTCAGAGGATCTGGCCTATAGTTTCTCAGGGTTTTTTTCCTTTTGTTTCATTTTGGTTTGTTTTGTTTTCCTAAAGATCCTTAACTTATTTTCCCCTGCTCCCCCCCCCCCCCCCCCTTTTTTTTTTTTTCCTGTGGATAGAAGCTTTGCAAGTTCCTTCTTTTATTGTTAGCTCATTTGGCAGGAGCAGCCAAGCAACAAAAGTGTTTTATTTGGAAATAGTTGAGGGGGAAGTCGACAATGTCCGAGCTCTATTCTGATTGCGTGAGCTCTGGGAGGTTTTCACCTCTGCTTCCAGGCTGCACCAGGCTGGGATTATCTCATTTGATTTCATTGGATCTGTGTGCAGTTAAGAAGTGGGGAAAATTAAAGGTTAGTGAAGTTTGCCTTTGTGTCACACTAGAAGCTTTTAGTTATTTAAGTGTGAAGTGCTCACTCTCCCTTCTCGGTGGACTGAAATATCATACAGTGTTCTACTTAGCTGAATATGAAAATGAAACTTGATTTATACAGGTTATATTTAATTGTAGAAGAGATCCTGAGAAAGAAACATAGGGGAGATGCCTATATTGGCTAAACTGGGAAATTCGTAGCATGTGGAAGGCACTGGTAGCTCAATCTCCTCCATCTCAGTATCACACCCTGTAATGCTCACTTTTTTATGGCAAGCAATAATGATTTTGATCTCTGATGTTGCCCATGTCCATTGATTTCTCTCCAAATCTTTAAGACTCCCTTCACAAAACCTCTGCTCAGCAGAGATTAAAGGCTCTGCTCAGCAAAGACTCAAAATAAACCAGAAAAGGTGCATTAACGTAGGAAGATCTTTTATTTTTGTTTCCATGCTTGAGGCTCCTATGGATAGGTCAGGATCTGCCCCCTTTTGTGCAGTGCTGAGTGCTCACATGAGCTGGGGTTTGTCTTTCCAGCTGTGCTCTTCAGGGCCAATCCCAAGTAGCTCAGGGCCAGATTTCTAGGAATTCAGCAGCCATGGCCAGGGCCAAGTAAGGAATTAAAAAATGATCTTAATGTAACAAGTAGGTAAGGGCTTGTGGCATGGGGAAGAGCTGCATATCCGTGGGTGTTTATGTGGGTGTTAAATGATTCACACAAGGCCAAAGAAGCCCTCAGTGTCAGCACCCAGATCAGCCTTTCAGGGGGTGGGTTGGAGAGCCCAGCACTCTGGGAACAGCTTTTCAGCCCCTTCATTTTCCACCTGGGCAACTGTGATGAGATTTTCAGAGCATGGTGCCCATGGGGAGCTGCTTTCTCTGGTGTTCTGGTGGCAACAGGGCTACCTGGGGAAGCTGGCCCTTTGCCCAAGTGCTGAGCTGTGAGGAAGCCAAGCCCTGGCCATGGTAGTCCCACTGGCCTGGGGCTGGGACATGGAGCCTCTCTGCACCTTCAAAGCTTCCACAGCCACCACTTGAAAAAAACGTTTCTTACTTCACTGGCGAGTTAGTAGAGTTAATTAATTGGTGCTTCGAAGACAATGTGATGATAGAAAGTGCTGTTCACCAGATACATTTTGCTTAGCACCCTGTGGGCATTTGCAATTCAAATGTGCTGTTCCCTGCAGGGACTGACTTGTGTCATTACTGCAGAGCTGATTAGAAGGCTGTCAAACACTTTCCATCACCAAGAAACCAATACTTGTCATCAGACAATGCACTTTCCCAGTCAGTTGCTGAGTTCTCTGTAACCAGTTGCTCTCTAGATCACAAGTCAGGCCTCTAGAATTGCAAAAGTCTTCTAAAAATCATGAGATGGTTTTATTCTGTGAATGTTACTTTTAGCCATCAGTGTGTGTTCAGGCCATCTCCTGGAAGTGTTTTCTTTAAGACCATACAGACCAGAGGCTTTTTTCTTTAAGTGGAAGTGCTGGATAGAGTAGCAAATCAGGAGCTTGTGTTTCATGTAACATCAGGGCAGATTTGCAGTAAAATCACAAGAATTGACAGCAGAGGTGATTTCTTTCTGAAAGGGCCAACACAGCTTGACATGTGGACGTTCCAGAGAGCATCTCCTGCCCTGGTGCAGCTCCAGCTCTTCCAGGGGAAGGATCTGCCACCCTCAGGCTCCTTGCTGGTCAGTCCCACCTGTGTTTTGAAGACCAGAGAGAAGCACTAGTTGACCTGGTGCTTTCCTAGAGACAGGGCCCAACAGCTGTAAATTATCTTCCTGGAGATCTGCCCTCTGCCTGGTGGAGAGGAGGGAAAGCTGAATCCAGTTTCTTCCTGCTCTTCTTCACTTTAGGGGTGGCTAGTGCACCAAGGGAAGTCCTAGGGCTTCTGTTCAACCCCACAGCCCGAGCAGGGAAAGATTTCAGTCTGGAAAGCTTGTGTCTTTGCACCAGCTTTTGCATCCAAACAAGCACAATCAGTGCCTGCCCAACTGAGTCAGGCTTCCAGGGCACCTGGAAAATAAGGCTGGCTTTGGAGACAAAGATCCCAGCTTCCTTTTAGGAGGGAATCTTGAGACCCTGGGGGAATCTCTCTATATTTTGGGGACAGGATGGCTGCTGTGCTGCAGGGATTACCTTCTGTGCTTAAACACCACACCACAGTGCTTCCCGGGGTCAGTGCCCGTCCAGCCGGCACACGGAAAGCTCAGCTCTTGGAAAAGCGAATATAATTTTAAAGTTGGCCTGAGAAGCCTCCATCTAGTTTTCAGGGTTCCAGAATGTTGTTTTATTAGGATTATGGTCTTGTTCTTCTTAGGTTTCAGCAGGCGTTTATGACTGTTACAACAGGAATGAAAAGCTGGGGCTGGAATCGGCATGGCTTTCTCCTGCCAGGCGCAGGGTTCACGGGGGAGGCCAGACATGTGTCTTTCTCCCACAGATGCTACTTCTTTTTTTTTTCTGGATGGGGGGGTGAGCTCTATCCTCTCCCTGGAGGAGAGGGCTGGCAGCAGCTCTGAGGCAAGATGTGGAGGCTGCACGGGGGGACCCATCTGCTGAAGGTAATTGTCCTGGTGGCTCACATCATTCCCCTCTGCCTTTTGCAAAGACCAAGTCCTGGTGGCTCTGCGGAGAAGGTCATGTTGGTGTAGGATGCTGCAGCCTTGTGTTGTTCCTGTCTCCTTTCTCCCATGCTCCGTGGAGACGTTTCCCTGAAGGCTCTGAGGTTAGCAGAGGGGGTTGGTGAGGAAGAGAGCACTTCAGGACCAAACCATCTGTGCCTACAGACATTTCCCCCTTTGTTTTTTCCAGCCTGCATTATTCCAGACCTGATACCATTCATCTATCTGTATTTCTGTCTGTGCAGGTCAAAACCTTTCCTGAAGTTCTCCTGAGCCAGAGATGGGTTCTCTGTCTCAGCAGAGCCCATGCTGTCTACTTGTGAGAACCAAGCAGGAAGGGAAGGTTAAATCACAGAATCATTCTGATTGGAAAAAACCTTTCAGATCATCGAGTCCAACCATAACCTAACTCTACCAACCATTAACCCAACTCTACCAAGTCCAGTGCTTCAACCGTGTCCCTCAGCACCACATCTACACACCTTTTAAACACCTCCAAGGTTGGTGCTTCAGTCACCTCCCTGGGCAGCCAGTTCCAGTGTTTAATTGCCCTTTACAGTGAAGAACTTTCTTCTAATATCCAATCTAAACCTCCCCTGGTGCAACTTGAGGCCGTTTCCTCTTGTCCTGTTGCTTTTCCCTTGGGAGAAAAGACCGACCCCTCCTTGTTCCAGCCTTCACTCAGGCAGTTGCAGAGAGTGGGGAGGTCTCCCCTCAGCCTCCTTTTCTGCTCCTCATAACACTTGTGCTCCAGCCCCTTCCTCAGCTCCGTTGCCCTTCTCTGGACACGCTCCAGTTCCTCAGAGTCCTTCTTGTAGTGGGGTGCCCAAAAGTGAACACAGTTCAGCCCTCATCAGCCACCACAAGTCCCCTCTAGGGGACCTTCTAGATCTTGTGGTTGCACTGGTTTAGGGAGTTAAATCCCTCACATTATCCCCAGAAATGAAGGAACTCATCCTGCCCCAACAGCCCCGCTTTGGGGAAAGAGCTCAGCCCCCTTCTTGGGTGATTTCTGACTACAGGATAGTCTGGCCCTCTGCACGGTAATAACTAGCAGACAGATCCTGCTGACTCAGGAAACTCATCTGAGGGTTTGTTTGTGTGTTTGTTGTTTTTATGAGAAGGTCCATATGCCTTTCAGATTTTTTTATTTTCAGAGAGTTGATGATCTGAGGAACAGAACGACGAGTTGTTGTTGTTGTTGTTGTTGTTGTCGTCGTTGTCACTGGTTGTTTTCTTGCCCTGCTTTAAAGAGCAGATGTAGGTTGGTAGAAGGGCTACAGCTCATTACTTTATACTGGTGGAATTTGATAAGTTTTATTGCAAAGACATTAGGGCAGCTCATGACAGCACTCAACCCAGGGAGAAAAGAGAAGGCTTTGTACCTGGTGGGTACTGATCATCCACCAGTGCACCCCTCCATGTGTTGGATCATATCCAAGAGGCAAATGGGAATTTCTGCATGTAGTTAAAGTTTATGAGGCTGCCTGCCTGGATGGATGCGTGTGTTGTGTGTGTGCACATGTGTAGTGGGACAAGGATCTCGAGCACAAGACTTCTTCAAAATCCAGTTCCACCAGTGGGATAAGACAGATGAAGCACCAACTGAATGTGATCCTCAGGGTCTGCCCCTACAGCTGATGTTGTGTTTACAGCACACACAGCACCTGCCGATGCACACGGTGCATGATTTACTCTGTAACCCTGAATCTGACCTGGATTTTCCAAATCAGAACCTTGTTTTAAATCTTAAGATAACAGCATCTAGTAATTCATGCATTTGCTGATCCCTGGGGCAGTTCTAGTTCAATGGTGGCTTCTTTCTCAGGGATGGAAATCCTATTTAACATGTAGGACCTTTTGCATCCAATTGTTACCCTGAAATGTGTGCTCGAGGTGTTTAAGAAATGGGCAATAGAGTTTGAGGCACAACTTTACCAGCAGAGAGCACAGATATTCTACTCTACATGCTTGCTAAGTTGTGTTCCCTCTTTCAGCACTCGCCTCCTGCTGAATAACCCATATTTAATGCTTTTATCAAGTTTTTGATATTAAGTCTCTCCCTTTTTGCTAGCTGAGCTCCCTATAAATCAGAGCATGCAGCCTCATTTTATAACTGGTTCTAACCCAGTCAGGGTGTAGCTTCAGACTTCCAGTGCTCCTCTTGGAGTCCTGTTTGTGAACCTCACTACCATGATCCTTAGAAATCTTCCCCTCCTTATTCCTGTCCACACTTGCCAGCACTGAAGTTTCATTTACTCCATCCTGCTACTGTCATTATGTTGTCCTGTGAGGTGACTCCTCCAAGTCTTTGATCCATGTGATTCCACCAAGCCAGGCTGCTGTACCTGGCCTTGTCCTGCTTAGTCCTCCTGTACCCTGACCAGCCTTTTCACCTGTTTTCCACTCTTATCCCACTTTGAATTAATCTCATTCAAATATGAATGAGCAGAGAAGTCTTGAGGAAGAATCACCAGTGCCCTATAAAATGTCAATAACTGTAGTAGGATGTTGTATTAGTCCCAGAGGGATCTCGTGATTTGTATCTCATTTCCTCAGCAATGATATCCAGATCTTCCTGGTATTGATGTCGTCTAACTCTGTGCCTCAGCAAATCTGGTTAGAAATACTTCCAAATTTTGCAGCAGCACTGGCAGAGGCAGTGTTGAAAGCAATCATCCCAGGGCTGATATTGAGAATTCCTCCAGTAACCTCCCTGCAGTTCAGTTGTTCTGTCAGTACAACTTGCTGTCCTCTCCATTTTAGACACTTTATTATCCTCCTTACACCACGTGTTTTATCCCAGTTTAACTAGTAATGTTGTGTGGCAACATATCAAGGCTTTTACCTAATATTTCAGTACAAAAGCCATTGTTCTACCCAGACTGAAGTTTGTCCCTTGTGTCACATTTTGCCATTGCTTTCTTCATCCTTTCCTCAGTGTTTCTTCTGAGACATGTTAACATTGATACTGCTGTTATGAGTCCGTGAGTGCTCAGCTTGATTTTTATCTCCTTAAATAAAGGCACTGCATTTCCTTCTCTCTGAGGCATCAGTTTCAATATAATATATCTTATCATCAGATTTGCACCCCCATATTCTACTTCTTTCAGCATTGAGAGCTGGATTGACATCGCCTCCTCCCAACTCAAGCACATTCAGCAGTTAAGTTTTACTTGGGTGAGTGACTTCTGTATTTCTCCTTGAGGGAGCCCTGCATACTCTGTGTTCTGGGATGTACCAAATGAAGCTAAAAAAAGGTGGAACTTTGTACACATGCAGCATTTGACTTCAATCTTGGCTGTTCAGGCATGCCTTAGATGTGGGGTGCTCTGTAGTCAGGTAACATCTCCTCAGCATGTCCACTGTCACTGAGCTTGTGTGTGGAGTTTTTGCTGGAACAGCCTCAGAGACACAGAAAATGGACATAAGATCGTTCTGTTTGCTCCATGTTTACAGAAGAAAGCTTTGCACTTTTCCTGCTAAGGAGAAGTTTTAATATCTGGGGTTTTTATGTAATTCAGCTCAAGTGTATGAAGTCTGCTGCCTTTCCAGGATGCTCTGCATAAGGAAGACAAAGTGATGTTAATTTGAAAGTGTGGCCGAAACAAGCCTGCATCCTCACTGGACTTCTCTAGATAAGGTGGGATTTGCTGTGGAAGGAGGGACTCTTTGCCATCAACTGGCAAACAGAAGGGCTGAGATCCAGGGCAACCCTTCTGCAGACATGCCGAGGAGTCTGTACCCAGTAGGAATACCCTGGAGCCACCACAGCTTCTAACTTTGTATGTTGGATTAGTGTGGGTTTTTTTCAGCAGAAGAAAGCTCAAGAATCTAGATCTGAAGGAGATAGCCTCCTCAGATGAAGGAATGATGACTTTCTAGAAAGGATGAAAAATGTCTAAACTTTTTGTCAGGTTACTAGCACCTTCCAAGCTAATTTCACGTGGAAGTGTGGCAGAGTGGCAGGCTCTGAGCACATCACAGGCATCAGGAGTGGAGCCTCACACAGTGCTTTCAGGTCTTCAGCACCACACAAACCCAGCCCTGAACTAACAAAACCAGCTTTGGTGGGTGCTTTCTGGGAGGGAGGATGTGTTTTCCTCACTGTAAATTCTTTTCCAAACAATACTAAAAAGATTGATTCTCCAAGCATAGAAGACAGTATCAGATTGAAGTTGCAATTCAAATATTGCTCTCCACTTTTTTTAGCTCTCTCCTTCTTTTGCAGTGAAAGAACAAGCAGTAATGGATTAAAACTGGAAGAGGGGAGATTTAGGTTAGACATTAGGAAGAAAATAGTGTGAGGGTGGTGAGACTCTGGAACAGGTTGGCCAGGGAAGCTGTGGCTGCCCCATCCCTGGAAGTGTTCAAGGGCAGGTTGGATGGGGCTTGGAGCAACCTGGTCTAGTGGGAGGTGTCCCTGCCCATGGGGTTTGGATGTAGATGATCTTTAAGGTCCCTTCCAACCCAAACCAGTCTGGGATTCTAAGATTCTGTGAAATCTTCTCCCTGCCTGGGAAGGGATCCTCTGGCTCCATTTCATTTGTAACAGAAGTGCAAACTGCAGTTTTCCAAACGCTTATGATTTTATTGCACCTGGGCACATTTTCACGTGACAAGTGAAAAGTCTCTTCTTTATCCAGAGACTCCCTTGCTAGCAATTTTTAGGCCCTTGTTGGGAAGAATTAGGACACTAGAACATTTCAAACCTCAGGGCTCAGGGATTGTTTGAGAAAACCCTTGAGCAACGCTTGTCCCCCCACAGCTCCTCTGAAACAGGTGAGTCATTCCCGCTGATATTAAAAAATAAGAAATAAATCCTCCCCACACACAAACCAACCCTGAGGCTTATGATTAGTGTGAGTTATTTCACCCCCATGGCTGGAGTAGGGCAACATTTGAAGCCACTAAACCCATATCCTTCAAGTAGGAAGCATTTAATAAACTTTCTAATAGACAGTAGTGCTGTCTCTACCTTTAACAAGGCTTTTGTTCTGCTAAAGCTTATTCCCAGGCTTCATCCTGAGAATATATGTAAGTGTTGGCAGGACCAGTGACCCATGGAACTGTAATGCAGTGGGTTGCTATAAAACAAGTGAGAGAAATCTAAGGCTTGCTTCTGGCAGTCTCAGCAGAGGTGAAATCAGGGAGTATCCTAGTTGGAGCTAGGGGGGTTTTGTAGGAAAAAATCCCCTCTTGTCATTTTCCCAGTAGGAAATTCACTGTAGAAAAAGAATTTTGAAAACATCTGGAGAAAACCTCTACATTTTTTTTCCCCAATTTGTTAATGTTTTCCCACTTCTTTCTTTTTTTTTTCCTTCTTTTTTTTTTTTTTCCTAGAGTAAAAAAACACATTAATTAGTTATTTAATATATTTCTTTTTTACTTTTTTTTTTTTCTGGAAAAAAAATAATAAATAAGGTGTTATTTGTGTTACTTTCTTAGAGAGGGAGACTGTTAACAAGTGAAAGTTTTATTTTTAAATGTGAAAAGCAAAACTTCTAAAAGCAACATCAAAGCAAGTTAAAAAGTTTAAGACTTACAAAAAGCAAAATACTCTCTTACAGATATTTTTTAAACATTGCTCACTCTTGAGGAGGAGTAATTTTTTAAAAAAGAGAAAAGGAAACATTCTCAACAATTCTCAAATTAAGATGCTCAGAATTTTATTTTTCCATAAAGCTTTTCCTTTTGAATTTAAAAATCCCATTTGGCTGGAAAAAAAAAAGGGGGGGGGTCGGGACTTTCAGGTAAAATAGTTGCCTTCAATAAATCCCAGATTTTCAAAGAAGAAACTTGAAAGTCTGCTTAGTTTAACCATTCAGGGTGTAAAATACAGTGTAGTGAAATTGAGGGTGGCAAAAGTTGACCTTAAAAATTTGCTAGGATCTCCAGCCAGACGCTTTTCCCTTCCAGGCTGCTTGAACACGGAGCTAAAATATGAAAGCAAAAAGGTTTTAGAATGGTGACAGTGGGTGATTTTATAGGAGGTGCTGAAACTGCTTAATCTGTCTTTTGTTCAGGTTTTAACGGGCTTCATGAAGTTTTATTTATGCATTTGCCTGTTGTTCCCCATCCTTGTTTCAAAGGGAAACGGGTGAAGCTGAGGGAGATGGAGGTGGCTGAGGCAGATGTTTGCTTATCAGAGATGATTTGGCATCACTCTGCTATCTCTCCCAAGCAAAGGACTTTGTGGGATGTCCAGATGAATGGGGGTTGTGTCCTGAGCCCACAGCCTTGAAGGAAAAGGTGAATGTCCATTTTGCATATCCCATTTGTGTGCTAATTGCCTGCCCTATCTTCGTTAGGGCTACAGTGGCAATTAAAATAATGAGATACATAAAAGACACCTGCTTTAAATAAATACAGTAATCTGCCCAAAGCTCCCTGGACTGACTGGTATTCAGTGAGAGCCCTGAACCTGCAGACATACCTATGCTTAACAACATAATCATTAAAGAACAGAAACCTTTCCTTCTAATCCCCCTCATACAGGACAACATGTGGATGTTAGCATATTTGGACTGCTTTGCATTCCTTCTTGCCTGCTTTTGAGAACATACTACATTTTAAAACTTGTTGGGTTCTTTCATGTTTTATTTGACCCTATGTAATTGCATTCCTGAAGGAATAACAGGCTCCCACAGTGATTTATACCCTGTATTAAATGTCAGTTTTGAAGAGACACAGTTAGCAGTTTGCTTTAACCTCCTGCCTTCCTATGGAAGTTCAAAACCGAAGTGCAGCTCAGGATCCAAGGGGAAAAAGTTAAAAAGATGAAAATGGACTTAGAGGCAGCATGGAATGACACGTATGTGTCCCTGGCCCCACACCTTTAGAAGCCACTGGGATGAGATTCCATAAAGCCATCTCTATTTTTAACTGTAATTTGGCTACTTCGTTGCTGCCCTTGACCAGTCCAGGAGGCTGTAAATTAGCACTGCAAAACACTCCCCTTTCTCCAGGCAGACAACAGCAGTGTCTCCCAACAATGGGCCAGACCATTTTTGCTGCAAAATCAACCAAATCAACCAACAATCCAACCCCCAGTGGCTTTGGCATGTGTCCCAATAGGAAGGTCAGCAAAATAAATTGTCCTTGTAATTAAGAGTTGCTCCTTTGTTTTTATGTGTTTAACTGGGCATCAATAGCAAAGCAGGATAGTTATTACTGTTTTAAATATTTCATTCTCTTTGTAGATTTCCTTAAGACACAGTTAACAACTGCTTCATCATATGTTATGACCTAATTATGGGGGGTTCAGTGAAATAAATCTTGATGTAATGGTATATTCTTGATGTAACGGTGCTCTGATGGCAGCTTTTATGTGTGTGTGCATTTAAATGTAAAAGTCAATGCAGCCTACGTAGGACCTGACACATGACTTAAATGGTCATCATCTTTAGAATGACCAGTGAAACAAGGTACAAGGAGGCCTCCTTTAAGCCAGAATACTGTACAGAAAAACCCTGTTTCCTATACCCAGGAAATTAACACCCTCGTGATCACTTTTTTTCAATGGGCAACTGTAGTGTTTCATTTCCCAGAAAGGAGATTTTGCTGGAGCTGCTCCAAGGAGGATTCTCTTTTCCCACTGAAAGCAATAGATGTGATCCATCAAAGCTTTGCTCAGATTAGTTCTCCCTGAATATCTTTGGCAAAGGTATTTAAATTAATGCAAAGCTTTGGTGGGATCAGGCCAGGGGATCACGGGTAGTTGTTCTAACATAGGCAAACGACTCTAGTTTTTCAGCTGAAGTAATTCAGGGCATTTCCACTGCTGAGCCTCACTTGTCCATCAGATGAATGATGAGTACAGATCTGATCTGCTGTTTGCCAGGCTGACAGTGATCTTTTGTTTTGAAGTGATAAATGGGAGTGATAAGGTTAGATTTATGTTACCGAACGTGGGTGTCTTAAAGTCATGGAATAAGTTGCCCTCTGGAAACATGTATCTCTGTGGACTGTTCAGGGAGCTAATATGACTAGCTTGGACCTGATGCCTTTCAGGTAGATAGAGTTAGGTAAGATGAATCCTACCATGTGATGTATCCACGGTGTTGAGTATCAGCTTCCCAACTTCTAGATGCGCAGCCAGATCACTGTAAATGTTTGTGCCTTGATGTGAGAGACTGTGGGATAGGTCCCTCACCAGTTAAATACAGCTGGAAGCCAAGAATTTCATGGCAACCTGAGGGTACAAGCCCATGGGGTGCAATTAGTATCTCAGGAATGTAGGATGAGATTTGCCTTTCATAGCTTCAGATGGCAGAATGAGACATAACCATCCCTGCACTTTTGAGACCTTGTCATAGAATCAATCCCAGACTGGTTTGGGTTGTGAGAGACCTTGAAGATCCTCTAGTTCCAGCCCCCCTGCATGGGCAGGGACACCTCCCACTAGACCAGACTGCTCAGAGCCCCATCCAACCTGGCCTTGGTCATCAGCAGAAGGAATCTGTCCTGTCTAATGGGACTATTCCTGATGATGTTGTGAGTCCAACATCAAAGGAGCAAGTCTTGAACTTGAATGCTTGAGCTTCACTGCCATGAGATTTGGTTGCCCTACCAGGATCACCAACAGTACCTGGATAGCCTGTCCTAAACTCATTAGCTTTTCCACTCCAGTCTTTATTTTGCCATCTGGGACTGCAGATTCCACAGGCAAAGCATTATCTGTCCATGCATAAACTGAGAGCGAGTTCAGCTGTGCTGGTTACAGAGTGGGAAAACTTGAAAAAAACACTAGAAAACTTGATGAACTTGAGTTCAGGCCCTCATTCAATGGGCTCTGGTTTAAGCAGACCCGTGCACATGCACACTGGGGCATGTTTGGTTGTGATGTGACTTGGGTGGTGAATCATAGAATGGTTTGGGTTGGAAGGGACCTTAAAGATCACCCAGTTCCACCCTCCCTGCCATGGGCAGGGACACCTCCCACTAGACCAGGTTGCTCCAAGCCCCATCCAACCTGCCCTTGAACACTTCCAGGGAGAGGGTTATAAATCTGTTGGCCTCCCTGATGGATTTGATTCAAGAAAGAAGTCAAGCAATAGCAAAAATACCCCAGCCAGGTACTCAACAGCCAGCACCTGTTCTCAGTAATAGTAACTAGGAATTAGACAACTGAGTGAGGAGTATCTTCTGGATATCTCAAATATTTTAGAAAATACTAGTATTTTCCAGCCATTCAAGACACTAAAAGCTAAAACAGCACCAGCAGAGGGAGACAAACCCTGTTATCAGACCAGCCCCATCTAGCAAGACCTGTAGGATTCACTGCTTTCTTCTAGGAAGCTGAACTGGAAGCCTGGAGGAAGAACACCTTTGGTGAAATGTTGAGTGCCATTAATGTCTGCACATGTTTCATAAAGCATGAAGTTAGGGTGAAAGAAAGTTCTCTTAAAAAAAATAATCCCTTGGTACCCAACTAAAGGTTTCACTGGCCTGAAATAGAATCTGTCTTTTCTTTTTAGTGGGTTGTGCGTTTGTGCATCTGTGCATGCCTAAAAGAAATTTAAAAATGCCATTGGGCTAACAGTTTCAAAAAATAATTTCAGATCAAGATTTGGAACATTTAAAAAAGATTCACCTAAATATTCTTGCCTTTTTCAGATTTTTTTTCCCTTTTACTGAGGGCAAGCTGTCACTGGGGTTGATGCAAGTCTACCTTTAGGCCTGACCTCTCTAAGACTGTGTTTTCTGGTGAATGGGATGGGTATTTGGAACATTTTAATCAGAGTGACTTGTGATGGTTGTCCACAAGTAAGAAAGCAACCAAGACTTCCACAGGTAAGTTAATTTTAATTTTTATCAAAATAATGAAGAAACTGAATTACAAAAGCTTTCTTAAGGTGTAAGTGTCAGAAGATATTGCCTCAGGTTGGCTGATATTGCTCTCCAGGTGACACAAAAGAGCCACAAGTAGATCCAGAACCATTTTGCTTCTGTAAAATTTAGTGCCAAAAGAAAATGTTTCCCTTGCTGTGCGTGGCCTCAGCCCCTGTTGCTGAAAGAGTGGAAATGGAGGGAAGATGGGAAGAAAGATGTGAAAATGAACAAATGTCTTCTGCTTTGCAGTGTAACTTCTAACCTTTTCATGTGCTGTTGGGTTGTAAGGCAACCTTGGTTTGCTTGAGGCCATAAGATGGAGATTTCTCTCACCACTGAATCACACACAGAATCACACAGAATCACCAAGGCTGGAAAAGACCTTTAAGATCATCAAGTCCAGCCTATGACCAACACCACCACACCATCTAGACCATGGCACTAAGTGCCACATCCAGCACTGATTATAGAATGATTGTATTTGTCTTTTCTTCAGTGGTCAAAGAGGTGGCTTTTTAACTCCTCTGGCTGTGTGTCTAAGAGGATGATTGTCTTGAACCAATGGGTCTGTGGAGAAGCATCCCCTTGGGTGTGTCTGTTGAATATTGCATGTGCGGATGAGGGGACAAACAGCTTTGATGGCAAAGGGTTGCAGGCAATGGCAGGGAGTGGAAATGCATGTTTAAAAAAGCAATTCCCTTCTCCTTTGCGTTGGAAGGGGACTGGGTGGGTTGACACAACTGGTACTAGCAGAACTGGGGTTCAAGAGCCAAACAATACATGTGCTGTGGGGTTGAGTTGCCCAGCTCAGGAGGAGAGGGGCCTTGTCAGCCAAGGTGAGCCATCAGTGCATGCTCTGTGAACGTCGTAGTTCCATGTGGTTCCTGCAGAACTCTCATTTTGAGCAGTGCATGGGTGGTGAAGTGTGGGGTTGTGGCTAGGAGACCCAAGGGTCTGAGGTGCAGGAACCCCCGGGTGCAGGCCTCACTGCCAAACAGGATAGGATCTGATTGTCTGGGAGTCCTGCATCTCTTACCTGGAGGAAAGCTTTTGAATGGGGTGCAGACATGTCACTTTAGAGGATGAACCTTAAGAAAAAACATGTGAAAACACTTCAGGGGGGTATATCTGTGAAAAGCAGTCCTTTAATTAATTAATGGTGTAAATAGAAATAAATGTGGATGCCTTCAAATGCACTGCCACTATAGATAAAACCAGCAGTAAAAATCCCTTGTAGTGTTCAAGGGAGATTTTCTCTTTCCCTACTATGCAATAAAGACTCTTGTGGTAATTTTGACTGGTGTAAATATATGTACCAGTAGGAAGAGGGGCAGAGGAGACCTTGAGAGATCATCTGTGCCTTGACCCTAAGGCAAGATTTGCCAAGTCTGAGCCATTCCTGGCAACTCTTTGCCTCCATAGTGACAGAGAGTCTGTAGCTCCTAGACTAATTTACTCCAGTGCTCACCTGTCCTTCCTCTTAGGAAATGTGTCTGATGTTTGACCTAAATCCTCCTTGCTGCAATTTAAGCCCATTATTTCTTGCCTTATACCCAGTGGACATGGAGAACAATTTATTACCTTCCTATCTGCAACAACCTTTTACATAGTTGAAGGCTGTTATCATGTCTCCCCCTCAGTCTTTTCTTCTCTAGACTAAACAAACCCAATTCTTTCAATCTTTCCTCATAGGTCATGTTTTCTAGACCCCTGATCATTTTTGTTATGGAAATAAACATCCTTTAAATCAAGTTCTGTGAATCAATCTTGTGTAGAAAGGAAGGGAAACAGAGAGGTTAGAGTTAGCATTGGGAACAGGAATCTGGTGGTGAAAGAAGTGAATTTTCTGAGGTCTGTTGAGAGTACAGCCTTCCATTCTTCTTTGGGTTTAGGAAATATATTGAACAAAATTTTCTTTCCCTGAATTTCCTTGGAATACTCTTTTCCATATCTACCAGAAGGAATACAGTATTTCATTGCCACAGGTTGTATGCCAGGAGGTCTCTGGGAAAGCACTGGGAAGGGGATCAGAGGGAGGTGATATTTAATCTTATTCTGTGTCCATCATGCAGACCTTCTACAATCCACTTGGCTGCAGTGATATCAACCATTTCTTCAACAAGTGATGTGGGTCATCCTCAGAAGACAGTTTAAAAGTGGATTATAACTCTTGGATATTTAATGCAAGCAGAAACTCAACAGAGAAGATGCTGAGGAGTATTTACCTTCTGGTTTGGGTGTAATAGTCTCCTTTATTGTATGAGCTGCTCAGAAAGCAATTGGAAATACCTGTACAACTGTTCCAGCCAATAAAACTTATACCATCCAAGGTGAAGTCCACCAGAAAATCTATGGTGTAGAAAGGAATGTAGTAAGAGTTGCCACTGCTTCTCCCTCTAAGGGTGGTTTCTTTGTCAAGGAGGAGAGATGACCCTTGCCAGTCCTGCATTCAGCCATCTACCAGAGCCCAGAAGTCCAACCCTTGTCTGCTTCATCAGCTCCATAGAGCATTAGCCTCTGTATAATATCCCAGTCATTACCAAATGGCCCAGACCAGGTCATCTTAAAAGCTTAATTGTCTACATCATCTCAGCCACTGATTGGATCATGAACCTGAGGGAAAACAACTATCCCAGACGAAGCATGCATGGAAGTGTTGGATCAATACATTGATCCAGCAGGTCCTGAGCAACCTGCTCTAGCTGACCCTGCTTTGGAGAAGGGGTTGCAGTAGGTGATCTCCAGAGGTCCCCTCCAAACTCAGTAATTATGTGACTCTGTAATCAGGACATTATGTTGATTGTAGCTCATGGTACCGAGCCAGTGGCTGAAAAGGGATTATCATCAGATGGACCTCCTGGGCCCTTTTGCTTTGGATCTATCATTTTGGGATTCAGGGAAGGTGGATTTAATGCTGTTTACAAAACCATCTTCTGTAGTATGAGCTGGGTCTTTGACACTGAAGAGTCAAGGAGTTAAGGAGACCACCCCTGTCAACTTCAAAGCTGGGGGGTTTGGAAGGATCCAAGAGAAATTTCCAGTGTTTTTCCTTCTTGCCACCCTTAAAACATCATAGGCTGGGCTGAAGCCAGTTTAGGTGTTTTTCTAGACCCTGGATGGTGGAGGACTATGCTGCCAAGACTTTTAGGCAAGCACAGCCTGCAGCATCCTTTGTTCTTGGTGGTTCAGATGGGTGATGCATTGACTTGCAACTTTCCTGTTGCTTCAAGGAAAGTGTGAAGTTGTGGAAAATCGAGTTTCAGATCAAAGACACTGCAGCCACATGATGTGAAGCACTCAAACAATCACTTTCCTTTTAAAAAATATTCTTCTGAAGGATTTATGCTGGGTTCAGATATCACCTGTCTTTCCACAGCCTGTATAAATAGTAAAGCCAGCAGGAGCACCAGGCTGCGTGCTTTGGCTAATGTTGTGTGCTAACATCTGATCCAGATTCCTCATGAATGGACACAGAAACGAGCCTCATTGTTCAGTCTGTAGAACAATGAACCTATAAAAACATGGGACAGCATAAAATTTTATATATAGAGATGAAGGGCCAAGAGCATCTTGAAGTGGATGCACTGAAGTGGATGTACTGATGCACCTTCAAAAAGGAGTTTGGGAAGAAATCTTAAAAGAAAAAGACATGGGGTGTAGAAGCCACAGAAGGACAAGTTTCAGTCCTTGCACAGAAGATGCTGAAAAGGTGACAGGTTTGAAGTTAGCTGGTGTGTGGTACCTACAGGAACGTGAAGTAAGCAGTAGAAGAATTCCCCAGAGAGGCAAAACCCTATGGAAAGGACTGTTTTGCAAAGAAACTTCCCAAATGTTCTGTCACCAAAGACAACACTGATTTGACCTGTCAGACATGTTAAATTTGAGGCCCTGCCTGTGACCAAGATAGCTGAGGCTTCTAACACTCCTCAGCAGAAGTCCAAGAGCAACAAGGAGGGGTGAAGAAAAATGCTTTTTGCCCTGTGCAGATTACTGGGAATCCTTTTGCTGTCTGGCCCAATGGTAATGGCTCCCTTTTATTCCAAGAGCCAGACTCTTAGAGGATGCATGAGTGCTTCCTCTGAGTAAAGAGAAGGAGGCCAGGGACAATATTTTGGCTGACCTGAGACACATTTGCTTTTGAGATGCTGGTAAACACCTGCATTCCTAAAAGCAGTTTTGCTTTGATGAATTTGCTCCTCATGATGGGACTGTCTTATAGTAACGGCCAAGAAAAGGCTCTGGGTTTAGATCTACTTACTTTTACAAATATCTAAGACACTCCACTTCCCTTAACTAGTTGGAAATAGCATTGTAACAGGATCAGTCTTACTATAGCCATTACATACAGGCTTCCAACATCAGGTACAATACTAAAAGTTGCACTTCTGAGATGGGCTCCATGTAATTTCTCCCACACGGACCCTAAAAATTCCAGATGCTCTAAGATGTGTTTAGGGCCCTGTAGGACTCGAGGCCATCACTAGCAATTAGCAAAGACCCTGAGCACGTGTTTGATTTTAAGCATGTGCATTTCTCTCCCCAGAGTCCATAGGACTTAAAGACTTAAAGCAAATGGGTTTAGGGATATGCTTCAAGATAAGCACGTGTTTAGTTGCTTTCTTGTACTGTGGCTTTATTTGTTTTTACAGGAATAAGAGAAATGAAAGATCTTATTACAGATCAAACACAAATGAATGTCCAAAACACAGCAGGGAGGCTTTAGGACTTGGTTCAGAGCCCAGTGAAGTCAATGGAAAAACACCCCAACACCTCAGTGGACTTTGGAGCAAAGTCCTCAGAGGACTGATGATGAACCCACAGCAGAAACTTGTTGAATACCTCATGTTCCTTTGCAAGGTTCCTTTATCTTGTATCCAGATGTTGCTAACAAGGATTTTTATTAGCTGCTGAGAAGTACGAGAGCAGCAGTTTTTGGACTCTTAAAATACTTGCACATATAGATGAGGCAGAAATAGTTTGCTCTGCAGTAGTGATTAGGGTCTGTGGAGCTGTGAGTGTATTTCAAAAACTTCCCAGTTCTTATTGGGAGAACCATTTCTTGGTCCCATTGATCTTAAAGTGTTTGTTCTCTTCCTTTCACCAAGCACGGTGAGGCAAGTGTGACACCTCTTAGGGTAAATGTTGCCTCTTTGTAGAGGGAAAGGTTTACACAACAGGAACAGCAGGTTCCTGGGGATAGCATTCATCTTCCCTGCCTTCAGATCTCTTTGGTGCATGCAGCAACACCTGAGTTACTCATTTAGATTCCCTGTTTAGGCACGTAGGGAAATAGCCACCGTTTGAGAGCAACTTGATGTATTGTTGATGTTCATTCCAGGATGAGATGATGCTGGAAATGTCTCCATTTGATCAGCTGCATTTCCACCCATACAGCTGGATTTTGATCCCATAGTTCAGGCTGAAGCTTACTTCTGCAGGGACTGCCCTCCCCAACATCAGCAGAACTGCTTGAGCCACCAGCCATCACCCAGCAGGGCAAATAATCATGTGCCATCTAGTCAGGCTTGTTGTGAAGGTGGGTGTCATTAGAAGGTATGTGTTTCTGCCTCCTCCTCAGAAGTCATTTGGGTGGCAGTAGCAGAGCCATGGGACAAGCTTTGTCCAAGCTAGCAAGCAGAGTGTCCATCTGGAGTCTCTGGAGAACTGGTAAGCAGTTAACGCTTGCTAAGCTGATATTGCTTCCTCGTCTATTATTACTTGTGTTTACTAGGTCAAATTGACATTGGTCTGCAAGGATGTGCTATGGCCACATCAGAGCACCCATCCAGAGCCCCTGGAGAATTGTGATGCTGTTAGTATGTGCTAAACCCATGTCACTGCCTTGTCTATTATTGCCTGTGTTTGCTGGGTCAAAGTGACACCGATCTGCAAAGGTGGGCTATGGTCACACCTTCCTTTTGCTCTGGAGAAATATCCTCTGTCACTCCAGGTCTTACTTCCCCATCAAGGAAAAACTTCTGGTGGTATCTGACAGTAGCTCTGGGATTTGGTGTGCTGGGAAAGGGTCCTGTACCAACTGCTTAGCACAATGGAGTGGCACAGTTCTAAGTTTAATAGAGTAAAAGATAATAAAGTGATATTATTTGCAGCTTGGATGCTCTCTGGGTGAGCCTCACAAAATGCCTTTGATGTTTTATTCAGTTTTGGTACCTTGATCTTTAACTGAGATCTCATTTTAAGGCAAGAGAAAAAATGCCAGTATTCACCAAATTCTAAAAAGCAAAACCTGGATGTTGGACTTGGTCTTTCTTTTCCTTCATGGTTCAGAGATTGCAGGGAAAATGGTTTGAGGCATTTTCTTTTTAGAACACCAAAACAGAGCCTGGCTTTTAAATAACTATTTCTGTCAAGTCCCAAGAGCTGTCCTTTTCCTTCAAGCCATTTCACAGTGCTGGAAGACACAAATCAATAGCTAAATGTGCACTCCTAGTACTGCAATTATTATTTCTACTTTTCTTATGTTTATGACGACAGGACACATTCCTTACTTGTTCCTTAGAAGTGTTATTTCTTCTACCTAGTCCTGTCTTAAATTTTTGTAGTTCTCTGAGCAGAACCTGCAGTCCTTAGTCACATTAAAAAAAAATAAATTTCCATTGGCTTGAAAGGACAATGTTAACTTCTTCAGTGAGTGGAAAAATACTTCTGTTGCTTAAACACAGGTAATTAGACTGAGGACTTTCTCCAGAGTAAATCTTGACAATCTAACAATCATCTTTGGCTTTTGCACTGCATGGAGTTTCTTTTACATTGTTAAATGCATTCCATGTTTCAGTAAATGACACCAGGCTCACCGGCAGTGACTGAGTGATTAGTTTATCATCCTCTTAGTGCAGCCATCTAGATCTTTAACTCTTTAAGCAGTGGCATTTAAGTCTTGAGAACACCCAGGATCATGCCTGAGGCTTTAGACATTCACAATTCAAGCAAATCTTGGATATCGAGTGAAAATGAAGAAAAGAAAGTAGGTGGGTGCATTCTGGTAACACTTTAAACAAGTCAGGTAAGCTAAATTGCAAGTAAACACCAGGCCTTTTGCAGAGGAAGCCAGTTCCCCTTTCCTGGGACCACTTAGGTCATTGGGTGTCTGAGCAGCATAAAATTACAAGGAGAAAATCTAAGAGCATGCAAAGAGAGTGAAGGGTGACAAATCCACATTTCCTAGGACACAGGGATGTGGGGCAGGTTTTTTGTCTGGACTTACTATTCATCTCTCAAGGGGCAGTAAAATGAACAGTTTTACAAAACAGTGGATTATAGAAATATATATATATATATAAAAATGAGATGAAACATACTGTGCCAGTGCCCTTGTGCTAAAATCTTGCCCAGGCAGATACGTGTAAGTACATAAAGTTTGGTAGCAACAAAGGTCTTTGGAGAAGGAAGGGTCTTACTATGGAAAAGAAAGGTGCAGGAGGATTTTGAGCCAGAAGGCAAAGACTTTGACCAGCTGTGTCTGGTGCTCAGCATCATGGATCTTCACCTATCATCTGATCCTGCTCAGTAACGCGAGCCAGGTCACTCTGTGTGCCCTCTGCCATGGGAGACATGGAGCTGCTCACCCTGCACAGACAAAGTGCTTGGGGAGCTCTGTTGCTGGGAGGAGCTTGAAATGTATGAACACTGCCTTTACATGCCTCAAGCAACAGAATCACAGAAAGGTTTGGGTTGGAAGGGACCTTAAAGATCACCTAGTTGCAGCCCCCTGTCATAGGCAGGGAAGCCTAGCCTTTATTTATTGTTTGTTTTAAAAATGCCTTTCACCTGCCGGCTGGGGTTTTTGGGGGTTTGTTTTTTTGGTTTTCTTTTGGGTGTTTTTTATTTTCCAGACTGCAGTTTGAGTTTTGCTGGTTTGGGTGAAAGGAGTTTTTGCCCAGCAGGGCAAGGGTGTTCCTGTGAGGGCAGGGAATGGATGATGCTAGAGGAGATAAATTCTCTGTTTCCTGAAAAGGGCTGAGAGTGGGCTGGGGGCTACCTCTGAGGCAGCAGAGCTGTGCACCTCCTCCAAGCACAGGCAGACTAGTTAGGGCTCCAATTTTCTGGTGCCTGTTGTTTAGCCCCCAGGCCATAGCCATTCTTAACCCTGTAGATACATTCAGACAACTGCTTCAAGTACCTGTAACTAGCAGAAAACACGATGGAAGTGACCCAGTTGTACCATCCACTTCAAGGTACCTCCTCTGTGATGGTGTCATCTTGGGTTCTTGGTGGCTTACCAGCTGGGGAACCTCTGAAAAAGGAATGGTGACTGTGCTGGTGGCTGCCAGTGGTCCAGAGAAAGAGAAATGAACCACATGACAGCTTTGCAAATCTAAACTGTCTTCATGGCACCACAGTGAGAGAGATTATGTCAGGCTCACCTTGGATGGCTGCTGTTTTGTGCTTTGGATCTGGGTTTGTCTCCACTTTCGCTGGCTCAAGCCAATACTCATTGACTCTGTCCTCTTTGTCTTCCTCATTTTAATCTCCACTCTTCAAGCATCTATCTTAATCCACTTCATTTTCATCTTGCAGACCCTCAAGCCTCAACCCCACTTGCCCCCTCCTCTCTCCTTCCTGTGGTCACCCTAGTCTGAAGTGACCAAGATCTCCTGCCTGTTTTTCCTCTGCATCCAACTGTTACCTGGGGAAAGAGTGATGGGAGATGAAGTGACTTGCTGAGGGCCTCAGGAAGGCAGGACAGATGACTCTGGCAGCCATGGAGTTAGCTCAGTGTTGGGTCTTTGTGAGGAATGTCTATGAGCTGATGCCACTTTTATAAATGACACTGCACATTTGCAATATTTTTTGGAATTGGGCTATGGTGTCATTTGCATATGATACCTGGTTGTGAGTCTTGTTGCCTTATCAGGTGTGTGTGCAGAGGGTGGGAAAAGGCAGCAGAGTTAGCAGGATGGAGATGGAACAAGCAGGAATGCAGGGTACAACCAGGAGAACAAAGAGGTCCTCAGGGAAACTGCTGCAACTTAGTTCTGCTTTCTGTGACTTGAAGTGTAACACCAGTGAGCCCAGGGGGCTGGGACTGGGAGATACCAGGGTTATGCTGACCCTGGATCCTGCACAAGTAGAAACTGCTGGTTCAGACCCTTCATCCTGACCTTTTTATTCCAAGATTTAGTTTTAAGCCCTTTTCTCTTCATGTCTGGGTGATGCTGTGCACCTGCCAGGTGCGTCATTCTGGGTTGTCTCTGCAGACCAGTGCTGGCCTGTCATGACACCTTGGTGCCTTTGGCTTCCATCCCATTTTCTAGAATTGCACTTGGCCTTGCCTTGGCCCTTTGCCCAGACTGAATTTGCCTTCTTGGTTTTCACTTCTTTCCCATATCAGTTTTCTCCCCTGTTCTGTCTTCCTGCTTATCCTCTGGGGCCTGGCTCCATGAACCCCTCTGCCCAGGTGGACCTCTGTGTGGGTGAGCATCCCTCACTTCCAAGGTCCCTTCATACATAAGAGAGAGGAGATATGGGATGCCTTCAGACTCATCCCCTTTTTGCCATTTCATTTTCTTCTCTTCTTCAAACTGATTTTTAGATATTCCTCTCCTCAAAGTCCCTCTTCTCCCTTTTTACTCCTTGGTAAGCTGGTCTGGTGACCGGTGTTTTAAAAAATCAAATCAGCAGATGTTGCCAAGGGGCTCTAACAGAAATCCTGGTCTGCCCATGGGATTAGACAGGCACAGCACACACGTTCAGTGCTGGTTTGCTCACGTCGTTTGGAGAAGGTATCAGAGAGCACAGACTGGCTTTGCGTTGAAGCCTGTAGGTCAAGAAGTTGGCCTCTTCATGGGCTGTGTGGCTGCCAGCCAGTAACCTAAAGCCCTGATGACTATTTCTGTAAAATGCTGGAAACCCACCCGTGACTGCAGTGTGTTGAATTCCTACTGTCCAGGCATGTGCACTTCTGCTTCTTTCTGATGGAGGAGACTTGGCTTCTGTGGTTTTTGAACTGTCCCACGGCGATGATTCCCTTCTGCTCTTCTTCTCCAAAGGGTGTGACAGGAGAGAGAGTCAGGCCAGGTCTTTCTGCTGTAGATGAGATGTGAACCCCAAGGTGTTTCTCCACAATGCGTGGGGCACTACTACAGCCCCAAACCAAAAACTATTTTGTTTCATCTGCTGTAAATAAGAGATTGTACCAAGTCCCTGTGTCACGTAACTCTTCCAACACACTCCCAGGGGCTGGAGCTCTACTGATAGGGTTTGAAAGCCACCTGTTTGCTGGGTTGGAATTTGAGGACCTCTTTGGAACTAATGTTCCTCTTTGCTTTATTTCTGAGAATGTTGCAAAATGCTCTTGTTCTTCCAGAGTGGAGGTTCTGACATGCCTTTAATTCTAATTGCCTCCTTTCCCCTTTTTGCTTTAATGACTCTTCACTGGTAAACCTGTGCTTAGCCACTTGGATAAAGCAGGTTCCTGGTGATTCAGCCAGTGTCACAGAAGCACAAAGCTGAACCTAGGCCTTCTGAAGTCCAAATTAACTCCCTCATCATTAGGCCAGCCTTCCTTTAGGCATCCCAGTACTTGCAGCACTGAGCTAAACCTATTGCCTTTGAACTTCCCAGGAAGCTAAAGGCCTCCTTTAGGCTGCTGAGTCAGTGTCTGTGTGTGATGGTAACAGGGAAGGAGAAAAGAGAGAATTGCTTATGTAGGAAAGAACCATAAATTAAATCAGGTTTCACAGTAGACACAAACTGTGCCCCTGCTCAGATGCTTTTGGGGAGTAGTTGTTTGGGAGAGGAGGTGGGTTTTGATTCTGCTTACAAATGTTTTTTACTGCCCCAGAATGGAACAGAGCAGGTAACAGTAAGTAAGAATGTCTCTACCTTGAAAATAAACCCAGCTAACACCTCACTTGTTAGCTTGCTTTATCAATAATAAAGGAGAGCCCTGCTGCACTGTAATGAAGCAGGTCCTGCAAAAAGGTTTGTCAGAAGGACTGCAGGTTCTTTTAGCTCCTTCCATCTGCTGTACAAGACACTGCCCTTTTCATGAGGATTAAACCTGTAGGATATTTGCAGTGATCCAGGTTGTCCTGACAAAGCTGCTGCACTAACATGGATTGTTTGCACTAGAACAAGCCATCAAGGTCCCACCTTGGTTAGGAACCTGCTGCTCTTAGTATGTTTTGGCCAAACGTGATGGATACATGTGTGCCTGTGTGTGTCTGTGTGTACTTGAAAGGAATACATAGAATCCTAGACTGGTTTGGGTTGGAAGGGACCTTAAAGATCATCTAGTTCCAACCCTCTGCCATGGACAGGGACACCTCCCACTAGACCAGGTTGCTCCAAGCCCCATCCAACCTGCCCTTGAACACTTCCAGGGATGGGGCAGCCACAGCTTCTCTGGGCAACCTGGGCCAGGGTCTCGCCACTCTCACAGGAAAGAATTTCCTCCTAATGTCTAACCTAAATCTAACTTCTTCCAGTTTAAAGCCATTACCCCTTGTCCTATCACTCCCTGTCCTTGTACAATGTCCCTCCTCAACTTTCTTGTAGGCCCCCTTCACGCAATAGAAGCCTGCTAATAGACAATATCGTATCATATCACATCATATCATACCTACAAAGCCCATACACCCTGCAGCCTCATACACGTGTGTGGAGGAGGAGCCATTCCCTCCAAAGGGATCTTTCTCTCATCACGTGTCCGTGGGATCCACACTCACTGTGTGAGGTTACTCAGTCAGTACTTCCTAAGAACAATCCCTGCTCTGATGATTATTTGCGAGCACACGCTTTGTCACCAGGCAACTGGTACAAACGAGCCCCACTGGTTTGTTATTGCTGGAGATGGAGGCCACAGGGCATGTCCATGTTTCCTGACTGGGAATCCTGAGCAGGACCCTTCCTCTCTGCTTTCAGGTGCGGATGTTCACAGTGATGAACCCAAAATTCATCAATGTGCTGATTTTTCCCAGCACTTGTGGTAACGCCTACCAGTAAATCCTTTGCAAATCAACTCGAGCTGGTGTGAACTATTTTTGCAGCAGTTGTCCTGCTCGGCTTATGTACGCCTTGTGCTACTGTTGGAAACCATTAAAGCTTCTGATGAGAGCAGATCTCAAGATATAATTAAAGGACAAAGACAAATGTCAGCACCCCGGAGGTGCCACAGGGTTGTGTGGAATGGTGGAGTCGGCAGCGTTGCCAGACAGTGAGGAATGAAGTGGTATGTACATGGAGGGAGCTGCCAGCACTCGTGGTGTTCTCCAAAAGTATTCATGACTCAACAGATCCAAAATGAATCTGCTCATCTTAGATAGCCACGCAGCTGTATGGCGTTCGTTAGAAGAATGATGGTCTTTATTAGTACAGCTACAATTTTGGAGCAGAAAGAATGTGTTGTTCATCTTCTGGAGGTTCTTCTTGCTCCTCAGGGATGAGGCTTTGATCGAGTGGGCAGTAGTGTAGTGTGGAAGCAGACATGTGCTAAAGGCAGCATTTCTTTCCAAAAGCTGCATGAGGTCATATTCTTCTTGTAACACTGATCAAGGAAACCAACAGATGGGTAGATGGTTTTACAACAGATGGCTTAAAGTGATGTGTCTAACACAGTTCAGGAGATTCTCAGGGACTTTTTGCAAGTGCATGTAGTGATAGGACGAGGGTGAATGGTTTCAAACAGAAACGGGAGATTGAGATGAGATCTGAGGAAGAAATTCTTCACTCTGAGGGTGGTGAGACCCTTGCCCAGGTTGCCCAGAGAAGCTGTGGCTGCCCCATCCCTGGAAGTGTTCAAGGGCAGGTTGGATGGGGCTTGGAGCAACCTGGTCTAGTGGGAGGTGTCCCTGCCCATGGCAGAGGGGTTGGAACTAGATGATCTTGAAGGTCCCTTCCAACCCAAACCAGTCTGGGAGTCTATGATTTTAATAACAGACCAGTAGAACATCTCTACCTTTCCTCAATGAGTTTTATTGCTCAAGGACTTCCCTAAGACACAGGCCTCCTAGTTTTGATACACTGCCCAAGTGTCCCTTAAAGGACAATATTTAGCAGCAGAGACCTCACATTCTCACAGCAGAAGAGGGACAATATGTATGAAAAACAAGGGGTGACATTTCTAGTCTGGCTCATTCTTGGGGATCTTTGAACAGTGACAAATTGAACGAGTCAAGTAAAAGCAGCTAAATATTCTCCCTGCGTGGGACAGTCAATCTTTTAATAGCATTTGCAAAACAATAAAAATCATCCTTAAAAACTTAAAAATAGAAGAAAGCAGACAATCCTACTGCTTTGACTGCTGTGTATCTGATCACCAAAGACTGCCTTCTTGTAACTGCATTTCTTAAGTGTTCCCACACAGTGTTTTTGTATGTATTTGTAAAAAAATTCTACTTGGAATAAAAAAGCAATCCTGAACCTGATTCTCTTCTTAGCTCAGGAGTGGTTCTAGACATGGTCCTGACACCTCAACAGAGACACTTTAATATAAAGCAGAAATAAAGACTAAGCTGGGCCTGGTCCTGTGTTTCAGAAGCACCATGGATTTCTTTATTCAAGAGAAGGTAGGACATGCTGGTAGGGCAGGTCAGCTCCAAAGCGTTCAGAGAAATAAGAAAAATCTCAGAGTGACTGTAAAAAATGTTCCTTTTTGCCATTCAAGCAGCTGCCCCTTTTTCACCAGTTGTAGTTTGGCCCTTTAGTGAAGAGCTTCTGCAGAAAACACAATCCCCTGGAGCTGTTTGCTCCGTTCCCTTTGTTTTAATGGACAAGCTTAGGCAGTTGAAAAGGAAAGGGTAGGAGGGAATTGATCTTAGCACACTGATGGGCATCTCCTGTAATTCATGTCATTAAAACCTCTCTGACATATGACTTTATTTATTTATTTAAGGTTTTAGGCTTGTTTCTGCTCAAGCACAAATCTGGTGAGATGAGCTTGGTTGTTGTTTTTTTGTTGTTTTTTTTTTGTTTGTTTGTTTGTTTGGTTGGTTTTTTCCCCAAGGCATGTTGTTTGCAAACTTTGGAGCCAAAAAGGTGCAGCTGCTCTAAAAATAACAGAGGATGGAAGGACTGGTTTGGGAAGCTCTCTCTCTGCCCGGGTCCAGAGGCATCTCCTAAAATGTTGCCATTAGGGGAAAAGTTTGCCTTGTAAACAGAGCTGGCCTAATTTCTAGAGGTGCTGAACGACAACCTGCAGAGCCTGCTGGTAGGTCCTGAGCACATGGAACCTGGAAATAGGTGGGATTTTTTCAGGAACTCATCTGAGCAAATCCATGATTACTGGGTTAAAACAAAAGAGAGGAAATAATTGCCCCTTGGCTAGTGACCTCTGTGAGCTGAGCTGGGTACCCAGGCTCTAGGAGACCTGCCAGCTCCTGAGCTTCTGGCTGCCACTGACAAAACAAGTCTTCTGTCACAGTCAGTGTCTGTAGACACATGAATCACCTCTTTGTCTGGTCATCTTTTAGGGTGACATCCCCAATGACCTGGTGCTCAGCCTCCAGAGGAGGCCACTGGTATTCCTGTCCAGGCACAGAGATCTCCAGGAGGTTTTTCACAGAAGTCAGAGAGGAAAGAAACCTGGCAGCAGAACCCCAAATATGGCTGGGACTGGATCATAGGCAAGAACCACACCAGTCCCCTTCTCACCCATCTGAGATGGGACGCAGGGGGAGGTGTGCCTTGTGTGGAGCGTGGACATGATGTTCTCTATTTTTGATGTGCTGGATCTTTAAAACACACAATGTTGCATCTACCACTGAATTAAGCGGTGTTTGCTTTTCAGACCTTCGACATTTGTATTTTTAGCTCCATTTTGGCATTCACCTCTTGGGTTGGAATATATAACACACTCAGTTGTTCAGCGTGCCTGGACCGAATTCAGCTGATGTGTAACTCCACGGGCTGGAGCAGAAGCTGCGTTCAAGGTGAATTACTCTCTTTGGGGCTAAGGAAATACAGCTTCTGTAGAAAGGCATTTCAGCTCCCTCAGTAAATGCTACACTATTTCCATCCGTGGTCATTCCTTTGTGGTTTGGGTTATGTATTTACATTTTACGGAATAAATACTAGCGCTTTCCCCATGACTAACACTTCTTAGTAACCAATGAGCTACCCAAATACACTATTGCCTCCTACAAGAGCCTAAACCACGCTGCTCCCTGCTGGCTTTCTGTCCCCAGCTGGCCACCTCCTTGCTCAGAGTCATGGTTAACCAGCGTTGCATAAGCAACTGTTGGGATCTTGGTTTAATGGGATGGGTTACGATGGGATGCCGTGGGATTCCTCAGTGACAAACATTTCAAACACAGCCACTCTCTGATCCTAACAAAGTCGAGGTCTTTAAGACAAAGGGAGTAGCCTATCACTGCTGCTGCTCCCACAAAGAGGGAGCGAGCTGCTTTTCCAAATCCAGAGGTCTGTTTTGAGAGCACTGCTATACAGGCCCTTGCGTAAACTTTGTTTATAGACTGGAGTATTTTCAATGAAAATGTTATTTAACTTTAAAAAGTTGCACAGCAGCTACTCCAAAAATTGTTTTTCCTCATGAAGAATAACACACAGTGTGATACATGTGAAATGGTGATAGCAGTATTTCACAAATTTTGATAGATTCATGGTCCAAATACCTTGCTAACAGATGTTTCTTTTAAACTCAGAGTGGTATAGGAATAACTCAGAGATATTACAGTGTCAGCACTGCCTTTTATCTGCGCGTGTCCTTTCAGTGACATCTCGGGGCTTTTCTAATGCATGGGTCAGGTCTGAGCTAAAAAACAAAGAGAAGTGAAATGTTAAAAGAAGTGGTATCTGATGGCGTGTGAGTTTTGGGGCAGTGCTGTAAGGAAGCTGAGGCCATGAGCTTGCTGTACCCTTGGGCACAGCAGCCCGGTGGTTTGTGGGAACATGCTGGTTTACAGTCCTTGTTTCTGAGCTGCCTTTTGGTTCTGGTTAATTGATGAACTTCAGAGTTCCCATGGCCACTCCAAGACCACACCTTTCGGTCTCATAGATGAACTGATTTTGCTCTCTTCATGGATGACAGCCCAACACAAAGGGATGCCCCAGCAGGGCAAAGAGACAATGTTTTAATGCCCTGGTGGTGTTTCTTTATCATGGGGTCGTTCAATCTGCTCGGTCCCTCCCAAATATGTGGCATCCATCGCTTTTCATTAGGGTCTTCCCCTGAAGCTGCCTTCTCCACACCATATTGGTAGGGTCTTTCCCAAGGAGCTGCCTTCTCCACACCTTGTTCATATATCATCCCAGTACGCCCAGTTGATCCGTGCTAGTGGAACACCATTCTCTCTCCAAACCCCACCTGGGAACAGCTTTGGGAAGCCTGGTTCTCTGTCTCAAGCCCAAAGCTGGCCCAGGGCAACGCTGGGGTTGAGGTTTGGGGCAGGGAATGTCCTTCCTCCAGGAGCCCCCTGTGCGTACCCCTCTGGAGCAGCTGGCTGTGGCCGTGCACAGCCCGTGATGGCTTGGGAAGGTGCCTGCTTCACATCTAGGTGGGGGTCTGGGAACCTGGCCTGGTGGGAAATGGGGAGAGAGTTATTCTGGCAGGGAGGAAAGAGGGAGGAGAAGGAAGATACAACCCAGAGGGCGAGCGGGAACGCAGGGCAGGGAGCGAGGCTGATCCGAGGGCTTGGCAGCAGGTTCCCAGCCCCTGGGAGCATGTCTGGGTGTCCACCAGCGGTGGCTGGAGTGAGCACAGGAGGAACCAGGGCTCTGCCGCCGTCCCTCTCTCCCTGCAGCTGCTTCTGATTCCCAAGTGCTCCCTCCCTTCCTCCTCGTCAGGGGAGAGGCTCTTCCCGAGTTTCCCTTCCCAAGTTTCCTTTCCCAAACCAGCCTCTCGGCGGGTCCATCGGACCCGCGGTGCCCCCACGGCAGCCGCCCCGTGCCGTGACACCGGTGCCCCGGGGACACCCACGCTGAGGGTCGCCCGAAGGGACAGAGAGGGGCAGGAGGGGGCGGCGGGGCCCCCTGCTTCTGGCCATGCCCGTCCCCCGGGGATGCACCTGAGCAGAGCCGGGGGGAACGCCTCGGGGGACCGCGGTAACCCCGTTCCCCGTCCCGCCGCAGCTCAGCTCCAGCACCGCCGGGGCCCCGACCCCCGGGGGCAGGCCGGGTCCCCCCGCCTACACCCTCTACACACCCCCGGGGCGGCGGGCGCCGCGGGCCGGCAGCCTGGGGCGGGCGGCGGGGCGGGCCGAGCCGTCCCCCGCGGGGCCGGGCGGGGCGGGGGCGGGCCGGGGGCGGTGTGGCCGGGCCGGGCCGGGCCGGGCCGGGCCGGGCTGGCGGGGGCGGGGGCGGCGGGGCCGGGCCGGGCCGGGCCGGGCGGGGGGGGGGTGCGCGGCTCCACGTGACTGCGGGGCCGGCAGAAAACCGGGGCCGGCGGCGGCGGCGGCCGCACTGAGCCCGGGCGGCGATCGCGGCAGGCGCTCGGCAGCCGCTGCCCCCAGGCTTTCGGCGCGCTGGGTCCGGGCTGGCTCTCCAGAATCATGGACTGTGCTGATATGCCTTGCTTGCTGTCAGTGAGTACAGCCCTCTTCTTCCTCGGCTTCTCTAGTTGCCTTTTTTTTCCCTAAATTTTATTTTATTTTTTAAACTTTTTTGGGGGTCTTGTCCCGTTCTCCCTTCACGGGGTCCGGCGGCGGCGGGACGCGCACCCGGGGACCCCCAGTCTTGCCCCGTCCCCGCCGCAGCTTCGCCCCGACCCGGCCCGTCGGGGCGATCGGGGCCGGGATGCGCTGGAGACCCGCCTGCCCCTGGGGGCTGCCGGGCGGCTCATCCCCGCGCCTCTGCCGCTCGGGGGCTGTTTCTCAAGTCGTTTTGCCATTTATTATTATGATTTTCAAGTTTATTCGCAAGAGGAGGAGGGGGGGGGGGTTTCACTTCTCATCCTGACTTTCCTTGTTGTTTGTTGTTGCGTTTTTTACACCCCAGAGACACCATGATTCCTGGTAACCGAATGCTGATGGTCATCCTATTATGCCAAGTCCTGCTAGGAGGTACTAACCATGCTAGCTTGATACCGGAGACCGGCAGGAAGAAAGTCGCAGAGCTCCAGGGACAAGCCGGATCCGGACGCCGCTCTGCCCAAAGCCATGAACTCTTGCGGGGTTTCGAAACAACTCTGCTGCAGATGTTTGGGCTGCGAAGGCGGCCTCAGCCCAGCAAGTCAGCCGTCATTCCTAGTTACATGCTGGATCTCTATCGACTCCAGTCTGGAGAAGAGGACGAAAGCCTCCAGGAAATTAGCCTGCAGTACCCTGAGCGATCGACCAGCCGGGCGAACACTGTGAGGAGCTTCCACCATGAAGGTCAGTGATGGGAGGAGGTAAATTCCCAGTAAGCGAGCGGGATTTCCTTGCTTTTGGAAGCTCAGAAATGCATTTAGACGCAGGACGTGCCCGGCCCTAAATTTCTGGGAGGAAAACGCCACCTCCGCAGCCTGCTGTGTGTGGGTGACAGGCGTGCTGCTCTGTACTTTTTCCAGCATCCCGTGCTTAACCCGAGCTTGACCGGATTTTGAGGTGCTTTCACTTCTGTTGACAACAGCGAGTTTCCTTCGGTGCCTCTGCCTCGGGGTCACTCCCTCGGCTCGCGTGGATTTAATGGCTCTGGATCGGATGCGGGAGTAAAGTGAGGGCGGGATCTCGCCCCTGGTGTGTTTCTTTTGAACTATCAAAGCGATTGCTGCCTGGTTTTGCTCTTAAGAAAGAAAAAAAAAAATTGCAAAAAAAACCCTGCTCGAATTTAATACTTACAGCTGTGTGTTTATAAGGTTTATTCAATAGGCTCTTGTAATCTGATCCAAATGTTTCCTAGCGGATGTTTCTTTTCCAAAGTAAATCTGAATTATTAATCCAGCCGCATCATTACTGCGTTGGAATTTGCTTCTCTTTCCCCCCCCCCGTGCCCCGTAACAAGGCACCTCTGTGCTGCCTGATGCTGCACCTCGCTGGGGAGATGATTTTGGAGAGACTGGGAGGGCGGGGGGGGGGGGGGGGGGGGGGGGGGGGAACGGAGGGGGGAAGCGTCCCCGAAAGTGGAAAAGCCTTTCCAAAAGGGGAAGCGAGACAGGAAGGGATGACCCGGTGCGGGCGCAGGCATGTGGAGGGCGAGTGAGCGGCTCCGGGGCAGGAGCTGCTCTGGGTCCGGATGCACGGGGGAGCAGAGAGGCGCAGGTGAAGCGTGGGTGCTGTGGCTGCTCCGGGGGCTGTGTCTGTGTGCCCCGAGGCTGACGTGCTCTTCCTTGCTTTTTTGTACCGCTTCCCCCCCCGCCCTGCTCCCCTCCAGAGCACCTGGAGAGCGTCCCGGGTCCCAGCGAGGCGCCCCGGATCCGCTTCGTCTTCAACCTCAGCAGCGTGCCGGAAAACGAGGTGATCTCCTCGGCGGAGCTGCGGCTGTACCGGGAGCAGGTGGAGGACCCGAGCGCGGCGTGGGAGAGGGGCTTCCACCGGATAAACATTTACGAAGTGATGAAGCCGCTGTCGGAGCGCGCTCAGGCCATTACGCGCCTGTTGGACACGCGTCTGGTGCACCACAACGTGACGCGCTGGGAGACCTTTGATGTGAGCCCGGCCGTGATCCGGTGGACCAAGGACAAGCAGCCGAACCACGGGCTGGTGATCGAGGTGACCCACCTCCACCACGCACAGACTCATCAGGGCAAACACGTCAGGATTAGCCGATCTTTACCTCAAGGGCGCGGGGACTGGGCGCAGCTCAGGCCGCTCCTGGTCACTTTTGGGCACGACGGGCGAGGCCACGCGCTGACCCGCAGAGCCCGCCGGAGCCCCAAGCACCAGCGTTCCCGCAAGAACAAAAAAAACTGCCGCCGTCATGCCCTCTATGTGGATTTCAGCGACGTGGGCTGGAATGACTGGATCGTGGCACCCCCGGGGTACCAGGCGTTTTACTGCCACGGGGACTGCCCCTTCCCTCTGGCCGACCACCTCAACTCCACGAACCACGCCATCGTGCAGACGCTGGTGAACTCTGTGAACTCCAGCATCCCCAAGGCCTGCTGCGTGCCCACGGAGCTGAGCGCCATCTCCATGCTCTACCTGGATGAGTATGACAAGGTGGTCCTGAAAAACTACCAGGAGATGGTGGTGGAGGGGTGCGGGTGCCGCTGACCCCCTTCCCCGCCGCCCTCTCCTCCCCTTCTCTCTCCCTCCCGTCCCACCCCAGAACTGCTTGCTATAGCTGGACTCTTCTCTAAACTAAACGTTCACCTTGACCTTATTTATGACTTTATGTGCAAATGTTTTTGACAATAATGATCATATATTTTGACAAAATATATTTATAACTACATATTAAAAGAAAAAAATAAAATGAGTCATTATTTTAAAGGTAAACGCATTTTGTGTCTCGCCTCTCAGGGTGCTGCTGAGGCTGCGCTGGCTGGGAGTGCAGCAGGGAATATATCTTCTCTCCTCATCTTCTCCCCTTCCTCCTGCTTTCTCCCCACCCCCCTTTTTCCCCTTAAAGGCTTTGCAACTTTTAGTCTTTCTATTTCTCGCCGAGGTACCGCGGACCCCCCTGTGCTGGGGCTGTGCCACGTGGGAGACGAGGGTCCCTGGAGATTAGGAGCTGCTTCTCCTGGCTGCTGGGAATAGAGCCGACCTTGCTAACCTGGCCCAAGCCTTTGCAAAGCAACCCACCAAAAATGCATTTGAAAAGAAGGTGAAGATTTACCTGAGGGCTTTATGCTAAACCCACTGGGTTTTATACCCTTGGTTCATCTTCAGGATTCCCCAGGTTTTAAAACTATTAACATTTCCCCCCTCCTCCCCTCCCCACTGGAGATTGGCTTCTTTGGGAAGCTTCAAAGGTTTGCACGGGTCCTTTGAAGATCAAATCGCCCCATTACAATGCCAAAAAAAAAAAAAAAAAAAGATATCTGGAGCAGTTAAATATGTGTTAGTTAATAGCTACCTGTGCTGTGTCCTCTCCAAATTGCTTCCGAGCAGGAAGGTGACCAGAGCCAGGCAGGTACAGATGGAGGTATCTAGGACGTGAAACCCCTGGCTCAACCCCATCGGATGGGCTGTGTTTGGCTTGGAAAATAGGGAGCTGTGCCGTGAGGTGTGTGCGTGGGGCTTGTGTCCTCAGCGATTGTGGGAGTGGGAAGGGAGGGGAGCAGGGTGAGGGTGCATGGTGCTTTTTTTTTTTTTTTTTTTTTTTTTTCCCCCTTTAACGATAGAAGCTTTCTAACCCTCTGAAAGGGGCAGCTTAGTTGAAACCAATAAAAACTGGAGCGGAGAGCTTGCCAAAAGCCTTGGCTCCCTGAGGAGTGCAGGTGGAGAGAGGAGCTGGGAGCCGCGGAGGGAGGCGAGCGTGGCCCGGCTTTTCTCTCGGAAATCAAACCAACAAACCAGCCCTCAAGTTTTTCTGTGCCAGCGAGGCTTTTCCACCCCTCCGTCCCACCGGGTGCTGGCGCACAGGAGCAGGACAGGGGTCCCCTCAGCTGCCGGAGGACTACTGGGTGACTCTGAGCCTCCCAGCTGGGTGCTGTGGGGTCCCCACGATGGGTGGGCCGAGTGTCCCCGGCATGGCAGTGCTCTGTGTGGGTGCTCGTGGGGATGCACAGCACCTCTAGAGCTGGGGGGACCACCACACCGCCGGGGTTTGGGATTTGTGCTGCCGTGTCTCCGGGGCCCCCTCGGCCCCGAGCTGACACTCTCATTCCTGCTTTTAGAAGGGAAATGTGTGGCCCGGGGCATCGGCGACCTGCTGCCTCCCCTTTGATGCCTGCATATCAGACATAGCCATGCCAAAGAAAGAATTTCATTTTGAAGTGGCATCAGCTAAAGGCGAGCGCCTTTCAGCTGCCTGACAGGGCAATTACACACATCGCCGATAACCCCCGGCTGCCGGGGGGCCGCTGAGGATGGCCGGGAAAAGGGGATGGGTCTCGAAGGAAGAAAAAAAAAAACAACAAACAAAAAAACAAAAAGGAAAAAAAGATAAATTGGAGACTTTTCCCAAGTTTGCTTCCCAGCTCCTCGGTGCATCCCGGGTGTTCCTGGGGGCAGTGAGGGTGTTACAAAGCTGAGCAGCATGTGTGCAAGTGGCTCTTGGGTTTAGATCACTCTCCTTGTAGAAGTCTCCAACTGCTTCACTGCATTCCTGCTGCTTTATGGATCTGTTTATGTTAGTGCTTAATTTTTTATTTTATTTTTTGCATTGCGTTTAAATGATGAAATCACTCAGCCCTGTGGAGGCACCTGCTTTTCTGTAGGTGCTGCCAGGAGAGAGGTTGTCCTGATGTGTACATGGTCTTTGGGGGATTTTCCTTTGCTTTGGTTTTTTCCTGCCCTGGTGGTGGGATCCTACTTGGGGTGGTGGGATCCTACTCAGGGGGTTGAGATCCTACTTAGGGGGGGTGAGATCCTACTTGGAGTGTTCTGCTTAGGACCTGTAGGAAAAAAAAACCCAAACAACTGTGTTTTAAAAAAAACATAGGATTTCCATTTTGTATGAATCTGAGCTGTGGATGTAAAGCAGCTGAGAGTAAAAGTGATGTCTGCAACAAAATATTCATTAAGCAGTTTACTCAGTGGAGCACATCTGAACTTGTGTGGGGGCTGAGGGTTTCCCTCTCCATGTGTTTACATCCTTGTGTGATCAGGGAGGCATTCAGCAAAATTCTTAATCTGATAAATTGTTTAAAAATAGGAAAATACAGCACATTTGTCAGGGAAACCAGAATCAGGTCCCTTTCTAGTTTCCAGCTGATAACCAGCAATGGGTGTTTCCCACCACTCCAGTTTGCCCTGGGTTTTGCTGGTCAATGCTCTCTTCACTGCCCTGGTGAGGGGGAGAAGGGTTTGCTCTGGGGAAGCTGCGAGTGGAGAGACCCAGGAATTTTGTGCAGTTTTTCTGGGCATTGTTTTGTGTGTTTGTTGCAGCAGTCGTGTGGTTTCATCCTGCACCCTGGCAGCAGTGTGGTGACCCATCCCCTCTGTTTGCTGGGTGCTGCTTGCCTAGAGGTGCTGATTCCCCTTCTTGCTGGCTTATGTCTATCAGAAACGACTTTGTTCAGGCAGCAGGGGAGAGCTGGAGTGGCAGTTTGGTCTGAGACAGTGTTTAGCTTTGCTTAAAAGTATGACCAATATATCTGCTTTGTAAGTGCAATAATTCCTCTGGCTGTGGAATGTCTTATTTGCAAATGTTACTTATTTCAGAGCGATCCCTAGGAGGTCTGAGATAAGGCACATCAATTGAATCCCTCTCTTACTCAGTCCAAAAGGGGAACGTGTTGAAGGTGGGTGTGCAGCCACTTCCCCACCATCTGGGTGTCCTCCTGGCAGCTGTGACCCACAGTCCAGCATCCCAGGATGCTGGAGCCAGATGGTAGATGCTCTGCAGCTCACCATGATGTGGCTTCATCTTTGTGCCTCCTGCAGGAAGGCTGTGACTTCTGATACCTAAAAGTCCTGTTGTACTGAAGTTTGGGTGGCTTATGGATATAGGAAAAGAGGAGGAGATCTCAGCAGGGTTTAGTAACCTCCTGTGGCTCCAACTGAATTGTTCTCGGTGGCTGTTGGTGAGGGCCCCTGGACATTGGAAGAGAACATTGTGCTGGAAAATGGGATCCCAGGCTCTGCCATGTGTCAGGAGCTCCCCCCAGAGACCTGTGGTTACCCTGATCCAATCCCTAACCCCTCCTCTCTCGGCTTGTGGCAACCCAAGAGTCTTCTGGCAGGACTTTCTTCTCCCAGGCGAAAATTCGCCCCCAAGTCAAAGCTCACAGCATCGTTTTGAGAAAAGCTGCTGTCCTGGAGATGCTGTAATTGAGGAGTGCTGCTCGGCCAGCCAGGCCACAGAGTCCCAGGCTTTGCAAATTAGTTTCTAAAAATGCAAATTGGTTTGGAAGAGAAGCACCGAGGTTTGCACATTGCTATTCTGGGATGAACACAGAGGCTTTGCGACGGAGCCAGCAAAGGAAGACAGAGAGAGGCCCTTCTCGTTCTGACTGCAGTGCTGGGACACCTCTGTCAAACTTCTCACCTATTGCAATAACAATTAGCACAATGATGGCCAAAAAACGGTTGAATCTCATCATCGAGAGATGCTTTGTTCTCTTTCTTCTGGGGTTTCATAGCATGATAGCAGGTCTGAAGGTCCTGCACTGTGCATAGGCCCTATCTGAAATCACAGGACCTAACCAGGTATGAGGGGATGTTACTGCCCAGCTATAGGTAAGGATCTTGGGCACTGAGAGGTGAAGAGGCTTGGGCACAGCCTTGTATGGAGAGCAGGCAGAGCCCAAAGAGGTATCTGGCCACCTCAATCCCCATCCTGTGATCTAGACACAAAACTCCTCTCTGGTCGTGACCCTGTCCTTCTGAAGATCCACTATTTAACCTCAAACTAGTGGTGGATTCCTGCATAATATAACAAAAGAGGAGGCTAAAACATCCACGTTTTTCTCTAGGCAGGCATGGTTATAGCAGGGAGTATCACAAGTGACGCAGACACTGGATATTTCCTTCCCTTCGTGGATCCTGCATTCAAGTTTGGAAAGGTAAAATAGGATTTTTAATACATTATTTTAATCTGGCTTTGCAAAGAAGCACCTCAAGTTTACTCGCAGAGCATCCACCTAGACACAAGCAGCAAAGGGAAAAATCCATCAATCTGTGCTTGCACCTTAGCAGAGCTCTTGTGTCCTCCCAGGACTTGGGCTTGGCTTTGTGAAGAGCTGCCCTGAGCCTGCAGAGTCAAGAGGAGAGGCATCATCCCCAGCCCTGGTGTGCTTGGAAGGCTGACTACAAGGCCTACCTGGACCTTTGGCACAACTGAGAGCCAGCACCGGTAGGTTCTCACCCTAGAAAGGACCTGTGATGAGCTGCCTCATCTATATCATCAGGCAGCCAAGGAAAACTTTATCCAATCCCAGCCCTACAGATGTGGCTCCATCTCAATGTGCCCACCTGCCTTTGGTACTCTGTAGGTGGCTGGTTGTACTTACATCATCAGCATTTCTTCTAGTCTTCTCTTTCCAGGTGCTGGCATGTGAAATGTTTAGAAATGAAGATTTTTCCTTTCCACTCTTGGGCTGATTTCCCCTTTTCCCAGAGATGGTAGATGTGCAGATCCATGCAGACCACCCAGTCCCTAGAAGGAGAAGTTGACTCCCAGTTCTAGCAGACTACAGATGGAAAATGTTGATGTTACTCTACAGTTACAAAAACTGTGCTAATTCTCTCCAAAGGTCCTCCTGGTGCTGTAGGAGAAGGCAGGAACACAGCAGCCTGTAATGATGTTTTTCTGGAGTACCCACCAGCCTCTAGCCATTTCCAGGTCAGAGCTTCCAGAGCCAAAATTAGGGTCAGTGTGAATTTTACATCCAGAAATTTATAGAATTACTTTCTAGACCTTATCATTTTGTTCAGATCAGCATTATCCTGTGCCAGTGATTTCCATAGTTGGTGGAAGTTGGTCCTTGCTGGTGCCCACCCTCCTCAGTGCTCTTTCTAGCAGTACCAGCAGTTTGGGCAATCGTGGTGGAGGATGGACATCACTGACAAGGTCCCTTAGCACATCAATCAGCTTGCTGGAATTGCTACAATGTATTTGTGAAGCATGAATCTGGGTCTACAAAAATAATGCATCACTTTACATCTTAAAGTTTGGGAAGGGCCTGGTGGGCCAATGGCAGCTCCTTTGCACGCAGCCATGTGCACATACAACTTGGAACTCCTTTGCAGCATTGCAGAGAGTTTGCACCCCCTTTCTTCCTCAAGCAGAGGTGCTGCTTGGACCTCTGCTCCTCCAGCCCCTGAGCAGGGTGGGCAGCTGCCTCCCACCTCTGTCCCCAGCCAGTTTGGGGCTGGGCAGGGGACTCATGTGCTCTCTTCTCCAGCCAGGCTTGATGTTCTTGCTGGTTGCACATAGAGGTGATGCTGTTGGGTGGGTTCTGGCTGGAGCAGGCCTTTCCACACCACTCTCAGATGATTACCTTTGTGTTGCTGAGATTTAAAGCCCTTCTGAGCTCCTGCATGTTTTAGCTCTCCCCTTTCCTGATTAGACAATCTCACACCTCGTGAATGTGTTCGGTAACACCAATTACTCTCCTCGTGCTTGATGGGAGGCTTCTTGCTGCCAACAGCTGAAGGCTCGGCTCACTCTGGAGTCCCCCAGGCAAGAGCAAGTGCTTTTCCAAGTAATCTGCCTGTCCCTCACTTCTTCCTCCAGTAATGTGAGACTATATGTTCCGAAGTAATTCCCTAAAACAGGGCATGCTGTTTTACGTATTAGATGACACGGAAGATGTTGAGCATCATGTGCTGCTTGTATTGGCTTTATTTGTCTGGGCTGTACCACACAGCTGCTCCTTAGTGCTGCAACCAGGGAAACTGGATCCTTTGTGCCAAGAGGAGCTGAGGCATGCTGAATTGATTCCACACCTCACTGGGGACAGGAGGGGTGTGTAGGAGAGGGCTCATGAGGAGCTGGCTCCTGCTGCTCCTGCTTGCCTTGCTGGGGCCAGCTCCCACCTAGGGACCTGCTGGGTGCATTGCTTTGAGAATCACATCATGGTTTGGGTTGGATGGAACGTTAAAGGTCGTCCAGTTCCAACCCACTGGATGGGCAGGGACACCTCCCATTAGACCAGGTTGCTCCGAGCCTCATCCAACCTGGCCTTGAACACTTCCAGGAATGGGGCAGCCACAGCTTCTCTGAGCAAGTAGGGAATTAAATAGATGCCAGCTCTCCACTTGAATGCTACACGAAGCAGTTATCTCCAAGGGAGAAGGACTGGGGAGCTCAATGAATGCTACTCATGTACTTTCTTTCCTGTCTTCTGGATTTTCTCTCTTAAACCTCCTTCCATCCCAGGTATGTAGGTGTCCATGGGTGCAATGCTGTAGGTACTTATAATATGCTGCTCAAGCATCAAGTGCTTCTGCATGGTGCAGAGAACTCTTCCTGCTGGTCATCCAGGTGCTGTAGCTGGGCAGAAGCTTATCCCTTTGCTGGGGGTGTCCTCACAGCTGCTGTTCCTGCACAGAATGTCCAAGACAGCCATGCAGCACTCACCATGCCATCACCCACTGCATCTTTGAGCTTGACTGTACTGGTGAACCTGTTGCTTCCAGCCTGAGGGACCTGTCAAGAATCTGCAGCCATCATAATGGGGTAAGCAAAGGTAAAATTCTTCTCAGGGCTGGGAAAAGCTTTTTGGGGAGTAGGCAGTAAATGGCTGAAGCTGTGGGTTGGGTGTGGGGCTGGTGGAAGCACCGTGGCTCCATTGATGCTTCATTGGCTTCTCATGTGGTTGGGCTATGGGGGCTGTGCCCTGGACCTGCTATGGAGGTAACCCATGCTGCTGGGTTGGTCCTGTAGGAGAGGTTCTTGCAGGAGAGTTTCTTGCAGTTAGTTTACATCAAAAAAGAAAATGGGGGCTCTAGGACAAGCCCTTATTCCTGCTTCAGTTCTCATGGACCCAAGAGCCAACCTGAGCACCACTTGCCTGCAGTGACAAGATGGGAGTTGGTCCCTGCTTGGTCACCTGAGTAGAAGAGCTGCAACCCAGCACAGCCCAGTGCTTCTGTTCTTCATCACAGAAGCCCTTACCCAAGGGCCTTCAGGTCATGAACACGTCTGGAAGAGGAACTGAGCAAGACATCCTCTGAAACACACAGAGCCTTCCCATTTCTGGACTTGGGGGATCAGAAACAGGTATTTCTAGATGTCATCTGAAGGGATTTAACATACACAGCTTGAGTAGTTGTTATTTATTTTTGTATTTAAAAGTATTGAAAATATTCACCTCAGTGTTCCTTGAAAGATGGTTTGTAGAGTTGGAGAGTTTCCCAGTAAGAGGCACTCCCCAAGGATCGTTTGCAAAGATAATATTTTTTAATTTGATTAGTCAACAGTAGCACTAAGAGGGACCCACATGTGCCTCAGCAGCAGGACACTATTTGGGAGCAAAATTTAATGATACAAGAAACAAAGTGTGGTGAAAAGTGTTGGAGGCTGAGCTGAGCAGGTCTGTTCTTGGACCTGGCAGAAAACAAAGACCTGGGGTCTTTGCTGATCAGAAAACACCTCAGAGAACCCAAGTGACAGAACCTGGGATGGATGAAGTGAGGACATTCCCCTAGAGCTGCCACAGGCAGCAGGGCTAAATGCTCTGTGGGTTTCTGATCCCTGCATTCAGGGTAAATTGTTTCAGACCTTACTGGACTGCTATGAGGATCAACTGATCTTGGAGAACAGCCTGATCTTGTTCTGCCAGGAAAACTGGAAGCTGGAAGGGAATCGTGCATGAGTCTCTGGGTAAATACCAATGAAAGGGAAGGGCTGTTTGTCTCTGAGTAGGGACATTTGGGGAACTGGGAAGACAATTCAGAAGTGAGATCCCAGATGGACCATTTCAACAGATCTGTCAAGGACAAAAATCTGTCCTTGTTTGGAGGTGACTCCTCTAGCAATGGCAAAAGAAAATGTGGTCCTCAGGAGAGCAGAGAGCAGCTCTCCTCTCCTGGGTCCATCTTGTGAGGACCCAAAAATCGCTAAGGGAGGACCTACATTCCCAGGTGTCACTGCAGATGTCACCAGCTGTGGTCAAAAGAGCAGCCATGCTCCTGCTGCCAGAGCAGGAGAGGAAGAGTGATGTCAGACAAAATGATTTCCCATCATCAGACTGGGGATAGAAATGCCCTCTTCTGGATTGATGGGTAGTAGGGGGAACATGTGAAGGGGCAATTGCTGTCCCCAGTAAGACAAAGAGGATTTGGAGGTGGCTGATGGAGGGAGGAAGAGGATGGGTGGCCCTGCGTGACTCCCTGGGGTGCTGGAAATAGTCCTGTATGACACGCTTCCCAAATTGCTTTTGCTGTGGGTTGAATAATGGCTTGTAATAATAACATGGCTTGTGTGGCCTTGGGGCAGCCAGGCCGCTGGACGGGGGAGAGGGGAGCTGGCTTCTCTTCCCATCTCTGTCTGTGTGGTCCAGGGTGGGTCAGTAAATGGCCTCATGCCTCAGTTTCCCCCCTTGCAGGCCTGGAATGCACTCCTCCTGCTGACAGATATGGTGATAAATAATATCTCACAAGCACCAGCTATTAAAAAAACCCTTTTATTGCTTCCCGTTAAGCTGATGACTGTTAATGAGGAGAATTAAATTCACTGCCCTGTTGCCATTAGACAAATATGTGCTCCATCTCCATCCGAAAACCCCACTGTAAATAACTGTGGAGGAGTGGAATAAACATCGTCCTTCCCAGGGCAGGGCCGAGCAGCAGGAATGAGCAAACACAGGTGTGGAAGATTTGTAAGCTTTAAAAGGAGATTGAGGCCATTTGGGAATCCAGTCTGGTTTTGGTTAGGAGCATCTTCTGCAAACAAAATCCCAACCCACCAAGGAAAGACCCCACAGATGGGGCAGTGAGGGCTGGCTGCAGCTGCGGGCTGGCCGTGCTGGCTGGGGTGGTGGCAGCATCCCAATGTCCTGGTGACAACTTGGGTGCAATGGTCCTGCTTCCTGCATCCTGTCATTTTGCCACTTGGAACCCCCGGATCTCTGCTCCATCCCAAGCCCTGTGTGGAAAAACCTGCACCAGGTCAACTCCTCTTGGGTCAGTGTCCTTCAGAGTGTGTTTGGGGCGAAGCTGCTTACTTTACGTGGCCGGGTTTCCTCGCTGTCTTTCCCCTTCCCCTTTTGAAGGTGAAGGTTTTATGTGACTGAAACGTGTTAACGCTCCCATAAAAGTAAATGAAACACAAGCAGACCTTCTGCTTTTTTTCTTTTTTTTTTTTTGGGCACAGATGTGATTGGTTTGGGCCTGATCCAGAGGCCAGGAGAATGATGATTCACTATGCTGAAGAAAAGGGCCAGGAAGGTGTTTTCTAGAGGAAAGTGTCATTTGTGGAGCAAAATGTGACATCTAGAAGAGCTGCCCAGAGAGACTGTTGAGTGTACTTGTCTGGAGACTTTGAAAACCCAGCTGGACATGTTCCTGTGTGATCTACTGTGGGTGATCCTGCTCTAGCAGAGGGTTGGACTAGATGATCTTCAAAGGTCCCTTCCAACCCTGACCACTCTGTGACTCTGTGACCTGTGCTTTGGGCACGGTTCCTCCCCTGCTTGCTCTCACAGCCCCACTTTGAACCTGCAGCAGAAGAATTGTCTCTACTGCAGAGTTAATTTTATCAAAGCTCCCTTAGTACCGAGCTCAGCCCATCCAGCAATCAAAGCCACCCAAATGAGATTGAAGGACAGAGAGGTTTTACATCCTAGAAGAGGTCCCTTCTGCGGTGGCTGCAGAGATGGGACAGTTTGCCCAGTGTCTGCTCTGCTGAGCTGTGTTTGTCCCTGTTGCTTTACAAGGCAGAGGCAAACAGGATGTTTTGCACGGAGCCCATGGCCTCCTGCACACATCCGCTGCTGTTGGTTTCTTATCTTGTTCTGAGCAACTCGTTTCAGACTCAGCAAAACCAGGAGCAGGGATGGAGTATTTCCTGACCTTGTTCGTACATGATGACATGGGACTTGTCCCTTTGCCCCCTGGAAAAGGTCCGGCCAGGCCAAAGCAGCTCAGGAATCTGCCACAAAACCACTCCCAAATCTTCTTCCATCCCCACCTGGAGGAGCCACCACTTGGTGGACAAGTTGGCTGCAAATGGCTGGTGGGTATTCATCATGCCCCATGTTCCCTGAGGCTGGTGGGTGGTGGCAGAACCGCTTCCCACGTCTGCTACGGACTTGTGGTGAGAATCATTGCCAAATGATGTGGCTTCTGCCAGCATTGGAGTCCAGATTTTTGAAGTCAAGTGATGACTTCTGCCCAGCATGTGCAGAAGAGGGAGGTCAAGGAGAGGATGTCCAACAGAGCTGTCCGTACGCTGGGCTCCAGGGTGGCTGATGGCTCCCCACAGCATTCAGCTGGACCATACTCTGTGACCGTGTGCCTGGGCTGAGAAGAGAACCAACTGCCCTTTGTGCAACCAAAATGAAGTTTATTTGATCATTATTCGTGCAAATAGGTACGAAGCCAACATTTCTGCCAAGGTGGGGCAGTGTTACCTACTGGTGGTTCCCCATTGCTGCTCTGGACTTCATTTGGAGTGTCCCCCTGTCTCCAGGAGGAGCAGAGAGGGCTCTTTGAAACCCCTAAATTCTTGGCGAAGTTGGTGGTCAGAGCACAGGTGGGATTTCCTCAGCCTGTGGTGGTGTTTTGGAGATTGCAGTTAGAGCTTTTGAAGCACCCTTCCATGGAGTGAACATGACAGATGAGTGTCTGGATGCTCTCTGGTATCTCCCATGCTCTTTTGAAATGTAGGAAAACATGACAGTAAAACCCAGACTCACATGAAAAACCTTTCTCTTGCATTGAGCTCATGCAAAGCCCCAGCATCCCAACAGCAGATGGCTTAGCTGCTTTTTCAGAAATGGGTTGTTCATTAAGATGCCTGTTTTGTAGGCACTCTGATCCTGGTCTTCACACGTCTCTGCCAAAGGAGGAATTTACAGATGCCCTAAGTCTGGGACCTATGATGGCAGAGTGGTGGCCTTGGCCTTTGTTGAGGAACTGTCCAATTCAGGTGTTGTGTGCCCCTGCATGTGAAATGGGTGTCTTGTCTCCAGGCAGATGTGTGTGAAATGTGTCCCTTGATATTTCAGCCTCCAAACTACCTGCCTACCTGAAAAGGGAGATGTTGCTTCATGAGCAAGAGCACAGGAGCTGCAAAGAAACTGATGGCCTTGCATCACCATGATTGCACAAAGCTCCAGTGATGTCCAAGACACCGAGCCAAGCTGCCTCATCTGCATCCTGGGCGTGGACACCTCTCAAAAAGCATCTGCAAGGGTCTCCATCCACAGCTCCTGCACCTGCAGATGAAAGGACATGTCATCTCAGAGCTGGAACAGCTTTGAAAAATCCCTCCCGTGGCTTCTGGGATCACATAACGCTTTGGCTCAGCTGACCCAAGGAGAACGTGGCTGGGTGGGAGGAGACATGGAGTCACCCTGGCCGGCAGTGGGGCTGCTCTCCATGGTGGACACCTGCACATCTTGGCAAAACGGGCCCTGCGGCCTGGCAGAACTTCCTGCTGAATATTTTGGCTGGATCCGTGAACTTGTGCGGCTTTTGTGGCATGGAAACTGCCTATAATTTATGCTGAATGCAGCCCCATAGATCATGTTGACAGTTCCAGAACATTAGAAGATCATTTAGTCCTTTCTTACTAAAACCAATTTCAAACCACAGGGTAATTATTTAATGATCAGGAGACAGACCCCTTGTTAAGCCCACGGTTAAGAAAAAAAAATCTGAACCACAAGGGACAGCACCCCTCTCCTCCACCCCAATCTCCAGCAGCTAAAAATCCAAGACCTGTCTCACCTGCTGCTGCACCCGGTGGCTTGAATTTCCAAAGGCAGTGATGGCTCATGGGGAAACTGCAGTGGGAATTCCCAGCATCCCAAGCCCAGGACAAGTGCACATCCAAGGCTGCCCAGCCTGCAATGAGGTTGGCTGCAAGTTCAGGAAGATGCATTTAGAGATGAGATTTAGGGGGAGCGAAGAGCCTGGATAGGTTTAGCTGGCTCATTCCCTCTGTTCTCCCTGTGCTAGGAGGCATATCCATATGGCATTTACTCTGTCCCTGTGTCCAGAAGTGCTCCTAAATGTCCACAAACCCAGAAAAAAATATTTTTACCACAGCACCAGCCTAAGGATGCCTCAGGAAGCCAGCAGAGATCCAGGTTTTTCTCTCTCTGAACCAATGCATTTGGGGGGGTGGGGTGGTTGCATTTTTTCCCAAGGAAAAAAGATCCAGTGCTTTACTGGTGTAAAACCAGCATAATCTGTGATTCTGTGATAACCCCACTGAGGCCAGCGGCACTGCAGTGATGTACATCTGCTGAGGAAGTAGTTCAAAATCCTTCCTTCAAACCAAGGCCTTGTTAATATGTAGGAGAAAACTTGGTATCTCAGGCAGATCCTTCTGGGGTGTCCATCCTCCAACATGCAGTGGATGGGGACACCTTGGCAGAGAAATGAGGCAGCTCCCTAAGCAACTTCCCATGCATCCAAAGAAGAAATCCCAGGTGTGTGGATATCCCCCAGGGATTTCATGGCTATCCATCTATTCAGTGTGGACAACTCTACACTACTTTGGAGTTTCTCCTTGCCAGATCTCTGGATCTCCCTGGAGGACTGAGCAGTGACTAAGCTCTAAGCATCCCGATGGGTGTCATCTCCTGTCCCATCCCACCAGCCCTGCCACCCTGGCTCTGCTTTGTTTTCTTGCCCTTCCCAGGAACCAGCTGCAGGTTGTGCTTTTCTTCCAACATCATTTATCTGCTTTTATCTGCCCTGGTAGCAGCCATCCCCACCATTCAGGGTTTATTTACATTGCAGGCTAAGTGGGAGGCTGTAATTGGGATGGGATTTGAAGAGGTCAGGAGGAGCCTGGGCAGGAAAACTTGTAAATGAGGGAGAGCTGGGAGTTTGCCGCAGTCGTTATGCACAGATTGTTCCAGCTTTCACTCAGTGCCATTAGCTGGGGGTAAACGTGCTGTCCAGGGACGTGTGTGTATACATTAATGGGGGTTTTTAAACAGACCATCAGTAATGAGCTGTTAATGGTTTCCAAGCCCTCTTTCAATCCTGTGCTCTGATTGCCTTCGGCTGCCTGGAGTGCTGGAGGATTTCGGATCTCTCAGTCCCTCTGCAAGAGAGTGGGTGCCTTTCCATGCAGGAGGTCCCTTTCCATGCAGCAGGTCTCTGCTTGGTCCCAGCCCCCCACTGGGGCCTCCAGGAAGGCTGGGGAGGGACTTTTTATAAGGGCTTGTAGTGAGAGGACAAGGGGTAATGGATCAAAACTGAAAGAGGGGAGATTTAGGTTAGACATGAGAAGGAAATTCTTTAGTGTGAGGGTGGTGAGACACTGGAACAGGTTGGCTAGGGAAGCTGTGGAAACCCCATCCCTGGAAGTGTTCAAGGGCAGGTTGGATGGGGCTCTGAGCAACCTGGTCTAGTGGGAGGCGTCACTACCCATGCAGAGGGGTTGGAATTAGTTGATCTTTCAGGTCCCTTCCAACCCAAACCATTCTATGATTCTATGATTCTATGACTCTGTCCCTGTTCATCTTGGCCACCTCCAGCTCTCCAGCAAGCCCCAGGGCTCTGGATCTTCCTCCCTTCCCCCTTCCAGCCGGGGAGTTAGCCAGCAGCACATGGCTTTGCCATGCAGCGGGTGGGTGCGACCGGTGCGAGCATAACCAGGAGGAACGTGTAGGATGAAAATCTAGGGAATTGTCTTTCCAGGAAACCCAGTTAAATCAGGAGCTGAAAAACTCACAGCTTGTGGCCCTCGGGCATGCTCAGGAAAACAAGAGCTCACTCACTACACCCCCTTTCCTCCCACCCCTGGATTCCCCTTGGGAGGTCACTTGAAGAATCGCACCAGTGACAGACGCGGTGATTGAGGAAACTGATGCAAACGTGATCTCCCAGAAGGTTGTGTGGGAAGTAAATTTGGGAAGGATGCTCAGATATATCTGGGTTATTTTTTTTTTTTTGCTTTTGTGCCTTTCTTGAGCAACATCATCAGACCAAAGGGTTTCCTGTTTATTTATTCAACAGTCACCACTGTATTACACACATAGGAAATCACAAAAACCATCATAGAATCACAGAATTGTTTTGGTTGGAAAATGCCTTTAAGATCATTTGGTTTCTGGTGTAACACAGAGCAGCCCCAAAGCTGAGAGAGACCCCTACGCTGGGCTCTGGGATGAGCCATGGCACAACACAGAGGTAGAAGTGGCTTGATGCCCCACCAGGCACTGTATTTCACTGGTGTGAAGTGGCTGTAGTAAAGTTTGGGAGCTGGAGTGGACGGTGCTGCATGAAAACCAACTCATAGCAGCATGTAACCAGCATCTGTTCCCCCTGGGGAGGTTTACATCCAACTGTTCTCCCAAGCCAACCCACCATGCAGCCTCCTCTCGCTGCAAAAAATGTGCTCAGATGACTTAACTGAATGACTTAGCTCAATTGAACGGTTTCCAGTAGCGCAGTAATGTGTTTGGAGAAGGAAGAGATTTCCAAAGGAAGCTGTTCACCCATCTAACCCAAACAACTTTCTGCTGCTGGTGGAAGAGAGGAAAGTCTGAGCACCTTGCCCAGGGAGTCCAGGGTACCCATGACTTCATTCCTACACACTCAGCAAGAGAAGCGCGCATCAGGAAGGGAAATCTGGTAATTTGGCTCTTCCCCACATTCTGTGGAATTCTATGGAATGGAAAGCTATAGGGCAACCAGCAGTGGGAATCTGCAGTGAGTGTCTTCTGAAGGGCCTGCCAAGTGGCTGTGCATGCCTGGCTGCCACCCAGCCATGCCAATGGAGCTGGGATCCCAATATATGGGATTTCTTCCTATTCTCAGGACTAACTGGATTCTCCCAGCTCTTCCTGCTGGATCACAATAATGATGCTTGGCAGGACAGGGGTGGTGGGTTTAAACTAAAGAAGGTAGATTCAGACTAGAAATAAGGAAGAAACTTTTTACCCTGAGGGTGGTGAAACACTGGCCCAGGTTGCCCAGAGAGGTGGGAGATGCCCCATCCCTGGAAACATTCCAGGTCAGGTTGGATGGGGCTCTGAGCAACCTGATCCAGTGGAAGATGCCCCTGCTCACTGCAGGGGTTTTGACTAGATGACCTTTAAAGGTCTTTTTTCAATCCAAACCAATCTGTGGTTCTATGGTTGGTTTGACGAAATAAGGACTAGATGAGCTGGTTCAGGATCCTGAGGCAGGATAAGGTGAAATCCTTTAGGATCTAAAAATATGTAATTACAAATGCTGCTTCAGTCCCATGGAGCTCACAGCAATTACATGCGACTGTGGACAAGGATATTGTTTCACCTTTGCTTATGTGGGGCCCAAATCACAGCTGCACAGATTCACTTGCAGTTTTAGTAACTGGCATTTGCTCTGGCAAAAGATGGGATGTAGTCACAGAAAAAGGGTAAAAAATATATTGCTTTGTCTTCTGAAATTTCAGAAAGCCTGAGTTGTTTCACTGCAATGTTAAACATTTTAGTTTCATTTAAAAGTGTGAATTGTCGTATAGAAGTTTTGCCACCTTTTCATTCTACACTTTCTGTGGTGTTTAATTTTTTTTTTTTTTTTTATTTTAAACAAATATCTAGGCAGGTACCATGGTACAGGAGTTGTCCAGCAGAATGCAATTCCAGCTTCTATCCAACCCCACCTGATGCCTTGAGCCTTTTTAAAAACTCAAGACATGTGATACTGCTGTGACAAGACTCCAGGTAAAACCAGATGTATCTGTTGCTCCTTTTGGCATTTCCTTCTGATCAAAGCTTCAAGATCACTTAGTACACAAGTAAATACAAGCATGTGTTTTTTTTTTTTTTCTTTTTTTTTTTTTTTTTCCCCTCCCCTTTCCCTTGCAATAGGATCTACCTAATAAGAATTGCCCTGATTAATTATGGTAATAAATAACAATAACAGTATTGTTATTGTTTTTACCCCCCAAAACCCCAGCAACCGGTGCCTTGAACAACCAGATATTGGTGTTTCTCTCCTAGGTCTCAGAAGTATTTTATTCTGTTTTGTAATGGTGAGGTGTAATGGTGAGGTTCCTCTGCAGGGAACCACCGTGGGGTGGTCAGGCTCTACTGCAGGGTTATGCTGGATCATCTCACTTCCCTCTTTCCTGATGAGATGAAGCTCTCTCAGGTTCTGAGTTCTCTGCCCAGGTACAGGGTGATTTGGACAGCAGAGATGAGATGTTGTGCACCCTTTTGCATGCTACGTGTGGCCTTAGACCTGCCTTCTTTATCCCCAGGATGGCTGGTAGAGCCAATGCCATACTCCTGGCATGCTGGACCTGTGCACTTTGGAAAACCTAAATTGCACATGCATTTTTGGACTCGATGATCTTAAGAGTGTTTTCCAACCTAAATGATTCCATTATTCAGCGGCTTTCCCCTTCCTGCAGCTTATTTGTGCACATGGAACTGCTCGTGATGAGGACCCAGCAGATGTGCTACCAGCAACATGATGGGCAATGGCAAATATTCATGGCTTGAGCTGGAGCTTGGTGCTTTATCCAAACCCACCAAGTTCAGGGAAAGCCTCTCCCCAGACTTGCTCAGGACTCCTGCCTGGCTCTGAGCAAATGAGGAGAAAATCTATCAGCCAAGCGTTGGCTACTGCCCTCCCTGCATCTCAGCCCCAGGGTCTCCTCATTTAATTCACCTGAGGACCACACTGTTGCTACCAAGGACTGAAATCCTGGAGTGCCCCAGGCATGGTTTCATGGGAGAAGCACTGTTGACTGGCACATCACAGCTGTCATTTCACAGGCTTGATTTGTCAGGGGAAAAAAAAAAAGAAAAAGGGGGAAAAAAAATCCCATCGTGACGCCACGATGCAGCCGTTGTTTTATCTCAGGGGGAGGTTGAATGAGGCCTCCTAATTGTTGGAAGATTTATGAGACTGGAATTATGCTTGGCTGTTGCTGGGTAATGTATCCGCAGCGTGGATGTTGTGCAAGCACCTTATGAGACAACATGTAAGGAAACTTCAGAAGGTGTGTGATCTCTGGAGGCAAAGTGGAAAAAACCCACAACCTGCAGTAGGTTGATTTGTACGTGGTGTTGACAGGGAGTCATCATCCCCCGTGGCCAAAAGAAAACCTCTGGAGCTGATGAACTTGTGTGGCACCAGATAAAGAGGGAAAGGTTAAGTGTTGGTGTTTCAGGCTGCCTCTAATTCTCCAGGGCTCTCTTGTGCTCTTTCAAAGTAGAAAGCATGGGAGCAGCCATGTGGTTTTCTTCATTCACCGTGTTGTCCCCATGAGCACAAACCAGCTCCTTTGGGAGGGGCTGGTGTTTGGTGTCCAGATTCCTCCCCGGTGAAAAGGCTGTGGGATGATCCCAGAGCCATGGTGATGCCTGGGAAGGCATCATGGGCTGGTTTGGAAAATGCATCTGGAAAAAGCCATCAGGGTGACTCCACTGCACGGCTGCAGCCCACCCTGCATGAATCCCATAGTTTAGCTGCAATCACATCATCATTGGATTTGTTTACCCCACCAGCCCACCAGGGTGAAGGGCTCTAACACCGTAGAGCTGAAGGCATCCCTGTCAGAGAACGTTGGTGCTGGTTGTGCCCTCACCCATTTGCTCTAACTGCAGCACATAGAGAATCACAGAATCACTTTGGTTGGAAAAGACCTTTCAGATCATCAAGTCCAACCATTAACCCACCACTGCCAAGGCCACCACTAACCCATGTCCCTCAGCATCACATCTACATGGCTCTGAAATCCCTCCAGGGATGGGGACTCCACCACTGCCCTGGGCCAGGGCCTGACAACCCTTCCAGGGAAGAAAATGTTCCCAATATCCAATCTAAACCTCCCGTGGTGCAACTTGAGGCTGTTTCCTCTTGTTCCATCACTTGTTCCTTGGGAGAAGAGACCAACCCCCCTGGCTCCAACCTCCTCTCAGGCAGTTGCAGAGAGCCAGAAGGTCTCCCCTCAACCTCCTTTGCTCCAGGCTGAACACCCCCAGCTCCCTCAGCTGCTTCTCCTAAACTTCTGCTCCAGCCCCTTCCCCAGCTCCGTTGCCCTTCTCTGGACACACTCCAGCCCCTCAATGTCCTTCTTGTCATGAGGGGCCCAGAACTGACCTCAGGATTTGAGGTGTCCCCTCACCAGTGCCCAGCACAGGGGGATGATCCCTGCCCTGGTCCTGCTGGCCACACGAGTGCTGACACAAGCCAGGATGCTGGTGGCCTTCGTGGCCACCTTGCCACACGGTGGCTCATATTCAGCTGCTGTGACCAACACCCCCAGGCCCTGTGCACAGAGCGAGGTGCTCATCACACCTTTCCAACCTTTCCTTGATTCTTCTGTGTCCCCTTCTTCTGTATCTGACTGTTGTCTTTGATTTTTTTGCTTCACAAGTGTAGAGAGTGCTTCTCCATTTATAGCAATGAGGTGAAAACAATGGCTAATAGATATTCTAGTAAAAATCTGTGAACCAGAGGGGGACAATGTATGAGCAGAGGGGTGAAGAAAGTGAGCACAAGGGTGTGAAGCTGCAAGAGCAGGCTCTGCTGGGTGTAAGTTCAGGTAGAAACCTCCCCTGCTGTAAGGCTCTGCTCACCCCTGTCTGAAGTAACTGCTGTGTCTGGATACCAGTGCATGAGACTGGTCAGGTTTTTTTATATCTATATAAAAATAGAACTATATATATGTTTGGGCAATAGCTATATCCTAATTCCATGTTAATATGTATGCTGAACCTTTTCTAAAATATCTACATCTCACTTTGCAGGCATGAGACATCTCTCCAACGCTTGCTGCTGCTCTCCTGTGTGGTTGTGGATGCCCATTGCCCAGCCTGTGTCAGGTGCATCATGACCTGCCTCCCCCAGAGCACCACACAGGTCTGTAGAATCAGTGATAATATTTTCTGGTCATTTCCATGAGCTGTTCCCCTCGGGGGGCAGTGCCAAGTGTGCACTTTGTCAGAGGGCAATGGCATTTCGGTTCCCAGTTGCCTTCTCTACCTCCAAACACCCACAGACCTCTCCAGCCATCACCCTCCCCTTCCTAAATTCTTGATAAATGGGCTCTTTCAACCAAGTAATTCCCAAGCACCCCAACCCCCCCCCTGAGCCAAGACAATTATACCTGTAAATGCTAACATAGTACGTGCCAGGTTTGACACCTCTGAGGAATCTAGAGGTGGAGGATTTTTTCCCATTTTTCCTGGTCTTTAGAGGATTTAACTCTGGACATTGGAGTTGGACTTGGGTTTTGTCTTGATTCTGTATCCATAATGAGCTTCAGCAAGCAGAGAAGTGTCTCTCTTGAAGGAAGGGAACAGGATTCTTCTTTTGCTGGTTACCCCACAGCTTCTTACCTTGTTTGTGAGATGCGTCTTGGAAACATTTGGTTTAGGGCTGGATGAGGATATTAGAACTGCTGGAAGCACATATTGTGAGTGGATGCATAGCCTGGAGGAGAGGATGAGATAAGTGATGTGGTTTTGCATAGTACAGGTGAAATCTTTGTTGCTTGGAAGATGGGAGCATCACTGAGAACCTGGAGAGATACAGAGCAACAAAACCTTAAAGCTGATCCCTTTGTATTTTTGTCTTACGAACTTTGAATTGAACTTCTGCACCAGATCTGATCTGGATGAAATATCATATCTGAGGCTGATCCTTATCTCTTAAACCTTTCCTTTGTTTCTCTGATTCTTTGGGCTTTACTCTCTTGTTTTATTGTGAGTGGCCCAAAGCTTTGATCTCTCAGTGAGCCCCGGCGGGCAGCACAAACCTTCGCTTTGGTGCGAGGCACACAGAGGGACATGGGGATACCCAGACAGTCTAAACACAAGAAGTTACTTCTTCTGTGGCAAAGTCCGAAGGCAAACGGGGTAACTTCAGAATTTATTGTCTCCCCTTACATGATGGGAAACTGGAAATTCACACGGGTATTTCCACAGTAAGAAAATGCACCTGTGGGAACTCGGTTGTTGTATATCTGTTTCCAATTTTATTTACAATCCCTTTTATTTTTTTAAAGAGTCTGAGCAATTTAAGCTTACCTATCCTTTAATATAAAATAATTGAAACCAAAGCTCTTAAATGCTTTATAATGTCTTTTTCTCTGCTTTTTACAGTCACGAACAGAAGTTTTGTTCTTCCAAAATATCTAGGTTGCTAAGCTTAAATTATATTTTACCTTTTTGGGAAATTCCTTCGCTAGAAATGAACAGCTGGTCTTAATCTGATCCAATGATACCTGCTGATCTGTACAGTAAGAGCAAAGTGAGGCCAACCGTGTTGGAAAGCATCAGGGGCTTCTCTGCAAATATTCATTCATTGTTTTGGACTCTTTTTTTTTTTTTTTTCTTTTTTTTAAAAGTAATGATTTAGAGAGACACTTCAGACTTACTCCCCACGTTTTCCATTAGTGGTAATTTAAAACTTTGAAAAATGTACAGTAACTTGCCTAGGTCAGCTGAGTATCAGCATGTAGCTTTTCATTCACATTTTTCATTTAATCTGGTGGCTTTGAATTCCTTGCCTTGTAAATTCCTATATATGAAGATTAGAAACTGCTTCTGGCTATGTAGAATTACATGCTTTTAGATGAAATTTAATCCCTTGTAAAAGGTTTTGTTCGCAGTGATCTTTCCTGTTCGCAGCAACAGGCTGCCTGGCAGGGAGCAGATGACACAGGTGAAGACATCAGTGGACAAAAGGCAAAAAGAAAAAAAAAGTAAAAAAATCACAGCCTGTATTTAGGACCAAATCTTTATCAGAAGTTTCAGTGATCTGGCAGCTTTGAGTCTTCTGGCTTTGATTCCAGGCAAGCAGCACAGCAAAACCAAAGTCTGCAAAACCTATTGAGAATAAATTGGAGGCGTACGAGCCGTCTGTGTTCTGACAGGGTTTGAAGTGGGAAGGCTTGGCTTTGGGAGGTGTGTGATCCAAGCATCCCCATCCCACAGTCCAGCTGGGACTTCTGCCTTCATAGCAGGATGGAGACCTTCCTCCGGACATCGCCCTCGGGAGCTCTCTTGGGAGGGATGAGTCCAGGCTCACCTCCTGCACAGGGGCAGCTGAAAGGAGAGTTTCTTCGCTGAGAAATTTGGGTTTTGCACATCCCAGGATGCAAAACTCTCCATCAGGGTCTGGGGCTGAAGAGAGGAATCACTTCTCTACCTTTGTGCTGGTGACTCCTCAGGCTGCCCAGAAAAACCAAGCAGAGGCACAGATTGGTAAGCTTTGCTTAGGGCCAGTGACCTTTTTGCATGGGAATCTGTGACAGTCAAAAGGGAAAATAAGTCTCTGCTTCTTCCAAACTCCATATCCATCCATGCCATTCCAGTCAGCCACAAAAAAAATTAACCCCACAAAAAAGCTAGGGTTTTTTGTTTTGTTTTGTTTTTCAGGATCAGCCCTGAAATCAGATATCTGGATCCTGAGTGGAGACCAGACAGGAGGTCCCACCCTGTACCAGGGAGTATCCGTGGGACATGCTGGGAAAGCAGACATGGGGAAAAAGGTCTTTGGAAGTAAAGGACTTGTGGATTCAGAGTGGGGTTGTGAAGAAGGGTATCACTGGGGCATGTTGAATCCTCCAGTGGAGGACAAGAAAAAAAAACCAAACAGATGACTTAGGTGACAAATTACATTGGTTAAATCACAAATCTTGCCATGAGTTCTGGCTGCCAGTGAATGTCAGTCCCCTGGCTGGGAGGTGTGCATGCAACCTTCATGGAAAAGGCTTGGTAAAACCCACTGTTTTCAGGCAATTTCAGAAAAAAAAGAAAAAAAAGAGGTCATTTTGTGACTGAGCTGTTCATGGCCAGTTGCTTGTCCAGCTCTAGCAGAGTTAAAAGGCTGGCTGGATCCAAACAAAATTCAGAAATTGTGCTTCTGAATAAAGCATGTGAGCTTGGGAGTGGGCTGCTCTCTTCCTTTTATGAATCAGTCTCCAAGATATGCTCACATTCCTGAGAAACAAGCCTGGAATAACACGGCTGGCTTTTGGGTGCAATACACTGGTTATGAGGAAGCAACAGTCTCCTGTGTATGAATAGCTTTTATGTTGAAACAGGTCAGCCCTATAGCATTCGTTGAATAATGGCTTTTTAATGTGCTTTATGGGCTGTCAGGGCATAATGAATGTAAACCCTAAACTTGGCTGTGTCAGAATGATATTTTATTTTTTTGCTTTATCGACCAGACGCAATGAATCTCAGATCAATTAGTTTTGCTTTGAAGTTTGCTCTTGATCCAGATCTTCAATAAAAAGGAAGTTTCCAAATCACTGGTCTGTGAACACTGTTTGTGATTAATTACCCTCTTATAATCTGAGGAATTCTGGTCCTTGCTGTATTTTGAATACCTCAGACTGCACGGGGAGTTTTATTTTGGCTGGTATATTTGGAAACTGCTAATAAACACCTACTTCCTGTTTTTCTTGCTACTGTGTATAACAAATTGTTAAAAAACTTGCTTTCCCGTTTCAGCCTCTTGCCTGATCAACCAGACCTGAACCATATTCTTGGTTAATCAACATCATATATCATTTGCCAGCAAATTTTCTCAGCTGTTAAAAGCAGGACTTTGTCTCTGGCTGTAACAAAAAGTGAGTAACTTTGAGCTGCAGGAAGGAGGAAGAAACCTTATACGAAGCCTCTGCTAGAGGCAAATAATGAGTGATATGGTTTTTAATTTGAAACCAAGTTTTATGCAAAGCTTCCTAAAATAACAGCATGTTTTCCTGTTGATGCTGGGGTTAATGGGAGTGCGGGGACGGTCATGGATGGGGAGGGTTTGCTTCATCCTGAGAAGCGATGCCAAGCTGTGCCCGCAGCCCAAACATCTGTTTGGGCAAAGATTTTAAGGTTAATATGGTATGGAGGATGTTTGTTTAGACAGGATGAATGCTTTTGTGAAATCTAATATTAGGCTCTATCGAGGTATGTCCGGTTGGCACCGGCTTCGGCGCTTCATGCACGAACAAACGTTAATTAGCAGGAAAAAGAAAAAGAGAATAATAATAAAAAAACCCCACATTTCCCACTTTGTCTCTGAAGTAACGCGGCGTGGCAGTGGGAATAGGTTAGTTCTAGCTGCTGAGAGGTCCTTTGGCTGTTGCCTTGTGCCAGTGTTATCAGTGTTTGTGTTGTGCTGGGGGTGTTTGTTTGCCGGCGGCCGTGGGCCGGTGCCCGCGCCGAGCGGGTGACTCACGGCCGGCTCGCCGGGGCAAAGGCTGTTTTCAGCACGTCCCTTGTACAAGCTCATTAAATCCATCGTTTTCACGGCACTAGCAGGAAGACATGCTGTCAGAAATTTCCCTGAAATTGTGCGTTCAGGCTGTTTTGAAGTCTAAGCCCTTGTTTTTAGAGTGTGCGCTGCTTTTAAACCCTGATGTTTTGAATATTCAAGCGTCTATTGTTCATGTTTAGATTGGATATTAGGAAAAATTTCTGCCCTGAAAGGGCTGTCAACCACTAGAACGGTCTGCCCAGGGCAGTCCCCATCCCTGGAGGATTTTGAAGCTGTGTAAATGTGGTGCTGAGGGACATGGTTTAGTGGTGGCCTTGGCAGTGCTGGGTTAATGGTTGGACTCAATAATCTTAAAGGTCTTTTCCAAACAACATGATTCTGTGATTCACCCTAGACTAACTCTCTGGGGGTAGCTGGCCCTGGGTGAGCAGCTCAAGCAGCTCATAGGGTTTTGGGCAGGTTGGGTGTTGTGTCATGTGGTGGAAGGATGGAGGGAAGGGGAAAGGCTTTGGCAAAGTGATGGTGGCTTCAGCTTGTGTCTCCTGGGCATTGCCATGTCCAACATTCCCACCACCATGGATTTAGGACAGGTACATGTGAGCTGCCTGGTGAGGACACCTGCTCTCCAGCCTCTCGGACTTCCCTCCTGGTTCCTGCTGATGGGATCTGACAGCATCCCAGCCAGCTGTGTGTTGGCAGAGACCTGAGGGATTCAGGGCTACAGAATCACAGACTCGTTTGGGTTGGGTGGAACCTTAAAGACCATCTAGTTCCAACCCCCCCCTCCATGGGCAAGGACACCTCCCACTAGATCAAGTTGCCCCAAGCCCCATCCAACCTGCCCTTGAACACTTCCAGGGATAGGGCTTTCACAGCCTCCCTAGGCAACCGGGACTAGTGTCTCACCATCCTCACAGGGAGGAATTTCTTCCTCATATCTAATCTAAATCTACCCTCTAAATCTACCCTAGCTCCTTTAGGTTCCCATTGCTGCAGGAAGAAGAAACCAAGTACATTGTGTTCTGGTAGCTTCTGTTTGACTCCATAAAGTGTCCCTGTGGTGGTAACACACCTCCAAGGTGACCACAGCTATCAAAGCAAAGCCCAGCCCTGAGGGTGCAAGGAACTGGTATGTTTCAAACCAACTGCAAAAGCATATCCTGCTTTCCAGTGATTCTGGGTCCTTGATGCCCAGGCTGCTTCTGCCATGGTGCTCCACAGAGGTGTCAAGGCAGCAGAGGCTGGCCATGCATGTGCTGGTGGGGTGGCTGGCTGTGTGTGCATCTTGGAGCATCTCAGTTCCTCATCTTCACAGATCTTTTACCTCATCCTTGTCTGCTTTTCTCTCAGTCCTTCTTCTTGTTCCCGGTTGCTTATTTGGAAGCACCATTAACTGCATTGTTTGGAAATGGCTGAGGCTGAAGAGTAAATGTGGAGTGAAAAAGGTCCAGAGGTGGTTGTAGAAGAAGGGAAGGCCCTTCCTTGCCAGGATGGAGCATCCTATGGCTGCTTCATCGAGGCAAATGAAAATGAACTGTCCAAGGAGAGTGCCAGGACTTGTCTGTCAACATTGTTTTTTTCTGCTCTGACGCTTCCCCTCCTGGTAATACCCACTGTCATGTCCCTGCACCATGGCCTCTTCTTGGTTGTCTATAACCATGAAGCCTTTAAAAGCAACAAAAAAAGGAGAGGGGGGGGGGGGAAAGGGAGTAGGTGGAAATCTCCATGAGGGAGGGAAAGGAAATCCACTTGTAGTTTTGGGCCATTGCGGCATGATTCTTTGGGTTGAACGTCTTCAAACATGACTCAGCCATCACTGTTTGAGTCATCCTGCAGTGGAGCAGGATGTGGGAAGAAAAAACAGGAGAGACCTCAGAAACCTCTGAATCAAACAGGTCTCTGGCAGCTCTGGGAGGGAGTTTGGGACAGAGGAGGACTCTGGGTTGCACAATGTCTTTGAAATGTGCTGGAAGGGCAATGGATGCTCCAGGGAAATGGGGCACCCCTCCCTTTCGACTGGTGGTCAACAGATATCTGATGGCTCTGGCAGCATCAGATGCATTAAGTTTTGCCAAAACATCCTTTCAGCTGTGCCAAAACATCCTTTTGGCTGTCCCTGCAGCACTTTATTCTTGACTCCCTGGAAGTGTCCAGGGCCAGGTTGGATGGGGCTTGGAGCAACCTGGTCTAGTGGGAGGTGTCCCTGCCCATGGCACGGGTTGGAACTAGATGATCTTTAAGGTCCCTTACACAAATCATCCTGTGATTCTGTCATTCTCTGACTTGCAGCATATGCAAGGGATCACAGCAGGAGGTGGATGAAAGCTTCTGTCCTTCACACCAGCTCCTCAGTGGCAGCCTGGAAAGCTCAGATCATCCAAATGCTGTATAAAAAAGCTGTTTTGTCCTGAAGGTCTGGCCTCCAGCATTACTCAGGTCACAGTCATGTTGGATGGAAAAGCAGTCTCCCATGGAAGGAAACTTGTTAGCTTATTTTACACACCCAAGGCATGGGGAGGTTAAATGAGGTACCTACAGACAAGCAGAGGGTCCAGGTGTCTTGCTGTTGACCCCAGATATCTGTATCACAGCCCCATTCTCATCACTTTTGGGCACCATTTTTCCCCTGGTAAAAGTCTGTGGGACCAGTGACAGCTTGGTGCCACAGAGCTGGGCATCAGAGAGGGCTTTGCAGCTCAGTCTCAACCCCGTGGTTTCTTTGTGCTTCTCCAGAAGGATGTGATTAAGACCTGACTGCGGGAACAAAGCACCTCACTTGACTATGCTAAACTTCATTAATGCCTTCAAAATTATAAAGGAAAAAAAAAAAAAAAAAGAGGAGGTAATCTGGAGAATGTTTGGTCGCGAGCCCGTTTGTGTTTTGAAATGACACAATGTGTGTGTTTTGTGATAGCTGCAACCACTTTGTGTGAAGATAAGAGATTTAACATAATGTCTTTTTTCTTTGCCGTCTTTTAGGGAAAAAAAAAAAAAAGGCCAACATACCATAGCTGAAAAACATAAACAAAGTGGCCTTTTATATCTCTGTCTTAAAACTTGGGCTGTTCCAAATGTGTTTTTACTGAATGGCTGGTGTCTGTTGGGATTTTTGTTGTTGGTTTTGTTTTGTTGTTGTTTTTTTTTTTTTTTTTTAAGTAGCAGAAATGTTGGTCCATTTTAAAATGGTTCCTTACAGCTTTCCAGATAAATAAATTAGAAGTTAGAGCTGGTTTAGTAGCCACTTCCTGCCATGAAGGCCAAACAGGATTCATTCCCTATTTTCTCTGTCACGCAAAGACCAGGCTGGGAGCACACAGGTTATGACTAGGAGAGTGTTTCAACCTCCTCTCTATTTAATTAGTCATATAATTAACACTTACTAAAAGGAGGTAATTTTTTTCTGAGCCCTTGTAAACTCTTAACCACTTCATTGAGTTATTGCTACTTTCAAAAAAGCTGCTGTAGAAAATGCTGGTGTTTTCCAGCCTCGGACAATTTTTTTCCCTACCAGCATGCAGGAATTGCACAGAGCAGATATAATCTGTACTAAAAAAAAAAAAAAGCCAATTATTCACTTTGTCTCTCCAAAGGCTACGGTTGGTTTATAACAGGTGAAAGACAAATAGTTTAAGTAAAGAATAGAAAAAAATAGTGGGGTAAAAAAGGTCTTAATAAGGTAGCAAGGAGGAAAAATTGAGACTCCTGGAAAACCTCCTGTGAAAAATGTCTATTTGTGAGATTTCTTGTTAGCACATAAGCCGTGGGTGTCCCTAAAGCTGTAACCACATCCCCTTCCCTCCCCCAGTACCATACCCCTGGACCTGGATGTTGTGCCAGGATCAGTCCTACGTGTGCAGGATCTGTCTCAGGAGAAAAAGCAGGCATCAATTTTTCCCCAGCTGCTTAGGCAGCTCCTGGCATAACCCAAATGGTTTCTTCCATGTCCAAAAACTAGCTGGTACGAGGTGCAGAGCCACTGCCAGATGCTTTCCCCTCCCAGCAGAAGGACAAGCGGGCAGCAGGCCCCAGAGGTGGGACAGGGCAGGGGGAGTGGGACGATGATCATGAGGCAAGGGTGGCCCTGCAGTTGGCTTGGATCAAAGCCTGGAAGCACTGGCACCAGCAGCCCTGTTTACCCACCAGCTGGTGGGGAACAGGCTCACTTGACATTTGCAACCGGGGCTGCCAGTCCCATCTGCCCTGGGGAAGGACAGACAGACCCTTCCCTGGACTGCTGGATGGAGCAGAGAGAGATAGGCTCCTCCTGCAGGGCTGTTCCGTGGTACTTGGGTCACAACAACCTCAGTCAATGCTCCAGGCCTGAGGAAGAGTGGCTGGAAAAGGACCTGGGGGTCTTGATCGACAGCAGCTGAATATGACCCACCGTATGCCAAGGTGGCCAGGAAGGTCACCAGCATCCTGGCTTGTGTCATCACTCGTGTGGCCAGCAGGACCAAGGCAGGGATTTTCCTCCTGTGCTGGGCACTGGTGAGGGGACACCTCAAATCCTGAGGTCAGTTCTGGGCCTGTCACAACAAGAAGGACATTGAGGGGCTGGAGTGTGTCCAGAGAAGGGCAACGGAGCTGGGGAAGGGGCTGGAGCACAAGTGTTAGGAGGAGCAGCTGAGGGAGCTGGGGGTGTTCACCCTGGAGAAAAGGAAGCTGAGGGGAGACCTTCTGGCTCTCTGCAACTGCCTGAGAGGAGGTTGGAGCCAGGGGGGTCGTTCTCTTCTCCCAAGGAGCAAATCACAGAACAAGAAGAAATGGCCTCAAGTTGTGCCAGGGGAGGTTTAGATTGGATAGTGTCCCTGAAAGAATTGTCAGGCCCTGACACAGTCTACCCAGGGAGGCAGTTGACTCATCATCCCTGGAGCTGTTTAAAAGCCATGTAAATGTGATGCTGAAGGACATGGTGTGGAGGACTGGCCTCCACAAAAGGTACGTCTCTCACACAAATTGATTGCAATACAGAGACATAAAAGTCAAAGGAAAGAAAAACAAACAAACCAACCCCAAAACCAAAGCGGCGACAACCCTGGGGGGAGGAGGTGTGGCTGGGATTTACACAAGGAAGGGCAGAGACCCCTGCCCCCCTTGCTATGTGTGCAGCCAGGACCCAGCCTTTGGCTGGACCATGGCAAAATTGTTACAGGAGCCACAGGTAGGAGCTGAGGACTGAACAGACAAAAGGCCAGACCAGCCTGCATGAGCATGTAAGTAGGACGGCCATTATGGATCATTATCGGTCATCGTCGGACATTGTCTTTGCTGCTGGAAGAAAAGACAGAGAAGAAAAGAAGATAGAAGGAAAAGGAATAGCACAGAATCAAAAAAAGCCTCTGGTGGCTGGGGTGGAACTCCAGCTATACTTGCTACTCCCTGCACTCCAGGACTGCTGCTATTCCCTGCTTCCTGCTTGCTTGCACTCCTGCCTCTTCTCGTGGAGCCTGCTCGCTGAGGAGCTGCATGAAAGGAGCTGAAGAAACGGAGAAGAGAGCTAGAGCACACTAAGAAACCTCGAAGAGCTGGAATCACCGCTTGCTCCCCAAAACCCTCCATTATCAGTGCTCCCAGGCCAGTGGGTGCAGCTCCAGCCGGTTGTAGCCGTTTGCCACAGTCACTGCCTGCCCAGGCCGAGGCAGCCGCCACGGGCCATGGTCAGCACCTGCCGGAGCCGCCTGGCCCAGCCACACTCGCCGAAAACTGCGCTCACTGAAAACCCTGCTCTTAAAGCCACAGACACCGCCAAACCTGCCAGTCCTTCTGAGTCGGTAAGAATCTTTCCTTTCTTTGAGTTCTTTTCCCCGGGCACAAGTAATCGGCCACATTCACACACGCACCTCGTCTGCCCCATACGGGAAACTCGCCGGGCACCCTACCCCCAACTATAATACTGTTTCTTTCTTTCTCTTTACCAAGTTACTCACCCCAAGTTTGTCTCCAATAACTACACTTGCATATCCTCTCCCCCCCACATACTCCCTCTGCTCTAAAACTATTGCAGTAAAGTGGTATTTTAAACACATAATCTCTGTGTTTGTGCTGGTGCACGCACGCATCTGGGCAGGGTTTGCGTTCTATAGACATACCCGGTGTAGCCAGCTGGTCCCAACCTAGGGACGGACCCACTGGGAAATTAAAACCAGCCAATTAGGGGCTATTCCTCCTCTAATTGAGGAGAAGAGAAGGTGCGATCCATGTCTCGACTCGAGTTTTCCAGCCCGCGTCGAACTCGGACCGCAACACATGGTTTAGCACTGAACACAGCAGATTTATATTAATAGTTGGACTTGATGATCTGGAAGGTCTTTTCCACCAAAATGATTATATGATTCTACTCTATTAAAAGGTCCGCCATGATGTGTGCCCTGCCCAGGCAATGCTGTGGGCACCACTGACCCCATCACTGAACTTCTCTTTGGTGACAATAACAGTTTTTCATGGGGAAAAGACATGTGGGGGCAGTGAAACTGTGATCCTCACTGTTAGTGCTATGCTTTGGCCTTGGAGAAGATGGTACTCATTTAGTTGACTTGTTGCTGTCTTTTTTCTCCCTGCTGCAAAGGGAATGTGTGCTTTATAATCTCTGCTTTGGTCCTGGTTTTCTTCAGTGACCTTTTTGTGTCTGGTTGCAATTGGTAAAATGAGGGCAGTGATCTTCAACAGCTTTTTGGCCTGTCTCCTTAAGGAAAACAGAGTTTTTCCATCACAGGCTCCATGTATGTGTGTGAGAGAGCAAAAGAAAGCAAGCCTACATGGGAAGGAACTTTGCTTTTAGAAACATGTGCTATTCCAGTTGCAGAAGGACTCCAAGGCTCTGTCAGAGCCCAGGGCCAGTTTGGAAACTCACAGTGTGAAATGATCTCTTGGTCAAATCGCTCATGTCTGGGCGAAAATGAAATAATGTGATGGGGATAAATTCTCCCCACTCCATTTTTTAAGGGGCAAAAAGTACTGCCTGCAGTGGTGGCTGGTTGGTCCCATGTCCTGCCAAGGAGAGTCTGGATTTTGGGGTGTAGTAGACACCCCAGAGGGACCACTCATTAGTGGGTGACAAACTGCATGTGTCCAGGACAGGGCTGAGAGTCCCTGCACACCTCTAGTGGGGTACCTGCCTTTCTCTGTCACTCCTGGAAACTGTCACCTCCGCTCTCACAGAACGTCATCAGTTGTATTTCCTTGCTCTCCTTGGAATGTGCTAAATAATCAAAAGAGCAGCTGACAAAATAAGTGAGGAAAGTGTGTTTTTCACAGAGACATTGCACAAAGGGCATGACGGGCCATTTGGGATGTGTCACTCTGCCCTTCAGGAACATTCACATTCATGGAGTGCCTGGCAGAGTGTTTCTTCCACCCTCCATGTGCGCAGACACCGTCCCTCCGTCCTTGGCTTTGTTTGGTGCTATCTGTCTGCTTTCCTAATTAGCCATGGTCCTGCTACCTCTCCTAGCAGACATGATGCAAAATAAATGACCTGAGAATTCCCCTCAGAACATGGCTCATTAGTGACGGACCAAACACCGGGAAAAGCAGGAGAAGGGCTGGTCAGAGCCCGTCAAGGAGTTGAGCTAAATGATCTACCAGCTTCTTTCCCTTCCCATGGTGCAGGGCTGTAGTCCGGGCTGCACCCCAAAGGTGCTCTGGCTCACACCCTACAGCCACGCAGCTCCGAGTGCGGCCGGGCTCTCTCTGAGTCCACACGCCCTTCCCAGTTATTCCATGAACATATGGCTCTGGCAGTTGTCAAAAATGTTGGACAGAGGCTTTGTGGTCGTCTTGATCTCTCCCATCTGGTCATCCGATCGCTTTGTTTGCTGGACGCCGATCCCTCCGCTCGCTCTGGAGATAATTTGAGTAATGCTTCCCTTGTTTTTTTTCCTTCTGCTGCCTTGGTTTTTCTCCCTGCTAGGAAGTGCAATCTTCTCCTCCTTGGCTTCAGGGATAAAAATGGTATGGCTTGACCCTGGCTGTCTGGAGAGATTTGTTTAGTCTTTCCTGTACTGCAGAGCACTGTGTGCAAACCCCCCCAAGTTCAGTGGGGTGGTTTGCAATGAGGTACCCGAAGAGATGTGAATCAGGGTCTCACCTGGAGGCTTTTGTATTCATCAAGATGAGATGTAGCTGTAGGTCTGTACCTTTCTTTTTTCCTCAAATCACTGTAAGCTGTGAGCCTGTCTCTTCATCCTCAAGGCACCCAGCACCTTACGCTGGCTGGAGAAGAGACGAGGTGTCCCTGGGGGTCCTGTCCATTGCAATGCCTCTCTCCTTATTATCAGGCCTCAGTCCTTCCTCACGCGGCTCTGGCTGAACCCTGGTGAACTTCCCCTGCATCCCCTTCCCTGCTGGTGCATTTGCAGCCGTGAACTTCCCGTGCCCGACCCGAGAGTGTCTCCAAGAGGTGTGATTCAAGTTGTGGCGGGAACGGCTGCAGCCGGAGGAAGGAGATTGCTGACCCACCCCTGGCTCCTGCTCAACCTTCCTAATTAAGGCAGGAATGTCTCTGGAGGCGAGGGCTCCCAGCTCAACTGCACTGTGGGCCACTTGGCTTTCCTCTGCAAGCGCTTCCTTCACAAGCCATCTGCACGGGTCACTCCGGGCAAGGCACACCATGTGCCCTGACACATCAGCAGGTTTTGTCACAGCAGCGGTGGTGGTGGGGCCAGGCAGAGGTCCTGTGGACCGGGAGGAAGTGGAGGATGATGCACAGAGCAGGGAAGGCCTTTAGTGTGTCTTGGTACCACTGCTGTTGCTGTTCCTACCTTGCCATGGGGTGATGCTCCTCTTCCCTTGGTGCAGGCAACTCGCCCTTCCATGCCACGGATCTTTTGGGGTCGTTCAGCACGTCTTTGCCACCCAGTGCATGTTTCTAGGTGTGAATCTGGGAGGTGTCCCTGCCCATGCAGGGGGGTTGGAACTACATGACCTTTAAGATCCCTTCCACCCAAACCATTCTGTTATTCTATGATTCAAACTCTGCTTGCTGCTGCATGATAAGGAGGGAAGACCAGGCCTCACAAATGAGGGTGGCTTTTTTCTTGGGGACTGTGGAGTCCATCCCTCCCAGAGCTTTACAGGTCCCTTAAAAAATCTTTTTTTGGCTTTCTGTCTTCACTGGGCTGTGCAAGGTGGTATAATGCAATGTGAGGGTGGTGAAATAATGGCCCAGGTTGCCCAGAGAAGCTGTGGCTGCCCCATCCCTGGAAGTGTTCAAGGGCAGGTTGGATGGGGCTTGGAGCAACCTGGTCTAGTGGGAGGTGTCCCTGCCTATGGCAGGGGGCTGGAAGTAGATGATCTGTAAGGTCCATCCCAAACCAAACCAGTCTGTGATTCTATGAAACCCATGTGGGCAGGGGTTCAGCCCTTTGTTGTGGTGCCTGGAGGCACTGTTTGGACCCCATTGTGGTGCCTGTGGGTCACCTGGGGCTCTCTGCACCCTGTAAAATAGGGCAGGTCCCAGCTTCAAAGCCTGTCACCCTCGCAAAGCCGCCGGTGCCGCTCGAGTCAATGGGGCTCCACGCTGGAGTAAGGCAAACAGGATTTAACCTTTGCCATGGCTTGTCCTGGCCAAGAGCTATTGTTAACAAACTTGGACCCTGTCCATTTGGCCTGGGCATTTATATGAGCAGAGACTAAATAATCTGACATTTGAAATAAGTTAATATTTACAAACTCCGGGTCTGCTCCTGCTTCCACTGCAGTGGAAGGAAAGGGTTTTTGCCATGGGCTTCACCTTCAGAGAAGCAGAGCTCTGCAGCAGAAAGGGTTGCAAACTAGAGCAGTGCAGCTAAAAATCCCCTAAGCAGATTTTACACCCTGCCCTGCAAATACAATGGCAGGTACTGTTACAGCGTGGCCTAAAAAAACTCAACACACTGAAAATATCCCCTTTACACCTCCATGCAGGTCTGTGGCATTTCTTTATTTGCCTTATTATTTTTGCCTAATAATTTAAGCTGACACCTCCATGGTGGCATTTAGAAAACATCAGAAAAACTTCTAAAAAATGGCCCCCCATTTTCTTCCAGAGCCACCTTTTCCTAAGAGGATTTTTAGAGAATAGAATTTTATGTACAGTCCTTTACCCTTACGTACAGTCAACTTTACAGTGCTTCCACTCCTCCAAGGACACAGGCACGTGCTTGACTCTAAGTACCCAATAATCCTGTTCACTTGGTGAATGTTTGAATGCTTCCAGCTCAGTATGGATGTGGGCTTGGCAGCCCCGGGGCCCAGGCTCACAATAAATAACTTCATTGATGGATCAAGCCAATGCCTAAGGATAACTCTGAGCTATCACGGAAGTCGGAGCTGGAAAACACCAGTAGGTTCCTCCAGCCTGTCTCCTTGCCAGTGCAGTGCTCTTCATTACTTCTCATCAGAAAGGAGATCCAGTTCCCTGGATATTTCGTTTAGCTTGGACACATCTGCTAAGCTCTGCAGATTTCAGTCCAAAAAAAGAGTTATTTATTCAGTTATATTTTCGGAACTTTTTGCCAGAGTGTCCTTTATTATTTTTTTTTCCTGTGCTTCAAAGATGTCTATTTAAGAATTTTTTGCATTTTTGCTCTGCACCTGTAGTGCAGAGCCCTGCATGTTTATTTTAAGGCAAAAGGTGCAGTGATGAATGTCTCATTAGCACCACTTTAATCACCTAATTTTGGAAGGAAGCTGCCAAGCTCTGGGCTGGAGCATTGTGAGAAGGCATTTCAAGGGATTTTATTTGTCTTGGAGTTTCCTTGGCAGGGGCCAGTTGCAAGACTTGGTAGCTGAGTGGGTAATGGAATTATAATTCCAAAATTATCCATTGGAACTGCCAGGTAAGCACATGCACAGATAGCAGGGCTGTTTCCACGTGCAGACACAGCAAAATTTAGTTCCTTCTGTGACACCCTGTCCTTGCTGCCCAGGGTTGTGTGTTGGGTGGAAGTGGTGGTTTCTTCCATGCCTCATGGGGTGTGAGATCCTGTAGGCTGGTTACAATGGGTGAGAGAGGTAGAGGAGCTCAGCATCACACAGTGAGGACAGGAGCTGGGCACTGAGCTGGGGTGCAGCAGAACCTCTGCGAAAACCTGGTGGACTTTGGGAAGCAGTCTGGTGTCTCCTGTGCAGAGCTTTCTGCTGCTCCTCAGCCTTAGAGGAAGAAACACGGGGCAGGGTGAGCTTCCCCTCTGCAGTAGGAAGGGGTCTTTGCAAGGGGTGGAGAGGACAGAACATGGGGCTGGTGTGTACAAGAGAGGAGAGAAAGCCTAAACTACATGCCCAGAAAACAGCAAATAATTCAGTTGAATGAGGAGCAGGGTGGTGACTATTGGGGTTTCAGAGAATGCCACACAAAAAGCATCCTAATGCTGGATTGAAGAGTGGTTTTGCACACAGGAAGGAGGTTGACTCAAGGGAAACACAGGACAGGAGTTTGTGGTGTAAAAACTGTGTCCTGTGCTGAGATATAGAATGAGCTGCACTATTTATAAGCTTTTTTTTTCTTTTTAGTTGTAATTTTAGAACAGAGTTCCAGATGCCACTAAATTAATATTGCTGCTCAGCATCTTGGGTGGTGTTAGCAGGGTTAATGGACAGACAATAAATTTTAGATGGACACAGGTGCAAAAGCAGCTTTGATAAGCACCACCCATGAGGTAGAAGGTAGAGGTGAAAGCAAAAAACTAATTCCTTGAATGTGTTGCTTTGCCTCTGTCCACACAAGCAGAGCAGAAGTAGTGAAGCACTTGGGTAGTTTAAAAGTTACAGAAAATTAAATCTTCCTTGGTTGTTTTGTAGGGCTTAATAGGAAACTCCCTGACCAGTGGTGAAGACACTGATTTGAGGACTCAAAGCTGAGCTCTGTAAAGACCGTTGTGACTCGATGCCCTCTGCAGACACCCTTCCACTGCTGAGAAGCAGAAAGATGAGGCAGATCCACTGGCGGGTCCATCAGGAGAGAGATTTGAGCCAAGTAAGGGCCTAGTGGGGATGAGGAGGACTGTTCAACATGAGCGGGTTCCTGCAAAGTATTGGATGGAGCAAAATGGTGAGGAGAGGCACGCCAAAATGCGTGTGGTGCATGGAGACACACTGGGACTCTCTGACATGGGGTGCTCAGAGATGGCAGGTAAACCTGAGACACCTGGCTGGTGGCCAAGAGGCTCTGTGCTCTGAGGGTGAGATACAGGCCAATAACAACCCCCCTCTCAGCAACCTTGCCTGGAATAATGTCCATGCACATTGACACTGGATCATTGTGACCACTGAAGAATCATTTGATAGCTTGATAATGATAATTTAGAACCATAGAATTGTCTGGACTGGAAAGGACCCCCCAAAGGCCATCTTGTCCAACCCCCCTGCAGTGAGCAGGAACATCTTCCACTAGACCAGGTTGCTCAGAGCCCAGTCCAACCTGACCTGGAATGTTTCTGGGGATGGGGCATCTCCCACCTCTCTGGGCAACCTAGGAAAGTGTTTCACCACCCTCATCGTAACAAATTTCTTCCTTATATTTAATCTGAATCTGCCTTTTTTCAGTTTAAAACCATCACCCCTTGTCCTATCAGTACAGACCCTGCTAAAAAGTCTGTTCCCATCTTTCTTTTAGGCCCCTTAAGTACTGAAGAGGCCCCAGTAAGGTCTCCCCAGAGCCCTCTCTTCTCCAGGCTGAAAAACCCCAAATTGTTTCCAAGTTAACATTTTTCAAATCTCAGGTAAATCAGAGGTTAATTTCGCAGGCTGGTACTGCACCACAGGTGAACTGAAAAGCTCCTACTTTTTTAAACATGAACCAACTCCTGGTGAGGGTTGACACAATTCCTTATCCTTTTTATGGTCACTGAACTATGCCTTTTGCAGCTCCTAACAATGTGAGAGTGGTTGCAGACCTCTAGTATTTGTAACCCCGGGGGCTTGGCATGGGGCAATGCCCATGTCAGGAGGGTTGGACTGTGCCAAGACAGTTATATGCAAAAGCTGTTCCAACAAGAAGAAGTCCTAACAAGGACAGCCAAGGACTGCAAGGAGTTTGATTGGTAAGAGAGCCTCCACAGATGTGTGAATTATTTAGGTCTAGGTCTTGTTTCCAAAAGCTTTGAAGGCACCCAGCTGCCTACAGCTAAAGCAGTGGTTGGTTTTTGGGAGTGTAACTGGTATTTTGGGTAGGGACAAACTGATGTAAAGAATTCATGGATATCTCTGGAAAAAGGAAATGCTGACCTTATTTTATTGTACTGGAAAGTCACATGTGCTAATTATTCTTTGAGTGAGCTGACAAACACAATGTTATTTATGGGACATAGAATCTGTATTTATTAGCTGTTTAAGCCTAGCAAAAAATGAAAAGTAATAACAGTCCACAAGTTCCCAGCAATGGAGTTAGCACATGAGATCAGCTTTATGCTTTCTGCCTTTGCCCATCCTCCTGGTTCTTTGTAGTGTTGTTAGTTGATTCAAGAAGGGAGAAAGTGGAGCTGCATAAAGCTGGTAGAAAGAATCACAGTATCACAGATTCACAGAATTACCTTGGTTGGAAAAAACCACAAAGGGCCACAAAGATGATTACAGGGCTGGAGCACCTCTTCTATGAAGACAGGCTGAGAGAGTTGGGGCTGTTCAGCCTGGAGAAGAGAAGGCTCCAAGGAGACCTTAGAGCACCTTCCAGTGCCTGAAGGGGCTCCAGGAAAGCTGGGGAGGGACTTTGGACAAGGGCAGGGAGTGATGGGACAAGGGGGAATGGATTAGAACTGGAAGAAGGGAGATTTAGGTTAGACATCAGGAAGAAATTCTTTGCTGTGAGGGTGGTGAGACACTGGCCCAGGTTGCCCAGAGAAGCTGTGGCTGCCCCATCCCTGGAAGTGTTCAAGGGCAGGTTGGATGGGGCTTGGAGCAACCTGGTCTAGTGGGAGGTGTCCCTGCCCATGCAGGGGGGTTGGAACTAGATGATCTTTAAGGTCCCTTCCAAACGAAACCATTCGATGATGAAGACAATTCTAAGTTGTAGGAAGAGTTGAGATTTATAGTCATTAAAAAATTCTCTATATTATCAAAGAGTTTGAAAAAACCAGATGAGCTTGGTTAACAGAAACCTTTCCTTGTAATCTGTGTGATTATCTATCTGCTCTGTTGTCTGAATGTTCCAACACCATCACACTTCTAAATTTAACCAAAAATAATTCTAAGCCTTATCTAAGATGACTACATTCAAAAGCAGTGAAAACCTTAATGCTAACAACATATTTTTTTGTTCTCTAAATTCCTGCCCTTAATTTAATATAATACACTGCTGTTTTAAAGTGATATTAATATTCTTTTCAAAGTGTTTGGGACTTTTACATAATTTAAAAAATATTTGCAGCTGTTTTGAATGTATCTGCAAGTACTGATAGACAAAAGGCATGGATATCCATAAGAACGTTGTCATAATGCATTCCATATTAACGTAAGCAAAAAAGAATGTTTGCTCAGGAATACCAAAAAAGGTGATTGGAAGACCCACTTCTATGGCCTTAACATCTTCCTGCTAAACAAGTTACACTCCTTCTTTTTTTGCTGCATTCTTACTTAATTGGTTACTTGCATCTGCCTTTTAGAATTAGCAGCTTTTTTGCATTTGGATCATCCATAGAGCTGAGCTTGGGCCATTTGTTTTAGATTTCCAGAAATGATTTATTTGTACTGTAATGGGATGGAATCATACAGTGTTTCCCATTTGTTTTCAGACTTAGTTCAGAGTATAGTTTAAGCTCTCATAGTCTATCTGGGAGTGCTGATCCCACTCTCATGTCCAAGGCTCACAAATCTTTTCTTTCCCGCTGTTCGCACCTTTTTCTCACTGCATAAAAATCAAGGTCCCAAGGTCAATATTACATTAGAGGAAAAAGGGGAGAGATTATCCCAGAGAATGAAAGATTTTCCTCCTGGCTAAGTCACTAAAGGATGGTGCATTTGTGTGTATGTGTGGGTAAGTGATGTGGTACAGAGCAGGGCAAAATGCTTCTAGGGTAACTTTCCTTTCATCTCCTTCCCTTGCTTCACTTTAGAAGTCCTGATGGATGATGCATATTATAGAATCCCAGACTGGTTTGGTTTGGAAAGGACCTTAAAGATCATCTGGTTCCAACCCCCCTGCATGGGCAGGGACACCTCCCACTAGACCAGGTTGCTCCAAGCCCCATCCAACCTGCCCTTGAACACTTCCAGGGATGGGGCAGCCACAGCTTCTCTGGGCAACCTGGGCCAGGGTCTCACCACCCTCACAGCAAAGAATTTCTTCCTCATATCCAATAAAAATCTCTCCTCCTTCTGCTTGAAACCATTCCCTCTTGACCTATCACTCCATGTCCAAAGTCCCTCCCCAGCTTTCCTGTAGCCCCTTCAGGTACTGGAAGGTGCTCTAAAGTCTCCCTGGGGTCTTATCTTCTCCAGGCTAAAGCATATATGTTGTGCATATGTACAGCAGGAGAACCTCTTTGGAAGGGGATACCCACTTAAGTTACTTTATTTTCCATTCATTTCTAGTACTGGAATGCTCTATGGATGTAGAAGATAGCAGGTTTTTCCTACAATAACTGACAATTGCAGAAACTTTGAAAAAAAAAGGATGGATGGGACCTCACGCAGATGTCTTGTCATCCCCTCTTCCCACTGTAGGACTGGCTATAAAAGAAGACTTCCGTTCCTTTTCATCTGCTGTTCTTCCAGTTTTTAAGTTTTGAAAAAAAACAACCAAACAACCAACAATGTTGGGAAAACAAGGGAAGCAACAATTTTTTATGACACCCTGAAAGTTGCTCATGGCTGAGCTTGAGGTTCCTTCTGTGTCCACGGTGCTTTGTGGCAATTTTGATCAGTTCTAGCACTGATCTGGGCTTATAATGAATGGGCTGCCCCTCTCCCCGTGATAATAGGACATGAGAGCATCAAAACTTTGAAGTGCAGGAGGCAGCTGAAAAGAAAACAATAAACTATGTATATGAGAGTAGCTTGTTGCTTGGTGATTAAGAGATGAGGACCCCACAGGTCAGCTCCCTATAGGTACAAACAGATGTTTGCACTGTTTCACAGCTGCTAAATATGATATAAATCCAAAGAATTTCTCATGTTTTTATAAAGTAAAAAAAAAATACCCAGACAGCAAATTTTTGGTCATTCAGATACTCTTACCAAATGACATCTGGTTTCTGTACTGCTTATTTAAGCAATCCTTAAAAAAATGTTTGCCAAGGGGAATAACTCAAACCTTTTAGTTCTTCACCATATATAACTGTACAGTTTAGATTACAGTGTAGCATGCAGAGTTTATTATAAGCAATGCAGTTCTTCATTTCTTAGCTAGCGAGTATTACTTTAAAGAAAATAGGATAAATATTATGTAATTAGTTCAGGGAAATTCATGTATAGTTACATTTCAGAGTACCCTGGTTTCAGATCCAAACGATGACAAAGAAAATGAATTGTTTCCATATGTTAGGAGATAGCCTGACAGTTACGAGCAGAGTTAAGGCATAAAAATGCAATGGGGCTCCCATTAAATGGAAAGAAACAAAAGCAGTAGGTGGAGAATTGTGAGGTGAAGGTGCTCTGAAGGCACCAGGGCTGCCATCAGGACCAAAAGAGAAGGAGGAATGGGTGGTTTTGCAAGCAGGAGATTGACAGGTCTTGTGCTTTGATTTTCTAAGATCTAATGAGTTGTGAATTTCAACTGAAGCTGCTGCTTCATGAGGCATTCATGAGGTCCTTCTGGATTCTGAGGTCTAAGAAGGGGTTGTGTCCATGCTGATGGCCTTTCTTCAAGGCATGCATTAATGAACCTGCCGCTCCTACCTGGCCACCTACTATCACAAAGTGTATGGGAACTTAATACCCTCAAGACCTCCATCCCTCTGCCAAAATTGGTTGACATTGGCTAATGGGCTCAAAAATTATTTTCTTTGGGACTGAGAGGGGACAGACAGACTCACTCTTAGGGAACATAATTGCCTACATCTCATGGCTGTTGGAAGCCAAGCTGAAAATCTCAGTATTTAGCTTATCATATAAATTATATATGCATGTATTTTACCAAGAAAGATTTATTGCCTTCAATATCCAGGCATTTTATGCTTTGAAGTAATGCATACTTTGCTCCAACAAATACTTACACTTTCAAGTCTCTCCATGTACTGTGGGTTCAATAAGACTGCTCGTTTTGAGTAAAGAGAAGTCCCAAAGAACAGAAGGACCATAACTAGTGTATGATCTAGGTGTTTTCTGTATGGTCTCTTCTGCCTTTGGGACTTCACTGTTTTACAGGATTAAGGCTGTAATGGGTGCATTGCCCATGAGGACCTTTGGGTGCAGGTCATTGCCCTATTCAATGGTCTCAGCTGGTGCGACCCAGTGACTTCCACTAGTTTTGAATTGGTGGATATGCAACCTTTTCCAGTTATTTTGAATCTAATAGGCATGCTTTTCTTTATTTCTTTTCACAGGCCTGCCTGTTTGTCTGCAGATGGAAATTTGCATGTCCACAGCAACCATAATATTCAATTTCTCTGTATCTGAGGTCTTCCTTGAGGTGCCTGCTAATCAACAGCTTTCTTCTGTCTCTTTGTCGAGCAATTCCAGTTTAACAATTATAATGAATCATCCATTTTGTATATATCTCAATGACTGCTTGGGCTTATTTTCACATGAATACACACATCCCATAGTACTGCTTGATAGCTAGAAGCAAAATGTGGTCGTGTGTTCTGCAGTAATGACATGATTGCATTTTTTTGTCTGTATTTTTTTTCTCTTCTGGCTTTGGTCTATCGCCACCATTGTGACATGCACTGGACTAATTGCCCATCAGATGACAGGAAAACGTGCAAGTCCTTGAAAGAGGAAGCTGGCTTATACACACGAGAATGGAGCAAGCAGTGAGTTTATTCTCCTTTCTAACCTTCTGCAAGAGTACATGCTATATTACAAACCTTTTTTTTAGGGGAGCTGGGGCTATTTATTTTGTTCCACACTTGAGCAGGTCTCTGGGATGCTGCTCCCGGGCAGAAATGCCAAACAATTCTGCAGTGCAAGCATTGCTGCAGTTATAATTAGTGGTAATAGCATTATTGTGGTAGCAATCATAAGAAATATTAATAGTGGGACTCTGGTTTAATTATGACAGTCCTCATGCATGTGGTGGCTTTACCTTTCCCTTTTCTGAAGCTCTTGCAGCTTGCTTTCATTTCATTTCATTGCCATTGGGGTATTGCCCAAACTGGTACATTTGCTGGGTATTTTCCTGCCACATAAACAGAAAAGCCCCAGTGGTTAATTTGTATTATTCTTCTCTGCTCTTTCTGTAGCCAAAACATAGATTTGCTCCTCCTGCCGCGGTCTCACAACTTCCTGTTTAGTAGGAAACTTGATTAACTTGTTGGCTCCATTGGTTTTGAAGGTCTTGCTTTTATTAGGAAGAAAATTGTTTGTTCTGCTTGCACAAGATTTTGCTAGGAGGAATTGTTCACAGTCAGGTGCTTCAGACACAGCTTTTAACTCGAGTTAGCTAAGAGCAAACTACCATGAGTGCGATTCCTGAAGAAGACACCATGCTTCAACATTTCCATGGGTGTTACCAAGGTGAGATAAACCTGGTTTGCAACTGGATGTGGTCACTTGGGGGGCACCAGGTTTTGCTCAAGTTTCTGGAAAGGTATAAGCATGTTGCAAAAAGTGAACACTGAGGATTTTTTGGTCTGATTTAAATACTCAGACTAATTTTCACAGGTGGAGAGAAATTAATCATAGAATCACAGGATGGCTCAGGTTGGAAATGACCTTAAAGATCATCAGGTTCCAACCTCCCTGCTATGAGCAGGGACACCTCCCACTAGACGAGGCTGCAAAAAACCTTATTCAACCTGGCCTTGAACACCTCCAGGGAGGGGGCAGCCCTCCCTGGGCAACCTATTCCAGCACCTTACTACCCTCATGGTGAAGAATTTCTTCCTGATGTCTAACCTAAATCCCTCTCAGTTTAAAACCATGACCCCTTGTCCTATCACTGCTCTCTCTGGTGAAAAGCCCCTCTCTCACAGTTGTGTCTCTTTTGACCCTGTGGAGATCCAGCCAAGGGTCTGGAGGGGTTTGATAATTTTGTTTTCACTCTTAGTTTTCTTTTCTGCCTGGTGTGTAGTGCTGTGCTCTGGCAAGAGGCTGGGGGTACAGACCGTGTTTGGCTCAGAGGAGGAAACCAAAGGCTTTGCACTTCTTGAGAGCAGGTCAGGTTCCCCACGCTTCAAACCAGAGACCCACATTTGATGGAGGAATTTTTTCTACATTTGGTAGGTCTTGAGAACATTTTAACTTAAAGTCATATTGTCGTCATATAAGAAAAAGTTATTATTTTAGGCGTCCCTGGAAGGTTCTGGTTATTTTTCTTTTTTAACTCTTTTGCTGTTTGGGTATGCTAGACTTCTGCTACAAAACCCCAGAAGTGGAATAAAGATCGTTTCAGGTGAGGCTTAGATCCATGTATAATAATAATAGACTCAATAACAACTTCATAAATCAACACAATATTATCCTTCCTGTAAGAAATGCAGCATATTTGTGATGGGGCAATGTGCTTCCATGCATTCAGTGGTGTGGTCTCTGTAACCCCTGGGCATCCAGGGGTAGGTAAGTACCAGTTCTGTGTATGTTACAGGAAAGTGTAAAACTTTCAAAATTAAAGTTTTTTTAAAATAAAAACTGTATCAACCTTCCAGTACCTGAAGGGGCTACGGAAAAGCTGGGGAGGGACTTCTGATGAGGGCAGGGAGTGACAGGATGAGGGGGAACAGTTTTAAGGTGAAAGTGGGGAGATTTAGATGAGATATGAGGAAGAAATTATTTGCTATGATGGTAGTGAGACCCTGGCCCAGGCTGCCCAGAGAAGCTGTGGCTGCCCCATCCCTGGAAGTGTTGAAGGGCAGGTTGGATGGGGCTTGGAGCAACCTGGTCTGGTGGGAGGTGTCCCTGCCCTGCAGGGGAGTTGGAACTAGATGGTCTTTAAGGTCCCTCCCAACCCAAACCATTCTATATTTCTATGAAAATCAGGCAGAGTTACGAATTTAGCAGAAAGCTCTTACATTGATCTGCTTATGTTTGCAAATATTTCTGTATGAATAAACATCTCGGGAGAAATCAGCTCTAAATAAACAAATACTGCAGCAAAGGAGAAATACCCTGACTAGGTGTACCCCAGCAATTGGGCTTCTCTGGATGAAACATGTTACAGATCTTCTCTAAACCAAGCAATGACAGGTGTTAACAACAAGCTATCTTTTCTGAACCATCCTCACAGTAATCTGAAAAGGTGGATAGGGGAATATCTCCAGCTCTTCTATGTCCAAACTCAAATTAGCATGAACATCCCCAGTGCTTGTCAGGAAGTGTTGCTCTCACCAATGCTCTGTAGTCAGGCTACTGTGTGGTGTAAACACTTAACATGATGGAATATGTCTGCTAGTTGCAGACTGAGCTTGACATTTTTGCTTAATTCACCATAGCCATGTGAGGGGAGCACATGCTTCAGACAAATTCCACGGTTGTTGTTCTTGCTCTGCACTGTTGCAGAGGCAGCACTTCTAATTAAAGACTATCTCCACATTTGGCTTGGCAGCCAAAATAAACTTGTAGGAGTCGCATGCTGGATAGCTTTTATCTCCACTGTGGTGGTGGGCTGGCTTTCCAGCAAGTGAAATCACAAACGCACATGGAGACCAAAGACACAACCACTTGAGTGGGGTGATGTTCAGTTACCGTTAACATCGTGTTGGAAAGCCCCACCCAGTGAGGCTCCTTCTATAGATGACTCTCCAGTAATATTGAGAGGGAAAAGGTTTCAGCCTGAAGAAAGCTTGAGAGCTGGGGTATGTAAGAGAGTGGACAGAAGGAGCGTATTTGTGGAAAAGCTGTGGAGGAGTGACATAAAGGAGTCTTGTGTATAGAGCTCGAGGGTCCTGTGTCCCAAAGCAGTAGACCAGCTTGTTTTCTAGAATAATAAAATCACAATTCCACAACTGGTTTGGGTTGGAAGGGACCTTAAACATCATCTAGTTCCAAACCCCCTGCCATGGACAGGGACACCTCCCACTAGACCAGGTTGCTTCAAGCTCCATCCAGCCTGGCCTTGAACACTTCCCAGGATGGGGCAGTCACAGGTTCTCTGGGCAACCTGGGCCAGTGTCTCACCACCCTCACAGCAAAGAATTTCTTCCTCATATCTCATCTAAATCTCCCCTCTTTCAGCTTAAAACTGTTTCCCCTCATTCTGTCACTCCCTGCCCTTGTAAAAAGTCCCTCCCCAGCTTTCCTGGAGCCCCTTCAGGCACTGGAAGGTGCTCTAAGGTCTCCCTGGAGCCTTCTCTTCTCCAGGCTGAACAACCCCCCCTCTCTCAGCCTGTTTCTGGACCTCTCAGCTCAGCTTGACCAAACTGAGACATGGAGGGTGCCCACATGGCTGACCATGCTGCATGCTACATCTCTTCAGCTAAAGGTGGTTTCTGTACCACGACTTGCAGGGGACAGCTGCATTGGGACTGGCTTTTCAAGAGTGTCTTAGAGGGAGCTATAAATGTGGCACTGAAATCAAGGACCAGAGCTCCTACTCTACACCTGCTTTGATTTTTGCTAACCCATGGAGTTAAGCACAAAGGGAAAGACAAGCTTTTGTCGGGTGAAAAAAACTTGGAGAGGAAAATGTAGCTTTGGATGGTGAAAATGAAGACCAATGGGGTTCCTAGGCCTCCTGACTAACTGTCAGAAGAAACAAAACCCCCGAGCAGCCCAGCATAGCTTGAAATGTGGTCCTAATGCTGTTTTATGTGGGGGGCTTCGTTATTTCTCTGTCACCAGAACCGATTGCAGTGACACCTCTGGAGCTGGGCAGACCTCACCCTGTGCTGAATTCCTTTCCGCTGAGGCGTGCCAGCAGCCCACCCCACGCTCCAGATGTTGCTGCTCTCTGAGAAACGAGAGCTGAACAAACCAGGCTCACCCTTTCCTCCTGGGGTGAACCCAAAGACGGTCAGATATGGAAAATTGCTGCTCAGTACCATGAACAATGTCCTTGGTCAAAGAGCTGTGCCAGCACTTTGTCTTAATAGAAGAGAAAGCCAAGACGCATGGTGCAAAAATCCAAGCTGGCAGCAGGCAGTGACTTGAACGTACATCGAAAACTATCCATGAAAGAGCACACTTAAACCAAGAGAAGAAGCCCGGAGGTATATTTAGACAGACTGAAAAAGAGCAAGAACAGGGGGCAGGGGGGTGGGAGGGAGGGGGGAAAGAAAAAGTTTATGTGTGGCTTTAATAGGTTACATTTTTCCCACTCTGTATTTCGCTTGGGTTTGTTTTATTGGCTTATCATGAGCACATGCACCACAAAAACACACACATGCACAGAGCTGCAGAAAAAATCTCTTGTTTTGCACACATGGTGACCAGTTTTACCATTGCCCTGAAGTGCTGGAACTGTGCTCCTAGATGCTTTTGGCCATCATTGAGGGTTTGGGCAGAGGTGGGTGTTGGAAAGACCCTGGGTGTTTGAGTGCACAACCCTATGTGCTCACAATATTGCTGCTTTTGCCAAGCTAAGCGGCTCTACTGCTGGCTCGTTGTCATCTTCTCTGCTTCATTTTCCTCCTCCTCCCACCCTTCACAAGTCAGGAGACTTTCTTCCTTACGAGAGCATGAAAAGCCAGGAATCACAACGTTCCCCCTTTGCTGGGGTAGGGTGACACAGGACTGATGCAGTGACTTCCCGAAAATCATGCTGGGAAAATGTGTCTAAGCCAAGACGTGCACCCGGGATCTCATGTCCTGTTCCTCCAGAACCACATCCTGACATGCTGGGCCCTCTCACCACCACTCTGCCAAGTCCCACTGCAGGTCCCAGCAGAGCTGGAGGCACTCAAACGCTGCTCTCGGCCAGGCTGGCAAGTGTTCTTGGCACCCTTCTTGGTAGGGAAGTCATCTGACATTGAAATAAATGGACTCCTCATTACTGGGATGGTGACCAAGACTGGAAGGGAGTTTAGGGGACATCAGTCTGGATCCAGGCATTGTGTCTTCGGGTGTGATACCCTGCAGACATGGAGTGACAACTTGTCTCCATGAAGAGTCTCATCAGTCTCATCAGCTACCAGGGCTTGATTTTTGGTGAGCTGCTACTCAGTGGAAGGCACTGGAATTTGGCCTGGAATAACCTTCCTGCCTCCAATTCCTTCCTCCCTGAAGCTGCAGGAGCCTTTCTGCACCCTTACCCTGCATGGTCAAGCCCAGGCCCCAGGAGATCAGCTCCGTGCTCATCCTGAGCTCAGCACCAGCCCATAAATCTCACTGCTGGATCCAGGCAGTGAAATGTGAACAAAGGAAACCACCATGCAGTGGGGAGGTAGGGTGGGGAATTGCTCTGGCACCCTCCTTGCTCGGAAAGAAGTGAGAAAACATGGCTTTGTGTTGCTGTTGTTGTAGTTGTTGGTTTATGGTTTCCACAGATGCTTCCAATAAAAGAATTGTGAAGCTATTCCCATTGGTGGCCTGTCCTCTACCCACAATAGTGACAGAGAAGATTGCTGGATTTCTATCAGCAGAACAATTTGAGTGTGGACTCTGCTGCTGCAAATTTTAGGAAGTTCACCATTTGCTGCTTGCCAAAGAATCAGGTGATTTTCCCTGCTCTATGATTTGTTTATTATTTTTAAGTGCTCTAGGACTTAAACTTGGTTGGAAGTAGATGATCTTTGAGGTGCCTTCAAATGCAAACTATTCTATGAGTCTATAAACCATGGTCACTGTATTAATAGTTGTACCCTCTTGGTGTGCCCCAGGAAAATGGATAAGACCACAGCAGACCAGTCCTTGGGGAAGGTGTTGACCATGGATGTTGAGGAGCTGCACTGTTGATCAACCTTTTCTTAGGAATGAAACAACAGCACCGTGTTTTCAAGACAGATCTTCATCCAGAGTGAAGATCACATTTTCATTCAAGAAGAAACTTCTAAAGTGAAGTGGATAAACAGTTAACAAAAGGTGGGTGATACATTCAATCCATAAAATGCTATTCTAGATGATCTTTGAGATCCCTTCCAACCCTTCTATGATTCTGTGATTCCTGGACACAGCTCTTAGGAGCCAGTCCTGTATTTGCTGATTTCAAATGGGATTTGGGCTTGTAAAACCAACAGTCAGGCACTCAATAGCTTTTCTGAAAAACATGGCATTTTCCCCCAGTATTTTCTGTTCTAAATGAACTCATTTTATGAGTGAAACAATGTTTTCCTTCACTGCTGCCCTTGCCCATGCTTGGGTCTGAGTCTTCCAGCCCACAGCCATACTTTGGCAGGCTTCTTTAATGAGGTTGCAGAGATGTTGCTGGCATGGCAATGGGTGGTGTGGAGCTCTGGAAGAGCCTGAGCAGAAAGGCCTCTGTCTGCAAAGGAGGGAAAATGGCCTGGAAACAGCTCAGCTTTGAAGCCTGGGCTGGGCTGCCACATGCAGAGCCAGAAATGAGACCTCATCTCTGCACACAGAGGTGGAGGCAAACCTATGGTGCTCTAGGATTGTCCCTGCCACTGGGCACACATGTGGTCTCCTCCCATGGCTCAGCTGCTTGAAGGTCTGAGTCTTAAACTATTAGAAAAAGAGATAAAGAATTAAAAGAAAACAAAAAGAAGAACAAAAATTAAAAGGGAAGAAGAAAACACACGGATGGCAGCAGGATCTGAGGAGGCTCACACTGGAGTGGACAGGCATGACAAGGGCATATTTAGCAATTGGCTGTTCTTTACATCACAGGGCAGAAATATGAAAAATATGAAATATGTAGCGGGGCTGGATAAAAAGGAAAATGTAATAAGAGTAGGACAAAGAACGCCACATGCTCCAACCGCATCTGAACTTGGCAGCAGCAAGCCAGGGAAGCCCATGTAAATCCTAGAAGCATGTTAAAGGCATTTTCACCCCACAAAAACTGACACGCATGAAAAGTATCTTTTCAACAATGTCAATCAAGAGCCTGGAGAAATAATTTACTAATACACTGCCTAGCAGGACAACATGGCTGACTGGAATGATGTTCACATCTTGAAATGGGAATTAATTAGGAGTGGGTTTGTAACGGGGGCAAAGAAGTGTGAAGTTGAAAGGATGTGTGAACAAGTCTGTGTGTCGTTGCTGAATTTAAATACAGAAAGAGAGGGAGATTGCATCAAGGAAAATATGAAAGCAGAAGGAAAGCATGTGAAAATGAAGCACAGGCAGTAAAATGTAAACCCCGACCAAGGGATGCTGTGGAAAAAGCCATAATGGAAAATGCTCTGGGTGTTCTCTAAGTCGTGTGCAAAGGGAATTGTTATCCAGGCAAGAAACCTGGTGCTGGTGTATGCAATGGGAGCAGGGGGAGATCAGACACAGCAGAGGAGATCTGGGGGGGCAGAACCTCTGTGGCTGCCCTCGCCATGAACTGTGCCCAGGTATCAACTGAGTCCTCACTCCAGGAGGCAGCATGGTCATGGTTGGGATGTCTCCTGCAAAGACTTAGCTACACTGGCATTTTGTTCCCTTAAAAAAATATGCTTTCTAATTTATTGGATTAAGGGTCACATTTTATTTTGCTTTAAAGGGGATATGGTGAAATGTTAGCACGTTAATTTATTCACATTTAATTTGGCTGTTGTAGCAGGAAATATTACAATATCTTTCTGAGAAAGAAAGGTATGGTAAGTCACTCATGGACAGCACAAGAGATTTTAATCTTTTTTTCCCATGTAGGCTCCTGTCAGCTTCTTCAGGTTAGAACATGTTGGTTTAGAAATAGTTTAAGGAGCCATTTCCCTCAAAGGTTTGTGGAGCATAACTTGATCACAGTCTATGTGTGGTCAGCTCTAGGAAGGGGGTAAATGCTGCAGGCAGGATAGATGGCAAGTGTCTGCAGAAGTGGGACAGAGATACAGAAACACATCCCTCCATCTTTATGCTCACTCTTCTTTTCTTACTTTGGAGTCCTGAAGAACCACAGGGAAAGGCATAATTTGCCTGATCCTGCTGCCCAGCCTGGGAATGAATGAGCCAGATGGGAACGCCATTGATTCCTTCCATGGGTCAGCCAAGCTGGAGGGGGTTTGCTAAAACCCCAGGTGAAGAGACATGGCCCTAATGGCAGGTGACCTGAGTCAGTGGGAATGTGTCCTGCCCTTGTGTGGCCTCCTCTATCAATGTCAATAGACGTGGAATTGAACCCAAGCAGGGTAAGGGGGTGGCAGGTCCACGATGACCACAACCCAACCCAAGCCCTTGCAGTGCTCTCCAGTCTACCAAAACAGAGGTAGAAAGTCAAACTGAGCCTGCTGGAGAGCAAAGGATGGTGCTGCCCACACCCATTATTTTCTCATGCTTGATACCTGTGGGACAGGGAAAACTAGGGACCTGCAGCAAAAATAATGGGGGTGCAGGCCTGGGACTGTCACAGCTGATTCTGCCACTGGATTTAGGGAAGTTCCTGCACCCCCCTGTGGCTAATTCCCTCCTACGCTTCCTCTTGCCTGTTCAAATCATCACAGCTGTGGAGGAGGAGCCGTGCTGTGCACCATACCAATGCCCAACATGAAGCCTATTGGGACAGCTGCTCTCCCAACCACCCACCAAATGCCTGAATTCCCCAGCAAAGACAAAGACTTATTTATCCTCGTCCCTCTTAAAGTACATATATTTTAGTCCTGGAGGATTTACTGGCAACAAAGTTTTCTTCTGAGATTCCTAAATCACAAGGTACTCTGGCTTTCCAGACCATGATGTCCATGGACAATATTTGCACTGTAGCTTGACACATCTTTCTGCTTTAGAATAACAGAAAAACATGTAGCTGGGACCTGCTGGGCTGCGAGGACTTTAAATCACCTGTTTTATTTTATTTTCTTTTTCCAGAGGGGCAGGTGCAGCTCAGATTATCTGCAAACTATTTTATTACTTAACAACGTGGGCTTTAATGCAGTTAGAGATGCCTTTATTCATTCTTACACTCCTGAGTATTTTTGTGTAAACATTTTTCATCTGTGGCAAGCCAGTTTGTTTGTTGTGTTTTGTCATGTCAGAGCAGACTGTGATTAGACACTGAGATGAGACTACTAAATATTTTCAGATGTTTTCGATTTCCTCAGCGAAGAGCTGGATTTGAACCAAAGCTCTGAGGTGAAAGGGTGATGTGTAATATATTGAGACATCTGAAATAAAATAATGTAATGTTTTTAATATTTAAGAAGAAAAAGGCAGCAGTGAAACATTGTGGAAGGAGGAAAACATGAATACCTATATATTTTAATTTTAAATGCATGCAGATGTTGAATTTTAATCAGAGCATGTCAGAATCTAACTGTAACAAAGGCAAAAATATGAGATCTGTTTTCTTGAATTGCTTCCATATTTTGTGCTCCAGATTTTTATTACATATAGCACTGCATCATCATATATTTATGTAAAGTGCCAGCATCCATTGACTTGGTGTAAGCCTGATGGTTAGCATATAAAACACTTTACAGTGAAAAGTATATTCTGTCTCTCAGTACATACAGTATATATTGGATTATATTATACATGCCTGTGCCTTCTTGCACAGTGGCAGAGCTCATTTTCACTGCTCAGTATGTCTGGTGTTTCTTTTGGACCCTTCTACCTCTTTTCTCAACTCCAGATGACTTTGCTGGTGAAGATTTTGGCCTGGGATTCTGCTGGTGTGGGAGCAGGGGAGGGCACGGTAGGCTCTGCATTTGCAAGGAGTGGTAAGTGCTGGGCTTGGGTGGCTGGCACAGATGGAAGATGTAGAAGCCAGGCAGTCATCAATGGTTGGACTTGATGATCTTAAAGGTCATCATCATCATCATTGAATGGTTTGGATTCAACGGGACCTGAAAGACCATCTCGTTCCAACCCCCCTGCCATGGGCAGGGACCCCTCCCATTAGACCAGGTTGCTCCAAGCCCCATCAAACCTTGATGATAATTGCATATGTACCCACTGAAGCTGGAGGTTCCTTAGTGGAGCTACCTCAGCTGGCAGCATAGGGCACAGCTCCAGCATGGGGCCAGGAACAGGTATAGCAAAACCATTCTGGGAAGCCCTGGTCTCAAGAGACAGGTCATCCATCCCCTTGCTCCCATCTGGAGAGGTGGGCACTGGTGCCTGCCTAGGCCAGGGCAGCTTGGCCTGGACTGATGCTGTCATCCAAAACTGCTCTTGTGTTCAGGATGCCCTGCAGCTCTCAGGGGGGAACTGCTTCAGGGCTGTTTCCTTTTTTGGTTTCTTTTCTGGATTGCTTTTCTTCAATGAATAGATTTTTTTATTTTTTTATTTTTTTAATTTATTTTTTTAAGCCCTTCTCACGCCTTCAGCTCCTGGAGTGAAACATGTGACCCCTCCTTGCTGATGTTTTTCCTAAAACAGTGATGTTTGTGGAGTGTCTCTCGAAAGCTGCAGCCTTTGCTGGTCTTGGCTGCCAGCTGCTCTGTCCAGGGAGCCTCCAAACCTCTCATGCCAGGGCTGAAGTCCAGCAGCACAGCCCGAGCTGGGAGAGGGGAGGGGCAGCTTTGTCCCCTCCTCATGCTCCAGGTTCTGTAAGTTTGGGGTAGTGCAGAGACATGCCTGAGGCTAAAAGTTAATAAGAGTAAATTGCCCTGCCTTAATTCCACCTGGCTTATTTAACTGACCCAGGGTCATACACCTCACTCTCTCCTATCTGTGGATATTCCCACTGGATTGGAAACTCCCCCAGATCAGCTGTGCTTGGTCATTCCCCACATCCCCCGACCATCTGTTGGAGGCAGCACACTTAATGGGAGATGTCTTCAAAAAGCTATTCCAGGTTTTCCATGACAGATGAGATGTCCAGCATGCCAGGTGAGATGTCCCTGGGAAGGTTTCACATGGCCCAGCATTCCCACAGAGGGGTTATTTCCATCAAAGGCCTCACCCTTGCTGCTGTAGCCATGAGGAAATAGGAGGTATCATTTTCAGGTTGGATGTTTTTCCTTTTGCGTCCCACTCCACCTCTTAATGTGTCCTCGTTGATCATGGGGTTTTCTGTCCCTTCTTACAGCATCATGAGCTGGACTCAGGAGTGTTTCATTTGCTTTAACAGATGCTGTTAGGATGAGAGATGAGTGTGGGATTTTTGACCCTTTATTAGGAACTGTTGATATTATTAGGGATCCAGAACAAACAGAAAGACTAGTCCCTTCCCCTTCCCCTTCCCCTTCCCCTTCCCCTTCCCCTTCCCCTTCCCCTTCCCCTTCCCCTTCCCCTTCTCCATCTCTCCTTCTCCCCTCTCCTATGTAATTGCTTGACTCTAAACCCAGCTTTGTCTCAATGGTATCTACATGTCCTGAGGAACAGCAGGATTTTCCTCATGAGATGGATACCAAGCTTGGAGCTGACCATGAACAGGAGATGAGCTGGGTAGACCCAGATCTGCCTGTGCTTCAGGGGCTGGTGCACATCTGACCCCACCAGAACTTTGAATAAAACACCCCAGCAGTGATGAATGTCAGGACCAGAATCTGGCACCTCTTTCTGACACACCAAAAATATCCTCAAGGCTGGATTGCAGAGCTGGGTGGTTGGTGCTCCAGTTCCTGCTTGAGGAAGGGTCTGGGATCACCTGACATGAGTAGGTGTCCTGTCATCAAACTGTGTCTCATCTGCTTCCAGGGCTCTATCCCATGAAGACAAAGCAGAACTCAGACCTCAGGTGATGTCAGCTTGGACACTGGTAGTCTTAACTCCCACAGGAGCATCTAAGTGTCCACGCTATTTTGCAAAAGAGTTCCTGGTCCTCACGTGTCTATTTTTTCTGAGCTCCTGAAGGGGCAGGGACTGCATTAAAAGGCCTCAGCAGCGAGGTAATTCCCAACCTGGTGTTGAGGGACCAGTGATGCTGAGACACTGGCACAGGGAGCAGGACGTTAGGCAGGACAGGGCTCTGACACCAGGGATGGGCCCCCGGTGAAGATGCTGGTGGATCCTGACTGCTCAGAAAGGCTTGTCACATGCTCAGCACTGTCTTTTCTATCTTCTCCACAACCTTATATGACCTTTGGGGCCACAATCTATTTAGCTCTGACCCCGTGATCTTTCCTCCCACAAAACTCCCATTGACGCCAATCACTTTCCAGCCCTTCATTCCCAGCGACAGCAGCAGTTTTACCTGGGCAAGAACTTTGCCATCAGGCCACATGCATTTTTCAGGGTTTTCTCAGGTAAAGGTTTTATTTTCATAGTTCTTTCCCTCCGCTGGTAGGTGCTGAGCTGTTAGAATCACAGCCCTGCAGAATTCCAGCTTAGTTAAAACAATATCCTAAAGGTTGTGAAGCCGTGCTGCTTGCCAAGAGTGAAAATTGAATGTTCCACTCTCCCCCTTTGCCTGTATTTAGTTTGGGATCCTAATGAAGCCTTTCTTTGTGTAATTTCATGTCTACAGGGCAACTGTGAGAGAGGACTTCCTAATTCTGTCAGGATGCTGGCAGCCCTTGACTGGGACAGTGTGTCCTCTGGGCGTCCTCAGCATGACCATATATACAGTACCAGATTGTGTCCCCTGTGCTTTTAGGGACACCCTGTAGCATTATTCCTTTTTTTTCATTTTTTCCCCCTTTTTCTCTCTTCCTCCCTTTTTTTTTTTTTCTCCCCTCCGTCATGAAAGAAACCTGTGTGTATTGCAGCAGGTTAATTCCTGATTGTTTTCCCAGCAGATATTTGATAATACAGCTGCCTGATGATGGTGGGGTTTATTGTACCACTGTTGAACCAGAGGGTGTTTTGAAGGGTCATTTGGGGTGAAATTCCTCTTCCTTTTGTGTGGTGTCCAAAAGAACAGGCATGTGTGACCAGCAGGACCAGGGCAGGGATCATCCCCCTGTGCTCGGCATGGGAGAGGCTGCACTTCAAATCCTGGGGTCAGTTTTGGGCTCCTCATGACAAGAAGGACATTGAGGGGGCTGGAGTGTGTCCAGAGAAGGGCAGTGGAGCTGGGGAAGGGTCTGGAGCAGAAGTTTAGGAGGAGCAGCTGAGGGAGTTGAGGGTGTTCAGCCTGGAGCAAAGGAGGCTGAGGGGAGACCTTCTGGCTCTCTGCAACTGCCTGAGAGGAGGTTGGAGCCAGGGAGAGTCGGTCTTCTCTCCCAAGGACTAAGTGATAGGACAAGAGGAAACGGCCTCAAGTTGTGCCAGGGGAGGTTTAGATTGGATATTGGGAACAATTTCTTCCCCAAAGAGTTGTCAGACCCAGGCCCAGGCTGCCCAGGGCAGTGGTGGAGTCCCCATCCCTGGAGAGACTTAAAAGCCTTGTAGATGTGGTGCTGAGGGCCATGGGTTAGTGGTGGCCTTGGGAGTGGTGGGTCAATGGTTGGACTCAATGATCTGAAAGGTCTTTTCCAACCAAAACAGTTCTATGACTCTATGACTGTGTCTTGGGTCAGGTTGCTGACCCATCATGCAGCACGCTGGTGCCTTTCCCTGTCTCCCTCTGGACATGGCTGAAGATCTGAGGATTTGCTCTCTTTCTCCTATGTAAGTGTTACCATCATCACAAATCAGGATGCCAAATTAAGTATTTAAAGCAACTTAAAAAAAATAATAAAATAATGTCTCTAGCATTCTGCTGAGGTTTCTCAGCATGAGGATAAGGCTGTGCTGGAAGGAGATCTGCCATATGGTAGTTTCCCAGAGAAACACCATCTCCCTGTAGTAAAAGCCCTGGAAATCCATCGAGAAAAAGGCCACCAAGAGCTGTTATTGCACTTGTATTCAAGCAGAAGCACAGGGCTGGGCAGCCTGCTGTTCATCAGCCTTCTGAATATTCATCCCAGTCCCCAGCTGGCAATAAATGTATTGTTGGATATCCCTCTAAAGTTGTGTAAGTTGCTGCTTTCTTAGAGTACTTTTATACCCGTGTGTATTTTTCTTCCTCTTCCAGCATCTTACAAAGCTCTCTTTGGAGATGCTAGGCACTGCTAAATATAGTTTTGCAAAATTCCAGGACACGTCTTCACTTGGCACATGAAAATTAGCTAACAGACTGTCATGAGCCCTTTCTTTGCTCTTCCACTGTTCTCACTCCCATGACACCTGAGGTACAGCACACGAGTTTGTGAACGGCCTCGGGTTTACTTCTTGACTCACCATTAATCAGGATGAGAAATAGCCTTCCCAGTTCATAAATTCAAGGGAAACTCAATTTCCCACCTCTTCTGTCAAACGGACATCAGCAGGCTGCTTATATTAATTCATACTCTCTTAAACATTGTATTAGGGGAGGTGAGAAGCAGTGATGAGGGGCTCCAGCATATTGACAAACATGTTTGCACCTTGGGTTCCAGACCTGTTCTCCCTCTGCAGACTCCAAGATGGATTCATAGCCCTCAAGCACAGAACAGATTGTCCAGTAGTTGAAACCACGAGCTAAATATTTGAGCTTCCAGCACGTTAAGTAGACACGTCCCATTTACACCCCAGCTACAAGGAGAGGTGCTGAATTTGGGGATGGACTTGCTCCATTAAAAAATTCCTAAATATCCAAGGTAAATATCCCTGATCACTTAACAGGGGATTGCTGTAAACAGCTATAGCTGTTGAGCAGTGGCATGAAATTAAATAATAGGGAACAATAGTCATTTAAGTGGCATCTCTGGCTTTTTATGGGGAAGGGAGGGGAGCAGAGAAAGCATTTCACAGCACAAATCACAAAGATGGTTATGGCACCCTTGGTACCACCAGCACCTCGGAAAATATCACCAAAGCTGAGCTTTTCTGCCCCAAAAGTTTGATGCAGTAATGAAAAAACTCAGGGGAAACCTACAGTTAAATAAATGTTGGTAGAGGAAGAAACTGAGAAATCAGTAACAGTGGATATTGTGCAGGGTAGTTGCTCTTTGTTAGGTTATTATCATGGAGGATTGATTAAAACTCAGTGTGGACAGCCACCTGGAATCAAGGTGATTCTTCTTCAGGACAGCATCAGGTTTTCCAGGATCCTTCCTTATAGTAATTTCACCTCTGTGTTTTTGGCACCCCAATCGCTGAGCTGCTAAATTTCCCACCCACACCTTTCCAGGTGGAACTTTATCTGGATTACTCTCAACGTTTCTCTGAGTGCCTGCAGCATGACCAAGTTACTCCCAGGGGCTGTGCCCAGCCCTCATGGAAAATGAGTGGTGCCTCCACTGGCAGATGAGGGGGTTGGCTGCTCTGGCTGTGCTCAGCACCCATCACACCACACATCTCACCCCTTGCTGAGCTGCACTTGTGTTTTTGTATTGGCTGACCAGCCAAGTGCTGCTCCCTGTGCTGCTCTGGATAAACCCCCTTTAGGGTGTCTTTTAGAAGACTTCATTCTTGAGGGTGAAGTGTTAAAAAGGAAAAAGTAAGGAAATAAATACTGTGCTCTGTCACACTTGGTGAGTTTGCTCCATCATCTGCAGTATTTCTGGACATCTGGCTGTGGATATAATATATGCCTGAGCAACTCCTACTCTACTCTACTCTACTCTACTCTACTCTACTCTACTCTACTCTACTCTACTCTACTCTACTCTACTCTACTCTACTCTGCTCTGCTCTGCTCTGCTCTGCTCTGCTCTGCTCTATTCTATTCACAAACATGAATGGGTTATGTTGTAAGATCTGGCTGATATATCTTCAGTGGAGGGCTGGGAAAAAATTCACCAGAATTTTTTGGACCAGAGGAAACTACTCTTCATGTATCTCTCTGCACTCAGTGAGGACTGAGGAGTCTCCATGGTTGTGATGGGACCTAATTCAGTTGTGAGTTGTCCTTTTAGCCACTGCCCTTCTCCTTTGGTCCCCATGATACACAACCCTGAGGCTGTTGCTGCTTTGAGACCCATGGGAGCATGAAGGACAAGGACTCCAGGTTTGGAGGTGCAGCATTTTCCTCCCATCATCTGTAAAATGAAGCTTTTAAAAAAATCACCTCTCCATTGGGCATCCCAGATGGAGAAGCCAGTAGGAGCCCCATGCACAGCTCCCAAACTGCCTCTCGGACTCCAGAAAACTGAAGGAGGAAGCAGCTAGTGCAGTAACTGTGACAATCCATGTTACTCTTCCCAGGCAGCTCTACCAAAAAAAAAAATTCAGCTGGGCTCCAGAGCAGCAAATGTGTATGTATGTGGAGGTGTTTAACTCCTCAGCACTGGAATAAAGGAAATGTCTTAATTTATTTCTTAAGATGCTTTTCTTCATCATGCTGCATTCAGTGTCCAGATGCTCTCCTTCTCATACAGAAGAATTTTACAGCATTAAGCATAGAGAAAAACACGTATTTGTAGGAAGATTTCTAAACTATTGATCTCCCAGGAGGATAAAAAGGGGAGATTCTTTGTATCTGGGAACTCTGAAATTCATATTTATACTCTGTTCCCCAGGGGCAAGATTTATTGTTAAATAACAATAGGGAAACAGCATGATTTCGGTGAAGACATTTGGGCTAGTGAATGTTGGAGCGAATTCCATTTCAGTGTTACCATTCAAAGTCACGGCTGCTTTTTAATTGCTTTTAAAGTACATCCTGAGCAGAAATGTCCCAACCGAGGCCTTGCTTCTCAGTGGCACCAGAGCAAATATGTCCTGCTTTACTGCAGCCAAAGGGCCCCATGATACAAGCCCCTGAAATTTTAATTGTAGTGAGAAATAGAAAGAAATCCGCTGAAGAAGAAAGACAGAGTATCTGAGGGCTCAGATCCTTTCAAACTCTTGTGTAACTGTAGTGCATTTGAAGAGGTCTCCTCCTTTTTGTTTCTCCCAGGGGTTGCCCACTGGGCCTGGTGTGGGACAATGTTGGCTGTTGCATGCCTGCCGAAGTTGCTGGGCACACCTGGGGATGGAGACCTCCCTGGGGATCCCATCCCCTGGCAGTGGGACATCCACCTGGGGATGGAGACCTCCCTGGGGATCCCATCCCCTGGCAATGGGACATCCACCTGGGGATGGAGACCTCCCTGGGGATCCCATCCCCTGGCAATGGGGCATCCTGCCTGCCGTGCTCACCCCCTGCATGAGCTGACTTGTTTTGGTTTGTTTTTTTTCCCTACTGAGTGGATGGTTGGACTCGGTGATCTTAGAGGTCTTTTCTAACAGTAATGGTTCTGTGGTTCTATGGAGACTTGCTCTGCTAGAAAACCCCCAGGAAAACCAGCAGAGCCAACAAAGAAACCCAAAGGAGGAATCAGCAGGGGCAGCTCTGCTCCTTGCATGTTGCTTTTTAGTTGCTTCCCATTTGCAACATCCACCGATGGCCTCTGGTCCCCACTGCGGCTGCTCCGGCCACTGCTCTGGTACATGCAGCAGCTTGAGCTGTTGTCCGAGTGCCAGAGGGAACATCTAATAGGGTATTGTTTGCGTGTGTTCCTGAGATGGAAGTGATTAACATGGAATACGTAAAAGGATCATGTCAGGAATTCTCTCCAGATCCGCACGGTTAGCGAGCCACTCTGTTTCGCATTACAGAATTACAGTATGTTCTGTGACTGCTTGGGGTTGGACACAGATTTGGGTCTCTTGCTCCAGTGTTTACAAACACCGATGGGAGCTGAGCAAAAAATGCAGCCAACTGCACATGTATTCGTGGACATCTATTTGATCAACACACATCAGGGTGCTTATGTTGACCTCGTATCACGCCCGCACCAGCGGGTCCTTAAATAACCCTGCGGGGCTGAGCTGCTCACCCACATTTCAGACACAGGCAGAGGGCCTTGGGAAAGCTTGGCGACCTCTTTTGTTCTCATCTGATAGACATGCTCTTCATCAAGAGCCTGGAAATGTTTCTTTGAGCTTGCAATTAATTCGACACCTAAAATATGTGGAAAAGCGCTGCGTTGAGCTGGTGGGAAATTCAAACAGTCCCAGGCGTGGGAGCCAATCAAGCTGCTAAAACATAAGGTAATGCTCAGGCTTGGATCTCCAAAGCATGATCTGTTTGTCAGCGTGGTTACATTGATTCCTGTCTCGTGATCCTCTCAAACAAAGCAGCCAGGGATGTCTCCCTCCCTCTCCATGCTTTCGGTGGGTTTAGTGGAGAATTGCTGAAGAAAAGGAAGGGGACAAAAAAACCAAAAAGAAAGAAAAGCAAAGCCCAGACCCCCCCCCAAAGTGTTATTGTGACAGTGTCAGAACAACTGTCCTGGGGCTATTTTTACCCTGGGTGTAACTTGATGGACATGAATGTGAAAAGGCTTGATTCACCCCTTCATTGCAGCAATTTTAAGCTGAGGCTTCTGGGAAAGTCTCAGTGAGGTTCAGTATGCGATGTCAGCCCATTACCTGACACCACTGATGTCAGTGGATTGGAATTGGGCTTAATCTTTCCCACTGGAAGCTCTCAGGAATGGTGACCAAAGTGCACAAAGCATGACATTTGTTGGGTGGTCTACCTTTGCCCAGCTTGTGTCTGGACAGGGAGAGCAGCCCAATGCCTCAAAAGGACTAGCGAGACCCAATGCTTGGTGGACCTGAAGATGATCCTTATCTCTAGAAGCTGGGGGCATCTTTGGAGCAAGACCAGTGCTCTCACTCTCATCTACCTTGATGAGACTGGCACCTTTTTGAGAGAAAGTTATGTTCTTCACCCTGAAACCTTGTCTTCCCTGAGACTTCATGTTTCTCTCTGCTCCTACTTCTTTTCGTAATCCTTCAAGCTTACCCTCAGTTTGTCCAACTCCAACTTCCATGTTGGACCTTCACCTTCTCCTCTTAGTTTTGAGGAGTTGCACTCCTCAAAAATGCAACTGATATCTCTGCTATTATCTTTCCAGCCCTGTTTTCTGATCCAGGGATGCCTCAGAGATCTCACTACTCCATTGACCAACATCTGGTACACGGCTGCAAAAGTAACTCTGCCAAGCCCATGGCTTGACCCTGTCTTGACTATGACCCCTCTCTTAGCAGCTCTCCAACAGCTCCTCTTTCTTCATCCCAGCAAGAAAGAGGAGCAAAGACCAGGAGCTAACACAGCCCTTTTTGGTCTAACAGTACTGGAGGTCAGATGGAGAGATAATGAACCTCCTGGTGCAGCCCAATTGCTCTTGTCTTTCACACTTGTGAAGAGCTCTCCATAGTTTAAAAAGTTATTTCCTAATTCTCTTTAAACCTTTCCTTTTATGGTTGTGGCCAGTATTGTCCTACTGTTGACCTGTCTTCTTCTATTGCCTCTTGACTGAACAAGGTTAGTCCTCCTGTTCAGCCCTTCAACAGGCCCAATGACTATCGTAACACAAGTAGGTAACAGTAATACAGTAAAATCTTTACTGATTTCCATGGCAAGGAAGGGAATAAAAAAAATCTGTTGATCTGCAACAAGCTTAGCAAAATGCAAGGATGCTGGAAAAGATCCTGATTGCTCCTAAACTTACAGCAAATCTCTCCCCAGCTTCCACAGTGATTTCATCCCTCTAAGTTAAAGGGTTCTACATCTCATTTACTTTCCCTCTTTTTATTTATTTTATAATTGACTTTTTGAACTTCTTCCTGAATTGGAGCCAAAGCCAAGAGTGATCTAATTCCAGCAGCACTTCTAGGATGTGAAGGCCTGGACTTTCCCAGTGCAGAGACTCCTCATCAGCTTTAGACGTGATGTTCAGATAGTGAAGTGGAGCCTGTGATCTGCCCAGACTAACATCCCTGTCCCTGGGAGAGTGGTACAGCTGGATGGGGTGGGACATCATTGCTGATGTCCAAGTAGTATTTCCCACCACTTCCCACAGCAATGGGTAAAACCTTTGCCCTCAGATGGATAAAAAACCTGCTATTTTGAAAGTTTTCTTATTCAGAAACTAATAAAATACTTTCTTGGCCTTCTACTGTTGACTAAGGTAGGTAAGCTCTTGGGGGGACAGGGTTGTGGCTTTCTGATCTGGAAGGGAAATGGGAACACACTGCATGTTTAGTTGAAGAAAAGATGACGTTTTTGCTTGTGTGGATTTTAGGGTCACCTGGATTCTAAAATAGTTAAGACAGCTGCTAAATCTTAATGAACCATAGAATCATAGTATCATAGAATGGTTTGGGTTTGGACCTTCAAGATCATCTAGTTCCAATCTCCTTGCATGGGCAGGGACACCTTCCACTAGACCAGGTTTTTCCAAGTGTCATCCAACCTGGCCTCAAACACTTCCAGGGATGGGGCAGCCACAGCTTCTGTGGACAGCCTGGGCCAGTGTCTCACTACCCTTACAGCAAAGAATTTCTTCCTCAGATCTCATGTAAACCTAATGCTTTTCCACTTTAAAACCACCACCCCTTGTCCTGTCGCTACACGCCTTTGTAAAAAGTCCCTCCTCAGCTTTTTGTATCCATCAGTATCATAGAATCATAAAATCTTCAACAATTCTACCTTGGTAATCTCTAACAGTTTATCTGTTTTGGGAGTATTAACAATGGGATCAAGAAACAGACTGTAGATTATGCAGAGTCCCAATATTAATTCACTTTTCAGAACTGTGACCCATGGGCCCTGCAAGACTTACACAAAACAGCAGGGCCTGTAGAGCTGCTGTGTGATAGCTGGAGGCTGTGTACAAAGGAAAAAAAAAAAAAGGCAGCTGGGCTGGAAAATACATGCTTCCTCGAAAATATTTGTTTGTAAGAAATTGTTCTAATGTGTTGTGAGAGACGGACATGTGTGGGGAAAAAAAAATCCACAGGTGAAGCCCTGTGCATTTTTACACTCCATGTTTCTTTCTTACAGTGGAGATGAACTAGTTTTCTGCTGGTGGAAAGCAGGGCTGCAGGGAATTAAGAAGCTCTACCTCAAGATATGTCCCCTGTAAATCAGAAGAGAGGTAGATACTGTGGTGTTAATGTGAGGGAAGGGTTGGGTAGCCAGATTGTGGGAGTGAATCAGGAACATTTCCAGCAGCTCCGGATGTGACCCAAAGCCATTTTTTGGCTCCTCTCCAAAATTCAGCACTTCTGATAAGCTGGAGGAAAGCTTGGGCTAGATTTTATCTAATGCTCAGATGCTGCACAGGACACGAAGGGTCTGATCCTCACCTGCTGGAAACGGGAGTAAGGCCACTGCCTCCCACAGCTCCCACTTCTGGGAACATGGCCCAAATTACTCATTTTAGTAGGAGATGGTTGGCAAAACACAGCATTCACCCCCAAATGACAAGGGAGCTTGCTACCATTCAGCCAGTTTCCAGCACGGCTACTTTGGCCCCATCACGCACTGCTAATCTCTTCAATGATTTATGTGCCCTTTTAAGTTTTAATTCTCCTTCTGTCATGAACCTTCCTCACTAGCAAGTTGACAGTTTAAATTAGTGTTTAAACATGGCTTTCATAATGTCAGCTTTTGTTTTGTCTCAGTCATCTGTTGGAATTCCTTCCATTGTATCTGAAGTGACTCATGACAATAAATGACTTCTTTCTTCTTTTGTTCTTAATCGGGGAAGAATGGAATGAACCATGCAATATTTGTAAAAGAGCAGTCTTAATTAGTCCTCAGCTGTAGCTAAAGATGCTTGTCTTGTCTCTTTAGCATATTAATGCAGGAAGCCATGCGTTCACGTGGGCAATTGCCATGTTCCTGAAAAGCCTCGTTACAAGCCAAATTCTCCAGCGTAAAGGTATTCCCCGGCCCCGCTTCTGCACTGAGCCTTGCCAAATGAGGAGCCTGTTCCCCCCGGGGGCATTGTGTGAGGCTGCTCAGGCCTGCGAGGAGAAAAACGGGCACATTTTTGAGTGACTCATCTCAAGGATTGGCTTTCTTTTTCATTTTTTCTTTTTAATTTATTTTGTTCTTCTTAAAGTCATAAACACTTGGTGCAGAAAGCTGGAGCCGCACCTCAAACCTCACTGCTGCTGCCTGTGCCATTTCCCTCCTCCAAAGGTGGTGATGGACCCCATCACTGATGATGCAACCCAAAACCTTCTGTGTTTGCCCATTTTTTTTTCTTTGCACCATTTAGGTGGCTCAAATACCTGAATGCTTATGAACGGTTTGCACGGGAGTGTGTGAGCATTTTGCACAAAACTAATAGTGACACCTTTTAGGGACAAAATACCAAATGCAAAAAATAAAAAGGCTGTATGTTGCATTGCCACACCAAAGTTGCTGCAGCCCTGTCATATTTGATATGCTCCTGGAGCTAGTGATTGGCACAGCTTTCCTCTTTTTTCTTCTTCTCCTTTTTTTCTGTTTGTCATTTGGGAGAAGAAAATTGATTGTCTCAGTACGTGTGGGAAAACTGCCCTGCCAGCTCACCTCCCTGCTCCCTGCAAACTTTCCTACTCCATGTAGGGCCATGCCCACTATGCCAAGTAATGCAGTAACTGTAAAACACAGCTAAATAAAGGTTTAGGCTGAGAGCTGGTTTTTTACTGATTGTGTTTTGAGGAAGAGCTGAAACGTGGGTCTTGGGATGTATTTGTAGCTGTTGTTGACTTGTGGGCAATAGGTTCTCTCCTTTCCCTGAGATATTTCTTGCTCATCTGGGGGTCTGGGAGTGTGGCTTGCACTCGTGTGTTACTGGAAAGGGGTTAGGCTGGATTTGATGACATGCTGCCCATCTGTCTGTCTTTCTCTCCAGTTTTATGCCTAATCCTGACATAATGAAGCAGGCTGAATACACCCCATAGAGCCTGCTGAGATGCTTCCTATTTTAGGCTATTAAAGAAGATGCTGCCACAGAGCAAAGCCCAACTGCAGAGGGTCAGGGGGAGGTGTTTGCCAGTCAGCCCACGGCAGCGTGCCAGAAGAGGTCATCAGGGACCAATTTTCTCAAGATCCATGAGAGCTGAGTGAACCTCCCTCCTCCAGAAGACAATTGTGTTTTGACCCAAAGTGGATGCTTCTTGGCAAAGGGAAAACAAAGCACAGATGAACAAGGCTGTGATGAGAACACTGGTAAGAGCTGGACTGGAGATGCCATTTGCTGTGCATAACAACAGCCTTGCTGAGCCTAGAAACATCAGAATAACACTACAAATTCTTCTGTGCCAGTACATGGTGCTCTTTATTTTAATAGCCTGTTTATATATACATACAGTTATTTTTCTTTTTTGCCCAGACCTTGTAACACAACCAAATGTCTTAATGAACACAAGGAGAAAGCAAGCAGCTGGAGAAAGACATAAAAGTGTACAAAGCCCAACAAAGTCCCAGGGAAATCATTGCAACTTGATTCAAAGTAGTTTCCAAAGTAAGTTGTGCCTCTGGAATTGGGCTGAAATAAATGCTATGTTGCTTTCCCTCTGTGCTCCAAAGCCATCCATGTCCCCTGCCAGTGCTGTGGTCTTGTGTAGTCTCCAAAAATGTTCACACAACTCATGGTGAACTGTGCTGGATTGCACTGTCACCAGGAGCATGACAACCATGGTCTTCTCTCCAGCTCTGCCCCCACCTCTTGTTAATAAAGGTTTGGCATGTCAATATTAAGGAAGTCAAGATTCTTTGGGAGAGGTGGTAACATTTACTGGCCTGATTGGTAAAACTGGAGAAACTAGAACATGTTTGGGACACAAGCCTTTTTGCAGGTGCAGCAAGGTTTTAGGCAAGTGCCCAAACCAACCTGGGAAATCTGTGTTTTTGCAGGCACAGCTATTGTGATAGTGTTATGCCTCAGAGCAGACTTTGGGCAAAAGCTCTGTATTTTTAACCTACGGTTTGTCCGTTCTCTGTCCATCTAACGTCTCACAGTGAATTTCACAGGAAATTGTAAACTTGCAATGGCAAGGCCAGGGTGTGACAGTACAGGATGGGTTCTTTCCCTGTCAGTAAGCAGTCATGTCTTTATTGACTCCAAAGAAGTACCCTCTACTTGCACAACCTTGCAAATCTCTGGTTTGACGGTATATGCTTGCTCTTCTCTAAAGTTAGAGTTGTCAAAGGACAGAAGTTCACTGATTCTGCCTTTTTCTACAGTGCTGTCAAATGTATTATTAGCTTGTCATCAGCTGAGGTCAAGTTTTCCTTCCATCTGTGTTTATACTGGATGAAGATGAAGAGTCCCTGGCCATGAACAGGGTGATGCTCTCATCAGGGTGATTGAAGTGCCGAGGTGGTGTATACTTCTGCTGGAAGAGTTATCCAAAGGGTTTATCAGTTTGGCACAGTTTTGCAGAAAGCCCAGCAGATCTGGATGCTTTGAAATGCAGAGGAAGATGTGACTGATTGTGTGTAGAGACTTCCAGCCCCTCCTGCAAAACCAGATAGTTATGTAAGGGCCTCTTAACCGTCACTTCATTACAGCTTTCCCATTGGCCTCAAAGTCAATGTTAACCTTGGCCCCGATGCAGAGAATATTGACTTTCAGGGTCAATAAATCTTAATATGGATCACATTGGAAGTCATGTTTGCTTACTTTATAACTCCTTTCGAGTGCAATTACTCTTTACACAACGCAAGGCCATTCTGCATATTTTTCTTCTTGGCCATTTTGAGGTGCATTACTCTACCGCCAAGAGCCCAGGGTTTCCAAGACTCAGCCTTTTTTCTCCAAAGTTTTCTGTTACAGCCACTTTGATTTTTGCATTATTTATCTCCTTCCACAAAAGGCAAACGTTAGTATTTTATTTTATTTTTATTTTTTGAATGGGTTCTAGAATGGATCCATGTCAAATGACTGCCTCCTTGTGTAGCCAGTGGTATCACCACCTCCTGCATCCCGAAACGGCGTGCGGTTGCGTGGGATGGTGGAACCACAAAAGCTTTTCAGATGTGCAGGATACGGAGCCGTGTTGCTGAACCACACCACCTACTACACAGCCTTTTCCAGTGCTCAGCAGCAGTAGGAAAACTTTCTAGGACTCTGCACTCTCTGCTTTGTTTATATCAGCCAATACCTACAAATTTTAATGAGCGGGCAGTGAGTTGCCTCTCTAAGTAGTGCGTGGCAGGGTGTGTGTTGTTTCCATGATGAGGCCTATATAATGCCTGGGGCTATGGAGGCAAGAAGCCAAAGGATGTTATTATTGCCCTTATAAACTGTTTTCAAAATAAATAAGATAGAGAATGTTTCACTCTGAAGACAAAAAAAAAAAGGGAGGTTTTGTCCTCTGAATGTTGACTGGGGGTGGGGGTGGGAGCAGGAAGGAGGAGAAAGAAGGGTGGGTTGAGCTGTAGCCTTTTGATTTGAGCCACTTCTGTTGAGCACATGTGAACTCAGGGTACATGTGTTGCTGGGGCTACAGTCAGGCCTAGATGTGTCCAGGATGTGAAGGAAGATTAAGGCTACTTGCTACAGTGGGTAAAGCTAACAGGAGGATGGTCCTGCACATCTTTTTTCCTGTTGCCCTCATGAATCCATCCTGGACCATGCTGTGTAGTTGCCTGCCCATGCACAGGTTGCCCTAAGCTGAGATGGGGAAAGTGGTGCTCTTCATTCAGAAGGATCTGCCCATGCCCTTGTTGCTGGTGTCCTGGCTGACTGGTTGAGCTGTATCCATGTTTTGGGGCTCGTTGGTTGGGTTCTTGCCTTCTGCTTCCTCACTGCAGTGGTGGGAAGCTGACTGGGTTTGTCACTTGTGTGGTGAAGACAGAGAAAATAGTGTATGCTATTTGGAAAATTCAGGATGAAAGAATGTCCCTTGAAGAGTTCCTTGTGCCAGGACTGCTCACATCAATAGGAGACTTCCAGCCAACCTGTTTGATAATTATAATAATGATCTGATAATAATAATCTGATAATAATTCATATCATATCCGTTCTTTGCCTCCATTGCAAGGTCTTCAGGTTTGGCCTTCAGGAGGAGATGAACCCCAGCTGCTGAATGCAGGTAGTCATGGAAGGCTGTCCAGTGCCCAGGCTGCACTGTGGCTTTCAAGGTTGGCTCTACCAAAAGGCAGGCAGACAAGTCCATGGCTTGGCCTTGGTGGAGCAGCTGATGTGGAGAGCAAGGCTTGTCCCACTCTTCAGCTGACAAATGCTGGGAATGGCTCCTAGGCAAAAGCTGGTGGAGGAAACAAATGCCAAGGGATGGTGTGATGCATGAAGGAAAAGTGCAGAGCAAGATGTGGCAATGGATCACAGCCTGTGGGAAGCAACATCCATGGCCATCCTTAGCTGGAAGGTGATCCCTGAGTTTGCATGTGATTAACATTATGTTAAATGCCCTGAAAAAGGGAAGAAAACTCCATGAGCCATCTCGATTTTCTGTTGGCCCCTTGGCTGCAGAGACAGGAGGGAAAGATTAAAATCATCAGCAATTGCAAAAATCCAGTTTATTCTCTGCATTAGCCTTGCTGGCGTGCAAACACATCTCCAGAGAGCAGCTGTTGTCCTAGTGTGCTTGAACCCTTCCAGAAGTAGTGTGGTAAGAGCCAGCAGGTGCAGTGCACTTTCCATTAGGAGCTCCCTGGTATTAATAAACCCGACCTGGGCAAGGGTTAGCCCAGTTCTTCTACTTGGTGAACTTTCTGCTCTCTTAAGAGCAACTTTTGGAAGCAGGAGGAGAAGAAGGGAAATAAAAACAAACCAAAACAACCTGCTCTCAGCCCTTGACACCAGTGCTGACTTCCTCTTCCCTGTGATTTCTTGGCTGCTCTTGTGACTTTCACCTAAAAAGGGTGAGAAGGAATCACCTTCATTCCTAGGGCTAAATTTAGAGGCAGGGCAGGGGGTGGCAAGTGGAAACGTGATGGAGTGATTCAGATCAGTTCAGGAACCACAGATGTGCACGTGCTTGTCCGTGTGGCTCACTTTGTTAGGACAGCCCTAGTTGTATGACATAGACCTCACAGTGACTGGGAGATACTGGTAAATATGGTCAACTCTCTGCCAGATCCCAGCTGAGCAAGGATAGAGCTGTCAGAAACAGCCCTGGAGATCTTCCCATGGAGATCAGGTCTGGATGAAGAAGTAGGAGAGAGGAGGATTAATCAGGTTTGTTCCTCAGTTCAGTGCAGAGGGAACTTTCCACTTCCGACTTGTGGTTGAACTAAATGAAGCAAAAATGCACATGTGGCTTTGGACTTGAAAAGTGTTCTTCTTTAATCACCTTGATAACAACAATAGTTCACCAGCCCAGGATGTGATATGTTCTAATGTGATGTTCACCTTTTCTCTGAGCAAACCTGCTGGTTTCATACCTCTTTGTCTGGTGGAGGGCATCAGGAGCTTTGTTGAGCTCTGGGCTGGGTTGGGTGTCACCAGCCTGGTTAGACTGGAGGATGATGAGGCATCACTGAAATGAGGACTTAAAGAAGCAAAAAGACACAAAAGTTTGATCCAGCTCCCATTGGCAAAGCCTGGTGACACAACCCCTCTTGGTTCTAGCAGAGGTTAGCACACATGTCACAAGCTGTGGAAGAGTAGGCCTTTGTAGGCACATCATTGGTTTAGGAACCTGCAGGGTGAGACTCAACCTGGTTAACATCTGGAGAATGCTTTAGCAGCTGGCTTGGCCAGGGCAGGCATTTCATCCCTGGTCCTTCTGACTGCAGAGATGGGTGAGCCATTTCACCATGGAGCAGAGCTTTCAGTGAGGTGTTTCATGAGCACGTAATCCCACAGGTTGAGTTTCAGCAGCCCTGACCAACTGGAGAGTGTTTTCCTTGTCCAAGAAAAGATTTGCCTTTGTTGCTGGGATTTTATTAGTGGTTGTGGAGATTTTTTAAGCAGTTATGACTGTTGCCAGGAGGCTCAGAGAAATCCCAGCACCTCACCTGGGTGAGCCTGTCCCCAGGAAGATGGTCTAAGCAGACCAAGAATGATCTGGAGTTTGGGAGCTGATTTTTGCCCTTGATGCAGAGATGGGACACAGTAGCACTAAGCAAGGAGGTAAGCTGATGCCACTGGGAGGCTGAGGGTTTTAAAAGGTCAGAAGCTGCTGAGGAAAAGCCTTGAACAACAGAGGTATGATGATCAGAAACTGAGGTGGGGGAAAGACGGGGGGACCCTGCATGGTTCAGGCTCCTCTTTTTTTTTTTTTTTTTTTTTTTGTCTTCCCAGTTTGGTTTGTGGTTTTGCATTTGCAGCTTGTAAAACTGTATGGAAGGAATGTGCAGCTGGGGGCTTTCGCCAAGTTGGTGTCAATTTGGGTTAAACCAGAGGTCCTGGAACAGAGCCTTGCTGGGAGAGTGGGTGACTTGCATTAAGACCAGAGCTTTCATTATTCTCCTTTCAATTGTGGCCATTCCTTGGGGACCCCATTCCAGGAGCATGGCCCAAACCCTCTCCCATCAGGCACACTGCAAACCAGTCACCCCAAGGCAGTTCCCCCGCTGCGGGCTGGCAGCCCCGAGATGCTTCATGTCCTGCCATTGTCCTGCTCTGGCCTCCAGCAAGGGCTGTCCTCTCCTGTCAGCAGCAGCCCACGTGCTTCTCAGCTGGACCCCACCAGCGCTCAGGATTTGCTGCATCCAGGATGTCAACCACATATTTTGTGAGGTGCCCAGCACGTCTTAGGAATGGTACAATGAAGACACTTTCCTTCCCAGGTCTCTGGGGATGCTGCTGCTGGATCTTCTCTGCTATGGGCTTACTGAGGTCCCTGCATGCAGACAACCTGACACAGGGTTCCTGACAGCATCCAGTGCCCACCAGTGCTCCTCTGCAATCCAGTTTGCATCCCTGGATGTCTCATTTTGTCTCCATGCACAGAGAAGGCCACAAGGATGATCCAAGGGCTGGAGCAGCTCTGCTGTGGAGATGGGCTGAGAGAGTTGAGGGTGTTCAGTCTGGAGAAGAGAAGACTCAAAGGAGACCTTAGAGCACCTTCCAGTGCCTGAAGGGGCTCCAGAAAAGCTGGGGAGGGACTTTGGACAAGGACAGGGGCTGATGGGACAAGGGATAATAGCTTTAAACTGGAGGAGGGGAGATTTAGGTTAGACATCAGGAAGAAATTCTTTCCTGTGAGAGTGGCGAGACCCTGGCCCAGGTTGCCCAGAGAAGCTGTGGCTGCCCCATCCCTGGAAGTGTTGAAGGCCAGGTTGGATGGGGCTTGGAGCAACCTGGTCTAGTGGGAGGTGTTCCCCCCCCATGGCAGGGGGGTTGGAAGTAGATGATCTTTAAGGTCCCTCCCAACCCAAACCATTCTGTGATAAAGCATCGATCTTCTCACTTTCCTTCATTCCCATGGTTAAACTCTTCACAATGACAGCCTGTTTTGAGCAGGGGAGTAACTTGCAGATGGGGATTTCTCTTATCCTCTCTGTCCTCATGTGTCAAAAAAATGAGCATCATCTATCAGCATAGAGCCACACAGAGCAGGTCATCTCCAGGACGGTGATACCTGGCAAGGTACTTCCTGGCTCTATAGTCTGCATGTCAAAGGGATTTCAAAAGTTTAAACATGGCTTGATCCTGCCTTCTGTCCACACTGGCAGGTGTACCCTGACCTTGACTGGGCCCATCTCCCTTCACTGTAGACAACAAGGCAGGTATCAAGTCTAAGTTTAAGCTCCTTTAGAGGTAGAGGGGAGAGATTGATACCTCTGAAATCCCAGTCTTAAATATATATTTAATTCTGTCAAGTTGTTCTCAGACTTGCTCCCCACTTTTTCCACTGCTCACAGAAGATCTTTGCATGGCTTGCAAAGCTCATGCTTGCCTTTGGGTCCAGATGTCATGGATGAGGGAGCTGAGCTTACGTGCTCTCTGTGCTTCAGGTAGGTTTGACATCCTGAGTTAAGCTCCTCTTTTGGGCAGGGCAGCTCTGCCTTATTGTCCTTGTCCAAGCTTTGCCTACAAAGCTTAGGTGGACCTTTCTGGTGGGAAGAGACCAGCTCCCCCCAACCTTACAGGTGTCCCCTCACAAGTCAAACCTGCTTTGACAGCTTAGCCCTCATCACATGCTCCTCAAACACAACCCAAACTTTAAAAGCCACACAAGTCCTCATATGCCCATTATTTAGATTCCTGACTTAAACAAAGCAGCATGACTACTATTACTGCAGGGAAGTCATTTATTCTTGTGGTTTATTTACAGAAGGCAACATGCAACCAGCAAGTCTAATAGCTCACCATTGTTCCCATATCAGTCCTTGGGTTGGCAACACTGAGCAATTGCAAACACCTCATAAGAAACCACCTTTAGTTATTCATACACTCTTCAGGGGAAACGCAGCTCTCTGGTGAAGAGGAAATAAACAAAATATCTTTGAACTGTAAACCATGACTGCATAGCTTTGTTCTTTGTTTCACCGGAGTTTTGTTTTATCTGAGATCATGATTTGTTTTCAGTGATGCACTAGATTAAATTAATTGAGGTTTAGAACAATATCCATTTCCTTTTGCAAGTGCTTTCACTGATGGCATGATCTTATCTGACTTGTTACCCCTGCTGGCTCTGTTTTCCTGACCTCCCCTTAACATCACATGTTTTGGAGACATTTCTTTCTGTTCTCTCCCTTCTATTTTGTTTTTTTTATTATTATTTTTTTTAATTTAAAAAGGGTTGTTTATTGTTGAAAACAACCAAAGGCTTTCTCTAGCTATTACTTCTTTCCTATGGTTAACTGGTGAGCTCCCTCCCTAGAAAAATAAGGGTATTTTCTTAAATAAATATTTCCCAAGATCAGGTGTAAAAGCCTGTTTCCTGTTTCATGGCTCTTGGTGGATACAAGACAGACCATACAGGAGGAGGCAAGTCCACCTGCTGCAGCCCCAGGGCCAACAGAAGTCTCACTTTTGTGAAGAGGAGTCAGTGGTTGGAGACTTGTGTTCCTGGCTGGGTGTGGACCAGACTGGTGTGGCCATGTGAAGGGACCCCAGCATGAACCAGTCTTTCTGCAGTGAAGAGGTGAGCCCTCCACAGCTGGGTGTCAGCTTTGAGAGGTTGGCCCTGCAGCCTTGAGGGGACTGTGGTCCCTCAGCTCCTGAGGCCAGTATTTCCAGGGATGACAAGATAGATGAAAATTCTGGGAACACTCTTTCAGGATCCCTAAGGAAGATTCATTGCTTTGCACTGGAAATAAATAGATGGGCCAGTGAGGAGCCCTTCATTGCTAATGTCCTCTTCCTGGTCTGTGTGTTTGGTGGGAAACAAAAGCTTGACTTCACCAGGCAAAACATCCTTCTTGCTGCCAACTGGGACATGGGCCTTTTGGTTGGCAGCCATTTGATCTCTGTGGGGTCTGTCCATGTTGGGCAGGATCGCCTTGAAAAATACCCTGAACCTGTTGTGTTCTGGAGACATAAAACCCTAGAAACCCATCTTTTGACTAAGAAGCAGAGATAAAATTTGTTTCAAGAGTCTGGCCTCTGATGATGGAGGCCTGAAGGAAGTTAAGGTGTTGGCCTGGTAAACTAAGGGCTGGCAGGAATACAGGTCAGGCAGGTAGAGAAATGTTTTCTCCTCCTATGCAAGATGGGGAAGAGCAAATAAGTGGGTGAAGTGGGAACCTTGTATCTACAATATCACACTAGGTTGAATTTCAATTGCCTGGGCAGTGAGCCCTGTGTCAAAGCCAGACGTGTGCAGCCACCACCATCAAGATGCTCACAGGCTTCTGTGATGCCCATTGCTCACCATGACCTGGAGAAAAAAAATAAAATTGGTACCAACATGTTTTACAGTCTGACTGGACAAGGACAGGGATACTTCTCTGGAGAAAATGTTGAGATCCACTGCAAAGCAGAACTCCAGAATAGTTGTTCTTTCCAGATGTAATGATTCCAGGCCCTTCCTGTGCCTCCTCTCTACCAGTGGTCATGGCTGGAGGCACAGCTGAAGTCCAGATATGAGCCTTTTGTTCAACCAAGAGCTGCCAATGTTGTGTTCCTGTGGCCTTTTATGATCTCTCTGGCAGGACAAGACAGCCCTTCTCAAGTGGGAAGGGGCTGTAGCCTTCCCCTGGTGTGTCATTTCTACTTGGCCATTGTAGAGGCCGTCTCTCACAACATGACTATCCTGTAACTTGCTGACTTCCCAGACCTCCTTGCAAGTGAGAGGTGGTGGTAGCTGTGCAGTATGGGCTGACAAACCCCTCGGAGATTTTGAACATTTGTGTCCTGCTCTGAACCCTGCTCTTGTGTTTTTCCAAGCCACAGACAGCTATGAGCAACAACTGCAATATGTGGTACAACAGCAGGAATATCTGGATGCCAGCAGATGGATGACTGGGCTTGAGGAAAAAGTGAATGATGCATCCATAAATCAAGATTCTTCTCATATAGCATGAATTGGTCAGCAATCTGGTGGCTACAAAAGAACAAATAATAAAGCAGTGCCTTGCAGAGCTTTCAGCTTGTGCTTGGGGAAAGCAACTACTCAGGGTGCAGAGCAGAAGAACTTGGTCACTGTGTCCTTCTCTTGGTGGTGTGTCACCTGGATGTTGCTGGTGCTGCTGTTCGTCCTCATTTGCACAGGGTTGGGTCACCTAAAAAGGGTAGGGAGAAAAGATATGGTGAAGAGCTTCCACAAACCACCTGTTGTCTTGAAATTGTTTGCTGAGAACTGGTAACAGTGTTCTTGTAGTTACTGATTGCATTCACTAAAAAGAAGGGTACAGGTAAAAATCATGGGAATCTTGGTTCTCCTGCGTATTTGAACAGCTATAATTAGAGCCCTTGAGCTTGAATTAAAGAAGAGAAAAAGCCTGTCAAGGACCTCTGTAGCTTAGTTGAGTTAGAAGTTCAATTAAATCATCCTGGTGTCACAGAAGTGCAAACCCAGAGACCAGGTTTTTGCCCTTAGAAACAGATTAGCAGCCACCAAGGATACCTGGCATCACTCACACCAAACCTTCAGGGCCAGAGCAATCCTGAAGCATTAAGTGGGCTCTCAAGCATGTTTCTTTCACCACAGCACCAGGAGACCAAACAAAGCCCTCCTTTCAGCAGGAGCTTGCAGCTATCCCCAACACAAAATACCACAAGGGAGCAGAGAAGGCTTCATTTTTGAAGGTTTTCTCTCCCTTTCCCTTTTTTTCCCTTGGACTCTCATTTCTGAACCAGATTTCTCCCCCTCCTCACCCCAGCTCCCCATATTTATTTTATTACAAGCATTTTCGCTAAAACGATTAACTCAATTTAAAATTTCAACTGTTTCCTTGCCAAGGATTTTAGGAATTTTCATTATTTCCTTTGGGAATTCTGAGACTGCGGTTAGCCAGTTTGGAGTTCAAGACACGAGAAATGCCAGCAGAACTGAGCACTTGGCTGTAAAAGCATTTTCAACATGAAAGAATTCCAACGTTTCATGAAAGGAAGTGTAGTACTTGAGCAGATATGTTGATATAAGTAAGGTCTTAGCAGAACGAAAGCCAATCTATTATTGCTTAAGTATCAAAGAAATCCCTTTTGTAAAGGTGCTAAGCCCTGCTGGAGGAACACAAAACGTGTCTATTTATTTGTTGTGTATTTAAATGGTTTATGGATGATTAAGGAGCCAAGCGGGTATTACTGAGCTGGCTGGGGTTTTGGAGCTCTGTGGCTGAAGGCAAACATTAGAGAAAAGGTAAAACTTCTCTGCTGGGATGGGTCTGCAGAGCTTAGCAGGGCTGTTATTGAAAAGAGGTCTCTGCAGCCATGGGAGAATATAGGTGCTTTTGTGAAATACAATGTTAAAAAATACACACTCTCTGCTGGTTCAGACCTCCAGATCATAGAATCACAGGATGATTTGGGTGGGAAGGGTCCTTTAAAGGTCACATCTCATCCAACCCCCCTGAAGTGAGCAGGGAAATCTTCCACTAGACCAGGTTGCTCAGAGCCCTGTCCAACCTGACCTGGAATGTCTCCAGGGATGGAGCATCTCCCACCTCTCTGGGCAACCTGGGCCAGTATTTCATCATCCTTAGGGTAAAAAATTTCTTCCTTATATCTAGTCTGAATCCACCCTCTTTCAGTTAAAAAACATCACCCCTTGTGCTGTCATAACAAGGATGAATCTAAGGGATCAGTTCTGACCCCATCAGAACCTGTGGATGAAGGTTCACCCTGGAGCGTCATTGCAGTGACAAGTCCTGCAGCTTTTTGTATTTTGCCTCATGTTAAAGCCCTGGAGGGGAATCTGTTCCCCCCCTTCTGCAGGGGCCAAGGCTGGAGATAACCACATCAGTTCTGCATGGCTACAGAAACCACTCACCAAGAGGAATTAGTTGCAAAAGTCCCATGGACTCAGCCTGTGCATGCTGGAGTGGTCCCAGGAGCTGGCTATGCCAAGGGCACACATGTCACCCCATATGTGGGGCTACTCAGTCTCTCCTCCAGACTTCTACTCTGCTCCACTCTGGTGAGACCCCCCTGCAGGGCTGGATCCAGTGCTGGGGTCCCCAACACAAGAAGGACATGGAGCTGTTGGAGCAAGACCAGAGGAGGCCACGGAGATGATCCCAGGGCTGGAGCAGCTCTGCTCTGGGGACAGGCTGAGAGAGTTGGGGGTGTTCAGCCTGGAGAAGAGAAGGCTCCAGGGAGACTTTAGAGCACCTTCCAATGCCTGAAGGGGCTACAGGAAAGCTGAGGAGGGAGTTTGGACAAGGACACGGAGTGATGGGATGAGGGTGGACAGTTTCAGTCTGAAAGAGGGGAGAGTGAGATGAGATCTGAGGAAGAAATTCTTTGCTGTGAGGGTGGTGAGACACTGGCCCAGGTTGCCCAGAGAAGCTGTGGCTGCTCCATCCCTGGAAGTGTTCAAGGGCAGGTTGGATGGGGCTTGGAGCAACCTGTTCTAGTGGGAGGTGTCTCTGCCCACGGCAGGGGGGTTGGAACTATATGATCTTTGAGGTCCCTTCCAACCCAAATTATTCCCTGATTCTATTATTCTATGACCTACAGCCAAGCCACCATAATATGAACATTTCCTATCCCATGGCCTGAGCAATACAATCCCATGAGAGCTTTGCAGGGTCAGGATCCTGCTCTTCCCATTTATGCAGTGGAGAAACAAACAGTTGTGTTACCATGGGGTCCAAGTGGTGTTACTTCAATGACAACAGTCTGTGCCTCACCTTGTCCTTTTCTTCCTAAAACACATTGAGGATGAAGAAAGTGCATGCTACTTCTTGGCCATGCCAGCGAGGACCTGGGAAAAGCATGTGAGCAGAAAACAGGTATCTCAGGAGGGTTGGAGAGGTACCACGCTTTGGCTGGCATCTGCTTTGGCCCACATCTGTTACCCGGGAGATCTGTTCAGAAACTGGAGATCTTTCACTTGGGAACCCCTGAGTCTGCTGAAGCACTGATCATCCTGCTGAAAAGTGACTTAATTGGTGACACTTCATAGAAACCCCAGTTGCATGGTGCTCCCAGCTTCCCTATAAAATAAGGACGCCAATGTTTAACATAAACAGGATGCTGCACATGGATCCAGGGCCGTTCCCAATGGAAACCAGCATGTTCCCATGCTGTTCTGATGCACCACAAGCTGTGATGCTTGTCAGCAGGATGACAGTCCTGAGTGACAACTCTTTTCCTTCTGCTCTGGGAATGACATCTCCCTGAAATGAGGCCCCAACACAGCCCAGCACCTTAGGAGAAACTTAGGTCTTTCTGAGGCAAGAGCTTTGCTGAGCAGGAGCACGTCTGTCCTGGGGCTTCCCTTTCTCTTCACTACTTCTCCCCATCTTGTGATCAGTGGGGCAGCACCTGATAGAGATGAGAAAGAAAAACCAGAAGGGTTTTGTTTTGGGTTGGTTTTCTGTTGTTTGGTTTTGGTTTTGTTTTATTGGTTTTGTTTTTTCCCTTGCAGTTTTTCAGAGAAAATGTGTCAGTCTGGATTCTCTGTCTTCAGGCTCTCGTTTTGCCATGTCACCAAAGCACCTGGTTTATTGACCCTCCACCCCAGCACCCTCTTTTTGCAAATCAGCTCCATCTGTGGTGCCTACAGCTGGGCCCCTAAAAATGATCATTTGGAATAATTCCTGGAAAAAAAAAACAAGGCACCAAACCCCACAGCCTGGGCCCCCGCTCAGGAGGAGTTTGGCTGAGCCAGACGTGGCCACCAGCAAGGGACATGAACAATAGGGACTTGGTGGGGGGCAGAACAACGGGGCTGGCAGCAGGCATGGAGCTCATGAAAGTACATGTGAGCTCTGGGAGCTGGTGGCTGGGTGCACGTGCCTCTCCAGAGCCTGAGAAACTGCACTGTAACCAAGCCAGGGAGATAATAGGATGGTTTTCTCCAGGCAGAAAGTGCTGTCCTCCCAAAGGGCACCAAGGAATGTCCTAGCAAATGCATCAGCAGGGCTTCTTGTGACAGGACAAGTGGTGATGGGTTTAAACTGAAGAGGGTGGATTCAGCCTAGAAATAAGGAAGACATTTGGTACAGTGTGAACCACTGGCCCAGGTTGCCCCGAGAGGTGGGAGGTGCCCCAACCCTGGAAACATTCCAGGTCAGGTTGGGCGGGGTTCTGAGCAACGTGGGCTGGTGGAAGATGTCCTTGCTCACTGCAGGGGATTGGATGAGATGGCCTTTAAAGAACCCTTCCAACCTGAACCATTCTGTGATTCTATGATCCTCAGCCCCATGTGAGGAGCTGGGGGACCTGGGGAATGATCCTCAGGGGTCCCTGAGTTGGCCAGTGCTGGAGGGGGGGAAAGAAGAGGCAGGACCTATGTAAAGCAATCCCAGACAGGCTCTTCAGGCTAAGCCCAGCTCTGAGCATAGGTGATGGAGGTCACAGCCAGGCAGAGGTTTTGCCAAGTTCTCCACCTATATCCCCACATGGGAGAAAACCACACACAATCTGTCAAAGACAACTTGGAGAGACCTCAGTAAACATTCTCCCATCTGGAAGATCTTGCTGTTCTCCATTCAAAGACTCCCCTCACCTAGAGTGGTGTCTCTAATTGTAAACAAGCACAAAGGAAGGTCAGATTTAAAAAAAAAAAAAAAGCCAAACCCAACAACCAAGCCCCAAAGAGGGCCCCATCCTTTTTTTCCTTTCCTTCTCCTGGTGCTAAAAATGCAGGTAATCCTGGTTTTCTTTTCCTGCAACTAAAATTTATGGTGATGTCATGTGTGTGGTTGAGCAGAGTAGTTTTCCAACTGGGCAAGTGAGGCTGGAGGATGTATTTAGTATTAATTTATTCACAGCAAATAAAAGCCTTGGGGACCAGAAGATGGGCAGTTCTGTAGAGCAGATCAAAAGGCAACAGGGCTCCTCTGGCTGGCCCTGAGGCTTTTTGCCCAAAACCAAGGCTTTTGGCACCAAGAACCAAAGGACCATCCATGCAGGAGTTGGAGGTCCCTAGGGAATAACAGCTCCCACTTTGGGGGTTTGGGATACCCCTATTGAAGTGACAGGGCCATCTGGCAGCCAGAAAGGGTAATAAAGCCATTCCTGAGAGCCCTGGCAATTGGGCAAGAAGATTTGCATCTCAGATAATGGCCACCAACAGCCAAGTTGAAGTTTTGTTTTCACATCATAGGAAAAGTACCAAGTGCCAAGCCATGTGGTAAACCAAAATAGCTTATGAAGAGTGTAGGTTTTGGAATACGGGTAAGGATGAACCAGGAAGGAAAAAAAAAGAAGGAAGAAAAAAAAAAAAAAAGAAGAAGTAGTTTTATATATAGATACTGAAAACCAAATAAATCACATGACCTGGCCCAAAAAAAGCTTCAGTGAAAAGTTTGTGTCTGGGATTAAGAGCACTAGTCATTACTTTAACTATGTATGGTATGTTCTCCTTCTGAAAAATGTGTACACCAAATATTTTAGCCTTTTCTCATGGCAGGATCCGAAAAGCAAAAAGCCTTTTAGTATTACTCAAATATTGGCCTTTCCAGGATGATGCTGGCTGGTTATTTCCTATGGTCCTATATTTTACTGTCTGTACTTGCTCGATGTCTCCTCTGACTCTATGTGGGAGTTTCTGTGGTGTTTTTTTGTTTTTTTTTTTTTTTTCAGAGGGATGTTCTTTCTCCTATTAAAGGCGGTGAAATGGAGGGATGATCTAAGCCGTGTCTGGTTACTCCCCTGACTTTCACCAGGCCTGGCTGATAAACCTTGAAATCTTTTGGTGGGGTTTAGTGTGTTTTGGGGCTACTGGACTTTACCTGTTCTAATTTAATACCCCACCGGGACAGTCCCACAGGAGGCTTTGGGAAGGTCCTGGTGTGCTGCAGATCCTTCCCAAGTGCTCCATCCTGGGGACAAGGATTGTCCATGCAGTGTGAATGTACCCACTTGACACCACTGAAGTGTTGAGAAGAAACCTGCAGCCTCACAGGAGAGGGCTGGAGGCTCATCATAGCTCCACTAACCTGGTGTAGGACCCAGGAGGCTGACATCTCTGTCCTTCCTGCATCTTTATTAGCGCTTTGCCTTGAGACTCTGCTTCCTCCAGCCTCAGCTGCTTTGCTGTCTGGGAAGGTCTCTCAGAGTCACACAAGGGATGTTGAGACCAGGATTTGGCCCGTGCTCTCTCAGGCTTATGGGCAAACCCGGCTCTGCCCATCTCCTGGATTATTTGTATAAATGAGATAGGATTTAGGGCTCTCCAGGACTTCCAGTATTTCCAAGTATCCCACCACAGCCACCAAAAGGGACATCATGCTGGAGATACATGAGTGAAGCCTCCCTCCATTTCTGCAGAAAATGGATGGCAAAATTAACCCAGCCAGGCTTAACCTGTCCCAGACACACAAAATGGCAGGGACCAGCACCCAAGGGGCTGAATATGGGACTGAGTCTAACAGACATGCTCACCCTCTCTGTTGGTGCCATGAAGTGTCCTTTGGGAAGCCACACAATGTCCCTGTCAATAAAATGGGGATAATGACACAGAGTAGCCCACCATGTGCTTTAAGTTCTGTTGACAGAGTGGTGTAAAACCAAGGTGTAACTCTATTATCATGGGTCTCATAAAACTTTTCAAAGACAATGTTGCTTATTTGTTTGCCTGTTACGTTTTCAATTAAAATAAGCCTCTTTTAAAAAAATGGACTTGTTGACTGCAATTTTTCATACTTCTTCATTTATAACCCTGTCCCCTCCAAAAGAAGTTGTCACTTTAATTGATCAAAAGCTCTGTTGTGCTGGTAATGCTGCATTGGGGCACTTTGATAAATAACAACAAATAACCCACGGAAAAGCCATTTCTTAAATGCTCTTTGGCTGCCTCCTGTAAAAACCAAGCTGCACCAGCCTTGCCTGAGCTGGGATTTTGCAGGGCTTGGAGCCCCCTGACTTTGCCTGGTGGCTTTGCATCCCTGTGGCTCCTTCTGCTGCAGTGAGCAGCATTTGGGACTTGCACAGGCTTCACTTCACTGCGGGAGCTCCACCAGTGCCAGAGTCCTCCGTCTAGACAAGCCCTTAAACCTGATTGCTTCATTCCATTACTGATAAAAAGCACTAGACATGGGAATGAGTTTTCCTCTCCATCTCCCTTTTTTTTTTTCCCCCCCCCCTTACATCCCCGAGGAAGGAAGACTTGATTTTTTTTTTCTGACCCACCCAAAAGAAACCACAGTAACCACAACTGCAATTATATATATATATCTTTAAAAAAAAAAACACCAAAAAACCTTTCTGGCAATTCTTTCACATTCTTTTTTAAGCTTCTTTGCTAGATGTAGAACAATAAATGATTTAAAAATGAAACATAAAGGCATCTGTTTGCACTATATTTGAAATTAAATTGGATAAAGCTGAGAGGGAGCAGCTAGTGACTAATACCGAACAGTGCCCAAGTAATAGTATGACGAAGTTAACAGGACCCAAGTTAAGCTAAGTTTCTTCCTAAGGCAGGAAAGACTCCTTTTCTTAGCTCCCTCTAAATGTCACACTGACTTTTTTGCAAGATGGGGCCAAAATATTTATTTTCTAAAGTTATTTTTGGTAGAGAACAGTTTAAAGGGTTTTTTTTCCCCCCCTTTGTCCTAAGAACATGGCAGAGTCAATTAGCATCGACACCAAGGGATTAGTGTCTGGTGACTTGGCTGATACAAAGCCATCACCAATATAAAATTCTCACATCAAAGTATTTGAGTGACTTACTGGAGAAAAAACCACTTACTGGAGCACAAACCAAAAGTGACGGAAAAGAAACATCTGGGTGTTTTGTTTGGTTTCATCCCAACTCGCCGTTCATTTAAATTGCTCGTGCTGTATTATTGTTTCCAAGGAGACCAAGCTCTAAGTGGTTGATGGTTTTGGGGACACAAGACTGGGGAAGAAATGGATTTCTGGCAAATCATAGAATCACAGACTGGTGAAGGTTGGAAGGGACCTTAAAGATCATCAGGTTCCAACCTCCCTGCTATGAGCAGGGACACCTCCCACCAGACCAGGCTGCACAAACCTCATCCAACCTGGCCTTGAACACCTCCAGGGAGGGGACTTCCACAACCTCCCTGGGCAACCTATTCCAGTGCCTTCCTACCCTCGTGGTGAAGAATTTCTTCCTGATGTCTAACCTAAATCTCCCCTCTTTCAGTTTAAAACCATTACCTTTTGTCCTATCACTGTACTCTCTGTTGAAATATTTCTCCCCATCTTTCCTGTAGGCTCCCTTCAGGTATTGGAAGGCCACTATAAGGTCTCCCCAAAGCCTCCTCTTCTCCAGGCTGAGTCACTCTGCTGTGCCCTGGGAGATGCTCTGTAACTGTGGACATGGGATGTAGTCAGTGGGTGAATGGTGGATGGACTTGGTGGGTCCCATAGAGGGGCTGTGGGACTTCATCCACAGTGAGAAATCCTCTGCCCTCAGCCCATCTCCCCCAAAAAACTTGTTGTCTAGCATAGTAGTTCCTGATATTGAGAGACAGGTCTGGTGGATGTCTGGATTTCCAACAAACTCCCTTAAGATGTCAGCTTTGAGCCTGCAGTCCTCATTTCTGCCAGTGTCCCACCATCTGCAGGCCCCTGGAGGGAGAACAGATGACCAAGAAGGCAGCTGGCAGCTACAGTTACAGCCACAAACCTACCACTGAGATACACGGTGTTGGATTTGATCTTATCATCTCCACAATTAAAAAGAGGTATCAGTTCCACAAAGCCCTGAACTGCAGCACTGCTGTAATTACAGCAGCCTCACAGCACGTTCCCACTGCAGGATTATCCCTGTCCTGCCAGCTATAAATTAATTATGTACCAAATGCAACACATAATGAAAAAAATGGCATCCTCAGAGCAGCTACCAAGGACATTTTAAGTGCTTGGTTATTACAAAATGATGGAGCATTTGTAATGAGCCCATTGTTATGGTTTGGTTGTCTTTTGCACTTGGAGTGGTGGTGGTGGCAGGGAATTTATCCTTTTATTTTCATATGCTTCCATCTTTTTTAAGGCTTTTAGCACTCAATAAAGCTTAGGGTTTTTTTCATTACAATATTCAGACATGCTAGTTAATTAATCTAAGTCTTTAGCAATCGCAAACTGACTTTAAATGAAATTTATATTCTGAAGCAGAATATTCAGTTCTTTATGACTTTACATTTTTTGTCTGTCTGCCTTGCAAATCAGAAATACCTGCAGAGCAGGTGCCCATAGGTGACCTTAGGACTATTTGCTTCTTTTGTTAAGTAAAAGAGAAAAAACTGGTGATTATTTATCTGAACTGAAGATCTCTGTGCCCACTTAGCAAACAGACGTCTGAATTTATGTTGGCTGTTCCTCTTCTCTCTGAGATAGGTCCTTGAATCAGCAACATCTATACTATTCCCTTAACCTGTAGATGTAGGAAGGCTTTTCCAAAGTGGAGCTAGGGACAGGCTGTCCAAGGTCAGGTGCTGATGGGCATGGATGTGCTCAGGGGGTATCCACTATTTCCAAGCTCCTAGGTAGTATTGGTGTCATACCAAAAAGAAAGCAAGCTCAGTCTTCATGGGCACTTTGGAGTATTTTGCCTGTGACTGTCTGTGCTTTTCAAGATTTTGCTGCTGTTATGCATCAAGATTTCTCTTAAACATGGTCTCGTGCCTCAGAGATGGGACAGGAGATGGTTTGTGAAAAGTTAGATTAATGAGCCGAAAAAGTTCTTCAGAGCCAAGAGATGATTTTAGCTCCTTCCCCTCCACTTTAAATTCCATACTAAGGACCCGCCTGGGACAAGGCAAGTAGCAGGAGCCCCATCAGTCCTGTCCTTTCTCTCAAACTCATAAATATTGAGAGTTAACATGGGTGATGCACCCAGCTCTTGGTTGCTGCTAGTTGGGACACTGTGATCCCTTAGTGCACACTTATAAATGAAGCTGTGAAAACACCCAAGGAGGATAGGATGCAGAACAGGATAAACCAGTGATATTCTTGTCTATCACACCAAGAAAGGGCAGGCAGAAGATTGGCCTCTGATGTCTTCTTTATCCAAGGAACTGTTATTTTATAACCTGAAAAGGCCAATCACAGAATAAGAGCATTTGCAGACAGAGGAGGGGGTTTTACTGCACGAATCCAGCTGAATTTTTTTTCCCTCTTTGAAGGCAAAGTGGGATACAAAAGAAAAACAAACATACAAACAAACAAACAAACAAAAAAAGAAAGAAAACAAATTGTTTCCAGAATGGCAGACATATTGGTGAGGAGGTATCTCTGGAGCTCTGTAGGTGCTGTGTGGAATGGGATCAGATCATCTATGACTTGAGCTAAGGCTTGAAAACCTCCAAGGGTGGAGGTTGCCACCACACCCCAAGTGACCTGCCCCAGTGCTGCACCACCTTCTAATGAAGGCATTTCTTTTAATGTTGAATCTGAATCCCTTGAGCTCCAAGGCCACTGCCCCGTGTTACAGTGTCTGCCCTGACTGAGAAGAAACCCTGAAAATGCCATGCTGGTAACCCTTCTAGTTTCTCAACATCCCTCATGAACTGAGGGGATGCCCAAAACTGGACACAATATTCCAGGTATGGCCTCATCTGTGCTGTGCTGTTGGATCTGGGACACCTATCAGAAAAGTAGAATTGGGGTATATCCAGGCTCTTCACAGAGGAGGGACAGCAGAAGTCAGACTCAGACAAGTTGTTCTTTGCCCATGCTGCTCCTTATGGGTCTCAGCTGGGATGGTTTGGATGCAGGTCTGGATGGAAGTCTCCCAAATTCCTGAGTGTTTGTAGCCAGAACTGTATTTGGGTTGGATCCGTGAAGTTTGTAGTGCTCCACCAGAGCAAGTTATTTGTTCTAGCAAATGTACAAACAAGTGAGCAAACAAAAACAGAAATGGCAAGAAAGTCTGTGCTGCTCCACCAGTGATGTGATTCACAAATCTCAGTTTCCTATGGGTTTGTGATTTGAATGTGAGTGCCCATGTGGATTTGATGATGTTTCATAAGAGCTGATCTCCTGCTTAATTTTTCTCTTTGGTCACCCTTTTCTTTTTTCACTGACCTTGTAAGAACTTAACATCTTGAAGACCTCCTCAACCCAACCAAAAATAGCCAGGGAATTCCACAGTAATTGGTGAGGAGTGATGGGCAGATGGACATATAATCTGACAAAACAGGGCCTTGTTTCTGTAAGAAGCTGGGCTAAAAGAGAGTAAAGAGAGGTCATAAGATGTCTGTGTGAAGCCTGAGTTTATTAATGTATAGATGGGTCCCTGCCTACCTTTCAGCAGAAGAATTTGTTGCTCTCTTTATCTCTATTGGGATTCATGACAAGAGGAGCAGCTGAGAAGGAAGAATATGTTAAACAGGAAAGGGTTTATAGATTTGGGACCATATTTGCTCATACTCTGAAAGCAGTGGCCTAAAGGCTGAGAAACAATTTTCTTGAGTTTCAGGGAGAAAATATTTCTTAAAATGAAAACAGTGGAGAGGGGAAAAAATGTAGATCATCAGGGAAGGGGAAAAAGGACCAAGAAAGGCATTTGGTTGCTTCCAGAAGAAATCTATGAGGCAGAAATTGCAATTTCAGGAAAAATACATGAAATGAGAAGCGTGAGACCACATTTATAAGGGGCTGTTCTGACACAAGGAGCAAGAAGGTGGTGGGAAAAGCCAGCCTGGGTAAGATAGCAAACAGAAGACAGACAGAAGTGCTTTGAAGGTGGGTGGCTTCCATGTCAAACTGTTTGCCATTGACTGAAACAAAGTTGTTCTGTGGTTGGGAATTGAGCAGATGGAATGGGAGTGGAGGGTCCTTTGATGGTGGGTGTGGTTCTACGGCATGCAGCAATTTGGTGCATCCTGCTCAGCAGGGAGTGGTCCATGTTGTAGCACTTCAGTCTGGACCCCAAGATTTCCAAAGTGGGAGTCTGGGTGTCAGCTCAGGGAAAGCAAATCTCTTCAAAGGGAGAAGGAGCTGAAACTGAAAAAAAAGAGGTGAGGAGAGGGAGAGGGAGAGGGAGAGGGAGAGGGAGAGGGAGAGGGAGAGGGAGAGGGAGAGGGAGAGGGAGAGGGAGAGGGAGAGGGAGAGGGAGAGGGAGAGGGAGAGGGAGAGGGAGAGGGAGAGGGAGAGGAGAGGAGAGGAGAGGAGAGGAGAGGAGAGGAGAGGAGAGGAGAGGAGAGGAGAGGAGAGGAGAGGAGAGGAGAGGAGAGGAGAGGAGAGGAGAGGAGAGGAGAGGAGAGGAGAGGAGAGGAGAGGAGAGGAGAGGAGAGGAGAGGAGAGGAGAGGAGAGGAGAGGAGAGGAGAGGAGAAAAAAGAGAAAGAGAAAAAAGAGAAAGAGAAAAAAGAGAAAAAGAAAAAAAGCCACTCTGCTGAACCCATGGAGATAAACCCGTGGGTTAAAGGTTCTGCCTGGCTACTCTTGCTCTCTTCTCCTCAGGAGCTTCCCAAAGAAGTCATTGGCATGGTGGTGCTTCCCAGCATGGGGTGGCAGAGGAAACAATGAGTCAGGTGAAGAGTCCCAGAAGAGTGTTTCATAAGCCCTTGGAAGAGAAACGTTGCAGCACTGCCTGCAATAACTCCAGGGTTGAGAACCAGTGAGCTCAGAGAGCAGCAGCCAAAGCACACGGGCCTTGAGGAACACAGCCAAGCAAGGCAAGGGAAGCATGGGCCCAGCTGGTGAGCTTACCCATGAGAAGGACAGGAGATGGCAGGTCTCTTACAGGGCCAGGCTCAGTATGGGCCACCCCAAATCCTCCTTCCCCGAGTCCTTGGCCACAGTGATGGTGGTGGAAGCAAGGACAGAGATACTAAGCTGCTTGCACACAGGGCCTGGAAAGAGGAAGACCAAGGTGACCACTAGTGAGGACACCCCACTTTTACTTGCCAACTACTTTGTGCCCCTGCACGAGAAGGAGGGTGAAGAGAGAGTGTTGAGAGGGAAAGCTTGCAGCAGGGTTCATCCTGCTGAGGTCAATGCCATCCTGGCTCCTGGGGGGAGGTATGGAAGAACCTCTCCATGCCTTCCAAGAGGAGCCAAACCATGGCACAGTTTAGTTCAGTGTTATTATAAACAAAGAAGTACACACTAAAGAATGCAGGGCTTCAAAACCAGCTTGGCAATTTTTCCACCCCAATATTTTATATTTATTTCCTCTTTATATGCAAGTCACCTAAAATGATCAGCTTCTATGGTGGTATTAATAGAGGTTTGAAAATTTTTGGAGGCTGGAAGTTGGTTATGAGCATATTTTCAGGCTAAAACATACAGGCTCCCTCCTGTGGTATAATTAAGACCTATCAAGTAACTATGTATGTTATAATACTCCCCATAATTCAACACAGGATAGAGCCATGTGCCGTGTCAGGACTCATAGATATCTATAAGAAATTTAGTCTTGGATCTTGCACTGACAGTGCAAGGATGGGTTACAAGTTTGGGGCTTCACTCCTTTGCATGATACTGTGACAGAAAATAAATGAAGCTGTAGAATTCAAAGTCAATCCAACTTGAAATGAAGCTGTAGAATTCAAAGTCAATCCAACTCATATAAATAGGCACTGCAAAAATCCAGAGCTGCAGCCAACCACACATGGCTTAGGTTGGACTTCTAACCTACATGACAACTCCTTGATAGCATAGACACTTCCAAGCCAAAACATGGAATTACTGGTCATAGGGTGTGTGGAGAGCACCCATTGCCCTTGCTATAATTGCAGGGAAGGGTCTGAGGATTAGGAGTTCTTTGAGTTGAAGGAGGCTGAGAGCTTGATGCCGTTTGTACTTACATCAAAGGCTCCACAACTCATTAATTTGGGTTGGAAAACTCACAAAAGTCAGTTTTCCAGAAATTCTGTATTCTGGTTTACCCAGACAGTGACAATTGCAAATGACAGCAGACCTTGGACTGGGCTGGAAAAAAAGTACAGAGGCAGACAAATATGATATTGGTCTCCTATAGTGAGCAAAAGCCTTTAATCATAAGAGTCACTTCAGTAGACAGCACCTGAAGAGGACCTGCAACCATGTCTGTGTACCAGCCCCAAGGTAGGAGCCAAGGACACAGGCCCCCAGATGGGTACATGGGTGCAGTCCACCCATAGTGAGTTACCTGGGATGAATTAACAGAAATGCAGATTATAACACATGTGCCAACAACCCACATGCCTGTGGAATAGGATACTAAAAATAGACTTCAGCCTCCCAAACTCTTGATTTTGGCTTTGAGAAAAAGGTTGGTTTGTCCTATTAAGATTGATGCCCTCCAGGAGGAAGATCAGACCTGTGGGAAGTTGCTAGACACAGAGCACTGTGTGGGAAAGCTGTGAAGAAACTCATCCCTGCATGCCAAGACGTGGCCAACCATGAGGGTGCTGATGTGAGGCAAGGAGAAATGTGTGGTGCAGCTTAAAGGAAAACTTGAAAGGGCAAAGTCAGACACTTGTACCTCACTGTATCACACTGTGCAACTTCTGACCCCAGCTCTTGGGTTTGATGTTCTCCTGACACCAAAGTCCAGCCCCCACTCCCCAGGGTATCTCAGCCCCAAGACACACACCTTCCATAGCTGGGGGTTGGAACCAGACACGACACATTTCTAAGCCACAGGCCACCTTCTGCCAGGTGGCACAGCCTAAGACAAGGTCTGGCACTGGAGTGGAGGGCAGGAAGGCAGGGGCCAGGACTCAGGGCAACTTGGCTCATTCAAATGCTGAGTCTACCATCTCCTGGGAACGTCACACTGCCAGAGACTGGCAGCATTCAAGTCACCTTGGATCATTCCCAATGCCTGGCCATGGCAGGAAGCAATGCCAGGGAGCTGACAGCCCAGGGCTCAGGAGTGTTGCGTCACGTCCTGGCTCTGATGTTCTTTTGTTCAGAAGCTTTGGTCTATTCACTTCCATTTTCCTCAGTTGTCCTGGGTGTGAGGCAGAGATAAATGATGCAGTCTTCAAGCACTGAAGTGCATTGAAGCAGGTGAAGTCTCACCTGGGTGAAGGCATTAGCTGTAAAACCAGAATTGGGCCCTTTCCCTCGGGAGGCGACATTACAAATTCCATTTAGATTATTAAAAAAAACCCAAAACATAGCGATTTGGTTACATAACTAAATCCAGGGCAGAATGAACCAGAGTATTTTTCTTAAAAGGCCAACATGTAAACTAGCTGTTTTGCTTAAAATAAACAGGACTCTCCAGAGGACAGAATTTCTCACAGTCTCCTCTGGGCTGGCTGCGTTCCAGCAGGACGTTGCTCCAAAGCAAGAGGTTTAGATGCTCTGGGGCCTATGGCGACATGAACACGCATTGCCTCCAGCTGGTGAGAAAAGATGAAGGTTCTTACTTTTCACAGAAAGGATGAGGCCTCCAGAGACACAGAGACTCTGACTGCACAGCAACAAGTGGCACATGAAAAAATCCATGCTGGTATTTGTTATGAAATGATGCCGTGGGCAGTATCCCATGCTTTGCTTCAAACCTTCCTCAGGAGAGTCATTAGAAGAAAGTAACGTGGCTGAAAACTTTTTCATTTCTGCAAAACACTTGAGTTTGCCAAAGATACCTGTGGTTGCTCTTCCCCATTACTAGGTGGACCTCTGTCATTGTCTGGACAAGGTATTGGAAAGCAAATTGGGGAAGCATATGGCCAGGCAGGCATTTCCTAGACAAGGCCAGATGCTTTAGCAACTGAGGTGGCCTGAGACAACCCCTCTGAGAAATGTCACTGTACCAAAACAGTCCTGCCTAATCTCCACCTAGAGAGAGTAAGTTAAAATTGCAGATATGGGTGCTGGCTGGAAAAGGGAGGGTTTGGTCTAGGTCTGATGAAGGTGAAGGATGGCCCATCACTTTCTTCCAGCTCAAGTTTATTTGGCTTTTTTCCTGAGTGTTTCTCGCTAGACATATTTTGTAGTAGCTTTTGACAGATCACGAAGAAAGAATCACACCTCCTGGTGTATCCATCCATCACTGAGCTGAGAAACAGCTGTGTGCCAAGATGAGGCTGGCAGAGGAAGATATCTATGGAGAGTGATGTTTGCTCCACCACTGCTTATAGCTGGACTGGGGGTTACTTTGTGAAGGGGGAGCAGTCTGGGCTACTATTTTTCATAGCAAAGAGAGGCAAGTAAGAACTGTGGGCTACAGCCTATGTGGTTTCATAGGAACCTTCTGCTGAGAGCAGCTTGAGGAGGAAGGATGCATTGCATGAGGCAGATCTAGACTAACCTCTACCTACAGAATTGTCCTCCCATCACCCTAAGTTCCTGAGGGGCATTAATGCCTCAGAGCTGGGCCTTTGGTTTGCTTTGTATCTTTGTTATTCTCCTTTCTGGCAGCCACATGAATCCTTGGCTCCTTCCTGTGGCTTCCTCTGAAAACAAAATTTCTGAACTCAAATGTTATGTTCAGTTGGAGAGCTGGTAGAAGAAACAAGGACATAGTGAGGGCCAGTATCTCCTCCTGGGCCTGTCCTGCTAGCTCCCCAACCAGAGTAACTATGTCTTCAAGCCAAGAAGGGGTGTAGGAAGGTCCCCCACATCCATGGGCAGCAAGAGTGGCTGAAAGCACTGCTGGTTGGTGTCATAGAGACCTTCTGCACCAATTGTTAAAAGTGGTATCACGAGTATGTTACTTATGGAAGCAGATCTTTGGAGTCTTCCTTATACGATGGTGTTTAAGTGGTCTGGTGGTGGATGAGCAAGGGCACAAACACTCCATTTCTCTCAGCATTGTCACATTCTTTGGTTTGGGAATAATTCTGTATAATATCATAATTAGGGCCGTGTTTCAACGTGATCAGAATATTCAGCTTGGACTCCTGTGACTCAGCACTGCGGCGGATTTACCCCCGCTCAGCTCCCTGCGAGCCATTGTCTCCTAAATTTAAAACAGAAGGTTGGAAAAACAACGAGCCCTGACCTTTTGGGAATGCTGGGTTTTACACCACGTGGAGGGGCTGGCAGGGGGGAGGAAGCCTCCAATTCAGTTTACCAGTGAGGAGCTGAAATGGAGCAGCCAAAAGGATGTGGCTAAGGAAGCTGAGGGCAATGTGGCCATGGGTGATGACTTGTACTCATGGTGGGGAGCCAGGAAGAGGGGTGTAGGTGCAGTGGCCAACTCAATGAAATCAAGGCTGGAGCCTTCCCTGTCCAATAGGTCTCACATTGGGCTGAAATCCTCCCTCAGACACCACACAAGAGGTTCTGGGTGGACATGCAGGCAGAACCCACGTGAGTTTGGAGGCTGCAGGGCATTTGCGGGGAGGGGTTTCTTTAAAAAAAAATAAAAAAAGACCCCAAGAACCAAACTGTAAAATAACCATGTGTTAAATTAATTCTGCTCTCTGGGAATACTGAGTGTGTAGTGGTGAAGTCTCAAGAATGTGATGCTGCTGCTTCATAATTCCCCCTTGCAGGGCCTGCGGAGGTGCATTGTCTTCCAGCTCCACACTGAGGGCCCAGGAAGAAGGAAAATACATCCACATCTCACAGGGAAGTCAAGATGTCTGTGTTTCTTGGTCACAGGCAAAGGATTAGTAAAGCACCATTAACCCTACTATAAAAACACACCAGCTAGGGCTTCTTTCATCCCAAACAGAGTTTATAAACACACCCTTATCACTTGGAGAATGTTTATCTTCATGTGCTATAAGTGGATTCCAAGAAAGCAACAGTAGCTAATGAAATTAAAAATGATGTTTGGAGATACATTTTCTCCATTTAACTAACTATGCATGTGTGTGAGTGCATGTGTGAGAGGATTTAAAAAAAAAAAAAGCAGCAACACTGGGGTTTGGTTTAGACTAAGCCTTCCATTCCAACATTAATTTAGAAGCCTGGCTGATAGATCTGGAAAAGCCAGGAAGAGAAGGAAAAACTCCTTCTCCTTCTCCTTCTCCTTCTCCTTCTCCTTCTCCTTCTCCTTCTCCTTCTCCTTCTCCTTCTCCTTCTCCTTCTCCTTCTCCTTCTCCTTCTCCTTCTCCTTCTCCTTCTCCTTCTCCTTCTCCTTCTCCTTCTCCTTCTCCTTCTCCTTCTCCTTCTTCTCCTCCTTCTCCTTCTTCTCCTTCTTCTTCTCTTCTTTCTCTTCTCTTCTCTTCTCTTCTCTTCTCTTCTCTTCTCTTCTCTTCTCTTCTCTTCTCTTCTCTTCTCTTCTCTTCTCTTCTCTTCTCTTCTCTTCTCTTCTCTTCTCTTCTCTTCTCTTCTCTTCTCTTCTCTTCTCTTCTCTTCTCTTCTCTTCTCTTCTCTTCTCTTCTCTTCTCTTCTCTTCTCTTCTCTTCTCTTCTCTTCTCTTCTCTCCTCTCCTCTCCTCTCCTCTCCTCTCCTCTCCTCTCCTCTCCTCTCCTCTCCTCTCCTCTCCTCTCCTCTCCTCTCCTCTCCTCTCCTCTCCTCTCCTCTTCCCTTCTCTTCCCTTCTCTTCCCTTCTCTTCCCTTCTCTTCCCTTCTCTTTTATTTTTCTCTTCTCCTCTCCCTCTCCCTCTCCCTCTCCCTCTCCCTCTCCCTCTCCCTCTCCCTCTCCCTCATCAGCTAAAGAGAGGAAGGCTTTTCAGACTGTGCTCTAGGAGGACTCTGAACACTTTTGTAGTTTATGATCACTCACTTTAGAAGTGATTACCAGCATTAGAAACCTAATTACAGCCTGCCAGGCTGAATGCAGTATCCTTTGGGGCTCCAGTTTTAATTCTTTTCTATTTGCATTCAAGTTTCCAGGGGCTAACTGCCTAGCAAAGACCCCCAGCTAACCTCTTCTACTAAAAGCTTCATTTATTCTTAATAACATGTTTATAGACCTAGCCTCATTTTTCAGGGGAAGGTCACGTTTGTTATCCGTAGTTGTTAGGGAAATGATTAAGGAATCCCGGAAATAGTGGAAGTTCCTACTAAGGAACTGCAAAAATATCTGTTAACAAAATGCTCTTTCCAGCCCGTGAACATCATGAGCATCAACCAGAGGATGTGTGTGGCATATGGGATCTGTACCAGCAAGAAGAGCAGGAACCGCCTGCACGGTTCATCTTAGTATGCTCTAATTAGTCCTCTTGGCCTTGACCAAAACATAAATTACTGCCACCAGTGTTGTTTTTCACTGAGGGGAAAGTGGAATAGGTTCAACCCACCTCACAGAGGTAGGAAAATATTATTGCAGACAATAAATTTGTCAGTACTTTATTTGGGGAACTTGAGTGCAGTCGCTCTGTCGTGCCAGCATCCAGGCGAATGCGGAAGCTTTCAGATAGAAAGATAAAGCTCTAGAAACGTCTCTCAAAAGAAAATATCTTAAAGGAAACTGGAAGCACGGGTCCCACTGAGGGAGACTGGTAAATTTGCACTTCAAATGTACTTGTATTTTTTGAAACCAGAATGACCATTCCTGGGTGAAGAGCTGGGTGTGGTGGGTCTTGTATCACTTCCAATCCAACATGCCAGTCCAACTATGGGCATGCTTACAGAGCAAGGCCACTGGTGGCAGCAGACAGATGATGCTACCATGGTGTTCAGGCATTCATAACACTTAGTTTTGACAGAATGTTTAATTTGAATTAAAAAAAAGGTTTGCCGTTTCACTTCCTATTTTTTACTAACTCTGCTTTTACTGGTTGTATTTTGGTCATCTTGATTATTGTGTGTTTAAAAATGAGGCTTAAGGTGTGACTTGCAATGGGATTTCTAGGTTTTTTTTGGAGAAGCTTAGATGCACACTTAGATTGCTGTGTATTGCTGCACAGCAGCTGAGCCTTGACAAGAGGAGCAGTAGATGCTCCCCCAGATGTCAGTCCAGGAGCATTTCCTTGTGTCCCTCTGAAGGGCTTTTCAGGACAGCCTTTAACTCATGAGAAATATTGATCTAGACCCAAGCAACTTTTCTTAAGAAAAAAAAACACTGGTTGGAACTGGTACATTCCTCCAGGAAATTCAGTTTGGACTCATCATTTTCTGATGAAAACTCTATTCATCACAGGGACATTCCTGACATCTCCTCCTTGAATGGCTTGAATTCCCTTTGTAAAAAGAGAGCAATTAGATTACCTAAAATTTATAGTAAGGGAGGGTGCAGTCCTGCTTCCAGACCCAAAAGGTGCTCATAAAGGTAACCTCCAGCCACCATCTTTTCTTCACCATCTGTTGTAGACAACCTGCAGAAGACATGGGATATCCTGATAGTCCAGACTGAACTCTAAGAATGCTTCCATCCATCTCAGGGTCTCACTAGTCTCTCCTGAGCTTTTTAAAGCCCATTTATAGAGTCGTGGCTGCTTAGTGCAAAGGTTAGCAGCCAAGGTTCTCTTCTGGAGGACATGACAGTCCCAAAGGTGCTAACCATGGTGGTCATGAAGCGGTAGACCAACTCTTCCCTGCTGTGAAATTTGCTTTGTGGGTTTAGGCAGCAATGCTGGATGAAGTGGTGCATGCTCCTCCTTGGGAGAGTACAGATGAACACTGGGAAGCATAAGGTTGGGCTGTCATGAAGGAAAGAGTGGTTAACTGGCCCTGTGGCTTTCAGTGAACTCATGTGTTAAAGGACTTTCTTGCCTCTTTGCAAATCACAGTGCTCATCCCAAAAGGGAAAGGTGAAGGGTTGACTGTATGGACATAGACAACTACATGTCAGCACCTTTGGTGCACATTTGCTTGCCTTGGGGTAGTGGTGCACAGTTTGAGGGGTTTTTTTGAGGTTTCCTACCCCTACTTGCTGCAGTGGTGCAAGGCTGAGTCTTTCTGGACCCTGAGATGGAGGGTCTGAACCATCAGCACACCCTCCCACATTGGCCATGAAGCACAAGTGAGGTCTGATGCCTTTGAAACAACCTTTTCTGTACAAGAAGTCCATTGCCCTTCCCTGACTGCAGCCTTCTCCTCTTTAAACCAAACCAACACAGCTCCTCCAGCCTTTGCCTGAAGGTTATGCATAATCCTTCCACCACCTCCACTATCCAACTTTTTTGTAGACTCCCATTTTTCCTGTCCTTTTCCTGAGGGATCCTTAGACATAAATAAACATTCCCAGGGACTCCACCAGACCATTTTCTACTGAGTTACACTTCTGGAAACCCAGAGCAATCCCACTCACTGGAAACACTGAAGTCAGTGGAGCTTCTGCAGTGTACACCAGTGGGAGCTGAGCAATGTCCTGAGCAATTTCCCTGTGTGTTTTCTTCCTTTTTGTTCCTGTTCTCTTCCAAGGGGGAGAGTGAGAAGGAGAAGATGAACGGATGTGTGAACCATGCAAACACATCGACTCCCTCTAGTGGCTTTGATTCCTTATAAGAGCTAATGGCTCGTTCCTTCATCTCCAGCCACAGAGGTCTGTGGTCTGAGAATCAAAGGGTCTGGGTTCATGCAGGACAAGGGACATTGCTGGGACACCTGTCATGCTGTTACACCTTTTTGCCTGAAGAGTGAGCTGATTTTGAGGAGAAACAGCCTATGTAGGAGTAGGAGAAGAAAACGATGGAGGCAAGAGCTCCTTGTGAATGTGGAGAGCCCAGGACCCACTCAGGATCAAGCACGTGGCAGACTCTTGTTTGAAATGCCTCTTGTAGACAGCACTTGGTCCAGAAACGATTGGTATTCAGACTTTTCAAAGCCCTCTTACCAGAACTTCTTTGATTGGCCTGTTCTATCAGCTTGAAGCTGGTTATTTTCTTCAGGGCTTCCATTTCTTAGCTCCACAGAGCCATGCACACATGTGACTGCTTCTTCCTTTAGCACTGGGTGAAGTGCTGTGTTTATTTCTTCAAGTTCAGTAAGCTCAGCACCCCCAACATCATTCCAAATGCCCTCTTTTCTGAATGCACCAATGCAAGAGTTAAATTAGTTTTACTTTTTCAGCAAAAAAGCCTTTTTAATTTTTTTTAATTTTTTTTTTTTTTTTTTTACCAATACCACAGCTCCCTAAGGGATATTATTTTTCTCCCAGAAACAAAAAAAAGATAATTGTCTTCAAACTGTAGCTGCAGAGAACAATGCCAAAGACATGCTCATTAACAAAGTAGGTCCTCAGTGCAAAGATCCTAAATGTCCCTCTGGATTTCCTTGGTTCCCTGCAACCCCCAGTCCTGTTACTTTGGACAGCTGTGAAGTCCTTGCATGTTCAAAGTCCAGTCAGTGTGAACAGACTCACACCTGTTTTTAAGAACTCAGTTTTTCCAGCATGGCTTGCTCCTGGTCTTATTCACTCACCATCACTGGGATCCAAGCCTGAGGTTGGGCCATGGATTGGGCTTGTCAAATCTTCTAAAAACCCTACTCTGAACCCACCAGTCCCTTGATCCACCAGCACAGTCCACATGTAGTCCTCTTGCAACATTGCCTATGATGATGTCTTGTGCTTCTGTGCTCTCCCAGCTCTGTGTCTCACCCCTTCCTTGGAACAGTGCTTCTTACCTTGCCTCTTCACACAGGGCTTGCTCCTCAGGTTGCAGCTCTGGTCCATCTGTACCTACAAGCCCTTCTTATACCTATGGCTAACACTAACTGGTGGTTTCTGAAGCATACTTTGAAGATGTGTTTTCTTCTGACCCTCAGTGGAGCTACAACTTTGTTCAAGCTCTTCCTATCCCAATGTTACTGCAACATTGTCTCTGCCTTTTGCAACCACTGCTGCCCACCTAGAAAGCTCCTGCAAAGGTCTCAGCATGTGGCTTCCACCACATCATGCCACCAGTGCACTTCCTAGGTGGTTCCCCCTCTCATGTGTACCTGTCTTTTTTGTCCCTTGTCCCATTCTCATGCCACTTGTCACTTCTCATTCAGTATCAAGAAGCTTTGCAGATATTTGCCTTCATTGCATGTGTGCTGGATTTTGTGCTCTCTCCCATGCTTGGAAGAAGCAACCAAAACCCCTGCACACAGGTACATCCTAAACCTCCTCATATCTCAACTTTAGTATCTTTTTAGCCACAGTGCTGGCAAAAAATGCACAGAAGTTGGGCCATGACCTGTCATATGGAATGCTCCTATGCCCTGTGACAGTGTGGCTAAGAACAGAAGAAATGGCAACAATAATGATAGGATCACAGAATCATTTTGGTTGTTAAAGACCTTTAAGATCATAAAGTCCAGCCATTAACCCAGCACTGCCAAGGCCACCACTAAACCATGTCCCTCAGCACCACATTACACAGCTTTTAAACCCCTTCAGGATGGTGACTCCACCACTGCCCTGGGCAGCCATGGAACTGGGGTGTTTCCATCAGTGTGACATCTTCCACAGAGGCCTCCTGCAGTCAGAGGAGACAGTGAGGAACAGTCTTTGTGGGGTGGCTCAGACTGTCTCCCTGCTGGACCACACAGCTGAGCTCAGGTGAGATGGACCCATATTGCCTTGAGCAGGATGAAAGTCTGAAGGGTTTTAATGCGTCGGAAATGGTTTCAGGCTTTTTGAAGAGGGAGCCCTTAAATTCCTGATGTGAGTTTCTGTTTTCCTTTCATAAATGAAGTTAGTAATCCCAGTTCCCAACCACTCTGTGTTTGCTGACTCTGTGAACTCCTGGAGCAAGGACACTTTTTCTCTCCCATTGCAGCAAAGAGCTCAGCTGCTTGCTCATCCTCGCTTGCTCGGGCCTCTGGCTGCTGCAGGGGCACAAAGGGATCATTGTTTTCAGTTTACAAACATAGGCAACTCCTTTTTTTTTTTTTTTTTGTGGTTTCCTGCTGAATCTCCAGGCTAGGACACCGAAACACATACAATTAGTAAATCTTCAAATCCCCAGCTGAAACAATCAGGACTCCATGCCTGTGCAGCAATGAGAAGCTGCTGGATAACGTCATCACAGCTTTACATGGCTCCTGATGATCTCTTGGTTTATAATGATTTCATTTCCCCTCTCCCACCTCCTGTATAGTTTCTATTATGTAAAACCCTAAGAACTAATTACAAGTGGGTGGATCAAAGATCCTACATTTTAATTTTCCTTCCAGCCTCACCCACTCACGGTGAGGAATCCAGCATAACCCATGAAATTGTAGGTACTTGCTGACAGAAAGGGAACCATCTGCTGAGCAACTTCTGTTAATTATTTTGGAACATGCTAACGAGAAAAACGTACAGGCCCATATTGACCTTTTCCTTGGTGGCAGAATCCACTGCAAAGTAGACAGTTGTGGCTTGAAGCCAAAAGTTAATGGTTAGTATTGGCACGAAAGACTCAAGTGTACTAGTATTTAATAATTTCCCCATAGTGGAGAAAATATTCCAGGCATTCTGAGGATAAAACGTTCCTAGCACCTGCACAAAACCAAGCTCCAAAATATTCATTTAGAGCATTTTTCAGAGTCCCTCAGAAAATGTGAACTTCACATGTTTACTTCCTCATGGTGTTCTTTTCATTTTGTCACATCTGATTTGGTCAAACAACCTTTTGTTTTCTTTAGCAATGAGCAATATTTACACAGGGCTTTTTTGGCACAAAAGAATCACAATTATTTCATGTCCCTGAGGCACAGAGGTCGGTGGAAACTTATGCCCCTTGTAGACACGTGGACTGGTGGCTCATAGGTTTTATTTTTATCTATTTGGTCTGTTTTAGTGCAACTGAATAAAATGGTTTTCTCTTTGCCCTTTCTGGTAGATGCCTCCTGGGCTTAATCCAGAACTCCAGGAGGTTTCTGTGAGTCTCCTTTCTGTGGAGCTGAGCAGACTTTGGATCACCCCTCAAAGTAGGTGGATATCTTGAGTATGAATTACCCATCTGCCTTAATACTTAAATGGTGTGAAAATTCACCATATTTCTTAATACATTTTGCAAGACAGTTGTGCCACTGTTTTGAGGGAATAAACCAGAAGAAAGATATCCCACTGAATCCTGCAGAGTATTTTGGCTACAGCTCTGTCCCTAGATACTAAAATTTTGAACCTTTGAACTGTGTTTTAAATTAGGTGAGGAATTACCCATTGCACAGGGGACCTGGTCTGCTCTCTGGTGGTTTTTTTTTCACTCTGGAGACTGTGGAGTTTCAATGCAGAGAGCCCATTTCAAGGACAGCTTCTCCACGTGTCTAACCAGGGCGTCTAACCAGGAATGAACTTTCTAGGTCTCCGTTTGCACCCTTCTTGCTCTAATAGCAGCAGGTAAAGTAAAGACGCAGCATAAGTGGTAAATTAAAAGCTGTTTGTGTCTAAGTCATCCCATCTGTGTCTTTTGGACAGAAGTCAACCATCTTTGAAACCACATGCATCAAGCAATTGGCTAAACGTCCTTGTAGACAGGATGTCTCCTATTTGCATTTGAAGTGCTGCACTTTCTGTTTAAAATACGAATGCAACTCCCTGATACCGTTTTCCCAACCTGTTTACAAATAGTGGTGATTTCATAGTGGAAAATAGGTGTTAAAAGGCTGGAGCTGTCAAAAAGGGCTTTAAAGCACCTTTGGGTGAAGTATGTGGGATTTATTGGAAACACCTGAGATAGGGTATACCCCAGCCTCCAGCCCACCACTTCCACTGCCACCCACCAGCACCTTTGAAGTCACTTCATTGGTCATAGAGGCACTGCAATTTTGGGTACACACCTATCATTCAAAGGGCAATGTATTATCTGCCTGACAGATGTAATCAGTCCCTTGGTCTCTTAGAAGTGCAGCTGTGGGTGAATTCTTTTTTGTGAATGTAATATTTGAGAAGACTTAAGTTAAAAACTGACACTTCCATTGAAATCTCATCTCCTTTGGAAAGAAGGTTCCCGTTTTCTGGCTCTGCTCTGTGTGTGACAGCCAGGGATGTGTCAAACAGCATTCAGCTGACAGTTTCCAACAGAGATGCCATTAGCAAAGATGGCATGAAAATAACCCTCCCCTAGAAACGTTTTTAATGTGAACTGTCAGTCTGCAGAGCTGCAGCCAGGCCAAACCAAGAGGAAAAACACCTCATTTAGGAGGAAAGCATATGTTGCAAATAAAAAGGATGCTGCAGCTTGGGAACAGGTAATGACAGATGCAGAGGAGCCAGAAGGAGCAGGGCAAGGTGAGGGATGGGTGAAATGGGACTGACAATGTTATTTGTGATGCCAGATTTTCACCCTCTTTGTTGACACGTATATGGAGTAAGATTACTCCTGCCCCGAAGCTGCACTACAAGGGGTCATGGTTTTACACTGAAAGAGGGGAGATTTAGGTTAGATATTGGGAAGAAATTCTTCACCATGAGAGTAGGAAGGCACAGGAACAGGTTGCCCAGGGAGGTTGTGGCTGCCCCCTCCCTGGAGGTGTTCAAGGCCAGGTTGGATGAGGCTTGTGCAGCCTGGTCTGGTGGGAGGTGTCCCTGCTCACAGCAGGGGGGTTGGAACCTGATGATCTTTAAGGTCCCTTCAAACCTGAAGCATTCTATGAGTCTCTGATTACTCCAAAGGGCGGAAGGAAGGCCATTCCTTGCTTTCCAAGGTACCCATCCCCAGCTGGGCCCACTGCCCAAGGTCACACAGGGAGCTCACAGCCAAATTGGGACGAAAACCCCGAGCTGCCCAAAGGCTTGTCCAGTGCCTGAACCTCAGCCTCATCCTTTTCTTTTATTGGTAAAAATAAAAATATGACCTTCTTTTGGCAGCCTTGCAGAGCAGATGCTGCTTTTTAGATGACAGCATAGAAATACAGAAAAACTTTGGGGATTTGCAGAAATTCTTTCCAACGACAGATTGTCTGGCCTACTAGTGTCATAATGTCAGCCCTGAAACATGCCATAAAGCTTTCTTTCAGCAGAACAAACATAACCCCCTAGACCAGCTCTTTGACAAGTAAGTAAAACAAAGCAGGGTAATTGTGGCTGGAAACCCACCAGGCTCTTAGTGTGACCTCTTGAATATTAATAGTTATTAGAGATGCGATGAATAAACATCAGGAATATTACAAGCAATCCATGTTTAAAAAAAGGACTCCAGAGGGAAGGTTATGAAGGAAAAACTTCTGAATGTAAGTTACAGTAAAGAGGAAGCACTCACGTGGCTCCTGGAGAGCCTGGATGTATTTTTCATGGGCTGGTGGACTGAAGGATGGAGACAGAAGACTCCAGGCTGCTCTAAGCTACCAGAATTGCTGGATCTGCTGGCACAGAAGATAAAAGCTCTTTATGGAGCTGCTTTGTTCAATAAACACACAGGGGGAAAATAATTGAGGAGGGAGTAAGTAGAGTATGATTGTGGCAACTTCAGATCATAGCATCTCAGAATGGTTTCGGTTGGGAGGGAACTTAAAGACCACCTAGCTCCAGTCCTCCTGCCATAGGCAGAGACACCTTCCACTAGATCTGGTTGCTCCAAGCCCCATCCAATCTGACCTTGAGCACTTCCAGGGATGGGACATCAACAATTGCTCTGACCTTTCCCAGATCTTTCCACCTGATCTGTTCCCTACCTAACTGTGAGGCCACCCAAAAGCATTACCATGCAGAAGATGAAGACAAACAGCAGTGCAGTAGGAGACAGATTACTCCATTCAAGTAACTGCACAAACCCATGCAGGGCTGGCCTGATCACATTGTCATACTCTGAATTTGTGAAGCAACTATTGATTGAAATGGTTAAACTTTGTTCAGTTTCACAACAGCCATCCCCAATAGCATCTTTGGCAGACCACAGGTTACTTACAAAATGTCTTTTGTGTGTCTGTGCATGTGTCAGTCACCCAGATGAGGCATCCATGCCTAGTCAGAGATCAGGTGCCCAAAGCTCTTGGGAGATACCCCTCCTTCCTCCCTCCCACCCAATTACTGGGTAACTGGAGGAGGTGAACCAGTGGCATGTAACCTGTGGGGTCAGGATTGAAGTGCCCTTGGGGCAGGAAAGCTACCTTTCCTGGCAGACTTTGTCTCTGCCTTTAGCTTTGGGTGTTCTAATTATAGTCTAGATAACTTTTCCACTTCCAACTGTTTCTCTTGTGCTCTGGTACCGTGTGTGACATCTGAGTGTACATGTTCTACTCAGAGCTAATTTTGCAGAGAAATGTCAGAACATTAATACATATGGTCAGAATCCCGGTTTTGGTAAGACCAGACTGCAAAAGGCAGAATATGTGCTTTGTGATGCCATTATAGCTGAAGGAAATCCTGATTTTGCTGAGAAATTTCTGCTCTCCTTTGCATAACAATGTGAACAGAATGAACAGAGTCAAAGAGTACCAAAAAAAAAAGATATATATTTTGTTTGTGTAAGAACTAGAAGAAGAGCAAAATAGGATGCTGTGGTTTTCCATACATAGGCCTCAATGCTGCCAAGGAGAAGCCAAGAGGCTTTTTTTAATTGAAATTACTCAGATGGGATGGATGCTCCTTTGGTTGGTGTTGGGCCCTATGCCCATGGTGAGGACTAGGTGGACCTCTGTGAGCTACATTTAATAAAGGTACAGAGGCCTGGTGGCAGCACAGCCAGAAGGATGTGCAGTTCATGCAGAGCTGTTCTCCTTTAAATTGGCCTCTTGGCTAAGACGTTTTTGTCTGTGATTTCAGCGGGTCGGATATGTCAGCCTGTTTCCTTTTTCTCATTCCCTTCTCCAGCATCACCAGTGATATGACTTAACACTTGGGAGGTAGCACTGAGGCTCGTTGGGTGGTGTAAGTAAAATGAGACACTGTTTAGTTTCAAGGATGGAAATTCAACAGTTTAGCTGCCCACACTGGGTAGAAAAGTGGAATTTTTTTTTATTGGTTTTGAGTGTGCCACCTTTAAATATTATGGAGGAGCTCCTTGTCCCTGCAGGAATAGGGGACATGGACCTCTGCCTCTGCTTGGGTGCTTTCTGCTCTGCCACGTCCTCAACTCTTTTCCTGCTGTCTAAGGTGAACAATCCCTTGGGGGGGTTGTGGGGTTTTCTAGGGGGAATACAAGGTTTCAGCTCTAAAGCACAGGTACAAAAACACCCACCTTCAACAAGAGGATAAGCCAAATCCAGGGGAACTGGGTTTCCACAGTGCAAACGCACATCTCACCAAAGAGCAAAGGTGTCCTGCTCTGAGCCTCTGATCAATGTGCTGGTGACTAGACCTAAAACCATAGAATCACAGACTAGTTTGAGTTGGAAGGGATCTTACAGATCATCTAGTCCCAAACCCCCTGCATGGGCAGGGACACCTCCCACTAGACCAGGTTTCTCCAAGCCCCATCCAACCTGCCCTCGAACATTTCCAGGGATGGGGCAGCCACAGCTTCTCCAAGCAACCTGGGCCAGGGTCTCATCATCCTCAGAGTGAAGAATTTCTTCCTAATGTTTAATCTAAAACTGCTCTCTAAAATGGCATTAATTAACCCATTGCTTTAACGGGTGTTTGCACCTATCTGGAGCAAACCTGTGCTCTGCAGGACGGGGCCATGGCCGGAGACTGTTTTGGTGGAGATTTTCTTGTGTGAGGAGACAGATGATCTGGGCCAGTTGCACAGGCTCAATGTTGGTGGGCTACCAGAAGGGTGTTTCATCCTGTTCCTCACTTGGTTCAATTGAAGTTCCCCTCTACTAGCCCCCCTACATTTCACAAGACCTTTTCTCATTGTTCACCATGCCACGACTCTCCTGCTCCACCACTCCAGCGCTGTAAGGCACAGTGCCCAGCCCAGCAAGGTCAGGCTAGGGCTTTCTCAATAATGAATCATAGAATCATAGAATGGTTAGAAGTGGAAGGGACCTTAAAGATCATTGAGTTTCAACTCCCCTGCATGAGCAGGGACACCTCCCACTAGACGAGGTTGCTCCAAGCCCCATCCAACATGGGCTTGAACGCCCCCAGGGATGGAGCCTCCACAACTTCTCTGGGCAACCTGTTCCAGTGTCTCACCACCCTCACACTACCCTCAGCTAAAGAATGAAGTTCAGAAAGACACATCCTCCTTATCTGATCAGCCTGGAGAGCCTTGCCAACCACTTTGTTATTCAGACAACCACACAGGGAGCAAATCCCACCTCACTGCCAAACCCTCCTAGGTGCAGGATGGGATCTAAGTGGACGGGAACCCAGAGAGACACTATCAGATCTGTCTGTCTGCCTGTGAGTCCTAAAAAACACATTGGCGGCTGCATGCATACCCCAGTGTGAAGTCAGCCAGGAACAAGCCAGAGAACCTGCCTCTGACCCTGAGGACACTGCTTGAAAAATATTTTCCAGAACTCTGTGCCTGGGGGCCTGCAGCTAACAAACATTCTGGAAGTGTAATCACAGCCTTTGGCTCTGCTGCCGAACCACCTACGGGAGGTGAGTTTAAAGAGAGCGGCTTTAAAGCTGTCAACAGAAGAAGGAGGAAAGCCAAATTGCTTTCGTGCTTGAGTTTGCGTGCCAACTGGTTTGTCATGGGATTGGTATGTAGCAAAGATAGAGTTGTCTGCAGAAAAGCTGTATTATTCTTTTTTTGGATGGGTCCATTGGAGACCAGTCAGGGCCCACAGTAATTTCCTGAGGGGACAAATCTAGCCCTGAGGTAGGCCACTGCCTCCTCAGTGGTTGCATGGAGTTTTGCCTTGGGTCAGAAAGTCAGCCTTTGAGGAGAAGAGCTGGAGAAGCCTTCCAGGAGGGAGAGCTGATAAGACAGCAGCTCCCCAGCTGTGCTGTGGCCACACAGTGCCACGTGTGTCATTGGAGGAATGGTAATTAATAACCCTGGGCCAGACTCTGACCTCTGCTCTTTAGGCATACATCCCTGGCAGCTCCACCAGCCTCTCTATCGGGCCATGCATCGGCTTGTGTAACTTGTCTCAGCCCTCCCACAGCCCAGGTCTCCTCATTTCCCACGGACTCTACTAGCTGGGGTTGTGGACATCTGGTCCCTCTCCAAGGGAGGCCCATGCAGGGAGTGCTGTAGCGCTGGGGAGCAAGATGAATGCCAAGGGCTGTGCTCCCCTGCAGAGCATGGAGCACTCTTCCCTCTGGCATCTGAAATGGAGAGGTGTGGTGGAAGAACTACCCAGCCCAGGAGGCAATGTTCTGTGAGGGACCGAGGAAGACCACTCAGATTTGGTGGGAATGTGGCATAACCGGCCAAAATTCATGAGCAGGTGGTACATATGCTTGATAGAAGAGAAATCCCCGGTATTCCCAGAAGGATCCAGATCAAACGGAGGTCAATCTCATTAACAGGAGCTTTTCCAGATGAAGAATTTTCCAGGTGTCCCTGCTGCAAGGTGAAAGATGATGGTCAGCATCGAGCATCCTGATCTCTGTCTGTGGGCTCTTGGGCCTTGCAAAGCCTGAGTGACAAGTGTTGGGGACAAGGTGGCCCCGTGCAATGACGGAGGGCAGGAACACCCCCCCTTTCCATTGCCAAACCATCCTGGGAGGATGGCTAAACAAAGTCTTCCTCCTGCAAACTAATCCTCAGCACCCTTTCAGGTTTTTCCTCCAAGATGTAGACACCCAGACACTTGAGGTGGAATAGTCAAGTGTTTCTCTCAACAACACATTAAGTTCATTTGTTAAATAACACACACTGATGTGAGAGTGGGAATGGGTCAGTGGACTGTAGAGAAGCAAGGTCTAAATTTATGCCACATAAATCAGGGATGTCAGGGATCACAGTCCCCAACCTGTGCTTAAAGAGTTGAGTTTGTGGTTTGGGGTGTTTGCTTGGCTCACCCACTACCAGCTCCTTGGGCACCTCAGGGTGAGGAAATTCATGACTGGCCAAGCCAGGCTGGAGAGACGTGACAAATTGTCCTCCTACAAAACCTCAGCCAGGGTGCAGCTCCATGGGAGAGGTGAAGCCAGAGGGCTTTCCCCACCCTCTTCCAAAGACGTGCCATCCTGGAGATGTGTGGTCAGCACCCACCACCTCTGCATGCCTGCACAGCCCTGTGTGAGCTGGCAGCCCCAGCCTCCTCCTCCCCAGATGTGGCTGGTCCCCGGGTGATGCTCAGCCCACACCCTACATCCCTGTCCTTTGGAGAGCTGTTCCCACCCTCCAGCTGGCCGGGAAGAGCCGCCAGCTGCCTCCGTGAGTCAGGAGCAATGGCTCAGCCCGTCCTCACCTTTCTGAAAACATTGGCAGCATCTTGCATTTCCCTCGGGATGCTGCTGCAGGGATGTTTTCTCTAACAAGGTCTGCCATGTGTAAAAGGTGGGGTGAAGAAAGGCAGGGGGAAAGCTGATGCAGGACACCGGGCTTGACAAGGAGAGGTGGAACCTATGGGTATGGGGGATGGTGGATTTGTTCAAGTCCCTTTTTTTTACACCACTGTTGCCTCGTTGATTACATCAGGAAGAACCAAGCCTGGCTCAGGGATTCCTGGGTTTATTGGGCTGGATGGATTGAATGGTGCTTTCCTTATTTAGTGGAGGTGATCTGGAGGTAAACCCTTGTGCTTGTGACAGGCAAGAGATGCTCAGATGAAAATCACATGCAGCCCTGAAGGGCTGAGAAGGGACTTGTTAAGTCCATGTGTTGCATTGTATTTTCTCACTATCAGTCCCAAGCTGCAGGCACTTACGGGGCCAGTCAGACTCCCCAGTGCACAGCTCACCTGTAGACCTCATCTGAGTTTTCCCCTGCAGCCCAAGAGAGGGGTGGAAAGGACAGTGCCAGGATGGTGGACTCTATTGAGGATGTGGATGGTGTTGTTCCCCAGACATGAAACAAGGGCATTTCCTTCCACCCCAGCTCAGACTGGAAGGACTGGCAGAAAGAAGATGGTTTTGATTCTGTCTTTGACATGGGGAGGACTGGAACCATACCTACAAGATCCTCTGGGCATTTCCAGGTTACTTCAGGGCTTTAAGACACCAGTAACACCCTCCTGGGTTCTTTCTGGGGGCCACTTTACAGCTTGTAGCACAGAGGTCCTGTTGTTTGCTGAGGTGAGTGCTGTGAAGCTGGAGGTCCAGGGAGATCTCTGCCTGCCTGAGCTGGCTGGTACAGGTGGTCCCTTGCCATTCTCAGTTCCTGAGATATCATATCATATGTGTTTAACCATCTGTTTGCAATCTTGGGGAGGTCGGTGTGGTTTTAATTAATGAGCAATTGTTTTTGTGGTTGTTGTGCAGCGCCCTGAGCGATTCAGCAGGGGTGGGGGTGCTTATAAATAAAACAATAATTGTTACCCAACTTCATTAACATGCAAGGCCACCATTCCCTCCTCCTGTCCTGCCCCTTCACTGTTGCCTCTATCAGGTGGATCTGGAAGGGAGAAGAGTCGGCAGAGCCCATCTACCCTGTGGACTCTCTGGTGTCTCCTAAGGGCTGAGCCTTTCCCTCATCCAGACCAGAAATAAGGTTTCTCTCCTCCAACATTTTCCACAAAACTTAGAGAAGCCAAATTCTTTTTGAGAGCTGTATTTATCTCAAGATTAGGCTGAAATCATCAAAAGTTTAACAACTACTTGTGTATATACACCTGTGCACAGCAACTATATAAACGGTGGGGTTTTTTTTGGATAAATGAGGCCCAGAAGTGCACATAGGTGCCTAAAACCAGATTTAGGCAGAATGTAGAAGGAGAGATTCAAAAATTCCTCCTAGGGGGGCTCTTGGATGCTCTCAAGGTGCTGGATGTTTGTGTGCCCATCAGGTGTTGCAGCTGGTCCATTCCCCATGACCTGCTTCAACTCAATAAGGGTTATTCCCAGGTCTGCTTTTTTACTGCCTGCTTTCTAACAGCAAAAAGGGTCCCTGGAGTCTTGTGTTCTCCCTTCTCCAGAAGATTTTATAACTGCTGCTGCAGCAGGACTTTTTTTTTCCCCCAATAACCAGAACAATGTGGTGCAAAATCAGCATCCTCAGCCTTGAACCTGATGTGGAGCAGGAGCTGGTGCCCACCTGGTGTAGTCAGCAGGATAACAACAAAAATCACCAAATACTTGCAAAAACATAATATCCAACCAAATCCCACCGAGGGGGTTTGCACCACTGTGCATTTGATTTTACAGTGCTGTGGCTGTAACCTCACAAATGAAAGCAAACCAGGGCCCCTGTGTGACTCCCTGCACTTGCTGAGCCTGTGATGGCTCCGTGGTGGAGAGGACACCTCGATTGTCACCTTATAAACATGTGCAGCTTGTGTCCCCTCTCTGAACCACGGAATTACTTTGCTTCCCAGGGCTCAAAAGACTTTTTAAAATCCAATACCTGAGCCTCTGAGCAGTGGGTTGTGTGGTGGGACATGGCAGCCTGGTGACAGGGTGATTGTGGGCATGGATGACTTGGAGCAGTACCCTGCTGGTGGCATCTCTCTCCTTGTCACCGCATGGCCCTAGCCTTCCTCTGGCTCTGGGACAGGAGAAATTCAGCTGACTGACATCTCTGCAGGGTCCTGGTGGTTACTGGTCCTCAGAGTCTGCATCTTTGGGGATGGATGTAGCCCAGCACTTGACTTTTTCCAGGGGCTGGAGAGAGCAATAGCTGACCCCAGATGGCTTCTCTCAATCCCTGCGGATTTGCCTGGATCTTCATTCCTGAGCCAGGCCAGACTAACTCACATTAAACCATTTTTTGGGGGGAGAAGGAAGACCTGTGCTCACACTACAGGCAGACCCAGATGTGCTCTACAACTACAGCACAGTGTGGAATAGGGCTGTCCATCAGATGGCTCTGCTTGACCCTCCACAGGCATGTCTCCTCTCTGGGGAAGGGTGGCAGATACCAGCACATCCTGGTTTTAGCAGTGAACAGGGAAGTCTGGCTGTGCATTGGACAGGTCCAGCCACTCAAGTTGCCATCAAGGTGTAAGTAAGTGTCCTGGGAACCATGCTGGTCCTGAGGCATCAGCTGGAGCTGGAGGAGCTGTGCAGAAACCCAAGATGTCTGAGTGCTGAGGACACCAACATTTGGGATGGCTTTTGTGGGGGGTGCAGGTCAGATTCAGAAACCAGCACCTTTGCTCCTTTTCTTCTCTGCAGATCCCCCCATCCTAACTCCTCCACCATTTTCAGCCCCTCTTTTACCAGGCAAGGGACCAGGAGGGGACCCCATGGGGTGTGGATGACATCAGCTCTCCCATAGCTCTGACCAGGTGGCCAAGCTGCTAGAATAAGCCTGGGTGCTGCCCCTGCTTTTAACTAGCTCATGAGCTGCTGGTTGGCTGTGACCAGTGGAGGTGGTTAAATGCAGGAGAACAACATGGCTGGAGGACCCAGCTGCCAAAGCTCTCCTGAGAAGCACGTGCTGATCCAGTGAGAGGGCTATAGATTATTTCTCTATGTGTGTGCTTGCCTTGCCAAATATAACTAAGTAGCAGGAGGTTGCTCTGTTTCTAATTGGGTGATGAAAGCCTGTTGAGGAGGCCAAGACCGAATGGTCAGAAGCAGAGGAGGCAGGAACTGAAATGGCACCAATTCCTGATGCAGCAGGGACTGAGCAGCCAGCACCAGCTCTCTCCTCTGTGCTGATCTTGGTCCTCCTCGTGGCACAGGGGAGAGAGATGAGGCTCAGGGAGCTCAGGGCTGTGCTTAGGAAGGATTGGGCTGTCTCTTGGGAAGGCCTTTGCATTAAAGGGGGGGGGTAGGCAGTTAATTTTAATAATCAAAATGGGTTGGTTGCACTTGTATTATATTCATATTAGGGTTTCTAGGAAAGAAAAAGAAAAAGGAAAAGGAAAAGAAAAAGAAAAGGAAAAGGAAAAGGAAAAGGAAAAGAAAAAGAAAAAGAAAAAGAAAAAGAAAAAGAAAAAGAAAAAGAAAAAGAAAAAGAAAAAGAAAAAGAAAAAGAAAAAGAAAAAGAAAAAGAAGAGAAAAAGAAAAGAAAAAAAAAAAAGCAGTGCTCATTGGAATGAAATTTTCATCAAGCAAAAATTCCCTGTTCCAGGCAAGGCTTCAGTATAGACAAACCTTCAATTCCAGCAGGGAAGTGCTTGGTTTCTGCATAGATGCATTTCTGAGCGCCCCCCACCATGTTCTGCCTGGGTGAAGGAGGCAGCATGGACCCTGCAGACAGCAGGTAGGCAAGGAAAGCCTCAGCCTGGCAGAGGAGAAGGAACAACCTGCAGCCCTGGAGCCTGTGCTGATCACAGAGCTGAGCACAGATGCTCCCAATGACTTGAAGCCATTTCCATGGCAACATCCTACCAACCCCCCCCTCCCCAGTTTGCAATAAGGCCATGAGTCCCCCATCTCTGTGGAGGGAGAACAAGGGATTCATGAAGGCCAGAGCTGAGATCCTCTCTTAACAACACCTTGCTCCTCCAAGGGGGAATATTATGCCCTTAGCCCCATTGTCATGAGGGTCTCCAGTGCTGTGCAACAGCCCTGTGCTTCAGAAAAGCCCTTGCAGTCATCTCAAGATCTGGCAATTACACTTTTGGCCCATGTGTTGTGTTTGCACAGGAGGGGAGATGAAGGGATCCGTCTACATGTGAGATCCAGGGCAGTGAAGTGATGGAATAATTCACTTCGTATTGGGACATTTATGAGTCACCTTCCTCTTTCCCTCCCCTCCAATATAGATGTCATAGTGGAGACTAACCCTGCAGTAATCTCCATATAACATATGTGATATGTTTACTTACTTTTTTCCTCTGTCTTCCCTGCTCTGCAATGTAAATAGTCATTTGTTCCTCTTCCAGATGCTGGTACATGGTCTAACCAGTAGGAAATATATTATCATCCAATAAAACCAAGTTCTTGGTGGCAATGATGATGATTTATTGATTTTGGCTCTGTCGTGTTCACAGATGGAAATAGAAGCTGGCAGTTAGCTCATGTCTTACAACCCAGCCTAGACCATTCACTGTAGCTTGCTGAACGCTGCACTTTGGAGACAGTATCTGCTCCTCAAAAGAAAGTTTCCAGGGTTGTGGCTGGATTCATTTAAGACTGCAGCCAACGTCCATTAAATGGGAATGCATCATGGGGACCCCTACTTCCTAATGGCCAGCTACCTCTGGGATAGAGACATCCAGGGCACCTCTCCAGCCCTGGAGTGTTGTGTCCGCCCCAGTAAAACATACGCACTGGGAAGCTGATGAGCCAACCCAAACAAACACTGCAGAGCAGCCTGCAAAGTCCTGACCCATGGAAACTTCCTGGGTCCAAGGGTCTCTGCAGCTGGAGAGGATGTCCTTGCTCACAGCTGTGGTGGCTTCTCCCTTCCCAGAGGCAACCCTTCCCTTTTCCTGCCCACCCTGACCCCATACAAAGCCAAGGGGCTCTGGGAAGTGGCCTGGGAGACCTGGTGTACCTTCTTCCCAGGGTCTAGTGCTGGGCTCCTCCACTTGCTGGCCAGCATTCAGCAGGCAGAGCCTTCTCTGGAGCAGGGCTTCCAGCCGAGCCCACGCACTTGCGCTGTGGGAAGAGCTGAGACCTCTGTGGTTGGTTCATGTTTCAGAAGCTACTTGTGTGTGGAAGTCTCTTGGCTGGGCACTACTGGCTTTGCAGAAAGACCTTCTATTTTTTATTTCCCTTTTTTTTTTTTTTTCCCTTGCCGATTCTCTAACCTGGACAAGAGGAACCCCAGGAGCCACCAGAAGACCCAACAGCATGCTCAGGGCTGAGCAGATATTGATGGCTTTTGTGCAGGGTAAAGATTCATGGAGTTAACGACTGAATCACCTTGGCTTGCCAAGCAGCTGCTTGAGGGGCCTGGTCTGAGTCTCCATAAAAAGCCCCTGGCTTATTAAAGAAGAGCCACATGCCATCCCTGAAGCCCCAACCTTACCCTGCTCCTCAGGTCCACAGCTTCTTTGGAAACACACCACTAGGGCTGGGTAGAGACAAGGCAGGGCAGTCACTTCTGCTCTGCCATGTTCACCCTGGTAACCCTCAGGGCAACCTTTCCTTGCTGGTATCCCACTTTGGGTGGCATCACCCCCTGGGGACATGAACTGGTGGAGAGGGTTCACCCATTGAGCTGATGAGCAGTAGCTTGTTTTCCCTGGCAGTAACCTGCTGGCATGGCAGTGCCTGGGGTTGGACCAGGTTACAACCACCCTTAAATCTTCTGCTTCGTCCTCCGATTGCTCCTGGTCAGAATCTTTCATCTGTTTTGGGAGAGTTTGGTTAACTTTCATGTGGTTTCCAAAAAGGAAAAGAATCCACCAGAATTTCCTGTTGTGCCATCAGTCTCCAGCACAGCCAAAAAGGAGCAGTTTACTGTTGTTTACATAGCTGCAGAAATGTACTAGGACCTTCCCAGCCCAAGGTGCCTGCTTATTCTTCAAGCTTGGCCTCCTGAGGCTCTGAGTGCCATTTGCAGCTGTGTTTTGCTCTGCAGGCTCTCGTTTCTGGGGAGGGAATTTCTCTGAAGCAGGAAACCATGTCTTCACATGCCTCTGCGCTGTGTCTCGTGCCAAGGGGCCCTGGTTCTGACCAGGGATGCAGGATACAGGATGCTCTGGGAATTGCAAATGTGTACTGGAGCCAGGAGAGTGGGGCTGAGGAGGGAAGCTGCTCTGAAAGCTCCTGCTGCCAGCATGAACGCTGTTGAACTTGTAACCCCAGGAGAAGAATGGTTGGTGGTACAGCAGCAGGGGAGTTTGAAAGGAGGGACCATGGAGCAGGAGGAGGGAGGGCAGGAGGAAAGTGGTACATGGAGCCACTTGTTGCTATTCAGAGAATGAAGCTGAGCCTTTGCCAAGTGGAAGCCAGGCTTGGGATCCTATCTAAAAGGCCTCTGAGATCAATGTGAAGGTGAGCAAACAGCCTCTATTACAGGGGTTTCCTGGAAGCCAGTGGAGAACATGTGGTCTTTTCTAGTTTTCTGTTAACTGGCCTCTTTTCTGGGTAGTGGGCTGTGTCATATAGAAAAATAGGTACTTACACAGGAAGAGAAATCATCCTTTGAAGTAGACCCACCATGGGATTCAGAAGGCAGAGGGGAAGCTACTATACCCTCTGCTCTCTGTGTCTCTGCCATGGGGGACATTAGAGTCCTTCGGGTAGTCCAAGTGAAAAACACCCTCTCAGCAAACACTACTTTAAGTGTTGATATTAAATAAACCATCTGTCCTTGGAGGCTCCAGGGACACCTTAGAGCACCTTCCAGTGCCTGAAGGGGCTCCAGAAAAGCTGAGGAGGGGCTTCTGACAAGGGCAAGGAGCGGTGGGACTAGGAGCAATAGATTAAAACTGGAAGAGAAGAGATTGAGATAAAATACGAGGAAGAAACTCTTTGCTGTGAGGGTGGTGAGACACTGGCCCAGGTTGCCCAGAGAAGCTGTGGCTGCCCCATCCCTGGAAGTGTTCAAGGGCAGGTTGGATGGGGCTTGGAGCAACCTGGTCTAGTGGGAGGTGTCCCTGCCCACCGCAAGGGGGTTGGAACTGGATGATCTTTAAGGTCCCTTCCAACCCAAACCAGTCTGGGATTCTATGATTGGCTGCAATGAGATTTTGCTGCTTTTTGTTGGCAGAGCAGCCCATGCTTAACAGAAAACAGCAAAATCCTAGATCTAGAGATGGTATCAGCAGTGATTTCAAGGTCTTTGGTCTTTGAATAGCTCCAGAAGACCTGCCATGAAGATAATCCCATTTGCCAATAATTTCCTTTCACCTGCAGGCTTTTCATTTCCCAGTAGAAAGAGCTGAAAACGGTGAGCTTCCCCTGGGGCACTGCCCACAACCCATAACGTGCCACTGAGGTTTATGAAAGGAGAAGCCAAGTCACGTCGGTCACACATCATATTTGAAGTTTATAAAGGGTTAATAAAAACTTAACAGGCAGTTTTGCAAATGGTTACTCCCTTTGGTGCCTAACGTGGTCCCTCCCAGCCATCATTCACTCGTTAAGATCGATCTACAACACGGAGCATCCAGACCTGTTCCCTGCTTGCGATAAGAAATAATTTGGTTTCATTTTTTTGCTGATGAGAAAGATATTTTAACCAAAAGCACAGTTCTTTGCAACGCAGAAATGCAACATTTGAAAAGGCTTGCTCTTTAGGGGGGGAAAAAAAAAAAAAAAAAGAGGAAACTTTTAAACATATATTTTGTTTTTATGAGAAAATAATCAGTTTTACTCATTCCTTCTCTTTTTCCTTTTTCCAATATGGAAAACTACAAACAAAATAAAGCATGAGACCTTTTTCATAATCTACTCCTGCTTTTTTGGCCACGCTGACTCTAAAAAACAATTTGTAAGCAAACCCTTAACAAAGAGTCTGTGCTTGTGTGTTTGCACAGCTATAGATTTATAATATTCTTGAAATTATAGATTCGAATCTCTGAGTCTTCACTTTGTTTTTCCATTAATGGAAATTTTTTGTAAGTAAAGGATGAAATAAAGTACATTTTGACCTAAGTAAGCCTGTGGAAAATTTTCCAAGGTAAAAAGTGGATTTCAAAATATGGTCCTTAGGAAAATCTCTATGCAATGTGACATAAAAATGTGAACAGCATAGAACTATTTTTTTTTTTTTCCGGAAACTTTTACCAATGTTAAAAACAATACCAAAACATTCTCCTGTATGTCTTCAGTGGATTTGGGAAAGTGTTTCTTTTGCAGAGCAAGGCAAGTGGAGACTGCAGAGCAGTCTACTTGGGGTTGCCTCCTTAATCGAAACCAGCGTCACTTCATGCTTTCCAATAAATAGATTGTTCTACCCCACTGGAGCTCCAGTCCTACAATAATCAGTCAGAATACAATTATGCACCCTGGAATTAGATCAGTAGATCTATTGAAAAAAAATGGATGTTGTAAAAGAATAAGAAGATATTTTAAAAATTTGTTTAAATTGAAATGTACTCGCCTGAACATGAAACACTGGAAAAGACCTCTTTTGATGGAAACTATACTGGTTTCTGCCCTCTTCCTCCAGTTTAGACTTGGAAAAATAAAAATATACCTAAAAAATAGTTTATTGACTTTCTTCATGGAAAATACCTTCTATTTTCTGACTTCCTGCTCTGGTGTTAATGATGAAGTTACACCATGAGTAGCTTCTCTCCCCAACAGTGGGTGCCCCGGGAAGGTAAGTCCAACAGTTTCAGAAGAATTCCTGCACATTTATACATTGGTAGATAAACAGACCCTCATCTTGTGGACAAGGGTGTAGTATATTCAAGTGGAAATGCAGTTGAGGAGACCTTGGTTTCCCTCTCAGCTGCAAGGCAGCATTTTAAGCAGCAACTTACATAAGTTCTGAACTTTATCCAACCAGTCCAGGTTCTCTCTCCACCACGAACAAGACAAAAGAGGAGAAGTGTCTATGTTGTTTCTCTCCAAAATCCCACTACCACCAGCTTGGAGAATTTCCTTAACCTGATGTGACCTGTCTATTTAATCATAGAGTCCTAAAGTCATCAGGGTTGAAAGGGATCTCTGAAGATTATCTAGTCCAATCCCCCTGATAGAGCAGGATCCCCTAGAGCAGATCACACAGCAACATGTCCAGCTGGGTTTTTAATGTCTCCAGAGAAGGAGACTCCACAACCTCCCTGGGCTGCCTGTTCCAGTGCTCTGTTACTCTCACAGTAAATAAGTTTTTCCTTATGTTTAGCTTGAACCTCCTGTGCACCAGCTTGTGCCCATTGCTCCTTGTTCTGGCATTGGACACTGTGGAAAAGAAAGTGGCCTCATCCTCCTGACACCCCCTTTAGATATTTATAAACATTGATGAGATTCCCCCTCAGTCTTCTCTTTTCCCACTGGATTACTCCTCCAAGTATTTCTCCACTTTCCCTGGGACCCAGGTGAGAATTTTGCACCTGTAATTCTCCTTGATGAAGATTTGCCCTGGTCCATTACCCTCTGTGGGGGAAATACCTTCTTTAGTTTATTTGGAGCTTGGCTCCTGGTGTCTTCACTTGGTGCTGCTCCTCTCCCCCATCCTGCACAGACATGGTTCAGTACTACTTGGGGAGGAAGGTTTCCCACATATGAATCATTCACAAGACTCCCCAGTGCATTTCTTGATGCCCTCCATTCGTGTTAAGTGACCAATAAATTTCCACAGTGCTCAGCTTGTGAGGGCTGATAAGATCACAGTGAGAAAGGGGGACAGTGCCAAAAATACTGAGCTTTTTAAAGGATGTGCCATATAATGCTTTTAACATTTGTAGTCCTTAAGGCCAAAGGGATCATTAGATCATCTACTGTGACCTGTGTAAAGCAGGCTGGAGAATTTTGTCTGCTTACCCCTGGGCTGAACTCACTAATAACTGGTGTTTAAAGCAAGGGGTAACACTGAAGGTATTAAAAGCACCAGCATATGAAACTGCAGCTCCAGTAGCAAGGAAGGATAATGAATCTGTCAACGGGGGCCACTGTCCTGGGACTGGAGAAGGAAAAACTGGTGCCTAAATTCACACAAGTGAGCTAAGGAGGGCAGGACACTCATGGCCACTGCATGCCCATTAGTTCATTTTTATGGAGGGTCTGAAAGCAGGGTTTGATGCAAAGGTTTGATGTTAAGGACAGATTGTGCTGCTCTAATGCAATATATAATGATGGGTGTTTGCTAAAATAACTGACTTCTCCAACAAGAGGAACCAATGGTCCAAATCTGACCCTAAGCAATTTAATATTGAGCTTAAATAGAAAAGGGGTGGGGACGTGGCTACAATGCTACACTAGCAACCCCCTGGGCCTTCAACGGTGTAACAGGTCAAAGAAAATTTTCCTGTGTTTCTGGGAGACTGGTTGTAGAACATGACACTTGAAGAAGATGTGGCACTAATGAAAAATGCAGGTAACACGAGGTTGGGTGATATTGCCAATTCTGAGCACTACCAAAGAGGTAGCTAAAGGAATTTTGTGGAGTAGCAGACACCTGGCCATACTAATGCAAGGTCAGGTGCAAGCTAGAACCACTGCCTGAACTGGACATCAGAGGTTTGGAATTGTAGAAGATGGGATAGATAGATATACTTCTTCATATGGACTGACTATGGACCACCCAACTGAAAATAGCTAGTATGTTGGTCACAAACATATTTAGACTGGAAAACAGAAAAAGTTTGACCTTTAGACATGTGGGACTCTGGGCTCCAGTCCAAACTCAGGGCATGAAGAGCCCAGAGCTGCCTGTGTCACACCAGTGGGCATGAAGAGCCCAGAGCTGCCTGTGTCACACCAGTGGGCATGAAGAGCCCAGAGCTGCCTGTGTCACACCAGTGGGCATGAAGAGCCCAGAGCTGCCTGTGTCACATCAGTAGGCATGATCCTAGAATTAGAAATTAAAGCTTGTGGGATGATGTGTTGGGTGTCGAACTGTGTGGAATTTCCAAGAGGGGTTAGAAGGAGAACTGATGTCCATGTTTGTCACACAGAATTTACAGCACATTGAATTAATCACAGGCTTTGGAACTTCCTGGCTCTTGCAGGGGATGAGCATTATTTCCTCACCACAGCTCCTCTCCTGCTCCTTTTGCAATCTTGCTCGTGGATTTGTTTTTCTTTTTGCCTTTCTCTAAAGCTTTGGTGATTGGTCCAAGCCAGAGCTGAGGATCACAACACCAAGTTGCTTCTCAGGTGGGCCTTGCTCACTGCTTCTGCCATAAAAGCATCAGTAGATGTGTGCTCAAGCAGGAATTTTCTCTCAGATTAAGTATGCAAGTACAGCTAGGACTCCTGCTTCTGCCACAGGATGGGTCATGGGCCACATCTAGGTATTCTTTTCACCTGGCATACTTTATTCTACTGCAGGGTCCAAGCCTCTGGAAGCGTGCTTGATCTCTCCTGATCTCTTCCTGAGCCACACACTGTAGTTTTTGAGAGTTTTGGAACTTCTATCTAGAGAGCTCAGCTGTAAGGAGTTTTTCCCCTTCCCTTAGGCAAGGAGGAAGGAACAAGAAGGAACAGCCTCAGGTTGTGCCAGGGGAGGTTTAGGTTGGATATTAGGAAAAGTTTCTTTACTGAAACTGTTGTCAGGCACTAGAACTAGTCCCACCAACCCTAGAGGGACATAAAAGCTATGTAGATGAGGTGCTGAAGGACATGGTTTAGTGATGGCCTTGGCAGTGCTGGGTTAATGGTTGGACTCAATAATCTTAAAGGTCTTTTCCAACCAAAATGATTCTGTGTTCTTGTGTGTGGCATCACACTATTGACTCCTTTAATAAAAAATTCCTTACCTTTCCACAGATCAACCATGGTTTTTGCTCTTAAATTGGGTAATTCTTGCTGCATTTAGTGCACCAACACATCAGCTGCATTACATACCAGGCTTTGTCCACCTGTTTTCACTGTAGCAACTGTGAATAAAATGAAGCTCTAACAAGGTTCATGTACAGAATGCTATTTTTGATGAGGTGGTGTCAGTGAGAACATAAGAAGAATGAGCCCCATAAACACACTCTTCCTCCCTCCCAGGAGCTGGCTTTGATTGTTCTTCTCCATTTTGGCTCCTCACCAGAAGCAAAGATTCTTGTCCAGGACAAGACAATAGAGGAACAAAAGTGTTTCTTGTATTTCTTTCCATGCCCACCTCCTTTTTCTCATGTTATTGCCTTTTCTACTGGGGCTGAGGGCTCCAGCTGACACCCTGTTGCATGTGGTGAGAGATGAACCCTGCAGAAGCTCACAGGAGATAAGGTAGGGCTATGAAGGATGGACTTGCCAAAGGCAACATAATGAGTCAGTGCCAGAGCAAGGAATTAGATGTGGACTTTGCCTTGGCTGGTTTCATGACTGATACGTGGGGCTGTGTCTCCTGCTGCTTGCTGTGGGAGCAAGACTCTTTCTGGGCTTGTTACTGCCCAAGCACACCCTCAGTTTCTCAGCACCAGCACATCCCACACAGCTATATGGCATCTTCTATGTAAACCATTGATTGCCAGTAAATGGGACAGGTATGAGATGTATGAGTGCAAATGGTAGAACGATGAGCTAACATGGGCACAAGGAGCTGAGTTTTCAACATAGGTCTCAATGGGTGCTTAGAGAGACTTCTGCCTTTCAGACACAATGGACATGAGTACAGGTGCAGATGGTTGTCTCTAAGCACCTGGAGAACCAGGTAGTGTGACACGACCACCACTGGCCACTGTGGTCACCGTCTAGGATCATGTCAGACAGAGCCAACACTTGTGCTCAGCAATGAGAAAAGTTGTGCCCCATCCTCTGCACCTTCAGTCTAAAATAGGGCAGGAACGTGACAGTTTTCACCAGCCCTACATATCATGCTCAGCCTTGGGAATATTCATGTCACTCTATGTAGAAGGGACAACATTCTACATAGGGGGACACCCTATGTAGGGGGACACCATTTTACATTGAGAAAGCTCCGAGCAGGCACCATTTGTCTGCAGAAGAGTTTGGCCAGGCCTGTTTCATTGCTGGGCACTGGGGACAACAGCCTTTTTCCACCATCTGTGTATAATAAATGAAGAATTTAGATCATAAAAATTTGTACCCTGTTTAAGATGCACGGTATTGCTTTTCTCAAGCTAACTGCCCCTGGCAGTTCCAGTTAATACTTCCGTTTGAAATAAAAACCTTAAAAGCCTTTTAAGTTGACATTTAAAGTAATTTGGGAAACAATGTGAAAACATAATCTCCCTTCCAGGGTCTTTTTTGCAAGGTATGGAGTTTAGCAGCTCTTCAAGACCTTGGCCCATGGCAGACAGCCTCAGTGAAGCCTCAGGAGGAAATGTTTATCCTAGTTGTGCAATATCATCTCTGCCTCCCATCCTGGCCTTGCACTGCTGTGGCAATTCTAGATGCATCTTTTTTCCAAGGGTTTGTACCAGCTAATGAGAAAGTCCTATTAAAATACTATTAGAGCAGGAAAAGGTGCTTAGGGAAACCTTGGCACTCTCCACAACGTGGGGCAGGTGGGAGATCTCGGCCTTCTTCCAGCTGGCTGGAGCCATCCATCTGTGGAAGTGGCCAACGGAGCTGCCTGGCATGGATTCATGGGCTCGTGTTCCAACATCTGCGCAAGGTCTGGCCCTCATGTCCCACCTGCCTGCAGGACAAGGGGCTGCATCTCCTCGTTTCCTGGAGGGAACCGTGAGTCACCCATTCCCGAGCAAATCCTCCACCTGCAACGACCCTTGGCAAAGGAAGTGGGAAGATGGTTTTGTGCAAATACCCCAAATGTTTCCACTTTGCAAGGGCTGGATGGGCCCATTTTCCTGGCAATTATTTTTAGCCATTTTTCCACAAGCATTTTTCCCCTCAAAAATACACGGAAGTTTTGGGGTTTTTTATAATTATCATGTGCTTTAATTCTGTCTTTAGCAAGTGCATGACTGAACAGCTGTCTGTAAAATGAAGAACTGCAAACATCATTTCAGCTCATAATTTCTTTACACAGTTTGTGGAAAAATGGTAAAACCCCAGTGATGTAATTTTTTTATTTTTCTCAGGAGCTTTATTTTTCTTCTGGTAAAGGCAAATCTGTACGTGCACCACACCAAACAAACACAAGACACTTTGATCTTCACTGGTGCTCTGAGTTTTCCTGTCAAACAAATGAATACAATTTCTCAAGAGAAAGGTTTATCACCAAAAAAACCCCAACACCGTGGAGGGGGAATTGTTTCAAAACTGTTTCCAAGTTTATCCTTTCCAGATAATCTGCAGCTGTTACTCCAAGAGACTCCAATTTAGACCAGTCCAAAGGGGCACATGGTGAGAGGTTTCCCAAAGGCCCTAACTAGAGAGATAATGGAGAGAAAAGGCTGGATGTGGCACTTAGTGCCATGGTCTAGATGGTGTGGTGGTGTTGGTCATAGACTGGACTTGATGATCTTAAAGGTCTTTTCCAGCCTTGGTGATTCGGTGTGTGATTCTGTGTGGGAAAATAAGACATTTATTGACTGAAGGGATCAGGGTGAGACTTCATCTGATGGTACATCAAGGTCTACATCTGAGCTACCCACCTTACACCCTTCTATAGGCAACAGAGGTCCAATTAGTATGTGATATAGGCTCTATGGATGGCCATGAGGAAGATGACCAGGTGCCAACCTCCTCAACCAAAAGCAGATGCCTACATTTTGTCACAAAAATAACATGTGAAATATGATCTTATTTTTCCAATTCAATATAAAGAAAATCCTGGGATTATTTGCTCAGGTGAAGACACCCATGCTACTGACAACAAAATAAGAAGAGAACGTATCTTAAGTTGACCAAGTGTCTCTAGGGAAGATGCAGACAGGTGGCTGGGAGTGCTGTGGTGACACTCCTTAATTACTTCCATCAGTTAATGAGCTTTTAAAGGTGATCCTGGAGTACCAAGCACTGGGCAGATATTCAACACTGGCTGAAAGTGGGAATTTCTATTCTGCCAGGGTTTCCAGTGTTTCATAAAATGAGAAATCATTCCCATTTAGAATTAAAATAAAACTGCCTCCAGGATAAAAATATAAACATTCTAAAAGAGGGTGTATTGGGATGTTTTGTTAGACTGTGTTGCAGAAGGTAATTTGTTTTTACTTTTACATTACATGAACTTTTAGGTATAACTGGTTATGTAGAACTACCTAATCTGCTCTAATAGAACAGGGTTGTACTATGATATAAAAGTCAAAATGTCACAAATTGAAACTATGCCATCAGAAGGCAATGTTCTGACTTCTTCCTCACCAAAAACTGTCATTGACAATTGAACAACTTCCTGCTTGATTTCAGAAATAATAGCATTTTCCACCGGAAAAACCTCTTGATCAAAAATATTTTGACTGGCTCTCTTAGGGACAGAAATGGAGGGTGACTGCAGGAGAAAGAAAAGCTATGGCTTCTCTACCTGATTAATTTTGCTCGGTCTTACTGTGTCCATCTGGGGATCTGTGGGCCAGTAGAAGAGCTGGTGCTGGGGTATGGACAGCCACACACAGCCAGGCACAGCCCTTCTAGCTCTAGACAACAGTTATGGAGTCCCAGTGACCACCGGGCTCTTTACCCTGATGAGAGACCAACCCTCATGATAACCCAGAGATCCTCTGAAATGATCCCACCTACAGGGACTGTCATGGAAAAAGAAGTCGTGGTGGTTTCCTGCTTTGCTTGGCTTAGAGGCAGCTGATCTTGCCCATTTCAGGCACTGTAGAGGAGAGATATTTAAGATCACCAGACCTGGTATTAATGCTATACCATAGTTAGAATATTGGGCCTTAGCCAACAGTGAAAAACAAATTACACTCCTTTTCTCAAATTTTGGGTTTTTTCATCAAAGTTCTGTAGAACAGAGGAGAGGTTCCCACTCTGCAGTTTTCACCTGAAAAACGCAAGGGCTTTGATGTCATCATTTTCTTGCTACCCAGTAGATCAGTGCCTCATTCACCCCAGAGGCAATTACTGCCCATCTGCTGCTGGTGGATCTATGAGCAACAGAAATTGTCACCAAGGACCCCTTTAAATTGTGGCTCAAGGCAGTGTCCCCTCCCACTGGAACACATACATCCCTGCAGAAGTAGCTCCAGGGCTGTGGTTACTTTAAGTCCTTGCAGATTGGGAACCTCTGGTCTAGGAAAGAAATGTGCATTTTTTTCTCCTGGTCCTCTTGATGCACACAGCATTTCTGGAGCTTCCCTTGATGGCACAGAGAGATGTGGCCATTGCCTCAGAGGTCCACAGCTGTCCATGGAGTGTTTTCAACACCCTGACTCCTCATTTCAATGCTTTACTGATCCCAGATTTACCGACTCCCAGCTTTACCTTTACATTTAGTTGTTAACTTGGAGTAACACTGTCCCAAGGATGAAAACTTCCCTCATTTGAAGCCTACAGAATTTATACAGGAGGTAAAATTACTCATTGCTGAGACAACTGCTCACCCAGAGACCCTACAGTCAGCGCCTTGCTGCAGAGAGGACTCATGGTCAGAGTCTGACCCACCTAGGCTCCATTCATGTGTTTTCAGCTCCTTAACACATGCTCTAGAACCAATAAATACATTTTGCATCTAGGCCCTTCCTAACTCATAGTGAAAATGATGGTCTTAGTAAAATTTTATGTCGCACTTTAAGGTTTACGAGCCTGTAATGAGTAATTTACTCCTGGTATGGGACGTAGCGGTGGTTTCGTGCTCTAAGTAATGCTCACCCAACACCAGCCCTAAAGATAGATCATCAGTGTTTAAATTGTGACAAGAATGTTGATGACATTTTCTTTTCCTTACTCCACTAAAGACAAGAGAGGTTCATGTAAAACATAAGCTCTGGCCCCTTTCCAGCATTAATGCAATTTACTGCAAAAGTGCTCACTTTTTTAATTAAGCTGGAATGCTGCTACTCTTCGTAGGAATGCAAAGCGAACGGGTTACTGACAGAGGGAAGGGCTAACGACTGCAGTCTGCTCCTAACTGAACAGAGCAAGACTTTGCCACCTCCACTGGGCTTTGCTCAGGAGTAAAATTTGCTCCAAGGAGCAGACAGCGAGCACTGATGGGTCCCAGCAAGCAGAGAGCCTGTTCAAATGTCTAAGGATTAATTTTGCAAGCTTCGTCCCTCTTTGGTGAAGTCACCATGATCAAGTGGCTGGGATGTGAATTTCATAGGCTGATCTAGTTTCTGAATAAATAAAAGTCTGGATTTTTTTTTTTTTAACTTCAAATGGCTCAAAATGAAGAACCTACACCCCCTCCACATGTGCCCGTAGCAAGCTGTTTATGAAAGTAGAGCATAAAATATTTGATCATGGTTTTGATCCAGAACATGCAAACATTTGTCCTCTTGTGCCGGCTTCACCTGGTGGCTTTCATTTTCTTCGACATAAAGACAGGGTGAAGCAAAGTAATAGAAAAATAGAAAACATCTTTGTCGAAAATGAGATTGCAGCTGTGTAACTGGAGCACACAACCATAAATCAGAATGTCAAATCCAAAGCACATGACTTTTTGCGAGTTCTCCATGTGTGCTATAATGTGATTACAGCCTGGTTACTATTATGATTTAAAACAAAGTCTTTCATGCTAGAAACAAAATGCGGAATGTGAGCAGCCTGGGGGAGAGAGACGGGAGACTTAGCCCTGACTGTCAGAGGTGGGCTAGAGGGTTTCAAGTGCTTCTCCGTCAGGTGTGAGAGGATGAAGGAAGGACTCAACCCCAGCTTTGGCAGCAGTCTCAACATCAGGGACAAATTAGCCAGTGGTGTTCAGCTCTGTCTAACAATCCTCAATTAGGGATGGGGTAGGTTTCTGTCTCCCCATGTCGTAGAAAATCCTGAAGCCAAATACACAGATTACAGAAGTCATTCTTTTCTGTCTATCACATAAACAAATGGTCCAGCTGTTATTGCTAAGATTCCAGTTTGAAAACTTGGACTTTCTTGTATAAACTTCAATGTAATGGTATTTAAAGTGTCATAGACAATAAGCATCTAATCCTAGTCAATAAATTGCAGACTAGTTGCATGAGCTTCGAGAGCTGTTAAAGACAGCTGTGCTTTTTTTGTAATTCAAGTCATTTCCAAATTGGGCAGCCCTCCTGGTGTATTTTCAGACAAACACAGTGTGCTCAGAAAATGTGTTGTTTGGAGCAGCACGAGCATGAAGGCAAGGGCCTTAACATCACCCAGAGACAGCAGAGATCACATTCTCCATTTCTAAGAAGCTCAGGTTGATGGGGTGGGGGGAGCTGCTGAGTTGTCTGTGAAATTAGTAAACAGCCCTGAAGATCTCCTGGGGGAAAAATGTGGCCCCTGTGGAGAAGAAGGAGAATATTCCTACTAACTTCAGTTGAGCCAGCAATATAAACAGGTCTGCAGAGATTCCTGATTCTTTCAGAGAGAGGGGAAAGAGGACAAATATCTTTTAACTATCACTCAGCTGTTTTGGAGAAAGGGAAGCTTAAAACAGCTGAAGAGGGTGGACAAAGCAGTATTTCCCTGCATCCTGCTGCTGTGCCACTGAGGAAGGCTGCCTGGAGCCACATGGGCTCCACCAATGTGAGGTGTCTGGGACACTTCTCAATGCATGTGACTTCTCCCACTGGGATCAAACACGAGGGGTCAGAACAGAGCTCCCTGGGTAGCAAATTTTGGGATCACGGTCATGGTTTTGCAGAAAGAGTGGCAACCACCAGCCTCTCTAATTCCTCTTGTTGACCTCAGTAGGGGATCAACACTTCTGAAAACCAGACAGGTGCTTGCAATAAACTTTCAGAGCCTCCCCACCAGGCTCAGGATGGAAATCTTGGCTCAGAGATATATTTGCAAGGTATTTCAAACGTTACATTTGAAACCAGTTAGCACAGGGTCATTGCCTGGTATTGCAAGGTGCCCTGTGGGATCTGGTCGAGGCGAAAGGTGTCTGCACACTTGCTGCTGGGCTGTCACTCTCCCTCGGCTGGCAGCTGCGGTGAAAAACATCCAGTTGAGCTGTTTCAAGGGTATTTTTTCGACATCTGTGAGCACCGGGCAGATTAATCTCTTTTTTTTCCCCTCCCACCCCCCGTTTTATGACCATCAGACGGTTTACACCTGAGAAGCTGCCTTGCCTCCTGCAAGTGCTGCTCCGCGGTGCTCAACATCTGCCCCTCGGCACGTATCAAATATCGCTCTCCTTGTCAGCAGCATGAGGAAAACAGACAAGCTGGTGGAGAAAATATAAATCAAAAGCCTCCACTGCAGGGCAGGATTTTGCCCGACCTTTTCATGGGGCTGAGTCCTCAGCACGCTCGTCTGGAGGTGTGTGCTGAGCATCTGCTGCAAGGCCATCCATAATATGTCCATAAAGAGGTGCAAGCAAGGTGCTTTTGTCAAACCCATGTCTCCCAGTCTGCGCCGGTCCTGCACTCCATGGGGAAGGGTCCCAGGATGGCCCTGAGCCCACGCTCAAGCTCCGACCCCGGAGCTGTGAGCCTTGGGCTGGATTTCCAGCTTGGCCACAGGCTTCCTGTGTGGTCTTGGGCAAATCATACAGCGCAAGGCCCGCTCTGGGTTTGCTGATATTTTGAGAGAGCCGTGGTTTGGCAGGTGAATGAGCTGCACACGTATCTGGGGAGAGGAGGTTTTATTATTAGCGCTGGTCGAAACGCAAGCTCCAACCCCGTCTGTACCCGGTGAGATTTCGCAAACGTCTCAGCACGGGGTTGGGGAGGAGAGGACTCATCCCAGCATGTGTACACCGAGGTTGCATCCCCACCTTGTTTGCAAATGGCAGCATCTCCAGGAAAGCAACCCTTGCCGATCGGAGCAGCCTCCAAACGAGTCCATCATCACGTATGTTCTCAGGAATGCAGCTCTTGTGTGGGTCTCTGTAGACAACCCTGATTCATCACCTCCAAAGCAATTAATAAAACTCGGCTGGCCCTTCCCCAATATATTGAAAATGATTTGCAATTTGAGAGTGAGAGTCAGTGTTGTTTTTCACATGGAATCAGTTTAATTAATCACACTGTTTGAACAGCTGGGTCTGCCATGCACTTCTACTTGAGTTCAGCATTCCTAGAAAACTTGTCAAGTATGAATCAAAATAATACCATCTCCCTGCTTCCGATGATTAATCGCATATCTCTCCTTCTCATTCACACCTAAACATCAGCTAAATCAAAAGCAGCCTCCTTCCCCACCATTGAGTTTGTGGCTTCTTGCCAGTCTAGGATAAATTATCTAGAGAAGGCTTTGAAAAGCTGTTGGTTTTCCCTCAAACTTTTGTTATCAACGTCTGTTGCAATTTCACATGTATTTGTAGTGTCTAGGAGCCAGGGACCGCACAGGAAATGTGCACATTCCAAAATTAAGGATTTGTGGCACAGAATTAAAAAATAAAATTAATTTCTAGCATCTGGAAGTCCAAGTGAGGTATTTGCGGGAGGTCTCCAAAGGGCGTCTGAACAAAGGGCCAGGGTTTTGAAGAATATGGCTCTGATTTCCAACATGAAGTCTGGTATGTCCCAAACATTTCTGTTTGCTTAAAGCAAGACCTTGTCTTTGGCTTTGCAGCAGTTTGCCAGTGCAGATGGTTGATCCTGGTCACTAACACCATGAATGTGCTGTGAGCTTAGGCCATCAGGGTTCGTACAGGAAGAGGTGGCTGTGCAAGCAAGGATGAACACACAAGAGGTAAATGCACAAGGGATTTCTCCTTGAGGTCTGGGGGTGGAGGGGGGGTCTTAACAAGTGGGTCCAAGTTTCAACCCGACCAGCCCTATCCAACAAACCACTGGTTTGGAGAAAGCAAACGTGAAGATGTTTGTAAAAAACAAGGAAGAGCTTCAGGTGGAAATGAGAAGTTTGGCTCTTCCAGGGCAGAGAGGAATGCTGCTTAAATTGCCTACCCCAATGGACTCGCAGTATAGCCAGTTCTTGCCAAATCCCCACCACAGAAACCTGCTCCCAGCTCCTGGAGGGGTCATGGCTTGTATTCCTCCTACTATGCACGAAGGCAGGAATATGCCATCAGGCGTGAGCCTTGAGAAAGGAAAAAGAGGTTAGAAATAGCTGAGCCTTTCCCGAGGACCACCCAAGAGGAGCTAAATATGGGGTTTCTTTTAAGTGGCGTTAGGATCAAAGGAGAAAGGAGATTAGAGCCAATAGGGAGCTAAAAGGTAACATCTGGTCCTTTTCAATGATTACCAATGGAAAGAGGCTTTCTCTGGTGAAGCAAAGTGTCCAGAGAAGCCTGTCCTTCAGCACACCAGGAGATGCAAGTGGGAGGAAAGCCGGGCTTGGAGACACTTCTTTGGTGTCTCCTTCTGATCCCAGCATCTCTCCATGCTTCATGAGAAAGACACAGGGCCTGCAGTCATGGTCTTGGTCACTTTAGAGGCCACCTTAACTCATCTGTACTCCACAGGGAAGTGCTACATGGAGGGACTTGAAGCTGCCTTGAAGCAAGGAACATGTTATCTAAAGGGAATAAATACTGTCCTGGTGCTGCTCACCCCTGTCACAGTGTCGCAGGGCCAGGACAAGGCAACATGCTCCATCTCCAGGCAGCACAGGAACCTCCAGGGATGGACACATGAACGGACGAGTCCAAGGCTGCTCAACCACCTTCATCTGACTGCAGGCTGCCTTGATATTAGTGACCCATCCATTCCCCATGAGGGAGTCCTTCCCCAAGTCTCCTATTTCCATGGGAAACACTGTTAAAGATGGTTAGGCGAGGGTGAGGGAAAGCTTTGTGTTCCTCCTGGGCTGGCCATGAGAGGCTCTGATGGGAGGCCATCAATCCACCCTGTCACCAGGGGTGCCAATTAACCAGAGTAAAGTGCCTCTGGGCGATAAGCAAATCCAGTCGTTGACCTTCTGAGGACTGAACGATAGCAGGACAAGTTCTTAACTTGACAGCTCAGTGGGCAACACATGATGAGTCCCTGTTACCAGAGGCCAGCTGGCTTTTCCCAAAGGTTCTCTGTTTGCTTTTAAAGCCCATGGTTCAATATTTCAGTGGTGATTTTGCTAATTCTTAAGGAGTGGAAAAGGACTGGTGTAATTTTCTCATGATCATTGTGTTTTTCCATCCCTGCCACCCACTGACCCAGCTGCAAGAGCCTTGCCACGACTCCTGGCAAAGCAGATGTCTTGTAGGCTGCTAAATAGTGACACACAACGACGTTTGCCAGAGCACAGATGTCAAATCACCAGCCAGGGTTTTGTACTCACAATGTGTTGCTGGGTGACATCCCCATGTCTGCCACAAATGTACTAAAGACCAGATTGTTGCAAAAATTAGCCCTCAAAATGAGTCACACCTCACTGTCATGTGCTGGTGTTCAAAATGGCCAGAGCAAACCTGGCTTGCTCTGCAGATGTTTCAGGAGCTCTCAGCCATGTTATTTAGCTGTCTGGGGTTGTACATGGCAAGAAAGAGAGGGAATAATCTGTCCCCTACATCCGTCTTTGACAGGAAAAGCAATCCTGGATGGATCTTGCAGCAAACTCAAAGAACTTTCTAACAGGGATGCTAGCAAAGTCAGGATGATCTAGATGATCTCTAGAGGTCCCTTCCAACTCTGACAATTCTGTGAATCTGTGACTCTGTGAGGATGGGAGAATCCAGGGAGGATGTGGTGTCTCCATCACCAGGTTGAGCTGGTTCTGCCATGGGGCAGGAGGATGGAGGAGGAGACCTCTGGAGTCCTGCCAGCCTTGGGACCCACACATCTGTGCACATGAAGGATCTGACGATGAAATCATTTTGCTGCTCCCTCAGGCTTCTCACCCACAAATTCCCCACATCAAATCCCACTTCTTCTATACATTTCTGGCCAGAAAATGCATACTTTGAAAAAAGAAATAAATAAATAAAAGAAAAAAAACAAAACCCCTCAGTTTGCTCTCCATAATGATACTAAATATCCTGCCAACAAAAATACAAACCCTGAAATGGATCTAGTTCTTTTCCCACATTTTTCTAAATATAAGGTCTGAATAGCAGCTCCACTTGGAAAGAAAGCTGCAGCCCAGGGCTGAGGTTTAAATCAGCAGGGAGATGATGGCCTGTGGTGGTTCCTCACGACTGCAACCTGGGCTGAGGGTTTCCCTGCAAGTTCATAGAATCACAGACTGGTTTGGGTTGGAAGGGACCTTCAAGATCATCTAGAGCAGGGACACCTCCCATTAGACCAGGTTGCTCCAAGCCCCATCCAGTCTGGCCTCAAACACTTCTAGGGAGGGCGCAGCAACAGCTTCTCAGGGCAACCTGGGCCAGTGTCTCACCAGCTCTCTTCACCTCCCCCACCTCACAACTCTCAAACAGTTGCCACCAGTTGAGCTGCTCTATCAAGGCTGAAGCCCGTGGGCAGTTCTGTGGGGCCAGCCCAGGCTGAAAGTAGCACGTTTTTCTGCATCCAGACTAGTGGGAGACTTTTGTTGGGATAACAAATGGAGCAACATCAGCAAGGTATTGGGATGCTGGAGATGTCTGGGTAGACTGGGTCACTGAGGGTGCAACCTGCAACCAGGTGAGGAGCCACTGCTGACCTCAGATCCCTCCTTGGGGGTTTCCAGCCTGGCTGTCTTGTGATCACATCCCAAATGTGCTTACCTGCTTCCTTACTAATGGTCTTCAAAAGAACTATGGGCAATTCTGGGTCATGCAGTGGGAAGGAGCAGCCATACTGCCTGCATTAGGCATTTCCAGGAGGTAACAGAGACTCTTTCTAGTTTCCCATCCCACTGGTTGGATTGCAATAAAAACTTTTTAAAATTAAATTAATTAAAGTAGAATTAAGATATAACCTTGAGAACAGAAGTGATTTTTGTGCACATGCAGTTCATCCTCCTCATGTTTTGTTGTAGGGTCCAGAATGGAGACCATAGGGATTACAGCCCAGATGTTTACAGGTATCATGAGGATATAAAGCTAGCAATGTGTTCAGCAACCTTTGTGGCCAGTGCAACTCAACATGAGCTGTAGAAGGCCAGAGCATTTGTATTTCTGATTGCTTCAGCTCTCTTTAGGTGTTGGTGAACTGCTTGTTCCCTGCCTGGGGTCCTCTGGGATGTGGCTATTTCAAGGGAGGTACAGATGAACCTGGGAGCATCACAGACAAATTCAAGGCCAGGTGGGAAATCTGACTGAACTGAGCAACCCTCTCAGTGAGTTGGGATCTCCATTAAAACCTGAATATTTGTGTGTTTTCAGCTGCACTATCCATGTGTGGGCTGCAAGGCCGGATTCTCTTCCACCCACAGCTTCACCAGGTCCTTTGCAGGCACTTTTCCAGGGCTTGGATTACACTAGATTTACAGGATCATCCACCACCTCCCTGTCAGGTTGTTTCCATTTGGTCCTTTTGTTCCTCCTTTCCCTTAGCAGGAGCTGGGGAGATTGGAGATGCCACGGCTCTGGGAACACAGACCATACAAACCCCAGCTTCTAGCCCAGGAGGAGAGGGAAGCACCAAGGAAGCCTGAAGAAGGCCTTCTGGGGTGCTGGAGGTGGGAATGACACACATGTGAGAAGCCCCATTGGAGCCAGTGTCACCCTCCCAGGTGCTTCCTCAAGCCAGGCTTCTCAAACACCCTCTGTTGAAAGAAATGACCTTTTTTTTTCAAGTGACCTTTTGAAAAAGGTCACCATTTTTGAAACTCTGCCTTTTTTTTTTTTTTCTTTTTCCAAAGGACATTGGAAAACACTGATGTTTTTAATATTTTTTTCTCTCCATTTTCATTTTTTCCCTCATTCTCTTCTTTCTTTTCCATTTCCCCCAGTTGTCCCAGTACATGAGAATATTCCTTAGAGTGGGAAGCTGCAGGGATGTGTCTGGGTGAAGCCTCCCAGGCATGTCTGGCCCTGAGCTCGGTGGGAGCAGACACTCACTCACTCACTCACTCACTCACTCAGATCAGACTTTTTTTGGTGTGGCAGTCGCTGAAAAGTGCCTGGTGTCTGCCTGTGCTTTTTCAAGTCATTCAAAACATTCCCTGTGTTTTTTAGCTCATAAAACTGCTGAAGTACATCCTGTACAGTGAACAAATTACTCAGCTTTAAGCAGATATTTATGCTAATTATCCATGGGAAGCTGTTTCTGCCATTGTAGTTTTTCATCTACTGGCATAAAATTCGAAAGGTTTTATGTGGCGTTAACTATCAGCAGTAAAATCCCCCAAAAGTAACATGAGAAGGAAGAATCTGCTCTGCATACATTTATTTTCTTTAAATGTTCTCGATTTGCCATCTAGGAGATGAAAGTGTTTACACTCAGCACTCCCTCCCCATCACTACAGCAGTGGTCTCTCCCTGCCTCCTCTCCCTTCAGTTTATTTACCAAAGAATATTCATATTTTGTAAATCCCAGGTATTTATTCCCTTGATTATTTTGGCATGGTGCATTTTGAGGATGTTTGCTTTGTTTTAAGCAAATCCTTTTTCTGCCTTTGAAAAGCAGAGCACTAGTAAAAACAAAGGCAACAGCAATATTTGTTAATGTAAGTCCACGCTCCTAAAATATTTATTCTTTTTTCATATGAAGAAGATTAAATGCTTGCAAAATTCTACAGACACATGCACATATTTGACCCAGAAGGATGTCTCTTGGGATTTGTAACAGCAAATGTGTGTTGAACAAAACGTCTTGGCCCTGCACAAACTGACTTTGTGTTCTAAAAGCCAAAAACTTCATTTTAGCATGACCTTAGAAGAATAGTGATACTTTTAGTATTTCCTGGTATTTGGTGCAAGGAATGTTTTTATTTGAATGCAGATGTCATTTGGTTTACAGGAAGGATTTGGTAACATGTCCATGCCAGTACTGCACTTATCCCAAATTTCCTGCTATGGAGGAAGAACATATGTCAAAGCTCACTGTTTGTTAAATTGAAAAGATTCAGTACACCAGAAGCTTCTCTTCTAAACATTGTGACTTTGTGCAATTTACAGAATGTTCTATCTCCATTAAACAATAAACCCTTGACCCCTGGAGCTGGCTTTCAGGATCCTGCTATTTGAGAAGGTAGACATAATGGATGGCAATAATAAATGAAAAGTTCAAGAGGTTAAGAAAAACTGTTTAATTATTTCTCTAGAGCGTGGGCTGCAGAAGAACTGCCTATCTGCCTTCTCTCTTGTAGCAGCCCTGCAAGGAATGACTCTGGCAGTGCAGCTCGGGCAGGGTAGAAAGCAGGTTGCTGGCCCTCAGCTGTGTTTAGGAACAAACAGTCTCCAGATACTCTTCCATCTCTGAACCTTTCAGTTTTCTGTGAGTTAACTCCCTGCCAGCGGCGAGCCCGTGCCAGCCCCACAAACCTCAGCATCTGTTTTGCAAGGATCTTTTATTTGTTAGCATGTGAAAGCTATTGCTCATGTGTGCTTCCCAGCTGTGGTGCACTTGGGCTTCGTATCTTTAAAGAAATCTTTGCCTTATTTGCTCGTTAAACACAGACACACACAAAGCAGAGCGTTCCCTCCTCCTTACGTGAGCCTGCAACACAACCTCTGCTAACAGGTCACCACCCTTCCCTGCCTTTCCTCTGCATTTAAGCAAATCCAGGACAGACTTCAGTATGACAAGAAAATCAGGAGGCTCTTCCTTCCTCCCATTGAAGAGCCAGCTCTCTTTTTTACCCTCCTTTTCGTTGCTGTCACAATGCTCGCTGCATTTGATTACTATGGGCTTCATCATGGGACCCAAAGCCCTGAGCTAAAATCGTCCTCCAGTTATGCAACTCACTGTTCAAACACCCAGTGAGAGAAAAGCTGCTCCAAAACCAGCCCCGGCAGGGCAAGGGGTGAGGGCAAGGGCAGGGCTGAGGAGTCACAATCACAGAATCACAGAATTGTTCTGGATGGAAAAGACCTTTCAGGTCATCGAGTCCAACTTTAACCTAATTCTACCAACCATTAACCCAACTCTACCAAGTCCAGTGCTTAAACCATGTCCCTCAGCACCACATCTACATGGCTTTTGAACATCTCCAGGGATGGTGATTCAGACACCTCCCTGGGCAGCCTGTTCCAGTGTTTTCATTACCCTTTCAGTGAAGAAGTTTCTTCTAATATCCAATCTAAACCTCCCCTGGCACAACTTGAGGCCGTTTCCTCTTCTTTTATCACTTGTTCCTTGGGAGAAGAGACTGACTCCCCCCTTGGCTCCAACCTGCTTTCAGGCTGTTGTAGAGAGCAAGAAGGTCTCCCCTCAGCCTCCTTTACTTACTATGGGCTTTCACATGGGGCCCAAACCCCTGAGTTAAAAACCAGCCCCGGCAGGGCAAGGGACAGGGGCAGGGCTGAGGAGTCATGCTCAAGGTCACCAAGTAGGAGCCCACTCTTAAGATCAGACCCTTGGCGACCTGCTGATGGGTTTTCTTTCTCTTGGACACCCTATGCCCTCCATTGTGGTGTCTTCTGGGAGGTCTTCCACGTGCATGAAGCTGGCAAAGCACAGGTATGGGGCTGGATGCTGCAGTAGGGTCACCCAAAGAAGATCTGGAGTATTTCTCCCCCTGGGACACAGAGCCCTGCTAAGGGGGTGTCCACCCTGATTAATCTCCCCAATCTGTTTTCAAATGCTCTGCTTTGGGGACACAGCTTGCCATGCAACATGTCTGATGCCCTCCTTTGTGTCTTGCATGACTGGAGGCTGCCTCTGAGGGAGCTTTGGAAATGGGAAGTCATCATTTAATGCTGGGGACAGGAGATGGAGTAGACCCTCCTTTGGGGTAAATCAGCTTGTATATGTGCCCTTCAAGATGCTAGATTCATCTGCACTGGCCAGAAATCTGGCCAAGGGGGTTTTATGACACCTTTTGAAAATGTTTTAAAAGCTTTACACATTCACTTTCTCCTTCTAAACACCTTGATCTACAACTTATCCTATCAGGAATCATTTTCCCAAGATGAGCTAGTGCAAGAAGCATGGCTTGGCTTTGTTCTTTCTAAATAACTTCTCCCAAATCCTCTTTCTCTCTCTGCCTACTGTGTTGAATATGAGAGCATCCCAAACACAAGCCTCTGGTCTCCCCACAGCACTGTCAAGTGGGTGGGAAATGAGACATCAGGTTGTGACCCTGATGAGACCCTCTCTGGTTAAATAAACAGTTGGGGTTTCATGTAAGGTTATACTCCATCAAGAGCCCTGAAACAATAACAGTGTGGGAACCATTCACGTGACTTCTCTGGGATATATCAACAAACAGAAGGAGCTGTGAGCATTGGTGGCTCATGCTACAGGTTGGATGGGACATGTTCTCAGTCTGGTGCCAGATGAGTAAAACAGCTTTCCAGAGTCACCACCTGTAAAGCATGAAATAAAAAACCTTGGGGCAGAAGAGTTTTTTGGCCCAAAGTAAGTTCTAAGAACAAGTGCATGTGAACATGGTTTCTGAGCGTACAAGTTAGGCAAAAGGGTCTAATGGTTGTGGTGATAGAGGTGGTCATCTCCAAAATGCCTTTACAAACAGTCTCTTTTTCCACTGTTGAGCTTGTGATGCAGCCTCCTGCCCAGGTTTGGTTTCTTTCCTAGGGAAAGCTGTTTTGGTCAATTAGCTGTAGTAAGAGGTTGTGGCCGTAGCTCATTTCTTGCAGCATGTAGGTGATGAAAAAACAAACAAACAAACAACAAAAAACCCATGGAGGTCAGAGGTGTCATGAATCAAGAACGCAGTCTGGCTGGGTCAGTTCCACTCTGTATGGGGCATGGGAGCTCATCCTGGCAGAATCACCAAACCAGAAGATTTTCTCCTCTCTGTCACATTCCTGGAGTACGTGCCACTTTCCTCACGCTGGCTGCTTCTGCAAGAAGAAAGCCGTGGGATTTGGAGCTCAGTCTTCCTCGGTACATTCCCCATCAGCTAATGACTAAAATAACGATCCCCCACCCTGTCCCCTCCCTTCCCCTTGTGGGTGTGGTGGGAGAGCAGTCAAAACCTCTCATTTCCACTCAAGAAGGTGTGAGGAGGAGCTTTGGCTCACAGTAAAAGCTGTCCCTGCTTGACCTGGCTGCCGGCAGTATCGGGTCCTTTGGCCTGGGGAGGTTCAAGAAGACCAAATGGGACCATGCCCAGGTCCCACCCTTGGATGCTGCTGGCCATGCAAGCTGGCAAGCCCCAGGCTGGGAAGGTTTCACTGCATCCCTCTCTGGGCATGCTGAGTGCCTTTTGGCTCCATGTCACCAGGGCAGCTCCATGTCCAACTGACATCCTGCCAGCACCTGTCCAACTGCAGCACAGAGTGGTCTTCAGGCCATGTTTGAACCACTCTCTTCAGCCCCAATGACAGATTTAGGCACTTGGATCCACTGTTTCCACCCTTCCCTGTAGGGGATATGTCCCATACCCTGGTTGCTCTTTTCTAGAGCATCTCCAAGTAGACCCATCTTTCCTGCACCCAAAGCCCAGACAGTCCTTCTGGGGGAGCCTGGGAGACCTGCATGCTGACAGACCTCACTCCTAATGACATGCTGTGGTAGGACATGTGCACTGGTGACTTTGCTCAGTTTGTGGTTGCTCCCTGTCATTGCACAGTTGCAGAGAATGTGCAGAACCAGCTGCTTGTCTTGTATTTATTCATGGCCAGTTTTCAAGGCTCTTGCTGTCCACAGTGATCAAAAAAGATTAAGCTTGTGTTGGGGAAGATAGAAGGTCTGTTGGGACCTGAGACATTCAGGGTTGCCTGCTGCTCCATGAAATGCAAGGAAAGGACAAGTGAGGCTGTTGTGTTGGTCCATCAGGATAAGGTCCTGCAATGGGGAAGGGCAGAGACAGACTGCCCAGCATCTCTGGTTCACTTTTGCTGCCCACTCATTTGGTAGGAACTGGGGGAGGCTGGGCCCAGAGCAACACTCATGTCCCTGTAACCCCAGCACTATGGTCCTCACACTCCTCCACCCCATAGAGCAGTTCAGGGGAAAAGAAAGGACTAAACCCCATGGAGTTTGTTGCTTCCCACCACATGTGTCCCTTCTACAGTCACCCTTCATTCCAGCCAGGGGAGATGCAGACCCACCATGCTCATGGTTTTCTCATTTAGAGTGACTCAGGTATTACCAAGGTCCTCACTTCAAAGGTACAGGTGACACCATCTCTTGGCAATTCGATGACAGAGCAAACCAACCATGATGGCAAAATTTCTGCTCCTGCAAGTATGTCCACCAGAGAGTGGCACTGCTGGAGGGACCATCCAACCCCCAGGAACAGACCCTTGTGGCCTTTGCACAGCAGCATCAGGAGGGAGTTTGGGTGGCTGGCAGCTCTGCCAGAGGAATGAGGGGGAGGTAGGTGGATCAGGAGGCAAAAAACCTCTTAGGGACACCCTGTCCAGATGAAAGCCAATGAAAATAATGACTCACTTGACCCCTCACAAGGCAGCCAGCACCCAAATTTTTTCCATGCAGTGTTAAAAAACACCACACACTGGCCTCAAATCACATTGGCCATGCCAGACCCCCACCTGTTTATGTGGAAAACTTTATGCACCCAAAGCTTTAAGTTTTTCAGCATAATATGTTGGGTGGATCAAGGTTTCCATGTGCTTCAGTGCTGTCAAAAAATGGTGTCTTAGCCAAGACAGGAGGATACAAGGAGGGCACAGAAATTATGAGTCCTCAGGAACTCATTTGCAAGGCTCTCCTGTTCCTCGGGTGTTCAAGGACATCTCACCTCCTGCCCTTTTGTACACAGAAGGGTGCAGATTCAAGCCAGCTCTGAAGAATGAAAGAAAAACCCCACTCCTGTGTTGCTTTGCAGCTGTGGCCTGGAGGAGAACCTCTACAGAGGAATCCTCTTCCCACTGACATTGAGAGGATGATGGATACAAAACTTGGCACATGTTGACCTGGGTAAAGCAGTGCAAGAGGTAGGATCTAAAAGCAGAAGAGCAGGTGGTTAAAGGGCCTGGTTAGGTTAGAAGGTATGTGGACTTGGCACAAAATCTTTGCATCAAAGGGTGAAATGCAAACATCTCGTCCCAGGAGAACTGCTCTTGTGCAGGAGCAATGTCACGACTAGTGCTGACTGGCTTTCATCTAGGATGAGACTTGTCTAAAAAAACTGAGAAAACTACCTGGACAAGGGCAACTGCACTCTCAGATGCTCTGGAACCCATCAACATGGGACGTGGTGCAACCTCCCAACCAGTTCTTGAGCAATGGCATTGAGTGACCTGATCCCAAACTTCAGTCTTCCTTGCTGACACTTGGACACTTGCCCCATGTTCCATCCCCTGAAAGCACAGAGACCAGAGTGTTTATTTCCTCTTTGCAGCAGCCTTTTATAGAGTTTCTGCAGCCCCAGAACTGCAGAACTTTTCAGGCTGGGAGGGACTCGGCAGGTCTGTAGCTTAAACAGGGTCAGTGTTGAAGTCAGATCAGTTTGCTCAGTGCTCTTCCTGCTGCATCTTGAAAATCTCCAGGGTTTCACTCTCCAATTCCTGACTGGTATTAACACCACTTATGAACTTTCTTTTCCCAGGCTGAACAAGACCTGATCCCTCTGCACCTTCCTGTAGGACATGCTCCAGCTCATCTTGGTGGCCACCTGCTAAATTCAGTCCAGTTTATCAGCACTTCACTTGCTATGGGGACCCAAATCTAGACACTGCATCCTGGATGAGGTCTAAGGAGTGCCCCGTAAATGGGAATAACTACATCTTTCATCCACTTGCTGTGCTCCTGATCTACATGTCTTCTCTCTTTACTGGTCACCATTTGCTATGGGTGCCTCAGCAAGCTGCTAAAAAAGCTCCAGGCTAAAATAATCTCCAATAGCAGAATGCAGTTGAATTTCTCACACCCAGAGTAAGAAAGCACCAAATAGTAATAATAAAAAGTGATGTTATTTACCCGAAAAAAAGACGTGCCCCAATTACTACAAATTCTGGTGATGAATCCTGTGCTAGAGAAACCCTGCAGCGAAGGGCTGGGTATCCTGGGGACAGTCACACCAAAGCAATGCATTTCTCCATCTGTTCTTGGAGTTTGCTGAGCTGAACTCGAAGTTGATTGAGGTCCTGGGACTGCAGCAGTGAGTGACAGCTTTGTTAAGCTATGATTGATGACTTTGCTACCAAATGCTGATTAATGTTTCCCTCCAAACCCTCCCTGCCCCTGCAATATGCTGTCCATTAGCCCCTGCCAATAGCTGCCCAGAACAACCTTCTTGCTGTGATAGGAGTTGGGTGAGTGTAGTTACCTAAACGTGTGAACAATTGGGAGGTTATGCTGTATTACATGCTTCATCAAGTTCTCTATTCAAGTCTCAGGGAAACATTTGAAGTTCAACACTATGTCTCAATTATGCTTGAGTTTCTGGCAAGGGGGGAAAAAAAAAAGTCACATTAACGAAGCTGTCAGAAACACATTCTGCTTTAAATTTCCTGGGACAATTGGACAATGAAACTCACTCACTCACTGAAGAGTTGCCTTCTCCTTGCACTCTTAACAGGCTCTTGAATTTATTTGATTTCTTGCTTCCTTAGGCTCTGAAACTAGACCTTGATAAAAAGGAGTTGAGCAGTAAATGAGCAAGCTCTGTAAAAAATAAATCTCTGCTGAAACATTTCTCCTGACAGTCTATATGGAAGTCAATGTGGTTCTGTTGGGATATATAACTAGTTTGCACTGTAGTGAGATTTGTAATTTATAAAAGATATTATATAGGTCTGTTGTTTCAGCCCTGATACAATATTCTCATTACTGAAAGTGAGACTTTATTCTTATGTGCACCCTGGAGGGCACAGCTCTGGACTGGGACTCTGTCTCAGGCAGCTTTGCACTTCAGGACTTTAAAGGGGGGACAAGCCTATCTAGATTCTGACAAATCCCTTTGAAATTTCAGGAACAAAGCACAAAGTCTTATTGTGGAGTTATTGATGTCAACATTGGACACCATCTTGGGCTCTCCAAGGGCGAGCTGGACTTTGAACCTGGAAAAGAGCCCCCAGCTGGTTTTTCTGCCAGTGATCCCAGTGAGCTGCCAGCATAGGGAAACTGAGTCGGTCTCTGCTCCCAAAGAACAAGTGATAGAACAAGAGGAAATGGCCTCAAGTTGTGCCAGGGGAGGTTGAGATTGCATATTGGGAACAATTTCTTCCCTGAAAGGGTTGTCAGGCCCTGGCCCAGGCTGCCCAGGGCAGTGATGGTGTCACCAACCCTGGTGGTGTTTAAAAGATGTGTAGATGTGGTGCTGAGGGATATGGTTTAAGCACTGGACTTGGTATAGTTGGGTTAATGGTTGGTAGAGTTAGGTTATGGTTAACTTGGTAATCTTAAAGGTATTTTCCAACCAGAATTATTCTTTTAAGGCAACATTGAGGAGTTTTTCTTTGCACAGCTGCTCCATGGAGTGGAGGCCATCTGCATATCAGCTTCCTGTCCAGTACAGTGGGGTTGTAATTTTGTGAATTACATCATAATGGAGACCAGGCAGTGACTTGGTCATAGTCATTCATACATAGGCTGTATAGGGTAAAACAGGGCAGGAACATCAATAGTGCCAAAGTAAGAGTGGTGGGTCATGCTTTATGCTCTCTATGAGTGCTGAGCAGGAGCCACCATCTGCAGCAGCCCATGGGTTGGGAAGGATGGCTGTCCAATACCAGGTGACCCGTAAGATGATGGCAGAGCAAGTCCTGCACCTGCCCTGAGGCTTTCCTGATGCATCAGACAGCTCTGTCACCAGGACTGGCATGACCAGGGCCATCTCCTTGCAGCCTCAGCACCCCACTCTTATGGTAGGAGGGCAGGCTGGCAGGCTCAGCATCAAGGTACACAACCTCACAGCATGCCAGAGAGTGAAACCACCTTTGATGGGGACCATAGCCAGGTGGGTGGCAGCTGTTCCCCATCTTCCCCCTTTTTAGGGCCTTTCCTTCCTCTCTTGGGGTGGTCCTTGCTTCAAATTCCACAGGGAACATCCCCTCTCCAGCAAGGGGCTGGCCATGCAAGGGAAAGACAAGAGAGAGAAAGGCTGAGGACAAATCTTAGCAAGGTGAATGAGTGAAGACAGACCAAGTTTATTTATCTTTCCCGAAATATTGCAAAATACATCCAGGCTTGGCCTACAGTTACAGCACAAGCAGGGAGGAAATCTAAAGCATGCAGATGCATTGCATACCAGCATGGAAAAGTGACAGCATGACCGGGCCAAAACAGGCCAACCACACTCCCTTGGGAGTCTAGGAAATAAGTGAATCAGAGAGGGCTTGGGGCCAAAACAGGACAAAAAAGGATCCCTCAGGATTCCAGGAAATAAAGTTAATCAAAGTGTGTTTGGGGCTGATATAGGCCAACCACAATCTCTCTGGAGTCCAAAAGATGAATTTAAGTGTTGTCTAGGCCAAGACAGGCTATTAAACTTTCCTCTACCACAGAGCAAGTCAGCTGTGGACTGAAGAAAGTGGGACCATTCTGCCGTAGGATGGACAGGACCTCACAGCACATATCAGAAGCCTCCTGCTTGTCCAGTTCCCCTTCTGAAGCATGATGCCCCAGGATGCATGGCTGGTGCTTTGGGCTTGAGTCACCTCCCTCTGTAAATCCTCCTTAACTTTCCACAGTCCCTTAATGAGCTCCTCTGTTATCTTACAGCATTGCCCTGAAGGGCCAGCTGCAGATGGCTGGGGCCAAGAGTTGTCCTGACATCTGTCTGCTCATGGCAGGCCATGCCTGTGGTACTGTGAACCACACTAATGGCAGTGCTGGCCATGTTGGCAGCAGTGTTGGCCATGCTTGCCCACATTCATCGTGGTGCTGGTCATGTTTGTGGCAAAGCTGACTTGTGACTGCCATGTGGGTTTGGGCCCATGGATACTGGTGGGGAATGAAATGTTGACTCCACGTTCTTATGCGCAGTGGCTGCTCCTCCAGCATGTGCTGCAGAGCCATGAGACTTTGGTAGGACAACTAAGCCCACTCTCCTTGGCATGTTGGTCCAGCTCTGTGGCACCCCGCTTGTGGGGTTAATCTATCATCTGTGAGTTCTCACCTACCCCCCTGCCTCCAGCCCTGCCTGCTCTCCCAGCACCTCCCCACCACAGGATTGTCACCAAGCAGGAGAAAGAACTGCCTTCAAGTCAGGTCTGTGAGCCTAAGCCCGGTCAGTCCCATGGCTCTTATGGCTGAGAGGCTGATGGCCACAGCGTGGGGTGGGACAAAGAGCTGTGACCCCTTTCTCAGAGTGAGGGGAGGTAGACACTTTCATGGGGACCTGCTGGAGTTGGCCCTGTCTCCCTCTTTATGCCTTTCTCTGGATACCCTGCCTTTGGGTGGCATCTCTGTATGAGGATTTCACTTCCATTTTTTCAATTCTTTTGGGGAAACATTTGCAACCACAAACCACGGGGGCCCTCAGCACCTTCCCTCAGAGGCTGTCACCACTATCACTGAGGGGTCACGAAGGGAGTAAAACTTGTGGCCACTTCATTTTATCCATGAAGCAAATGGCGGGTAAATGCAGAATAAATCAGAGGAGGTACTGACAGTCTGCAGTCAGGCCCGGGGATTTACTGCTGCAGGAGGTTTATTAATAGAGCTGTGGATATAGCAGCACTGTCTGTAAAGGGCTGTGGGATAATTTAATGACCAGCAAGGAGAGAAAGCTGAGATAAGGATAACTGCAGCATCCATATTAGCAGTGTTTCCTCTCTGTGGTGGCTTGGCTCCCTCTGAAGGGCCAGCCAGAGGTGAAGTAAATCATGGTTAGCTTCATCTCGGGTGTCCCTGGCCTCTGCCTCTCCATTAAGGCAAATTGCTATTTGCTAGTGAGAAAAGTCATACCAGGAGCTACCTGAAGCTGCAGGCAGTCAAGTGTCACCTTAGGCTGAAGGGCAGAGGAGGACCATGGAAGTCCACCATTGGAGGTAGAGATGCCACCAGCATGGTGCTGCAGCTCTGGAGGGTAAGTGAAGAGGGACAAACACTGCCAGTCAATACCTAACATGGGAATTTTAAGTAAGTGACCTAATCTTAGTCACTCTTGAAAGCCATAAACAGCTCAGGCAAGGTCATAAGGAGTCTCCTATGAGATACCTGCTGCTAGAAATGCCACCAGCACTCATGCCTCTTATCGTGATCTCCAGAGAAAATAGGTTTCTTTGTGTTGTGACATGCTTTACCTTCTTAAAATGAACTGAGAACACAAATTTGGTGCCTTTGGGGTTTCTCTCAGCCTTTTAGCTTTTGGTCAAATTGTTACTGAGGAGGGGAATTTGTGTTGTAGGAGGCAGAGATGGACACAGCAGCACAAGCAGCCACTCCATGTACCAAGCTGAGGTTATTGGAGTCTCCCTTGCTGATGGACACATTGAAGTAAAGTGCACGAGTCATTCCACTCCCTCTCTCTGCAGTGCTGCAATTAATGAATTGATCTATACTTTATAACATGGCCTGTTAAAATAAGTTTCTGGAATTAAAGTGAGTTTCCTGAATTAAAAATGCAAACCCAGCCAATGCAGCTAAATCATTGCAGACTCCTTTTTATTTAGTTTAGCAGTGGACGATTCCCAAAGTTTTCCTAGTCAAAAAACGTGTGTCTTGTAATTAGATATAAAGGATTATGAAATTTTGGGAAATTGGTGTTTATGACACCTGCTGAGGTACACTTCCTCCTCCTGCTGAGAGATGACAATGCAGGAAAAAGACCAAGCCTAACTTGTCTGACCTCATCCTGACCTACGACAAAATCACTCAAGACAATTTAACTTGGAAAAGTGATGGGCTCCCGGTTGTTTGTTGAACTGAAGAAAATCCCTTTCCCTTCCAAGTACTAATTTTCATTATTTTGCATCTTACTTTAGGGGAAAATTCGGAGTTATTTTGAAACCACAGGTGATATGACCCATTAAAACTGGGATTTAAGCATTGGTTTTATGCAGCAGATGGATAAACTATCAGTCACTCGCCTGTAGGTGGAAAAATCTTTGCTTAAGCCATTAACACTCCCTAGTGTAATACTACCTGTGTTAAGCACAGGGAAATCTGTTTTCTAGCTGTGATTTGATATTGGGAAACAACAGGAGGAGATAAGCTTTATAACAGCACTGGAAATGGGTCTGTGGTAATAAATGGGACATGCAGCAAAACTGTCATGCTGCTCAGCCTATGTCAGCATCACTCTGGCTGCCCTGCATTCCTGCAAAGGGTCTGGGGGAACGGTGGTCCTGGGACAGGCTATGGGCAAAAGGAGGTACAAGGAGAAGAGTATCATAACTCATCCTGTGGGCTTCCACCATCCCTCTGGCCATTTTCACCATGCTCTGTCGGGGGGGACGCCCCAATTAGCGCAGCAATAGGATCACAGAATCACAGAACAGAGTCATAGAATCAGTGTGGTTGGAACAGAACTTTAAGATCAAGTCCAACTGTTAACCCAGCACTGCCAAGGCCACAATGAAGCAACCACAGGTGCAGAGAACCCGCTGGCTGTGGCACTCTCGTATCGCTATGGAGAGCACTGCTCTACAGCAGAAATTTTGTCCTTAGCTGCTCCCGTTCATTTCCGCACACTCCGAGTGTCCAGATCCAAGAGGGGGATGGCTTCCAAGGAGAGGAAGCACAGATGTTGGGAAATCCAGGAAGGAGGCTCATCTAAGTATTTAAATATGTAGCTGCTTAAGTGCACGGTTTACCCACGGAAACTTGTGCTTCTGATAGGCCCCGTCCAATAGTCACTGAAGTCAATGAAAAGACGCCCCTAGAGTCAGATGAGGTTAAGCTGTACTTGGAGAAACAAACGTTTATGCTCCCTTGAAATGCTTATACTTAAAAAGCCATAGCCCATCCATCCATCACGTGGCCCTTGACTTCCACATTTCCCCCGAGTTATTGGTTTCCATGCTCCAAACACGTGCCTCTCTCAATGCTACTGGCTAATCTCACAGTTATTTGCTGGAAAGGAGTTCTGTCTAGTAACTAAGAGAAGGTTGAGGGGTGTGTGGGGGGGTGGTGTTCAGCTTATTGGACCTTTTTTCTTCTAGTTCTCCCTGTGTTGGTTCCCAAAGCCTCCCACAGGGACACAAACAACAAAAGTTTGCATGAATGATGTTGCTGATGAATTTGGCCAAGGTTTCAATCCTTCCCACTGTATGAAAGCAAGTGTAGACATTTTATCTGCTGGAGTGGTCATTTGCTATTTTCTATCTTATTCCCAGTTAAGAAATGTGGAGCTCCTGTTTCCTCTTCCAAGTCACAGGGATGGTAGGACACACAGCAACATCTTTATCATTTCTTGCCTCTTGACACATCTGTAGCAAAGATGGCAGAGGTCTGGGAAAAGCTTCCCAGAGACCCACAAGGGGATTATAAAACATAATCCCATCCACAACTTAAACAAGGTCCTTCTTCAACCTGAAGAGGAGCCCTTTGCCACTGGTAACCCAGTAACCCACAACAAAGTCATTCCAGTGTTGTATCTTTACAGGAAGAGAGAGGGAGGGTTTCTGGTCCCCTGTGAAATCCTGGCTGGTGGAAGCAGGACCAAACTTTTGAAGTCTTCATTCACCTGCAGAGGACAGGTCTTTGGCACACAAGGTGGCCCTGATGCTCCTGTTGTAAAGGGTTAACATTGATAAAAGCCATTGTCAGTGGAAGGGTTCCATCCACCATTTCCCATGAGCCCAACCCTCTGCCTGGCTCAGATACCAAGATACCTCCCCAAGATACCTCCCTTAGGTGCCTTGTGGCCAAGCCAGCTGTGATTTCTGGGCCAAGGCATGGCTTTCTTATCTGTATGGAAACCTGTGTCATTGTCCCCCACCACTGAATCCTGTTTAGGATATCCTCCCAGCCTTTGTGGCCACTCAAGTACATGAAAGTCTGGCCCCAGAAGTAGCTGGTGGCTGTGTATAGGGTCCACCTTGCACAACACCACGAGCTTTGAAGCACTGAGTGCAGCAGGTCCCCATCAGTGTTGGTGACTCCAACCCATTGCTGAGCACATTGGGTGCCTGGGTGCCACAGGCTACTCCAGCCTGGGGCTGTCCCTCAACACATAGCCCATCTCAGAGGTGTTAATGCTCTGCTGGGGTTAAACAGTCTTTCCCTCCTTACCAAGCACTGGGGCAGAGGGTGCCTACACCAGTGGGTACGTATTTCCTCCAGCAGTGTGTATTTTTGCATTTCCTTTCTTTCCTTTTCCTCTTTTGCAACCCTGAAGGCCAAATCCACGATGGACATAAATCAGGTGTGTCAAGCTCAGACCTCTTTGCCCCAGCTGAAGATCCTTGAGGAATCCAGGATCTCTGTATCTTGATTAAGCAAATCCTCAAAGTTCTTGACATCAGAACATTTTTCCAGCCTTTTTTTGCACAACCCAGGTGAATCCTCACTTTTTTTTTCCCAAGAAATCCCTTTCCACCAACTGTCTCTCTGATGCCACAAGCTGTTTATAAGGCAAGGTGAGGACTCTACAGAACACCTTGACTGTCATCTTGGTGTGACTTACACCTTGGGCCTCTTGGATACTTTTCCTGAAACAGCCTACAAGTGTGCACAGTCTGTTCTCTATTTCCCCCCCTTTCCTCTTTTCTTCCTCTGCTCCTGTTTTCAATCATGGACTGCCCGAGCAGAGCAGTGGTCAGGCTTAAAGACTTGCTAGAACTGGATTCAAGATTTATGAGAACTAGATGTAACCAGGCCTCTCCCAGAGGTTTGGGAAGAACAGCTGGAGTCTGGCACTTTCCATCATGACAAGGACTATTAAAAACTAAGAGTTGAACTGCAAAAGCCTAAGGGGGGAGTGGAATGTTTAGGCTTAAAATGCAAAACAAGCGCCTGCAGTATCCAGGCCGTCTGCACAGGGGCCAATTCTGACAGCAAACGGCTTTCGCAGCTGCTGCTGACTTAGGGCTTATTTTAGAAGCCACTTTAGAAACAAGAGGTTAAAAGAGAAGAGGGAGGGAGGCAGCGGGGAGGACTGCAGCTGGGTGTCTGTGTGAGATCTCAGGATGCAAAGCCCTGCCCAGAGCGTGGTGGCGGAGCAACCACTCCACCGCAGCGCTGTGGGTAGGGCTCTGCATCCTGAGCTGCCTGGAGGACCTTTCAGCCTGGCCACCCCACCCAGGGCTGAGGTAATGCACCCCGGGTGTGTTAGTCAAGATCTCTAAGGCCTGCATGTGTCTGGCCCTCCCAAGCCAGGACAGCAAAGCTTCTTCACAACGAGGAGGGCGGGGATGCCGATGGTGCAGGGAAATTTGAAGGCTCTGAGCTCTTGCTTGATTGCAGCATCTCCTCAGCATTCCCACCCATCCTTGCCCTCTACACTCTCCATCCTTGTATGACCATCTCAGTTTCCTGTGCCCGAGGACACTGAGCCCAATGGTTGACCCCAACTGGGGTTGGGAGACTCATGGACTTTCAACTGTTGTCACCTGGCTTGCAACCAGGAGTTGGCTGGGGGACCTGGAACGGGAGCCAGAGATGGTGTCACTGCTGGAAAAGCGAGGACCTCTGTTGTCATATCTACTGGCCAGGTGGCTTGTGCTTTCACCAATGGAAAGGTGGAAGATACATCAACATGACTGTGTTGGTCTTATTTGTTTTTCTCTTCCTAACCAGCAGAGATGACCATTTCAGGCCTGAATGTTTCAGTGTTGATTCACAAGAGATCTCACATTCCTGACTTCTGTGTCCCACTTAAATGCCTACAGCTTCATGGGATGATTCCATGCCAGGATGCTAGCAAGCAAGGCTATTTGGATTTGCTTGCATTTTTATCCACCTTTGCTCAAGGCTGCTCCATGCTGTAAAATAATGTGGTTTTCATTCACAAGGAAAAGACACCACCTCCCTATATCTGCTTTGCCTGGCCTGTTCCATAGTTTTATCTGGCAGATAGTCACCAACGGTGTGACATCCCAGTGTGGCCAAGATGAGGGGTTTGGTGCTTTCTTTTGCTCAGGGCATTTTGTCCTTTATTTCACTGGGAAATCTGGGAGGCTGGCTAGCCCAGCACCCACCTCTCTCTGTTGGTTTTTCTTCATGCCAAAGTGCATTTCAAAGCTCTCCGTTAGCCCCAGACAGCAGCCTTAAAAACACCCAAAGATTTCTCAGGCTGACCTCAACAGGTCTGAATATTCATACCTGGATACACACAGTGGTGGAGCACCCCTCTCTCTTCACCTGCAATACTAATGGAGGCAACCCCACTACCACCTCCTTGGACCTTTTCCCCAAAATACAGGTAATATGAAGTCCTTGCTGGCAGGCAAAAGTCATACTAGAAAGATTTGCTGCACAATGATTATGTTTCCAAGCACCCACTTGCCATCCAGAACCCTTCACATGAGGCCCCACACATCATTCCTTCTACCTGCTGAGGACAAGTCAAGGGGGGCTTTTATTCTTATGCAGTGCCCCAGGTTCTGAAATGCTAAGTCAGCTAAGTAGGCAATGGTGCATTTAGGGCTGTGTGTCCCCATCTCCACTCATATAGGGTCTGACATCTGGTCTGGCACATAGGCTGGTGGAGACATGAAGATCAAACCAAGTTGAAGTTAATACCCTAGAAAATCAACCACTGGGTGAATGAAACAAGAGAAACACATGGGTGTGAAAACACAGCAAAATGTATAGTCATTATGCCAACCTCAGAAGCTTTTCCCAGATTTCCAGGCTGAGAAGAGCTTTGTGGTGATTTGCTTTGGTGTCAGAAGAAGCTGGCAGCAAGAAAAATGACCTTGTCCCTGGTCACCTCTCACATTGCCTCAAGCTCCATGGGCCTGGGCAGAAGCTCACCACCTCCTCCCAGTCTGCACAGGCAAAGCAAGAAAAGTAGTGCTGCCAAGATGGAGGGTAGTTAAAAGGTAGCAGGAACATAAAAGCAAAAATAAATGACCCATAAATCACAGTTCCCAACTCCATCCTAAAAAATAGGGGTAGTTGCACAGAAGATACCCTCAAACATGGGTTGCATGGCAAAAAAAAATGGGGGGGGGGGGGATGGGAGGGGCAATTCAGCCTTCATGTGCCAAATAAATTAAAAAGACAAATAAAACTGCCACTCTCTAATTAAGTCCAAGACTGACTCCCAGATGATCTCAGCTGAAGCCAGGTCAGCTTGGGAAAGTCCTGTGTACACAAAGGCACCCATTTCACCCAGTAAATGTCCAGACATGCTGGTGGCACCAGCCAGTCCTCCTTGGGGATGGCAGCACAGCTGCCTATCAGCAGAGAGGCTACTTGGGGTCCACATCTAGCAGAGCAGTCCAAGACCAGGTTTCTCCTTACCCCAAATCAAGCTGAACTTGTTCTTGTAGCTACACTCAGGAGAGGTATCTGACGAAACCCCTTTTCTCACCTATCCAGAAAGCACCTGTTTAAGAATTTAAATTTCCTACCTTTTATTGCTCCCCTCATAGCAATGCTGGGCTCAGAGACTGTTAAACTGTGACAGTATCTCCTAAAAGAGAAAGAGAAAAATACAGAATATCCATTTTTATGAAATGTAACTTTTTCCTTTAAGAAATACCCCTGGTCTTGGAGATTCTGCAATAGCTCACCATATTCTGCAATATTTCAACATAGCTCTTAATGGGATACAAAATAGGGCACAGGCTGGCAAACAATGGGGACAGGATTATTATCAACGCTTTTATAAAAATATTTTTCTCTGGTTTTGGTTTTCTTTCCCCCCCTTTTTTCTTTTAATGTTGAAAAATCAGCATATTTTCTTCAATTTTTAATTGTCTCTTAGCAACTGAACAGTTTTGGTCAGCTTTGGGTAAGAAGATAGGAAGTGATTTGGAAAACATGACATTCCAAAAAGGTGACCTTTTTCCACTCAGAGTTTTCAGTTTGGGCAAATCTCTTGGGAAAAATTACAGTCAACACCAAACAAACTGTTCCCTGATGCTACAACATGCACGCAACAACCTTCCATTAGAAACCTCAATGTGTTTATTCTTTATCCTGCTCTTTGGGACTGTCATCTGCTATGCTCTGTCCCCTCTGCTTCACTCTGGTGAGACCCCCCTTCAGTGCTGGGTCCAGTTCTGGGGTCCCCAACACAAGAAAGACAGGGAGCTGTTGGAGTAAGTCCAGAGGAGGCCACGGAGATGATCCCAGGGCTGGAGCAGCTCTGCTCTGGAGACAGGTTCAGAGAGTTGGGGGTCTTCAGCCTGGAGAAGAGAAGGATCTAGGGAGACCTTAGAGCACTTTCCAGTGCCTGAAGGGGCTCCAGGAAAGCTGCGGAGGGACTTTGTACTAAGGCATGGAGTGAGAGGATGACGGGGACAGTTTCAAGCTGAAGGAGGGGAGACTGAGATGAGACCTAAGGAAGAAATTCTTTGCTGTGAGGGTGGTGAGACCCTGGCCCAGGTCTTCCAGAGAAGCTGTGGCTGCCCCATCCCTGGAAGTGTTCAAGGCCAGGTTGGATGGGGCTTGGAGCAACTTGGTCTAGTTGGAGGCGTCCCTGCCCGTGGCAGAGGGGTTGGAACTAGGTGATGTTTAAGATACTTTCCAAACCAGTCTGTGATTCTATGATTCTGTGCACTGTGCAAATATGGAGCAGAAAGAGGCCTTCCAAGAGCTCATAATATATGCAGAAGTGTTAGTCCCAGGTGTGTTACTGCTTCACACTTGTTGCTGCTCCATGTGAGATGTATGAGCAGAACCTGGCCCCGTGGAGTTACACAGAAGTAAGATGTTATCATACCAGGCTTGGAGACTCATAATTCTGCCAAAACACACAAAAAAAATAGCTGTTTCATGGTTGAGGAATATGAGGAGCACGTTTTGGTCAAGCCAGTGGGCAACTTTGTTCCTTCATATCCCAAGGCTGGCTGGGCTCTGGTATGCCCATAAAAACACCTCCGCTTCCTCCTGGTGCTGTAGAAGCAAGAGAAAACCTTGATTTCAATCTGTGCAAATAAAACAAGCAGTTGCCACATGTAAATATTTGTGTCGTTAGCCATCTTGCTTCATCCTGGGCCTCCTAAAGCCAAACAGCCCAAGGCAACCCAGGCCACTGGAGTAGGACATGAGATGTCCTGCAGTATGACTTCCCTTGGGGCTTTCAGCAGCAGACAACCAGGATGGCCAGGAGGGCAAGAGAAGACCGAGGTGGGACACTTGCTAGTCTTTGGATCAACACAACACTTGTGAAGTAGTGCTGATCATGTCTGCCCTTGGTGGTGTCTCTGTGAGAAGAAGACCTCAGCTTGGAGTCCCACTGAATGTGTGATCAGGGGGACTGTCACACATACCTCTGTAAAAACTCCTGCTCCAGTGGTGAAAAACTCATGTCTGGTCTCTGAACCATGTCTAAAACATCCTCTCCAGGGATGTATCCACAGCCCTCAACGTGTGTCTACCACCAGCAGTACAGGGGTCCTCTTAGCCAAGGACAAATCCCACATCCCTGCTGAATACCAGAGATTTAAGCCTCATCCCAGCAGCTTGTACCCACAGTACTGGGTCCAGAGGACCAGCAGGGCTAGAAATGTCCCCAGTTGCTTGTGCCTCTAATCTACGTGACACCAAGGTATGAGCCTGTGTATCACCCAGGTTTGTTTCAGCCTAGCACAAACATGACAAAATCAGGTCTTTAACACGCTTGTCTTCAGGGTTTTGCCCTTTGGTGTTTAGGAGTAAGCTGGATAATTACACAGCATTTGTTTTCTTCCCCTGGGAAAAGGCATGAAACCTGGATCATTTCTGGCTTTCCTTGGTGGCTGCCCAAGCAGAAGTCAAAGCTCTCACAGCAACTTCTAAAATCCCTTTTGAGATAACGCAGTGGCTGGGTTTCAAGGTTACTCTCCAGGGTGTAACAGCAGTATTTCTTCTTCCCTGCAGTACCATGATCTAATGCACAGTTTTAAGAAGCTTTAGGACAACTTTAAAACTGGAAAGTGTTTTGCAAGAGAAAAAAATAATAAAAAAAAATCTCCCCGAAACCACCCTGTTAATTCCAGTCTGCTTTCTTTGTGCTCTTTTGAATAAATTAGAAAGCAAACTGGGGAAAATTTAATTTACACCAGGGGGAGGGGGGAAAGAATACAGCTATTCAAGAGGGGGGAAAAAAAAGTCTACACTGATACTGTTCCACTTCAACAATTATTTGTAGCATATCCCATATATATGTATGGGGTATATATAAACATAAATATATATATAAATGTTTTTTTCCCCCGGGGTTTTCCTTTTAAAGATTTTTTTGCCTTTTCACATGTGAACTGTAAACAGACTGACAGATGGAATTCTTTTGTATAAACTGTTTCAGATACACTATTCTTCCATGCCTATGTCAGTTGTTTACAGTATCAAAAAGCCACAGATACGCCTAAAAGTAAGGAAAGTCAGAATTTCTGCCAAACATTTGGATACCATCCATCCTCAGAGGCTATACCCTCACTGCACCGGGTGGTGCTGAGGAACTTCTCACTAGAGGCATCTCCACAAGATGTGTGTCAGCAGGAGGCTGAGGGAGCTTCAAAGAAAGGGCTGAGGAGGGAAAAGAGGGGCAGCTTTGCAGACTTTACGCCCTAAGATTTGCTGTTGCCAGTGTCTACACTTGTTAATGAGTGTCTAATAGGCTGGTGGCTGCTGGGCTGGTGGGAACATCTGGAGCTCTCCACGTGGGTGGTGTATGGTCCCTTTGGCTTTTTTTTTTTTTTCTTATGTTTTTTCCCTCCTTGTTTTCCTGTCCTAAATGCCAGGCAAAGAGTCTAACCTGGAGGGCCATCGTGTACCAGTGCTCATGGCAGTGACTCCTGGTGTGTGAGACATTATCAACCTAGTTTGGGCCTTTAAAGTGTGCGAAAAACCACAGCCTTTGAAGACAGTCATCCCAAGGAGTCCTCTTCTAGGGAGAGCCTGTTTCACTGGAGGCACTGATTCAAGCTGTCTCAGCTAGCAAAGTTCTCAACCCTGAAGCAGAAACAGCTGTACTGGATGATCCCCAGCCTCATGGCAAAGCCACGTAGACAAACCTTTATTTTCCCTGAACTCCACTTCTGGCCCTTACCCTGTGGAAGACTTCACTTGTGCAGTCTTCAGTGATTGAAAACACCCCCAAATCCATTGCACCCCTTCTTTTCTCTCCAAACCATGCCACAGGTTTACCTGGAAGAAGGGAAATGGCCACATATCTCTATCACAACCATGAGCCTGGGCTGGGTCATGCACTGGAATCAAATATTACCTCAGAAAGGACTGGAAGAGCTCTCCAGATCTGGCAGAGCTTTGCAAAAACCAGCCACACCAGTGTATTGTACCTCTTCTATAAGGATCTATAGGAGATTGTCCATGTGGTGGGATTAGATGGTTGCCTGCTGCTAGACAGCCATCTGTGAGGAGGAAGGGAAAGAGCCACCCGGGGACCAGAGGGGAAAGTTGTTAAGGATGTCTGCGGTGCTGTCCATCAGGAAAACCACTGGGCCTTCAGATCTGAGGGACTGGGAGAGCCTGAAAGGGCCAAACAGCCTTCAGATGAAAAATCCTCCCCAAACATGATAAAAAAGAGACCCCATGAAACAGAGGAAAGTTCTGTGAGTTTTTCAGTTTAGGGAAATTAGAAAAATGAGTGTCTGAATGGCAGTGTGTACAACTTGTCCCCATAAGGCTCCCCAGGGATTGTCTCAGGGGCCAACTCCCTTCTTTTCCAGAAGACATGGTTTGGGAAAGATTTTGGGTTTTTCACCAGGACATTTATTCATCCAAGTCTGGAGCTCAAAAAGGTACTAGCATTAAACGCTTTGGGAAAAATCTCCATAAAATACAACAACAAACCAAAGAAAACAACCTCTGATTAGCCAACACATCCCACCCCCCTGTTTGCCATCAGAAGATGTTCTGCGTCAAGTCAAGCCCATAATCTCCATTGGAACAAAATCAGTCAGGAGTTTGTCTGCATGAACACCAGTGATGTTCTGGCTGGGGAGTGTGGAGACAGGGCTGCCGGGCACCAGAGCAGGCTGCCAGCCCAGCAGCTGCCCAAACACAGCAGGATGTAGAGTTTGGTCTGCTTGGGCAATCAGGAAATCTGCCCTCAGCATTTATTGGGCCAATACCCTCTGTTGGCTATTTCTTCATGCCACCTGCCACCATATTCATCTGCAGCCACATTTCCAATGGGAATAGTATGTTGCAATGTTGGGAATATAGTGGCAGGTAATGGGGATATGATGAAAAAATGCATGAAAAATTCAAGACGAGGCCTAAGAAGCTGCTGTTTAGGTCTCCACCCTGCAAGGGACCAAGCCTCTCTAGGCTTTCTCCAGTCCTCTGCACCACAACCACTTCAGCACCCACTTGTCCTTTGCAAAACATCCTTTTCCATTCAAATCCTCAGCTGGGGGTCCATCTGACCTGTCCATCCTTCTGTAGGAAGGATGGTAGGCATCCTGGAGCATTCCTAGATCACAGTTGTGCTGCCTTGGTGAGAAGAGAAACTGGACAAGGCTGACTGCAAGAGATGAACTGTGAGGATGGGGAGGGAGCAAAGGAAGCTCAATAAGTAGATGAGGGAAATCCATTAATGGATCTGTGCTGTGCTGCAATACAGAGGAGTGACATGACTGTGCCAAGATCTGGCTGGACTCTGGAGTTGAGCAAGGACCCCATATGGTGGTCCCTTAAGCAGAACCCACCCTGACACTGTGTGATTTCACCGTATCTTCGCAATGCTGTTCAGAGCATTTGCACCCACCACTTGCAGGTGGGCAGATGAGCAGGTCCCATCCCACCTCCTCTCTTCACCGTTGGTGATGTTGTGAAGCAGACAGCTCAGAGAACGTGCATGCCCCTGCACCTTCCTGAAATACATCTGAGGTGTGAGTGAAGGATCTGGGAGCTACAAGGCATGTTCTGCAGGAAGGACAAGGGCACTGCAGACATTGAGCAAATGACCTTTTTGGAAGTGTGTTGTGGCTCTGAGATGCAGAAGATCAACATCTGCATTGGGGTAACCCCCATTATCAATGCAGCCTGGGGTGAAGGTATTGAAAGCAGCCCTGTGGAAAAGGATTTGGGGATGAAAAGCTGGAAACAAGACAGCACCCTGCGCTGGAGACCAGAAACCAACTGTGTCCTGGGCTGCATCACCAGCAGCATGGTCAGCAGGGCCAGGCAGAGGATTGTCCCCCTTTGACCTGCTCTGGTGAGACCCTTCTGCAGGGCTGGGTCCAGTTCTGGGGTCCCCAACACAAGAATGATATGGGGCTGTTGGAGTGAGTCCATGATGATCAGAGGGCTGGAGCCCACAAAGATGATCCAAGGACCGAAGCACCTCCACTCCGGAGACAGACTGCGAGAGTTGGAGTTCTTCAGCCTGAAGAAGAGAAGGCTCCAGAAAGACCTTATTTCTGCCTTTCAATACTTTGAGGGGGCCTACAAAAAAAGCTGGGAAGGAACTTTTTACAAGGGCATGGAGTGTCAGGACAAGCTGTGATGGTTTTAAACTGAAAGAGAGGAGATTTAGACTAGATATTAGGAAGAAAATTTTTACACTGAGGGCGGTGAAACACTGGCCCAGGTTGCTCAGAGAGGTGGTAGATATCCCATCTCTGGAAACATTCCAGGTCAGGTTGGATGAGGCTCTGAGCAACCTGGTTTAGTTGACGGTGTCCCTGCTCACTGCAGGTGGGTTGGACTAGATGTCCTTTAAAGGCCCCTTCCAACACAAACCACTCCATGGTTCTATTCTGTGATAACACAAGGGTGTGTGTGGCTCTCCTGCCTCTCCCTGTCACACAGCCACACTCAGCCACTTCCCTGGGCAAGCACAGGCTCCTCTGGCACAAGGGAAAGACGTCTGGTCTCCTCCGAGCACATGGGCTGGAGTTGTTGTTCCCGAGGTCTATGTAGCCATGGTGAGCTCTGTGGTCATGTAAACATTACACAATCCTGAGCCCCTGCTGTCTGAGGGCAGCAGAGGCACCACTGGGCTCCTCCTCTTTGGATTGCTCTTCCTGGGGGAGTGCAGCACTTTGTGAAGTCATGACAGCAAAATCCAGAGGTGCCGGCAAGCCCGAGGCACACTCTGAATTATACTCACATTGCTGAGAGGATGGGTCACATTTCTGGGAATCCACCCTGACCTCCTCTGGTGATGCTCTTGGTTCCTGAGGATGGAGAGATGGAACAAATAGATGCTTCTTGCCCAGCCTTCAGTTCCACTTGAGGAACTTTACAGCTTTGGGTGATTAACAGGCTCCTGAGTTCTTGCAAATGGGGCCTTGCCTGGTGGACAGGCCTCCTGGAGGTGAGGAGAAGATGATGCTGTGGGCATCACACCCTGGGGGCAAGGGGGGAGAAAGCAGGAGGAGAGAGCACTCTGGACCTCCCTCATAACTCCTATTGGGCTACCTCTTGGTGACAGCAGGACACCATCACCAGAACAAGTCCTTGGTGTACTCCTTGACTCAGGGGCAACATGGTTTGCAGGTAAGACAGCCTTATCTATGATGGGGAAAAACCTATGGACATGCTATTTTCTGCACAAAAGCACCTCCTCTACTCAGAGAAAGGTGGAATCCTGTCATAGAACCATAGAATCCCAGAATGGTTTGAGTTGGAAGGGACCTTAAAGATCACCTAGTCACAACCCCCTGCCATGGACAGGGACACCTCCCACTAGACCAGGTTGCTCCAAGCCCCATCCAACCTGCCCTTGAACACTTCCAGGGATGGGGCAGCCACAGCTTCTCTGGGCAATGCTTTCCTGTCCTGTAGCTAAATTTAAGGCAGATCTGCTGATGCTTCCTAAGCTATTTTTCCACCTACAGGTACCAAGTTGCTAATTTGCACTCAGAGTTTTCTTTTGAATTACAGTTTAGAACATGCAAGAAGAAAAAAGTGTCCATGAGCAGCTTTAGCCCTTCCTGAGGAGCTCCTGACTGCTCTGGTGGGAAAACCCAAGGTGAGGCAAAGCAAGGTGAAAGCAACTTGGTTTTTTCCATCTTCATCCCTGGCAGCTCCCCACAGCAGCAGGAAAGGGGAAGCAGTGGGTACAGCCATGGCTGGATGGGTAGAGAAGGGCAGAGCATCCTGTTGAAGCATAGACCCTTTCCACAGGTTGGTCTTGGGCCAAGCCTGAGCCTCCTGGACCTGGCACAGCTCTGCAGATGGTTGGATGAATGCAGAACGCCCTGTGAGACACTGCCAGGGTGCTGCAGAGAGGAGCTGGGAGGGCTTTTTGTGAAACAGGAGCACGATGAGCAGACCTTCTACCGCCTATTGGAAACAGATTTTTTTTTCCTGACACACAAGCACAGAAGAGATTCCTCTGGAACGAGAGCCCTGACCAAGGCTGGGTGACAGAAAAGGGTTTCCAGCAAATTGCGGGGAGGAAGGAAATCAGCCCGTGGGACAGATGAGATTGTCTTTTGTTTTATTTTGTAGCACTGATTGTTGAATGCTTTCTGATTTCACAAGAACTTCTGGGCTTTGTAAACTTCCTTGAGAGATTTTTCTCAGAAAAATGGAAACCGTGCTCAGGGTTTGTCTTTTCCAAGCAAACAACGTTTTCATTCAAATCAAATTTTTCCATGGATAGTAATGCATAGTAATGCATATTTCTCAACCAGTGTCATTAACATGGTAGGCACTGCATTACCTTCTAGATAACATTTCTAATCCTGCAGCAAGAACTCAGCTCCCAGCCCTCTTCTGATGGACCTTGTGTAGTAAGAGACAACCTTGCTTTGAGGACTTCATAATCAGAATAAAAAGGACAAAGGGTGAGAGAAGAGAGAAAAATACTATGAATATGCTCTAACATTTGGGGTGCTGAGGTGGCAGAAGATTAATTGATTCATTTGATGATATGAACTTTGGAAAGCTAAGCCAAAAAGAAGTAAATCCACCCCCCTTGGAAGGCTCAGCACGTGTCTTCGACCACATTCTATGCTTTCCCATCAGTGCTGTTGTCTTTTGGTTGAGCCTTGGCTCATCAGTAGGGGATGGCATTTGGTACATCACTGCTTGCTGAGGATCAGCCCCTTTATCAGGGCTTTTCTTGGCTGAGTCATCAAGTTCATCAGCTGGCACATGGGCATAATGCATGATGCCTGCTTGTTCCCATTGGTTGCCCTTAGAGAGACCCACAGCCCCGGTTAAGCTGTGTCCTTGGGTGGCATTGGGTGGAGGCAATGGTGATGTTGGAGATCTTAGGCTTTGCTACCACTCTGCCAATAATAATAATAATTATATTAATAATAACAACAGCAAAACCAGGCCTGGAGCTCAGTGGCTCCCCTGGCTGCCTGACACCTGCAGCCATGATTGAAGGGATCCTGCAAGGTGAGTTGAGCACCCACAACACTGTCCTCTCTGTTGGGACAGCAGAAGAACAAGGGATTTAGTCATCATCTGGGAATGAGGGAAGACGTTCAGGGCTTGGTTTCATTCCACCTGTCATGTTGGTGGATCCCTGACAGTGCTCCTTTGAGCATAATGGAAAGCATGTACAACACATGGCCAAAATCTGGCAATTTACACCCACTGTGCTTCCTGTGACAGCACAAATCATAGAGTGGCCAAGGGACCTGACCCTGTTCTTCATCATTTTGCTACACTTCTTGTAGCTGATGGACAACTTTCACAGGCCAAATTGCATGGTCTGGTGATGGGGACAAGCCACTTGCTGCCCACCCCAGGAGCAGCTGACGCTGTGGGAAGGGATGGGCTCGGGGGAGCAGGCAGTGGTGACGGGGCACGTTGCCGAGCTCCACTGGGGATGGCGTGCAGAGTGGGCTGGAATTAGGGCTGGAACTCATAGCATTTGGGCCATTGTGCAATGCTGGGCAGCTGGAGGGTTTCACTTTTCAGAGGGGAAAAGAAAATATGAAAAACTAGAACCAGAAAACTCTCTTCTTCCCTCCTTTTTTTGGACCTATCCAGAGCTTTCCACAATGCTAGTGATTTAAACCAGGCCTGGAATATGAATGCAACTCTAATATTTCTACCTTACTCAGTTACATTGATGAGTCAAGGAGCTGGCTGAGGCTGAAATGCAGCAATGTATGTCCACAGGCTACAGCAGAAATCTCCCTTTGCTTAGGCACCTTGTCAGCTAGGGCCGGATCCACTAGGTTAATAATTTTCTGTCCTTTTGGCTAATTCTGCAAGCATGAGGAAGAGAATATGAATTTCATTTAAAAATCTAGACATTCCTTCAGGTCTGGGACAGAGAAGACAACGCTAATTTCACTGGTGGGTGGAGGGAGGTGGACAGGGGCACATCCTGAATGCTGCATCCAGGCTGAATCTGACCTTAGAGTTGACTCCTTGGGGCATTCGAGCCCATGGGTATAAGAGAGCCATGGAGAGGAATGAGGTTGTACCCCAGCACAGGGGCTGAGAAGGTGCCTGGTGTGCAGAGGAGGCATCCCTCACTGTCTGGCCTTGGAGGCAGTGGTGGGGAGAGCTGCCACTGTCTCTTCACAGAAACCAGGTGAAGGACATGGTCTCAGGGTGAGACCTAAGCAGAGGAGACCCAGAGTCAAACATCTGCCCAGTGCTGGGAGCAGGCGCAGGGCTTTGCTCTCTGCAACCCAGGCAGAGGCCTTTAAAATGGCCTCCTCTCCCTTTTCATCCCTCATTCAAATCTTCAGCCTTCTCACAGTCTCCCCTCCTCCACCCCCCGTGCCAAATAAATCTCCTTAGAGTTTAAATAAACGCTGTAGTGTCCTAAAAGTCTTGCAGCCCTGGAGAGGGAAAAAAAAAAAGAAAAAAAAAAAGAAAAAAAAAAAGAAGAAAAAAAAATAAAAGAAAAGGTATTAAACCTGAAAGAGAAATAGTAGATGTGCATCTTCCTCCCTTTGGTCTCTCTGAAGGCTATTAAGTGATGCAGGGTGACTGTGGACAGGTACATGCAAATAATAGGATCAAGGCAGCAGTACAAAGGTTTGTCTCCCAATCTTAATGCAGGTGTGGGAGACACAAACCAGGTGGCTAAAAGGCTCCTTTGTTTGAAGCTGTCAGGAGGAGAAGCTGATAATCTCATGCCTCATCCCTAAACTCTCTTTCAGCCGTGTCAAGGCATCTCCTCACATCAGGAAGTCTGCAATGACATGGCTATGTGCTAAGCCCAGTTAATGTGGTCCGAGGTTTAAACACTTCAGGTTGAAAGTGGATAATTGGTGGTAGTGGATTTTAAAAGCTCACACAGGTGCCTTTGAAAAGAGGTCAGGAGTCAAGTGCATCTCTCCTATGAGAAATGGTGAGCCTTTCCTAAGGAGATCAAAATTCTTCCACGGAGAGCCCCAGGGCCTTGTAGGAACTGTTATTAATTTAGTTCTGTATGTTCCAAATAATGGAAAAACGATACCACATGTGTACAGGCCTAGGAACGGGGGCACGTTCACTCAGGGTAGATAAGCTTTCACCTGACACTCCTGGATGGTTAATTCAGTAATCCCCTCTCAGCCCAAGCAGGAGCAGCACAGGAGCTGCCCTCAGTAAGGTTCTCCCCACCGGGGCACCCGAGGCAGAGGAGCCACTGGGTGCCAAGTGAGGGTGGGGGCTGCCTGACTTCAGCTCCAGTGGTACCCCTGGGGCAAGGGCAGACCCCCAGCCAGCGTGTCCCCAGGGGTCTGGAGGCTGGGAGTGTCTCTCACACTGTTTTTCCAAGCAGCCAAGAGATGTGAGCACCCAGGGGTGCAACCTTGGTCTCATGGGGTGCTGCCCTCCCTGTGCTGCCAACCCAACCCACCAGGTCTCTGTTTTCAGGTCCACATTGCAGGCATGGAAACAGGGAAGCATGGATACATGGACACAGCCCACTGGCAAAGACCTCCTGGCCACCATCAGAGCCTTTTCTCAGCAAAGCAATCACTGCAGGTACCCAGGTACACCTTTAAAAGACAACTGTTCTCCCTTGTCACTGTATTATTTTCTCAAATTGTGCTAATTCAGGAAAAGCTGGAGGAAATTGGCATCCTATTATTTTCTTATGGGCAGATTTTTTAATCTGTGTATGTATGTGTGTGTGTGTGTGTGTCAGCCCCAAGACATAAACTTGCCTAAACATGCAGCACATGAAAGCAGCTTTTGCCCACTGCATATCAGGTTGCAAAGGCCCCACAATTGCACCCAGCTCTCCCCAGCAGAGCCTTGCACCTGCCCAGAGCTGCAGGGAATTCAACAGGGCTCAGCATGGGGCAAAGACAGCTGGGTGGGTCAGGGCCAGAAGAAGCTGGTTTGGTCCCATGCTCACCATGTGTTTGAATTTGCAATCTGAGCACCCTAGAGTGACATGTGTCAATAAATAGCCTGAAAATAGCCTGGTTGTTACTCATCTTTGTATTGAAAGTGCAATTTGGTTTGCTTTGGGACGTGGTGGCTATTTTTAGCTCCTAACCCCAGCAGTGGAGATGCCTCTGGCTTTACCTGTGCAAACAGCTCCTTTGAGCTGAAGACCAGATTATTTTTTGTGTGCAGCCCAAATCCATGCTGAGCCAAGTTGTCACATGAGAAGAAATTTATTCCAATTTTGAGAGAGATCAAGGAATTCACTCCTTGAAAATGTTGAGATCAATCTGTTGATATTTTTTTAATGGTATGATAGAGCATTTTTAATGATAACACACCTACTGGTCCTGCTGGCTGGATGCTTTGTGAGCAATTGCTGATTTTGGCGGCAAAGTCGGTTGGATAAAATAGCTGTTCCCATCTGTCCTCCTGAAATCTTTGTCTGTGGCTGGGGCCAATTTGGGAAAGATTCCCACTGGTGAAAAGATGTTATGTATTTGTTAATATTATTTGCTGTAAACTTATTTGTCTTACAGTAGCACATCAGAGGCTCTGAACGGGGACAAAGAAAAAATACGGTCCCTGCTCCAGAAGTTTTAAACTACCACAACTCCCCATCCTCTGAGCAGTGACTTGGAGGTTATCCATTTAATTTCAATTTTATATGGCCTAGTTTGAAACTGAAAATTGCTGGGGAGCAAAACCAAACCATTGTAGCACAGACCATGGGAATTACTGAAATGCTCCTTTTTGATTTAGTTTCTTACTTGAGAAGTGATCAAACTGACACTTTCTTGCAGAAAGTTTCCCTTTTGACAAAGTGATCTTTTCCGAAGGGACAAATATCTCATTCAAAGACATTTCCCCAGCTCTGGTTGTTAGGAACTTTAGAACAGCACTTTCCCTTTTTTTATTAATATTGTTTGTTGGTGAAATGGCTTAATGGCTGCAGGGTCAGCTGACAGATAGGAGGTAACATTGTTCTTCTCCTCCAGCGAATGTAGTGTTTGGCATGACTTCAAAATAACCCTATTGTTTGTCATCTTCTCAAAATACACTATAAAACCCCTGTTAAAAGGAAAGATAACGTTTTCTAAGCATAAGTCAAGTGCTGGGTTGCCTTTTTTAAAGCTGCTTGATGAGAATTAATGGTGTTGGATCTCCTGTTTTAAACACATTTGCCCAGTTTTTCTGGAGGCACCTAATCTATCTTGAGGCTCTTTCATCTATTATCTAACTGTGAGCTTGTTCGTAGCTCATCAGCCATCCTGGTTTTGACAGGGGGCCTTGTGATGAGTAGCCAACAGCGTAGAGTGTCAGGGCCGTGCGTATCTCTGGCAGGAAGGTGATGGGAAAAGGCTAACCTTCTGCCACTCCTCCCAGCACTCAGCACAAGCAAAAATAGAGACTTAGATCACCACACATCCCGCAAAACCTTTCGACGTGGTTCCTGCATCCCAGCCTCAAAGCAGACTGGATCGGGTCTGTTTAATGGGCAAGCGGTACCCTCATCCCCTTGTGAGGGCCTGGGATGGTGTTTTGGGAGCTTCCTCCTGCCCTCAACAGTCTGCAGTAGAGAATTGCTGTGGCCAAGGCACAGCCAGTGTCTGTGCAAAAGAGGGAAAAGCAGCAGAAGTTTTGAAAAAAACCCGACAAACCTTATCTAATATGGAGAGGAAATTAAGAGCTTATGTAAAAGCTCTTGAAATGAAGGGTAATTTTTCCAGAGTCTGGACCCAAACAAGAATTATCTGGCACATGATTCAGAACCCTCACAGATGTGTAGATTTTGGGCGTGAGCTCCAAAGCCATTCTGGAATGAGCCGGAGGAGATTTGCACAATAAGGCCGTCGCCTTCTTTTTTAATGCTTTCAGCATCCATGTACACGAGCGCTTGAAGTAGCAGCTCCGAAGCTGCTGGAAAGTTTGTCACCATAACACTGGCTGTCTATGCTTTGTGTGGCTGAAAGAACAGCTTTCTTCAATTAGGCTTTGTACTTCAGCTGGCAGGCGGGTGCCGATTGTGTAAAACCCCACCTCTTGGTGCAGCTTGTCTGGAGGAGCGGTGGAGGCTGTGCACATCCCTGCGCCTGACCACGTCCTGCTCATGAGGGACAAAATGGGACACATCCAACCAGCAGCAGCAACCACTTGGATTCAGCTGAATTGACTCCTCTGGCCTGCTGCAGCTTTAGAATCATGGAATCATGGGTTGGAAGGGGCCTTTAAAAGACATCTCATCCAATCCCCCTGCAGTGAGCAGGGACACCTCCAACTAGATCAGGTTCTCAGGGCCCCGTCCAACCTGACCTGGAATGTTTCCTGGGATGGAGTATCTACCACCTCTCTGAGCAACTTGTTCCACTGTCTCACCACCCTAACAGCAAAACTTTCTTCCTCAGATCTCATCTCAGTCTCCCCTCTTCTCGTTTAACACTATTACCCCTTGTTCTCTCACGACAAGCCCTTATAAAAAGTCCCTCCCCAGCTTTCCTTCCTTTTTTACATCTTCTTTCTTCTTCTTTTTGTGAATCGAGAGAAGAGCAATGAAGCTGGTGAAGGGTTTAAAGTACAAGTCCTATGAGGAGAGGCTGAGGGAACTGGGGCTCTTTAGTTTAGAGAACACGAGGCTTTGGGGAGACCTCATCGCCCTCTACAACTACCTGAAAGGAGGTTGTAGTCAGGTGGGTGTTGGCCTCTTCTCCCAAGTGAGTAATGATAGGGCAACAGGAAATGGCCTGAAGTTGTTCCAAGGGAGGTTTAGAACAGATATTAGGAAGAAAATTATTTACCAAAATAGTAGTCAGGCACTGGCACAGGCTGCCCAGGGAGGTGGTGGACTCACCATCCCTGGAGGTATTAAAAAAATGTGTAGATGTGGCACTTCATCACATGCTCTAGCAGGTATGGTAGGTGGTGGTGGTGTTGGGTTTTTAAATTTTTTTCTTCTCCCAGGTGGACAGTTGGACTTGGTGGTCTTAGAGGTCTTTTCATACCATGACAATTATGTGATGCTATCCAGCCTGGATCCACCCTTTTTTATTTTAAAACCATCACCCCTTGTCCTCTTCTTTCTTGTTGTTTTCCTCTTAAATGGCTGCTCCATCCACGTGTAAGGAGCTGACATACCAGGGAGAAGCTTGCTGGTTCCTCATGAAGAGCTCAAGCTCATTTTAAAGCCAGTGGTGGTGTAGGGACAGCAGACTCTTTCCATTGGCTTCAGCAAGTTTTGAGTAAGTTGCCTGGATACCTGGCTATATAACACAGCATGTGTGACCAGCCAGTAGATGTCTATTTAATAAGAAACAGGGCATGGGAAGGGAACTGCCTCAACCCCAGTGTGGATTTATAAGACAAGGATTGCACTTTGTCAGGCCACTTCACAAACTGAGGGAACTGGGGAGGGGTTTTATGGTTTACCGGAAGCTGATAACAAAGCCATGGCAAAAAATCAAAATGCAACACCCCTGGCAGCCCTTCACAGGGAAAACTGCCTTATAAATTAGGATCTGGAGAAATTTGTGACTTTGCCTTGGAATTCCTTTAGCGTGAAATGTGTTTCCTGGGTCAAGCTGTGACAGAGAAGAAAATTATGCAGAGATTCAGTGATGAACGAGCAATGGCTTCGAACAATTAAAAACAAACCACGCCCAAGCAGGTACATCGACCATGCTGGTAGCTCTGTCATTTGTCATCTCTCCTTTTCTGTTTGTGTCTTTTACCATAATCAGCCTACAGAAGAAGGGATTGCCAGAGATGTGGTTACCTGTCCCACCTCCTGCCAGAGGTTCAGACACCTGCAGAGACGTGGTGCTACCTTGGGCCCTCACATGGCTGAAAATCGCCTGCTCAGTGGCTGTTTGCACGTGCCAAACAGAGAGTCATCCATGGGGGATGGATTAATATCCTCAAGACATGTTGCTGCATCAGTGCTCTGGTTTTCCTGGCCAGAGTCCTGCATGGGGACAGACTTCTTAGCAGGGTCTGTAGTGATAGGACAAGGGGTGATGGCTTTAAAGTAAAAGAAGGTGGATTCAGACTAGATATAAGGAAGAAATTTTTTATTATTAAGGTGGTGAGACACTGGCCCAGGTTGCCCAGAGAGCATGGTGGGGACTCTGTCCAAACTCAAGCGGTTGCCCAGGGTGCATGTCCTCTCTGGGATGCACCACGACCTGCCAAGCCTAAGCTGAGTGCCCATGGGAGGAGAGGCATGAGGAAAAGCAAGGAGGAACAAGAGAGGAAGCCTCACCTGTGGAAAATGTCTTGTTGCTCTTATTTAGAGAGAAAATAACCTGTTGGGTGTTTTTCCTGCACATCATCTGTGCTGACCCTCTTAGCAGGACTTTACTGAGATCAGAGCATGGCTGAGAGGTCTGGGGTGGGCACGTGGTGAGAGGTGCTGGTGCACAGGGAGGCAGCAAAACTGTGACTCAGACAGGAGCAACGCTTCTTCATGGCTCTTGGAGGCTATCATTTTTTTTCCCTGGGAACAAACACAAGCAACAATGCTGCCCAACCCTGCTCAGCCTGGGAAGAAAGAACTTCTCTTCGTGCTCTGAAGTCAGGCTCTGATTTATTTATTTATTTTCCTTCAGGGTAAAAATATTTTTTCATAATAATCCAGGGAGAAACAATGGCCCATTCACAGGTATGTGCAGCTCTTCCTTGTCCAAGGTTCAAATGGGCATTGCTCCTGAGAACAACACCAACTCAAGGCTTCACAGACCCAGGTGCAACACCCTCCTCTCCTGGGGATTTCCAGTCTAACCCTGAGCCAGGTAATTGGGCAGCTAAATCCCTTTAAAAGTCTGGGCCTTTTCCTCAGTTCCCTCGCTGTAATTCCTCCTCTCACAGGTGGGTTGTGAGATTAAACACATGAAAGACTCGGAGGCATCGAATGCCGCGGTGATGAGACCCATCTGACAGAGAGATCAGCTAACTGCTGTGGAGAGAGGGCAGTCCCAGCAAGCAAATGCCTTAGATTTTTCTGCCCGACAGCAGGATGGCCTTGTGGATAATTGATTTTCCCCTCGCAAGGCTTCGAGTATATTTGTAGGGAATGCAAACATTTTTATTTGCACTACCTATTTTTCTTTCCTCCTCTAATAAATGGCTTTTCCCACACACGGGCTGGCCAGCTGCTCTGAAAATTCATGAACAAAAAAAAATCTCTTTAACTTTCCCAAAGCCTTAATTGTCCCATTTATTTCAAGGCAGTAGGAAAGCCCATCTTTCAGTGGCTCCCCAGCCCTACTAACAACTCCCCATAATCCTTTTCATAATCCCCAGGAATGCCGATCGCTCCGACGGAGTTTGATTCTCCTTGCTGACGAACTGCAGGGTCTTTTATATCCCCTTGTCACAAAAAAAGTTCTTCTGCCTTTACTCTTTCAGCAAGGAAAGTCACTTTTATGTTACCCATCAAGCCTTCCCCCACCATCAGCGACCTTTTTCTCTTAGGTACACAAATATTCTGGAAGCTCTTTAAAATACCTGAGCAACTGGTAGTAAAGGAGCCGTTTCCTGTTGTTTTAACCTTACTTTTTTTTCAGCCAAGTTGTTATCTTAGCTTGGTATGTTAAGATAGTTGCATGATCTTCTGTGTTTGTGTGGATAAACATTATCTCAGCTCATCAAATGGATTTTATAAACAGCCTTTCATAGTGGAAAAAGTTTTGGGCTTGGGTTTGTTTGGGTTTTTTTTTTTTGGTCTCTTTCTTTCCACAAGTCTTTTCGACTGAAGTCTGGCAGGTCCTGGCATGCAGGGAAACTACTGTATGTGTGTTTGCATTGCAGTAACTGCAAATCTGTCCATTTCAATCTTTTTTGAGTTAGCACACTGGGCAAACTAGGTGGTTTGGAAATGACCTCATCCCAGGATCTCGGCGGAACGCAGCCCGCGTACATAGCTGAGTCTGGAATGCGAGTGGGACCTCATTCATAAACTTCCTTACCATTCCTTTACACTCAAAGGCAGGAATAAAAATCAGCCAAAACAAGCAGAAATGGTGTTCCGGAGTCGACCAAATGGGAAAATATATAGATGTGCTTTTTTATTTTATTGTATTATTGCATCGGGTTACTTATAACCATCTGTAGGAGACCCTCTGTGGTAATACATTCATGCTCTCTCTTGGATTAGACTAGAAATTTTATGAAGCCTTTTTCTTTTTTTTTTTAAGTCATTTTTGTGATAACACCTTTGTTTTGTACCACCTGCCCCCTATCACTGAAAGTACAGAGCTTGGAAACTGTGTAATAAACAGGGGGGTGGTATGAAAAGACTGTAAGTCAGAAAAGAGGCCTTAATACAATTACAGGGTTTTTTAAATTAAAGTTATTCAATAGCAGGGAGGGGGAAAGAAATTAATTTTTTGCACTTTTTCTGAATAAAAGCACCTAAGAACTTTGTCATCCTGAGCAAGGATGCAGGTTATATGCCAGCTGTGAAGGAACAAAGGACAAAATTCAGCCTGGCTTGGAAACTCCTGACCTGACTCCCTGGTGGCATTGGCTGGAGACCATCAAACAAGGCACTAGCAGATCTGGGGTCCACAGGCATTTCCCCAGTGGGATGCAGTATTATTTGGGCACATGTGGAGCCTCAGCCAGATGTGAGCTTCACCATGCTAGGCAGTGACTTCTCTGCTTTTAAGTCCTTCTTGTCAGCTCGGCAGTAAAAATTGGGCTGGATGATTATTGCAGTCACTGGAAGAATTTTCTGTGGTCTAATATAAGTGCAACCAAGGAGCTCTGGCATGTGCCTCCAGCAACTTGGATTTGCAAGTGGTCTTACTTTTCAGTGCTGGCCACTCCCAGGAGGAACTTCGTTTCCAAGAGAAGATGACAGTGGGTGTATTCAGTCCCACACAGCTGTAGGTATGGTACAAACAGGCAATCAGAGACAGTTCCTGCCCTGGAGAGCTTGGAGTTTAAATAGACAAACAGATCATCTCCAGATGGTAGGGGCTTAGGTTGAGTTGGTGGGAGAGCGAGCGAGTGCGTGGCACTTCTGCTGTGGGAGGCAGACAGATGGTCCAAAGGCAAGGGGAGAGAGAAGTGCCTTAGGCCTTGTGAAAAAGGGGGGGCTCAGATTTCCTGCAAACAGCCCGCAGGGGTGGGGTGAATGTGTGGTGAGGGCTTTAGAGCTCGTTATTTCTGGTGATGGGAAGAGCTGGAGGAGGGAAGAGAGGGGAGAAGGAAGGAAGTCCATTTGTGGCAGCTTCCTCTGAATTGCAAGGGGGGTTGCCAACTCATGTGGATGCCCGCTGGTGAAGAATGGATGTGATTTAACTTTATTAGACACTTAGGAATTGGTTGTAGAAAGGAGGATTGATGGAGTGGGCATGAATTTTTGGGCAATTTGAAAATGACTAATGCAATGGTAAAGAGCTTTTTCATCTTTGACCATCACCAACATGGAATGTAGGACATGGAACGTAGTACTCAAGACCAGAGGGTGGACTGCAGAGAGGTAGTTACTGGGGGAATCACATGAACATGTTCAGGGAGCAGAAATCCACCAAGAGGAACTATAGGCAGTCACATCTAGGTCAGAATGTCCCTGATCTGCAAATATTTGGGAGCTGAGTAGGTTCTTAGGGGAGGTTGCATAAAACTCACACTCTTCCTTAAGCTTGTTTGAGGTTTTGGTCACTTTCAGAGACAGAACACTGGACCAGTGAGACCTATGGTCTGACCCACTGGATTGCTCTTACTCTCCTGCTCCCTGTCTTGTGCTCTGCCTTGGTCACCTCAACCTCCATTTTGAGGGAATGCAACTGAAGTGAGGAGAAGAAACCACCGGTTGCCTGGGAAAACTTCTGACTATTTATTTCAGACCACAAACACTGTAAGTGGCTCTAAGGTCTGAGAGAATGTAGATGTGAAGGATTTGTGGGAAAGTATTGAATTTCCCGTGGCCAGAACAATAAGGAATAACAAGCAAGAGGCACCTCTCCAAGTGGACACAGACCTTCAGAAGAGGGGGACAATGAGCAAAGTGCCTACCAGCAGTCAAATGCCACATTCTTCTGTACTAATTGCAGGAGTTTACCACCAAACATGGGAAAGCCATAGTGTTTAACTTGGCAAGAGGTGAGGTGATTTAACCAGTGCAGCAGAGCTGTGGTTGGGCAGTATAAATCAATGGGCCGCAAATTACACAGGAAATTTGGGTCTAGCTTTCAGGGTTGAGCAAAGTGGGAAGATGAAGGAATTAAAACCTGATACCGTGAAAATATTGCTTCAGGGTAGAGATGACCTTGCTGTAATGCTTCTTGAGTTTCAAGATTCCATATAAAAAAGGCAGGAATACAAGGCAAGTCACCCTTTTCCAGCTGTCTGGTGACACAAAGAGCAAATTCAGAGCAAGCAGGATGCATATTGACTTGGATATTGAAGGACGTGGGAGTGATCCCAGTTCTTTGGATGAAAAGAAGATTATACTGAGTTAAAATGGTTTGGATATGATGAGGTCATCTAGCCCATCACCTGCTCTACAGCTGGACTACATTTCTAATAGAGACATCCATTAATAGGGCCACCAAGATGATCTGAAGGCTGGAGCACCTCTGCTCTGGAGACAGGCTGAGAGAGATGGATTATTCAGCCTGGAGAAGAGAAGGCTCCAGGGAGACCTTAGAGCACCTTCCAGTGCCTGAAGGACCTACAGGAAAGCTGGGGAAGGACTTTTGACATGGCCAGGGAGTGACGGGATGAGGGGGAATGGATTAAAACTGGAAGAGGGGAGACTGAGATGAGAGATGAGGAAGGAATTCTTTGCTGTGAGGGTGGTGAGACCCTGGCCCAGGTTGCCCAGAGAAGCTGTGGCTGCCCCATCCCTGGAAGTGTTCAAGGGCAGGTTGGATGGGGCTTGGAGCAACCTGGTCTAGTGGGAGGTGTCCCTGCCCATGGCAGTGGAGTTGGAACTAGATGATCTTTAAGTTCCTTCCCAACCCAAACCAGTCTGGGATTCTATGATATTCTATGATATAGTTCATTGTATGAGGACTCTTATGAGCTGTAGCTGGAGTGAGACCCATCAATATGTTCACCTAACGAAGTAACTGACGCAACTCATGGACCATGTCAAGGTACATTTAGGGTCTTCTGTGTGCACTTGGTCACTACCCAGAAAACTTTGGTCTAGTAGAAATAGGAGCTTTACTTATTTCTAAAATTGGACTTACTCTCTGCAGACTTCTGTAAGTTCATCATGGTAAGCTAAGAAGGAATCACCATGATCAACCAAATAAGATTTTGCAAAGCAGAGGTTATAAAGCCAGGCAAGTCATGCAGGGCATCTCCTTTGGAAAGACATTCAGTTTCATTTAAAGACTCCACATGGCTAAAAACATTTCACTCCAGACAAATGGAAAAAATAGACACCTGGTTTCTGCTCATAATTTGTTTAGCTGAAAATTCCAGCTAATGCAGTTTCTTTCATTTTTGTTTGTTTGCTTGTTTGTTTCTCTTCCAGTATATTTAGCTTTCCATCCAGTCCATAAACCCACTCTGTCTAGTCTAGATTGAATTTCCAGCTGCCTTGTGATTTGATTAGGCTGAGCTAATTCTCATCAGATGATTTGAAACAATCTGGTCCAACGTCTTCAGATACCTTGGCAGTTGCAAACTGATCTCTACCTACTTGCAACTGCCTTCGATCACTTCTGATAATTCAGATCATCTGTGATGCCTTTAGGGACAGATCCAAATTCTGCTAAACCAGCATAAAGGCTTCCCTTGATCTAACAGGCTTTGGAGCAGCCTCCCATCTCTCCAAAACAACAGGTCATATATCTGACTAAAGGTAAAATGTTTGGCTAAGTGCCTACAAAATGCATTGTAATACAAGCTGGGGAGAATCAGAAGACAAATTTTGTGTATGTGCAAAGTATTAGTGCCCTTAATGATAAAATGTTCGTGCTTGACATAATTTTTGGATGAGTCTTGGAAACAGCAGGCTTGAGCTACTTTTCCCATGGAAATATCTTGCAGGCAGTAAAGAGCAGATGGAAGAAATCAGCATAAAGGGAATGAAGTGCTCATCATGCTCCCAACCCCAGGATCTGTGGATGTAAGCTACTGTCACTTTGTTATTGACTGTTTGCAGCTAACCAGGTATTCTCACAACAAAGGAAAAACATTTCCTAGGGGGAGAGGAAATGCTGGGTAGAGCATAACGAGTTGTCTGTCAGCTGAACTCATCTAGGGAATATCTCTGTGCAATCTCCTGGTCCTCCTCCCTCAGGAGATCATAGAATCATAGGAGACCATAGAATGGTTTGGGTTGGGAGGGACCTTCAAGATCATCCTTGGCTCCTACTTCAGCACAGCTCAGTACAGCACCTGGCTTTGGCCTGGTTCCCTTTAACCATGTTTCAGCTGCAGGCATCCCTGAACATCTTCAGCCATCAACGTGCCTCAGAAGAAACCACATACCCAAAGAGATCTCATAGGGATGGGGTGTTTTGACAGTCATTTTACAGCAGGGGTTTTGCCCGTTATTTGTGGGCTGGAGGTTTGATTTTTTTCACTCACCCAACCAGCACAGACATGTTAAACTGACCTGTTCAATGCAGAGCAAAATCTAGTTTAATTGTGGTGGTTTCTGTCCTGTCTATTCCTACAGCACATTCTGTCTGAAGCTGCAGGTTCCCTAGGAAGGACCCTCTTATTCCACAAAAGAAAAATCCCTTTTGTTTGAACATCATGAAATACCAAACAGGCTGAAGCACTGGGACACAAATTTCAAACTCAGGATCTTCTGCTATTGGTCCTGTTTGCTCACTTCTTTTGAAGAATTGTTACTGTGAACACACACAAGAAAGCAAAGAGGCCAACAAAACCCAAGTGACAATTATCCAATAAATACTGGGGAATAGCAGGTACTTTTGCAGAAACAGAAACCAATTCAGAGGCAAGCAGACAGCCTAAATTCATGAGCCAGGATAAACCCAGTGCAGAAGCTGACCTGCCTTGATCACAACCCAAGGAAGACTTTTATCAGATGTGTTTGAACAAATCCCTTTTGCTATTTCTGACTTGAGGCAAGGGAAAAATATATTTCACCCTGAAAGAAAAAATCTTACGTCTTCTTCTAAATTCACCAGTAAATCAAGAAGAGCCACAGACCTCAACTTGGCAGCTGCTGGCCTTCGTTCTTTTCTCTGAGCTGAAAAGAGGCCTGAGCTTTGTGGGGGCCTGTGCTTGTGCAAAGCAGCAGGACCAGAGCTAAACCTGTGTTGTACAATGCAAGGGCACTCTGAGGAGGCAGGTTGGTCCCAAAATGGGTGGCAAGGCCAGGTGCTTCTCTCCCCATGCAGGATGCTCATCATGGCACTGCACACATCCCATTGCCATCACTGCCCATGGTCCCACTGGCTCCAGCAGGGCAGCACCAGCACACACAAGCCAAGGACTTACCTTGCTCAGCAGCAGATTTTGAAGTATTTTGATATTAAATCAGTCCCAGTGACACCCTCAGACCCTGGCATGGAGCTGGCAAGGGCCAGGCCAGTTGAAGAGCTAGCTCCATGCCATGGTCCCAATATGGGTGGCATGCTCAGGAGCCTTTCTCCCCTTGCAGGATGCTCACCACAGCACTGCATGCATCTCACTGCTATTTCTGCCTATAGACAGTTCAAGGAGTCCAAATCATCAGTCAAGACATAAACCCAGACCCAAACCACTTTGTTACTTCTTGTCTTCCTCAGTGGACACTCATTCAGTGCAGAGGAGGCGAAATGGAAGGGAATCATCTTTGCAGATGCAATTAATTCCTCCAGGCAGCAGAGCTTGTGCCTGCAAAGAGGTTTTAAGATACCAGCCCTGAAATAATCACCAACAAGGGGAAGAGATACAGCACAACCCTGCCTTGTAGTAGCACAAAGTCATGACCATGGTCAACATCATTTTCTCTGACATTGTGTAGGTGAGGTCCACACCCATCCAACCCTCTGCCATCCAGAGAACGTGACCCCCAGTACTAGTGCTCTACCCTTCAGGAAGGATTGCTTATTCCCAAGATTATCCCAAAGTCCTCTTTTTTCACTCTATGGTGCTCATCACTTGCTAGGGTACATTCAGGTGCAAAACAGTGTCCTGCAGAGTGAGATTTTCTGAGAGTCCAGCAACCCTACACTCAAGCAAACTTGGGTTGCCTCTGTACTAAGTTCACAGCTATAAACAGGATCTTTCAGAAGATGGTGCCTGCAGAAGAAGTCCTGTCACAGTTTTTAACATTTTGAATGAGTGGGGATTGATGGGAAGCCTGCTGCCCTCCTGGCTTGGCAAACACCACAGACCTGTTTGGGTTTAAGCATCTAACTACCCAGCAGAATGATCTGCTTGCCTGGCTGAGGCCATTTCAGCTTATTTCAGAAGTGACTTAGACAGATGTTTAAAGGATTTATGTAAGGTTGGCTGAAGTTAAACACAGGTGTAAGAGATGAAAGGGGAATGGGAAAAATGCACTGTGATGATAATTTTTCCATGTCTGTACTTTTTTTTCCCCTGGCTGTTGATTCTAGTGCCCTTTCCATGCAATGTCTGTGCTGTGAGTCACTGAGAAAAAAAACCCACACCAAACTATTTTTATTTACTACCAGTAAGGAATGAGGTTTTACACAAAGCTGTCGCTGGGCTCTCTTCTCCTGTTTCAGCTCCCCAGTTAACATTTGATCTACTTCAGCTGCTTTTTGCTCTCAAGATGTGCTGAGCAGACATTGCCACTCTGAGGAAGGGGAGAAAATGAAAGGTGTAGAAGCCCACTGAAGCCTGCTCATTATTTGCCTTTCCCAGTGCATAGTACATGAGTTTCACACATGCCCGTGCCAGCCTGGCTTCTGGATGTCTCCAGTGGTTATAACACAAGCCTACACCTCTTGTCATGTGGTTCTGGTGCTCAGACCAAGGTGGGCCAACGCAAAGCAGCTGTGTTGTGGTCCTTCAGGAGTCTTCCTCTGCTAAGTGTCACTTACAGCCTTCCCACAGGGAATTTTGTCCTTGGAAAGTATCACCTCTCTCCAGGTCCACCATTCCAACCCCAAACACTCAGCACCCACCACCAGAAAGCTTCAGTGGAGAGGGATTGAGAGGAAAGAGAGGTCAGGGCCCTATGAAGGACCAAAGTGGGTGCCCTGGAGCATTCTGTCCCCATGCTGCTGGAGCTGGATCAAGCAGCAGTTGTAAGATAAACACAGCCCAGCCCACTGTTGTTCCAAATGTGTGGTATCTCACCCCAGCCTGCTAATGGCCACCTGAGTCAACTGAGGGGCTTCCTGTTGACTTTAAACTTGCCTTGGGATTAGGTCTTCAAATAGCACCCACAAATACCCTGGAAGCATCTTCGATTCCATTTGAAAAAGAATTTACACCCTCCTGGCTCTCTGGGTGCATGAGTCAGTGCTCCCTGGTGTGTTTCAGACACATCCCTTCAGGCTTTAGCCCTGCAGAGGTGATGGAGGTTTCTAGGAGATATTTTGGTGTCTCACCTGTCAAACCATACTCGCAAGGCAAAGGTAAACCCCTGGGGAACACCTTTCCCCAGGTGAGTCATTGAGATCTTACTGTGGCCCTTCAACACTTGAACAGGGCATGTAAGAAAGATGGGGACAGACTTTTTAGCAGGAACTGTGGTAATAGGACAAGGGGTGATGGTTTTATACTTAAAGAGGGAGATTTCTGCTAGATCTAAGGAATAAATTTTTTACAATGAGGGTGGTGAAACACTGAGTCAGATTGCTCAGGGAGGTTGTAGATGCCCCATCCCTGGAAACATTCTGGGTCAGGTTGGATGGGGCTCTGAGCAACCTGGTCTCGTAGAAGATGTCCCTGCTCACTGCAGGGAGGGTGGACCAGATGACCTTTAAAGGTCCCTTCCAACTCAAACCACTTTGTGATTCTATGAAATCTGTTAGTTGGGAGCACCCAGAGAGTGTCTTTAGCCCTGGATGGCCAAGGAACAGTGTGTGCCTTGTTACAGCCCCTGATTGTGCATCTCCCCTTTGCTTTTGCATTTTCCGTTTGCACCTCTACAGAAAAGCTCCTCTTGCCATGGTGCCAAGCACAAGGAAGGAGGCAGAGAGGACATTCCTTCCGGAAATCTTTGCAGGAGAAGTCAGGAGGGCAAATCCCCAGCGATCACTCCCCCTGTTAATGAAGGAGTCGCTACCTGCCCGGAACCCACCAGCGGGGGCAGAGCAGCCCCATCCGCGGCCGCGGGAGGAGAGGGACTCGAGGCACCGGCCGCGTCGCCGCATCCCGGGAAGGTCGGTGCCGGCAGCAGCGCCAGGAGCTGAGCTCACATCTCCCGGCTCCCCGGCCAGTCCCCGACCCACAGGGCCATTTTTTCCTCTCCGTTCTGCCTCATTAGCACCAGTAAGCACTTCTGTCATCAGGGACACGCACACTCTGGTGGGGAGTGTAACAGAAATGCCTCTTAATACATGATATAATACTTTCCAGTTTTCAAAGCTCGCTCAGCAGCCCTGGCTGAGTCAGGCTCTTTTATTTACACCCTCAGCCCTGCCAAACCTGGTGTTTGCCATCGCCTGGGCTTGCCCAGGGACATACCCAGCTGCTGAAGGATTGTCCCAAGCTGGCCATGGATGGGGACTGGGGAGCCAGAGATGCCCGTGGTGTGGCCGGCAAGCGAGGAGGGGGATCTGGTGGATGGGAGGAGAGGGGCAGCTTTATCACAAATGTTTTGTATTTGCCCTGAAAGCCTCCAGCCCCAGGCCGGGGATGCCTCTGCAAGCACGGAGCTGGGGCGAGCACTCGTGTCTTGGAGTTATTGCCTCATTCTCCTCACAACAATGTGGCACAACGGGATGTGGTTTATGGGGACATTAATCCGCACAGCAATGGCCCTAATGCAGCTCACCGCCCGACGTGTGTGCTAGCTGCCTCCAAAATGTACACCCCAGAGGGTTTTACTGCTATTACAGCATAAATCCGGGGGTTTAGAGCCTTTTAAAACTCTCCTGTGAAGCTCTGCTCTCCCAGGTCTCAATCCAGAGGATGGTGAAAAAAAAAACAACCCACACCTCCTCACTCTTATCCCATCTGTCATTAACACAGGGCTTAGCTGAGGCTTTGGAAACATTGGAGCTATTCTCCTTCATTTCCCATGGGAAAGCAAGGATAAGGAAGAGATTCAGTGTGTGCTTCCTTCTTTTCTATCCATGCTACAGCTATTCAGACGCTCAGTGCAATGCATATGTTGTCTGCCAGGACACCCAGGAGCACATTAAGACCTCTCTGTCACCAAGATCTAAGTTGCTGTCACTTTCTGCATCCCTGAAGGTCAGCTGGGAGCTGCTCCTCTCTGTCCCTCTAGCCTTTGCTGCATCTGTTTCCACAAGGAGAGGGGTAAGCAGGGAGAGAAAGGGTGCTTTGCTCTTAGGAGGTATTTCTATTGTTAAGCCAGTGGAAAAAAAAAAAAAAAAAAAAAAAAAAAAACAGAAAAAAAAAAAAAAAACAAAAGCAAATGTTGTGGCTGTTGAAGCCATGATTAAAAATCATCAGGAGCTCTCACCTGGTCTGTGTGCCATCTGTGTGCCATCTGTGGCATCCCCAAGCCTTGGAGCCACCCCACCACAACACAGAGGTCTAGCCACAACTCTGCTTTCAAAAGTCTACCTGAGAACTGTCTCTAATCCTTCTGTTTTTCACTAGACTCCCCCCAGCCACTGCGTGAGGACCAGATAAAACACAGTGTTTGCCATCAGAGAGTCCTTGTGGTTTTTTTCCCCCTTACCCAGTCGTCTCCTTTTGGGAAAGTAACACACCATGGCCAAAGGAGATTGACTTTCAGCTCCTTCACACTCTCCCCATGCACCCGGGTCCATTCCCTGCTTGCTGAAGGAACAACCCAAAGCATCCCTCATGCTGGAGACCTCCCTACTGGTAAGTCATTTCCTTGCCAAGGACCAAACTGCATTAACTTGTTAAGCCTGCAAATCTTGACCAAGCTGCCACCCTTGAAAAAGTCCCCACTTAGCATCTGACCCGAATGTCAGCAATTTGGACCCTTAATGAAACCAGGGAAGGGCTTGTCACCCTAGCCAAGCTAATGGCTCAATGTCTCTGCTCCCTGGCCAATGCCACCAAGCAGGATGCTGCCTTCTCCCTACTGTGGAGGGCAAAAGAGGTACCAGCAGCACCAGCCACAGAGTAAAGTCTAGTCTGGAGATACAGATGAAAGACAAGTTGAGGATGACAGCAGGTCCAGGGAGGGGATTGTCCCCCTCTGCTCCACCCTGGTGAGACCTCCCTGCAGTACTCGGTCCAGTTTTCAGGTCCCCAACACAAGAAGGACATGGAGCTGTTGGAGTGAGGCCACAAAGATGCCCAGAGGCTGGAGCAGCTCTGCTCTGGAGACAGGCTGAGAAAGTTGGGGGTGTTCAGCCTGGAGAAGAGAAGGCTCCAGGGAGACCTTAGAGCACCTTCCAGTGCCTGAAGGGGCTACAGGAAAGTTGGGGAGGGACTTTTTACAAGGACACGGAGTGATGGGATGAGGGTGGACAGTTTCAGTCTGAAAGAGGGGAGATTGAGATGAGAGATGAAGAAGGAATTGTTTGCTGTGAGGGTGGTGAGACCCTGTCCCAGGTTGCCCAGAGAAGCTGTGGCTGCCCCATCCCTAGAAGTGTTCAAGGGCAGGTTGGATGGGGCTTGGAGCAACCTGGTCTAGTGGGATGTGTCCCTGCCTATGGCAGGGGGGTTGGAACTAGATGACCCTTATGGTCCCTGCCAACCCAAACCAGGCTGGGATTCTGTGTTTCTACGACTTTATATTAAGATGCTAATTTAGGAGGATTTGACCAGTAGGACCCATTCTGCCCTGGACTCCCCAGATGAGCAGAACAGCCTTTTGGGATCATGCCATAACACTGGCACTAACAGCAGAGGTAGTGAGGTGATAACCATTTGCTTTGACTGTGTGCTACCAACACTGGCATTAGCTCTTTGCAAGTCTGTCACGTTGAAGGAAAGCTTTAAGAAACAACATGGTTACCCATTAAACAAATCACCTGGCCACCCTGACAACAGAGGCTTCAGCCTGGGACTGGCATTAACTCTTATCCCAATATTTGCCTGTAGGTTTGTGGCCACTTGGCTCACAGGGGCCAACTCAAATGGTCAGAAAGCCATACATTTTAGGATGATCAGTTTTTCATGTTTATGAGAACACCACAGCCTCACATTAAGTCTCTCCTGGGCACTGTCCACAGGGGGATATGGTTTTCTTCCTAGTTCTTTCTGTCCTGGAAGGACTGTGACTCAGTGTCCACACCCACAGTCCCCAGTAGACTGGCTTCTGGGGGCCGTGGCCACCAGCCCAGACGGGGTTACGTTTTGTACTACCAGTCCCAGTACTGGTGACCACGACTAAAGTGGTGGCAAGAGATCCCAAAAGACATTTTGCAGTAGGAACAAGAGGCAAAACAAACTCACCAGGCCTGGCTTACCATGGCTGACTAAGGACAGCAGGAGAAACTTCCACTGACATTTTACCTGAGACATCTCCTACCTACATACAAACACTTTTTCTGTACACAAACACTTACTGGATTTGTCATGGTCAGTTCATGGGGACCTTTCCTGAGCATGCAAATGGGATACAAACAAATAACCCCACGTAGCTGCCCCCATCAGTTTTAAGATATGTTGAACTGAGGACCCCGTCACACAAAGAGAATGTGAAACACATCTGATGTCTGAAAGCTATCATCAGAGTTTCCTCCAGATGCCAGTAAGCCTGGATCTGTATTTAACTCTTATTTAACAGTACTCCTGTGGAGATGAGTAGCACAGATCTTTTCCCAGCCATTCTTGAATGGGGTGTAATTGCCAGCATCATGGAGAGATGTCCCACCAGCTTATGAGTACATGCTACAGAGGGAACCTCAGTACAATAGTATTCAAAGAATGAGAACATTTCTCCCACTGCTGCCCCTTGGGATGCAGAGGAGTCACTATACTAAATGCAATTCTTCTTTGGCTGGAAAAAAAAAAATCCTGAGCAACAGCAAGACAATAGACAGACGGACCTCGTTGTCTCTCCTCGCTTTCAGGAGACATGTGTGGTAGATATGTGAGGCTTCTCTAGCTGCACACTGAACTGGCAGTGTCACAGAGAGCTGATTTCCCCTCTGCTTTGTGTCCAAAGCTGATTTTGGAAGCTGAAATCTCACTTGGTCCACGAACAAAAACAACTCTTGAAGGCCAACTTGCTGCACTGCTGGGCTAGGGTGTGCTTATCTGGTTTGGTATTGGAGTGACATAGTTTGTCTGTCATGGAAAACTCATTGACAAAGCAGGAAGGAAATAAAATTGCAGTTGACCAATGAAGTGCTTTGCATGTCTCTGCTTCCCACTGTTCCAGTCATGGTCACTGACCTTGCACAACGATGGGGAAGATGAAGTTGTCCTGGCATGCAGGCACAGTCTCACATGAGCCCATTCAGCTCACATCGACTCTCAAGTGGCCACACCACCCATGGTGCCCTTCAGGATTTTGCCAAGTTCTCCTAATACAGACCAGAAGAAAACTGCAGAGAAAAATATCTCTATCCTCAGATAGGTATTTCTGATATTTTCTGATATTTCTGATTTCAGATCCTCCTCAGAAAGGGTTGCCTCTGGTTTCTGATGTCAAAAAACCCCCTCCAAGCAGCAGGATAAAATGAGGAGTTGCTTCTTAAGCCTGAACAAAAAGAAACTTTAGGTTTGAAGCAAAATAAAAGCTATTGCTCTATCTTGAACAGGAAGCAGGTTTGTGGCAGAAGAGCACCAGCACCAGGGCTGTAGGACTGAGGGTTGGGCTTATCTTTGCAGAAACATCTCCCAGCTGATCTCCTCATCATTACCACACCTGCAGTGTTCCATGAGAAGAACATCACAGTTCAATTGGTCACCTTGGATAAATCCTCCTCCAGGCCTTGAGAAAAGGAAAAAACAAGGGTGTATCTGAATTAAGGAAATTCCCAGTCTTCTACTGCAGAGGAAAGGTCCCATCCTTCCAGAATAAATAGGGTCACACCAGCAAACTCACCTACTCGGCCCACGAGGAAGTGGAAAAAGGAAGGTCACGTAAGATTATTCTTTTGGATCTCTTCCAAATTGAGATATTCTATGATTCTATGAGAGAAATGGCACACTCAGGTCTAGAAGTGGTGGGGTGTTATGAGACCCTAAACCATGCAGAACCTAAATCTTAGCAAGCAAGAGTGAGCAGGTGGTTAAATACAGAGATGTAAAGGCTTGAAATCATGTTTCTTGTTGTGAAAGGATCTGTTAACAGATCCTAAGGTTTTTGAAGTATTCCAGCATGATCCAAACCAAAAGTCATCCCACCACATCGCCGAAGACCTTGGGAGCAGAAGTGCCAAGGAGAGTGGAATCACCCTCACTCCATTATCAGCAGGTTCTTACCTCTTGGCAAAGCCTGGCTGGGTACCAGGGCACTGTGCTGGGTGGTATTTTAATTCAGGGCTGGTTGTGACTGAAGCTCTACCTCAAGCCATCCAGCATCATTCAAAGCCCAGGTCTGGCTGGGCTGTGGTTCAAGAAAAAAAGTGACTGCTCCAACAGGTTGTATCTCCCATGGGACATGGCTGCTCACACAGCGCATGGGATCGTGTGGGATGTAGGAGTGGATTTTTTGGGGCACTTCTCTGTGAAGGAAGGACTGTGCAGCTTTTGTTTAGTCTAGTTATGTATGCCATATGCTATATATCCTTCACCGTTTCCTTCTAAGACCACTTCACTAATGGATATCTGCATCAGGAAACTTTAGTGGCTAGACAACCAAAATTTTACCTTCTTCACTTTCAGCCCTTCCTTACAACCCTGTAATTCCTCAGGATTTATGTCATTCCAATATTTGTTTCATTCTCCCCCAGCTGCTGCTAGCCAGGCCAGTGATATTTCATTTGTTTTAATCTTTCTTCCAGAACTTCCATTTTTCCAAGCTGAATCTTGGTGCCTTTCCCCCCTCCCCCCCTTCCCGATGTTCCCCTCATTTGCCAAGGAAAGGCCAAGACAATATTGCATTATATCCAAAGGGAACATGATTGTATTAGTGCAGCCCACTGGGCTAAAAGATCTTGTCTTAACCAGAACTGATCACCTACCTTGCCTTTTAACTTTGATACCAATGACAATGTAGGAAACCTTAGTCACTGAAAGAAAAAAAGAGATAAAGAATTGAGATACTTGGGTTTTTTGGTATTGCTGGAACTGCTCATGTAGAAGCACCAGCAGTGTCATGTAACACAAATTGCTATTTTGTGTGGAATAACAAGGGTTTTTTTCAGGAGCACTTAGATCAGTTACATGTAGTTGTTACCATTTATAAATTTGTGTAAAAGGAATTTAAATGTTGAGTTGTGTTGTCCTGTGAGAAGAGAAACACTCAGCTGAATATATCTGAGCAACTGTTACATAGAATCATAGAATGGTTAAGGTTGGAAGGGACCTTAAATGATCATCAGGTTCCAACCCTGCGTGGGCAGGGACACCTCCCACTAGACCAGGCTGCTCCAAGCCCCATCCAACCTGCCCTTGAACACTTCCAGGGATGGGGCAGCCACAGCTTTTCTGGGCAACCTGGGCCAGGGTCTCACCACCCTCACAGCAAAGAATTTCTTTCTCAGATCTCATCTCACTCTCCCCTCTTCCAGCTTGAAACCATTCCCCCTCATCCCATCATTCCCTGCCCTTGTCAAAAGTCCCTCCCCAGCTTCAGACCCTCAGCAGGCAATTACTAAAGATGGAAGGGAATTGCTTCATACATCAGCTGATACATCATGTTATCATGATTTTAACATTAAGGGGAGAATAATCAGTTTGGGTAGGTGCGTGGCCACATTAATACATTATTTTTGGGTGCTTCCTACTCCATTTGCATTGTGGTTTTTTTCAGGGGATAAGATTTCTCTTTGAATTTTTGGTTGCAATATTGGCCCACAGACCTATGTTTGCAAAATATTTGACTGGTGAAAGAGAAGGTAAAAGTCAAATGATGGTTCCGCTCTTTAGTTTGCATTTATAAAAACACACCTAGTTATTGACAGAATTGGAAGAAATAGTTTGCTAACTTCTCCATGTGATTTGATTTGAAAGGCAAATTTTTCTAATTGGAAACTGTTTTCTGTAATATATAATCTTTTCCGTAAGCAAAATATTCCAATTTAATCTTGACAGTCTTGGGGAAAAAACAAAACAGATAAACCAGTGTAATGTAAGACTCTGTTAACACCCAAAAAATGTCTCCTGACCCTTTAAAAAAAATTTTTTACTCGGTTTTGAGGAACTCTGCCCCCCCACCTTTTATTTTGTGTTAGAACAAGAGTTCAGTCAGGAGTGCTGATGTCATGTTTTTTAGGAATTGGCTCAAGCTTGCTGGAGAGACACTCCTCAGAAAACAGCACTGACCTGAAAGTACATCCGTTACCTTTACATATCAAGAGCATTAATTAAATGCATTTGCCCACCCTTCTGTACATGAGATGTTGTGAGCTGGGGGCTCTGTTATGGTTTTGGGAGACCTGTGTTGGACACCTATCGGAGAGAGAGGGGGTCCTTAGCACCCTGAGAGACTGGCAGGGGTCAGGATTCCCGCCCACTTCCTGTCCCAATCTATAAAAGCCAGCAGAACCGGAAGCTGCGCTCTCCTTCCTCCTACTCCTCTTCCCGTGCCGGATGTGCTGCTGGTTCCTTGGGCTTCCCACGTGCTCGCTCCAGAATCCAACTCCATCGGGTGCTGTGAGGAGCCGTGGACCTCTCCTGGAGCAGCCCTGCATTCCCCATCTCCTTGCCATCCTTGAGATCGGTTTTGTATATTTATATATAAGTATTTACTCACTTCCCCCCCCCCGTTTTCTCACTTCCCCCCCCCCTCCGTTTTACCCTTTTTTTGTTGTGTTATAGTAAACTTGCTTCTAGTTTCAATTTCCAAAGTTGGAGTCTCTCTTACTCCCCTTTCTGTCTTCCTTTGGAAGGGAGGAGGTGGGGCGTAATAGAGAGCAATTCTGTCCTCTGGTTGTCTGGGGTTCACCTGTAATATTTAAACCAGAACAGGGCTCATACCTGGGTGTGGTGTAACCACACCGAGAGGAATATACCTGCTTTGGAGGAAGACCTAATATTTCCACAACAGGCAAAGGAGATGCCTTGGCAGAGGTTCTTGGTTTCTACTACACAGCTGGGGTCAAGCTGTGATAAGGGACCTCAGAATTTCCTCTGGTGGTGGCTCAGAGAGGCATGTGCAGCTCCTGAGTGCTGGTTTCCATGTCTGCCCAAAGCTCTGTATGTGATTTTCCGCCTCTTTCACCCCCCCAGAACAGAGCCATTTAACTTTATGCTGCAGAAGGCTCCACAGCCTTTCCCTCGTGATGAAGGAGCCCTTTTCCACAGCCCCTGCCCAGGCCTTGCAGACTTCCCCTGGCCCCTTACCCCAGACCACAGTTTCCCCATCATCCTTCTCACCAGCCCAGCAGCCGCCTTCCCTCCCCACAGCTCCATTCCCTTTCATCTCTCATTTCTCCTCCCTAACTCATGGGCTACCTTTGATTTTCAAATGCTCATATTCCAGTCCCTCCTTCTCTGGTGGAAACTTTAACAAATGCACCAACATCTGCTATAGTTAGTCATCACACTTAATGTACAGGATATTCCAGCTGGCTTCACTCTCCTTTTATTATGTATTGGAAAGAGGTTTCATCTGCTCTCCTCTGGCTTGGCCAGACACACACCCAGACTCACCTCCACGTGGTGTGGATGCAGCTGGGCTGCCATGAGATGCCTCTTGACCTCACGTCCATGGCATCCCCCAGTCCAGCACCCCCCTGCACTCCAGCTGCTCTCCTGTTTGCCCATACAGTCAAGGTGGGACATGCCTGGGCTTTAGGATCCTTCTTTGAGGAGGTGTGGTGTCCCATGAAGACAGCCTGAGCTTGAGCAGCTTGTAAGTGGACAGATAGCCACTGCTCAAGCATGTTCAGGTGGCTGGAGAGATGATCCCTTGGTCTCACTACCTACAGTATCCTGCATGGAAAGACCTCCCAGCTTGTGGTTGGGGATGCAAGTTTGTGATGCCTGCAGGGTTTGCAGGCAAGTCATTAAAACTTCATGTTTGCAGGAAATCAGCCCCTTTCCAAATCTGAGGGCAGAGCAACCACCCTTCATCCTTGACCCTGGGGAAAGGGCTCAGCTGCTCAGCAGAAGAAGGGAGCTGAAACAATAGAAAGCCCAGATCAAATCCTTCCTCTCATGGAAAGCATGAGCCAGAAGGACTTCAGACACCATCACATGGGCTTCCTCCACAGCAGATAAATGCAAAGGCTGCACAACTGCCTCGTTCAGAGCTGGGGTTGTCTGAAACATCAGGCAGGTGAGGGCAGCTGGGAGGAGAGGGCAAAGCACTGGGCGTGGGAACTGACCCCCAAGGAATGAAAAAATAGCTTCAATTAAAAAACAAAAACAAGAACCATAAAACATTTATGAAAATTCTGGTGTTTGGGTGCAAAAATACAGTACACTTTTTCTTCCAGCAAGTCTTCCTTGTAAGTTTTCTAACAGCACTGTGGTCTTCAACTCTGTATATTGAGGGTTGGTGGTCACTGAATGGCACCAGAGAACATGAGATTGATTCTGAAGAAGATGATTATTGCACGAAGCAAAAGTAAAACCATGCAAAGGGACTGAGGATTTAGAGACTTCAGGGGACACATGGACGTGGTGGCCTGGCTGGAGAGCGAGCAACTGCAGAGCATTGGAAGCACATCAGTCACATCAGGTGTGTGGTGAAGAAAAACACAACAGAAACACACTGAAGCCACGAATATCCCAAAACAGGCCTCGAGGCTGACTTCACACATGATCTGTGTCCTCAGGAGTTTCCATTCAATTCCCTTTGTGAGACAAGTGGTTTATTTGCTTTCCTAGATAAATACAGGCCCACGTCATGCACTTGTTCCCCCGACAACACAGTACAAAGGAGCATTTTTCTCAAGTGTTTGATCGTCTTCAAAAAAGAAATAGCAGATGGTTAACACAGTTGGTTTTCTCTAATTGTAGGTGAAACTCCCAGGGCAGGAGGATTTCCAGCTGCTAATGTGTTTTCCTCATTTTGGTATGAAATCAGTGAGCACGGAAACTGTACTTCTAAACTCTGAGATGTTTATATGCCTCAATTTGGGGTCTATTGGTAAGGGTTATTCTGGGTAAATAAAAGCTGTGTGTTTTCCAGTAGACTTGATAATAAATACATACATTCCTGCTAAAGACCTTTTTTTAGTTCTGTTTCTTCTCGTTGCCCAAGAATTCTCCATTTCTTGCAGAGACCAGCAGGTTTCATACTAAAACCAAAAATTATCTAAATGATCAGTGTGTTCAGTTACCAAATGCAGTGGAGCCTGTTGCAAAACCAGCAGAGGAGAGATGGGCCGTGGGGTCCATATGAAGACCAGGCTCATGTCCTGGATCCATTGCTTTGAGGTGTGATGGAGGGGCACCAAAGGGAGTTTTCTTGGCTGAGATCTGGGTAAGTTGTGCAAAAAGGACCTGGGGGAAAGTCGATTTTGTTATTTCAGAGGACTGAGACTGCGGGATAACAACAGAGAGCTCCTCTCTGTGATCAATGAGAAAGAAAACCAAGTGGTATCCATTTAAGGTTGAGTTTGGTACTTAGGATTTGAAATATTGGCAATAAGTGGAGGAGTCATTCCCATCATTCCCTTTAAAGAGAGTGACATCATCACAAATGGAGCTATCAATGTGTTTCATAAATTTCCCTGCAGTTACTGCAGGTGACAGACAATGCCTCCTAGGAAATGGAGGATGTTCAAGGAAGCCATAAATAACTCCTGCTATAACCACCAAGTTTGACACAACAAAACAGAAAAGAATCCAAAGAAATTTGTTGGGAAATGGCCGGTTTACTCATGTATTCTCCAAAGTGCAAAGTATTTGAAACACAAAGTCAGAGCAGATCCTCCAATGCGTTGCTGGACATTCAAAATGTGACATTAATTTCCACGTGGCTAAAAAATACATGGGAACCTTCACCAGAACCATAGAACGATTTTGGCTGGAAAAGAAGAGGAAAGATTCATAATTTCCTGAAGTCATCTGCTATTGTGAGCATTATCTGACATGTTAAATTCAGTACATGTTCAACAATCATCTGATTTATTTTGGAAAATTCAGGAAATTAATAATCCAGGTGCCCTGATAGCAGTGCCTCAGATGTCTGGATGTGCTTCCCTTCAGACACTGACTGCTTTATTTTAATGCCTGTATCTGCAAGCAAACACAAGGAGAGTTTTATTTTTACTTTAATTGCATGCTTGCAAACAGGTTGCTGTCTAAATGTTGTGTAGAAAAAATGGGTGTATTTTTTTAAAAATAATCTCAATATGCTTAATCTGAGCACTATCACTGTATAAACTCTGGTATATGGTAGAGCAAATCCTGAATATATGGAGATTTTCAGTGGAGACTTCCCTGAGAAAATATGAAATGGGTAAAATTTGTGACGAGTGTTGAGATGAATCTGCCAAAACATACATTGAATTTAGCCTTGCTTCTCTCTGAAAAGAAATGTTAAATGTTACATACAAGGAAGCTTATTTAAAACAAAACAAAACAAAAAGGTGCAATACCTAGCACTATATCATAAATTTCTCTTTTTAGTAAAAACAACCCATCGAGGCCTGGGAAAGTGCCTCAGAGGGGCAGCAACTGAAATGGGCTCAGTCTTTTGCTGATCTGCACCAGCTTCTGCCTCCTTCTGCACTGCCATTGTTCAAATGGACACGCTGTAATTTAAGCCAGCATGTTACTGTAATTAAAAAAATACACAAATGACAGAATTTGACTCAAAACCCACCATCCTTCATGGTTTACACTTCCTACAAAGGGAGTTAACTGGTAAGATGTACATGTTTATTGGTTTCCTTCTTTGCGCTTTTACAAGTATTTTTCTCTTTGATGATCTAAACCATATGTTGAGGTACTTTGGAGGATTATTTTATCAGTTCCTCTGCAGTATGAGAGAAATACCAGGGCAGAGCCCATAGGTTTGCACACATACACGCCACTAAATCATCCCTTGTTCCTGAGCAGCCAAGCTGCCATATTGATAAATAGTCCGTGTCACATTAATTTAATTCTGAATCACTCTGAGACATCGTTTTGTTACAAATATAAATTTTGTGGTGTAATGGAATGTGTTAAGCCTTTAACAAATGAACATTTAATGGCCGCTCATGAAAAAACATAAATAATCAGAAATAAAATTAGCAGGATTGGTAATGAGAGTATGAAGCAGCGTGGCACGGCCCTGCTTCCCCAGGGCAGGGGCAGGTGGGAGCAGCATCCCCATCTTCTCCTTCTCTTTGGTGGTTTTAACTGGTCTATAAATGTCTGAACTTGGCATACAGTGTCTTAGTCCTGTTTGTTTTTTTTTTTTTAAATTAAACTAGAATTTAAAAAATAATGTCTCAGGCCATTTTTGGTAACAACATTGAAAAACATCTGTCCTTCCTTCAATTCCTCTCTACCTTTATTATTATAATTTCCACGATGCCTTTCATTTCTTCCATTCCACTGCCAGGTGATCCCCACCAATGTCCCACACTCAGAAAAAATCCCTCATTTTCTCCTCATCAGCTCATTACAAGCTCGTGCCTCTGCTGTGTGTGTCGACATTTCCACGGTGCCAGGAACAGCCTGCATGTATAAATATTTTATTTCTTTCTCTTTTTTCATTGAACCACCCGTTTTGTTTTTGGTTTTGGTTTAAATTGAACTCCTGCAGCCAGTACCTGTGAAGGCAGCAGCTTTCCAGGCTGCTCCAGCCCCACTGGACTTTTCCACACACCATTTTTTTGAGGAAGCCGCAACCTCAGCAGGCAGGAATGGGGATCCGTTAGTCCCTGGGTCAACTCAAGGGCAAGATGTTAAGCACAAAAGTGTTGCATGATTAGTGGCAGTCACTGGAAAGAAGTTTTAGTATCTGTGACTATAGGCAGTTTGTGGACTTCAGCCAAAATGCTCTCTTTAAATATCAGAAAATATCCCTAAAATTGCAAGCCTTCGGAGACCCTCTGCAACGTGCCAAGAAAAACAACACGTAGTGCATAAATCTGAAACAATCACTTATTCCAGCTATGAAGGGACCAAACGACAAAGCACTTACCTAAATGCTTTTTTATTTGCATTAACATTTATTCAGAAATGGTCTGGCAGCCTGGGTGCCTTTACCTTTACGCCTACGTGTGCAAAGGGATTGCACGTGGCTCCTGGGCAGGAATTCCCATCTCTGGGGTGGTGGGGTTCATCAGGCCCATCACTTATGGGGAGATGAAAGAGGGGACATTAAAAGGGACATAAAACTACCCCGTGTGCTCCTTGGTTTCTCTCTGCTCCTTCTCTTAAAGGAGGACCTTAAAGGAGGTTGTAAAGAGGTGAGGATTGGTTTGTTCAATGAAGTTACAAGTGATAGGACAAGAGGTAATGGCCTCAGGTTGCACCAGGGGAGGTTTAGATTGCATGTTAGGAAGAATTTCTTCACTGCAAGGGTTGTCAGGAATTGGAATAGGCTGCCCAGGGCAGTGGTGGAGTCACCATCCCTGGAGGGATTTAAGAGTCATATATACATAGTACTTAGGTATATGATTTAGCTAAGAACTCGTCAGTGTTAGGTTGATGGTTGGACTTGGTGACCTTTGAGGTCTTTTCCAACCAAGGTAATTCTCTGATTCTGTGATTCTTTCCTTTGTAGCAGGACTGGCAATTTACAGAATCACAGAATCACAGAACGGTGGGGATGGGAAGGGACCTCTGGAGATCATGTGGCAAAAGCATCTCCCTGGCCTCAGCCAAAACATTTAAATGTAGAAGGGACTCCTCTTGGTTTTTAATTTATAAAGGTTAAAATTCACATCTTTGTTTTAGTTGGAAATCACCTGGGTCCTACTTCCAGCCTCTGTGGGTATTATACCATCCTCCTCTGCATCGACCTGCACAAAAAGGTGGTCTCACTCCTGGTAAATACCCTCAGCTCCTGCTCTGTGTTTTCCTTATCCGAGGCAGGGGATGGTGATATGTTCTCAAGATCCACTGTAAATCAGCAAATCTCTCTCCCTAGGACTTGCTCACAATTTGAAAATCTGACTTGAAACAATTGCCTTTCCCCAAGGGCACCATATGCAACTTCAATATATTAGTGGCGAAGGAAAATATGCTGTGCTTGGCTTTTACAATTCCCACTCTAATTTACCAGACAGGTGTTTTTGAGGAACAGCTCATCTGGCAAGAAGAAGAAGGGTCACTGGGTTGGGGCTTTTTTTTAATTCCCTTTTATTTTCATTAAGGGGCAGACTTGCAAACAGCTGGTAGAAGGAATTGCTCAGGGGAAGGCTGTCCCCCCCATTAATGGCTGCGGGGGAGCGGGTCAGGAGAAGATAGCCATGCTTGCTCAGAAAAGGTCCAGCCAAAATTTCTGGGATTGTATGAAACAGCTCCCTGAGTATCCAAAGGGACTGGTGAGCACGACTGCCAGGACCCTGGCTTGGGAGGGCACCAGGTGCCCTTCCCCTGAAAAATCACCTTTTTCTGAGACTTTCTCCAGAACGGTGGTGAGACCCTGGCCCAGGTTGTCCAGAGAAGCTGTGGCTGCCCCATCCCTGGAAGTGTTCAAGGGCAGGTTGGATGGGGCTTGGAGCAACCTGGTCTAGTGGGAGGTCTCCCTGCCCATGCAGGGGGGTTGGGACTGGATGATCTTGAAGGTCCCTTCCAACTCAAACCATCCAGTGGTTCTATGAGTACCAGCTTCACTGGTCCTGAGACTTATGACTTGCGTTCCTGCCAGCCAGCCAGGGATTTCTTCCTTAGAGAGGATTAAAAAATAGAAGGAAAGAAGTAAAAAAAAAAAGAAAAAAAAAAAAAGAGAGGAAAAAAAAAGGGCAAATAAATGAATCCTGTTCTGAGAGCTAAATATGGTCAGGACATCTGTGACCTCCCCCGACTTCACCCTGGCTGAGCAGGGACAATAGCTGCCATGTGCCACCCTTTGTTGTTGAGCCTGGAAAAGATTTCCAATCCCAGAATAACGCAGGCATGCACCCATGCACGTAGGCACACACACACGAGCGCTGCTACATTCCCATTTCACATCCCAAAGGGAAGAGTTGGCAGCAGGGCTGCCCTTGCAGCGTTGGAGGGATGAAAGGCCCCCCACCCCCCCGACTTGCTTCATAAAACCTGTGTGTACACAAGGGTTTTTCTTTCGTCTACAGATGTCCATTTCTAGTGTTACAAGGTGCAAATTCCGAGGTTCGGCAGAGGCTGGAAGCTGTGTTCTCGTGTTGAAATGCCGGTATGTGGTCCGCGTGTCTCTGATCTCCAGAGTTTCCTAGCATGACATCTTTCATCATCATCATCAAGTCGAAGGACGTTGATACATGTGGCCACCAGATTCCCTTCCAGCCTAAAGATGGGCTGCATCCTTTAACTCCCCCTTTCCCCCCCGGCCCCGTCATGGGCGATGCTTTAAAGTCGCTCCCGCCCGGCTTCGCGGGATACCTGGCTGAAAAATTCCTGTAAATAAGGGCACTTGCCCAAAGGAGGCTGCTCCAGCCAGCAATGCTCTAACCTCTCCCTGCCCTGCTTTGAAGGGGATGGGCGAGGGTCACCCTGCCAGCCCCTGCTGCTCAGCTGGTCTTGCCCCATGTCAGGAAACAGTGGCCTTTCTTCTTTCTTTTTTTTGGAAGGAAGTGGTTAACTCTTCCTTCACCGCCCCATCATTGGATTCATTTGCAAATGAACTCTTCAGTCCTGCAGATCTGTCTTGCGGGGGAGGGAAACAGGGCTCGGTTGGAAGCCTGTGGAGAACAGCCATGACCACCTGCCGCAGAGGACCCCCTACCCTGGGCACTCCTTGTTAAAGTCATCCCGGCCACCCCACCGCTCCTGGTCCCACAGGTGCAGGGCTCCCCATGTGGGACATCTCCCGCCAGGGCCATCACTTCTGTTCAGTGGATAATTCTGGTTCACATCAAAGTGGAAGCTGCAGCAAGCGTGCGTCAAGTCCGCTTTGGCAGCTGCCGTGGCCCTCCCTTTTTTTTTTTTTATTTTTATTCCTTTTTTCCCTTCCTTTTTCTTGTTGCTGCTCAGCCCTGCAGAATGTAATTAGAAAATGAGCCATTTATAAAACAAATGTTTCTGGGAGAAACTCCCCTGAACACCCATGTCATAAAATTATTGAACACAGTGTCTGAGAGCGTTCAGGATCCAAAATTTCCCCGGGGCTCACCCCTATCCATTATTCTGTCGCTGCTTCAACTGGGCGGTGACATTTTACTGGCGGCCCATGTTCCCCTCCAAAAGAAGCTGGCCTTCTGGCTGTTCTGCTAATAAACCAACTCCCTCGCTGTCCTCCTCCATCTGCTAAAACCATGGTGGGGATGCAGCAATCCTGGCTGCCTGGTTTATCTTCTGGGGTGAGCTTTGCTCTCCCTCCCTTTCCCACCGCATCCCATGGGACAGAGAAGGGTGATGGCCTCCCATCCCACGTACCAGCAGCATTTTCAGGGCTGAGCAGAATGGTTTTCAGAGCTGGGATGTCCCCTCCTTCTAGACACGGCCATAGCTTTTACTCAAGGTAAAAACACTTTGGGCTGCAACGTCCTGTGTTTCACCCTCCGCTGGGATCAGTTTTGCCCAACAACTCAATTCCCACTGGAGCACCATATAACTCGCCAGACTTTCCAACACACTCAGAACCTACAAAGTGCTTTGAGATCCCTGCCAGCTCCCTCTCTGGTTTTCTGGCGCAGCTCAAGAGGCAGATATTAATCTTAACAGCTATATGCTGGCCGGGCCCTGGTTGCCTAAGAGATTCTCCCTGAATTTATTTATTTGGATTTATACAAAAGAGCATAAAAAGGAACACTCCTCCCAGACTCCAGGCTCACCAGCCATAAATTACAAAAACAACTACAATGAAACCACCCACGGTACCTCCCGCCCCTGATACCACTGTTTTCCTCCAACACCCGGCTCTGCAGCAGCAATGTCCAGCTTCTCTGCATGCCTCACCATTGCCACATGGAGCTGTAGACCACAGGCAGCCCAAGGATTGGGGCTTTGGGAAGCCCCATCCTCGCTCCTTCTTCAGAGCCACTGGGATAGCACTTGGGTGAGAAGTGGAAGAAGCAGTGGGTGTGATTTCCAGCAGAAAGGAGGATCCCCTAGCACTTTCAGAAGTCTACATGGACAAAGCTAGAGTTGCTCAGCTGGTGAATTCACATGGGACAAGGGTAGTTGGAGAGACTCTGAGTGGTCTTCTAATCCCTCCAGGTCTTCTCATCCACCTAGTCTGTTCTGCCACATAGCTAAATCACTTTTCTCGGTGATGGAGTTTCCACCACCTCCCACACAAGGAATCCCAGTTCTCACCCTTGGAAAATGTTTCTGAAAGTCTGACCTCAGCCACCCTTGCCCGGAGCCTAATCACTTTATATGTTAGCCCCAGCAGACACAGGACTGCTTCTGATCTCCTGTCCTGGGGAAATTCAAAATACTTGAAGGCTGTTATCATGATTTCTCTCAGTTTTCTCCTCTCTAGACTAAACAACCCCATTTTTTTCAGTGTCTCTTTGCAGGTCATGTTTTCTAGAGCTCTGCTCCTCTTTGTTCTCCTCCTCTGGACTCTGTCCAAGGAGTCCGCATCTTTTCTCAAGAGTAGTGCCAAAAGCTGGATTCAATATCCAGCCGAGGTCTTCCCAGGGCTGTGTGGAGCAGATGGATAACTTTGCATGTCTTCCACGGGGCGCTGCAAGTCTGATGCCTGCTCTACTTGCCAAGGGCAAAGCTCTGCTGATTCCTCCTGTCATACCCTCTGCCCTCCCCAAGCCCACCAGAGCCCCAGACAAGGTCTCTTCTTATCAGCAGAGTCCTCTCTGAAGGTTACTTGGCTTTGCTTTACAACTCTTTTTTTTTTTTTTTTTTTTTTTTTTTTTTCTGCTTATGCTGAGTTTTGGCAATTTCGGCCATGTAGAAGCAACCCCTTGAGGTCTGAGTGCCCCAGGACCATGTTCCTGCTGAGGGAAGGAAGGCAGCCTATAGCTCTTTACTGACATGAATTCACATTCACACCCTCACTTTCCTTGGTTTTGTCCCAAGAAGGTAGGATGCATCCCATGATTTGTTTCCTTCCCTGGTGCAGCTGTAGCCTAATCCCAGAGGGATGTACTGGATGCTGTGCTGACTTGAGTTTTGAGGTCATGCTCTTCCAGCCCAAGGTCTCCATACCACACCAATGCATCATAAGAACTACCTTCTGGCCTGGGATGTGAAGAGCCCTTAGACCCTGCCTTGTCCTTCCTTGCAGACTTGTCCTTGCCTTGGACAGCAGTGAAGGGTAGAAGAAGAACAGAGAAAGAAGAAGCAATGGGATGGCCACCAGTGGGTGGGCACATTGATGTCCAGGCCTGGATACCATGCAAGTTCCCAGCACATAGCTAGGCTGGGACCAGGGGACAAGATGGGGTTCATGTGCTCCCTGTGCCAGACTGCATCACATCTAGGGACTGAGCTGAAGGTGTGACAGGGTATGCCAGCTGTAAGTGACCACAGAGTCTAGAAAATGATCTGGTAAAAACAAATGTTACAGGATCACAGGGTAACTCAGGCTGAAAGGAGTATCAGGAGGTCCCAAACCCAATGTCTGAGCTCAGCCCAGGTTGCTCAGAGCTTTATCAAGTTCAGCTTTCAAAATATCCAAGGAAGAAGCCTCTTTGGGTGACCCACTCCAATGGTTGTCTATTCTCATGCTGAAAATGTTTTTCTTTATACCCAGAAATTATACTCATTAATCACATTTGGTGTGTTCTATCTGTGCATTTGTCCCAATTCTAAGATCTTAGTTTAGAGAACCATAGAATCCCAGACTGGTTTGGGTTGGGAGGCACCATAAAGGTCATCTAGTTGCAACCTCCTGCCATGGGCAGGAACATCTCCCACTGGACCAGGTTGCTCCAAGCCCCATCCAACCTGTCCTTGAACACTTCCAGGGATGGGGCAGCCACAGCTTCTCTGGGCAACCTGGGCCAGGGTCTCACCACCCTCACCGCAAAGAATTGCTTCCTCAGATCTCATCTAAATCTCCCCTCTTTCAGCTTAAAACCATTCCCCCTTGTCCTATCACTCCGTGCCCTTGTAAAAAGTCCCTCCCCAGCTTTCCTGGAGCCCTTTCAGGCACTGGAAGGTGCTCTAAGGTCTCTCTAGAGCCTTCTCTTCTCCAGGCTGAACACCCCCAACTCTCAGCCTGTCTCCAGAGCAGAGCTGCTCCAGCTCTTGGATCATCTCCATGGACTCCTTTGGACTTGTTCCAACAGTTTCATGTCCTTCTTGTGTTGGGGACCCCAGAACTGGACCCAGCCCTGCAGGGGGGTCTCAGCAGAGCAGAGCAGAGGGGGACAATCCCCTCCCTGGCCCTGCTGGCCACACTGCTGGGGATGCAGCCCAGGACACATTTGGTTTCTGGGCTCCAGCGCATGGTGCCAGCTCATGTTGAGCTTCTCATCACCCAACACCCTCAAGTCTTTCTTTTCAGGGCTTAGTTTTATCTTTACTGACCTTTCTGCTGCCCCTTTTGTCCAGAGTGGTCAAAAAGAGTGGTCACAAATTGAGATTTGCTGGCAAATTGGAAAGGAAAAAGTGCATTAGTATCCAAAGTCACTGTGTTAGCAGGAGGATGAAGCAAAGAGAGAACACTGAAGGCAGCAGGTGGATCGAAGCTGAAGCAGCCCCTCAAGAGCAGCCCCATGCCTTTTGAGCTGAAGCCACCTTGTTGGTAGGTGTTGGTGTAAGTTGTTCCACAATGGGGTCTGATCCCGGAGTGGGTCTTCAGATATCGCTGCATTTTCAAAAACCATGCAGTCTCAAACAGACATGCAGGCTGACGTGGAGGCTGCAGGTGGACTAACACCATTACAGAGATGTTGGACTCATCCCAAGCCCCAGGAGCTAAGGTCAGAAAAATCAGAATTAAATTGAAATGGGAAAGAAATCGAAACCAGGCCAGGGTGTGTTCATTCAGGATATTCTTTCTTTAGCTTTGCCCTACGGTCAAGAAATAATGACGCAGTTATAATTCAAGCATGGTTATGTTTGTAGCCCTTGATTAGATTCAACTAATTAGATTCAGCAAAGATTTTTCTTTCTCCCTTCTGTTTTCCTTTGAGCTCTCTAAAGTTACGGTGTCATTTTGGGTGGGTGAAGCTGCCAAACAGTTAACAAACCAGCCAGCAAATTCTCAGAAATATCATCTTCCTCTGCCGTGGTGTGGAAGGGGCAGGAGCAGCCTTCAGCTTGGTGTCAGGGTAGCCCAGTCTCCCAGGACTACATCTGGGCTTAATGATAGACCCAGAAAAACTGCAGCTATTCACCAACAGGAGAGTCGGTGGATGGCTTGGTGGTTGTTTTTTTTTCAGTAACACGCTTCTATGTTATGTCATAATCTAGTATTTTTTGCCAGAGTCCAAGAAATATGGAGCTGGAAATCCCACTCCTGCTGGATGCAAATGCAGAAATCACCTGGCTCTGCCAGACCAAGGTTTCAGCCTGGTGGAAGTCAACAGACAAAGTGTTGTCCACCAGATAAGAAGGAAAGTGGTACTGGCACAGGAGCGCAAGTGTGGCTGCACTCTGGTCAGGAGAAAAGCAAAGCTCAGAAAAAAATAAAACCACCACCATGTTCTGCCTTGGCTGCTCAAAGACATCTGGGAGCTTTAGAGGAAAACCCAGCAAGCTGCTGCCACAAAAATAAAAACTAACAGATAAAAACAAGGTAAAATCAGAGCAATTTTCTTGGGCTTGGAGATGACCAGGAAACTACAGAAGAGCAGAGAAGGGAGACAACCTGGGGTGTCCATACCTGTGATTGACTCCAACAAAGCCACGAGTCTGATCGTGATCACAAACTGTACCAGCATAGAGCCCCCATGAGAACTGGTGAGTTGCTCTCTAAACTAACTGAACATCATAGCAAGAGCTATCCATGCTAGACCCCTAACTCAGGATGGATGGTGGTCATCACCTTAAGATAAACTAATTATGGGAGGCAGGAACAAGATGACGCAACATAAATGGAGCTTTTTGGTCTCACTGAAAAGTGCAATGGCCACAAGGTTTCACCTGGGGACTCACAGGATGAAACACTCGACTTGGTGAAAGGCCAGTTGAGGTTTTGGAAAGTGGAGTCCACCAAGAATTGCAGAGGTAGCAGAGGGGCTGAAAGGAAGCAGCAGCCAGCAGGGAGCAGAAAGAGGAGAGAAACCAGTCCTGCCAAGGAAATTTTAGGAGCGGTGGTGGCAACAGCAGTACTGGCTCCACCTCCCTCAGCTACAATTTTAAGATGGGAAAGAAGGAAAAGGGAGGGAAGATGTCCTCAGAAGAAGGGTCAGCACTGACGGGGCTCTGGACGCCCCGTGTTTTATCGCATCAGGTGTAGCAATGCAGGTGTAGAAACTTGTCCCAATTATGTCTGAGGATTCTTCTTAGATGGATATAAGGTTGAGGTCCATCCCACCTCTCAGACTCAGGCCTCTTACAGGTGTGAAATTCCTTGGCTATCATTTTATGTCCTGCTAGCTACACCTGTGAAACAGCTCTGCAGTCACCTGCCCTACAGGGTTCCCCAACACCTGTAAGCAGTGTCCTGCCAGCAAGGGGGACCCTGCTGTCACCACTATCAGGCCAGGATCGCCACCTTTCCCACCCCTGTGACCCAGCATAGATGTCTCTGACCTGCATCTGTGGTGGTCCTCCCAGGCTGCCTTTGTAACCATCAGAAAGAAATGGGCAAATCAAAAGTGTCCTTTTCCTCTTTTACAGCAGAAGACATTGGGTGGACAGGGCCCTGGGAGCACCTATTTCTGCCCACCAAATCCATAGGGAGCCCAAGAGGACTGGATCATCTGGAGGCACCTAAAATGTGACAAGATGCAGCCAGACCTTCATGGATGCTGGTCCATATTCAGAAGAAGAGGAGAGGTTTGTTTCAGAGGGCACCTGGGCTTGGGCTAGTGCTCTTGCCCCACCATACCCCATGTTGCCTTCTCCCCACAGATGTCATCTTTCTACTAAAATTACACTTTCTCAGCATAACCTACCATGTTGAAAATCAAGTCAATTTCCCTCAAACTGTGACCCTCACTCAAACCTCAGAATCTTTTACAAGTTCATTTTCTGTTCTTTACATTTTCTGAATCTTGAAGGTGATCCCAGGTTTCACAACTTATTTGAGAAAACCTTTTAAACAAACACTGAAATTCTCACTTAGCCACATGACTCCAAGAACTAGGACTTAGGAAATACCACATAGGTGTCACACATTCCTCTGTGCATCCCTCACCTGCAGCTGGGCTCGGGGAGGAGGTGGCCAGCTTGCCTCTGAAGGGAAGGGTGTGTTAGTGCAGCATCCCAGCTCCCATGTGAGCCACCCCGGAGCCAAACTACCATTGGATTAATCAATCCTTCGATCCAGATCCCTGCTTCCCTCCACATGCAACGAGCATGAGCCGAGCAGGATGCACTGATGGCCTTCAAGGGCTGGCTCAGGCAGCCCCTGATAGTGCTGTTTATACAGCTTCCCAATGGAAACAATGTGGATTGTATTAAACGATCCCATTAATGTTTCTCCATGTTGTCATTGCAGACTTCAAACGATGATTTATGTTGGCTCGTAGGTCTTTGTCCTCGCAGCCGCACCGCGAGCAGCATCCAAGGACAAAGTGTTCTGGGGTGGGACGGTGGGAGTCCTGCTGCTCCAGCTGTGCAGCCGTGCCGAGGTCTGCTCCTCCGGTGCCACGTGCCGGGGAACAAAGGGGACCGCCGGCCGGCCGAGGACAGCAACCAAGGACAGCGACAGGGCCACCTGGGACTGTCCTGCATGCTGCAGTGTGCTGTTGGTCTCCTGCTCTGATGGCTTAAAGGGAGAGCTGCACTGCAAGGGGACCTGCACAACCCCGGGCGAGTTTTTCACCCTATTTGAAGTGGCACAGCTTCTTTTATCCCAGGAAATTTCTACCTGTTTGTCCCATGCTGGTTCTTAGCACAAAAATCACATTTATACTGTCAAGCTGCTTTTCCCCCCGTTTTTCCCATTTTTCCACCCCGTCATTCCCTGGCTGATTTTACACCAAATCCAACGTTGCCCCGTTGCTGCCCATTTTGCAAATATGGCCTTTTTCACCTCAGGAGCGGATCAAATAATCCACTCAGCAGAGAAAACCTGATGACAGAGTCAAGGGTTGTCCTCTTTGGGACCAACAAGCTGGTGACAGCCATTCTCGGCCAAGGGAAGAGGTAGCAATGCCTGGTGTGGCTGAGAAGTCCATGTGGATGGAGCTGGAACAGATATTTACCATGGGCAGTTTTCTATGTGTGCTTTGGGAGGTGTCAATCAATAATGCTGGAAAGTCCATGCTCTTCAAAGCCCTCACCTGTGTTGCTCTGGTGTGTGCTGGGTCTGTGCTGGGTGCAGCATTGGGTTGTGGAGATGAGGCATTCCTGAGACACGTCTTCCCAACCAAGAAATCCCAAGGTTTTGGCTGGCTGGCACCGCTTTTGTGTACATGCAGAAGGGCTCAGCTCTCAAAGCTCACCCTGAACATCCACCAGATGTTTTTAGACACTCAGTCTTCCTGCTAGTGAGCAAAGGGGTCGCAGCCCTCGTGCCTCAAGTGCCTTGTTGGAGACGAGTGCTCCGGGAGGGGTGGTCACCAAAACACATCCAGAACTGCATGGCCATGTGCAGCTGCTGAAAAAATCAGTCAGGGAGGTCTTCGGAGAAGGTGTTTTTTTACACCCAGGATGGCTGAGCAGATCTGGTCCTTATCCTCCTGTTTAAATACAGCCCCTGCCCTTGGCTGCAGTCGGGGAATATTTCCCCCTGTGGGAGTCTCTCAGGGAAGATGTTGCTCTTTGGAGAACTGCAGTCACAACAGAGCAGATACTGTGGAACGGCTCAAACCTCCTCTCTGTCACACATGTGAGGTCACCATAACCACCGTAACACAGAAATTTCATGGTTTTGGAGTTCAGGCTGTGACTTTCCCACTGTTTTGTCAGCACCTGCACACACCAAACTCTGCACTCAAAATGACACTTACCGAGAACCTCAGAGAGATGATGTGAAAAGGGGCTTTGAGGGGGTTTGTGCAGAACAGCAAAAGTGCAGCTCAGTTTCTTGCATGTTTTTGCTTTAAAACTCATCACAAGCTGCAAGTAAAAGGCAGAATTAAACAAAAAAAAAAAAAAAAAAAAAAAAAAGCCTCCTGTTGTCATTCCACAAGTAAGTTTAAGATCCTGCAGCATCAACAGCTTTGGAAAGCTCATGTCCCTGGGCTACAGCCCTCCTTGTGCTGCTTCTTCCCTCTTGGTTGGCCTGTTGGACTAGATGATCTTTCGAGGTCCCTTCCAACCCCTAGGATTCTATGATTCTATGATTCTGTTAGTGTCCTCAGGCCTTCAGTTTATCAAGCACACTCTCTGGCCAGCCAGGACTTGGCATCCATCACCACTGCAACAAACCTAGGACCAAACTCCAGGAGCTCAGAGCAATGGCCAGAGCAGCTCTCCAGGCACGGGCTTCCTGGGGCTGGAGCCCCAGCACACCAGGTCACTTTGCAGAGGACAGTCACCAGCATGCAGCTGTTCTCTTGCCCTCCGTGAAGTCCTCTCGACTGGGGCACGTGTGTCTTCTTCTGGCTGCAAAGAAGGAGCGTGAAAACTTTTGCAGCAATAACAACAGAACCAGAGAGTCCTGACCATCCTTCCTCCTCAGGATGAACACTGCTGTGTCTAGTTTGCAGCACCATTCCAAAGACCATCAAACCACCAGGTTTCTTGCAAACTCTGGTGTGAAACAGCAATATGAAAGTCCAAGTCTCAGATGCTGACATAGACATGCCCGAAAGGGACAACCCGAGGGCTGTATCCAAAAAGGCCACCGAGGTGCCTGTGTGAGCTATGCAGGTGAATCCCTCTCCTGGGTTAGGTGGCAGGTGGTGAGCTCTGCTCCACAGGCTTTTGCTTGGAAATGTTTCTCCTGAGCACAGCATAAAGACTGCCTGTATCGCTATGGGCTAGACAAAACCCCCAAAAAATGTAAAATAATGCTGAAAGGAAGAATATATTGGGAAGGGAATCATATGGCTGGCTGGGAAACACAGGGCTTTGAAAGGGGATGGGGCGGGACAGGAAGAACATTCCTTTCTCACTACAAACGCCTTGAGCCGCCCGCTCGCACCCTGGGGCCGGCAGCGCGGGTCCTGCTCGCTGGCAGATGCTGAGCCGCGGAGCCGCAGGCTCATCCGAGACCACCACCAGAGATGGAGAGGGATGAGGTGCCCGGAAAGAGGCAGCCTGAGCCCCAGATGCTCTGGCTGGAAATGGCCTCATGTGCTGGGTGCAGGTGGCTGCACGGAGCAGGGTCACCTCGGCCACTCGGAGCTGCTCAGCTGCGTGTGTGGACAAGGAGGGAGAAGGGAGCTTGTTACCATGGGGATGTATTTTGCAGCTCCATGTGGTGCTCACACCCGGATGCCTTCCCTCTTTCCTGGGAAGATGGGAAGAAGTGTGGTTGCTTTGTGCTTTCACCCCAAACAGGGCTGTACAGACCCTTCCCCACCTTGCTGTGGGCCACAGAGAACCGCGACCCACTTCAGGGCAGGTCTCCTTTCCACCACCTTCCTCCCCATCCCCCTGACCCTGCCTCTTCTCTGCCTCACTGTTGGATAGGGTTGTCTGTTCTTCCCCAAATTTCGGAATTCTTGTCAAATGCAGGGTTTGTAGATACATAGCTACTGAAGAATTACACCCCTCCTCTGCATTTCCATGCTGCCAAAGCCATCACTTGGGACATCAAGGCCACCTTAAATGACCAGATGAGAATAACGACCACTGAGATAGCCCCAGCTCCCTCAGTCCCCATGTAACCCCTTACACTGACTTCTACAGACACCCAGGAGAGGGGACCTAGCCCTGCTCCCCCATTGCCACATGCGGTGCCACCAAAACTGGCGTCAGGATAGACCCCATCCTGCAGTGGGCTTTTTTTTTTTGTTCTTATTTACAAAGAGCTGGCTTTTCCTTTTGATAATTATCAACCACACTGATGTGCTTTTGTTCCCTTTGAAGTCATTTGTGTCTCCACACATGCTTGCTGCTTTGAGACATGTTTCTGTCCCAAATTGCAAAGTATACCCATGAAGAGTCAGTCTCCTTCCTGGCACAAAACCACATGGAGAGGGTCTCTGCTCCTTCCCAAATAGATATTTGTTTCCCAACAAGTGCCAACAGTGCTTGTCTCCTGCAGGTATGATATTGAGTGAGCTCTTCTTGTTGAGAAACTCTTCATGTCTGTCTTTCCCTCCTATCAGCCAGATGATGACGGGGTGTTTGGTGCTTTTAAATTTGATGTCCCACCCGTGTTTTGCTTTGCAATGCTGAGACTGATGCAATGCAGAGGATGCAGCCAGCAAATGCATACACATCCCATCCAGGTTCCCACAATGCCCTGATGACATGCAGCATGTGGCACGGGACTGGCAGAGTGGCAGGGCATGGGGGGCAGCACAAGAAGATCCTGAGGGAAACAAAGAGCCTGATTGCAGCAGGGATGGGAGCAGGGTTTCTCAGACCAACACAACCTAGGGCTGGGCAAGATCCACCATTCCCAGAGCTCAGTCTTTCCCATGCCTGGAAAAAGCCACCAGAGAAGCTGCAATGGCAGCCGGCATGGATGCAGGCAGAGCACATCCCACCCTTGCCAGACAACAGGTAGTGAGCAGAATTTCCCCCTTTATTTTCTCATCCCGACCAGAAAGGCAGATTTTTGGAGCTGGTGGGACAGGGGTGATAGTTTAAATCAACAGTTTGCTGTTAGCACTGAAGAAGCCTGCTCTGCATGTTACCCAGTAAACAAACTGTGCTCTGAGAAAGAAAGAAAGAAGGGCCTGTTTACAAAAGCTCCTCTTGACATTCACCTCCTCAAACATAGCAAAGCATGTGCTAGAAATAGATGCATGAATGATCGAGTCTGTTTTGAGTCTCCTCTCTTCAACAACCAAGGAAATCCCTATGTACAAACATTTAAACTGTAACATCTGGAGTGCAGTAATTTTATCTTGAAGATCCACATCAAACAAAACTGCAGCTCAGCCCTTGAAGATATACAAATACTTCCCCAAGGAGACCCCAGTCTTACAACTTGGGTACCAGCAGGCTTGTGATTTAAAAGAACAATAATTCAGCATCTCTCTATCCACACCTGACAAGTATGCCTTCGGAGGGCATTAGCATGAAATTACCCCTCTTAATCAAACTCAAAGCAACACAGATTTGTCCCAATTATTTGATGCAGGCCTTGAAATACCCTGTATAAAATTTATAACCCAAGAAAGCCCCGGTGCATCGTTTGCAGCTAGAACTTTATCCAAGAAATTTCACTTGGGTTACACTTTTTTCTGTACAGCTGAATTGCTAAAATAAGCACCCAGCCATATATAGCACAGCACATTGGCACTTACAGCAGTGGGGAATGACTGGATTCAATTTTCCATGGAAGATGACAATTAAAATTGCTTTCTTTGGTATATCCCATCCTCTCTGTTGTTTTTTCTGTGCTCTCCAAGCGCAGAGTAAATTTAGGATGCCAAGCTCCTTTTTCCTTCAAAATCTCACTTCCAGTTTCCATCTTATTAAAGACATGACTTAACTTTAATGTGTGTAACATAAACGGTATCGTAAAGAGGAAGAATTAAAAGAGCATGGGGACATTTGTAGTTTCAAGAGGGGGAAATGGCTCAGCTTATTTCCTTTTTGGTTGTTGTTGTTTATCCAGTGGATAAACCTTGGCGTTCCCTCTCCTACCGAATGCTTCGCCTGCCTTGCAATAATTGGGAATTCCACGTTTTGCAAAGTTATTATATTATATCCACAAATAATCCGTCTTGTCAAGTCCATCTCGTACGTCGAAGATAAAGTTGGAGCTGAGTCACTGCAGACATCTGGAGAAGGTTCATTACTTGTAATTGCGAGCCCCTCTGTTAATGCACCCCATGAGAAAGGAGCTGACAGGCTGCATATTTCTGCAAACTGTTCCCAGAAAGAACCAATTTCCTGACTTCCATGTGGTGTCAATAATATAGGCATGAGATGGAGCAGTGCTTATGAAATATTAAATCTGCTTACAGGACCCAGCTATAAGCAAATTCAGACCACCTGGGAGATGGAGGTTTGCACCGGGTATGGGGAGTTTGGCACTCACCTGGTATATGAGACTGACAGGCTCTAGTCTATGTATTTTGGCTTATTTACCACCAAACTTCCTGACAGTAGTAGAAGGAGGGGGAGAAAAAGGCAGAGGGTGGAGAGGGTAAAACACATTTCTTCACGTTTAGGATTCAAACCTTTCAAATCACTGACATTATTAAATTTACTATCACAAGCAGCCTGAGATCTTATTATTCATCGGCACACACAGAAAAAAAAAAAAAAAAAAAAGGCTGATATTTCATGGCTTTTGAGTTAGATCATTTTGGTTCGTGCCAATGAAAACAAAGCATTAGTGTTTTGATGTTTTAATATAATGATTTAATTCTCTCATTGATATTAGAACCCAGAAACACAACAAACACCAAGACCCCTTCAAAATCCTTGAGTCGGAGCAGAGGCTCTTAAATCACTTCAGCGCTCCGACCTCCCGTTTCCCAGCCTGTGTTTTATGCCAGGGGTTTTGCAAAGAAGGGGGGGTCCCCACCATGGCAAACACGCAGTTTGAGAACACTGACCTGCATTTGGAGAGCTTGCCTCTGTAAATTGAAAAACATCTGGGCTCCTTTTTTCTGCTGACGAAAGTGGCAGTTCCTCGACCTCGGAGCAGATCCGTTGGCTTGAGCTCCAACGCGGCCTTTTTCACTGTTTTCACCCTCAGTTTTCCAGTCTTTGGGCACTGCATCCCAGGAGGCAACTCAGCACCCCTGGGCTGGCAGCAGTTGGAGACATGGAGATACAGGCATGGGGAGAAAGAAATGTTAATGGTGTTGGGCCACCACCTATGTTCTACTCCCCAGTGTTCAGGACTGGCCATGAGTAGTGTTCTCCATCTTCCCTAGCTGGAAATAAAAGGCTGTTTTCCCTCAAGAAAGATGAAGGGAGGAAGCCGGGAAGAAATAGGCTTCCAGTAGAGCAACAGCAAAAGGACAGCAAGGCTAGTGATGTCATCTTGCCCTGTGCTGCATAGAAAATAGAGGTAAAACATTGCACAGGACTTTATAGCAACACCTTCCAGGAGGAGAAGCTGTCTGAGATGATGGGGACAGGCCTCAGAGGTGGTGGAAGGTGGAAGATGCAGATGGTACTGCAGACTAAGAGCTGGCCTGCGCCAAGCTGGGACACGGGGTATGGAGATGTACAGGACAAGAGGAAACAGTCTCAAGCTGCACCAGGGGAGGTTTAGATTACATATTAGGAGAAACTTCTTCACTGAAAGGGTAATTAAACACTGAAACAGGCTGCCCAGGGAGGTGGTGGAGTCACCATCCGCGGAAGGATTTAAAAGCCATGTAGATGTGGTGCTGAGGGACGTGGTTCACTGGTGGGCTTGGCAGTGCTGGGTTCATGGTTGGACCTAGATTAACGGTTGGACTAGATGATCTTAAAGGTATTTTCCAACCAGAACTATCCTGTGGTTCTAGGTAGGATCAGGCCAGGCTGGCACCTCTGCCATGCCACAGCCATGCCGCTCCCGTGGGGTGGGGGGGGGCGGTGGGTGCACCCCCCTTCCTGCTGCTGAGCCCCTCCTCTGGGGCAGTGCTCTGCACGGCACAGGCTGTGGGGATTTGGGCTCACGTCCTCCTTCCCCTCTATTTATTTCATGTGTGCGGGAAGGGGCTATTTTTGGTTTATTGCCTCTTGGCTGCAGCCCGTCTCTGTCAGCGGGACATGACGTACGGCGCCGTGCGACGGCTCTGCTCCCTGCGCTCCCCCTCACACGGCAGGAATGCTGCTTGGTTTCTCTCCTACAGGCTGAGAGCATCCAGCCGGGGTGGCTTGAGGCTCAGGCAAACTAGGCAGCTGCTCAAAGCAGCCCGGGCCTCCCTGCCTGTGCTGGAGTACTGCAAGACTGGTGGGCTCCTGCCACCGAGGGAGCGCTGGGGAGGTGCATGCACAGCTCCCAGCCCCAGCACCAGGTTGAGATCTTCTCCCACTCCACATCCTTGCCCTGAGTCTTCTCCTGAGGACCAAAGGGCACAGGCTGAAAAGCTCTGAGCTGGATTTGTCCTTAAAGGTCTGATGCTGCAAGGGACTCTTTTGGGTTTTCTCCTGTGTCCGTGACCTGCATCTTCCACCTATAGGTAACTTCTGGATACAAAGACTACAACCCCTCTGAGGACAGGTAACTGGCCATCTTGTGCTTGTGAAGATCGGGGCTAAAACCTCTCCCATGTCATGTAGGCTGAGCCTTGGACTTGACCGTATTTTGGCCTGGTAGAGCTGGTGGACAGAAGAGGGCTGAGCTGGTGCAGGACTTTGTCCAGCCCCTGCTTCTGGCCATGCCAAGTCCTGCGCAGAGGGGCAGGCACTGCTAGAGGAGCAGGGTTCAGTGGGGCAGTCCAGTCCCCTGGGCTCAAGGTGATACTGGGGTGAGCATCTGCAACTCTGCACTCACTGGGATGTTCTCCTTTCTTGCCTCATCCCTGGATTTCCATGGACACACTGCTGACATCATCCTAGACCCACAGAGAATGGGACCTGTTGGGATTTATCCATTGAAGTCTCCACTTTTTCACATTTGCCACACTGACCCCTTCAATCTGGATGGCTGAAGAGCTGCCAAAAACTGGATTTGTTTCCTTACTTGCCTTCACCCTCTTCCACCACATTTTCCCAGCAGGACACAAGCGATGCTCCCAGCCATGCCTGAAGCCTGGAACAGGGGCATCAAATTCATGGAAAAAGTATTCCCCAGCCTGTGTCAAGCCAAAGGTGGAAACACAGGAGCACACAGTTTTGTCTCCTTTTGTCTCTTTTGTGTTTTTAAAATCAAAATGTCACGTACAAGCAAAGTTGCTTTTACCTGCTGGGAAAGATCTGTGGCTGCGCAGTGCAGGTCTCCCATCTGCTGCTGGTCACTGGAGGACCTCGGAGCTCCAGGTTAATAAAGGGTGGAGCCTGTTGCTCCTGACAGCAAAGATTCAGTCAGGGCCTGTTTTAAAACAGACTCAGCACAGCAGCCTCTACTATAATGCCACATTTCATGCCCATTAATGGTCATTCACATTTCCACAGAAAAATTGTTCCTGCACAGACCAGTAAGTTGTCAGGAGCTCAGCTATATGAACCAGCCCCCTGTGGTTAGGTGGGGCCTGGACAGCTTCCAGGACACCTGCCAGGCTCAGAAGCTCCATTTTACACCTTGTCTTCTCCCTGTAAAGACCCAACACCACAACATCCATGGGGTCAGGAGCCATGGAGGATTACCATGACCTACAATGGGATCAGAGGGCTGGAGAATATGAAGACAGGCTGAGAAAGTTGGGGTTGTTCAGCCTGGAGAAGGCTCCAGGGAGACCTTAGAGCACCTTCCAATGCCTGAAGGAGCTACAGGAAATCTGGGTAGGGACTATTCTTGTAAAAAGTGATGGCATGGAATGATAGGACAAGGGGTAATGGCTTTAAATTGGAAGAGCGGAGATTTAGGTTAGACATTAGGGAGAAATTATTTGCTGTGGGGGTGGTGAGACAATGGAACAGGTTGTCCAGGGAGGTTGTGGCTGCCTCATCCCTGGAAGTGTTCAAGGCCATGTTGGATGGGGCTTGGAGCAACCTCATCTAATGGGAGGTGTCCTTGCCAGTGGCAGAGGGTTGGAACTAGATGACCTTGAAGGTCCTTTCCAACCCAAACCTTTCTGTGATTCCATGATACTCTGTGATTAGCAGTCTTTTGGAGGGATGAAGGGATGTGTAGCCCAGTGTCTCTGGTACTCCTGTAGAAAAGGGGAAAGGGGCTAAGAAAGCAGCCCTGGCTCATGGAAGATGCAAAGGTTTATGACTGAGCTGCTCCCTGAGTATCCAAAGAAGTTCAGCCCAGGGTAGGACCTCTCCTCTGAAGATACATTGCCCTGAGCACTGTGGTATCCCACTGGTATCAGTACATTCACCGAGCAAGGCTGTATTTTGTCAGAGGGTTTGTGACAGCACTTCTGCCTGGCTGTCTATCTCAGCTCCAGCTCTGAGACACCAAACCCCTCTATTCTGGCCCAAACCTTCCTGGTGCTGAGCTTGGAAGCAGTGGAGGCAAAAAAAAGGACATGCAGCACCGAATCTCACCAGTCATTTATCTCCTCAGCAAGAAGAGCTTGGTAACAGGCTGTTATCTTTAGCAGAAAGGAGACACCAGGAGTAGTTCACCAACCCCAGGTCACCTCCCTGGCCGGTGCCGTTATCAGTTATCAGTGTCTGCAGCTCTCCAGGTGCTCAGGGAACAGAGATACTCCTCACCACCTGTAGATCATCTTACCCACCCACTGAAATCCAGAGTCAAGCAGGTGCTGCTGCCCATCAGCACATGCCAAGGTTTGAGCTGGAGTATGAGCCACCTCTCTGAACCATGGTGATTCATCCCAAAATAGGCCTGCCCTCTGTCCACCCTCCTAGTATGGGGTATATGTTGCATCACCCCCAGCCCTTCCCCTCTGCTTGTTCCTGCTGGACTGTGGTGACCTTCTCAACATACTTCCTGGAGTATTACAAAGCATTATCTGCCTGGGCCTCTTATGAAAAAACAGCATCAACCAAAGCAGCTTGGGCAATGGTGGCCTTTTGGTCTGACTTATCCTGCACCAAACTCCATAGATGGCAACTCTGAAAGTTTCCCAGACCTTCACAGTAGACCTTGGAACTGTCCCTCTGATTTATTGGTTGTTTCACGACACATGCATCTCTCCTATATAATCCCAGTGTTTTGCTTATAAGCCATATTATAACTGGGAATCAATCTTCTTTATTTGAATGTTTGGGACAGACTCACACATCATTTTACCATTAATTAGAGGCTCAGCCTTGGAGATCTTTTAGGTTTCGAGCCTGGCTGTGGTGTTTTGGTTCTTTGCTGCTGCTGGTGTCACGTGGAAAGAAAAATCACAGACTTCAGGGCTTTCCATTGCAGCTTGCAGAAGAACACAGGTTGTTTCATCACTGGTTGTGAGACATGTGTTACCCGGCTCATTAATTCACAACAGTTCTTGTTTTCTCTGCCTTTTTCATGCTGATCTGATACATTTGTGAAGTCCGGGGTTGTACTGCAAGTGATTAATGCTGCAGTGAAGTCTAATAAACTGAGATTCCAACCAAAAGTGTGAAAAATGTAATCTCTAATGTTCTGAAAGCTCACATATGACAAAACCCATAAATCACCCCAGAAGTAGTCATTATGGTGAGTTACTAACTAGATTATACAGCTGCATTTGTCATAATTTCCCATTACGTAGAGAATAAACCTATCAGCCTGATTTATGGCAGAGGGCTTCACAATATGGGAACTGGGACCTGTGGTGTTCCATGGCAAATGAAGAGAAATGTTGTGTCTGTTCAAGTGCAGGATGGAAAAGGCAGGACAGGAGATCTTCCCTTCTGCTCACTCTCGTTTGAAGGCACAATCAGTGTTTGAATCCCAGGGACAACAAGGGCACAGGGAGGAGGCAGGCTTACATAGAATCATAGAATGGTTTGGGGTGGAAGGGACCTTAAAGATCATCTACTTCCAACGTACACCCACGGGATGGCAAGAGAGAGCTCTCCACAATAAAAGAGGGAGAAAATGGGAGGTCTTGTGAGGGAACCAATTGTTGGTCATGGGGAAAGTGGGTGCTTTAGTCATGTCTGGTCATCCACTACCTCCAGATCCCTTATATACACCAAAGAGCCACGCTTTGAGTATGGACCTAGGAAGATCTGTGATCTGCTGTAGGTGATCCTGCTCTAACAGGGGGGGTTGGACTAGATGATCTTCAGAGGTCCCTTCCAACCCTGACCACTCTAAGACTCTGTAAGAGCCTTTCCACCTTTTTGGAGGCAAGAGCAAGAAGGGCTGGCTTGGGGCAAAAATGGTCAGGTTCAGCCCGTGGAAGAGCATTTGACCAACTCAAAGACATGGCCTCATGAACAAGGGGACGCTGCATTTCTCCAGAGGTCCATTGTGTTTTTCAGACCACTGCTGAGTAAGTTACATCCTCCTCCAGTGATCTCTATATCACCGCTCCATTCTGGATCACAGGAGAACACCTGCAGCAACTTGCCATAATTCCCAGCCCCTCCACAGAGGCAAGCAGGGAGCTGAAGTGGCTGATTTACTAGCAAGCACAGCTGATGGAGGCAACATCAACAAGGACACTTGGCAAGCCCAGCTCCACGCCACCAGAGCCTGCCTGTCTGTGGTGGTACAGCCTGTAATTAGCTTCTGCTCATCTGCTACACACAGCAAAGATAAATATTGACAAACTTTGCAAGGGTCTCCATTTATCCAGCAGCTGCTGAAAGCACCAGGTGGATTGGTAGCCTGGTGCATCCATCTTTCACCACAAGCTGCCACCCACCCCTCCAACAGCTCAAGAGCAAGGAAGAGGTTGCCTGTGTCTTCCTCCTCTAATTAAATGTCCCAGGGGCTGGTGACACAAGACACATGGCTCAGAGCAAGCAGTGTGAACTCCTTGCCTGGGTTTGCTGCTAGAGATCAGACACTGGAAGCTACTAACACCTACCCGGAAGGGACTGGTGCACTGAATGTTGCTGCTGGGCTCTTGCATGACTTTGGGCAGGTCTCCTTGCTCTTCTGTGTTTCAGCTCCTCATCTGTAAAATGGGAGGAGGAAAGACTGCTGCTTCTGACCCACTTAAAATGAACCTGCTGTCACCAGGTGGAAGACCATATGAGGGTGGTGAGACACTGGTCCAGGTTGCCCAGAGAAGCTGTGGTTGCTCCGTGACTGGAATTGTTAAAGGCCAGGTTGGATGAGGCTTGGAGCAACCTGGTCTAGTGGGAGGTGTCCCTGCCCATGGCAGGGGGGTTGGAACTAAATGATCTTGAAGGTCCCTTCCAACCCAAACCATTCTATGGTTCTGTGATTCTATATTCAGCTGCTGAGATCCTCTCCCTGGAGCACCTCAGAGCTACAGGGAACCTTTTTTTTTTTTTTTTTCTTCAGATGGAGCAGCTACAGGCATCCAACCCAAAAGCTCCCTATGATCCTTCTCCCAAAGGCCAGGGAGCAAGAGAGGGGAAGAACCCTGAACAAGCACTTTTGCCTTTCCTAGTTGTGGAGAATCAAAAGCAGTTTGTGGGTTGTGGGAGGAAGGAGCTGACAGGTCAGAGTAAGCCAGGAGCTAGGCAGCCACGGGCCAGATGCCCAGAGCTCCTACACTCCCCTGACAGTCTCCTGCCATGGTCTCAACAGCCTGTTTAAACATCTCAGAAAGGACCCAAACATGCAAGAAAATAGGCTGGTTTTGTCCCCCAGGGAATTTTGCTCATTGCCATCATGCAACAGGCAGATACAATGAAGAAAACAGTGGCCTTAAAGGTGATGGGGACCCCTAGGTGCTGTAACTCAGACTCCACAGTCCCACCTCTCTCATGGGCCAGGATTCTGGATATTGGGTGAAAAAAGACAATGTGGCTTTCTGGTTATTTATGGAGAACTCCCTCCCTCTGTGTCACCCTCTAAGGGCACAAGAAGCATGAAGGGTCTTGAAAAATGACTGGGAGCTGGAGGTGAGACCATACTGCCACCCCTCTGAAAACTAGGAAAAAAGGTCTTTCAAGAAGGACCTCCAAAGCCAGCACACATTGTTTGGGTTGCTGCTGTAAGTGTAACCCGAGCAAAGTGCCTTATCTCTGTGACACCTGGAAGGCGACTTGCTAGACGTTATCGTTATCACCGAGCAACACTTTGATCTACCAGGTGGGAGCAAAATGAAGGGATCCCACGTGTCTCTCAGGAGACTTCTCCACTCCGAGGTCTCCTGGCCCACCTGAGCCCACCTGCAACATCGAGCTCCCTCTCAGATTCCCACTCCAGCAAAGCACCTGCGGAGCTGAAATCGACCTTGAAAAACAACGGAAAAAAAATCAAACAGGAGAAGAAACTTCGTTTTGTGGCAGGCAGGAGAGCTTGCTTTGGCCAGACAGCAGAGCCCTCTTCAGTCCAGCGGTGGGTAGTGAAGAGCTGTTTGAACCGACGGGACCTTGCAGGCACTGGCAATCTCCCAGTTGTGCCAAGCTGGGGTTTATCTGGTGCTTGGATAGAGAGGGCAGAAGTACCTTCAGGACACAACCAAATGCCCCCACTCATCGAAGCTCTCACCACAGACAGAAGACAAGGATCTGTCAAAACCAGAGGGTGGGAAACACACCAGACCACAATTCTAGGAGCAAAGATTACTCCGTGGAGAAATCTTGGGGTGGAGGAAGAACCAAAAAAAAAAAGGGGGAGAAAGGGAAGAAACTCACATTCTGAAGCTAATAAATAAATAAAGTGATTGAACAAAACATGTTGTCATGTGACAAGGTAGTTTTTCTCGCGAGCAGGTGCACCGCCGCTTCAGAAATGTTAAATCTTAAGAGGTTTGCCTTGCACAATAGATGGCAGCCAGAAAGCATGTTGATGTTTTTTGGCAGTGTTTCAGATGTCATGGTATTCTTTTTTTTTTTTTAATTTTTTTTTTTTTTTTTTTCTTTCAAGCTTCCATCAGCGGGAGGGAAAGCCGTGCCAAGGGAAAGGAATCAAATCTGGATGCAGCAAGCCTCGCGTTCAGACGGGGGCTCCCTGCCAGATGCGACGGGGCCAAATCGGAAACAACCACATTGAGTTCATTCCGACGACTGCAGAATCAAAAGCCTGCATAAAGGCGGGGGGGGGGGGGAATTAATCTATTTAATGCTTCGCTAAATTCTGAACTGGTGAAATAGATTTGAAGAAAAATTCATCACGATCCCCTCTTCCTGTTGAGAAATTCCTCCTTGTTCTCCGAGACGCCCATGAGGTGGCAGGAGTGCACTGATGGCCGAAGGGACCACGACACGGGGGCCATTTCCACACTGGGAACTTCACTCCAGCTATGGGCACTGCCGAGGAAACACTCATTTATCTTTCTTTTGATTGCTGTTGGAAAAAGATGAGGGACCAGCACCAAAGGACACATCTTCAGAGAGGATATTTGCTGATACCATCTTCCCAGAGAGGCTGGGACTGGCAACGTTTGCTCCTCTTTCTTTCAGCCCCTCTAAACTGCTTTGGGCGACACAACCCAAAAGGAACTGACAAGGAACTACTGGAGAGACTCCAGCACAGGACCACTAAGATGATGAAGGGACTGGAGTATCTACCATATGAGGAAAGGCTGGGAGAGCTGGGGCTGTTCGGGCTGGAGAAAAGGAGGCTGAAGGGGGATCTCATCAATGCTTATAAATATCTACAGGGGGTTTCAGGAGGATGGGGCCAGACTCTTCCCAGTGGTGTCCAGTGACAGGACAAGGGGCAATGGTCACAAACTGGAGCACAGGATGTTTAACCTGAATATAAGAAAATACTTCTTCACTCTGAGGGTAACAGAGCACTGGGACAGGCTGCCCAGGGAGGTTGTGGAGTCCCCATCCCTGGAAACATTAAAAACCTTCCTGTATGTGTTCCTGTGTAATCTGCTCTAGGGGATCCTACTCTAGAAGGAGGGGTGGACCAGATGATCTCCAGAGGTCCCTTCCAACCCTGGCCATTCTGGGATTCTGTTAACCCTGCTCTACTGCAGACCCTGGGTCTACATGCTGTGCACAGGAATTTGTGAACAGGCATTGAGAATCTGAGAGAGTGCAATGAGAGAAGGACCCCAACATCTGCCAGAAAGAAACCTGGAGGCTGTGATTTCTAAATGGCATTTATACCTGGGGATGACTATGGAGACAAATGCTCAGCAATGTCCCAATTTTCAAGCACTTCCCTTAGCCTGGCTGCAGAAGCAACATCCCAACAAGAGACTGGTGCTAGTGGCTGAAAAGCATTTGGCTGCCCCAACAGCTTCAAGAGAACACGTTGCATGGAGAAGCTGCTCTTTGCATGCTCAAGAGTCTTAAACCCAGGAGGTCCTCCAGTCTTTCACCCACTGGTTTGCCAAATCCATGCTCAGTTCATAAAGTCACACATGATTGTAGTTTTGCATGAGGGGAAAGGGTTCATGTGAACACAGTGTCTCTGTGAAGGATACAGCAGTTCTGCACCAGGTTCATGCTTGCTCAGGGAACCCCAAGGTCCTACCAGGACAGGAAGGCAAGAAGAACTCCAGCAGCCTCACACTGGGTCCATTCCAGCAGATATAGAATTATTGAATCACAGAATGGTTTGGATTGGAAAGGTCCTTTAAAGGTCATCTAGTCCAACCCCCTTGCAGTGAGTATAATTGGAATATATAAAGCCAAGGCTTCCCACTGGATTATGGGAGTGAAGCTGGGCCAGTTCTGCTGCCCTCAGAGCTCCCTCTGCATCTGTGAGCTCACACCTCTGTGCCCCTCTGCAATCCAGCATGTGCATGAGTCACCAAGTGTGTCTGCCTCAGACAGAGCAGCAGGAATGGGGCTTTAGGGCATGCTGAGGGACACCCAAAAGCCTCAAAAGATCTGTATGTTTTAGCAGAGCAAAAGCCCACTCCTTCTCCAGTGTCCCACCTCTCAGCAGACACTGCTCATCAAGTTCCCAGTGATCCCAAGGGACATTACTGCAGCCTTCAAACAGCTGTACTGCAGGGACATGCTGCTCTCTACCATGATCAGAAGATATCATAGAATCATATCACAAACTGGTTTGGGTCAGAAGGCACCTTAAAGATCATCTATTTCCAACCCCCTTGCCATAGACAGGGACACTTCCACTAGATCAGGTTGCTCAGAGCCCCATCCAACCTGGCCTTGAACACTTCCAGGGATGGGGCTTGCACAACTTTCCTGGGCAACCCACCCTCACACTGAAGAATTTCTTCCTAATTTCTAACCTAAATCTCTGCTCTTCAAGTTGATTAACTTCTCTGCATCAGCATGAGCTGTGACTCCATCAGCATATGAGCTCTACTACCTGGTTCCTGAGAGCCCACAGAGCCCCAGGGACAGCAAGGAGACATCAATGGGATACAACAGCTTTGAAGATGACGGGAGAGTGGGGCAGGAATTGTCCCTTTTTCATCAGGACCACATAATTCACAAGGTTAGTGCCCCATTTACAAACACTCGAACCCACAAGACTTGGCACTCAAGAGAACTCTAATCTTGGACCCTCAACCTGACTTGAATCACTGCTGCTCTCTCCAGTGTTTAAATAAATTATTAGAAAACCTCTGCCAAATGCATAAATCCCATCCTAATGCCCCCTGATGTCAGGGGAAGGTGCCTGGTAATGTTACTGGTCTTTGGATCAGGCCTCAGAAGAGCAGCTGCAAGATATTAACCAGCAGACTCAGAAATTCATCTTTGCTTTAACTTGGTCTAAACCTTTGTAAATAACTCACGATAGGTCAGGGGAAAAAGAAGCTAACAGCTCATATCTGGCTGTGTTCCCCTGTCCTATAAAATAAGCTTACGCTCTCAAGAAAGAGGAAAGCTTGCTAAACAAATTCACCCAGAGGGGTGGTAGTTTCCATCCCTCAAACCAAACCGTTCAAGAAGCGCAGAGATAGCTGCAATGTTTCTTCAACCTTTTTCCTCGGCTGATAACAATTCCCTCCTTGTTCTGTCTGGTGTTCCCACTGTGACTCTTTCCCACCACCTCCTGATTGCCAAGAAATCCCTCCTGCTGCTGCAAGAAGCATGACAGCTCCTAGGAACTATCTGCTGGTGGCACATGAAAGCAAGGTGGTACGGGGAGGAGGAGCAGGTATGTTTTCTCCTGGCATCATGGGGGAGGGGGGTGTACCAGGATTTAGGGGGTCCTTTCTGTTCTAGTTTGGGGTGTGGGTGAATCACTTCACCTTCCTCTAGCTCCAGTTGTGTCAACCAGCAGCTCAGAGTGCCACAATAACACAAACCATCAACGGAATACCTTTGTCTTCTGTTTTTGAAGGTGGTTCTGAAGCAGCAAGTGCTGTTGCCAGGCCCAGCTGAGAGATTGTTCAGTGCTGTCTGTGGCATGATTATCAACTGGCAAAACAACAGTTTAACAGGGAAATACAGAGCTGGAATGGCATGAAGATGGGCAGTGATAGCTGCTCCTCACGTGAAGATCTCCCACAGGCAGAAATATGGAAATATTTGCATCTTTTCCCTTATGCAAAGGACAGGATTCCCGTTTGGCACTGGCATATGCTGAGCAGCTGTGGAAGGTGGGGATGGAGCGTACCATGCTGTCACTGCTGGGGAACGCAGCCAAATGTATCCACACTTTTCATGTCTGCTGGCTCTGGACCAAATGGCTTTGCAGCAGGACTTCCAAATTACTACCTTGACCACCACATGTGCTGCTTCTAACGGTCTTCAGACCCATCTGTGTAAATGCTCACTCCTTTCTTCTACGGGGATAATTAATTTCTGCCCTAAACCTCCACTCTTCCAGTTCACGTTGCTCCGGCCTCTGTGAGGATCTTAACAAGGCTGAGCCATCTCAGGCCTCATGTTCATCAAAGGGTGTTAAACTCTGCTTGTGAATCCTCTCCCAACCTTGGGTGAGGGCAGCACTGGTGAGAGCAGCTCCACGTGACAGGCCTTTGCAGAGCCCAGCTGAGTTGCACTGCAGAGACGGAGAGCACCCCCAAGGGCTTGCTTAAACTTCTGCTGAAATGTGGTCTCTTCTGGAATGAAACACAAGTGCCCATTAAAACCACACACAAACGGACGTGTAAAGAGGTGAGTGAAAGAGTACAGGAGAACCTTCTCCAGGAGAAATTGCAGACAGAAGTGGTGGTGGCATGAGGGGAGCAGATCTCTGTTGACTTAGGTGTCGGAGCACACTAGATCATAACAGCAGTGTTAAAGCAGGTGCACTGCTGCTTTCCTATCAACAGGGATTACATTGATTAAACCATTTATTTGATACTGACTAATCGAGGAAGGCTCAGAGGAGCTGGGAAATGAAAGGGGTAATCAGATACTGCAGAGCTTGCCCGCTCGGAGCGAGACATCCAAAGCCAAAGCGGTGCAGGTGCATATTCCCAAACGCAGACTCTTGTCCTGAGCGATTTAAAACGCGGTTGGCAAATGACTCAGTTTTCCACGGGAGCTACCGCGTCTGCAAAAAAGAACTTCCCAGACTCCAGCTGCCATCTCGTGGTCGTATGAGACATCGTCCTATTTTTTCCTTCTCATCTACGACTCGAGGCTCAACCAGTACTTTTCCAGAGTTGGTAACATCAGAAAGTTCTGAGAAATGTTTTCCCCAGGAAAAACCTGGTTGGGAGCATCATATTCCCAAATTGAAGTGGTTTTGACCTGTTCACCATGCACCGGAGGGGATACTTTATTTTCCACCAAGTGACATTTGGAAAAGGTGGACTCAAAGGGACGGGGTGGGGGGGTGTTTAACATTACTTGTCGTCCTTGGAAGCTCCCGGGAACTTCAAACAGTGTTCAATAATGCATTTAGGTTTGAACTTTGCTGCCACCTTCCCTGGTTAATACCCTCTGGCCCAGCCACCTCAGGCAGGGAAGTTCAGAAGGCTGGAGGGTCTGCAAAGCCATGCTGCAGCCCCTCCAAGTTGGAGACGCTGTTTGTTGGCTCCTTCCCCTGAGGACTTGCTCCAGCCCTGCTCCATGCAGCAGATCTCAGAGCCACCTGCAGGCCCAGGAAAACCAGCGAAGCTTTGAACAAAATCAGAGCTCCATCTGCACAGAACAGTTTGAAGTACAGGGGGTCCCAGGGTAATGCCCTGGCTCCAGGGAAGATAGCTGGGGCTTGGTTGTTTTTTTCAAGCTTTTGTCCCTGTTCTCTTTTCCAGTCTCATTCCATCTAATTCCAAGACAGATGTTCATCAGGCTACTGCCTGCATAAAGGTGCCTTCTTAAAGCTGCTGTGGTCTAGCTATTAGCTGATGTGTCTAACCACCACGTCCTGCCCTGCCCTCTTGTCCTGCTGCACATCATGGTGACCAGTACCACCTGACACAAAGGTGGTAAAAATTCAATTTTTACCAAATTCCACACAAAAATTCCATTCAATCTTCTCATGCTTCATGACTTCTGTGTTGCCACCACTGTAAAGCCTTAGGTTCCTCAGACACTGTGTACACCAAATAAGTCCATGATAGTGGTCCACTGAGATGAGCTGTGTTTGGTACAATCTAAAAAATAGCTGATGGCCCACCAAGACACTTCTTACAGCTGTACTTCCTGGAGTCAACAGCAAAGGGAACACAAGTCTTGTGCATGGTCCATCACTCCTACAACAGTTCATGTATACATCTTCCCACCGTTCTCTCTTTGTTATCTGTGGTCTGTCAGCTACAGATCTGCACCAGTCTGGTGGCAAAGCTGGTGTCCAATGTCAGGTACCCGAGTACTCCTAGAGGCAGTAGGTTGCTCTAAATAAAGTCTTCTCCAGGGCAGCACTGTATAACATCTCAAGTTGATCCAGAGTCCCCAAACACGCTGAGTTTTCTACAGACAAATTAAACTCGAGTGGTAGGTTCTTCCCCAGCACTGACAAAACCTGAGGTCCAACAAGAAGCTTGGGTACCATCAGATTAAACTGCAAAATAATAATTTTTGAACTTAAAATCTACACATTAGCTCTATTAACTTTCTTCGGTGCAGAAGAAAGGAAGCCTGCTTGCAGAACTACTTTGTGCATGTCTGGAGAAGGTCTTGCCTTAGCTGACTACACTGATATAAGTGCAGCACATTAGTAACTCAAGAAATAAGCCAAATTGGGTGTTTGTGTCTCATCTTAGAGGTAAGGCCAATGGGGAAGTCCTTGTCCACCAGTACATGCTATACTTGATGTAGATCACAGCACCTACAGCTGCCAGGCAGTGTCCAACAAAAATCTGCCATTTTCAACCTTTGCTTCATTACATACAACTAAATAGTGTGCCTGGCCAGTCATGTAACACCTGCCCAAGTGCCACTTAATTCCTGGGACAAGCCTGATCTCTGATGCCAACGGCTAAGGGCTGGCACCAAATTTAAGTGCTAGACCTATATCACCTGGCAGGCAATCCAGGCCTACAAAATTTCCTCAAAAGAGCACTTCTGTTTTGAGTGGCTCAAAAGCAGAGCAGGGATCATGTGCCAGTAGGGCCCTTGGATCAGTCATTACTACAAAACGTTCACGATTGTGTTTTGGAAGGTCCTCATATCAGAAACAGACACTTTCCTTTTATACACTTTTCTTTTTTGGAGTAGATTTGGGATCAAACCTTCACATCAGATGATAATAACAAAATCCAGAAGTTTTCCCCTAAAAAACTGGCATCTGCAAACAGCAAAATGAATGGGACCTACAGGCTGAAGTAGGGCAGTAAATGTGTCAGAAGAGGTCACTTAAACTGACTAATGCCCCAGAGAGCTAGACTGTGTTACATGTCTTCACTATTAGGTCAAGTTTCATTGTCCAGCTCATGGGGGCTGGACTGAGTGAGATAATGGAAAAATTCAAGTAACATAGACCTGACTGTGAGGATCCAGACTGACTCCATGAGGAACCACCCAAAACCATCCATTGTCTGCTGCAGGAGCAGGGTCCCCCCAAGTGAGCACCCAGAGCAGACAGCCCCATGCTGAGCATCATGTGAGCATGGATGAATGCACCAGGACCCAGGTTGGTGCTGGAGAAAGATCTGTGCCAAAGCTCATAAACACCTCCATGCCAGAGGTTTAGTTGTATCCCCAACAAATGAGGTGCACCAAACATTTTGGGGTGATCCCTGATTATTCCTTCTTGCAGGTTCCATCAGCCAGCTTGCTGTTTGTGCAGGGCTGATGCAAGGTTCCTGTAACCTCCTTTGCATCTCACACTGGTTCCTGCTTACCTCAACCTGCTTCCAGATCAGATGAAAGCAAGTTACATGTACTTTGCTCAACTCAGAGAGAAGAATCACTAGTAAGAAAGGATGTCTGCTACCAGGTAAGCTAGGTTTGTAGCAGCATTGTCCTGCAGGAATGATAAAAAAAAAACTCTTGTGACAACACCAGTGAACTTGGCCTCAGGAAAATACCTAAAGGGATGAGCATCTAAATGAAAAATGTCAGCAAAAAGGTTTGGCAAGGCAGTTCTGCCCTTTGGTTCTTTTGTTCTGCCATTGGTCTTGGCCATGAGATCTCATCCCCTCCTGGTGTTTCCTAGCCACTATCACAAGTCCAACATTACCTGAGCTACCCTCTGGTGAGCTGTGAGGACCTTAAGACGTGGGTGCACATCTTGTAATCTCAGAGGCAAAAGAGGGAAAATCTGCCTTTTTCCATTCCTTTATCTGGAGTTGGTGTAAAGGTTTAATCAAGTTCGGGCCTCTTGTGGTGCTTACAGAGTCAATGCCAAGTCTAGCACAGGCTGGCTAAGGAGTTGCTGAGCACTTCTGCATGTTTCCCAGCAGAGTTGTGCAATGGATCTGGTATTTTTCAGCAACAACAGTGGGGAACCTCTTCCTTTTTCAGGGCAAAATAGGCTTTACTAACAGATTAGCCAAGATTTTATTGTAAAACCGTAGAAGAATGAGCCATGTGATCAGGGTGAAATTCCAGTGGGTAAATGCTCAGGCTGCAGCCTCCCCACTCTGCTTTACAAGCTTTCATAGAATCAAGGAATCCTCATGGAATGGTTTGGGTTGGAAGGGACCTTCAAGATCATCCAGTTCCAACCCCCCTGCCATGGGCAGGGACACCTCCCACCAGACCAGGTTGCTCCAAGCCCCATCCAACCTGCCCTTGAACACTTCCAGGGATGGGGCAGCCACAGCTTCTCTGGGCAACCTGGGCCAGGGTCTCACCACCCTCACAGCACAGAATTTCCTCCTGACGTCTCATCTAAATCTCCCTTCTTCCAGTTTTAATCCATTCCCCCTTGTCCTCTCACTACAAGCCCTTGACCATGGGCCTCCTACACCAGGATCCTGCTCTCAGTCATGCTGGCAAGCAGCAAGGCTGGGGCCACAATCAGTTTACTACACCAGGTTCTGGTGTGCAAACCCCATCCTTTCCAAAGGGTTTTTGCAGCAAGCTTCATCTTGCCAGGTGTCACACACTCCCAGTTCCCATGAATTTCAGAGGAAGCACTTGGCAGCATGCAGGACTTGGCTCCTACCACAGGGAGGAATGCATCAGCATCTGTGGCACTTGGATTAGCAGGCTCTGTGCTGCCAAGCAGAGCCAAAGTCGGCTCCTCACATCTTTGATTAGATCAGCCCCAATCCGATTAACATTGCCCAATAAGAAAATTTCAATCTACGGTCATTGACCTTCCAGAAATTCTGTAGGATACAATTTTTGCACTGAGAGTGAGCTTTATGGTGGGTGCAGAGCAAGGATTCGGGTGCTGTTCCAGTTCCTCAGGACTACTGTGTATTTCTGATTATGATCCACTGCAGAGGTAGTCCTTAGGACGTTAATTATCTTAAGAAGATAACATAGAATCAGAGAATATCATAGAATGGTTTGAGTTGGAAGAGACCTTAAAAATGATGTAGATCCAACCTCCTGCCATGGGCAGAGACATCTCCCACTAGACCAGGTTGCTCCAAGCCCCATCCAACCTGCCCTTGAACACTTCCAGGGATGGGGCAGCCACAGCTTCTCTGGGCAACCTGGGCCAGGGTCTCACCACCCTCACAGCAAAGAATTTCCTCCTAATGTCTGACCTAAATCTCCCCTCTTCCAGTTTTAACCCATTACCCCATGTCCTCTCACCACAAGCCCTTGTCAGAAGTCCCTCCCCAGCTTTTCTGTAGGCCCCATCTTACAAAAAGAGGGGTTCTTATATATTTCTTTCCTTTCATTGAAACAGTCAGATTCCTGTAGAGACCAAAAGTACATCTGAAAAGCACAGATTCTGGGTATGTGGATCAGGTAAGTACTGATTTCTTGTAATTGGACCTATTAATAAAATGTCTGTATGGGTTTCTAAAGGCACTCACTGTATTATTTCGTGGTGGTGTGTCACAGGAGCTACATGACATGAACAAAAATCAGCATTTCACCAACAGTGATGAAGGGCTGTCTTTCCATGAGTGGTTCTCTCAACTGGTGGGCAAATTTGGAAATGAAAATGTGGAGATGGGATGGGAAAAATGCAGTGTCTCATCATCACAGGGTAAGTTTGAAAGGACTGCTTCTCATGGTGCTGGTAAGGAGCCACAGGGGATGGGAAATTTAAACCTCTGATCCCTCCATCACGTCTTTTTGGACAATGTTGGATGCACAGTTGCTGCAGATGGGTTCCAAATGCTTGGGATGGTCTTCCTGCAAAAAAAACCTAGCAAACTCCAGAAAAAAAAAATACTGCTAAGCCAGTTATTTAAACATTTGGCAGCTTTTTATCACTCAGTATTTATCTAACAGAGAAATGTAGCCAGCTTAGCTGTACTTCCACATGTCTGAACTTGCCTTCTGCAGAGCATGGACACAGTTGTGCCTTCCCTGAGCTGGGTGAAAAGTCTGTGCATTCATCTTGTCTCTTCCCAGAATTAATCTTCTTGTCCTGCCAAGAGAGGAGAAGGATGGGCCAGCAGTGGGGCCATGAGCCTTTTCCTCCTGCCCTTTCTTGTGGTGCTGTTTTCATCAGGAAGATTTTTCCCCACTCCTTTTTTTTTGGAGGGGCCCTAAAGACAGATGTGAGAGAGGCAACAGCTGTTATTTGTGCAAGGTTCACACTGCCAAGAGTCTTGGAAAGCAGCTCGATACCTTTGGAGCTGGATTCATGTCCAGACTCTGCAAGAGCCAGGTGTACCCTCCCACAAACCACTCGACCATTCAATGCCTCACTTGACTCTCTGCCAACAGGTTAAAACACTTCCTTTTTCTTGATTTTTTTGTTTCCCCTTAGAACTTGCACATTTTTGGGGCAGACATGGTTGCACCTCTCCATTTGAAAAGCCATGGTAGTCAGGTGAAGTCCCAGGTGACTGGAAAAAGGGATACATTGCACCCGTTTTCAAAAAGGGTAGAAAGGAAGACACTGGGAACCTACCAACCTGTCAGCCTCACCTCTGCATCTGGGAAGATCATGGAATAGAACCTTCTAGAAGCTCTACTATGGCACATGAGGGTCAGGGAGGTGATTCAAGACAGTCAGCATGGTTTCACCAAGGGCAAGTCCTGCTTGACCAACCTGGTGGCCTTCTATGAAGGAGTGACCACATCAGTGGACAAGGGAAGAGCAACAGATGTCATCTAGCTGGACTTCCATATGGCCTTTGACATGGTCCCCCACAACATCCTTCTCTCTAAGTGGGGGAGATATGAATTTGACAAATGGACTGAAATTGGTTGGATGGTCACATCCCAAGGGCAGTGGTCAATGTCTCAATGTCCAGGTGAAGACTGGTGGTAAGTGATGTTCCTCAAGGGTCCATATAGGGACCAGTACTGTTTATATTCAGATAAATATATTCAGCAATGACACAGTGGAAGTGAGTGCACCCTCAGCAGATTTGCAGATGACACTAAGATGAGTGGTGTGGTTGACACACCTGAGGGACAGGATGCCATCCAGAGGGACCTGGACAAGCTCAAGAAATGGGCCCATGTGAACTTCATGAAGTTCAACAAGGCCAAGTGCAAGGTCCTTCACCTGGGTCAGGGCAATTCCCAGATCAATACAGGCTGGGGCTGAAGGGATTGAGAGCAGCCCTGCAGAAAAGGACTTGGGGGTATGGGTAGATGAAAAGCTGGACATGAGCCAGCAGCATGTGCTGGAGCCCAGAAACCAACCGTGTCCTGGGCTGCATCCCCAGCAGCGTGACCAGCAGGGCCAGGGAGGGGATTGTCCCCCTCTGCTCTGCCCTGGTGAGACCCTCCTGCAGGGCTGGGTCTGGTTCTGGGGTCCCCAACACAGGAAAGACATGGAGCTGTTGGAGCATGTCCAGAGGAGGCCACAGAGATGACCCAAGGGCTGGAGCAGCTCTGCTCTGGAGACAGGCTGAGAGAGTTGGGGGTGTTCAGCCTGGAGAAGAGAAGGCTCCAGAGAGACCTTAGAGCAGCCTTTCAATATTTAAAGGGGCCGATAAGAAAGATGGGGACAGACTTTTTAGCAGGGCATGTTGTGATAGGGCAAGGGGTGATGGTTTTAAACTGAAAGAGGCAAGATCCAGACTAGATATAAGGAAGAAATTTTTTACAATGAGGGTGGTAAAACACTGGCCAGGGGAGCCCTCCCTCCTCTCATGCTTATTCCGCCTGGCAGGAGCAGAGGTAGTAAGAGGGTTGGGTGCTCAGTGTGGGGCAACCCTTTCTCCACCAGTTTCGTGCCTCCAGGGCATTGGATGTGGGGTGGCTGCAAAGGACCTGATCTGACTTCTGCAGCACGGCTGGAGGAAAATCCATGGCAAGGTCAGGGTGAAGGAGGGAGAAAAGACCCCACGTCTTAGGCTGCTAGAGGTGCTTTCTGCAGCAACAGTTGAGTAAAATAAATAAACCAAGGTTTGGTTCTGAAACACATGGAAGATCCTGGAAAGGCTCCTGCTGCCTTGACTGACTCAAACCCTTAGAGAAGCTCACTTATGAATTCACATCAAGTCAAAGAATCCTTCCACTTGAGCATTATCAACTGATTTCTAACAAGCACCAACATTCAGAGGTGAAAACACGGAGCTTCTCTGGGCTGCTCTGAACAAAGCATTTTCAAGTTGACCTGATGAAATGAACCCACCAAGGGAGAGAGCATCTTGTCAGAAGAAGAGGGCACCACAAAAATGTGAGCAGCAGCCTATGCCAGTGGGAGCTGAGCTCTGTGCTGGGATTGTTTTATTCATGCTAAGCACAGACACAGAGATTGGTATTGTTCACCAGCATGTCCATGGTCCAAAGCATCCACAAGCCACATAAGGAGAAAAAGCTGGATGCAGAAGAAAGGGAGGCAGCGTGGCCCTAAAAGCAAGTCACAAGGCAGAGGGTTGTTTTTACTAAGCTTAGTGTTGCTGTTAATTTGGATGGAATAAATGAGCTTGAGCAGACCACAAAAATGAGGGAAAACTACTTGGAGAAGGCCTTTTGCATCAGTAATTGCCATGAAGTGACCAACAAGGGAGGAGGGGATACCACATGTCTGTGGTACTTGTGTCTGCTTGTGCAGCTGTACCCAAAGCCGTGGCCATGAACCACTGCTGGGACAACATGGCAAAGGTGCTGAGACCCAAGGCATGGATGTTCAATCCTTTTTTTTCCCCACAAGGGAAAAAAAATGACCTAATGTTTTGATCCAGATGAAGTGACCATGTAAGACTTAATCAGCTCCTACAAAAATCTGATTGTCAAGGGTAGCCCATGTTGCAGGCATTTAGTCTGCCATCTAATCCATAGGGGAGATTGATGTTCTTGCTTCTGGTTTTGGTCCCACAAAGGGACAGAGGCTCTGCCAAAAAAAGCCAAGACCCCTGGCTTTCCACAGGCAGTCCAAGCAATAGGTTCTTTCTTTCTTTTTAGAAAAAGTTATGATGACTGCAAGGTAAAGTAGAGAGAAAAGATTAATAAAAATAGAAATCACTGCTTGATTTCAACTGTCATTTGTGATTTGGCTTCTGGAGAAACACTTTCCCCAGCTTAGCAGCAGCTCTGAAACCTGACATAATTTTGCTAGCTTTGGCCTCTTTCCTTGAATATTGCTTTTCCAGCATCAGAAACAGTTACAACAGTTTCAACAGTTGCAAAATGTGGATTCTTGGCTGGCTCTGCTAGGAAAAGAAAGAAGGAAAGCAGATGCAATTGATGGAGAAGTAAAAAATCCTCACAAGAATAGTAGCAAGAGTGGAAGTTGTGCCTCTCATTTTGAGCAGTGTTCAGGGCCTAGTAAAAGGCAGCAGAAAGGACCATCACTTTTGCTGGGCTACACTTGCTGGGGTCTGTCTCAGATACAAGGCAATGAAAGGTCCAATGCTGGCACCTTGACACTTGCTAGGGGCCTGAGACTTCATGAATGTGGAAGCCAGGCTGATAGTCTACACACTGCCATCCAGACACCTACCCCCAGAAAAGTTATCTCCAATGCACAAAAAAACCCCTCTCTGGAGGTGTTCAAGATGAGGCTTGTGCAGCCTGGTCTGGTGGGAGGTGTCCCTGCTCATAGCAGGGAGGCTGGAACCTGATGATCTTTAAGGTCCCTTCCAACCTTCACCATTCTATGATTCTATGAACAAACAGACCTTCTGCTTGGAGTTCTATCCACCCAGAGAGGACTAACTGCAGCCTATCCACTTTGGCTGATTGTACTTTACCACCCCAATCATGACCTACAATGCTGGCCACCCACTCAGCAGAGGAGGGGTGAGAACACAGAACATGATTCTACTCCCCTCCCATCAGGAAGGGACTTGAAATCACTGTAAAAAGAGGAGGCACAGGACATTACTGTCTGAATACAGATGTTCACATTATTAAACTTGTCCCTACCTGTGCTGCTCAGCAGGCCAACTGCAGGGCTGGCACCAGCTTTGGATATGAGACTCTGTTCCAAGAATCTCCCCTATGAAGTACAAATCCCATATAATATCCCAGTGATAAAGCCCCATAGGAAAAACAAGCCTTCAGATTAGGGCATGAAATCAGGTGCAGTGAGAGTGACACAAAACATTTGCTAATCCCTCACCCACCTAAAATGCCATACCAGTACTGAGCCAGTTGGAGAGGGCAGGCACTTGTTTTCCAGCGCAAGTAGCTGTTTGGGTAACAGGGCAAGGATCATTAAAGATGTTTTGCAGATCCACCCATTGCAGCTTGCTTTCCAAACATGGTGGAGAAGACTGTAAGCTTCTAACTCACATAGTTCACCTGGGGTGAGAGAGTTACAGTGACCTGGGACTTAAATAGCCAAGAAGCCTTTTCCTGGGAAGGCTTTGGACAGCCAGAAAGGGCTATGATTCCACTTATTGAAGAAAGGAACATATTCTGAAAGGTTTCAGTTACTGCATTTATGCCAGCCCAGGGACAGATCCACAGGTCAGGAGCAGGAGGAGCCAGTCCCCAGAGCAGCTGCAGTGTTTCTACCCATGCCTCCCAGGCAGGAGGTGCTGGAAATGCTCTTATATGTCACCATGCATTAGATAAATGGGAAATTTGGGGATTGTAGGTCAATGTAAAAGAATGCAAACCATTGGGAAGCAAAAAGTACATTTCACACTTGGATGGTCATCTGCCTCTGCAAAGAAACAGGGAGGAAATTTATCCATGTGGCCTTTTCAATAATCTGAGTCCTTGGAAGATTTCCACCACAGTAAGTTTTCCTACCATGGTCAGATTTTCTACCACAGGAAGGTTTTCCACATCAGATGCCTGTTCTTTCTTTTTTTGATCCCTCTGCACCATATGGCTACAGACTGTCTCATTTCTGCCCATAAAACAGCAACAATCTTGGATACTGTGAAAGCTAAATAAGTTTAACTGGAAAGAGCTCTCTCTCCAAACTCCTCTCCTGACTTTCCTTGCCAGGCCCTTTGCTACTTGCTGTAACAGTGCTTCCACCAGGAAGAGAAAGGAGATCTGCCTGCAGCACTGGCCTGGGCTGTAGGAACACTTGGCCTTCAGTCCCTCTCAAAACCACAGTTCAACCCATCTGCCAGACGTGACATAAAAGAGGAGACCTTTTAACAGTACATCAGAGGAGAAGTGAATGCACCTGGCAAGGGAGGCCAAACAAAGTAGCTGGAACAGTCAGCAAAGAGCAAAACCAAAGTGTCCTGAGGCCCAGAGGAGCTGGAGGCTTTTGATGAAAGCACTTCCATGAAATGAATAAAACATGGTGTATTTATAGCTGGAATCTGGTCCTAGCTGTCACCTGACCCACAGACAGCTCCAGCCAGATGCCAGGGCAGTGGCTTTGGCTGCACGCTGCCACAGCAGCTTTCCACAACCCTCCTGCACATTTGCACACGTGCTACAACCACAGGCAGTGAGGATCCCATCTTACCTTCTAAAACACAAGTCATAAGGACATTCCCTAGAGGCAATCTGACTGCGTCAGATGATCCAAGGTCACTCACCCACTACCCAGGTGTCATCTTACCAGGAGGTAACATTTGCATTCTGCAGATATGTGCAGGCTTAGAGGTCTTCTCAATCAGACCCTATTTCAGTAAGACATTTAAGACAGTGCCTGACTTTACATGAGTTTTTCCATTACTGCTCTCATGCTTAAAGTTAATGTGTCCCTTAGTACTTCCATCAAGGATGCAGTGACATGTGCTGCTCTTCTGCTTTCCCAGAACAGCACGTACAGCAAGGACTAGGTAAGATATTTTCTATGTCTTATGATTCATCATGTGTAACAGTTAGCTCAAGTCAAAGCCAGGGACACATCCAGTGCCTCGTGATCAGTTGGCAATAATAAACACTTGGGAGAGGAAAGGGTGAACCACAGAGAGTGGGTGCATTTTTAACCCTGCTGAAATGAATGGCAAAACTCACTCTGGTCTCAGTGAAGCCAGGATTTCACACATGATCACACTGCCAGCGAGCCCAAAGTCACTTTTAGTGCCAAGTGTTCCCAAGGTCCTGCGACTCCAGCAATGCTTTGGGCTGTTATGAGACAAAACATTTGTGTGTAACCCTCCAGACCTCGTGACTCTGCTACTGAGGGCTTTAAAGTTTCTTCAGTCCTCATCTGACCCTGCTCCCCAGATTCTTAGCTGTGAACTCTACCACAGCCCTCCAAATCCCTCCTTACCCCAGCCCTGTGCACGCCAACCCTCTCCCAAGTGAATGAAGGAGTATGTTTTGTTTGTTCCCTTATAATCCCCTATGCACAGGAGTTTCTGACAACTTGTTCTTGCTTTTTCAGCCACTCACCAGACAAGGGGGGGTGTGCAGGATAAAGGTTTTTTTTCTTTTCCTTGTGGTGCTTCCAGCTTGTGCTGTGCATATTGTACCTTCCCAGATGGCCAGTCACAAAGTGTCCAGGAGAGACAGTGGCCTCCTAGTCTTTATTTCAGCGTCTACAGAAAGGACCCAGGTTTCCATTTTCCCAAAGGTCTGCGATGCTTTCCTCTGGAAGGTCCTTATGCTTCATCTCTTGGCTTGGTGGTTGGCACAGTATGAACACAGAGCCCTTGTTTTCAACCTTGATCTGGTCAAGTCCACAGTCAACACTTAGCAGAATGTTACACAACAGGCCCCTCCCTGCCCCTGTCCCTGCTAAAAAAAATAGTTATCTGTGTCAACTTTATTGTTCTGCAAGTCTCACCCACACGGAGGTGAATCCTTAATGCTTTGCCAGATCAGAGGCTGAAAGGGTAAATATTTCTGCCAGGGGTCATTATTTTGCTTTCTTCCTTTGTTCATCCTGGAACAATGGGAAAAGAAAAAAATAAAGGGGAGAAAAAGCCCGTACAATGTAACAATGCTGCATGGAGAGAGGCAGTATCTGATATCACAGAAATTTTCCTTGCCCCCTAATTTTTGTCTTCTAGATCTGGGGGCATATTCAGCTGCTGCTTGCAGCAGGGGCAAAGGAAGGTGGAGCTGTGGCTTTGGAAGAACATTTCAGATCTAGTGAAAGGCACTTTTGACCTTGGCATACGTAAGAGCTGGGCCAAAAGTGTTGGTGTTCAAGGAAAAAGAAAACATAAAAAAACAGAGAAGCCTTCTGTGTCCAGTAGGGTAAAACACTGATATTTAACCCAGTTGACCAACTTCCCTTCTAAAAGAGCCAGAGAGTTAATGTCCCCAGTGCAGAAAATGCCATGCTGTAAGCAAAGATTTTTTGGAACGCTGCTTAACTCGATGAACAATATTTCAGTGGAGTCCAATTACTAATACTCTCAGTGTATCCAAATATATTTGGATAGCTGTGAAAAAAGCAGAAGTGTTTGATAAATATTTCCTGCCTGTATTTGGGACAAAGTTGAATGCCATTTCCACATTATATAATGATGATGAAAAGCTTTCTATCCAAGCAACTGGGAAAAAAAAACACAACAAAGCAAAACATCAAACAGCACAACATTTTAAAAGCAGGAGGTCTAGAGGACTTGGATGTTGGCATTTGAAGAGCTGGTTCTTCAAATGACTCTTCTTATGTAAGGTGGGACTGTGAGAGTTTAGAAATGCTCCAGAAAACCATGTCTAAGCAGAAGAAACAGTCTTGTGTCAATATTTACAAAGTGTGACTGAGGTAAACCCACGTCATTTCAGGCTGGTTAGTCCAACATCACTCCTGGCCTAGGTATAATGAGGTGGCTTGTAGCACATAATAGGGAGGTGGAGAGTGGGGATGTGATGAAACAGAAATCAGCAGTTTTCCTGGGAAATGGTTCCAGTCAAAGAACAAATTTCATCTTGTTCTTTAACGAAATCACAGGAACAGTTGAGAGCAGTAACTGCGTCGACTCAGTGAAGCACAGTAACCAAATTTGAGGAAACAAATATATACAAAATCAATATGAGTGCATAATAAAGGGTTTAAAAATAGCTAATGGAAAGATCTTAAAATGGCTTTGTTATAAAGGATTCCTCAATGAATAAAGGCTGCTTCTAATGGGCTCCTGCAAGCGGTTACACTTGTGTTGTTCATTGTATTTTGTTTAGGATCTGCAAGAAAATACAGGATGATTGTATCATCTGTGAGAGAGAGTTTGAAAACTGACCATGCTATTTAAAATTGCTCTAATGGGAGTAGCCTGTCTTGTAACCAAAGACTGCTGGGATGAAGATAATTAGGAGAATGTGGTCAAATGATCTTAGTCAAAGGAAGTCTTAGGACAGGAGAGTGCAAAGTCCTACACTTCAGAACAAATAACCAGCACAGTGCAGCATCATACAGACATAATCCCAAAACAGAAGTGCCTCTTGGACAGTCTTTATCCTGGAAATCAGTGGAGTGTACTGTGGAAAACCGTACTTCAGGGGCATTAATGATAGACTTGATGATCTTAAAGGTCTCTTCCATCCAAAACAGTTCTCTGATTCCATTTGTAGTGAGGTAACTCCAGCACAATGCTGTGGCTACTGGAGCTAACAGCAGCCTTGGGCAAATGAACAGGAAAAACAGGAGGCATTGCTGGGCTTCATTTTTGGTGAACTTGCTGCAGAAAGTCATAGAATCAAAGAATGGGTTGGGTTGGAAGGGACCTTCAAGATCATCTAGTTCCAACCCCCCTGCATAGGCAGGGACACCTCCCACTAGGCCAGGTTGCTCCAAGCCCCATCCAACCTGCCCTTCAACACTTCCAGGGATGGGGCAGCCACAGCTTCTCTGGGCAACCTGGGCCAGGGTCTCACCACCCTCACACCAAAGAATTTCTTCCTAATGTCTAAATTCAAGTCCAGTTCTAGTCTGCACATCTTTTAAACTGATGTTAAAACTATCAGAGATTATTTTCAGTGCATTCTACTTTCAACTACACATGTACTCCCTGCCTTCATGGTACCTCTTTTTCTCCTGGATAAAAGGAGGACATTGGAAGGTCCTAATGGTGCCTTCCTACCTATTTTCCAGGAAATTCCCAACTGTATTAACTCTGCAGGAAGGAAACACATATACATATGTGGCTGTGGTGGTCTTCTGTGAGGGTGTCATGATACAGGGTTCACAGTCTCCACTGCATGGAAATGCACAGTGCTACATAAAGGACATTCCAAAATAAACACAACTTTGCTTTTAAACTTCCATGTAGACACTGACATTCTTCCACGTTTATTCCACTGTAAGGAAACTTCCCTCCTTCTATGGTAAATGATGTTTATTTATTGGTTTGGACTTATTTTTCATTTCAAGTACCTCTACATGATGGAACTTTAGTCATGTGTCATGCCAGAAACTTTGAAGCTGCTCCACACCCATGAGCTCAGAGCTGCTAACAGTAAAAAAGGGGAAAATACTCCTCTTTTTGAGCTCAAATGAGAGAGGTTTGGGCTCTTGACTTCATTCTTACCAGCCCACCCCCAGCAAGGACCTTCCTCACAAAATGAAAGCCACTGGGACCATTTCAGGAGGGCCTCCAGGCTCTGGAGTTCCCTTCACTTTGCCTTTAATAAACCAGTTTTCAGGTTGTGTGTCTCTGTAGGTCTCCAAGCTGGCTGTAAAGAAGATCAGTCATGTTGCATCTCTCCATGCTGTGCTTCAGCTCAATGATGATGAACCACTACTTCTCAGTCTTTCTGCCTTCTGTCTCCAGAGAGACTGTGCACAAGAATGTAGTCTCTGCATATGGAGAGTCAAGATATACCCCCAGCAACACACATCAAGAAACAAATCAAATCATCTGAAAGAACAGATAAAGAAGGTAAATGAACATTAAAAGTGCCCCGTGTTCATTTGGACAATCTTTCTGTGATCTCAGGCAAGTAGCAGGAGGAGGGAGAATTTGAGTAGATGACATGAAGAAGTGTTGAATAAGAGAAGATGGTGAAATCCTCCTGAATTTGATAGAGTTGAGGATAAAAAGTGAGATTCCTACAATCCCTGTCTTCGAAGCAATCAGCAAGTTAAGTAACATTCCCTTTTTCTTCCCCACTGTGGAGAAAAATCTGGGACAGGCTTCATGGAGCGATTACCTTGTGGAGTTCATTAGAAATGCAGAAGATAAGTCAAACAAACAGATCACGTTCCTGTTGCTGGAGCAATGTGGTCAAACACCCTAGTGCAGCCTCCTCCCCTGACCTCTTGCTGGTCCCTTGTTTATCCCCCATTTCCTCTTTCTCCATTTGAAAAGGTAGAACAAGAGTCCACAAAGCTCCTGCGGTGGAGGCTGCTGAAAGCTAATGGAGTTTTGGAGCTTTTAGGACTGAAAAGTGTTGCTGATGCATTCGAGGATCCGTGCACAGTCATTCAGAATGGTTTGAATGACTCGGGGAAACAAAACACCAGCAGTGAACATTTTTAAAAGCTTCACCTACCCTTCCAGTCTGAACTCAGTCTGGCCTCTCTCTGTGGTTTAACGCAGTCCATTAACAGGATTCCCTGGTTGCAAGTGGATGTAGGAGGTGGGGCACAGACCTATTTTTGGACATACAAGGCCAGGCAACACACAGAAGTCCCCTTGTTGCTGGAGACTGTAGGATGCAGACAAGCAGAATGTGTAGGAGAGGGGGGAATCAGGGAACACACCACTCACTGTACCCTGAGTTTTCCCCACAGTTGATGTATGGGGCTGTGAGAGGGGGTTTGCTGAAAATCAAGAAGGAAAATGACACACAGAGACATTTAGGAGTGGGGCACATGAATGTATATGACATGCAACCAACCACTTTCCTGCCTACATTCTGACTGTGCACACACTCACTCGCTGCTGCTTTTAGGTGGGGTAAAACCTGGCCATCCACTGCAGGCCAGCACAGGTAGTCGGGATTTTTGGGTAATTCACGTAGAACCCTGGAACCATTTTTTGTTGGGAAAGACCTTTAAGGTCATAGAATCATAGAATGTGAAGGGTTGGAAGGGACCTCTAAAGGTCATCTAGTCCAGCCCCCCCTGCAGTGCACAGGGACTTTTGTTTTACTAGATCAGGTTGCCTAGAGCCTCATCAAGCCTGACCTGGAATGTTTCTGGGGATGGGGCCTCTACCACATCTCTGGGCAACCAGTTCAAGATCATCAAGTCCAACCATTTAATGTCACTGGTCTCTTAAAATGAAAAAAAAAAAAAAAGGCTTAACATGCTTACTTCAGGATTGCAAAGAAAGATGTGAACTCATGAATATCATTATATCATTCCTCAGCAATTTTAATCCAGTGCAAACAGAATTATAGAGTGTCCTGCATCACTGCCCCAGGTGACATCCAGGTGACATGCAGAGGTGACATCCTGTTGTCCTCCCTTCCCCTCTTTGTACCTTATGAAAAAGCCTCTGTGTGAGTGTGAAGGTTGAACTGGGGGCACAATCTCCACACAGCCACATCCCCCTGTCAGGCTGCAGGGTGTACAGGGCTACAGGCTGCAGACCAGCACCCCGACCCTGGCTGTGATGTGTACCTGAGTAAGGCAGCAGGGATATTGCACACACAGATGTGACAAACGTGGAGGTGTCAGCTCTCTTGTTCTTCAAGGTGTAACTGAGATGGGAGTATCACTTCCATACCCTCTCATGGCCTCCTTCCTCCTGGGCATGTTGCAAAACACGAGCTTACTGGGGTGTGTTTCTGGGAGTCTCTCTCTTTCCCACACACACAACAACCCTCAGCCCATGAGAAAGGATGGAGGGGAGAACTGGCACCACAGAGATTATCCATCACTGTCCCTCACTCGGTGTGTGTTGGGATGGGGAGTTGTCTCACATAGGTGTAACACCCAGAACTTCCCTCACTGATTTTCCTGCTACAGGCTGCCAGGTGTTTTATCACACAGATACGCATCTCAACACCCCCCCGTGTTGATTATGAGGTGTGTATTGGGGATGGAGGCGGCTGTTTCTCTCTCACATAAACAAACAAGTTCAGGTGAACCCCAGCACCTCCAATTTTGGGGGCCATAGCTAGTATTTGGAGGAGTAAGGTCTCTCTCGCACAAGGGTGACCCCAGGTTGTTGCCCCCCTCTTAGTTTGCAGAGTGTGTGTTTGGGGTCTGCCTGTTCCCACATGCACCCCACACGACCAAGAAATGCTTGGCTGAAGGGAAAAGGGGTGTCACACCAACAAGCAGAGATCACACCTGACCACCTCTCCCTGCCAGGCTGTCGGGGTGTTTAGCTGAGGCGGGGGGCATCTCACATACAGTGTCACCCTGTGCATGTTTGTTAATCATTAGCCCATGTGTTTCCTTGGGGTGCAGGGTAGGTTTTCACACACACAGGAGGGATCCCTGTTGCACTCTGGTAGTGTCTGGGTGTGAAACCCACAGCGCACATGGAAGTGAACATGTTACCCCTCTCTTAGGTGTTGGGGGGAGTGAACACTGTGCACACCTCCCCTGATTCCTGTCACACTGCAGAGTGTTGGCTGGGGTTGTCCCACTCGCATACCTGTGTACCCCACTTCCCCTGTTAAGTTACCACGTGTGTGTTGGGCCTGACACCCGCACTCACACGCCAAACCCTGGTGACCCCCCCAGCAGGCTGTAGGGAGCAACACACACAGAAACGGATACCAACACTCCCATTGGGTGGCAAGATGAGTGCTGGGGGTGTCAGGTACCCCCCACAAGGCAACAGAATGAGTGCTGGGGGTGTCTCACATACAGACACCAGTCGCCTGCAGGGCTGCAGGATGTGTGTTTTCTCACACACATGTATACACAAGGATTCAAGATGTGCTTCAAGAGCGTCTGTCACCAACATGCAGCTGCAGTTTGTCTCCTGGGGGTGTTGGACACACTCAGAGGGTTGTTTTAGGAGTGCCTGCCATAAGCACACCAAGCCGCAGCTTGCATTTTGGGGGTGCCCATCATCCAAGTGCTGGCTGCAGGGTGTGTGTCAGGGTGTCTCTCCCACCCGCAAGGCTGCCGCTTGTGCTTTAGGGTGTCTCACACGCTGGACCTCAGGTTGTGCTTTTAGGGGTCGTGTCTGCATGTGCCTCACCCTCACGGACACACGGGGCTGCAGGCTGTGTTTGAGTGCCTCGCACAAGATGGGGTATAGACTGTATTTGAGGGTGTCCCACATGCAGAGCTGTTGGTTATATCTGAGGGTCCCTCACACACAGACTGGGCTGCGGGCTGTGTCTGAGGGTCCCTCACACACGGACTGGGCTGCGGGCTGTGTCTGAGGGTCCCTCACACACGGACTGGGCTGCGGGCTGTGTCTGAGGGTCCCTCACACACGGACTGGGCTGCGGGCTGTGTCTGAGGGTCCCTCACACACGGACTGGGCTGCGGGCTGTGTCTGAGGGTCCCTCACACACGGACTGGGCTGCGGGCTGTGTCTGAGGGTCCCTCACACACGGACTGGGCTGCGGGCTGTGTCTGAGGGTCCCTCACACACGGACTGGGCTGCGGGCTGTGTCTGAGGGTCCCTCACACACGGACTGGGCTGCGGGCTGTGTCTGAGGGTCCCTCACACACGGACTGAGCTGCGGGCTGTGTCTGAGGGTCTCACACTAGATGGGTCTGCATGCTGCCACCCACGTCCCCCTCTCACACAGCCGCCCCTCAGCCCCCGCGCAGCCCGCCGCTCGCCTCCCCGCCGCCCCTCCCGCCGCCGCGGGCCCACGAGCCCCAGGCCACGTGCCACCGCCGCCCCGCCCCTGGCCGCGTCGTCGCCCGCGTGACGATGCGGCACCGCCCCCGCCCGGACGGAGCCGGCGGCGGCTGCGGCAGCCGCGGGCCGGGCGGGCGCGGGGCGGTGCGGGGGCGGTGAGGTGAGGCGAGGCGAGGCGGGGTAAGGCGGCACCGCCGGGCCGGGCGCTCTGCGGCATGGATTACCCCGAGCCCGGCTCGCCGCAGGGCGCTTGGGACCTGCCGGGTGAAACCAGCGGCTACGGCGGCGGCTACTACGAGCTGCCGGCCCACGGGGAAGAGGAAGCAGCAGCGGCGGAGGGGGACTCGGCGAGTCGCGGCGTGCAGCATCCTCTGGCCCGCCCGCCCCGCCGCCCCCAGCAGCGCTCCTCGGCGCTGCTCCGCTCCGCGCTCTCCACCTCCTCCTCCGAGGGGGAGCCGGAGGCCGCCCTGCCGCGGGAGCCCAGCCTGAGCCTGAGTGACGAGGCCGGCGGCGGCGGCGATTTCGATTCGGCCGAATCCGGCGCTTCGCTGCGTTACTCTACGGGCACGGGCGGCGAAGGCAGCGAGGGCGAGGGAGCGGGGCTGGCGAGCAGCGAGAGCGGCGGCAGTGGCTTCTCCCTGGCGGCGGCTGCCCTGCCCGAGAGGAGGCGGCCGGGTGGCGGCCGGCCCCGCTATGAGGTGGTGCGGGAGCTGGGCGCCGAGGAGGTGCGCTGGTTCTACCGGGAGGACCGGAAAACCTGGAAGCCCTTCATCGGTTACGACTCGCTACGGATCGAGCTGGCCTATCGCGCCTTGGGAGCTGGCGGCCCGGGCGAGCCCCAGAAGGGCGAGGTGGCGGCGGTGGAGCCGGTGTGCGTGCGGAGCGGGCTCTACGAGGTGGACGTGGCCAGCGCGGAGAGCTACCCCGTCTACTGGAACCGTGAGTGCCGCCCTCTCGCCCGCCGGACCGGCGGGGCTCTCCCCTTCCCCCCTGCCTCTCGCCTCCCGCTGTCCCAAACAAGGGATGCTGGGCACACAGACACCCCGCACTGGGTTTCTGTCCCCCGCGGGGACACCAGGTAGCCCCTTCCTGCCCCCCTCAGCGCAGCCCCATAGGTAAACGCGGTTCTGAGCACTCCCTATCACAGCAGTCTGGCCAAGGGGAGTGGGCACCGCTTGCTGCCCTTGTGGGCTTGGGGATAAGGGATACAGGACAAAAGATTCTCCAGGGAGAGGGGACCTTGGATGTCTATATCTGACACACGCCTGAGCGAGGAAGGACTGGGAATTCCCCTTCCCAGTTTCTGGACATGGGTGGGAACGTGGCACTGAGCATCCTGTCTTCCCAGACACACGCATAAGGGAAAAGGCATGGCTATCTCTCAGCGTGCACTTGAGAGAGGAGGTAATAGACATCCCAACACCTCCCTAACACACCTGGAGGATGAGAGGCTTTGTGTAACCCTCACCTGCCCTATGGCATCACAGCAGAGGATGTAGTAGGCACCTCTTCACCCACTTCCAGCTGCAAAGGGAACTGGGCATCTTTTCCCTCTCATCCCCCATGCATATGCACCTGGAGGAAAGGGGGGTCTGGGCATCTTCTCATTTCTTAACACATGCAGAATAAAGTGGGAGAGAAGGTGGCTGAGACCCTTCTTGCTTATCTTTCCCTTTTCCTAAACAAAGGGTGAGTGAGGGGGATATTTGCCTTCAGTACTCTCCTCCCTTCCCTCAGAGTGCACACACTTCCTTCAGAAGGAGCAAGCTAGACACAGCAATTGTTTGCCCACTGTGTGCTTCTGATCTCTCTTCTTCAGTGAGGAATGATGGAAGAGAGGGCTGATACCTGGCTTCCCCTCTGCTACCCTTGTCCTCTCTGCTAGGAAAATGACAATATTGTGCTTCGCCTCCCCTAGTCCATCACCTGTCCACTGGGAGGGGGCATGAAATGGGATTTCACCTTACTCTTGAAGGGGGTGCAACGGGCATCTCAGATACACACACAGTCCTTACTTCTTACCCTTCCAGTGAAGAGCTATTCGCTTCACCCTCTGAACTTCAAAATGAGGTGGTGATGCACCACCTCTCCCATCCTTTCCTTTGCATTCATGTTTCCTTTGCTGGAGGAGAGGGGACCTTGGGGAACAGAGATGAAAGCACAGCAGACACCTCAGATCTTCTGCCCCTTCCTTTGAAGGGAATGCCTCCCAGGGTCTCCATGGACAAGTGGGCGTCTGCTCTGCTGGAGCAGACAAGCTGTGCCACTGCTCACCCTCCATCCCCAAGGACTTGCTTTCCAGCTGCATTCCTTCAAGGACAAGGGAAAATATTATGGAATAGAGCAAGAGATGCAAAAGAGCTCAGCAATGGACAGTGTCCTAGCATAGGCCAGGGAGAGGGGTGAGCAAGTTTCTCCCTTCTCTGCATGTTTTTGAAACTCAGGTGGGAGTCACAGAGGAACAGCAGAACTGTTTCAGATATTATAACTAGGCCTTTGGTTGTTTCCCTTCTTCTTTCTCAGCATCTTTACAGAAGGGAGATCCATAAATGATAGTAGCAGTGCCATTCACTTGTGGTGTGACAGTTTGTCTTTCACATCTTTGCCCCAGCAGACAGACAGCTTGAGGAGCAAGCAGGGGTCTTGGTCCACACATGCTTTGAGTTAAAAAGGAGCCTGGTTACAGCTCCTTGAGCAGAAAGTGGAGGTGGTTTTCCCTGTCACCACCCTGAAGCCCCTGCTGTTGGTGCGTGATGCATCTGCAAGATGGTTACCAGATAGAGATGATGCAGGCCATCCAAGGGGTGAGGAAACTACTGCCATCCCTTTTGTAACAGAGGGGAGAGCAACTGAGCAGAGCTGTCAGGTGAGGCAGGATTGCTCCTGGTCATGGGAGCATGAGACTGTACTCAGCAGCAGCTTAAAGGTTTAATTTCTTGACCCTGTGCCTTGTCCATTTTGGAAGCTGATTCAGTCTTGTTAAGCCTGAGGAGCAGATGTTTCAGATGACAACATGTGCTGTGCAGAGATGATTTCTGATGCTGGGAAGGAGAGGTGCCCAGAGGTTAGCACCAGAGGCAATGCCAGGCAGGGAAGAAATGAACTCGTGGTCCTGAGGAGACTTAACGACGGGAATGTTTTCTAGTCCTCAGAAAGCTGATTAAGGAGAGCGCTCAAGTCTTTCCTTATTAGTGAGTTCACAGCTTCGCAAGACTAAGATAAACTTCTGGTGTCTCAAGGTTCTGTCAGTGTCTTCTGGTCTAACTCCCCCTTCACTTATATGTTTCCGTGTCTCTCTTCCCTGGGCATGTGAGTGCTCTTGCCTTGCTCCCATTCTTCCCTCCTAACTGCTGTGTCCAGACCTGAGAAAACAGCAATGTCACATCCCAAGGATTCAGTCTCATCTGTGCTTTTGAAGGCCTCGGTGTAGCCATTATCCCCAAATTTTGATAGTGTGCATGTGATTTTGGGTCCTAAGAGTAGCTACTACATCGATCCACCATAGGGTGGAAGGGATCTAGTGGTGGCAAACCAGATCCCACACTAGTGAAGACCATGAGTAAGGAAGGAGAACCTTGCTCTCTGATCCCACAAGCAGGTGGTATAGTGAGTTCAGCTGACATAAAATATGCTGAGGTGCACGTTAAAGAGTACAGAAACTGCTCTGGTTTTGCTGATTCACCTTCTCTGTTCCGAGCAAAGGTCAAAAGCTTTTACCTTTGTTCTTTCCCATTTTGTTGTTGTGTTTCATGTGTGTGCCATACTTCAGGGAAGGCTGCTATCTCACAGCTACAATACTGAACATGCTGACAGTTCTCCAGCTATTGTGGCATCGTAACGACAGGCAAATGTTGATAATAGCTTGGCATGTGCTGAAATATTTTTTCACTCCGCATCTTCAGGCATCTAAAGCTCATCTCAGGATTCATCTGCAACATCAGGAATATCAGACTGAGTTACAATTTGAGCAGATTAATTACTAAGAATTTTATCTTTACCTTGTGACCTCTGGGATTTATTTAATTAGTATTGTAGAACTAGCAGAGATGGAGCAAGAGGACTAAAATTATTAGTGTTGGCTTCCAGATGAGTGAGTAACTTGGAGTCGGGCTGCTGCTTGTCTTCTGTGGACATAACAACAAGTGATATTTTATATGTGGCTCTCCTGTTTCAGTCTTCTTAAATTATCCAGCCCTCTTCTGCCCTCCCAGCTAAAGAGGGCTGTTTTACAGCCATTCTTCTGTAGATTTACTCATTCTAGTTTTTAAAGTCCTGGGTGAGTCTATTAAATCTGTAGCCTGTGGACTTCTCAGCGACTCTCTCCTGTTCTTTGGCTTGTGAGTCTGTCCCGTGTGACTGTTGCCCTGTCTGGTGTTTGCTTTTCCCTTGCTGGTTACATTGTCAAGTTGCCTGTATTTAGTTCTCGCAGTGTTTTTTAATTAATCAGTCCACTTTTAACTCTCTGGGTAGTTGTCTCCATCCCAGGATGTTCTGTGGTTTCAATTCCAGCTGTGTGGTGAGGACTCTCATCACTTTTACTGATGTCTGCCTTGCAATGGTAGTTTTAAAAATCGAAGTAGGGCTTCTGTAAAATCTGGTGGAGAGAAGCAACAACAAAAATGTGAGTTTCTCCAGCCATTTGGCCAGCCTGTGGAGCACTGTCTTTTGGGGAAGGATAAAATACTCCACTCCCACACACAGGTTTGCTGAGGGTCTTTTGGTTTTGTGGTGTGTTTTTTTTTTAACATGTATTTTTTTGTACCTAATAGATGCAGAAATCTATTAAGCAAGACCACTGGGTCTTAATTTTAAAATTTGTGTCCTCAGGCTGGAATTGGGCAGCTTTAAAAAACTATTTCGCCTGCTTTTAAGCTTGAACTGAAAGAAATATCCAACACCCCCTGTTTGCTTTCGTAAGGTCTATGTGAGCTCCTTTGTGCCCTGGCAGAAGAGGCAGTCATCAGCACCTTGTGAAAAAGCCTCTGCAGGTTGAGCTTTTGCAAAATGAGGTGTGAATGCCAAGGAATCAGATGTGAACACTGAACTTGAGTTGGTCAAGATTACTGAGAAGTCTTGGAAGACAGGACTTGATGCTTGGCGCCAGACAATTACAAAGGGCTATTTTCTGAGCAGATTTTTTTTTTTTTCTTCATGTGCTTGTTTTGATGTAGGAGGTAAAGGTCAGCAGTAAGATACAAAGCCTTTTGTTCCTCAGCTGCTGGTGGTTCTCTGGCCTGCACCATCAAGGCTAAAAATCATCATTTCAGAGCTGCAAGGTGCTTCTCTGCTTTGTGTAGCAGCGTTGGGAGCTTGTGCCTTGTCTAGAGCTGGCAGCACCAATTTGCATGTTGACACTTTACAGGCTGGCAACCCTAAACCCATCCTGAGTCCCCAACAGACCTCTTGGCTGGCTGCTTTAATCTATCTCCGATACTTCTTCTGAGGCTGTGTGTTTAGAAAACACTGTTTGTGGGGTTTGTTTTGTGTTCTGAAACAGAAACAGGATTGAAACAGATTCATGAGGCAAGGTGAAAATGAAGGGCTTTGAGCCAAGAGTTTATCAGTATGTTTGTAGTTTTCATTTCTCTTAGTCTGTTCTTAACAGCAGAACGCAGTTGCTTTACAGCATGCTTGGAAGGTGGTGTTTGGTGATTTGAACAGTCTTGGAACTTGGTTGATACCACTTCCTTATATAAAGGACCCTTACATCAAAGGCTGAATTCTTGACTGCTATTTTCTTGCTTTTCTCTCCATGTATATTATTCTTTTGCAAATAAAATACTGATAGTTTCGTGGCAAGGTGAAGTGTTGCTTTTGTTACTCAAAATCTTTCCTGCATTTTACATTTTTCCTTCTTTCTATACCATCCTTTCAAAAGTATCTTCTAGGTTAGTTTTGGCCAGCTCCTTCCTGACCTGAAGGCCTAACACACGTAGATGAAACAATGTTTAGATTTGCAACTCTCCTTGTATTAAATCATGAATTAGATTTGTTTGTATCTATGTTCTGTTTGTTTCTGGTCTCTGGTACCTTCTTGAAGTAGAAGGAACTTGTGAGATTTAGGATGTTTTTACTAGAACAGGTGAGAGATCATAGAATCATAGGCTGGTTTGAGTTGGAAGGGACCTTAAAGATCATCTAGTTCCAACTCCCCTGCATGAGCAGGGACACCTCCCACTAGACCAGGTCGCTCAAAGCCCCATCCAACCTGGGCTTGAATGCCCCCAGGGATGGAGCCTCCACAACTTCTCTGGGCAACCTGTTCCAGTGTCTCACCACCCTCACACTAAAGAATTTCCTTCTGATCTCCAACCTAAATCTCTCCTCCTGCAGTTTCAAACCATTATTCCTTGTCCTATCCCTATGTGCTCGTGTAAAAAGCCCCTCCCCAGCGTCGAGGCGGCATATGGACTTCACACAACTCTGTAAGAGTTATAACTGAAGACCTTTATTATTAAAAATGGTGGCAATTTATACCCCTCTGACTCCAGATGGTCCACCCCAGTACAAACCCCATTGGTTACATACACACACAGTTCATATATGATTGGCTACGTGTCTTGTCACTCACTGTCCGTGTCACGATGACCCAGGGCTTTCACTTCCCAGCTGGTGCCTCTCAATTCTTGCTACAACATTCTTTTCTCACTACTTCATGAGATAACAACCGTGGGATACCTACTTGTAGGACACCTGCTGTTTACTGGTCCCGTGGGGCAGTGGCCTGTGGGGTACCAGCCTGTGAGACACCAGCTTGTTTATTGATCCCACGGTTTGCTTCAGGGCGCCTGACAGTTTGGTCAGCAGCACCTGCAACACTGCTGTTTTAATTCAGGCATATTAATTTTCCATAAATTCCATATTAATTTTCCATAAATCCCATGCTAATTTTCCATAAATCCCCACACCCCAGCCTTTTTGTAGGCCCCCTTCAGGTACTGGAAGGCTGCTATGAGGTCCCCCCAGAGCCTTCTCTTCTTCAGGCTGAACAACCCCAACTCCCTCAGCCTTTCTTCATAAGAGAGGTGCTCCAGCCCTTGTTGGGGCACTTTCTGGGTGAGATGTTGGCACTTTGCTTGGATCTGCCTTTGAGGGCAAGTTTCTTCTGTGTTCTCCACTTTTATTTTTGTGGTTTACACGCATTATTGAAGCAAAATGAATCTGTTGTCTTACTCTGTAAACGGCACCAGAATCACAGAGTTGTACTCCTGCAGATGGTGTCAGCTACAGCAGAGTAGCTAAGGATGGACTTGGCTTAGAAAGCCAGTTGTACTTGCCCTTCAGTGTGGCCCAGCACTTTTCCTGCTGGATGTGGTCAGCAAGGAAGAAGGCAGGTGCAGAAGGAAGATGTAGGGAATCCTTGGATTACAAGTTACGGGTTACAGACAGAAGGATGTAGCTGAGAAAGCAGAAAATGTTTGTGGGATGAGAAGGATCAGGAGTTCTGTTCTGACTTAATTCAGGCTTGAATACTGATTCAACTGTGGCAATATCAAAGAAGTAGGATAGGATTTAATTTGGAGGTGACAGAGCTAAATTAAAGATAGATGACAGGTGAATTAATGCATGTATGTGTGTGAGAGGATGATGCTGTCTAGGGAAAACTGATAGTGAAGGCAAAGAGAGACCTTGGGCAGAGCTGCTTTTTTTCCTGAGAGGAGCACAAGAATCTGGAAGAGCTGACACTATAAGTTGATAAGCTCAAGGACTAGATGAAAGAAAAATTTGCAGAAAATAAGGAGCAAGAGTGATTCTGTCAGTGGTAGCTGTGAGGCTGAAAGAAGTGTAGAGTTTTGGAGTGGTGGCCGGAGAAAAGGTCCCTAGTGTGGGATGATCTGTTTGAGTGGGTTGTGAGTAGCTGAAGCCACAGTAGAGTCTGTCTGGTGTGGAACTGGAGAGAAGCTCCAGAGCTTGTAAATGTTGTAACTAGCATGGTTAGTGAGCACTGGGATGAAAGGGGTACGAGGTGCAAGTGGGGTCCCAAGCAGTGCCATTTAAGATTAAAGAAGCTAAAATCAGACTGGGCTTCATGGGGGAAAAATCGATAGGGTAAAAAAAAAAATAAATTGAAGGGAAAAATGAGTTTTGGGGGTAAAAATGTAGAGAAATCTGGAGTTGGGGTGGTGTAGCTGTTGAGAGCAAAGGTTAGTGTGACCTTGAATATCTTCGTCTTGTTCAGTAGTGGTAGGTCTGAAGTATGCCTTACACAGGGACAGGAGTTGGACTCGATGTTCCTGATGGGGCCCTTCCAACTCAGCATATTCTATGATTCTATGCACTGGAAAAAAAACTTGCTGCTCTTTTCTAAAACATATTCTTGTATAGGAACCTCCCTGCTCAAACTGCATGTACGTGATCTTGCTGCTCGGTGCTGGCAAGAGCTCGTTAACAAAGAGCGACTGATGAGCGCCTGCCAGGAGAACACACACACTTGGAGCTGAGGGTGTGATTGTGCAAAGGTCCCATGACTTTCGGTGGGATTTGAGCACGTGCTTACATTTTAGGAGGTGCTCACATGTTTGTCATGTGGCACAGTCATTTTTCTGTGGGTTGGTTCAGCTTGCGCCTGATGGGGTTTCAAACAACACAAGTTTCTCCGGGTGAGAAAAGAGCTGATAAAGGGGCAAGCACCTCCAGCTTACTGACCTCAGCAGCAAACGTGGGTGGTGGAAGTGCTTCCCTTCAGAGTACTAGGATTGAAATTTGGCAAACTATTTTAATTGAGAAGGATTCAATAAAAATAAAGCTGTAAAACTGCAGCCCTGTTGGGTGTTTCATCAGCCCAAGGTTCTTAGATGAGCATTTTCTGCTCATTGTTGACATGGCTAGTAAGGTGAGCTGCAGGATTTTGACTTGGACCAGCAGGTTCAGGTCTGTGTATGATCAGTTGCAAAGATGCAAATTAAGCTCCTATCTTAAACAAGAAAAAAATCCTTCTTGAAAAACATGATCCACTCTGTTTTGGGGTGATACTCATCAATTGAGATGAGAAATGACTTGGAGGGCATTCGAGTCTTTTTGGGGTGTTTCTTCTGTGGCATCTGAACCAGCCCCAAAGATCAGCCTTTAGTTATTGTTTTGGGTTGTTGAGCTCATAGAATAAACTGATTAGAAATGGTTCAGAGAGCAACAGTGACAAGCTGTTGCTTGAATACTTGATGGGGTCTTGGTAGAAGAGAGGTGGTTTCACGTTGACAGTGGAGCAAAGCACGTGTTCCTCCCTGGCTGCATCTGACATGGGAGCAAACGTGGAGGCTCACATGTGTGGCTGCTCTGTAGATCAGAGCCTGGAAAGAAAATCCCATCTGTGCCAATCAGATTGTTCTTAATGTGCTTAGTCTCCGTGAAACTCAGAAGTAACTTCCACCTTTAATTTTGAAATTGCTTTAGTAAAGCAATTTGGAATTATTTGATGGACCAGTAAAATAATATCCTTTACTGCTCAGTGAGTGGAATTTGTTTTCATCTGAGCCACTGCCTAAACACTAAGTCTGGATGTGTAAATTCATGGAGCTTGGTTAAGTTTTCTGTGGCCAGGATTTCACCCTTGAACTCCTCCTCAGGTTATGTTGTTACTTTTGAAAGAGCAGAACAGATTACCTGTATTTGTGGTTAAATGAAGGAAGGTCACCCAGACTGTGGTTACATGAGTGGCTCCAGTTATTTCCATGTCAGTAACCTGCTCTGTTCTGAAATACTGTGTTAGGGAATAGCTGGAAGACTACAGAACATTAAGCTAATTTAAAAAAAAAAAAAAAAAAAGGAAGTTGAAGCCTATTCTGTTACCTAGCAAACATGAAATAATGAAATTTTAGTTTGGGGCTATTTTATTACAGCATCTGTTTGTTACCCAGCCTGCAGAATCATGTCACTGACAGGAAAATGTAGGAAGCTTTAATCTCCTGATCAGTTTCTGTAACCGTCTGTTCTCATAATAAAGCTTCCTGTCCTCATGAGGGGTTGGGGTGGGTTGTTGGTTTTGGTTTGTTGTTTGTTTGGTTTTTTTCCTCTTCATGAGACTCTACAGACTCAGCCATGAGGGAACTAAGGAAGAGGAGCAGATCTTGGCTTGCAAATTTGCAAACATTTGCATTGGCAAAAGCAAGAGTTTGCAGATGGTTTTTGCTGTCGAGGCAGCAGTGGCCACGGGCACTGGGGGGGTCGGAGGCACTCACACTGGTACAGAGGTCAGGTAATGCCCATCCTTACACTTAAGGCTTTTTGCTAGTGCAAAAAAATACTACGAGCTGTGCAGTAGTTAATGTACAGAAAATATAATTTTAGGCCTGATACGATAGGAATGGATAGCAGCTTTTAAAGAGGCTCCAGCAGTACCCTTGGTGTTATTCTGGAATATGTTTATTTCAACGACTCATTTCAACATTGAGGTTCTTGTGTGTGTTGCAATTGCTAGGAGTGCTGTGCTGCAAGACATAGGATGCTCAGCACTTTTGGCAGGACTATGAGAGGGGGAAAAAAAAGACCATTTTGCCCATTTTTTTTTCCCCCCCTTGATAAATGTGCAGGCACTTCTCTTCATTATTTAAATAACTTTGAGCTTGTGATGTCACACGTGGTATCCTCACAGTTACCTTCAGAGTGTGCAGATGTTATCCTCATGCACTGCAAATTGTTTGCAACTGTAGGAATAAGGAAGTCAAATTTAAGGAACAGAAATTACCACACTGAAAAGCAGGAATCTGAGATTACTACACTGAAAAGCATCTTGAGTTGGCTGAGTTTTATGAGTTTGTGTGTTCTTGTCCAATCTCTTGGCTTTGGGCTTGGAGAGCTGGGAAATTGGGATTGTCAGTTCAGCAAAACACACAATTTAATTTAAATTTCTGAGCCTTTGAATATTATATTAACCTTTTAGATCTCATTTGAGGCTAAGTTGTTATGTCTGTCATGAGGCTGATGAGTGAAGAGTGCCAGAAGTGCCTTAACTTTGCCATCAAGCCACTGAGCAGGAGCTCAGCTTTGAAGCAATGAAACAGAAGTTTACTGACTCTTTTTAATAATTTTATTCTATTTATCTTCTAGGTTGCATACTAGCTGGTGTTGGTATTTCTGCAACAGACCCTCTTTGGGCTGCTTGTTTAAACTTTAAACCTGTTAACCTTTAGTTATTGTCTCTTTGTCATCTTAGTTTTGCAACAGTTTCCTGGTTCTGCATCACGTGAGGTGAGAAGGGTTTATGTGAAGCCACAGTTTGACCTATAAAACATTTAAATTTAGGTATACATCATTTCAGCCAACGTGGTGGCAGGAAGCAAATGATGTAGTAGCACAAGGGGAAAAACTAAGGCAAAGTTCATGCAGTTAATTACTCTTCATACTGTGTTGTAATGGATTATGTAGCTTTTTCATGCAGTTTATGTTAGATGTGATCACACAGCTTAAGGATCTTCACAAAAAAAAGAGTAGCTGAGGCATAAATTACTGCACATGTCTACTACATGTTGCATACAGTTTTTATTTTAACATAATTTTTGTTCTTTGGAAGATTTAAGTGATAATCATAATGCAAATGGCTCATGTTATTGTCCCTTCACATCATTAATTAAAGCACTTGTATTCTTTTATACTTTGGATTCTCAGGGGAAATAAAAACCCTTTTTGTATAAAAATAAGTCCTTTGTTGCAGTCTAGATTGCTTAGACTATTTTCCTCTAAAAGTGGTAAAATCTGTATGACTAATTAAAATAAAGTGCCTTTCATCAGCCTGTAAGCTCTGCCATTCAAATTTATTTCGAAATTCTTGTATAAATAAACCATGCAAGTGTATAACCAGCCAAATATATTAGTATCTTTCAGTTTGAAGCATTGCCAACTGCAGATTATATGGCATAAGACTTAAGGCAGTAGAGAAATCAAGGCAAATCCTTTCCTAGGGATCAAGAGTGTAGGGACAAAGATAAATAACACTTCATGGTGTAGATTTGGAATTCTGTATGGGCAAAAAATAAGTTAAATTACAAGGTGATGTAAATATCTGTGTATTTAATTCTCTCATAAAACAAAAGTAACAAAGAATGTAGTTTCAGCTTTCTAAAATCATCTGAATATCCAAGACATGAATGAGTTTACTGAAAGGGGATAGGAGTGAGTGCAGCTGGGTGCTAAAATGGCCATTTTGGTTCAGCACTTTTTGATGGTGATTCTTGAAATAGCTTGCATCGATTTCTCTGGGTGAATCACAGAGAGACCTTTAAATCACAGCACCTCTCTGAGGTTAAGCAAAGGAACTGTGTTTATGAAGATGTGCCTTTACTCCTTCCCACAGTCCACAGATCACACTGGAAAAATTTCCTCCTGTGTTGCAGTCGCCTCATTTCCCCACCCAACCCAGAGCATCAGTGTCACTGCTGCTAATATCTCTCTTTCTTCATAACTGAAATGCCACTTGCTTTTGGAGCTGGTAACTTCTTAGCATCACTAGGTCATCATTATCATGACTGGAGTTTGACTTTGACCTGGGCTGCAATTCAACATTAGGGTTTGTGATTGGTTGATCAGTTTTGAAAACGCAGATGTTGACGGGCAGTCGTTTTTTCCTCACTTTACCAAGCACTGGCTGAGATCACAGATTTGATTTGCTTTATTTCTGAGAGACTGTTCATCTTTCTTAAACCAAAACCCTGAGGGAAGGAAATGTCATTCACTCGCTTCCTCTGCCAGGTGGTTTTCTCTTGAGGTTTCCCAGCAGCACAAGGATCAAACCTGCTGTCCAGCTGGAGATGTGAAATAAGGCAAGCTTGTGGTTCAGGTGCTGTGTTGCATGCATAATGTGCAATGGTTTAAAGGAGGGGGGGGGGGGGGAAAAAGCAACTCTTGGGCCCCCCTAAAATCCCACGTAGGAAAACAGAATTGCCCACTCAGGTGTTGAAGCCCTAGTCTGAAAACAAAGCTCCGTAATCATCTGTCTTAAGATCTGAAAGTGATTTATAGTTGTGTACAAATGGCCTTTTCAGACCCATATCTATTAGTTTATTCCTTAACTCAACTATCCTGTAAAGATTTTTACAGTAAAAATGTTATATTTCAAACATGCCAGTTTTTCCTGGCTGAAATAGGCATTGTCTGTCTGATGTTTGGGAGCTGCTGTTGAGTGGTACAGCCTACTCTTGTAAAGAACCACCATGGGAAAGCTTCTCCTGGGCAAAAAGAGCCTAAAAATGTTTATTTTAATGCTTTATGTGTAGAATTTTAGAAATCTGTAGGTGGAAATTCCCATGTGAAAAACTTAAAGCCTTTCAAAACTGGCAAAGAGGTGTCCTGTATTCATTGTGGTTTGGAGTACAATGTAGTATTCATATGATTATTATTTTTTTAAAAAAATCTTTTTATTAATTCAGTGAATGGAGCCCCATCAGAATGCTTGGTCAAGGAATCAAGGAATTGCTTCCAGCTTTTCCCAGTAAGGATTAACATCTGACGTAGCCGTGTCATTGCTTCAGCAACAATGGGATCCTTTATCTACTCTCACATACTATGTGCATTTCATTTTTTCCTACAGACAGGGCTTTGTTTGGAAGGGCAGCCTAACTGGATCTGTGTGTATCGGCTCTCCTGGAAAACGTGGGTATCTGACAGGTGTAAATTGTGGGGAAATACAGGAAAGGTTAAAACAAGTGCAGGGGGAGAAGCTCCTGTACGTGGTGACAACTGACATCGCTGCGGCCAACTTGAATTTCATGACAACAAAATGCTCACACTTGAGTGATGGGATGTAGACTCCCACATGAGTTTTAATTTTCATACCATTGAACATACAACTCAGACAATTGCATTCTCTGTGTCATTCATCCTATTAACTTCAGCAGTTTGAAGCCACTCAGGCCTTTTGTTCTTCTGATATGTTGGGATTCATTTGCACTAAATAACCGTGCCCTTCGAACCCCCCCGGCCTCTTCGTTCATCTGATGAATCATCCAGCATTTAAAACGTTGGAAATTCAGCACATAACAATTGGCTCCTGTCTGGAACAGCTGTTTGAGCTGTGCAAACAGTAGCTGAATGGCAGAATCGGGTCCTGTGCTCCTTCTGACTGCATTTTTAGTCAGGCCAACAAGACCTGAGTCATCTGTGTTCTAGAGGATGAGGATGCAGGGGGATCAGAGGGTTCAAATGGGGCTTTGGGGGGCTTGGGAGGGATGAACCAGCATGCCTTGATGCCTGCCAAAGAAAACTGGGATCTGGGGGAAGGTGGGATGGGAGAGGCTGGCAGCACTCAGGGTCATTGTTTTGTGGACTTCTTTCTCCATGTGTGCACAGAAGGGCTGTTTTAGAGGGTTGTGGGTGGGATTCCCAGTCACTGGAATGCTTGGGACACTGGGAGAGCCTGTGTGCCAGCACCAAGTGAGGGAAGTTCAGCAGTAATATGGGCTCCTTGCTCCACATCATCTGCTTCCAGCATCCACTTCCTTCCTCACCTTGAGTTTTCCTGCTCTTCACCTTTCCTTGCTAGTTGCTGCAGGACCAACTTAAGGATGCCATCACCTACAAGTGTGCACTCCTCTTACACAAGTGGGGTGTTAAGAGCTTATTGTTATTCCTAGTACTGTGGAAACAATGTTTTCCTGTAGATCTGTCACAGGAACAGTTTCAAAATTGGCTTTAGAACTTTTTGGTGTTACTTACTGGGGGGAATGCGACACTTGCCCTGTGGGGAAATGATTGCAGGGAGCTTCTCCTTTTGCTTTCATAACTTATAGGTACAGTGGTCTGAGGAATGAAGAATTTGGAATAGTTCTGAGGTTCCAAGGAAATTGCAACTTTCTGCTATTTACTACATTTCCACACTGACTGCAAGCAGTTGGTCCCACTGTGGTCCTGGGTGAAGCAGATGCTTGCGTGGCCAGAGCTGGTGGCTCTACTAATGGTGACAAACCACTGCCCTTGGCTGGGTCACCTCCCCCAGCTGTGTTTGAGCTGGTCTGGTGACAGATCAGATAGATCCCTTCCTTTGCTCAGTGACTATGAAATCTCCAAGCTCTCTATTGTTTCTTGTTTGTTCGTTTGTTTTTACCTAATTAATCTTTTCTGTTTCTTTGCATCTATTGTGTCTTTTCCAAGCTGTCCTTACCAGCTTTTTTTCCCCACCTTCCAGGTAGGAGCAAATCTTTGAGTCGTGAAGCCTGTTCTTTTTTCCCCCCAATCTCCTTTTTTGAGCCCCCTCTTTTGTGGTTGAGCTCTTGGCTGCTTTGGAGAGCTGAAGTTGTGCAGTTAGTGTGCACACACACGAGACATTTCCATTGGGCTGAGTCCCTCTCTACAGATACAACACCCAGCAACCCAGGAGTGTCCACTGGGGGCCAATGGTCCCTCTGCTGTGGGGTCTCAGCAGAGCTGTATCTGTGGTGGTCCCATGAAGCTGGAAGTTGGCATCTTTCAGGCTAGTGGAGCACAGGCACACATGGTGTTTCTCCTTGATTTTCCAGATGTAGGAGAAAAAAAATCTGAGCTGCAATGGATTTTATTGTCTCAGCTTGCTTGTAGGGTTGGATATAAGCAGAGAATTCTTGCTCCCTACAGCCCCAGTAGGTAGTGTGGGCATCAAGCACAGTTTGATGAAGAATAAGCACCAGGATACATTTTTTGGTAGATATTCCTCTTTTGTCACGTAGATGGCAAATGCTGAGCACTCAGCTTCCTCATTTGGAGCGTGAAACTGAAGCTAGAACGACAGTGACTGAAAACAGCCCTGGTGAAATGCTGATTTTAATTAAAAAAAAAAAAACACCCTTTCATCCCTTTATGCTAATTGATGTGTAATTTGGGTTATTGTAAGTGCAATTCCCAAAGGAAACGAGGCTCTGTGCAGTCAGGGTAAGCATCAGTGGTTTTTTATCTCCTCCTTCTGCATTGCCTTGATAATTCTGAAACCAGTGGTTGTTCTCAGTCAGATTTTAGAAAGCAGCAGGAGTCTCACAAAGTTACTAATTTTTTGAAAATCCAAGGCAACTGGGTAGAGAGGAGGATAACCCATTACAGCTGGACAGTTGTTGGAACTTCAACCCTTAACACATTTTACAGAATCTGCACCTTTCTGTCCATCTCTCACATCCTCACACACACTCGTGCTGCAAACTTGGCCTCACTGGCTCAGCTGGTGGATTGACACCACTTCAACTGCTCATTTCAGCCCCGTGGGAAAAGGTGGTGGTGTTTCTCCTTGCATTTGTGGTTACCTTCTCAGGGGTCCCAGCAGCAGGACTGTCACTTTCCCATCGAAACACCAAACAGAATTCCCTTTCCCTCTTCTCCGCTGTCAGTTTGTGATCTGTTGCATTAAAAAAGTGTCTCTTGTTTGCTTTTAGAAACAGAAAAGATCCCTGTGATGCGTGGGCAGTGGTTTATTGATGGTACATGGCAACCTCTGGAAGAGGAGGAAAGTAACTTAATAGAACAGGAGCATCTCAACCGCTTCAAAGGCCAGCAGCTGCAAGAGAGCTTTGATATGGAAGTATCAAAACCTGTTGACGGGAAGGAGGGTAAGATTGTTTAGATCAGTATTTTTATGGTATTTTCTCTGGACAGTTGGGGTCTGGTTTTTTATTCTGAAGTAAAAATGTGACCTGTAATGGTTTTCCATCCTACAAAATGGGGAGTGTTGTTCTAGGCATCAGTTTGCTCTACCATTTTGCAGTGCATCTTGATGCTGTAGGATTTCCTGCTGCGGGACATTTCATGAACACTGTAAAAATTAATGGATAAACGACTTGTTCCCATTTTGCTTCATGCTTCCTATCTTTTCATTGTGTTTGAAATCTCACTGCCAACTGAAATCTCTTGATGGGCCAAGGAGAGGCAGTGTCCAAATGCAAACTGGCTAGTACCTCTCTGGCCATTATTTCTAATTTAAACCTAAAGGGAATATCAGTTTTACAAATCTCATTTCATTTTCCATTTTTGTTCAGTCTGTGAATTTATTAGAATAGTTTTCAGCTATAGTAGATCTTGGGCATTCCTTCTGCTATGGAGGTCCTCATATTTTAATGGCTAGGCTGGGGCCATTCAGCTGAAGTGTTCCTGGGTATCACATGCATTTAACATTTTAAGAAGAGCCCTCTGAAACTCCTGAGCTATGATTTAATGTAAACTGTTCAATTGATTGTTCAGGGTAAACAGCACAGCAGAAGTTCAGTATTTTTGGCCTTCACGCTTCTGGCTTTTGGTTGTCACTCAGTGAACAATCTACAAACCAAGAGCTGCAAGTATAGGCCTCACAATATATTGTAGTAGGGTTTTGCTTGTGTTATTCTGTATAAAGCAACTTTATTTTTGAAGTCTTTAAACTACAACTTTGTACAAAGGAGTCACACTCTGTAATTACTGTAAGGAAAGCCAGAATATCATTTGTTGACTTAGGTAGATTTTTTCAACAGTGCAGAGAGTAAAGTTTTTAACTCCCCTCAAAGCTAGCAAGGACTCTGTCGATATTTTTATTTTTATTTGTACCACTTTAAAATATCTTTCCCTCTGGCCAAGCCTGCAGTAGAGTCTTCTGCTTCAACAGGTCTGTCAGGTAGGTGCATAAGATGGTGTGACCCCTGAGCCCTGTGCCAGCACAACTGCCCTTTTGAAAGGCACTTTCACCTCTATTTCTTTGTGCTTGTACTGATTTTATTCCAGTGTAGTGGCACAAAGCTCAGCTTTGTTAGAACAGCTGGATCCCCACTGAGAGTGTGGTGCTGTTTGTGGTGGGGTAACATGTTTTTACATGGAAAGCACATCTTTAGAGCTCCTGAGGGTTCCAGCCTTTGGTCACTTAACTCCTGGTGGAAGGGAGGAAGGATGGGCTTCAGTTGTACTTGGATTCTCCTTATCAAGTAAGGATGGAAGTTATTTTTTCCTTTTTTTAATCCTAGAAAGTCTGGGCTGTGGAGCAGCAATTTTCAGTTTTGAGGCAGAGAGGTTGGTGAGAGTGATGGAAAAGATATAATCCCTGATATTTATGGGAACATAAGAGATCAGAAACAGAAATCCCAAATCCAGACACCAGTGCCTCTTCTAAAACTGAAGTTAAAAAAAGGCAAAACAAAATAAATAACAAGCAGCTATGCATGCATTAACATCAAAATGGAATACATGTCAAGTCACCAATAACTTTCAATAGTTGTTTTTTTCTAGTAATGGGAGAGCTGCAGGAAAATGAGAGCCAACAGTAAATGTGAAGAGTTGTTTTGTCACGATGAAGTGCCTCTTGGTGCCCCTCTGATCAGCTGGCATCCCTGACTGCCATCTGCACGTGGCATGGGGAGAAGCTTTACAACTTGCATTAACACTGCTGAAGTAAACATAATGAGTTGGGGAAGTGCTGTATTCAGTTTATACATCTCTTCAATGCTACAGTTTGTTGCTGCAATTTGCTGTAATTGCATCCTGTATGAAACGTATTTTGATCCCATCAAGGTTTACAAGTAGCTGTTATTTAAGTCTGGTGAAAGATGGAATTGGTCTGTAAATATCATTGAGAAGTGAAGTGACTGTTCACAATGCTATGATAAAGCATTATAAATTATTAAAAACCAGCCATCTCATCCTCTTCCTCAGCAAAATTAATGCAATCTCCAGGAAGAGTCTCTTAGTACTTAGACATAATTACTTTCTTAGACAAACGTGCCAGTTTGCATCATGAGTAACAAAAAACCAGCTCGTCAACAGGCATCTTGGTGATCAACAGCAGACAAACCTGCCAGCTCTTGGTTTCCCCCAGCCATACAGAGCCATAAACAGTGGCAACAGGCTGAGAAAAAGTTGGGAGCAGCTTCCAATTTGTTGCTCCTGTTGTGGATAATTTTCTCTTACTCAGCCTGCCAATTCCAGGCAGCACACGATATCCTGGAGCTTAGCGTCCAAGGCTCAGCTGACAATTTATTTGCTATTTAATAATCTTTATTTGTTTATTTTATTGCCCTCTGAAACCTTTTTGTGAAGAAAATGGAATTGTGAGCAAGTTGGCTAGGTGGTTAGCACTGCTCAGCTTCTGAGCAGCCTCCCCAGTGTGTTGCAAGTGCTGGAATTGCCCTGGAGTTCCCAAAACCCAAGCACTGTGTTCCTGACCTGTGAAGGGCAGCTGCTCAGCGTGCAGTGCCTCTCTTCTTTCCTCAGATCTTTACTTCTGGAATACACATTAGGAGGGTACCTTTACATCTTAAAAAACCCCACTATTTCCCACTCCAAGAATTTGATTGATTAGTTCTGCTCCTGGATTGCAGCACGTTGACAAAGGAATAACTGAGCTTCATCCAGGGCCTCTGTTGGTGATGGGACGTTGATGAATAAATGCCCCATTATTAATCCAAGGAAACCTTCCTCCAAAAGTGCAAAATGTTTCAGAATAGGGGCCTCCAACGTGTTGCCCATAAGTAACATAATTCCCATGCTACCTTTGAGTGTTGTCCGGGAGCACATGAAGCTGTGAATGCTGAAGGTGACAGAACAAGCATATGATGGTGTTTAGGTGAACAATTTCTCAATATCTGTTTCCATGGGGCAGCCTGGAGACCTCTGCTTCAGCAGGAGATCCCTCTGCTGAGCAAACCACAGTGCTATTTTGATTTTGATCCCTACGAAGTATTTCATTTCATGCCTTGCAAAATGAACTGCATTTATGGTGCCTGATGTCACTGGCTCCTCTTACTGTCTGATCCTCTTCAGTGATCTGCTGAGCTGTTGGTCTCAGCAGTGGCATGACTTGGGTAAATTATTTGTTACAGCAGAATGCAGAAATGGGGCACTTTATTACTTGGGACTGTCCAAGCATGGTAATGTGACTTTTAGACTTGTTATATCCAGTTGACCTGGATTTGTCTCCAAGAACATTATGTTCCATAGGAGTTCACATACATGGGTCCCAGTTATCATAGGTCTATCTGCTGCTTGGAAAAATGAGTCCTATTTCTGAGATTTCTGGTGGGGTACTTGGTGCTCTGGATGTGTTGGCATCTGTAACACTTGTAAAAGGCCAGCTCCTATGGAAGCAAGCTGAGACAGTTGGGGTTGTTCAGCATGGAGAAGAGAAGGCTCCAGGGAGACCTTAAGAGCACCTTCCAGTGCCTGAAGGGGCTACAGGAAAGCTGGGAAGGGACTTCTTATAAGAGCATGGAGTGGGAACAGTTTCCAGCTGAAAGAGGGGAGATTGAGATGAGACCTGAGGAAGAAATTCTTTGCTGTGAGGGTGGTGAGACCCTGGCCCAGGTTGCCCAGAGAAGCTGTGGCTGCCCCATCCCTGGAAGTGTTGAAGGGCAGGTTGGATGGGGCTTGGAGCAACCTGGTCTAGTGGGAGGTGTCCCTGCCCATGCAGGGGGTTGGAACTAGAAGGTCTTTAGAGTCCCTTCCAACCCAAACTGTCTCTGATTCAGTGAACTACCCTGACCAGTTATCTCTGAAGTGCAGCATGCACAGGAGATGTTGGCAGTTGGCAACCACAGACCAGACAGCGTGTGCATGTCAGGGGGGAATGCTTTGGGCATGAATCTCTCTTCATCATCTCTTCAGGGGGATCTGACTCCTCAGGTGCCTAAAACCAGGCCAGAGGAGTTCTGCTGAAGTCCTGGGGCAAGCAAGTGCTGCAAGGGCATCACCCATCTCCTCCAGAGCTTGACCATACTGTTTAACATCTCATCAGCCTGGAGTTTGCTTTGATCCTGGCCAAATTCATGGAATCACAGAATTCCACACTGGTTTGCACTGGAAGGAGCCTTAAAGATCATCCAGTCCCAACCCCCTGCCATGAGCAGGGACACCTCCCACTAGACCAGGTTGCTCCAAGCCCCATCCAACCTGCCCTTGAACACTTCCAGGGATGGGGCAGCCACAGCTTCTCTGGGCAACCTGTTCCAGTGTCTCACCCCCCTCACAGCAAAGAACTTATTTTATTAGGAAGAAGTTCTTTACTGTGAGGTTGATAAGACACTGCCACAGTTTGCCCACAGAAGTTGTGGACATGCATCCACATCGATTTTTTTTAATTTAAACAGTTCATTTACTTGTTGATAGATACAGGAACGGACGTTGGGAGTCTGTCTTTTAAGACAAAGTGATAGAGCTACAGGAGGAAGCCACACTGAGGATGAGGAATTGTGGGTTTGGCTGCATTCTGGCTGCTTTTTTTGTGAACCTGAATGCCTGCAGCCCATGTGTGAGTTAATGCAAATCATACATTTGCAGAAATGCAGATCAGTAGATGCAGGAAAGGCCCTTCTGGCCTGTCGTTACATAAAGTAATTTTCATAATTTTTCTGAGCAATTTGAGAGACATCATATTGTCATTTTATAGTTGTATTGAGGAGTAGGACCTGGCATTTGCCACTCAAGTCTACACTGAGAAGTTGACTGAGATGACACCTTAAACCCCTAAATGAGGTGCTGCACTGCTCTAACAGTATATGTGGGCTTCCAGGTCTGATTTGTTGTTCTGCTGATAGGTAGACAATATTGGAGGGTTTTGGGGCCCTCAAATTCATTTGTCCAATACTTGTTTTTTTCATTCAGGTAACAAGAGGCTTTTTTGTCTATTGGCTTTGCTTGTCCTTCTTCAGAACAGTTTGTTCTTCAAACTTAACATACACAAATTAATATCAACACAAGATGTAAGGTGACATTCTGATCTAGATTCCTTCAAAATTTTAAATATTTGATACAAACTTCAGCCCTCAAGTGTGGAAATATCTGGGGTGTTTATTTGATCATAGACTCATAGAATGGTTTGGGTTGGAAGGGACCTTAAAGATCACCTAGTGCTAATGTCTCTGTGTCATTGTGCAGAAATACCTTTCTTGTATTGCATATACCCAGTGAGTACACTTAAATATGCTACTGTAAAATGGTTCTGTAAATATTTCTGAGAGAGACCTAGGTTATAACACTTGTTCTTTGAAAGTGTTTTTCAGCTGAAGCCATTCTGAAAGGAATACAAAAAGGGCATCATGATACCTTTTCAGCGATCACTAGGCTTTAAGGTTACAGAATAATGTAAGATTTAGAAACTCCTTTTTGTGGATACTCAGGCAGACAGTGAGTCCAGGACCCAGCTGAAGTAGTCCATCAAAGGAGCAGGGATCTCAAGTGATTTCAGGGATATCAAGGCTGTCCTAAAACAAGACCATGAGCTCGGATCATAGCAGATGCTTAAGGGTTCTCAGACTAGATATTTTGCTAACAGCATTTAAGCAGTGAGGTTCAGACCAAGAGCTTCTTGATGGAGGGTCAAAGTCTCTACTTCAGCATTAATTTTTCTCTTGTGCTGTGAGGCCAGAGCCCACATATCCCTTGCCCTGAGTTCCTGGAGCACAGAGGAGCTGTTAGCAGGCAGGTGCCCACTGCTTTGGGTCCAGGAAGCCAGTCAAGGATGGAGGAGGATCTTTTGTCACACAGCCCAACTTTCAGCTGGAGGTTCAATCTGCAGGACCTGCAGATGCCTGGTACAGAGTAAAACTGCTGTTCCTTCCTTCTGCATAGCAGTGATGATGCCAAGCAGCAGAGCAGGAGCAGCAAGTGCTCACAATGCCCTGGGGGGTAGAGGCAGATGATACATCCCACTGCTCTAGGTTAGCACAAGGGCTACTTCTGATTCTTCCATTCAAGACCACTGAGCAGTGGTTCAGAGGTTACATCATAAACTGGTCCCCAGTATCAATAATATCCTCCAGCAGCCTTTAGGTTTGCTATCTCTGCTTTAAGAATACTCAGCTCTTAGTATCATAAAAATAGTTGTGTACCCATCATCTGTTGCTCCACCATCGTTTTCAGGTATATTAATTTAATAAGGATGAAGTGAAACTGAAAGCTGAATAAACGTGATAGTGAGGTAGGAACAGATGTAGTTGATTGTATTTGAACAGAGATTGTGGAATATCCATCCACAGAAATGCTCAAAATTCAGCTGGAAATTGCCTGAGCAACCTGATTCAAACTTGAAATTGGATCCAACTTGCAAGTTGATCCTGCTCTGTCCAGAGGATTGCAGCAGGTGAACCCCAGCAGTCCCTTAGAAATTATTCAGTGATCAAGTCTATGAGTCTGTGATAGATAATAAGAAATACAGAAAAAAATCCTGTCAGTCAGAATCAGATTTTTTTTTAAATGCATTGATTCCAAAACTTTGCATAAGTTTGTTGGCTTTTCTTATGGATTTTCAGCATGTGATCAGGTGCCACAAAACTACAGAAGTTGCATGTAGAATAGCTTCTTTCTTACGCCTTGAATTTTCAATAAAATTTTCTCCATTCATAAAAAAACATTGATATTAACAATGAATTTGTGTCACAGCTGGCTGAGTTAGCCTTTAGATGGGAAAGTCCTATTCATAGAATCAGAGGGTCGTGCAGATGAGGAGGGTTCAATCTCTGGAGAGGATCTAGTCCCAAAGCCACAGAGTCAACAAGAACAGGTTGCTCAGAATGTTTCCAGTGGGGTTTTGAATATCTGCAACAATAAAGACTCCACAACCTGTCTGGGCAATCCCTGCCAATGTTGGATCAACCTCACCATTAAAAAGATTTGTTTTCTGTTGTTACACTTCACTTGACTTTCCTGTGTAAATTCTTCTTGAGTGTTGTATGGCCAGAACCAGTAAAATATTCTGCAGATGTTAATATATGATCAAGTCCCAAGTGCAGTAGGTATGAGCCTAATTTTCTTAGGTGGAAAGCTGACATGCAGCAGTAATACACTTCACTTGCATCTGTATTTAGGCATCTGCTGACAGAGCTGTGCTCTGAGGGTGTGAAAAGGAGGGATCCTGGACCAGTAGAACTGGTAGTGGAAGCCCTGGACCCAAGCATGGAGTATCACTCACTTACACTGGTCAGAGAATATGAATTACTCCTGGTGTTGGTTAGGGAAGGTGTCATTCACTTGCATTTCTCCCCACTCTCCACCAGGCTGACTGATTTCAGGTAAAATCCCAGCTTAATTATGACTTTGTGGATTCAAAAGCCAGGCTGGAGAGTCTTGATTTCTTATTAGCTTTAAACATACCCTTAGGTTTTTGAGGCTAAAACATTTTGAAATTATTTGTATGAGTGAGGGCCCACAGAGCAATAGCACAGAAGACGTAGATTTGTAGGACCTCATTTTCAGTCTTGATCAGGAACTCCAAAGGAAGCACAAAAAGTATCCATCATAGCCAAGTTACCAGGGAGTACAAGTCTCCTGTTGTGTAACTGCCAAGAGCAGCTTCTTCCTCCCACAGAACTTCACCTGCTCCTTAGCAGCAGCTTTCACTCACCTAAAAATGTTCCCTCCATGCTCACAAAGGACCAACATCTAACTCCCTAAAGAAGAATCTTTTGGATTCATAGAATCATAGAATGGTTTGGGTTGGAAGGCACCTTCAAAACCTTCTAGTTCCAACCCCCCTGCATGGGCAGGGACACCTCCCACTAGACCAGGTTGCTCCAAGCCCCATCCAACCTGCCCTTGAACACTTCCAGGGATGGGGCAGCCACAGCTTCTCTGGGCAACCTGGGCCAGTGTCTCACCACCCTCACAGCAAAGAATTTCTTCCTTATGTCTAACCTAAATCTCCCCTCTTCCAGCCTGAATCCATTTTGCAATATTTCAGTATTCTCATGAGGAGTGAAATAAGACACCTGAAAGTCTAATAAGAGCTGTGGACCTGCCTAACCATCAAGGGGAAGCTGGGAAGCAAAGTGTGCAGGCTGCTGCATTCCACCATGGAAGGTGGCTTCTTGAGGAGTTACAGAACAGGGCAACAGTAGGATATGCTGTTTAATCTAACTTTCAATTATCCTCTTAATGCTTTTTGAGGAAAATAATGGAGCTGTGCTTAAAACTGAGTTATGTTGTTTGGTTTTTTTCAAATATACTTAAGAAGGGTCACTGTGTCCTGCCCCAGAAATGGAGCATTTATGCTTTTGTACATGTAAATGCAAAGGCCCTGGGTGAGTCTGATTACAGTGTTCCTGCTGCCATTTACTAATGCCTTTAGCTTTGTTGTGATGTCTTAACTGCTTATGAAGAGGGAAGAAAGTGAAGTTGGCTAATGTGACCTGACACTTTTGCTACTAGTTAAGCAGTACAACTAGTTAAGTGTGAACACATTTTCAGAAATGTTTCCATTTGTGTGTTGTTGGTTTGTTGTTTTTTTTTTTCCTGAAAGTGATTAATACTAATGAAAAAAAAATTACACCCCGTTTAAAAATTTTACTTTGAAGCTCAGTGTTTTTACTTTTAGTTCTCTACTACTTCCCTCCCTTCTCCCTCCCTTCTTTGTTCAAATGGAGAGGATATAAGGAGAATTCAGATCCTGCATGTCTTAAGAGAAAGCGTTCCCAAGGTACAGTACTTGTAGATTTCTTTTTTGTAGTATTCCTAGCTTAGGAAGCTTTATATTCTAGTTTGCTTCTCTCAGTTAAATGTGTTAGATTGCCATGCTTCAACTTCTTGAGCAGTGTGCCTGCCATTTCCTTCAGAAGAGAAGGAGACAGCATCATCAGTCCTAGAAGAAAAGTAGAAGTGCTGTGAATCTTAGAGAAAAGTAGCTGCTAGCAGTATCATGTTGTAATTGTGTTTGGCTGTGATGAAAACTGTAAATGTTTCTTACACTTTTTGCATGTGGTTTGGTTTTTTCAATAAACTAAAAGCAACTGTTTTAGAATCACAGCAGGCCTGGTATAAGATAAATTATGTCAGAGGAGGACTGGAGGGTTTATGCTAGGTAATGTTTTGTTTTTAATAAATGTTTTTTTAATAAAATTCTTTATTTTTATGTTGTAAATTATTTTTACTGCAGCTTTTGTAGAAGTACTAGAATGAAATGAGATTTTGCACTTAAAAAGGGGAAGCTGTGTAGAATACCTGATGAAGGCTGCTGAGTTGCAGAAAACAACTTTGAACTTGGCAGCAGTCGATGCTGTGCAAATGTGTTTCAGAGAGTGGGAGTAGACCTTCCAGGAGCCATTAATGATTGCAGAAAGCTCAAAAGTACTTGTCACTGGTCTTTCCATGCCACTGTTAGAGCCTGTAGTGATTCAACTTCTGCTGACTTCGGTGACTGTGGAACTAGACTTCTGAAAACTCCACCCTCCATTTAAAATGTAAATGCACCTGGTAGGTTTAGAGTTACTCTTGCCAGGCCATATATTCCTTTAGCTCCTGGATGTATTGTAAAGCATGAGAATTTATTTTGACATGCATAGATGTTTGCTTTTTGACTTCCTTTAATTCTATTTTTCTATAATTGGGTCCAAATGAAAGTGCCTGAAACCAAAATGTTTGCTATTAAACTTTTTCCTGCCACTTCTCACACGTGGAGCTCAAGCCTGTTGAGGGTGAATAAGTGCAACTACTGTCTTCAGCAGTAAGAAAGGACTTCTGCCTTTATTTTGTGATCGTAATTTTGAAATAATTTTGTAATTTTTTTTTCCTCCAGATCACGTTCAGTTGTGGTAATGAATGTGCTTGAATTAAAAAAGGCAACCAGGGGCTTATATAACAAACAGGGACATGGATGAAGTGAGAGGTGCTGAATTGTACTATCAAAATGACAGCAATGTGAAACAGCCCAATTGAATTAAGAGCAATGTAATTTTTAATGGCTTTGCATTTGGTTTTTAAATAAACACCAAAAAGGTTTTAAAACCTACAGCTGTACCTCAGCTCTACCTACCAGAACTTCAGGGGTGTTTAAGAACAAGAGGAGCCAAGTCATGCTCTCAACTCCCTTGTATGATGTGGCAGAGCTTTGTGCAGAAACTAGTGCTTAGTGATTTATTTTTAAATCCCTGAAGAAAAGAAGGCAGAAAAGGTTTTCAGGCAGCGCGTGTCCCTCCTCTGGTCTTTAGCCCTGACTGGGATGGCAGAGGAAATGGAGGTAACTTCAGCTCTTAGCACTTCAAAGATGTTTTCCTCTAGATTGATTTGCCTGGGGCGTAGGCAAGCTCTGGTAGAAGAGAATCCACCCCAGTGCTTCAGTTTTAGCAGGTGGAGGAAAGTATCAAGGAAAAAAAACAGGTGCTTGCCTTAAAAGATACTTAATTTTAAACTGTCAGCCCCATGAAGTGCCATGTTCAAGTGCCTGTCTGTCTGCACTCACTCTTGGGGTGCTGAGCTCCTCAAGCACTTGAGCTGGGAGGATGTTTGGCCTGGCAGGGCACATCCTCAGCTTCTCCACAGGTTTTGTGCTGTGAGCATAAAACATATGGCAGGCTTTCTGCTCCTCAGTGATTTTCCAGGTATTTTAACTCAAGATGGGTTTCTGCAGTCTCGCTGAGATCATGTTCTTCAAGGCTTTGGGAATATCTAGTCTATATTTTATGTTTGCCTCTTCATTTTTCATATTTAAACTCTTTAGGGGGATTTTTCCCCTCTGTTCATCTGCCTTTGTGGACCTGGAGGTTTGTGTGATAGTAACCATTGATTTCAGCTGAAGGAAGTCCTTTCTTCATCCCTCTCCCTTCATCCCTCTCCCTTCCCCTGTTTCTCTCCTTGTTTTCCCATGGCTTGCTCACTCCTGTCTAGCATCAGGCCATCTTCCATCTACAGTGAGATTGTGCCTTCCACCCCATACTCTTAAGTGTCTGTCATGGTTAGTATTCCTGAAAAATGTTTCATTTCTTGTTTCTGGCTACAAAGGAAACCAAAACTTGGTCTCATTTCCATGGGCTTGGCCTTCAATCCCAAACTAGAAAACGAAGCAGTGCACAGAATACCTGGGCTTTTCTGCAACTGGGGGAGATGCACCTACAGAGACACTTGCTAAGAAAGTGCATGTTGTCAGTGTCAGAGAAGTAGTTTATGTGAAAACAAAGCTGCACAAAGTCGAGTCCAGAGGGAGATTCCTGTCCCATGGTGTTATGGGAGAGCCTTCATCTTCTGAGTCTGCCATTCAGAGGTGCTGTAGCTGCAGTCAGATCTCGGTGGAGCTTGGCAACATCCTCCCTGGTGCTGAGCAGAGAACCTGCAGACGTAGAGAGCGGCCTCCTGAGGGACCCAGGAGGCAGAGGAATGAACACGAAGAGCATTCCCCTGTGCCAAACCCACTGCCTAATCTGAATTCCGTGACTTGCCTTCCCCAGCCATGCCTTGGTGACTTCCTGACACTCTGTGACACCTCTTGGTATGAACAGCTCCTGAGCTGTCAATTTGACCACCTGTCCAGCAGGCAAGTTACTCTGTTGTCAAGAGACAAGGAGTTATGGTCCTACTGAAGGAGAGTTTCATCTGGTGCTTGTGTTAACAGTAGACCAAATTTTTCAGTTTCCCTTTTGAAGGCATCACTAAAAATTCAGAGAATTAGTGTTGGATATTTCATTTGCAGTTCCTCAGTGCTTGCATGTCTTGTAGTTGATTTTGATGTGTTCTTCAACACACATGTTGTTGAAGAACACCGTAAGTGTAAAAATGAGGAATTTGTTCTTCCCAAGAGAGAATAATTCATGTAGGATAGGGAAAACATACTTCTTTCTGTATAGTCTTTACAGTAGAGAGGCTGAGCTTGATTGCAGACAAGGTTTGAGGATCTCTTCTCTCCAAACTGCTGCTCTTCCAGTGGTAATAAGTACCTCAGCCACAGGCCTCTCCATCTCTTCCTCTGCATGCTTTGGACATTGAGCACAACGGTCTCCACAGACATCAAGTTTCCAGCCCTCCACTGTCAGCTTCCCCAGGAACATAATCTGAGAGGGATTTTACAGAATGCAAATGAACAGCTCTAAAAGACCTGCTGGATGATGCATAAAAAGTCTACATGGGTCATAGAATCGAGGATGGAGGAGATTGCAGAGACATCTGCAAGGAGGTCCCTTGCCTTGGCCACTAGACTGTCTCAGGACAGGACACCAGTCTCTGTTGCATTGTCTCCAAGTGTGAAAGAGGAAGTTTTGCCAGGAATTTGCTTTCCTTCTGCAGCTTAAGATTTCTGGACATAGATTGACCTTTGGGCCTGCAGAGATGTCTATGAAAACATGTTCATTGAGTTCTCACTTCTTGCTCTGGCCACCTGTTACCTTAAGCTGCCATTTCTGCTCTTCAAAGCCAGGCTGATGTCCTTTCCTTTCAGTTCTTGCTCTGCTGTGTAAAACAGCAATAGAATTCTAGTTGTTTTTTGTGAATCGGTTGTTTACTGTAACAGAAGGGATAATCCTTCTCTAATCCCCTTGTTTCTTGCAGACTTCATTTCATTTTTCATCAGATTATGCCAGGTCTATCTGCCTTGGCAAAGGAACAAAAAACACCTCAGGTGAAAGGTCACAACATCGAGCTTAACGTGGCTGGTTTCTGCTGTAGCAGAGTCAAAATATGAACTCGTGATGGCTCAGGCTTTCTCAGAATGTTCTTAGAAGAGGATACAAAGTTCATTTGAGTGGCTTCAAGCAGGGGACAGGTTAGAGCTCCATCTGTTGCAGGGGAAAAATAACCAAAGCCAACACAACCCCTCTGGGTGTTTTCCGTTCCTTTGCACTTTTTAGCAAGACTGATGACAGTTAAGTAACACTTTTTTTTTTTTGTCACAGGACTGTTGCTGTTAGGTCTCCATATGTTGTGTATCCCATGTTAGATGAGACCTAAGAAGCAGATTTCCAAACCCAGGTGAAATCTGGATTACTAGTAATACAGCTCTAAGCCTTAGATGAGAGACTCTGACTTTCATTATAACATGCCTGATGTGCTTGATCCCAACTGTCAGGAGGTGTGTCATGGGGTTGGTCCCAGAGCTCAGTCAGTTCCAAATCTGGAAAACACAATAACTGCACAAAAAAAAAAAACCCCACCCTAGAGCTCTTAGTGGTTTTTGAAAGAGCTAGGTTCTGTTCTGTGCCAGAAATTACTCATTCAGAGGCTTTCTCTTTGAACTGTGTTTCCAGCTCCTAGAGGTTTCTGAAAGGGTAGAAATGCAATGGAGCCTTCTGGTAATGGAGCCTTGAAAGCCTCTGGGTTGCTGTAGTGCAGCGTTGCCTCAGTCAAAACCAGGGATCTCATTGTCCAGGACACAGGAGAGAGAAAATAGGGATGGAATTGTGCTTTTCTAGCAAGAGGGCACAGGGCAGCCACCTGGTCATGGCACCAACCTGCAATTTTTCAGGCTGCATTGCCCTGCCCACCCCTGCCCTGGATTTTGTTTTCAGCTAAGGGAATATTTTTGGAAACTTACCATCCCAAAATGAGGGTGAGGAGGATAATGATGTGAAATGTCCTCAGAGGTGGTCTCCAAACTGGTGCTTGTCCTGGTCAGATTAATCCTAAATGTAAAAAACTTCTCAAGGTAAGAAGTAATACCGATTTAGGTATAATGGAGCTCTAGATTTTAACTTGTGTGTAAATTAATCTTCTCTCTCTGTGTTTGAAGAGGCTTTTTTTTTTTTCCCCTCTTACTCATCTAAATTAAATGTTGTTCCTTTTTGCTGCAGCTATTCATAGTCTAAAGTTGAGTCGCAACCATGTGGACTGGCACAGTGTGGATGAAGTGTATCTTTACAGTGATGCAACAACATCTAAAATTGCAAGAACTGTTACACAAAAGTTGGGGTTTTCCAAAGGTAATATTTCTCAGAGTATGTAAAGAATATTGTAAAATACCAGTGGTTTAAGTTTGTTACTTTAATGCTAGAAGGAGATGGCAAGTTTGAAGTTTTAATGTTGTGACTAGCTCACTTTGGCCGTTGCAGTTTTACACAAGGGCACGTTGGGGTCCTTAGGTTGTTGTACATAACTGTAACTAGATGTGAATAGGCTGTGACTGACTTTTATTACACATTTGATTATTATTCTGGATCCAGCAGTTAGCATTATGTAGTAAGTATATGAAAGTATGACAGTGTCAGAGTCTAGCAGCTCCAATATAAGAATTACAGTTCCCTTTGCAACCTTAACGTCAGTGCTGTGTACTTGCATACTGTGATTCATTCTTCAAATACATGATCATACCTTCCCCTCTTGCCAGCTCTTGCTTCTTTTCAGTTCATTAAACAGATGTATAAACTGAGAGGAGGGCTGAAGCATTTGGGCAGAAGTTGTTTCCAGTAGGAACCCAGGCTCATTTAAGCTCAAAACTACCATTTATAAAGCCAGCAAGGCTGAGATGATTGGGAGAGAGGACAGTCTTAAGCAAAAGGCAGGTTATTGCCAGCCTAGAAAGCTGGAATTTGTCCTCTGTGTCATGGTGCTCCTGTGCACTGCTGGACAACTACAAAGCCAAGAACATACACCCCTGTTTTATTCCCTGGGCTCTGAAGAGACAAGGTCAGGTACTACGTTTGGCTTTAATCTCCATGCCTCTGTTCTGTAATTAATGCCCTCTTACCCCACAGAGCTCTTGAGTGGATACTTAATTAATGTTTGCCAAGAATTAATATAATTCAGTGCCTCAGTGTGAGAAGAAATGAAGTATCTGTATCCAAAACATGAGTTGCACAATATGTAATAAAAAATACGTAAGATCTGTCCTAAACAATTTGAGGGGAGAAATTTCAAGTAGAAGCCCACTTGATAAACAAAACCTGTCCTGTGTATAAACCTACCCTTAGTGGTTTTTGTTAGTGTTTTCCTTAAAAACAAAACAAGTTGTTTGTTTCAGTTTGAGGTTGGACCAGATGACCCTTGAGGTTCCTTCCAACCTGGTATTCTCTGTTTCTACAATTCAGTTTTTGTGGCAGGGGATGATGTTGCCCTCCTCTTGGTGGCCATCTGAAGGGCTTGCTGGAGTGCTCAGCTAGCACAAAGCTGTGGTCCTGTCCATGGGACTGTCACTAGAGGGGGATGGAGACACACTCTGCCCTTCCAGAGATCTGCAGGGCACCCAGATTTGCCCTGGGCAACTGATTTTTGGTTTGGCCACTGAACTGGAGAACAAGTGGGGAAATTTGAGGCTGGATCAGCTTGAAATAAAATAGGTTTTCCCCATCAAAATGAAATATTGTAAAGCTTCTCAACTAGCTCCTTTAACTGGGTCAGAGAAAGAATGACAACGCTTATCAGTTTTGTGACCAGATCATTTCCATGATCCTTCCATGCTGTGGGATTAAGGTGGGGTTATAAAGAAGTTTAATGATTGAGACACACAGAAGAAAGGTATTGTGTTGTAAAAGTGGATGGACAGTTAAACAACTGTTTTCTAAAAAGTTGTTTTTCAAAACTGCTCTGAAATCAGTTGTCCTTACAGTGGAAACCCTGTTCATATGTGGACTCATACAATTAACATCACCTAGTTGCTCAAATTGCAGGAGTTTTAAATGGTAGATCTTTAAAAACAGATGCTATTCCTTTATGTATCATTGTATTTTCAAAATACTGCAATGTATTGGTCTGAGACAAGTCAAGCTTCTGTCAGCATGTAAGACCATTGCACTTGGTAGAATGTAACTGATTCAGGATCATGTTTTTCCTACAGCTTCAAGTAGTGGGACAAGGCTACATAGAGGCTATGTAGAAGAAGCTACGTTAGAAGACAAGCCACCACAGACTAGTCACATTGTGTTTGTTGTGCATGGTATTGGGCAGAAAATGGACCAAGGAAGGATCATCAAAAATACAGCTATGTGAGTGCTTTGTCATATTTGCAGTACCTCCTCTAGCCTGAATATAAGGCTGATTTTATAAATGACATCAGACCCTTTGGTTTAAGCTGTATCTTTTTCCTGTTTCCTTCTTCTCTTCCCCTGAGTCATTAGTCTTTCTATTGTGGGTACACTACTATCCCTGTTAATGTGGTGTATGGGCTTAGTGAGAGCAGCTGCAAGCCAGAAAAGCAAGGATATATTCTGTTTTCATGGCCAACATTTGAGACTTTTAGGGGACTGACTTGTGAATTTCGAGCAGCTGTGGTCAGGGATTTTGCTGACCAGGGAGAGATTTTTTCAGTTGGTTGAAATCAAGGAGAATTTCCATTGCCCACTGTTCTGACAGCCAGCAGGAACAAGTGAAGAGCCTGTTGGTAAGAGGGGGGGAAATGGGAAGCTGGTGGGAATGTTGACTTTCCCAATGGGGCAGAGTCACTTCATACAGTTGGAAGCTATTGCTGTGTGTCTGCTCATCAAACTCTGAGCAGAGATGTCTGATAAAGAGTAAAAGGTGATTGAAAGCTCACCAGATCTTTTAATTGAACGTCTTCTGTGAAGACTGCTTTGCAAATGGCTTTTGATTTGACATCTGAGCTAACTCAGAAGGCCACTTAAGGTGCTGGGAAGAGAAACTCCTGAGCTGTTGAGAATGCTGTCCCTGAACAGCTTTTTTTTTTAGTATTAGAAGAAATTGAAAAGTTGTGATGACAGCATTGTGGGGGATGAGGTGGTGCTAAGGAATGCTTCATTAGCTGAGAGGCTAAAGAAGTGTTAATTGCAGATCTATGTTGCACAGATGGCTTGGTGTGTGTGTCCCAACTAGCTCCACGTTCCATCAAAGTTGACAGAAATGGTGACAATACCCATTGACTCCTGGGGAAGTGTGTGTAGAGCTGGGATTGTCGTGGCAAGAGCTTTGTGAACTTCACATTAAATCCAGAATGGCAATGTAGGTCAGGGCTCCTGTGCCACTGCTGGGGTGGGTACCATCCTGTCAGCAGGCTCTTGTGTTCCTTCAGCGTGTTGTTCCTCTCAAGTGTCCTCTGGTGTGGTAGAGCAGACCTCTTGTGTCATTTGTCACCTCAGAGCAACAACCTGCTGCTCCCCACTAACCTGGTTGGGCCCACTCCACTGCTCTTTCATTCCTGTTGTTTAAGCAACACCAAAGAGAAAAGGATCCACAGCTCTTGAGAAAAAGCTGAAATTAGTCACCAAAATAAATGTAAAAACTTCCCTTTTTGTGGGATGCAATTACACTGGCAATGCAGATACCCTAAACATGAGTTGCTCTTTACCAGCAACCAGAAGTAAAACTTCTATCTTGGAATCATGAAGTGTTCCTGCTTTGTCTTTCTCCTTACCCCATTTTCCACTGAATGCACACACAGGGGTGATAGGAGTTACACTTCAGCTCAGGACACAGTGCTGAGGTGTTGGTTCTCTAACAGCTCCTGCTTTAATTGGCAGCCTGTTACGTGAAATCTTTTCTCCAAAAGGGCAACAAACCTTTTTGTGCTTCCATAAATCTCGCTTCCATCCTCAAGGAGTACCAGGCAGTGTTGTCTAGCCTCACAAAATGCTAATTATGGGCATGAATTATGTATTCTGTACAGGACCTGCAAAGAAGAGCATCGTTTCAGATGGAAGTATCTTTTTTTTTTCCTCTTCTTTTTTTTGATAGCTTAAAACTTATCAGTGAGGAAGATCCCATATGTTCTGGGATGAGATTTTAGAAGAAGTGTCTGCCAGTCCAGCACAGTGGCAGCTCTCACAAGCCGTACTGGCACTTTCTGATAGCACTTTCATTCATGATATGTGTGTGTAATTTTTTTTTTTTTTAATTGCATTCTTTTGGATTAGGGACACAGAGAGTCAAATGCTTTTTCAAAAATGATGAAGCGGATAAGGAGAAATATTTTTCACTGTTCACACTTTAAAGTAGAAGCTAAGGGGAAAAGACCTCAGGTTTTGGGTTTTTTTTGTCATTTTAAATCCATGTTCTTTAGTAGGAAACCTGTAGTTGCAGCCAGCCATGCTGAACCTGTAACTTAAGCCTTTCTACCATCCACAAAAAAAAAAAACCTCTTTTGCATTTTGTCTTTATCACGTACATTTGTTATTGCTTCTTTTTGGGTTCATTCTACCCTGGCATAAATATTCTGCATTTATTTCAACCTGTTGAGAGCAACACTTCAGTTCATAGCACTAAAACTTAATCTCGTTTGGATGAGTGATCCTAAAAGAGAGACTCATAGAATCATATCACAGAATCCCAGACTGGTTTGGGTTGGAATGGACCTTAAAGACCTTCTAGTTCCAACTCTCCTGCCATGGGCAGGGGCACCTCCCACTAGATCAGGTTGCTCCAAGCCCCATCCAACCTGGCTTGAACACTTCCAGGGCTGGGGCAGCCACAGCTTCTCTGGGCAACCTGGGCCACGGTCTCACCACCCTCACAGCAAAGAATTTCTTCCTAATGTCTGACCTAAATCTCCCCTCTTTCAGCTTGAAACCATTATCCCTCATCTGGTCACTCCCTGCCCTTGTCCCAGCTTTCCTGTAGCCCCTTCAGGCACTGGAAGGTGCTCTAAGGTCTCCCTGGAGCCTTCTCTTCTCCAGGCTGAACACCCCCAACTCTCTCAGCCTGTCTCCAGAGCAGAGCTGCTCCAGCCCTGGGATCATCTTCATGACCCTCCTCTGGACTTTCTCCAGGAGCTCCATTTCCTTCTACGTTGAGGGTTCCAGAACTGGACACAGTACTACTCTAGGTGGGGTCTCAAAAGAGCCGAGTGTAGGGGCAGAATCACTTCCTTTGACCTGCAAAAGAAAGAGAAGTGCAAATACACAGTTTATAACCCAAGCATGAAATACTCTGTAACACAGGCTGCTGAGAGACCCTACCAGAGCTCATTTGAGGTGCTCTGTCCTCAAGTTACACCTCAACAAGATCTTGGTGCAGCTCATGGGATGCATCTGCATCATTAAGCAGATCCTGTTGGTTACAGAGGTGAAAACAGAACTCTGCTTCCAGGGTAATTCAAAATTATATGCACTAATTTCATTAAGGAATGGAGTTTAATCTAATCATTAACGTGGTCAGATGCTGTGGTCGCAGGGTGTCCTCTAAGTAGGTAAATGGAAAAGGTGCACTTTACTGATGCTTGAATGAACAGGTCTTTGGTAGATGTGACATGATTTTGTTTCTTCACAGTGTAGTTAAACACATTTATTATCTAAATGTAGCACAGCAGCTGGTACAACAAGCTGCTCCTGTCAGTGCTGATATTAACTGCAGAACTCGTTGTCTGGAAAGAGCCAGAACCTCCTCCAGGCTGGAGCAGTGATTCAGCTGACCTAACGTGAACAGAATAATGTGCTGTGAGCTGCCTTGGTAGCACAGGGATGATTATTGAAGGAAGTAGAGAGTCTATTCTGCATTTCTGTGTCATATAAACCAAGATATTATGGCATTTATTGTACTTAATTGGAGAGCTTTTCATTTGCCATCAGGTGCAGCGTTCTGGCATTACTAGGTTTCTGATCAGGTACAATGTTAACTTGAAAAAAATCCTTTTGGGATGTCCTTTTATTTTAGTTTTTCATATTGTTACTTGGAATATTTTGTCACTGAAGCCTGGTCTCTGATTTTGTTGAACTTGTACTTCTAGAGGGGGTGAGGAAGGTGCTTTTACACATCCTAAACAGAATTTATCATAAAATCCCGGAATGGTTTGGATTGGAAAGGATCTTAAAGACCATCCAGTTCCAAGCCCCCTGCCATGGGCAAGGACACCTCCCACTAGACCAGGTTGCTCCAAGCCCCATCCAACCTGCCCTTGAACACTCCCAGGGATGGGGCAGCCACAGCTTCTCTTCCTACCCATGTTTCCAACCTCCTTTCAAAAAACCCTGTTGTTTTTACCTGACTCAGGTAAAGGTCAGACCTTTCGGCTGACCCTTTAATAAAGTTCATCAGCTCCTGTACCTGAAAATGGAATGAAGTAACTGCTCTGTGTGTTTCTGTAATAGCTGTGACGTTGTGACACTTCTTGGCTGCTCCTACCCTAAAGCTGGGATCTGTTTTCCTCTGTCTGAATCTCCTGTTTTGCTTTTAAAAGAATATTTGCCTGTGCTACTTCTTGGCGCAGAAAAAAAATTGCAATCACCAATTACATTTTTATTGCAAGTTCCATTAGAAAGCATTTTAATTGTGGATTATCATTATAATAATTACTTCAGAACAACTCTTTGGGTACAATTCCAGTGCAAGCAAGCCCTTACAGAGGCCTTTCAGTGCATGAGGCCTTTCACATGTGCTGCTGGGATCTTAAATCAAGATTCCCTGTACAATTTTTCCTATAATTTTTAGCTTTTCAGGTATTGGGTAGTTTTGCTTATTTTCCATTTAAATGCTTGCATTGCATTAGGTACCTATTACATGCTTGTTTTCCATTCTTTGGTGCTGGTAATAATTTGGAAATGAAGTCTCCAAATGATAAAAATTGTCTTACAGGTTTCAACTTGAGCTTGTCTTGCAAGCTAAATGGGAAGGTCAGCCCAAGAGTTAAAAGGTGATAGTTAGGGCATGAAATACTTTCACAAGAGCCTGTTTTGTGTGCATTTATTAATTATCTAACACACAACTGCATGTTGGATGGAAGCTGTAACAGCCTGTTGAGGACTTACAGGTGTCTCTAGGTTGGTTCTTGCTCCTCTTCTCCCCCAGCCCTTCTTTCTGCCCAATTGCTGCCCTTTCCCTGCCCACACCAGCACGACTGTCTCTGTGGTCCCAGTGGATCACTGCAGTTGCTCCAAAAACGTGGAACCCCATCTGGAAGATGGGAGTGAATAGCAAGGAAGCAGGTAGGGAGTGACACCAGGAGCAGGAAATGCCTCATCTGCTGTACGCCAAAGCCAGCATCTCCCCGAAGGGCAACCTGCTGGAAAGCAGTGCTGGGGAGGGAGGCACTTGGATGCATTTGGAGCACCCAGATCTCTGCAGGCTTGTCTCAGAGATCCCGTAATCAGCTAACTGAGCAGCCTGAGTTCCTCTGATCATGCAGGGCCCCATTTTCCTTGAAAAGGATGAGTCACGATCGCGCTTATTTTGGTTGCATCCTAGAATTTCTTTCCTCAGAAGTGAAATGAGTCTGCATACATCCTAGAGCAGCATCTTAATGTGCTCTGGTCTGAGAGCAGATGAATCCCAGAAGAGCAGTGGCAGAAGATGGCCTGTGTTGCAGTTGCTCTTTGAAATCTGCCCAGAGTAAGACTTGAGTCTGTGTTTCTGCTGTGTAGCTATGCTTTGGAAACAGCTTCCCTTTCCTTTCCTCTGGCTGGAGCAGATGACAGTTTTTGTTACTCATGCCCACTACTCTCACTTGCACTTACCAAATTTAGCTGAAGCTAGCCCTGAGTTCCTTCAATATTATTATTTCCTCAGTATTATTATTTCCTCAAAGAGGCAGTGAGCGCTGCCTTCCATTTGAGGGAACTCCCAGCGTGGTGAAAGCACTTGGGGAATTCTTTGGAGCATCATTTATCACTTGTGTGACCAAAAACCAGAAATGGGTCTACACAATTTTGCATGAGGTAGTGAGAGTTTAGGGGGTTTTTATGAGGACATCCCATTGCTCTATCTCTTAAATTAAGCTTTCAGATTAAGAAGTTGGCTGGTATGATGCTTTTTAAATGAAAGACCATTCCCTTTTCCTTGGCTGTGGATCATCAGACTGAAAAGTGTCTGCAAAGATGACTTGGGAATAAAATGAGTAATGTCTTGAAGCCTTCAGACATTTTGCTCTGTTACCAGCTATCAAGGTTACTTTATAGAATTTGTGAGCTAGCTGAAGTGAGCTTGTTTGCAGCTCTCCAGTTTTTAATGTGGTATTTGCGAATGCTCCACGAGACTAAAATTAGTAGCATAACACAGCAATGATCATAAATATGTTAATATCTCTCTGGAAAATACCTGCTTAAGCCAGGATGTATACCTGTGAAAATACAGGATTGTTATTTATTATTTTAATCAGAGAAAGGCAGCCAAGCACATATTATTTATGGTGAGTCTCAAAGTATCTGTTTTCAGGCCATTACTTCTTGTATGGAAAATAGCAGTATGTCAAAATGCTTTCTAAGATATGCAGGGCATCTGCACCTGAGTGGTCTTTTTCCTTAGAAACATAATAAATTTCTGCTGTTACCATGTGTTTTGATGTATAGATTTACATAATTGTTGCTCTGGGGTCAGTATTTCAACATCCATTTGTATTGGGAAGGAGAATTCTCTGCCTGTTTAAACGAGGATTTATTACTTCAGTTGGTGTTAATTTAAGAAGAGAGCAGAGGGACTTGCCATCTAATAAAGTAGCTCAAAATATTGATTGGAAAAAAAGCCAGAAGAAGGGGGAAACAAGACTTCATAGCAGAGCAGATAGGAATGTGTATAGTAGGTGTATATTCTGGGAGTTTGCATGTCAGTGTAGCCACATTGTTGGCAATTTCCCCCCAATTTTAGTAGAATTTATAGTATTAAATTGTTGATCAAAGTCAGTGGGAGATGCTGATAGTGTCCTTTGCTCTAAAGGAGATGGGCTGCACTGGGAGTTGTCCTGCTGGGGTGTCCTCAAGCCTCCATGATTCTTGTCATCAGGGACTGGTGTGACAGAATGTAAAAGAATGAGGGAGAATAATTGCACCTCTGACAGGATTTGGCCCATAACACTGAGCTGGATTGTCTCCAAGTTTAGTGGAAGGGGAAAAAAAAAATAAATAAATACATGGACATAGTTTGTAAACTGCAAAAAAAAAGTCAGGAGTTTGTAGTATAACCACCTTCCCGAGGCTGGCGCGCGGTGCAGCGTGTCGGAGCAGAGGAGCACAGAGAGCCTGAGAAATGCAGTTGCTGCACACTGGATTTGGCACCAGGGAGGTGGCAGTTCAGAAAAAACTTGTTGAAACTGAGCTTTTGTGCACTTCTACCAGAGTGGATTTTGCAAGGCAAAAGGAAGATGCACGCAGAGTTGAGGTCTGGTTTTCTACTGCACCCAAGTGCTTTTGAATGTTTGTCCGTAATCTGTTCTAGCAGAAGCCTGGGACTGTTCTGCTGAAGGCTGGACCAGGTCTGGACAACCTCAGCTGACATGGGGGAACCCTCCAGATCCGGGTAAAATTAGGTTTTGCCTTTCACAAAACTTTGGGTGAGGGCAGAAAGCTGGCACAGCTTTTAGGAGAGGAAACTTGAAGCTTTTCCCAGAAGCTCTGGCAGCATCACTAGGCTGCACTGTTGTTTCCTCACTCATACATCTTAAAATGAAGACTTTTAGTTAAAAACTCCTGTGTGTCAGTTTGCCTGTGAATAGCTTTAGTAAGACCCTTTCAAGCAGGAACAAACCCTGTAGCTGTCACATTTGAAGACAGGGATGTCAGTAGCTCCACTAGCTTGTTCTTCATCATGTTTACAGTGGCTACTGACGTGTAAGTGGTTTGGATCTTTTCTTCTGCACTTATTAGGATCAAGTTATTTACTGGTTCCTTCACTTCAAATAACTGTGTAGAATTCTGTGCTTTATTCCTAAAAACCTCTCCATGCTTTTACTGCTTTTAAGCCTAGCAGCTTTCCATGGCTGCTTGGCTGGTGTCCTGCTAAGCTTGCTGTTTCTGAGTTCATCTTGGCTGGCCACCGTCCTTCTTCATGCAAAGAAAGCTAAACTGGCTTGACAATAATGAAGAATTATTAGCATTTCCAAAGAATATTCTTTGAGATTTTAGGTCCCTACATTTCCTTGTGGTAATAATCATCTGATTTTTTTACAGATAAGTGTTTCTCTCTTGTTTTGGTAACTCAGGGACTCCAGGAATGTTAATGTATTTACTGAATTTTTGTCTTCTTGATAATCTTGAAATTCCGAAGTTGGGCTCTCCAGTCATTGTGTCCTTAGAGGCCTGTTTTGTGGGGTGGGTTGCTCTGTGCTTTGCAAGGCTAGGTCAGTTCAGGACTTAATTTAAATTCAGGCCCTGATTTAAGCAGATCCTGTTGCTGATTGTGTTGGGTTTTTTTTCTCATCATGGGAAGGACATTCATCTTTGCTTAAAACCTTTGCCATCTTGTTGGACTGGAGACCAGGAGACTGAGAGCACAAGCAAACCAGGCTTCAAAAAGTAGAGTTGCTGATTAGTTGCACTTCTTGGCTGTTTGGTCAGGCCATCAGTAACTGCTTTGGAAGAAAGGGTGTAAAGGATGCTCCCCTTTTCCTTCCCTTCCCTTCTCCTGCCCCTTCTGTTTTCACTTCCCTTCTCCTGCCCCTTCCTTTTTCCCTTCTCCTTCTTCTTCCTTTCCTTTTATATATTGCAGAAATCCTTTTAGACATTCAAGGAAAGTGTCTCAGTTAGGGGGCTAAACTTATTTACCATATTTTGACTGGTAGAAGCATAGATGGGAGATGAGTGTCATCATGCCTGTGGTTGTTGCAATCGCTAAGAGGGGTTCGCTTTGAAAATAGGGGGAAAAAAAAACCATGGTGAAACTCTGGGTTTTGCCTCAGAAATAAAAAACCCTCTGATGCTTGGAACTGGGAACCAGCTGCTGGAAACCCAGCACTGCTGCCCCTCGGTCAGATTCAGTTGGTTGTGCTCATCTTAAAAAATGCCAGTGCCATTGGGACCCAAGATCAGTGTAAAGGAAAAAAAAGGGGAATCAAACTCCATCTCAGTTTGGTTGCTGAGTGTATTTGATAGAACACTTGGGTATTTCACTGTCGTGTGTCATTTTGTGCTGGTTTTCATGTTTTGCTGACCAGTCTTTCACACAACACTAGTTAAGTAGCACTTTTTAAAGAGTGTAAGGTACCATTAGTCCCCTTCTTCCCCAAACAACAGAGAGGGGAAGATATACTTTGGGTTTTAGGTAGTTGAAGTTTATTGCATGCCTTGAGAGAGGTGCCTCCACGTTCAAGTTCAGATCTGCTTTAGAAAGGAAGAGTCTTTTAAAAAGGGACACTCAGCCTGTCCATCTGCTTCTGCAAGTTGAAACACTAACAAGAGATCCTGTTTCTTACTCTGAGAGCTCTGAAGCCTTCCAATTGGAGATGTCAAATTAAAACAAAATTCTGACCTTTCAAGTAATATTTTAAATCATTTTCTTTGTGTTTAAAAGCACTAAATTGTCTTCTTTATGTACTGGTCTAAAGAGTTGATTTCAGTGGATTCAAGAGTTCAAGGCAGTGGTAAAATTCTTAATTTTCAGTCAGATTCTACCCCAAACTCACCAGAATTCTTTCAATTCCATTCTTCCAATTGAATTTAGGTGATTTATGTTAAGCCCATAGTAGAATATATTAAAGCTGTTTTAACTCTTCCTTTTGGGCATATAATGTGCAAACTTTTTCATTATGTAAGAATTCAAGTACTTTCTAACAAAAGCACGGGGTGGGGTAGTGACCCCAGTTAGTCACATTGCATTGCCATGCTTGGACAGTAGAAACGTGTTGCTTCTGGGTGCATTGGCTTTATTTGATAAGAGCACTAATCATAGTCTTCACAGGACCATGTTCTTTTATTTTTCTTTTGCATAGGATGCGAGATACTGCAAGAAAAATAGAAGAGAAGTATTTTTCCAATCTTGCAACACATGTTGAATTCCTCCCAGTTGAATGGAGATCAAAACTCACCCTGGATGGAGGTACATTCCTTACTTTACTGGTTCTTTTGCTCTTCCAGTGGCTGCAGTCTGCAAAATGGTCCCCAGAAGATTCATGCTGTGCTCTCTGCACCTGCCTTGTTTGGATTTTCTCCTTCTCCTGCATGTAACTCAAGTGTCTTCTTTTCTTTTAAGACACCGTGGACTCCATTACTCCAGATAAAGTGCGAGGTTTAAGGGACATGCTGAACAGCAGTGCAATGGACATCATGTATTATACAAGTCCTCTTTACAGGGATGAAGTAAGTCTGCTTTTATTTAAGTTTTACTAGAGCAGAGAGGCTGAAACCACCTGGGCTTTGTAAGCAAAGTTACTGGAATGTAAGCAGAGTTTCCTTCTGAGAGACCCTGCATGAAGACATCTACTAACGCTTTGCAAGTGTAATGGTCATCCCTAGTAATCAAAGTTTTAAGAGTGGAAGGGGTAGAGAAATAACAAAAAGTACCATCAGTGTCATTTCTTTAGAGAAGAAATGCTTGTCTAAAATGGGTCTGTATCAGCAGCTTAGAAACAGGAAGGGGTTTTGTGACTTTTTCTTCGTATTCAGAACACTGAGTCCCCAGAGCTGAGATTGTTCATACATCTTACAAAACCTGGGGACATTTGGAATTTCACCAGTGTCAGATGGGATGGCAGCACCTGTAAACATACCCAAGCCAGTTTTAAAATGTCTTTGTGTGCACATGCCTTGCAGGAAAAGCAGGACAGCTCTCAGTTAGCTGTTATTTAGGGGACTGTTGATACAGCAGAAGCTCCCATCTTACCTTGGCTCATCTGTGCAGGCACACGGGAGCTTCAGTCTGTGTAGCTGTAGAGAGACCCCATTAATCAGAGGGCAAAAGCCTTGAATAAATGATCAAATGGCCTGTAAAATACACACAGTGCATCACTCCAATAGCATCTTTGTGTGTCACACTTCCAGGAAACCCCTGTGGGGGTGTTTTAGGATTACAGAATCATGGAATCATTTTGGTTGGAAAAGACCTTTCAGATCATCCAGTCCAACCACTAACCCAGCCCTGCCAAGGCCACCACTAACCCATGTCCCTCAGCACCACATCTACACAGCTTTGAAATCCATCCAGGGATGGGGACTCCACCACTGCCCTGGGCAGCCTGGGCCAGGGCCTGACAACCCTTTTGGGGAAGAAATTATTGCCAATATCCAATCTAAACCTCCCCTGGCACAACTTGAGGCTGTTTCCTCTTGTTCCATTGATTGCTCCTTGGGTGAGAAAACTAACCCCCCCTCGCTCCAACCTCCTTTCAGGAGAAGGATTAATTTCTATAGAAGTTAGAGGGTTTTTTCCTGTGTTGACTCTGTTATGTGTGGAGTAATGGTAATATTTTTATAGCCTTGTTGCTCTGTGCATGATTAAACTGAGTGGAGAGAGAAGAGACTTTCAAACTTTACCTGCAGCTTTGATGCAACCTTTCCTTAAAATGAGACGTGTATAAGTCCTTTAGACTGGCAATATAATTTTAAACTCTAGACTACCTAATAATACTTCTTTTCCTGGTAGCAGTGATGGTGGTGAGATCACTATGAGCCTTTTAAGCTCCCAACACTAGCAATAGGTGCACAGAAAGCTGTAGCTCTCTGGTTGCTTGGTAATGCAGAGTTCATTGCTCAGGGCTCCTGGGTTCTCTGCTGTCTAACAGGTTTCTCTGTTGTGCAGCTGAGGCCAGCATGAACTTTTCTGGCAAGCGATGAAAACTTCACTGGCAGCTTCAAAGGAGATATTTTTAAACTGCATTAGAGGCTTGGCATGTCTGTGGGCACCTGGCAAGAAATGGACTAGGGAGGGAGGTTCAGGTATGCTGGCCAACAAGGCATGAGAAATTGAATTCATTGCTCAGTAGAACTGTAGGTTTGCAGGTATGTCACCATCCCTCAGGGAGAACAACCCTCTGAGAACTGACAAATCAGATGAGTGTGCTGGGGCTGTGATTGATGTGATTACAAAACACGAAGTTTTTTTCACCCAATCAAGTGACTTTTCTCAAAGTTGGCATCAATACATGAGTTGATCTTATCTTAGTGTAATCAGACTGCATTGATAAATCTTGTAACTTTCTCAAAGCAAAGTTGTACAATTTGAATTGTGAGTATTTGTCCAAAAAAGAAAGTGCTGGTACAAATGAGACATTAAAACCTTGAAGAACAGCTTTCTGAGATGTATCCTTCATATCGCATTCAAGGTGTTTGTGCTGCAGGTGTTCTTGTTCATTCAGCTGCAGAGTTTGTGTTGTGCTACTGGGTTGTCAGGGATCACAGAATCCAGACTGGTTTGGGTGGGAAGGGGCCTTAAAGATCATCCAGTTACAACCCCCTGCCATGGGCAGGGACACCTCCCACTAGACCAGGTTGCTCCAAGCCCCATCCAACCTGGCCTTGGACACTTCCAGGGATGGGGCAGCCACAGCTTCTCTGGGCAACCTGGGCCAGGGTCTCACCACCCTCACAGCAAAGAATTTCTTCCTCATATCCCATCTAAATCTCCCTTCTTTCAGCTGAAAGCTGTTCCCCCTCATCCCATTGCTGCATTCCCTTGTAGAACAATACTTGATATGAATTTTCTGTCTATTTCCAAGGATTTGCCGCCCATTTCTAGAAATAGCATAACTTCTTTAAAGCTTTTGACCACTCATTAAACAACTCCCTGAGGGATTTGCAAGTGGGTAGCCACTATCTTCTTTCAGGAGGAAGAAACCTTGTCTTATCAGCTTTCACATGAGACAGCAGAGAGCTGCTCCAGATGCAGCTGGATTGCTCCTCTCAGCATTATGGGAGTGTGGTGGGTGACCCCCTCTCTGATTTCAAGTATTGTTTCTTCTGCAGCTTGGTAGGAGAATATCCAAAAGGTGCCTCTGACTTCTCACATGTCATGCGATACCAGAGAGGTATTAATAATTCACTGCAGCTCCATGAAGATCTCAGACAGTCTGGTCTTAGAGTTCACTCCTGAGGATGTCTGCAGCCCACAGATTCAGCTGAAGCCTTTGTGTGTGTGGCTGCGAGTGAATGGTGCTGTGCAGGACCTCATCCAGGCAGTGTTCCACCATGAGTAAAACAGAATTCCTCTTTAAACATTACACAGATAAGAAGGAAAAGCAAGAAATTGTTCTTTTGATGCACGCCTGCGCATTTCTAAATGAATAATCACATTTTCATTCTGGCCTTGGCAATGGAATCTTGGGTCTTAGTGTCTTCAGTGGGTGACTTTGTTTCACATCTGGGTCACTGTAGCTTTGTATTTCTTTAATAATAAGTGGCTGTAACAGAGATTTTAAAAGACTAATTCATGAATAGTAAATTTACTGTCGCCTTCACTATAATGTTAAGTACTTATTTTGCTGATTTTGACTGTACTTACTTTCAGGCTAATTGTAATTCTGTAAATTATTGATATATGTGTTGGCAGAAAATGCTTTTAGTACAGGATGAATATTGTTTCCATCCGTCATCCCAAGACCTCTAAAGATTTAGTGCAAATATTGCAACAGCCTCAGAAGATGGGTAGGAGATGTTTATGGGTTACTTCCACCTCAGCTGAAGACCAGGGGAACATGGTGAATATTGATCATTTCTCACTAGATGAGGTCAGGAAACCAAGAACTCAGGGTGTGGGATGTGGTGCCTGTGGGCTTGGTGTTGGAGCTGTTACAGGCTTGAGGAGGAGGCCAGGGGGAATGCAGGGTAAAGCAGCCAACCTGGCATGGCTCCCTTGGGCAGACTTCACTGTCTGCCTTGAAACAACTTGATGGTTTGCTATTATACACAGATTAAAAAGGAGAATTAATGACTATACTCTTGAAATTCAGGACGTGTATTACCTTTCACTGGAGGTTTCATCCCTCTTTGGTACATGGGTTTGCAATGGAAATGTCCTTCTCTTAGGAGTCCCTTCCAGGAATAAAAGGCCGTTGGTTTGTGTGTGTTTGAAAATGAGAGGGATGTGAAGCAGGAAATTTTTAACTGAGACTATTTCAACACTGGTTTTGCTTCTTCTGTTGAATCTAATCATCAAGAGGCTATTTGGCAGCACTTTCAAGGCTTGTTTAATTCATTTGCTTGCCCTTGAATTTATTCTCAACTTTATAAAGTGATAGGTTACTGGATCTGAACCTAAAATTAAGTCTTTAACACAGTGACTTGGTTAGAAATGAGTTAGACTCAGCTTTTCAGTGTCACCATGACACGCAGCCATTCCTGTCTGTTCACACAGCAAAGTCTCATTCTGGCCTCTCATCTGTTGTTGTGACACTCTTCTGGCATCCATCAGTGATGCCTTCAGGGAGTGTGACAACTGTTGTATTCTGGAGGGTCAGCAGTCTCCACGTCTCTGCCTTGAGTGCTGGCATGTTCTCCTGGTTCATGTGAAGCAAACACTCCTTGTCTTTGCTTTCATGGTCCTTCACACAATCCTTTCTTGAGCTGCAGATCTTTCGTTGGCTTTTAAGGACCTTCTTCTACCTCCAGTTGGCTCACACACCTTCTTATTGCCTGCTTGCTGAATTTCAAACAAGTTTGCACTTTGTCCTCAAGCTCTCTTGACATTTGGAGGGAGCTGCTTGCAAAACTCACTGTTCCTTACATCTCCTTAAAATTCCTTTCCCACGAAGCCTACAAAAACAGTCCTGCTATCTGAGCTGGAGGGCTGCAGAGGTCAAGTTTCCTGCACTCCCTTTTCATATGTAGCTGTTTGTTTTGGTTTTTCTGTTGTGCTTCAAGCTGTTCATGTGAGAACAGTGTCCAGTGGGTGAGGGTCCTGTGGAGACAGCAGAGACAAAGACCCTGTGAAAGTTACAGCAAAGGGGTGAGCAGAGCTGAGAGCAGTCTCAGAAGTGGACAATCAGAGCCCAGGAGGAGAGCAAGTGGTTTGGTTGGCTTTGACAGATCAAAGAGGTTGGGCCTGGAGTGCTGTATCCGAGTTTTGGCAGCAAATGGGACACTGGGGATTTGAACAAGAGCAGTGGAAGCTCTGCATTACTTCTGCTCTCAGGATGCCAGCCCAGGGGTGTTGTACTCCTTGTTTTCTTGAAAAAAAAAACCCACAAACTCATTTCCTGGATATTGAGGGGGAAATGTCATTTTCTACCCTGGAACTTTTGGTGTGCACTAAAAAGCTGCTTTGACCCCAGTGACCTGCCTGCTAGAACGGGCAGGGGGTGAAGTCCTTCCTCTGGCCTGGAGCTCCTTGTTGTGGGTCCAGGAGGTGTTTGTCCACCACTCACACAGACAACTTCCTTCTGCTTTGCAAGAAACAGGCATGCTTATTTATGCTGGTGTCTCACAAGGGTTCTTCTGCGTCAGAGGAGGAATGAACAGCTGGTTTGGGTGCTGGTGCTGGAGATTTAGAGATTTGTTTTTGTCCAGCTCAGCACAGGCTGCTGTTAATGTTCTCTGCACAAGGGCTTCAGGCAAGACAGACAGCAGCTCTGGGTGTTTCACTGCTTACACCTTTACTTGTTCCCCATCATGATGCAGCAGTTCAGGTTTATCCAATACCCAGGAGGTGATTAGAGACATAGAACCATAGAATGGTTTGGCTTGGAAGGGACCTTAAAGATCATCTAGTTCCAAACCCCCTGCATGGGCAGGGACACCTCCCACTAGACCAGGTTGCTCCAAGCCCCATCCAACCTGCCCTTGAACACTTCCAGGGATAGGGCTTCCACAACCTCCCTGGGCAGCCTGTTCCAGTGTCTCACCACCCTCATACTAAAGAATTTCCTCCTAATGTCTGACCTAAATCTCCCCTCTTCCAGTTTTAATCCAGTCCCCCTTGTCCTCTCACTCCCTGCCCTTGTCCAGAGCCCCTCCCCAGCTTTCCTGGAGCCCCTTCAGGCACTGGAAGGTGCTCTAAGGTCTCCCTAGAGCCTTCTCTTCTCCAGGCTGAACAACCCCAACTCTCTCAGCCTGTCTCCAGAGCAGAGGTGTTCTGGCCCTTGGATCATCTTCATGACCCTCCTCTGGACTTTCTCCAGGAGCTCCATGTCCTTCTTGTGTTGGGGGCTCCAGAACTGGACACAGTACTCTAGGTGGGGTCTCACAAGAGCCGAATAAAGGCCGAGAATCCCCTCCCTGGCCCTGCTGGTCATGCTGCTTTTGATGCAGCCCAGAACACGGTTGGTTTCTGAGTTTCAGCCCATGGTGCCAGCTCATGTTGAGCTTCTCCACCATCACCCCTTAGTCCTTCTCCTCTGGACTCTTTTTGATCCATTCTCCACCAGGACATGATCCCTCTGCCTTTATTATCAGCCTGACCACAGCTCCTTCTTCTGCCCAAGGTGACATTGGCATCTCTCCTTTGATTCAGACTCCCATCTTGTCTGTATAAAACACATTCCCTTGCCACCAGGATTCCTGATGGGGGGAATGAGATGTTATTTTTTGACTTCTTGGAAGTGATAAACCAAGCAGGCATGTAACTGGAAAGCAGAGGGGATTTTTTTAGGCCTGATAGGGTCCAGCAACCTTATTCCTTGGCCAACAGTCTGGTTTTTGGCTTCTTCCCCTCAAATTGCATGGCTGTCACACCAGCTCTCCATGAATGTGCAGGAAGACCATCCCTTGCTCTGCCTTTAATTGGGTTTCTGAAGGGCATGGAGCATTTAACCTCAGTTTGTCAGAATATAAGCTGATGACTTTCTGGGCAACTTGATCCTGCAGGCTTGGGTTTCCTGCATGGAAGATTTATTGGCAAATCTTCAGCTGATAAAGGGAGCTCAGGGCAATGAGTCTCTTTTTCCTGAAGCAAAAATGAAGCTCAGAAGAACTTCACAAGGGAACAGCACCACGCCACATCTGCTCATTAGTTCAATCACTTCTTTTTTTTGTCTCTCTATCCACTCTATTTTGCTGAGGTCTTTAACTGCTGGAAATCAAGTCTCTCCCTTGCCCTTTGGGACCAGACTAGAACATGTAGGAAACTCACGTATTTCTTGGATGCTGCTCTGTCCAGCTGTATCAAAGGCTGTGTCTCAAGTGTCTGTGCTTCTGCTGGTATTAAGCAGGTCTGAAAATTAAGTAAGTCCATAAGGGCTTGCTCCCCAGTCTGAGAATTGTGGGGTGCTTCATGTGCCTGATTGTGACTTGCCCTTAAATCAATCACAGACATTTGATTGCATTAAAGGCTTCAGGCACTGCAAAGTTCTGCTTTGCTTCTGTTTCATTTTCTCTGGGTGTCTCACAAGTGTTTGCAGTGGCTCATCCACGAGGCTTGTAGCATTTTAATCCTGCACTGAACTTGGGTACTGAAACAACTGGTCTGTGAAAGGTGCTTAGGAAATTTTTCACCTACAAATCAGAACAGGGAGAAAGAACTTTTTGTGGGGAAGAAAATAGGAACAGTGAAAGATTCTCTGTACCTTTATTTCAAATGGTGCAGTGTCCTCAGGCTGATGCTGAACTCCTGCTGTGGTAGAAAGGTCAGCTGGGAGGAAGGGGTTTAATATGGCTTTTTTTTTTTTTAAGAAATAGGAAGTGATGCCTTTGTTAGGGTGGTTTGATCTGTCCAGTAACAGACAAGTAAACAAGCTGCATTTCACTGGTCCTCCTGGGAGAGCAGAGGGTGATGGAGCAGATCAGCAGTCAGAGCAGTGCTTGTGGGAGCAGCTGCACAGGGGAGGAAAAAAACCCCTGACTCAGTCAACGGCTGCCACATGTATTCTTTTGTGAGATATTTGAGCTTGTTTAGTCTGTGGGAGAAGCCTTAGAAGACGTTTAATATGGGTTGGGCAAAAACTCAAGGAAGCTCTAGGCTTTTTGTAGGGAAAGCCCTGCTGGGGGGATGCCAAAGAGCAGCACTGCTGGAGGGGCTGGGGAACTGGCTCCTTGGGAGAGCTCAGTCCCACTGGTCCCCAAAATAAGGTGGGAACTGAGAGGGAGAAGGCATGAGGGGAGATGTAAAGAGAGTGGGCTTTAGTCACGTTGCATTTCACCATTAAACTTTTATTTTTCCTTCCCCCCCGGGTGATTCCTGCTTTCCTGTTTTCCAGCAAAAGCAGCAGGTGCTTCCTAAGCACATAACAGATCCCACAGCTTGGGGTTGGCAGAAGCACCAGGGAAACCAGTGGGGAAGGGGCTCCCTTAATGGGGAAGTCATTGGATGTAGGTGCAGTGAGAGCAGGGGAAGCTGTCAGCAAGCTCTGGGTGAGCAAGAAAGACAGGCTGTGGATTAAAAAAAAAAATAAATCAGCTCTTAATATCTTGGTTTTAATTGCAGTGATGCTGGTTAGGAGAGAAAATGTGATTGGGAGTTATATTTTTCCTGTTTAATGTCAATGAAAAAAGCCACTGATTTTAAAATATACAAAGCCAATTGGTGTTTATGGAAGGTATTTTTATATGGAGTGTTAGTATCATAGTACCATCACAGTATCATAGTATTATTATTCTGGTTGGAAAAGACCTTCAAGACCATCAAGTCCAACCACTACCCTAGCTCTGCCACGTCCATCACCAAACCCTGTCCCCTGGCACCACATCTGTCTTTTTAGATGTCTCCAGGGATGGTGGCTCAAACACCTCCTCGGACAGCCTGGATCCCCAAGTCCAACTTCTGCCCCAGAACAAGACAACCCCAAGGTTCACACCATGTCCCTGAGGGCATTGTCCAAATGATTCTTGAATATTGTCAGGGTTGGTGCCTTTACTGCTTCCCTGGGGAGTCTGTTCCAGTGCTCCTCCACCCTCTGGGTGAAAAATCCCTTCCTAATGTCCAGCCTAAACCTCCCCCTGCACATCCCTGCTATAACTACAAAAGAGATTTGAAATCACTGCCTGTTACACTTGCTGGACTAAAGCCCTTGTCAAACCAAGCTTTTCTTTTACAAGTTAGAATATTGTATGCTTTTTATGACTTAAGAAAGCAAATCAGGATTAAGTTATTATCTTAGCTTCATATACTGCTTAACCAAATGATTTTTTATCTGGGACTTAAGACGAATATGCTTTTTTCTTTTCCAGTCTTAGAACTGATCCAGAACTGTTGGCAAGTTACAAACACCCGTAAGTGCTCACTGCAGGTGAAGGACTTCTGGTTTTGTCCTAGCAGCAAACCAGGCCATTCCTAGTGCCTGGAAACCTGGGGGCTTTACTACAGCAAACTCTACAGTTAAGTTAGGTAACCAGTGATGTGGAGTTTAGAAACAATCAGATGATTTTGTTGAATTAAATGCTTGGACTCTGATCTGTAAACTTCCACCAAATATGCAACTACTTGGAAATCCACACACAGTTTCTTAGTTGCTGTCCTATTTTTTGCCTAGCTTCTCAGTAGCAGCATATTTTTTAAGGAGCAGGATAGTTAAAAACAGGGTTGGACTCAGTGTCCAACAAGGACTTGACAAGAATATTCTGTCTCATGTGGTTGCTTTTATGCCACAAGAGAGCAGGGGAAGCAGTGGAGTTGTTGTGCATCTTACATTTCCCACCAGAGGAAAAATCTGGGGATGCAGATGCATTAATAGAGCTTAACTGGGATGCTGGTTGTTTTTTAAAACAAGATGGCATTGCTCATCTCCCTGCCCTACTGGCAGGGATCCTGGGAGCCGTGCTGAGTCCAGCACTAGTTTGCTTGGCATTTTTTATGCTGCCAGCTCTGAAACCTGAAGGCAGCTCTCCATCCATTGTGTGGCTGGGGGTCCCGAGCTCCCTGCTGAGGTCCCCAGTGGTAGGACAATGTGTGTTGGCTCCCTTGGAGGGTACCACAGCAGCCAGCTACACAAACTGCTGGATCTCAGCATTCCCTCAGTTCACTGAGCTTCTGGCAGGAATCCCAAAACACTTTGATTTCAACAGTTCTCTGCTATTTTGTTCTGTTTTTTTTTTAATCAAAACCTTTTTAAATGGAGAAGATGCCAGCCAGCCAAAGCTAGTCTTGGTTTCTATTTTCAGCTCCAACTCTTGCTCAAAAGCTGTTTGTTCATGTGTGAAAGCAGTGCCCAAAGTCTGTGTAGAGCCAAACTCAAGGATAGGCAACGTCCCAGTCAAAGAGACTTGAGAATGGGAATGATGACACTTCTCTGAGCTGTCGTTAATTATCTCACTGTGCTTTAGGCATCGGGTTTGTTCTGTGGATTCTCTCTCAGTAAAATGTGTACCAAACACTGTCAGTCCTAGTGCCATTCATATTTATAGTCACTAATGATTCCGGCTCTTGAAAAATCATGTTCAAATTACATGTTCTATAGCTTTAATTTCCTGTTGCTAACGAGGGAATGATTTGCAATTTCTTGTTTGTCCTCCTCTGTGCCAGAGCCTGGAAGCATTGCTCAGTTACCACGCTGAGTTTCACAAGCAAAGCTGCCTTCTTTGTGTTGTCTAGTTCCTCCGTCTCACGGCTTTCAATGTCTCTCTCTGCAGAATACTTTCTGTGACTCTAAACAATTTTAGGCACATGTACCCTAGTGTAGGATTTCAAGCAGGTAAGACTCTCAGAGATTCATTTAACATAGGACCAATAGATCTTTATTGCAGTGATACTGTAGGATTAGCCTGTGATCTCTGAGAACTGTGTTGCATCCCTGGTTTCCCCCCAAAACCCTCCTAGAAACCTATAACCCAAAATCCATTTTTCTTAGCATCATTTATATCAAATGTCCAAATTCTGGCTCTGCCCATTTCATTTGTGCATTTTCTCCTCCTCTGTCTTTCCTTTGGCTGAGGTGAGGCTTTTTATCCTTTAGTGACATCATTTCATTTTGATTTCTTCAGGAGAAATTACAATAGGTGCAGGATGGAAGGAGAAGAAGGACAGAAAGCTGCCTTCCCCTGGAGACAAGCAGTGGGCAGAATCATGAAAGACTTGATGGATTCAAATGTGCCTTGCAAAGATCCAAAAGCAATTGAGCATATTTTCCCAGAACCCATTTAGGCTGTCCCTGAGCATATCCATTTTAGTGGATTTATCTTCCCAGTCCCCTGCAATGAGCCAGGAATGCTGTTGCTCACGTTGACAAATGGAGAAGAGCGAGTGTGACCTGTCTAGGGTTGTGTGCCAAGCTCGTGGCAGAGATGTGAGTTGCTTCCAGATCATGTGGCACTGAAACAGGCTGCCCAAGGCAGTGGTGGAGTCCTCATCCCTGGAGGGATTTTAAAGCCATGTAGATGTGGTGCTGAGGGACATGGTTTAGTGGTGGCCTTGGCAGTGCTGGGGGAACGGTGGGACTTGGTGATCTGAAAGGTCTTTTCCAACCAAAACGATTCTATGATTCTGTAATTCTGTGTGTGGCTCAGGCTTCTTCCAGCCTCCTTGGGTTAAAAAGGGAGGTGATGCAGGAGAAACATCCAGTGATGTGAAAAGGCAGAGAAACAAGCAATTAGGGCAATAAAGCTGTATTAATAGTCACCATTGTGCTAATGGAACTGCTGGTGATGACCAAGTACCTTGCTGTTGCTCACCTCAGAGGATGCTGTTCAGTACTTTAAGCCCAACTGTCATTTAAGGGTTTATCTCAGTGTAGTGCCTTGGGCTGTGTAGTGTAGCAGCTCTAGGGTCACCACGTGTCTTCTGCTGGGTCTAGAGAGGACAGATGCAGCACTGGAGTCACTGACAATCAACCAGGGTATTGCTACTGACCATAAGATTCTGCTCATCTTCCTAAGTGAGCAGACCATCATGCCCATCCTAGCTGCACGCTTGAGAAACAATGTAAGGCATGAGCAGGAGTGATAAGATGTGGATATTAAACTGTCCCCTTTCCTTCTTGCAACAGCTGGTGAAGGGGCTGCAGCAGGAGCTGAACCGGCTATACACGCTCTTCTGCTCCCGGAATCCAGAGTTTGAGGAGAAAGGAGGGAAAGTCTCCATTGTGTCCCACTCCCTGGGCTGTGTTATCACCTACGACATCATGACCGGCTGGAACCCAGTCAGGCTTTATGAACAGTTGTTACAGAAGGAGGAAGAGAAGGAGCTTGAAGACCGTTGGATGAGCTATGAGGAGCAACATTTACTTGAAGAACTTTACATAACTAAACAACGGTAATGCATCCACTTCTGGTTGTTAAAGGAGAAAACCACATCCCTAGATGATGCCCTTTGAGTGTTTCCAGAAACCACCATGGCTGTTGCCTTTTGTGGCTGATGTTCTTCTGCTGGTGATGGATGGCAGTGGTAAATGCTAAAGGCATGACTAAGCAGGCACAGGGAGCAAGCAGGAGTTCTGAATCCACATCCTATGAGCTGTACCAGAACCAGGCAACTAGCTAATGCTCACTGACCAGATGCACTGGGAGCAGATCATAGCCAGGAAGAAGGAGAAGGTCAGCTCATTAGTCCTCCAGATACTTGAGGAGAAACACAGCAAAGTATCTTGCAGGTGGGCAGTGAGCTGTAATACTGAGAACCTGAGCAGGGAAATTCCTGAGTTTCTAGAGGAAAATGAGAAGTTTTCTCCTAGGCTCAGCTTGGAAATCGAGCTCCACCAGCTGGATACAGATGTTGTGATAGCTGTGATGGGTTTATGGGGTTGCTAGTCTGTGGCAGATCATGTACCAGCTTCTTCCTGCTGCCATCTAGAAATGTCCATGCTGATGGCAGTGTGAAGCAGCACTGCCCACTGTCACAAACAGGATCTCTGTTTCAATGCCTTGCAAGTGGTGGTGGGGATTCTCAGTGTTAGGGGATCATCATGATGTCTCCACAGTGTTAAGGTGACATCCTGGTCCTAACCTGGATGTTGAGGTGCTACAAGCCACCCAGCTCCTTAAGCATCCTCTGAGTTGCTTCAGGTTACGTCCATGGTAATTCCAGCATCATTTGGCACTGGCATTTCTGTATGGATCGAGTGGCTTTCCATTTCATGAGCCATCTTAGTGCAATTCAGTCTGAAACGACAGCAAATCACAGACTCTTAGGGGTTGGAAGGGACCCCGAAAGATCATCTAGTCCAACCCCCCTGCCTGGCAGGGTCACCTAGAGCACATCACACAGGAACTTGTCCAGGCAGGTTTTGAATGTCTCCAGAGAAGGAGACTCCACAACTTCTCTGGGCAGCCTGTTCCAGTGCTCTGTCACTCTCACAGTAAAGAAGTTTTTTCTGATGTTTATGTGGAACCTCCTATGCTCCAGTTTGCACCCATTGCCCCTTGTCCTATCACTGGACATCACTGAAAAAAGCCTGGCTCTGTCCTCCTGACATTCCCCCTTAACGTATTTATAAACATTGATGAGGTCACCCCTCAGTCTCCTCTTCTCCAAGCTATAGAGGCCCAGCTCCTTCAGCCTTTCCTCATAAGGGAGATGTTCCACTCCCTTAATCATTTCTGTGGCTCTGCACTGCACCCATTCAAGCAGTTCCCTGTCCTTCTTGAACTGAGGGGCCCAGAACTGGACACAATACTCCAGATGCAGCCTCACCAAGGCAGAATAGAGGGGGAGGAGAACCTCTCTTGACCTACTAACCACACCCTTTCTAATGCACCCCAGAATGCCATTGGCCTTCTTGGCCACAAGGGCACATTGCTGGCTCATGGTCATCCTCCTGTCCACCAGGACCCCCAGGTCCCTTTCTCCTACACTGCTCTCCAGCAGGTCAGCCCCCAGCCTGTGCTGGCACATGGGCTTGTTCTTCCCCAGATGCAAGACTCTACACTTGCCCTTGTTGAATTTCATCAAGTTTCTCCCCGCCCAACTCTCCAGCCTGTCTAGGTCTTGCTACTGACATCTGAAACTTCTTGATTCCTAGTGTTTTAAGGGTGGCAAACACACAGTGGATTTCTGGAAGTGCTTATGCCCTGGTCGGGTCTGTCGTAGCATGTATAAATACTCTTAAGTTGTAGAACAACACACGTACAGCACGTGAGGTTGTGTGTTGGAATCCTTTGACAGCAGTTCAGGAGAGTCAAGAATTCTTGCATGCCTTCTTTTTTCAGACTGAATTGTGCTCATTAAAGCATACAAACCTTTTTGAAAGTACTGCTCTTTGGGAAGTTTCAGCTCCAGACTTGCTTCTTTCTCATCAGGGTGGCAGAGGTTAAGCTTAATACACTTGTTTCCATGATGCTTTTGTGGAACATGAGCAGATGGTGTTTTCCTGCTTTGAAGAGGGCAGACTGCTCCAGTGCTGGGTCTGGGGGCTGTTTTACCAGTCCATACGAGTCCTTTATATTGTAGCTGCTTTTTTAATTCTTCAAGTAGAAGAAGAGGTGAACAGACTTTTTAAATGATAGTTAAAAAGGTGGGACACTGTCCTTTAGATGGCCTGCCACAATACAGGCCTCCATAATGCTTGGACCATGGAGTTTCCAGGGGCTCTGTTGGTTGGTTGTTGGTTTTTCTAAAATAAAACCAGGTGATACGGCTGCAAAAAACACCGAAGAAACAGGAGGTGAGTCACCTACTCCTGAGGACAGAGGGTGGGCAGATGCTTGGGGTGGTGAACAAGGAAATTGTCACATCTTGATTGATTCTTTCTGTGGTCAGAGAAGCAGGATTTCACATGCATTGATTCTTAACCCGTTGGACTGTCTCCAAGAAATACTGACTCCATCACTCTCTCTTCCCAGCAGACAAAACTGTTGGACCCTACAGGAATGCCTGCTTGGATCAGAGAGGTTAAGGCTGCATTTTTTATTGGATCTCAGAAAGATCTCTATTTTCCAGGTTGAGAGAGATAGAAGAGAGGTTACATGGGTTAAAGGCATCCACCATATCAAAACCACCTGTCTTAAAATTTAAGGTATGTGCATTCAAGAGGTTTTTACTCAATGTTCCACTTGCTGTAAAAATACATCTGTGACCTGAGTTAGTCTACTTACCTTTTTCTTCATGTCCCTAGACATGATATTGGTAGAATAATTTTACTGTATTGGTTGAAGTGCATGGACACGTGTGTAAACATGTTACTGGGTTTATATATTACTATTTATTACAAATATATATGCTTATATAAATACATAAACATCTAGATAGATGGTTAATTTATTACACACACACACACACACACACACACACGTCAGGAATTAAAAGCCATTTGGCAAATTACATTAAATCACAAATCTTAAACAATTTTCACTTCTACTTTGTTAACTAATCCATTTTCCTCGGGGGCTACTTCTAACATGTCACATTGGTGAGCAAATCTGATTGAATTTCCTCCAGCAATGGATTGATTTTCCTTCCAAATGACACTGGTTTGACAGCACAAGTTACTTTTAGTCTCCTGAAATAGATTGCTTGCTAGTCAGCTGTATAAACTTCTACAATTTCCCATCCCTGGGAAAAGGCATTTTCTGGCTTCTTGGTGGGATGTGCAACACCTTCTAGTTGCTTGAGGATATCCTGGAAAATTAAATGGAAAAATGTGAGATGATAGATGAGGAGAAAATAGATTATTGTTTCTTAACTTGCCATTTGTCTTTCCTTCTGAGTTCAGAGTGACTCCTAGAAGCCAAGGTCAACCTTGAGCCATAAAAAAGAGGAAACTAACTATAATTCAGTTTGTCATAGCCTTCTTCTTTTCCTCCCTGCTTAAAAGCATGTATCATGCTATTATCTCTGCCATCAAGGAAGCTGGAGTCAGGCTGACTCCAGTTCTGTGAAAGATTATTCTTCACTCAGTTGTGTTTAAACTGAAGGGTTTTTTTTAACAGATGCTTTTTAGAGGGAGCAGGAAAGGAGGGGGAAAAGAAAGGGGGAAGAAAAGAGGACCATATCAGACCAAACTACTGCTAGGTAACTTTCCACTGCTGTACATCCTTTTTCTTACCCTTCCTGAAAGGAAGATGATTTCTTCCTGTGAAGCTTTACACTGGTGACTCCCATTGCTTGGGTGCCATGCCTGAGACAGAGTTCCAGGGAAGAGAGAGGCTTTCCATGAACATGATGGCAAAGTGCTTCTGCCAAGGGGGGATTTCAACAGGATGACTGAAAGACATTTGCTCCTCAGCCAGCCCAGCTTCCTGAGGGTGACAAGCTTGTTGAAAGAGAAGTAACTGCTTTGTAGGTTCCAACTACCTGCACCTTGGCTCTTCATGGCAGACCAGAACTCTGGTTTGATCATGAGTTGCTATTCACCATAAATGCTTGATCCACAAATGACTTTGGTCTGTGTCATGCAGGACACTGGAGTCACTGGTCACAGGTTTCCTTAAGCTGTAGTACACAATGAAATGGGGACAGCTGTAATGAGAAGGGCCAGCCACTGTCAGTGCATTGCCTCTTCTCTGGACTGAAACAAATTAAGCTTCTCAGGTTGGGAGAAAGTCACTACTCCTCCATTAAACAGATTTATGTTTGCTTGATGTTGAGCTTGGTAGCTTTTAGCAAGACCAGCAGAAGAATAAATCCAGCAGCTAACTTGGCTGGTGTCAAATATTAGAGGAAATTATCTGCATTTGACTGACCCTTTGAGGAGGAAAAAAAAAGACCCTTGAAGATACGGAGTGTGTTTTAATCTAATGATGTAACTGCAAGAGGAGAGATTTAGGTTAGATATTGGGAAGAAATTCTTCACCATGAGCGTAGGAAGGCACTGGAACAGGTTGCCCAGGGAGGTTGTTGATGCCCCCTCCCTGGAGGTGTTCAAGGCCAGTTTGGATGAGGCTTGTACAGCCTGGTCTGGTGGGAGGTGTCCCTGCTCATAGCAAGGAGGTTGGAACCTGATGGTCTTTAAGGTCCCTTCCAACCTGAACCATTCTATGATTCTATCAGACAAGCCATCAGAATGAGAACTTGAGGATGAGGTATCTTTATGGTGCACTCTCCTCTACTTCTTCTCAGATGGGACGGTTGAATAAACTAAATCATTAGGACCTGAGTAGGTTAAAAGCCACACCAACACCCTGTTGTAAAACTAAAGCTTAGAAGTGCAGCCTTCCCCCCACCAGCTCTGTGAGAGGAATGGGAGTTAAAGGCTAAAGGGGCTGAAGAACATGGAATGATGGGAACGGTGTCACACCTACCTCATCATGACTGTGGTGCATGACAATAACCGTGTTGTAGGATGATTCTCAACCACTGGGGGGGGAGGAGGGCAGGATGAAGGGCAGTTGCTCCCTAGCACTGAAAAGGAAGTTCATTTAAATCTGAGCTTGACAATGTGCTGACCCAAAGCTTTTCAGGATCCCTTAGGACTTCTCATTCACCCAGGGTTACAGAAGCTCTTCCGGAAGAAGCTCCAGATTGTACTGGAGCTTGTGGTTTCTAGGCAGCATCATCTGACAGTCATGTCAACGATGATAACAACTATCACAAATTATTGCTAAGATTCTTGTGATTTACCACATGCACAAGAACTGTGAGAGCTGCGTGGGATGGTGACGTGCAGCCTTCCCTGGCAGGGTGAAGCCTTTAGACTGAACACAGGAATGTGCTGTAGTGGTTCAACACACAACTGCCCAGCTCAATTCCCTGTGGAGTACTGGTGTTAAGTCTCTGTTCTCCTTGCTGAGGCCACAGAATATTCCTGGCTGCTGGAATGGGGAGAGGTCTGTATTTCCTCACTCTGGGAGGATGTTTGGGATCCTCCAGGCCAAAAAGGCAGCACAGAAACAGAAACCATAATCACGTTCTGTGTCTTCTGTTTTAACATCACCACCAAAACTGTTCATTTGTCCCCCACACTCACCTCTGCACAACAGAGCTGTGCTGCCTCTCTTCTCTTGGCTCATTCAGCTTTTTTTTTTTAATTTTGAAAATAACTGCAGTCTTAAATTAAATGGATGACTGTTTGGCTCAGCTTCTGCTTGAAATACAAATAAATTCATTAGGCCTTCTGTTTATTAATCATAACCAGGAGAAAAGGGCTCTCCTGAAACGTCATGTCCTTAAACGTTTCTCCTCCGGTGCTGAACATGTTCAGGAGTGTATGTGAAGTTTCTCCTGCTCCTAGGAGAAACACCAACATGAATGGATGTTTTCTAGAAAGATTTTTGTCCTCGATTCCCAGTAGGTTTCATGGCTTGGCAGTCTTCCCCTCACCCACTTTGCAACAGCACTGACAGTCTAATGGCTGCAGTTTGAAGTACTTTATTTTTGGAAGGCTTACTTTTGATGTTTAGCATTCCCTGCTTTGGTGTTGGTCTGGTGCCACCCGTTAAGGTACCCACCAAGTGGTACTTGTCTTTGTAAGCACTTTCAGAGCTGGAAGGCCATGGTGAAAGGCTTGTATGTGTAAGAAAATACCTAGTAAAGAACAATACCCTCCAAGAAGAAAATACGTGTCTGTGGACACTGTTAATCTTGTGTTTATCCACAGAAGCAGTGGAACAAAAGCCACGCACCACGGAACAGCTGAAACTATTTACCTTTTGAGATTTTTTTGGTCTGTTTTTGCCTAAGGTGAATTCATGAAAACATCTTTTAAGCATCTGCTAGCAAGTGCAAGCTGGCAGTCACTTTCTGATTTCTTTCTGAAGCAGAAAGACTCTAATTGTGTCCTCCAGGTGCTGGGTACGGGAACACCAGCTGGAGGAGGTTAAAGGTGACTCGTTCAGTTTAAAGGATTGCACTGCAAATATCTGTTTCTGTTGTATTTAAGGATGAGAAAGCTTTTTGTCCCAGCTGCACAAATGGAAGGGTCTGTGTAAAGCTTGATGATAAGAAAGAAGAGCAGCTTTGCACTAGACCAGAGTGACGATACGGATGACAGAGCAGTGCTTTGCAGCCTGTGACACTGAATAGCTTTGCTGAAGACCTAGATATTTTTTTCCCCCATTGAACTGGGACTTGCTTATTCTTTTGGAAGGAAGGGGTGGGGTGCCTGTGCCAAGTCAGAGGAGGAGGAATGTTTAGTGCAGTGCTGGAATCTGACAGATGAAACAGACCATTATTTCCACGCCCTCACTCCATGTGCTGACATATAGTGAAGGCATGTGGGACTCCAAGGGTCCTCCACATGCAAAGAAGCAGAAATTGCTCTTGCTGGTTAAGTAGCAGCCTGCTAGGAGTTGCTCAGTTGTAGTGTCCTGCAAACTGGGCTCTACTATTGGGAAAGTTACACTGAGACATAGAATCATTTTGGTTGGAAAAGACCTTTGAGGTCATCGAGTCCAACCAAAGTTGAAGTGAAGTTATGATAATGATAAAATGAATGCTCTCAATGTTAAAGTACTTTTTAGTTGTGAAAATATTTTTGACTACAGAGTTTTTACATCTGATGTTTCTAGGTGATGATGTCTGAGGATTGGTAATTGGTTTTTAAGAGGTTGTACATAACAGCAGCCTGTATGTGTGTGTGACCTACTATAAGTACCCTCTAGGTTGTCTTTAATACTGAGTGTAGCTTGCATTTCTACTTCATCAATGGCTGTGTGTACCAAAATGAGTCGTGGGGTACTTGGTTAGGGTAAGATTAAGGAGCTGTGGTAAACTTTCATGAGAAACCAGTCTTCAGTCTTGTGAAACTCATCACATTTCCTTAGCATCTTCCAAATTCTTCTCACTTCAGCCTTTCCCAGTGTTGGTAGATCTCTTTCAGTTCTCATACCCGACTTGTTCTCCAACTTTGTAGCCTCACAATGTGTATCTCTTCTCACAGCAAAGGAAAATGGGAAACTTAACCTTCATGTTGTAGTATCTATGTTGCAGTGGTCTTCCCCATATTGACATACTACTGTTGTACAAGCCTGAAACGGAGAAATCAGTTGAAAGAGACATCAAATCCAGCCGTGGTGGGAAGCATCCTTTCCATCCTTACTAATGTGGATGAATTCTCTCCTCAGGTTGAGAATTTCTTCTGTATGGGATCTCCATTAGCAGTGTTCTTGGCGCTGCGCGGCATCCGTCCAGGAAACAGTGGCAGTCAAGATCACATTCTGCCCAGAACCATTTGTAACCGCTTACTAAATATTTTTCATCCAACAGATCCAGTGGTGAGTTTTAATTGCAGTTGCCAGCTTTTACCTTGACTGGTTTTAAGCACCAGCTGTGTGGTAATGGGTGATCTTCAAAGATGTTCCAGCACGGGACTGTTGTTGAGGATTCGTGTACGATGTCTTGGGTTTTGTAAGTGTAGAATAACAGCTTTTACAAAGAATTGCCTTAGGGATCTCTTCTCTTTTCATAATAATAAGCATCAGATTTGAGATTACTCTGCTTTTTTTTTTTTTTTGCTAAGACATAAGCAATAATCCTTCTCAGCCCAGTTCCAACTTGTGCTTAACCTATTGACTTCCCTCAAGCAAAGTTACCACTGCTGTTAAAAAAGGCTTCCTGAACAGTTGACAAGATGCTACAAAAAAGCAAAACCACTGTGTTGGTTTTTTTTTCCCCCCAAGATGTCCAGAAGAACAGATTGTTAGAGGATGGGGTAGTACAGTGCTGCTATAGCTTCACCCTGTCCTTATATTCTTCCCTGTTACCAAAGGGCCTTTGATCTGCATCACCTTGGCAACTTTTTCGATGCAAGCTTGATTTGGGATTTCATCCTTCCTGTAGAATAGTAATTTGGGGGTATTGTTGTGTTTTAACTCCACCTGCATCTGATTATCTTCAGACATCAATCCAAACATGGTGGTTCTGCTCATCTCAAGATCTTGTTCAGCTCCAGCTATGCCAAAACTAGAATTGTCCTGGGACATCTTAGGGCTATTGGTCAGGCTGCAACCTGTGGTTCCACTCTGCAAATAGTAACTATACTAAGTTTTAATTCTGCACTTAATGAAGAAGTACTGAATGCTTTTCAACATCTAAGTAAACAAAGAAAAATAAAGAATCAATAGAAAAGGATGTGTTGTTTTTTTTAATAAGCAGATCCCTTCATGGTTTGCACAGGGAACATCCAACAAAATCTTTACACAGGCAGTTGCCCCATCTCCACTGTGATGTGCAGAATCAGTTTAACTGTATATAACAGAAAGTTTGCTCTGTCAATGCATAGCAACAAACAGCTGTTAACAGTAACTTGTGTGTTGGTAACAAAAAAAATGTAGTAGGAGTGTTGCAGAGAAATGGGCAAACATGAGTGCACAAGCAACTGGGCAGCTTATGTATCTTCCAGGCTGTGAAAAGAAAAGTGAACCAGAACATAATACCACTATTCTGTCACTTTCTAGGCTTCACTCATTACAAATATTTTGGATTTGAGGTTGGAGAGGACTTGGTATGGGAAGGAAATGTGATTTTTTTACTATTTTTTTTCAGTCTTGATGCTGAGGATTTTCTTTTCTGAATCCCCCTCACAGGCCTATAGACTAGAACCTCTCATTCTGAAACACTACAGCAACATTTCGCCTGTCCAGATCCACTGGTACAACACTGCAAACCCTCTACCTTATGAGCATATGAAGCCAAGTTTTCTCAACCCAACAAAAGAACCTACCTCAGTCACTGACAGTGAAAGTGCTTCAGCTGTACCCAGCCCAACTACTTCACCAGTCATGGTTCGGCGCCACTACGGGGAGTCCATAACAAACATAGGCAAAGCAAGTATCTTAGGTAACTGTTATTATGGCCTTTTAAAAATTATTTTTTATCTAGGACCTTCTTGTTGGTCTTCTTGCGGTGCAACCATAACCATCCCTGGAAGTGTTGAAGGGCAGGTTGGATGGGGCTTGGAGCAACCTGGTCTAGTGGGAGGTGTCCCTGCCCATGGCAGAGGGGTTGGGACTAGATGATCTTGAAGGTCCCTTCTCAACCCAAACCACTCTATGACTCTCTAAGCAAGCAATTCGTGGCTGTTTCAGTTTCTCCTGCATAGGTGGATGGCTTGTTTTAATCCCAGCTGACCTTTACTTGGAAGAAAAGACAGTTTACATATGCTGGAGTCAAGGCTTGCAGGGAGAGGATGTGGGTGAGGGACTTTATGCTATTTCTGCCTTATTGTTGTCTGCCTTATGGAAGCTGGTGATTTAATAGTTTCCACTCTACTTCACGGGGAAAAAATAAACTAAAGCTTGTTTTGTGACTACATTTTCTGGTATTGGCAAATAGAAGGAAACTCACTCTATGTAAGCTATTACAGTTCCATTTAACTCATGATTTTACAGTAGGAAATTCAGGCTAGTTTAATATGGAGTCTGTCCTCTTTTGGCTTTCTGATTCAAAAGGAGCCCTGGTTTAACCGAGCTTAAATTTACTTTCACTGCAGCTTGTATTTGAGCTTGCACTTGCAGTTTTTGTTGACTCAAGGCTTCTCTTTAGCTCTCTGTGTGGGGTTTGGAAGAAGGCTAATGTGACCGAGTGCCAGGAATCTTCCCAATCAAATAAGTACAGAAAAGCAGTTTAGTCCTGCAGTGGAAATGGCAGCATTTCAAAGCAGGGTTGCTTTTTGCTGTAACTACAGAGACTTTAATGTCATGTCCATAAGGTGGCAGCAGAGTCAGGAGAAAACATCACAGATCTGGTCTTAAACTGTTACACCCCTCTTCCTGAGAAACCAAAATATTCCTATTAAAGAATGATAGAGCATTTATAAATATCTGTAAGGGTGATGCCAACATGAAGACCCTTAATGGGAGGAGTGTCTTAAATAACCCAATAGGATTCTTACGTGCAGAAGGTACCAACATTCTTACTGTTGTCTGAGCCTTTTTATGAAAGAGGAATCACAACTTATCTGGACAGGGACCAGATTTCTTGCTGCAGAAGTGCATTGCTCATGTATTTCTGTCCCCCTAACACCAGTTTCCAAATGACAGCCTTTGCTTGTAGGCTAGATTAGTCTCAGGATAAACAGGGTACACGTAGGTGAGATAAGCTGTTCCCACCCCAGAAAAGCATGAACGGTGTTTTCCTTCCTCTGTCACTCAGCTCTAATTGATGTGTGCTCTGGTGACTTTCATTTGCGGTTTGATTCAGCTGCCCTTGTGCTTGTTGTTTGGTTGTTTGTTGTTTTTTTTCTCCATGCTGGAACACAGGAGCTGCAAGTATTGGGAAGGGCCTGGGCGGGATGCTGTTTTCAAGGTTTGGTCGATCCAGCACAACCACCCCACAGACGCTCGAGACGGGAAAAGACGGAGGCGAGGGGGACGACAAGAAGGCCACCACTGTGGGGACACCACCTCTCCCACACAGTGGCTCAGGCTTTCTGGAACCCATCGGTTAGTGACAAGTCCACCTTCCACACCCTGTGGAAACCAGACCTTTCATGGGCTGCATCTTGTGTGTCGTGGGAGGCTGGGAATGCCCTAAAAACAAATGTCGCTATTTATTGATGTTGGTGGTTTGCTCTGAAGTGATAAATATTGAATCCGTTCCTGCTTTTTGGTGAGGGACATTATACAAGGGCTTGTAGCAAGAGAGGGCAAGGGGGAATGGATTAAAACTTGAAGAGGGGAGATTTAGGTTAGACATTAGGAAAAGATTCTTTAGTGTGAGGGTGGTGAGACACTGGAACAGGTTGCCCTGGGGAAGTTGTGGCTGAAAGTGTTCAAGGGCAGGTTGGATGGGGCTCTGAGCAACCTGGTCTAGTGGGAGGTGTCCCTGCCCATGCAAGGGGGTTGGATCTAGATGATCTTTAAGGTCCCTTCCAACCCAAACCAGTCTGTGATTCTATGATTTTTTTAATCTCTTAAGATTGTCCAAGGAGTGACTCTTTGTTCTCCTCTTCATCCTTTTTTTTTTAGAGGAGGTTTATCTATATATGTGTTTGTCTGTACTTATATATGCACCATACATTAAACACACACACACAGGGGTATGATTTTTGGCTGATGAGATCTGCACATCAGTAGCTCCTAAACTCCCACTAGGAAAAGCAATGTAATTGCTGCAGAGAGTCCCACTCACCATTTATCATAAAAAGGATTTATTTAAACTTCCCCATACATCTGCAGTTCTGAAGCAATCTGGATTTAAAGGCATGTATGACTGGAAACAGGAGCTGCCCTTGTCCTCATCTGAACTACCCAGAACAGAAACTGCAAGTTTAGCAGCTGGTTGGTTTTGGGTTGGTTTGTTGTTGTTTGGTTTTTTTTTAAATATAAGTACTTTCTTTACAGAAATTCATGCTTGATTTTAAACTTCTCATTGGCTCCGTTGCCAGGCAGGGTTGGTTGGGGTTTTTTTTTGCAATTTAAAGAGTCACAAGTATGTTGTATCTTGTGATAGCATTCACATGATCCATGGCTGTTCATCGCTGCTGATTTCAACAGACAACCCGTCTGAGGCAGTGTTTGAGGACAGAGACCTGGTTTTAGACTTGAGGAAACCAGAGTGGCACGACAGCAAATCTTGCTGAACTGCCCGCAAGGTCCTTTCAGGGCAGGTTGGCACATCAAGGACCTTCTGCCCGGTTCCTGCATCCCCCTCTGCTGAAAGCCCATCCCTGCTCCATAGAAGGAGAACGTTGAGCAGAGGCCAGTGAGGCTGCGAGCCAAATGATGCAATCCACCACCAAAGGGTTTGCTGGGAGAGGGCAGGATGAAACCCACCACCAAGGGGTTTGCTGGGAGAGGGCAGGATGACACCCACCACCAAAGGGTTTGCTGGCAGAGGGCAGGATGAAACCCACCACCAAAGGGTTTGCTGGGAGAGGGCAGGATGAAACCCACCACCAAAGGGTTTGCTGGGAGCGGGCAGGATGAAACCCACCACCAAAGGGTTTGCTGGGAGAGGGCAGGATGAAACCCACCACCAAAGGGTTTGCTGGGAGAGGGCAGGATGAAACCCACCACCAAAGGGTTTGCTGGGAGAGGGCAGGATGAAACCCAGGATGAAACCCACCACCAAAGGGTTTGCTGGGAGCGGGCAGGATGAAACCCACCACCAAAGGGTTTGCTGGGAGCAGGCGGGCGGGCGCTGGGCCTGCCGCAAGAGTTGGCCGCCTCCCAAGCTCCCGGAACCGCCTCTCGACCGGGCTGTCCTTCCTGCAGGGCGACTGGTGTTTGCAGTCTGTGTGTCTCAGTGGGAATGACTGCGGTTGTCTCCCGGTATTCGAAGCCTCCAACTCCTTTTCTGTGCTTGCAAAGTGGCACAAGGCTCCCGTGGAAAGATGAAGGCAGGTCGCGTGCCACGGCACCGAGGCAGCGCTGGTGCCATTGCTCCCTTTGCTCCCTTTACATGTTCTCCTTGAGCCAAGAATTAAAATTCCTTCAAACTGGCTTTGATAAATGGCTGCATTTTTTTACTCAATATGGGGTTTTTGGCTTTTGGAGCTAAGCAGGCTTTTAGCTTTGTCCTTTTTCTTCTCTTGTAGAGATTTTCTAACCGCTGAAGTCCCTTCACAATAGGTTAGCCATTGGCCCAGTTAAACATGCAGTGAAAATTGCTTTGAATGTGGAATTAATCAAACCCACCATTGAAATGAAAGGATAACTACTGAAATGTATTTGGAATCATCTGGAAATTAAAAGGGCTAGCTCTGGTTTTCAGAAAGGGCTTGAAATATTGGGTGGAGTCTCCTTGTGTAGCCACTAAAGATGTGAAAAGTCCATTTTTTTCAGAAAGTTCTGAGCATCCACCTTCAGAAAGTCCATGTTTCCTAAATGGAGCCTCTACATTTGCTGGATACTTTTGCGTAGTTATCATATGGAGCATAAATAAATATTTAGTTACTATAAGGAAAACAGCTGCTTTACAAAAAAAAATATGCCAGCTTTTTCCAAGCTTTAGTTTCTTTTCTTTTTCTTTTCTCCCTGGCCTAGGTTGGACATCAGGAAGAAATTCTTCACCATGAGCGTAGGAAGGCACTGGAACAGGTTGCCCAGGGAGGTTGTTGATGCCCCCTCCCTGGAGGTGTTCAAGGCCAGGTTGGATGAGGCTTGTGCAGCCTGGTCTGGTGGGAGGTGTCCCTGCTCATAGCAGGGAGGTTGGAACCTGATGGTCTTTAAGGTCCCTTCCAACCTGAACCATTCCATGATGCTAAGCACTGCTCTTAGGTCAGGTTTGTGCTAAATGCATGTGCATAAAAATGTAGGTACATATTATTAAAAATCACAGTTTACTTAAGTGAGTGTATTGTTAAATGTAAACACAGAGAGATGATGTACATTTCATACACAGCAGGTAGAATCAAGACCCAAAGCTAATGGAGAAACAGGCCGGTGGTGGTGTTGTTTTTTCTGCTGACATACAATTCTAACAAGGTTTTTGTTTCCTGTTCTGTTTCTAGTGGAACTGGAGCACAGGATTGATTTTGAGCTCAGGGAAGGTCTCGTGGAGAGCAGATACTGGTCTGCAGTCACATCACACACTGCCTATTGGTCATCGCTGGATATTGCTCTTTTCCTTCTAACCTTCATGTACAAACACGACCAAGAAGACAGTGACAAATCCAACTTAGACACTATTTGAGTTCTGATCTGGGGATGGGAAAGGCAATTGTGAAGCAAATGGCACAAAGCGGATGTCTTGCTGTTGAACTGCAGGATCTGTGGCATGGAGGTTTCAGGTTTAAGTGCATGTTTGGATTTTTTCCTATTTCTGAAGAGCAAAACGATTTGTATTTCAAAGCACTTTATAGTTTTAAACATTTTGCAGTGCTTAATCAGACCTGAAATGATTCCAAATTCCTGTTAACTTGGACTGTATAAAAAGCCAATCCACCGTGTAGCATCCCGTGAGCACGGTCATGCAGTGTGCTTGGGTGACATTCTTGTTAATGACCATCATTGCTGTTCAGTTCATTAAAGTGCAAAAGATCCGTTGATTTTACAAAACAAAAAGCCTAAATTGATTTCCATTAACAAAAACATGAGGTAGATCCAAACCTAAAACTGCCATGTGCTGATGTTTTCTGTATCAGTCAATAACGAAGGGTGGTGTCATTTTTCTAGGACTTTATTCAGCTCCACATCCTGTCACCCACTGACAGACCATCCTGACTGCTGCCTTCTGAGGGCCTATTATACATTTAGAAACCAATGCTGAAAAAAGCATGAAGCAAATATTTGAAATACTGTAATTATAATTTATTATTATCTCTAATTGTTTCATTTTCTCCCAGTGTATAAAACATTACTTTTTTACTGGTTTCTTTTGGCATAATTTAAGAACCACATTTATTTTCTACAGTGTTAAGACTTTTTCTCAGAAATACATAACTTTGTACTACAATTCAAATGAATATATGGACACTGTGGCACACTTTAAGTATTTTTTCATTAAAAATAAATATTTGTGGTTTCACACAAATGACAGCAGTGACATTCTTCTCAAAGGTAAGTTTGGGTTTTTAAGTCCCAGGTGTTTCTCAGGCACGTGGTGGTTTTGACCTCCCATTTGACTTGGTTTGCAGAGGATCCAGCTGTCTTTTGCTTACCATTTTTCAATGTATATGTGTGTGTGTGTGCAGGTTTGTATAAAAAATACATGTATATTTATGCACAAGGATCCTGTCAGCAGCATAAAACAAACTTGGTGAGGCCTGAGAATACCAGAGCTTAGATGAGGTTTGTATCTGAAACTAACTCAGGAGAAGTCAAGAGAGAAGTGTTGTGATGAAATAATTTCCAAATGAAACACTAAAAGGTCGTTGCTGAGATTTTTAAAACAATGTGGAAGGCTCTGGAGTAGAAGTGTGAGATATGTGGCCTCTGAGCTGCCTCTGGCAGAGGTATTTATGGTCTGTGTGGCACATGGAGAAGCTGCAGGATCTACATTTTTGTTTAAAAGAAGAAGAAAAAAAAAAGAATCAGGCTGTGGTGCTGGTGAATAGCAGTGGGCTCAGTGTAAACAGATGTGGCAACATCAGCCCAAACCCACTGAGAGTGGCTCAGAGATGTGGAAACCCCCCAGGTGGCCCTTCCTGAAATTCTGAGGGGAGGGAGGGAAATTATTCTCCCAAATAATATTTTTTGGACTGTTGCTTGTTGGCCTGGTCTGTGGTGCAATGGGGGAGGAATTGGGAGCTAGGCCAGTATGTTGGGGGTATGGGTTTAGGAATAATTATGAAGGGGGGGGGTGGGAAATGCAAAGAAAAAGGCAAGGGAGGAGTGGAGGGGAGTGGGAAGGGAAGAAGGTGACAGAAAAAGCAGTGGTATAAATGCAGTGAACCAACACCCAACAAAGGTGTTCAGAGAGTGTAAAGGACTGTGTTCCAGTATGGATCTCTGAAACAAATCCACCCAGCCTCACTGAGCTCCTCCCTGACGTGTTGATGAACAGTCATAAAAAATGAAAATAACCCCCTCAGAGAAGGCAGCTTGACACCTCTGCTCCAGAAACACAGGCTTTTGTTTACATTACTGGCTTTCCAGATAAGTTGTTTAATCAGCTCTTCCTAATTAGGAGAACTCAACACATAAAAGGAGAATCTCCTTTTATATTTAGAACGTGCAAAACATTTCCACATGTGCAGGGTTTGTGTTTCAGGACTGTGTCAGTCCTGTGATATCCCCTTACACCACTGGATCTCCACTGGATCTCTTTTTAAAAGCTGTAAACAAAAAGGGGGTTAATTCCTGTAATTCTTGTGGTCTGTGGAAACTCTGCTGTTGTCCAGAACATGTTTCAGATTTATGGAATAGCTGTTCCCCTCACATCAGAACATGCTGGTACTTGCTGCCTGCTCTCCATATAAGGGATGAGATCCTACTTTTATGTACATGGCCCTTGGTAAATCAGGGAGAAGATGGAGCTGAGGAGTCAACCATAGTGCTGGTAGGAGAAGGGAGAATAAGGACCAATACTTGTTCATCCCTTTGCATTTCTCCTGAGTTAACGTGTGTATTTATGATTCTGTTCTAATTTGTGACCTCACGGAGCATCTACTAACCTCCAAGCTTAACTACAAACATAAAACCTCAAAAGAATCCATGGAGATTTATTCCAAAGCGTATGCAAAAGATGTTAAGCACGCTGTGGGCAGACTTTCATCTTTTTAATCCTCAAAAAAAAAAAAAAAAGATCTCTTACCCTTCTGCAAAGATGAAATACTGTTTGAAAATTCAATTTGGAAGTTGTTAGCAGGAGAGTTGCCCCGTTGCTGCTCTGCAGTGTAGCACAGATTCAAGTAGGGTCACGTCTCTGCTTGCTAAAGTCTGAATTTCACGCTTACAACTTTCTGGTCAGATGGTCCGTGGCATAATGTAGAGCTGGAATGTCCTGGCTTCCAATTACTGACTTGTTTTCTTCTGCAAGAATGATGTTTAGCTTTGCAAGCTGTGTTGACTGGTGGTTTTTCTTGAGAAACCAAGATAAGGGAAACGTCCTGCGCTGCTGTCAGTCTCTGACTGATACTGAGCTGCTTTCTGAAACCTGGCCTTGAGGACTTGGTCCAAATTTGATGTTTACCAGTTTGGGTTGTGGTTGGTTGGGTTGGTTGGTTTTTTTTGCTACGAGGTCATTTTTGCAAATAATGAGCTCTAAGTAGTTTTACTTATTTATTTACTAAAGTCCATCCCTTTGCTCCTAATTACTCTCCCATGGTTTTACCACAACCTCCCTTCCCCTCTATATATGCTCTTCACTTCTGTTGCCTGTCTTTCTGGACTTGAAGGCCCTTTGCTTTATCTTACTGTGATAGTCTGGCTGGACAACTTCAATTATTTTATCTCCGTTCCTAATTAGTATTATTAGGCTGAACTGAAGCATGTTTCACATTCTTGTACAACCTTGAAAGGCTGGGAGAGTTGGGGGTGTTCAGCCTGGAGAAGAGAAGGCTCCAGGGAGACCTTAGAGCACCTTCTAGTGCCTGAAGGGGCTCCAGGAAAGCTGGGGAGGGACTTTGGACAAGGGCAGGAGTGAGAGGACAAGGGGGAATGGATTAAAACTGGAGGAGGGGAGATTTATGTTAGACATTAGGAAGAAATTCTTTGCTGTGAGGGTGGTGAGACCCTGGCCCAGGTTGCCCAGAGAAGCTGTGGCTGCCCCATCCCTGGAAGTGTTCAAGGGCAGGTTGGATGGGGCTTGGAGCAACCTGGTCTAGTGGGAGGTGTCTGCCCATGGCAGGGGCATTGGAACTGGATGATCTTGAAGGTCCCTTCCAACCCAACCATTCTATGATGAGGCCTGGTTGCCACCTCTTCCTCCTCCATGGTTTCCTGGTGTCCTGGTGCTCGCTTCCTATGCCACTTTTCTGTCAAGCTGGCTCTGCCTGTAGCTAAATCGGTGGGGAATGATTTTTTCCAAGTTGAGTTCATGAATCACTATGTCAACTCTCTGTTATTAGATAGTTCAAGTACATTTTTGTGCCCTCTGCCCAGCAGGTTTATTTGAAATTTGTTGTTCCCCATTTTTCCATTATTAGCTTGGAGATCAGGTTCCTGCCTCTGCACATCATTTTTCTCCTGAAGGCAGACTGCAGGTGGTTGACCCATGGTGGTTGACAGGGTCATCTCCCCTGGCTCTGCCATACATTTCTGGTGGCCACCAGGGGTTCAGCAAACCTTTACACACCAGGACCCAGTGACAGACTGCCACGGGTACTGAGGTATTTTCAGTTTTCCAAGGATTATCCTCCTGGTTCCTCTCCAGCCTCAACTGTAGCAACCACTTTTCATCGCTTCCCCAGAGTTCTTGCCCATTATCTTTGTTGATCATGCAAAAAGCTTCAAAAAAATCTTCATTTAAAATGCCACCCATGTGACAATCCCATTTTCTGGTTTATCGGATGCGCTTCAGCCTGATGTTTTTCTTGCATTCCATGTTTGAGCTGCATTTATTGATCATTTTCCAGAGAAGCAAACTTCCTCTTGCTCTAGTTTTTCCCTCCCTCTTCCATAGGTATTTTTTTAGCAGAGTTTCTGTCCTCCCCGTTGCACTCGAGCCTCTTTTGAAGCTCAGTTTTCCATGTCTGCTTAGATTTCTGTCTACCAAAGTTAAAGCTTCCTTTGGGCTTGTTTGAGCACGGCCTGTGCATCCTCATGACCTTAAGGGAAAACTTGGAGATCTCCAAGACTCCTGAAAGCTCAGCATCAGCAAAGCCCAGTGGGATGTGTTTAGCTTTCAAGGATGGCTTTGCATGTTCTGTCACTGCATTTGTGTCTTCTCTGCTCGCTGCCATCAGTCAGCTGAACTCTGGGACTGACACAGAATTTCTGTCATTGTCAATGAATTTTGGCACGTTACTGTGCAGTGGGTCTGGGCCAGCCTGTCCCAAGACTGGTTCCTTGCACTTTGGGTTTCCCATGCATCCCTTGGAGGCCCATTGACCCCCAATTTGCTATAGATCATAGAATCATAGAACGGTTTGAGTTGGAAGGGACCTTAAAGATCCTCTAGTTCCAGCCTCCAAGCGTGGGCAGAGACACCTCCCACTAGATCACATTGTTTTGTGTTTCCACACATTTGTGTTTCCAACACCATTTTCCCCCCAAAATGCCCCATCTCCCCAGCTGCAGTTGCAGCAGCCCTTGACTAGCAGACTTTGGCCAATCCTTTCCCTTCAAGAGTGAAAAGTCAATGAGTCCCCTGCAAACATGAGATGTCCCTGGAGCCATCTCTTGTGGTTTTGGAATCCTCGATGATTTATCCAGAGAGAGCCTTTTCATTTGCCAATTCTGCGGGCATCTGCCACAGATTGACTCCTCTCTTTGTTTCTTAAATAAAATACCATTTCTTGCAGCTACTCTGCCTGTTCCCTGGTGCCTCATCGATTGTAAGCCTGGACATCATAGAATCCCAGACTGGTTTGGGTTGGGAGGGACCTTAAATACCATCTAGTTCCAACCCCCCTGCCATGGGCAGGGACACCTCCCACTAGACCAGGTTACTCCAAGCCCCATCCAACCTGCCCTTGAACACTTCCAGGGATGGGGCAGCCACAGCTTCTCTGGGCAGCCTGGGCCAGGGTCTCACCACCCTCACAGCAAAGAATTTCTTCCTCATGTCTAACCTAAGTTTCCCCTCTGCCAGAGATGAAGTGCAGACTTCTCTACAGACTGCAGCCCTGACCAGACGCTCCAGCTCCCACATTCAACTTGTTGTTCTTGCTGATTTTGTGGCTCGTTGAAGATCTTGAAAGTCAGTATCTCATCTCAGAGCGCTCCCATAATTTGTGCTCCAGCTACTCAAAGGGTCTTACCATCTCACAACACCCCCTGGTAATATAGATCCCTCATTTCCATTTTAAAACAGAATTTTCAAGCATGTTTGTGCTAAAGCCTTTCGGGTTTGGGGGCTCTGGTACTTTTTGTAGTTTGTAAGAAGGCTCCTGTAGTTTGGGGTTTGAACTCAAAATAGCTGTTTCGAGCAGAAATTAGTCTTATTGGGTGCCTTATGAATCCAGATTTGTTTCCCTCTGATATGATATCAGTGATAATGTGACCAACCACCTCAGGCTAACAATGTGGTCCTGACTTCTGTAACAGCCAGCTCCCAGCCTGGCTGGAACCGTGGTCTTCCCTTGACTTCGGTGAGTCTTGGATCACGTTTTGAGTGCCTTTAGTGCTTGTTGCTCTTCCTACTGTTTCTGTAGAATATGGATTAGGTGAGGGAATAGAAGCCTTTGGCATTTAGGTTGCCCATTGGCCAGCACCAAACCCTTGAACCTCTCGATGGGAGGGATCATGCTGTGATCCACATTGGCCTCCGTGTGCGGCCGCATGCTCCAGATTACGCCCAAGAGCCTCTCAGAGTGTTGGATTCTGGTTTTCTGTACCTATTCCTCTGCCTGCAAAGCCCAGACTGGTTGGAAACTGAAGCCATGGAAAGGGAGCAGCTCTGCTGGTTTTGAATTTGTGATCTTTTCTATCTACTGCCACCTCTCACACCTCCCCAAAACTGGAAATAAGTTTGTGCTACCACCGGAAAGAGGCTGAGGGACCAGGTTATCTCTGGTGTGTGTTCACAGCTTGTGTTTTCAGAACTGAGTCACTCTGTGCACTGGGGTTTTTGGACTCCAAATATTCAGGTTTTGCAGGTTAAGGACCTTGCAGGTCCTGCAGATGGAGGCAAGTTTGATTAACCCTCAGTAGTGGAAAAGGAAATTGTGAGTGATCAGGGTGGGCAGAGGTTGAGCTGGTGTAAGGGGACGTGGTCTCAGGATGCTGGTGGTTGTCAGACCTGGGTGCTGAGTTGGTTGGTGCTGCAAATACCAGCCTGAAAGGAGGGAGTGGGACTTCCCCTTGCCACAGTTGCCTTGGGGCTACCACAAGCCCTGAGCTTCATCCCTGGAGTCCAGCTGCGCAGGACCAGGCTCCCCCGCCAGCTCCCGGGGTTGGTGTTTCCTGGTGTGGATCAGTGTGCAAATGCAAAATACCTCTGCAAGGTGAAGAGGAGCCTCCAAAATGTGCACAAATGTTTTCTCCCACCTTTTCATCCCACTCCCATTCTGTTGAGCTGAAGGGCCAACCAAGGAGCAGGCAGTTTTCAGTCTAAAAACGCCAACATGCGGCTCTGATAACATCCCAGAATGTTTAATACTGCAGGATTCATCAGAAATCAGTTTCACATTCAGAATTACTTTGAAGTAACCAATACTTTAAGTTTAAAAAGAATGTACTTTCAGCTTTGCTAGGTGTGCTTTCAGGAAGGAAATGGTTAGACCTATTTGTGGAAAAGGACAAACCGCTTCCAAAACAAACACCCTTGATCTCCAGCTGGTGTCTGACACGAGGGAGGATGTTGCAGCAATGCCACCAGTGTCCCACCAGTATTTCCCTGACTGGTTTTACAGCTACTGGACTGTGAAGGGTCCTCCAGTTAATCCCTGTGCTCTGTATAAGGTGAGATGGTGCTGGAGAGGGAATTTTTGCCCAGCTCGGATGTGGCCCTGGTGTTCAGCCTTGTGTGCTTTCCAGGATGGGCTTGTACTGAAACAGCAGCTGAATATTCTGTGTTTACAAGGCACGATGTTGGGATGGGACAGTTGTGTCTCTTGGCACAATCCTCAGCATTTCTCCTTTATGTTTCCCAGACTGCCCCTTGCATGCAACCGAGTGTGGGTTGGTAGTTTGGGGTGGGTTTTTTTTTTTAATTTTCATATAAACCGGAGTATTAAAAATCAGCAGGGGGAGGAGAGGAAGGTGAGGTCGCTTTGTGGTGGTTGCAGAAAAGGGAAGAGGGTAGAAATGTTCCTCCCACTGATGCGTGCTGTGCTGTCACGAAAGGAACCTGCTGTCTCCTTCGTGTTGGAGAGGCCACATCTGCATTCAGGGGGGGAGGAAGGAGAGGGGAGAAAGAAAACCCAGGCAGCAGAAGTGCTGATTAAATCAAGGCAAAGCTTGGCAGTGCTGGGGAACAGCCTGATGTGTATCAGGCAGCACGTGTTCAACACATGTTGTAGCTTGATGCTCCCGTCAGGAGACATGGGCACCAGGAGGATGGCAGCGAGCAGGACGAGAGCTCTGGTCCTTTGCTCCCACAAGGGGCTTGGTCCTCTGCCTGCCCTGGCACCTGCTTTTTTTTTCAGGGTTGGATGATCCATTCCTACTCACCCCAAGCACCCCTGAGCCAAGGTACTGCTGCTCACCCAACCCATTGGTTCTGTGCTGGGCACTGGTGAGGCTGCACCTCGAGTCCTGGGGTCAGGTCTGGGCCCCTCACAACAAGAAGGACATTGAGGGGCTGGAGTGTGTCCAGAGAAGGGCAATGGAGCTGGGGAAGGGGCTGGAGCACAAGTGTTAGGAGGAGCAGCTGAGGGAGCTGGGGGTGTTCAGCCTGGAGCAAAGGAGGCTGAGGGGAGACCTTCTGGCTCTGCAACTGCCTGAGAGGAGGTTGGAGCCAGGGGGGGGTCGGTCTCTGCTCCCGAGGAACAAGTGATAGAACAAGAGGAAATGGGCTCAAGTTGTGCCAGGGGAGGTTTAGATTGGATCTTGGGAACAATTTCTTCCCCAAAAGGGTTTTCAGGCCCTGGCCCAGGCTGCCCAGGGCAGTGGTGGAGTCCCCATCCCTGGAGGGATTTCAAAGCTTTGTAGATGTGGTGCTGAGGGACATGGGTTAGCACCAGACTCAGTACAGTTAATGGTTGGACTCAGTGATCTTGCAAGTGTTTTCCAACCAGAACAATTCCATGATCACTGTCACAAGGCTTCTCCTGGTGTATTGAATTGCTCCCGTAGCCATGGTCGGCCCAAGGACAGTCTTCCAGGGCAGCCCTTGTTCTCTCCACTTTGGTGGCATCTCCCAGAACCCCCAGCATATGTGGGTGTCTCCAGGGAACTGAAACCCTGGAGTCCTCCAGATCCTAGGGACTATCCAGTACATGGTCTTCAGCCCATTTTCAGAGGGAAGCCTCCAAGGAGCAGCATTTCCATGCTAGACCAACACAAGCCTTCACTTCCCTACCTGGGGCTGCCTAAACTCAGACCCTGCTGGATGGCTCAGGCCAGGAGGGACCCATGTGTTTTGTCTGACCTCCTGCAGGCCATGGCTTCCCACCCATCTCCTGGCTGCTTTCTAGGGATTTTTCCCTTTCTTTCCCAAGTCACTGGGCTGACTGAGCGTTACAGCTTTGACATCTGCAACCAGAAAGTCTCTGGGGGGAAAAAAAAAAATGCTGAAGGCTGTCTGCTTCAGACTGCCCCTCTGTGCAGTGAGTTTGAATTCTGAGCAGCCTCAGCAAGTGACAGTGCCTGACAACATCTGCAGTCCGTGCTGGTCCTGCATTCTGCACTGCCTCCTGTTTTTTTTCAAAGCAAATCTGAGAGTTGTAGGGATTTTGCAGCAAATGTTTTGCCAATTCCTAGTAATATTTCATAATTGTGATGGCATTCTTGGCCTCCCCGGCTTTATGATTTATGGTGACATATTTGCAGCCTTCTGGGGGGAAGCAGCAGCTCTGGATGCAAGCTGTTCCTGTGTGAGCATTAAGGTCCTCCTGAGTTTATTCTGTGGTATCTGAAAAAAAAAAACAAAACAACAACCAACCACCTACAACCCAACGTGTGTGTGTGTGTGTCTGAGCAGGGATGCACCAATTCTGTGCTTTCCAGACATCTGCAGAGTGCACTTGTTTCTCCACACTCAACGCTGTGTTTCAATCACAGCTTTACAAGGAGCCTGAAAAGCTCCTGCAAAATAATTTTCCCCTCTCCAAACAATTTAGTTGATGAACCAGCTAAATCGGTTCTTGCTGACTCCCACCCCCCCCCCCCCAAGATCCCCCTCCTGAAGATTCTGTCTTCAGATTTGGATGAAATGCAATGGTTGAGTCATGAGTTTTCTTTCTGGCTCGGCTGCTGGACTGGGGAATGTTGTTCACAATATTGGCTGTTGCCATCTGCTTTTTTCATCAAGTAAAAGGGTGCAACTTTCTTTTTGCTTCCCCCTCCACTGACTCACTCCCCAAATATGTTTCTGGTTAGGATGCTTTGTGACTTCTTCCTGACATAAGGTTTTCTAGTTTGCAGTTGGCTTTGTGAATCGCCTCTGTGAGCTCTAAAACATCTCAGCTCCTGGGAGGAGAGGATGGCTGTCCTGGAGAGCAGAGGGAGAAAGAAGGTGCTTCCCTGGTTCTTGGGTGCTTTGTGTGCTTGGCAGCTCTTCTGCCCCAGAAATCCCAGACTGGTTTTGGTTGGAAGGGAACTTCGAGATCATCTAGTCCCAACCCCCCTGCATGGGCAGGGACACCTCCCACTAGACCAGGTTGCTCCAAGCCCCATCCAACCTGCCCTTGAACACTTCCAGGGATGGGGCAGCCACAGCTTCTCTGGGCAACATGGGCCAGGGTCTCACCACCCTCACAGCAAAGAATTTCCTCCTAATGTCTAACATAAATCTCCCCTCCTCCAGTTAAAGACCATTACCCTTGTGCTATCAGTCCCTGCCCTTGTCCAAAGTACCTCCCCAGCTTTCCAGTAGCTCCTTCAGGCACTGGAAGGTGCTCTAAGGTCTCCCTGGAGCCTTCTCTTCTCCAGGCTGAACACCCCCAACTCTCTCAGCCTGTCTCCAGAGCAGAGCTGCTCCAGCTCAGATTATCTCCATGGCCTTCTCTGGACTTGTTCCAACAGCTCCATGTCCTTACTGTTTTAGGGGCTCCAGAACTGGACCCAGCCCTGCAGGGGGGGTCTCACCAGAGCAGAGCAGTGGGGGACAATCCCCTCCCTGGCCCTGCTGGCCATGTTACTGGGGATGTAGCCCAGGACAACGATGGTCTCTGAGCTCCAGTGCATAGTGCTGGCTCATGTTGAGGCTCTCGTGACTCAACACCCCCAAGCCCTTCTCCTCAGGTTTCCCAGAAGCCTGACAGTCCCCCTCCCGTGCCCACCAGTGCCCTTCACATCCTGCACATGGTTGGTGTGTCTGGGCAGTGCAGGAAAAGCCCAAGGGAGCCCTGAAGAGATTAGTCCCTTCTGGATTAGGTGAACTTGCCATTTTGTCTGTTTGCCACCTGATGCTTTTTAGAATTGCTGTAAGTTAAGGAAGGGGGATGCTGCCTGCAAAAGAGCTTAGAGGGACAGACAGACAGACCAACAGACATGTCCCTTTCTGAGTTCTTTTATGGCATTGCATTCAGGCCTCCTTTCACTGCCCCACAGTGCAGTGACCTTCGCTGCTGGAGCCAAATTTCCTCTGACAGGGAACACAGGGCTTCTGTCAGAGCCAACCCTGTGCTCCCAGCATCCTGTCCTTAGCAGTGGGCAGCTTCCAGCACTTGGCCAAGAGAAGGAAACAGCTCCCCCCCAAAAAAAGAGGACAATCAATCGTTCAAACGCTGCTTCCTGAGCCTGACCTTGCAGAAAACAGGCTTGCACCTGTGAGCACAGGACTGGGCTTCTGAAAAACCACCATCTCACCCTGCCACTGACAGCTTGTGGTGGTAGGGCTGGAGGTGTACACCCCATGCTCACCTCCCAGAGTCCTAACAGCCCAGGAGATGCCAGAGAGAACAGCTCGTTCTCTCTTCCAGCTGAAGGAACTAAGATGCTGAGAGTTAAGTGACTGGCCCGGAGCCAGAGAGCTTGGAAAGAAGCCCATGTACTCCTTGTATTAGCTGGGACATGACCGTGCAGCACGCCTTGCCCTGCTGGAAATGTCACCCATGATCTCTGCTATTCTGCAAAGAAGCATCTCCTTTTTTTTTTTTTTTTTTTTTTGGTCCCCGAGCTGCTCTGCCCTGCAGGACAATCCCCACTTGTTTGATTTTCTGGGATGCAAGAGAGCTGAAAGGCGCCAGCCTTTGTGCTTAGCACTTCTCATGTCCTACAGCTTTGCCTGGAAGTTTGCCTGGAGCATGTCTCCTGTGAAAGTGGCTTTCAGCTGGAAGAGGGGAGATTTAGGTCAGACATTAGGAGGAAATTCTTTGCTGTGAGGGTGGTGAGACCCTGGCCCAGGTTGCCCAGAGAAGCTGTGGCTGCCCCATCCCTGGAAGTGTTCAAGGGCAGCTTGGATGGGGCTTGAAGCAACCTGGTCTAGTGGGAGGTGTCCCTGCCCATGGCAGGTGGCTTGGGACTATATTGTCTTTAAGGTCCCTCCCAACCCAAACCAGTCTGTGACTCTATTAGTTAATTCTGGGCTTACCCACAGTGGGATTTTTCCCAGTGGCTGCTGGAATGATGCTGCAGAGACAGTTATTCCAGCTGAGCATCTCTCCAGCAGCTCATCCCTGGGTGTTGGGTTTGTGGCAGAAGACACGTAAGGGCCCCATGAGCCAGAACCACTGGGATGGCCCTGCCTGATCCTGGCACCTCTCCCAGGGAAAAGGAATTGGGAGTCAGATCCTCCTGCCCCTCCTCAAAGCCTGAGAGGTGCTCTTCCCTGGGCCACTTGGGATGTCACTGTGACCTCAAGCTGTTTGGGTATGGAAGGTAACAATCGTGCTGTCACATGTCAAAGCCACCTGAGATGCCAGCCCTGCTCCAGGACTCAGGCTCTCGTAAGAAGGGGCTTGCTCCATTAGACAGCAGGTACCACCTTCATGCTGGGGTCCCTTCCAGGAAGGACACATCATTTCTAACCAAATGGCTCATTCTCCACATTGCCTTGGTAACCTCTCCTTTGAGATCCAGGAGTGACTCCTGCAAGGATTTCCATGTGATTTGATGGAACTTGGTTGGGTTTTTTTTTCCACAGGTTTTATTTTTTCTTACTCTTTCCAGTGCCTCTATCACTGTTTTTTCCTGGCCTGATGCTGTCATCATCCAGTGTCATCACTCTGCAGATGGAGGAGGAGGCAGAGGTGTTCCCTTGCAAGGAACAAATGTTGGAATAACCCATCTTTGCTCAGCTGGCAGCATCTCCAGTGCCCAAAACACACTGGAGAGATGTAAGCAAAGCCAAGTCACAGCCCTGCAGGGAAGGACAGGGGACTTGATGCTTGGAAAAAATACTCTGGCAACAAAATCTCCTGGACTCTGAATTTAAAAAAAAAAAGAAATCTCCCAAAGGATCTGATGGAGCCCAATGTTCGTGTTATTTAAAACTGAGCTGGAGGCTGCAAGCTCCATATAAACAGCAGTGGCTTCTCAGGACCTTAGCTAAAGCTCCCTGGGGAGGAAAAGGCAGATTGGACAGCCAAAATAGGTCTCTCCTCCTCTCCATTGCCACGTTTCCGTGTAGTTGGGAAAAGGACTGAGGTCTTGGGAATATCTTTTTGCCAGCTGCGTTCAAACACGTGGTTGAGATAATTTCCTGTATCACCTCCCCTCCCTTGGTCCCCTGCCAAGGAGAAGCCTTTGGGACTTGACCTTCCCCATCTGCATGGCCACCACTGTGGGGGACAATGGTGGATGAGGGGTGCCACAGACCTTCAAGGGCCTGGCCAGTGCTGGGCAGATGTGTCAGGGCTGTTAGATGGAGATGGGGGTTCCCCAAAGCAGGCAGTGCTCAGTGCAGAGAGCTCTGGGGAGCCAAACAAAGGGATAAATGCTTTCTTCTGCTCCTCCACGCCAGGGAAGCACAGCACCTCATGGCAAACCCCAGGTCTGCATGGCCTGGACCTGCTCATCACTTGACAGGGCAAGGTGGGAGGGCAGAGGGGGCCTGGGTGGAACCTCAAGCCTGCCCAGTGGCCCCATCCATCCCCTAGGAGGTGGGAGTAAACCTCCCTCCTGCTCGTTGGTTTGGTTCACAATCCCCGGGGCTCTCATTGTTTTTGTGGAACCTGTGGAGCAGTGGTCCCAGCTGAAACCATGATGGGATCATGGGGAATAACCACCACCTCATCTTGATAGGACAAGGGGTAATGGCTTTAAATGAAAAGAGAGAAGATTCAGACTAGCTATAAGGAAGACATTTTTTTCAATGAGGGTGGTGAAAGACTGGCCCAGGTTGCCCAGAGAGGTGGGAGATGCCCCATCCCTGGAAACATTCCAGGTCAGGTTGGATGGGGCTCCGAGCAACCCAATCTAGTTGAAGATGTCCCTGCCCACTGCAGGGGGTTGGACTAGATGACCTTCAAAGGTCCCTTCCCACCCAAACCATTCTGTGATTCTATGATCTCTCTGTCATGGATCCCTCCTCTCACCCAGCACATCCCCTGCACCAATCTCCTTCCCAAGACCTTCCTGACAGCCTGTTAAGCCACTCCAGAGCATTGACCTGATTTTCTCCTCCTCCTTATGTGTCTCCAGGCTGTTTCCTATCAGGCTGCCATGGGGCTTGGCTTCTTCTCCCACCCTCCCACGGCTGCTCGCGGCGGCAGCTCACGCTGCATTCCTGCGCATCGTAACCTCCAGCTTGCTGTCTAAGGAGCTGAAGGATATTTCCAACCCAACTCTGCCAGGAAATACTGGCATCCACCTCGGGCTACCTTCTTCTCATGCACACATCCAGCTCCTCAAGCGCTCTGATACTCTGCCATATTTAAACCACCATCAGCTCAGTGTGGAGGGTTATTTTCTGGCTGTTTTGTTTTTTTTTTCCCCACTCTTTTCCAAGCCCCAGCTGGTTCCTGCAGTTTCTTGCCCTGGTGGCTGAGCCTTGAACAAAGGCCTTGAATACAGATGCTTTGCTGTGAGGTGGTGAGACACTGGCTCAGGTTGCCCAGAGAAGCTGTGGCTGCCCCATCCCTGGAAGTGTTCAAGGGCAGGTTGGATGGAGCTTGGAGCAACCTGGTCTAGTGGGAGGTGTCTCTGCCCACGGCAGAGAAGTTGGGACTAGATGATCTTTAAGGTTCCTTCCAACCCAAACCATTCCATGATGCTACGATTTCCTCCCTCTTCCATCCCTCTTCTTCACATAAACCCTCTTTTATCTACCTGAAGATGTTATCAGCCTGTCTGTCTTTCTCTGGGGTAAACAGCCTGAATTCTTTTAACCCTTTCCTCATCAGTCACCATCCCATCTTGCCACAAACCATGAATGACTGGGAGCCCACCAAGCTCCCCCTTTGCAGGGGCTGTGGGGCTGCACCAGCAGCTGTCAGCGCACGGCAGCATCCTCGGCTGCAGACCTCTCTGTGTCTTCTGGGAGCCCACAATTCCATGCTTCAGTGGGGTTCTGGGGATTCCCAACATCTCCCCACGTTGCCCATCCCTGGCTGGCTGAGAGCCCACCTCTCCTCCCTACAGGAGCTTCCCATCCATCGCTCAGACCGCTCCACTCGGAGACCAAGTCCATCCCACCCGGCTGATTCAATAACATCTCCCTCGTGACAACCACTCTGCTCTGCTTTGTCTCTATTTTCCCAGCACTAACTGCATTACCACCCCGCTCACATCCGACCTTTCCGGTGAAGACTGAAGCTGAAAAAGCACAAAACCATCCAGCTGTCTGGGCATCATCCCTCTCCAGCCTCCCCCCAGTGCTACAGGCTCCCGAACGTTCTCGGCTGCTGCAGCTACACGGAGCATCTCAGGTGTCCAAGAGGTATCAACTCCCCTCCCCCTTTAATAGATGTGGGGGTTTTTTCTGCTCTGTGTTCCCCAAATGACTTTATTCAGCTCAGAAAATGAAGCAATCCCAGAGTGGCTGGGAAATCTGAGCCCAGCATCCTCTGAAGCACTAACCCTCCTGTTTCTCCGCAGCCTCCCAGTGTTATTTTCCCTGCAAAAGGAACAGGTTTGGGCTTATTTTTGACCCAAACTTGCACACTGGGGTTTTGTGCTTTTCCACTGTCCCAAACCACACCAGCCATCCCCAGTGGCACCATCCTGGCTCCAGCAGGGTGCTACATCCTCAAGGATTGTCAGTCTCTGCCATGTGTCCAGCCTCAGCATCTCCAGCTGTAAAATGGGGAGAAAATGGCCACAATTTCCTTGGCTGCAGCCTGGATTTGACCAAGGCAGTTGGGTGAGTTGTGCCCAGGGAGCTCACAAACACCCCAAACCCAGTGAGAGGAGCCAGGATGTCCTTGTCTTTGGTCAGAAACAAGGCAGAGGAGCCTTGCTGGGGAGCCCGATGGATGCCCAAGTGAAATGGTTTCAGGGGATGATGCTGGGTTGCTCCCCCTGCACCCACAACCCGGGGTCTGGGGTGAATTTGGGTACTTCACACAGGATGAAGTTACCCTGCATGATGGCTCCATTGGGGCTGTGTGGCCAAGTGTCCCCTGAGCCACAGGTGGCCCCAGTGCCTGCATCACATCAGTGCCTTTGCTCAAGTGCCTGCTATCAGCCCTGCCTTTGGCTTTCACAGAGCTCTGACGTGCCTTGAGATAAAACCCTTTTTGATCTCCAGTAGCACAGAAGCAAAGGCAGCCATGTCCTGGGCTGCATCCCCAGCAGCGTGACCAGCAGGGCCAGGGAGGGGATTGTCCCCCTCTGCTCTGCTCTGGTGAGACCCCCCTGCAGGGCTGGGGCCAGTTCTGGGGTCCCCAACACAAAAGGACATGGAGCTGTTGGAGAGAGTCCAGAGGAGGCCACGGAAATGATCCAAGGGCTGGAGCAGCTCTGCTCTGGAGACAGGCTGAGAGAGTTGGGGGTGTTCAGCCTGGAGAAGAGAAGGCTCCAGGGAGACCTTAGAGCACCTTCCAGTGCCTGAAGGGGCTCCAGGAAAGCTGGGGAGGGACTTCGGACAAGGGCAGGGAGTGATGGGACAAGGGGGAATGGATTAAAACTGGAAGAGGGGAGATTTAGGTTAGACATTAGGAAGAAATTCTTTGCTGTGAGGGTGGTGAGACCCTGGCCCAGGTTGCCCAGAGAAGCTGTGGCTGCCCCATCCCTGGAAGTGTTCAAGGCCAGGCTGGAAGGGGTTTGGAGCAACCTGGTCTAGTGGGAGGTGCCCCTGCCCATGGCAGGGGGGTTGAAACTAGATGGTCTTGGAGGTCCCTTCCAATCAAACCCGTCCAGGATTCTGGGATTCTATGAAACCCCAGCAGCTCCATCCTTGGTGCTCTCCTCCTTCAGCCTTCACAGATTCCTGCAGCAGGGGTGGGATTTATCAGGAGGGTGTGATGTACAGGACAGGTGTGATTTATGGGGCTGCTGCTATTCTTGTTTGGCCTTTGGTGCTTCACAGCCTTGGGGAACTCCCAACTCCCTGCACCGTGGCTTGCTCCAAGTCCCTGATTCCTGAGGATTTGGATGTTGGTGATGGGAGATGAAGAATAAACCCATATCCAGAGCATCCTTCTGAGCCTGTGGAATGAGAACTGGGACACCAGCACAAGGCAGGTGGGTGCTGCAGCCAGCCAGTCCCAGCCAGAGGGATGGGTGGCCCAGGCTGGGGTTTCTGGGGTTTCCACAGTGAGAGAACCATCCCACTCCCTCCCCATCCTCATGTCTCTTGAGCACTGCTGGACAGCCAGTTTCCAGGGCTGGATTTGCTACTTCATTTCACAATTTGCTGATTTTGGGGGTCACACAGTGCCCCAGAGAGTCCATCTTACACAGGGTGGGGGGGATTCAAACAATGCTTGCAAAGAAAAACTGGTGTGGTGGAACCCCAGGCCTGGGCAGGACATGGATCTGCTCTCTCTGGGCTTTGTCTTTGACCACTGAGTGTCTGGACTTGGTTTTGAACCCCACTCCAGAGTGCCTCCATTGGGATGGGAACGGTCTGGCATTGTCTCAGGGATCCCCTATGCCTTCACAGCCCTCGGGCTGCCTAAGGAAGGAGGAGGCATGAGCTTCTCCTCCCTGCTCCCTGTGCTGATAGAGGGAAAAGCCCCGGGCTGGGAGCCAGCTTGGCCAGACCGTTGGGGAGGGGAGAGCTGGGGCGAGAGAGATAACGGGGAGTGTCAGTGCCAGGGTTGGGGTGGGGGGTTGATGCTGTGGCACCCGGGGCTGCAGCTCTGCAAACACACAGCACAGGGCTAGGCAGGGTGCTGGGGGCACTTTCACCCTCCTCCTTCATGGCCTGGGTGGTGGATCTGCAGGGTGCTGGGTGCCAGCACAGGGTGCTTTCCCGCACCTCCGCTTCCCATCCTGGTGGCTGCCCCAAAAGGGCTTAAGAGCAGCTGTGAATGATGGTGTGATTTGGGGACTTTATGGGTTTTTTTTTCCCCACTACTTCCCAATAAATCACTTCAAAATAGAATACCAGAATAATTTTGGTTGGAAAAGACTTTTAAGATCATGCAGTCCAACCATTAACCCAGCCCTACCAAGGCCACCACTAAACCCATGTCCCTCAGCACCACATCTACACGGCTTTGAAATCCCTCCAGGGATGGGGACTCCACCACTGCCCTGGGCAGCCTGGGCCAGGGCCTGAAAACCCTTTTGGGGAAGAAATTGTTCCCAAGATCCAATCTAAACCTTCCCTGGCACAACTTGACCCCATGTCCTCTTGTTCCATCACTTGTTCCTTGGGAGCAGAGACCGACCCCCCTGGCTCCAACCTCCTCTCAGGCAGTTGCAGAGCCAGAAGGTCTCCCCTCAGCCTCCTTTTCTCCAGGCTGAACACCCCCAGCTCCCTCAGCTGCTCCTCCTAACACTTGTGCTCCAGCCCCTTCCCCAGCTCCACGCTCCAGCCCCTCAATGTCCTTCTTGTCATGAGAGGCCCAGACCTGGCCCCAGGATTCAAGGTTGGGACTCGCCAGTGCCCAGCACAGGGGTAGAAATAGTTTTCCACAATCTGTCTGGCTCTGCAGATGATGGTGTCAGAGCCATCAGATGATTTATTTGGATTTGGGGATTTTCTTCTTGCTGACTAGCAGTGGATAAATGACAGCGGGTGTTTCTTCTAACACCCCAGAGTCACCAGCTCCAGAGATGGTGATTGAGCATTGCGTGACATTTCAGTTTTCTTCAAGCCCCAGCTCCATGAGAGAAATTCAGCCTTCCAGCCTGTACTTTGTATTTGTAAAGGCAAATGAATAGGAGGCCTTCTGGAGGTGGAGAAAAGCCAGAACGCGAGTGGCAGAGGCTCAAAAAATCTGATGGACAATAGAAAGTGGTTTAATTCGTTGTATATTACAGAAGAAAAGTTTGGGTGGGAAATATTTGCACCTTTGGGCTGGAGTTACCCCCTTTCTCTATGGTAATCTGGTAAAGTACCCTTTGAAGTCAGTTTTAGCAAAAAAAAATCTACAGACTGACCATGGTCTGGGATTACCTCATCAAAACCCAGCATTTTCCATCCTGGGTTTCTAGAAAATTAGTTACACCAACCATTTCCAACACCACCACGCAAAGCATCTGCAGGACAGCACCCTCAGAGAGCTGGAGCAAGCAGTTTGGAAAAGCTATGTTTGAGAGAGGTTTTTCCAAAAGAATATGGAAACCTTGGCAGTGGGCTGGATGGAGGTAATGGTCCAACATCCCCGGGGGTCCTGGGGCTGTCTGGAAGACTGGTGGGGTGGGCAGCAGCTGAGAGGGACACAGTCCTGCATCCCCGTGCAGCGTTTCTGCCCAACCTTTATGGAAACATGGTCTATGAAGAGAGGCGTGGTTTGCTGCTGGAAGTCATGAGGTGACATGAAGAGTCCAAGGTGAGGATGATGAGTGATACCAGACCCCTGAGCCAGGCACAGGGGATGCAGAGGAAGGTCAGAAATGGGAGCGGGGTCCTGGGCATGGCTGTTGTGAGACACTCAGGCACTGGGCAGGGAGCTGGAAAGACAATTTCAGCCCTGGGATGAATCAACTTTTGGGAAATTCTACCTGGGATTTATCCAGTTTCTCCATTCCATGGTTTCAGGTGTTCTGCTAACAACTCCCTCTGGCTAAAGCAGATATCACGAGGGTGCTCCAGGACCCACCAGCCCTTTCGGACACAAATTTCAAGGATCCTTCTGACCCTGAGGACAACTGGAGAATGATTTGTGGCACGCTGCTTCCTTTCTGGGCCAAGGCAAGAGCCACATTTGGTGGACATCACTCCTGGCAGCTGGAAACATCAGAAGGACAAGACCGTGTGACAGAAAAAGGATGAAAGACAAACTACAGCAGAGGAATTAATGTCAACAGGAAACTAATGCCTGACACACACCGAGTCCGTGCAGCCAGCGGAGTTAGTTGTTATGAAGAGCTGACTGCAGAGGAAGAGGCTGGGAAACAAACCTCCCAGCCTCAGGCTTCAAGAGCTAATTGACCCCCCATTCGTGGAAAGAAGGTGAAGAGAAGGACAGAGAAGAGCCCTGCAGCAAGGCTGGTCCTGCAGCACAAGCCTGGCCAGCTCCAGCCCACGGAGGCACAGGCAGCATGGAAATGAGGTGTGATTTTCTAGCCGTAGGGCAAAGAAACCTTGGCTTGACTTGTCAAGGGAGGAGGTAGCTCAGCCTGGCTCCGTGTCTCTTATCTGGGTGTAGCTATCTCTTGCAAGCCAGGATTCATTCCAGCTGCAGGGATTGTATTTTGTAACCTTTGGGCATGAAGGACCAAGCTGGATGGCTGTGACAGTCTTGAATTTTGGTCCCTGGCTTCATCCCATGTGTCCTTGGCCATCAGGAGAGATCTGGCCACATGGCCCTCCTAAGGTCAATGGCTCTTGCTTTAGGTAAGGATATCCATCCTGGCGTCATAGTCCTTGCCCAGAGCACCCAGCTGCATTTCCACATCAGGTTGCCTGAACTTTGCCAGGGATAACTAGGACCAATGTCCCATCCTGAAGATGTGAGGGCTTGAGCCTACAGACCTATTCCTGGCCCTCAAACTCTTTGAAGATGTGCAGTGTTGCCTTGTGTGTTCAACCCTGGGTCCCCCACACCCCTCCATCCTGTCATCTCCTGTACCTGCTGTCATCTCCGTCCTCCCCCATGGCCAGTGGGAATACCAAAAGTCACCCCACTAGCTACAAACCCTCCCAGAAAAGGGTGTTGAGGCTTTGTTATGGTGGGCCCAAAGATGAAACAAACTCCTGGGAATTCTCCTGACCTCATTCATCAGAAGCAAACATTACATCCAGCTGAGATGATGAGCCTGGAGGACATCTACGCATGAGCAAAGCAGCAGGACAGCATCACTGGAGTTGTGTCCTACGGCACGTACGCAAATATTATTTGACAGTGAGGTACTGAGATGCTGAATAACCTTTGCAAGATCAGAAGAAGGAATTACTACAATCTAGAAAGACTAAATGTCCACATCTCAAGTCCTTCTTCAAGACCTTAAACCCAAATATTATCTATCCTTTCCTCACAAGGACACTGAATAACTCCATGATTTACCAGGTGATCACATGTTTGTACCACACGGAGCCGTGACAGCTTCACTGCTCTCCACACCCATTCAGATCAATGAAAAAGCCAGGTCATGTGGACACTTCCGAAATGACAAAATCTGGGAAGAACGAATGTGGCCAGAAATAAACAAGGAAGTGGAGTTACCCAGCACGTTTCCTTTGCCAGAGCGCAACCTCCTCTCTGCTGGGAAATGGTCATTTGTGAAAAGTGAACCTTGGCCACGTCCAAAAGACATTTAGAGGTGGAAGGAGATGAAGAGACACGTGGAGTAAACCACCCAGGTGGTTTGAACCTCTCTCACCTAACATGGTGCCAGAGATGCTGGAGCAGACAATAAGTGGTTTGTGCTGCTGTTCAGTTGCTGCCCAAGAATATTTCTAATGGTGCATTTTTTTAAAGGGACTCAAGTAACGCCCCAAGTCCCTGGTTGCTCAAGGGATGTCTGTGAAGAGCTCAGAGCAAAACTCAAGGAGAAGTAAGGAGCTTGGAAACCCTGTGTGAAGAGGAGCAGCACCAGTGGCAGTGGGTTGTAAGGGACCAGTGAGGTGTTAGAGTCACAAAAAGTGCTGGAGAAAACCAAATATCTGCATTTTTCTTTGGGGTGTTCTTTTAAAACATCACCCGTCTCAAGGAAGAAGCTGCAGACGGGGAATATGGAGACCTGGGTGAGCCAGAGGGGTGACAGGGGCTGAGCAGGGGTTGCCCACCCCCAGGTCAGAGCACGTTGTGCTCAGCTGCACTGGAGCATCTGAGGAAACGAAGCTTTTGTTTACTTGGAGGTTTGGGGAATTTCTCTGTCTCTGTATGTAGGGACAGGCCGGACACTCGGTCGTGCTGCTTTTCCTGCTCCAGTCACCCAGCTGAGGCACCCAAATGTACAGGGCAGATTTCCATGGCTGGTCACCCTGGAAAGAGCCAGTCTGACCGGCTTGCCCACAGCCCTGGAGCAGCCAGGCAGGAAAGCCAGCTGGCTTCAACAGCTGCTCAGAGTTTAAAAACCAAAGGAAAAAAAAAAAAATCGCAAACAAAAAAAGGGACAAAATGAATCGAATAAACCTGCGACAGGGAAGAAGCTGCTTGGCTTCATCGCTGACCTCCTGAAGATGCCCATTGAGTCATTTCATTGGAAAAGCACCCCAGCTTCTGCAGAGCAGAGGCAGAAGGAGCAGCGAGCTGGCAGATCTGGTAGGTGTCATCCTGTCCCGATGGAAGCGGCCGTGTGTTTCGGCACCTTATTTGGCTATTGCTGCTCGTAGGGAGTGAGGGCTTCTTGCAAACAGTGGGAAGAGCCCCGGGGATGCTTGGCTGGCTCTGACGCAAGAGCCTCCCCGGTGCATTTTTGACCTTGCTTTGAGTCTCAGCCGAGCACTGGAGATCCCGCTGCCCGCCTCTCCTCACACCCTCCGCCCAGCCGCTGCGCTGGGACGAAAGGAGAGCCCCGGGGGTGGCAATGCCCAGCCCCGGCTAGCATGGAGAGGGCAGAGAGAGCTGCTATCCCCATCCCTCAGGGAAAGAAAAACTCCAGAACTGGTTTTAAAGAGCACAAGGAAGCAGCAGCCTCCACGCCACGGTGTGCAATCAGCTGTAGTAAAAGGTGACCAGCTCCAGTGGAGTCATATTGAATTGCATCAGCTGGGAGCCTCGTCCAGACCGTTGGGGTTAAGAGGAACCTTTTCTATTTACTGCCCTATTGTTTTACGCTGGCAGAACACCACGGTACAGGCTGTGAAAGCTTTATTGTTACAGACCAGCTCTCCCCTGCCTTCCCAAGCTGTCACCCTGTAAATTATGCTCCAGCGTCCAAATTTCGGGAGGCATGAAATAGGGGTTACATTGACAGGGGTTTGGTGGGGGGAGGTCATCTGCTATCCATCCTACCACCACTCAGGGCAGTGCTACCTGGCTTCCCTCTGGCAGCACCAGTTGGCCCAAATCCTCTGGGCTGTTTATGGGTAAAACCTGGTTTACTCAGCCCAGAGTGAGCTCAGGAAAGCTTTTATTAATGAAAACAGAGGAACAGCCCTTAAATATCACCATTATGACAGCAAAAGTGAAAAGGTGGCAAGACTTCATCATCCTCATGAAGAGGATTTTGTTGCCTTCATGATGGCAAAGCCATTCGCAGGGCAGGAGGTGGGAATGGTGCTCGTGGAGAAAGCTCTGGGCTGGCAGAGGCATCCCCGAGGATGCCAGGGAGGGCAAAGCTTTGGTGAGACGTGGCTTCCTATCGCCCAGCACCGTGTGGGACACATCCTGCCTACTGCCACCGACCGCCGACCAAAGCACAGCCCCTCCTGTGCTGGGATTTTTCAGGAAGCCTAGTTGCCTTGGCGGGATGTATGTATCATTGGGTGGAGAGCTACAGGAAGCGGATAATATTTTCTCTTTTTCTCCATTTGTGCCGGTTCAGACCCTCATTTAAAGACAGTTCCTATCGTCCCAGATTCACAGCTGATAAGGATGGAGGGAACCAGCACATTGCCCAGCCTCAGCAACAACACAGCACGGGCCACTGACTGCGATGCTCAGGTAAGGAGTTTCCCTACGGAGAAACCTTTTACTTATGAATGAAGGGCTTTGAAATACCCAGCGTTAAAAAAATAAACCCTGAAGGCAGCGGAATGGGCGAGGGTGCGGCGGGAAAAAATCTTCCACGCCTGCTGGGGACGCGGAGTTTCCAGCGGGCCTGGAGAACAAGCTCCGAGCTGGCTCATCGGTTCCCCTCATAGCTCGTCCCGGGACCACCGAGCCGGAGAGGGCCGCAGCTCCAGCGGCTACTTCCCCGCGGCCAGCCCGGGGCCAGCCCGGGCCGAGCCGGGCCGGGCCCAGCCCCGCTCCGAGCTCCCCCGCCGGCCGCAGCCCCGGGCCGGGCCGGGCCCATCCGAGCCGCCCCCCGGCGAGTCCCGGATGTTGGAGCGGCCCCCGCTTGCTCCGTCCTTCGCTTCCATAAAAGGCCAAGGGGCCCGGCGGCGAGGGGCGCGTTTTTCCTTTAATTATTATCCCCCTCCTCCTCCTCCTCCCTCTCCTCCTCCTCCCTCTCCCCGCCCGCCTCTTCTCCTCCCGCGGCGGCCCCGCAGGCAGCGGCTGGGGGGCGGTGGGGCAGCGCTGCACCCCCCCGATCCCGCCCCACCGCGCCCCCATCCCACCCCCCGGGGCTCGGAGGCGGGCTGTGCCGAGCCGAGCCGTGCCGAGCCCAGCCGAGCCGTGCCGGCGGGCGGGCGGTGAGGCGCGGCTGGCGGTGCAGGAGGCCGGGGCCATGGCGCTGGACGGGATCCGCATGCCGGACGGCTGCTACGCGGATGGGACGTGGGAGCTGAGCGTCCATGTCACCGACCTGAGCCGCGACGTCACCCTGCGGGTCACCGGCGAGATCCACATCGGCGGCGTCATGCTGCGACTCGTCGAGAAACTCGGTGAGTCCCTCGGCACTGCCCAGCACCCTGCCCCGGCATCCCCCAGCACCCTGCCCGGGGCTGTGCTTCAGCTCCCGGGACCCTGCCCCGGTACAGTGCTCCCGCACCCAAGACCCTGCCCCTGCATCCAAGACCCTGCCCCAGCACTGTGTTTGAATACCCAGGTCCCTGCCGCAGCACCCAGCACCCTGCCCTAGTACAGTGCTTGAGCACCCAGCACCCTGGCCCACTACTGTTCTGCAGCTGCCAGCACCCAGGATCTTGACCCAGTACTGTTCTGCAGCTCCCAGCACCCAGGATCCTGCCCCAGCACTCTGCTTTAACTCCCAGAATCCTGCCCCAGCACCCTGCACCCTGCCCCAATATAGTGCTTGAGCACTCAGGATTCTGCCCCGGCACCCTGCCACAGTATAGTGCTTCAGCTCCCAGCACCCAGCATTCTATCCCAGTACTGTGCTTTAGCTCCAAGCAGCCTGCTCTGCACCCTGCCTGCCCCAGCACCCCATCTCAGCACCCCATCCCCTCCCTGGCTGCCCCTCTCTCCTGTGCACCCTCTACCCCGCAGCTGCCATGCTCCCATCCCCCCGCACCCTGTGCCACCGCCGCCTCGGGCCAAAACTTTTACACCCCGGGGCCGGTTTGCTTGTGGCAGGGCCTCAACCCCAATCCAGCAGCCGCTTTACACGCCGGATTTTACACCGAGATGAGAAACATCTTAATTTATGGGGTGCTGGGGAAAATGTTATGGGTGCTCTGCCATTCGCAGAAAAATTCAATTCTGAAATTGTCGCAGGCTCCGTGGTGCTTTGAATGAGGAAAGTGCCTCTCAAGGCCCTTTGCGGAGCGTGGGGTGATCAGCAGAGTGGCATGGGGGAGGCTTGGGAGTGGGGACACCTCAGTGTCTGGTGGGTTTGGGTGCGCACCTGGACAAAGAGCCCATTTGTCCGGGACGCGTGGGAACGGGCAGCCGGAGCGGCCAGGATGGCTTTGTGATGGAGCAGCCAGCTTGGGCGCCCAAAGCCAGCACCCCGACCCGCCTAAAGCCCCGCCAAACCTCCCCCTTGGCTTTTTATCAGCTCTTTATGGCTCGGGTGTGTTTACTCAACGGTATAGTCCGGGCTGATTACTGTAATTGCTCAAATAAAATATTAATTGCGAGGTCCCCGCGCGTGCCTGCGGCTGTGGGAGTAGCAGAGCTGTCAGCTGCTGGTCGCGTTTCTTCAACACAAAACCCTCGTGCAGCTTTAAAAATACTATCTTCCACCGTGCTTAGGTTTTGATTTATTAATTATCTGAAGTTAAAGGAAGGAAGAGACAGATATAAATGTGCTTGTTTCGAAAGGAAGTGAGCGCTCGCATCAAAGGGTCTCGTGCTGGAGATAGCCTAGACTCCCTGGAAACTTGATTATTTGTTGCCGTTGTTATTTTTATGCTGGAGCTGCAGAAAGGTTTGCTGAAGTTGAACCACTCCGTGGCCAAGGAAAAAAAAACAAAACAACTTTCTAGAAATTATAATAAAACCTCATCCTGTTGGTCACAAATGAAGAAGTGATGCTCGGGGCTGGAGATGCCGAAGTAGAATTGGGCCTGACTCGTGTGCACGGGGACGAAGCCCGGCGAGGACCTAAATTAGAGCCTGATGTAATGCATCCCCCCCACCCCCTTAAATGTGTTTGCCTGGATCCTCTCTACTTGTTAAATTAGGGATTGTATGAGAGGGAAGGAATGCAGCGGCTGCAGCGCCGGCCCCGGCGCGGGGATGGTGCTCCCCGTGGGGCTCATTCCCAGTGCCCCCCTTCCCAGCACTGTCAAGGCCCGCTGGTATCTCCAGCTGTTGCCTCCCCGTTCCCCTTGGCTTTTGTCGCCGAGCCAAGCTATACGTATTTAGTTCCTTTTAATCTTCCTGCGTGTCAGCTCTTCCAGCCCTCTCATTATTTTTATGGCTCTTCTTTGAGCTCCTGCCAGTTGATCAGGGTCGGGTTTAGCAGAGCAGGGTGGGACAGGACTCACTTCTCACCCTCATGTGCCTCCTCAATGCCCTTCTTTATCCAGCTTCTGCCACTGCTTCTTCTCCAGATACGTTCATTTTGCATTTTTTCCGCATTGAAACCCTTTCCCTGCATTTTTAAGCTGTCATTCCTCTGTCCCTACTGGTGTTTTCTTAACTCCCAGCATTAAAAAAATCATCAATCTTCTGCAAAGCTGATTTTTGCTGTGAGTTTGTGAGGAAATAAAGTTTCCTTGCAGCTCTGGGACCCCTTATGGACTGCTCTTCTTGTGCATCGTGGGGGGAAGGAAGGATGGGGGGACTGTGCCTTGGGCAAGGGATTTACCAGCTCCATCCTTTGGGACAAGCCTCCCGCAGGTTTTGTGCTGCCAAAGGGCAGGGAAAGCAGATTTTTGTGGCCTGCCCAGAGTTTCACTAAAATTTAGGGCATTGCTGTGAATTTGCAGCAGATCAGCCCTCCTCTGATTGTAGGATGCTGGTAGAAGCTCTTCAACCATTAGTGAGTCGGAGGGGGAGAAATGCCTTCACTCTTCCCAGCAGGGAGGGGAGCTTGGGAAGGGGAAAATGAGATTTACAGGAGTATTTTCTGATATTTGTAGGAGAAAATGATGGAAGTAAATAGCCCTTTTTTTGCCTTGGAGAGGGTTGGGATGCATGGAAGACACATGTTGGGCTGCCTTCCTCGGAACAGGAAGGCAGGAAAGTGTCTCCTGCCTCATTGCAAGGCTGCAGGTATCAGTAGATCTCGTGGACTCGGTCCTTGCCTGCGCGGAGCGGCTGCGGTCGGACTATTTGGGAACAGGCAATTAAAATCTGTCACTAAAGCAGGCAGGGATTGGAAGAAACCCAAGTAGCAGATAGGGATTCTGGTTACTCAAGTGAATTGCAATGACCTGTTGGCTCCCCTGTTATTTATCACCCCGCTGGATTAAGCCACTTCGTTAATTGAGCCGTGCCGGGCGCTTGGCAGAGTCATCTCTGAAAAATAGGCAAAAAAACTGCTGAGGTTTTAAAAGCAGTAGCATTTAGTTGGTCCGTGTGGGTTGAGGGTCTGTACTGGAAACTCCTGGTGCTCACTCAGGGGTTTTTAGGAATTTTGCCACTACTTACTTACTTACAAACAACAAAAAAAAAATGAGGCTCAGAAATCACTGGGAGCGGAGGAAGGAAGGAACTGAACGCAGGTTATTGTTGTTGTCAACTTAAGGCTGTTTTAAAACACATGGAAGAAAAAAAAACTCTGCTTTTTTGAACTGCACTTGGGAGGAGGTCTGTGGGCCATACATTAAGTGCAGGATTGTGTTGGAATGCTCTGTGTGATAGTGGGAATAAAAGAAGAGCTGACAGAAACAGGGAAAGGGGGAACAAACGGTGGCTGGCAGAGGAATGGCTCAAGACAGATGACCTAAATGTGCACTGAGCAGATTCAGAAAGTCCTGGAGAGAAGTTTTGCAGTGGAAATGCAGTATTCTCTGTAGGTTCCTTGAATGGGCAGGATATGCCTGGCAGCTGGTTCCATCTGTGGGGGCTTGCTGGGAGCACTGGGGGAGGACGAAGCAACTTTAGGGGTTGGTACCTTCAGAAAATGGGTAAGTGAATGAAAAAAACCCAGCTAGGTTTGGAATTACAGCAGTCCTTCTGGATGGAAAGGGTTAATGCTTGCTGCATCACCCAGCCAAGGCAGGAGGATGATTAAGGTGCTACCTTGAAGGTGGTGGCCAGCCAGGGTGGGCTGCACCAGGATAGATGTCCACGCAAGCCCCTGACCCTCCATAGGGAGTGGCTGATAACAACAGCAGTGATGACATCTTTTGTGAATCTGGTCTTTGATAAGGGTTTGGGCAACTGATTTAAACTCCATTGTTCCCATGGGCAGCTCCTCTGCTATCTCCTTTCCACCCCTTGGGAGAGGGTGAGATGTCACCTGAGGACCAGCACAGGAGTTCTCACAGACAAAGTGTTTTGGTTTAGGTGTTTGAGCTCTTTCTTTTGCTGGTTTTAGCCTTCAAATGTATCTGGGATTCACACAAGAGGTTCTTCTGTTCACCATCAGATGGACCATGCCCATGTCATCTTGCCAATGACTTCACCCATACTCTTCACGAGATCGATTGAGAATATTGGTGTTCTCCCTGTAAAGTGTCTTTTTCTTAATGGCCCCCTTGAAGGGTTATGAATAAAACACCAAGAAAGTGCAGGGTCATTGATTTTCCCCAGGTTTGGGGTTGAGGGTTTTGGAGTGTTATATAAATGCTCTGAGCTGTCGTGAGACTTGCACTGGAAATTATTTGCTTTGAAACTGGAATGAACTCTTTGAAACAGCTTAAGGCTACAGAAAAGAAATGCAGAGTCCTTGTTCCAGCCCATTTCTGTTGCAGACACCAGGCAGGATGAGTTTGCAGAGCTGTCTTACAGGTGACTTGTTCGTTTTGCCAAGGACTTTTCCAGGGAGACTTGGGTAGAGGCTCAGTAGGTGACCCTGTGTGCTTTGCCATTACATGACCCAGAAGTGTGCCCAGATGCCCAAGAGGGCTCCAGGATCCTGGCTTGTATCAGCACTAGTGTGAACAGCAGGACCAGGGCAGGGATCATCCCCCTGTGCTGGGCACTGGTGAGGGGACACCTCGAATCCTGGGGTCAGGTCTGGGCCCCTCACAACAAGAAGGACATGGAGGGGCTGGAGTGTGTCCAGAGAAGGGCAACGGAGCTGGGGAAGGGGCTGGAGCACAAGTGTTAGGAGGAGCAGCTGAGGGAGCTGGGGGTGTTTAGCCTGGAGAAAAGGAGGCTGAGGGGAGACCTTCTGGCTCTCTGCAACTGCCTGAGAGGAGGTTGGAGCCAGGGGGGTCAGTGTCTTCTCCCAAGTAACAAGTGATGGAACAAGAGGAAACAGCCTCAATTTGTGGCAGGGGAGGTCTAGATTGGATCTTGGGAACAATTTCTTCCTGGCAAGGGTTGTCAGGCCCTGGCCCAGGCTGCCCAGGGCAGTGGTGGAGTCCCCATCTTTGGAAGGGATTTCAAAGCCGTGTAGATGTGGTGCTGAGGGACATGGGTTAGTGGTGGCCTTGGCAGTGCTGGTTTAACTGTTGGACTTGATGATTTTAAAGGTCTTCCAACCAAAATGACTCTGTGATTCTAAGAGGCAAGAGGAACGGTTGGAGGTTATGGAGAAATAAAGGAAGGGTTTTTATTGTAGCCACATTTCCCAAAAATACTTATCGGAGCGTCAGTGCTTGGTGCCTGGAGTATGGTCGGGGCATTTCTCCTGTCTGTGCCACCAGGATGACAGCTGAGCATCTTCCTTCCCAAACTCTGCAGATGCTAGTCTGGCCTTCAGCTGTTGGTCGAGAGACAAGAAGGATGTTTTGCTTCAAAATCAGCGCTTGGTCACTCCTCAGTATTGCTTTTCAAGTACCTGGCATTCAGGAAAGGACTCTGAGTGCCATTTAATACCCCGGCTGGCTGGGGAGAAGCTGTTTGTATTCTCTTTGAGGTGGGGTGGTGAGTGGTTGTCTCAAATAATGTGATAAATGGCAGTGGTGTTTGCTGCCGGCGGCAGCTCGAGCCGCTGTGGTTTGGGCAGGCGGGACGGCTCCGTCGCTCCCCGCTCCAGGTTTCCCCAGGAAACTTCATCCCAGGCTTTTAAACGGCAAAACCTGCATAGGTGGGATGGTGAGCAGGGGAGCTGGGGGGGATCTGGCATGCTACTGGGCTCAAAAGTCTTCCTGCTCCAGAAACAGGCAGTGATTTGGGACTGGTTTGAAGTGAAGGTGGTACCCTGGGGGCTGCTGGATGCTCCAGGCAGGGATGCTCCAGGCAGGGATGCCTCCACTTCAGCAGCATCTTCAAGGAGACCACGGAGCTGCTAATGCACCCTGTGTTTACATATTGCCACTTGATTAATTGCTGCTTGATTAATATCTTTGCTAGCAACCTGTACTGAATCCTTATCCCCCCCAATAACACGTTTTTAGTGACATTAAAGTGACAGTAGGCAAATGCCTGTTAACACAGATACTCCCTTGGCCGTGCACGTTGATCTGTGTAGGTCTCTTTACATCCAGCTTTGGCCTCCAGGAACCTTCCACGTAGGCCCACACCAAATGACAGGATTGTGGCTCAAATAATGCCCTCTTTGTCAGCCGAAGTGGAATATTGGGCTGAACTGCCAATAGCCAGAGGAATTCGGGGCGGGGGTAGGTAGAGGCCGTGCACAGGCAGCTCTGAGCCGCGGTCACGGCAATTAAATATTTCTACCCAGAGTAGCCAAGGACTCTTTGGAAGCAACTAAAGAAATAAATTCATTTTTTAAATTGTATTTTTATTAATTTTTTTTAAATTATTCATTAATTCTTTCGCTATGAGCCGTCTGCTTCGATTCAAAAGGGCCCGGCCGACGGCACAGATCCCGATTGGAGGGGGAAGAGAGCGGGAGGTGGCAGCGACGTTCCCGCGAGTACCAGGGCCTGGGTTTGTCCCACCACAGACAGGAAGTTGTTGGGTTTGCTGCTCCCACCCAGCCCAAATCAGTAGTTTCCTCTTCCAGCCCCCTCAGGTTTCGATTCGACGTGAGGAGCAGCAGTCGCGTCGCTCTGAGGGAGCTACAATGATAGAAATCGTGTTCCCACACTTCCTTTTTCTTTCCCTCCCCCCCCCCCGTAGCCATCCTCCCCTTCTCCATCAGGGTTTGTGTTTCACCCAGGCATCTGGTGGAGTCTCTCACAACCATAAAAAAAACCCAAACAAATTGTACTCCACATAATTTAATATTTTTATATAGAAGCCGAATGCCTCCAGGTGTCCCCAGCAGGGGTTTCTGAACCCTCTTTCCGTGCTGTTACGTGTGTGATGGTTGCATCCACAGCAGGGACTGTCCTTCTCTGGATACCAGGGTAAAATCATGTCCTGCCTCTTAATTTTTGGGGTAGAAAAATGGCAGTTGGTAGCTGTCAGCCTTGCAGCTTGCAAACTGCTGTGGGTTTATGAGCAACTTCTTGCAAACCCCACGATGGGACATTATAAAAAGCAAATGAGGAACCTGGATTTTAACCCTTCGTCTCTGATTATTGGGGGGGGGGGAAAGATTGTGGATAACTGGATGAAATTGTGGATGTGGGGAGTGTTTACCCAGTTGGGAAAGAGCAGAGGGAATGTTTGCACTGCAAACTTCAGTCGTTTCAACATCATTGGTGACAGCATTGCTGCCAGCTCCTATTTTGGGTGCATTTTTAACTTTTTTTTGAGTGGTTTTACTTACTGGCAAGGGGAAGGAAGGAGATTGATGGTGCTGGTGGCACACAGACTTCTTGTACTGTTAAAACATCCTGAAGAAGATACATTTCTTGCTTCTCATTCTGAAATGTGAATTAATGATAGCTTAGACAGGGGCAGAGAAACAAAACTGCAAAACTTCTCAGCTGATGAACCACACACAGAACCACAGAATTCTTCTGGTTGGAAAAGATCTTTCAGATCATGAGTCCAACCATTAACCCAGCACTGCCGAGGCCACCACTAACCCATGTCCCTCAGCACCACATCTACACAGCTTTGAAATCCCTCCAGGGATGGGGACTCCACCACTGCCCTGGGCAGCCTGGGCCAGGGCCTGACAACCCTTTGGGGAAGAAATTGTTCCCAAGATCCAATCTAAACCTCCCCTGCCACAACTTGAGGCTGTTTCGTCTTGTTCTATCACTTGTTCCTCGGGAGAATGAGATTTGGTTTTGAATGTTCTTGATGGCTTTCAGGGTTTTCAGGTGTTAAAATCAGGAAAAATACTGAGAACCCCAAATTCCAGCTGGATGGAGAAATAACAGATTTGAGCAGAGCTGCAGTAACTTGGCTTTCTTGCACAGGTTTGGTTTTTGCATATTGCTTCGGTTGTCCAGGCTGGAGCTTCCACCAGGTAGAAGTGGAGCAAGGGAAGAAAAACACCCAATAAACCAGAGGAAATCCTCTTTATTTCATTTTTTATTTCCAGAGATGTGTGCTCCTTGCCTTTTCTTGCACTCACCTGTTTTCCAGCCAGGTTGCAGCAGCTCTGGGTGCAGCTCAGTGGCTGTTCCAATAGAAACCTCGGTTGGGAGCTGTGGGCATGGCTTGTCCATGTGCCACCACTGGTCCCTCTCCTGCAGACCAGGTGGGATCTTGGAGACCCCCAGGGTTTGGTAGAACGTGGCTCAATTTGCACGACAGGTTGAGAACAGCATTGAGAGAGGGTGTGTGTGAGCAAACAGACACACCAGCAGTTGCATAAACCTTCCCCTTTATAACCTCGAGTGGTTTTTAGCTTGCAAAACAACTCGACAGCAACCAAAAATTCATCTTGCCAATTATTGCATTTTAAATCTCTTACCAGCCCATAATACGTGTTTGTTTGGTGCTTGTTTTCTTCTTCTTTTATTTCTCCCCCCTCCTCCCTGCAGCCGTGTGTACTTTTGGAAGGGTTAATTGCCCTAAAATCCCAATTAAATTAGAAAGTCTGCATTTTATGAAATTGCCTTGGAAGAGCTATCTCACTGTCTTGCTGAGCTTCCCTTCCTCACTGAGAATTCACAGAGCTTTGCTTGCCATGCCATCCGGCTCCAAACCCATCTGCAGCAGACCTTGTCTTCACCACCACCCCATGTGTCCTGCCCTATGGCTTTTTGCCCTCTGCTTGGTTGTGTGGTGGGTGAGATGGACCCAAGCTCAAGGTTAGAGGCCTTGGAGCCCTTTAAATGTGTTTTGCGTGACGTGATGAGCTTGGGTGAACTTAACCAAGAGAGCTGGGGGTGTTCAGCCTGGAGCAAAGGAGGCTGAGGGGAGACCTTCTGGCTCTGCAACTGCCTGAGAGGAGGTTGGAGCCAGGGGGGGTCGGTCTCTGCTCCCAAGGAACAAGTGATGGAACAAGAGGAAATGGGCTCAAGTTGTGGCAGGGGAGGTTTAGATTGGATCTTGGGAACAATTTCTTCCCCAAAAGGGTTTTCATTTTCAGGCCCTGGCTGAGGCTGCCCAGGGCAGTGGTGGAGTCCCCATCCCTGGAGGGATTTCAAAGCCGTGTAGCTGTGGTGCTGAGGGACATGGGTTAGTGGTGTCCTTGGAAGTGCTGGATTAACAGTTGGACTTGATGATCCAGAAGGTCTTTTCCAACCAAAACGATTCTGTGATACAGAAAAAAAATGAGAAAAATGGTGAGGTTTCATCCTTTCCCCGTGGTATCTCACCATGGCTCTGCAAAGGACCTAGGACAGAGACCAGCTTCACCCCAAATCTTGCTTTGCTGCTAAAGGTCATCCCAAAACGCATGCAAGGGATGGCTGGTGGCATCTGAAGCACTTTGGACTGCTGTCACTGCTAGGGAGGGATGAGGCTCCTTTTCCTTATGCTTTGTCTGGTGGGATGCCTGTTGGGGGAAATCTGGAAAGTTTGGTGTCCTTCTCTTGCAGACCAGGATCAACGCTGGCTCACAGGTTTGGTGTGGGGTGAGGCTGCCTCAAGTTTCACACTGCACTTTCCAGGGGGTTAAGCTTTTATCAGGTGGGAAGGGACCTTAAAGATCACCTAGTTCCAACCCCCCCTGCATGGGCAGGGACACCTCCCACTGGACCAGGTTGCTGATGGAGTGAGTCCAGAGGAGGCCACGGAAATGATGCCAGAGCTGGAGCAGCTGTGCTCTGGAGACAGGCTCAGAGAGTTGGTGTTTTTCAGCCTGGAGAAGAGAAGGCTCCAGGGAGACCTTAGAGCACCTTCCAGTGCCTGAAGGGGCTCCAGGAAAGCTGGGGAGGGACTTTGGACAAGGGCAGGGAGTGATGGGACAAGAGGGGACAGTTTTAAGCTGAAAGAGGGGAGATTGAGATGAGATCTGAGGAGGAAATTCTTTGCTGTGAGGGTGGCGAGACCTCATGGTGGGCCCATGTTGCCCAGAGAAGCTGTGGCTGCCCCATCCCTGAAAGTGTTCAAGGGCAGGTTGGACGGGGCTTGGAGCAACCTGGTCTGGTGGGAGGTGTCCCTGCCCATGCAGGAGGTTTGGGACTAGATTATCTTGAAGGTCCCTTCCAATGCAAACCATTCTATGATTCCCAAGCCAATCGTTGCTTTTTAGCATGGGGATGTTGTTGGGGAGCTGAGGTGGCCCCAACTTTCAGCTCCACCTGAGGCTTTCCTGACATTTCAGCTGGATTCAGCATCGAATCGACAAATCATTTCAGCCCTAGAAGGAGGGGATGTTTGTGTCTCAGTAGGAGCAGTGCAAGCAGCAAATTATAGAATCGTAGGATCATAGAATGCCAGGTGGGAAGGGACCTCAAGAATCATCTGGTTCTGGTGAGGTGCTGGAAGGCTCAGCATCCCATGGGATGAGCAGGGATGGAGGAGCAAAGCCTTGCACTGCCAGGGCTTTGATGTTTTGCTTTTTGCAAAGATGCTCGTTGATGGTGTGGGCTTGTCCCTGCTCCTCACATGGGTTATAGAACAACACCAACAATTTAGAAACCAAGAGGTGAAATTTCATGGGTGGTTTCTCCTCATTGCTGAGCTGTGTACACAGTGGGGCTTCTCAGGAGGAGGCTTTCAGAGAATCATAGAATGGTTTCAGTTGGAAGGGACCTTCAAGACCATTTAGTTCCAAACTCCCTGCATGGGCAGGGACACCTCCCACTAGACCAGGTTGCTCCAAGCCCCATCCAACCTGCCCTTGAACACTTCCAGGGATGGGGCAGCCACAGCTTCTCTGGGCAACCTGGGCCAGTGTCTCACCACCCTCACAGCAAAGAATTTCCTCCTAATGTCTGACCTAAATCTCCCCTCTTCCAGTTTTAATCCATTCCCCTTGTTGTCTCACTACAAGCCCTTGTCAAAAGTCCCTTCCCAGCTTTCCATAAGGCCCCAAGAACTTGTTGCTTTTGAGCAACAAAAAAATTGACCACTGCATTTTTTTGGTCACATCCTCAGTTACCATCCCTGCCCCATGGAGACCTGGGCTTGCCTTTGTAAACCTCACTTCCAGACCCAATGAAAGGACACTTCAGTTCCCAGCAGTGCAGCAGCACATCCCCTCGTTAGCAGAAGACTCTCTGTAATTTTTCTGAGCAAGGACACATTGAACGTCTACATTCAGCCTTGTGTCCAGATCTGCTCAGTGTCCTCCACAGGTTGTTTTTGTCTTGTTCTTCTCCTCTTTTCATTGCTCCTGAATAGCTTGCTCTGAAAACACGGCGTCCTTTGACGTCAGGATTTTGTGGCACTGAACCATTTGTGTCCCCTGGCACGTTGGGATGGGAGGGAGGTCTCCTGCTCTCCATAGCTTACATGGGAATCACAGCATTGGGAACAAGGCTGCTTTTGTCCATGTTTTTTTGTTGTTGTTTTTTTTTTTAACAAGTCAAACTATTTTTATATGCAAGAAATGTTCTTAGATTTAAATTCCAGCACAGGTCCACCCTGTTTTGGTCACCTCCGTGGGGATGTGTAGATGTTCTCCTGAACATTTGTTCTCCTGAAAACAAAGCAGGGAAAAATAGTGGTGATCATTGCCTGTGGTGGTAAATAGGGGAGAATTCAAGGTACCACTTAGCATTCACCAGTGGACAAAAGCCCTTCCACAAGTGGTTGCTGCAGGGTGGCTGCTCTACACTGTATTTTTCATAGCCTGGGTCAAATACTTATGGCCTTGTGATTAAAACCCCCTATTAAATCTCATTAAGAGCATCAGATTGTCATGGCTACAGCTTTATTAGAGCAGCCTGATGATCATTTCATAGCATATTTATCTCAGTGTTTCAAAGTATAACTTTTCAAGTCTTGTGGCTGGAGGCTGGAGGGATTTTTGTTCCACTTTGAACTTTGCTCTGCGATTAAATCCCCGCTGAGGGGTGGAGGGGAGTCTGCTCCAGTGTGCACCGTCCCCCAAGGCTCAAAAACCAGATTCTGCCCCAAGACAGTGACCATGTCACCCAGCAAAACACGTCAGCATTTCCGTTGGACTCAAGATAAAGGAAAATAGCTCTGGTTTTACTAATTTTTTTCCATAATTGCCCCAAAAGGAGTGGCTTTGGCATGTGTAAAGGAATCTGGGTGTAAAGAGGTCAGCGAGAGTGACGTCCCATCCCTCCCTGGAGGGGGCAATGGGTTCAGCTCTGTAGATACACGTGTGTGTACATACATACTCATAAACTGTGGGTACAGCTGTGTGTGTGTGTGTCACACACGTAGCTAGATGCCAGTTTTTACATGTATAAAGATGTGTTTGTATTTGTGGATATATATAAATATATAAATATATAAATAGAGTACTAGAGAGGAATGTGTATTTAATATATAAATAAATGTATAGAATAATAGAAACATAGATATGGATGTAAATGCAGGTTAGATATAGATATATATAAATCTGGCTTGCTGATTTTTTCTGTATTTTTGACCACAATGATGTGGTAGCCCAGAAAGAGTTGGTTAGGTCTCTGGCATTGTAGGGTCACAGAGGGTCTGTGGGCCAGCAGTGCAGCCTGGGCACGTGTATCTCCTGAAATCCCAATCCCTGCTTTGGTTGGGAGGGCTTTTCAAAAGCAAGCAATGATCTAGCAGCCATCCCCAGCAAACCGTGTGGGTCTGGAGCCCATCCACTGAGATGGAGAAGGTGAGCCCTGCACCAGCATGCATAGGTGGGGGAGGGAAACGCAGCTGGATTGAATGGTTGCATGAGTAGTTTGTGAAAAGTAAATCATTTTAATGACCACGAGAGCAGATGCTGGCTGGAGCTTCTTTATTCTTCACAGAAAAAACACTTCTTTGTTCCTCATGGCATCACAGAATGGTTCAGTTTGGAAGAGGCCTTTAAAGGACATCTAGTCCAACCCCCCTGCAGTGAGCAGGAACATCTTGCACGAGACCAGGTTGCTCAGAGCCCCGTCCAACCTGGCCTGGAATGTCTCCAGGGATGGGGCATCTCCCACCTCTCTGGGTGACCTGGGCCAGTGTTTCACTACCCTCAGGGTAAAAAAATTCTTCCTTATATCTCATCGAAATCTGCCCTCTTTCACTTTAAAACCATCACCCCTTGTCCTACCCCAGCACCTCTGTCTTGCTCCATGCACTGGATTAGCCTTTTATTTTTGGTACTTCTGAACATTTTGGGAACATCTGCAGTGTTCTCTGAATTTTAGCCATGTGAAGAGGTGCCCTCAGACCTCACTGACACACGCTGCTTGACAGCACACAGAAAACCTACCAAAAAGCAACCACATCAGCTTCTCTTCAGTGATTTTTGCTGCTTCGGTTTTGTGGTTTGTTTGCTTTTCCCCTCTTTTTTGTACTCATAGTCCTGCTCTCCTTTCCAGGTTTTTAAATACTCCTGCCTTGCTTTCCATGCCCGGTGGCCACGTGGTGCCACCCGAGGGGACAGAAGGGCGGAGGGGAGGGTGGCATCCAGCTCTCCCAGGGCACCCCAGGCTCCTCAGCTATTTATTGCTGGAGGTCTCTTTTCCTTTGAAGGAGTTTTTTCTTCCCCACCAGCTTCCCAAGAGGGGTGTGTGACCAGCCAACACCCAGCCTCCAGCTTGGAGAGCCCCTGGCTGCTCCTCAGGGCTTGTGAGTGCTGGATTAATGCCTTATCAGCAGGTATTTGAGTTTAAAGGTACTTTAATCCCCCCAGCTGCCTCTCGAGCTGTCTGCTGCCTGCAGTCGGGCTTTTAAACGTCCTATCCACATATTTTGATTTTCTTTTTTCAGTTAAATGTGTCTTGCACATTAATTTTTTTAAAAAACGAAACCCAGGTCTTTGTTGTTTTGTTTTTTTTCCTTCCATCCTTATAAAAACCCTTGACCAATTTCAACCCATCCACTCCAAACCTATTGAAAAGCTGGGAAGTTGTGGGTTGTTTTTTTTTTCCCCCCAGTAGATTACAGAGTATAAAATGACTTTTTGCAAGAGGAAATGCAGGGCTCGTGAGTTGGTTTCAGTCCTTGCAGTGTGTCTTTTATATATGTAGCATTTATATATGTGTGTGTGTGTGTGTATAAACACACACGTATATATATTTAGATGTCTATATTTCATAGAATCATTGAATGGGTTGGGTTGGAAGGGACTTTAAAGATCATCTAGTTCCAACAGGGGCAGGGACACCTCCCACCAGACCAGGTTGCTCCAAGCCCCATCCAACCTGCCCTTGAACACTTCCAGGGATGGGGCAGCCACAACTTCCCTGGGAAGTTTATGTGTATATATATTATATATGCAAATATTTTATGTGTGTATAGAGGATATATGCATGTATGTTAAGTTTGTGTTGTATATATGCATATATTATATATCTGTGTGTATATATATGATGTATGTAGGTATGTTTATATGCATAGTATGTTTATATATATGGAGAAATTTGAGGTATTGTGTGGGTAATGGAAAGGCATTTTGCTACCTCACCTTCCCAAGCAGGAATAATCCTTGTTAGAGGCAGCCCTGGGAGCACCCTAATGGCTGGGGAAAGAGCCAGGACTGGGGAGGGCTGCTCTGCTCCTTCTGCTCCCATGGAAGAACAAGCAGTGGGATGGATGGGCTTTGGTTGGCCGTGTTTTATGCCAGAGGAGGATGGTCCTTCTGTATTTCTCCCCCGGGAGGGCTTTAGACTTGGACCCATTGCTCTAAATACCATCAGTTATAATTAAGAAACAAACTGAAGCCTCCACTTTGGCTGCATCTGCTGCTCCTCCTGAGGTGGAGAATGTTGCAGGGAACCAGCTTCAGCTGCACACTTGTGTTCCCAAAAATGAAGCAAAAAGCCCTGATGCAAACCAGACAGGCTTGCAGAAGTTCCCTACATACCCACCCAAGCTTATGCAGGAGCTTTTTCAATAATCCACCTCGATGTGAAGGTGATGAAGGGGTTTGCAGGCTCTTTGCTGTTCTGGGAATTTATTCAGGGCTGTGTCCAGTAACAGGACAAGGGACAATGGTCACAAACTGGTTAACAGGAGGTTTAACCTAAATATAAGAAAATTCTTGTCTCTGAGGGTAACAGAGCACTGGGACAGGCTGCCCAGGGAGGTTGTGGAGTCTCCATCCCTGGAGACATTCCAAACCCACCTGGACGTGTTCCTGTGGGATCTGCTCTAGGGGATCCTGCTCTAGCAGGGGGGTTGGACTGGATGATCTCCAGAGGTCCCTTCCAACCCTAAACATTCTGTGATTCTCTGTGTCTGTGAAAGGGGATCTGTCCCACAGGAGCCTTTCCCAGAGGTGGAGGCCACCACTGCTGGAGTGTCCTGCTCTCCAAACACTAATTTAGTGGAGTTTAACCGTGTGCTGGGGAGAGGAGGAAAAAATTTTAAAAAGAGGTTTATTTGGTTGTATCTGGGCTCTTTCATGGAAGGAGGGCCCATTTGAAACAGTGGATATCCCAAAATAACAAGGCAAATGCAGTGTTTATGTAACACTGGAGACTTGTATACTACTGCGAGTAAGTCATAAGCTCATGGAGAGAGCTGCCAAGGGCCAGCAAGGCTTTGGAGGGAAGGAGCTTCAGTAGCTGCTCTGGAAGCAGAGCAGAAAAGGAACTTGAAAAATCCATGGATCAGCATGGGAAGGTGTTTGGAGCAGCCAGCTCCTGGGATAAATGGGATCACAGAATCATAGAATCATAGAATGGTTTGGATTGGAAAGGACCTGAAAGATCACCTAGTTCCAACCCCCTGCCATGGGCAGAGACACCTCCCACCAGACCAGGTTGCTCCAAGCCCCATCCAACCTGCCCTTGAACACTTCCAGGGATGGGGCAGCCACAGCTTCTCTGGGCAACCTGGGCCAGGGTCTCACCACCCTCACAGCAAATAATTTCTTCCTCAGATCTCATCTCAGTCTCTCCTCTTCAGTTTTAATCTATTCCCCCTTGTCCTCTCTACAAGCCCTTTTCCAAAGTCCCTCCCCAGCTTTCCTGGAGCCCCTTCAGGCACTGGAAGGTGCTCCAAGGTCTCCCTGGAGCCTTCTCTTCTCCAGGCTGAACACCCCCAACTCTCTCAGCCTGTCTCCAGAGCAGAGCTGCTCCAGCCCTTGGATCATCTTTGTGGCCTCCTCTGGACTCTCTCTGGAAGCTCCATGTCCTTGTGTTAGAGGCTCCAGAACTGGACACACTACTCCAGGTGGGGTCACACAAGAGCCAAGTAAAGGTGGAGAATCACCTCCTTTGACCTGCTGACTATGCTTCTTTGGATGCAGCCCAGGACACAGTTGGTTTCTGGGCCCTCAGGATGGGGCTGCCTCCACCTTCTTTATGCTGCACCAAAATTCTGCCTTCTTGCTTAAATGGTAGTTGTGAGTGTGTGTGTCTGTGCAATTGCAAGCCCAGCATGAACATGCACTTCATCTGCATCTCAATTAAGACTAATTTTCTGCTGCTTGGGTTCTAGATGGGAATTTAGCAGTAGCTGGGGGAATAAAAATCTGCAACTGTAATTATGCTGGACAAGCTGGTGTGTTGTGACTGCGGCAAGGCACCGGTATGAATGTAAAGCTGAGGATGTGTAAGCTGTAAAACACTTTATGGAGCAGCTCTTCATCACTTCTCATAATGTTGGGTCCTCACAGAGGTCTCTGCAGCCATCTGGGTGATTTAAGATGCCTCTTGCATTTGCAGGACTGTCTGAACAGCTTTTCAAGGTGAATGGCAAGCGTATTCCCTGGGGTTTGCTGTACAAAGTGTCCAAATGGAAATGGAAAATCAGGTTCTTCCTCCAAAAAAAAATCACAGCCGGGTTGCCCAGCCCTTCCCAGGCTCCCAGCAGTCGAGGTTTCAGTTCAGGCCGTGCAGGGGGTGGAGGAAGCAGGGAGCAGGGGTTATTTTTGATGCCGGGAAGGAAGCGCCGTGCTTCCCGTTCCCACTGCTGCCGGGGTTGGGCTTCTGGAGCTCCCTGTCCCCAGCCCGTGCTCCAGCTGATGCTGACAGCTCCAGCCACCACAGAGAATCAAGAATCACAGACTGGTTTGGGTTGGAAGGGACCTTCAAGACCCATCTAGTTCCAACCTCCTGCCATGGGCAGAAAAGGAACTTGAAAAATCCATGGATCAGCATGGGAAGGTGTTTGGAGCAGTCAGCTCCTGGGATAAATGGGATCACAGAATCATAGAATCATAGAATGGTTTGGGTTGGAAGGGACCTTAAAGATCATCTAGTTCCAACCCCCCTGCCATGGACAGGGACACCTCCCACTAGACCAGGTTGCTCCAAGCCCCATCCAATCTGCCCTTGCAACACTTGCAGGGATGGAGCAGCCACAGCTTTTCAGGCAACCCGGGCCAGGGTCTCACCACCCTCACAGGAAAGAATTTCTTCCTAATGTCTAATCTGAATGTCCCCTCTTCCAGTTTTAAGCTATCACCCCTTGTCCTGTCACTACAGATTCCTGGCCTGGCCGGGGAGCATCAGCTGTAGGGATTTGCTGTGACCCTGGCAGATTTCTGCAGCTCATTTCCAGGGATCCCTCAGTTCTCTCCTCTGCCCAAGCTGACCATGGTGGGAGGATGCTTTTTTATTGCACTGAGGGCACCCCAATCCTGCTGGTTCTGCTGCTTTTCTCTCCCTGCCACGTCACAGGCAGGAATCAGCTAATTTAGACCAATATGGGTGGATTTTCCCACCCCAACGAGCAGTTCTGTTTCTTTTCTTATTTGCTCTGATGGAGATGCTGACGAGCACTTGCTGGCTCTGACCATTTCTGCTTCGTTGAGTGACAGTGTTGCCCTAAGGCTGGTTACACATCACGGCTGGAAACAGCCACTCAGGGATGTGCAAGGGACATTTAACAGCTCAGGGGAGCTTCTGAATCTAGAAACACCTCCGCTGAGATGCGCAGCGAGGTTTTGAACCTCTTGTAACCTTTTGAATTTGAGGTGTGGGATCTCTAAAATGAATTTTAAATGCTTGGAGACTCACCCGGGCTCTGATAAATATGAAACAGCCAGTCCTGCAACTGACAGTGGTAAATGGGAAAGGACTGAGCTGAAGTAATAAGCCTTGACATGAAGCTGGAGCCCTGACAAATCAGTAACTCGTGGATTGGGACCGTGGTGAAGGTTTAGAGACCTTTGATCAGCTGTAGCCGGGTGGTTGGCATTCCCTGGGGCACAAGGATTGCAGGTCCTGCTGCCTTGCACAGCACCAAAGTGTTCCTTGTTAAACTCAACCCCACAAGTCAGCTGCTAAACATTTGCCAAGCTCTTGTATGTGTAACTACCCTGTTGGGCAGCCACGGATCTTTACCTTTCTGGCCATAGCCAACATCTCACTGTTAATTTGAGGTGTTAATTACTCTCTGGCCAAGAGACGACGCTGTGCATGTTCGTGCCATGGACTGCAAGGTTAATCTGCAGCATAAAACCAAATCCCCTCTGTTAGGTGTGTTAGTGATTCAAAATGCCTGTTTTTTTCCCTCCCCCCAGACTTTTGGTGCCAATTTGCTCAGCTTTCAGTAGGGTAGAAGTTGGGCTTCGTTACCAAAGTCCATTGTAATGATTTCTCACATTTTTTTGAGGGTTGCCAAGGCTTGTGCAAGTTTGCATGCTTTTCTATATTTGGTTTTGTTTAATTTGATTGTACAAAGCTGTTGAAAAGTCTAGCTGAACATTTCCACTTTCTGGCTGCAGGATGATGCCATTAGACTAGGAGTTCAAAGACAAAAAAGCTTCTGCTGGGTTTTCGCAGTAACCCTGAGCTCCAGATCCCATTTTCAGATAGGGACTGAAGAAAGTTCGTTTGTCACATTGTTCTCATCTTGATTGAGTTCAGACATAGCTCGTGGGGATAGTCATCATGATGTCAGTCCTGGAGTGTGTTCCTTGGTGCCTTCAGCATGTTTGGTGGTGGATCTGCTGGGGCTTCGCCCTGAGCTTCGCTGAGTTTGTCCATGACTGGTGCTCCACCATGCCTGAACATCACTGCTGAAGGGTGGAGGAAGGAGCTGTTCCAATAAACATCAGCTGGCAGTTTTAATTTGGGTTAAAGTGATGTTTTGTGTTGGGAATCTGGAGTCTGAGGAGGATCTGGAGCTGGAACAGAATTATTTTATTACTGGTGCCTTAACCTGGACAGTGCCATCCTTTTCCAACCAAAACAAGTCTATGAGTTCAAGCTTCTTTTTTTTATTACAGAAATTAAAATAATCCTCATAGAAAGTCCGTCAGCTCAAAGCTTACTGGTAGCTCTACCATTTGTGATAATGAATGCAGAAGTGTCCCTGTGACATGTCCTCCAGCCTCTTGAGGTTCTTGCGTGCTTGCCCAGTTGACGTCCTGTGGAAACATTTGGTTTTTCCTTTGAAACCAGAGTTTTGGCTGTCCTCACTGCTGTCACCATTGATGCTGACACACCCCCTGGTTGGTATTTTTGGAGAGGGAGGGTTTAGGCTCAGCAGAGCTTTGCAGAATGCAGCTGCAGCGCCTTGATCATCCCCTTCTCCATCCCTTTCTCCTACGTGGTGGGGGCATGTTGTACTTCAAGCACTGGTTGGTGGTTGTTGGACTGGAAGATGCTCCACAGGAGTGACTGGGGCTGCAGGGAGGTGTGAGCAAAAAATACTCCAAGTGTTAGGAAAAATACTGCACGGGGCTGTCCTTTGGAGTTACCACTGTGCTTTGGTTTGCCAACTGCTTCCCAGCTTGGTCATGACTTTCAAGTGGCCCATGGTTACATCCTTGCTGGAAGGAGATGTGACTGTTGGTTTTTGCTCTGTTGTTCCTTTGGGAAGTCACTTTTGGTTTCTGTTAGGAATTTTCCAGTTTTATTTGTAGAAACTGAAAGACCTGGAGGAGACATGGTGTTAGATTTTTCTTGCAGACCTCCTTCAAGTTCAGCTTTCTGTGTATGCCAGGGTGGCTGGACTCACCTTCAGGTGTCCTATACAGGGAATCATGGAATCTCAGAATGGTTTGAGTTGGAATGGACCTTAAAGACCATCTAGTTCCACCCCCCCTGCATGGGCAGGAGCACCTTCTACTAGACCAGGTTGCTCCAAGCACCATCCAAACTGCCCTTCAACACTTCCATGGAGGGGAAAACCCAATAATTGATCGTTAACCTAAAAAGCTGTGTAGAATCCCTCCTGGGAAAGTGTCAGGTCATTCATGACCCCCTTGGCTTCATCCTCCAGCTTCACTGCTGCTTGGCTGAGTGGTCTATGGACACGTTGTGTCTCATCAGTATTATTCTTCTCAGGTTCTTTGCTACTTTTCTCTGGATGCTTTTGAGTTTAAGCAATTATTTGTATCTGAAAAGGGCTGCTGGCATTTTTGGATCCATAGTCGCTTCTCAATGAAAAGCATTTAAACTTCTGCTTTTGTCTTTTGAAGCCTAATCCTGGTCCTGGTTTTAACTAGTAAAATGGTGTCTTTGTTGTAGATGTCAAGAAAGACTGGTCGGATCACGCGCTGTGGTGGGAAAAGAAGAAAACTTGGCTCCTTAAAACGCACTGGACGTTGGACAAATACGGGATACAGGCTGACGCCAAGCTCCAGTTCACACCTCAGCACAAGCTGCTTCGCCTCCAGTTGCCCAACATGAAGTACGTCAAGGTGAAAGTCAACTTCTCAGACAGGGTCTTCAAGGCGGTTTCTGACATCTGCAAAACGTTCAGTAAGTAGCGAACGCGGGAAGCCGCCGCTTTCCAGCCGCCGGTGCGGAGGTCGGCGTTTGGTTTGGCTCCTGCCCCTCCTTCAGCCTCTGTGCTCGTCTCCTAAACTTGTCAAATTTATATTGTTTTCCAGCTTCAAACACCCAGTGGTCACCTGGGCATCGAGCAGCCCAGGTGTCCACTATTTTCCCTTTGCAAATCTGATATTTTATGTGTAAACAGTTAAATAACAGGACCAATTATGCTGCAGAGGTACCAAAAATATGGGGTTTGTGCTGAGTTCTTTTTCGTAGCAAAGGCTGTTCTCAACTTTGTCTTTACATAGAATCACAGAATCGTAGACTGGTTTGAGTTGGAAGGGACCTTAATGGGGGTTCCAACCCCCTGCCATGGGCAGGGACACCTCCCACTAGACCAGGTTGCTCCAAGCCCCATCCAATCTAACCTTGAACACTTCCAGGGATGGGGCAGCCACAGCTTCTCTGGGCAACCTGGGCCAGTGTCTCACCACCCTCACAGGAAAGAATTGCTTCCTCAGATCTCATCTCAGTCTCCTCTCTTTCAGCTTAAAACCATCACCTCCCTGCCCTTGTCAAAAGTCCCTCCCCAGCTTTCCTGTAGGCACTGGAAGGTGCTCTAAGGTCTCCCTGGAGCCTTCTCTTCTCCAGGCTGAACACCCCTAACTCCCTCAGCCTGTCTCAATAGGTGCTTACACCAGTGCAGAGTCCAAACAGCAGATGACAATTCAGGATAATGTCCTCTCCATGGCTGGAGAAAGGATAAAGCTCTGCAAGTGTGCCTGCTGAGCTCTTTGGAGATGTTTTTGGGTTTTTTTTGTCTAAAAACAGCACTTCTTGGCTGCAGAGCTGGTCATGGTGCATCCTTAGGCTGCTGGTGTTGGGTTGTAAATTTTTTCCCTGCAAATTTATGTGCTAGATGAAAAACCAACCCTGAAATAGGAAACCTGCCAGCTCTGTGGGTTCTCCTCCAGTGGAAAATCACATTAGAGATTAAGTGATGATGCTTCACTGTAAAACTGTCTGATAGAAGGAAGGAACCGAGTCTCCCTCTGTCCTCCCCAACTCCTCTTCATGATCCTTTGTTAAAGAGAAGCCTCAGAATCACAGAATCACAGAATCGCCAAGGCTGGAAAAGACCTTTAAGATCATCAAGTCCAGCCTATGACCAACACCACCACACCATCTAGACCATGGCACTAAGTGCCACATCCAGCCTTTCCTTGAACACATCCAAGGACGGTGCCTCCACCACTTCCCTGGGAAGTCCATTCCAATGTTTAATCACCGAAGAAAGGGTGGATCATTTCCTACTGGGTACACGGGTCTGCTGCTTTTATCCATCACTTTTTACCCATCTTCACAACCTTCTTATCCCAGAAGCCAAAGCTTCTTTCTCCCACCCCCAAAAAAAACCACCCCAGGAGATGGTAACTTCACTCCAAGGAGCTCCAATAAGTGCTTGTGGTGTCCTTCCTGCTTGCTCCCCTCTGAGAGGAGCCTGCAACCTGACCTCCGCCGTAGTAAAATCTATTTCTGCTCTCAAAAAAAAAAAGCAGCCAGGGTCATTTTTGGCTGACCCAGTTGTTTCATGAGGCTGGAGGAGCTCACCATGGCCTCCACCATGGCTGTGCTTCGGTCTGTGTAGAAAGCTGATTACGAATCTTTGCTATTTCTTTCCTGGCGTTTTGTTGTGGGTGTGTTTTTTTTAATATACATATTGGGCAATTTCTCCTTAAAATAGAAAAGGCTTAGGCAGCATTATTTCCCAGCCGATTTTGCTTCCCCCCCCGCCCACCCTGCCCCCGTCTCCTGTTGCTGTTTTTAATGTCAGGCTGGACAGGGAGGTCACCGGCATCCGCTCGGTGGCCGATGACTCTTCTCTGAGTCACGTCAGGAAATTCTGATCCACTTCATCACGTCACCGGGGATCTGCCACTGACACCACCGAGCAGGCAGAGCCTTACATGGGCCTGAAGCAGCTGTTTGCTCCACTCCAGGGCTCTCAGTGCATTTATGAACAAACCCAGTGGGAGGGAAGAAGCTGCTGGGGTGGCTGCAGCCCAGCTGTGGTAGGAGGGGACACACATCTGTCGAGGGTGGTTCTGCCTTTCTTCCCGTGGCATCTGACCAGCTGGCATAAATATTCCGATTTTGGGGGAAAGCAGGATTTTTGCTGGAAATTTCATTCCCCTTGTAGTAGTGACTTACCAGCCTGAGCTGCTTGAGGATGGACGGAAACTACGTGGCCGAGCACAGACATTAGATCTTGTTTAGCCCTGGTCTTTGTGTTTACTGGGAGCCAGATGTTCAGCAGGGCTGTGGGAAGAGCAGCCACATCTGCTCAACATCAGCTCGAGGGAGGAGGGGATTGGGATGTGGGGAGGTGGTGGTGCTGGAGCTGGAGGGGCTGGAAAACTCTTCCCTGGACTGTAGGGGTGTATATTATGTAGGTGTCCAAATACCACTATCTTTATATATTGTATCTTATAATCATAGAATGGGTTGGGTTGGAAGGGACCTTAAAGATTGTCTAGTTCAAACCTCCTCTGCAATAATATAATATAATATAATATAATATAATATAATATAATATAATATAATATAATATAATATAATATAATATAATATAATATAATATAATATAATATACATTATATTATATTATATATAACATAATGCAATGCATTTCAACCTATATATTTAATATAGTATACATATGTATGTTTTGTAGAATATATATTATATATTCTATACATTATATATTTTATGTATATATTTCAAAAATATGTGTCTAAATACTGCTATTATGTATATATATTCAATATGTATTATATATTTTATATATATACAGATTTTATATTATTTTTTATATATATATATGAATATCTATATATAATGTGTCCAAAGAACCACTGTTTTATATCTATAACTATATCTAATTTAGGTGTCCAAATCCCTCTGCGGTCCAGGGAACAGCTTCCCAGTGGGAAGGCATAAATATATTTTTTATAAATATATAATATATTTTTTATAAATATATAATATATATGGTTTGATGTTTGCCCCAAGGAGATCTCAGTTCATATATGTATATACATATATATATGATCCAAAAGCTCCTTGGGGCAGACACCAAACCACTCCATGCCAATCCCAGTGACCTCCTGTTCCTTCTACTTCCAAGTGTGCCCTTGGTGCTGCACCATGGGTCAGACCTGTCCCCAGGCATGGGATCCCAGAGCCAAGCACTGACGGTGGAGATAGGAGCTGATCTCAGCCAGGAGGTCACAAGAGGGGCTGCTGCTTCCTGGTGTGACCCCCCCCGGGGGGGCCCTGCTGGATTTGCAGAGGGCCTCTGGTTCTTGGAAGGTGTGGGGAATATCTGTCTGCGCCTTGGTGCGTGCCGTGGCTTGCCAAAAATCAGAGTGGCTGAAGGGTGGGTGGTCATCCCACCTTGGGGAACTTGCATTTTCCTTTTTCTCCAGCAAAACCCTCTCTCGGGGTCTTGCAGATGGTGCTATCGTGTTTTCCCTACCTGCCTGTTGCCCTGGTTGTGTTTTTCCTCCAGGTTAGTGTCTACACTGCCCCATTTTCCTCCATTACCTTCTCCTGCCCGCTCAGCATCTCTGCGCAGGGTGGCTGCAGAGAGGAGCACTCACACCCCGAATCAATCACACTGCTTGTCTCCTCATGGAAAGCTGAGTTGATATTTCAAGGCAGAAGGGGAAAGAACTAGAATCACATAATCATTTTGGTTGGAAAAGACCTTTAAGACCATTGAGTCCAACCATTAACCCAACACTGCCAAGGCCACCACTAACCCGTGTCCCTCAGCACCACATCTACATGGCTTTGAAATCCCACCAGGGATGGGGACTCCACCACTGCCCTGGGCAGCCTGACAAGTAGTCCTTGCCTTAACATCATAGCTCTTGTCTCTGAAAATCCCTTGGTTTCTAAAGTTAGGGTCCAGGGCAGCTTGGACCAGTATCTGTGCTTGTGAGCTGCTCATATTTTGGCTGCAAGTGTTTGCTGTCTTTGCCCCCGGAGCGTTTAATTACACACTTCAGTAATTTTAGCATATGGTGTGATTAATGAGTAATGTAAGTAATTCCTCATGTTGCCAGGACTGTAGCTGGTCGCCTCTATAAAATCCTCTCTACACAAGCAGGGAATGCTCTTGGGTGGATGATTTAGGGTCGTGCCTTTTCTTATATCCCCTTTAAATTGCACCCGGAGGTGTCACCGTTGTGGCTCACAGTTGGTTTTTAAAGAAAAATCTCTGTTCTTGTGCAGAGGGAGGTCACTGCCCAGGGCAGCTCTCACCACCAGCTCCCCGGGGCCATCCCAGAGGTGGCTGTGGGAAGATGCCAGAGCTGCTCACACATCCCACTCTTTCTCAGAGATCATGTCAAGCTGGGAAAAAAAAAAAAGCAATCTCATTCCCAGATTGCAGCCCCTCCATTCCCACAGCAAGAGATCAGGAGGGTTAACAGCAGGATTGACCCTGCTTGCTGTAGGAGCAGGCAGGAGGAGAGGATCCGGGTGGGATGGGGTGGGGTGGGGTGGGATGGGGTGGGGTGGGATGGGATGGGCAGCCCTCACCCAAAGGCTGGGCTGGAAGCCTGCCCAGGAGCAGCTGCTGGCAGGCGTTGCTGTCCTGAAGGGCCAGCTTTGATCTGCAATTAAAGACCAGAGAAAGAGAAAGTAAAACTTCGTTTGTTTTTTGTTGTTTTGGTTTGGGTTTGGTTTTTTTTGGAGAAGCAGGGGTTTGGTTTTTGGAGCAGCGCGGAGTTTGGGATGCGATCCTGGTTGCGGGGCTCCCGTGTGCCCTCCCTGCTGGGGAGAGATTCCTGCCCAGGAAACATCCCATCAAATCCACATGTGCAATTGGATGGGGCTGCAGTCCACACTTGATTGGTGTGGGTGGGAATATCCTCACTGGCAAGTGGGATCTGGGGAGACAGGAGATGCGGCTGCATTGCAGAGCTCCTGCTAACCCATCATCCTGCAGGACAACGAGCAGAAAAATCCATTTTTCCTTGGCAGTTGCCTTGCAGAGCTCCTGCTAACCCATCATCCTGCAGGACAACGAGCAGAAAAATCCATTTTTCCTTGGCAGTTGCCTTGCAGAGCTCCTGCTAACCCATCATCATCCTATGAGCAGAACAAAATTCCTCTTTTCCTCCACAACAGCTCCATTTGGTTCCAGGACAGCGGGTGCCTTGCTTACACCCTTCAGCTGCTTCTTTGCAGCTTCCCCTTCCCCCTGCCACCTGGATGTTTTTTTCCACGTGTCCTGGGAGCAGTAGGAGACTCCAGGCAGGATCTGCTGGGGCTGTGTGAGCATGTGGGAGAGGGAAGCAACCACTGAGATGCAATGGGAAGGTTTTTTTCCCCATGCCTTGGCATTTCCTGCCCTTGTGATGCTGCTTCTCCTGGGGAAACAGCCCGTGTCACAGAGAGGTGCTGTGATGGGGTAAAAGCTTATGTCCTTCTTCTGGTGGTGAAGACTTGGAACCTAGGCTGCCCTCCACCCTGAAGAGAGGAGCAGGGATCATTCCTGGTGAGAGCTGGGAGCACCAGGAGGAGGATGTGGTGCTGGAGCTGGGATGAGGCAGCCCTGGGAGAAAGCTCTCCAAAATTCATGATTACTCCCTCCCTTTCTCACCCTGAGGAAGAAATTCCCTTCAGGTCTGTTTTATTTTTTTCCCAGAGGCTGGTAGGACATCACACCCAGCTCCTGCCTCATAATCCTCAAAGAACTCCATCTGAATTAATCTGTTTTGGGAAACAGTCTGCCCAGCGTCCTGTGTCCAGCAAGGTCCCCAACCCATCTTGCTCCAGTCCCCAGCTCCCCAGGGGTGAGGGGAAAGTGGGATCCCTCTTGCCCAGGATAAGGGTGGTCCCATCCTGGGCAGCCCGTGGGGCTGGAGAAGAGGGATGTGATGTGGGGAGCCCTGTGAGGGTGCTGAGCTCCTTCCCCTTGCCTCGCCCTGCCCCAAAATAACGAGGTGCTGCCTCAGGCCACCAAGAGCAACTCGAGACGAGGTGACAGTGGCATTTGGGCACGGTGTGATGCAGACCTGTCCCCAGCCAGGCAACACCCACCAGCAGTCTAGACACCCAATATGACCCTACCTTCTTTTTTTTTCTCTTTATAAATGGTCCCCACTCCAGTACAGAACGTCCTCTGACTTCTGAAGTATTTGTAATATTTCCACGCCCTCCATTGCCAAAAAAACTTCTATAAAAAGCTGCTGTTTTCTTTTTTTCTTTTTCTTCTTTTGCAAAACTGAAACCCTTTGGTTCTCTGAGATGGATGGAGTTCCCAGGGCTCTGCCTGTTAGCACACGGAGCCACAGCCCCAGCACGGGTGCTTTCCAGGAGGAAAATCTGTCTGGAATTACTCCTCACCGTTGCGAACCTTCATCGCAAACCTCTTTAAACCTTTTTATCTTCCTTTGTGCCCCTCTGGAATGTAAAGGAGCATTATTTGAGGCCTGCAGGAAAGCTGGGGAGGGATTGTTTACAAGGGCTTGTAGGGAGAGAAGAAGGGGGAATGGATTAAAACTGGAAGAGGGGAGATTTAGGTTAGACGTTAGGAAGAAATTCTTCACTATGAGGGTGGTGAGACCCTGGCCCAGGTTGCCCAGGGCAGTTGTGGAAGCCCCATCCCTGGAAGTGTTCAAGGGCAGGTTGGATGGGGCTTGGAGCAACCTGGTCTAGTGGGAGGTGCCCCTGCCCACGGCAGGATAGTTGGAACTATGGTCTTGAAGGTCCCTTCCAACCCAAACCATTCTATGATTCCATGATTCTATTCCTAAAATAGTGGGTCTGAGAGGGGAGGTGGTTGAATCACCATCCTGAAGGTGTTTAGCAAATGTGTACAATGTGTTGCTGAGGGACATGCTTTAAGCACTGGACTTGGTAGAGTTGGGTTAATGGTTGGTAAGGTTAGGTTATGGTTGGACTTGATGATCTTAAAGATCTTTTCTAACCAGAACAATTCTGTGATTCTGTGAAAAGGAGCCCTGGTAAGATACACCTGATCATCTCAGGGGTTATTTGGGAGCTGACACCAGCACCTGCTGATACAGCCTCCAGATGCTCAGTAGCACCAGGAAGATGCTTGGAGGTGGTGTTCATGTACCAGAGCAGAGACAGAGGTGGTAAAATCCCGAGGCAGGGTTTGCTGCCACAAGCAGAGGGGTTTGGCAGTAGCACAGCTATTTCTAAATATGTCTAGGGGATGGGTGTGGAAGGAAATCTTACCATTTAGAGAGTCGGCCAAATTGCAATGTACTCAGCTTTTTAAATGACGAGGCCCAAGTGCACCCCTGCCAACTTCTTCATTTCACTCTTTTCCTCTTTTACTGCTTGCCTGCCTTGGGCTGCAGCTGTTGTGTAGGATCCAGGAGAGCTGGGCTGTCAGGGAAATAACGAGATTTAATTGCAAACTGAGCGAAATGGAAAAAAAAAAAGAAATTACCCTTTCTCTTCCCCCCCCTTCCTCCCCAGCCTGGTCCCTGTTCTGCCTGTGGAGTAGCATCAGGTTGTATGTCACCGAGTGAGTCAGTGAATTTTTTCATCCTTACTCTGCTGTTGACAGAGACCCTTTAAATAGACTTTCATCCTGAAGACATTAGGAGATGCTGGCAAAGGCCACCACCTTCCTTAAGATTGTTCTGATTGCTCTTTATGGTCCGATGCAGAGGGTGTAAGTGGATTTCTTTGCTCTTGATTGTGGTGCTTAATTTAATTGAGTTGAATTTGACTTCAGCTGCAGCTCAGGGTCAAGGCTCAAAGTGCTGTCTGTGTTCTGAGGGGCATCCAGATAACTGGAGTCTGAGGATTTTGTCCCACTTGTGGAAAAAAAACATCCAAGCATTCTGATTCTGCGTTTGTTGATTTGACCTTTTTTATTAGCCTTGCAATAACTCTTGGGTCCGTCACCGCTGGCTTCCTCCTCCTCCTGGATCCTGGCAGGCAGTGCCTGTTGTTAGCTCTGGGTACCACACTGGGCCACACCACTGCAGACCCCACTGACCCCAGTTTTAGGGTGGTTTTGCAGATCATGGCTCTGACAGCAGGTCAAGAAGTCAACAGGCACTTGGATTTTCCACGCTGAATTTGGGAAGGCTCTGGCAAAGCCCTTGACAGGGTCAGCCCCAGCTTGGTCTGCGCCCATGGCACTTGTTGGGCATCTCGGGAGGCTTTGCAGGATGTCCTGCATAACTGCATGGCCCAGGGCAATGAGTGGAGAACTTGGCTTTTACCCAAATAAATATTTAAGCAACCAGGCAGCTGAAGAACCCATAATAAAATGTTCTGAATGTAGGTGGGTGTACAAACCTAGTAAACTGTGCTGAGGAGCTGAGGACCTGCTCCACCATCAGATACTGCCCAGTGTCCGGTACAACTGTGGTCTTATCTCCAGGCACTTCAAAAGTTACTTAAATCTTTCTCTTTTTTTTTGCTTCTGGTCTGTTTTGCAGAACTTTATCTCGAGTGAGTTTATGTTGAAGATAAGTGGGAGAGTTCATTCTGTAAACTTACTCCACAAAACACTGAATTCACTCATTCCAGAGAAAAACACGTGGGTTTTTTTTTTTGTTGTTGTTGGTTTTTAAAGTCTGAAATGGGGTTTGAGGTCTCATTTTTCTAAGAATTGTCATGGTGGTGCACAAAGGCTGTAATTTTTGAGAGTCATTGCTTCGAGACAGCGCAGAGATATCCCACTTCAAAACACGTTTCCTGATGGAGGGGAGCTGGATCAGCATTAAAGAGAGGATTTCCCCTAAATGCTGTCTGTCCTACAGGGAAAATTATGGACTTTTTATGCTTCAAGAGCTAACCAGGCAAACCAGCCCTCTGGCCTTTTAAGGGAGCCAGAAATCGGGTGGAAAAATGGATGCTAAGAGCTTCTTTGGAGAATTAATTTTCATAGAACCACAGACTGGTTTGGGTTGGGATGGACCTGAAAGATCATCTAGTTCCAACCCCCTGCCATAGGCAGGGACACCTCCCACCAGGTTGCTCCAAGCCCCATCCAACCTGCCCTTGAACACTTCCAGGGATGGGGCAGCCACAGCTTCTCTGGGCAACCTGGGCCAGGGTCTCACCACCCTCACAGCAAAGAATTGCTTCCTCAGATCTCATCTCAGTCTCCCCTCTTCAGTTCTAATCCATTCCACCTTGTCCTCTTTCTACAAGCCCTTGCCCAAAGTCCCTCCCCAGCTTTTCTGGAGCCCCTTCAGGCACTGGAAGGTGCTCTAAGGTCTCCCTGGAGCCTTCTCTTCTCCAGGCTGAACACTCCAACTCTCTCAGCCTGTCTCCAGAGCAGAGCTGCTCCAGCCCTCGGATCATTTCCATGGCCTCCTCTGGACTTGCTCCAACAGCTCCATGTCCTTGTGTTGTGGGGCTCCAGAACTGGACACAGTACTCCAGGTAAATTTTCCTTGTATATCAACACTGAATATGGAAACCAGTGTGATTTCCCATCATGTTAATGTTTGGGGAAGGCTGTGCCTGCACAGTCGATGGCACCGTGGTGCAGATGTAGGTGATGCAAGAAAACCACAAAACTGATTTCTCACGGGAGTGAGAGCCCATCCCTCAGAGCACCAGTATTGTCACAGTGTGTCCCCTGGCCCCTTGACCTGCTTCTTGGCAGGGTCTGAGGATCCCACATCTTGGATGAGGACAAGGCAACAACATCACCCCTTTTTCCACGCCAAAACACATGGATTTGAGTCCCATCCCTGGCCACGACTGCTTTCCCATCGTGGTACACTTTGGTGGTTAAAGATGAAGCAGCTGCAGGATTTACTTGGTGGATTCTGTGAGAAAGAGCATAAAATGTGAATTTTACACTCTGCAAGGCAGATATTTTTCTTTAAAGCCAGTTTTCTAGGGGCAGTTTGTGTCCTGTGAAGAAGGAGGATTTCATCCCAGCTCTGCTGTTTGTCTCAGGGTGGGAGATAAATGGGCACAGCTGGGCTGGGGGAGAAATGAGGGATTATGCAGGGGAAAAAAGGTCGTGGATTTGTCTTCAGCAGGAAGCAGCACAGGCACAAGTTAGCTCTTGCAGGCAGATGGAAAAGAAGATGCCGTGGGGAGTAAAATGGCTTCATCCAACAGTTGGAAGAATTTCTCTTGGAGGTTGAAAGCTGCATTCCCAGACGTGTTCTTGAGATGCCACCTGTGAATGCATGTGTGGGTGCTTCTCTCAAGAAAAGGCATTTATTTCCCTCACTTGATAAAATCACAGAATCACAGAATGGTTTGGGTTAGAAGAGGCCTTTAAAGGCCATCCAGACCAACCCCCTGCAGTGAGCAGGGACATCTTCAACTAGACCACATAGCTCAGAGCCCCATCCAGCCTGACCTGGAACGTTTCCAGGGATGGAGCACCTACCACCTCTCTGGGCAAGAAATCCCCTAAATTTGACAAAAACCTTCTGCTAGGACATGGAGCTGCAGCAATGTTAGGTCCAGCCTGGGCTGGAGGAGCTGTCAAAATACAAATGATTCCTGGCTGGATCCAGCTTAAAAAATTGTTTTGGACCAGATTTTGGTCAGCATTGTCCATGTATTATCATAGATGGTTTCTGCTGGCTGCCACCAGCAACGCCAAGAATGCTTGATAAGAGGCTGGGTTTTCACATGGGTACACAATAAATAGAAATAAAATGCTAAAAGGATCATTTACAGTAATTTTGAGTAGATGTTGCCAGTGCCATCTGTCTCATGTGTACAGACAAGGAGTCTCTTCAAAAGCAAACACAGCCCCGACCAGTGTGTCAGTGGAAGTCAACACATTAGCCTTGTCAGAAGGTCACATCTCCTGGTCCACCCACATTTCACTGGCCCCTTTTCTTTGCAAGTGACCTTTGGCAGGAGCAGCTTGGCATCAGCTGGAAATGTGGATGAAACAATTAATGGGGAGTTTTGGGACTTTTTGGAAACTTGGGTCTGAAGTCAAACCCTGAAGAGATGTTTTACCCCAGATGAACAGCTGCAGCCAATGTGCTCCTCCAGGTGCAGTGGGGCTTAGTAGAATCACAGAATCCCAAACTGGTTTGGGTTGGAAGGGACCTTCAAGATCATCTAGTTCCAACCCCCCTGTCATGGGCAGGGACACCTCCCATAGACCAGGTTGCTCCAAGCCCCATCCAACCTGCCCTTGAACACTTCCAGGGATGGGGCAGCCACAGCTTCTCTGGGCAACCTGGGCCAGGGTCTCACCACCCTCACAAAGAATTTCTTCCTCAGTTCTCATCTCAATCTCCCCTCTTCCAGTTTTAATCCATTACCCCTCATCCCATCACTCCCTGTCCATGTCAGAAGTCCCTCCCCCTCTTTCCTGGAGCCCCTTCAGGCACTGGAAGGTGCTCTAAGGTCTCCCTTGAGCCTTCTCTTCTGGGGACCCCAGAGCTGGGCCCTGCACTACAGGGGGTCTCACCAGAGTGGAGCAGAGGAAAAAAAAGTAAAAAGCCCAAAGCTATATAAAGAATTTTAATTTCTTTGCAGCACTTGGTTTCTGTAAGGATCTTTCACTTGCTGTTATGGCCAGAAAACAGAGGCTGGAGCTCTGCAGCAGTTCCTTGTCCCAGTTCCTTGTCCCAGTTCCCAGTTAACTGGAGTCCCACCATCTATCTGCAAGCCCTTACACCCTGGGCCAGGCTCTGCTTTAGCTGCAGTAACTAAACAGGGTGTTTGCCAAGGCCAGCTCAGCTCAGAGGACACTTGAAGATGCTTTGTACACTTATTAAACATAAGCAGCAGAAAACCTGTTTTTCACCAGCAGTTGAACGAAATACTGAAATGTGCAAAGTTGCTTCTCGCTGTTTTGCTAGTTCTGGGGTGGGAAATAAAACTGAACTCTCCTGCTGCTTTTCTGCTTTTTCACATGATGGGCCTTGGGTTTAGTATTTAATTTACCCTGCAACCCTCGATTGGCTTCAATGGGTTTGGAAAGTCTTGGATACGATGGTACGTCCAGGGGAGAGAAATTTGTGGCTTATCAATGGGAAATGTGCTCGGCTGCAGGAGAGCAGGGAGGCTGCAGGGATGCTGCAGGGATGTTGCAGGGAAGCAGGGATGCTGCAGGGATGTTGCAGGGAAGCAGGGATGCTGCAGGGAAGCAGGGATGCTGCAGGGATGCTGCAGGAGAGCAGGGATGCTGCAGGGATGCTACAGGGGAGCAGGGATGCTGCAGGAGAGCAGGGATGCTGCAGGGATGCTACAGGGGAGCAGGGATGCTGCAGGGAAGCAGGGATGCTGCAGGAGAACAGGGATGCTGCAGGGATGCTGCAGGAAAGCAGGTCTGCTGCAGGGAAGCTGAAGGAGAGCAAGAATGCTGCAGGGAAGCTGAAGGAGAGCAAGAATGCTGCAGGGATGCTGCAGGAGAGCATGGACACTGTAGGAGAGCACGGATGCTGCAGGGATGCTGCAGGAGAGCAGGGATGCTGCAGGGAAGCAGGGATGCTGCAGGGATGCTGCAGGAGAGCAGGGATGCTGCAGGGAAGCAGGGATGCTGCAGGGAAGCAAGGATGCTGCAGGGATGCTGCAGGGAAGCAGGGATGCTGCAGGGATGCTGCAGGAAGCAGGGATGCTGCAGGGATGCCCTGCAGCCATTCAGAAGCAGCTGCCGAAAACTTGCCCACATCCTCTGTAATCCCACGACAGAGTCATGAACAACCGAGGGACTATAAAAAGTCACTTGGAAATCAGATGGTCAAGCTTTGGGCCATCTCCAGCAGATTGCTTTCAGGAGCTGAGCTTGGCCCAGAGCCCTTCCCTTGGCCTCTCTGAATGGTGTCAGCTGCGAGGTTGTATCAGTTGCTAATGCACCAAAAATAAACATCAGAGTCTGAACCTTGGGAGCAGAATACCAGGGGAACTCCTCATTTGAGGCTCTGCTGCCTGTCGTCCCTTGCACATGACCCTGGTTGTCCCAGCAGATTTTTTCTCCATGAGGTAAGCTGGCTGGGATAAATGGGAATGAGCAGGGCTGTCTGGATTTGTACGCTGGGTATTTCTGGCTAGAAATGGTCAAAAAGTTGCAGGGTGAAAGTAACTGTTGGTGAGTGGGTGCTGGGATGGGGTTTAGCATGATTCTGTCTACATGGTAACAATCAGTGTTAAATGAAAGCTTAAATTAAATTTAGCTTATATATAACTATTACATAAATAATGGAAGGTTGGGCCCAAAGGGTTGTGGTGAATGGGGTTAACTCCAGTTGGTGGCCAGTCACCAGGGGTGTTCCCCAGGGCTCAGTGCTGGGGCCAGTTCTGTTTCATATCTTCACCAATGATCTGAATTAGAGAATTGAGGGCACCCCCAGCCAGTTTGCAGGTGACACCAAGCTGGATGGGAGTTGATCTGCCTGAGGCAGGAAGGCTCTGCAGAAGGACCTGCACAGGCTGGATCAGTGGGCCAAGGCCAATTGTATGAGGTTCAACAAGGCCAAGTGCTGGGTCCTGCACTTGGGTCACAGCAACCTCAGGCAACACTGCAGGCTTGGGGAGGAGTGGCTGGAAAGTGCCCAGTGGAAAAGGACCTGGGGGGGTTGGTCACAGCAGCTGAATATGAGCCAGTGTGTGCCCAGGTGGCCACCAGCATCCTGGCTTGTGTCAGCACTGGTGTGGCCAGCAGGACCAGGGCAGGGATCATCCCCCTGTGCTGGGCACTGGTGAGGGGACACCTTGAGTCCTGGGGTCAGTTCTGGGCCCCTCACAACCAGAAGGACATTGAGGGACTGGAGCATGTCCAGAGAAAGGCAACAGAGCTGGGGAAGGGGCTGGAGCACAAGTGTTAGGAGGAGCAGCTGAGGGAGCTGGGGGTGTTCAGCCTGGAGCAAAGGAGGCTGAGGGGAGACCTTCTGGCTCTCTGCAACTGCCTGAGAGGAGGTTGGAGCCAGGGGGGTCGGTCTCTGCTCCCAGGGAACAAGTGACAGAACAAGAGGAAACAGCCTCAAGTTGTGGCAGAGGAGGTTTAGATTGGATCTTGGGAACAATTTATTCCTGGAAAGGGTTGTCAGGCCCTGGCTGAGGCTGCCCAGGGCAGTGGTGGAGTCCCCATCCCTGGAGGGATTTCAAAGCCGTGTAGATGTGGTGCTGAGGGCCATGGGTTAGTGGTGGCCTTGGCAGTGCTGGATTAGCAGTTGGACTCAATGGTCTGAATGGTCTTTTCCAACCAAAATGATTCCATGACTCTGGTTCTCATGGCAGCCATCCCCTGGCAAACGTAGTGAAGCACTTGTGATTCAAAGGCTCACTGTGCCTGGCTGGATGGGGCTGGGGGGGCAGAGCTTGTTTCCAGCCTGACTTTTTGCCAGTTGTTTGCAGAAAGGAAAGATGTGTGAGTTGGGGCAGACACATCTTCAGGGGGATTGTGTCCCACTCGGGTCATGTGCTGGGGGCCAAATTCCAGCTTTTAATTATATTAATTATATTCTGGCAGACTCCCACTGCTGCCAGCGTGAGGGGGCCAGGTCGAGATATGAACCCTTTAACCTCTTCTCCTTAATGACTTATTGTCTTGTTCATTGTTTCTCTTGGTGGGAAAATGCAGCCTGCAATGCAACCAGCTCCTTCTCCTCTGTCTCCCTTGCAGCCACAGCTTCCCACATCTCCATGCCACTGAGCATTTTTGGGTGATAGATGCAAAAAACAGAGCTAGAAACAGCACAGAGGCATGAACATGAGCAACGAGCTATGGAGGAGGGCTTGGAAACTTTTCCTCTTAAGTCTCAAGCATGGAATCACAGACTGGTTTGGGTTGGAAGGGACCTTCAAGATCATCTAGTTCCAACCCCCCTCCATGGGCAGGGATACCTCCCACCAGGTTGCTCCAAGCCCCATTCAACCTGCCCTTGAACACTTCCAGGGATGGGGCAGGCATAGCTTCTCTGGGCAACCTGGGCCAGGGTCTCACCACCCTCACAGCAAAGAATTTCTTCCTCAGATCTAATCTGTCTCCCCTCTTTCAGATTAAAACCATGCCCCTAATCCTCTTACTCCATGTCCTGTAAAAAGTCCCTCCCCAGCTTTTCTGTAGCCCCTACAGGTACTGGAAGGTGCTATTAAGGTCTCCCTGGAGCGTGACCCATAATTCCTTTTTGCTCAGCCAAGCTGTATTTCAGAGCTCTCCAACCTTGTTGCAGCCTTTCACTGTCACAGCAGGATGGCTTCGTGCCCAGGTGAACTCTTCTCCGGGTCAGTTCCCACAGAGCAACTGAGGACAGCTCAGAGGAGATGCAGGATTTTTTCTCCCCTCTCGGTTTTTGCAGGTCCAGTGAGGAACTCCACGCTCCCCGCCAGTCCCTCCATGGTGGAGGGTGGGCTCCACTTCCCTGGAAAACTTCTTCCCTCTTGGAAGCCACTGCAGGATTCAGAAGGAAACTCAAAGTACCATATTTGTGGGAAATGGCCCTAAATTCCTCATTTTCATTAGCCCCCCCCCGTACTCCCCTGGCTTCAAACACAACACACTGATTCTCTTCATTTTAAATAACACAGGTTTTAAAATACTCAGGTTCTGGGCAGGGAAATGGGAGGGATTTGCTGTGAAAAGGAGACACTTTGGCCAAGACCTCTTTAAAAAGTGGGTGCCTTAAATCTAGGCTCTGAAATTTCCAGTCTGGTACGTAAATAAATGGCTTGAGTCTTGGATTGCTCCTGTGGAAGGGAGAGTACCTGGCCTGCTACCTGGGTGACTAAATAGGGGCTTATGTGCTGATTAATATATCTGAATGTATTTCTATTTATATTTTTATTTGTTTTTATCTATATTGATGTTTAAGATAATGGGTGGGAGTGGTTCCAGGCTCTGTCACAGGTTCTAGAAGTGCTTGTATTTGCATTTGAGTGGCCATGCCTGGGAAATTCTGCATCTTCCTCAAATGCTCTGTTACCTTTCCAGCCAAGGACAGTGCTTGTTTCCAACAGGCTTGCAGGGAAAATGTTCTCAACTGGTTTTGTAACCATTGCAAAGCAGGAAAATCAGCCAAAGGAGACACTGCACATTGCTGGCTGGTGTCCTTAAAGGAAGGATATTCCTTTTTTCCCCCTTTTTTTCCATCCTGCCTTTGTAAAAGTGGTCCATTTTCTCCCCAGACATCAGGCATCCAGAAGAGCTCTCCCTTTTGAGGAAACCCAGAGATCCCTCCAAGAAAAAAAAGAAGAAGTTGGATGATCAATGTGAAGATGATGCCTTCGAGCTGGAGGGGCCACTGATCACGCCAGGGTCTGGTGAGCTTTGTGGGGACGGGATCGTGTTAGTAGGAGACAAACAGATAATAAAAGGGGGTGGGGGGGAAGTGGCATAGTGGTATCACTGTGATACCTTAAGGTCTGTGCACAGACCCTAAATAAGTTCCACAGACCATCCAGCACTTGGGCACGGTGGCACAGATGCATGCCTGAAGCTGTCACGCGTTTCGGGAGCAGAACAATGCCAGGCTTCGTGACACAACAGCAGGAACCACGTGTGGCCACTTTCACACTCAGATTGTGTTATTGAGAGCTTTTCTTACCCTATTAGGGAATGAGTGACATGGAAACCCGTTCCTAATGTCAAATTCCAGGTGTGTTTGAGGCAGTACCACTGTTCTACTCCTTATGTCTAGCCCAGCAAAATGAGTATTTTAGTGTATTTTATTAATTGCATTAGCGTTCCTTTATGGTAAAGGCACAACTATATGTAAACCCCTTCTATTGCTGGGGGGCAAGTGGTTTGCCAAACTGGCTTACAGAGCCTGAGCAGAACTACTAACAGAATTGCTTATGGTGTAGTGTCACTGATGGAGTAACATCTCTTGATGGAGTAACACCACTGATGGAGTAACACCACTGATGGAGTAACCTCTCTGATGGAGACCGGCTCTTCCACAGGCAGCAGATTGCTGCAGGAAGGTGTTGGCAAGCAGAGGGGTGTTTCAGCTTTTCTCCACAGCTGCTGGAGGTCTGGTGTTGGAAGGCAGATGGCAGGAGCTGAAATCCAAGATCTTGGTCAAGTGGGAGCACTTTAGCCCAGATGGACTTGTGGACAAAGCCGCAGGGCTGCGCGCTGCCGGGCAGGCGAGACGTGTCTGGCTGCCAGAGCTCTTGGGTTTAAATCCAGCAATGAGAAGGAAGCAGGGCAGCTTAAATGAAAAAAAAAAATGAATCTTTGAATTCAGTAAACTTGTATTAATTGGTCTTAAATTAACTGAAGGACAAGTGAAGGTCCTGCAGTGTGGTTAGTTGCTCTGGGCTGGCAAGCAGAAAGGTTTTGGCTGCTGTCATGTGTTACGGGCTCCACAGCAAACCATCAGCCAGGGAGAAATCATCCTTCTTTTGCTCCAGTCTTGCTTTTTCTCCTCTAAGTTACTTAAAAATACTTCTGGGCTGGTCCTCTCCCATTCCTGGCTCAGGGAGTTTTCCCTGCATCAGGCAAGGCTCCAGTTAATTTTCATTTGGCGTTTTCATCTTGAAAGTCTGTAATTAGGCTTTCCAAAAGCCTGTGTTCGCGCAGAGCGTCTCCATTAGATTAACAGGAAGCACTTGGCCTGCTTAGGGGGAAAGATAGGCTTTTATTTTCATTATTTATTGGTCTTTCAGAGAGTCACTTTGAACTGTCTTGCTGGGTTTGCTTTCCTTGTGAATGAAATTGCTTTTGCCGCAGGTTTAATTACTGCGGTGACCTGCCCTGTGGAGGGGCCATTAGTTAAAAGCCGTGGTTTTAACCTGAATAAACTGTTCCTAACGTTGCTCCTGCATCAGTTTGTGTGCTGAAAGCCCCTGTGAAACGAGTTAATATTTCAGGATCTGCTTATTTTGATGGGTGTAGATGCGATGTTTTGTCACTGAGCACCTCGTACCTGGCAGTGAAACCATTTAAATCAGAGCTGCTGATACACCCACAGTACATGTTGCCCAACACTTTCCATCAGCAGACCTGTATTCACTTGTTTATAAGTTGGACAAATTTATCACTATTTTACCTGGAACTTTCCGTAACATTGCCTGCCTCAGGCAGATTTTTTAAGGGAAGCCTCTTCTGAGATGTTTGAGATGTTTGGAGCAGGAGCTGAGGAAAACATCTGAGGTGAAGCTTTGCTCCTCTGGAGTAGACACTCCAATGGAGGAAGGTGGGGGAATGTCCATGGGAAGACCTGCCCGATTTGGGGCAAGAAGTGAGATTTTCTTTTGCTGGTCCAGTTCAGGCTCAGTCGTGTCTGCTTGAGCCACGGGAAGGTAGAAGCTGGCCCACTGCGAGGGAGAAGGCAAGAGCATCTTTCAGGATGGTTTTGATGGATGGTGGTGGTGGTGGTTTATTGCTGGTTCTTGTTGGGCTGCTCTGCTCCAGCATTTTAATGGTCTGTGGGGAGAGCACATTTCTGCTGCTTTTATAATCACAGAGTATCTCAAATTGGAAGAGACCATGAGGATCATCAAGTCCAACTCCCAAAGTATAAGTACCGGGGAAAAGTACCTGGCAAGTCACCCTGGCCTTCTCCTTGCAAGGTTGGAGCTTGAAGGTGGATAACTTCATCCCTTGGCCATTTCTGCTGCTTTTTTGCTCCTGCCTGGTTTGCTGGGTCTGTCTTGATGGCAGGTACCCACGTTGCTTTCTGCTCCTCCACGTCATTAATCCAGACTGGGATGCTGGCAAAACTAGCAGGAGCATTCAAAGCATCCTGTTGGTTTTCTTGTTTGATGGCAACGGATGATTTCCACTTACATTTTCCAACCTGTCAGTTTCAGATCACATTTCTGTAGTATTTTAAGTTTCCTAACCAAGATGTTGGCTGTCATTGGATGATGCTGCTGATTCAAACCCTTCTTACTGTTCCTTGAGATACCCATGGCAAAACAATGAGAGTTTGCAAAGGTTGTTCTGTTGTTTTGGTTGCAGAATTTTCCTAGCTCAGCTTTTTGGTCATTTCTTGCCCACTCAGGGAGGAGGGATCATATGGGGTGAAGGGCTGGAAGGTGGCCTGAGGGGGTGGTTCAGGGCAGCAGCAGGAGGTGGCACAGAAGACCTTGCTTGGGGCATCTCAACCCTGCCAGGTGCCACCTCCAACACCCCTAATCGTGCTCTTGCAGGTAGAGCATGGAATTGCACATCTGAACAGGCTCGTGTTTTGAAAAGGACACAAATCTCACCCAAAAAAAACAGTTTGCTGTTGGTCCTTCCAGGTGCTGGTGTGTAGATTTATGCCCAGCAAACCCTGCCTGAGCTCCTTGCCCCATGTACACACACAGTGGAATTACTGACATCAGGACACAGTCCTTGAACCTCCCACGGTTTTGAAAACGCTGGATTTCCTATTCCTACCTTAAAAATCAATGCTCCAGGGAGATGAGCAGGGATTATTTTGCTTAGCGGGGTCCCCTTTTCTTCTGTACAGTTTTAAAAGGCTGGGTTTGGGTTGGTTTTTTTTTTTGTTGCTTTGAGTCTGCAAAGCTTTAAAAGCTGGGAGAGGCGTGTGCTTGGGGGTCAGCTCTGCACCGGATCGCACCGCTCGCTCGCCGTATTCATCCCAAAGTTGTCTGGCCCCCTCAGCAAGCTTTTCCAGCCCCGAAACGCCGCCTTGTCGTGTCCTTGTGAATAAAATCACCTTTTTCAGTTCACTTGGGTTGCTTTGCCTGCCGAGCCCCCCCGCCAGTGCTGCTGCCAACGCTCCGTTTGGGTGGTTGAGCCTCACCTGAGCTGTTCTGCTCTCTTCTGAAAATGCCCGTTTTTGGCTCCTGTCCTTTCCTCCTCTCCCGGTGACTTTCTCTCGCCTTCTCACTTCCCTCCTTTCTTTCCCTCTCCATAGGCACCGATATTCTTTACATCGGCCCCGTCAAAGGTGAGCTCCACCTCAGTAGGACTTTTGCCCTCTGCCTCTGGTCTCTTTGGCTGCACCCTTAGTTTATTTTCCTGCTCCTCTAAAACTTTTGACTTCCAAAATCCTTAAGCAACAGGTAATACCGGTAAGTCGGGGGCCGTTCGTGGCCCAGGTGCCACAGAAACCCAAGGGGCAGGAGTTTCCCTGGCACGGGAGACCTGCAGATCCCATGGATTGGGGCTGGAATGAGTTTTCCAACAAGTTTTGCTCTCGGAGGAGTGCTGAGAGAGAGGAGAGAGGGGCAGCTTTTCCTGGGAAAACCAGCAGCGCAGGAAATAAAAATGGTTAAAAAAAAAAAAAGGTAAAAAAAAAAAGGTTTAAAAAATTTGTTTAAAAAAGGATAAAAAATTAAAAAAGGGAAGGTTTTTCATCCGCTGGCTTCGGGTTTGTGTCTGAGTTGGCTTGGTTGGGAGCAGGCAGGGCCTGGCCATGAGCTAACTCCTGGTTTTTATTCCTCTTGCTGGTAGGAAACATATATTCCAGCCCAGGACTGTACAGCAAAACAATGACACCCACCTACGACGCTCACGACGGCAGTCCCCTGTCACCCACCTCGGCCTGGTTTGGTGACAGTGCCTTGTCAGAGGGCAACCCAGGCATCCTGGCTGTCAGCCAGCCTGTCACCTCCCCGGAGTCCTTAGCAAAAATGTACAAGCCACAGGCCCTGCTCGATAAAGCCAAAATCAACCAAGGGTGAGTTAAGGATTCGGTTTCCTGCTCTCTTTCTTAATTATTCTTTTTAATTGCAAGATGCGGTTTTAAATTACATTCTTGAAAGCGTTAATTGCGGCTTCAGTGTGCCCAGGTGGCCAAGAAGGCCAACAGCATCCTGGCCTGCATCAGAAATAGTGTGGCCAGCAGGACCAAGAAGGTGATGCTGCCCTTCTCCTGGGCCTTGGTGAGGCTGCACCTGAGGACTGGGTGCAGGTTTGGGCACTGCAGGATAGGAAGGACATCGAGGTGCTGGAGAGGGTACAAAGAAGGGCAACGAGGCTGATTAGGGGTCTGGGGAACAGGTCTTATGAGGAGAGGCTGAGGGAGCTGAGGCTGTTGAGCCTGGAGAAGAGGAGGCTGAAGGGAGACCTCATTGCTCTCTACAACTTCCTGAGAGGAGGTTGTAGTGAGGTGGGTGTTGGCCTCTTCTCCCTTGTGATCAGCAACAGGACAGGAGTAAATGGGGTCAAGTTGCACCAGGGGAGCTTCCTAATGTTGGACATTAGGAAAAATCTCTTCACAGAAAGAGTGGTGAGGCCTTGGAGCAGGCTGCCCAGGGAGGTGGTGGAGGCACCGTCCCTGGAGGTGTTCAAAAAATGGGTGGACATGGTGTTTTGGGAGATGGTTTAGTGGTTAGGGGCTGTAGGGTGGGCAGTTGGACTTGATGATCTTGAAGGTCTTTTCCAACCTTGATGATTCTATGATGATTCTATGCTGACCATTTATTTACAGGTGGCTGGATTCATCCCGATCTCTTATGGAGCAGGAGGTGAAGGAAAATGAAGCTTTGCTGCTCCGGTTCAAGTACTACAGCTTTTTTGACCTGAATCCAAAGGTATGGAGCTATTTATTTGACATGCATCTTGCAGGGAAAGGCTTTGAGCAAAGGATGCCTCTATATCTGACGGCCTTTCATCTTGGTAAATCCTCCAGGACTTTGGGAATCAGGCTTGGAGACATCAAACCTGGCTTCGCATGCTCCCACGTGCCAGTTTGCTAATGTTTAGGTGTTACTAGAGGTGCTGGAGGGCTTTTTTTAAAGCCATCTGCTTCAGTGACAGAGGTTTTTCAGTCTTGGATTGAAGCATCATATTGAAATGAAGGGCTAAGTGGCTTGTCTTGACCCAGGCTCCTACATTTTTACAACCCTAAGGTGTTGGTTTTTTTGCCATGCTGTAGTACGACGCCATCAGGATCAACCAGCTGTACGAGCAGTCCAAGTGGGCCATTCTGCTGGAGGAGATCGAGTGCACAGAGGAAGAAATGATGATGTTTGCAGCCTTGCAGGTGGGAAACAGCCCCAGACTCTTCTTATGTCATTGAACTGAACTTTATAAGCTTTGCAGACTTCTCTGGTGGTGAATATTGATTAACACGACAAGTGAAATCTGCTGTAACTGGTGTTTTAAGCCTCATCTTGTCTTTGGTGGGACTTCTCGTGCTGGTAAAAGTCAGTTTCCCATCTCCTAAACCTCACTTGAGCTTATTAGGTAATTTAAATATTTGCTGCTGATTACTTCTCATGAAAAGGAACTTGGCCTTCATTCACCAAAGTTGTTTATGTCTACCTTAACTTTTCATTTTACCCTTCTTAAAACACCCCAGCAAGTACAGGAGGTCACTGAACTGTGTGTTTCTGGCCCCCTGCCCCCCAGGCAGCTGGTGATAATCTGTGGGTTTCCCAGAACTATTTATTTATCTGTTTTATGAAATACTCAGCATGATTTGGCATAAATACTACACCTGCTATTGACTTCTCTAGGAGGGATGGCAGGCCAGTTGCTACGTGTGGTCTGGCACGCCTTGTCACTGCAGGATGCAGAGACATCCCCAACAAGAGCAGGGTCATCTGCTCCCAGGGCCCCTCCTTGGGAAAAAAAGAGGGAAAACAGGAATATAAAGGCTCCGTTGGCCTCTCCAAACAATCTAGAGTGGGTTGGGCATGGTCCTTGGTGTGAGCCTCCTCTGGACTCACTCCAGCAGCCCCATGGCCTTCTTGTGTTGGAGACCCCAGAACTGGACCCAGTGCTGCAGGGGGGTCTCACCAGAGCAGGGCAGAGGGGGACAGTCCCTTTCCTTGATCTGCTGGGGATGCAGCTCTGGAAACACTTCTTTACTGAGAGGGTGACCAAGTACTGCCACAGGTTGCCCAGAGAGGTTGTGGAGTCTCCATCCTTGGAGATACTCAAAACCCACCTGGACGTGGTCCTGGGCAATGGCTGTAGATGGCCCTACTTGAGCAGAAGGTAGGACCAGGTGACCTACGAGGTCCCTTCCAACAGCCAGTCTGTGATGGTGTGAAAAGAGCAGCTCTGCCCTACAGGATCCTGCCCTATGGGGTCCCTCAGGGATCGTGTCACTGACTCCTTGGACTGAGAACAGCTGAGCTGGTCATTCCTGACTCGAGTGCACTCTGGTCTCAGCCCTCACCGGGCTCTGTTCCCACCGAGGGGACAGCTCCAGTTTCCCACTCCACTTCCCAAGCCCGACAGCTGTGTCGTGACAGGCCCATGGGAGCATCCCAGTGAAACTCTCTGCCTTGCCTTTCAGTACCACATCAACAAGCTGTCCATCATGTCCTCAGAAAACCACCTGAACAACAGTGACAAGGAGGTGGACGAGGTGGATGCTGCCCTCTCAGATCTGGAAATTACTTTGGAGGGTGGCAAAACGTCGACGATCCTGGTAAGATTTCCCAGCCCATGGTGACAGGGTGGCTTGTGTGTCCTCTCCTCACCTCACACAAGGCAGGAATAATCTGGGAATTTTTCCAGGCATCCAACCTTTTTTTTTATTTCCTTCCTCTCCCTTTGTTTCTATTGCTGCTCTTCCAGCATGAAAACGTTGCCCACAGCCCAGTGAAGCAACAGAGACAGACCCCAATAATATTTTCTTTAAAACAGTATTTTTTTAAATACCAAGGGGTAGTTTGGGTGGGAGGGGACCCTGGACAGTGTCCACCATGGGGCCAGCACCAAGCTGGAGCTCTGCTCTGAGCCCAGCGTGGCATAAAAACCTCTTTGAGCACGTGCACGTGGTGAACCAAAGGTTGGGTCACCTTCTGTTTTTGGGGTGTTTGCAGTTAATTTAGCAGGGAAAGCTCAGCCCATCCCACATGCCCAGCTCCACATTGCTGCAGAGTCAAGGGCAAGATTGCATTTTTCCTGCTGGAACCATAAGACCAAAATGGTGTTGGAGAAGTCCTGGAGGGGCCAGAATCTTGCTGACACCCCCCCATGCACCAAAACCATTTCCTGGTGAAATGATGAAAAACAGCATTAAAATTAATTTGGTTCCTCTTCTTAACTACCAACTTTCCAGAATGCTGAATTCTTATCCTGAGGTTTCTTTTCCACCATTTCTAATTCATGGCAAAGTTTGACAGCACCTAAAACAGCCACCACGATTTTCAGAAAGAACTTCCACTTAGGAAGCCCTATTTTTCTTAGACTGAGTTTAAACCTGGAGTGAGCTGTGAGTGTCTTGCTGAACATTTCAGTATTATTTTCTTTCTGAAGTGCAGTTTCAACTGTTAAAACTGAACCAGTTTCAACACTGGTTTCCCACCTTTTAAAAACATAAAGCCATAAGATACCTAAACTGCAGGAGAAAGGAGTAGGTTGGGTCAGGCTTGGCACAGAGCAGCTTTTCCAGGCACTTTGCACATTTAGACCATCTCCAAGTTTCATTTTAAGTTCTTTCAAACCCTAAAATTTTCCAGTCTTCCACTGCATGTAATTTTTTGAAGTGCTTGCAAAGGGTCTGTTTGAAGTGAACATCCATACGGCCAAGTTTCACCAGCATGAATAACAGCAGAGAGAGAGAATATTAATGGGTTGTGACAGAAATAATGAGAGATTTTTGCAGCTGAAAGATCTTTTGACCATTTATTTGCGAAACCAGATTTGCAGCACAGGGCTAAGGAACAGTCCCTGCCAGATAGGAGTGAAGAGGACAATGATTCATCAAAAAAAACCCCTCCTTCCCTTGCTCTCAGTAGCCATTTCCAGCTGCCTTCGAGTAATTGAATAGGGATAATGGGCAATTACTGGATTGTTTGTTTAGATTCTGCATTTTTTTCCCCCCCTGGTATCTATAAACAACATTGCTCAGTGCAGATGGAAAAGTAAACTTGCTGCTGGAAGCTGGTGGAGCTGTCTTTGCTTTTTCTGTCCTCAAACCCTTTTGGTTTGAGCTCGTGGGAATTGCCAAGTGCCCCCCCTGTATATTTGGCTGATGCAAAATGGGAATTTAAACTCAATATTAAAAGAAATGGAGGGAAAAAAATCCTTTCCAGGCTGCCAGAAAGCCCTCCCCCAGCCCTCCGTGGAGGTGCAGAGCAGCATCTTCTTTTGTTTGGAGTAGAAGGAAGTAACTAAGGGAGGAGAAAAGTCCCAGTGGGAACGGGAGCCGGTGTGACCGCCGGTGACCCCGCGGGTGGGAATTGGCTCCAGGGCAGCAGGAATTCCTCAAAGAAAAACAAAACCTTGTCCTCTGGTTTCCAAACGGCACTTCTGGGAGGGAGGCTGTCCTGCTGTGAAGGGGATGGGGCTTTGTAAGAACATTTCCACGCCCCCCAACCCCCCCCCCATGTTGGCCATTGAAGCTGCCACCAGCTTCCTCCCCTGTGGAGCATCCCTCTCCTCCTGGACCCACCACCCCAGCTCTGCTGGGCAGAAGGATCACCGGGATCATCTTTACTTTGCAGGGTGACATCACTTCCATCCCGGAGCTCGCCGACTACATTAAAGTCTTCAAGTAAGTGCTGATGGGAAGAGGTGCTTGCAAAACTGATAATGTCCATGAATAATTAATGATCCCACTGCCTAATATCCATTATTTTTTCATCTCCCGGCCTGAAGATCTTGCTGCACAATTACCACGTGTGAAAAGCCACCCAGCAACCACCGTGTAACACCACAGCTCAGAGCATCTCTGCTCTCTTGCTGCTAAAACCTTTTACTTCTTTATCCTCCAGTCACAAAGTATTTCACACCATTTGAGATATTTGATACTGAAGTTGGTCAGTTCTTAAATATAAAACCCCAGGGTGTTTTCCCACACATCCCTCTGGGAGAGGTGCATCCCATCGCCAGCAGCACCTCCTAGTTCTCCTACGCAATGAATTGATTATTTCTCTCCCATAATTAATTAAAATATTTCCCTGACACAATTAATACCCAGGAGATAATCAAGCCATCCTAAAATGAGGAGTGAAACCTACTTGCTCCAATACTTCTGGTTTGCAGGAGGCTGGGTGAACTACAAGCAGCTGGGATCCCGACCTGTCTGCCCCCTGCTTGCCAAAAGGAGCAGGTTGAGCTGACTCGGCTCCTCTTCCAGCTTCCAGGGTTGTTTTTATTTTACTTTTCAAAAATTTTACTTCAACTTGGACGTGGAAACCGGGAACAGCAGCGTCTGGACTTTGAGTAACATTTTGGCAGCCACCACTGTCTCTTGCAATTTATTGCCTGCTGCGGTGAGGGTTGCGGTGAAAGTTCTGGAAACTGGAAATAATGATGAGATTTCACAGCATTGCTCTAGGATATATATTAAAAAAAAAAGCTGTAGGCAGCAAAATAGCTCTGGAACAAGCCTTCATTTTATTAATTAATTGGTTCTGGAGCCAGAATCTGCCACTTCTGTTCTGAAAAATCCTTTTTCCCCTCTCTGAAGAAGATGTCCACGTCCATCTGGGCTTAACTGGGTGAAGGTTTAGGGTTGCAGCCTGTGCCCTGCATCTCAGTGGGGTTGTTTTCCCAACCAACCAAAAAACTTGCTCTTTCCTTTGATATTCTTATTTGCCAATAAAATCAGGCTCGACTCAGGGAGCTAATTGCTTGCAAATTGGAGCGCCAGTCGGTGAGGCAGGAGATGGGGCAGCAAGAAGCTGCTGGTTCCTTGCCTGGTGCAATCCTGAACCCCAAGCTTGGGATTTGAAGCTGTCCTGCCATGGTGGGGAAGCACAAAATGGACATTTGCTCCTAAAACTGAAAGCCAGGCAGTATTTCCCTGCCAGAAACCCAACATAAATAATGCAGTGTTAGGATCTGGCCCAGCTTTGGATGTGCCTCTTGTCACACTTCATTGGGAGGAGCTGCCATGTATGTCCTGGCCTTATAAATAGGTCCTATATAGATGTCCCTCTACGTGCCTGGTGTTGCTGCAGAAACTCAGGATGTTTCTCTCTCCCCTGCCAACCAAGTTACTGCCCCTGGCAGCCAAAATGCCCTGCCTGAAATTTAAAGGGGCTCCCCAAAAAAGCTCTAAAGATACTTCTTCAAACGAAGGATGCAAAGTGAAAGATGGAAAATCCTGCACGTGTAGAATGGCTTGACCCAATGTTGTAGTGAAGGGCTGGTGAGTGGTGGCCAAGCTCCCAGGCAGGGACTATCCCTGGGCATACCCCAGGCGGCTGAGACCAGGTTTTCAAGGGTGAAATGAGTTGGTTCAGAAGGTTAAACCAAATGTCATGTCCCTCCACCTGTCTGGCAGGCCCAAGAAGCTGACGTTGAAAGGCTACAAGCCCTACTGGTGCACCTTCAAAGATACCTCTATCTCCTGCTATAAAAGCAAAGAGGAATCCAACGGGACTCCTGCACACCAGATGAACCTGAGAGGTAAGAGTCACTTAAGCATTTTATTCTGGTGATAGTCTGTTCCTCTTGCATCTTGCTTTCCCATGGATTTACCTACCCTAGGTCTGGGTAAATAGGCTTCAACGACTGAGGGTGAGTGGGTTTGAGAGCCTTAGACTTTGAGAAAGTGAATATAGAGTACATGTGACCCCAAGGGGAAGCACCACCAGATCCCCATTTCCATGGGGAGACAACTTGCCCTCCTCCTGTCATGGCTATCCAAAAAAACTGAACTAACCCCCCTCCAGCAGAGAAGTTGGAGCACATGCTGAGCTGGAGAGAACAAACCATTCTCTTCCTCTGCTGCCTTTGAATTTTTTCTCCTCCCTCCCGTGGTGCTGGTTGGGCACAGCCTTGCTGGTGTTGGTTGGGCACAGCCTTGCTGGTGTTGGTTGAGCACAACCTTGCTCAAGCCCTCCTCAGAGTTTTTCAATTCCTAGAGTTGCTGGTTTTCCTTGGGTCAAGTTGACCATTCCTGCTCTAGCAGCCACCAAACTGCAGAGAGTTCATTTGTTTCCCCCCCATGGAGGCAGGAGCAGCTCCTCGGGCTGCAGCCAGGGTGAAGCTTGGCCTGCAGGAACTTTTCTAGGACCTTTAGACATACCTGCTGTGATGGCATTTTTAACAAATCTTGGAGGCAGCATCAAAGCAGCACCCAGGTTAACTCAGCTGGTTCAGTTCATCATCTCCTGGGGTTTGTAGGACCCCATGTAGTTCTCTCCAGACATGGAACCCGGGATGCTCAGCCCTCAGCACTGACTCCATGAGCAATGAGCCCGGCCAAAATCATGTATTAGGAGTTTCAGGGTGAGAGCCACCACCCAGCCAGTCACCTTTTCCCTACCCTTGCATGGAAATTTTGGGGGCACAGGGTGTTTACCAGACACTTGGTCCATTCATGAGGCCAGGGATGAATCCTGTGTTCACTCGTTGGCTTTGGCTGCATGGCTTTCAGATCAGGTCTTCCTTTCCCCCCTGCTTTATATTTTGTTTGGAAAAAGAGACATCCAACACAGTTCTTGTCCCCATTCAACCCATTGAAGATGTGATGTGAGACCTTTGCAGCACAGAGATGCTGTAGGACACCCTGTAGTCTGCTTTGCTTTTCCTTTTCCTGTTTTCAGTTTTTTCCCCCCATTTTTGAAGCGTGCTTCATCACACCCCTGTTAAACTCTGGTTCCCTCATTGCAGGCTGTGAAGTTACCCCTGATGTGAACATCTCTGGTCAGAAGTTTAACATCAAACTTCTGATTCCGGTGGCAGAGGGAATGAATGAGATTTGGCTTCGCTGCGATAACGTAAGTTCATCACTTGGACCAGGGTCTGGTCACCCTTTGCCCACCATCAGCTCACCACGTAGCTGGTGTTAATGAAAAAAAATAGCAAATGCACTCACATGTGTCTCAACTTGATGTTGGAAGCCCCCTCCCTGGAGGTGTTCAAGGCCAGGTTGGATGAGGTTTGTGCAGCCTGGTCTGGTGGGAGGTGTCCCTGCTCACAGCAGGGGGGTTGGAACTTGATGATCTTCAAGGTCCCTTCCAACCTGAATCATTCTATGATTCAGAGCATGCATGTGAATTTGGAGTAGAATCATAGAATCACAGAATGGTTTGGGTTGGAAAGGGTCTTTAAAGGTGATCCAGTCCCCCTTCCAAATAGACCAGGTTGCTCCAAGCCCCATCCAACCTGCCCTTGAACACTTCCAGGGATGGGGCAGCCACAGCTCCTCTGGGCAACCTGGGCCAGGGTCTCACCACCCTCACAGCAAAGAATTTCTTCCTCAGATCTCATCTCAGTCTCCCCTCTTCAGTTTTAATCCGTTCCACCTTGTCCTCTCTCTACAAGCCCTTGCCCAGAGTCCCTCCCCAGCTTTCCTGGAGCCCCTTCAGGCTCTGGAAGGTGCTCTAAGGTCTCCCTGGAGCCTTCTCTTCTCCAGGCTGAACACCCCCATCCTGTCTCCAGAGCAGAGCTGCTCCAGCCCTCAGATCATCTACATGGCCTCCTCTGGACTCTCTCCAACAGCTCCATGTCCTTGTGCTGAGAAATCAGCCCCTGCTATTCCTCAGCTTTGTCCCATGGGTGTAGCCTTCACGTTGGCTGGGTTTCTACCTGTCTTTGTGCATGCTTGAATGTCTTGGGGCTGGAATGGAACCAAAGGCTCCCTGGAGCTTTATTTGGGAGGGAGGCAGGTGGCACCCCCACCTCTCTGATGGGCATGGGTCTCTTTTTGGTGGCCAGGAGACACAGTACGCCAGCTGGATGGCCGCCTGCCGCCTGGCCTCCAAGGGCAAGACCATGGCCGACAGCTCCTATGGCATGGAAGTGCAGAATATCCTCTCCTTCCTGAAAATGCAGCATTTGAACCCAGACCCACAGCTGATCCCAGAACAGATCACCACTGACATTAACCCCGAGTGTCTGGTTTCTCCTCGTTACCTGAAAAAGTACAAGAACAAGCAGGTAGGTGCTCGCCAGCTCTGCCGGCGCCGTGTCCGTGGTGGTGTGGACCAGGCTGACCCTGCACCCCTTCCAGTGGTAGCCAACGTTGAACACTCCATGTTTGGGATGTTGTCACTTGGATGCACATGGTCACTCCAATGAAATGCTTGGTTTGGATCCAGCACCTGGGGATGGCCCCCACCTTGATTATGCCACACGTGATGTGACAGTGCATGTCCACAGCAGGGGACCGTTGCTTTTAAAGACATTTCCAGTTCATTTCCATTTAGCTTAAATGCTTTTTTGGGAATGGTGTTTGCCCCTGCTGATACCAGTGCAGCAAGGCATGGGTCAGCTGCCCCCCCCCGTCTCTCCCCACACAGAGGTAGCAGCAATGAGACAAAATCAGCCCCCAGTGCTGGCATTAAAACCCCTTCCCGTGCACAGAAATCCTCAGGATCAGCGTGGAGTTGCAGTTGCTTGCAGTGCTTTACCCAGACTCAGCTCTGATGCAGTTTGGCACGTTTCTCTCTTTGCTTTTCCACTGCTTCCCAATTCCAGTCCTTGGGCCACTGCTTCATTTTGAGTTGCTGTGACTTGTGCTTGAACTCCACGCTGCGCTCGATCCCTGCGCCACAGGCCCGGACTGTTCTGAGCTGGAAATAAAGGCCTGACTTTCTGAAAGACATTAAATGTCAGTACAGCAGCAGAAATAAGGAAGGCATTGCTCCTTCCAGAGACTTCATCATTCAGCTGTAGCTTTGCAGCCTGTGTGCCTTCAGGCTGGCTGGGGCTAGAAACCATTTCTTGAAACCCAGAAGAAGGAGGCAAGTCAGGGAAGCAGGAAAAAATACAACGTTTTATTGGCACAGCACGATCATTTCCTGGCAGTGGAGTTGTATTTTATATAGCCCTTATTATTCTTCTGAATAAGCCTTTATATCCACTTGGATGGAGGAGAGGCTGCATAAATATACCATTTTAACATATATAATACTTTCTAGGCTTGAACTCAGTAAAATGGAGGCACCTGGATAAATATTAGCTTGGAGAATTTGCTTACTGTGCAGGTATCATCATAAAAATAACCTCGGTGGAAGGGTGGGGACAGGCAGGAGCCCTCACCCTGCTCCAAGCTGGGATGGTGGCTGCCATGCAAACACCAAGTCCCCTGTAGACATCAGCTAAAAAGCAGATTGAGGCTGTTCCTCTCTGGCCAGAGCCAGGATTTGCAGCAGATGATAGAGGCTGTTCCTCTCTGGCCAGAGGCAGAGCCTGCAAGCAGCAGCAGAGGAGGTTTGCTGGTGGCGCACGTGCCAGCAGGGCTGGGAGGAAGGGATGAAGGCTGTGGGAATGCAAGGAATTCACCCGTGAGGGTCCTCTGTGCCCTGACACAGGGTGAGGAGGAGGAGGACGTCACGCAGCCCACAAATGAGGCCAAAATGGGAATTGGCAGCAGGCCTTGCTGGAGGATTTATAGAGGCACTTGGTCCCACACCAGCCTCGGAGCCTCTCGGGTGATGTTTGTCTCCACGTGCCATTGCAGCAGCGTAGGGTTGGGGAGTGCCAGATCCTGAATGCAAAAAGAAAATTAAGAACACCAAAATAAAGGTATTCCCAGCTCTCAGGTGCCTGGCTGGGGTTTGGTGTGGGAACAGCGTCCAGCCAGCTGGCAAGGGCAGCTCATCCTCCATCCACATGCCAGCGGTTCCCCCCAGAATCATCCCCAGCATCTCTGGTGTCTCAAATAAAAGGAACTTTTGAGCTGATGGCCCCTGGTGACCTACTGAGCTGCTTCCCCTGTGAGTAAGAGAGCTTTTGTGCAGAGGGGTGTGAGGACACCGGTTCTCTAAGCCAGCAGCTTCACACTCCCCTTCATCCACCAGCAGGACCAAAACCACCTCAGGGTCAAAACTATCTCAGGATCAGAACCCCCTCAGGATCAAACCACCTCAGGACCAAAACCACCTCAGGACCAAAACCATCTCTACACAATTCCTGAGCACTGGTGCTCAGGCTGGGCCAGCACGAGGAGTGAATCTCTACTCACTTGTCCTTACGTTCACTTTGGCTGCTTTTCCACCTAAGAAATTGTGCATGTGTTTTGTTGGTTGTTTTTGTTTTTTTTTTTTGCTTGAACTTTGGTTTGCAGTTAATTTACACTTTTTTCTTTGCTTTGTTGCCATATTTCTGATTGCTTTTTTTTCTTTCTGCCTCCTTGGTTTTTTTTCTCTCGCCTTGCCATCTACAGCCAGGCTATGTAAGAGACTTGGTAAGTGACAGCAACAATCAAGTTAAGATAAATTTAAGATAAACCTTAAAATAGTCTAGAACCTCCTTTGCTTTGGAGAGCAGCAATGAAAAACACTAAGAAAACCCACACCCCTCCTGGAGAAACTTGGGCCCTGTGAGGTTTTTATAATGGTCCCTGGTGATTTATGCTGCAAATCTAGAAACCCTACACCAGAAATGTGCCCCAGCGTTTGCTCACATCCTGTGTCTTAAACTAATGAGCCTGAGTGGCAATTTGCCTCCAGACAGCTCAGATCTATATTTGCTTTTATATGTCTGGAGACACAAAGGAAAAGCAGCTCCACGTTCATCAGCTGTGGTCACGGGCTTTGAGGAGTTGTAGCTGAACAGAGACCACGGGGTAGAAATTATTGAGTATCTCCCTTGTTTGTGACCACACTGGCTCCCAAAGGCCTCCCGAGTCGTTACCTGTTTGCGTGATGGTGGGGTTGCTGCTAAGGACCCCCCCTCCAAGCCTGAACCCTCTGTGTCTCGCCACCCGCAGATCACGGCGCGCATCCTGGAAGCCCACCAGAACGTGGCTCAGATGAGCCTCATCGAGGCGAAGATGAGGTTTATCCAGGCCTGGCAGTCACTGCCAGAGTTTGGCATCACACACTTCATTGCAAGGTCAGTGGGACCGCTGGGCAGAATCATGGAATCCCAGGCTGGTTTGGGTGGGAAGGGACCTTCGAGATGATCTAGTTCCAACCCTCATGTCATGGGCAGGGACACCTCCATCACTAGACGAGGTTGCTCCAAGCCCCATCCAGCCTGCCCTTGTGCCCAGGGATGGGGCAGCCACAGCTTCTCTGGGCAGCCTGTTCCAGTGTCTCACCACCCTCACAGCAAAGAATTTCCTCCTCAGATCTTATAAAGAGGGGGAATTTCATTAATAAATATGCAGAAGACATTAAACACGCAGCACATCTTTAGCTGCGGAAGTTACGCAAAAAGAAGATGCATTCATTGCATCAACTTACAAAACCCGTTTTATGAAGTTAACTCAGCTGCTGAATTGACCACGTGTGGCCACGTGTCGTGGGTGGGCGTGGATTAATCCCTCACCATCTGGCAGGTTCCAGGGGGGCAAGAAGGAGGAGCTGATTGGCATCGCCTACAACCGGCTGATCCGGATGGACGCGAGCACGGGCGACGCCGTCAAAACCTGGCGGTTCAGCAACATGAAGCAGTGGAACGTGAACTGGGAGATCAAAATGGTGAGCTGGTGTTTTACACCTCGGCCCCAGCTGGCTTCACATCAGACAGGGGCTGCTCCAGGGGTTTTTTAAGTTGACTTTGCAAGTCGACTTCTAAACAGTCAGGTTTTCCCATTGCTGTTTTGATCCCGCTGTGTTAACATAATACAGTTTGTCCTCCTCCTTTTTCCACCCTCCTTGGAGATGGAGCAGAGCTTGTCCTCACTGCCCATGGAGTTGAGTGTGTCCCTTAAAAAGAAGAAAAAAAGCCTGAATCTTTCTTTAATGCAGCCAGTTACACACTTAATGATTTTCTCTGGTCTCTGAACACCCACTCAAAGGCTGTTAAATAAAATCAGACCTGATGCTCAGGCTTGATCCTAACCCCTAACATCAATATACTGGGCCTTATCCATCCTAAAACTCCTTTCCTTTGCAGTACAGCTCTGGCTTTTATACAAGTAATGAAAAGCAACAGCAGATCCTTGACTTGGCTCTGGGATGGGCTTTCACCCACCTATTACGTTTGGATGCACAAACTTTTTGTGGTCCTTTTCAGCACAACCCCCAGTGAAAATGGCCAGGGATACATGAGGGCTCTTCTCCGGTGGTTTGCAGCTCATTAAGAGCTGCTGGAGAAATTATTCAGCTTCCTCTCTGTCTCTGAGTCTTTGTTTAGACCCAGTTGCAAGCCCCAACATCCCAATTATTCAGCTGGGATACTCTGCTGGGAATCCCTCTGGCTCCCGCAGAGCTGTCAGTGATGGGGAGACAAAAAATAATAACAGGCATCAATAAATGGACAGTCTGTTCAGTCAGTCTGCAATGAGCTCCCCCAGCCCTCATAAAGCTTTTCTATGGCCAAACTTTGACTTACAAAACCAGAATCCACTTGCAGGGAAAAGTGAGAAGAAATTCCAGCCCCCAAAGGTCTGGCCTGGTCTCTGTTTCTCTTGAAAAAAAGAGAAGCACAGAATCCCAGACTGGTTTGGGTTGGGATGGACCTTGAAGATCACCTAGTTCAAACCCCCTGCATGGGCAGGGACACCTCCCACTAGACCAGGTTGCTCCAAGCCCCATCCAACCTACGCTTGAACACTTTCAGGGATGGGGCAGCCACAGCTTCTCTGGGCAACCTGGGCCAGGGTCTCACCCCCCTCACACTAGAGAAGGTTGCCACGTGCTCACCACCAAGAGGGGCAAACACACTGGGTCATTATCTCTGAGTCATGGGAGAATAAAAGGTAGAGTTGCTATGAAAAAAAATAAAGAAAAAAAAAATCATAAAAGCTCTTTCTGTATCTAAACATTTGAGCAGTAATCAGTGCACTGTGGAATGTCTCAAGTTGGAAGGGACCCATAAGGATCACTGAGTCCAAACCATCATTTTCAGCACTTATGTAACAACAGAAAACAAAACAAGCCAATTTTAACAGAAAATAAAAGCAAGGCAGAAAGGAGGAGCATGAGAGGTTTAACCCCCGTGGTTTTGAGCTACTGGAGCATGTCCAGAGAAGGGCAACGGAGCTGGGGAAGGGGCTGGAGCACAAGTGTTAGGAGGAGCAGCTGAGGGAGCTGGGGGTGTTCAGCCTGGAGCAAAGGAGGCTGAGGGGAGACCTTCTGGCTCTGCAACTGCCTGAGAGGAGGTTGGAGCCAGGGGGGTCGGTCTCTGCTCCCAAGGAACAAGTGATAGAACAAGAGGAAATGGCCTCAAGTTGTGGCAGGGGAGGTTTAGATTAAATATTGGGAACAATTTCTTCCTGGAAAGGGTTGTCAGGCCCTGGCCCAGGCTGCCCAAGGCAGTGGTGGAGTCCCCATCTTTGGGAGGGATTTCAAAGCTGTGTAGATGTGGTGCTGAAGGACATGGGTTAGTGGTGGCCTTGGCAGCGCCGGGTTAACCATTGGGCTGGATGATCTGAAAGGTCTTTTCCAACCAAGGTAATCCTGTGACCTCTCTTTACCCTCCAGGTGACGGTGGAGTTCGCGGATGACGTCCGGGTGTCCTTCATCTGCACAGAGGTGGATTGCAAGGTGGTTCACGAGTTCATTGGTGGCTACATCTTCCTGTCGACGCGGGCGAAAGACCAGAACGAGAGTTTAGACGAAGAGATGTTCTACAAACTGACCAGTGGTTGGGTGTGAGTCCCATGTACTGTGCACCGAGAGGAAACCCCATGGCCATATTAATATTTAACTTTAAAAAAAAAAAAAAAGCTGTTCTTTGAAATATGCTGCTTAATAAAGTAAGCTTGAAATGTATCTTTTTTTTTTTTTTTTTTTTTAAATCATGACCATTTTTGCATTACCTGACCAGTTAATCTGTGTGCACTAATGAGCACTTCTGTTAATTTGCTATAACAAGACCATGTCTGGGCTGGGTGATCCCACCACTGGCCTTGAGATCCCGAATCCGACGGGCAGATCAGGATACGATTTGACTGACTTCAAACTACCCAACTTTCTAAGAGAACTCTAAGCCATCTTCTTGTAAAGCCATCCCAGGCTTAACCTATATGAAGTGTATTTATCATGTTTAATGCATGAGTGTTTTGTTTTATTTCCTTTTCTTTTTGTGTGTGTCTTTTTATTCTGTACATTTGACCTGTTTGGAAGTTGTCCTCCCCCTTGAGAAGATTTTCCATCTCTCCTTTCACACTACAAGCACCAGGACTGCTACAGGTGCCTGACATGACTCTGCAAATACTTACATGTGGCCTCAAAGATGATCTTCTGTTAGTCTGTTATAGCTCGGTTTTTATTTGTTAAACTTGCTTTTTGATAATCATTTATATTGTCTTTTATTTTATTTTATTTTTACACCATATTGTATTATGACACTTTTTAGTATTCACCAGCATAGTCACTGTTCTGCCTATGATATGCAAACTTTTTTCATTACAATATGAAGTAAAGGTCTATGAAGTAAAGTTTTTTGTGTAACTAATGTAAAAAAAAAAAAACCACACAAATTTTATAAAATTGTACAGTTGTGTTTTTTTTTAACTAGTCTCACAAGCCAGCTAGGATATTGCATAGGGCTGGTGTGTCAGCATTAACTACAGTGTGCCTGGAAGGGGGAAGGGGAGTAACCTAGAAACAAAAAAACCACCCTCAAAACCCTCAATTTCAGTCCAGTAAATTTTGTATCTAAGTTAAACAGGATTCCAGAGCTGTGCCTCAACACCCTGGGGAACTGCTCCCTGGGGCCAGGACCTCCACGGTGGTTAATGCTCATGAGGATCCATCTCCTGCCCCACCTAATCCCAAGGAATGACCAGTGTTGTGTTCCTGCAGCCTGTGGTTTCAAGACTTAAATGTACAAATGCATTTTATTTTAAATAAAAGTCAAATCTTTTATTTAATGTTCCTCTGCTGCGCATGGTTCTTGGGGTTCAAGGGTGCTTTGGGCAGGCCTGTAAGCAGCTCCCGTGGGATACAGCCACCTCCTGGCACCCTCCTGCTGCCTTACCCAGAGCTTGGAAAAATGAAAGAACATCCAAAAAAAAGAAAAAAAGGTAAAATAGAGGGATGTTCCCACAGGGGTGTAAAAGAGCCTCGTCACGCTGGGCTCTGCGATGCTGGTGAGAAGGGAAATGGATTTGTTTGCAAATGGGGCTTAAAACACTGAGCTTCAGCCTTCAGCTGGCAGAGAAATGGAATTGGGTGCCTCTCCAGGGAGGCCTCTGGGGGTGTGGGGCAGGGATTGGGCAAGAGGAGGAGGAGGTGCTGTGGCTGTGGGGGAATAGGAGTGATGGCTAGGAACAGGGATGCTGTGTGGGGATAGGGGTGCTGTGCAGGAATAGGGGTGCTGTGCAGGGGTAGGGGTGCTGTGCAGGGGTAAGGGTGCTGTGCAGGGATAGGGGTGCTGTGCAGGAATAGGGGTGCTGTGCAGGGGTAAGGGTGCTGTGCAGGAATAGGGGTGCTGTGCAGGGATAGGGGTGCTGTGCAGGAATAGGGGTGCTGTGCAGGGGTAGGGGTGCTGTGCAGGGGTAGGGGTGCTGTGCGGGGATAGGGGTGCTGTGCAGGGGTAGGGGTGCTGTGCGGGGATAGGGGTGCTGTGCAGGGATAGGGGTGCTGTGCAGGGATAGGGGTGCTGTGCAGGGGTAGGGGTGCTGTGCGGGGATAGGGGTGCTGTGCAGGGGTAGGGGTGCTGTGCGGGGATAGGGGTGCTGTGCAGGGATAGGGGTGCTGTGCAGGGGTAGGGGTGCTGTGCAGGGATAGGGGTGCTGTGCGGGGATAGGGGTGCTGTGCGGGGATAGGGGTGCTGTGCGGGGATAGGGGTGCTGTGCGGGGATAGGGGTGCTGTGTGGGAATAGGGGTGCTGTGCGGGGATAGGGGTGCTGTGCGGGGATAGGGGTGCTGCCAAGACAGAGGTGGCAGGGAGGGATTCCCCCACCCACTTGGCACCACCCCAGTGCCCGCTGGGATTGCTGCTTCATGCCCAAAAACACCCCGAGAGGGGCTGGGGATGCTCCTTGGCCACAGCTGGTCCAGCTCCCAGCATCACGTCATCCCATCCGGATGTGGCTCAGCCGCAGCGGGGCTGGAGGGAGGGGAGGAGGGATGGGAAAGGAGCCAGCGGCTGCTCACCTGGGGGGGACAGAGAGGGGCAGGTGACAGGAACACCTGCAGCATCTTCCCAGGCGCGAGCTGAGCTTGCTTCAGGCAGGTGGTTCCTCAGAGGACACCCCACCTTCCCCCATCCCTGCTGCATTTCTGCAGCCATCCCCTGCTTTGTGCACCACGCACTCTCGGACGGGTTGCGCCCCTCGCTCCATAAAAGCAAGGGGAAGGGGTGACCGGGCGATTCCTCCCAGCCCCTTGGTCCCACCACGAACAGCACCACAGCCAGGCGGAGGTGTGCTCGGGATGAGACAGGGTTGGGATGCTGCCAACCCTGCCCCGTGCCCACGGGTTTGTTCTTTTGGGTGCTGGCAGCTGCTCGGCAAGTCCCGGTGGCCCCGGGAGGCACGGGAAGGGAGGAGTGGCATGCACGCTCCTGGCAAGCGGCGCTGGGATTTTGGCTGGATGCAGGAGGGGGTGAGGCCTGGCAATAAAAACATGCCTGACCTGGAATAGCCCCGAAGCTGGGCGTGTGATGGGGATGGCTCCCTGAAAAATATTTACCTCCTATTTCACAGCCTGAGGTTATGCAGAATGGGGAGGTGCAATCACAGAATGCCAGTCTGGTTTGGGTTGGAAAGGAACTTAAAGACCATCTAGTTCCAACTATCCTGCCATGGGCAGGGACATCTCCCACTAGACCAACTTGCTCCAAGCCCCATCCAACCTGCCCTTGAACACTTCCAGGGATGGGGCAGCCACAGCTTCTCTGGGCAACCTGGGCCAGTGTCTCACCACCCTCATTGTGAAAATCACCCCTCAAGATTCATTCAAGCCACCTCTCGACCACAGGGTGAGATCAGGTGTCCAGGCGCTCCACTTCAGGGTCTATGCTGGTTTGGGCTCAGCCCAGCTCTCAGTGCTACTCCACCTGCAGATGCAGGCATAGCCTTGTTTCCCTTCTTTTAGGTACTACTTGTTCCAAAAATGAGGTGGGTTTCATTGTGGAGAGGAAAGGTGGGGCAAGCAGATGTGTCCCCCTGGTCCATCCACCCTTGGCCACCTCCGCACAATCACGGCCCAGTTTTGCAGCTTTGGGAGGGGATAAGGCAGGAAACACTGAGAAGAAAAGCAGAGGAGGTCGGGAAGGGGCATGGGAAGGCACAGGCTGCTTTCAACCACAGACCTTCCCTGCGTGGCCCCCTGAGGACTGGAGCTGGGAGAAGCTGGGTGGGAAGCAGGGAGTGGTGTGGGCACTTGCAGGAGGCTGGGAAGCAGCAAGGGGCTCGAGGGGACTTCAAGGTGACCCAAAGGAGGCTGCCAGGTTTTCTAGGATGTCTTTCCTTTCTCCTGGGATGAAAAGATGCAAATAAAAATGAGCTGTTGGAGTGGAGGGGGATTTAAAAAAAAAAAAACAAAAACAAAAACAAAAAACAACAAAGTGTGGTTTTCCTAAAGTCTGGAGAAACACCAGATAAAACACAACATGGGTGGGAACAGCCACTCACCAGGGATGGACACGGGGTGAGGAGGGAGCACAAGGAGCACGTTGGAAGATGCTCTGGGGAGGGAGATGGCAAGAGCTGGAGCCTGTGAGAGGGGATGAATGATCCAGTCCAGCAAGTGAGGACAAGGAGGACCAGAGCTGTTTGCTCTGCTGCTGCTCCTGTAGCCATCAGACATCACAGGTGGGGTGATGCTGAGGCAGAGGGAAACCAGGACGTGGTGGGTGCAGAGGGGTTCCAGTGATGTGCTGGGGTGAGAGGTCAGACACTGGGTGGGTTTGGGGGTGTTTGGGCAATAAAGCAAACAGGGGAGGAGAAGGAAGGTCTTGGCAAGCCAAGGGAATGCAAATCACAGTTCCCACCACACCAGTGCTGAAGGCACACGGGGAGGTTTTTTTCTGCTGCTAAGTCCGGCTGTGGTTGACCCTTTTGGGCAAACAGAAGAGTAAACCACATTAAAAACAACACCAAAACCAAGGAGAAACCAGCCCGTGGGTGTCCCCAGCCCCCTGGGGTGACTCAGCCTTGGGGAGGAAGAACAGTAACCACCTGGCATCCACAAACTGCTGGCTGCCCTGGGGAAAAGAAATATAACATCTCCAACTATTTTGATAAGCACATGATGGGGAGGGAGGTTCAGAGCCCCCCGGGTTGCTCGAACCCCAGTTTAACCAAAACAAGCAGCAGAGGTGCCTTAAAATGGGGATACTCCAGCCCTACAACAGCGAGCAAGGCCAGGGGGATGCTCCTTCCCAGAGCTGAGCCTGCTTTACAGCAGGACCTGGGGCTGGAAAGGGCAAAAATAAATCACTTCAGCCAAAGGTACTGATGTAAAGTGACTGCCAGGGTGAAAAACCACTTCACTTAATGCACACAGGGGATTTGCATCCCTGCCTGAGCAAGGTGTCAGCTGGGATTCCCTCGGCTTTGTAAACCCCAGGTAATTTAATCCCGAGCAGATGGGCAAGTCACATTGTGGTTTTACAGCAGGAACAGCCGAGTTTTGTACAGGGGAGAGATTCCCAGACCCACGGAGATTTTAAAAATAAAGCAAAAAATGAATTCTCTCCCAAACAGGGCTGTTGCCTGCAGCAAGGAGAGGGTGAGAGATTCACAGCCTGGGTAAGGGGGCACATCCCATGCCATGAAGGGATGGAAAGAGGACATTTGCAGAAGCTGTTGGGTTTTGGGGAGCAGTAAGACAAAACGACCCCAAACAGGGTCACTGCCTGTGATCAGGATATGCAGGAGCATGAGGCTGGTTTCCAAGGGTGCAGGGAAAAGCTGTCTCCCATGGGATGGCCACCCCGGGTGGTGGGACTTCCCTGCTGCAGGCAGGGGCTGAAGGAAGCTCCTCAAATTAATCCATAGTAAAACCAAACCCGATGAATCATTCCAGCATCTCAGCCCTGCAGGAAGCACACTGGGGACTTTCCAACCCTGGAGCCAGGAAGGGGCTCCCGGCTGGCCATCACCAGCTTCCCAGAGCCAGCTGGGTGCAAAGGCACCTCCCCAACTCCCAGGGGGATGCAAATCCCTTCCCCTGCCTCCTCCAACCCCTCCAAGCCCCTCGCTTGGTAGATCATCAGGGGCCAGGAGCTCAGCAAGCCGAGCGGGGTGGGGATCCACAGCATCTTTCACCCTGACCTGGTTGTGTGCTGTGTGAGAGAGATGAGAGGAGCCCTGGGCAACCCTGGGCCACCAGGGATTTACTCAGCATTGACCAGGGACACAGGAAACCCAGACCAGGCGTCACCACCACCAGCCAGGATCCAGCCCAGAGATGAACCCACACACGGATGTGAGTCGCCTGCTCCAGCCCAGCTGCCGAGAAGCCCTTGCTTCCTGGGTGTATTAACCCTTGTCTCCAAAGCAGGAAAGGATGATGAAGAGCCAAAGCCCTCAGTGGTGGCAGCAACTTGGATGGCAGGAGCAGTTTCATCAGCCTAATTAAATTCAGACTGGTCAGTGACCACGCTCACACAGCTCCAAACCTCTCTGGAAACCAGCGGGGGGTTTATTTGTTTGGTTTAAGTATCATAAAAGCACTGAATGCTTTTATTTCTGGCACCGAGGCACTAAAGAGATAAAAGATCTATAAATACCTGCTGGATGTTATAGATTATTTTTTTTAAAGTGCTTCTCAGCTTGTATCTTTTCCCGTAAGCACCAGGGCAATGTGGTCTGGGTCCTCACGCCTGCTCCCGTTTCCACTGGCATCCCAGCCTTCCCTTTGAAATCCCCTGCATCCCTCCAGCTGTTCGACATATTTCTCCTCAGAAACTGCTCCTTTGGTTCCTCTTAAGCTCCCCCGTCTGGTTTTCATAACTGCAGAATGCAAATGGGGACTTTTCCCAGGGCGTTGTGGAGGCCACGGGGTCTGCGATGCCCCCGGGATGCAAACCCGGAGCTTCCCCAGGCAGGGGGCTGGAAACAGCCATGCCAATGGGCAAGCACGGGCTGGAGGGACAGGATGGGAAACACCAGTGGAAGAAAAATTAAAAAATCCAAAATGCTAAATTCACCCTGACGAAGCTGCCAGGGAGCTGCCATCAGTTGGACCAGCATTGGACATGATCCGTGGAAGAGGCTGCAGCATCAGCCCTTGTGGGGGGGGGGTGTTTCTCTTTTTAGCTTGACACAGGAGCATCCAAATATTTTCCAAGAGCCCAAGTGACTCGGAAAGGCCAAGCCCATATTTTACAGAGACTCAAATATGCAAGAACCTGTCAGACACTGACATCATTGGGTGAGATTTCCCTTTGATCCCTAATTAAGACAAAGACCTGGAAATGGAGCTCCCCTGAGCTGCAAAGCCCTCACGCCTCCCTCATGGCAAAGCCACAGATCCCTGGCTGGTGGGAAGCCTCCAGCTGGAGGACTCCCACTCCCCCTCCTCTGAGAAAGCAGCACTTGGAGCAAATAAAGCTTTTTTACCTCTTTTTTGTTGTTGTTGTTTTTTTGGCTTTTGGTCAGCAGCTGGTCAGCCCCTAACGAGCAAGCTGGGCTTTGATTTCCTGTCTGGGAAAGGGGGGGCCTGAAAGGAATGGGAGAGGAGCTGGGTTAGAAATTGGACTCACGCCAGGGATCCTGGCTGGGAATGACTTCCCTTCTTCCATTTCCTGGGAACACGTCCCAGAGGGAGGCACTGGATCGGCTGGGGGACAAGTATAAGGGGTCACAAGGGGAATCGTGGTGGTGTCTGCAGAAAGTGAAGGCCTGAAGGAACCTCCCCACAGGGCTTCTCTCCCCACATGCTCCTCTCAGGGCTTTGGCACTCACAGCGTGGAGCATCCCAGACCCAATCCATGGCATTAGGCACAGCTGGAGCTCCCACATCCAGCCCCAGAGCAAGACAGGGGGCTCATCACCCCAACTGTCCTACCTGGGTCATGCAATGCATTCAGGGGACTTTCTGGCTGTGTTTAGAGGTGGTGAAGCCTTCCCTTGCCCCTTCCCACAGTAATTGGTTGTATTGCCTGTCCCAGGTGGCCGGGACAGCCAGACCTCACCTGGGATGCTTGGGAAAAATCAGGTTCCTGGTTTCCCTAATGGCTTTCAGCAGATTTAGGCAGGAGGGCAAAGAAGGAGCTGCTGTTTGCTATTGGTTACCTTGAGGGAAGAATTTTGGGTGCTTTGGTTTTGCCCTGATGAGGCAGTGAGGGTGAGGAGGGCCCTCAGGAATAGTAAACCTGGAAAGAAAAAGCCCAGAAAGTCTTAGAAAGACTCCAGGTGTAACGCTGGGAGCCTGGGACACACACAGGCTCAAGCAAAGCAGGATGAGGGAGGACACTGCAACAGGTCTGAGACCAAACACAACCCAAACAGGAGAGGTCCCTTCCAAGAGCCTGGGTCCTGGCCCACTCACGAGACCAGCCCGTCCTATCCATCTGGCTCCCTCGTGGTCACAAACACCTCAAGATACTGCCCCAAAGCAAAACACAGTCAAAATGCCCTCCACCAGCTCAGCCCCCAAGGTGTTCCCATCCCTGCCCATCCTGCCCAGAGATACAGAGCTGCCCCAAGGTCACCTCCAGCCCCTCTCCGTGCTGTGCCACATCCTGTGTGGCCCTCTGGAGGGATCACATCTGATTCACATCGTCCAGCAGCTGAAAATCATGTGTCAGGCACTTCAAAGAACATGGCCTTAGAGCTGGGGGGCTCCCCTTGGACTCCATGGCAAGCTGCCCTACTGCAGGGCCGGGGTGACAGCCAGGGGCAGCTGCTTTATCTCCTGAATGTTCTTTCCCCCTTCCCATAAACAGAAGGAGTGGATGGGAACATGTCTGAGATCAACGTGGAAATGACAGGGGTGGAGGGAGAGGGGTGTTAAATCTTCAAAAGCATCGAAGTGCTGGATGATGGAAGAGATGCTGAGAGCAGGGAATGTTGCTGGTGGGAGAAGGAGCTGGGGAGAGCCAAGGAGAGCACTGGGAGAGCACTTCTAACATCTTTCTTTTATGCAGAGCTGTAAAAAAAGAAGATACTTTCCATGACCCAAAAGTGAGCACACTGACCCTCCCAGCCCTGCATGTGGTGGAGACGAAGGAATGGGCTGCCCTGAGGGTGGACCCGTCCATGGACACAGCGTGGTGTGAACAGCAGAGTCTGGCTCTGACTGCTCCCTCAGCACCCACAGCCAAACCCTGTGCTATCTCCAATGTCCACACAACCTGGGAATGAGTACATCTGGAGCCAATGGCTCCCAAATTGTCCTTCAAACCTCTGCGGTCAAGCCAATCCCAGCCCCTTAACAATGCAGTTAATTAACCCAGAGTTCAAAAATAGCACTGCAGGACTTTCTGCCTTCCCTGCCTGCCCTCCAATGACACCACAAGGTAAGAGGAAGGAGGAGAAGCTCGTACAGGAGAATTAAGGGAAGATGCTCCTCAGATCCCATGGTTGGTCCCTCCATTATCACTCTCTTTACACCTGGAGTGACCCTTGCCTGTCCCCTGCCCACACACCCTCAAAGCACAGGTCACCCTTCCCATCCCATGCATGCCACATGCAGACATAAGCCTTCCAGGACACTCTGGGCTTCATTAAATTCAGGTCATTAAATTCCCAGGAAGCACCCAGGCCATGGGGATGCAAGCAGGGTGGCAAGGACCTCGCTGGCTGCTCTGTCGGAGCAGGTCTGGACACGGACTCAGCTGAAATACGATGTGTAATAACTCCACCTAGAGGGAAAAGGGATGGATGGGAGAGACAGGCCAAGGGCAATCACAGCATGGCCTAGAATATTCCCTGCTGGCTGGGAACAAGGAGGAATTGCTGCCTGGACACAGGGATGGCCTTGCTGCAGGTGGCCCCGGGACACCAGAGCAAACCCACATCTTGTCACGGTCCCCCTCTCAGTGCTCCAATATACCCAGTGCTAAAGTATCTCCATATTTGAGAGTTTGTTCTCCTCATCCATATGCTCTGGCTTTCTTTTCCTCTTTGTTTTCAATAGCAGATCCATCTGCAGCTTGGTCAGAAGTAACAAGAGCCAGGAAGTTCACTCAAACCCTCTGCCCATCTCCAGCCACAACTGACTCCAGAAGAGCTGGGAGTGGGTTGGCCACAGTCTCCCTACCCTGTGCAATTGGAGAGGGTTTCCTTCAGAGGAAAGTTTGGGAATGCTCACCTGGCTCCTGGCTGCATCTGGCTGAACCTCAGCACAAAGGGGTAAGTGATGGAGGATGAAAATACACCCAGGCATGGATGGATGGATGGATGGATGGATGGATGGATGGATGGATGGATGGACAGAAGGAAGGAAGGATGGAAGGATGGGGTGAAGCCACCAGCACAAACTGTGGTACCTTTTCCCAGGGCTCACTGGCTGCCATCAGGTCTGACTGGTGGCCAGGAGGACCATTCCCCCAAGCAGAGGATGTGGGAGCCCCACACAGGAGCAGCCCCCTTGACACAACCCATGCAGAGAAACTATTGAAGTGCTCACAACCTTGTTGCTCCCCCCTCCAGGCAGGAGCACACAGCCAGCCATCACCACCAGGCAGTTCTGGGACCCCCCCCCGGTGTTTCCTTCTCTCACCCTTCCCAGACCCCCACCTTCACCGACCAGCTGCTCAGTCTCTTTCAGGCCCTGCTCACTTCAGCCCTGCTGCCCTGCCCAGGGGACTCCTGCCCTCACCGCGCTGGCTCTGGACATGGGAATCAGCCACCGTTTATTTTTTTTTTCTTCTCTGTAACCTTGGGAATCGGAGACCAAGGGAACACCAGCTTCAGCTTCTGTGTAACAACCGCCTCTTATCACTGCTCGCACAGCGCAACCCAAGCGGAAGATAAAGCATTTTCACCACGATGGATAAACAGAGACCAAGCCTGCCAAGCGGCTGGCCCGGCAATATTGTCCTCTGCCTGCTCGGCTGCCCGGATTCGGGGTGTGCTTCTTCCCAGGCCCCACGTTCCGGGTGTGGGGAAGGGTCTGGCAAGGCCGGGCGAAGCCTCCCCTGGCTCCCGGCTCCGCCGGTTGTTAAGCACTTACTTCCAAACCGCTGCGCGCTTTGTCCCGGCTGCCCAGGGGGTTTTCTCCTGGAGCTGGGGAAGCCACCGGCAGAGCTGCCGTGCCGGGACTCACGTACCAGCAGGACGGGAGGGCTCCCCTCCTAAACAGCTCCTCTGCAAAGCCCTTCCCGCTGCTCATCCTGCCTGATTCTGGCTTCATGTTTCAAGTGACCTGAGGGTGCAGGATGGACACTCCCCCGTGTCCAAACGGCGGCTGCCCCACGGCTGCAGAGAGGCCAGTTTTGTCCCTTTAATTCATCCCCCAGCTTCCATGGAAGGGGAGGACATGAGATCAGAGTTGTATTTCCTTTGTGGAAGCTTTGATCCTGAATTTAATTGAGCTCGTGGAAATATAACCTTTAGGAAATACAGGAAGGTCCTTCTTAACTGACCCACTGATGGGCCACGGGGCAAGGCAGCGTGTTTGCAGAGACAGTCACTAGATAAATGCCATCTTGGTGCCACCAAGATTCGGTGGAAAAAGGTAAAAGCTGTTAATCACTCACTAATCCGTGCAGAGAAAATGGCTTATGGAATCCCCAGTGCACTTTAAAGAGGAAGGCTGGGGAGATCTGTCATCCGGAGTGAGAAAATGTCCCTTTTCCTGCAGGGATGGTGAATCTCTGGAGTTACCTGCAACCACCCCCTCCTGTACCCACTGTGCACAGGCTCAGGACACTTGGGGAAGTACTATTTAGGCTGCTGTGTTCCCCATTTCTTAGCTCGAGGCCAGATCCCTGATTGATCTGATCCCAGTTCCCTTTTTTTGGGGCTGAGCTGGTGCTGGTTTACTTCTAAAAATAGGCACATCCAAAGGAGAGTAACAGCAATAAACAAGTTTCTTGCTGGAGCTGCTTTTACATGTTTTTTTTTAAGCCCCGACTTGGACTCTGAGCTGGGATATTTGTGTATTAATGAGGCGTGATGATGCTAGCCTCAGGTGGGGATTTACTCCCTTTAAAAAAACAAGTGTTTCTGACCCAGGAGAGATGAGGAAACCTGAAGACACTGAACACACACTTCTTGGAGCCTCTGGGGCCTCCTCTGCAAGGGTGGCCTCTGCTTCCCTCTGGAAGTGTCAGCTGGGGAAGAGGGCTGTGACACACCTGCAGTTCCTGACACTTTCCCTGCTGTTAAATTACATTTGGCTTCTTGGATAAAGCTGGGATAACTCTTTCCAGCGAGGCAGACACATTCCAGATGCACTTCTCCTTTCGGAACTGTGCTAACTCTATCATAAACCCCAAAGAAATACCATTCCCCAGGTCCCAGGAGGCCATCTGGACGGTGGCAAAGCTTTGCTCAGGACTGCCAGGTTTCCCCTGTGAGTTTATTAAGTTTGAGTAGGTGTGCTAGTTTGGTTTGGAGGGATTTTTTGGTAGGGGGGGCAGGGCCCCAAGGGTGGCTCCGGTAAGAAGCTGAGAAGCTCCCCCTGCTCCAAAACCAGCCAAGGAGCCATTAGAGGGACAATAGATGCACCTCTCCATTAACATACGAAAGAACTGAGATGAGACCTGAACAGAGAGCAGTTGAGAAAGAAAAGCTGAACTGGAGAGGTGAGAGGCAGTGCTGGGGTCAGGGTCCCGGTGGTTGGTGAGGAAGAAGGGGAAGAAGGTGCCCAAGCAGAAGTTTCCCTGCAACCTATGGTGAGATGGCAGCTGTCCCCCTGCATTCATGGAGGAACGTGGTGGAACATTCCCTGAAGGCGCCAGGAGGGTTGAACTTGGCCACTGGACTTGGATTTTGTGGCCAGTGGATTCGGACTTGCTGCTGTGAGAGACGGACTCTATAATGGCCTTTAATCCAGCGACATTCACTGACCAGTCCTGGTGATGCGCCCCCCCGGCAGCTGCTCCGGACCTGGTGGGAAGGACTCATGAAGGAGAAGTTCGTGAAGGACTCTCTGCCATGGGAGAGACCCCGTGGGGAAGCAGGAGAGGACTCACACACAGTGTGTTGGCGGGGGGGGTGGGAAGCTGAGTGAGCGGCCACGGGGCTGTTTCTTTGTCGTGTTAGGCCCAAACCACGACAGTAGGTATTTAGTTTCTCATTATCCATCCACGGGCAACATTTGGGAAGACATGGCAGCATCTTCCTTTCCTCTGGCAGAGAGGTAGGAGGTTTGAGTGGGTGCTGGGGCCTCTGCAAAATCCCGGCACCCAGAGCTGGTTTATGCAGCTTTTCCGTGGACATTTCCACCTCTCAGGATGTACTGGTGGCTGGATGCAGCCCGATCTACGAGAGGTTAAAAGGAACCAAAGAGGCTGGTCCCTGGGTACACCAAGCCCCAGGCATCTGTTTCCAAAACAGAATGAAAACAATTTAATTGTGGCAAGGATTTATTCGTTCTTCCTGCCTTGTGTCATACAGCCAAAGGAAAGGAGAGGGCTTTTTCTCTCCTCATAAAGCAGGGTGTGTTTCAGACTCAGACATTTACATCAAACAAGTGCATGGCTCCTTTCCCATCTTCCTGACTGCCCCGCGGTCACGGATTTGCAATTTCCCTGCCTTGTGATGCCTTGTTCCAGTGCTGGCAAACGCGGAGCAGTAAGAGGATATCACACTGCTGTTCTGTTGCCTGTTTTTTTTTTTCCCCCTCTGCAACAAAATACGCCGCAGTGGAACCAGCGGAGAGGAGACAAGTGGAAATGTGACACAAGTGGAAATGTGTTATTCCAACTTTCCCTTTGCTCTCCAGCAACTAAATCCTGGCTTCGGAGGTACCGGGGAGATTTATCTGTTGGCTGATGTGAATCCTCCCTGGCCCTAATTGCTTGACCTTTAAAAAAGCCACCGGGTGGGACTTGGAGATGTCTCAAGGAGATGAGAGAGCTCATCAGTGGCCACGTGCCTTTTGACAAAATTTTTTAGTAAGAAGCAAATCCTGTTTCACTCTTAGGAACCTTCATAAAGTGGCTGAGCCCTGATTCAGTTTCCCCTGGTTGGATACACTCATCCAGTCCTTCCCTGCTGACCACCTCTTCTTTAAAGCTCAGAAGAGCACCATCATCTCCTTCCAATTTGGTTAAAATTAGAGAAAAAGCTGAAAACTTGGGGAGGAGGGGGAGGCTGCAAAGCAGCTGTTCTGTCCTGCCTGAGTGGTTGGCTCAGGTTTTGCCAGAGGGTTTTGGATGAGCCTTGGGGAAGGTGTAAAGAGCAAAACTTTGTGAGAGGTTAATCCCCTTCTCCAAAATGTCACTGGTTCCTGGTTTTGAAGGCGCTGACAGAGGCTTTGTTCAGTTTAAGCCCCTCAGTCGGGGCAGGTTTCTTCACTCTGAGCTTGCAAATCCAGCTGTAGAGGGGCTGTTCCCACCTCCCTCCACAGCCTGGCAAATCCACCTTTCCTTAGGAAGGTTATTCCATCCAGATCATTTTCCTACTCTGTTTAAGACTCACACTGGTATGAAAGCCACGAGCAGAAAGGATTCTGTCCTCACACCACGCTGAAGTCAGTACCCGTGGGGGTCAATAGGACAGGGCTGGTCTCCAGGACTAACAAAAACAGGCAGGACAAGAGGTTTAACCAAACCAAAGGATTTTTGCCTCATTCTGCAACGTTTTGCTGCAGCACTGGAGCAGCTCTGGAGGTCGTGCATGAAACACATGCACGTTCAGCTGTGAAATACCATGGGCCAGATGTACTTTCTGGGCCAAGATGCCCCTGCACAGCCCATTGCAGGAAACTGGGAAGATGTATCTGGATAAGGCTTGTCCAAAACCCACAGTATTCCCCGTGCCAGGTCCAGGACCTCTGCTCCAAGCCTCACTGGGGAGAGCTGGGGTGACCCCATGTGGTCATGGCCTCGTGATGGCACGATTTTGGTATTGAAAATCACGACTTTTCGCAGTTATTTAGGTAAAATACAAGATCTGCATCCCATCCCTAAAAATCTTCCCACCAAGGGAAAGGCACCGTGGAGGGAGTTCAGCTAAACCCTCATCTGTCCATTTCCCATGCCGTGGAAATGTGTCCCAGTGTCCTCATTTAGCCAAAGCAGCTCCTCCCTTTCTCTTCTCATGCACAGAACCAAGACCTGGTGTTAATTTTTTAGCATAGATGGGACCTTCCCCACTCCTCTTCACCCCTCAAAACAAAGGAAACAGAGAAGGAATGAGGAGGGGAAAACTCACACCCAGTTCGTGCCTTTTAATATTAATGGGGATTCACCCACACAGCCCCCAGCCCTGGAGAAGTTTGGGGCAAGCATCACCCTCTGATTTTGGGTGTGCCTGAGCCCAGGGAGGTTGGCGTGTGTCATCTGGTCACTCTGGCCCTGAAGAAGTAAAAACTTAAGTAATGTTGATTGTTTCCATGGTAACAGAGTGATTCATTGTGAGGGTAACGGGGGGAAGAAACATGGAAAATGAAAATCATGTCTCAGAAGCACGCTGTGCAATTATCTGGTTCAGAAGGCTCCTGCTCCACAGCTATTTATAAAAGTCTCTCAAGTTGTTGTTTTTAATTAAAAAGGAAGAAAACCCCTCAACTCATACCCCCTGCCAGCCCTGGAGGCTGAACAAGGCCCATACCAGTGCAGGAGGACAGCAGGTCTTGTCCAAGGGGAGTGATGGAGCCTCTAAAAACAATTCCCTGGAGGTGAAAATGATCAAAGCAAGTGATGCTTTCATGACAAAAACTGCTGCCACCTGCAATTCCTCATGAGAAAGAGGAATCTTTGAGTAGCCCTTTCATCTGAGCCATCCCTCCACAGGTACCTCTGAGCCCCTGCTGAGCTCTGGATTAAAGAAACCCACCCTCCAAAGCCACCAAGCAGCTTCCTGGAGGAACTCCAGATGCCAAACCCCAGTGAAAAGGCAGGGAAACATACACAGAGCAGCCAGCAATTGCACCAGGAGAGCTGCCCAGTGGTCTGTTGCCACGGTCTGGGCCTCAGTTTTAATTTTCACCCAGAAGAAAGTCCTGCAGTCAGTCAAAACAAATACCAAAATCTTTACAGGAAAGGCAGCTGGCTGAAAAAAAACCTCACCAAGCTGTAAAGAGAGAGCAGGCACAGATGAGAGGAGTGGGGGTCCCTGCACTCCACTGATTCATAGAAGCATTTTGGTTGGAAGACCTTTAAGATCATCGAGTCCAACCATTAACCCAGCACTGCCAAGGCCACCACTAAACCATGTCCCTCAACACCACATCTTCATGGCTTTGAAAACCCTCCAGGGATGGGGACTCCACCACTGCCCTGGGCAGCCTGGGCCAGGGCCTGACAACCCTTTCCAGGAAGAAATTGTTCCCAATATCCAATGTAAACCTCCCCTGGCACAACTTGACCCCATGTCCTCTTGTTCCTTGGGAGCAGAGACCGACCCCCCCTGGCTCCAACCTCCTCTCAGGCAGTTGCAGGGCCAGTAGGTCTCCCCTCAGCCTCCTTTTCTCCAGGCTGAACACCCCCAGCTCCCTCAGCTGGTCCTGGTCACACTTGTGCTCCCAGACCCTTCCCTGGGACACTGCCCAGCCCCTGCCACCTGCCTCGCTCCTGGGGGGAGACGGAGGGATTTTCTCTCAGCTGTCAAAACCCTGTCAGGGCAACACACCTCAACCTTCACCCGGCGGGGCCTGAGGGCATCCGGGCCTCGCTGCCCTCAGCCCTTCCTCCCGCCGAGCCCATCGGCGCTACAGCCAGGGTGGAAGAGCCTTTCTAGACGGGCAGCGGTGGGAGGAAGGGCGGGAGGAGCTGCGAGGGAGAGACGGGGGGCTGCGAGGGAGAAATACACTCCCCGCGACCCATCAACCACCACCCGCCTCCCACCCCCGTGTCGCAACCCCGACCTCTAGGGCCTTAAGTGCGGGGGGCGGGGCCTCTGCTGGGAGGGGGCGTGGTCACCCCCGCGCGGGGGGGCGGGGCTGTTCCCGGAGGTCGCAAGGCCGGCGCTGGGGTGGCCCGGAGTTCCGGGCGTGCGGAGCCGGGGCGGGGCCGGCGGGCGGCGATTGGCTGGGCGCTGGCGTGCGTGCGTGCTGAGCCCCGCCCCCTTGCCACGTCCGTGCGGCGCCTGCGGCGGAGCCGGTGCGCGCGGCCTCGTGCGCGGGTGAGCGCGGGTTTGGGGGGGCGAGCGAGGGCGAGAAGTGGTCCCCCCAAGGGGCGGGGTGAGGGGAGGAGACCCCCCGGTGAGCGGGGTGAGGTGAGGGAACCCCCTCCCCAGGGGCGGGGTGAGGTGAGGGGATGAGAAGACCCCCCCCCGAGGGGCGGTGTAGGGGGAGGGCATGAGCGGAAATCACCCCCCGAGGGGTGGTGTAAGGTGAGAAGACCCCCCGCCCGGTGAGCGGAGTGAGGTGAGGGGATGAGGAGACCCCCGGAGGGGTGGTATGAGGTGAGGGAACCCCCCTGAGGGGCGGTATAAGGTGAGGAGACCCCCTGGTGAGCGGTGTGAGGTGAGGGAATCTCCCCGGAAGGGTGGTATGAGGTGAGGGGACCCCCCGGTGAGCGGTGTTAGGTGAGGGAAGCCCCCCAAGGGGTGGTATGAGGTGAGGGGACCCCCCTGAGGGGCCGCGTGGGGTGACGGGCTGAAGGGATCGCCACCCCCGTGGGGTTGTGTGAGGTGAGGGACTGAGGGGACGCCCCCCCCGAGGGGCTGTGTGTGTGGGGGGGGGTCCCACCCCCGACGGGCTGAGGAGAGCTGTGCGGGACCCCACTGAGGGGTTGCACATGGGGGTGTGTGCCCACCCCCCCGGGGACTGCTTCAGATGGGGACCCCACCGAGGGGCCGTGCGGGGCTGCCTCTCACCCCTCGGAGCAGGGTGCCCCTCTTCCTCACCGCACTGATCCTTTTTGTTTTCATCAGCCAATGTATTTCGATTGAGTAAGTCATATTCCTCACTCCAGAAAACGCGTGAAGCTTCAAACGTCACCCTGCTCCAGCTGTGCCAGATGTAGTTGGAAAAATAACTCTTAGTTTGTCACTAACTGCTTGAAGAGCATCAACAAATTCCCTTCCTTCATGTGCTTTGCTGCTGCTGTGTGTGCTTGCAATTGGTCTGATCACTGAAACCCAGGACTGGGGCTTGGAGAACCTGGATTCTCACTTCTGACTCTCCCGCCTATGGAAATGTTTTTTCTTTGCACTTCATTTTTTTCCTGCTGTTTCATTTTGAAAATTCATGTGGGGTGAGAATTTGCGTTGTTGCTTAATTGCTGTAACAGCCGTTTTTTCAGCTTTTATACGCAAGATTGAGATGGGAACGGGGGTTGAAAGGTCAAGTGGGGTAGAAAGATATTTTGTGGTGTGTTTTTTTTTTTTCTTAAAACAGCTTTTTCAGTTGGGTTTCCAGAGCCACCTGGAGTTTGGAGGCTCGTGTATTGCAGTTACACTGAGGTGCTTCATAACTAACATCCTCTGCTTTCTCTGGGCAGCTTAACCAGGCTGTAAGATGTCTTATTTTCAAAACTATTCATCCCAAATACATTTTTCTTTCTGATGTTTATTTGGCCTGTCCAACGGCGTGTGGCTACTTTATCTTTTAAGGTAATTTGTTAATTGCAAAGTTAATTTGAAGAGGTGTAAGGAACGCAAACTCAGGAGAAGTTCCCATGGCAGTACCAGGAACCTGGCAGGTATTCCACAGGTGGAAGAATTATTTTAAGTAAGAATTATTTTCTGAGGTCTAGCAATGAGGAAAATATATCCCTTTGCTTCCTCTTACCCATAATTCTGAATAACAGACGATTCCCAAATCTCTCTTTAATCATTAACAGGTGTCTCACCATCATCTTGGCAGTTCTGTGTCTTACCTGTTAATGGACAATGAGGTGCTTGGTTTGGTAAACACACTGAGCAAACAGGACTGCATGAGGGAGGCAGTGCAGGCAGCCTGGTGGATCATCTGTGTTTTCATAGGTGTGATGTGGTGCCTCTTGGCTGAGATACTAAATATTTATGTGATGGGACTGGTTGGGGGAAAAAAGTGTCTTATTCCTGCCACCAGTTTTAAATTAAACACGAATGCAAATAATCTCCCCTGCACTCAGTGAAGTGTATTGTAGGGAGGTTTCTTGAGAGTGTGAGATGCTTTCCTTTTCCAAGGGCTAAATATCCTAGGCAGTGTCTTACCTGTTTTGTTTTTTTCCAAGAGAAAAAGCTTCCCAGATGGACAGGGAAGTGCCACATTGACTTTAGATGAGGTTCATGGTGTCTGTGTGTGGTCTTTGTTTAACCCAGGGGCTTCAATGCAGATGAAGCAGAGGGCAGCTCTGGTTTCACTCACCTTTCTTTACATCCCTGCGGAACATCGCGTGGCAGGATACAACCAAGGGAAACATCATCTTTAGAGGTGAAGACAAGAGCAAACCAACATGTTCCTTACGTGTCTTCTGTTCCAGAACACCTGCTGCAGCCATGATGCCTGTTGCAGCCGTGATGCCTGACGACACCCCCATGTTTGACCCAAATATCCTGCATGAACTTGACTGGAGCGAGAACACGACCACGTTTTCTCCTGCCATTTCTCCCTTAGATCCAGGAGATGGCCTTGTTTTGAGGCCACTTTGCACGGCTGATTTAAATCGAGGTAAAATCCTGTTGAAATGAGCATGCCAGATGAAGGCTGGGTCCTGAACTAGGTAGTGTCAAAAATGATGGAATGGTTTGGGTTGGAAGGGACTTTCAAGATCATCTGGTTCCAACTCCCTGCATGGGCAGGGACACCTCCCACTAGACCAGGTTGCTCCAAGCCCCATCCAACCTGCCCTTGAACACTTCCAGGGATGGGGCAGCCACAGCTTGTCTGGGCAGCCTGTTCCAGTACCTCACCACCCTCACAGCAAAGTGTGATCAGTCAAGTGCCTGATCTCTCAATAGATCAGGATTGCTCATTTTATCTGATTTGGGTTATGAGCACTTGGCACCATGGATTGGTGCTGTGTTGGGTGACCCTCAAAATTGATTTTACTGTTTCCACCTCTAAACCAGTCCTGAAATTCAAGTCAAATCTTGCCCATAACCCACAGCTTCCCATTCACCACAGCTTTACAGAGGAAGTAGAGCTGTTCATACTGTTGCCTTTAATATAAAATAATGCGAAGCAGCTTATTCCTCTTCAGTTCTTTAACTTATATAAAAAGGTGGTTCTGAACATACAGATTAATATTCCATCATTTCAGGCTTGTGCTTTTCTTGGGTTCATGCATCTCCTGCACTTAAGCTGCAGTTTGCTGCTGATTATTGGCTGATCCTTCAGGATTGCTCAGGGTGGGAGTTTGATTTTGAAGTCCAGCTCTATGATACGCAGAGCACAGGCCCCTACATGAGCAGGATGGTGCCCCGGGGATGTCAACTCCCCAGACACCATGGTGGTTTGTTCTGTGCTGCTTGGAGGTGATTGTCTCTGTCCCTCACTGAGAGTTTGGGTTTTTCCCCTTCTTTTATAACAGGCTTTTTTAAGGTTCTGGGTCAGCTGACTGAAACTGGAGTTGCGAGCCCCGAGCAGTTTATCAGTGAGTATATAATTATTTCTTGGCATTTCCATCGAGGTTGCTGGGAACTGGAGGATGCTGATGCTGACAGCAAATCTGCTTGGGTGTGAGGCTCCCATCTGCCTGATGCCAGAGGGACCCATGAGCTCAGCTCCCCAGAGGCAGCCTTTGGCACTCAGTGCTGGATCTGTTGCAGCTATCCCCAAGGGCTTCTTGGCTGGGACAGGCCTCAATTGTAGACCTGCTTTTGGGACTGAGCTTTGGGTAGCTGGCAGAAGGGACGTGGGGGTGACAGTTTGTTGTGGCTGAGGTGTTGCAGCACTGGTGGCGAGGCTGAGGTTTAACTTGGGTGGTAGCTCAGCAGCATCCTCAGCTTGCTGCACTGGTTTGACTGGGATGTAAGAAAAATGAGAGGTGCTGCCACCCTCACTGTAGTGCCCGTCTGCAGAGACACTGGGGCAGGAGGGTTTTCTTGGCAGCTGAGGAAAAGGCATTTGTTTAATTTCTGCTTTTGGTTCTGTCGGGTCAGTTTGATCCCAGGGCATCAGGTTCTGGTGTCTTGGGTGCATCTTCCTTGTGATCCTGAGCCCTGCAGTGATCCACGTTCTGACTCCATTGCAAGTGTTGGACTTGACAGGGATTAAATCCGAGATGAATGGTGCCTGTTCCTCTGTCTGTCTGCTCCCTCAGAAACCTTTGAACACATGAAGAGATCCGGGGATTACTACGTTACTGTCGTGGAAGACACAAATCTTGGGCAGATCGTTGCTACGGCAACGCTGGTGATAGAACACAAGTTCACTCACTCCTGTGCAAAGGTAAATTCTCTTGCTGCAGCTGTAAAGTGAGGAAAAAGATCCTGTTCCCAGACTCCATGCATCTTATTTTTATAGTGTTACTGTGGGATGAAGTGAGTCAGTGGTGAAGGCACTTCAGGAGTATCTCCCATCCTTGGGTGCTCAGCTAAATAGTAAAAACGGAAGCTTTGGCTTCTCTGAAGGAAGAGGGGCGATGGTGTCTGTCCCGTGCTGCCTCCCAGTGAGCTTTTGAACTAGTCAGGCTTGGTTCTGAGGGAGCAGATGGCTGAGATCTCACTGCTAGAGTCCCAGCTAGACGTGTGAAAACAAGGAGCTGGAGAAATACAAATCCCTCTGCGGGGATGGGCTGTGGTGGGATGGAGCTCCTGCTGGGTGCTGGACGGGGCGTTGTGAGCATTCCGACCACTGGAGCAGCTTTGTCAATCCTGACAGCAGGAAATCTGAGCAGGAAGTTGAGAGGAGTAGGGAGACCAACACCACGGAGTTCTGTTGGACTAACCCTGCTGGTGTTTCCACAGAGAGGAAGGATAGAAGATGTCGTGGTGAGCAGGGAGTGCAGAGGGAAGCAGCTTGGTAAACTGTGAGTATTCCTCCCCCTTGGCCATGCCATGGCAGGTGGGCAGCCCTCACCCAGCTGCTTTCTGTCCCCCCACCTTACCTCACCCAGCTGCTTTCTGTCCCCCCACCTTACCTCACCCAGCTGCTTTCTGTCCCCCCACCTTACCTCACCCAGCTGCTTTCTGTCCCCCCACCTTACCTCACCCAGCTGCTTTCTGTCCCCCCACCTTACCTCACCCAGCTGCTTTCTGTCCCCCCACCTTACCCCCCCAGCACACAAGCCACCAGGTCTGATAACTTCAGCTAATTAAATGCTAATTGAGGCAGCATTTCAGGGCCATTTCCTTTAACTGATGGTTTTCTGTCTCTTTCAGATTAACGTCCACCCTGACCTTGCTAAGTAAGAGACTGAACTGTTACAAAATCACGCTTGAGTGTCTGCCCAAAAATGTGGATTTCTACAAGAAGTTTGGCTATTCAGTGTCTGAAGAAAACTACATGTTTCAACGGTTCTTTAATTAGGAACTTCTAGTCATTTTTATTACTATTTTTTTTTGTAAGGACTGTCGGTGGAGCAGCTTGTGCTACAGAACATTCTCTTCGTGGAAAATTGATACAGTTCATTGCTGCAAATATAACAATCCCTATAAATAATGATCATCCAATGTGTAAATCCTGCAAAAAAAAATTGCTGACATATTAGAAGGGTCCTTTGGGTTAGGAAATGAGCTCTTAGAACTAATTTTTACTACTGTTCAGTCTAAGTGAAGCTTTTTTTGTTCTAGCTGAGTGACAAAGGACTTGTTAAAGGGATGGTTTTTAACCAAAGGTATATATTTTTATCTCAGATTTTTTCTTGCATCGTATTTTTCTAAAGGTTTGTGCTGATTTTCTTGGTAGCCAAAGTACAGCTGGTGGGATTGTGCTCCTGTCTGTACTTCCAGGATGGATGATGGAGCTCAGGTAGGGATGATGCTTCTCTGATGCAGAACAGGCATGTGTTGGTCTTGCCATGAAACCTCACTGAGTGTTGTTGATGTTTGTGTACCTAAAGTTTTATAGGCACTATTTTCCACAACCAGATTTGTTCCTGTTTGTGCAGAGAGGGGAGAATCCTTAGGGGCTGTGCTAAAGCTGTTCCAAGTCTAAAAATGGACGTGTACTTCTCACCACAGGGGTCCTGCACTTTAGCTGATGACTTACTTTGTGTTCAGGATAATGACGTGTTTTCTGACACACAGAAAAATAATCCAATGGTTTGTGACAGGGCAAAGGCAACCAGGTCTGACAAAGAATAACCCCCCAATGGGAATCTGGTTTGGGATTGGCATGTGGCACCTGGCCAGCTCGCTGGTACTCCAGCTCCTGAGGACCAGGTGCTTTTGCTGGGAACAGCTTCTGCCTCCAGCACAGCAAACCAGCAGAGGGATCTCCCATCCTGGTCCCCAGGGATTGTTGCTACTTTGGAGCATCCCCCTGGCTAGAAGATTGGATAAATGATTTCAGCACTTTTGCCAGCCAGGGCAAGCACAGGACACCCACAGCCCGGGCTCCAGCAGTGGGGTGTTGTGTGGAGGGAGTGACAAGGCCCAGGCTGTGAGCAGGGAATTATGGACACGTGAGGGTGTGCACAGAACAGCCCCTTGTTTGGGAACACTTGGGCCTTACACAACCTTCTTCCCTTGTGGTGTGGAGAGCTACTCTAACCTGTGGTGGGGGTTCTATTTAATGTTCCTGATGGTACTCCACTTGATGTAGTGTTTCCTTGGTGATGTCTGGTTTATTTATTGATCTTTGTTTGTTTTTTTTTAATCTTTAAGCTGAATAAATGAAGACTGCCAACTGGACCTGGCCTGGTTTTTTGGTTTTCACGTCACTGTGTTGGGTGGAGCAGAAGGTGTCTTTGTTTTTCAGAACAGGACCAGCTGCTGCAAATCTGTTTGTTTTCCTTTCCCTGGACTGCAAAGGACATTTTGGAGGCTCCATATTGATTTTTAAGCACAAGTCTGATGCACGTTTGTGTCTTTGCAAGGATGACTTCCAGGCACCCCATTTTCTTAGGGGTGTTTTCTGGGCTTCTGTTACATCCTGTGCCATGGATGCAGGAGGAAAGTAACTCTGATTCTAAATCCCCTCGGGCAGGTTAAGGTGAAATGACACTCAGGGTCTCTACCTGAACATTAGCTTTAGTTAAAATACAGAAGAATAACTCATACAGGCTTTGATCACAGAAGTCATGGTGTATATATGCTAAAAAGGGTGGTAGGCCTTGGGTTACTTAATTATTTTAGGATGGAAAAGAGAAAGAGGAGAAGGAAAGTTAGCTCACCAGCCCTGGATCCAGTGTTGGGCCAGCCCCTGGGCTGTCTGTTACAGAAAGGGGCACCAGCTGGTAAATCCACAACCTCAGAACTCAGGGATGGTCTTTCCTGTTTTCTACCAATTTTCCCTCCTTTTATGCTAGTGCAAACCACCCCTTTCTGAGAGGTTTAATTTCAGGGCAGAGTCCAAAATGCTTCTGTGAGTGAGACATTTATTGGTCCAGGGAGTTTCTACCTCTTTGCTCTCACCAAGTTTCATGTCTTAAATCACTACACACCCCCTTCTCAGCTTTGTCCTGGGGGCTTACTGTCAGGATCATCATCTGGGTGGGCCTGTCCCTTCATTTGGCCTCCTACAGCTTCTTCCAGCTTCCTCTGCTGGCAGAAGATCCAAGTGGCTTCAGCCCCCAACTCTGAACTAACCATATAAAATCGACTACAGGGCCCAAATGACTGAGGTGGATTTTTTTGCCCCTCAGAGTTTCAATCAATTCTGAATTTCCACTCATTTAAAGTGGATTGTTTGAGTTCCATGCTATCTACACCATCTAAATAGCTCTGGGCCCTCATTAAGAGTTAATGAAAAGCTTGGTCCAAGTGAGGAGCAGGTGATTGTGTACCCAGCCTTAGACCACTGCAAAACAAATTAAGTAACTGGGTTGACAGCCTGGGTCTGTGGCTGCCTGACGGTGCCTCTGCTGGGCCCAATCCAGCTCCTCAGCATCCCTTGGGTTTGGAAGAGCTCCTGGCTCAGTACCAGAAGTGACACTCCCTACCCTGGCAGGCCACCACCCCTATGGAAACAGCACTTGGTGCTGAGAGGGGAGGCACTGCCTGGTTTCAGGCACCCCCCAGACATCTCCCAGGACTTTCAACTGTCACAGATCACAGGGACCAGGAAGATGCCACAAATACCAGCACTTAACAGCAGCAGGTGGTATTAAAATACATTCTGCATCTCCTGCACTGAAGAGGCCCTGTGGATTTATCTACAGGACAACTGGCTTAACAGAAAAGAGCAAGAATTCCCCTTCCCAGGGAACAGAGGAACCAAGAATCCCATCAGAAATCAACTCTAACCACCAGCTTCTCCAGAGGTTTAATGTTACCTCCTCCTCCAGATTGCATTTTTGGGGAACAGCTCTCCCCCCCCTGAGGAGGAGATCTCCAGCTCCTTCACTCTGCTTCCCTAAGCTGGAAAAGGGAACTTTGGCACCTTAACATAGAGCTGTGGATCCCCAAAGATCCAGGCACTGCAGCTTTGTGTCTGAGCCTGGGAAAGGGAGAAAAATTCAACCTCTGCTGCTGCTCTGAGGCCACAGTGAGAGGCTCCTGCTGCTAATTCTACCCCCAGAAAGCAAACAGGAATTGAAATTCCTACTGGCCGTAAGCTAAGTGAGACAGATGTCAAGAAGTTTTAAATAAAAGACTCCATAATAGAAATGAGGAAAACTAATCTCAGAATCCCTTAGGATCTGAGAGGCTGTTATCTCAAGGCAGCAGGCAGACAGACCAGAATGACTGTAGAAAGCATCAGCAGGGGGTGATGGCACAAAAAAAATAAGATTGATGGGAAATCCTTAGTCATGAAGATTGTTAATTTGTGAAACAGTCTCCCCAGGGAAGCACCAGGATCCCAGTAAGACAACAGAACCAGTCCACACACGAGCAAGCCTCTCTGGCAGGGGACAGTGAGATGAATCAAGGGTTCTTCCACCTGTGTTTCATCTCTGCCCCTTCCCCAGGGAGCTGGAACAGAAAGCAATCTTGGGCAGAACTTCTGGTTCCCATCCTTGCTCCCTCAGAAGCTTGTAGCTGGCAGCGTTGGGTGAGCAGCACAGGAGACAGACATCCCACAGCCTGCTGCAGCCATGTGGCAGCCTCGTGGGCAAGTGCTGAAACATCCCAGGATGTTTCCAAACAGCCCCAGAAGGATTTTTCTACAAAGAGTCACTTAACAGCACATCCCAGAGCCTACAAGCACAGAACCAGCACATCCCAGAGCCTACAAGCACAGAACCAGCACCACACGCTTGGCCAGTCAGCTTGAGGCTGACAAGTTCAGTTCTTTAGGAGGTAACAGCAGCATTTCCTTTTTTCCAGCTGAAGTATTTCCTATAAAGCATTATACATTTCTACATGTTTTTTCTGAAGGATTTGCACTGCTCCATCACCAAGAGAGGTGGCAGAGGACAGACAGGGGAAGTGCTGCTGAACCCTCCCCACATGCAGCACTCCAGGGCCTTCACATCCCACCCCAGAAGGGGTTATTAAGCTGTAAGGCCTCCCCAGGTGTCCTTGGCCCAAAGGCCTGACTCCTGCAGGATTTCCTCCTCAGGTGTCACCTTCCAGCAGCATGCTTTAACCCCAGCTGTAGTTTTCAAACCAGAACCTGCAACTGCTTGCAAGAGCCTTGCCACAGGCCAAGACTGCCCCTCTGCCAGCCTTCCCAGGAGCTGCAAGACAAGGCAGAGGATCAGTGACTCAGCAGAGATCAGCAAGTCCCAGGCGTGGTCAGCTGCCCTCCAACACACCGAGGCAGAACTCCTACAAAGTAAACAAGCTGCTGGAGGATCCTGCAACAGCAGGAAGCATCAGAAGGGATCATCAGAGTACAAAATGGCTTCTCTGTTTAGATTCATGCCTTCAAATGCAAAGGTATCTGTCCTCAGAGGGTCCCCCTTGGCACAGGTTGCTCCTTCTCAGGCTGGCAGAGGACACTGCCTGTTCCTGCACAGCCATGTCAGCACAGGGAGACAGCTGGGTGCTCAGATCCCCAAATGTCTCTTCTGCATTGACTCAACTCTCTCGGGCCCACCTGTTCCCTGTTAAAATACAGCCTACTTACAAGCTCAGATTTCCCAAATACACAAGTTCTTCCAACAGCTTTGGAATTTATTCCATCACCACAGCACTCCAAAGGAGCCATCGTTTCATTCCTGCCTTTCCCACAACAGGCTGGCTGGCAAACAGAGCAGAGATGCAGAGCTGGGACTGTTCTTCCACACCCAGTGGTCCTCAGGGTGCTTTGGAGAAGGGAGAGGAGTTAAAAGCTGCAGAACTGCCTCGGAAACCCCCACTTGAAAACTTTCAAGCCATGATAAGTGTGACTCTAATGCTTTGGAAGAGCTGAGGTGAATCCTTTGGGCCTCAATTTTCCAACACCAGCACAATTTTGACCTCAAAGGGAACTGCTCCTTCAATACCAGTCTGATCCATTTGTGTACTAGAATACTGCATCTTCAAACTGGTATTGAAGGACTTAACAAGCAACTTCTTAATGCTAGCTAAAATAATTCAGCTTTGACGGGTGTAAATGGGCAGCTGCCCTCTGTGTGAATATAGTCCTGTGCTAAATTCAGTTATTTATCAGTGCTCTGTTAAACTAACTTGTATAAAACAAGTGGAGATTTTTAGACCAGTATTTGCTCCTGAATTAGTCTCAGAGTGTCAGGCTCAAGATAGTGCAGCATGTCATGAGGTTTGATAACAAGGGAAAGAGTCAATACTGATTAGATCACTCCTGCTGCTCAACTGCCAGCAGTGCAGAGAGTTTGTAACCCACATTTCTACAAGCATGACCATAATACATACTGAGAACAAGGTGAGTTTTAGCAAACTTTTTCTTTACTAAAGTCTCTTGTTATAAATTACACAAATAACTTTATAAACAAATCCCCCCAGCTTGCATTTCGTTTAAAGTAATAACTTTATATCATACAAATAAAGAAATTTCAAGTATGAAAAGTGCATTATTGCAATAATACCTCTTTGCAAGTCCAAAAATCTTGGTTTAGAATAAAACTGTAAAGTGTAAAAAAGGAGTAAAACAATCAGTGCCATCTATTCATTCAAGAAGTCCAACATCTTAAAAACGATGCTTAGTGTGTTGCAGAGGCAGATTTACATCTGAAAGCAACATGTAATTGAAAAGAAGCTATGTGTGTCTTCATCCTTTTGCATTATAAATCTTTTTTTTTTTTCTTTTCCCTAGTTTTCTTCACCCTTCCTGGCAGGAGTTCACAATACAAACAGTGCTGTCCTGGGGTATCATCCGTTCTGTGCTGCTGCCACTTGCATGGTTCCAAGTTCCTCATCCTCTTCGTGCACTCGCTTCAAACTTCCTGCAAAGGAAGGAGGAAGCAGCTGAAAAGCTCAGCTCTGGAACACACACAGCTCAGCTCTGGAACACACACAGCTCAGCTCTGGAACACACACAGCTCAGCTCTGGAACACACACAGCTGGGTGGAGGACTCCAGGGCAGCTGGTGTGGTCTCCTTGCAGGGACTCTGCCCTTTGGGACAGCCAGGTGCTGACAGCACTTCTCTCACTCTGCACACAGAACAGAACCTTCCTAGAACCCACCATATTTTGTGCTCCCTTTACATCTCCCCCCTCAACTCCATCCTCCCTGACCTTCAGCAGGGGCTGCTCCAGGCACCAGGATGAAGGCACCATGTTTTACACACCTTAACCCCCTGTTAGCTGTTTAAAGGCACAGCCAAACTTTTTTCAGAGCAACTGCCTTGATTTTAAGGGCAGCAATTACATCATGAACATTGGCTGCTCTCAACCTGTCCACTCTTGATTCCTCTAAGGAACTCAGGATTTTTGAAGGACACAGAGAAGCAGGGCCCTGCTCCAGTAAGGTATGGAAGAGCAGACAACACCACAAGGAAGCTCAACCATGGGAGACCAGACTATTTAGGTACTGCACACTATGTCTGAACACAGCTTGCACACCAACTGCAGCCACCCCCTCCCCAAAGGTGTGAGATTTGCTGCTGCTGGAGGTTTTCTTCAGGAGTGCCAAATCATCTCACATCATCAGGAAGGGCAGGCACCATCACACACAACAGGAGAGGCTTCTGACCTGTAGTCCCAGGTGGAACTGAGAGGGATCTCTCCAGCTGCAGTGGTGACATCATCTGGATGGTTAATTTTGCTAGATAGATGGCTTCATATTCCTGAAAAAGTTGAATAACACATTATGCCAAATGAGTAGCAATATAGGACTAATGCAGAGAGTTCACCAGGATGGACTAGAGAGGATTTAAGTAAAGCAGAGATTTTAGAGGAGGAGAGTTCTTTGCTGCTTTGACATGAACGACAAAAACTGTCAGGAAGAGAGAGCAAAAGAAACCTGAACAGATGACAAGAAATGGAAGGAAGAGTAAACTTTCATTAGAATAATTCTGTGAGAATGCTCAGAGAACACACTGTTACTTCCAGAAGGCAATTCAGAAAGTAGAAACAACCCAAGCTTAGCAAAGCTCTTAGCTTCAGAGGTTTGTTACAAGGACAAACCACATGTGGCTGTAAAGCTGAGTTCTAGTGACCTGTCACACTTTCAGTGCTACCCAACAGCTCCTCATGGGAGCTACTTAAAACAAAACCAAACCAGAAGAACAAACTCAGGAGATAAGCATCTTGCTGCCAGCCACCCAGGCAATAGCTGAGACACCACAAATCTGTTTCAACACACTGCCCTGATGTTTGCCCACCAGTCACCCAGCAGGCTCCTGGGATAGGATAAATCAAGGCCAGGATATCAGTGTTTGCTGTTTCAGACTTATGAATTTCATCACCTATGACGGCAAGGGTCAAGACCACCACTGATGGGTGCTACAACACTCCCTGGGCAGGTTCCTTACCCATCAAGCTGTTTCAGAGCCTCCTAATCACTGCACAACACAGGATTTTCATTTCTCCTCCATTCCTGGATTTGCTTTGTCTAAAGCTGAAGTCCAATGAACTGGGGTACCCACCCATCTTCCTCCCAAGCTCTGCTACAGCTCCTGACACTTCCTTGCAGCATACTTTTACACTGAGTGTCAAGCCCAAGTAGAAACAGCTGTTCTGCAGGGACATGATTCATCAAATGGCTTTTGAGTTAGGACCAGCAAAAGAAAAGTCACCTGAAGTTGATGGACAAATCCAGCATTAGGATTAATGCAGAACCTCCTTTCTTGAACATAAGTAAATGCGTCCCTGAAAGAGAGAAGGAGAGAGGAAATACTTAGTGGAAAACAGGCTATGACCAAAGTCTCTGTGGTTTCAGGAGCCCTCCTTCTGGTTATCAGTTCTTAGGAAGTTTACAGCCACCAAACAGTCCTCAGAACTGGTCTGTGTAACCGAAATTGTCTGGGCAAAATAAGCAGCAGTGGCAAAATTCTATTTGCCCACCCCCAGCTCCAGGCTTCAGCTTGCTGGGCTGTTTCCAACACACTCTTGAGAACAGCCCCTGGTAGTTTTACAGCAAGGTCTCAATCTACACAGGATGTTATCCTGCCTCCATTCCAGCAGGTTCCTCCTGCTTCTTGCAGAAAGGATGTAAAGAAACCTGCAGTGAACTGCAATGATCTGCCCCATGTGAAGCCTTCACTCAACCTCAGTAGTTACCAACTGGTTTACACGTCAACACACAACTGTGTTCACTCCACAACAATTAGTCACACCACTTGAATTAAGAAATTAATACCTACAGATGTATCAGGCTACTCAGTTCTCTCTCACTTCAGCCTTTTCAGACAGGTGCTCAACTACACAACCACGCTCTGTCCTTACCTGTACTTCACCCCAAATGTTTCCATTATGTATGCAATAACTAAGGCAGCACTGAAAGGAAAAAAGGAATAATCAGTAAAACTATATTTCCATTGTTCAAAAAAAAAAATTAATGAGAAGGATGGATAGTTTCCTACCTTCTAGAAATCCCTGCATTTCCATGGACAAGAACTTTTCCTGAGAAGAAAAAAAACAAAACACAACTGACCATGCTTGTGTAGGCAGAAGAAAATTATTTGAAATGTAGTTTTTCCTTGTTATGGAGAATAAGGTACTTCCTAAGAGTAACAGGTGTCTTGCTTCACTCTAGATTAGTAACTACACTCTGCCATTACTGCCCTGGGATACAGAAGCATGGATTCCTGCTCCTCTGAAGATTTTGAGTAGCAGAACCTGCATCCCAGGACCACAATGCAGATTCAAGGCCCTACGTTAGAGAAGGGACAACAAAACCCCACCTCATGCCCTGAATACAGTTGTGTTTGAAGTGGAAAAACCCAAAACACCAACCCAGACATACAAAGAGGATTGTTTTCCAGTCAGAGGCAAAAGGAAAGAACACTTTGCTCTTATGTTGTATAATATAGTTCAAGTCAAGCACAATAAAGCCTCAAATTTCAGAAAGCTTCATACTTCACAGCCTTTAATACATAACACTAAGTTAGTTTTAAGGCTTTAACAACCATGTATTAGTAAATGAAGGAAAGAAGTTAATATGATTTTTACCTCCACTTTGTAAACTTCCATCAATAAATTCTTTAGTCTAAAAAGAAAAAAAATGACAACTCGTTTTCAGCTTACTTTAGATGTTTCTGCTACTTGCATTTAAATTTGGTAGAATTTTTCTATCAGTCTTTGTATACACTGACAGTAATACACTGTTTATACAGACTTAGACATCACTTCAACTGGACATTTATATATATTTTCTGTACTTTTAACTATCCATAAAATTGTCAGTAAAAAACGAGTGCAAAGCCAAAAACAAAAATACATAAAAATCCAGTATGTGTGTCTTGAACAATCATTATGTCCCATGTTATGCCACAATAATAAGAAGTAACTTCCAAGTATCTTTGTTTAACTGTTGAGGGGAAGAAACCAAACCAACCCCACAAAGAAAACCCCACGTGTATCAGCAGCACTATGGCTGGACAACTCTGCTGACACCTCTGTCTTCCTAAAAGTTCTAAAATGGTATTTTCAGTTATAAAAGTAGGTTTAATCCATCTGTAAGGTGAGACGTGATGCAGCGAGGTCTGTGGAACGCTGCCTGGTCGAAGCAGCTGATCAAATGAAAAGCAGAAGCTAAATAATTTATTGTGGGGAAAACTCAGACTAGACTCTTAAAAAGACACCAACACAGCTATGAAGATGGCAATAGTTGCAAGATTGGCCAAGGATCATAGAATGGTTCAGGAAGGGACCTTAGAGATCATCAGGTTCCAACCTCCCTGCTATGAGCAGGGACACCTCCCACCAGACCAGGCTGCACAAGCCTCATCCAACCTGGCCTTGAACACCTCCAGGGAGGGGGCAGCCACACCCTCCCTGGGCAGCCTATTCCAGCACCTTCCTACCCTCATGGGGAAGGATTTCTTCCTGATGTCCAACCTAAATCTCCCCTCTTTCAGTTTAAAACCATGACCCCTTGTCCTCTCACTGCCCTCTCTGGTGAAAAGTCCCTCCCCAGCTTTCCTGGAGCCCCTTCAGGCACTGGAAGGTGCTCTAAGGTCTCCCTGGAGCCTTCTCTTCTCCAGGCTGAACACCCCCAACTCCCTCAGCCTGTCTCAAGAGCAGAGCTGCTCCAGCCCTTGGATCATCTCCATGGCCTCCTCTGGACCCTCTTCAACAGCTCCATGTCCCTCCTGTGCTGAGGGCTCCAGACCTGGACACAGGATGTTTTCTGATCAGATGGTTTTATATTTCAGAAAAGCTGCAAGCCATCAACTGATGTGTCACCTTGTTTTGCACCACAAACATGACCACCTCTGCCGTGTACAGGGAATCCAGGAGAGCTTTTTGGTGGTTTGTTTGCTTTTTTGAGGGTTTTTTTTTGGGTGGGCAAAGGAACAAAATGCTTTGTTGCTCTGTTGCAAACTAACCTCAAACAAAGACACAAAAGCATAGCTCAAAACTAAGGGTTTATTCTGTTTCCAAACATCAGTATTTAGTGGGTATTGTTTGACTTAAAGTTATTTTCATTCCTCTACAGCAAACATGGTTCAATACTCCAATGAGCCACTGATTCCTGATGAGCTTTGGTTTAGTATTTTATACAAGAGATGTAAATATTGTTGGGGTCAGAAAGTAACTTTTGTACAAGCCAAGTTCTCCAGCATTCTCCCACAACCCCATTTCTTTGATTTGAAACCAGTTTTGGGCTTTTTTTTTTTTTTTTTTTTTTTTAGAACACAGTAAGATACAGCTCTTCCAAGTCTGCCCCAGTCTCTTGTAAAGAGGAGTTAATTACACTTAGTAAAGTGACAATACTAAGGTCACTTAAGAGTTCCCAGCCCTTCCAAGTGCCCCAGGCTGGGCATCCCAAATTGGAAAATTGTTCTTAGTTCAGAAAAGTCTTACTGGGCAACTCCATTCCCAATCCATTCCCATTAACACACCAATACTTACCATAGGGAAAAATCGTATTATATTCTCAACTGGATTATCTGCAATATCCAAGACTAAATACCTACAATGAAAACAGTTGCTGTGAGTACACAATAACACCAAGTTCCTGCCACGGGAACACGTGCAGGCTCACCCAGCCCTGCAGGAGGAAGCCAGCACTGCCCTCCTGGCTTTGCTTCCTGCTCTGAGCTCCACAACTTCTAACTAACAAGCAACCTCTGGGAAGCAAGTGAGGAAACTTCTCCAACATCCCCTGACAGAATCACCTCTCTGAGTGAAAGAAGTTATCATAGAATCATAATAGCATCACAGACTGGTTTGGGTTGGGAGGGACCTTCAAGACCATCTAGTTCCAACCCCCTGCCATGGGCAGGGACACCTCCCACTAGACCAGGTTGCTCCAAGCCCCATCCAACCTGCCCTTGAACACTTCCAGGGATGGGGCAGCCACAGCTTCTCTGGGCAACCTGGGCCAGGGTCTCACCACCCTCACAGCAAAGAATTTCTTCCTAATGTCTCACCTAAATCTCCCCTCCTCCAGTTTTAATCCATTCCCCCTTGTCCTCTCACTCCCTGTCCTTGTCCAAAGTCCCTCCCCAGCTTTCCTGGAGCCCCTTCAGGCACTGGAAGGTGCTCTAAGGTCTCCCTGGAACCTTCTCTTCTCCAAGCTGTACAACTCCAACTCTCAGCCTGTCTCCAGAGCAGAGCTGCTCCAGCCCTCTGCTCACAAGTGCTGTGCTCCAGGTGACCCAACTCGGTTAGAAAGCAGTGTGCTACACACTCACAGGCTCCCCACCAGTCTGTAAACACAGGCTAGTGTTTTTTCCTGGGCTTCCTTCTTTCTTTGCAACTTTTCCAGAGGTACACATATTCTGATAAAGTTACCTCAAATATTTTACTAGCAGGACAAACTGTACTTGGGACTAATGACTTCAAAACTGGAGACAGTCACTGTAAACTAAAGGATACTTCTGCTTTGTCTGTGTCTGGAGTTGAATGTATGAATAAACTTCATGGTCTGAATTCAAGTCTTCCTACACCTTAGCACATTTTTCAAATACTTTTGACAATGTGAAAATATCTGTAAAGAAGACTAACACCAAAAAAACACCCATTACTACAAAATAAGGTGCTTAAAAGTAAGATCCTTCATTGTTTGCAGTTGTGCATGTTATGATCATTTCTCACCTAAATAACTGTTGGAAGTTTGGTTTGATAAAATTTGCTTCAATGTTTTGCCGTATGCAGATGACATGGGTTATTCCATGTTTCTGAAGTATAGGTAGCTGTGGAAAAAGGGAAAAAAACAGGGTTTTTTTAAATCACTGAATCCATCTATTGCACAGTTAATAAAAAGAAAAGCTCTACTTCAATACACAACAGGGCTATATATCATGTCCTCAAGGAAAATCAGGGCTAGTTTTCTAATATTCAAAGCACAGTGTGAAAAACTGTCTTTCAAAAAGACACAACACAACCCCTAGAAGGTGCAGGGAAAAGCATTCCTGAGACCAGGAGGAAAAGGAACAGGCAGCAAAGGCAGGATTCAATGAACCTCTTTGTCTCTGCCCACCTTTCACTTTGCCTGACACTGCAAGTCCCCACATGATGCAGTTATTTCCAGGGAGCACTGGATTCTTGCTGGAATCTCCCCTGTGACAGCAAGGTCAGCTGGACTCTGAGGCAAGGCTGCAGACACACACTTGGTCTCAGCAGTGCTTGGCTTTAGTGTAGCTCTAATTTACCTTGTTTTACTGCACCTGTGAGAGTTCCCAGCTCTGCTTTGTGTTGCAACACTTTAGCAAAGGCAATTGATCAGTCACAAATAGTTTAGCTTTTTTTTTCCTAACAAAAATGATATTCAAGCTCCACTATAAGACTAAGCTTTTTGTATTCAAGTTCCCACACGAATCCTCACTGCAATTAGTGTGCAAGTCACTGCAAACTTGCACTTTTCTCTGGTTGATAAGGTTTAGGCAAAGCTGACCAGCTGAACTGAGAGCACACGTGTGTGTGTGTGTACAAGTGTGTGCAGAACATCCAGCCACATGAAAAAAAAAAAAATCAGGGCTCTTTTTAAATTTTTCTCCTGAATTAGCCCTTTAGCTCACAAGATTAAGGAAAACAGTCTTGTGTCAACTGCCCCAGCAGTGCCTGAGGTGGCAGTTCAGGTTTGCTCTGGGAAGGGGAGAGGCATCAACACCAGCCCCAGTCAGACAATCCTGCAGGATGAAAGCACCATCCCATAAATGCTCCATGTGTCACTTCTCCTCTGGCAGCTTTCCTGTTCCAACCAAATTCCCACCTATAGAGAGGACACTTGAACAGATCACCACAGTAGCAAAGCACCACAGGAACGTTTCCTTATGAGACACTATTCTGAAAAATCATACCTTGCTTTTCATAGCTGAAGAATATGGGCCTAAAAATAACCCAGGCAAAATTTCCTAGGGGGCAGAAAAACAGACATTTAATACCAACTCACAATTATTTGAAATAATACATTGCACTCAACTCAGACTATAGCCACGGAAACAAGTAATTTCCAGATCAGTGAGATGTGTCATTAAGTGTAATTTCTAACAGGACAAGCAAAAAAAAAAGAAAAAAAAATCAGTTTGGCAAAATGAAAGAAACCTGATCTTTGTGCAGGAGATCGTTTTGGAATGGGAATCACATCCTTTATTTAGGCTAAGTTCCAGTTTGATTACTGCACCTTACTCAGCCCCAGGTCAAATGAAGGGAACTCTAAGTTAGTCTTTAACCACATCTTGGAATTCATTCCAAACAGCTCTCATGGAAAAAAGACACAGGCATGGTAAACCTTCTAGCTTTGTCCTAGCAGTAGGAAAATATCAATGTTTAACCATTATCTCTCCACCAATGGGGACATGTAGGTCTATAGGTCTGATCTTGTGCAAAGATTTGGCTGGCACCATGGTAGAAAATGTTAATTGTCACTCCTACTTGAGAACACTTGCTTCCAACCAATTGCAAGTTAAAAATCAAAGCTCCAACACATTTTCAACAGCCATCTCCTAAAAACATCCACAAAGACAAAGATGTAATATTTGGGGATTCTGAAGAAAAGGACAAAATCACTTTTTTTTTTTTAAAGTCCTTGCACAACAGAGCTCCAAGCACACCCACACTCTAAGCTGGCAGCCCTTGCACATCTCTCCTGTGGTGCTGCCTGACACTTTACACCTCAAGACTGATTTTGATACCAGCTTTTTTATAGGGCTTTTTCTTTTTTTTCTTACTGAATGCACCATGGGTTTTGATTCAAATGAGAACTGAAAGTGTGTCATACCTGCATCTCTCTCCTCATGGGATAGGTCCAATCCTTAAAAATAAAATAAAAGAAATAATTATATATGCACACAGAGAGGGAAAAACACTCAGGCAGAGATCTGTACATGCACGTTATATAAAAGAATCAAAGTTGATTTTCTGCAGGTTGTACAAGCTACCTGCTACACAACAGGCATGTTGCTTACACTTACTGCCAGCTCTCCACATGGACACCAGTAACACTCAGGTACAAGGAACACAACTCTGAAAGCTCATGTGAGGAAACCTCAAGCACTCAACATCATCAGTGATGAAGCCTGTGCAGAATCACCAGTGTGTTGTACATCCACACCTCAACTCCCTGCTTAGAAACTCCCCTCTAAAGTGGGGAGGGAAAACGAGGAAAAAAGAGCCTGAGACCATTCTGTACTAGCCACAGAAGCAAGAAAATTCCTTTGACTGGTACATTGCTACAGCCACTGAAAAAAAACAGGAGATAAGTATGGCAGGCAACGCCCTTAAAATCCACACTGCCTCTCCTGATGCATTCAAGCTGACTTTATTTTGAATATTCAGGATTTAGCTTTAATAATTCTAGAAACTTATGTTCTCTGTGAACACAGCAAGCCACTTGGGTGAATCTCCACTTTTTTCCATCCTAGACAGTTCAGTGGGAAGGATCCTTGCACAGCAAACACACCTGCTTGTGTTCAGCCACAAGGACATGACACTGCTCATCAGTTACTTTACAGACAGCACATCAAAACCTGCCACCCAGCTCAGACCCACAAGTTTGTGAAGGTTCACCACTTGGGAACCACCCCTTCCCAGCTGACTATTCACTATCATCCAAATCCATCTACCAGAACTGCCCAGAGCAAATGTCAGGATCAACAGTTTCATCCTTTGCTCCATTTTACAGAGCTGCCAAAGCTGAACAGAAAAATGCTCAGGCAGGCTCTATTCCTGTCTTCCCTTCTTTACAACTCCCACTGGCCTCTATTAACAGGCTCTTACTCATTCTTTGACCCTCACACACGAAGGAGTTTTATCTGAGATCACAGTTACCAGCTGGAGAGAAAAAGAAGGAAATAGTCAAACATAGCAGATGAAATAGCCTGCATATATTTATTCACATAACTTTGTTGTTTGCTTCACACACACACACCGGCAGCTAAGAAAAAACGTTGCCATATGTTGTTCTTGTTATGTTCCAATCCCTTCAAAACTAGGAAGAAGTTAAACTCTAAATATTCCACCTCTGAAGTGAGGTCAGGATTAGACCAAGAAAGATCCAGGCCCTTCAACTGCAGCACTGTCCACCTTCACACCTGCAGTTGTACCAGCAGCACCATTGCACACTCATCCTCTTTTTACTAAAACACACAAGAAAAGTCCAGTGCTTCCCCCCAGACACACACACACAGTTACACAGGGAGCTTGTGCCAGCTCCTGGCAGTGGAATTAGAAAGGATTTTGGTAGCAGTGAAGTTATTCTGGACACCACTCGAATTGCACCTGGGACAGGATTTCTAAGAAAGCAAACAAACATTAAGCCAGTCAAAACAGTTATTTGAGTACTACCTAAACTGGTAGCACAAACAGGGAAATAAAACACACTGAAATAGTCTTTGCTGAAGACACAGAGAGGTAACGAAGTTATTTCTGTGTGTTCCAGCTGTAATAATAAAAGCTTCTGGCAGCAGAAAGTAGAAATCCTGTGACAAAAGGACAGTATTTATGGAACTGTATCCTTTGAAGGTTGACCTGAGAGTGTTTTAGCATAAAATCTTGTTGTCTCACTGAATATACGAAAGCAGAATTCATCCATCAAAAAGCAAGAAAAAACAAGTTTTGTCCAAGTATAAAAACAAGATTACAAGTAATAAACCCTGAAAAGCTTAAGTTATACACCAGGAATATACAAGTGCTTATGTAGGTTTATTACTCCATTTATACACTTGTAGGATTTAAGTCTGAATCTGGAGCATAATGAAACCACAAAGTCAAGGGGACTTAATCCATGACAAGTATTCCTTTCAAATGCACTAGGAGCAGGATATTGTATTAGTCCCAACAGCTGTAAATTGTGCAAAATAAGTAAGCAAGAGTCTAGCAATGTACAGTTTGAAGGAAGCCAAAAATCCCAAAGACAACAGAGGCCACAGATGTTCTGAGCATGATAAAAATTGCAGTATTGGCTCCAGACATGAGTCTCCAATGTTCTTCAAGAAGCCAAAAGTGATTCTGGTGATTTCCTGACAGCCCTTCAAGGCTTCTAAACTAACAGTGAGAGTTTAAATGCTATGCAAAATTCTGTTAAAAAAAACCCCTATTAATGTAGACAGGACCCAAGCAGAAGTCTCATTTTAAGGAATTCATTAATCAATCATGTTTTCCACACTGTCTGAAGCACCCAGCAGCCAATAACAACTAAAAGTTTCTCTTTTTATCAGACCAAATACTGCAATTTTGCTAAGAAACTGCCTGATGATGACAGGGCTGGACAGAACAGCTCTACTTGCTGCTCAGTATTTAGTAGGTTCTACAGAGACAACTCACTGGAAGACACGACTTTCAGCACTAGCAAGAGACAAAAGTACAGAGAAGGAATGCAAAAAATAATCCCGACAACTCTCAAGTTTTAAAGAGGAGCCACTCACCTCTGACAGACCTTCCCAAACGAGGCTGTGATTCACTGATGGGGGAGTTTAAAAGACACCTCAGCTGTTTTGCTGAGGGTGTTCACAGCACGTGGCTGCTGCACTTTGTATCTGTACAAACGAACTGCCAGCAGTTTAATGGCAAAAAACCTGACACCTTACATTGACATGTGCAAACACACACACACACGTGGACTTTTTTCTGAAAGAGTGACCTTGGCTAGGGTTTGGTACAAAATTAATATTATGAATTTTTTAATTAGTTTTAACAGCCCTGACATTGAGACTGAAGATGTGCACAAAAAGCAAAGGTGGTTGTTTTTTAAAACAGTGCAATCTGCATGTGCCTCACCAGAGGAACCGGAGTGAAATGGATTTGTGTGACTTTGCTGAACTGGTTCCTAACCAACAGTTTAAGTCTGAAGACCCATTTAACTTCCACATATAAAAGGTACATCCCAGTTGGTCTTTGCCAAAGCTCAGCTCTGGTTGAAATACAATCCACAGTACTGCACTTGATTAAGGTGAAGCTGCTGCTGTATAATTTGCAGAGCCTGCACTCCACAGCTACCCTAGATGAAGGAAGAAGCTCTCAACTGTGCTGAAAAACACACCAGTAAAATTAAGTAGTTTAAAGAAGGAGAATCCAACATCAAGAAGTGTATTTCCTAGACTTTTATCTGCTGTCTCTTATCTGCTCAGCATCACTGGGCATCAGCCACCATCTGCACTGCCTCCTTCTCTGCTTTGAAGACCATCGCTCAAGTCCTCTGAAAAGCTGCACACAATTCCCAGCAAAACCCACCTGACCCCTCCAGGTTTCTGACCTTCTTCCAACATTCTTTTTCTGTTGATTAATAGCAGCAGTTACCACTCTGTGCAGACTTCTCTTCATCACAGCAAGACTTCTGCATGATTGATCGTTCCTCGTGTACCTCAAAAATCTAGGGCTGCTGGAATCCTCTTGCCTACATTTGTCTGTCTGGTGGAATATTCAAATAAGCTTTAACACTCCAAGTCTCTCCTCTCTAAACCTGGCACAACATTCTTCTTCCACAAGTTGTGAAAGCAAAGCTGGAGGCAACTGTTACAGCAGTAACAGACACATTGACCCGCTTCAGTTCCATCATCTGCTCTTGTCAACTGCTCTCTTGGCTACAACTTTGTACCCCTCTGTACACAAAATTAAGATTACAGCCAAACAGAGTTATATCAGAGCAGCCCAAGAGGATGGTTCTATTAACTGCCAACACTGCTATCTCCCCCCATCATCAAGCTACAGCTTGGATTGTGGCAGGGCCCTGATCCCTCAGCCTTGACGCGAAAGCTTTATGCTTTATTTTGAGGCAGTTTTAAGTCTAATTCACACAATTAAACTCGATCGCATCTTGGTTTTTAAAGTATTTTGGATAGCATTTGGAAAACAGCTCTCAGCTGAGACAGCCCAAGAAAAGGGGAGGAGGGGGATGTTATTAAAAACCAGCACTAAAATAAAGCTAGTTACACGAGTGGACTTCATCAAACGGAACAAATAATTTTAAAAAGAAATAATGAAGTACTAAAGGACTAAGAGAGCATATTCATTTGCCATCCTTTTGCCAACAGGCAAATTAAGTATTGAAAGCAAATTCATGAAAAATATTTGCATATTACTGAAACCTGTCATGCTTATCAGTGTGAAGCCTGCTACTTCAAGAGCCTCAAAATTAGCTAAACAAGAATGAAACGAAAGGCTGTGTCTTCATTCCCAGTCATGCTTCATATGTTCTTGGGACAGTTATTACAGTTAGAAGTGGTTTTTTTAATAAATAGGTATTTACATATATATAATGGAATTATTTCGGTTGGAAGGGACTTACAACAATCATTTACTCCAAATGTCTTGACCACATCAGGGCTAAACACAGTTTTTTTCTTCTGGGTAGTAGCACAAGCATATAAAATATTAAAAAAATTCAACCCACTGTTTTTGTTTACTGAAGACATGGGCATGCCACTACCAAGAACAGAGCTACACTAACAGGGGCACAGAAGGCTCCTGCTGACCCAAAGCAGCAGCTGGTTAAAGGGTGAGATCAAATTCCCACCCTGGCACAGTTGTTTAATCCTCTGGTCGCCACCCTCAGGAAACCGTAACAGCCCCAAATTTAAGATTTTTCAGCAAAGCTGGTTGTCTGCTCCCTGCTTCAGGTCACCACAGGTCAGAGAAGCATCAGGACCAAGATGGTGACAACACTGGGCAGTTGGCAGGATGGGTGAAGTCACTTTTTAGCAAAGCCAGCCATCAGATGGGCTGTGCTGTAAGGGCAAGTCCTCCCTGGGTCACAGAGCCTAAGGGAAGCAGTTTTTAAACAGGGTTTTCTGTGTGTTTGTAAAGAGCACTGGGACAATGGGAAGTGCTCATCCTACAGATGTTTTTGCTTTTGAAAATACAAAGGAACAGAAGAGCAGGAAGGTGGAGAGAAAAAACAACAGCAGGTGGGAATGACAGAGGAACGACACAGAGGAAGGAAGAAGCGTACCACAGGAAAAGAAAGGTACAAAAGAGGTACACAAAAGGCTAAAAGGTAGACTAAGACAACGAAAGGGAAAGTAGAAATATAACACAGATGAGAAGCAAATGTTTCTTATTGGTCCCATTCTGTAACTTTGGTCCCAAAAGATTCCCCTACACCAGTTAGCACACAGGGTCCTCAGCACTGGCTTTCATCCAAGCCAGATGAAGCAGGGAAGACACAATTCTTCAGCTTAGATGAAGCACACAGCCAAGTGGCAAGACCACTACACTTTTTGTATTCTTTTCTTTTCAAATAGACTCGCACAGAAGCTGGAACTCATCAGAACTGTTTCTAGTAGTATTTCTTCTGCATTCACCCCCCAGGAATTCTACCCACGACAAAGAAGGTCTTGATGATTCCCTTTTTGCAAAGACTCTGTAGAATGAGCACTAATGAACACATTTCACTGGCAACCAGTAAAGGAAAAATTGTATTCAGATTATTCTTAGAATTGCTTATAATGGTGTAATTATATCCTTTTTAGTGCCTTTTTTCTTTTTAACTACAGCCTAGTGTCCTGAGACAGCCACGGACCCTGTAGGTCTCCTGACATTCCTCATCTAGATTTAAAAAAGCATGGCTTAAAGTGCCCAGTTGCACAGAACTACCACTACCAAGGCTGGAAAAGACCTTTAAGATCGTCAAGTCCAGCCTATGACCAACACCACCACACCATCTAGACCATGGCACTAAGTGCCACATCCAGCCTTGCCTTGAACACATCCAGGGATGGTGCCTCCACCACTTCCCTGGGAAGTCTATTCCAATGCCTGATCACCCTCTCCATGAGGAAGTGCTTCCTAATATCCAACCTAAACCTCCCTTGGAGCAGCTTCAGGCTGTGCCCTCTTGTCCTGTCCCTGGTTGCCTGGAAAAAGAGCCCAGCCCCCACCTGACTTACAGCCTCCCTTCAGGTCATTGAAGAGAGTGATGAGGTCCCCCCTGAGTCTCCTCTTCTCCAGGCTAAACAACCCCAACATCCTCAACCTCTCCCTATAAGACTTTCCCTCTAGTCCTTTCACCAGCCTTGTTGCTCTCCTCTGGACCTGCTCCAGCACCTCAACGTCCTTCTTGAAGTGAGGGGCCCAGAGCTGCACACAGGACTCGAGGTGAGGCCTCACCAGTGCTGTGTACAGGGGGAGAATCACATCCCTGCTCCTGCTGGCCACACTATTCCTGACACAAGCCAGGATGCCATTGGCCTTCCGGGCCACCTGGGCACACTGCTGGCTCATGTTCAACCAGCTGTCCACCAGCACTCCCAGGTCCCTCTCTGCCAGGCTGCTCTCCAGCCACTCTTCCCCCAGCCTGTAGCCCTGCCTGGGGTTATTGTGGCCAAAGTGCAGGACCCTGCACAAACTGCTCCAGCTGTGAGGACCTTCACATCTGTGGGGATGGATGCCTGTGCACCTCCAGAGGCTTCCTGCAGACACAAGGCTTGAGTTAATCACAACTGACAAAGCTCAGCTTCAGCTGCACTGCTTTTGATACATGCCAAGCAGTCTGATAGTACCCCACAGAGTCAGGATCAAAACCTGTCATCTGACTTCCATTTCCCAGCATGACACTGCATTTGTTTTAAGTTTCTTTTGCTCCATTATGTGGGCAGGTAAAATAAATGTTATGATATAGGCTTCCTACTTATTTTAAACAGGTTGCAGGGGAAGGGAATCACTTCATGTTTTTTAAGGGGCTTATTTGTGTTTCTTATCAAAAGTTAAAAAGTTTAAGAAATTTGTTCCACCTTTAGATGGACTGCACTACTGCCCAGTTTAAAAAGCAGTCAAAAAATTATTAGCATTTCAGACTAAAAAAAGCTGCCAAGAAATGCTCATTTCTTCAAAAAATCATGTGCTAAAGGGTGCTCAGTTTTTACACATGTAAGAAGGCAAATATTACTGCTTAGTCAATAAGCTGATAATTCCATCACAACAAACATGGACAGTCCTAAAAAAATTCTAAATACATCTGAAATACTGGTTTACTCAGCCTGCTTGCAAGCAAATTTGCTAATGTTTTAACAAAGAAATGAACTGGTAGTTACTGGTGTGTTCCCATTACATATATTCTACTGCTATTCTTTTTTGTTTGTTTAAAATTTGAAGGGGAAATAATTTTCATTAAATTCCTTTAATTATTCCTGTCCTTATTTCCCATCTTTCCAAAAGCGCTAAGATGTCTCAGTATTAACATGCCCGCATGCACTAATTAACCTCATCTTCTTAATGGGTCTTTAGCCATACATGTTTTTACTGAAGAAAAGAAAAACAACCAGCACTTCTCTAATTTAAGAAAATTTGAGACCTCACCTTGGAAAATGTGCCAGTTTTAGAAAAAGACACATAAATCTGAGATTAGAAATGGCTTCTACACCATGCGTGATCAGTGTTACTCATAAGACTCTGGCATTTTCACTATCACCAAAGTGGAAAAGAACATGTAGAGTTTACAGACGTTTATGACACATATACCAGAAAAGCTTTGCAAGGTGAGTTACATGTTTAGTATCTAAAAATCAGAGGTAGAAAACACTCAGATGACATAAGGACCCTCTGACTGCCCTCGACTGTGGCAGACACTGGACAATACCTGTCTGTGCTTGACCTGTAGCTAACATGGTTTCAGCACTGGAATGAACTTTTTAGTACACACAAACTGAAGGGAAAAAAAGAAAGTGACACATGTGACTAAGTACTCAGAAGAAGGAATTCCAGGGCTGTCAATTGCCCAGTTGGTATCAGATTAGGAATGCAAAGAAGGCACAAGTCTCTCCAGCAGGTAAACATCACCAGAGTTTCTTGACGTGGCATTTCACAAGCTCCAGGAAGTACCAAATGCCAAGCAGTTTGAAAATCCAGCAATCAGTAACACCCCGTATGGATCAGGGACATTGCAAACGAGCTACAGGCCAGGGAACTGACCTGTTTCTCTAGATACATTCCTGCAGTCTGCCCAAGCCAACCCCAGGGCAGGCTGCTGTCACCCGCTCCACAAACAGCCTTGCCACTCTGTTCCTTCTGCCAGCCCCAGGGAGTGTGCAGCTGTGCAGTCAACCAGATCAGCTCACTGATTTGTTGTGGGTTTGGTGGGTTTTTTTTTAATTCTTATTATTATTAAACTGTCACATGGTTATGGGTGTCAGCCAGGAGAAGGGAGCTGGGAGGTGTTAGTTAACTTGCCTTAAAATGACCACAAAGTTGCACTTACTCTTGAGCAGTCTACATCAGGAAGCAAACCAGGCATTCCCCAAGTTCTCCCTCCTCCACTTCCCCCCCCAATACCTTGAAAGCAAATCCACCCCAACAGCATTAAACCAAACATAACCAACCTCCTGAAATATTAAAGAGTGCTCCTCATTAAAGAGCCTCCGCACTGCAACACACCAGAGGTGATCTTCAGCTTTCCATGAACAACTACATTTTGTGGGCAGAATGGTTTTAGTTTAGTCAGTTTTGCTTTTTGCAAAGCACCTTCTCCAGGACTGGGCTGAAGGTCCAAGGCTGGAGTCTCTTACCATTTGCTTAGTTAGCTCCACAAGAACACTGGCTTTAACTTTCCTGTTTCCCCCATAATACTCCAACTATAGTGTATTTAGGTCAAATCTGACACAAATGTAAGATACTGAAAAAAACTTAAATCACAGTTCAACAAGTTTTTAAAAACAGTCCTTGCAATTCTCCACTATGTACTTACAGCCTGTGAAGTTGTAACACCCTATACTACTGAGAGAGCATAAAGCAAAAAATAAAATCTCCTCTGAAGGTCACCATTATAATTTCAGTTTTCATCAGCTAAAACTTGTTAAGACTGGCAGTGACCTCCGTTTTTAAAACTATTTAACCACACACTCCTTTTAAGCCATTCTAGTTATAAACAGATTTGAAAAGCCATCCAGACTAATTTAGTTAACCATTTGCAGAAGTAAATATAGATAATATTATTTGTTTCTCCAGAAAAAAAAAAAAAACCCAGCCAATTATAAACCTCAGAGGGTGGTATATAATTTGTTGTGTTCAGATACAAACTGATTACAGCTTTCTGAAAACAACCAGGATGACTTGTAAACACCTCCACAGCTCTGAATTGAAGAGGGTATTAAATCTTGACACCAAAAAAGAAAAAACACACCATAACTTCCATATTTTGGGTAACTTACCATAACAACTGCATTCAACCATAACTCCATTAGAACAGAAATAAATGCTGATGTTTAGGAACTATGTGCCAATCCATAGACCTTAGAAGAGCTCAAGATATTCTCACTCTCTGCACGAACACTGTGACATTTTGCATTAAATATCTGACGCTACCAAAGTGGGACGCTCAGGGCTGTTTGTGCCCCATGAAAACACACCACCAGGACCCAGAGTCAGCATGGAGAAACTCAGCCAAGTTCAGAAATCAGACACCCCACTGCCCCGACTCCTCTGACACCGAGCAGGACGCAGTTTAGTCTTAGCAGATATTACCACCTGTCTCAGTTTGCAAAGAACTCTGGGCTCTTGAACACCACCAAAATGCTTCCCCAACAGACTCACCAGAGTGCCAAATTGTTGCTCAAGTATCTAAGAGTTAGTAGACAGCAACTGTTTGGAAGGGGACATGTAGGTACTCACTGCTAGCAGCTCATTACCTTTCTGGACGTACAAAAAAGGGGCAAGCTGGCAGCCAGCAGCAGATGGACAGGACTGGTGACCATACAAAGGGAGCAGAAAGCAAAAGGGCGGCCAAGAGGCAGGCCGCGACACACTGGAGCACGGAGGAGGGGACAGCAAGCTGAGAGGGGGCAACTATCGGAGGGGAAAAATCAAGGGGGCGGCGGTTAGGAGAAATGAAGCGGGGAGGAGGGGGCTGGGACAGCGGGCACCCACTCTTCAGCAGGCAGGGAGCAGGCCGGTGGCACCCGAAGGGGAAGGGGGTCTGTGAGGGCGACGGGGACCGCAGAGAGCCGAGAACGGGCAGAATGTGGTCGGTGGGCCGGGGAGTGGAACAGCGCCTGGTAGCGGGGCGGGGGTAACGGGGGTGTCACCGGTACAGGTCGGAGCTGCGCCTCGGCGGGGACCCTGCCAGCGAGGCCTGCGCTGGATCTCAGCGGGGAGCCGGCGGCCGGGAGGAGCGGGACGTACGGGAAACACCCACGGGGACCCACCGGCGTGGGAAAAGGGCCCCACAGCCCAGGGCGGAGGAGTGGGAAGCGGGGCGGGCGCGCAGGAGGCCAGGGCGGGCGGCTCTCCTCAGGCGGGCCCGGGCGGCGGGCCCCGGCAGCTCCCCTCAGCCGCTCACCTCAGAGTCCTCTTTGGCCTGCGGCAGCGCGGGGAAGGCCGGCTTGGCGAGCTCCATGGCCGGGCACTCTCCGGGCGGGGCAGGACCGGGACAGGGGCAGCTATTTGGGCAGCGAGCCCGCGGGCTCCGGCTTAGGAGCAACGGCGGCGGCGGCAGGAGGAGGCGGAGGAGGAGGCGGCGGCGCGCTCAGCCGCTCGCGCCCGGCCGCCATGCTGTTGCTGCTGCTGCTGCCGCCTCTTCCCTCCTCCTCCTCCCGTCGCCGCTCCTCCCTCCCTGCGCCCGCCCCCGGGCCCCGCTCCAGCGCCGCCACCCCCCGGGCCCGGTCCCTCGTACGCGGGGGCGGTGCCGCCGCCAACGTTCCGAGGGGCGGGGCCCGGCCGCTGTCTCCTGAGGGACCGGTCCCCAGGCGGGAAGCGTCATTAGCTTCCTCGACTTCATTAATTGACTCCTCGGAACCCCAGTTAGAACTTTTTCAGCAAGCTCCTTTTTTCCCGCTACAGGTTCGCAGCGATTGAGGGTCCAGCTTCTCCGGGCCATGTACAGGCCCGAAGCGCCTCACGCCCGGGCTGCGCTCCCCGCCGTTTCACAGCCATTAATGCTTCCAAAGATGTTCTTCTCTTCACCTTCCCCTCGCTCTGCCATTACTTGTGGCTTCTTTCTCCTCACACGAAAATAAAATTGTTTCCCTTTTGACAAGCAGATGCTAATTTTATCCACCATCATTTATCAGCTTGCCTCAAGTTTTAGCTGGCACCACAAGCAGGGTCATTCTCCAACAGATCCCCTTTGCACACGGGGGACCCCCTCTCGTTGGAAAATAACTCAGCAATTTAGAATACTGTGATTATTTTGTGTACATACAAGTTAAAATTGTAGTAAGAGAGGCATAGAATTAGACCACAGTTAGCAAGGCCTGGAATAACTAGGAAGCAATTAATCAAGATGTTTCAAGGGTGTTTTGCATACATCACTAACTTGGCAAGAAGACTCAAGGTCTGTTGGACCTGAGGAATGCAGGATGTGATGAAAAGATGTAAAATCGAGGAAAGAATGACTACTGAACCAGGCAGGAAGTCGCAGTTACAGAACTTGATATTGTGTCCTTTTGATGAACTTAGCTCATTATAATGTCATTGTAATACTAAAGATTACACCCCCAGGTCAAACACCCCTGCCCAAGTGAAGACCCTTCCCCTGAGCATGCATTGTTAACCAACCACTATAAGGAGGATTGTCAAAGGTTGGAAGATTGCTAACTTTTTGTTTTGTGTATAAACATGTTGTGAAAAATCTTGTTTGAGGTGCTTGATTTGTGGGAAGGCACCAAGCACTCAGCTTTGTACAAACCTGCAATAAATAACAATGTCTCCTTCCTAAATGTAGTCTTTGTCTACGTTTAGGGAGATACGTTAAAATGGTAACACTCTGACACTCCAGTCCTGGGGCAGGAACCTGTTTTTCTGCTTTTTGAGGTTCCCTGGTGCCATGCTGTGCTGGACTCAAGATATCACCCAAAACTATTGAAACATTTTGCTCATTCCCCCCCCCCCGAGAAACCTCTGACAATCACATTTCAGCAACTGTTCCTTCAGCACTGCAACTTCCTTCCAGTGAAACACGAAAAACAAACTGGTAAAGGAGAAAGCAACAGCAGAACTGCAGCTCCCACCTCCAGCTGGCATCGAGAACAGGAACAGAGATGGGTGTTGGTAGCCCTAGCTTACAGCTCAAACTTAAAAATGAGCTATAACCACTCCTGGGCTCTCAGGAAACAGTTTGGCATCTATTACCTTTCTCCAAGGAAATGCCAGAAGCTCAGCTCACAGTTTACATCACTGTAGTGCTCAGAAACTGACTTTTATTTCATTTTCTAATTGTTCCAAGCACAACGGCTGTAGCAGCCAGACCTAGCAGCTCTGTACAAGGTGCACTCAAAAAGTGTGCTACAGCAAACTAAAACTGAGAGTTGCATCTTTACACTTCTGACCCAGTCACAATAGGAAGGGTTCAAATTAACCAGAAAAAAAGTCCATAACAACCATTTGCCAGATCAAATGGAAACAGTTGCCTGTTCTAACTGTTCTACACCTTATGCTTCCTGTTTTGTCTCACTGTGATGAGACACAACCATAGCAATTACAACAGCCAGGGAGATGCTGTTAAGCAGCATTTCCTGTAAAGTCTAGAAATCTAATGTCCTTGCCTGTCAGCTGAGCATGCCCAGAATAATCCAATTAGGATAATTAGAAGTAGCCAGAAGCACAGCCCAGTGCACTACGGATCCAGTACATTGAGGCAGGTCACACGGTGCAGCCCATCTGCATGAACACCCCTCTGGGTGGAGAGGGCTGAAAACCAAGAATAAGGCATGGTGACAGATGCACTTCCCACCACCACCCTCACCTCTACATTTTTATTTCTGTTTCAGTGATTACTCAGACAGCTGCAGCAGCCAGCTCCCTGGGAGCACAAAGGCAACCTGCATATGGCCAAATTCAGAGCTCCAGAAGTGTTAGGTACCTCACTTCACATGCCTAAAGCAGCACAGGATCAAAGTATATTGGACAATCCCCTGGAAGGAGAACGTGGAAAGGAAATCCATCTCACATATCTCCCTCTCCACCCTGAAAGCTGTACTTAAAACTTATATATCACACTGCTACCAGTTTATCCACCCCCACTTAGATGCTTTTGTCTGTAAATTGGCATTCAGCACAGGAGTTAGCCCAGCAGAAGGGAAGACTACAAACATTTTAAGACTTGTTTACTTCTTGCAATCACTAGCTTAGCTAAATCCTCTTCCTGGACTTGAGCAGCAAAGGAATAAATAGCACTTTTCCCTCGACTGTCTGTGGGAAAGGTTGTCTCCGTTTGGCATGTAAGACATAGGACCCCAGCACAACCCCCACACCACAGAAAAGCTGCTCTTCAAATTCCACAAAGACTCAGCCAGGGCAGTGATGGGACAAGGGGTCATGGTTTTAAACTGAAAGAAGGGAGATTTAGATCAGACATCAGGAAGAAATTCTTCAGCATGAGGGTGGGAAGGCACTGGAACAGGTTGCCCAGGGAGGTTGTGGCTGCCCCCTCCCTGGAGGTGTTCAAGGCCAGGTTGGATGAGGCTTGTGCAGCCTGGGCTGGTGGGAGGTGTCTCTGCTCATAGCAGGGAGGTTGGATCCTGATGATCTTTAAGGTCCCTTCCAACCTCAACCACTCTATGATTCTGTGATAATTCTCAGAATCAAGAAAGGTAGGGGTTAGAGGGGACCTCTGGAGAACATCTAGTCCAACCCTCCAGCTAAAGGCAGGCTGGACTATAATTCAGCTCTCTTAATGAGTTACAGAGAAGCTACACCAGGATAAGCAGATTTTAACAAGTTTTATTCATAAACTGTTTGGGGGAAGGAAATTCACCGATATAAAAAAAGTCAAGGAACAAACTGACTTTCTTAAAATCCGTTAACCCGTTCAGGCACATTTACAAATTCACCCCATAACTGCTAAGAGAACACATCTCCTCCACACATTTTACTTAACCTGGGCTGTAATGAATATTGTATTTCAGAATTATACTGAAAACACCCTTCTGCAGCCAACTTGCAACTAGTGTTATCAAATTACTAGCTACACGTTACACAAACACCTTACAATAATAATTAAGAGGTACATTATTTCTCTCTTTTTATGCATTAAGCCAGTATGACATGTGAAGTCAATCATGAATTACGTGGTTTATTTACACTGGTTTGTAGTCAAGCTTGGACTCCAGCTTCTTGGAATCAGCCACTTTTCTAACAGCTTTCATGAAGTCTTCCTGAACTACGAAGTCATGGTCGGCACGGATTGCAAACATACCTGTAAGAACAATTTAACAGCAAGAATAAGGTGGTTCTCTGGGCAGCAACAGTACATAAAGATTAGCTCAAACTAATAGGAAAACAGATCCAAGTTACACTGTCTGCATGCAGAGCTCACATGCAGGTCTTGGAGGTCGGGAAGAAGAGCAACTGCAATGAGGTAACTTCTCTTCAATTGAGAGCAACAAGGCTGGTCAAAGGACTAGAGGGAAAGTCTTATAGGGACAGGTTGAGGATGTTGGGGTTGTTTAGCCTGGAGAAGAGGAGACTCAGGGGGTACCTTATCACTCTCTTCAACTACCTGAAGGGAGGTTGTAGTCAGGTAGGGGCTGGGCTCTTCTCCCAGGCAACCAGTGACAGGACAAGAGGGCACAGCCTGAAGTTGCTCCAAGGGAGGTTTAGGTTGGATATTAGGAAGCACTTCCTCACGGAGAGGGTGATTAGACATTGGAATAGACTTCCCAGGGAAGTGGTGGAGGCACCATCCCTGGATGTGTTCAAGGCAAGGCTGGATGTGGCACTTAGTGCCATGGTCTAGATGGTGTGGTGGTGTTGGTCATAGGCTGGCCTTGATGATCTTAAAGGTCTTTTCCAGCCTTGGTGATTCTGTGATTCTGTGAGGTCACTTTTCTGAACTAGGTGAAAAGTGAGAAATCTGCAACTTGTATTAAACTACTAAAATCACTGTTTCTGGAATGTATTCATTCTTATGAGGTAGTATGAGAGATGTCATGACACACAGCCTGGTGAGAGGCCAGATCCAGGGCAGAAATGCTATGGCTGTTTGATCCACCTGAAATAGAGATCTTTTATATACCACACGTGTCCCCAGGCAGTGCCCAAGTCTGCATAACTCCGTGCAGATCCAGCTCCTGTTTGGCCAGGGATATTGGCAGGCACATCAGATGGATGCAGTGCTGCAGGTTACCAGCTGCACTGCTGGTATCCACAAGACACAGTAAGAGACTTGTCAGTAGCCTCAGAGGGAGGATGTAAGAATCAAGTTCTGACTGTACAGGTCATAAGGGAATGTGGAAGAAAGAAGAGAGGTTTTGTTCCAGTTGTTCCACCAAGCCTCAGGGCATAGCACCATGCTGCTGCTCATGCCTAACAGTCCAGACACGCATGACACGCTGGGAAACATGCAGCTCTGCTGGCATTTTGCTGCTGTCCAGGCACTATTTCCACTAAGTAAATGCTACCCAGCCCTTAGGAAAGTGAACAAGTGCTGTGCTCCAGCAGAACGTTTTTGACCTCCTGATTTTAATCCACTGACAGAAGTATCAGAGAAACTGCTCAAATGTCTAGCATTAGCACAACAAAATTAAGAGTTGAGAAAATACCTGCTTCGGTACAGACATTCCTCAGATCTGCTCCATTAAAGCCATCTGAAAGCTTCACAATTGCTTCATAATCTAGTCATAAAACATGAATGCCAATTAGAAATACATTCACATTTCCCGTGAAGGATGCCAACAAAATACAGATCCAGCTAACAAAGAAATCTTTTCCTTTGATTTCAGTGCAAATAGATGGCTGTCCACTAGACTGATAAATTAAATTAACTGAAATCATCAGCTGTATCATCCCTTTCATTAAAACATCCCTTTCATTGCAGCCAAAAGCTTGTACTAAGTAATTAAATCCCAAAGTTAGAATGCTTGAGATTACAAACATCAACATGAAATGCAAGAAAAGCCACAACAAGGCAGTGTTCTAATGATCATTTAAATTATGTACAAAACCAGAAATTTATCTCCAAGTGATCATAACTTGGTTCCTTTCCACTTATAACAACTGCATCTACTCAGGGCATTCAGCATCTTATCTACTAAGCCTGCTATTTTATGCACCTATATTTACTGAAAGACTGGCTATGGTTATAGTTTCTAGAATCAATTTCTAAAACTTTGTGTCTGTTGTGGCTCCAGCAAGTTCTGGTATTTGCAAGGCTGCTTATTAAAATACATCATCAACTTTCTGCAAAACTGTTCCAATCAGCTTACCTTTTGTATGAAATTCAAAACACTTGACCTGAAATTTTTTATCTTGGTAATACAAAAACCCTTAGAAATTAGAAATTCAAGTGTATTGTAATTCCATGTGCTATAAACAAATCTCCCCATAATTAGAAAAATAAAATAAAATAAAAGAGGGGAGTAAGCAATGATGAACATTGCAAGGTTTGGTAAGTTTACAGACTTCAGCAGATTTCAGTACTGGAGCTGGAGAATCTCATCCTGGAACCTGGAGCAACATGTTATCTTAGGATTTTAATGCAGTTCACACCCCACCTTGCCAGTAAGTCCTGGACTTCCTTTCAGGATCTCATAGCTGGGCACCACAGACTTCCCACATCACAGACATCTAGCTAGTACCCACCTGCCAGCTCACCTTGCTAATGGTGCAAAGGAACCATCCCCTGCCCTGCTTCCACTGCAGTGCCCGAGGATAGGGAGAAAAAGGATGAAATACTTCACCTTCAGGGTCAATACTTGCTTTGGAGCTTCTTCTCAATCTTACACCATAGTCACATGCATGTTTAAGCCAACACTGCTGCTAAGAAGGCCAATCTCCATCCCTCTGGCCCTCCCCCAGCTCATTCCCTCTCTGGAGCCACCTCCTCTATTGAGCTGCAGCTGTTTATGCAGCCAGATGGTGACCGAGAGCAGCTCCACCACCCAGAGCCGCTGCTTCGCTGCACAACAGAGGGCAGGGCCTGGGGGGCCTTGCTGAACGCACAGGCACCCAACAGTGTTTTAAAGGCAAATCTCAATTACTGTTTTCATGTGGAAAGCTCCAAAGCATCACTTTGAAACTAAGACTGGTCTGCTTAGAGTAACACAGTCCTTAACTAGACCCGTTCTATCTGGTAGATACTTCTCCCCCTCACACTGGAGAGAGCTCTCTACACCACTAACCAAAGACAAGCTTTGTTTGAGACAACAGAGTTTTCATTACACCATCTCTGAACTCCAAAGGAAGTTTCTCCATGACTTTTAAAGATTGTCTTTTGTTTTCAGACTCCCACAGCAACAATTTGTCTTTCTTTGGAGGGTTAATGAAGATGCTGCTTTCCTTGCATTGAGCTATTCCTTTAGAAACACAGAACTACCTGATGAGAATCATATTGATTTTCCAGTTTACAACTATGCTCCAAGAGTTTATATTCAGTTTTCCTTTGCAAAGCACTTAGCAACAACTCAATCAGAATGCATTAAAAAAGCAGAATTTTAGGAGGGGAATTTCTGTGGCTGGTGTAAGGAAAGGAATTAGAGGGGCAGAGTCATCCTAACAAGTCATCCTCTTCACATATCAACAGATATCCAGGTAACTTCCAACTTACCTATTTCACCATGTTTAGTGATAGGACCTGCATGAATCTTCAAAATGTCTAATCTCGCTTGTTCATTTGGCAGATCAATATCTAGAAAGAATTGCAGGTTTAATAAAAAAAGAAAACCACCATTCATGTGGATAATATCACCCTTCCAGCCACAGTGAAGTAGTAACTCACGGATTTTTCTATCCAGTCTTCCAGGCCGCAGCAGAGCAGGATCCAGCGTGTCAGGTCTGTTAGTAGCCATGATCATTTTAACTCTGTGCAGAGTATCAAACCCATCCATCTGATTCAACAACTATCAGAAAACAGAAGTTTGTTTTTAAACAACCCAAAGCCTTCCTAGTGTGATCTATTGTACTTCTTTTCCACGTAAGTACGTTCACCAAGATGTAAAAGGGGGTAAAGATGAACCAGAAAAAAAACACTGCAAGCTTTCTAAGGAAAGGCCACGGCTCCCTGTGCATTCCACAGGCACCAAAGGAGAGCCTGAGACCCTGAAAATGCCTTGCCCAGACAAAAAGATACTGAGGAAAGCAGAGCTCAAACAAGAAAGCCTTGACTGAAACAGTAAGGCAATTAAATGGTGCGAGTACTACAGGAGCCAAGGTTGGCTGGCACATTTGGAGTGTATTGCACTAAGGACATCCAAATTAGACTTGAAGAACAGTCTCTAGAATACTAATAATATCACCCACACACACAGGGAGACATTTCATTGTGCAAATTCAAAGTCTTGCTCTTTGGTCACAGTGATTTAATTCTTTGTGTAAGGCAGACACGTTCTTTTGAACCAGGCGAACTGTTTGCAAACGAAGCTTCTCATTAGCTTCAGAATTCTTAATTGTCACCAGTGGTTTTCAAATTCTCTTCACAGAACCCAGTTTACCAGAGCAATTAGTAGAGAAGCAAGGAAATACAGCCACCACTTCTCCTAGTTTAGAAAAATTGGATTCTAACAGTTCTAAACCTTTATAGAGTAAGAACTTTTGGGACTAACAGAGACAAGCTCCACTTTCCTCTCTTTAAGAAGAAGGAAGCCCTCCAAACCTCCAAGAAGGTGCATTAAGCAGCAGCAGTAGTAAGAAGAGAAAACACCACAAATTATTTTAGCAATTTTCAAGATTCTTTCAAGTACTCTCCACGTTGAACTCATGGCTGAGTTATCAGGATGCGCAGCAGCCTTCTGGAAAAGCAGCATCTAGTTCATTTTTAGCTTCAATTATTGACTTGGAAAAAGTTCTACCAAGCCAGGCCACAGTGTAACAATTCCCATCTATATTCTTCTTCTTCAACGTGGACTGTACAGTACGGAGTCAAGGTTTAGACACTCACCTCCATCAGAGTCCTCTGAATTTCTCTGTCAGCTGAGGTGCCCTCAGAAAAACGGCGACCACCTGCAACACACCAAACTCCTAAGTTACAGTACTTCATTTTTACCTCCATGTAATTTTAAGTCTGAAGACAATTAGGTATCCCTTTTAAAATGAGGGGGGGAGGTGGCATCTAAAGAGTTAAACGCCCACATTTTAAAATGTTTTTTTCATATAGTCAAAAATATCCAAGCCAGATATGAACAGGTACGGTTCCAAGCTAGCTGTAGAAGCTCCAGGAGGAAGCTGAACCACTTGTCCCACTACATTTCTTCAGACCAAAGTGTCCTGAGAGGTCAGAGTGTGGCTTTGTAGCCAATTTCTGTGTTGAAAGGAGACTCTAGCCACCCCTCAGGCCATTAGCCTTACCAATAGCATCTATCTCATCCATGAAAATGATACATGGCTGATGATCTCGGGCATAATTGAACATCTCTCTGATCAGCCGAGCACTTTCACCGATGTACTTGTCCACTATTGAACTCGACACCACCTTTTGAAAGACAGAAGACACAGGAGTGAAGAGGCTGGAGTGCCAACAGACTCAGCATGTGCCAGGATAAAGTTGCAATACCTTTAGGAAGTTGCAATCAAGCTGGCTAGCAACAGCTCTGGCCAGAAGTGTTTTCCCTGTACCTGGGCAGACAAGAGACGGACGCTGTTTAGCTAGTAACCCAACATGGCATGCTAGTGACTTTTAAAAAAAGGGAAAAAGAAGAAAAAAGAAACAAACACAGCTATTGCCTGCAGTTTGAGAGTGACAACTAAGCACTCATTACCCTCTCATGAGACTCACCTGGGGGGCCGTAGAGCAAGCAGCCTTTTGGAGGTATAATTCCCACACGCTGGAATAATTCTGGGTTTGTAAGTGGCAGTTCTATGACCTGTGAAGACACAGATAAACAAACTCAGAGTCAGTTTTACAGCAATCCCAGGAAGCCAACAGTACACGAGCCAGCCTGTTCTCCAGATACCTGTATCCTTATTTATCTGTGCAGCATATTTTGTATCAGAAACAATTAAGAAGACATCAGATTGATCCAACAGCTCAATCCACCATCTTGCCCTTCCTGCTCAGTCTTCAGCTCTGCAATGGCTTGTTCCTCCTGATGCTCTTTGCTCAAACCACCTTTTGTTATTGTCATAACACCACCACCCAGAGCAATCCTAGCAGTTCTGTGCAAAATTCAAGTTTGGTTTGTTGGTTGTCAACCCTAACTACACCCTCCCACTTGACTCTCTGGCACTCCCTTAGCCTACAACGTGTTGGCTCCTTCAAACCCTCTTCTTCAGGGGATTCTTCTTCATTTTAAACTCAACCCAAGCTTCTGTAACCCAGATTGAGAACTGGGCTTTGGTGTTTAGGGTAAACTTTCTCTGCTACTGCAAGACTTTTTTTTGCACTGAGAAATTTCACCCAGACCACACCTCCCAATTTGGTAAGTGGGTCTGAGATGCTGGATACCTCTCGCAGCTCCCTGATTTGTTCTGACAACCCTCCAATCTCCGAATAGGAAACATCCCCTGGATCTTCATGAGACATATTATAAACCAGTGGATCCACTTCCCTTGGCAAATATCTGGAAGAAAGAGTCATGAGCAGACATTTGTCATTCTGCAGGCACGTTTTATAAAGTTCTTGCAATACATTTTACAGCAGTTATCAAACTTATTTCTTCTCCTCCCACCTTGTTAACAAGCCAAGTGTGTTTGTTGAAAAAAACCAGAGTAAACCTCAAACCCAGCAAACTTTTTCAAGTTTTAAACCAACCCAACAAAAGCTTAAGAAATGGCTGAGTTATAACTTCAGTAATTTTAGTAAAGAGCAACATTATTTCTTTTTAAACAACATCTAATAGACAGACAAGCCTCCCCTCAAAGTAACTGTCCTTACCTAAGCACTGCTGTGCAGAAAACATTTACAAAACATGACAGATCTGATCATTCACACCATTGTGTCACCTACTCCAGTGTTTTTCCACCTTTCTATGATGAGCTGAAGAGCAGCTGTAAAGCAGAAACCTACCTCATAATTGTCAGCGTGGTCATATCCAGAGCAACTCTTGTCCCTGGTTTCAGCTTACTTTTGTCAAGCTAGTCACAAAAAAAGGTATTTCTGTTAGAATCATGCTCCAAAACAATGTTTGATTCAGCCAAGATGTTTACTGTAGCTTGGTCTCTTGGCTCAATCACACACAAGAAGAAAACAAGGCTTCTGAGCCACGTGCCAAGCAGCTCAGTTAGTAAATACTCTGTCCCCATCACCACCATTTTTGGGAATGCTTAAACTGGGAAAAAGCTGACCTGCTGTTTCATGGGAACATCATCCTGGGGAGAAATGACAGGCTGAGAGAGTTGGGGCTATCCAGCCTGACAAAGAGAAGGCTCCAGGGAGACCTTAGAGCACCTTCCAGCACCTGAAGGAGCTCCAGGAAACCTGGGGAGGGACTTTTCACCAGAGAGGGCAGTGACACGACAAGGGGTCATGGTTTTAAACTGAAAAGAGGGGAGATTTAGGTTAGACAGCAGGAAGAAATTCTTCCCCATGAGCGTAGGAAGGCACTGGAACAGGTTGCCCAGGGAGGTTGTGGAAGCCCCCTGGAGGTGTTCAAGGCCAGGTTGGATGAGGCTTGTGCAGCCTGGTCTGGTGGGAGGTGTCCCTGCTCATAGCAGGGAGGTTGGAACCTGAGGATCTTTAAGGTCCCTTCCAACCTCAACCACTCTATGATTCTACAAGAAGTGATCCAGGAGCTGGCCTAGACCAAGGAACCTGCTGCTTGCCACACCTGGACACCAGCAAAGCTAAACCAGACCACAGGAAGAATTTTTAAGGTTGAAATACAACTTGAACTGTAAGTCACTAACCTACCTCTGCCACTTTGGAACAGAAATACTCTCTTCTAGACTGTGATTATTTTAAATATTTTTCCTGCTGCCAATCTGACAGGATTAGTAGGGATCTAATCCTCCCCTCTGCTCGACACAGGGCAGAACCATCTGTTTCAGAACAAGTAAACAATCCTCCTTTAAGGGCACAGGGAACAGCCTGCCTCTTTGAGTCTGTCCTTGCCACCCTTCTAATCAATGGCTCTCTCATTTCTGGGCTGACAGAAATGGTGAAGAGATGTTCCCAAGATACTGTCTCCAAGCCCTCCACCATTTGCACATTTCCACATACCCAGTTATACCACCCTCAGAGTCAGCCATCCTAGTTGTTATTCTCTCATTATCATTTACCTCAGATGCCCTTCTCATCCAACCCCAGCAGTTTTTCTCTGCTTACTTCATTTTTATGGTATTTTTAAAAACACAGGAAGTCCTATTCCAGTACAACCTGCTAGTTTCTGCTGGGATTAAAACAACTAACTTGTGCTCTCACTTTCTTCTTAAGAAACCTGGTCTAGAAGAGCAGCACCACCTCTCATCCCACACAACCTTGAGCAATGATCACAGGGATCACCTCGCCACTCTGATTTCTGCTCTTTAAGATAAATAAATAAAGAGGAAGTACTGAATCCCCATTGGAGGAGTATGAAAGCTGTTTATTCTGAGCCTTACTGACATGGCATCTGAACAACAGGGACTTCAACAGCTGTTTGCAAGCACTGCCTGACCCTTCCCATCGCCCCTGCTGGGGGACTGACAAGGTCCTTTGGCCACGTGGGCTCCTCAGTCTCTGGCAGGGCTCAGGATCAAGCTGTCCTTCCTCCCTCAAGGGGGTCCCTAATAGGACCTCTCTCCAGCTGCCTAATCTTAAGAAATCTGTCAAAGCTTGAAATTCTACCAGACTCAACATTGCCCAACAGATTTAAGTTCTTCTGCAGCGAGAAGAAAATCACAAGAAACCACTTGACCTTGAATTCCTTAGGAAATGCACTTTGGATAGGGAAGTAATTTTGATTCAATTTAAACATCCTTGCTCCCCTTTCTTAGCAGCACAGCCCAGCCACAAAGACCCTGATCAAAAACCAGTCTGTGAAACACTCCAGGGGACATGACTTGACTTGGAATTTTGACATTTTGAAAACAATCGTGGATATGTTTGGTTTTTTTAGTCTCTGGTATCAAATCAAGGATCTTTTAAGATCACAGAGTGTTTTTACTGGAGAATAAACTTTACAGGACGTGCTGCACTGCCAGGCTCATCCAAGCACAACCTATTCCTTAGCATTTATCTCTGTTCCAACCCAGAACCTCAAGATTACCTCGTGTGTCCCTAAGTGGAATCAAGCATACTTATGTTCCAGAAAAATATTTTGTTCTTTCTGGTGAAAGAAAACAAGGAGTTTGCACCATAACATCTTCAAAGGGATGAAGCTTCAAATTATGTGTTTGAAGAACATTTCAGTACTAGCAATTCTTGCAGATGTTTTATGCCAGCAAAGCCACATTGCACTGGTGTGCTTGAGGAGAGTCAAGGCTGCCTGTGTATATCCTGCATGAACTAACTCATTTATTGGTACCCACGTTTCACAGAGTTTGTCTCTAAAAGGAAAAGGTCCATTCTTGCTGAAGAACATCCAATCCATTGACCAAATCAACAAACACCACAGGAAAATACTTGCTGCCTGAGACTTGCTCCTTGCTTACTGCTCAGTGTTGTTAACTGTGGGCCTTCCCCAGGAGCTCCTCTGACAGCTCCAAACCCCTCCTCCAGTCCCTCTTTTTACACCACAACAGGCTCCCCCTCTGCCACTCCTTCCCTGCCTCTCAGCTCCTGCAGCCTCCACAATTCCATTATGGATGAACCACCTAAACAGAGCTGGTTAACTTTTCTAATGTTGGGGTTGCATTACACCACTCTTCAGTTCAACTCCCATGTACAAACCTTGAGCTGGAGTATGCAAAACATCTGCATGTCAGTCTTGCCAACACATTTTTTTCTTTCTTTACTAGAATCAGTTCCAAATTCTGTAGTGAACATCAGTCTGTCCTCGGAAAGAAAAGCACCTCTAACATCAACACCACATCTGTGCTCCTTTTACTGAAGGAATTGCCATTTTTCACTGTTTCCATCACACAGCAGAACATGCCACAATCATGATGTGTTAAAAGCTGGGTTGTTTTTTTTTGGCCTTTCTCCACCATAAAGAATCAGTTCAAGATGGACTGAGAGGCCAGAGCTCTTAGAAAGTCCTACACCCATCTGTGCATTAAAATAGCTAAGGAAAATGCTGCTGCCTTCTCAGGCACGATGCTGCCCTGAGGTGGCTACTGTCTGCTCACAGATACCTCAGTCTCACATTTCATATCCTTCTTCTTTCCATTTCCTAAAGTCAGGGATGAGTGTAATAACATCTAACTAGAGCTTCACTTCTGCTCACCCCATGTCTCTGCAGCTGCAGAACATGTTCACTAGGTATTGTGGTTCCAACATAATGGGCAGCTTTGGTGAGGAATAGTTGATCTTCAGGTCACATTCAGTGCACAATTAACCACCATTTTTAAATTGGAGTTTTAAAACGTTGTGTGCACTACATTTCTTCTACTTTTGTATAAAAACAAAAAGCAAAGAGCAGCTCTAAGTGCTTCTTGCTGACTACAGCAGAAGATGGATTGTGCTGTAAGCAAGGTTCTATATTAAAGTGCCTAACTTCTGTGGAAATATATAAAGATATATAGTTATAGAACATGAAATCCAAAGCTCAGCACAACGACAGTGACAGTCACACATCGTGTTCACCACAGAGCAAGGAAGACCTCATTAATCTTCATAGTGATGATTAATTATCAGAAAGTTCAAAATCAGGCAGAGAGACACAACTTCAGCTCAACAAAAAGAACAAAACACATGCAAGGAAGGTTCCAGGAATGCTTTGGACTGCTTTGTGTTCACTAGGAAGTCACAGTACTACCAGCTACGAAGGGAGATGGAAGGCAGATGCCAGTAGAAAATAACCATACACATCTTATAGAAAATGCTTAGTCCCATTAAGGACCCAGTTTCTCAAAAGCAATGTTAATAACAGCCAAGCAAACTTTTAATGAATATTCACATAGATCAGCTACCTGACGACGACAGCCAACCACGTATCTTGGTCCATTTGTAGCCTTCACAATGACTGGAGAGAGAAAATAGAAGAAAAAATTCAAATTTACTCGATTCCCTGCTCCAAATGATGCTTCTGAACTACCCAATAGATGGTATTTTTCTTCCAATACTCAATCACCAATACTCTACTTCTTTACTCCTCCAAATCTTTAGCCAGATTTTTAACTACAAACACTTATTTCCAAGACTTGAAAGAGTGCAGCAGTCCAGTGTACTTACATTTCTCTTCTGTTAGCTGTTTAAGAACCTCACCAACAATCTGCAGAAGAAGAAATGCAGTATTAGCCTACTGATAAATTACTGCTAGACAACGTGTTTCAGGACAGGAAAGATGACTGTCAGCTCTGAAATTCTTTCTCCTGCTTCAAGCTGCTTGTCAGCACTTTTATTTCTTTAACACTTCCCTGTCAGCCAGGACAAACCCAGAAAACCTCTCTAACCCATGCTTAGTGTGTCTGTTCCTGATGGCAAGGCTCCTGCTTCAGTTACCTGTACCATTCCTGGTTGCTCTTTCTGGATAATAAAACCACACTTAAATGCTACTTCCAGGCAAGTTCACTGTCAACCACCACCACAGGACACTATGACCTTTTTTCTCTTACGTACCTGCCCAACACTCTGTAAGGCCTTGAGATCATTTTCTGATTTTTCATATTGCTTGGTGAGCTCTTTCAGCTGTTCCCTTACTAGAAAAGGAAAGAAACACAGGATTTTGCTAACTTTCAATCCAACAGCAACTCAGGACTGGGCCCTTGAGCAGCAGAAAGGTAGAGCTGGACTGTGGGAGATCTGCACACCCCCAGTAAGTCACCCTTCAGCAAGTATAGGGGAGTCCCTGCTCAGCACCCCCAGGGCCTTCACTCAACACGGTGGTGTCTCTTCTCAGGGAACACAATCTGCAGGAGGCATCAAAAACCCCAGTCCAGAATTTAAAAAGTCCAAATTCAAAGTGTCAGTGTCCCCACACAGCACTGACATGTGCATGGGGGGACATGCCACTGCCAGAATGGTGTAACAGAAGCCACTGAGTTCAACCAGGCCAAGTGCAAGGTCCTGCACCAGGGTCGGGGCAATTCCAAGCACAAATACAGGCTGGGTGGAGAACAGATCAAAAACAGTCCACAGGAGAAGGACTTGGGGGTGATGGTGGAAGAGATGCTCTACATGAGCTGGCACCGTGCACGGGAGCCCAACTGTGTCCTGGACTGCATTCCCAGCAATGTGGCCAGCAGGGCCAGGGAGGGGATTGTCCCCCTTTACTTGGCTCTCTTGAGACCCCACCTGCAGTACTGTCTCCAGTTCTGGAGCCCCCAACATAAGAAGAACATGGAGCTGTTGGAGAGGGTCCAGAGAAGGGCCACGAAGATGATCCATGGGCTGGAGCAGCTCTGCTCTGGAGACAGGCTAAGAGTTGGGGTTGTTCAGCCTGGAGAACAGAAGGCTCCAGGGAGACCTTAGAGCACCTTCCAGTGCCTGAAGGGGCTCCAGGAAAGCTGGGGAGGGACTTTGGACAAGGACAGGCTGGATGGGGCTTGGAGCAACCTGGTCTAGTGGGAAGTGTCCCTGCCCATGGCAGGGAGGTTGGAACTAGATGATCTTGAAGGTCCTTTCCAACCCAAACCAGTCTGCGACTCTGTGATTCTATTACTTGCAACAGAAAAAAATACAAGGCTGACAGAAAAAAATCACGAGGAAAAAGGCCGAGGAAAGCAGATCGCCTTGTTTCGATCTGGAGGTGGCAGGGCCTGACCCTCCCGCCCACCCCAGGCAGGGGGCCCAGGGCCTGGGCTGCCCCCCGGGGCCCTCCCAAGAGGAGAGCAAACCAGCCAGGGCTCTTGCAAAGTGGGAGCCGCGACTCCAGGCCCTGCGACCACCCCCGGCAGCGCTCAGGCCCGACCCCCGGCCGCCCTCCCTCCCCTCAGCCCGGCCGCCGGCGCTGCCCCGCGGGGCCCGGCCGGGCCCATGACGAAGCGCGGGCAGCGGCGCGGCGGCCGCCGGGCTCCCTCAGGGCTCCCCGGGGCACTCCGCGGTAGCCTCCCTGCACGGCAGCGACTCCCCCGGGGGGAGGCGGGCACTCACATTCCTTGAGGCGGCCGTCAATCTCCTTGTGCTCCAGCAGCTTCTTGCGGTAGTCCTGCAGCGCCTTGTCTCTCGGGTCCGCCATGATGAGCAGCCGCCGCTCATAGGGAATGCCGGGAAGGGCCATGGCCGCCGGAGGGGGCCGGGCCACCGCCCCGCCCCGCCCCTCGCCCGCCCCTGCCCCGCCGCGCCGCAGCGCCCCCTGCCGCCGCGGAGGAGGCGCCATGCGCTGAGCGGGGGGCGCATGCGCATTGCGGCGGGCGCCAACGGGCCGGGTAGGGAAGGCACCCGTGTGTATGTGTGTGTTTATCCATAGGTGTTTATCCGTGTGGATCTAAACCTGTGTGTCCATACCCGTGCGCCGCGGGGTCCCGCACGACCAACAGGCCATGGATTCTCAGGATCCGCCCCCCCCCAGCTCCTCGCTTCAATCCTGGCACCAGGGTTTTCAGCCAGAGGCAGCTCCCCAGAGTTTAGGCCATCAGGAGCTCTGAAGGTGTCAATGAAAAAGACAAGTCACTAGATTACAGCCCAATTATAAATTCCACTAACTAAATTAGGAAGAGTTTGGTTTCAGTGCTGATTGGAGGTAGTTTATGGATTACAGCATGACCACAACCTGTGGGAACAGGATAACCCAGATGTGTCTCTTGTGCAGCCATAGCCGGGACAAGAGGCCTGTGGGTCTGTGAGAAAAGTGGGGATGAGCGTGGGCTGTGGCAGGCTGGGGGCTGCTCCCCATGCCCCCACGCTACAGGTGCTTGTCCTCCTGCTTGGAGGGAGGGAGGGTGCCCCATTACTAGCACCTCCCCTGGAGCTGGGTCTGCTGCCAGCCCTTGCTCCATGGAGGCCAGGGAACACGCAGGGCTCTGCCAGGAGATGACCGGCCCCGGCCTCATCTCCTCTGTGGGACACTGTGCTCAGGCCAGTGGCCACACAGCAGTGCCAGGCTGCTGGAGAGGGCCTCGATGGTCCAGGAGCCTTTTTTTTCATTATTATTTTTAGTTTGGCTAGGGTTGGAAGGGACTTTAAAGATCATCCAGTTCCAACCCCCCTGCCATGGGCAGGGACACCTCCCACTACACCAGGTTGCTCCAAGCCCCATCCAACCTGCCCTTGAACACTTCCAGGGAGGGGCCATCCACAACCTCCCTGGGCAACCTGGGCCAGTGTCTCACCACCCTCACATTAAATAATTTCCTCCTAATGTCTAATCTAAATCTCCCCTCTTCCAGTTTAAACCATTATCCCTCATCCCACTGCTCCCTGCCCTTGTCCAGAGTCCCTCCCCAGCTTTCCTGGAGCCCCTTCAGGCACTGGAAGGTGCTCTAAGGTCTCCCTGGAGCGTTTTCTTCTCCAGGCTGAACAACCTCAACTCTCTCAGCCTGTCTCCAGAGCAGAGCTGCTCCAGCCCTCTGACCATCTCCGTGGCCTCCTCTGGACTCGCTCCAACCCACCCTTGCAGAGGTGAGCCCCAGCTGTGGGCTGGACATACTCGATAAGTGTGCCCATGTGAACTTCATGAAGTTCAACAAGGCCAAGTGCAAGGTCCTCTGCCAGGGTCGGGGCAGTCCCCTGTAGGGGGGGCTGAAGGGATTGAGAGCAGCCGTGCAGAAAAGGACTTGGGGGTACAGGTAGATGAAAAGCAGGACATGAGCCAGCACCCCACACTCATAGTGGCTTTTCGATTCCTAAAGGGGTCTATAAGAAAGATGGGGACAAACTTTTTAGCACTGTCTGTAGTGACAGGACAAGGGGTGATGGTTTTAAACTGAAAGAAGGGAGACTTAGATTAGGTATTAGAAAAAAATGTTTACACAGAAGGTGGTAAAACACAGGCCCAAGTTGCCCAAAGCGGCTCTGGAGGCTCCATCCCTGGAAACATTCCAGGTCAGGTTGGATGGGGCTCTGAGGAACCTGCCCTGGTTGAAGATGCCCCTGCTCACTGGTTGGACGAGATGTGACCTTTAAAGGTCCCTTCCCACCCAAACCATTCTAGGATTCTCTGATCTCCCGGCAGGGCCACCCCGTCCCGGCACGGCTGAGTCACCGCAGCCGCGAAGCTGGGCACCTCCCCCGGGCCAGGCCCCGGCCGCCCTCCCGCAGCGGGCACCCCGCGGGCCGGGCCGGGTCGGAAGGGCCTCCGTGCCGAGCGCCGCGTATCCTGCGGCGGCCGCACCCCCGGGGAGGGGCCGAGCGCGGTGGCGGTGGCTGCTGTGGCTGCTCCAGCCGGCTACGGGCTACGGGCGGCGAGATGGCGGCGGGCGGCGAACTGCTGCTGCTGCTGCTGCAGGCCCTGCGCCTCGCCACTCTGCTGCTGCTGCCGCCGGTGGTGGCGGCCCACGGATCGCCCGGCGCGGCGGAGAAACGCTGCTTCTGCCAGGTGGGCTCTGCCGGGGGGACGGGACGGGGTGGGCTGGGGCTCCTGCCCTCGGGCCGCCCCTGAGCACCGCTGGGTGCAGGTGTCCCAGTGCCTCGACTCCTTTCCGGGAATCGGGAAGTCTGCTGGGAGGTGCCTAGAGGAAAGGGAGTCGGAAGGTGACTTTTCCTCTTCCTTGCCTTCTTAACTGTGTTCTCTCCCAGGCCCTAGCTGGAAAGAGGAGCGTTTCAGCTGGAGGAGCAGTTCTTCCCTAACCACTCAGGTGTCTCACATCGGATGTTTTAGGGATGTGTGTTACTGTAATGCCTGGGTGCTGCCTCATCCTCTCTTGCAGGTCTGCCTCGCTGTTCCTCCCAGCTCCGTTGTCCAGGAGACAGGGGACTTTTTACCAGGGCTTATAGCAAGAGGACAAGGGGTAATGGATTAAAACTGGAAGAAGGGAGATTTAGATTAGACATTAGGAGGAAGTTCTTTGCTGTGAGGATGGTGAGACACTGGAACAGGTGGCTCAGAGAAGCTGTGGCTGCCCCATCCCTGGAAGTGTTCAAGGGCAGGTTGGATGGGGCTTGGAGCAACCTGGTCTAGAGGGAGATGTCCCTGCCTGTAGTACAGGGGTTGGAACTAAATGATCTTGAAGTTCCCTTCCAACCCAAACCAGTCTGGGATTCTGTGATTCTATGAATGAGAGAACAGGGTACAGTCAACCAAGAGGTGAGACCAAGCAACTGGATTTGGGAGAATGGTCACTATGCTGATTCCTATTGACTTAACTTTGCACAAGCACACTTGCAGGATCAAGGAGTGAAAAGTGGTACAGTGTATTTAGTGCTTTATTTTTGTTACCTTTTAAAAAATGCAGTTTTTGTAAAACCTACTCTTGCTGGATTAAAATTTTACTGCTTAAATGGGAGTCAGAAGTTGAGAGTGAAGAAAGAAAACAAATGCAATTGTGCACCTGGCTTTGGCTTTGCCTTCTGGGTTGTTCTTGACACTTCAGTTTCACATGGAAATGGTAAATAGTAGCTATGTTGATAAAAATTGAAAAGCATGCATTTGGATTCCCTGTCTCTGTAGAGGTTTTGAGTGTCAGGAGTGTGGTGTGGGATAAGAAGCCCTAACCAGTAAATGAACTGGTGTTCTGGCATGGTAAAGGGTTACAGGCTTTTTTCCCTGGAAAGGAGGAACTGGCATTGGACACTGATGGTTTGTTGCAGCCTGCTTCTTGTTTCTGGAGCAGTGTCTGCTTTGATTTAGTTTTCAGGTTCAAAATTTTTCCAGACTTTATTGCCTTTGGGAAAGCATGTTATTTAGGGCAATGCTTCTCAGCCTTACTAACCACTTAACCTTTTAAAAACGCACCCAAGGGCTGCCTCATCTTTTTGTAAAACAATAATCTGCTGATCATCTTGTGCAGAACTGGTCTGGTGGTTTTTATTTGCCACCAAATAAAATATAGGGCAAGCCTTAAACGGTGTGGTTTACCCTCCTCTGTTTATATACTTGATGGCCAGGGTATAGCTTTTGGTTTCCTCCTGTGAACCATCTCTTGCTATCTCATGAGTTTGTCACATGAAAAAAACCTTGATGTAGGGTGAATGGAAGAGTTTTGACTGGTCCATCAGCCTGTGTTGGGACAGTTGACAAGGGCTGCTCTGGAGAGTGCTTGCTCTGGCAGTATTTCAAACACTGACTTAAAATGTGCTGCAATTCTGGAATGGGTGTTGTGCTCCTGTCTGTCTGCACTAAGAACAATGCCTCACCTGCTTTTTGTGACTGTTATTTTAGCTCTTCGTTTGCTTCGCGAGGTTCCTAACTAGTCCTGAAACTTTTAGCAGCAACGTCCATCTGTTACTAAAAACACTGAAGTTTCACATACTGTTTCTGCTTTCCAGTCTGTCACTCAACATTGAGTAACATTTCAGTATCAGAGTTCTTTCAGACTTTACAGGCAGCTTGTCCCCCACCCAGATTTTCCTGTTTGCATTAATACTTTAGTCAGCCATGAATCAATTCTCCTTATTCCTAGTAATGATTGCTCACTTGCTGTTTACAGACTGACGTAGCTGCATTAAGGATGTGCTGTGGGTGTTGGGCAGACTGGGATTTTGGGGAGGTTTCCAGCCTGGCAGAGGGCTGGTTTCCCTTGGGGGGTGTTTCTGTGGCCAGTATGCTGGCATCAGGAGTGAGTCTGGGCATTCAGAGTTACCTCGTTGTTACCTGAACTTTGAAGCTGGTCTTTCATTCTTGTTCAACTGGTGTTCACCCAACAGCCTTCAGGGCTGGATTTGGTACCTAGCACAGTTCATGATCTCTGTGGGGTGGCTTGAGAGGTGGCTTCCAAGTGCAGAGCAGCTGCAGGTCCTTCTTTGCTAGCAGGTGCTTGGAGGTGCCATCTGACAACACTTCAGCCTCTGTGGTTTGTTGAGAATGAAGCCCCTGAGGCTCCCAGGTGAGATTTGAGTCTGTGTGAGCTCCAGAAGCCCCAGTCCTTGTTTTCTGGGCAAAAGATGGGGGAGAAGGCACCTGACCAGCATATACTGCTTCCAGGGCAGGTGCTGGGCAGGACTGTCCTCACCTGGCTGCCAGCTACCTGCTCCAAGTGCTGGGGCAAGGGTGAAAGGGAGACTCTGGATGCCACAGGCAGGCAGAGCCACAAATCACTTGTGCAGGGCAACTGCAAGGAAGCGTCTGCTGGGGCAGGGAAAGGATCTGCTTTCCATCAGCCTGGGGCTGGTGTGGCATGTCTGGAAGAGCAGGCAGCTGCCAGTGAAGCTGGTACAGGCTAACAGCAACTCCTCAGCCACTGTAGTATTCCCTTCCCTGTGCCTTATTGTAGCTGCACATGGGAAATGCAGAAAAGAGTTTGCTTCTTGCCTGCCCAGCTGGGCAGTAGATGGTGGTGTACGGGTCTGGGACGGAGCCCACGGCAAGAGAAGATAGTGCCAGACCCACTGCCCAGGGGACGTTTCTGTGACACTGGAGGAAGCAGAATGAGGTGGGGAGAGACAGACCAGCAGCACAGGGGAGAGCAGACTGACAGGAGCCTGGGACAGAGGTAAAGGAAGACGAAGCCAAGGCCCAACCCAAGGGTTGTGCAGAGTCCACGTGCAGTGTGTTTCAACCTGTGTTACACGCACAGGTGGGATGTCCCTGTGAAGGGACTGAGCGTGGCTGTTGTGGAGAGCCAACCAAACACCCTCCTCACTGCTTACTCAGCAGCCAGAGCTGCTTGTATGGAGTCTTTCCTGGCGGCTTCGTTGCATCTCTTCCCACTGGGCAATCCCAGCCCTGCCCTCCTGCCAGGCTCCCACACCTCTGCTGGGTGGGGTGCTCCCTGAGTCACAGGGGGCCAGCAAGCACATGGCACATGTTTGGGACTGCATTGGTTTATGTTGCATCTTCAGCAACTGTTCTAATTGTCGCAGGCTGGAGATGCTGATAAATGTTTTGGGGAGGTGGGGGGGAAAGTGTTTTAAGGCACCAGCCATTGCAGGGCTTGTCTGACACGTGCTGTACTCAACTGCTCCAACAGTAGGAATTGTGGTCTAAAACAAGTGGGTCTCTGGCTGCCTGCAGGGGTGAAGGAAACAGGTGGCAGGTAGTCAGGGACCAAGAGGGAACTTCTAGGGTGAAGAACATGCCCTGCCAAGTGGTCTGATACTGCCCACTTCCCATGCCTTAAAGCCAGTCAGTGCTGTGTGCTGTAGTAGCATCACTGGGGTTAGATCTTGGTCTCTGAGGAGACTTGGCTCTCGATGCCATTTTCTGAACTCCTTTGGCTGTGAACCTTGGTAGGATGGTCACATACAGGTGGTGTCACCAGGCCTGGCTGGGCTTCCTTTCTCAGCAGCCTGGTGGCTCAGGAGGCAGAGCAGGAAGGTAAGCAGGTCAGCGATGCCTCAGTGGCCACATGCAGGCAAGGGAGACTGCCTGTTTCTGCACAGTCTGACTGAAATCCTTGGAGGAAGGACTTTTCCCTCTCACTTGAGCAGAGCTTGAGTTTTCTCTGGCACTTCCCCTTTGCCTGTGTTGCCCCACAGGCATGTTCTTGGTGGCACTGTGGCTGACTTCCCACCCGTGCTCCTCTGAACTGATCAGCAGATATTTTGAGAACTCCGAAGGATGACTCCCATCAACTCCTCAATATTGTGGGAGCATCTGCAGTGCTTCCTTCACCCTGGATTATTTTCAGGATGATGTTTTGTTTGATGAATGGGTCACTAGATGTGGCAAGGACAGGCCTGACACAGGTGGTGTGTGCTGTCCCAGCTGGGGGCTGGTTGGGTGGTGTTACCAGAGGTGTCATTCCCGTGGAGTGACACATCTCTACAGAGATTATCCACAGATCTTTTTGTAAGCCACTTTTAGACCCCACGTAGAAGCCACCTGCCTCAAAGGATGCCAGGTTTCCAGGAAATAAAAGATGTGGTTGGTTGGTTGGTTATCTGTTGCGGTTTGATGAGTGCTTTTTTTTTTTTACAAATTTTGAAACAGCTTTAAATTGGGTAACTGGATTAGCAAATTGCTGCTGTTTTTTACAGGGGTGACTCAGGCTAGTGGAAAGCTTAATTGCTATGCTGTTAATCTTCATTAGCATGCAAAATGCATGACAGAATACGGTCCATGTGTGAGGATGAGGCAGTGGGCTCCAGTGGGAGCACAAGAAATAGAAATGAGGCTCCAAGTGAGGAGCCTGAACAAAAACAGGTTGCTGAAGTGGAGGAGGGCATTCTGGCACATGATAGAATTCCCTTCACTCCCCCTTAGATCAGTGTGGATGAGTGCAAAATATCAAAGCTCTTTTGAAAAAAAAGCTGTTTCCAAAATACTAATTCCTGCTCTGGAGCAGTCTGGATCTAGAGCCTGGATTCCTCCCTGCTCTGTCCAGGGTGGCAGGAGGGAACTTGCACTTGCCTTGAAGGTGGTTTGTGTTTAACCCAGGCTATTTTTCCCCCACTTCCCCATTTGGTGTGACTGTGTGCTCTGAGGGTGAGTGCTCCATTTCTGCATTCCTTCTCAGAAGAAGGGCAGGGACCTTCCTTTCCACAGTGGTAATTATAATGGTTTTATTTCAGTTGATGTGCAGGTTTTACTGAGTTATCTGAGGGCTCCAGAAATGCATCCAGGCAGCTGGCTCATGTTTCTCACGTGGCTCTTTCTTTTCTGTCTGCACATAATAATATCTTTTGCCTGAATTGCAAAGGCTGGAGTAGCATCTTTGCTTTGGGATCAGGGAGGCTTTTTCTTGAGGCTTGCAGGGTTTTACTCCCTTTCCTGGGTCTGACTGCTGAGATGCCTGTGACTTTGGTCATCTGCTGCAAGAGGGGTGATACCACCCTCTGTTTGCTGTCCCACAGAGCCCAGCACCCCTTAGGATGGTTGAGTGCTTTAGAAATAAGAAAAGGGGGAGCCCCTTAAATACAACCCACCACATTCTTAGGTATTGTGCATCTTCCATCTGCCTGTTTGCTCCTGGCCTCCCCTGGGGAGGATTTATGCCACCACTTGGCACTGCACTCTGCCACACTCCAGAGGAGCTGCCTGTGCCAGTGATTCCAGGTTTATTCTGCTTGTCTCTGCTTCCAGCTTTTTTGTGCACAGCGAGAAGGCAGAGATGGGACATAACCCTCTGGAACAGTAGTTGGGGTGTGTAATTTCTGTGCTGTCAGCTTCCAGGATTTTGTAGGCTTTCTGGGACAGAAGTGGCAAGAGGGTTTCTTACCACCACCTGTGGCAGACATCCCATTCTTTGCTTCATAAATCAACAATACCTGTTCAAAGCAACTGCCTTGGTCTTAAACCCCTGAATTTGCCCAATACTGGGGAATGGCAGCTTGCCACGTGTTGTATTGCTACATCAGCATCCAGGAAAAATCCCTGGCGTGCTGCTGAGAGTGAATGAGAAGTAATGCTTGGTTTTGGCCAGGGTGATTTCCCCAAGGACTCATCAGGGGGTGTGGGGGAAGCAAAACTACTTCTGTGTTGTTCAACTTCATCATCCAGACAGTAATCTATGTGTCAGAAAGCCATAGCTGAATTGGTCCTTCCCTTCCCTTCCCTTCCCTTCCCTTCCCTTCCCTTCCCTTCCCTTCCCTTCCCTTCCCTTCCCTTCCCTTCCCTTCCCTTCCCTTCCCTTCCCTTCCCTTCCCTTCCCTTCCCTTCCCTTCCCTTCCCTTCCCTTCCCTTCCCTTCCCTTCCCTTCCCTTCCCTTCCCTTCCCTTCCCTTCCCTCTCCCTCTCCCTCTCCCTCTCCCTCTCCCTCTCCCTCTCCCTCTCCCTCTCCCTCTCCCTCTCCCTCTCCCTCTCCTCTCCCTCTCCCTCTCCCTCTCCCTCTCCCTCTCCCTCTCCCTCTCCCTCTCCCTCTCCCTCTCCCTCTCCCTCTCCCTCTCCCTTTTCCACCTTGCACACAGCTTGTTGAGTTGTTCAGGATGATGCAAGTAGTACTGCCTTTCTGCATCAGATGGAGAACAAATGTTTTCCTGCCAAATGGCTCTCTGAGGCAAGGAGAGAGGCTGTTGCAGTTGCTGTGGTTCTGATTAAATCAAACTAATGGCTGCAGAGCTGTTGGTTAACAAGGACAGTCTTTGAGGGCTATAATCTTCAGTGAGATTGTTGTTGCTTAACTGGTCCCTTATGCAAACACCAGCTCTCACCTTTACTCTCCCACTCTACTTTGCTCTGGTGAGACCCCCCTGCAGGGCTGGGGCCAGTTCTGGGGTCCCCAACACAAGAAGGACATGGAGCTGTTGGAGAGAGTCCAGAGGAGGCCACAGAGATGATACAAGGGCTGGAGCAGCTCTGCTCTGGAGACAGGCTGAGAGAGTTGGGGTGTTCAGCCTGGAGAAGAGAAGGCTCCAGGGAGACCTTGGAGCACCTTCCAGTGCCTGAAGGGGCTCCAGGAAAGCTGGGGAGGGACTTTGGACAAGGGCTTGGAGTGAGAGGACAAGGGGGAATGGATCAAAACTGGAAGAGGGGAGATTTATGTTAGATGTTAGGAAGAAATTCTTCACTCTGAGGGTGGTGAGACCCTGGCCCAGGTTGCCCAGAGAAGCTGTGGCTGCCCCATCCCTGGAAGTGTTCAAGGGCAGGTTGGATGGGGCTTGGAGCAACCTGGTCTAGTGGGAGGTGTCCCTGCCCATGGCAGGGGGTTGGATCTAGATGATCTTGAAGGTCCCTCCCAACCCAGACCAGTCTGGGATTCTATCTTATGCCATCCTACAGGAGAAGGCCAGTCCCAAACGGGCCCCGAGCTGGCCCTGTGCAGGTCACACAGCTGTCACAGCAGCCATCATCCTCTGAATCCATCCTGGATTTGGCTCTGACAGAAACATCTGTGATCTGTATAACTCTGATGTGTGGACGAGGGCTGTGTGGGGTGTGTGTGTGTGACAGAGCCTAGTTGGCTGTGTTTGTCAGCTCTGCTTTTTGGAGATGGCAGTGTCCACCTGATGCCTACTACTCAGACATCAGCAAATTCCACCACATCAATGGATCTGAGAGCAAAGGTGTTCCCAAATACAACTGCCTGTCCCCAGGTAACAAGTACAGGACACATCCTAAAGGATGCCTCAGGAAAACTTCTCTGCCAATTCAGCACAGTCTGGTTCAATGTTGTTTAATTCTGGTTAAACTTAACTAGTTGCCTCGCTGGAAAAAGCAAAGAAAATTGTGAGTTGTTTTATTGTCTGCAGTGTCAAAAAGTACTGGCTAAGTTGCTTATATTCAGTTGTTTGTTGTTTTGTTTTTTTTTTTTTACCCAACAGGTCACTGGTCATTTAGATGACTGCACTTGTGATGTAGAGACCATTGATGCCTTCAACAACTACAACCTTTTTCCTAGACTGAATGAACTTCTGGAAAGTGACTATTTTAGATACTATAAGGTGATTTTCTCAAGAATTTTGTATTTATTTTGTGGGCTGTATTGTTGTTTTTTTTAATCTCTCATGAGTTATTGCTGATCTTTTTAAAATCAGATATATACATTTTAATCTTGTTCTTCTAAGAATGCAGTTGGTAAGTGGAGCTCCTCTATTATCAGGAGAATCTGGGTGTGGTACAACATGCTTATAAGATGCAGGATTTTAAAGATATTTATTTTTCTGTAGGAACTGTTAAAAAAGCTTCCAACTTCACTGCACTGCAAATTAGAACAGGCCCATATATGAAATCACTGGGGTAGAGCTGCCTCTCCATGCTGCCCCCACTCCAAACCCACAAAGTCTTGTTAAATGTTAATTGCTTTGGAAGAATGAAACTTGCTCCCAACTCACAGAAAAGAAAGACTAGGATTTGTTGAAGAAGTTCATGTCCTTTCCCATTCTAGTGTTGGGATTTGTAACAGAACTATTAAGGTTGGTCTGAATGAGGCATGAGTGGAGATGTCTGTGTATGAAAGCACCAGAAGAAACAGCAAGGCAAGGATGAGAAGAAGAAGCTGTACTGATAACAAGGACATGAATAAGGACAATTAGTCTGGTAAACACCAAGGAATTATTTGTTCCCATCAAGCCCAGAAGGCTTGCACACTGGGAGGCTTGAACACCAACAAGTCCAGAACACAGATGACTTGACAGCAGAAGATGTGTGCTCTGGCCACAAGAGGATGGCAGCAAGGCTCCAGCACATCCTCTTCCTGCACCTCTTCTTTCTTTAGAAATAGCAGCTGGGAAAACTCAGGTGTCTACAGAGGTGCTAGTGGGGATTATCCCACAGCCCTGGTGCAACATGATACACCAGCACCAATGGGGAGGAAATCCCTAGAGAGGGCAGAGCAGGCAGGACTGCAGCCCAGTGCCCAGCAGGACTGTGCATCAGCCCCAGGGGCACCCACAGCAGAATCCAGACTGGCACACAGACCTGGGGAGAACAAGGAGGCAGGCTGTTGTCCTAAGATTCCCAAAACAAGGAAACAAAATCAATGGGGAGGAGACTCCCCTGAAGATTTATGGGGAACGAAGTGAGGAATATTCCAAGGCCAAAGACTGTGCCAAAGTAGCTGTTGGCTCCTAAAGGGTACAAAGCACCTGGTCAAAACCCAGTTTGTTGTTGCTCAACGGGAGCCTCAGGATGTGGTTAAGAAACTGTGTTACCAGCCAGGCTGCACAGGCACACACACCTCCTGTGAGAGACAAGGGAATGAGTGTGACCAGCTTTGAGATAAATCCCACCATCTGTTTCCACTTGCACTGCTCTCAACCTTGCACCAAGTTTTGTTGTCTGGAATCTTGCAGTGAGGCACTGGAGATGTGTGTTGGTGCAGGGAGGTGTGGCAGGTTGGCTTGGTTGCCTGGAGGGAATGTGTAATAGGATAATATGTTCTTTGTAGGTAAACCTGAAGAAACCTTGTCCTTTTTGGAGTGACAGCAGTCACTGTGGAGTAAGAGACTGTGCTGTGAAGCCCTGCCCATCTGTAAGTACCAATCCAGCCTTTTACCTCTTTTCAGCAAGTGACTGACTTTTCTTCTGTTAACTGTAGCAAAACTATGGCTCTGAGGGGGCTTTCCTAGGTGCAGCAGTACTGGTATCCATGAGAAAGGCCAAAATGATCAATTATGAAAGTGTAAAGAAAGGCTGAAGAGCTGATCCTCCATGAATGACCAAAAACTTGTCATGGTCCCTCTTTTATTTTTGGTATTAGTGAGCTGGGTTTGGGGCAAGTCCACTGGTGTTACAAGAAGTGCCTCTTGTGTTACTTGCCAGAATATTCACCCTGTTGGCCCACGAGCTACACTGTGACTTGCAGTTTTGGCTGACAAACTTGACCAAGCCCTTCCCAGCCCTCTCTAGACCTGAAACAGCTCTTTTAGAGCTCCGTGTTTCTCAGCACAAAAGCAACCACAAATCCCAGACAGAAGGGTTTTGTTGAACTAAAAGAAAACATCTTGGCTGCAGGTGTCTGCCTGAAGAGAAGGGCTTGAGAAAGTGAGTGAATCACAACTTGGCTGCTGGGTTGACAGAGGTGGTGAAAATGCCACCCAGCCTGGCTTTGGGGGTGGCAGCCAGCAACAGACATCTCACACTCTCATTCCAGGTCTCTGGAGCAGTCAGTGTGCAGGAAAAGGGTGCTCAGGGGTACACCTTGCCTGTGGTGTGATGAGAGCTCTCAAGGAGAGGCCTCCTGACCCTGCTCACAGGCATTTTTCCAACTCTCTGGCTTATTTTCATGTACAGTTTCATGTGTCCTGCAGTGGAGCAGGTGTCTGTCCCCCCTCACACCTGGTAACTCTGTGGTAACCTGATGTAGTGTAGCTGTTGGCTGAAAGAAGTGTCTAAGCTGATGTGACACCTGGAAACAATCTGGTGCAGGTGTGTGTGTGTGTGTGTGTGGATCACTTGTTACCTACATTCTGGTATGTTAAATTCATCTGTCTTCTCAGCAACTACCCTACCCCCCAAACAAGTGGCCTTTGCTTCCCTGGTCCTCAAAGAGCACCTATTATGGGACACAAGATGGAATGATGATTTATGGTTTTTTTCTAAATTCTGTTTAATTTTTTTTCCTGAAAAAGTTTTGTTTTTGGTAATGAGAATAACAGAGTCATGTTACAATCACATTAGTATTAGCTAGAATTTGTTCTTATTTTCAGAACTCACTGTGTCACTGGTGGTTTTAATTATTTTGATTTGGGTCCATTTCATTCTGAAAGCAAGAAAAATAACTCTTATTCATTGGTGAATTTCTCTCTTCCCGTGCTGCCTGCCAGCAGAGTGTTGGCTCCTGCAGCACAGGACTGGTTTTATTGCCTTCCTACTGGTGGAGGAGATGGAAGTTGAGGAGGATTTAGGGCCTGATTGTCTCGTGCTACTGCTGGGGTGGTGTGGGGGCTGTTATGTGATTGGAGTGGGAAAAGGGATGTTTTTGAGTGACACTGATCAGGGTCTGGGAGATGTGATATCTGAGGAGGTGCCTGGGATCCTGCCAGCAGGGCCAGGATCACCCAGAGACAGGATGCCAAACATCAGCTGACCAGAGGCAGCTCCAGCTCCTCTGAACTTTATATTGGCTTCTCCAGCCTCACACTTGGGTGAGCAAAACACAACCTGATGTGGCACCCGGGGAAGGCTGCTGACCTTTGGAGAGGAAGAGTCTTGTGAAAAAATCAAAATAAAGCACCAAGAATATTGCTCAAGCTTAGTCTGTGGAGGAGCCAGAACCTGGATGTGTTGTAACCTGAGCTGAATGCTTTGATAACATTCCAGCTTAGAGAAACTGTGGTAACTTCTCTAAGCTTTCTCCAAGAGGAGGCTGAAAAGCCACATGTAGCACATGCTCAATTGTGTCTTTCAGGATGAAGTCCCTGATGGAATCAGATCTGGAAGTTACAAGGTAGGTGTGCCTGTGTGCACAAAACAGTGCAGCTTCTGGGACCAGTTTTGTGTTGCTGCAGCTGATAAAAGCTGACTTAATCAGATGGGCAGTACTTGTTGGGATGGACTTCTTTTACCCTCTTTTAACCTAAGTTTTTACCAAGTGTTTGGTAAAACAATGCCACAGAGCCCTTGAGGTGGCTGTCCTGCAGTCAGGTATTCCACTCCACCAACATGGAGCAGTTGAGGAGACTTCTCCAAGAGCAGGTTGTTGTCAGGCACAAAATGCTCCTGGGGCAGGGGCAGAGGCTGCTGTGAGTCCCTGCAGCCAGCACCACAGTAGCATAAGTCTGTGACTATCTGCAGACATCCTGTGGAAACACAGGGTGGGATGAATCATAAAACTGTTTCTGATGCTGAAACTGGTTGGTGCATTAAAGGCAGAATTATCACAGCAGAAAAACTGCTTTTTAATCCTCTCTCCCCACCCCTCTGCTTTTCAACCCAGTATTCGGAAGAAGCCAATAACCTTGCTGAAGAATGTGAAGAGGCCAAGAGACTTGGAGCTGTTGATGGCTCCTTAAGGTTTGACTTCTTTTTCCACAACCTTTACTTGTCTTGAGGGAAGCCTGGTAGCAGCACTCTTTCTGACAGCCTTTCCCCACTTTCTTTGCAGCAAGGAAACCCAGCAGGCAGTGCTGCAGTGGACACGGCACGATGACTCTTCAGACAGCTTCTGTGAAGCTGATGGTAAAGGGACCTGTTTGATCTGACAAGTCTTGTAAAGGGATTTGAAGCACCTCTGCAGAACTTCCATAGAATCACAGAATGGTTCGGGTTGGGAGGGACTTTAAAGGTCATCTAGTCCAACCCCCTGCAGTGGGCAGGGACATCTTCAACCAGATCAGGTTGCTTAGAGCCCCGTCCAACCTGACCTGGAATGTCTCCAGGGATGGGGCATCTACCACCTCCCTGTGCAACTTGGGCCAGTGTCTCACCACCCTCATAGTAAAGAACTTCTTCCTAATGTCTAATCTAAATCTACCCTGCTGTAATTTAAGACCATCCCCCCTCGTCCCATCACTCCCTGCCCTTGTCCAAAGTCCCTCCCCAGCTTTCCTGGAGCCCCTTCAGGCACTGGAAGGTGCTCTAAGGTCTCCCTGGAGCCTTTTCTTCTCCAGGCTGAACACCCCCAGCTCTCTCAGCCTGTCTCCAGAGCAGAGCTGCTCCAGCCCTGGGATCATTTTTTCACCAACGTGTAATATCTCAGCAAGCCCAGAGCATATATAACATTTCTTCTCTTTTCCACCCCCCCTGCCCTCAGTATTTTGAAAAGATGCAAAAGATTTCTAACAAAGCTTCACTGCTGGTCAGGGGCTCGAGGTGTTTGGTGAGTTAGCAGCTTGGCTGGAGCTTGCCCAGACTTTCCTTGGCCATCCCTGGCCTTGTGCTCCGATAGCTCCGGAGGCCCATGTCCTGCTGCCACGGGTGGATGCGCAGCAAATATTATGCACCTGCCTGTGGGGAGAGGGATGAGCTGGTTTCTCTGCTGGAAAGACTGCTCAGTATGTGCCAGGGTGGCTGATCAGCCTTGGGAGATGTCATTTTCCTTCAGGAGTTCTTGTCACTGACCCAGCACTCTCGTTCCCAGACATCTCTTCTCCGGACGCCGAGTACGTGGATTTACTCCTGAATCCCGAGCGCTATACAGGCTACAAAGGGCCAGATGCCTGGAAGATCTGGAACAGTATTTATGAAGAAAACTGCTTCAAGTAGGTGCCTGGGGAGGCAGGTTCCACAAGCTTGTTGCAGGTGCTGAGTTTTGCAGAGGGGCTGCATGTGCTTTTAACTGCTCCAGTAATCCCCATCCTCCCGTCTCTGCTGCCGTGCTGGGGCAGTGGGGCTGTCAGGAGAGGGGACAAGCCATGTGGCTGCCCTGTGAGCACACAGTCCTGTCCTCCCTGGCTCTGCAGGGAGCTCCCCCCACCCCAGGTCTGTGTGCCAGTCTGGATTCTGCTGTGGGTGCCCCTGGGGCTGATGCACAGTCCTGGTGGGCACTGGGCTGCAGTCCTGCCTGCTCTGCCCTCTCTAGGGATTTCCTCCCTATTGGTGCTGGTGTATCATGTTGCACCAGGGCTGTGGGATAATGCCCACTAGCACCTCTGTAGACACTTGAGTTTTCCTAGCTGCTATTTCTAAAGAAAGAAAAAAGAGAAAAAAAAAGCTGCATTTTGCTCTATCCTTTTCCTGCCTGAGCAAAGCACAGAAGGTGTCCTGAGATCTCAAGCTATTTGACTGCAGAGAAGTAACTACTTCTGCTGTGTTGTGTTTCTGCACAGCAAGGAGACAGTCACTTATTTACACAGATTATTTAAATGATTTTTTTTTTTCCTCCTCTTAGGCCTCAGAATGTAAAAAGACCTTTGACATCTACTGGAGGTGAGTCATTTCTTTATCTCACTAAGTGGTTTAGGAGTGTGCTGATCCTAGCTCCAGGAACAGTAAATGCTCTCTGAGCTACTTCTCCTACTGAACATGAAATACATCTTAGCTCCTGATCCAGTCTGGGAATTTTATGACTAACACAAAGGCACCTGGAAAGTTGGCTTTCTAGTATGGAGAAAGGAAGTGTGATCCTCCACTCCTGGGAGGAGTGTGAGTTTTGGAGGGACTGGGAGCAGGACTGAGGCCTGAGCTCTTCCTGGGTCCCTGGTTTCTGTACTCAGCAATGCCAAACCACCTGTGACAGACTGGAATGAGACCCTGCCTGGGATCCTCAGTGGAAACCATCCAGTGAGAGAAGCTGCCCTAGAGGCTAAGGCCAGACAGCGTAAGTGGAAGTAGGGAAAGGTTTTGGAAACACAAGAGCTTCTTTCCCAAGGCTGCTTAGAGATGCCTCCTGATGCCCCATCCTGCACAGGTATCTAGAATATCATCCATCTCGCTCCCCCTTTGTTTGACCTGAACACAGCTCCAGCAGCACCCTCTGGGTCTTTTGATTTTCCCCAAACTGTGGAGGTGTTTTCCCCCCTCCTTTGACCCTTGTGCAAAGGAGTGGCACTTCAGGAGCAGCACTGAGGAAGAAAATGTCCTTTAAAATATCAGTGTTTCCCTTGACCACCTCTGTTTAGGTCAAGATCTGAATGAACTAACACAGGTCTGTTGAGGGGAGAGGGAAGGACTGCTGTTTGGTGTGTGAGGAAGCAGGAGGACATGATAATAGAAGATCTGATCTGAAAGTAGAGGATCCAATCTGAAAATAGAGGATCTGATCTCCCAGAGTTGTTGCAGGTGACTAATAAATGGGGATGGAATGCTTGAGTATCCTGTCGGAGGTAATACAGGAGATGTCTGCAGAGGTAGACATGGAGACAAGCTGAGAGGGTTGGGGGTGTTCAGCCTGGAGAAGAGAAGGCTCCAGGGAGACCTTAGAGCACCTTCCAGTGCCTGAAGGGGCTCCAGGAAAGCTGGGGAGGGACTTTGGACAAAGGCAGGAGTGATGGGACGAGGGGAATGGATTTAAACTTGAAGAGGGGGCATTTAGGTGAGACATTAGGAGGAAATTCCTAGTGGGAGGTGTCCCTGCCCATGCAAGGGGATTGGATCTTGATGCTCTTTAAGGTCCCTTCCAACCCAAACCAGTCTGTGAGTCTATGGTTTGTGTCCCTTGTTTTCTGGTCTCTGCTTGAGCTGTCTGGTGGTTTTACTTCCTTTGCAAATATTGATCCCTCCTGCATTGGTCAGGTTGCTCAGGAGCATTCCTCCTCTGCTGGGTTCACTGCTGCAGTGTCTTCTGTTGTTCACAACACTTCCAAACCTCCCTGGGGAGCCTCGTTCTCTTGTCAGAACAGATTAACAGAGCAATCTTCAGGCTTCTGCTTTGGAGTTTAATTTTGGTCATGTGTAACTTTTATCTCCTCTTTTCTCTCCCTCCACCACTCGTGCTTTTTTTTTTCCTTCACCAGGAGATGATGGAGGTGAGTGGCACTCTGTGTTTACTGATAACAGAAACCAATGTGGTGTCTTTATCATGCTGTCACCAGCTGTACCCTCAGATAATGCACCTGGTTAGCAAAATCAGAAGCTGTCTTCAAATTCTGCTGTGTTCAGGACCCTGTGGAGAGATCCCTCTGAGCTCCCTGTCCCTCAGGCCAGCTCATCCTTGTGTGGAGGCCTTAAGTTTGCCTCCCAGCTGTCTCCAAACCATCATTATGTTCTCCAGATCACTTTCAAGCACATAGCAGGGGTAGCATAAAACACTGACCTGTGTGATTGAACACACTTGGTTGCACCGTGTGGGGGTTTTTTTGTTTGTTTGTGTTGTTTGTTTAGCTTTTTTTTTTTGGTATAAAAATCCCATTCTCCCTGCCCTGGCCAGAAGAGAAAAGCAACCTTGTTCCCCTCTACCCTGTGCTGTTCTGCAGCACTCTTGCCCCCCTGGTCCTTGCTGGGGTGGGTGGGGAGGCCCACGTGCTGTGTTGAGCTGCTGCCACAACCGTGTCACAGAAGCAGCAGTCAGAAGGGTGGGGAGCAAAGCTATTTTCATCCTCTCCTAATGCTCCTTTCCCTGCTTCTGCCAACTGGGGTGGGCAGAGGTCCTCTGGGGGCTGGCCTCAGAGCTGGTTGGGGGCGTCAGGCTTGGGCAATACCTTCCCCTCTGTGCACAGGCCCCGTCGGGTTCCTGTATCACCCCCCTGTGCTCGGAAAGGCGTGGCCAGGGAAGCAGCCCGACACACGCCCTCCTGCTGCTGCCCCGCGTCTCCAACTGACCGGCTGCTTTTCCTTTCCTTTCCAGGACACAAGTTTTACAAGTGGCTGAAAGGTAATCCTTTTCCTAAGCTTGGTTGCTCCTTCTGGGATGAACACAAAACGGCCAGGGAAAGGGTAGGAGTTACTGGTCATGCTCAGGTGGGACTAGATCTCTGACAGCCAAAAGAGGTAAATCCAAGGAATGCTTTCAGTGTCCTAAAAGAGCCCATTTCTTTCCAGGTGTCTGTGTAGAGAAACGAGCTTTCTACAAACTCATTTCTGGTCTCCATGCAAGCATCAACATCCACCTGAGTGCCAGGTACCTTTTACAAGGTAAATGCTGCTTTCTGCCTCAGCTCTGCTGCTCACTCCTAAACTGACACTTCTGTGGCTCTGCTGAATGCTGGATGGAGCCTGTTCCAGCAGGGTTCAGGCCTCCTTCTGTGCTCTTCCCTCCTTCCCTCAGCACACAGGTTGTGTAACAGGAGCAGGAATGCAGTTACCACATGCCTGCAGGCCTGAAAATGGCTGCACTGTGCTCTGTGGTGAGATTTCCAGCACCTATTTCTTATGTTCTTCCTCCAAGGTTATTTTGGAGTGGGTTCTAACTGCCCACCAAGGCTGTCCCTTCCCTAGCCTGTCATGATGGTCAGTTTAGCAATAATCTCAGCTAGCCCATGAAATCCTTGGCTGGGCTTTCCCAAGAGCCTTGATCCATTTCCACCTGCCATTTCCATTTCCTTTGTCCATAAGCAGCTATCTGAAGGATCTAAATTTCAACCCCGGGGTTGAAAATCTAGGGTGATGTGAGGACATGACCCGTGTGTCTCATGGGTGGAAGGTGGAACCTTCCTGCAGTGTGGGGTGCAGGTTCTGACTGACTTCCTGAAGGATTTAGTTGTGGCAGTTCTGAGTGATAGCTGCAGACCAAGCCTGCCACCTTCATTCTGCTAAAGCTTACAGAAATCACATACAGATTCAGAGACAGCTGTTGGAATTTGCATCAGTAATTTATATTTAACTAAGTAAATCTCTCTAAGTCTCTGCAGCCCACGTAGGCCTCACCTTGATGTGAGTGAGACTGTGTTAGAGTTGGGAGGGGGAACAACAAGGGAAACATCAAAGGCAGGAGATGAGTTGGGGCTGCAGAAGGGATTAGGAAAAGTTTGGCTACAGACAGCCAAGTGTTTTTGCTTGGGTTGTGCAGAAAGGGGATAGGTCCTGTGGGTGGAAGGCTCCAGAAGATGAGCTCTGCTCTGAGAAGGTGTTCCTTGGCTCAGCCTGGATCCATGCAGGGATTCCCAGCTGCAAGTGCCATGGTCACCTTGTAGAGAGCCTGCCTCAGCTTGGAGTTGGGAAGAAGTCCTTTCCTGCTGGGCTGGTTAGCCACTGGTGATTTAGAAGACAATTTTTTTCATTTAGTTGGGTTCATGTTCATTTTCCAGTACATCAGCTCGATATGGCAGTATCTGCCTCTGCATACTGGTTTCAAACCAACTGAGAAAGCTCTGCAGGAGTTCTACATTTGCTGGGGTTTGAGGTTGGTTAAAAGCATGTCTCTCTAGACTCCTGAACAGCTTGTGGTTAGTGAAAGGGCTATAAAGCTTGGACCTCCCTGGTCAGAGTCCCATTGGACCATCTGGGATGGTGGGAGGAGTTGAACCAGAACTAGTCCCAAACTAGACCCGTCCACCTCATCTCTCTGTTGGTCTTTCTTTTGCTCTCAGATACGTGGGCAGAGAAGAAATGGGGCCCCAACGTCACAGAGTTCCAGCAGAGATTCGATGAACTCCTCACCAGAGGGGAAGGTCCCAGAAGACTCAAGAACCTGTATTTTCTCTACCTGATAGAGCTGAGGGCCTTGTCCAAAGTGCTGCCCTTCTTCCAGCGCCCTGGATTCCAGCTTTACACAGGGAATAAAAATCATGATGAGGAAATGAAATCCCAATTGCTGGAAATTCTCCAACTGGCCAAGTAATTACGTTCGGTACCTGGGGATAGTGGCTCTTTCAACCCTGGCATCTCTGAGCCTGCTTGGCCTTTCACTTAAAGCACCTAGAAAGGCAGGTTCTGGGTTCTTCTTATAGTGGGACAGTGGGATTTGTGCAGGGGGTGATACTGCTGGGAGTGTGTTGGCATGAATCATAGAATCCCAGACTGGTTTGGGTTGGGAGGGACCTTCAAAACCATCTAGTTCCAACCCCCTGCCATGGGCAGGGACACCTCCCACTAGACCAGATTGCTCCAAGCCCCATCCAACCTGCCCTTCAACACTTCCAGGGATGGGGCAGCCACAGCTTCTCTGGGCAACCTGGGCCAGGGTCTCACCACCCTCACAGCAAAGAATTTCTTCCTAATGTCTCACCTAAATCTCCCCTCCTCCAGTTTTAATCCATTCCCCTTTATCCTCTCACTCTAAGCCCTTGTCCAAAGTCCCTCCCCAGCTTTCCTGGAGCCCCTTCAGGCACTGGAAGGTTCTCCAAGGTCTCCCTGGAGCCTTCTCTTCTCCAGGCTGAACACCCCCAACTCTCTCAGCCTGTCTCCAGAGCAGAGCTGCTCCAGCCCTCGGATCATCTTTGTGGCCTCTTCTGGGCTCTCTCCAACAGCTCCATGTCCTTCTCATGTTGAGAGCTCCAGAACTGGACACAGTACTCCAGATGGGGTCTCATGACCCTCGTCTGTATTCAAATTGCAAAACAGGGTAGTTAGGCCCACAGTTTCATAGCCCAGGCTGCCTTTTTGATTTAGCAGAATTGAATTGAATAACTGCCTGTGTGTCAGCCCTTGACTCATCTGTGGAACACCAGTCCTGGCTCTGTGGTTTTGACTAGAAAAAAGTGTTGGAAAAAGAGGTTCAGGGTGTTGGAGAGAGCTTGGAGTAAAAAGAATGGAAAATACCAGAACCAGATGGAAATGGGTGTCTCCTAAGGTGATGGATGTTTGAATTTATCTTGTCACTCTCTTGTGCCTTCAGTGCTTACCTCTGTTAGACCACAATTGCTTAGAAACCATAGAGCAATTGCTGGAAATATCTCCAAGGTGAGATGGAGGCTCAAACTGGAACTTTCCAAGGGATCTAAGAAACAAGCAGCTTGACTTAAAATACCCCTGGAGATGTCCAGTGTCCAACACCCACCAGCTTCATTCGTGCTCCTAACCAGATGCTTCTGTGGGTCTGGATTCCAGCAGTACCACCAAGCTGTGCAGGGAGAAAACTCTCTTTTTTTCATTCTATTTCAGGTCTTTCCCACTGCATTTTGATGAAAACTCATTTTTTGCAGGGAATAAAAAGGAAGCTGCTAAACTAAAGGTAATTGGCCAGCCCTTCTCCTTGGGGCAGTTGGTACCTAAAGGCTATTTTTTTAGGTGTGTGTCTGGGATAATACTGGATGTGAAAGGGATCCCAGGATGTCACCACTGGGTCAGGTATTTCCAGTTAATTTGGCTTCATGAGTGGTTTGGATTCTTGTGGGTTGTGCCTTAAGGAGAGGGGGGGATTGGTGCTGAGGACCCCACTTCAGGAGGTGTTTTTCTAACTTAGTCCCACTGAATTTAGCCTGAAATCCAGAATTAAAGCATTATTGCTTCAGTACAGAGAAGAAGTCCTAATTAGTGCAGAACAAGGATCAACTTGCATGTCATTTCCCCTAGGAGGAATTCAGGCTCCACTTCAAGAATATTTCCAAGATAATGGACTGTGTTGGCTGCTTCAAATGTCGCCTGTGGGGGAAGTTGCAGGTGAGCTGAGGTGCAGAAGCACCTCATCTGATGGGACTGGGGTGCCCAGATGTGGCTCTGGGACACTGGTCAGCCCCCAGACACAGCTCAGGGCTGCCCGAGTGATTTCCCAGTCAGCAGGAAGCACTGGGCTGATTCCAGCTTACTGGGCCTGGCTGCCCATTGCCTCTGCAGCTGGAAACTGGGTTAACTGGTACAGCTGCTCCCTGAGAGGAGGGGAGGGGGTGCAGAGCTTCTGGTGCTTAAAAAACTGGGAGTTCAGCAGGATCTGCACTGAATTTTACACGTGGTCAAATGTAGACAGGAAACCTTTGCTGGGTAGCTCTGCTATCACTGACACACTAAATAAATAAAACCTCCTGGCTCTGTCCTGCTCCCTTCTCTGAGCTGTGCTCAGTGAAATCCAAGCCTCTCTCTGCTCAGATGAGGTCAGCAGGAATCCTTGCAAAGATGAAGGAGGGAAATTAAATTTAAACTTGGGAGTCAGGCCCTGGATCTCTCCCCACTATTCACTGCTTTTGTTTATTGTGCACAGACACAGGGCTTGGGCACGGCGCTGAAGATCCTCTTTTCTGAAAACCTGATAGAAAAGATACCTGAAAGTGGCCCTTCCTATGGATTCCAGCTGACCAGACAAGAAATTGTTGCCTTATTTAATGCTTTTGGAAGGTTAGTTTGAGACTTTTTCCCTCCACTTTCACACAAGCTGCTGTGTACATCCCAGTTAAGCTCAAGCAGTCAGTTCTCATCAGCAATATTGCTGTTAATTCCCTCTTTGAAGAGGCTTTCAAATGTCAGGTGATGTTAATGTGCAGTGCAACAGTTGGAACAATTTAAAACAACTTCTTTATCTACTCTCCACTTCTGTAAGGGATTCAGGAAAGCATCTGTGTTAAAGATACCAAGATTTTGGTAATTTTCAAGAAACTGTGTGACTGTCCTCGGAGCACCTTGTCCCCAGACAAGGGTTGCTGTTGTTCTAGGCTCACTTCAGAGCTCTCCTTCAAGCTTCTCAATTCCACCAAGTTCCTTCCCAGATCTGTTTGCAATCGTTGCCTTTAACAGGACTCCATCAGTCCAGCCCTTGTGGAGAGCTGGATGAGGAGTTTTTGGCAGTAAAGGAGGGTAACGAGGCCTTAAGGAGGGAGAGGAGATGGCAAGATGCTGCACCACTGCTTCCTGGTGCTGATAGAGCCAGAAGTTCTGGCAAATGGGTTTTTTCCAAGGATTTTTCAGGCAACGTTGCTGCTGATGTTCAAGCCCTGGGGTCCTGTTGTGTCTCACCTCAAACCTCCTGATTGCACCTTCTGCGTGTGAATGGGCAGCAACAGGGAGATCTCAGTGGGCATCAGCCCAGACTGGAAAAACCCAAAATCATAGAAGCCCAGACTGGGTTGGGTTGGAAAGGACTTTAAAGACCATCTAGTTCCAGCCCCCCTGCATGGGCAGGGACACCTCCCACTAGACCAGGTTGCTCCAAGCCCCATCCAACCTGCCCTTGAACACTTCCAGGGATGGGGCAGCCACAGCTTCTCTGGGCAACCTGGGCCAGGGTCTCACCACCCTCACAGCAAAGAATTTCTTCCTAATGTCTCACCTAAATCTCCCCTCCTCCAGTTTTAATCCATTCCCCCTTGTCCCATCACTCCCTGCCCTTATCAAAAGTCCCTGCCCAGCTTTCCTGGAGCCCCTTCAGGCACTGGAAGGTGCTCTAAGGTCTCCCTGGAGCCTTCTCTTCTCCAGGCTGAACACCCCAACTCTCTCAGCCTGTCTCCAGAGCAGAGCTGCTCCAGCCCTTGGATCATGTCTGTGGCCTCCTCTGGACTCTCTCCAACAGCTCCATGTCAGAGGTCCATGCTCCTTCCCAGGGATGCTGTGGTGTTCCTAGCATTGGATGTGGCAGAGTGAGGTTCATGGTTGGACTTGATGATCTTAAAGGTCTTTTCCAACCAGAACAATCCTGTGATTCCCCTCCTGAGCACAGCTGCTCTATTCCCCTTCCACCAGAGGAGCTGGGCTTCCTTCTGCCTATCAGCACAGCCTTTGGAAGCAGCATGCCAGAGACTGATGGACCCTCAGAACGTCGTGTCCAGAGGAAGCTGAGGGCTGGCAGGCAGAGAGCCTTTGTCTTCCTGCCCCTTCCCCCTCTGCTGCCCAGCTGAAACTCTACCCTGGAAGTCCTCTGCTGTGGATTAGAAGGGCCTTTTGATACAAACCTCTGTCTCTTGCTTGTTCACAAGTGTTTTGGGTCCATCAGAACCTTCTAGAAAGGGAAGTTTGTCCTGGCTGGGAAGGGCCAACCTCTTTCCCAGATCCTTAGAGTCCCACCTGGCACCTTCACTGATGCACAATGCATTCAGCAGTAGAAACGAGGCAGGAGATTCCAAAAAAACCCTTCAGAAGAAACAAGCTGTTATCGCAAGGAGACTCCATGACCTGCCTGCATATTATGGTCTGTCTGGTGACCTCTCATTAATGGGTTTGTCTGATGACTGCTGAGCTCTGTAACATCCTGTTCCACCACCAACTTGCTCAGTGTTTGCCTGAAGAAGGGTCTGCAAAATTAGTGAAGGGCCTGGTTGGCTCCAGAGCTTAATTTAGGTGGAATTCTAAATTACCTCTTCCCAAGAGCTGCTTGAACCTTTACTTGAGAGCAGCCCCTTTCTCCTGAATTTTAAAGAAGGTGTGATCCATGTGTTGCTTTAATGTTTCCCTTTTGCTTTCCTTGCACACAGGGTTTCCACAAGCGTGAGGGAACTGGAAAACTTCAGGAACATCTTAAGAAAGATGCAGTGAATTCATTGGAGAAAGAGACTGCAAGTTTTACTGCTGGGCTCTCTAGAAATGGACAAACACCCTCATTCCAACCACTACATGGTGAAAAACCACTTGTGGGATGTCCTGTTCCCAGCTGACTGTCTGTAACCTGCTGAGGACAAATATTTTGTAGAAGAAAAAAAGGAACTTTTTTTTTTTTTTTAAAGTGGGGACTATATTTAACATTTATTTTCTATATTGGAAGATCATTCTGAATAACTGCTTTAAAAATTGCTGCACTATTTTGATGGATGACACCATTCTTTCTGCCTCTAGAAGCTGGAGGTAAGGCAGGAACTGAGACACTGAATAAATTTGGGGAAAGTGTCTGGCAGTCTCCATGATTCCAACCAGCCTCTTCTTGCAGTGTCTCTACCCTAACGTCCTGCTGTGTAAAAAGGACTGCAAGGGCTTGTAGGAGCCCCTGTTGTAGGAGCTGCTGCCATCAAAAGGTGCCTTCCTCTTCCTGGTGGAAGTTTCTCATGGCAACAGGCTGTTCCTGCTGGTCTCTGCTGCCAGCCTGTGCCTCCATCTTGGCTAGAACCTCGTGGGAACAATGGTGCTGGTGCCCTGCTGCCCAGTGAGGAGGAACAGTGGAGGCAGAAAGGGTTTGGGACCTTGTGGGAAGGAGAGGGTGGGTGCATGAGGAGGCCAAGGCAGACACAGGGTGAGCACAGCCCTCTGCTCCCTGCCCTGCTGTCGGGGACCAGAGGTGCAGCAGAAACTGGGCCTTGTTACCAGCCCTGCAAAGCTGCTCTGCATCCAGCCCCCCCCTCCTCCCTCCATAAAATCACAGAATCACCAAGTTAGGAAAACACCTTTCAGATCAAGTCCAACCATTAACCCAGCCCTGCCAAGGCCACCACTAACCCATGTCCCTCAGCACCACATCTACATGGCTTTGAAATCCCTCCAGGGATGGGGACTCCACCACTGCCCTGGGCAGCCTGGGCCAGGGCCTGACAACCCTTTCCAGGAAGAAATTGTTCCCAAGATCCAATCTAAACCTCCCCTGGCACAACTTGAGGCTGTTTCCTCTTGTTCTATCACTTGTTCCTTGGGAGCAGAGACCAACCCCCCTGGCTCCAACCTCCTCCCAGGCAGTTGCAGAGAGCCAGAAGGTCTCCCCTCAGCCTCCTTTGCTCCAGGCTGAACACCCCCAGCTCCCTCAGCTGCTCCTCCTAACACTTGTGCTCCAGCCCCTTCCCCAGCTCCGTTGCCCTTCTCTGGACACACTCCAGCCCCTCCATGTCCTTCTTGTGGTTAGAAGCCTAAACTGACCCCAGGACTCAAGGTGTCCCCTCACCAGAGCCCAGCACACAGGGATGATCACCTCCTTAACTTAGGGCAAGAGGAGCCAGCAGGCAGCCAATCCTCTTTCCATGGGGCAGGAGCTGCTGCCAGGACCTGAACTACAGCCCCTCCTGCAGCAAGCGCTGGGCCCCGCTGCGCTGGTGCCTCTCCCAGGCTGTGGCAGCAGGTTTGTCCTCTTCTGGGACACACTTGTCTGACGCCGGGAGCCAGGCAGGGCTAGAACAGGAAAGGACGGACCCGCCAGGCCCCTCGGTGGCTGAAGCCAAGTTGAATTTTGCAGCTCCAAGGACAAGCAGCTGGGGAAGTGGGACAGAGAGCGGCTGAGGCAGAGCAGAGCAGAGCGTGTCTGTCACCCAGAGCCACCCTTCCCCTCAGCAGAGAGAGGGGCGAGACACCCCATCCTGCTGCCAGCCCGGGTTACACCATCCGCCTGCGCAACAGGGGCAAAGGACGGGAGCACAGCTGGTCGGGGCCACCGGGGGACAGCAGCCCCAGCAGCCATCCCCACTTGTCACCCCCAGCCCCCAAACCAGGCTGGGGGGGGCAGGCGCTGCTGCACAGGAGGATGCAGCGTGTGCTCCAGCTGAGCTGCTGCTGTTTGCAGTGAGCTCGAGGCCACGCAGATAGACCCGGGCAAGGAAATGAGGGAAGGGCCAAGTGGCTGAGCTGAGGCTTTCAGCTCCTCCTCTGGGCACAGGGGAGGCTGCAGGGACAGCAGGTCCTGAGGGGGGGACACAGCCCATGCCACACAGGGGCTCCTGACCTGCCCTGGGAGAGGTGTGTGTGTGTGGCAGCAGAAACACAGACTGGGTTGGGTTGGGAGGGACCTTCAAGATCATCTAGTTCCAACCCCCCTGCATGGGCAGGGACACCTCCCACTAGACCAGGTTGCTCCAAGCCCCATCCAACCTGCCCTTGAACACTGCCAGGGATGGGGCAGCCGCAGCTTCTCTGGGCAACCTGGGCCAGGGTCTCACCACCCTCACAGCAAAGAATTTCTTCCTAACATCTAACCTCAATCTCCCCTCCTCCAGTTTTAGTCCATTCCCCTTTATCCTCTCACTCCCTGCCCTTGTCCAAAGTCCCTCCCCAGCTTTCCTGGAGCCCCTTCAGGCACTGGAAGGTGCTCTAAGGTCTCTCTGGAGCCTTCTCTTCTCCAGGCTGAACACCCTCAACTCTTTCCAGAGCAGAGCTGCTCCAGCCCTCTGATCATCTCTGTGGCCTCCTCTGAAGGGCTTCAACAACTCCATGTCCTTCTTGAGCTGTGGGCTCCAGAACTGGACCCAGTCCGCTGAAGCAGAGCAGAGGGGGACAACCCCCTCCCTGGCCCTGCTGGCCACGCTGCTGGGGATGCAGCCCAGGACTGGGCTCCAGAGCACAGTGCTAGCTCATGTTGAGCTTCTTATCCACCAACACCCCCAAGCCCTTCCCCCTGGAAGGTGGTGAGGTGGAGAGAAGATGGTTGTACCTCATAAGCTGGGGACAAGGGGAAGCACTGTGACCCTCTGGTCCACAGCCAGCCCTGAAAAACAGCAGAAGCCAAAGCACCCAGAGAAGACAGGGGAAGAAAAGCTGCTCTGCCCTCCCCAGCTCCAGAAAACCACAGCTGCACAGAGGAGCTGCAGGACACCTCAGAAACCCCCCCTCTGGGTGCTCTGCACCCAACCATGGGCCAAGACTGAGCTCCACTGGATGAGAATCAGCCCTTGAAGCCTGGTAAGAAGCAGCTTTACCGAGTTCCCAATGCACCTTGGTGGAACAGTCAGATGTGTCTGCACAGCCACTGAGCCCCTGCCCAGGACAAGGGGGCTGCAGGACCACAGTAGGGTCATGCTGAGAACAAAACTCAGCCAGGCCTCCAGCAACCTAGCACAGAAACTCCCTTTTTTTAATTTTTTTTTTTTTTATTTCAACATAGTAGTGCTTGGTTACAGTTTAGTGAAGAACAAATAGGTACATTCATTGGCCACAGCTTCCTGTTGCAGCCAGCTGCTGCCTGACTGCAAAGCCAAAACACTGTTCAACCAGACCAAAACCAAAAAATAAAATTAAAAGTTTAATGAAAGGCAACTATGCATTAAAAAAGTCATTGTACTTCTCAGCTATAAATTACTTTAGTAAAACACAGGACCAGCCCCAGGAGGAGTGGTCAGTTTTGAAATTAACAGCCATCCATCCAAAGGAATAAAACCCAAAACACTTTGCCAGTCACTCCCAAGTACATCAGCAACGAGACTCACTGCCCCGACCTGCCCTCCTCCTGCCAGGAAGATCGTGTTGTTGGTGTGTGCTTCAGTGCAACATGAACAATGAGCCTGTAGCCCTTGAAGCTTTTCATTTTTTTTTTTAATTTTATTTTATTTTTTTTTGCACTACTCTCCTTTCCCTCCAAAGAAAAACTTAAAGTGCTCCTAGTGCTTTGGAATTTAAGCAATGACAGGGGCCACTAAGCGTCACTTATCGTCTTTGGTGACTTATGGGAGAAGAAAGAAGGGCAACACACCAAGTCCAGGTCCTTCGTTGGCTTTTCCATAAGTCAAGCAGCCATGGAGATGGAGCAACCCCTGTCTGCAGCCCAGCCCAGCCCAGGAGACAGGTCCCAAATGCCACCACAGCCAGGAGAGCCAGGGTGGAGCTCTCCCATTCAAGTGCTAAAACAAGAGGGATGTGCTAGAAGTTGTCATCTCAGAATCTTCTCCAGAAAGCAACAGGGGTTGCTCCTTTCATTTTTTTTTGTGGGGGGGAGGGGGCAGGGAGGGGCAGAGTGAAGCAGGTGAGCAGGGAGAGGCCCCACAGAGGGACAGGGTGTTCTCAGTGTGACAAGTGACACCTAGGCCAGCACAAGCAAGGTGGGTGAGGGGGTGACCAGGCCATACTAGTGAGCACACAGCAAGTGAGGAGCAGCTGGGGCTGCCCCAGCGCTGGGGGTTTCTCTCACACACAGCTGGGGACACTGAGGCTGCCTCAGGGTCCCCCCAGCACCACAGCCCAGTGTCCCACAGCACCAAACCACTCCCTGCACAGGTTAAGTCCTTCACCCCAGCTGGGTCCTTCAGTGTCAGACTTGGGTTTGACCAGCAGCAGCAGCTCTAGGTGGGTTAAAAATAGTTCCAGTTCAGGCTGGCACTAGAGGTCCCTCCCTGGACCAGTGCCTCCCACCAAGCCCATGTCCAAAGCTGTTTCCCTCTTCCCAACATCAGGCTCAGGGACAAGCCAGGAATAACATCAACCCTCATCACCAAGAGCCCAATGGAGCTACAGGCCAGGCCAAACTTCACTATTTTGGTTGAAAAGAGACAGAAACCTCCTTCCAGACTGACCCAGCACCCTCAAACCCTGTGTACACCTCTAAGCCCTGCTGACTTGGTGACTGCAGCACTGGGGGGGCTCCAGCTCCATGGTCCTGCCCCACAGCAGGGCAGAGCACAGAGCCCAGGGACCAGCTCTCTGCAGAGCCTTCCCCAGCAGGCCCTGCCTCTGCAAGCAGACACCTCCTGCACCTCAGTAGGAACCCCACCAGTTCACATTCACTTCAGGTTGAAACTCTGCTAAATGCAGTTTAATACTGAGGGGGAAAGGGGAGCCCAGCTGCTGGTTAAGAGGAGGAGGGAGCAGGACTGCTCTCAGCACCCACAGGTAAAGGCAGCCCTAGTTCTACATGTGCTTTGGGCCACATGCTCCAGCAGAGCCACTCCAGCTTTCCCAGGAGGCAGCAGGCTCTGAAGTCTCTCCCCTCACTTGACAGCAGCTGCCATCCACACCAGCCCTCTCCCTTGGCCATAAGCTCGTGGGTTGGTTACAGCCTCGTGATCTTCCCACCACCAGGAGCACTTCATCTCCCCTCACAGGCCCTGCTTTGAGCTCAGCTCTGAACCCACAGCCCCAGGAAGGACAGTTCAGTGATGGGGTGAAGCCAGGACCAGAGCAAGAGCACACTCAGCCCACAGGCCTCAGCCCTGCTGGGTGGGAATATGGCACAGAACACTTGGGCATTCCCCACAGGAGGCCCTGCCTGGAACACTGGGATGACAGAGCTTCACACTCCCAAGTGAGTCTGGATGCAGGGTACTTCATGGAACACGTCTTTGCAGGAAGACAGTGCCTCTCCCAGCTATGGATGTGCAATTAAAAGAGTAACTAGAACAGTCTCAGACCAAGCACAGTCTGAGCAAGATTCGTTCCTTCCAAGTGTGCAGATAAAAGTGCAAATATGCATTTGATGTTTTCTTTTCTAAGTGAGGAAGCTCTGGTGCATTTAGCTGCCAACATCTCGAAGACCAGACCAAGAAAAAGCTTCCAAAGAGAGTTCAGCTTCACTTTGCTACATGGTACCTTTAAAGTCACAGTTCTCTCGCTTACCACCTGCAGCCACAGGCTCAGTCCCGCTCCCAGCTGCAGCAGGTAGTGGAATGTTTGTGTCGATGAGTTAGATGCTTCAGGGAAGAAGGAAAGAGAAAACCAGGTTACAATCCTATACATGAATGCCACTTCTGGGAAGAAAGGGACCTCGCAGCCTCTTCAGTGGTGTGGCGCAGGGGATGAGCTATGGTGGTTGTTCCTCTCGGAGCCGCCTGCGGCAAAGAGCAAGGGAGCAGTGTCTGGAGCAGTTCCACTGGGATGGGGACCCACCATGGAGCTGTCGTTCCCAGCCAGGGACCCGTAGCAGCCAGAGCACTGAGGGGTGGCCAAGCTGGGAGGAGAGACAGAAAAACCAGACACGGACCCTTAGAGAGGAGTCATTGGGCTGTGGCTAGTTCTCCACTGCTAGGGAAGACTGCTACTCCCAGCACGGTCAGGGTATCCAAGTCTGTGGAAGCAGGCTACAGCATGCCAGGGACAATATCTCCAAGGAATTTGGCTTTGAGGAATGAGGTGTGAGGAGCACCAGCCCCTACAACGCAGATCAAGAAAAGCCAGAACCTACAAACCCCTCACTGCACCCCTGGGCAGGCAGGGTTCAGAGCCCCAAGCAGCAAGTGAAGGACAGGGCTTTTCCTTACAGTTCCATGGGGACCCATGACCATTCTCCCCCACACCAGGTGTTCCTGCAAAGCTTCATTCCATCTGGCTCCTAGAGACCACATCCCTGCCAGGACCTCAGCACCTCTCACTTCCCAGTGAAGGAACTCCTCTGGAGGTCATTTAGGAGCTGAGGAAGGATCCCAGCAAGATCAGCCCTCCTGGATGAGGCCTCTTGGCTGGAGCCACTGCATATTTCTACCAGTGAGCACCTCTCAGAGCTGGTCACTTCTAACAAGAACAGCTCCTTGCAAGCTTCGGAAGGGACCAAAACAAGTTCAGGAGGCTCAAGCTGCCTCCTCTACCAATTTTTTTTTCCCCTAAAAGCAGAAGCCAAGAGCTCTGTTCCTTCCCTGCCAGGCAGCAGCACAGCAGCCAAGCTTCCCCTCACCCCACACAATCCTTACCCTCCTTCCCTGGCCCCAAGCCGGGACAGGTCATCGTCACTGTCGTAGCGCCGCGGATTGTCGAAGAAGTAGGCTCTGGAGCTGTAACTGTGACTGTTCACCATCCCCGCTGCAGTCTGCCAAAGAGAAAGGAGTCAGGCCAGAACTGAACTATTTCTGACAGTCTTCCCAAAGGGAAGAAGCCTGCTCCCCACCCCAGAGCTCCTCCCCACACAGGGGTGCTCAAGCAGCTTGCTCAGGCCTACCAAGTTCTGACTCAGTCGCTGAGCCCAGAAGAACAGCACCACGAAAGTCGTTGGCACCAGCTCCCAGAGGAAGAGGACAACTCCAAACACCACGTACTCCTCACTGCTCACTTCCACATGCACCTGTGGACAGAAGTTAGAGGTCTCTGTATAATCCCAGTCATCAGCAGAGCTACACTGCTCCCAAAGCTGGACACAACTGGGAATGCAGGGAAACCCTTTAAGAAGGCAAGAGGCCCTAGACCAGAAGAGTCACCCTTACCCAGCTGCTGCTACTACTGGTTTTGGTGGGATCCTTCCCTTCAGTGTGAAGAGTTCTCTTCAGTTCTCTTCTACCAGGGTACTTCCAGCTCCCTTCCCACCACCACAGACTTTCCCTTGCACACAGCCATGCCTTATTAAGCATTGCTTTTCTGCTCTAGTTGACTTGTTCCTCCTCTCCCCCACAAGAGTGGTCAGGCTAACGCTGAAGAGCACAAGTGGCCAGATGGAAGATTCAGGTTTGGTCTGGTGGAGAAAGCAAGGAGGGCTTCTGAAGGCAGAAAGCCAGCTTATCTGGGGATTCAGCACCACAGACCACCCCCCCAGAGTCCCCCTTTCCCTCACACATGCCCTCGCAGGTGGGTAGAGTAACACCTTCCACTTGACTAGCTCTGGATTGGGGTCACAGACACACTTACCTTGTCTGAAAGGTTGTCCCAGCCATAGTTAAAAGGACCAGGAACATTGTCTGGAGATATGGCCACAGCAACCAGGTTATAGCAAGCCCTTGAGGAATACAGAAGGGCCACTACAGAGCCCACAAGAATAGCCTGGCAGACAGATGTTCCCTAGAACAGGAAAAAAACAGCTTTTATACAGGCCTTCCTACAGAGCTGGGATTATCCCCCCCCTTAAAGGCATGGGAAGCTGTGCAGGCAGGAGTGACCCAGAACATTTCTACGTTGTTGCTAAAATATTCAGAGCTGGTTGAGAGCTTTTGTGTGCTATGGTTTGACTGCAGTAGCAGAACTATAAGCCAGGGTTGCTGAGGAGCAGAGAAGACTTGAGGCACAGGAGTGACATTCTCAGGATCTTATCAGTCAGCCTCAGACTGGTGGTCCAGAGATTGCCATCCCACCCACTGCTGTTCTGTGGTAGCCTCCAGAAGGCCAGCCAGCCACCACGAAGAACATCAGCTGGCTGCTTGTATACCCTGATCAGATGCTACAGCAGAGATGGTCACCCAGCTCATCCACTCTGCAGCAGCTGGGCACCCCTGACATGGAACACAACGTTTGTCTAGGGAAAAAAGTCCAAATATTTGGGGGGAGCAACTCTGCAAGCAGGCAGAAAGACCCAGCACCTGAACCCCAGCACTGCTGTGGGACAAGCCAGGCTTTGAGGTATGCAGAGCAGTGTGCTGAAGGGTGGCTACATGCTGCATGACCTCTGCCTCCTGCTGTCCTGTGCTGGTGAAGAGCTTTCTCCAGTGTTCCAGACACTGTGCTATCAGAGGGATAGCTGCATGAGGTTCCTGAAGGTCGCAGTATCTACCTTTCCTGGACAGCTAGCCACGGGAGAGGAAGCTACTTGAAGATCTGCAAGTGTTTCCATTTCTTTGCTAAATATACCTATGAAGTCTTTTAATAGCTCCTGGTAGCCCCCAAGTTACCTCACAGCAGAAGGCACTAAGTGGGCAGACAAACACCTCTCTGCAGCTGCCTTGCCTTGTATTCAGGCAGCCAATCTCCTCAGGAAGCTCATCCCATTGACCTGCTCCACATCCAGGCTCCTGGTGTGCTAGCTCTATTTTCCTCCCTTTACAGCACTTGCGTGGAAAAGTCAGCACGAAGGTGCTGCTGAGAGCCACGTCCCTGAGACACCACTAGAGCACAAGAAGGTGGCCTGCTCTGGCACTGCTGCCTGAGCCCTTGGTGTTCAGGACAGCAGAACAAGAGGCAGAGAGGCCAGTGAAACAAGGCTGCAGCAGACAGGGACCACAGGGCAGGATCTGGCAGCAGTTCAGCCTCCTCCTAGAGTGTCAAATGGCTCAAACCTTCCTACCTGGGGTGAGGCAGCAGCCACAGGGCCCCTCCAGCCTTGCTGTGTTGCCTTGAGTCTGCAGGCTCACAGCTGGAGCTCAGGAGGCAGGACAACCTCTTCAGGCATTTGTCTAACACTTCTGCTCATCCCCACCCTAGTTTTGCAGCTCCTCCACAAGCACGAAGTCACAGGACACCTCCAAGGCAGGGAAGGGAGACAGCATTTGAATGTAAGAGACCTTTACCAGTCAGGTTGAGAAGTCAACCTGAGCACAGGTTTCTCCAGAGCACATTGTACAAGATCAAGGCCCCACAGGCAGCCTCAGGCTCCTCACCAGAGGAAGTTATTGTGTTTGTAAACTGCTGCTGGGAGAACTTGATAAGTTAGTGTCCAGAGCCTGTCAGAGCTGGATACCTGGCCCGTGCAAGCAGATTGGAGCAGGTTCTCAGCTTACTCATGGCTCCTGTCTCACTTCAGATCATCTGGCTGCAATCTGCAGCCTCTGTGGACAGTTGTTGTAAGAGCCAGCTAGGCAGCTGGCTCCAGCCACCCATGGGCCACACATCCTGGCTTCTGGGCAACCACCCATGCTCTCCACTGGTTAAGAGACCCAGACTTCTCCTGCAGAAAGCCCCAGCTTCAACCCTGGCAGGACAGCTCTCTCTAAAAGAAGAGTGATTGAACACAGCCATGTTGCATGTTCATGCAGATAGCCTGCTGAGGAGCAGGGAGATGCCTCCAGCCAATGCAAGGCAGTTGTCTAGATCCAGAATGTCTCTGTAGCACTGCCTCCTGCAAGGTGGCTTGTCACCCTCATCCTGAGGTGGGCATCCAACAGCCTGCAGGGGCTCTACACCCTGGACAGCCTCTCACCTGAGCCAGGCATTGCAGTGATTTAAGCAACAGCACCAGATCAAGGCAGGTGGCTTCCCTCAGCCTGACCGTGCTCAGGTGCTCAAGTTTTACTGTAGATCTTCCCAGGCCAATCAAGAGACTGTCTGCCCTTCTCACCAGGCCAGGGACCCACCCTGCAGTCTCTCTTTGATAGGAGTGATAAGGCTTTCCAGAGGAAGAGGAGGCAGCTCAAGTGCACACTTAATTGCAGCCTACTGCCACGCTGAGATGAGACTGCTGGTGGCTTATCCACTTTCCTACCTGCCTGAGCAGAGTTGTGGATGTTCAGACCTTCACCTGTCCTTCTGCCTTTGGGCAGGAGCTACAGCACCTTCTCCTTTCTTCAGTTGCTCATCTCAAGCAGGAGAAGCAAGCACTGTGTCTGGCTCAAGCGAGGAGGCAGCTAAAGGTGGACTGCTGGGGGATCCCCTTGGCAGAGGGTTGTTATGCATCTGCCAGAGATATCAATATGCTGCAGACTTCACCATCCTTAGTGACACCTTGCTGCAGAAACTGCATCTGCTAGTCTTGGAGAACCTTATCTTCCAGTCAAACCCTAGATTATGCTTCTAAACACAACGAGCATAAGCAGCTCCTAAGTCTCCTGTTGTACCAGCAAAGCTGCAGACAACGTATTCCCCAAACCACAGGGCTCTTCATTCATACAGCAGGAGTGTGCACTTCCTGGAGGGAGGACTCCAAGAGCTGCCACCTCCACACTGGAAGAAGTATTGGAGCAAGTAGCTCAGGTGCCACCAGGCCAGCATTGCTCTAAACAAGCACAGATAGCCAGCTAAGAATCCAGCTGGATTGTGGAGTTCCAGTGTAGCTGACAAGGCATTTACCTACCTTAGACTCGAGGTAGACATTTGCTGAAGACATCTTTCCCAGTTTGCACATGCAGCAAGCCAGTGAGATGGCACAGAGGATGAAGAGGCTGTCGTTGACGAGGGCACGGGCAAGGACTGTCCACCTCAGCTGGTCCTCTGGGACCTCACCGTGGATTAACATTGCACAAGTTAAGTTCACAACCAAGAAGAGGAGGCTGGTAAATATGGAGCCCAGATACAATAGGACCCTGGAGAGATGGTGGGGGGGAAAAGATGGAATCAGACATTTCTGGGGTCATTCTGCACCACTCTACTGTCTCATCAGGCAAGAGAACCCCCCAGGGTGCCCAGTGCTCTGCTTACTGTGAAGCCAGACATGTCAGCAAGTTTCAGTGGCTGTATTGACAGCCCAAGTCCACAGAGCATTTGTTTGAGCTGCTCTCATCATGCATGAGCAGTGTAAGTAGTCATGAGTTACAAGACTCATCTTCTGACAGTCAGGTTCTTGTCTTGTGGATCTCAAGTGTTGCTCCAGCTCTGCATTAACTTCAGTCAATAAGCTGTGAGTCATCACAACCACTGCAACTTCTCTATTGAAAGCCACTGGAGCTTGCATTTTCCATTGTGGGTTTCCCTGGAAGTGTCTAGGAAGCTCCTGGGCTGCACAAACACAGTTCCCACCTATTGCTCGAGCCTTATCTGCAGATCTTTTCCAGGGTGGGACAGCTCAGAATGACCTCAAGAGTTCATCTGCTCTGCTAGCAGCAGGGGGATGCTGCTGGCATGAATGAAGGTTTCCTTGGGACCCCTGGAGCCCCCAGTCCTGCTGACCCTGTGTCAGAGCAGAGTCAGGAGTGGCACTGGCTCAGCCCAGCCACTGGGGTCTGAAGTTCCTGTTCCCACCACAGCAGCATGAGTTCACCTTAAGCTGTCAAAGTAACATTCAAAAAGTACCACTTACTTGTACTTGTTGAATTCAGCTGCACATTTCACCTTGAATATGACCTAAGGGAAAGATTTGCACAGTGTTACTGAACACGACCTACAATTTAAACTTAGTAAAGATATATACAACAGGGGAGCCAGCATCCAGCTGGACATCTTGAAGGACTCCAGGTTATCTAGTAGCACCAAGCCTGGCACTGGACCCTCTCACAGGAAAGACTGACACTTTTTCCTGCAAGAGCCAAGCCCAAATGTAGGTGTCCAACAGGTATAAAGATATTTAATACCCTGTATGTGACAAGGACTTTAACACCACACCTAAGGACATCCAGAAAGGCATGGAGTTCAACACCCAGTAGTCACTAAGAGCATTCTAAAATACATCTCCTTTGCCTAGCCTTCTGTGCTGCAGATTTTAGGACCTCAATCATGCTTGAATCCCCTTGTTAGAGAAGGCTGCTTCAGCTGCTGTGCTTTAGCAAGACAAATAGCTGATCTAAAATAGCCCTCTGGTATTAGATTGTGGACCTGCAGGCTGCAACAAGCACTTGGAGCTCACAGCTCCTCCACCCTGAAGATGTTTGTAGGCCAAATACACCTGACAAGCAACTCTGAGATGGTAGGAAGCCCTCCAGAGATGGAAGGCACAGCCTGACAAGCTGCATGACACTTGTCAGCCAAGTGTTTTAGGTGACAGTTATTTACAGATGTTTCACTCTTCAGAGCAAGATGTACCCTAAGAGTGGATCTGGGTTCTGTGAATCTCTCACCACACAAGGCTTGAGGAAGCACAGGGGAAGTCGGGGTTGGACTAGATGATCTTTCGAGGTCCCTTCCAATCCCTATGATTCTATGATTCTATAAGCACAGACAGCTCAGGAAGGTGTGACACACTCCCAAGTCACAACTCAGGTGGGAGGCCAGTGGTCCTGCTGCAAGGGGACAGGTAACCAGTACTCTCACATGGCCAGGACAAGCAGCAGGAAAGCATCATGCTGGCACAGCCATGGCAGGAACTGAGTTTTGTCCTGTGGAAAATTCAGATCCTAGTGCAGACCCCAGCAAGAAGGAGCTGAGGTCACATTCAGTCTCAAAGCTCATGTCAGTGGAGACTTTGAAGGAACTTGGGAGGAGGTAGAGTCATCTAGCTAGATCCAGCATACATGTACATCACTACACCGATGTGGAGGAGGTTGAGTTTCACTGTTTCTGCAGGAAGTCCTCCCTGTCAGCCTCCAGACTGGCTGCAGGGAAGGATCACCCATCTCTTACAAGGCACCCTTAGCTTTTTTTTCTGATGGGATTCCTTAGCTCCTGCCTCCCAGTCAGCACTGAGGTGGCAATGGCAGCCTGAAGCTTCAGAAATCAGGCTCCTGCCAACAGGATTTCCAGAGACATTTCAGGATTTGAGGGGTGTCTGATCTATTATAGTAGATTTAAGCATTTGAATGCCCTCCTATAGGGCAGACAGCTTCAGCAATGCTGTTACAAGAGCCAGTTTCACTGTCTGGCTCCTCTCCCCCAGTCTGAGGGAGGATGAACTCAAGAAGCACTCAGTGGGGAACAAGTCAGTACTTGAGCAGAGGGAGGCATCCAGCCCCCACACTGAGGGACACAGTACCACAGTTGCCCTCTACCCTCTTGTCTTGGCCTAGTCCAGCCCAGAGAAGGACAGAACTGTGGCATAATCCACTCTGAGCCCTGAAGCTCATCTGAGTTACAGGAAACCTGGGCCTGGAAGGACCACATGGTGACTTCAAAACAGGAAAATCCCCAAACCCTCCTCTGTCCCTCCTTTGCCTGTAGGCTACATTCAAGCACTTTGGGAGTGTAAAAAACAGACATCAAGGACATCCAGCTGGGAAACCTCTTGGTTCAGCACCCACTTGTGCAGCGTGGAAATCCATTTGAGGTATCTGCACTTCCAAAGTGACTCTCAGAAGAGCAGTCTGTAACCACAGCCTCTGAACAGCAGAGTCCCTGCCTTGTATTCCAGCTGATCACCCTGGGTGAGAACAGCCCCTCAGGCCCAGCAGGGAAGTGCCACTGGCTAACAGAAAGAAGATGGTGGCTTCTGCAGCAGCTCTGTCCCAAGACCCTGCCCTACAGCCCCAAGCCCTGGGGCCTAAGGCACACAAAGCTGTCTCAGGGTTAAGAGTGCAATGGCAACCTGAGACTCAGGCTTGGACTGCTGCCACTAAAAGCAGAGTGAGTCCACACCACCAGCCTCACACTTTTATTATTCCCCAGCTATTTAGTCTTATAACTTCAGGAAAAGAAGAGGCATCACTCACTTGACAGTGGTGTTTAGTTATTAAGACATGCTAACTGATATGAAGGTTGCTTTTCTTTCATAGGTGTCAGCTGGTGACACCAGTAGCATTCAGAGTGCACCTTTGGGTTCTTATCCTTGAGACAATCCTACAAGGCTTCCAGCACTGGACTAGCCCTGCTGCTTTCAAAGCTCAAGGACAGCTGATGTGGAGGGTTCTGCTGTGAAGAAGCCAGTGCAGACAGCTCAGGGGTAGTCCTATTTTTCATAAAAATAGGAATTACAGCCTCCTGCCCTCAAACAGGTGCATTATGCCAAGTTGCTAGCAGCAACCCTTGCTGACTGAACAGTTCCTTCAACTCCTAGCTGAGAGGCCAGCCCCAGAAGTCACACAGTTGCCTGCTGAGAACAAGGAAGGCCCTGGTAGCCCAGAGCAGCAGGACTGAGAATGTTTACCCAAGCCTTTTATAGAACTTAGGCAATAACACATTCGTCTTCCTGGAGCCACAAGTCCTTTGACCACTTCACATCAGCTACAGCCTTAGGAAGGAGAGGCCAAGAAGAGCTATAGACCTTGAAGTCCCCTGTGATGCTGGAGGCTTTTGGTTTTGCCATGAGTGGATGTATTTCACATAAATGAATACCTTGCTCACATCACCAAGCGTGGGAAGTGAACTTCCTACAGGGATGTTCTCGAAGCCTTGTTTAAGAAACACACTCATCCTCAGAAGGTGCACTGGAGGTGTGACAGCTGCTAAGAGAAGATAAGTGACAGACACCATACGCCACAGATGGCTCTAAGGACCACTTGCAGGACCTCAGCCCTAACACTGACCCTCAGAGAGAACTTCAGCTTGGTTTTGGTACAGCCATTCACAACAGATCTGGAAGATCCAAGACAGCCAGAAAATTGTTGTTGTCTGACGGAATCAAAGTGTCTTTTGCTCCACAAAGAAATGATGAGTTTGGACTCTCAACACACAAGACATCACCATGTCCTGCCTTGCCATGAACACAGCCCTCACTCAGTTGCAAGAGCATCCAGAGATGCATTCTCTCACCACAGTCACTCAGCAGCAAGTGCTAGAGCAGAGCACAGACTATTTTGGGACTACACCCCAGAACAAGTGCTCAAGCCCCCACCCCACCAGAAAAAGCTGGAACTGTCTTTGAGGAGGATCTCACCATCCCCACAAACACTGAGATCACCCTATGCCATCACAAACACAGGGTGCAACTTGTGTGTGCCCTGATTTCCTGGAATAGCTGGTTGCCAGCACAGCCACCTGTTCATTTAGGATCCGTGGGGCCCACGGGAATCATCAGCTATGGATTGGAGCAGTTTGGAGTTCAAGTGACCCCTTACCAGCTGTCCCTCTGAGGCAGAAGGCATGTGCTAGGTGTCTGTGAGACAAGGGAGGTGGAAGAGCACAGGAAGGGATGGAGGCTTTTCAAGTTTCCCATCTGAGAAGACAGGTAGCTATAGGACAGCAAGGACAAACTGTTCCCAGGCTGATGCTCCTTCCATGCATGTCTGCTCCAGTGCAATTAGAGCAGCAAGGGATGAAAGAGGCTGATGTCATCTAATCAGATGGAGCACTTAGAGAAACCCAGACAGGTTAAGGGTTATGGCCACGCCAGTCTGGCAGAGCAGCCAGAGCCTCACCACTGCAGCAGAAGGCCTTACTCATTGTTGCACACTGCTGCTGACTCCCAAGTGAGACCAGGATGCCAAGCGCTCGAGAAGGTCTTTGAAAGGGTCAAGATGGAGGTTGTTGTGGCTACATTTCCATGTACTGTGTTCCTGAGCATGACCCTGGGGGAAAGCAGGAATTGGCAGACTCTTGGGAAAGGCAGCATGACTCAAGCAGATGTCTACCTGGCAGCAGGGGAGCTATTCCAAACACAAGGCAGAGAAGCACCCTGGGTTGGATGGCTGAGCCATGGTTCTGCCAGTTTGGGGCAAAATTTCGAGTGGATCTGAGGAATTCTGACCTGACAAACTAAAGTCCAGATTTCCTGGAAAGGAACTAATGCTGTTACAAGCTGAAGCAAAAAGGAAGAGACACTCGCAAGCAAAAGGCATCACACCTTTTGATGTTCCAGGTGGAAATAAGGCAGTGACAAAAAGGAACTGTCACCAGCAAGCCCCCTCCCTGGAAGTGTTCAAGGGCAGGTTGGATGGGGCTTGGAGCAACCTGGTCTAGTGGGAGGTGTCCCTGCCCATGCAGGGGGGTTGGAACTAGATAATCTTAAAGGCCCCTTCCAACTCAAACCATCCTATGGTTCTATTATTTTTGTCAGGCCTCCATATCCCTTCAGGAATCTCAGGGGCCAGGAGGGGACAGAAAGAGGACAGACTCTCCCCACAGAAAGGAGGAACACCAGGCAGTCTCATGAGCTTGAATTTCAGCCCCAGAACCACCTGGAGTGCAAAATAAGGCTCAGCTCTCCATGGGTATTTGGTGTGTCCTGGAGCAGTTTCCCCACCCAGCACCATTTCATCCTCAGCTTGTACATAGCCTGGGGAACTCTAAATCAAGCAAGATCAGCTCAAAATAACAGCACAGGCCACATTTTCTTCCACTGCTTAGACAGAAGCCATTTCTCCAGCATCTCCACAAAGGAGGCACTGTATACAAAGACAATTAGCCAGGCCCTCATTACAGAATCAGTCTGTGCCTTTATCTGAGGACATCTCAGACCAGGATGCTGCCCCCAGAGTAGCAGAAGCTTGATGCTCTTCCACAGGTTGCTACCAACTGGCCCTTAGGAATTGGGAACAGATGGGCCCTCCACAGTAGGTTCTACTTGAGGTCACACCAGTCATCTCCAGACCTTGAGCCACTTCAGCTCAACTGCTATGCTTCCACTGTAGCTTCTCTCCTTCCTCCAGGTAGTGACAATTCTTGTTTAATTACACCCTAAGCCCCTTTCACACAATTCCTCCTGTGCTTTAAGAGAAGCCCTGAACACAGCCAAGCCAGGCACATCCCAGCAGCACGTCTCAGCTACCAGCACATGCCACCCTTCTGTCAGAAGCAGGGTGGGCTAATTTTATCAGCCTGTTCCCCAAGAAGAGGAGGCCAAATATCACTACTCAACAGCATTTGTTTTGTTGAAATGGAAGCCAGAAAAGCACCAAAGGCTTTCAGAAAGTCCACCTGGCTACACTCTTGTCTCCAACACCCACAAACACCACAAAGTGCTGGACACTTATTCTGCTGGTGACAGCCAAGTGTCAGCCCCTCTCTGTACCTAAGCATGCATATCCATTTTAATAAGTAATTTCATCCTTCCCCACTCTAGATTCTGAGCTCTTATTTCCTCAGACAGGATTTCCCTTGGCTCTAGGTCTTCAAGGAGAAAGAAATGGGGTATATTCAGACAGAGTCCACTCAAAAGCAGATATGGTGGGAGGAAGGGAAGCCTGAGAATCTATTTTAATTTACTTTGCTGGTTTTTAAAGGAGCCTTTTAACAAGCCTGCAAAGAGGAAAATCTGCTGTCAGGTCCAGTGACTTGGAGGAAAACAGAAATCCAGCCACTTTGTAGCACCAGAACATGGGATCCCTTCCTCAGCTTGCCTTTCAAGGGACACAAACACCTCCTTGTTGGAGCAGTCAGTAGGTCAGGCTCCCTTGAACAGACAAGATGGATTATGCACACTATGCACCATTTGTTATTTTGCTGCCACTTGATCGACAGCACATCCAACACCAACAGCTTTTTACCCCAGCTTCCAGGTGTTTGTGCCATGGGGGGGGAGGAAGAACCAAAACAGCTGAACAACCGATTGCTCCAAGTGTCACATTATCATGTGAACGTTGATGTCCTCGGGAAAATGAAATCATAACTGCCATGGGTGACACATGGGAGCGATGGAGCGATTTCGCTGTGTGTTAGCGATTCCTTTGTGAGGCTGGAGAACAGCTGAGAGCTGCAGAGCAAAGAATCTGAACAACAACAACAACAAAGCTGGAAGGAAAGTGCTGCCTATTTATGAAACAAGTCACCAAACTGGAAGGCGGGCAAGCAAAGGGCTGCTCAGGAGAAACTGGAGCAGAAACAAAATATCCAGAGGAGGAAGGGGAGGGGAGAGCCGATGCTTTAAAAGATAAAAAAAGGACTAGAGAAAGGAGGATTAAAAAAAAAACAACCCACCAAACAAGTGATGGGAAACCCAGAAAAGGAGGAATACAGCTCAGCAACAAAACCAAGCAGCTCCACACTGTCCCGGTAGCAATCATTGTAGTAGGAGGGGGCCCACCTCTCCAGCCCCAGGCTGGGGAGTGGGGAAGGAAGAGGGATCTCAGGGTTGTGGGGTTTTTTGTGTGTGTGTGTGTCTGACAACACGCTGCAGAACAACAAGCAGCCCAGTTTCACAGCGGAGCAGAGAGATGGAGAGAAGGAGGGAGCGCAGCAACAATAGCAGAAGAAGCTCTAGCTGGTGACGTAATGGTTGGCATCACTCCAGGCCAGAGCAGCCCCTGCTGCTGCCACTTTCTGGTCCCCTTTGGAGAAGGGGAATCAATTCAAAAAAATAATAAAAAGATGTAAAACAGTCGTGTGTCGTCGTCCCCCCCCGAGAGAGCCCCGTGGCACTGTTACCCCTCATGGGGTTGCAAAGGGGAAAGGGAGCATCTCTGCAACCCCCACCAAGCCCAGATTCGGGGCATGTGCCCCCACCTCCTACCTCCACTCACTCTCCCCCATGGGGTCTGCATTCAGGGCACATCCTGCACCCCACCACCCTGATGCAAGGATTCAGGACACACTTTTAGCTCACCACCCTCCCCCCCCCCGACCCCAGCCTGAATTCAGGACATAATCTCTGTGCCCATCCTCCTCAAGCTGGGTTCAGGGCACACTCCTGTATCTCCTCAGCCTGCCCCAAAGCCCACACTGAGGTCAGACCTCTCAGCACCTTCTCCCACCAAGCCAGGTCAGGGCACACCTCGACCACCCTACCTCCCCCCCCATCCCACCCCAAACCTTCAGGGCACCGCCAAGTTTCCCGGGGGGGGAGCTGAAGAGGAACCTTTAGCCCCGGCATCCTGCAGGGTGGAGGTTTGGTGTGTCCCTCCCCCCTCAAAGAAAAAAACTTACCTCAGCGAAATAGAGGTTGAGGAGGCAGAGGCTAGAGAAGAGCAGGCAGCCGGGCAGGCAGTAGAGGAGCCAGTGGGCGAAGGGCTGCTGAAGGCGGAGGGCCTGCAGGGAGTTCTGCAGGTAGAAGGAGAAGAGGGTGGTCCTGAGGGCAGCCCAGAGCAGGCAGAGGAAGAGGCAGAGCGTGTGGTAGCTCAACCGCCGCTCCCGGTAGTAGAGGAGCAGCCAGAGCTGCAGGTAGGCGAAGAGGAAGAGGGCGGCGTAGAGCGCCGTGTGGAGCACGGTCAGCCCCAGCTCCACCGCGTAGGGCACGGCGGCGGCCCCCTCAGCCAGGGCCGCCCCCTCAGCGAGGGCCGCCGCCGCCGTCGGGCTCATGGGGCAGCGGGAGGCAACGGGGCCGCCAACGGTCGCCGCGCCCGCCCCTCCCCTCAGCCCCGGCTGGACACCCCCATGCAACAAAGGGGAAGCCCCCCCTCCTCCGCCTGCCTCCCGCTCGCCCGGCTGCGCCGCCCGCCCGCCGCCAAACAACTCTCTGCCGGGGACAATCAGCTGAGCCCCGATTATTTGAGGCGCTCGCTCCTGGCAGCGCGCGCTCCCCATTGGCTCCCCGCCGGCCCGCCCCCACCGCGCCCATCCGCCGCGCCGACTGGTCGTCGCCGCCTGTCAATCACTGCCGCCCCCGCGGGTCGCCCTGCTCGCTTCTTGGGTTGTCGCCGCCGCCCGCCTCTCCCTACTTCCCCCCCCCTCTCATCCAACGCGCTCCGCCTCCCCTGGAAGAGGCGGGCGGAGGCACGGCCGGGGGCGGCCGCGGGGGGTGCGGGGGCTCAGCAGCTCCAGGGCCGGCCCAGGGGAGCCCCCAGCACCGGGGTGGGGGTGCGACTCTGGGGAGGGAGCCGTGTGGGGTCGGCTCTAGAAGAGCTCCGGGGGCGGGGAAGGTCTGGGGTCCGTGAGGGAAGCGGGGAGTATTCCTAGAGGGGTCCCTGGAGCTGTCGGGGGGGAGGGTCTGGCCACCCCCAGCAGCCTGTGTGGGTGTGAGGGAGGAAGCCCCCCCGCGGTAGGTTCAGTTGGGTCCTCTGTGTACAGCGATCCCTGTGGCTGTAGGGAAGGCTGAGGGGTCCTGGAGCCAGAAGAGAAGAGCAGCTGAGAGACCCCAGCTGCCAAGGCTGAGGCCTCAGGGATCCCAACCCTGGAAGGGCCGGACTGGCACAGACCCACCAGCTCTATTTTTGGCATCCCGGATTCTCCAGCCGTACCTCAGGATACTGCTGGGCCCGAGGGAAGCCCCGATGCAGGATGCTCTTCTAGCAGCTGTGGCAGAGAGATGAGGACTTCAGCTCAGGATACCCAGGTAGGTGACATCCCTAAGCCATCCTGGAGGTTGTCCATCATCACAGTGCTGTTTTCCAGGGATTCTAGGGGGCCGGTTCCCAAGGACTGACTAGGTGGGTGATGGTGTGGGCTGTCTGCTGTGCACGGGCATCCAAGTGCTCCTCTCCTGGTGTGGGCAGAGGGACAGGCTGCAGCGTGTCCCTCCTGCAGCCTTGCCCAGCAAGCAAGGCCCAGCTGGGCTGCCGGGTGCTGGGAAGTGGGACCTGGAAGTGAAAATGAAAGTGAAACTCTCTGGAAAGTGGCAGGAGATGGGGCAGTGTGGGAGCATCACTGCAAAAAACCCAGCCAGGCAAAGCACCCTGGGCAACAGGCTGGGATGCACGGGGATGTCGCTGCATTTCCCACCTTCGCTGATGATCCTGGAGAAGGATCCCTGGGCTGCGAGGTGCAGCTCTCTGCAGCCACCCTGACATCCAGCCTTGTCCCCTGACTGCAGGCCCATATCTCACATATTCATGGACAACCAGACGTGTCTGCTGCAGGGGGGGTCAGAGGCTGGGGGAGAGGCGACGGCGTGGAGGGGAGCTTCGTTATCATCCGACACGGCGTGCCAGATGTGCCTGCGGTCTCGTGAGCTGCCCTGGCACGGATTTGAGCCATGGGCTGATCACACACTGATCTGCAACGTCCTTAAAACGCTGCTGGTGGAAAAGTGTGCCTGCCTGTGCACAAAAGGCCTGGCAGTGCTCCGGCTCCAAAACTGTTGTGAATAAACGCGGGATAAATATCTCTGTGCGAGGCTCTGCGTTCTGGCTGGAAGCAGGGCATGAATCTGCTATGGGTCCTGGCATTGCAGCCTGGATGGGAGGCTTGTTGGGGTGCCCAGCGAGGGTGGAAACATCTTGCTGTGGCTGGAGGGTGTCACGGATGGAGTGATGCACTGAAGTCATAAAGGAGAAGCAGCAATATGTTTATTGATATAAAGGTCATTTAACAAAGTTTGATAGTAAATGTGACAGCAGTGTCACCATGTTTCATAGCAAGGTGCACTTGATGATTTACTGCATGGAGGACAGGGTCAGGCAAAACTGTTGGGGAGACCCTCCTGTTGAGTCACGAGGTTCAGAAGGGGCCACCTTGCTTTCTAAACTCCCCTCAGAAGAGTCTAGATGTGGCTGGATCCGATCCTAGTCCAAGACTGGCTCAATGGTTTATGTCTAAAGGATTGTATTTGTGCAATCAATCCTTTATGTCCTTTATATACAATTTTTTTTTTTCCCAATGTTTAGCATGCTAGTTATCACTTATTGAGAATCTGTTGTGGCAAGGAATCTCTCAGCCTTGAGTGGTAACCTTGAGAGGTGTCCTCACTCAAGGAGAGCTCCTGCTGTGCAGCCCGCTGCCATGCAGGAGAGCTCCAAGGGCTCTTGGACTACTCACTATTTATGGAGGTAAGATAATTGACTCCTAGTCATATCAGTTTACTGACCACAGGTGCTAGTTTCTTCCACATTTGTCTTGAGTTGGACACTGATCAGCACCATGATGAGATGGGCTGTACCTAAGGGTTTGAATCAAGTCCACGTGGATTTGGGGTCTGCTCTGTGTCTTCTTTGCCAGCCAGCCTGGGAGGGCAGCACCCTGCCAGCCCTGGGAGGGCTCTGCAATTGCTGCCAGAAGGGTGTGAAAGGCAGGTGAGTGAAAGGGGGGTGGATGTCCTGCAACAAAAGACCTGATCTGTGTCAATTATCTCAGGAGAGGTTGAAGTGACTCAATTTAGGAGCATCCTAAATGCTTCTAGTTTAGGAGCATCTGCCTAGGGAGTTCAAACTCACCAGCTGAGGGCTGTGCATGTTGGGAGATAAGGATATATGGAGATAAAACAAAGGGGAAGCAGCAGTGTAACATAGTTGGACCAGAAGTGAAGGTTTTTTGCAAGAAGGGAGCAAAATACCCTGCTGAGGGATGTGGGAGATTTGACATCAGTGGCATTTAAGTCCAGGTTGGTGGTGTTCCTCCTGAGTTCAGGAAGGTGCATGGATGATGGAGATGGTACCCAGCTGGCTGTGCAGTCCATGATTCCAGTAGGACAGTGGTTCTTCTTTTTCTTGTGAGTCTTCAAAACCACCCAACATCATCCTCTGTTGAATAAAATGTGCTGCAGCTTCCTTGGTAATCAGTGCTGGCAGCCAGGGGCTCTTTGAGGCAAGGTGTCAAGGAGAGCAGCCAGGATCTCAGAGATGATGCAGGGATCCCAGCCCATGGTTACCCCTGCAGGATTCCCAAGCAAAACTGTTGCAGCACAAACAATTTATGCCAACATCAGAATTGTTCTGAGTGTCCCTGGTGTGTTTGGTTTCGTTTTAGGGCATCTGCAGTGACCTTAACTATCTTGCCTGGCTCTGTCTTGGAGGTATGATTGTAAAAACATGAGGCAGGTCTTGCATACCATCTATGGTCCTTGGGCTTAAGGGATTCCCAGCAGTGACATGGAGCTGGTTCACACATCCCTGGTATTTTCACACATCTCTGGTAATCCTGCGAGTGGCCGTGGTTCAGGTTTCTGGCCCTTGGCTGTTAATTTTCCCTTGATGGAAAAGAGGTGACAGAGGAAATGGCCTAAAAGCTGAATATTCAATTCCAGATGGTTGGGGCACAGAGGGAAAGTGCTGGGCAGGATGGAGTAATGAGGGGATGAGAAGATGTGAGTAGGGAAGGGATGAGCACACGTTTTTGCATGAAAAGCCTGGGGAGGAGCAGGGTTGAGGGTGATGGGACAGAGCGAGGGGTCATAGCAGGGCAGACAGGGCTGACTTTGGGAGAGGTGCAAGGAGAAGAGCTGCAGTCACACAGGGGTGTGGACAGGGCAGAAGGTGGATGTTAGAAAAACCACAAGAGCTGGAGGAGACATGAAGAGAGATCAGAGCTGGGTAGAGGCTGGAGTTGTGCTTGAAGCTGCTGGCACCCTCCTCCAGGGATGATGCCGTGAAGTCTTTGAGGCACTGGAGGCTGCTCCTCTTGCCTCCTTGACAGTAGGCTCTCCCATTTGACCTGGGCTGGTTCCCACGTGCCAGAATTTTGTTTATTTTTCCATCCTGCTGTAGCCAAGCTTGTCATTTAATAAACATCAGCCCCGCCCCCCCCTGCCCTGATCTCTGTCCCCTCTGTAAGCCAGAGGAACAGATGGGAGGGCAAAGGACCAGGAATGCCTGGCACTTCCCAAAGCTGGAAAGGAGAGAGCTGGAGATATTCAGATGAAAATTAAAAAAAAAATAATGCCTTTCTCAGTTTTATCTTTGTTCCTTTGAGCTGTTCAGGCCTGATCCAAACCCCTCACTTACACCAGAGGGAGCCTGGGAAGGTTGAGCACGCCTGGCTGCCACTCATTGCTCCTGGAGCAAGGCAGAGGGACTTTGCCTGCTTGTTTTTGAGTGCTGGAGTTTGGGTTCATCACAGAGCAGTGACAGGGAGCTGACAGCATCTGACAGGGTGTTGGAGGGAATGACAGTCCATGGACACAGGGGCATTTGTTACCAAAAACAGCTGCAGCTCATGATACAAAGCAAACAGCTTCTCCATGGCTTCAATTCCAGCTTTGTCTCTTTGTTGACCAGAGACCAGTCATACTCCAACACACTCAGCAGCAAAGACCCATACCTGAAGAACAGGCTGTGAAAGAACCTGGTATTAAACAGAGGAGTGAAGTGGGAAGAAAGCACTCATCCTGGAGTGCTTGTCCACATGAAGCTCTCCTGAGCTACTTAATCTGAGCAAGAAGATTTGGGCCCCTCATGAGAAGAAGGACACTGAGGGGCTGGAGCATGTCCAGGGAAGGGCAGTGGAGCTGGGGAAGGGGCTGGAGCACAAGTGTTAGGAGGAGCAGCTGAGGGAGCTGGGGATGTTCAGCCTGGAGCAAAGGAGGCTGAGGGGAGACCTTCTGGCTCTGCAACTGCCTGAGAGGAGGTTGGAGCCAGGGGGGTCGGTCTCTCCTCTCAGATAACAAGAGGAACAAGAGGAAACAGCCTCAAGTTGTGCCACAGGAGGTTTAGATTGGATATTGGGAACAATTCCTTCCTGGAAAGGGTTGTCAGGCCCTGGCCCAGGCTGCCCTGGGCAGTGGTGGAGTCCCCATCCCTGGAGGGATTTCAAAGCTGTGTAGATGTGGTGCTGAGGGACACGGGTTAGCACTGGACTCGGTAGAATTAGACTGATAGTTGGACTTGATCTTTAGGGTGATAGTGATCTTTTCCAAGCAAAATCATTTAAGACTTAAACAGCTGTGGCCAGGCAGCCTGGGTAGGACTGCTGGTCAACCCTGGCAGCAGACCTGCACACTTGGTCTTTGCTGCATTCTCTGAAGCATCTCACAAATTTCCTTGGTTCTTCTCCTCACCAGCTCCACGTGGAGACCTGGCAGGATGGGACACTTTCAAGACTGCCCTGCAGCCTGCCATGGGCCATGGGTTTTACTCCCAAGCCACCTATGTCAGAGTAACATGAAGGTGGACCAAGGAAGGCATGATGAGTCCAAAGAGTTTGCACAAACCCCTCTCCTGTTTGGTGTAGTTGAAACCTCGAATGGTAGAGAGATGGGGCAGGCCCTGCAGAGGGATCTGGCCTCCCCACATCATTTGGCACAGTCTGAAGTGGGCAATAAGGCCTTTCCCTTTGGGAAGACCTCTTTCAGTGTCACATGCAATGCTAGTGGCATTCCTCAAAGCTTTTTAACAAGAATTGAGACAGTTTGGGTGAGGTTTTTTTGTATGACACGACCACAGGTTTCTGCCTGCACATGTCATTTCTGTTTGACTCAAAAGGAAAAAAAAAGGAGGGAAGAAAAAGAGCTCTAAACTGAAAGCAGTGAGGGCCCATGCACTTGCAGGTACTGGTCAGAGGAAAGAGAATGGGCTTTGCTGTCATCTTTACAGTTGTCTGAATCACCTGCTCTTCTAGTGACAAATTCATGATGTCCTCGAGATGTTGGTGTCACACCTGGAAATGACAGTCGTGCTGCACCTACCTAAACAGACACTCATATATCTGTCTGTATATATATAAAATATATATATATGTTTTGATTTTTTTTCCCCAGCTGTGACTCTCCTGTACCTGACAGCAGCCATGTCAGCCCAAAAGGACAGCTGGGTTTCATCCTTCTCTTTCCTGCTCTTCTGGGCCTTCTCCATCCCAACACAGGAGGGAAGTGTGAGGCTGCTGCAGGAGCTGAGCCCTCAGGAGTATTTCAGTAGCTTGCAAGTTGGCAGAGCATCCCTGGCTTATTTCAGCCATCATGGTGGGTATTTAATGATCTATATTTATGTCAGCCTGGGTTTTCAGCAAAGGCTCGTGTGAGGGGGTGTGTGGAAGTGGAACAATGAAGAGGCAGTTCTTGAGATTTTTAATCCCAAAGTGATTTTGAAGAGCTGGTAAATCTGTGTTTGCACAGCCTCGAGTGCTCCTGACAGGCAGAGACCTCCTGGGGTGGATTTTCCCTGGCTGTGTCCCCAGGCACTCTCCTTCAAACTTCTTCATTAATTTTCTGGATTATTTTCTGATGGTACCATGGAAGAGAAGTCCAGCTTCCTAAGGAGTTATCCTCTCAAAAGGGCTGGGTTTCTCTTCCATGGTTCCTCCCAGGGAAAGGGGAGATCCCTTGCATGCAGGGGAACTAAGGGCTATCAAGAATTAGGAGATCCTTGGCCTTGCCTTTCTTGTTCTGCACCTTCATGACCTCCAGGTACTGTTTCCCAGAGACATCTGCATGGGCTGAGACACCAACACAGCTCCCACAACTGCACGGAGTGTGTTAGAAGGGAAGGAGAAGGGTGAAAAACAAGCTCTTTTTGTGTCTTTCAGTTTCTCCTGATGCCCAGCCCTTCATGGAGCAGATTGAGAACTCAGCTGGGGTCCTCCAGGACTATGGCATTTCAGTGGTGAAGGTAAATGGGGATGAGGAGCAGGACAGGCTATTCCTGCAGATTATTTCTTTAGGGCTTCCTGCAGGGTGGCCAGAGCTTCTCTTAACCCACCTTGTGGACTGACAGCAGTGGAACCCCACAAGAAAGCAGGTGTTGGCAGACCAGAGCATCCCATTTAATCCCATGTCCTGGCCTTACATCAACTGCTTATGGGTTGTGTCACACCTTCTGCCCGTGGGACACCTAGAGAGGCTCCATGTTGTGCCTGTGTCTCCAAACAGCAAAGCAGAGGACTGGCAGAGCCCTGGGCTGCTCCAGGCTTCCCAGTGCAGTCTCAGCAGATGAACCTGTGCACTTTGATTTGCAGTCAGGGTTTAGAGGACATGTAGCTACTCACAGTTTGCCTGCAGATTTGTCTTTTTCACGGGCAGCCCCACGTGGATCTCATCTGGCCTCCCAGCAGCTGCACGGGGTGTGTGGAGCTGCACAGGAGGGCACCAACCCACCCAGCTCTCTCAGGTGGGACTTGTCCACCAGGAGTTGGTCCACTTCAATTCAGTGCAATAGATGTTTCATATCAAAGGGTTTTTAGCTGAAACTTCCACAGATTTAGGTGAGAGAGTTACAAATTCAGGCATGTGTGATTAGATTATACAGAGTGCTTATTTATATGTGTGTGTGTTTAATGTCCTCCAGATATGGGCTGATTTTAATAAGCAAGCAAGAATCTGTCACTTGGAATATACTGGGCAGATCACAAGATCTTTTGGTCCTGTCTGACCAAAATCAAGGCAGGCTAAGCTGGAGAATCATGGAATCATAGAATGGTTTGGGTTGGAAGGGACCTTAAAGATCATCTGCTTCCAACCCTCCCACCATGGGCAGGGACACTTTCCACGAGAACTGAAGTACAAACTCCAGTCCCCAGCTCTGGCCTCCATGTGATTGGGTTTGCTCTCCCAGCAGGTTTGGAAAGGGTGGTATTTATGCTCTTGAACAGAAGAAAACTGTGGTGCTGTATGTTTGCAGTCACTGAGCTGAATGTCTAATTACATGCTTTCAATGTCTAGGTTAATTGCCCCAAAGAGGATGTCTCGAGATACTGTGGAAAGGAGAATGCATTGAGGAAAGCCTACCTGTTCAGGTGAGGGAGGCTTTCTGGGCAGCACACTGGGGTTGCTTTCCAGTGCAAACGTTTGGGGGAAATGCTGTCCAGGATCAGAGATGTCTGTGTAGGAAGAGAGGAGCCATGAGGACAGTGCTGACATACAGAGTTGAGTAAAAACTACCCCCAGAAGGTCCAACACAGGCAAAGGAGATGCTTCGTCCTCACTGTGAAACCTCCCACCTTGCCCCATGTTCCTTTGAGCAGCAGAAGGTTGTGCTGCTGCATGAAACCACAAGAGAAGTCTGCCACCAGTGTTCTTCTGTCCTTGTGGCCTCCCACCACCAGGTCCTCCAGAGTTACACCCAGACCACTACGTTTTGGGTCTAGTCCTAGAAAGAAACACTATTTGGTGTTCTTCCTGTTGGTGTGGTTAGTTCATCTCCCCTGGATATGAAGGTTTAGCTCTTGGTCTCTCCATAGGTTGTCAGCTGGAAGCTTCTCCATGTATTGGCTCAGTTCTCATTGGCTGTTGTACATGACCCACAGAAACATCCCCTCTGGTGGTCAGGGTCTACAGGGTGATGCTTGGTATCTAGAGACCTTCTGTCAGTCTTTGCTAGGCTTCTCATCCACAGGCCCCAGGGGCTGAGTGAAACAGCAGTGACAGAGGTGACTGCACTAAAACAGCATTGCCTGGACACCTAGTCCTGCAAAATCCCCAAAGTCAATCCTGACGTTTTCTTTCCAGCTGTACTGGCCAGCAGGTATCTAGAGGTGTTCAAATTAATTCAAATCTCTCACAGTTTCTGTGGTGATGCTCTTTCTTCTCTCCCCAGAGGTAACGTGCTGGTCAGAGAGTTCCCCACCGATGCCTTGTTTGACGTGAACTCCGTCGTTGCCAACGTGTTGTTGTAAGTACAGACCAGCTGCATCTCTGGGGAATCCTTCACTTTCCATTTGCACTTGTTGATACAAAGTTTGGCATAAATACAAGCCCCACATATAAATCATCATAGATGTTCATCATCAAATGGTTTGGGTTAAAGGGAGCTTCAAGATCATCTAGACCCACCCCCCTGCCATGGGCAGGGACACCTCCCACTAGACCAGGTTGCTCCAAGCCCCATCCAACCTGCCCTTGAACACTTCCAGGGATGGGGCAGCCACAGCTTCTCTGGGCAACCTGGGCCAGGGTCTCACCACCCTCACAGCAAAGAATTTCTTCCTCAGATCTCATCTCAGTCTCCCCTCTTTCAGCTTGAAACCATTCCCCCTCATCCTGTCACTCCCTGCCCTTATCCAAAGTCCCTCCCCAGCTTTCCTGGAGCCCCTTCAGGCACTGGAAAGTGCTCTAAGGTCTCCTTGGAGCCTTCTCTTCTCCAGGCTGAACACCCCCAACTCTCTCAGCCTGTGTCCAGAGCAGAGCTGCTCCAGCCCATCTTCATGGCCTCCTCTGGACTTTCTCCATGAGCTCCATGTCATTCTTGTGTTGGGAGCTCCAGAATTGGAGTACCCCAGTACTCAACCAAGCAGCAAGCTCCTTCTCTCTTTTGTATAATTTTCCCCTGATAAATCCCTGCTCTTGGAGTGTCTCCCCAGCACACATCTGGGCATCTCTGTTAGGCTGCAAATCTTCAACCTGCCAGCAGGAAGCTGGAATTTTACCTCATTTTTCCCACCACGGTTTTGTGGCCGTAAATTCACTCAAAAGAAAACAGTTGCTAATGATTTTTTTTTTCTACCTTCTCAGTGCCTTGCTCTTTAATGAAGTTAAATATGTTGAAACACTGTCAGATCTTCAGAACATGGAAAATACACTGAAAGGGAGGTCAAACATGGTCTTTGCCTATGTACCAGCTACTGGGACAGCAGGTATTAACACTCAGCTTTCCATCTTTGCTCTCCTCCCAGAGCCTTTTTCCCTAAGGTGGGAGGGAGCTGGGTTGCTGACCCAAAAACCTGGAAATGGAGGGTCAAGGAAACCTGAAACTGCCACCGAGACACAAGTTCTCCACCTCTTGCTGTGTTTACAAAGGGATTGGTTGCTCCAGAAGAGTTTTGGTGGGAGCATAAACTTCCAGAGATGCACTTGAGAGGGAAAGCAAGCCAGTGTTGCTGTCTTACAAATAAATAAACCCCTTGGCAGATCTCTGGGTGAAGTTCTGTGGTCGAATGGGTTGACCTACACCACCTGTGTGTTTACTGGGGATCAGCAACTGGGTTCAGCTCCAGGTACTCAGTTACCTTCATGGTTTGTCTTCAGAAAGCGGTGACTTTTTACTCAGAGTTTCTGAAAGCCTGAGCTTTGATGTTTGCAACTGGGAAGGATGAAGAAGGGAGATCTGGAGGGATCTGAGATCTTTCCTTTCTCTTTCCAGAGCACAGAGCTGTGATGGAGGCAGCTTTTGTCTATGGGACTGTCCACCAGTTTGTTCTGACAACTGAGGCAACGCTGCTGAAAGACACCAGGTATGTCCAAACCCACACCAAGCAGAGCTGCTCCCTGGCACTATTTGCTCTGTTCTCGGTTTCTCAGCTTCTCAGCTCAAATCTGGGATGGTTTTAGGATGCTATGCCAAGGGGGGACAGTCAGATCTGGTTTGCTTTTCCAAAGCCAGCTGCTGCTTGTGTTCCTGGGCTTGGAGTAGCCATGCCTTTTGTGACTGTTCACTGAATGGGACTTTTTAGGAGGGTCCAATGTCTCCTGTCCATAACTGACTGATCCAGCCTCAGCCATGGGTTTTCAGGGGGGCTGATACAGCTCATCTGAAAAGCACTCAGCCTCCTGCTTTGGTGAGCAAGTCTGACCAGCTGAGAAGGGTAAGAGGTCAGCACAAAGGCCTCCCAGCTCCATATCTTATCTCTGCAGTGGCCATAGGTGGTTCCCAAGGGGTCTGAGGGTATGGATGTACGTGGCTTGCAGCCTCCCCTCTTCTGGCGGTCAGAGGTTTCAGGACTCTCAGAGGTGGGAGCTGAACCTTCTATCATGGTGTAACCAGCCACCAGCATTTTTTAAACACATATTTTCTTTTCACCTCAGCAGCTTCTGGCAGCAGAGGGTTCTGCAGTTCAGCTGCAGGAGACACCGCTCGTGTGTTTGGGACTTCCCACCCCGTGGCTGCTCTGGAGTTGGCCAGCTCAGGCCATCCCCTTCCCACACAGGAGGAGCTGCAATAGAAATTCCTGCTGTGACCCACTGCAGCCAGGAAACGGAGAGGGACAAGGGTGGGAATATCCCATAGCATGTTGCATCTTCAGTAAGGTGTTCTTACAATGGTCTGCCTGCTTTCACAGGTGACACCAGGGCAACCACCAAAGTGGTCCTTCCCCAAGATGCCATCCCATCCTGGCGGGATCATGAGCAGGGACAGCATTTTGTGGCTGCCACTAGATGGCACGGTTGTCATTTGGACAGGAGTTGGCTGTGTAAAGCACAGAGGACACCAGCAGGCCACCTCCTTAGCTGGTGACACGGTGGTAGCTTCACCAACATGAACGGCTTTCAGCCAAGCGGGGGAGCAGGCTTTGGGGACTTCATACTACACCCTGCTCTTCCATAGAGGTCTTAAAACCATTCACAAAGATGATCCCTGTTTTTCGAGGTGGGGAATGAGTGCACAAGGAAAGAAATGTGACCTCCTAAAGCTGACCCACAGGCTAACACCAGTGGTGGCATCACAGCAGAAACCACTGACCTGGGAACCATTCAGGAAACTGAATTTCTCTGCTTCCTTTGGCACAGCCAAAGCCAATTCTGATCGAAAGGTGCAATATTCCTTATACAGGCTGTAAGATGTCATCAGTGAGGTAAAAGGCATGAGCAAAGCTGTAGATTTCAGCTGCTGTCCTGCCAGGTTCTCCACAGGAGTGGCATGGCTGGTACCACTGAGAAGAGCTGAATTTCTGTCGCTCTTGAACCAAATATTCTGGGATAATTCACACATGGTGAGCCAGGGTCTTCGTTAGATGTTCAGCACAGTTCTGAAAAGCACCTGGGAATAATTGTACCTGTCAGTAGTAGTAGGGCCCTTGAAGAGGTCCCACAAGGCTGCCAAACCTCAACTTGAGGATCATCTGCCCTGTAAAAGGTGTCAGCAAACATGGGCATTCCATCAGGGCGTATTGGATGCCCAGCTCACTGTGGGTTTTGTTTTCTCTCTCACAGCAACGATGAGCCTGACTTCTCATCTGCTCAGCTGTTGTTCTGCCACTGCCAGCAGGCCATGGACCTGGCACAGCCCTGCAGGAGGACAGCCATGGGGCAGGCTCTGACCTTGCTCAACATCCACAGGCACCTCAAGCTCATGGGAGCTCCTCTGGTGGTATGACTGGGGATGAGGAGCTGTGGGGTGGGTGTGAGAGTGAGGGAGGTGTGAGCAGAGGGCAAGGCTGAGTGGGACAATCTGCTCCTTCCCCATGGAGTTAATAGCAAAGCCCCCAGGTTGGGTCCAAGCAAGGAACAGGCATGAGGCTGGATGGGAGTGACATTCCACTGCACTGCTCTGCTTGCTTGGAGCTTTCCAGGGAGCCCTGGAACCAATGTGTGCTCCTCCAGTTGTCTGTAAGCACCATGAGTGGGAATGGGGTGGAGGAGCCCCTGGAACTTCACTGGGACACATCAAATCAAATCGAACAGAATAGAATATTTCAGTTGGTAGGGACCTACAATAATTATCTAGTCCAACTGTTTGACCACTTCAGGGCTGACCAAAAATTAAAGCATGTTGTTAAGGGCTTTGTCCGAATGCCTCTTAAACACTGATAGGCCTGGGGCATTGGCCACCTCCCTAGGAAACCCATTCCAGTGTTTGACCACCCTCTCAGTGAAGAAATGCTTCCTGATGTCCAGTCTAAACCTCCCCTGGCACAGCTTTGAACCATTCCCATGTGTCCTGTCACTGGATACCAGGGAGAAGACCTAAACACCTCCTTCTCTACATCCCCTCCTCAGGAAGCTGTGGAGAGCAACAAGGTTGCCCCTGGTGAGCACAAAGGACAGGAGGCTCCATCCCATCTCTACCCACAGGGCAGTAAGCTTCAGTAGGCCTCCAGTTCCCCCTGGTGACATCTCTGCCCAGCCAAAAGCATGGGTAGATGAGCTGAGAAGTGCCTCCTTCAACTGGCCTTCTGGGTTAGCCCATGGAGGGAAGATGCTTCATTAAGCAGCTCCATGCTGTCATGAAGCAGCATGTCCAGGGCAGGCAGGGAGAGGATGCCAGCTCTTGCATGTTGCAGTTGGGGTTTTCAAACTGCTCTGGGGAATGGGTGCCAGGTGAAAAAAAAAATAATGGAGATCTGACATCTGGAGTTGCTAAGTTACAAAGAATATGCATAATAAAGACCAGGTTTTTAACAGGGAAGGACAGGTTGGAACAGTTTAACCAGGGCTGGGTGGGTTCTGCTTCCGTGGATGTTTTAGAAGCAGGGTTGGAGGCTTTTTCTTGAGGGTCTCCTTATTTCTGTGGCTGGGGAGCACATGGTGGCTTGGGCTGTGCAGGAGAAGAGCTGAGGTACCTTCAGGATGTGGAGATGTGCTGCAGTATAACCATGTCTCTTCTCCAGACAGAGGTTTCTGAGGACCCAGAGAAGGTTTCCACTGTTCACTTACAGCTTGGGCTACCACTTGTGTTCATCCTCAGCCAGAAAGAGACCTACGAGGCGGACAGGAGGACAGCAGAGTTTGTGGCCTGGCAGCTCCTGGGGAAAGCAGGGGTTGCCCTTTTGTCCAGGTATTTACTCTCTGATGTTTTGAGGTTCTCCTTGGTTTTTGTGGTGTTCCTGAGCTCGGTTACCCCATCACCAGGATGACAGTCGGTGGGCTTATTCACACTTGTATGAGAGGCAGGAAAACTAGGATGTATCCTGTGAGAAGATGTCATGTTTAAGGACTTGTCCAGAATCAGATTAGTTTGGTTTCAGACTGGCTGGACTTGTAGAAATGTTGGAGTCTTTTGCTGACTTAGACATGGAAGGACAGTCAGACTAAGATTTTGGAAAGGAAACTTAGCACAGATGGAAGGCTTGTATTTTGGCCTCAAATTAAGGGCAGAAGGAGATACAGGAACCAGGGTGGGCTGTGGGTGCTGGGACATATCAAGGGTCTCTGCTCAGTATCTGGTGCCTCCTCAGCTAACAAGGGCTCTCTGAGTTAGACCAGTACTCTTGTTCCCCAGGAGGAGGACAGGAGACAGACTTGTGGCTGTAAGACAGCTGTGCTGTGGAGATCTGGGTTCCTCTGTGCTTGACCACCAGTTGCTTATCTCTGCTCCATGGGCTTGGGAGCAGCCTGCCTACACCAGACTGGCTTGTGTTTGCAAATCCATGGTGTCTTCCTACAGGAAATGTGCAGTCCCTGTAGGCATGGTTGCGTGGCCTTTGGGGAGGTCTGCTGGAAGCTGTGCAGATGGGAGGAGATGGAGGAAGGGTGGCAGTGGGCTCTCTTCCAGCTTTCTGCCACCATGGTACCTCTCTGTATGGAGGCACTTCTTGGCTGTATTTACTCATGAGCTGAAGTCCACCAGCAGATCAGCTGCACAGGGATGTGGCCACCAGTGCGTGAGCAAAGACCAGAATCACAAAAAGGGAATCCAAGCCCCGTGCCAAAAAGGCACATTATGAAATGCAATCCCACCAGAAGGTCACTTGGAACCTGTTTCTCCTCCACTGATGTTGATTCTGGGTTCCTGCAAGTTCTCTGGGCCACTGAAGCATGACTCTGTGAGGACGTGGTGCTGCTGGGAGAGGTGGACTTGCCAGCCAGGCAGGTTGAATGGAGGGGGTGACCTTGTCTGTTGCACCATCTAATGTCCACTTTGTGTTTTGGAAGGGACCTCGTCCATTTGAATGTTCTGCTCCGGTCAAATGTCGCTCTCAAGACAGCAGATGAGGTGAGATGCTGGATTTCTCTGTTGTACAACTCTTAATGCCCTGTCTGGGCATGGTGCTCTTCAGAGGTGTTGGGGTGTTGCTCAGCTCCGTTGTTACTTGGCAGCCTTCCCAGAAGCTCAAGGGGAAGTGTCTTTCCATGACCACATGGTTGTATTTGGAATTGCCTGAGTTTGGGACTGCAGAGCAGTTGTTCCTGCTGGTAAAGGCAAAATATTGAGCTTCTTTTGGGTTCAAAAGGTAGGGTGACATCTCTGTTACACCTTAAGGCAACCCAAGCTAGCAGTCCAAGTGAAAATTCCCCAGAGATCTGGACTTCTAAAGACCCTGGTCCCCTTAGGAAAGGCATTCAAAAGATGGGAGAGGAAATGAGTGTGAAACTTAAAAGCAAACTAAGAGCACACAGCCAAAGGTCTGTGCTGAACTGGTGTGACTAGATGCCTCTGGCAGCCATCTGGGAAAAGGGCAGGGTGAAAGTGGAATGAGGTTGAGGAAGATGAGCTAAACTCTGGAGGGACCTGACCCAACTTGTGAAGCAAGATGGAATTCAGCGCCGCCAAATGCCAGGGAGCACACGTTGCCCCAGATTACCTGAACTGTCACACTGGTGATTGCAAAGATGCAGGATCAGACCTGAACCTGAGCATCCCCTGAGGGCTTCCCATGCCCTGGTGAGAGATGTGCATGTTGTCTTTCTCCTCCTAGAGCCAAGGGGAGGTGCCAGCAGTTTGTCATTTCTCTCAGTTCGTTATAAAATTCATTTTGGCTGAAGTGCTTCTTGATGGGACAGTGCCAGAGCTGGTTTTAAGTCAACAAGGTCTCATTTCTGAGAAATACATTTTGTTCTTTTCTTTCCATGCGTTGGCAGCCCCATGGACACCTGGGAGCACTTTTCCCTCTTGAGCTCCATGAGCTAAAGGATCTTTTCTGCCAGTTTTCCAGCTGTGATGGGCTGGTCTGACACCTTAAGAGGGAGGACAGCCAAGTGCACCCTGTATCTCCCCACTCTCCTGCACCATCTGACCACTGGGCATTTCCTTGTAGTGGTGAATCCATGTTCAGGTGCTGGGAGGTGGAATGGGTGTTCACTTCTACCACTCCAGGCACAGGATCCCACACAGCCACAATTGTTTCCTGGCAAAGAAAAGTCAGTCTGGATTGAGAAAAACATCATGCACAGGTGAAATTGGGTCAAAGAAAAACACTCCTCTGCTTGTCAGCTTTAGGGATCTGTTGATACACCCCAAAATAAGGATTTGGGTGCTGGTGCCCCATAAACCTTGAGTTTGGTTTGTGGATGGAACAGGCAGAGGGTGAAGTTTTGCTCCCATGGATTTATTCCATTTTCTTTAGGGAGTGCCAATCAAATATCTGGCTTTGGAAGACACTGATGAAATTGTAACCCTGGTGGAAGACAAGAGCAAGGTCGAACAGATCCAGGAGGATGAGGAGGAGGAGGAAGAGGAGGATGAAAAAGACAATAACAATCAAGGTGTGTGACTAACCAGTGAAAAGTTGATTATCAGCAGATAGGACATGCAGTTAGCATCTGCTGGAGGCAGCAAGCAGATGTTAAACCTTAGAGAACACTTTTATAAATCCAAGGCAAACCATCCCAGTCACATCGTGGCTCTACAAACTGGCTCTTTTATTCTCTGCAGATCACTGGAGTTTTTTGACAGACAGGCAGAATTTTTAGGGGGAAACACCAGGGAAGGAAATGAGCAGCTGTTGAAGGAACAGTTGCAGAGGTGCTGCAGGAGGGAGAGGGGTGTTTCTGCTTGAATGCATCCAGCTTCAGAGGCATGAGAGGCTAAAGTGCACCCAAACCTGCCTCCTCTGCAGGCATCAGACAAAGTGCCCCAGAATTATCAGTCCCTTTGGAAAGGTTTGAGACATCTTCTAAGAGCTCTTCCAGACTTGCCTTCCCCAGGGAGAAAGCACTGGCCCTTGCAATGCTTCCTCGAAAATGCATTTGTTTTCCATACAAAATTGGGTTTGTTTTCCAAAAAAAATAAAGGTGCAGGATCCTAGAGGAGTCAACATGCTTAAAGAAAAGTGTTCAGATCAGAGGTCAGAACTGGTGTGAGATGGGATGGGTGCATTTCAGTGAGTTTGGGTGTCTGTCCATGAGTGTGGCTGTGTGTCCTGGTTTGAGCCAGGATGAAGCTAATTCCCAACAAGGAATCAACTTCAGGAAAACAAATCAGTAAAAGGAAAATTAGCTTCATCCTGACTCAAACCAGGACACTGTGCCTTTGCCTCCATGCCTCCATGTCAGGTGATTCCTCACCCCCCTGCTGACAGTCCCCGAGTCTCTGCTGGGAGGTGCTGGCTCACTAAAATGTGCTGATGGGGTGGAATTCCCTGCAGGGCTGCAGTTCCCTGTGTCCTACCCGTGTTCATGCACAGCTGTGGGTCCCTTGCAGACATTCAGGATGATCAGGTGGTGGAAGCAGTTTCCAGAGACAAGAAGCAAGAGCTGCCCCTGGAGCAGATCCTTGCCCTGACAGAGGACACCTTCCACTCGGCCCTCTTGGAGGCTGCCCGGACAGTGGTGCTGTTCTATGCCAGCTGTGAGTATGAAATGTGTCCTGGTTGTCCCCTCTCCAGCCTCTCACTGCTCACCATGCTTTCTGTACCACAGTGATCTGTAGACACGATAAGCAGGTGCCACATCCCTCCCCGTGTGCCTCCACCCACCATTAGCCATCAGATTAAATCAGTTCTTCTCATTGGCTGGTACTGTGTGAAGACATTATCTCTCAGCAGAGAAGGTATCAGTGTCCATAGGTTTGTAACCTTCATTTTACAGGGACTGAATGGAGGACTAGAGGGGACATAGTGGTAGCAAGGGCTCTTGGGATAGCTTAGACAAACTGGTTGCTGTCTGCTGCACAGAAGCATGGAGTCTGGTTTTCCTTATTTCTTTCAAGTCTCTTAGAGCTTGAAGCACCTTAGGATGCACAGAAACATAATGTGACATTGTCAGAGAGAGAGGTGGGGCTGGTCTGTCACCTGTATAGAGTCACAGAATCACAGAATGGTTTGGGTTGGGAGGGACCTTCAAGATAATTCATTTCCAGCCCTGCTGCCATGGGCAGGGGCACCTCCCACTAGACCAGGTTGCTCCAAGCCCCATCCAACCTGCCCTTGAACACTTCCAGGGATGGGGCAGCCACAGCTTCTCTGGGCAGCCTGGGCCAGGGTCTCACCACCCTCACAGAAAAGAATTTCTTCCTCAGATCTCAGCTAAATCACTCCTGTTCCACCTTAAAATCATTCCCCCTCATCCCATCCCTCCCTGCCTTTGTGTAAAGTCCCTCCCCAGCTTTCCTGGAGCCCCTTCAGGCACTGGAAGGTGCTCTAAGGTCTCCCTGGAGCCTTCTCTTCTCCAGGCTGAACAGCCCCAACTCTCTCAGCCTGCCTCCAGAGCAGAGGGGCTCCAGCCTGGTGTCCCTCAGGACTGTCTCTTGTGTTTCAGGGGAGGCAGTGTCCCTGGCAGTGCTGCAGACTTACACCGAGGTGGCTGATCACCTGTCAGGTAAGGTGCCACAGGTCTGGGTGCTTTACAGCTGGCACACACCTGCCCTGGCAGTAGGAACCAGAAAGCTGTGAAGATATTGGTGGTACCTCACCCAGAACTTCATTTTTTTCTTCCCAAACTCTCAAGGAAGACATACCCACATCAGGTGGCTTAGGAAGAGTTCTTTGTTTCTTACTTAGGGATCTTTGCGGTCCATTTGGTCCTCTATAAAGTCTTCTGGATTCACCTTGTGTTGTTGGTGTAAATGGTTACACACCAGCTGCCCAAACTGCCTTGCAGCTGAGATGGTGGTGGTGGGCACAGTGACAGTGTGGTGGAGGATGGTGATGGTGGTGGGAGCAGTGACTGTGTGACAGATGGTAGTAATGATGATGTTGGTGGGCACAGTGACTCTGATGAATGCCCAGGAGCATGGGGAAGCCTGTCTTTGGAAGTACTTGGTCTGGAAAGGAGCTGTAATTGGCCCCAGCTTTGGTGGAAAGCATGACAGGCAGGTGTGGGCAGGCCCAGATCCACAGGGGCAGGATGGTGGCAGAGAAAGAATTGACAATGATGGTGCCTTCGGGGTCTGGGGACTGGCTGAATTACATGGGAAGTCTCACAAGTGGCCACAGAACCCCATAAATAACACGTGACGGAGAAGAACCAGCAACATGTGAAGACAGCACGTGTTGGGTGGCCTGGCAGTAGAGGCAGGAGGGACTGATCCTTCAAGAGGGCCTGAGTGAGCAGTTCCTGAGCAGCATAAGCCCCAGTTCTGCTTCATTCAGGTCTTTAGCCCTATCCTTCTCTAGGGTTAGTGAAGAGAGGTGGGTTCTGCACATTCATCATTCTTACATGGGCTGAATCTCTTCCAGAGTTGCCTCTTTCTCCTCCTAGCTGCAGGGAACACTGAGGTGGGTTCATCCCCAAGTCATTGCAGAACAACGAGGGAGTCACATGGATCTGGGTGAGAGCTGTTCTGGCACCCCTGGAGGTGGCTGCTGCTTCCTCTGGGTTTTGCTTCTTCATCAAGGTTCATCTCTCCTAGTGATGGCACATCCCTGGGACCAGGCAACGTGTCCTGCAGAGTGCAAGCAGGATTCAGGCTGAACTCTCAGCAGAAGGGACATTTATAGAGTCTGCAGAGGACCCAGCCAACTTTCTGGGAGGCAGATGCAGTGGGAGTTGCTTACAAGAAACCCTTCTGGGAATGCTGTGGACTGTGCTATGGTTTGGATGAAAGTGGTTCTTCAGTCATAGCTTGCATGAAGGGGAGGTCACCAGCAGCTTTGATCTGGACTGAAATCCCAGGAATAAACAGGAAAGCTCAGAAAGGGTTATTGTTGTTAGAGATGTTCTGGTTGTTGGTGGTTTGGGGTTTCTTTTAGACTCCCCCAGCTGTCAGAGGAGGAACCTGGGATGGGTCCCTGCCTCTTCCTGAGTCAGTGGCCAAACCTTGGCTGATTCTGCTCAGCCAGACTTTCACCATGTGTTTTTTGAATCATTTGATAACAATCTCAGTCCATGAAGGCAGCCACAGGCAGATTCTCAACAGAGATTATGAACTGATAAGGGCCTTTCCTCTGTGATCAGTGAAGTCCCACCAAAGACTCCCAGGCCAGATGTGAGCTGTGGGATGACTCCAGTCTGCTTTCCCTGCTGCAACCTTGGAGAGGACAGAGAACGGCTGCATTAGTGGATCTGGAGAACTGGAGATCCTTTGTCTCTGCTGCTGAGGAAGCCCCAGCCACACCTGGGCTACCAGGGGAGCTGGAGGACCTAAAAGGATGTGGGTCCATGAGGTTATGGCCAGGTTGAGGGAAGATACAGCAGTGCAAGGGACAGAAGTCTGGATCAGAAAGATCTTGGGCTCTGCAGGACTGATGATAAAACATGGGGTTTGGCACTGGGGCAACCTCTCAGCTCCCCCAGAAGCACTGGTGCTCCTGTCTGCTCTCTGTGGTGGGCTGAGAAGCCAAGACCAGCTGCTGAGGTGTGAATCACCCACTCTAGAGGCACGCCTTGAGTTGCAGAACCAGGTCCCACTTTTGATGCCAACTCTTTGTGCAGAATGGCACTGAGAATAGGCCATGTGAGACCAAGCACGAGGGAATGGAGACTGGAATGACCCTGTGATTCATCCAGTAACAGATGTTCAGCAGACCATCACCAAATGATATTTATACCTCCCCCAAGTGTTTTCACTTTGTTGAGAGATCTAATCTAGCAAGAGATAAAGAGAAGCAGCTCTGTTTTGCTCAACCAAGCACACTTTCTGCTCTTGCAGCAAGAAGACTCACTGTCACTAACTGCTGCAGCTCTTGTTTTCTTTTGCACGATGTGAACTTGTGGAAGTAGCAGCCCTGGGACAGAAGAAGAGGATGTGAAGGTGAGACAGTGCTGAGCATTTCTTAGGTGTGTCATTGGCCTTTGTCTGCAGAGAGGAGAAGAAACCAGTCTCTAAGAAGAGCAACATGCTAAGATGAAAAAAAGTTCTGCTTTCCTCTTCTGTGCTTGTGCAGTCTTGGTGACCAAGGACAGAGGGCTGAAGTTCAAAGGCAGGAAAATCACCTGTGTGATTTAGCAATTCATGGAACCTACATCTGAAGTAAGGATTTAGGAGCCCACTGTGTGATGCTATCTGGGCATTGTTTCCCATTCCATATTAGATTCCTCCTCTTGAAGTGCAGCACTTCATACATAACTTCTCTTTCATGTTGTAGCCTTTGGACCAGCTCTTCAAGGGAGCTGTTTCTCATGCCAGTCCTGCCCTCCAAAGGATACAAGTGTAGGGGATTCTTCATTTTTCTTATTTCCTGTAGCACTGATAATTTGTCTTGTCCTGGTTTTTTTAGACAGCTAGGACAGAGGTTCTTGCTGTTGCTGGTTGTAGTGGCAGCTAAAATCACAGAACAGTAAGATCTTGTGTTCCTCTTTCACCTTTTTCCCATCCAGCAGCTCAACAGTGACCACAGGGCTGAACAGTCTGTGGCTGAGTTACTCAACTCCTGAAACTGCTGCTCCTTCAGTAATTAATAATATAGTGCAGGTGGGGATGGGACAGTGATCATCCTGTACAAGGTGTTCCTGGGGCCAGATGGTGCTTCTTTGGAGCACTTTTGGCTGGTAGTCCCCCAGGGTAGTATCCAAATACTGAAACTTCTATTTGAGGGACCTTAGAGCAGCCTTGCAAGTCAGTTTTAACCAGACATCAAAGCCCCGTTTCCATGTCATTATTTTTCAGAGTTGGGCAAGACACAAGGTTATGTGGTAACAGATGAGAACCAGCTATACTGGATCAGAGGTGTGAAACAAATCCAGGGACAAGCTTTTAATTCGAGATGTTATTTCAGAGCCCGGAGAATGACACAAACCATTTCTCTTCTGGTGGAATGTTTTGACAACTCCTGACTGTCTGAGTGGAGCTGCAGGCCCCGAGCCCTGTGCTGCTGCTTGCTGTTCTCATACAGGAGTTAGACACAAGGCAGAGCAGCAGCAAACCCCTCGTGTGAGCTGCAAGGCAGAACCTAAAATGAGGGTTGCAGAAAATGACCCAGTGGGATGCCAAGGACATAGGGATAAGGGACAGGAACACGTGCTGAAGTCACCTCAGCCTTCACTCTTGTCTGTGGAGAAGCCTTGCCTGTCCTGGCAGGCCTGTTTCTAACCTGTGATTAAAACCCTTCTCCAGCTTCTCTGCCAAAAAGTGCTGTGCTTGGTTCTCAGTAGCTTGTTTTAATATTTGGTCAAACCTCCCTTACGTGGGAATGTGTTGTTGCTTGTCCTTGTCCAGCTGGCAACAGAGACTCATCTCACTGTCGCCTCCAGAGCAGACTTTATATATTGTTAGATTTTATTGTTTCTTTCTTCCAGGCAATTTCCAGTCAAAAGAAACAGTTCTTTGGGTTTGTGTTTTCTTTTTTGTCTTCCAAACTTCTCCAGATTATCTCCCATTGCTTAAGCCCTTCCAAAAACATGCCTCCCAGCCTGACTTGCAGAGGTCTCACTGGGACAGAAGAACATCATTTTGCTCCCATGTCTTGCAAATGCTGTGGAGAGTTCATCCCAGAATGAGCTGTGCCCTTTTCTGCACCACTGATGGTATCTGAGCATCCTGCCTCTCATTACAGAATGCTGCTGTTGTTAAACTTTGCCCTTCAAATTGCTTTCTGCCCCTTTGGGCTTGGGATCGTTTGCAGATGGGATGTGTGTGTTTTTTTCCATCAGCTTTTAATGAAAACAGTGATCAGAATCAAACCCAGGACAGACAGAAAAGAAAGCTTGGCTGGTTTGATCTTCCCTACTCTTGAGAAATCCTCATCACCTGCTCTGACCCTGGTTTCTGAAGGACATTTTGTGATGGTCTCCTTCCATGTGTGTACTTGGCTCTAGGTTTCATCCCATCTTTCCCATGGAACTCTTGAATCCAGTTCAAACAAGTTTAGGGGAGACATGAAGATTTCTGAGATATGGCATTTCTGCAGCAGGCATGGATGAACTATGGGCTGAGGACTGTACACAGCCCTGCTGTCCTTGGTCAAGCCTAGGTAGGAGACAGGTTAAGTGAGGCTGGAAATCAAGGAGTAGTGGCTAGTGAAGCTGGTGATGGTTCACCTGCCAGCTGGTTAGCACAGATTTAGCCATGGACCAGCAGAAGCATGTGCTGGTCATCCTTCAATGTGCAGATGAAAGAAAGGCTGATAAGGACATGCTGGAGCTGGACATTGTAGGCATTGTATCTTGGGCTCATGGAGAGCATGCAGGGAACCAACCTTGATTTGTTCACTGCATACAAATCCCTTGAGCTTATTGCTTTGGTGAGACCCATAAAAAGCTCTTTTAGTACCAAAGTTGGACTGAGTGCTTGTACCTCCCAAGTACTCTCCCTGTCTCTCTCCCTTACCTGTGAGACCCCAGGCTCTTTCTTTGGGTCCTAAAAGTGCCTGCTGGTGGCATAGAGATGAGCAGCTTGCATAGGTAGGATAGGGTGAAGACCATCAGACTGCCAACCTCTACTAAATGTATCATGTTGATGTGACTTTTAACTGCTCCTTGTTTATTGGGCTCCACTGTTTAGGTAGAACAGACACTTTCCAATACTGGGCACCTTAATAAATGAAAAAGTCTTGAATGCATCAGCCTCCTTCATGCCAAACTTACCTTCCCTCTTCCCTGTAAGTGAGGGACTGCATCATTTCTTTGTCTTGGCCTTATTCCTAAGGTATTTCCAGTACCTTTTCTTGCTGCCTTTTATGCTCCTGGACAGTTGCCTCAGGGTTTCCTGGTGTCCCTTTGAGGAACCAGCCAGATGTGAATGTCTCTGGGAATTTCCTTCTGAGAAGTGTAACCTGCCACTTCCCTGAGTTTATTCTCTCCACGGTCTGTTGTTTGGATCAATCCCCACCTGCTGGGGTACTGAATGCATTTGCAGGCTGGAAATAGTTACTGAAAAGTGTAAGGCATATCCATGAATGATTTCAAGAGGGAGATAGCCTGTACTCAAAGGGATTGTGTATTCAGGGCTGGATTTTGTCATCCTGCCCACCCACAGCAGTGTCTGACTCCAGGAATGGTCCAGCAGCTTCTCCATGGTAGCCCACCTGGGCTCACCCACGTGCATGGAGGGTGCCAGGATCCAGCCCTGTTGGGTGCACACCAAAGCAAACAGGGATTCTGGCAGCATTAATACAAATAGATGTGATAATATCCAAAGAAGCTCACAAAAAGTTCATTTTTTCAACCAGTTCTTCCTTTTTTTTTTTTTTTTTGTCCTTTACATATTATTTATATGTCTTTATTTTCCACTCTAGGAACTCGGGGAGTTTTTCTCTCTCGGGTAAACTGCTGGGACTGGCCTGGTGTTTGCACCAAGGAGAATGTCACTCAGTTTCCCACCCTCAAGATTTATGAGAAGGGAGAATCATCAGTGGTGTACAATGGCATGTGGGGAACTGAGGAACTGACCAGCTTCATCATGCTGTAAGTGGCTGGTGGTGAGTCCCCACACAGTCAGGTTGGCACATCTGGATGTTTCATGGCCTGTGTAAGCACTCCCTTTTGGAAAAATAATGTCAAATCTGATTTTAGACCTGGTTTGGAAATCAGCTGAGGAGTTTCTCATGCTTCTCAATGTCAGGGAACATCTGTTCCTGGACAGTGCATCCATCTGTTGTCACTGTCCCTCTGTCACTGCTGGAATCCTCTGTTGTTTTTAATGGGGAGCCCAAGGATCTCAGAGCAACCAGTTTGGCTCGGGGCTGTTTTCTCTTCCCAATAACCAGCTCCAGTGCCTCTCTGTGACTAGATGTTGCCCTTGCTTCCCAGGTGACTAATTTTTGTCTCTAATGATGCATAATGGTTGTCATACTGGGTTGGGGCATTGTTATTATAAAAAGGACAGAGGTTGCCCTCTTGTCTCTTCATCCCAAAAGTGAAGAAGAAGGCAGCCCATGTTGTTTCTCTGCTTCTCTGCAGTAGCCAAGTTTCCTGCCCCCTGAAGCTGGCCACGATTGATGAAGCAGAAGGATATTTAAGAGGAGACTTTCCATCTGAGCTGTCGTCCTTTCACCACACTTCACTTCTAGGAGTATTTAGCAAAGCCACGAGTGGAGGTTAGTGTGGTGTTTGTGATTTAAATACTCAGTTTCATTCCTGATGGGAGAGGGATGATTCCAGGTGCTTGGAAGTTCCTCTGTATTTCCTTTTCCTTACACGTGTTTGCTCACGTCTGTCCTGGTTTGAGTCCACCAGCTGGAAAACCTGCTGCTAATTTCAGCAAGTGTGCTGCTTAAAAGAGAGTTTACTGAAGACAAAAAAAAACCAAATCAGTAAAAAGAAAATTGGCTTCATCCTGGCTCGAACCAGGACAATGTCACAGCCTGCCTGGCACCACCCTTTTTATTTTTGCAAGCAGAAGGCCACGGGTGATTCCAGATGTGGGACCTAAAGCCCATGGCTCAGAGGACATTCAGCTGCCAGGTGTGTTCACTACACCCCGTGTGGCAGCAGCTGACAACCCCCACAGAGACTGAGACATCATGCTTAGCACAACAGTGCCCTGGGTGGCCAGGGCAGACAGTTTTGGAGATGTCCAAGCTGAACTTAACAAGCCTGTTGTCCCCGTTGTGTCTCCTTCCTCTTACCATGAAGTTCTATCTTAATCACAGAATCACAGAATGGTCGGGGTTGGAAGGGACCTCTGGAGATCATCGAGTCCAACCCCCCTGCCAGAGCAGGACCACCTAGGGCAGGTCACACATAACTTCTTTATAACTGTCTGCAGTTCTGTCCTCTTTAGAAGTCCCCTCCAAAGCAGCTGTAGGCTGCCCTGAAATCCCCTCTTTGCCTCTGACTGAACAAGCCCAGATCCATCAGCCTCCTCTTGTAGTCCATGTACATGTCCCAACATATTCTTTTCTAAAGCAAGCCCTTTCCATCGTTGCCTTGATAGTTACCTTGCTGACTCCTCCTCTTGCAAATGTGGGAGCCCCAGTTTTTAAAAAGGAAAGAAAAGCAGCAATAAGGTAAAACACAAATTTCTTACATCAAAATAAATTTATGACTCAATGAAATCCACTTGTGGACTTAGAAGTAGGTGGGTACAGTCCTGGAGTGGTGGATGTCAGCTAGAAATGTAAACAAAGTTGCTGGAAGGAATGGTCTGAACTTGTTTGAATTTGTCTCCCTTTGTAGTGTTGGTCAGTGTAGTTCTGGCCAGGGGCTGAACATGGACCAGTCATGTTCTCCCTTCCCTGCCTGCTGCACGAGGTGCTGTGAGTCACTGGGATGCTGCTCCAGTACCATTTGGTGCACACCATAGCTGTGGTCCAGGAGCTGTTGGGTTTCCACAGCTTGTCTGAAAGACAGGGAAAAGGACCCCAGAGCTGTGGTGGTTTTTCATACAAAAATTGTAGGGAATAAACTCAGTCTGGAGAGGAAGCATCATGTCATGCTTTGGTCAAATCCACAGTGGAGATCTAGGACCTTCCCCCCCCCCCGTGGTCTCTCAGTTACCAGTTACCCCTGAGAATTGCTGTGATAAAAAGGCAGATTTTTTTGATCTTTGTGAAGATCAACATTTCAGACTGTTTTTCATTTTGAAGCTCTGTCGTGCCTGTAAACTTTGGTTAAATGGAAACCAAGCTACTTTCTCACATGAAAAGCACTTTTAGCAGGGCCTGTTGGGACAGGACCAGGGGTGATAGTTTTAAACTGAAAGAGGGAAGATTCAGACTAGATATAAAGAAGATGTTTTTTTCACTGAGGGTGGTGAAACACTGGCCCAGGTTGCCAAAGAGGTGGTAGATGCCCCATCCCTGGAAACATTCCAGGTCAGGTTGGATGGGGCTCTGAGCAACCTGATCTGCTTGAAGATGTCCCTGCACACTGCAGGGGGTTGGACTGGATGGCCTTTAAAAGTCCTTTCCAACCAAAACCAGTCTGTGGTTCTATGAGGAGGTCCAGACAGAATCCACTGTGCTTAGAGGTAAGATGAAAATAAAATGACTGGAACCAACCAGAAGACACTTGTGCTGTGTTCACCAAGCCAGCTGACAGCAAATACACTTGGGAGGGTCTAAGTCTTAAATATAGCAGAAAATGGTACTGATCTTAAACCTTTAACCTGTTTCTCCCTGGTTTTCATCAGCTGAGCTCCAAAATCTCCCCTTTATTCCACATATTCCACTCTCTGCAGTGGCGGAGTCTGGATTAGCCCCATGGTAGGACCTTGGACAACATGGCAACAATGAGAGGGTTTCATGGAAGAAACCTGCCTGCATCTGGCTCTTTCCTATATAGGAGAAGTTAATTTCCTTCCGTGCAAACAGAAGTCTTGGAGGTTTCCAGACAGCTCTGTGTGGAGCCCACAAGATTGCCTCTTCCCTCAGGGCACGCTCAGTCTGCAGTCTGAAGCAGCATCCGCAGTCTGGGGTAACTCAACCACAGATGCCAGAGGAGATGAAACACATGATGCTTCCACCACCCATAACCTGAGGGTGCTCCAGCGTCACCAGAACGACCTGAGGGAAGAGAAAACTGGAGCCAGCTGTTCTGCCACCAAACCCAGGCCAGAGTCAGGGAAACCACAGCTTATCAGCCTGCAGACTTATCTGGAATTTCCAATGGTTTTCTCACGGCAAGAATTCCCTGCGCTAGCCTGAACCAGCCACGCACGGTGTCGTTGCCCTTTCGAGTGAAGTGACACAGGGCAACAATATGTCCAGTTAAATAAAACTCAGGATTTTTTCCAAGACTTGGCATCAGAACTGTGTTAAGAAGCCCTTCACTGGGTCTGAGCTAAAAGAGGCTTGTTGGAAAAATCGTAATTCAGATTTATTACGAAGAGGTGAATGGTGTTTCCAGGGCAATGAACGAGCAAACGGTTCTGTGATTCTACCATTTCACGACTCTGTGATTTCATGAGATGCCTTCTGCTGGAGGGATAAGGGGTTGTGCTCAGATCCTGCCTTCAGAAGCTCTGCAGGAGCTGTAGACCCTTCCTCATCTGCCAGTTTTATTCCTTCATGTCCCCAAACCCTGCAGTGACACTGGGCTTACGCAGTTCACAGCAGCTGGGGGTGGCAGACAGCTGGGATTCCAGCTGGGGGCATGTGCTGCAGTGCGTGGTCAGGCCCTGTGGGGAATTAAAACCATGCTCTCCAGAAGCACTGATTTTCTAGGAAATATTTCAGTAAGTTCTTTGGAAGTGCTTCTGTCTGTAGGGGAGCTGTGTGAATTTGGGAGGTTTCTAGCACAGATCAGCACTGCCAGCTGTTGAGAAGTGCAGGCTGGTTCATGGCTCTGGCACAGCCCCCAAAAGACAGAAAGATTTGGAAGTGTGATAGGGAGGGAAGTTCTCATCAGGAATGGCCCTGATGAAAGGAGTAAGCCTGGACTCTGTGGAAGGTTTCCTTGATTTAGGAGAGAATTCCTGCAGCCAGGGACGTTGCAGGGCAGCACTTCAGCACGGGTTTGTGTCTCAAGTGAGGGTTTAAAGTGAAACGCCTGTAGAAATGCTCTCCTGAGGAAGTCTGGATGTAATCCTGCTCCTTCCACACCAGGCTGTGTCCTTTAGTGTCTTGTGGCACATGATGGGCTGATGGTCTGCCCCATGGCCTTTTCTCCAGTAGCTGGGACATGGACAATTTCACAAGGCGTTTGTTGGTGAAGTTCTCAGTGAACCTTATGAGCTGGTCCTATGGGTTGCTTTTCTTTCAAGACTGATAAAATCAAGTGACCAGAGACCAAAGAGATGGAAACCAACATCCAGTGGTGGTTTCTCTGTATCACAAGATGAACCAGCCAAACTGTGTCACCAGCTTTGTTGTACGTGTGGTGTTTTACCATGTCTGAACCCTCAACGAGCCACTCCTTTAAGGATCTAAGCTTCCATTTGGAAAGGAACATAATGGAAAGGAAAGTTTGTGGTCCCTGTGGTTCCAGGGAAATACAATGGAAAGTACAGCTTTGAGTTTAGCTGTAAAACAGGGGGCAAAGGACCAAAACCAGATCATTTGTGACCCATCCTCTGTCTACTGAGGTCTGAGTCACTGGTCCCAAGAGCTTGGGCTGGTGAAAGTTACGAGGAACTCTAAGTGGTATCTGAATGAGATCTTATTTAAATTATAAAGCCATGTATAGCAGGGCTGTATCTGAGATGTAACCTTAACTCTTGGGAAAACCTGACTTCTCCAAAGAGTGATTTCTCACCCTCCTTAAGTCGGAAGAGCCTTTTTTGTTCCTTTCAGTTGCTCAATAGAAAGGGGAGGGGTGGTGGTGTTGAAATCCACCCCGTTTTCTCCCTACCTTTGGCAGCAGTTCTGATCTCTGATCTCTACAAGCTCACACACTAGGGCTTGCATGTTCTCACAAAGCCTGCCTCTTCCATGCATCCAGCTGCCTAAAACTGAGGATGTTCTATCAGGGCATAAACCAGCTCTGGAGTCAGCTCTGTTGTCATTCTCTCAGCATGGATAGACTCAGCTGTGATGGATCAGGAGAACCCCAACCTTTCTTCCCCATCCTCTACCTGACCTCGCTGTCTCTACCAGACGAGTGGCGGCCCCAGCAGCTTCTGACCTGGGTTTATGCTGAGCTGCACCAAGCTGTGGAGCACGCTGTGTGTCTGCAAGGCATCCAGTTTTTAGACTTTCCCTGACCTAGCTGGGTGCCTGTAACAGACCCTGCCTGCCCTGGGGAACTGGCTAAAACCAAAAGACGCTTGGAGGAGAGGCTGGTTTATCTTCTGGGCACTTAGCACTACTCCAGTTAAGTCACCATCTGTCATTTCCAAAAGGTCACTGGGATTTATAAGATTTCTCTTTAGACTTATAATTGGTCTCCTGTCTCTAAGAACACTTGCAGACTTCAAGTCCAAAGACTTTTCATTTTCCATCAGTGCCTGTGTCATGCAGATCCTGGAAGCTCAGTGCTGGTGGCTAAGGAGCAAACACTGTTCTTGTAGCAGGAACTTTCTGATCCTTTCAGCCCCTGCCAACCCCTCCTCCCGTAGCCTGTGGCCATGAGACACAACCATTTCTCACCAGCCTCTGCTCCTCGTTCTGTTCCCAACTGACAGTTTGCTCTGGGGGGGTGTTCCGTGTGCAGACAGTGATCTGGTTTCCAGGAGGAAGCTGAAACTTCTCTTCCTGTTGTTCATTTCTGTATCTTTTTTCTTTTTTTCACAGCCAGGGAAGCTTTCGAAGAGGCAGGAAACACCTTAAGTGGCCACGTAAGGATGGGGATGTATTTGGAAGATGAAGCCTTGGCTTTGTAAGTTGTTTCTTTTTTTTCCCTGGGGAGAGTTCAAACTGGTTTGCATTTAGTGAAAGCCAAGGCCTAGAGCAAATGCCAGAGGCCACGCTGAGTGTTCAGCAGCAGCTCTAAGCAGTGACTTTAGTCTGGTAGGGAGGCTGGTCAGGACTCAGCCAAAGGAAGATGTTGTGGCCCTGGCTCTGCAACTCATTTAACCCTGTTGCAATGGGTGCTCATCTCCCTTTCTGCTGTTTGAGCTCACTCTGGCTATTTTCAGTCCTCCAGCTCTGGGTATTTTCAGTCCTCCAGCTGTGCCATGCATCTGTTGGGTTCCTCCTACAAACAGGGCTAAACTTTCATGGAGGCAAAAACAGGCTGGAAAAATTACACCTTCTGGCTGGGATCAGTGCGTGAAGTAGAAAATCCAGTTCTGCCCTTCTTCCATCAGGAAGAAGTGGAGAATTGTTCCTGGTCTTCCTCTTTCTGCAGTCCCTTCACCTTTTTGTCTTCCTGCACCTTGTCCTGATGCTGCAAAAGTGACTGCTGGGGTGGGGATGGGCAAGGGGAGTGTAAGAGGGTTGGTACAAAGCCAGGGGTGTCAATGTGAGTCTTGCTCTGATGGTTGCCCTCAGCTGCTGAGAGCAGTCAAAAGAGACTTGTGACTACTTGCTGGCTTTCTTGGCGTGGGCATGGTGTCTGGGTGCTGGAAAATGGTTTGAAAGCCCTGAAATAAATGCTGTCCTTCCATGGAGCTGCTCTGGTGTGGAGTAGATGGCCTTTCTGCAGCTCTGTGAAAGGTGGGAAACCCCTTTGGTCTCAGATTCCAGGTGGGCAAGAGCAAGACTTTACCACCCTTTCCAGACAGAACTTTGGAGAGGTTTCTGGAGGAAGAGTGCTGGAATAATACAGAAGCCTTCCTCCTGCAAGTATGATCAAGGTGAAGTCAAGGCTTTCTTGCTTAGTTCCTGATTGAGTCAGAGCATCAATTGCAGCCCTGACTTTAAGCCAAACTGGAGCTAATGGGATCTGAGCATGTATCAGTCCCTGCACTTAACTGTGTCAAAACTCACTCCAGCAAGGAGCAAAGTGCTTTGGATTAAACTCTGAGAGATGTTTCAGTGTCTATAAATGCAGCTAGATCCAGGGGGAATCTTCAGCTTGTCCTGGCATCTCATTTCCATCAGGAATTAGCCACCAAGGCAGACTTAACAATCCCAGAGAGTCCTTGGCCTGTTTTCCAGGTGTGGGTTTAACAGCCAGCAATGCAACAGTGAATTATTTTCATTAGCTTCTTACAGATGTGCTGCATTTCTAGCATGTCTGCTGAGACATGGGCATTTAGTGGTGTGCATGAAGAATAAAGATGTAAATATCTTGATAACAAGTCCCTGTTAACCAAACTGTGCTCAAAGCATCAGCCATGGTTGGGTCCTCAAAGCAAAGCAGGGCCAGACTTGTTCAGTGAGGGGTGGAAGACCAGTGGCAGGTACAGAAGTCACAACCAGCAGCATCAGACTGAAAAAGCTGATCCCCTGACCCAAAAGCCATTTCTCCTCAGCTGATAGAAGGGAAAAAAAGCAAAGGGGGGCAGGGTAATTTTGGGGAACTTAGATCTTTGGTAACTTAGATCTTAAATCTTAGAAAAAGCCTGTGTTTTCTAAGCAATGACACCCAGGAGGATACACCCCTGTCCTTCTGCTCCAGCCACAGTCTGCAGTGTGCTCCTCAGCAGTTGGAGTAGTTAATACAGTTAATAATAAATATTCATTCTGCCAAGTTTGGATTTTGGCTGTGATTTGTGGGAGAAGCTACTGTAGCTGGTCAGCTTCTCAACTGTAAGTCGAAAGTAAACACTTACAGGAATTCCTTATGCAAGAGCCAGGCTCACTTCCCTTCTGAAGGACAGAAAAGATACTCTTCTGCTAAACACTCAAGGAGGAACTGTTGGTGGCTCCCAGGTCACAGAAAGCTGAATCCCCTCTTCCCAGAGAAAAAGGTACACAAAATACACAAAGAATCTTGTTAGCAAAACTGTTTGCTCAGCAAGCACCTGCTCAGTTGGTAGCTAAGGGAAAAACAAAAAAAAAAAAAAGGAAAAGTGTCAAGGAAGAAATGCTTTGAATGAAGTCATGATTTATTTCTCAAATACTTGGATGTCATAGATTTCCTGCCAAGTATTTGTTTGCAGATGGTTTTGATTTAAATGCAGGTCTCATATTACCTATGGAATGGTGTATAAATAGAAAGCTGTCAACAGCAACAATCAACCTCTCGGTACTGGTAAGATGAGAAGGGATTTCAGGCTCTAGTTACTAGATGGGGAATTTCTTGAGTTTCTGGCAGTATTTAAGAAACTTCCTTATCAAAGGCTTCTGGACAAGTTGATCTGTTTAGACATAGGGAGCAAGAGTCCCTAGACAAGAGTCCTAACCTCCTCTGAGATGTTATCAAGCTGGAAAGTCTCTTTAAGACCTGTGGAAGTTTTGAGAAATTTGGAGCTGGTGGAGAGAGTCCAGTGGAAGCCACAAAGATAATGCAAGGGCTGGAGCAGCTCTGCTCTGGAGACAGGCTGAGAGAGTTGGGGGTGTTCAGCCTGGAGAAGAGAAGGCTCCAGGGAGACCTTAGAGCACCTTCCAGTGCCTGAAGGGGCTCCAGGAAAGCTGGGGAGGGACTTCGGACAAGGGCAGGGAGTGATGGGATGAGGGGGAATGGTTTCAAGCTGAAAGAGGGGAGATTGAGATGAGATCTGAGGAGGAAATTCTTTGCTGTGAGGGTGATGAGACCCTGGCCCAGGTTGCCCAGAGAAGCTGTGGCTGCCCCATCCCTGGAAGTGTTCAAGGGCAGGTTGGATGGGGCTTGGAGCAACCTGGTCTAGTGGGAGGTGTCCCTGCCCATGCAGGAGGGTTGGGACTAGATGGTCTTTATGGTCCCTTCCAACCCCAGTCTGTGATTCTATGATTCTAGGTTTAAAATCCCCCAATTTAAACATTTTCTAGGGTTTTACCATTCTTACTCGATTGCAAATACAGGTTAATTTGAAAATCAACAGAGAGGAAAGTTAAGAACCTTCCTAATTGATCAGAGGATTCCCAACTATGACCAGAAGTGCAAAACTTGACTTCCTTGACCGGAGGAGCTCAGGAGTCTGGGCAGAAATGGGAAAGCTTAGCTCAGGGCTGGATTTATAAAAACAGATTTTTAAAAAAGCAGAGGATACTGCAAAATTAAACTGAAACGGCTGGGAGAAATCCAAGAACAGTTTAGCAGCAGGATTCACAACATTGGAAGGCCTCAGGGAAGTCCATGGTTATTCACCAGTGCTGCTCTTTATTGAGATGTTGTTGCAAATCTTGGGTGCCCTTAGAAATTTGCAGCGGGTCTGTTCTTTCCAGACATTTAAATGCTGTGATGGAAGAAGTGAAAGGCCTAAATATGAGCTGAACATCATGGCAGTGTGTTACCTGCAGTTCCCTCCACTTGCTTAGTCACTGATGACCTAAAACACCAAAGGCTGAGATTTTTAAAGCAAATTTGAACAAACCTCCATCCCATTCAGAACTGCTAAAATTGGTGTCCAAAGTAACCTGGCCTGAGCAAACCAGGGAAGTGCAGTAAGTTGTAATGTGGCTTTTCTGTGAGCTGCCTTTCATTCAAAAGGAGCAGTTTGCTCTGCAGTTGGCTGGGTCTCTGGTGCCTCTTTCTCACGTGGAAGAAAACAAAAAAAAAAAACAACAAACAAAAAGAGAAAAGATGGGTCAAGTTACTTTTGAGAAAGGAATGAAAGGTTTTCCGCTTCCCAATCCAAAATGTCCTTACACCTCCCTCGCTTCCCCAGCGATTTTGGTGTCACAGGCTTTGAAAAATTGCCAGCAGCCTTTGAAAAATAAACTCCAGACACCCCCAAAAAACGCTGCTGAGGCAGCTGACTTCCCCTGTCACACCCTTCCTCTGGGCACTGATGTCTGGAGCCTTCAGGAGCCAAGTTCCTCAAACTTCCAAAAAATTGCTTTCCCCTCTTGGTGTATCCCCTGCCCTTTCACTTCTCAGACTTCTTCTGTTTTGGCTCTTCCCACCTTCTCAGCTTTTCTTTAAATACCCTTGAGGCCTCTCAACCAGATGAACATTGGGAAACAAAGGAGGAGCTGGTTTCTCCACCAAGAGTACACGTGCAGGCTGTGTGTGAAGCTCTTATGTGGGTCTGGACTTCACCCCGTGCTCACCAAGCCTAAAACCAGATCTCCTGGGGCTTATTTGGTGTCAGTTGGTGTCCCTCAGAGGGAGTTAAAGACCTTCTGTTTGCCTTGGCTTGGGAGGCAGAGCATTGGCTGGGTGTTGGCACCAGCTAACCCAAAGTATGAAAATGAAAGAGAAGTGCCAGAAAATAGTTGAGGTGGTGGAGGTGTGAATTTGCCCTAACACTGAGCTGCTGAGGTCTTTTTGCAGCAGAAAGTGCTGTTTGTGTGTGTAGATGGAGTGTCTGGTGCAGGCTGGGTAAGGGCTTGTTTCCAAAGGGGACAAGAGAACATGTCAGCCCCATCTCTCCCCATCAAATCAGGACCATGCAGGGGCTGGAGAGGGAGGGATGGGGGATGTGACCCTTTCCTCCAGCAGGTACCTGTGCTTCTAACAGCAGCTTTTCCCTCCCCTACATCCCTGTCCACACTTCTCACCGTGGAGCTGCCAGCTCTGGTGTGTGCCAAATCCCCTGGCCAGTCATAGAATCATAGAATCCCAGACTGGTTTGGGTTGGACAGGCCTTAAAGATCATCTAGTCCCAACCCCCCTGCCATGGGCAGGGACACCTCCCACTAGACCAGGTTGCTCCAAGCCCCATCCAACCTGCCCTTGAACACTTCCAGGGATGGGGCAGCCACAGCTTCTCTGGGCAACCTGGGCCAGGGTCTCACCACCCTCACAGTGAAGAATTTCTTCCTAATGTCTCACCTAAATCTCCCCTCTTCCAGTTTAAAGACATTCCCCCTTGTCCTCTTGCTACATGCTCTTGTCCAAAGCCCCTCCCCAGCTTTCTTGTCAGCCCCCAGGCCTTGTCACCATCCCTCTTTTTCAGATCCCGTAAATACGCCGTGTCTCCCCCAGCCCTTCTTCTTACCAGGGGTGGAGGTCAGATCGTGGAAGGCATCTCTTTGTCCAAGCACAGCACCCAGGACATGGTGCAGTTGATCAGAGATGAATTGCTGGACATTTTTGTAAGTAGAAAAAGAAAGGAGTGCCCTTTTTTGTCCTTTTTTGTCTGTGGTGATTTACAGAAGCACTGATGATAGCGTGGAGCTATGCAAAAGCAGTGTGTTTGCTCGTTATTTCTCTCATGCTGAGTTAGGTTTGTTTTTAAATTTTATGGCTTGGATCAGAGAGTCTGGACAGAAATCTGCTCTTTCCTGTGTGGTCCTGTGGGAGGAGACCCTGGGAGTCGATGGCCTGGCTTGTGCTGGTGGTTACAGACCCGCTGCTGGGGTGGCTTGGCCTCTGGCAGGGTCTGCTCCCTGCCTCTTCCACGTGCCTTTCAGGGATGGGTTGTAGCCAGAAAATGTGGAGCTGGGATGAGCTGGCCTTGCTTCTGCCTCCCCTGCTCCCACCCTTCATCTCAGAGCACACAGCTGCTCATTCAGACTCAGCTTGCAATGGGCAGGGTTGGGCGTAGACGTCTCCAATGTGCACCAAGATCCCAGCACCCACACTTGTTTTTGAGCTGCTTGCATTCAACACGGACCCTCCAACCTTGCTGTAAGGACAGAAGGTCTAATTTTGTCCTCTCCTCTCCTCCCCATAAACCCCAACTTCTTGTTTTGATGTCTTGCAGCCTGAAATCACTGTGCAAAATCTGCCCCACTACTTGCAGCTCAGAAAGCCTTTCCTCATCTTGTTCAGCGATGGTGACATTGGTCAAATGGAAAGCAAGGAAATGCTGAACCTGGCAAAAAAACCACCCCAACAAGCGTTTGTGGCTTGCTGGTTGAACTTGTAAGTGTGTAAAAACCTCTTTTCTTCTTTCCATTAGCTCCCTCTTAGCACTGCAGGGCAAGAAAACACTTGAGTCTGCAATTACTGAGAATACTCTCTGGCTGGTAATGTGATTATTTGGTCTGAAGACATCATGAGCTGGGAGGTCAAGTTGTTTAGCAATGATTTGGTATCTAATGTGGGCAGCTGCAAAACTGCATGACCAAGTAAAATTAGCAAGTGTTTAATTGATTAGAGAAATTATTTTCAGTAGAGTAAAATGTTCTCAGAGATATTGCACAGTAGCTTGACCCTGGCTCTGGTGTTATTTGTATTTTTGAACAAGGGGCAATGGTCCCAAACTGGAGCACAGGAGGTTTAACCTAAATATAAGGAAATACTTCTTGACTCTGAGGGTGACAGAGCACTGGGACAGGCTGCCCAGGGAGGTTGTGGAGTCTCCATCCCTGGAGACATTCCAAACCCACCTGGACGTGTTCCTGTGGGATCTGCTCTAGGGGATCCTGCTCTGGCAGGGGGGTTGGACTGGATGATCTCCAGAGGTCCCTTCCAACCCCCACCATTCTGTGATTCTGTGATTCTTTGATGTGTAGAAGGAAAAAAAAATAAACTTGCCTTTCTGGAGTGTCTTATGGTGATTTTTCCATCAGCAATTAGAGGGAAGCACAACAGGGGAGTGTCTGATTGTTGACTGGGAGAAATGAAGTTTTCAGAAGCAGGGACAGCCAGAAAAAGCCCCATAAGGCTTAAAAATATTAAAAACCAACATAAATCCAGGAGCTAAGCAATAGAAAGTTGTAAGAGAGGGGATTTTTTTTTTTTTTTAAAATCATCCCCTCCCTAGTCACGTTTCCAATTTTTAGCCTCTGTTTGTTTTGCCTCAGCCCAGAGCCACCTCACTGTCTTAATCATAACCTACTTTGAAGTCTGGGAAGTGCCTCCAGCATGGGCTGAAGTTTAGCTAACGGGGAAGGCACATGTTTTCAGAGAGGACAGATTTGTTTGCCAGTAATGCACAAGAAATGAGAGCCCCTGGAACTTCCCCACCTACACGTCTGCCTTCCTGAGAAAGAGCGAGCTGGTCTTTGTCAGAGCAAAAGGGCATGGCCACAAAAGAGGGCCTATAGCAGCAGGAAAAGGGGTGATGGTTTTAACCTGAAAAAGGGTAGGTTCAGATTACATCTAAAGAAGAAAATGTTCATGCTGAGGGTGGTGAGACACTAGGCCACGTTTCCCAGAGAGGTGGGAGATGCCTCATCCCTGGAAACATTCCAGGTCACGTTGGATGAGGCTGTGAGCAACCTGATCTAGTTGAAGATGTCCCTGCTTACTGCAGGGGGTTGGATGAGATGGCCTTTAAAGGTCTCTTCCGGCCCAAACCAGTCTGTGATTTGATGAATGTGACCATTGGCTCAGAAAGAGTAGCCTAGCTGTAGAAAGGGGACCTCATTGCCATGGTAAGAGCCAGCTCAGCCCTCGGGTGTCAGTCCCAGCCAGAAATAGTGCCAGAAGGACTCAGCATCTTCGTGGGCTTGCTGACCCTCTGTCTCAATGTCCTCTTTTGGCTCTCTCCGTGTTGCTTGGGGAAGTTCCCATCCCAGCTCCTCAGGCTGTGGGGAAGCACATGGTAGCTCTAGAAGGGTTGGGCCCCCTGAGCACAGCACCCTGCATCAGCTCCTGCCTCTCCATCCCCTGTGGACTTGCTGCAGCTCTGTGATGGTGGCAGGAGCTGGGCTGGAGGGAGCTGGTAGCTCTCCTACAACAGGGACTGCAGGACTTGTCCTGCTCCTCAGAATCACAGAATCACCTTGATTGGAAAAGACCTTCAAGATCACCGAGTCCAACTGTCACCCTAACACTGACCAGTCCTTCACTAAACCATGTCCCTGAGTACTACGTCTATACGACTCTTAAATACCTCCAGGGATGGTGACTCCACCACTGCCCTGGGTGTCTCACATTTTCTTAAAAACTTATGGTGGAGAACATTTCATAGCCTCCTACAGACCTTGTCCCAGCTCCTTCTGCTCAAGGATTCCTTTCCACATCTAAACTGCTGCCCACTCCCTTTCCATGGAACTCCCAAGAGCTCATTTAAAGCATCAAGTTTATAAATAGTGTGGTGAGCTTCTACAGCTGTCCCATAGGCAAACCTAGACGTGGCCCAAGGGCTTTGGTGCTTGCTCATCTCTCAGTCCTCTTGTGCTGCCAGACCACTGGTGAACAAGTTGAATTTCCTCTTCCCCACAGGAAGAAAACTCCAGTGGGACGCGGGGTCCTGAAGGCGTATTTTGCCACCATGCCTTCACTGCCTCTTCTTGTCTGGGTGGACCTTCATGCCAGGGGTCAAGTATTCAGGTTCCCATCGGAGCAGTCCCTCACTGAAACCCACATCTTGTCATGGCTGGAGAAGCTGAAAGCAGGACTGGAGATTCCCAGCAGTAAGTGGACACGCGTTTGTAACGTTCCTCAGCAGGCACTGTTAGCTCCGGTCTGTTTATGAGAAGATGCTATGGGCAATAAATTGTCTGCCCTGGAATTTAATGATGGAAAAACTAGCTGTGCTCGTTTGAGCTGGAGAAGTACAAATAGTCCAGCCAGAAGAGAATACCCACACTCATGGGTTTGCTTTGGGACTGTTTAATGTTCAGAACCAAGCGGGAATCGTTGAGAATCGACATCTCTTCCCCAGACCTGGCTGTGCTCCTTGGTTGCTGGGAACACAAAAATCTCCTCATTCCCAGTTGTCAGCATAAGAAATAGCTGCTCTTTAGGTGCCTTCCAGTATTTTTTTGGGTGGGAGGGGATAAGGAAGCTGGTGCTTTGCTGTGGTCTTTAGGACATAAAGGGTTGGCTTGTACCATGAAGCTTTTCACTCCATCCCTCCTGCTTTGACCAGCCCAATGAAGCCTTGAAGGAAGGCAGCAGAGATGCGGCTGCTCCATGTTTTGTGCATAGTCCTAAGTGCTACATCTTGGGAATTTGTGGCTGCCAGCCTGCTCCAGGCTCCAGAAAGGCAGTGTGACTCCAGTTGATCTTTGTGAATTTTAAAATGAGCTTTTCAAAGCCATTGTTTCCAAAAATATGGTGGGGGAGGATTTGTAGGCTCTCTGCAGAGCTGAGGACACCATTTCTGACGCAGCCGTCACTGGAACAACCCGTGAGCCAGCTGTCCCCCCACACCTCTTTCCAACCCCACTGCTGAAGCCACCTGGCTGTCAAGTAGGTCTCTAGGTGGGGACCTTAGTTTTCAGGAGTGTCAGAGGGGTGTAGTGATGGCTGAGCAGCTCACTGCATGGCCAAGGGCTGTGCCAGCCATCACAGCCTCCTTCCTCAGGCTTTTAATTTTGCATTCACTGGAAGGACAAAAAAAGCCATAGTTCCTTGGAAAGGGAAATGTCCATGGAGTGGGGCTGCATAACTCTTAACTTATTAAGGTGGGACTGTGTTTGTTTCTCAGGTACCTTGTCTGAGGAAGACTGGAAACCACCTCTCCCTGCTTACAACTTCCTCCAGATGATGGAGATGACCATGCCTGAGCTCCCCCTCCACACCTCCCACCACCACGGGGACACATCAGTGCAGCGCCCACCTGAAAGCCCAGGAGGGGACAATGCCATCCAGGAGGAGCCATCCCAGGAGACCAAAGCAGGGAAAGTTGGGTCCCCTGGGAGGGACCTGCGGGGGACAGCCCCGAGGCTGGCAGCAAAGGAGAAGCAGGGCAAGAGACACAGTGAGCTGTGAGAGCTGGGCAGTGCAAGATGCAGGATGGTGCCCAGAAAACCTGATCATTTTCCCACCCCTCAGTGAACCTTGACATCAAAGGGAGGAGTCCTTTCAGCTCTGAATTAATGGTGAAGGGGTAAAGCAGCCCCTAAGTCTCAGTGTGAGTTCTCTGCTGCTCCCCGTGGGTCACTCTGTGGTGGCTGTGGTTTCTGATGCCAGAAATGTGCCCGTACACCCCACACCTTGGCCAACCCATCTGCTCTTGGGGTAGCATTTCACAGCCAGCAGCCAGAGCAGATCTGCAGGGAGGCCGCTGCAAGGGGGCTCAGCTCACCCCAAAGCTGGGGGAGAGATGGAGGCACACCATCAGACTACTCTGGAAACAGTTGAAGCACCACAGCCCTGCTCTGTAGTTTCTGTATCTCTCACACAGGCACTTTGGTTGCCCCCAGGCAGGAAGGGGTGAGTGATTTCAAGATAAAAAGCACATTTCTCTTCCCCCCCCAGGTCTCAGTAGCAGCTCTCCTGATGTGTGTCAGCAAGCCCTGCTCTCAAGAAAGCAATTGCATCTGTGCTGTAACCATGTGGAGCTGGGAGGGCAAGTGTGCCCCCTGCTCCAGGGCTACTTAAACTGCCACCTGTGCGTGTTTACACCTGCCTTGTGAACTGAATTTGTGAGCACGTTCATCCTTGAGGGTAAGAGGAGGATCTGGTTTTATTACGAGGGCCAGAGCTCAGGTCATCACAACAGCCATGAATAGCTGGGACAAAAATCTGCCAACAAATCCCCAGGGCAGGCAGGTTGGGAGATGGCTTTGCTCAGTACTGGCACTTTCTTGGTTACAAGCCCAGGGGGTTATTTGCAGCCTCGATTTGTCTTTCCTCTCAGTGGCAGAAACAGGCTGGTGCTTTTTCTGTGCTGGGGCTGGGAGTGAGGTCTGCAGAGAGAGCAGGGCTTTGGAAATGAGGGGAGGGAGATGGAGGGCAAAGCTGGCAATGCTGGGAATGGACCCTTCCGAGGTGGGATGGAGCTGCTTCACATCCATATCTAAATGAGGAGAGGCAGGACCTGGGGAAATGGCTTTCCAGCCTCTGCCCATCTCCTGGGGACATCAAAATGTCCATCTTTCCTTGGTGGGGGATCTGAGCCTTCTGGCCATCATGATCCATTTATGTGGAGGGAAGCTTTGTCTGATCCCACCCATGCCATGACAATCTTTCCACCTCCTTCAATAAACATCTGCTCCCTTCCCCAACACCCAGATGTGTCGGGAGGGTCAGATCCTCCTCCTTATGGCTCTGAAGTTACTGGGGAGGGGGAAAATTGATGGTAAGGAACTACTGAGAGCATTAAAAAAGTCTGGATTTCTCATCCTGCAAGCAGCCCACATGGTTGGGAGTATTTTGAAATGCCCAGAAATAGACCATTAATCCTGGGCTCTCCTTGAAGCCCTTAATTGAAACAGACCATTTTGGGATGTAATGACAGGCTTAGAGCCAAACGTGTGTATCTAAAGCAAGAAGCTGTTGCGTGGAGATGGAGCCTGCCCTGCAGCCGTGTTCCCATGGAAGGGAGTGAACAGATCCCCTGTCAGTTCCCCTCATTCCTCTCCTGGATATGCTGCTGGGCTCTGTGAGCTGGACCTCTGTCCTTTCTCAACGTGTCCCTCATGATGCCACTGCTGCTGCTGTGGAATCGCTCTCCCACTTTTGGTGCAGGTGAAGCATGAGGTTTGGGCTTGTTGTTGATGTCTTAAATACATTCTAGCTCAAGTGCAGTCGATCTGCATCTGCCTTGGGCTGGTGTCCTGGGCTGGGATGGCTGGGATGGATGCAGTCCTCCAAGAATGCTCCCCTGAGCTCTGCAACAGAAGGACCCCTTCCTGCAGCAGGTTTGAGGAGCATTCCCACATCCCTGCTCTCCTTGGTCGTGCATCCTTTTTTCATCACAGCCCTTGGCTGCGCAGCACCGGGGCAGGAGCTTGTCACTAGAGGTCAGTGCCACATCTCGGTTCTGGCTGCAAAAATCTGCTGCTTCAGTGGAGGCTGGACCATTGCCACCAAAGCCCGGGAGGTGGTAGATCCCCCATCCCAGGAAACATTCCAGGTCAGGTTGGACAGGGCTCTGAGCAGCCTGATCTGGTTGAAGATGTCCCTGCTCACTGCAGGGGGTTGGACTAGATGTGGCCTTTAAAGGTCCCTTGCAACCCAAATCATTCTGTGATTCTAAGCCATGGGGGGTCAGGAATGGTTATCCAGTGGGGTCCTGCAGGGATGCTGGTGGCCTAGTGGCTATTTGCTCCTGGGGATAAACCTGGGAGGGCTGGGGAGTCCCAGCTCTACAGGCTCCAGCCCCACATCAACAGCAGGATCCATCAGCTTGAGCCTCCCAGCTGGAGCTTGGGGTGCCAGGAGCCCCAAGCCCAGCCCAGCCAGCAGGTCCCTGCCAGCTGCCAGTGCAGGCACCTGTGGTGACATAGGGAAGGGACCTGCTTGTCCTTGTGGACAGAAGGATGACCATGAGCCAGCAATGTGCCCTGTGGCCAAGAGGGCCAATGGCATCCTTGGGTGTATCAGAAGGGGTGTGGTTAGTAGGTCGAGAGAGGTTCTCCTCCCCCTCTACTCTGTCCTTGAGAGGCCACATCTGGAGTATTGTGTCCAGTTCTGGGCCCCCCAGTTCAAGAAGGACAGGGAACTGCTTGAAAGAGTCCAGTGCAGAGCCACAAAGATGATGAAGGGAGTGGAACATCTCCCTTATGAGGAAAGGCTGAGGGAGCTGAGTCTCTTTAGCTTGGAAAAGAGGAGACTGAGGGGTGACCTCATCAATGTTTACAAATATGTAAGGGGTGAGTGTCAGGAGGACAGAGTCAGGCTCTTCTCAGTGATGTCCAATGATAGGACAATGGGCAACGGGTAGAGCTAGAGCATAGGAGGTTTCATGTAAACATGAGGAAAACCTTTTTCACTGTGAGGGTGACAGAGCACTGGGACAGGCTGCCCAGAGAGGTTGTGGAGTCTGCTTCTCTGGAGACATTCAAAACCCACCTGGATGCATTCCTGTGTGACCTACTCTAGGGGATCCTGCTCTGCCAGGGGGGTTGGACTAGATGATCTCCAGAGGTCCCTTCCAACCCCTAACGTTCTGTGGTTCTGTGATTCTGTCCCAGCACTCCTGGCATCAAACTGGGTCAGCAGTTTGATGTGTTTACTGGAGGAGCTGCTGACTGTGAGCGTGGGTGCAGGTTAGGGTGCTGGAGCACATCAAAGTGCATTGGCCTGGCTTTTGTTGGAGTTTTTAAAAAATATGAAACATCTTTTCCATTGCATAGCACAAGCAGGCACTTAGAGAAACCCATCGAGGCCTGGATGTGCCAGTATATACATGGACAGGGAGAAGAAAAGATGTTGGGGACAGTGTCATTGTAGTCTGCATCCTCCAGCATGTTCATTCACTGGGGGAATCGCTTGTGCTTGTCCTAAGCACAGAGGTTGGGTGGAGAATAGATTAAGAGCAGCCCTGAGGAGAAGGACTTGGGGGTATTGGGTTCCCTCAACATGAGCCAGCACCGTGCACTGGTAGCCCAGAGACCACCCGTGTCCTGGACTGCACCCCCAGCAGTGTGACCAGCAGGACCAGGGAGGGGATTATCCCCCTCTGCTCTGCTCTGGTGAGACCCCCTGCAGGGCTGGGTCTGGTTCTTGGGTCCCCAACACAAAAAGGACATGGAGCTGTTGGAGGGAGTCCAGAGGAGGCCACAGAGATGATCTGAGGGCTGGAGCAGCTCTGCTCTGGAGACAGGCTGAGAGAGTTGGGGGTGTTCAGCCTGGAGAAGAGAAGGCTCCAGGGAGACCTTAGAGCACCTTCCAGTGCCTGAAGGGGCTCCAGGAAAGATGGGGAGGGACTTTGGACAAGGACAGAGAGTGAGAGGACAAGGGGGAATGGTTTCAGACTGGAAGAGGGGAGATTGAGATGAGATCTGAGGAAGCAATTCTTTGCTGTGAGGGTGGTGAGACCCTGGCCCAGGTTGCCCAGAGAAGCTGTGGCTGCCCCATCCCTGGAAGTGTTCAAGGGCAGGTTGGATGGGACTTGGAACAACCTGGTCTGGTGGGAGGTGTCCCTGCCCATGGCAGGGAGTTGGGACTAGGTGATCTTTATGGTCCTTTCCAACCCAAACCAGTCTGGGATTCTCTGACTCGATGAAACACTCCTGCACAAGATTGTTTTTCATAGCTGTGGCTCTGGGGACAGACCAGAGCATAAAGATTTGGTGGGTGTTTATGGCCTTGAGGAGCGAGCTGGAGGAAGAAGAGCTCTGGACCTTGGGGACAGCTTCAAGGGATGAAGCACATCCCACCTGGCTTGAGGAGCAGGATGCCAGCCTGCACATACTGCTTGGAGAAGAAATGGAGGTTGACCAGCAATGGCCTAGGGACTGGGTGTGCATCTGCCCCTCCTCCGTGTCTCAGCACAATCTGGTACTGAAGTCAGGCAAGTTCACAATCAACCCTGATGCTCCCAGCTCCTTTTTCAACCATTTAACACCCAAAGACGTGTCTGTTTGAGTAAACCACAGCTCTATCTCCCCAGATGACACGCTGAGATGAAGAACTGATAGATTTCCTGACTGATACAATATCGACTATTTTTTGCTTCAGCCCAAACTCTTCTTTTGATGGTACTTTATTTCAGCAGTACACCCAAGGTGGACCTTTCCATGTATTTTGTGCACTCTGGGAGCCTTTCAGGGAGTGTTTAAATGTCAGTGGTTGATGAAATGATGATACATATGCAATAAAAATGATGATGTGCTTGTCCTGGAGAGCAAATAATTTAAATTATTGTCTGAAACAATAGGAAACTCTCCATGTGCTGTGGTTGGACAGGCCTTTCACCATCCTCAGTGAATCCTGCAGAGCCATCGTCATCGGTCGAGAGGGAGGAAGGCTTGCAGCAGCAGTGTGGGGGAACATTAAGTTTGCATGATGTGTTTTCCCCATTTAAGGAGCTTTTAGATGAATGGTCACATCAGGAAGCAATCTCGGCGTTTTTCCCAGCTTTTCAGCCCTTTGAGCAAAACAAGAATGGGGAAAGACAAGTCCTTGCGGTGGGAGGTGAATTTTCCGTATCGGATGTTCTCAGCCCATCCTGGACCCCCGATGGCCACAGTCCCACCAGGCTCTCATCCAGCTCTGCCATAGGGACACAGCTGCAGGATGGCGGAAGAGAAGGCTGTAGCAGGGAGGAGACAGGAGAGGACATTGTCCCCAGGAGGGAGATGCTGCGAGGCAGGAGCGGGGGCACGGGAAGGACACATCTGCCTGTGCGCAGGCAGCTGCCGCGCCAGCGAGTCCTGCCAGCGCTGCCAGGATGTGAAGCAGGACATAGACCTGGTGAGCTGGCTCTTCTCCCTTAGGATCACCGGTGCCTGGTGCTGCGTGGGGATGGGGGGTCTGGCAGGGCTGGGGGATGGTGGAGACCAGTCACTCCAGCCCATCTGGTGGTTCAGCCTGGCAGAGATGTTTTCCCCGCCGTCAGTCGGCAGGGCAGGTTCCTCCAGCGCAGCTTGGCTGTGATCCCTGCTGTGGGGCACCCTCCCCTGCCCTGTGCCATCCTTCCCTGCCGTGGGCCACCCTCCCCTGCTGTGGGGCACCCTTTCCTGCCCTGGGGCACCCTCCTCTGCCTTAGGGCCCTGCTGGCAGTGACGGAACCAGGGCTGTTTGCCTGGAGTTGCTGGGTGAGGCTGGTCTCCTTCTGAGGCTTTCTTGGACAACGGATGGCCAGACCTCCCTCAGCCCACCCTTGGAGGCATCCAGTTGTACAAAGGTGATGCCAACCACTCTGGTACCCTGGGGCTGTGATCCCCGTGTCCTTGGCATTGCCCAAGGGGATGTAAGAAGGGTCCCAGGCTCCAAACGAGCTCCCCTTTCTGCCTGCCCATTTGGGGCAGGGCTGGTGGCCAGAGGATGGCAGTGGGGAGCAACCTGGGGGGAATCTGGAGACAGACAGACAGACGTTGGTCTGGGGGTGGGACAGGAAGCAGTCGGTGCAGTATTGGCACAGCTGGAGGTGACAGAGGAGCTGAGCTGGGGAAGGGAGGGTGAAGGGGCAGGATGGAGCTGGGCTGTGAGATAAGGGGTGGTGGCCGGGCAGGATGGGTTTCCTCCTTGCGTAGGGTGGCTCTTCCGCCTGGTGCTTCCATTGCTAAAAATACAGCCGTGCTCTTGGTGCAGACCCAGGGCAGGCACCCACAGCATCCAGCCCCGAGCTGCCCACAGGAGCTTGCAGGGTGTCTGTGATGGGGCCTCCATCCCTTCTCTGCCATGCTCAGCTTGGGCAGGGGCTGGGTCTCACAGGCACCACTGGCTCCATCCTTCTGGAGCCAGGGATCAGGATGGAGCCAGGATGAGCAGCTTGAACCAGCTCCACCCCAAACACCTTCTCTGTGTTTTCCCAACAGAGAGGTGCTCCACCTCCACCATCTTCTGGGACTACACCCACAGCTACAGTATCCTGCTCCATCTCCAAGCCAGGTGATGAGGGAGTCCACATAGGGCCCTCTCTGCTCATGCTACTCAGGGTGACTCTCACCCCCAATGGGTGAAATCAAAGACCAGGCTGGAAGAAGAGCAGCCCCAATGGACGATCCCATGGCAACTTCTTCACGGCATCTTCCCCCCCACCTTGAGAACTGGAGCCCCTGGGGGTTCTCTGGGGCCGGGAGGTGGAGGTGGCACGTCCCCTGGCACCACGTCGCTGGCCCCATTGTTCATTGTTCCCTCTTGGCTCGACGGGAAGCGATAAGGGAGGAGAGGGCACCGCTCTGGTTCCTGCTCCCAGGTAGGTTATTTCCCCACTCGTCAGACCCCTCCTTAGGTAAACTCAGCCCTTCACCTCCCTGAGAGTTTGCTTTGCTCTCCCGCACTCACCCAGCACAGCACAGGGCCTGGGGAAAACAGCCTGGGACTATTAATAGCCCATGGGGTTGCCAAATCCCTTCTGGATGTTGAAAGAGCGGCTGCAACACCGTGATTCAGCCCTTGGTGGTAACAAACGGGGCCGGTTCCCCGGCGGGGCCGTGCTGGGAAGGCTCCCAGCTTTGCTCCAGCCCTGGAGGGCCATGTTGGGCTCTCCAGTGGGGTGGGGAGATGGGGAAGGGCCTTTGCTCCATTGGCTGGGGATTTCTTGGCTTGCTTGCAACACAAATAGTCGTATCGCTAAACTTAGTGTTGTTCCTCTCCGTTGGCAGCTGCCCAAGCTCACGGGCTGGGCTCACTCTGCCTGTGGACCCACAAAAAGCAAAAACTGGGGCCCCCACTGAGGGCAAATCCATGGAGCAGCAGCTCCTTGCACCCAGGGCTGAGGAAGGCTCTCAGGGATGAAAGTCATGGTGTCCCTGGCCCACCTTTGCACCATGCATGCTCATTGCTGCATAGAACAAGAGGAAGCTGCCTCAAGTTGTGTCACGGAAGGTTTAGATTGGGTATTAGGAACAATTTCTTCACCAAAAGGGGTTGTCAGGCCCTGGCCCAGGCTGCCCAGGGCAGTGGTGCAGTCCCCATCCCTGGAGGGATTTCCAAGCTGTGTAGATGTGGTGCTGAGGGACATGGATTAGTGGTGGCCTTGCAAGTGCTGGGCTAATGGTTGGACTGTATGATCTTGAAGGTCTTTTCCAACCAAAACGACTCTATGATTGCATGAGCAGTCCTGCCTGGAGGAGAATGGGCAGAGAGCTTCTCAGTGTGATGCTTGGAGCATCTCCTCAGGCCCCTTTTGAGTTTTAAGTGTTGGGGTCTTCTGTCCTGCAGCTGGACTTGTGATTGACCCATGTTGGGGAGTGGGAATTTTGGAGGGCTGGGTTACCCTGGAGACACGCTCTGGGTGACTCTCTGTGGACCCTGGACCTGCTGTGGGGGGGTGGGTGGGAGAAGTGGCCCGTGAGGAGAGGTGGGCACAGAGGTACCACGGTGCTGCGTGCAGGATGCCACGGCTGGGAGTTCATCTTGGCATGGCAGTGAGCAGAGGAGGGAGCCCCAGCTGTGAGTGGGGCACTGACACCAAGGATAATTTTGGGAAAGGCAGTTGCTGCCCAAAAAAACCTGCAAATGCTTTCTGGAACAAAGCTGGAACAGTGTCCATGGGCAGCAACCAGAGTGGGGAAGAGCAGGAGGGTGGGGACATGCCCAACACTTGGCCATTTATCACCCTTTCTGTGGCAGTTTGTGGGGTCTGTAGGGCTTCTTTTGGCTGAGCTGGTTGGAGACACCTCATCCCCATGGACCTGGCAGCTGAGGAGGTGAAAAATAACCTCTCCTACCTTGTCAGTATGTGGGCACTGACATGTGGGTACCAGCTTCATGGAATCCCAGACTGGTTTGGGTTAGGAGGGACCTTAATGATCATCTAGTTCCAACCCCCCTGCATGGGCAGAGACACCTCCCACCAGACCAGGTTGCTCCAAGCCCCATTCAACCTGCCCTTGAACACTTCCAGGGATGAGGCAGCCTCAGCTTCTCTGGGCAACCTGGGCCAGAGCATCCAGACAGTCTCCTCATTTGCTCCCAGGTATCAGCAGCTTTAGGCTCAAATTCCACCTCTCTCTAACTACAACCAGGTGAGGACCTCTGAGAGCCTGAAGGATTTCGCACCAGTCGGGAGGGTTCCTGTCCCCACGGACCTCCCCAAACCCAGGGCTGGAGCCAAGGTAACAGCTCAGCCCTATGGTGGGGTGGCCAGATGTGCTGCTGGCAGCTGCCTGTGGGCAAACCCAGGGCTGCAGACACATGCCGTGACTCACCAGCCCGTCACCAGGCAGCAGAGTGTGTGTTTGCCAGGCAGGCTCTTGTCCTGCCCCCCCCCGGGTTTGCAGGCCCCCGGGGACAAGCAGGGGGCGTGAGTCACCCAGCCAGGTGCAGAGATTTCCACCTCATCAGGAGACATCAGCCCCGGGCTCACTTGGAAACTGTCTGAGGTCGGAAGTGGCAGGGAGGGGACTGTCCCCTCCCCAGTGCTTGAGCAGTTGTGTCCCTGGGGACTGAGCTGCCCTGGGAATCAACCCCGCAGCGGGGACAGGAGGGTGCTGGGGTGGCTCATGGGGACACAGGGATCCTGGCAGAGTCGCTCCAATTGAGTATTTCTACTGGAGAGCGAGTGTGACAACTGCAGGCTTCAACTGAGCTTCAGCCCCATCCTTGCCAAGCATCCAGGTGGCTCCAAATCTTGTCCTCTTGTCCTCTTGTCCCCAACCCACCCACCAGAGTGGGACATGTGGGAAGTGCTGACAGGCACTGTCACAGGTCCCCTGCCACCAGCTCCACTGGCAGAGACCCCTCTGTGGTTGGACCCCTGAGCCAGGGGACCAGGCACAGCGTGTTTGGGAGCATCCCACCCAGGAGCATCCTTCAGTGTCTATAGGTGGTCTGAACTCCCTCGGGGGCTCTGTGGTTTTGGGGGGGCATAAGGCAGTAGAGGGGTGGAGCAGATCCCCGCTCCAGACATCCAGCTTGGAGCTCCAACTGGCTTGGAAAACCTCAGGCAAAGCCCCTGGGTGTGACTGCTCATCAGGAATTGTGGTGGGGCCAGGACACCCAGCAGGGACTGTCCCCAGTGCCTGCACTGGGCAAACAGGGATCTCCTGGGAGTGAAGGGGGTCAGGACAAAGCTGAGGCAAGCCATGGAGAGCGGAACGGGAGGGTGGGAGCATAATCCAGCTTGAAACTGAGGAAATCCTGCTTGTTTCATGGGTTGGCAAGTCCTGTGGCTTCTCGGGGCCGCAGTGACCCAGCGATGCCACCCCACAGTGGAGAGGGCTATGGGAGATGGGGCATGGCTGGACACCAGCACCTCTCCATGGAGGGTGCCGCAGGGCAACGAGATGCTGGGGACAGCTCTCCAAAAATGCTGCCTGGGCTGAGTAGGAAAGGAAGCCAGGATTTTTCACCAGGAGGGATTTTTCACCAGGAGGGATTCCTCTCTCCCTTTATCCCAGCCAGGAGCACAGCACGGTCTGGTTTAAGGCCTCAGCTCCAGCTGGGATGAAGTCTCAGATATCTTCCTTTATCTCTGTCGATTCCCAGGGAACAGGAAGGGCTTCACAACACAGTCCAGCCGTTCCCGTGGCAAAGCTTCAACTATTCTCCTGGCAAGGCGTGTCCTGCCGTACTGGAGAAGCGGGGTCATCTGGATGCTCTTCCCAGTCTTTCCCTCATGCTGACAGCTCCAGCAATGTTGGAGGGGCTCTGGAAGGACACCCCACCACATCCCCTGTCCTGTAAAGTAGGTTTCCCACCCGTGGGTCCATCCTTGGCTAGATGCCGAGCTCCTTGTTACAGGGTGGTGGTCCCTTTGGAAAGGGGCTCGGTGAATTCCAAGAGGCTGGGTTGGCTCTTGGTGGCTGCTGACCATCACCAGTCAAGGTTGCTCTGACTTGCCCTGTCCTTGGACTCATTCCATCAATTCCAGCTAGTATCTGCTGGTGGACACAAGCTACAAAGAGACCTTCAGCGTGAGCAAGCAGGACAAGTCTTACACTCCTCTCTCTCTATGTTGTTAAGGATGTGAGTTAAAACTATTTAATCACTGCCCTCCTGCTGTCCATTTCCTTTGGCTTTCCATGATTTTTATCTTGAGCAACATGCCTCCAAGTTCCTGAGGATGGTTGAAAATTGAGTCATCAGCAGCGATGACCACCAAGCTCTGCTGTCCACTCCCCCAGGCTGCAAGTCTTCCCTGATCCAGCCTGGTGTGATGAGGGTTGCTCCAAGCCCCATCCAACCTGCCCTTGAACACTTCCAGGGATGGGGCAGCCACAGCTTCTCTGGGCAACCTGGGCCAGGGTCTCACCACCCTCACAGCAAAGAATTGCTTCCTCAGATCTCATCTCAATCTCCCCTCTTCCAGTCTGAAACCATTCCCCTTGTCCTCTCACTCCCTGCCCTTGTCCAAAGTCCCTCCCCAGCTTTCCTGGAGCCCCTTCAGACACTGGAAGGTGCTCTAAGGTCTCCCTGGAGCCTTCTCTTATCCAGGCTGCACACCCCCAACTCTCAGCCTGTCTCCAGAGCAGAGCTGCTCCAGCCCTCGGATCATCTCTGTGGCCTCCTCTGGACTCACTCCAACAGCTCCATGTCCTTCTTGTGTTGGGGACCCCAGAACTGGACCCAGCCCTGCAGGGGGGTCTCACAGTTTCCCAAAATGATGCCTGATGCAGTCACTCCTAACACCCTGAGCATCTTTCTCCAGCAGCTCCGGGTTCTGCTCAGAGCCCTCAGCCAGGGCAGGGGCTGTTCCTGCCATCCCCAAGGCACCGGTTTGCCAAGGACTCATCCTCATGGAACTACAGGTCAGTCCAGCCTCCACGGGGCCCTCAAAGAGCCCTCACAGCTGTGAATGCACATTTCCCAGCCCCAGTTGGATTGAAAAGGTTTTGAGAAGTGGAAACAGCAGCTGCTCATGACAAATAAATGTTCCCTCATGAATACATCCACTCAGCACGACAAACTCCATGGCTCTCAATTAGCTGCATGGCCAAAACTCTGGTAGCACAAATGTCTGGGGATAAACACAAGGAAGCCAAATAGCCCTGGAATGGCTTCTTGTAAACACAGTTACTTCTCTTTTAAGTCTATTCAAAGTGCTGTCTGCTTTGATATTTCACATCTGTCCTGGCCAACGCTGTCTCCTCCTGCTCCTTCCTCCTCTAGAGAGAGAAAACCTTGTCCCCAGGATGCCATGGGAGCCGTGTTCACAGAATCACAGAATCATCACGGTTGGAAAAGACCTCTAAGATCACCAAGTCCAGCCATCCACTCAGAAAAGAATCCTCATGCCCACTAGATCATGTCTTGGAGTGCCACATCTACACATTTTTTGAATCCCTCCAGGGATGGTGACTCTACCACCTTCCTGGGCAGCCTGGGCCGGGGCCTGACTGCTCTTTTGCTAAAGAAATTCTTCCTAATATCGAATCTAAACCTCCCTTGGTGCAACTTCAGGACATTTCCTCTTGTCCTATCGTTACTTGGGAGAAGAGGCCAACACCCACCTCATGACAACCTCCTTTCAGGTAGTTGTAGAGGGCAATGAGGTCTCCCCTCAGCCTCCTCTTCTCCAAACTAAACAATCCCAAATCCCTCAGCCTCTCCTCATAGGACTTGTACTTTAAACCCTTCACCAGCTTCATTGCTCTTCTCTAGGCATGCTCCAGCAACTCAATGTCCTTCTTGTAATGAGGGGCTAGGATCCCAATGGAGCATCCTTAGTGGTTTTTATCCATCCCTGTTCTGCTAATCATGGCTTTTGCTTATTCACCATTTCCAGGTGGCTTCCAAGGCTGAAATTACAGCTCAGGTGATAGCAGAGGCAGGAGGTCGGTGATGCTGGAGCACAACTGGGGAGGCCCATGGGCTCGATGAGCTCTGGGGGTTCCTCCCAGCCCCATTTCGGTGCCTCTAGATAGAAGGTGAGGAGATGGCAGGGAGCAGAGCCCTCCCTTGCATCCATGCAGTGTTGATCCCACTCCCTCCCTGGCATCCCAGGCCAGCAAAGAGCCAAGCAAAATGAGATAATAATTCCCCCAATCCAACATGAGGTGCTGGGGGAATGGCCAAGGGAGCAATGCAGCTCCTGTGCCTGGAAAGAAGAGATGCTCCCAGAGCATGGAGGTGAAACTGAGGCAGATAAACACAGCACCCTGCTGTGTCCAGACTCATGGTGCTTTGACCTCACTCACAAACTGGTTGCTCACAGAAAAAAACCTTTTTCAGAGTTCTTTTGTTTGTTTTTTTTTTGGAGGGTTTTACTTTCAGCCACAAACTGGCACCTCCTGCAGCTGGGCCAGCTCAGCCAAACCAGAGCAGGTGGTGGCTGCCCTCAGCCCCTACACTGGGACACAAAACCCAACACGGATTTATAGCCTGACTCTTTTGGAAGCCCTGGGACCTTCCTTCTGCTCCTCACATGACCTCAGCTCACAAGGCTGCTCTCGGGGTCTCGTTTCTAGCTAACAACCGTGGTTTGCAGGCGCGGTCGCGGTGTTCAGCGCACGGGGCAGGGTGATGGGCGATCCGTCATGCTCAGCCTCGTAACTTTTACAGCCTTTATAAAAACCAGATGCTTGACTGGGAGTTTGACACTGCTTAGGCTCTTGTTTTTGAAGATTTCGATGGCTTTGGGAACTGCACCAGCAGACGAGCAGCATCTCCCTGTGGATTTGGTGGGTGCGGACGATTCCACATTTCAGGGAAATCCGGTTAAAAAAAGCAGCTGGGCATGGGAAACCCTCTCCACTTCCAGGAGCCTTCCCAAGACACGTTGCCCTCCTCGGGCTTTTGAGCAGGGACCTGATGTGACCCTTTCCAAACTTCTCATGGTGACTTTGTCCCCACGGCAAAACCCCTGAGCATGGGAGAAGCTGGGTCCAGCCCTCGCCTCTCACTCGGGGGAACGGCAATGTGTCTCCCTCCCGCCTGCAGCAGCTGCAGGAAAAGCAGCAAGTGAGAATATATATTATCCTGTGCCTCATCTGGATACTCTTAAAGTAGAAGACTTCTCTAGGGGAAGTGTCAGGCCCTCCATGTGTGCACATCACCACAGCCAGGCCACAAGCGGTGGCCTGGGATCCCTCGCTCCCTCGCCGAGCCCCAGCAGCTGTATTTTTAGTTCCACATCCCAATTGGGTTCATAAAACTTTCCCTCCGTGCATGTTCAGTCTTAGATTATCTCCGAGCTCTGGCTGGATTTTTCCCAGCCTCATCTGTTGTTCCTTTGGTTGGTTTTCCTGCAGCAGCACGTCCTGCAGATTGAGGGGAACGACCCCCAACTCAAGAAGGTCATGGAGCTGTTGGAGTGGGTCCAGAGGAGGCCAAGGAGATGATCTGAGGACTGGAGCAGTTCTGCTCTGGAGACAGGCTGAGAGAGTTGGGGGTGTTCAGCCTGGAGAAGAGAAGGCTCCAGGGAGACCTTAGAGCACCTTCCAGTGCCTGAAGGGGCTCCAGGAAAGCTGGGGAGGGACTTTGGACAAGGACAGGGAGTGAGGGGATGAGGGGGAATGGATTAAAATTGGAAAAGGGGAGATTTAGGTTAGACATTAGGAGGGAATTCTTTGTTGTGAGGGTGGTGAGACACTGGAACAGATTGTCCAGGGAAGCTGTGGCTGCCCCATCCCTGGAAGTGTTCAAGGGCAGGTTGGATGGGGCTTGGAGCAACCTGGTCTGGTGGGAGGTGTCCCTGCCCATGCAGGGGGTTGGGACTAGGTGATCTTTATGGTCCTTTCCAACCCAAACCAGTCTGGGATTCTATGAATCAGGTTGTGGGGCTTTCACAGCCCCCAGAAGAGCCACAGCCAAAGCACTTGGGCTCAGCCAGGAGGCCAAAACAGCCAAAAATGAACCCTCACTGCTTTCTGACAGCATGCAGATCCAGAGATCTTCCAAACAAGCCAGAAAAGGAGTGAGCAAGAGGGAAGCTCCCCTCCTTTCTTCTCCACTCACCAAAAATGCCCATTTTCTCATTGCATCACCATCATTTCCCACCCAAACCATGTCCCACCGCCTGGACCCTTCATGTTTTGCAACTTGGAGCCACCCCTGGGCTGCTCCGGCTGGTTGGGAATGGTCCTGATCCCCACATCCCGCAGCTCCCCTGGCAGCTCTTGAAAGCCCTTCTCCATTTTTAAGAGTTCTGTTTGTTCCTTGTCCCCAAAGGGGTGACTTCTCCGTCGCTCCTTTTGATTTCCAGATGGAAAAGCAGACGTACAGACCTGCCTGGTGCTTTCTTGCTCCAGCGGGTTTCCGGTTTGGAAATAAAAAGTCATTAAGGGTCGACACAGACAACGAAATGACACTTTGGCATCTTGTAGCTGAGCCCAGCAGACGTCAATTGAGCTGAAGATAAGTCAAATTAATTTGGCTTCTGTAATGGCTCCTGCGTGATGCTAATAAAAGCAGTGATTTGTGCAGGCTCTGGGCTCAGGATACAGGGAGATTCATGGCCCTCCATGTCCTCACAGAGCTCTAATTAAGGCCTTTTCCTCCTCTGAAAGCAGGAGGAGTTGGAATTAAATTCAATTTTGGCCAAATCATGTCGCTGAGCCCACTTGCCAGGATTGCTGTCCCTTATTGGGGACAGCTTGTAGCCGAGTGACAGTGTTACCCTGTGCAGAGCAGATCCCAGTGGGATGGATGCTGGGAGGTTGTCTCCTGGCCTTGTGTTTCCTGATAAGGAGCCATAAAGCTCCCAAAAAAACCCCAAGCAGCCAGCAATTAGTGGTCAGCAGTTGAACTGGTGGCTGGCGGGAGCAGATCCTTGGAGTGGGAGCCACTGGGAGCATTCCACCTCCGGGTTGTCCCCATGGATGGCCCTGGGTCCTCTTCCCACCACTGTCCCATATCTCTGCGGGATATGACCCTCCCAACCAGCCATTCTCCATGTGATGTATTTTTTCCTTTTCTTTCCATCTTTTGCATTCCAGACAGCTTTTCCCTTTGGCTTAGAAGACGATTAGGCAACTGATCCCAAAATTCCAGCGTGAGCAACCAGGTCATGACCATCCAGACAAATAAAGCACACAGACCCACGGCTCTTCCCAAAGTTTTTGTCTCCTCTTCAAGCCAAGCACCCTCTGAGACACAACAAGGCACAGAAGCCCTGACCCCAGAAACTGCCTTTGCTGCTGCCACAGGCACGGATGGGGACACAAACGGGGAGGGGGCGACTGTCTCCTTGGAGTTGGGAGCACCCCCAAAATATCTCCCTTTCCTCCCCCCCAATCCTCCCCCTTCCCCCCCCCCCTCCAGCCACAGGGTGCTGCCAGAAACCTGCCGGCAAGGCTTGAGCAACGTGCCTGACATCTGCCCACACACACATCTTGGAGGCCAGTAAACTTCCTGTGGATATTGGCTGCCTGACAGAAGTGACATAAATGCTGCCTTTTTTTAGGGTGGGTACGTTTTTTTTTTGTTTGGTTGGTTTGTTTGGGTTTTTTTAATTTTAGTTTGATACCAGGTAGGAGCTTGGCCTGCCTCTCCCTGCCTTTGGGATATACAGTTTTTAGAGAAGAGCTCTGAGGCATTGGGGGGGGTGTTTTCTGTTGCTCGGGGGCCAGGTTGCAGAGATAAGGCAAAAATGTTATCACGCATCTCTAAAATACAGTTGGTTTTCACTTTTTAGGAAATTGGAAGCAGAAATTTCCCCTCCTACCCTCTCCCCCCATCCCCTGAGTCTTCACCTCACCGATGCTCCAGGCTGGTGACACCATTCCTCCAGGAGCCAGATCCACCTCAAGCTGCATCCTCAGCACAAACCCACACACTCACCTTTGAGAGACATTTATTATTTAAATAATAACATTAATTTAAAATGCCTTTTTTTTTTTTTTTTTACATCACCTCAAGTAACGAACTGCAGGAAAGCTCCAAGTCTTGGCCCCTTTGGGCTTTCTGAGCAGAGCTGCAGCTCTCAAACCAACGACCAATCTTGCAATAGGACAATGACATTGTGTTTGTTGGATGCTGAAGGAACGGGAGCCATGAGCCCCCCAGCACCCTCCAATGGCCTCAGGACAAACCCAGCTTGCCCGTGGGCTTGGATGCTCCTTATCCCACTGGGGACCAGCCTGGAACCCCAAAGAGCAACGGGTCTCCAAACCTCATCACCAGCATTGTGTAGATGAAGGTCATGGCTGTGACTGACACCTCATTCTTTGGTCAGGCTCTTTGTTCCACTTGGTGGCTCCTGCACAAACCCCAGGGCAAAGAAAAGAGCAAAGCGGGTGCTCAGGAGGAGCCTCACGGAGCTGCTGCCATCACTGCACAAGGCAAGTGCCACAATTTGGCTTTTTTTTCTGCCCTGGTGTCCCTCAGCCACGCTGGACTGGCACCCACCAGAACCTAAAATCCCTGGGGGAGGGGGGGGGGACAGACAGACAGACACACACATGGACCGATACCTGATAAAGTGCATTTCTTTAGGCAAATAAAGGGGAATATTTGGGGATACGCTGCTCTCTTCCTCTCCTGCCCGATCCCTCGGGACCTGGGGGCAGAGATGGGTGCTGGCAGCACTGGTGGCCACCCAGCCCCAACCTCAGGACCAGCAGCCCTGCCTGCAGGCTGCCTTCAAGCTGGAATGACAACAGGGACCTTGCTGGGAAGCACAGCAGCAGGATGCTCTGTTCCTTGACCCCCCCCTCAGCCATAGTGTTATAGCAAAGCCCCCCATGCTTCACCCCCAGATCCACCCAGGTGGGAGCAGCCTCAACAGCGATATCCAGGTCCTCCTCTGCCCTTCTCATCTTGTCCTACTGTATTTTTTTGCCCTAGGAGAGATCACATGGGGCTTCCCAGACATTTGTCTGGGCCATTCCTACCTGGCCCACACATCTCTTTATGGGCCATAAGGCAGAGCTTCCTTAACATCTGCCAGGGCTGTGCTTCCCCTGGCAGATGCCTCCTGGAATGGCAGGCAATGGATCTACTGCCCACAGGAGTCCAGCCGTGCTGCCAGTTTTGTCTTTGCAGGGGAAGGTGTCTGTCTGTCCTGGCTGGTGGGGGTCACCTGGCAGCACAGCACCGAGCGCATGAACCGCAGGACCGGAGGCCTCAGGATGGCAAAGACCCACGGGTCAACGATGGAGTTAATGGAGAGAAACCTCATGGCTAGGAGGTCCCACTCGTTGTTGTCCTCTTCCTTGCTGAACTTGTTCACGTAGGCACGGATCTGTAAAACAGGATGGGAAGAAATATTGTGGGGTCTGGGTTTCCAGGATTCAGGCCCTGGGCAGCTTCCTGGGGAGATCTGGGCTGTCACAGCTCATACTCAAGTGACAGAACAAAAGGAAATGTCCTCAAGTTGTGCCAGGGAAGGTTTAGATTGGATATTAGGAACAATTTCTTCACCAAAAGGGTTGTCAGGCCCCAGCACAGGCTGCCTGGGGCAGTGGTGGAGTCCCCATCCCTGGAGGGATTTCCAAGCTGTGTAGGGGTATTGCTGAGGGACAGGGGTTAGTGGTGGCCTTGGCAGGGCTGGGTTAACAGTTGGACTCGATGATCTGAAAGGTCTTTTTCCAACCAAAATGGTTCTATGGCTCTGCCCAGCACGCAGCAAGGCTTCGTTTAGCCCTAACACTATTAAGGTAGTGGCTGCTTAAGGAAGTGGGGGGCATCTCACCTGGAAAAACCACATGGTAGGTGTATTTTTAGGGTGTTGGTCCCTACATGTCCTGTTTTGCTTTTTGTTGCATTTGCCTCTGCCCATGACTGTCCAATCACCCCGTGACTCCCATCGTTGCTGAGGAGATTTCTGGGGTGGCATAGCAGCCATGGCAGCATAAGAAAGCTCTCTTTGTTTACAGGAGATGGAAGGACTTTAACAGAGCTGGCCTTTTTGGAATTGTCAGATTCTGATATTCCATATTTACGTCCCAATTCCATCAGTTCTGTGGCCAGGTCGGCCCAAGTGTAATTTCGATTCCGATTGTTTTTGATTCTTCTTTTGATATGAATGGCCAGGTTTTTTAACTCTCCAGGTAGCCCTCTAATTAACACATCCCTTCTCTCAGGGTCGACTCTCAGCATTAGGGGACTGTCCTGGTGGGGAATAAGAGCATGATTATGAATCATGTGTATTACACTGGCCTTGGGGACATTTTCCATGAGTCGGGATGCATCTCCATACAATGCAGTGGGTTCTCCCCTTAAACCAGGCTCAATTAGACCCACATTAAAGGCGTGTAAGAGACCAGGGACCACGGGTATCACCAGTGCTGAGTATATCTCCTGGTCCCCAATACCCCAATATCCTCATGATGGAGAGGAAGGGGGGTGCTGGACCTTCCTGCAATGTGCCGACTCATCGCAGCTGACGGGGCTTCCTGGAAGGGTGACTCAGCACTCCTTACTCATACGGGTTGAACTGCCACCCCCTCATTTCGGGGGAGAGGGGACACTCAGACAGTGGCAGGAGCTGGGGGGCATGGGAGGCTTGAGCATCCCTCCTCCAGCTGGGATCCCTCAGGTACCACTCAGGGATGGAGCATCCCACAGCTGGAGGTGGCCACGGTGCAGCCAAGTAGCCAGAGCTGCCAAGAGCGCAGCACTTCCAAGGGCTTTTTTTTTTTTGGAAGGATTTTGTGGTGCTGTGGGCTGATGGGCTCATGTGGCCGGGCTGCTCCTCACAGGGTGGCTGCTGTGGGCAGCCCCAGCCACAAGAGAAAGTGTCACAGCTTGGAGGCACCAGCAGCTTGGTTTGAGAGGCTGCCAAAACGCAGCTACAGCGCAGCCCCACATGGGAGCTGGTGATGGGAAAAGCTGGCTGTGCTTCTGGACAAGGCTCCATCTGCTGCCCCAGGGCCCATGGGACCCTCACCAGCCGCACTTTCCCATCCCACCTGTCCCCAGCAGACCCAGAGGACCCTGCCCACGTGTCCCCACTGAGAGGTCCAGCTTCCTAACGCCCACAGCACCCAAAGCCTGGCTTTTTTGGGACACGAGGAGAGCCACCCATCATGTGTGGGCCCCTTGGTGGGAGCTGAAGCATCTCAGGATGTTGAGTCTGACTTTCGAGATGCTCAGCCCAGACATTGTCTTTTCTCTGTCTTAAAACCCCAGCAGCCTGGCTTGGCTGCAGCCTGGGGTTCTTTTCTTTTCCCTTGGGAAAAGAAAGGGAGCAGGAAGGGAAGGTAGAGTCTAATTCTTTGAGCACAGAATTAGCCCTGGCTGTGCTCCAAACCTCGGGGCTTGCTTCTAGTGGGAACAAAATGAACTCCTGTGGTGGTAGCCTCGTGCACACGGGCAGGGCCCACAAGTGGCTTGGAGGTGCTGCTGGTGGGATACAGCTTGGCTGGATGAAAAATGTCTCTTTGGTGTGGAGAGCCCAGGGGCAGAGTCAGGGGACTGGCTCTCTCCCCTTCCTCACTTCACTGCAGTGTGTAGACCCCATGTTTCTGCATGGATGTGGCATGGGATGTGGGAATGACCCTTGGGATGAGGGATGCTGTGGCTCACGTGCTGGATCTCTGTTCCCAGCAACCACCCATCTCCCTGCCAGCACCCCAGTGTTGTGGAGGAGTGGAGACCTCCATCTAACAGTGAGGTGGGTGCTGCCTGCTTGCATCTCCAGCACCATCTTTGTCCCTCGCCACAGGGATCTGGGATAACTGCCCACCCAGCACTGAAACCCACTGCCTCCAGCCCAGTGTCATCTCCTTCATCCCCATCTTTGGATGTCTAATTTCTCACTCTGCCACCCCTCACACCTCCATCCTGAGTGTCCAGCTCCCAAAAAGCATGGCCCAGGGTAACCCTACCCTGGACCCTGCCTGAGCCATGCTGCCTGCCCCAGGGGCCTCTGCGGGATGGGAGGGCACCTCTGCTCCTGCCACCGCATCCTCCTGCCAGTCCATCCTCCTGCCATTGTGTCCTCCTGCCACCCCATCCTCCTGTCCTCCCATCCTCCTGCTGGCAGTCGGGATACCAGGGGTGATTCTCCCAGTTTCCCATGGCATGTGCAAACTGCATAGACTTTGTGACAGACCCAGGGTCTCCCGAGCTTCAGGAGGAGCTCAGCGTTGAGCTCAGCCCTTGAAGTTTGGGCAGTAGAGTGGGGTGAAGCCTTATAAAAGGAGTGAAACAGGGGTGCTGGGGACAGGGACCCCACCCCAGGGGAGATGCGGTCACACTCACTGTGAACGGTAGGGAGCAGATGACGAAGGTGATGGTCATGATGGAAAGAAGGAGGAGATGGTCGATCTCCTCAGCCATGGAGAACTTGCGCCGGCTGCAGCCGCCAGCTGGCCGGGGCTGCTCGAGCGTGGCCAGCCGACGGGTCTTCTGCCCGCGCCGGTGCATGCGGGCCAGGTTGGTGATGACACTGAGGTTGCAGAGCAGCACGGAGAGGATGAGGAAGAGGAGCAAGGTGGCGTAGAGCAGCGAGAAGGTGACATTCAACCCAGATACCTCCATTCTGCCGTTGTGCTGGGGGTAGTCCAGGCGCATCTGGATGAAGCACCAGGTGCCAGGGCAATACTGCACATACTGCCCAAAGCCCACCAGTGGCAAGGAGCAGAAGGCTGCGGAGAAGGTATAGATGATGGGCAGGGCCACCAAACCTGTCCGAGGGCTGAGGAAGCGCTCGTAGAAGTAAGGCCACCCCAGGGCCAGGCATCGCTCCAGTGCCATGGCGAAGAGGATGAGCATGGTGGCCAGGCCGAAGAAGCTCATGGCGAAGCCGAAGTAGAGGCAGATGTGTCCTGCTGGGGTCAGGGCGGTCAAGGTGAGGTTGTGGTGATAGGACGCCAAGACGAAAGGACTGACGGAGCAGGTGCCCAGCAGGTCGGTGACCACCAGGGCCAGCACCAGGACGTGGAAGAGGGAGGGGGGGGGCGAGCGCGGGGTCCCCGGCGGCAACGCAGCAGGAGCCCAAGGGCCAGGAGGTTGCCCAGGAGTCCGGCGGAGAACATAAAGGCACTGACCAGCGGGCGGACCCCGGCCGGCAGCGTCCCGCTGCCCTTGCACAGCCCCCGGCCCGTTCCGTTCATCCCGCCGCCGCCGCGCGAATGAGCCGCCGGCACCGGCACCGCCCCCGCCCCCCGCCTCACCGGCACCGCCCCCTCGGCCCCCCGGCCCCGCCCGGCGCCCCGGGCCCGCCCCGGGACCCCGCACCGGGACGGGAGAGCCGTGCACGGCCGGAGCCACGCCGGGCCGGGAGTCCGGTACCGAACTGGGAGACCCGGTGCGGCTCCGGGAGAACCGAGTCACGGAGAGTCCGTGTACCGGGCTGGGAGCACCACGTACGGCCAGCCTCGGTGGCCGGCTGAGAGCCCTACGCATGGCCAGCCCCAGTACCGGTCCGAGAGTCCCGGTACCGGGCCGGGAGTCCCGGTGTTGCTGCGGGAGCCCCGAGGCACGAACGGCCACGGGGTTGGACCGGGAAATCCTCCCATGGCCAGCCCCGGTACCGGGCCGGGAGCCCCGAGGCACGGCTGGCCCACGTGCCGATTCGGGAGCCCCTCTGCTGCTCTGGGAATGCTGGTTTCTCCCTGGTGCCGGTTCGGGGGCCCCGAGGCACGGCTAGCCCCGGTGCCGGGCCGGGAGCCCTGATGCCGGGCTGGTCCCGATGCTGATCGGAGAGCCCAGAGGCATGGCCAGCGGCAGGGCCGACCCGGGAGCCGCTTGCATGGCCAGCCCCTCTGCTGGTCTGGGAGTCCCGGTACCGGTCCAGGAGTCCCGGTACCGGTCCAGGAGTCCCAGTGTGGCTCGAGGAGCCCCGGGGCTCCTGCTGTGGTGGCGATCCAGGATCCCCAAGAGGCACCGCAGGAGCTGGTGCCGATTTGGGACTCCCCGACTCCCAGTGATACCCGGGGCTGGTCCAGGAGCCCCGAGTTCCCTTTGAACCGTGGTGCTGGTCTGTAGACCCCAAGGTCCCAGTGTCATCTCCACCAGCCTGGTGTGGGGTGGGCTACCAGGGACCCACAGCTGAGCCCAGGTTGTGCAGGTGTGTCCCCAACTGCTCTAGAAGCACCCGGAGCCCACAAAGAACACCCTGCCCTATGGCCAACCCCACACTGTGTCCCCCCTGCCCCCCTGTCCCATATGTCATTGAGGTTCCCATGGGGGTGCAGCCAGTGCCTGGTCACGAGTGGAGTGTTGAACGGGGGACATCAGTGGGACCCCCTCATCCCACTGCAAGCCTGGCTGAGCATGGCTCATCTGCCCCAAGTAATTGGCTCCAGGAAAGCTCCTTCTGCTGGAGCTTTGGGCCTGGTAGATGGCACAGGAAGCTCTGGCTGTTGGCAGCATTTCCCCAAGTCATGAACCCGCTTCTCTCCCCACCTCACTGAGATCAAAGCCTTTGCCCTCAGGCCCCAGGCTGGGCCCTGGCTCAGATGACCCCCTTCATCCAGTACCTCATGGGAAATTGTCCTGGCAAAGTGCTCTGGTTCCCCCATACTAGCAGCCTTCCGTGCTTGAAGGGGGCCTACAAGAAAGCTAGGGAGGGACTTTTTACAAAGGCATGGAGTGATGAGGGGGGGGGGATGGTTTTAAGCTGAAAGAGGAGAGATTTAGGTTAGACATTAGGAGGAAATTCTTTGCTGTGAGGGTGGTGAGACACTGGCCCAGGTTGCCCAGAGAAGCTGTGGCTGCCCCATCCCTGGAAGTGTTCAAGGGCAGGTTGGATGGGGCTTGGAGCAACCTGGTCTAGTGGGAGGTGTCCCTGCCCATGGCAGGGGGTTGGAACAGATGATCTTCAAGGTTCCTCCCAACCCAAACCAGTCTGTGATTCTATGGAACGATGCAGCATTGACCAGCTCCATGGACACAGAAGGTTGCTGCCACAAGCACTTTCTGGGGCTGTTTTTTTTTAAAACCTTGCTTTTGCAACAGGAACTTCATCAAGGAAATACGGTCTGTGGGCAAACTCCAGCGCTGTCTGGGCTGCGGTTTGTGACAGCAGCTGCATTTCTGATGGGCCTCACCTATTCCTCACTTTGGTTTCCTTCCTTACACAGCTCAAAGGCTCCTTCAGCATAGTGGGGAGGATGTCCAGCCACCCCACAGGTGGCAGAGCACCCACAGCCCCAACTCTCCCCACAGCCATGGCCAAGGCAATGGGTGCAATCGAGGAGAAGGTGTTTTAGCTGAGTCTTGGGCTGGAAAAACACATGACTCAAGACCTCTTTTAACCCCCCCTCCCAGCCATACAGTCCTAATCCAGCTGAGCCCCGAAGTGTGGGGACACATCTGATGGTAGGAGCAATCTTGGTGGCTTCCCAAGGGCTGGATGGTACCCTGGCCCCTTCAGCTCTCTGTGATGTCCACAAAAATCAGGTTCAAAACTGGAGCTGAGGCCAAATCCTGTCCTGGTCCATCCCAGCAGCTTAGGGAGGCTGCAGCCTGCTCCTCTGGAAACCTTTTCCAAGCAGAAGGCACCACTTAGGGTGGTTGCTCCAAGGCTTTTCCCAGCCTTCTGATCCTTTCTGGTGTTTTGTGTCACAGCTCAGTTTGGCATCTTCAGAAGCTTGTTTTCCTGGCAGCTAATGGAGCTTTAAAAACCCATTTGGGGCTTCAGGCTTCTCAACCAACAGTCGCCTCCCATGGGATATTTTTGCAATAATAGAGAAATTGCTGGGCTGGGTTTTGTTTTTTTGTTGCGTTGGGTGTTTTTTTTCTCTCCCTTCTGAGCTCAAAACCAGGAATATGGCACTTGATACAATCTGCCTGTTCCTTGGGAAGTGTTTGTTTTCTTCCTTTGGCTTCCATGTTTGTCTCGGGTGTCTTGCCTCTAACAAGGACCACATGTTCTTCCAAGGGTCGTTGGCATTGTTTTCCCTAAGAGAAGATTTCCAGGGTTGGCCCACTTGGAGACAAAAACTCCAGGCCTGTGGGAAAGCTGCAGGAATTCCATATAAATCCTGCAGCCTGTAGGACTCAACCTCTGGAGTTTGCTGCTTACGGCTGAGGAGGGCGCTGAGATCCTGCTCCATCCCTGGTGGGTCTTGAGGGCCAGCTTGGGGCAGGGAGGTGACCAGCCCTCCTGTGCGTGGGGGGATGGACCCCATGGGTGGATTTCAAACTTTTTAAATGAAAAAAAAAAATCAATCTGACTTGTGTTTAGCAAAGCCAGGCATCCATTTTCTCCAAAATCTTCCCAGCCCTTACCTGGAGCATGGGTGCTGCCAGCACCATCACTCATCCCCCCCCCCAAAAAAAAAAGCAGGGCTGGACACCAGCGTGGCAGGTCCAGGTTTGGGTGCCTTGGCTTGCAAGGGTGCATGGGTTAAAAAATAAAACTCAAACCTTTCCCTGGCTGGTTGTGCCTTCCAGCCCTGAGGGCTCAGCACCCCCTGAGCTGCTGCCTGCCCAGGCACGAGCCTTCCTGCTGCCAGAGAGGCTGAGAAAATGCAGGCAGGAAAAAATATAAATAAGAAATAAATTTAAAAAAGAGCTCTTTGCTGGGAAGTGGGATGGTGATGGAAGCTGGGCCTGGGTTTCACGAGCTGAAAAAAATAAAAGGAAAATAATTGACCGTGCTCAGTGTATGGCCAGGAAAGGAGTGGGATGGAGGGTGAGGTGATGCTGGGGACACAGATGACACCATGAGTGTGGGACAAAGCAGTGGCCATGGCACATCAGCTCTTAAATGAGCTTGGTTGGTGTGAGTCCCATCCAAGCAGTGTCTTTTTAGTGCCTCCATTAAGCATTTGGTCTGTCCCTTTGGGGACAACTGGCACAGGAGCAATCCAGCACGGAGCAGCATGAGGGAGCAGCGCCAGGAGGAGGATGCAAGCGGGAAGGGCTCACACAGCAGCTCACACCCCTCAGGGTTTGGCTGGAGAGCCCTGAGCCTCAGGGCTTTTTCGGTTCCTCTTTAGCAACACTTACAACTAAACCACATGTTGCAGGGCTTTTTTTTTTTTTTTTTTTTTTTCCTCTTTCTTTTTCATTTCATTTTCAGGTTTTTCCCAGGCTCAGGAACAGGGCTCTGAGCTTCGATGTAACTCCTGAAGCCCCAAACCACAGGTGTCTGGGCATCAAAAAGCAGGTTGCCCAAAGGGAGCAGGTTGGGGTGCAAGCATGGCAGCCCCCTCCTCGCAGCGCCGGTGCTCAGGCTGGCTCGGAGCTGGACACGTGCTGCCATCTCTGGAGAGGAGGGTGATACGGCACTGCCGGGCCCCAGAAACACACTGAGGAATGATTTATCTTCTGGGAGGGTGGCCTGGCTTTCGGCCACTGGTGGCAAACCTTCTTGGCTGCAGCCGGAGCTCGGGTTGCCTGGAGGCCGGCCGGAGACTCCAAGTCTGTTCCCAGAGCAGGTAGGACACCAGTAAGGGCAGAATGGTGATTAAAAGCCTTAACAAAGCCAGGTGAGTGTGTCAAGGTCACTGGGACATGCTTGGGCCAAGCTGGGGAGTGGGGACAATGCAGGGGTAGGGCAGTCACCCCAGCAGCCCACAATTAAGGTTGTAAGGGACCTTCAAGATCATCAGGATCCAACCTCCCTGCTATGAGCAGAGACACCTCCCACCAGGCCAGGCTGCACAAGCCTCATCCAACCTGGCCTTGAACACCTCCAGGGAGGGGGCAGCCACAGCCTCCCTGGGCAACCTATTCCAGTGCCTTCCTACCCTCACGGGGAAGAATTTCTTCTTGATGTCTAACCCAAATCTCCCCTCTTTCAGTTTAAAACCATGACCCCTTGTCCTATCACTGCCCTCTCTTGTGAAAAGTCACTCCCCAGCTTTCCTGTAGGCCCCCTTTAGGTATTGGAAGGCAAATCATCGTTGCTCTTGGCTCCAAATACAGATATTGTCAGGCAGGAACGTCTCTTGGGAGGGTCTCCAGAAGCAGATACTTATTGGGGGTCATAGAATCATTAAGAATCATAGAATGGTTTGGGTTCGAAGGGACCTTCAAGATCATCCAGTTCCAACCCCCCTGCATAGGCAAGGACACCTCCCACTAGACGAGGTTGCTCCAAGCCCCATCTAACCTGCCCTTGAGCACCTCCGGGGCGGGGGCAGCCACAGCCCATGGGCAGATGATGGCCTGTCCCAGCCTGGGCACACACCAGGCATCCACAGCCCACATCATGAAATGCTCCTAGCTTGGTGATACCTGGTCCATCTCTCCAAGTGGTGTGTGGATCCAGACAGCCAGGGAGGACAACAGCAAGATTTTGCAGAGCTGTTACCTCACCTGGCCTTCATCCTGCCACCATGAAACAGGTCTGGTGAAAGCCACAGGTGCTGTTGACTCTGCGGTCCCACGTGAGCCATCTCCAAGTCAATAACACACCAGTAACATGAAACCGATACGCCGACCAACCCTCATCTCATTTCTTCCTCCTCAGAAAACCCCGATGAGAGGCCCTGAGCAGAGAGCTTGCAGGTCCCCCAGATACATCCCCATACACAGGTCTGCCCCTTTCCTCCAGCCAGGAGCCTGTTTGGTCAAACAGCCAGAGCCAACCCAACCGGGTCACCTCCAAGATAGATTTGTGTGAGTTTCTTCCTTCAAAAACAGGATCCATTTGACACCAAGAGCAAATATCGCATGAGAACTGGCAGGAACACGACTACACCTCCCAAGGCTTAGCTAAACAGAGGGAGAGAAGTATTTGCCCTGTCTCCTGCAAGGACATTAAGCAGATGGGGACTTTGGTTATCATGATTTTTTTTGGCCTAAATGGTCACTTGAGGCAGATATTAAATCCAGTTAATATGTGTGGTTGAGGGGAAATGGATCTTTCATTAAAACGATCACTCGCTTGCGTGCTTGTACCACCAGGTTGTACATCCTGGGCTCTGCTTTCTCTCAATTACTGCTCTTATTAGGGCTCGAGCTCATCATAAATACCCAATTAAAGTAATTAGCACAGGACAGGTAGCTGCCTGAGCAACACAAATGCAACCTTAGTGCTTGGAGGAATCAATTTTCCAGAGAAGAGCAAGCCATGGCAGGGAAAACACGGCCCCGCTCGGGGGATCTGGGGTTAGAGGAGGGGTGATGGGAATTCCAAGGAGGAATGATGGGCATCCCAGGGAAGGATGATGGGCATCCTGAGGGACAATGGGCACCCTGGGGAGAGATGATGAGCATCCTGAGGAATGATGGGCATTCTGGGGAGCAGTGGGGCATCCAGAGGGATAATGGGCATCCCAGAGAGGGATGATGGTTATGCCATAGAGGGACGATGGACATCCCAAGGGACAATGGGCATCCTGAGGGACAACGGGCATCCTGGGGAGAGAGGACAGGCATCCCATGGAGGGATGATGGGCATCCAGGGAGGGACCCTGCCTGCCCTCCAGCTCCTTGGCAAGGCCATGAGCTGCTGCTCAAGTTTTTGAGTCTCCACACCTCCAAAGGCTCCCTCACACCCCCCTTGCCCAGGCTGGAGACACCCCACACCGGCCCTGGATAACCCCCTTCATGTAACAAGGGCTCAGGCACAGGACGAGGTGATGGAGCAGGGCTCTGAACCACTTTTATTCTATGGGGACACACTCACCCCTCTCCTCCCTCTGTGTCCCCGCTGCCCTGAAGCCACGTGCCAAAATCCCTCCTGCTTTCCTGGAGCCAGGTGCTCTCCAACCCCTCCACAAAGTGCTGCTGCTTGGAGATATTCACAGGTACCCGGGAGTCCCCCCTACAAGTTCCTCTCTGGGGGATAAATTCATCCCGGGGAGGGGCCAGAAATGCTTCTCACCCACCCCACGCTGCGAGCTGGACACTGTCCCCACCTGCGACAGCCCCAGGAGGCTCCGGGATGCTCCAGAGTGGGGACCGCAGGGCCGAAGGCTCACTCCTCATCCTCACCAGCAGCCACCAGCTTCTGTGAAACCCACGGGCTCAGGGGAAGCCGAGCTGTGGGGTGTCTGTCCTGCACCAGCCTGGGGGACAGAACTGGCTGTCCCCTCCAGGGCCAGGTCCTTTTAGGCTGGCTTTCCGGGAATTCAGCTTCCGGCAAACCCTGCGGATGAACATGCGGAAGACTGAGGTGCGGAAGATGATGAAGACCCAGGGGTCCACGATGGAGTTCACGGAGAGGAACCGCAGGGCACTGAGGTCAGCGTTCTCGTTGAAGTCAGCAGCAAAGGCCCCCATGTACGCCCGGATCTGGTAAAAATATAAACACCAAGACATGGGGAAAAACGGAAAAAAACCCCGTGAAGTCTCACTGCAGGGTTAAAGCTGAGAGCACAACCATTCCCACGGGGACAGCAAAGGATATTGGGACCCCCTCCCCAGTATCCTTATGCGTCAACTCAGGGCATGTTGTGGGTTGCAGAGGCTGAAACTGGGTCATGGATGGTGGTGGCACAAGGGCACCATGTACCCATCAAGACCAGGAGAGTAGAGCAGAAGATTTGATCCCAGGGACTGGGGTTGTTTCATGGGTAATCTTGGCTGGCTGCAGTGGTGGGTGCTGCTCTGCACCCCAGTTGCATTGCTCCCCCACCTTCATGATGGGTATTGGACCAGGCATCTGTTGGGTAACTTGGTGGCCCTGGCTGGGTCAACATCCTTCCTCCACTTCCAGGTCCAGCTTGGAGCCCTGGTTGGTTGAGGACCACAGAGCTTTGCACTGAGATGATCACAAAACCAGTATGAACCCAGTCGTAGTGGTGGCTGGTGTGTCATGATATGGCTCCAGAGCGTGACAGAGGGGACAGGGAGTGAAGGTGGAAGTTGTCACCTAGGGCAGTGGCAGCACCTGCACCCCCAATTTTGGGATAGCTTCTGCCATAGCCACCACCTCTGCTCACAACAGGTGACAGTAAAGTGTTGCCCTGGGACATGGGGTACTGGGGGTGGGGGGGGGGAGAGAGCAACAAGGGCTCTGTCATGCTGGGGGTCTCCCATCCCCCTTCCCCACCAGTGGGACCCTGGAGAAAAAGGGGGGGGGATTTCCCCCAGGTCAGGAAATCCAGTGGGGTTCGAAGGGAGCTGGATCTACGCAGCACATCTGGGGGGAGTGGGAAGGGGGGGGTTATTGAAGGGTCTAACTCAATGACCCAGCTTCCCTAGGGATAGGGGGAGAAGTTATTTCAGGGGGCTCAAGGAACGAACTGACTCCCCCAACACCTCCAACACCTCTGGGGCCACCCCAGAGGAGCAGGGTGCTGATGATGGGGTGCGGGGGAATATTCCAGTGGGGTTAAAGCAACGACCAGACCCCTGGGATGGAGTGGAAAACACTCAGAGGGGGCACCAGGCAACTGCCTGACCCTCCCCCCCCCCAACACCTCTGGGACAGAGTGGTGGGGATGGGAGAGTTATTCCATGGGGGTTAAAGCAATGGAGTAATCCCCAGGGACATGGTGCTGGTGGTGGGCATTTTGGGAGGGGTGACAACACAATGACCTGTCTCCCCCCCCCTTCCCCCGGACAGGGTGGTGGTGATGGGGGGGGAGATTATTCCAAGGTTTACACAATGAACCAAGTCCCAGAACAGGGTGGTGGTGTGGGGTTATTCCAGAGGGGTTAAAGCAATTAGTTGATGCTCCCCCTAATTTAATGGGGGGGTTAAAGCAACAGCCAGACCCCTGGGACAGGGTGGGGGACACTCTGAGGGGGGCAAAGTAATGACACAGTCTCCCTGATACCTCTGGGACTATGTAGTGATGCTGGGGTGGTTATTCTATGGGGGTTAAAGTAATAAATTAACCTCCAGGGATGTGGTACTGGGTATTCCAAGGGGGGGTAACTTCCCAGAGCGGGGGTGGTGGCCAGGGGCATTATTCCAAGGGGGTTAAAGCAAAAACCCGACCCTCAGGGATGGGGCTGTAGTGGTGGGTTGGCTACAGGGCAGTAGAGCAGTGAGCCCCCCAAGTGACACCTCCAGGAGCAGTGCCAGAGTTTGCTCCAAGGGGCCACAGCAAGGACCTGACCCCCCCGGGACTAAGTGGTGGCAACGGGGGGGGGTTATGCCAAGGGGGTTTAAGCATCCCTGGAGATGGGGTGGGGGAGTATTAAGAGGGGGACAAGGTATTGCCCTGGGCCCCCAGAAGCAGGTGATAGTGTCAGGGTTTATTTCAAAGGGCAAAAACAATAACCTGACCACCCGGGACTGAGTGGTGCTGATGGGGGGGAGCAATTCTTTGGAATTGGGGGTGCTGATGGGGGGGGCTTTAGGCAGTGATCTGACCCCCATGGACAGGGTGAGGGACTATTCAGAGGTGACCAAAGCAACAACCCAACCTCCTTGGGAGGAGGTAGCGGAAAGGGGGGATTATTTTCCAGGGGGATTAATGCAGTGACCAACCCCAGGGGTGGGGTGGTGGGTATTCGGAGGGGGGGAGCACGGTGACCACTCGAGCCCCCAGGGGTGGGGGGCAGCTTTGGGGGGGGGGAGGGGTCCGGCGAGGTTACTCACGATGAGCGGCAGGGAGCAGATGGTGAAGAGAACAGTCATGAGACCTAGCAGGACGAGGTGGTCGAGCTCTTCCATGTGGGGGACGGTGGGGCCGACGGCGGGGGTCCCGCGGGGGGGCTGCCTCCGGGCCATGCCATAAAGGTGCCTCATGCTGCTCACGTTGCAGGCTCCGATGGCCAACACCAAGAGGCCCATCAAGCTGGCGTAAAGGACGGGGAAGCCGAGCTGGCGGGGTCCCCCCCCAGCCATCCGGATGAAGCACCAGGTGCCGGGGCAGTACTGCATGGGCACCCCGAAGCCCAGCAGGGGCAGGGCGCAGAACAGGGCGCACAGCCCCCCCGCCGCCGGCCCCAGCGTGGCACCCAGCCGCCGGGTGAGGTGCCGCCGGTAGAAATAAGGGTGCCCCAAGGAAAGCCAACACTCCAGCGCCATGGCTAGCAGCAGCAAGGTGGGGGCCAGCCCGAAGAAGGCCATGAGAAAGGCGAAGAGCTGGCAGAGGAGCCCGGGCTCGCCCTCGCTGCGCCCGCCGGGTCCCAGCTCGCTGAGGCTGCGGTTGTAGGCGTAGGCGGCCAGGACGATGGGGCTGAGCAAGCACTTGCCCAACAGGTCGGTGACCGCCAGCCCGCTCACCAGCACGTAGAAAGCGGAGACCCTCGGTGGGCGACCACCGGGGGACCGGGAGCGCCGTCGGTGCTGGCCTAGCAGCAGCAGTGCCAGCACGTTGCCCAGTAGCCCGGCAGCGAATAGCACCGAGCTGGGCACCGCCGATTGCCCGCTCTCGATGTACCGGCTGCTACGGCACCGGTAACCCTCCGTCTCCATCGGGATATCCCGTACCGGGATGCACCGCACCGGGATGAGATGTCGTGCACCGCACCGGGCTGAGCCGCGGCTGCCGGCGGCGACTGGCCCGGCGGGGCGGGTGGCCCCCGCGGCGAAGGGAGGAGGGAAGGAAGGAGGGAAGATGGAGGGAGGGAGACAGGGGAGAGGCGGTGCGGCACTACCGGGCACGGCCCCCGGGGACGCCCCTTCCCGTCCCCGACCCTCCCCGCGCCGTCGGGGGGCGGCTGCGGCGGAGGGATGCGCCGGTCCCCCGGGAGGGCTGCGGACGCGGGGCAAGCCCCGGGGAAAGGGACGGGGGGGGGGACAGGGCTGGGCCCCGGGGGTGTTATGGGTGAGGGGACTGGGGCTGGGTCCCGGGGACTTTACGGATGAGGGGGCGGGGCTGAGTGTCTTGGAGGAGGGGGATACAGGGTAGAGGACGGGGCTGGATTCCTGGGGGGGCTTACAGGTAAAGGAAGCACGGCTGAGCCCCTGGAAATGGGGTTACAGGGTAGGAAGCTGAAGCTGAGCCCCTCAGGGAGGTTGCAAGGTAAGGGCGGTTGGAGTTGAGCTCTAAGGATGGTTATAGGTGAGGGAGTTGGGGCCAAGTCCCTGGGGGATTACAGGTAAGGGGGTCGGGGCTGAGCCCTCAGCGAGGTTACAGGGTAGAGGGCTTGGGCCGAGCCCCTGGGGGGGTTACAGGGTAGAAGGCTGGGGTCAAGCCCAGCACCCCGTGGTCCCTCGGGGAGCAGTGTGCCATGTGCCCTCGCTCCTCGGGTGCCTGTGCCTCCGTACATCTCACATCCAGTGTGGGAGACATCCCACACTAGAGCCTTTAAGCTGGCCAGGCATAATTTCTGCCTGCACCCCATTCTGCATGCTGCCCTGTAGTGCCCTCCCATTGTGAGACTCCCAGCCCCTCCATGCCCACGTCAGCGATCCACTAGTCCAGAAATAAACTCCAGGAGAAGCCCCCAAAGCTTCTTCCAGGAAAAGAAGTGACCTTTCCAGCCACAGAAATGCCACTACATAATGCACACCGCAGCTTGCAGGATACATGTGATGATGAATAAGCACGAAACCACGGTTGTCTGCTTTCAGACCCCTTTTTGCTACTCTGGATGAGTGTACACGAAGCACAGGAGAGTATCAAAATGACAGGAGAGGTGGGAAAGGCTGTTTAAGGGACCAGACATTAGCCCTGGGATGTTTAATGACCGTGTTTCTCATGCTGCACGACGGGAGCTGGTGACTTCTCCACCAGAGAGGGCAGGGACGGTTTGTGGCTGATGCTCTGTTCTGGTGACAGCTCCAGTTCTGGAAGAAATCAAGATAGAACTCGTTGTGTCTCGGCACTGGCACCCGTGCGGTGTTGAAGTGCTGCCCTCCTTAGGGCTGAACGCGAACCCAGCCGCTGCTTCCTGCCGGGCGCCCAGGGGAGAACTTCATGCTGCCCAGGGAAGCAATCAGAGCGATATCCTCCCAGCCCATGCCTGGAAAAGGCACCCACTACGTTCTGCAGCAGGCCCAGCACCCTAGTCCGGCCCTGGAGCAATCGCTGCCAGCCCTGCTGCAAATGCCGGGGAGGATGGTCCTCCCCCAGGCTGGGGCTTGAGCAGCTCCACTCCTTCTTCTTGCTCAGAGCAGAAACCTACTGTCGTGAACAAAAAATGCACCCAGGCAAGCTGCTTCCGTTTGCAGGAGCCACCACCAAGTGAAACGCCTGGGCTTTGCTGTCCCTCATGCACCAAAGGGGTCACGGGAGGCTGGTCCCTGCCATGGCAGGTCCCGGGGATGTGTGATGACCCCATGAAGGGCACATCATCTCTGATGGAGAACAGCCCAAAGTGCTGGGCTTCCTCACCACCACTGGGAAGTCCCTCGACAGACCCCGGTTAGTTGGACAAAGCCAAAAGGCCAAATTCATCATGGGAAGATGAAGAGGAACCATGACCAACTCCAGCCCTGTTTGAAGACAGGTGCTGCCTCCGGATGCCACCAGCTGGCTGAAAACCCAAAGGGACCAGGGGGTACTGCTGATCCTGTCCTGACGCTGCTCGTGATGGAGATGCCTGGGGTGGAGAAGGCTTCTTGGGACTATCTCTGGGTCTTGTCATGCTGGGTGGCTGGCAGAGCAGCAGGGTGGGAGGGAATGCTTTTCACCTGGTCCCAGCTCTGGAAGGTCTGACACTGAGCACGGCCAGGTGACTGTCCCTCTCCACCGAGGGGGATCCAGCCCCCAGCACCGTCGAGCCAGGCTGGGGGTCAGGATAGGTGTGAGGAAGGACCATAACCACAGACTCATCTCCCTCCTTCATCTCCTCTGGGAGAGGCAGCAGTATGGGCAGTCAGATGCACCACGTCCCTCTTTAGCTCTTCTCTTTATTCATTTGCATAAGTTACGGCTATTTGTGGGGGGGACGGGACGATTTTGAGAAAGTCCCATCACCGCCTATGACGAATCTCTGACCCTCTTCTTGCCGGTCACATTCCTGGTGGAGAGGGGGAAAAAAAAAAACACCTCACCAAAACCCCAGAATAAAAACAACCCAAAGCGGAAGAAAAAGCAGCAACGCCACAAAAACCCCCAAGACAAATGAGGAGCTGGAAAAATTTGAAGCATCCGCAAGGAATTCGGAGGGGTTTTTTTCCAAAATTCTTCGTGATCCTTTACGGCTTCTCCTCGCCAGGCGGGTGCTTGCTCCTCCCGTGCCGTGTTACTGCCAAGCCCGGCTTTTCCCAGTTTTCCCCAGCTTTTCCCAAAGAGCCACTGCTGCCGGGAGAAGCCGCGTCCGGCAGCTTTTTGTCAGCCACACGGCTCGGGGCGGCTGCCCAGTGATTTTCTCGCCTTCCTCCAGCTCAGATCTGGCTTTGGAAGTGGTTGGAGCGTGTAATAACCTAATTTAGAGCACTTTGGACGGGGAGGGTTTTGGCAGGCGGCGCCGTTCCGGAGAGCCGGATGGAAGGATGCGGCTGGCCGGGAATGGCAGTTTTGGCAGCTCCTGGATATTTGCATGTCGAGAAAACAAGGCTGGGAGGGTCCCGCGAAGAGGAGGCAACCTCCTCCCCGGTCGGGAACGCTGCATTGCCGCTGGCTGGTGCTTCCTCACTCATGCGCTTCCCTGGGAGCAGCGCCTTTCCCTCCCCGGTGTCCTTTCCTGACTGTTCCCATGTCTTTCCCAGCTCCGGTTTCTCCAGACTAAACACCCACCAGATTTCCAGCCTTTCCCTTTTTCCGGGCAGAAGGATTTAGGGGATTCACAACTCCCACTGCCCAGATGGTGCAGCAGCACGTTGGGGAGACCTGGGGGGGTCGGGGTGCAGGGATGGGGAGCACCGACCTCTCCCCGAGCTGGTGACATCCCGGTGCTTTTCCTCCTGGGATGCTGAGTCGGCTAGGAAGATGCATCGAGGATTTTAATGCCCAAACACCCCAATTTAAACCAGTGGATAGACGCAGAGGTAGCAGCGGGCCACCCCATGTCCCCTTATCCTGACTGTGATGGTGTTCCCGGGAGAGGGGAGAGTTTTGGGGGCTGCTCCGAGCTGGGAATTAGGGCTCTGAGTCATCAGGTGATCCAGGCGGGAGAAACCCTGCGGATTGTTTTCAGCTGTGTTATTGCAGCGCTGGGCTGGAGGAGGAAACATCCCTGGCTGGGCGGGTAACCTGCCGAAAGCCACCGGGAGCGACCGGCTCAGGTGGAGAGCAGCTGGTCTAGGAGCTGTGGTCACTTCCTCCTGCGACATTCCAGCGTTCCGTCGGGATCCAGGAGGACGCCACCTCCTCCCGCGGCTGCATCCTGCCTGGTCTCCCAAAAGGGGGAAAAGAAGGGGGGGATGAAAGCAACCCCGGGGTGGGAAGGTGTTGGGCAAGGAGGGGGGTGGAGCAACGGTTCCCAAATTGCACAAGGCCCGAAAGGCCGGAGCAGAGGTTGGGCCGGGCGTGGGATGGCCGAAACGAGCAAGGAAAGTGGCTGGAGCTCCGTGGTGTTCCCAGAACGGCCAGGGGCAAGTCACGGGGGGGTCTGCTCCCCATGTGTCCCTGAGGAGGGTCCTCAGGATGGTGCGGTATCGGGGGGGGGGGGGGCTAGGGGGGAAAGGAAAGGGAAGGGAAAGGAGCTTGGGAGAAAAGGAATGAAGGAGGGATGGAGGAAGGGAGGGAGGGATGGAGGGAGGGAGGGAGGAAGGGATGGAGGGAGGGAGGGAGGAAGGGATGGAGGAAGGGAAGAGAGGAAGGGAGGGAGGGATGGAGGAAGGAAGGGAAGGAGAGAAGGAAGGAAAGGAGAGGAGGGCGGGAGGGTGTCCGGGTGTCCCGAGTGCAGCCCCGGGAGCGGGCAGCAGGCGGCGGCCGGTCTCTCTGCTCCGGCCCCCGGCCCTGGTCGCCCCGCCGGCCCGGCCCTTTTGCTCCCCCGGCGCCAGAGTTTATCTCCCCCCGGAGGCTGCCCCCGCCACGGCACAGAGCGGAGACCCATCACCCTGGGACCTGCATCCACCGACCAGTTCTTCTGCGGCTGCGGCTTCTCCGGGGCAGCTTCCCGTGTAGTATTAAATGAGAAACTCCGAAATTCGTGTCTGAGCCCCGTGTTCCCCCTCTGCATGGGGTCTCCAGGTCAGTGACCAGCCCCTGCCTGGGCACCCCGGCTGCTGTGGGGAAGGGACCCACATCCTGGGTGAAAAGGGGTCCATGTTGGTGTGAAAGGCTCCAAGAAGCAAAGTGAGCCAGGGGAGGTTTAGATTGGATATTGGGAACAATTTCTTCCTGGAAAGGGTTGTCAGGCCCAGACCCAGGCTGCCCAGGGCAGTGGTGGAGTCCCCATCCCTGGAGGGATTTCAAAACCATGTAGAGGTGGTACTGAGGGACTTGATTTAGTGGTGGCCTTGGCAGTGCTGGTTTAACGGTTGGACTTGATGATCTGGAAGGTCTTTTCCAACCAGAAGGATTCCATGATTGTATGAGACAGCCCTCAGCAGGGTTAGACCCACTGCAGAGCAGCCCATCCCTTTGTGGGGAAATATCCTAGTGTGTTTTGAAGCTCAGTTTAAGGGGAGATGGATCCTAAAGTGACAAAAAAAAAAAATAGAAGGGAAAAAAAAAAAAAAAAGTTAAATTAAAGCAGCCTGGCTTGTTCCTTTAGGCATGGGGGGTTGGGCAAGTCTACATGTGAGAGCTCATGTCCCTCTGAAACTCGGTGGGTCAGTGCATCTGCCCTGGGGATGTGCAAGGAATGGGAGAAGGCAGCTCTCAAATGTGCTGCCCATGTGTTTCACTCTCCCAGGGAATTTCAGCCTAGCTCCAGCACTCTGTCCCCGTTTAGCTGGATCACTCAGCCCTAAAAATCCCTTTCAGCATGAAATGCCCCTGGCTTCACAGCAGTCTTCAATTTAAAGAACAAATCCTATTGCCTCCCAGCTCAAGCTGGTCCATCTGCTGCCAGGGGCCAGGGTGACCTCAGAGATGCTGGGTGCTTTTTTTTTTTTTTTTGGTCACAGCAGATGGAAGGGACACGTGTCAGGGGCAAACAACCTCTTCACCCAACTCGGAGAGGTTCTGAAGGACAAAGGCTGGTGGGAGAGCCAGAGCCAGGAAAATGTGGCTAAAAGCATATTTGCTAGGAGAGGCTGTCAGGGAAAGACAAAGGCAGGAAGGAGATAAACGCAGGGAACGAGGCTAATTGCTGGGATTAGTCACCCCTGGAGCTGCAGGGGTCAGGGCTGGAGGCCCAGGGAGGTCAGGCGAGGAGAGATGAGCTGGAGAGAGGTTTTGGGGAGAGTCTTGAATTTGTTAGAGTCATGGGAAGGGTTGTTTGGACAAAGACCAAGGCATGACCAGGGCCTGGACTCCAGCTCTGATGGTGCTCCCAGGGCATGCCATGGGGTGCCAGCTCTCCTGGAACTCCAGGGACACCTAATTCGTCCAGCTAATAAACCCTAATTCTAACTCTTAACTCAAGATATAAACACTCAGGGAGGGGGTCTCAAAAATGCATCAGCTCAGCCTGGGGCATGTCGGGAGCCTGAGCCCGGGGATGGGGTAGGACCAGACCTGCTGTTGGGGGGATGGGGAGAACCATTCTGTCCCTGCAGTGTTTTGTGCTGCAGGGAAAAACACGAGACCCCCTGGGAACACAGGGCACAGCCCCACCGAGGGGCTGATTTTATCTTTACTCTTAACATCCTCCCTCCCTGCCAGCCTACCGGATACTGCCAGCTTCTCTTTGGGAGGACAAACCCATCTGGGCTGCTCCCCGGACCAAATAAGGAGCTCGTGGCTCATCATGGGGGAACGGTGCACAGGAATCAGTCAGTGTCAGACGAGCTCCAGGCAAGCCGGCAGCACGGGGGGCTCCCAGGGCTCGGCACGCTCATCCTGCAGCTGCTGGACAAAAACAGCTTGGCAGCAATGTTTGGAGAGAGGAAGGAAGGAAGGAGAGCCTCGGAGATTAAAAAAAAACCACAACCACCAAGTTTTATTTACCTTCATGTCTTAAAATACACTTTAAAACCTGGAGCGGTCCTTTGGGCTGGGGCTCCAGATGCCTCGGGAAGATTGTCCACAGGGGAGCAGCGTTGCCATCCCCATCCCCGTGGGTCTCCAGCTCCCCGGGGTGTTGGAAGATCCGAGCTCTGCTACCTTTCCAGCTGGGAGGACTCAGCACTTGCTATCTTGCCTTTTAGAGTAGCAGCTTAATTATTTCTTCTCTCCATGCACCGAGCCGCTTTCCCACATTTCTGCTCCAGCAGAGTCCTGCAGGGCCAAGAAACCTTCCTCTTTCTAGAAAAACCTTGGTTTTCCATATTAAGGACCCAGCAGTGTTCTAGCACCCCATCTCTCCAGCTCTGCGTAAGGACAATGTCTCCCAGAGCAATATTTGATGCCCTGAGCAGAAAGATCTGTGCTGGGTGGCAGCTGGAGCAGGTTGGATGGCCCCTGAGTATGGAAATGATCTGCAAGGTGGGTGGACACCCTCCAGGCACTGTAGGCTGCCATGCCCAGGCCAGAAACCTTGGGTGCAAGTGGGTGGCTTGAGATATCTGGGTGCCCTGGGGGTGGCTTGGAATCACTGTATGTCTGGTGGGTGCTCTTGTTCTTTGGAGCTGGTGGCCTCCAGACCTACCTGGGCAACACGTGCATCCTTGAGGATGCACCTGAGCAAGTCCTGAGGGGCCTCCTGGTCCAGACCCACTGGGGAAGGGTGTCCCTGTGAGTGGGAGTGGTGGGCCAGGGCAAGAAGGTGGTGAGTCATGACGCAAAGCTGATTCAAAGAGGTGAGACCAAGGCCAATGAGAACTGTTCCCAAAAATGGAAATGACAAGTGCTGGGTTTTGTTCTGGTGGGAATCAGCCACGGTGCCGCGGCTTCCCTGCTGTCAGCACCCGGCAGGATGCTCCCAGGAAAGGAAACAGCTACAGGGAAAGGCAGGGAGCCCAGCCAGGAGCCACGGTACCATGGATAGAGCAACCAGGAGAAACACCTCGACACAGCCCAGCAGCCCCTGGGAGGAGTATGGCCATTTGGTGATTCCTCCTCTTCCCCCAACACAACGCAGAGGTTGTTCCTGCCACTGGCAAGCTGGGCTGACCTCAGCTAGGCACCCGTTGTGGATTCTCAGATGGCTTGTAAGGGTTTAGCCCAATCCCAAGGCTGTGCCCACCTTCTCAGACAAAGGGGCAGCTAACAGGGTGTCTCCTCTCTCTGCTTTTACAGACCCTTGGAGATGCTACTGTCAGATCTGGCTGAAATTAGCCAGGAGATTCCAGTTATTAAGGATGGGAGGGGAAGCTTCATGGATATCTCTTGTTCTTAGGCCATGAGGCCAAAAAACTTGTGCGTGCTGATTCAGGGGTCTGAGGTGTTCACAAGCCCTTCCTGGCCAGACCCCATTCCCACCAGAACCAGAAGGATGTTTAAGGTACTTATTTGTTGCCCTTCCTGTCAAATAGCTCGACCCTGAGCAGGACTGGTGTCTGATATGCAGGAGAAATGCTCCAAGGGCATTATTATGGTGACCCACTAACCTGGACACTGCCAGGTCATTAGGTCACGCCAGCCCTGCTCTGACCCCAGCCCCACACCATCCCTGCTCCTGCCTACCATCCCAACAGCTCTGGAGCATCCAGCCAGCTCTGGCTTTCTGCTACAGCCCCCAGCCCTGCTCCTGACACAGGGAATGACGTTTCCTTTCCCAGCCTCCCCAGGAGAGTGGAGGTTTCCTGCTGCTTTCCTTATCTCAGCAGTGGCTCAGCAATCCCAGGGCTGCCAGGCCTTGGGGAAGAGGCTGCCAGGATTTCCTGTCCAAAACCACCTCCTTGCCAAGGATTTGCCTGCCCCTCCTCCTCCTCACTGGGACCCTGGGGCTTTCGGCAGGGCAGGGAGTGCTGAACTCCCCCTCCCCCCCCGGCCACATCTGGCAGGAGCACGGGAAGCTGGAGGGGCTCAGTGGGGGGTTCGCTGGGCAGGGAGTGGTTTGTCCTGGTTTGCCCAGTTTAGCAGAGGGAGTTGCCAGTGTCTGTGATGGAAGGAGCTTTGGGATCCGGCAGGAGCCTTCATTCCCCAGCCCCATCCCACAGAGCATCCTCCACCTCCTCCAACTGCAGCACATCTGTTTCTGCACAAAACACCACCAAGTAAATGCCTATTGGGTATTTTTTTTAATGCCCAAGCTATGAGAAAAACTAACCTCCCACAGCCAGGGCTCTGCTGAGGCACATGGAAGTGATTACAGGGATCAGTGCCCAAGGAACCTCCTTTCCCTGCACATGGTGTGAGCAAGCATAGCCTGTCCCTATCCCCATGTTCATCCATATTCTTGTCCCCATCCCCATCCTTATCCCCATCCTTTTCTTCATCCTCATCCCCATCTCTTTCCTCATCCTCATCACCATTCCTATCCCCATTTCAATCCCCATCCCATACTTATTCCTGTCCCCATTCTCAGCCCCACCCCATCCCTATCCCCATTTCCATGCCCATTCTCATTCCCATTTTCATTGTCATCCCCATCTCCATCCCTGTTACCTTTCCTGTCCCCATCTCCATCCTCATCCCCATTCCCTTTCTTGTCCCCATCTCCATCCTTGTCCCCATCCCCATTCTCATCCCCATCTCTGTCTCCATTCCATCCCCATCCTCATGCCTGGTGAGGCTCCCAGCCATGCCTACACCCCAGGGATGCCCGTGCCAGCTGGACTCTGTTCCTGGTACCTGGGCATGACTCCAGCCCTCTCCAGCTGCTGCTTTTTGTCCTGACTAGTGCTGGTTTTGCCAAGGGAGTGGTAAAAAACCCATCTTAAAACCAGTGCAAGATGACTGGAAGCTGTCTCTTCCATGTGCCAGAGGGTCTTCAGAGCCTGGGACCCCCTTTTTCCCTCCTCTCCTGCCCCCTCAGCCCATTGCCACCTCCCAGGTGCCACCAAATGCCACCCTTCCCCATGCAAGGGACATTTCAACCATGGTCTCACCCTTGGGTCCCACACTTGGCTTCATGAGGGGGGTTTGGGGGAGAAGGCTGGATTTGTCCCTGCTGCAGAGTTGGGGGGTGCAGAGGGGCTGCTGGTCCCTCGCTGTGCCTTGTTTCCTCTGGAGAACCCCGGGGGTGTTTGAATTTTAAAGAAAAGCCACTTTTTTTTTTTCTTTTTTTTTTTTTTTGGCACAGGGAACTCCTCGAAGGCTGCGGATGGTGTCCAGCTGGCCTGAACCCTGCTCAAAGCCCTAATGGTTTTCCATGGCCAGGCGAGGAGTCTCCCTCCAAGGCCCAGAGCCGACGGCAGCCGAGGGGAGCGGAAGCTTGTCCGGATATGGCCCCCCCAGCCACACTCACCAGGACAACCAGGCTTCCAAACCAGCTCAAACCCCAGCACCACTGGGAGCTGCTTTCCAGGATGCCCAGGCTCCAGCAGCTCATGCTCTGCCTGGGGGATGGAGGGGACAGGGTCCACAGTGACAAATCCCTGTCACCACAACAGGACGAGGCATCCAGCTGCTTGCAAGGATTCCTCCTGGGAATGCCACGAATGCATCCCTGATTTATTTCTCTCGCCAGCCTCTGGGGTTTGACACTTCTCTCCTTGTTATCTGGCATTCCCTGGCATGCAGACGGTTTTGGGAATGACGTCGTACGTACGCTAGCCTGGGGCCAGGGAACACTCCAAGAAGATGGTAGCAGAGCTTTTGGCTGCTCCCAGCCTGAATTTCCAGGAGCATTCAGTGACCCCAGCTGCCTGGATTTGGGGGTGCCCCCTCCTCCACCACTGCAGGTCCCCATCATCCCAAATCCAAGACAGGGACCCCCTCCCCCCCCTCCCCAGCTGTCCATCCTCGAAACGTTGACCCCTCCAGACTTGCTTGAGCTGCACGACAGATTTTTGGCTGTTTTAATTTTCCACCCCCACCCCCACCGCCCCCCTCCAGTTCCCTGTGGATAAGGAGTCACATTCTTGCCCTGGTCCAGAGAGCGGGATCCGAAGGAAGAGAGCAAGGAGCGGCCAGGGCCTCTCGCCCACGCCCCGGCCCCGACCCCGGCTGGCTGCGGGCCCGGCTCCGGGGGCGGTACAGCGAGGGAGAGGGGGGAATGAATGAATGTGGGGCCCCTGGGAGCGGCGGGGCGTGGAGGGGGGATCCCCGCTTTCCCCTCCCGCGATGCCCCGTGGTACCCCGCCCCGAGGTGGGGGACATGGAGTGGGGTGCGTTGCAGCGGATTTTGGGATAAGCCCCGATTGATCGCGGCCTGGGGCGTTACAGCGGGGGCAGGCATGGATGCGGAGCCCCGGGGAGCGGCGGGGCACGGAGCAGGAATCCTGGCTCTCCCTCCCGGGATGCTCCGTGGTAACTAGGCCAGAGAGGGGGGAAGAGCGGGCAGAGGGGGGTGCTGCAGTTCGGGGTGGATTTTGGGATAAGCTCCGACTGATGGGGACCGGGGGCATTAAGGGGGAGGAGGGTGGATGTGCGGCCCTGGGGAGCGACGGGTCCCCCCCACCCCGGGATGCCCCGTGGTACACAGCCCCAGGGGGCAGGAAACGGAGGGTCGGTGGGGGGTTTGCAACCCGGGGCAGATTTTGGGATAAGCCCCGATTGGTCAGGACCGGGGCCGGGGGGATCCAATGGCGATGCGGTCGGAGCCTAGACCCGCCCCCGGCAGCGGCGCGCCCCGTTCCGCCCCGCCGGCTCCGGTTCCCTCCGCCGGTTCGGGGCCGTCCCGCCGGGTCGGCTCCAGTTCGCCCCGTCGGGTGCGGTCGGCCGGCGCCGTCGAGGGGAGGGTCGGGTTGGCCGGCGGCGGGATGCGGGTCGCGGTGGCGGTGGTGGCGGCGGTGGTGGCGGCGGTGGCGGCGGTGGGGACAGCCCTGCCCCGCCCGGGACTGTTCCCCCACGGCCCGGCCCGCGGCGATGCCCGGCTGCGGCCCGGGGACGACGAGAGCTCGCCGGGGCTGCCGCTCCGCCGGGCCCTGCGCCTCTACGGCCGCGTTGCCCGCCGCCTCTACGTGAGTCTCGGCCGGCCCCGGCTCCCTCTCTGCCCTCCCCTCCTTCCCCCAGCCCCCTCCATCGCCCCCCTCTGCCCCTCCATCTTCCTGTCCTTCTCTCCTTTCCATCCTGCCACCCTTCTGTCCCTCTCTCCAATCCTTCTGTCCCTCCCTCCTTCCATCCCTCCCTGTCTCTGCATCTTCCCACCCTCCTCCTCTCCATCCTTCTACCATCCCTCGCCCCTTCTATCTTTTCCCCCCTCCATCTTCCCATCCCTCCCTCCTTCCATCCCTCCTTGTCTTTCCACCTTCCTGCCTTCCTCTGTCCCTCTGTCCCACCATCCCTCTCTCCTTCTCTTTTTCCCCCACTCTAGCTTTCCATCCCTCCTCCTGCTCATCCCCTTTCTTCCCAGCTATCTCCCCCTTGGCACCCACCTCCCCTCACTCCGTCTTTGCTGCCTCCACCCCTGCACATGTCTTTCCTGCATCCATCCCTTTTCTCCATCCCATTTCCCCCTCCATCCCTCTGTCCCTTGCTCTGGAGGAACAAGAGCCCTTTCTCCTCTGCAGCTGTTCCCCCACCAGCAGCGGCTGCAGCTGGGATGGCCCTGGAGCTGCAGCTCTCTGGGGGATGGAGAAGCCCGAGGTCTTTGTTTTCTCCTTAGCAGGATGGGGCCACACAGTCTCAGGGCTCTCAGCCCTGTGTCCTGCTCCACTGGGGGGGGGGGGGGGCCACTGGTGGCGGAGTCAACTCCTGAGCCCCCTCCACCACTCTCCCTGCAGGTGGGGACCAACGGGGTCATCTCCACCCAGGATTTCCCCAGGGAGACCCAGTACGTGGATGACGATTTCCCCACAGACTTCCCTGTCATCGCTCCCTTCCTGGCCGACCTTGACACCTCCAGTGACAGAGGGAACATCTACTACCGGCAAGATGACTCTCCAGATGTGTTGGACCAGGCTGCAGGCTACATCCAGGCTGGGTTCCCCAGCACTGCCAGTTCCTTCGTGCCCACCAATGCCTTCATCACCACTTGGGAGGATGTGGGTGCCTACCAGGAGGTCTCACAGGACACTGAGCCTTCCAAGAAGGTGAGGTCAATGGGCTGAGGTTGGACATCCATCCGACATGTGGTGGGAGGATGAGTCTTCCTTGTGTAGCACCCAGATGCTCAGTCTCTTCTTTCTGGGCAGCTGGATGGTGGGTCCAGCCTTGGATGAGCACTGGGAGACATGGACCTTCTCCTCTTTGCTCAGAGCTGCCATGGTGATGGGTCTGTTGTCTCTGCTGATGGGCCTGTTGTCTTTGCAGATGGGCAGAAGAGGTTTAGAGGTTGCCTTTCCCTGCTTTTCAGGGAAAGCTTTACAGTGCTGGTGGTTCTGGATTTGCAGGACAGAGCTGAGCTGGGGGGAAGCATGGCCCAGGTCACCCATCAGGCTCCTGACCTTTTGCTGGTGGCTTGAGGCTGGTCCTTCCTTCTGCCCGCACACTGATGGAGAGGAATCAGCTTCAGAGTTTCCACCATGGGTTGATTTTGTGGCTGGAAAACAAGCTCACAGGTGGTCTGCCAGATCAGGCAGGTGACCTGAGCTTTCCGCCCACGACCTGATAAGGCTCCTGGGGGGATGGACCTACAGCCCTGCCTTTCCCTGAAAACATTGGATCTATCACATCAGGCTGATGATGTGCCAAGGAGGTGACAGTGACACTCTGACAGCAGGATGGGCTTCTTGAAACTAGTGGAATACGACGAGGAAAACTCCCATGAGGAATACCCAGAGCTGTGCGATGGGTGATGGGCTCTTGCTGTGGTGGGCTGGGCTGAACCCAAAGCCCATCAGTAGCCACCAGGTCCCCATGGGCCACCAGGAGCCGTCCTTGCTGTCCATCCCCCCTGTTCCAGGGCCCTTCAGTAGCGGGTTGCTGAGAGGGAAGCCAAGGAGGGGAAGAACCCAAGGTTTGGAAGGAAACAGCGCACATTTTTTCCCTCTAATTTCCAACTTGGGAAAGCAGCTGAAGAGATGCCATCAGGGGCCTCGCAGCGACCTCGCGGCCACCAGAAACGTGGCCTCCTCTTCCCTTCCCAATTCTTTTTTTTTTTTTATGCCTCTCTGCAAAGCTGGATCAGCTTTTAAAATGAGACGAGCAGCTCCAGGGAAAGCTTCGTTCAAGACCCGCTGAAATGCAGCTCGTGCCTGGGCTTGGCTGGGCTCCCTTTGAGCCAAAACTGCTACAAAACTCCCCAAACGCCACTTTTTTTTTTTTTTTTTTTTTCAGCCCAAACATGCCATTTGTCAAAACGCTGCCCTCCTGCTGCTCAGGGATTGACCTCCAAGCCTTCACCCTCTCCATGTTTTGGAAAGTCACCGCTCCTCGGGGACACTCTCCTAGTCCTGGCGGTGACGCTTTCCAGAGCAGGGCGAGAGCTGACCCCACTTCTACGGGAGGAAAATTGCCCTTTGGGCTGGAATTTGCCCTTTGCAGCCTTTTGCCGGGATCATCAGGCCGCGAGCCGGGGACTGACTCCCCTACCCCCCAGCTCTCTTTGTCCCTCGGTGCCAGCACCTCGGTGTCACCCTCCGGGTCCCTCCCCACAAGGCAAAATCAATCTAGCAGCTGCCGCCACGATTTGGCTGCGTGGGGGAGGAATCCAGCCCCGGGGCGGGGGGGTTTAATCCCCCCCCCCAACTTTTTGGCTGCTGTGCCACGGGGTCTCTGAATGCCCGAGTGTTGCCACGCACACAACAAGGCTCTTTATATCCCGCGGCGCTGCTGGGAAGCCCATTTTTTTCCCCAAAAAACTGGGGCTGGAGCTGCGGGGACAGGCAGGGCTGGGCTGGGGGGTGGCACGGAGGGAGTTATTACCCCCCCCCCCCCCGCCCACGGTTTTGGGGGTGAAACCAGGATTTTAATCAAATTTCCTTTGCTCCAGCGTTGGTTTTTCCACTTTTGGGGTGAGGGCGGGGTGTGTGTGTGTGTGTTCTCTGGTGGCTCATTAAGGGTTGTGCTGGTTCCACAGCCTGGCACGGCTCCAAGGCTGGCAGGGCTGGCACGGGGCAGGCAGTGTGCCCATAGCAGGACCTATGGGTGTGGGGGGCAGCTGGAGCCACACGCATGTTTTTTCCTGAGGAAACCAAGCTAAAATTGTTCTCCGGGGGAAGCGAGGGGAGGGGGTGGGTTTTCCTCCAGTGCTGGTGGGATGGAGAGGGGATGCTGGTGGCAGGAGGAGGGGGATGGGAGCAATGGGCTCCCAGGGTGCAGGGTGCCAACCCAGGTTATGTGGCCAGGGATGCTCCTGGGCAAGGTACAAGGCTGTCACCTCCCCATGTAGCTGAGCCAGGGTGGTCTGGCTGTGTCATGGGCTCTGGTAGAGGATGCTGAGCTTCTGCTCAGCACTTTGCACCAGGGTTTGACCATACTCCTGTTCTTTCCCAGGAGATGTCTACAGGCTGATGGAGGGTTCATACACTGTGGTGTGAGGGGAGGTGGCTGTTGTGTCCCTAATCCCCTTCCTTGTCTCCATCCTCCTCTGGAATCCTGTCCCCCCATGATGTCCATCTGTCCTGCTTTTCCCCTTGACAGCTCAACACTTTTCAAGCAGTCATAGCCTACAATGATGAGGACACCTACACCATCTTCCTCTACCCTGATGGTGGCCTCCAGTTCCTGGGGACACGGCCCAAGGAGTCCTACAACGTCCAGCTGGAGCTACCAGCCAGGGTGGGCTTCAGCTGGGGGGATGGCGATGACCCGAAGAGGGATGGGCTCTTCCACAGCTTGGCCAGCAGTGAGCAGGCTCTGAGGCAGCTGGAGCGGTGCGTGGTGTCCTGGGGGAGGGCATGTTGGGGGGAACAGGGGGGACAGGGTCACCTTCTCCCAGCCCCCAGCATCTTTGAAAGGCTGGAAGAAGGAGGGAAGCGAGGTGGGGATGATGGGTTACACTGGGGGGCACAGCCCCATGTGCATAGGGAGGAGCTGCATTTGGGGTCCTGGAAGGGGTTGTGGGCTGGGGTGACTACCTTTTGGGGGGGGGTTCCCAACAGAGCAGCGATGGACATCCATGTGTGCTGCTGTCCTGCAGGGAGAGCAACGCTGGAGTGCCCGGCGTGTGGGTCTTCCATGTGGGCAGCACAGCCCCCCTGGAGCACGTGGAGCCAGGGGGCAGTGGGAGACAAAGTCCCGTTGTGCTACCAAGTGCCACACACCGTGTCTCTGGCACCACCGACTATGCCAGCCATGCCTCTATGGAGGTGCTGGCACAGCACAGCTTGGAGGCCACCTCACCCCATCCCCACCACCGACCAGCCTTGCTGGGCATTGTTCCCAGGGGGCTGCCCGTGTCCGCTGGTCAGGAGCGGAGTCGCTGGCTGCACCCTGATGGGGATGGCAGAGCCCGGCAGAGCTACTCTGCCAACCCCTTGTCCTACAGCTCCGGCCATCACGGCGTTGGTGTGGAGGAAGATGAACATTTTAATCCTGACAGTGAGTGGCCCTGGCCCCTCCGAGGGGACAACGGGGACATTTGGTGGTGGGTGGCTCCCTAAAAAAGGCCTCATCGCTGCAAGCTTGTCTCTTCCTGAGCAGCCAGGGCTGGAGCTAGTGTGGGCTGGCATTGCTCCTGCAAAGCTGCTGCCCTTCCAGCTCCAATCTTCCCAGCCAAATCCTGCTGCCAAGGGGCTGCCAGAGCCATACGTGGCAAGGGGGGAAGCTCATGGGAAGCTCAGGGAACAGGTCCTGGTGTGGGGCCAAGGCTGGCCCGGCTGTTGCCCCCTGCTGCCAAGCCGGCTGGGAAGCCACCGTGGCACATATCCCGGGGAGCAAAGCCCCATTCCCAGCTGGCTGTCTCCCAGAAATACACAGAAACTCGATCTCTCACCCTCTGTCAGATCTGCCTGAAATCAGGCAACAGGTTCCAACCCTCCCCCGTGGGTCCCAGGATGCTTTCTTGGGAAGCGGCTGCTGCCAGCTGTCCCCTCTCCACACGGTGTTTTTGGGACCAGGGGAGGGACAGGGTGGCCACCTCCATGAGGAGATGACTTTGTCACCGTGTTCCCAACCCTTTCCTCCTCGTCCCCAGTGTTCACCTACAGTGCAGCCAGCAAGGAGACGTGTGCCCAGCACCACGGGCGCTGCTCCCCGCACGCCTTCTGCACTGACTACACCACCGGTGTCTGCTGCCACTGCCGGGCCACCTACTACGGCAACGGGCGCCAGTGCCTGCCCGAAGGTACGTGGGGTGGGCGACAGGGACGGGCACCCCCTGTTCCTGGGTGGCTGCTGCCAGGGGTGCCCGTCTCCTTGCCCAGGGGCCGTGCATCGCCTCAACGGGAAGGTGAGTGGGAGCCTGAGGGTGGGACGGGCGTCCGTCAGCTTCCAGGATGTCGATCTCCACGCCTACATTGTGGGCAGTGATGGCAGGGCCTACACGGCCATCAGTGGGGTGCCCCAGCCCGCTGCCCGTGCCCTCCTGCCCCTCCTGCCCATCGGTGGGCTCTTCGCCTGGCTCTTTGCCCTGGAGGAACCCAGCGCCGAGAACGGCTTCAGCATCACAGGTGAGTGGGGAGACAGGATGTGCCACCCAGCCCCGTTGCTCCCAAGGGACATGGGCTCCTGCTGGGGTGGCCAAGCTCAGATGTGAGGTGACGTGTGGTGTGGGGCAGGGGATGAGGGTGTGGGGGGGGTTCAAGGGCAGCCCCTCCATCACCTCCCTGGGTTCTTTGGCTGCCACCTCCCTGCTGTGAGCCTTTCTGAGTGTGCCACAGGAGTGGAGAAGGCTAGTGAGACCCTGGAGCAGGTTGCCCAGAGGAGCTGTGGCTGCACCATCCCTGGAAGTATTCAAGGGCAGGTTGGATGGGGCTTGGAGCAACCTGGTCTAGTGTGAGGTGTCCCTGCCCAAGCATGGGGTTGGGACTAGATGATCTTGAAGGTTCCTCCCAACCCAAACCATCCTGTGATTCTATGATGCTTTGGGAATGGATCCCTAAAAATCCTACAAATGCCACCTTTTCCCTTTTCCTGCCCAGGTGCTGAATTCACCCAGAGCCTGGAGGTGACCTTCTACCCTGGGGAGGAGATTGTCTACGTCACCCAGACAGCAGAGGGCCTGGGGCCGGACAATTACTTAAGCCTTAAGACACACATCCAGGGCCAGGTGCCATTCCTCCCGGAGAACGTCACTGTCCACATCACTCCCTACAAGGAGCTCTACCACTACTCCAGCTCAGGTAGGAGTTTCTCACACTCCATCCGAGCCCAAAAAACACCGTCTCCACCGTGGTTTCAAAATCCGAGACGCTGATGCCACTTTCCCCCATCCTGGGGCGGGTTTTCTCAGCTGTGATGTCCTCTGCTCACCGGGAGTACGTCCTGGTTGCTGGGACAGCCAACCAGACCTTGTCCTACCGCCTGCACCAGAACATCACCTTCTCGGGCTGCCCGTACGCCCGCCTGCCTGCCCGGCAGCGGCTGGTCGTGCCCCGCGCCTTCGCCCTCTATGACAGCCAGGAGCACGTCCTGCGCTACGCCCTCGCCGCCCGTGTCGGCTCAGCACCAGGTGAGCTCCAGCACCCACCTCGGGGTGCCCAACTCGGGGTGCCAGCCCCTGCCAAGGGATGCTGTTGTCTCCTGCCTGCTCCCAAAGCTGCGGCATGCGCCATTTGCCCCAAAACAGCCAGAAGAGAGGGGTTGTTTTCATAGCATCATTGAATTGTTTGGGTTGGAAGAGACCTTTCAGATCGTCAAGTCCCACCGCTAACCCAGCATTGCCAAGGCCACCACTAAACAGGAGGATGACCATGAGCCAGCAATGTGCCCTTGTGGCCAAGAAGGCCAATGGCATCCTGGGGTGCATTAGAAAGGGTGTGGTTAGTAGGTCAAGAGAGGTTCTCCTCCCCCTCTATTCTGCATTGGTGAGGCCGCATCTGGAGTATTGTGTCCAGTTCTGGGCCCCTGAGTTCAGGAAGGACAGGGATCTGCTTGAAAGAGTCCAGTGCAGAGCTACAAAGATGATAAAGGGAGTGGAACATCTCCCTTATGAGGAAAGGCTGAAGGAGCTGGGTCTCTTTAGCTTGGAGAAGAGGAGACTGAGGGGTGACCTCATCAGTGTTTACAAATATGTAAGGGGTGAGTGTCAGGGAGATGGAGTTAAGCTTTTCTCAGTGGTGACCAGTGATAGGACAAGGGGTAATGGGTGCAAATTGGAGCATAGGAGGTTCAAGGTGAATATCAGAAAAAACTTTTTTACTGTGAGAGTGACAGGCTGCCCAGAGAGGTTGTGGAGTCTCCTTCACTGGAGACATTCAAAACCCACCTGGACAAGTTCCTGTGTGATGTGCTCTAGGTGACCCTGCTCTGGCAGGGGGGTGTTGGACTAGATGATCTTTCGAGGTCCCTTCCAACCCCTAGGATTCTATGATTCTATGATTCAGCACCACATCTACATGGCTTTGAAATCGCTCCAGGGATGGGGACTCCACCACTGCCCTGGGCAGCCTGGGCCAGGGCCTGCCAACCCTTTGGGGGAAGAAATTGTTCTCAATATCCAATCTAAACCTCCCCTGGCACAACTTGAGGCCATTTCCTTTTGTTCTGTCACTTGTTCCTTGGGAGCAGAGACCCCTCCTGGCTCCAACCTCCCCTCAGGCAGTTGTAGGGAGTGAGAAGGTCTCCCCTCAGCCTCCTTTTCCCCAGGCTGAACACCCCCAGTTTCCTCAGCTGCTCCTCATAAGACCTGTGCTCCAGCCCCTTCTCCAGCTCCCTTGCCATTTCCAAGGAACTAGAGCCCAAGTGCTCCTGGCATAGGGGGTCTGCAGTGGGGGTGGCACAGCCACGAGTCCCTGTGTGGGATGCAGGTGCTGCAGCACAGCAGTGATGCCTATGTCAGATGAGAAAGGGACAACTGGCCACCCACAACTGAATGCTGCCAGCTGGCCACCAGACGCTTCTACACCACTGACTCTCTCTGCTGTACATGGGTCAAGGCAAATGGGGCTTGTTTAGCTCCAGGAACAGTCCCTTGAGGAGCTGCAGCTCTGCTCATGAGGGTCTGATTTCTGCAAGGAAACTGTACATACAGGGGAGTTCAATCATGCGAGTCACACAGTTTGTAACATGAAAAATTAACGGTGAGATAAAGGCGACTGTGTCAAAGGTGAGATATTTTCTAAAAGTAATGTTTAAACAAATGCAAATAAAAAACCGTCAAAACACAGTTTTTTAAGTGATGTTCAGGATGGTGACCTGAAATGATCTGTTTGTAATATGTTTGATTGAGATGCCTTTATCTCATAGTTAATTTTTTAGCCTTGCAGACTGCATGAATTGTACACTCCCCTGTACGTGAACAGCTTCCTTGCAGAAACGAGAGCACCATGAGCAGAGCCACAGATCCCTGAGGGTCTGTTCATGGAGCTGAATGATCCTCATCTGCCCTGACCCAATACAGTTGTCCCTGTGGAGAGTTGGAGGTGTAGAAGCGTCTGGTGGGCAGTTGGCGGTGGGCAGTTGGCGGTGGCCAGTTGTCCTAGACCCATGTCAGATATATGTGGGAATGGCTGTTCCTTGCTCCACGTGTGTCCCAGGCCTTTACCCCCCGTAATGTCCCCCCTTTGCCCTCAGATGATGCTGAGAATCCCCCAGTGAACCCGTGCCACGATGGCACGCACGCCTGCAAGGCAACGGCGCGCTGCCAGCCTGGTGCAGGGATGGAGTACACGTGTGAGTGCCCATCTGGGTACCGCAGGGATGGAAGGGGCTGCCAAGGTGAGTGGGGGCTGTGGCGGGTGCCCCAGGGTGGCTGTGGCCGTTTGGGGTGCTGGGACATGCTCAAGAGCTGCACTGAGGATTTGGCTGAATCATGGAGGGAAACTGAGGCAGGGTGATGGGGGGTGGTGCAGCTGGGGAAGCGCTTCAGGAGTATCGTTGGGCTGGAGGGAGCAGCAGATGTGGGATGGGCAGCTTGGGGCAGAATGTCCCCACCAGGCTGGGAGCAGCCAGACCCCGAAAATGGGGGTGTCCCACCCTCACCGGGACACCCGGTGTCTCCCCCTTCCTCTAGACGTGGACGAGTGTGCCGAGGGCCTGAGCCACTGCGGCCCCTTCGCCGCCTGCCTGAACGAGCCGGGCAGCTACCGGTGCGAGTGCCGCAGCGGGTACCGGCCGGCGGGGGACGGGCAGGCCTGTGTGCGTAAGTGCCAGCCCCACGGTTCCTGTCCCCCGTGCCCCACGGGGCTCACCTCGGCCACCCGCTCACCCCCTGTCCCTGCAGCGCTGGCACCCGTGACCAACCCCTGCGAGGATGGCAGCCACCCCTGCGCACCGGGGGACCGGGCTCGCTGCCTGCCCCGCGCCGGGGGCCCTCCCGCCTGCCAGTGCCTGCCTGGGTACGCCGGTGATGGCATCCACTGCTCCGGTATGGGGACATTGGGAGGGACTGCAGGGTGCCACCGGGGTGCCCTGCCCTGGCTGAGCCCCATCCCTATCCCCTGATCGTGCCCATCCCTGCACAGATGTGGATGAGTGTGCTGAAAACCCGTGTCACCCGGCTGCCACCTGCTACAACACCCCAGGCTCCTTCTCCTGCCAGTGCCAGCCTGGCTACGATGGTGATGGCTTCCAGTGCACGCATGGTGAGGCCAGCTGGCTTGTCCCCACTCTGGCTCTGCCCGGGATGGCTTCCCCATCCTCACTCTGCTGTTGCTTTGGCTTTCCCGGTGGCAGAAGGGATGACGCAGCGGCTGACCCCCTGCCAGCACGACCAGATGTACCCACGGGCAGTGCTACCGGGACCCTCACCGGTGGGTGATGGACACGTGCCCCAGTGTGACGAGGACGGTGGGTACCGGCCGCTGCAGTGCCACGGCAGCACCGGGCACTGCTGGTGTGTGGATGCTGCGGGGCAGGAGATCGCCGGCACCCGGACGGCACCGGGCAGCACCCCGCCTCGCTGCGGGACCCCAGGTGGGTTCCCTGGGGACACAAGGGGGTGCCATCCCCTCCCCATAGCACCCATCCCTTCCCAGGCACCCAGCATGGGAGCACCTGGCAAGGAGACGGGAAGCCGGGGCTCCCAGGGGGCAAAGGGAGGCTGGTTGGGTCCTTCAGCTTTCCTGATGGCATCCCATGGGGTGGCATCCCAAATGGGTAGCTCAGGGGGCTCCTGGGTCATTAGGGGGCCCCGGCCCACAGGGTTATAGTGGCAGTGGCCACTGGGGCACCTCCTGTGTCACCTTGCCACGGAGGGGACATCCAGGGGGTGGTGAGGGGGCTGTAGAGGGGCACCCCCCCCTTGGCTGACTGTGGGTGCAAGGGGTGTCAGCAGAGCATCCCCCAGCACCTGCAGCTCTGGGTGAAGTGGGACCAAACCTGGGTGGCCAGGTGGGCCCAGGGGAGCAGTGTGGCACCCCCTGAGCCTGGGGTGGGGGGGGTTTGCTGCTGGCAGGGTCCATCCAGCAGCTGACTCCCTGTGAACACGAGCGGCTGTACCCGCGGGTGGTGCCACCGGGACCCTCGCTGGTGGGCGACAGGCACGTGCCCCAGTGTGACGAGGACGGTGGGTACCGGCCGCTGCAGTGCCACGGCAGCACCGGGCACTGCTGGTGTGTGGATGCTGCGGGGCAGGAGATCGCCGGCACCCGGACGGCACCGGGCAGGACCCCGCCTGGCTGCGGGACCCCAGGTGGGTTCCTCAGGGACCCAGGGGGGAGTTATCCCCTCCCCACAGCACCCCAGCCCCGCGGTGCCCCTCCAGCATCCTTAGCATGGAGGGGCACCGGGCAAGGAGAGGGGAACCTGGGGGCTCCTGCAAAGCCCTGAGCCCCCCCCCCCAACCTTGCACACGGGGACCATCATAGGGACGGGGGGGTGACTGTCACCTTCTCTGTGCCCAGAGCCCACCGAGCGGCCCCCCACCATGTGCGAGCGCTGGCGGCAGAGCCTGCTGGAGCACTACGGGGGCAGCCCCCGCCGCGACCAGTACGTGCCGCAGTGCGGGGCCGGGGGCGAGTTCGCCCCCCTGCAGTGCCACGGGGACAGCGGGTACTGCTGGTGCGTGGACCAGAGCGGTCGGGAGATCCAGGGCACGCGCTCTGAGCCTGGCACCACCCCACCCTGTAAGAGCTCAGCACCCCTAGTGTGACCCCCCCCCCCTCCACATCTAGCACCCCGCTTGGCTGCGGAGGAGAGGGGCGATGGTCCCTGGACCATCTCTCTCTCTCTCTCTCCCCGTCCCACTCCCCGTTTATGCGCCAGGTCTCCCCAGCGTTGCACCGCCCAGTGTCCAGCCCTCGCCCCGACCCGACGTGTCCCCACCAACCACGGGGACCTTTCTGCTCTACGCTCAGGGACAGCAGATCGGCTACCTGCCGCTCAACGGCACACGGCTGCAGAAGGAGGCGGCGAAGACCCTGCTCTCCCTCCATGTACAGTATCTTAGAGCATCCCAGACTGGTTTGGGTTGGGAGGGACCTTAAAGACCATCTAGTTTCAGCTCACCTGCCATGGGCAGGGACACCTCCCACTAGACCAGGTTGCTCCAAGCCCCATCCAACCTGCCCTTGAACACTTCCAGAGATGGGGCAGCCACAGCTTCTCTGGGCAACCTGGGCCAGTGTCTCACCACTCTCATAGTGAAGAATTTCCTCCTAATGTCTTGCCTAAATCTCCCCTTTTCCAGCTTGAAATCATTCCCCCTTGTCCTTTCTGTACAAGCCCTTGTCCCAAGTCCCTCCCCAGCTTTCCTGGAGCCCCTTCAGGCACTGGAAGGTGCTCTAAGGTCTCCCTGGAGCCTTCTCTTCTCCAGGCTGAACAGCCCCAACTCTCTCAGCCTGTCTCCAGAGCAGAGCTGCTCCAGCCCTCAGATATCTCTGTGGCCTCTTCTGGACATGCTACAACAGCTCCTTTGTCCAATGTTTCACGTCTCCCTGGACCAGTCTTGTCTGAGCTGTGACGGTTTGAGGCATCACATCTTGAAGGTTGATGTTGCTTTGTGGGGACATTGGCACTGAGATGGAGGAGGAGTGACCTCAGCTTGTCCTCCAGCTGGCCCCAGACAGAGGGGCAGGTCACAACCTGCAAAGGAAGGAGCATGGGTGCTCACCGAGCTCTGGTGGTCCCAGGCCACCAGTGTGCAGCTCTGCACTGCACAGTCTCCACTGCAAATTGACTTTTCCCTTCCTCAGACTCCTTTTAGAGCATGGCCATGTGCATCTCCAGTCAGGCCAGACCGAGGGAGAGGAAGGCTGAAAGCTGGGCTACGACCCTCCCTGCTCCCTGGGGAACTGAAAGCCCTTGCCAAGTATTCCTGTTCCTCAGCCTGAAGGTCATTCTTTGGGGCCAGCTTCACTGGTGGATCAGTCTCTCCTCGAGCTGAAGGGTTTCAAACTCACCTGGACGTGGGTGTGTGCCTGCAGCAGCTGGCTTAAAACCCTCTGCAGCAGGATTCAGCTGGGAATGTGCAGCTGGAGCCTGTCGGTGCTGGGCTTTGCCAGGGAAAAGGGGTTTGGGTGTCATTCCCCATTGCTGCGTCTTGCAGAGCACCCTGGGCAGCTCCCAGTGCTGGCTGGTGGGATAAGGATGCTCACTGAGGCTCTGGATCCCCAGGTGGGATTTCACTCTGTGTCCCTCTCCCAACCCTGGCAGGGCTCCATTGTGGTGGGGATCGACTATGACTGCCGGGACAAGACCATCTATTGGACCGACGTGGCTGGCCGGACCATAAGCCGGGCGAGTCTGGAGTCAGGTGCTGAGCCGGAGACCATCATCAGCTCAGGTGTGCTCCCATCTCTGGTGACATCTGACACCACCTTGTACCCATCACACCTCTGGGGCTGGGCTTTGGGGGTCCTCCATCCCCGCTCACATCCCTTGGCTGTGGGTCAGGTGGGGATCCTGGGACAGGTCCAGGAGCAGCATGTCCCCAGCTGCTGACCGTGTCCCTCCTTCTCGCAGGGCTCATCAGCCCCGAGGGGCTGGCTGTGGACCACCTGCGCCGGGCCATGTTCTGGACCGACAGCGGCCTGGATAAGATCGAGAGAGCCCGGCTGGATGGCTCCGAGCGGCGGGTGCTCTTCGACACGGAGCTGGTGAACCCCCGGGCCATCACGGTGGACCCCGTCCGAGGGTGAGCAGCAACATTCCACAGGGAGTTGCACACACAGGGCTTGGCAAGGGGCAAGAGGCAGACACACACGTGGTGGTGCCGTGGCCTCATGCTGACCCTGGGAGCAGCTCTCCTGTGTTGCACACCCTGTAGGAGGGGTTGGCTCTGTTCCCCACCTCCTCTTTTATTGAAGAATTCAGGATTTGGCAAACCCTGCTGTTTTGATGTCAGGATGGACAGCATTTTTCAAAGCTTTGAGACCCACCTGACAGTTGTAAACACAAGCTGTGCCTCCGGGGTGCTGTTGCCATACAAAATCTCCTACTCCTAAGACTCACCCTCGTCTAGGAGCTACAGTTTGGGTCATAAACATGCTTGACATTATTCTGGTTTACTTTAAAGAGATTTTTTTTTCAAATCAAATAAAAGATTTATTTCAGGCACCGTTAAGGGGAAAACCAGGCCTCTCTCCTGACAGGAACCAGTAATGAAGAGAAAGCTGATAACCTCCTGCTGCTCCTTACTGTCTTGTTTGTTCATTTCTCTAATTATTTCCCAAGCAACCTTTACTGGACGGACTGGAATCGTGAAGCACCCAAAATTGAAACTTCCACTGTCAATGGAGACAACAGGAGGGTCCTGGTGAACAGGGACATTGGCTTGCCCAACGGCCTGACGTTCGACCCCTTCTCCAAGCTGCTCTGTTGGGCAGATGCAGGTAACTTAGAATCACAGAACAGAACCCACAGAATTGTTTGGGTTGGAAAAGACCTTTCAGATCATCAAGTCCAACCGTTAAACCAGCACTGCCAAGGCCACCACTAATCCATGTCCCTCAGCACCACATCTACACGGCTTTGAAATCCCTCCAGGGATGGGGACTCCACCACTGCCCTGGGCAGCCTCAGCCAGGGCCTGACAACCCTTGCCAGGAAGAAATTGTTCCCAAGATCCAATCTAAACCTCCCATGGCACAACTTGAGGACGTTTCCTCTTGTTCCATCACTTGTTCCTTGGGAGCAGAGACCGACCCCCCTGGCTCCAACCTCCTCTCAGGCAGTTGCAGAGCCAGAAGGTCTCCCCTCAGCCTCCTTTGCTCCAGGCTGAACACCCCCAGCTCCCTCAGCTGCTCCTCCTAACACTTGTGCTCCAGCCCCTTCCCCAGCTCTGTTGCCCTTTTCTGGACACACTCCAGCCCCTCCATGTCCTTCTGGTTGTGAGTGCCCCAGAACTGACCCCAGGACTCAAGGTGTCCCCTCACCAGCACCCAGCACACGGGGATGATCCCTGCCCTGGTCCTGCTGGCCACACCAGTGCTGACACAAGCCAGGATGCTGGTGGCCACCTGGGCACACACTGGCTCATATTCAGCTGCTGTGACCAACACCCCCAGGTCTTTTTCTCCGGGCACTTTCCAGCCACTCTTACCCAAGCCTGGAGTGTTGCCTGAGGTTGCTGTGACCCAAGTGCAGGACCCAGCACTTGGCCTTGTTGAACCTCATACAATTGGCCTTGGCCCATTGATCCAGCCTGTGCAGGTCCTTCTGCAGAGCCTTCCTGCCTTCAGGCAGATCAACTCCCATCCAGCTTGGTGTCACCTGCAAACTGGCTGGGGGTGCCCTCAATTCTCTAATTCAGATCATTGGTGAAGATATGAAACAGAACTGGCCCCAGCACTGAGCCCCGGGGAACACCCCTGGTGACTGGCCACCAACTGGAGTTAATTCCACCAAGGACAGATCAGCCCACGACACTCTAAGCCTAGAGGGGAAAACCAGCTGTATATGCCTTTAGCTCCTTGCTCCCTGTTGGCTTCTCTGTCCCCTTCCACTGTCCTGCCCTAAATGAGTTGGTGTCATGGGGTTGGGGGGGGGCCTCACAGCAGGAGTTGCTTCTACATCCTTAGGCTGGAGAAGCAGTTTCAAAATCTGATGAATACCAAGAACATGTTTGGTGTTATTCCGTGGCCTGGTAACTGTGTTTTGTGTTTGAAAAGGAACAAAGCACCTGGAATGCACATTCCCTGACGGCACGGGCCGGCGCATCATCCAGAACAACCTCAACTACCCCTTCAGCATCATCAGTTATGCCAACCACTTCTACCACACAGACTGGAGACGGTAAGGAAAGAGAACCTGATCCCTCCTGCCACCAGGAATGCTGAGTTAGTTCGTGCAGGCAGCTTGGAGGGGCTTTGAGCCAGAGGGGGAAAACCAAAGGCTGTCCTCAGCCTGCCCCCTGGTCCTGAGTTCTGGAACCTCACCAGAGCCCTCTCCTGGGTCTCCTGCAGGGCCACAGTCAACAACACCCGCTTGTAAATCTCTGCGCAGGACAGTTGTTTAGAAACAGCCCCAGCTTCCTGGGAGGGACAGAAATAGTGGTTGGGTTTGTTTTGTGTTTTTTTTTTAAATAAAACTTTGTCTAGTTTCAGAAACTCAAGCCAAGTCAAAGAAAAGCCTCTGTCCTCAGTCATTCCCTCTGCCCCCCCCACCCCAGGCCCTCAGGATCAGGAACTCGCCTCTATCCCCACTCCAGCTGGAAGCTCTCACGACTTCAATTAAATCTTAGCAGATTACAACAAACACTTAAGTGCTTTGCACGCTTGGAGGAGACAGTCAGGGAGATAATCTCTCCTTGGAAGGCTGGCTGTGCCTCTGCATCACCCAAGAGAAATGCACTGACTGAGCTAGATGGAGGTTTTACAGGGCAAATTTCTTTCCACTTGTTCTGCAGGTGTTCAGACCAATCTTTTTAGTTGCCTTAGTTCTTAAATGCATATAAATAGGGGAAAAAAAACAAACAACCCAAGTTTCATAGATGAGTAAAGCACTTCTCCCCTTTTACCACCAGGGATGGTGTGATAGCCATCAATAAAGAAACTGGCTCCTTTACTGATGAGTATCTTCCAGAGCAGCGATCACATCTCTATGGAATAACTGCAGTTTATCCCTACTGCCCTGGAGGTAAAGCACAAACCCCATCTCCTCTTCCTTGGCTGACAGCACTTACATGCTTGACTCTCTAAAGAGATCTATTTCTCTCTGCAGCAAGGAAATAGTCACTGCTCTTTGGAGAAACAATGATCTTTGCACCCAGAAGAACTTCAGACCCAGGAACCTGTCACTGCATACAACTAAGGGGGGGAAACCCTTAAACCAAGGCCCTTGAAGAGACTTACTGTCCTGCAAAAGCTGATCAAGTATTTTTTGAAGTTATACCTCAAGTCTTTACTACTGTATTTTTTTAAAAAAAGTGAAAAAAGCATGGATATTTCACCAAAAAAAATGGTCCTGTGAATCTCAGGCCATTGCTCTAACTCTTGCTTATACAAGCAAGTTTAAAATGTAGCTTTCTTATTCAAATGTTTTATTTTATTGGAAGAAGAATGGATTAATTTTTAATAAGTTTTGACAATCTGACCAACGGGTCCTTTTATCCAAAACCAAGTGCCTATGGGGAGCTCTGGATGCAGGATCTTGCTGGGTCTGAGTAATCCACAGCCCTGAAGACAGAGACTGTGTGTGCTCCAGAAGTGTGCAGAACAGTTATGGGATATGCCAAAGGCATGGAAGTTTGTCCAGAAGACAAGTCTGTATTTTCACCACTGCCTCAATGCATGTCTTTTAGTATTTATATTAGAAGAATATGCTAGGATTGATCTGTTGATGCTTGTTGGTTCTTCTAAGTGCCTTCCTAGACCTACCCAGTGTAGACCAATACATGTTCAGAAATACCATTTACGTTGTAACGCTTCACTTTTTCTAGGTTACTTCAATAATTGAATAAAATGGTTGTTTTCAGTTTCCCTTTGGATCGAGTTTTTAAATATTTCAGTTGTAGGGTAGACTGGGGAGAAGCAGCAAGCAAGCCAGGAACGAGCTGTTCACATGGCAGGACCTCAGCAAAAGAGGAATCTGCAGGGCCTTTGGGTACCCCTCCCCTCTCAACACAAAACCAAACACAATGAAAAAGCCTGTATTTGCCAACTCAGAGCTAATCAGAACAATTTGTCTGTTTCCCCCAACTTCATTTATTTAAAGAAAAAAAAAAGATAATTCATTAGGAGCCAGAATTCCATTTCCTGTTCTCTTGCAAAACAGTAAAATAAATTTCACACTGCATGCCAGACTTGTGCAGGGATGTACGTAGTTCCTAATTGTACTAAGTACACAAGAGACTAAAAGCTTTTATCTGCTCATCTTCCAACTTTCCCCAGTCTGTGGTCAGTCTTGGGATCAGCAATAATGGCCTGAACTGCTACAATGGCTTCATTAATTTTTGTCTGCAGCTCTCGGAGCTCCTCTATGTGCAGCAGTCGGAGGATCTGGGCAGCTTCATTGAGAACAGCATCTGGGTGAGTTGCAGAAAGAGAAGGCATATGAATGTTTTCATCTGACATGAAGGTCTTAAAAGCTTAATCTAAGTGGTTTTCCTGGTTGAACTAGGAAATGGCATTCCCTGCTGCTGGAGAGGAACAGGAATCCACAGCCAAGTGGGGTTAGGAGGAAACATTCTGAGTAGTAGCTTGGGTGTCCGTGGGGCAAAAGCGAAGCCAGTGGAGTCCTGGGTCACTTGTCAATTCCTTACAAAATAATCTATCAGGCCATGCCAACCTGCACTGCTCCGATTAGGTTTTAGGTAAATGATGCAGCTAAAGCCCAGGCAGAAGCACAGAGGGCCTCTGCTGGTAGCAGCAAGATTTACAGGAGGACAGCGACACGATGCATTCCTCCCGCCGGCAAGCGGGCCTGCAGTTAAAAGCCGTTATTTAAACATTACCCTGAAACAACATATTCCAGGGCTAAGATTTATGCTTTTCTGTTCCAAAACAAAACGCACTGGAGTGCTCGTAAATAACAAGCTGGGAGGGAGCAATTCTTTCCACTACAGGCTTTGTTACTGCACACATTAGCTACGTAGTTGACAGTAATGTACTTGGTCAAAGGCAAACTCCACCCGTTAAAAGTAACACTAAGAGAACTGCTTACCTCCTGTGTCAAAACCAAGAATGTGCTTTTCTAAAGCGACAGGCAAACCCTTTGAAAAGAAAAAAACATGTTCAAATGTAATTAGAAATGTCATTCTGCATGCTTGGAAAATCAAATCAAGTACTACGCCAGGTAACTCTCTGGAGGAGAGGACACTTTGCTTATACAGACGCTTCTGACGGCGTCAAAAAGTCATCATGCCTGATCACCCGAGGGCCTTTGTGTCCTGAAACATCAGCCCCAGAGCATGAATAAAGAAAGTGCTTCATGCTTATAATCCCTGCTTGTCAAGCAAACCCCATTGGATACACACACTGCCCACATTCAATCCTTAAAAGGCCAACAACAGCACTGTCAGAGAACACCCGACGCAGCAACATCCCTACCCCCCCAAACTAAAAGCAGGCACAGACTCTGCTCTCTCAGAAACCATTTGCCTTTCCACAGCTGCCAGCTCTCCAAGCACTGGCCAGTTTGAGGGAGAGCTGTAAAAAAAAATAATAAAAAAAATGCCCCGTAAGCAAGTGAGTTTCTCAAGCATTGAACTCGCAACCTCCAGCAACATCCTCAGAAGCATTTTCTCAAGTCTTAAGCTTAGGAATAAAGCTAAACATTCAATTTTCTAAACACTTGCTCTATTAGGACAGCACAAGGAGAGGTTTGATTAGTGGTCATTTAGAAGCAGTGCTCTCCTGCCTTTGCCCTCTCCAGCTGCAGAGGAGCAGTCACTCTAAACAATCTCTCACCACGTGTCAACGTGCAGATAAAATTAGACTTAAACAATCCAAATCTTCAAATTTGCTTTTACCACCCCTGTAACTTTTTCCCAGCAGCTGATTTGGCACGTTTGCCAAATGTCTTGCATTTGGCACGACAAAAACATTTGGGTTCAATACCATTAGTTTCCACAATGATGGGGTTGTAAACCTTCTGAACAGTGAGGATTTCTTTTAAAGGCTTTTACATCCACGTAAAAAATGCTCAGTTGATCAAAACAATGTGAACTAAATACAAAATGCTGACTGAAACTAACTCTAATACCCCGTTTTCAACAAAGTTTTCTTTCCCATGGCCTTTGCAGTAAAATGGATGCTCAACTGCCATCTTAAAAGACACCTGCATTGTTGAAATTTAAACAGCTTGTGGTTAGGAATGTTACTTCAAGCTGTTTCTAGCAGAAGCTGGGCTGTACAGGCACCCACTGCTGCTACAACTGCTGCAACAAGGGAGAAAAGTGAGGAACATCTTTAAATCCATTACCTCACAGCTGACTTCCTTTCTCAGCCTCATTCCCTAAAACATTTTATTTCTAACTGCTGCACAAACCACTTGGAATAGGCCTGACCACCTCAGCCACTTCCCCTGGAACTGTGGAAGTGTTGACAGCAAAACTGGATTTGCTGGGAATGGGAGGAAAAGCAATTCCCAGATTTCAGAGTATGGGGAAAATGGAACCCACTTTGTTGTGGGTTTAAACATGCCCCAGGTATGGCTTTCAGGAGCATCCTTAAAGTGATCCTGAAGGGTGTTTGCTGGAATTAATCCTGTGTAGGATACACTCATGAGGAAAGGAAAGCCCAGGACAGGTTATGAGTCTGTCAGTGTAGATCTGAATCCTGTCTAGACACCCAGGACACTGACTTGCCAGCCATTCCAAACACTATCTAAACAAGTGTCACATCTTCTCTTGAAAACTGTACTGTGACAACCCAACAAGAAACATCTAGTTCTATTTGGTACATTTAAACCACAAGCACAGCAGTGTAAGAGTGCTCAGCATTCCTATCTATCCTTCAGTCACAGAGCATTTCTCTATTTTATCTTTCCCCACCTCTATCTTGATATTGCCAGGAATGAGACTCGTGACATTGTGTGATGAAGTTGCCAGTCATGCAACAGCCAGATATTTATAACCTGTTTCCAGGGACAAGGCTGCACACACAAAGTGCCACTGGCTAGTAATTTCACCACTAACAAGCCAGCCAAAATCAGAAGTAGAGGTTTATTTTTCTTCTTCTACCCTGTGACCCAGATATCCCCTCTGCCTTTAAGACCTGATATATTATGATTATTGCTGCTGGCACAGATAAAGCCCTTTCCCTGCCTCCAACCCCCTGCCTTTTCTCCACCTCACTTTAACATTCCTAGTGAGAATACACCCCCAGTGACATGTATCACCTTCAGTGACATTTCAACCTCAGACCTGACCACGCTTTGAGGACCTATCAAGTATGAAGAATTCTCCATCATGACCAAAATTCTGTTCCTCAACAAAGCTACTTGTGCCAAACTCACAGAAAACCCCATTTTTGAGTCCTGCACATCAGCTGTGCAACTATGTAAACAACAACTAAAAGCAGCTTTCAATTAACATTAGCTACAGATGGCTAATGACCCAAATGGCTACAGCACCCTCAGCTGCTTTCATATTTTCCTGCTCTTCTGAACAGTTTTATGGCTATTCAAGACCAAAGCTTTGATTTGGTGTTCTAGCTTTTCTGGCAATCACTGCACTGCAACTCAGAGCACCTGGATTGCCTCTCAGTAAGCACCACGAGCCATGTAGTGACCATAAATAAAACATGGACCATGCTGAGCAGCTGCCAGAAGAGGTGAAGGGACTTGGGTTCCTTGAGCAGATCCAGTGGCTTTAGCAGGAACACATTCCCATATGCACCTGCAGGGGGGGAGAGGTGGCTTTCCCTGGCTCTGCCCAGCCCCCATGCCAGCAGCTGCTGTGCCACATCCTGGAAAGAAGAGCAGGAGAACTGGGATGTTTAAGAAATGACAACCTGAGAAACCACAGTCATCCCCTGGAACATCTTACACACAGACAGACTGTGGTTAGAAAATAATTCTGCAAAATCTGGGCGGGTTTAAGTGCAGAAGTTTCCCCCATGGATTCTTTCTGGGGAAGGGAGGGGGAGGGAGGAGTTGGATGTCCAACATCAACACATAGGAGATGTACCTAGAAGCAAAATACTCCATACAAGGAAGGTTCCAACCTGTTTATGCAGCCAACACTGCCAATTCCAAGGAAAAGCCAGGTCACACATTTCTTCTCATACTGTGGGCCTGCTGCACTGAGCAGCAAGGGTAATCCTCCAGCAAACAGGAAGACAGGGGAACAGCTAGTTCCATGATGTATCACACAGACATGTATATTTATATTCAACAGAAATAAAAATACTCTCCATAATCCTCTGGGTCGGTGATAATCAGGACGGTGACGATGAAGCAAGTCTCCACCACCCTCCAAAGTGAAATGTTGAAACAGAAGTGGTTTTGCTGGAGGTGGCAGACATTTACACCAACACTTCTTTACTTGATATGGAATAATTAACAGCAGAGCCCTGCAGTGTGGATACCAACCTCCTTGGACTGACTGGCCTTGGCGATGGCGTCCTGCGTCAAGCGCTCCTGAACCAAGATGCGGATTGCCTTGGGGAAAAAACATGGAGAGGCAACACTCATTAGTTTGTGTCTGGATGGATTTCTCAGCAATTGGAAGGGAAAAGGAGCCAACCTCATAACCCAGCATAACCTCAAACCCACAGCTTCGGGAAAAGCTTTTTTGGAAAACTCTTTCAGACCTGAAACCTTCTCAAATAGGACTCGTCTTTGCAGTGCCTTGCAGGGGGGTAGTCTCCTGGGCTGTGGGAAGGCAGCTTCACCAGAAGACACAAGGATGTGATATTATTAATTTCAGCCACTGCTGGGCCAGAAACTGCCAAGTACCAGGATCAGTCAGGAAAGCCTGCAATTCCCAAAACCAGCTGGTCACAATCCCAAAGCAGCAGCACCACCATTTCTCTGCAACTGCAATGCAGTTAGTTCTTCAGGAAGGAAAACCTGCCAACGGTATCTTTTAGTAGCTGCTGAACCATCTTCCACATGCAGAGAAACCTGGAGCAAAGCTACCCACCCAGATTTTTAAAAGACCAAGAGCAGAAAGGATGTATTTTTAGACACAGGAACAAGAACAGTCTTGATGTTAACAATCCTGCTGCTCATCTGTTTTTACTGGCTCCAGCACACAGCGTGAAACTGTATCGGGGCCATCAGCAACTGATACCTACCCCTGTAAATGCCTCTGAAAAGAAGGGAAGGAACACCATGCAGGCAGACTTCCACCACGGAGAACTGGGCCTGTCAAACACATTCCTCAGACATTCCCTAAGGAGCAGCCAAATGTGACAGAAACAGTTTTACTGCTTCGTGTTTCTCCCCCTCCATTTCTCCCGCTTTTGGTCATGATGAAAGCTGAGAGGTGACACTAGAAATCTTTCTAACTGAAGGGAGCAGCCTGGACAAAAGTGTTTTGATGAGGATTTGAAATTCCAGCAGGGAAACCAGACCCTGTATAAAAGAATTTTCAGTGCCTTTTGCATTAGGAAAAGGATATCCAACTGCGTTATAGAGATGCTTTCTGATCAACTTGCCAGATTTTAATTAATAGAACAGGACTCCAAATCTCTGCTGACTCTGGCCAGATGCCTGTGACATGTTTGCACCCTTTGGCCTTCCCTAAGCAGCCATTCCAGAGTGTCCAAGCCTGAGATAGAGATCATAGCTTCTCCACATGCACGCTGCAAACCTGCTTACTGTGGTGCAGAATTAACTGACAGAACATTCTCACACCCCCAAACCCTGAAAACCAGAGTTACTGTTGCTGTCACTGCAGGAACCTGTTCTTAAAAGCAAGACAACTCAGGCTGGTGGTTTTGTCCAACCACTTCTGTCTGAGAAAAGTGAGACCAGAAATGTGGAAATGGTGACAGAAACGTACATACATCTATGCAGGAAACACGTTCTGCTTTCTCTTTGGTTTTTAGTACCAGATTAGATGAACCCAGATAACATTTGCTAGCCTGGAGACAATCCTGTGGGAAGACCTGAAGGAACTCAGCCTGATAAGGGCTGAGCTCATGCTGCAGATCCTCAACACCACCATTCACGGGTTCTCCAGTACCTGAAGGGGCTCCAGGAAAGCTGGGGAGGGGCTTTTCACCAGAGAGGGCAGTGATGGGACAAGGGGTCATGGTTTTAAACTGAAAGAGGGGAGATTTAGGGTAGATATTGGGAAGAAATTCTTCACCACGAGAGTAGGAAGGCACTGGAACAGGTTGCCCAGGGAGGCTGTGGCTGCCCCCTCCCTGGAGGTGTTCAAGGCCAGGTTGGATGAGGCTTGTGCAGCCTGGTCTGGTGGGAGGTGTCCCTGCTCATAGCAGGGAGGTTGGAACCTGATGATCTTTAAGGTCCCTTCCAGCCTGAACCATTCCATGATTCTTTTCTCTCTCTCCCTGATACTCCTTTCCACTGTTTTTTGTGGAGTTCTGGGTTGGGTTTTTTTGGTAGGGGATTGATACACAATCTCTCCACCACTCTTTAAAGATTGATGAAGGGCTCAAAGGCTACTTTGGGAAGGCAAAGGAGGGTACCATACTGGGGAGAATGAAAAAGTGGTTGTTGGGATAACTGCAGGCCACCATTTCCCTAAGAAACCCAGGCTAGCATGGTAACACTGTTTAAAGACATGTATTACAGACTTACACACACTATATCAACTTCAATACCCAGCTAAGTTTCTCAAAAAACAAATTCAGCAAATATCACAGCTCCTGTTATGGATGGACCTTATTGTTACTTCAGTGCAATGAGCTTATTTTGGTGCCAAAAAAAAAACCCTAAGCTTATTTCTATACTATGACATGAGCAAGTGGCAAGCCAGGATTGCTGCAGTCTCAGTAAACACAGTACTTCAAAGAAACAGCACAGCTTCAACCCAAGATTTACAGATCACCTCTGAGTTCCACCACTAAATTACACATTTTACCAAAGTCACACAAAAAAAAGATGCTTTAGAAAATTAATTAACCTATTTACTGGATTTAAAAGCCATGATTGGTTGTCAAGACTAATTTAAACTGACTTCAGTAATGACAAGGAGTGAACAGGAGCAAAGGGAGGAGAATGAAGCCTCACTAGGATGTTTGTTCTAAAACATTCTTTGCATCACTTTGCATTCATTTCCGTGACTTATATTCTGTGCTCTCACCTGCTTGAAAAGGCACATACAGGATGAGCTTTACTTTCTTTTTGTGCCTAAAAACTCATTGTTATCAGTGACTCTGCACCACGAGCTACTACACACATACCAGCCACTGGGGAAAAGAAGGAAGAAAAGGGGGCTGAAAACTGGGAAACTCACCTTAAGCATTACCAAGTAGTCATCGTGTCTCTGAATTTGAAGCAGATTAGCTAAAGCCATCACTCCAGCCTTGAAATCAGGATTATTCACTGGAAAAAATCATCATCATTAAAAATCTATGGTGGTTGAACTGACTCCAAAAGACAGAACTGGCTTCCTGGCTCCACAGTAGCTGATTGCCCTCAAGGAAGGGCAAGGCCACAGATACACAGCAGTGAGCAACCATTCTGTCTGGGGTTACAAAGCCATCCAAGTGTGCAGGAGGCTTCATAACCAGGTTGCAGAACATCACCCGAGCCCAAACAAGGTAATTTTCCATGCCAAAAGCATTGCATGTGTCCCACTGTACAGGAAACCTGCACTAAGTCTTGAAAAATGAAGCCAATGATACCAAGCTACTCTCTTTTATAAATCCCCCTATCACTGCAGAGCAGAGCTGTGCCTGCTGGGTGAGGACAGGACCAATTCCTAGCTGTCTTTTTGTAGCAGGAGTAATAAGACAAGACTTGGGGGATTTAGGGCTAATTTGAGCAGCTATTTCCCATCACTTCCATTTCTTATGAATGTGCCTAGCAGTCAAAAAAATTAAAGTCATTATGAGAGGTGCAGCTGGGGAAGGCTGAGCCAACATTTAGTATGTGACAGTACTGAAGTTCACAGTCTGCCATCATGTCTCCTTAGCTTGGTTTTTAAAAATATACATTAGAGTCTATAGTCAAAAGCTATCTTGCTGTTTCACCCTAACCCACAGGAAGCACTGATGTTTTCTAGAGCTCTCTGAGAAGCTGTCAAGGTAAATACCCTTCAGCTGATTCATCACTGCCTGATAAGAGCCCTCCCAATTTATTAATATCTGATCAAGTCTCTGGGAAAGATTCTGCTTCCCTGCTCTTCCCTTTTTTCCAAACAGGAAAAGCTCTGCATCCATGCACATCCAGACACCTGGGATTCACATGGAGCAGTCCCTCCTTCCTTTAGCAGGAATGCAGGCAAGTGCAAACAACCCCAAGTAACTCTCCAAACACCACTCACAGAGAGGCAGTTAGAGGCAGAGTAAAGAGTATGCAACCCTCACACTCCTCAAGCTTTTTATGGAACAGGTTGCCCAGAGAAGCTGTGGCTGCCCCATCCCTGGAAGTGTTCAAGGGCAGGTTGGATGGGGCTTGGAGCAACCTGGTCTAGTGGGAGGTGTCCCTGCCCATGCAGGGGGGTTGGGACTAGATGATCTTTAAGGTCCCTTTCAACCCAAACCATTCTATGATTTAAATGGGGGCTATAAAAGTCCTAAGTATCACAGTATAACACTAAAATCAAAACCTGAAGAACAGGCCATGGAAGACATTCACACATGATGCATCTGTAGAGCAGGTTGCTGCACACTTACCATCCAAGTTAATCAGGGGTTCTGCATTTTTTGCTGTGTTGTCAGCATTTTTAGCACCATCGGGGGTAGAATCCTTATACTTATCAGCTGTTAAATTAAGAAGCAAACAAGAACATCATTAGAGCTAATGACAAAAATACCTAGTTAAAATGTTAGCACCAAGCTGCAGTTTGCTACAGCTGCATTTTTGGGGTGTGGTCAGTGCCCAAGAGCCTTCTGGGCTTAACTGCTGATGTTCTGGAGCTCCTGACTATGGTCCCCAAAGGCCACCATTCCAGTGAGCTGCCCTAAAGCTCCCCTCTGCAGAGAGCTCGTGTGCTATCCCAGAGCACCACCAGAGCATGCTCCAGGCTTACGTAGGGCACCATGCTCTCCATTGAGGCTCTTCCTGCAGTCTTCCCCCTCCCAGAAGGCTGAACAAGCTGCACCTTGCAGCTCCAGCACTGTCACAATCCCCCTGCTCAGCCAGCATTGGTTCTCTGCCTCAGCCAGGGCTCCAGAACTACAGGCTGATGTTGGTTTTGCTCAGAGAGCAAAACACCCCCAGTGAAGGCTTTGCTTTATAGACTGCAGCACTCATCTACCAGCCCCAGAGGGGCTGTTCAAGCCTTTTGAGGTGGGATCTCCTGCTCCTCCACCCTCACATAACCCTGAGTCACAAGCAGCTCACTTCCTCCCTCATGAGGGACTGAGAACCAGCTCTACAGATTCCAAGCATTTGTAAACCATCCAGAGCTCAGCCCTGCAGGAATTAAAGGTAATGGAAAACCATACTTCAGCTATCATGTTTGCCACCAGTAATTACATTTGTATCTGCAGCCTCACTCTAAGGAGAAGAAACTGCTGCTGACTGTGGAGGTTTAACTCAACTTCTTCCATAACCTTGCCCCAGTTCCCAAGGGTTCAGGATCTAATCCCTCTGAAACAAGGGTCTAAGAATAACTTCTTCGAATAAATGCAGTTCTAAAGGAAATGCAGTTAATACACATTAGAGTAAGTTCTCACAAAGGCAATCCCACAGGGAGAAGGGTATAAATACATAGAGTGGGCTTTGCTACATCCAGCAATAAAGTCATAAATGCAAGTGTGCTACTGCACTGTCCCGTGGGAGCTGTGCTGCAGAGGAACAGTTCACATTCTCAACATGCTGCAAAACCAAGCAGATGGAGTGAAAGAAAACAATGTATGCTTTAGGCATTGTCTGAATTGGATAGATACTTCATAAAATTAAAGGAAGACATGTTTCCCTGTCGTTTTGAGGTATTAAACTCACTCCTACCGTTATCTCCATACTCGAGCCTCACTGCCAAGCCCAGAAGCCAATCCACTGTTTCTTGTCTTTCTTGGATTTTGAAAGGACAGTTCACATCCTTCATGTACTGTGGGGCAGGGAGAGGAGAAAACACACAGATGTTGTTGACCTGCACGAATTAGCCAGGAGCACAGAACCCTTCTGTAAATAGTCACTTTCCCACAAACCTTACAGTTGGTAGGAGTTTGTTACGAACACAGAACATCACTGTGAAATGTCCTGCTGTGGCATCTGATCCATCTGGGACATTTCTCCCAGGCAACCAGTGACAGGACAAGAGGGCACAGCCTGAAGTTGCTCCAAGGGAGGTTTAGGTTGGATGTTAGGAAGCACTTCCTCATGGAGAGGGTGATTAGACATTGGAATAGACTTCCCAGGGAAGTGGTGGAGGCACCATCCCTGGATGTGTTCAAGGCAAGGCTGGATGTGGCACTTAGTGCCATGGTCTAGATGGTGTGGTGGTGTTGGTCATAGGCTGGACTTGATGATCTTAAAGGTCTTTTCCAGCCTTGGTGATTCTGTGATTCTGTGATTTTAGAGACATCCAATCCACCATCTGCCATTTAGTAATGGCACCTGCTTTTTAATTCATATTATGAATAATATTTATCACGGAATCCCAGACTGGTTTGGGTTGGGATGGACCTTAAAGATCATCCAGTTCAATCCCCTGCATGGGCAGGGACACCTCCCACTAGACCAGGTTGCTCCAAGCCCCATCCAACCTGCCCTTGGACACTTCCAGGGATGGGACAGCCACAACTTACTCATGGTCAGACTGCAAACGGGGAAACCAAAACATCCCTTCCTTTGCTCTGTTTGTTTTACACAGTAAGTGGAGGAAAGGGAAAAGACAGAACAAATTACAGCAAAAACTTCGCAGCTAAAGCAGGAAGGAGGAATGGTGCTACCAAAGGCTTTCCCAATACTGAGACCAGAGGATTCTGAGGGGCAGCAGAAGTCATGTTCCCTTTCTTAGGGACTGTGGACAGTGGAAGAGGACAAAACACAGCTGGGACACCATCTCTGCCCTTCTGAAGGCAGAACACAGCCCCCAGCCCAACCTGCTGCCAGGACTGCCAAAGCCCAGGGCACGGTGAGGTTCTGCTGGGTCCCTTTGCTGGAGGGGCAGAAGTGCCACACAGCCTCTGTCCAGCAGCACCAGCACTGGAGGGACAGGGCTCCAGGGGCTGGAGAGCATGAGCAGGCAGGGCTCCCCAGGCAGGGACACAGAAAGACAGTCTGGCCAAGCCAAGAAAGGCACCACTGATATCACAACAGCACCAGCAGCCAGAGATTCTAATAGCACATACATATTAGAGGGATTTAGGCTTCCCCTAGAAATCATCAGCACTGCAGCTCCTGGGCAAGGAGCAAAGCCAGAGGTTCCAGGGGGAAAAGTGAGATGATCAAAGACTGAGCATTAGAGAGCAGCATTCCCAGCCCTTCACAGGGCTGTTTGGAGAGAAAGGAAATGGGAACCAAGAGGGAAAGCCTGACAGCCCTGTGGTGACTCAAAAAGCTCCTGAGTGCACAGGAGATCACTCTCAGAGTGATGGCTGCTTTCCATGCCTTGCTACAGCCATGGAAAAACATCTCTCTGGAATGACAGGAGGTGCAGAGATGAGCTGCAGTGTCTCTCCCACACACTCACAAAGCCTAGGACTGCATTAGCCTAATCCATTTGCCTTTTGGTAAATAAGAATCATTAATGCAGAAAAAGCTGTTTATTTGTAGCCAATTTCCTTTCTCCTTCAAGAGCTGAATCAAATCAGGCAAGCAACAAATTAGGATGGATGGCAAAACCACAGCTGAGGGGAAATTGTGTACAAAAAAGTCCTGCCATCTTGGTAACCCCTACAGTTTGGTTTCAATAACAAACTTAAATTCCTAGAAATGTAAAAATCCAAAGGCAGGACAAATATTCAGTCATTTACATTCAAGAACTACAGCAGCTATTAACTGCCATTTACATAAGACATCTTTCTCATTTCAAACAGGGTTTGAAACAACAAAATACCTTTTCAAACGACTTGGGCCAGTCATCACTGTGTATGTTCCTTAAATTCCCTCGGTCTTCAATCTTGTAGTGTCTGATCTTCTGGTCTTCAAGCCAAACAATGAAGTTTCTGAATTCTGTTTCATCTGTCAGGAGAAATAAACCAGGAATCAACCAGTATCTTAAGGGCAAAATCTCATTCAGGGAAACAAAACACTGGTAGCCCTGAGAGGTTTCGTATTTTACCATAAAGAAAAGTACCTGTAAGAGTAAAATCCTGTATTCCAGGATTACCTCTGCCCAAAACTCAACACTTGGGTGTTTTTCATTTTTCAAGCTACTTGGAATTGGTGATGTTGAGTAACTAGGCTAAAAGGCATCAGCCAACAGACTGGTTTTATTGGGAATATAGTTGTAACTTATGCAGCTAAGGAGGAAAGGTGAGATGATGACAGAGGAATTCAGCTCCTAGCTCTGTTACCAGGACAAACAGGCAGCAGGAACCTCTCATCTCTTCCCAAGAGCAACACACACAACTTGTGACTGTGCCAAGGCATTTTCTCCCTTCACTGTTGTTTCAACTGCTCTTGGCTGTTGACCCAACATGTCATTATTTGGGAGCTGGAATTCCACAAGACAAAGACTGTGATCCAAACAAAGATATTTCTACCAGACAAAGCAGTCAGCCTGCACCTGCACTTCAGTCCTAGAATTCCTTTCTGGACACAGAATACAACCATCCGCCCCCAAACCAGCTGTCATATTTGGGCTTTGAATGAACTTTCATATCCTGAGTTAATGAGTTTAATATTCTCCTGCATCTCCAAGATGGGTAAATACACCATTTGTGCCCATTTGGGACAAGAATGATGCTTGTGCTTCTCAGAAGTCTCTCTCAAGGGATGCAAGTGCCCTGCTTCTATCAAATGTGTTGTAAGAAACAGACACATGGTCACAACACAGGCCAGGAAGACCTTTTAAAACTGCTCCACTGACAAAATAGAAGTTTTAAACATAAAAAGAATGCTAACTATATGGAACTTAAAACTGACAACAAAAGAAGATGCCAGTAGACCATGCCCCTTGAAAAGAAGTGAGTGTACCAGAGGCAGTGAAGGAAAAAAAAAAGTATTAAAAAAATTAGCTGAAACTTAAAAATCAATCACACTGGCTAAATACATTTGTTACAGGGCAGTTTCAAGCAAGAGAAAAAGCTGAGTATGCAAAAATCAAACATCAAAGGATTGCTATGTACTGGTGTATTACAAAATAGCTCTAATCACAGAATCCCAGACTGGTTTGGGTTGGAAGGGACCTTCAAGATCAGCAGGTTCCAACCCCCCTGCCATGGGCAGGGACACCTCCCACTAGACCAGGTTGCTCCAAGCCCCATCCAACCTGCCCTTGAACACTTCCAGGGATGGGGCAGCCACAGCTTCTCTGGGCAACCTGGGCCACTGTCTCACCCCCCTCACAGCAAAGAATTCCTTCCTCGTATCCAATCTAAATCTCCCCTCTTTCAGCTTGAAACCGTTCCCCCTCGTCTTATCGCTACAAGCCCTCGTAAAATGTCTTTCTCCAGCTTTACTGTGAGTCCCGGTTTTCCCCGTGGAAACTCCTGACCTCCCGTAGATACTGAGCTGCAGCTAAAACTTTGAGCCCAGAGAGCTGCACTAAGGCTCAGGGCCCAGCAGACCCCTCCGGCCTTCACCTTCCTTCCTCGGGCCTCCCGCCCGGAAAACGCGGCGACACCGTGGGGGTAAGGGCAGGAGGTTCCGAAGCGCTGAGGCGAGAGGATGACAAGGGGAAGGATGAGCCACCCGGGAGCGGGACCCTGAGGGGAGGCTGGAGGCCAGGGCCATGTATGTGAGGAGAAGGGCTGGGAGGGGGGGGAAGTGCCGGTGCAGCGGCCCCGCGGAGCCCCCCCGCAGCTCCTCACCCCTGCAGTTGAAGCCGGCCGGGTTGTGGTAGTCGAGCGCCGAGAGCTTGCGGCGGAACATGGCGCCAGTGCGGGCGGCAGCGCCTCCGCTGAGGCCGGGCCCTTCGGCTCGCCACGCTCAGCCCGCTCCGAGAGGAAGGAACACCCCCCGCCGCGCTCTCTGCCCTCCTATTGGCCAGCGCCTTCTGAGCGGCAGCCTCAACTACCAATCAGAGGGCGGAGTGGACGGCCGGGAGAGGAAGCGGCCTTTCAGCCAGACTCACTGACACCGCAGCGGGGGGGAGCAGCGGGGGGCGGGGCTTGGGGCGGGGGCGGGGTTGGAGGATGGGGCGGGGTTTGGGGAGGGGGCGGGGCTCGGGGAGGGGCGGGGCCAATGGGGAAGGCGGTGGAAGGTGCGTGGGGCGGAGGGGAAACTGGGAGGTACTGGGGAACGCTGGGGGGCACTACGATGTACTGGGGAGCACTGGGCTGTACTGGGGAACGCTGGGGGCACTACGATGTACTGGGGAGCACTGGGCTGTACTGGGGAACGCTGGGGGCACTACAATGTACTGGGGAGCACTATGATGTACTGGGGAGCACTGCGATGTACTGGGGAACACTGGGGGGCACTACGATGTACTGGGTAGCACTGGGCTGTACTGGGGAACGCTGGGGGCACTACGATGTACTGGGGAGCACTATGATGTACTGGGGAGCACTGCGATGTACTGGGGAACACTGGGGGGCACTACGATGTACTGGGGAAGCACAGGGCTATACTGTGGAGCAGTGGGCTGTACGGGGGAGCACTACACTACTGGGGAGCACTGGGCTGTAGTGGGGAGCACTGGGATGTACTGGGGAGCGTTACACTACTGGGAAGCACTGGGCTGTACTGGGGAGCACTGGGCTGTAGTGGGGAGCACTGGGATGTACTGGGGAGCGTTACACTACTGGGAAGCACTGGGCTGTACTGGGGAGCACTGGGCTGTACTGGGGAGCACTACACTACTGGGGAGCACTGGGTTGCACTGGGGAGCACTGTGCAGCCCTCCAGCACTGTGCAGTGCCCCACGTAGGGCTGTGGGCTCTCCATGGCCTCCCCCCCACCCTACCTGCCCCACAGTCCCCCAGCACCCCCTGAGGAGCAGAGAGGCCTGGGGGACCCAGCCCAATGCCCCCCACACCAAGCTGGGACCCCAGCTCTGGTGGCTCTTGGGGCTGGCCCTGGGGCCTCCTGTGCCCCCCATGAACGGCACTGGGGGGCCTGGTGCTGCCGAGGACATTTTTATCATCTTTCCAACCAGGCAGGAATCATCCCAGTCTCGCATGGATTTGCCCCATCGTCCTCCTGGGCAGCACCGACTGGGGGTTGAGGACAGGGACAGGCAGGGGACACCGTGGCCAGCCCAGCCTGAGCCCCTTCTCCTCTCTGTCCCATGTCCAGCTCATCATTAAACCGTGTTTTTTTTTAATGAAACACCCCTGCTGCTGGTCTTGGGTTTTGCTCCCAGATGTATTTCGGTCATCTCAGGGGGTTATGTGCTATTGGGCCAGGAGAAATTGCTGCTCTGGTGGCATCTTGCCAAAGAGCTCTGCCCGAAGGTGAAGGAATGAAGGTTTTATTGGGGTGATTTTGCCCCTTCAAAGGGTTTTTTTCGGGTGATTTTTGTCTGGAGAAGGCGATGAGCCCAGGCTGGGAGCGAGACCACCCCCGTCCCCTCCACCCCTCCCCAGCTGGGGTGGCACTTTGAAGAGGTGGTGCTGACAGCATGACGAGGCCATGCAATATTCATCCTGACATTTCTCTCCATGCCAGCCCCTTCCCGGTGCTCCCAGCTGGAAGCCAGCACAGCCACCAACAGCTGCTGGGTGGGACGGGGCTGAGGCAAACCGAGACCCGGGGGGAACCAGGGGGGCTTCTGCAAGGTCCTGCATATGGGTTGGGGTGATCCCAAGCACAAACACAGGCTGGGCAGAGAATGGATGGAGAGCAGCCCTGAGGAGAAGGACTTGGGGGTGTTGGTGGATGAGAAGCTCAATACGAGCTGGCACCGTGCGCTGGAGCCCAGAAACCAACTGTGTCCTGGGCTGCATCTCCAGCAGTGTGGCCAGCAGGGCCAGGGAGGGGATTGTCCCCCTCTGCTCTGCTCTGGTGAGACCCTTCTGCAGGGCTGGGTCCAGTTCTGGGATCCCCAATACAAGAAGGACATGGAGCTGTTGGAGAGAGTCCAGAGGAGGCCACGGAGGTGATCCGAGGGCTGGAGCAGCTCTGCTGTGGAGACAGGCTGAGAGAGTTGGGGGTGTTCAGCCTGAAGAAAAGACTCCAGGAAGACATTAGAGCACCTTCCAGTGCCTGAAGGGGCTCCAGGAAAGCTGGGGAGGGACTTGGACAAGTACAGGGAGTGATGGGACAAGGGGGAATGGTTTTAAGCTGAAAGAGAGGAGATTGAGATGAGATCTGAGGAGGAAATTCTTTGCTGTGAGGGTGGTGAGACCCTGGCCCAGGTTGCCCAGAGAAGCTGTGGCTGCCCCATCCCTGGAAGTGTTCAAGGGCAGGTTGGATGGGGCTTGGAGCAACCTGGTCTAGTGGGAGGTGTCCCTGCTCATGCAGGGGGGTTGGAACTAGATGATCTTTAAGGTCCCTCCCAACCCAAACCATCCTTGCAACCCAAACCATCCTGTGATTCAGAGACTTCATGACCATTCCTCTCCCACTTACCATATCTCCTCTGGGTTGTTCCTGGAGTGGTTTAAGTGAGGCCAGGGGCATACATTGTCCACCCCATCAAAACTGACCAGCAATGGGGTAGTGAAACCTCTGTGTGGGTATGGGGGGACAGATATGGCCGGCATGGTCCTGTGCCAGCAGCAGGATGGGGCTCTCCACCCTTCCTCCACCTCTCCTCCACCTCTCCTGCCTTCAGGACAGCCCTTGCCCTTCCTAACGCATCCTCTTTCACCCTGGATTTGGGCATCTTCCCCTTCCCTGGTGGATCTGAGCCCTTCTGCAAGTCCCATAGGGCAAAGCCATCCCCAGGAACTGTGGGGAGGGGTTGTGCTTCTCCTCTCCTCTTCCCCCTGCATGCTGCATATCTGATGGGCTTGCAGCTAATGAGGGCAATTAGTGCAAATGGGTTTATTCTCATTAATGAGCCATACAGGGCCTCATGCCAGCGTCGGGGTAGGCAAGGAGCAACATCTCACTTATGTTTCCCTGGCTGCTCCACACCTCCTCCAGCTCGGCAGATGCTGCCGGCTCGGCGGTGCCACCGCTCTGGAGCTGGAGCCTGTGGAGGGGAAGATGAATCCAAGCCAGCCTTGGAAATGGAGGAGAAGCAGTGAGGTATGGCAACGGCTGAGCAGCGCCTGGCTCGGCGTGCCGAGCAGGAGAGGGGTTGTGGGAGCAGGACTTGGCTTGCTCCTTCACACTGACACTCGTGTTGGTTCTTTTGATCTATCCCGATGGACACAGCGATGGATGGGGAGCAGAGAGTTGGGCCAGTTGGTGTGGAAAAGTCAGGGCACAGTTCTGCCATGTCCCCATTGCTCTTAACTGAAATACCTGCACGTTGCCGGGCTCAGCAGCGATGGGTTCATTGCAAAACCCACAGCACCGCTTTGCTCCGGGCCCCAGAGGTGACCTGAGGAGCCACCATGGCTGGCTGCTCTGCTGGGGGATCACGGATGGTTTGGTTTGGAAGGGACCCTTAAAGGTTATCCAGTCCAACCCCCAGCAGTGAGCAGGGACATCTCCAGATAGATCAGGTTGCTCAGTCCCATCCAACCTGGCCTGGAATGTTGCCAAGGATGGGGCATCTCCCACTTTTCTGGGCAACCTGGGCCAGTGTTTCAACACCCTCAGCATAGAAGAATTCTTCCTAATGCCTAGTCTAAATCTTTCCTCTTTTAGTTTAAAACCTTCACCCCTTGTCCTATCCCAACATGCCCTGCTAAACAGTCTGTCCCCATCTTTCTTATAAGCCCCCTTTAAGTATTGAAAGGCCACAATAAGGTCTCCCTGGAGCCTTCTCTTCTCCAGGCTGAACAGCCCCAACTCTCTCAGCCTGTCTCCAGAGCAGAGCTGCTCCAGCCCTTGGATCATCTCCGTGGCCTCCTCTGGACTCTCTCCAACAGCTCCACGTCCTTCTTTCGTTGGGGACCCCAGAACTGGACCCAGCCCTGCAGGGGGGGGGGTTTCACCAGAGCAGAGCAGAGGGGGACAATCCCCTCCCTGGCCCTGCTGGCCATGGGGGATGCTTTGTTTTGCTGCAGCCTGGGCAGAAGCTTGGCATGGAGAGTCCTGCTGCTCTCCAACATCCTGGAGCACAGCGGGCTGGATCCTGTGCTGGGTGTGCTGGAGGTGGCACCAGGGAGAGCCTGTGCTGGCTGCTAGGGATGGGAGAAGAAGAGAAATGTGGGGAGAAGGGATGGACACAAAAACTAGAGCTTTTGGGTGTCTCTCAGTTTCTTGAGCAAGGGGCTGTGTCCCACCCTGAACAAGCCCTGTCCCCCTCGATCTACCTCAGCCTGCAGAAAGCTGCTGCTCAGCAGCGGCTCAAACCCCAAGAGGCTTCACTTGATGGTCACCAACCCCGTTACCTCAGCAGGGAGACCCTCTGATCCCACTGGAAATGGGATCCAGTTGCAACCAGGAGGAGAACCCACCTCCCCAGGGGCCGGCGATGTGCCCAAGAACATCATCTCCAAAGGCTTGAAACAAATGCAAAATTTTATTTTCCAGCGAGTACACAGACCAGGTGGGATGGGGATGCGCTACATCACAACGCCGACCTCCCCGTGCTGGCTTTCCCTTCCAACCACCCCCTCCCCAAAACCCCTGGCACTGGAGGGACAGGCTCCCCCTTCTCCCCCCGCCACCAGGGCAGAAAAAAAACAAGGCAAAAAAGTCCTTTTCCAGCACTCCAGATATTTTTCCTTGAAAGCCTGGGGGTAGGGTTGAATGTCATTTGATACCACGCTGGAAATACAGAATTGGGATGGAGATGACTGGGGGGGTTTTTTATTATTTTTGAGGAGGGGGTTGGAAATGATCTTGGCAGGTGATTCCTACTTGGCTAACAAAGGCGGATCTGTGTAAATATAAATACTGGGGTGAAATACCTGGCAGCACACCAATGTCAACACCACTACCAACAGAAAATCAAGACCAGCAACATAAAACACCTTCCATGAGTAGTTTAGGTTAGTTCGATATTCCCTTCCCCACCCCCCCTCCCCCCCTACTCTTCATGCAGCTTTTTCCCCCCTTCGTTTATTTATTAAGAATTCGAGTTGTAAAATAGGCGAGTTGTTAAAAAAATTATTACAAACCACTTCGTGACAGCGTTTGAGAAGGGTTGGGGTGTGAGCCCCGGGTCAGACCGGCTGCATTTCACTCTCCTTGACTGTAAATCAGTGTTAAAAAGAAAAGACAAACCCACGGTGGGGGGAGATTTACACGTCTGCCTTGGGACACCAAGAGTGAAACCAGCTGCAGAGCAAACGACTTCATCCGTCCTTCGGCCTAAAGCTACGCGAGCTGGAGTAAAAAGATGGAAACAGGGAGGTTAAAAGGGGGGTGGGCTGGGACCATCTTGGCTATTTGTGTCGTATAAACATTCCCAGGTGCCAAAAGTTTGGAGTCCAGTGTAAGAACAACTGGTCTTCTTTGTAGAAGACTAGAAAAAGAGTATGAAAAGGTAGAAAAACCAAAATGCACTTGTTACGGGCCAGGAAGATTCGCCAGAAGGTTCCTAAAGACTATTGCCCTCTTGAATCCACAGGGATTTTTGAGCTGAAACCTGATTCAGAACTAGTTTAGCAGGGTCACTGCTGACCCCCAAGTCCCTGCGTGACCTAATTTTGTACGCAGATCTCCAGGTTATGATTCCCAAAGTTTCCCAGGAGCGTGGATGAGCAGGGACAGCTGGGAGGTGTTCAGCGATGGAAAGGAGAGCCAAACCACGGCCACAAAAGTATTAACCCAAAGCAGAGCCCAGAAAAAGGTGGCTCATCTCCCCAGGAAGGCTGACAGCAGATGGACTGGGCCCAGGAATAATTCCCCAGCCTGACAGGGTGCTCAGGCTGCATGTAAACAGGTATCAGGCACCTCCATGAAGGGGTGACCCCATGGCTTCCCAAGCTGCTCCCGTGCTCCTACCCAGCATGGCAGGGTGGAAGCAGGAACGGGAGAGCTGGTGGGTGCTGGAAGGGGTAGAAGCATCCCAACATGGGGCAGCATCCCAACATGGGGCAGTATCCCACCGTGGGGGAGCAGCCCACTGCAGGGAAGCATCCCACCATGGTGAGCATCCCACTGCAGCGAGCATCCCACCAGGGCAAGCAACCCAATGTGGGGGAGCATCCCATCATGGAGTAGCATCCCACCATGGAGAAGCGTTCCACCATGAAGGAGCATCCCACTGTGGGACAGCATCCTGGTCCAGCCCCAAGGCAAGGAGATGGTGCTGGGAAGCTGCAAGAGCAGGACAGGGACCAAGCGAGGAGGGCAGAGGCACAGAGGTGTAGGAGAAGAGGAAAGGCCCAGAAAGAAGTGGTCAACTTTGATTTTTCAGATTTCTAGCTACCTCGCAATGCCCAGGGCAGGGTCCACCCCGAGCCCCCACACCCGGGGGCTGACACCTACCCTAACACAGGAGGTATTTCAGGCACATCTAAGGCATGGCAGGAGTTGTCTTTGCTTCCCAAATCGCCTCCATTTCCTCCCTACAGCTTCTTCCACCAGCACGTGAAGTCAAACGATAGCAAAGAAAAGTCTGGAGCAGATGGACAGAGATAAACTCTCATGCACTACCACCGAACGTCGTCACAGGAGTATGAAGCACCAACCACGACACAGGATTCACTTTCACTTGCAGAGCTGAAGGTAACCACAGACGGGAAGGTCGGGAAGTGGGATTTGCTACAAACACGGAGCCGCCGGCGTCCTCGCCGACCCGCCGCGGGGGCCGCCCAGCCCCTCCTCTATGCTACCACCAGGGATTGGAAAGCACAAGACCAAACACTGAGAAACATCGTAGTCAACCTAACCCGTCGCTATAATATCTGACAACTTAAATAAAAAACATAAAACAAACCGGATTTTGGAAAGAAACCAACAATATCATTCCAAGAAGGTTATACACATCCTTAGCAGTTACGTTGCTCAGCACAGCTCTGGTGCTTTAAATATGGAACAAACAATTTTGGGGAGCTGAAAAGTGGCACAAATTTATTCTTTACATATATTTTTTTCTTTTTTTTTTATTTTTTTTGCCTTTTTTTTTGGTTTTTTTTTCCTTTCTAGGCAACTCTACAGACTTCAGATCTTTTGCCTCGCAACGCAGATCATCTTATTCCCCCAAAGGTGGCCAGGTTTTTCAAACATGCACATCTCTGTAGCTTCCAGGCCGTATATTATACTTATTTTTTGTTGAAATTCTGCAGACTAGCAGGTCGTCCCCCGTTCCTAAAAACTCTACATCAGTGTTCAGGGTGGCCTGAGTGCTGGTCAGGCTCCTCGAGGGTTTACAGGATCACACAGAAGAACTTCTTCTCTCTAAAAGGGTTTTCTGAGGCTGGGACGGGGGTCAATAGAGGGTCTTCCTTGGCGTGGGCTTCACAGTAGGCCATCAGGTCTGCTGCTGCTTTTGACACCTGGAATAGAAGGAGCCCCATGTGAGGGACAGGCTGCACTAGGGACATCCCATCCCAACAGAGCCCACCGGTGGGGCTGGGCTGGCTGCATCCCAACCCAGGAGAAGGAACATCAGACTCTGGCCAAAGGCTCAAGCGGTGAATTGACAGCTCCCTGCTGGGGCTGGTTTTTCCCCTCCAGGCTCTAATCTTGCCTGTCAGCACATGCTCCTGTGAGCACCCTTCACATCCTTCACCATTTGCATGGTCCATAAACACCACATCCCTGCTCCCACAATGTGTTTTCATAGAATCCCAGACTGGTTTGGCTTGGAAGAGACCTTAAAGTCCATCTAGTTCCAGCCCCCTGCCATGGGCAGGGACACCTCCCACTAGACCAGGTTGCTCCAAGCCCCATCCAACCTGCCCTTCAACACTTCCAGGGATGGGGCAGCCACAGCTTCTCTGGGCAACCTTTTCCAGTGTCTCATCACCCTCACAGCAAAGAATTTCTTCCTCGGATCTCATCTCTCCCCTCTTTTAGCTTAAAACCATCCCCCTAATCCTCTTACTCCATGTCCTGTAAAAAGTCCCTCCCCAGCTTTCCTGGAGCCCCTTTAGGTACTGAAAGGTGCTCCAAGGTCTCCCTGGAGCCTTCTCTTCTCCAGGCTGAACATCCCCAACTCTCTCAGCCTGTCTCCAGAGCAGAGCTGCTCCAGCCCTTAGATCATCTCCGTGGGCTCCTCTGGACTCTCTCCAACAGCTTCATGTCCTTCCTGTGTTTTGGTGGCCACTCAGCAGCGGGCACCACCTCGCAGAACCCCCTTGAGCCTCCACCCCGAGCCTCCCCTACCTTTATCCTATCGATGTTGGCCTCCATCTTCAGCTGCTCCACCAGCTTGCGAGCCTGTGCTATGCTAGCAGTGTTGTTGCTAGCCATGGGCAAGTGGGACGGGCTCTCCGGATGGGCTACGGGCACAAACACACGTGGGTGAACCCTTGGGTGGGTGAAATCCCCAAAACAATGAGCTCGGGTTGCACGCGGGTTGCTGGTAAAGCCAAGCTCTGTGAATGAGGGTGTGAGGATGGGAGATGCAGACCTGGGCACTTCAAGCCAGTGTTCAATCCTGTTTTTATACCTGGACAGAGAGCTGCCAGCCTTGGGTGTGTGGGTAGTCACACACTGCGAAAAATGCCCTCCTGTGCCCTTCCCAGAGCAGGGGATGCCCTATGAGCCATGCTTAGGGGACACTGGGACCTCTTAGAGCAGCAGCAGGACCTTGAGCTGGGCTGTGCTTTGGTTTTTGCTGGTAGAGAAAAGGCTGTGGTGGCACCAAGACAAAGGAAACCAGAGCCTGGGTCTGCCCCCTTCCTGCCACCCCAGCAACCTCGTGTTGCCTGGAGCTGCCGTGCCAGGTTTGTTCTTCTGCCCCAGCCAGGCACATCATCCAGCCCCGGGGGGTCCCTTGGCCTCCTTTGCTTTGTCCCTGCTGCCAACTTGAACATTGAGATGCTAAACAGGATGCTGGAGTTTCCTGTTTCTTGAGATTTCTACTCGGGGCATGGGGAGGAGGCTCATTAAATCCACACCAGCTCCATCACGGATGTTTTTCTGTTACCTTTATAACAGCCACGAGCTCTGGCAGCAGCAGCCAGAAACCTCAGCTCCTCTGGCAGCCAATGCTTTTACAAGCACCCAGTATTTTCCAGCAGGGCTGGGGCTGTCTGTGAGCTCAGAAAAAAGGAGGTTTTTAGGGGATATTCTGCAATAGCAGGGGACAACAAGCCCCCCACCAGCCTCTCAGGTGACAGGACAAGGATGGCACAGCCCTAAAATGAGGGGCTTGTGGCGTTTTAGGGGGGACACCAAGAAGCTGTGGGTACCTTAGGCTCAAGCCCATCTCATGGGGCATATAAGGGTGCTTGGGAAGAAGTTAATCCTGGGACCCACAGAAAAAAGCAACCTGGGACTGAGCAAGGTGCCTGTGCTCAGAGGTGACTGGAGAGCTAGCTGTGCTGGGGTTTCTTAGGACCATGAAATAGTTTGGGTTGGGAGGGACCTTCAAGATCAACTAGTTCCAATCCCGCTACCATGGGCAGGGACACCTCCTACTAGACCAGGTTGCTCCAAGCCCCCTCCAACCTGCCCTTGAACACGTCCAGGGATGGGGCATTCAGGATGGGTCACCTCATCCCCCAGCCACCCCCCACCCATCAGGGAGCACAAGGAGGAGTTGTTTTTTACCAGAAGCAGGTCTTTCCGGTGCTTTGTGCCTCTAGGGGAAGATCTGCTCCTCTTGGCCGTCTGCTACCTTGAAATAAAGAGAATATAAAAAAAAAATAACATAAAAGGAGCCGGGTTAAGTTGCTGTGACATCACTCAACACAATGAGAACATGATTTCTGGCACCAGAAAACCCCGAGCCCTCGCAGACACTGAGTCCCGAACCCCGGCGGGGAGGCTGAAAGGCTGCGGGTTTCCTTCCGTGTCCCCCCCCTCCCTCCAAGCATGGCCCCCAGTGACACTATTTGTTTGCGTTCGGGGAGGTTTTCGGCACAGGAAGAGGTTTCAAGTCAGTGGGCAAGTAGCCGAGGGCTGTTGGCAGCCAGGCTGTGAGCTGTTCCTGCCCCCAGCTTGCAGCACATCCGCACACGCCGTGGGACGCGATGCCAGAGCCCCGTGTGTGATTTAACCGTCTGGGGCGCAGAGCACGTGGCGGGGCAGAAAGAGCATCCCCCGGGGAAGGCTGCCAAAATCCTGCCCCCTTCCCCCCTTTCCCACAGCCCAGCTCCCACCAAGCATCCCTGAGCTCCTGCTTGGCTCTGCTCCCATCAGGCAAAGCTCTGCACCAGCACCAGAGGTTCAGCTCAAGCCTCCGGGCGGTTTTGGCGCTGGGTTTGCTCAGCTCTCCCCCAGTTTCGTTCCAGCAGTGGGCTACCAGGGGGTGTGGCTCTCTCCTGCATTTGCTTTCAGTTCTCCCTGCAAAGCCACAAAGGGGATGGCGGTGCCACCATCATGTCTACATCACCCGAGATGCCATTGAGTGGTTTGGATCACTCAGAGACTTTTCTAATGCAGCAAATGTTATTCTTGGGGATTTTGTGCCATTTCGCAGAATCATAGGATCCCAGACTGGTTTGGGTTGGGAGGAACCATAAAGATCATCCAGTTCCAGCCCCCTGCCATGGGCAGGGACACCTCCCACTAGACCAGGTTGCTCCAAGCCCCATCCAACCTGCCCTTGAACACTTCCACAGATGGGGCAGCCACAGCTTCTCTGGGCAACCAGTTCCAGTGTCTCACCCGCCCTCACAGCAAAGAATTTCTTCCTAGTATCTAACCTAAATCTCCCCTCTTTCAGCTTAAAACCATTCTCCCTCATCCTATCACTCCCTGCCCTTGTCAAAAGTCCCTCTCCAGCTTTTCTGAAACCCCTTCAGGTACTGAAAGGCTGCTGTCACCACGGTCTGCTGCCTGTCCAGTGTCAGGGAGTCACTTGGGACTGAAGTTTGATGTCATGGAAGAAGGCAAGGAAGTGGGGGCACTGCCAAGACCTTCTGTAGAGCTGCTACAGCCCTGATGTTTAAAAAAAAAATTTGTATTCAACCCTGCTATTGCCTTTGTGCAAGGAAACTTTCCCATGCCCTTCCTACATCTAACCCGAGAGGCACTGAGGTGGGAGAGAGCCCCAAAACCAAAGCCCAAGAAGCCCAAGACCCTGGTGGGGCCAAGGAAGGGACAGCTGTGTGAGTATCCCGCCAAGCACCAGCCTGCTGGGATGGTGCTGGGGACCTCAAACCTGAGGAACTTGAACAGTTTGGGGCCAGCAATGGTTCTACAGCCTTTCCCCACTGCGAGCAACTGAGCATGCTTCCTTGACCATGAATGACAAACCAAAAGTAGGTGACACCTCCAACCCAGCTCAGGAACATCTCCCCCTGAAAACCAACCCTTGGGCAGCAGCAAAGCTGTTCCAGCAGCTTTTTTCATCCCACCCCACCATACCCCCGGGGAGGTCATGGAGCCACCAGGAGTAAACCCAAAGCATCCATGCCTTTTTGTTAGGATTTGATGTAAGCCAAGCTGCTGGAGCATCCTCCTCTCCCTTAACCCCCACCAAACTACACCCTAGCACGTGCCCCTGCCCCAAACCACACGTATTTCAGAGGAGATATTAGGAAGAAATTTTTTACCCTGAGGGTGGTGAAACACTGACCCAGGTTGGCCCCATCCCTGGAAACATTCCAGGCCAGGTTGGATGGGGCTCTGAGCAACCTGATCCAGTGGAAGATGCCCCTGCTCACTGCAGGCGGGTTGGATGAGATGTGACCTTTAAAGGTCCCTTCCAACCATCTGATGATTCTATGATTTATTTCTCTTCCCAAGAAGAGGTGTGGGGTTCACTGCCGCTAGACCCCGTGCTGAGCTAGAAAATACTTGTTGGTGGGCAGGTGCCAAGGGCACCAGACAGATTAAAACCACCCTAGGAAGTATATAAATCCTCAGATCAGAGGAAAAATGCCAAAATGTTTGAGGATGGCTGTTAAAAGGAAATTCTGTGAAGTCATCCCTCCATGGGCAGGCACTGGGATGCAAGCTTTGGGATAGCGAGCCCCTCAACTCCATTTGGGGAATCCAAAAGGATCCATCCCACAGGAGGGACAGTGCCCGCACTCACCACATCCCTCCCATTTGCCCATAGGTCCTCTCTGGCTGGCAGAGCTTGGCTCCTCACTCACCCCATCAAAATCCCCACCTTAAAACTAGAAATCACTGTGCTTCCCAAGATTTCCTGATCCCTGTTCTCACCCCCAGTGCTGTCCTGCTAAACTTTGCCTGCAAAGAAAAGGGACTAACGGGTCTCACAAGGAATACAGACAGTGCCTTATTTCACCTGCTTAATGGCACGTGCACCTGGATAACAGGATTCCTGCCCCAGAGCCCAGAGGTTAATGAGCAAGGATGCTAATTTATTTCCATGCTAATGATGTTTAGCACGTGGATATAACCTCTTTTGGGCCCTGTGCTGTATTACAGCTCAGGTACTCACCAGGCTGTTTTGCTCGGCCATTGCACAGAGGGGTCACAGGTTATTTGCTGCTGTATTTACTGTGGCAAGGGGTCAAATGCATTTAAAAGGATGCAAAAGTGTCTGCAGGAAGTGTCTGGACTGGGAAATTTTGCTGCTGATTTCTGCTTGCTGGTACCTATGCTCCAAGCAAGCACCTAAGTTGCTGTCTCTTTGTTTAATGAGGAGCAATTGCTAGTCAAATGATTGTTTTTCTTCTTTCACCCAGCCAAAACAAGCCCCAAAAATTGGGATTTAGTTGGGTAAAGGGTGCAGGATGCCCCTGACATCACACATTTATGGGCCCTGCACCCCCTTTCAATGTTCTTCTGACCCAAAGGAGAGCATTGCTGCTGCTCCTGTGCCTCTTGTCCCCAAGCAAGCCAGCACAGAGGCCCTGAACCCCATCCCTCCTGCCAGCTAGGGTCTCATTTAAATCAGCAGTTAATTAATTGCCAAATTGCCTGCTGCTCCCCATCCAGCTGCGGCCTGGTGAGCTGCTTTGCCATGACCTCCACTAAGGAATGATGCAAAATGCCATGTACAACCCCAAAAAAAGCCACTGCAAAAGGAGCATTTCTTGACACTGGAGCAACCCTGCTAAGCCATCATCCTACTCCTCCCTCCCAAACCAGGCTCCTAGGGGGCTCTGGCATCCTGCAGCTGCCAGCCCTGCTTGCAAGAGTAATTAGCCTTCATTTGCCAGCTCCTCGTCAGCACAAGCTGCTGCCTGCTTTGCACAGAGCTGTGCTGAAAGGCAGAGGAGTCCCGGCCTCCACGTGCATCACACCAGCTCAATCACCAACTCAAAGCCCACAAAATCCAAGCCAAGCATCCCCTCTTGTTCTTTTCCCCCTTTACCTCGGGTTTTATCTCATGTTGCATGTGGGTGAGGACCAGAATTCTCCTAAATGTTCAAAAAAATGGCATTTTAAGGCTGATTGTTCGATCCAATTCCTTTAAATAGGCAGCTGTCATTACAGGGGGGTATCTCAAAGCACATTTTGCACTGGGTTGGGTCCATCGCTGTTCCAAGGCTGGGACACCAGATCCTTTGCAAAGCATTTTCTTACATTTTGGAAGGTGCAAAAAACATCAAGTGAGATTTTTATAGACCTCCTGCATCTCTACAGGTCTGCAGCCTTGGCCCACCCAACCGTGGCCCTCTGCAGTTTTAAACCTGTGGATGGCATCTTCTCCCATTACTCAATTTTTCTGACTTTTTTTTTCACCTCCCAGTGGGTTTTTCTATGCTTGGCAGAAATTTTTGCTCCCCACACCTCCCGGAGCTGAAGGGAGAGGAAAAACCATGCTGGAAAGAAACATCTGCCAGGGCCAAATCTCACCATTCCCCTACCTTAAAGACCAAAACCAAAAGCCCACAGGGCATCACCCACCACCAAGACTGGGTCCTTTCCAGAGTGAAAGCAGGAGCCTCCCTGCTTCCCAGTGTCAATTAAAAATAATCAGGCTTTCCATCACTGATGCACCAGGATCTTCCACCTGGATAGCAGCAAAGTGGGTGAATCCCATCGGGGCAGCCAGGATTTGGGGGAGTGTTCCTTTTGGGGCTTGTTCCTTCCAGCCAGGCATCATCCAGGGGCTTTTTTTGTTCGGAAAAGATGCCAGGATGGGTATTATAACGGAGGGATTTGTTCCAGCTGCAACTCCTGCTGGGATTGCTCCTGGACCCAGCACATCCCAGTGGCTGAGGCCAGCCCAGCTTGCTGCATCCCAGGGCACGGGATCCCCTGAAAACTGGCTTTTCCTCCCCAAAAAACAGGTGTGATGTGGCATCCAGAATGGATAACCAAGCCATTGTCCTTCTCGGCACCAGCCGGCTGGAGCGTGGGAATGCCTCGCACAGGACTTTCGAAGCCATCCTGTTGCTTTTTTTGCTAAAATCCATGGCTAAAAATAGGTGGCTGGGCTGGAAAAAGAATTACTAAATATATACAGAAAAATATAAAAATATTACAGACCAAAAGAAAACAGCAAAAAGTTGCATTTCCAGGGGGTGGGAGCTGAGGTAGTTGCCTCGATCCCGACAGCAGTTGCAGACTTGGCTGGGAAAGGGGCCTTAATCCACCCAAATTCCATGTGTTTCATGATTTCCTGAAGCAAAGGAAACATTAAGAGCTGGATTGATGGGATCCCATCACACCCCTTCACTAGGGCAAAGGACCTGGGTCCTCAGCAGTGGTCACAGCCACCTGAATCCCAAAAAAGGGATTTTACTCCCTTTTACAACGTCCATTTTTTCACGCCCGATGTCCAAGACAGTGTTTAAGTCACTGAAAAGCATCTCACAGGTTGGAGACATGTTGGGAAATAAATAAATAAATTTAAAGGCGCCTGAGTGTGGGGGGGGAAATATGAGCCTGTTTCCATGGGAACGGCTTAGTTATCTCACCAGCATCCAATCCCTTCTGCCAAACCAGGGAGAGGTGGGACAGGTGCTGGTTTTGGTCCCAGTGCTGGTGTTTCACCCATGTCGGTGGGTTTTGGTGCCTGGTGTCCCACTGGAGGGTGCCTGTCTTAGCCTTGTGGAGCCCATTTCAGCCATATTTCACCCCAAAAGCAACACCAGGGTTAGACCAGCCCTGGCTCCTCCAGCAAATGTGATTATCAAGGCAACGTACAGAGCAGGGAGTGAGAGGGAGCTGTAGAATAGGAGAGGAGCAGCTCCAGCCCCGGGGGGGATATTTCAGGTCCCTTTTGCCTGGAGAAGTCACCGTGAGAATCTCAGCTCTGTATTTTCTCACAGGCATCCTAACGGCTCAAAACGAAGGCAAACAGAAACCAACCTCAACTTCCTTTCTTTATTTTGTCTTTTTAGGGTGTTTTTTCTTTGGGAGGGGTTATTTTGAAAGAGCTTTTTCAGGTGAAGGACCAGCCACCAGCCAGCACAGCCTGGGACATCTGCTCCAGTCCCTCCTGCCTCCCTTCATAGGAAATGGTGGCTTTCTCCAGCCATTGTGAGCTTGGCCAAATATGGGGAGTAAGGATGCCCAAATACTGGGGAATAATGAAGCCCAAATACTGGGGATAAGGGTGCCCAGATACTGGGGATAAGGACACCCAAGTACTGGGGGATAAGGATGGCCAGATACTGGGGATAAGGACACCCAAATACAGGGGATAAGGATGGCCAGATACTGGGGATAAGGACACCCAAATGCTGGGGGATAAGGATGGCCAGATACTGTAGGATAAGAACACCCAAATACTGGAAAATGAGGACACCCAAATACTGGGGATAAGAACACTCAAATACTGGGGGATACGGATGTTAAAATACTGGGAATAAGGATGCCCAAATACATGGTCCAGTGGTCCAAGCAAGCGAAGCTGCAGCCGAGCATCACCTTCTTCCCAGGCCCTGAGTTTCCTCCCGGGTTACAAACACCCGTTGTTTTGCCGACTCATTCCTGCCCTCAGCTCCTCCTCCTGCTCTGCCCACCCACACACACTCACGGCCACGCTTCCCGGGGACCAGCTGGGGCAAGGCTTGTCCTCGCTGTCTGCTCATGCTGTGGCACAGAAAGGGAAAGGCCTGGGCTGTCACGTCTCGGTGTGACACAGCAGAAGGGACAGATAAGGGCACACATCCTGTCACGCCACCTTTTGGGCTCTGCTGTGTCCAAGGGCTCAAGCACAAGCCCCACTTCTGCAGACCCCACCAGTGCTGAGCAGCAGCATCACCCAAAATTAAAATCATTTAAGGGTTGGGGGGGGGGGGTTGATTGTTTTTTGTTGTTGCTGTTGGTTGGTTGGTCTTGGTTTTCTTTTGCTTTTTTAAATTTAACGAAATGCTAAAACTCACCAAGAGGCCAAGGGGAGACTGAAGGCTCATGAGTGGAGGAGTGGGACCACAGAGAACCTCTCTACCCTGCAAACCCCTGGTTGGGCTTGCAGCAAAACCCTTGGAGTGAAGGCCACAGCTGCTCCCCTGTTCAAGCTGCTGTCAGCCTTTACCCGCCCCAGTTTTAAAAGGAAAAAAACACTAATGGTCTCAGTCACTTGTGTTTTAGTTTTCTAAAACTTGCCTGAGAGGAGAACAAGCAGCTCTGGAAATTCCCTAAAAACCACCGGAAAACCAGAGGTTCTCAGAAATGTCCCATTAGCTGCTTCCTGCAATGTGGTACCCATGGTGCCTAGAGCATCCCTAACTGGGTCTAGGACAACTCTCCACGGCCAGCTCTCCATGATCAACACAGCTCATTTGATGTAGTTGCCTTTATCTCATCGTGACTTTTAATGTTATCTCAAAAAATTAATATTGTGTCCAAAAAATAATATTATCTATAAAAAAATTAAAGATGAGATAAAGGCAACTACATCAAACATGAAATACAAATGTTCAAATAATGGCAATGAATGCTTGGAGATAGTATTAAAAGTAACAAGGAGATAAAGGCAACTACATCAAATGAGCTCTGTTGACCATGGAGACTTGACCTATGGTGAGTTAGCTGTGGAGAGTTGACCCATTCCCTCCCCATTGGGCTGGAAGATGGAGACATCCCCAGAATCTTTGCAGTCCCCTGGATAGACCAAGGTGTCTCCAGCACACAGATGGGCCAGTACATATAGAAAAAGAGAGGAAGGATGGAAATGGGCAGAGAGGAGTAGTGCTGAAGAAGGACGTGCAGACCCTGGGCTGCTGTGGATATTTCTGGTGGAGGAGCTTGTGGGAGCCCATCTGACCATTGCCCACTGGTGCAGACCTACCCTTCCACAGCACAGCTTGTAGATTTAGGTTGGACATTAGGAAGAAATTCTTTGCTGTGAGGGGGGTGAGACCTTGGCTCGGATCACCCAGAGAAGCTGTGGCTGCCCCATCCCTGGAAGTGTTGAAGGGCAGGTTGGATGGGGCTTGGAGCAACCTGGTCTAGTGGGAGGTGTCCCTGCCCATGCAGGGGGGTTGGAACTAGATGATCTTGAAGTTCCCTCCCACTAGACCAGGTTGCTCAATGGCACTACCCAGATATCCTTCAAAAAACAAGTACCAAGGGCATGACCCTTCCCAGGCTGGACTGACCCTGATTTAACCATGTCCAGGACAGCTGGTGACAACCCAGCACTACCAACACCCTCACACCCAGGGAGCAGCAACTCTACAGTAAAAGCATGAATGAATCAACAAAATAAAAAATGACCCAAATTGGGGTCAAAAACCCCGACACCAAAATCCACCCCAGGAAAGCCATTTCCTACCAATGAAGTGGCAGCAGGCTGGGTAGTCCCTTACCTCACAGGGCAGAAGTTTCTGCTGTAAAGGAGACTTTAGATCTAGGCAACGCACCACCTCCCAGCTGGCCAGAAAACAGCAGAAACCCCCCCAAAAAGCTATTTTTTTTTCCTCATGGAGAGACCTCTAGAAAACCAAAATCACCCTTTAATTAGCGGCATCATCACAGTTATGACTTCTCAATTCCTTCACTTCTTGATTCCACCCCAATTAACAACTCGAATCGACTCAGAAATAAATTCTTTCTATGCACCTTGCTCAGAAATCCCCGTTTCTTGTCCCAGGAAAAAGAGAGATGGTTAAAGCTGCCAAAGAAGGAATGAGCTCCTGGACCAGGAAAAGAGCTCAGCATCTGCTCAGACAGCTCTGAACTCCTGACCCTCAATTAAAGGAAGCAGCCAAGAGCTATTATTTCATGTTAATTAACTGATCCATTCTTGGGTTTCATTTTGTAACATCCTGCTGGCCGGGGTCAGGATAAAGCCCTGTAGGGCAAGGTGGGAAGTGAGGGTTGGAAGCGAGAGGCAGGCGGGAGCGCTGCAGGGCAGAGGCATCTCACCCGGCCTCACATTTGCAAAAGGATTTGGGGATTGGGCTGTGTCAACACGGCTCCCCAGGGGACAAACCCACCCTGACCCTCACACAAAGTCACCCCGAGTTCAAGGCCACGGTGACACACCAACTGCCCACCCATCAGCACGGGGCTACAGCCACCCCCGAGGGACTGGAGCTGCCTGATGGATAGAATCCCAGGCTGGTTTGAGCTGGGAGGGACCTTAAAGATCACCCAGTCCCAACCCCTCTGCCATGGGCAGGGACACCTCCCACTAGGCCAGGTTGCTCCAAGCCCCATCCAACCTGCCCTTCAACACTTCCAGGATGTCATCTAAACCATGTTCCTACCTAGAAAGGTTGGACCAGGTGATCCTCGAGGTCCCTTCCAACCTGGCATTCTATGATTCTATGATGAGCAGCAGGTTTGGTTAAAATGTCAGTTTTTGGGGTGTGACCCCAGGAAATCAGGAGCACATGGATTTGGTTGTAGCTCCTGCCGGGGCTGCTGGGCTCATCCTTCTGCAAAACGTTTTTTTCAGCTCAAATCAACCCTCAACCTGCTCCCTTTGCAGCCAAGAGCCTCACCCTGTCTCTTCGCCCAAAAAACTCCTGCAGCAGGTGAAACTGCAGAAATCCTTGTGATGAGAAATCATCCCCCGATGGTCTCACCCCAACCAAACCTTTATTAGAGTTTTATTTTAAGTAACACTCACACGAAGCCTCAAAACCCTTTCACAGCCCCTGGGAATCACCCAAGAAGTTACATCAGCAAAAGAAACAACCCCGTTAACCATCCCGTTCGTTTAAGCCCAGCCCCCCCGGGAATTACCTTAGTCTGCTTTAATTAGGTATCCACCGTACAAAAGAATTAATTAATTAGTGATAAGCACCTGAACCACATTACTCATAAGGCTCTATTTCAAGCTTCAAATACAGCAAACAGGTCACAGCCGATCTGCTACAGCAGAGCAAAGCCCCAGTGCTGCCACCTGGAATTTCTCCTCCCATCCCTGCTACCCAAGCAACGAGGCTGGGAGCTTTTTTGTAATTCTTTTTTTCCTTCTTTATCTCTTCCCCCCCGCCCCGTTTTTCACAGCACCCAGAGCCGGTGCTTTTAGAGCTGCTGCTCAAATAGTTGCTGCACCACATGGAGATGGGAGAGCTTTGTAATTGCTGAGGTTTGGAATGCTTTAGGAAAGGGTTGTGGGGGTATAACCCTGCGTTGGGCAGCTCCTGGTGCCCTGCAAAGGTTTCCCTACAAGGCATCCCAAAAATCCCACTTCCATGAGTGAAACATTTGCTGGTGGCCAGATCCTGAGCTGCTGGTGAAGGATCACTACCAGACGTGGGTGATGTTAGCAGGTTTCTGCTGAGGGGAAAAAAAAAATAAGAGAGAGGAAAAAAAATTGCTCCTGCTCTTCTGGATCTTCACAATCAGGAACTTGGAAAAGTAATTTATGGTGGATTGTGCTGGCCCCGACATGTCATGGTCTGTACGTTCCCTGCTGGAAAACTTGAGGCTACTGGGGGGTTCTCCCAGCTGAGTGTTTGCAGTGGGGGTGCAGGCAGGGATGTGGGTAGGGATGAGGACAGGGATGCAAGCAGGGGTACAGGCAGGGAACTAGTAGGGATGCAGGCAGGGATGCAGGAAGGCTGTGGGCAGGGATGCTGGCAAGGATGAGGGCAGGGATATGGGCAGGGTTGTGAGCAGGGATGCTGGCAGGGATGCGGGCAGGGGTATGGGCAGGGATGCTGGCAGGGATGTGGGCAGGGTTGCAAGCAGGGATAAGGGCAGGGATGTTGGCAGGGATGTGGGCAGGGTTGCGAGCAGGGATACAGTCAGGGCTGCAGGCAGGGCTGCAGAGCCATGGTGTGCTGCAAACCAGGTTAGCTGCAGCTGGCTGGGGAGAAGTAGGTTGCTCCTCTGTCCTCGGTCGCTGAGCTGACCCATATTATCTCAATTAAATTTAACTTCTGTGGCCTGTTGCTGCCTCCTTTGCTTTTTTTTTTTTTTTCCTTCCCTGTAACCTAACGCATTTTGGTCTAAAGTAGGACCTGGTTATAGAGCCAGCAGGTACACCCGGGCCCTTCCTGATGTGATGAGGAGGGCATGGCTATGTTGGCAGAACTGGGACAGGGACATGGCAGAGGGTCAAGAGGCAGCAGCACGGTGGCCGTGGGCTTGGTGGGCTCCCTTAGCTCAGCCCTGACCCACCTGCATTCTCCTGGCCATGATCCTCCCACAAAACAGCAAAAATCTGCTTTTCCCTCCTCAGCTTGGAGCCTTTCCCACGCTTGCTCAGCCCATCTCCATCCTCACCCCCTCTCCAGCACACTTGCCTTTTACTACCCACCACACACAACATCTTGCTTTTCCCACAGAGCCCATAATCCCTTGAACCAGCCCGTTTTCCCAGGAAAACGCAGGCAAAGCATCCCTGCTGCGCTTCCCGCTGAGTCAACGGCCCTGCTCTCGCCACCGCCCAGTATTCCGGCTCCAGCCTGGAGTGACACACATTCAGCAAACACTGAGATAGTGCAGGGGGAGGGAAGTCCCCTCCAGCCACCCCTCACCCAGGAGCTGGGGTTTTTTACACTTGCGATATCAAGCATGGCATAAAAAAAGAAGAAATACAACTAAATCAAGGCAAAAAATGTAAAGCCAAAGAAACGCAAAGCCCGGATTAAGCAGCGTTGCCCTCCCTTCCCATCGATACCTCCATGGATTGATCTGGGATCAATCCATCCCGGCTCAACCCATCCCGGCCGTGCCCCCCCATCCCGGGGGGGATTTACCCCCCCGCACCCCCCCGCACCCCCCCGGGGCTTTAATCGTTCCGCCCAACCAGGGTCCGGCTGCTCCACCAGCGCCTTTCCCAAGGGCCGGTGCCTTTCCCAGCCTACCTGGCTGCTGGGAAACCTCTGCTGTTAATTCCTAGATTTTTTATTTTTTTTTCCCGGCGTGAGCGATGAAACTCAGGGAAGGCTTTGGGGTGGGGGGACGGGAGGGCGGGTTTGGGAGCGGGGTGGGATGGAGAAGCAGCAGCGATTCAGCACCAGCCTGACTTTGACATCAATTAACGGAGACGCTTACACAGGGCTTGGATTTAAGCTTCAAAGACAATAAAAATCAGCGTCTCCCTTTCTGTTTCAACCTCCCCATCAGCCTGGCTTGCTGCACTAAAGGTATTTTTTTATCCCCAACCCCCCCGGCACGGAGCAGAGGAAGGGGGCAGGGTCCCCCCTCTGCCGGCTTTGGCTGGGAAGGGAGGGAAGCACCGGACACAGATCCAACCCCCCCCCGAGCAAGGATGTGAAGCTGAGCAGTAATTAGAGGAAATCAGGTGATAAATAATGCAACGGGGTTGGATGGTCCCAGCCCTGCCAGAGCTGCACAAACACCTCACGGCCCCACGAGATTAACACCACCGGAGGAGGGGGTGGGAAAGAAGGGCAATCAGGCCAGCCTGACTTGACTAATTGAACCTAAAGCCCTCGGGAAACGCTGTCCTCAGGGCAGGCTGGAGCTCTGGCCCCATAGGGGAACCACCAGAACATCACCTCTTTGCAAGGTCCTACACAAACCAATGGACTCCACCACACCTGGTCAACTTCCAATGCTTTCCCACCCGAGGTGACAGACCTCAGCCCAGGGGCTTGCCAGCATGAGCAGAGCTGCTCCAGCAGCAGACATGGTCCTGAAGACTAGTTGGGAAAGGTCATAAAAAGTGGCTTGGGTTGGGAGGGACCTTAAAGACCATCTAGTCCCAAGCCCCTTTCATGGACAGGGACACCTCCCACTAGACCAGGTTGTTCCAAGCCCCATCCAACCTGGCCTTCAACACTTCCAGGGATGGGGCAGCCACAGCTTCTCTGGGCACCTGGGCCAGGGTCTCACCACCCTCACAGCAAAGAACTTTTTCCTCAGATCTCATCTCAATCTCCCCTCTTCCAGTTTAAAGCCTCATCCATGGCCTTCTTGTGTTGGGGATCCCAGAACTGGACCCAGCCCTGCAGGAGGGTCTCACCAGAGCAGAGCAGAGGGGGACAATCCCCTCCCTGGCCCTGCTGGCCACGCTGCTGGGGATGCAGCCCAGGACACAGTTGGTTTCTGGGCTCCAGCACACATTGCTGGCTCATGTTGAGCTTCTCATCCACCAACACCTTCAAGTCCTTCTCTTTAGGGATGTTCTCCAAGTCCATCCTTTGCCCATCTGTAGGACCTTGCACTTGGCCTTGTTGAACTTCATGCAGGTGGCATGGGCCCACCTCTCCAGCCTGTCAAGGTCCCTCTGGATGGCATCTCTTCTCTCCAGTGTGTCCACCACAGCACACAGCTTGGTGTCATGTGCAAACTTGCTGAGATCTGAATAGTTTTACAGGTTCTGGATGGCTGATGACCCTCCAAGGCATGTAGAGACATGGAGAAGACCTGGCCACATTTCTGCACCACAGCATTGGGCCACCTGGGCCCACATGGACTCATATGATCCCCGTGGGGACAGCACAGATCTGCCCAAGGCACTGGCTCTGCTCTGAGTAGGAGGTAGGACCAGACCTCCAGAGACTGCCTCCAACCTAAGTGAGTCATTGACCATGTTGGTTCGTTACCAAAATCCCTGTTTGCTCGGTGGAAAGCACCCGAGGGATCTGGAAAGCAACAGGAAAATGAAGGGGAGGTGGCACAAATCCTTGGGCAGCTCTCCCCATGGCCACCAGCTCTCAGGACTAACACTTCCCAGCTGGGCAAAAGCCAAAACCACAGCTGGAGACTTCTTCCATAACACACCTCAGTCTGTGATGGAGAGGTAACCATCACCCAACACTCTTCATCCAGCTCCTGCCAAAACAGGTCCAATTCAAGAGCCAAAGCAAGCAGAAGGAGCCCTTGGAGCCAAAGCAACCATGATGTAAGTGAGATAAAACCACATGACATGCTGATGGAGCAGGTAAGGAAGCCAAAACCCAGCTGTGAGGATAAAACCCAACCTCCTCATACGCGGGAGGCCACAGGTGAGGAAGCCTCCACCATGCAGATGTGATGGTCAGATGTTCCTGCAAAGCATCTGCTGTCCTGCAGCAGCTCAGGAGGGCTGAGGACAGCCTGGCTGGGGGGTGGAGGGGAAGCAGCTGTGGTTGGAGCAGCAAGCAGCACAGCTCTGCTCCAGAGGAACCTTACAGAGATCACGAGAGGTCTGGTTTTGTCAGATAAGACGAAAGAGCAGGAAATGTCATGAGGTTTACAGCCAAGCAGCTACAGATTGAGTCCATTCACCTCCAGGTTGACTAAGGAGATTAGTGAAGCTCCTGGTACATTCAGGCCACACTTCAGGGCTCCCCAAGGCTGCAGAGATGAAACATCCACCATGAACCCCCTCTCAACTGGTACCAGCACTAGGGCTGCCCATGCCCCCACAATGCCTTAGAAAAATGGGCACTGACAATTTCTCCTCTTGCTTTTGTCCTCAGGAGACTCAGACCAAGGTCTTGGTGTCCCTCCATCTGAGATGACCCCTTCAAGAGGCAAAAGGCAGTGAGGATCTGGCAGGACCAGCAAGGAGATGGTGCCCCTGGGCTCCAGGAGTGCACAGAGACCTCCAGGGACATTTAACCTTCTCATAAAGCCATAAACCTCAACAGGCTAGATGTAGCCTGTACCTGAGGAACCACTAACACCATATTGACCTGAGAAGATGTCTACAGACACTGGGGACACACTAATTAATCCCCCTCAGAATGGTGCCTGCAGATGTGAAACTAAACGAAGCAGCAAGGAAGAAGGTGGTCTCCTCAACTCATCCTCCATACATCTCCTGCCCCACAGTGTCCCCTGTGTGCTTAGCCCAGGGGTCTCTGCAGGGCCCAGCCCCAACCCCAACCCCATGAGCAGATGATGGATGCTGTCTCCTCTACCCTTGATGCCTGCCTGTTCTTCCTGAGGTCTGCTTGAGGGGAAACCCATCAAAATGGAGAATAAACTCTCACAAAGTTACTTCTGCCTTGAAATGGCTCCTGTGTTGCCTTCCTTCTGCTGATGGCCAGCAGAGACCAATCTGGAGCCTGGCCACCCACCCGGACTTGTCTGGTCATAGAATCAAAAGAATCCCAGACTGGTTTGGGTTGGAAGGGACCTTAAAGACCATCTAATTCGAACCCCTCTGCATGGGCAGGGACACCTCCCACTAGACCAGGTTGCTCCAAGCCCCATCCAACCTGCCCTTGAACACTCCCAGGGATGGGGCAGCCACAGCTTCTCTGGGCAACCTAGGCCAGGGTCTCACCACCCTCATAGTAAAAAACTTCTTCCTGATTTCCAGTCTGAATCTACTCTGTTCTAGTTTAAGGCCATTGCCCCTCATCCTATTGCTACATGCCTCTGTAAAAAGTCCCTCCCTTTCAGGCACTGCAAGGTTCTCCAAGGTCTCCCTGGAGCCTTCTCTTCTCCAGGCTGAACACCCCCAACTCTCTCAGCCTGTCTCCAGAGCAGAGCTGCTCCAGCCCTTGGATCATCTCCATGGCCCCCTCTGGACTTGCTCCAACAGCTCCAAATAAATAAATCCCCCAGAGCCACAAGCTCCCTGGTCCCACCACAACCACTGCCTTTTCCTGGCCTCAAGAACCCAGCACCTCATTTTCTTATTGGCAAATGAGCCAGTCAATATTTTTATGACAAGAGAAACAGCAAAGGCAGGTGTCAGGGTTAGCCCAAACCCTGCCCTTCCACCAGCCCCATCACTCCTTTCCCAGAGATGGCAGGCAGGGGAGCATGTGGGCTGCTGGGCTGCTCCCCCTGGGCAGGAGTGGGAAGGGGGGGTTTTTAGTGCTGATTTACTCTGGGCATCTTCTATAATTAGGTCTGTGTCTCTGCACAGAGACACCAGTGGTGGCACAGGGCACCGATGTCCCCGCAATCCCTGCTACAGCTGGTGGCTCTGTCCGTGGGGATGGGGACAGGCAGCTCTGCCCATGGGGACAGGCAGCTCTGCCCACAGGGATGGGGACAGGCAGCTCTGCCCACAGGGGTGGGGACAGGCAGCTCTGGAGGCTTTGGAGCTGGGATTTAGCCATCCTGATCCAAGGGATGCTTTTGGTCTCCTCCCGATGCTGGAGGCTGGATGTGGAGCAGCATGGGATGAAACCCACAAGGCAGTGGAGTTTGCAGCAGGAATATCCCACGCTGTGCCAGGGTTTTTTCCCCCTTGGTGGGATCCTATGTGATCCAGGAAGGAGCACTGATGCTCAGGATCCCTGATGAACTCCAAGGCTTGGAAAAAGCTGCTCTGACACCTGCAAGTTTCTCCCTCTTCCAAGCAGGACCTTCCCAGCCAGGAGAGCTGCTCGTAGGGAGCATCACAGGAGGGACAGAGCAAACTTCCCAAAACCCTCAGGAAGAGCAAAGACAGGAAAATAATCCTGTTAAACCAAGACTCAGCTCAAGGAGCTTATCACTGCAGCAATGCCTCCACCCACACGGGCTGCCAGGATGCCACGGCACCCGCTCCCCGCCCTGCCACACCAGAGACAGCATTCTGGGGTTCACAGTAGCACCCCTGAGAATAACCAACCCCTCCTTGCATCTCAGCAGGCTTCTGGATGCCTCAAAAAAAGCATCACCCAGGACCAGAGACCTCCACCACCCACCAACACCTGCACCTTCACTTGGATAAAAGTAATTAGCCCAAGTTACAATGACCACGAGCAACAAGGAAGGAAAATTGCTGCATGAAAAGCCAGGCAAGGACGAGATAAGGTGAAAATTAATTGTGTGTGGTTGGATAAGCAGGTCCTGGTGCAGCTGCTGCCCAGGAATTGTGGAGGGTTTCCCAGCTGCATGCAAATAGCAAGGTGGTGATTTTTCAAGCTTTGGTACGATGCCATTTCAGGGCTTTATTATTCTCTTTTTTCTCCACACTGAGCCTGTGAGTAATTGGGTTTGGTGTTTGGGGTCCACTGTGCCTACAGGAAATGCTGGATTTTCGACTCCAGCCTCAGCATGGCTGTGTCCTGGCACATCCTTGCCCAGCCCAGGGGCTGGCTGCATCCAGCTCCCACTGCTTCCCAGCCGGCAAAGCGCCAGTGATTCACTGACACGGCTTTGATCGAAACCAGCATGAATTAATCACTGGCCTGACCCAAAGCCCAGTGCTCGAGGGACACCATTCCAGCCACTTCAGATGGGTTTTGGGGCAAGCCCTACTTCTCCATGGAGCTAAATCCATGTGCTCGGGGCAGCTGGAGCTTCTCCCCAGCTCAGACCTGCCTGGAAACGGGGCGAGAGCCAAACGGCTCCTGCCAATCCTGGGTGGAAAGCTGGGAGAGACAGCCTGAGTTCCTCACTCTCCCCCACCAGCAGCAGAAGCAGGAGCCCCCCAAACTCATGGGGGGAAGTGATAAAGGGGGGCTCCTACAGGAGGGCCCTGCCCTTTAAATGAACCATTTTTGGGGGCATTTGCACCATACATGTTGCAGGCAGGAATAAAAAAATTAGGCATGAGGAAGGGCTGAGGCCCCATTGGAAGTGAGCAGGCAAGAAAATTGGGCAAGTACAAGCAGGAAAATCCCCTCTTGCCACCCTGCAACCCCCTCCCCACCTTGCATCTCCCTCAGCATTTCATCTCATCCCTTCTCCCAGCTGCCACCTTGTGAAGTGGCTGAGGAAGAGACCAGAGAGGGAGAAACAGAGAGAAAAGAGTCTGAAAAGCAAGAAAAATTGAAGACCCACCCAAATGCCTCTGCTTGTTCTTCCTGTTCCTGTGCTGGCTGTGAATGCACATGGCTGTATCCCACTCCCACATCCCGCTCTGGGCACAGGAATGAAACACCTGGAGAAGGCATGCTGAGAACGGATGCAACTCGTGCTGAAAATGGCACTTTTCCTGCTGCCAACCCTTCAATCCCAACCCAAAAAGGGGCAACACCACTAGAGCAGGCAGCATGTGTGTCATGAGCATGCTGGCCTCGAGCATCCCTGCACAGAGGTGTGGGATGGGGGGGGCACAGCTACCTTTTCTGGGGCACAGGGGGTCCGTGGGGCTCCAGCACCAGCTCATCAGCCCTAATTGCTATGGTAACAGCCTGTGCTGGTGCCTGGACATCCTCCTTTAGTGACTCACTGGGTTTCAAAAGCAAAAGTGGTGCTGCAAGCATCCTTAACCTGCACCGCTGGGAACAAAGCTGGCAGCTCCCAGGGAATTTGGGAGAGAGGATGGGCAGGTGTGGGCACCGTGCTAGTGGTGGTGGGACCCACAGGTCCCCCCCCAAGCCAGGGATACCCAGTTTCAGAGGTAAGGATGACTCTAGTTGTCATGCAGGTGATGCTGAGACCGCCAAACTCATGTCCCAGGTGAGCAGCCAGCAGCACATGGTGGCAGGGGCAGTGAGCAGCAGCCCCTGCTTCCTCTTGCAAGCAAACATAAGGCTGAAAAAGCCCCCCAAAACCCACCAAAACTGGTGCCAAGGAAGCAACCTGGCCTATGCCTGCCCTCCTGGGGGCAACAAGGCAGGATGGGGCTGAGCCACGTGCCCCTGTACCCCATGGCACGGGGTGAGAAAAGCCACGGGAACGCCTCAAAACATCCTCCTGGAGGAAAGGCTTCACCCCGGGGCTTCCCTGGCAATAATTAATTGAGTCATATTTCAAATCCAGCCAGTGGCCATACGGTGGAAAAGAGGATTAAAATCGCCTGCTCCAGCTGCATTCAGAGAAATCCAGTTAGAAGGAAAAATCCTCAATGCCTGGCCCCAGCCTACTGCTGGGGTACATGTCACTGCCACCCCCATGGTCCCTTTCCTTCCTGGGGAGCACAGCCTCGCTGGCAGGGTAATGGTTAGGGTGGTTATTGAGAAATTTGGGGGGCCAGAAGGAAAAAGGGAAATGAATAACACATGAAACCCACAGTGATCCCTCAGCCTGCAGGCAGCAGGTTCGACAAGTGGTGGATAAAACACCCCCAGGATCACCACCCTTCGAGGTAACAGGCTTTAAGGTGAGTAGTAACTCGTTAGTCATGGGTGGGGGATCACTGTGCTTCAAGATTTGCCTTAACTATCAATCTGTCTTCCACCAAAGATGCAAGAAGGCAAAAGATTTTTTGCTGGATTTCCCCTCCCTGTGAGACCTGGACCCCTTTTCCCCAAGCACATCTTCCCAGCTGACTGGTGGTTTTCCCAGGGTTACTTTTCCCAAAGCTCTCACCCCACAAAGCACCACTGGGAAAAAATATGGCTTTGGATGGAAATGATGGGGAGAGGGCAGCCACCGCGGGGATGGCAGGGTGGGGTGTCCCTGTGCCTGCATGGCTGTCACCTCCAAATCAGCCTCCCCACCCTCCAGCCAAGCAGGGGGTAGATCCATCCCAGCTGAGGTTCCTGCAGGGATGTGGGGTTGGGAAAATCTCACCCTGCCTTTCCAGGGAATAAAAAAAAAAAAAAAAAAAAGAGAAAGAAAGAACACTACGTCTCATTCATCCACGGAAAAAAAGCCTTTCCTGTGATGGCAAATCAGTTGATTAACTGAGGATTAAACCCTCTAAATCAAACCTTTGTTGGGGAGACTGAACTCCTTGTGCGAGGCACCTTTCCCTCGGCTCCCAGCCCTGGCACCCCCAGCCCCCGGCACGATGTGGACCCCCGCGTGTCCCCCCCCGCAGGTGCCATCGTCACACGAAACCGTGGGGTCCCCCGGGGGATGATGGGGGGTGGTACCTGGGAGGGATTTTCTGCTGGTTTGGGCTTGCGAATGAGCGATTTGGGGGTTCGCGGATGGCCGGGAGGGGTGGGGGCCGCCCTGCCCAGCCCCAGTGTGTCCCAGTGCTCCCAGTGTCCCCTAGCCCCGGTTCTCCCCCCTTGTGTCCGGCGGTACCTGGAAGTGGGCGATGGTGCCCCGGGTCCCGGAGGGGCGGGCGGCGGCGGGACGGAGGGATAGACGGAGGGATGGAGGGATGGAGGAAGGGTTGGAGGGATGGACGGAGGGATGGAAGGATGGACGGAAGGACGGAGGGATGGATGAAGGGAGGGATGCGGGCTGGAGGCAGGAGGAGGGTGGTCAGCAGCAGCCCCGAGCGGCGAGTCCCCACCCAGCTTTGTCTGCGCTCATCCCTCTGCCTACAGGAAGCGGCTCGGCCCCGACTTCCTCCTCCTCCTCCTTCTTCTCCTCCTCCTCCTCCTCCTCCTGCTTCTCTCCTCTCCTCTCCTCTCCTCTCCTTCCTCTCCTCTCCTCTCCTCTCTCTCCTCTCCTCTCCTCTCCTCTCCTCTCCTCTCCTCTCCTCTCTCTCCTCCTCTCCTCTCCTCTCCTCCTCTCCTCTCCTCTCCTCTCCTCTCCTCTCCTCTCCTCTCCTCTCCGCCCCCCCCCCGGGGGTTGCAGATAGCTTTTCTCCAGCCCTCGCTATCTCCTGCCCCTCACCCCGCCTCAGTCCCTCTCCTTGGTTCTGCCCCTGTCCCCGTCCCTGTCCCGATCCCTGCCCGTTTCTGCCCCAGTCCCTTCCACGGCCCCTTGTCTCTGTCCCTCCCCTTGAACCCCCGATGTTGCACCCCACACATGCGGCACGCCAACCCCACGACCATCACACCCCCCACTGTAGCCCTATCCCGCACCCCCCAAACCCTCTGCTCCCCCTGCTCCCTCTGCACCCCCGCACCCCACACACCCATCCCAGCCCTGCCCTCTCTCACCCCCACCCCCTCACAGCTCTAGACACCCCATGCCTGGACCCTCTATTCTTCCCCACCCCAAGCCCCCCAGCTCTCACACCTCTGCCCTGGGGGGGAGCATCCTGACCGACACAGCCCCCCACGGCACCCCCAGCCCCCTCCCTGCCCCCTTTAAGTCCTTCCCAGCTCCCACGGGAGCCTGCACCCACCCCTCCAGGGCACAGCTCGGGGGAACACCCCGCGCTCCGTATTTTCGCTTTACTTTTTAACCCGTTGCTGGCCACGTGCCCAGATTTTAGGCTTGGAGGTGGAAGATCTCGGAGGCCCCAGCTCGGTGCTCATGGCTTCACCTTCACGCCAGCTCCCTGGAGGGCTCAGCAGCCCCATGTCACACACAGACGTTGAAGGTACGTTAACGTGTCCCCGGGGCAGGGCTGGGGGCACAGCGCCCCAAAACCGGGGTGCTGCAAGCTGGCCCCGTGCCCGCAGCATCGCGGGGTCCCATGGGATGCGGCTCCCCACGGGCATCCTGCAAAGGGAGCGGGAGCCCCCCAAGGCTGGCAGCGGGGGGGGCACGGGGATCTGCATGTCACCCCTCCGCTGGCCAAGCTCAGCCCTGGGTGCCAGAAACTGGGTACCCCCTCCCCCGTTTCCACAGCAACGATGAATGAATTCACAGAGCCACAGACTGGTTTGGGTTGGGAGGGACCATATAGTCCCAACCCCCCTGCATAAGCAGGGACACCTCCCACCAGACCAGGTTGCTCCAAGCCCCATCCAACCTGCCCTTCAACACTTCCAGGGATGGGGCAGCCACAGCTTCTCTGGGCAACCCAGGCCACGGTCTCACCACCCTCACAGCAAAGAATTTCTTCCTCAGATCTCATCTCAATCTCCCCTCTTTCAGCTTAAAACCATTCCCCCTCATCCCATCACTCCCTGTCCTTGTCCAAAGTCCCTCACCAGCTTTCCTGGAGCCCCTTCAGGCACTGGAAGGTGCTCTAAGGTCTCCCTGGAGCCTTCTCTTCTCCAGGCTGAACACCCCAACTCTCTCAGCCTGTCTCCAGAGCAGAGCTGCTCCAGCCCTTGGATCATCTCCGTGGCCTCCTCTGGACTCTCTCCAACAGCTCCACGTCCTTTCGTTGGGGACCCCAGAACTGGACCCAACCCTGCAGGAGGGTCTCACCAGAGCAGAGCAGAGGGGGACAATCCCCTCCCTGGCCCTGCTGGCCACACTGCTGGGGATGCAGCCCAGGACACAGTTGGTTTCTGGGCTCCAGCGCATGGTGCCGGCTCATGTTGAGGGAACATCTGGGAGCATTTTAAATGGCCAAGAGTCAAAGCAATGCAAACAACTGTCACTTTATTGTCATTTCCAGCCGTACCCCAAAAGGCACACAACAAACTTCATTGGTACAAAAATCATTTCACTGCGGGGGGGGAGGGTTTTCCCACCTACTTTTCCTCAGCTTTCCTTTCCCGCAGGACAGTCACTGGCTCTTCCCATCTCTCCGATGGGGAGATCCTTTCACAGAAAGGATTATTTCCTGATTTCCATGGTGTGGACAGAAAGCTCATTATTGCAGTCCACAAAGGGCAGGCAGGGATGGCCACCCCAGCCACCTGCAGAATAAATGGCATCTCTGTGTCCCCCCCCTCCAGCTTTGGCTCGCCCGGCTCCGCTCCTACTTGCCCACGGAGAAGCCCCATTGCAGCCCCCGGCATCGCTTCAACTCTGGGATGCTCCAGTCTGGGTTCAGCTGGAGGATAACAGGGTGGGGGGGTGGGGGGCACCTGATCTTGCTGCCCCCAACCCATCCCCAATGCTTTCTGAACAGCGTTGAGCATTTCTTTACACAATTGACCTTTTTTTCTCCCTCAAACTCAGTGTTTCTGTGGAGTAGCAGGGGAGGGTGCTTGGGGGGAGGGGGCACCTGGACTGGGGTGCCAGGGGAAAAAAATAGAGCCTGGGGATGAATTTAAGGGATTTTCCTGCCTGTAGCCACCCATGTGGTCCTAACACACACTGAGCCCCCCACCCCATGCCACAAACTCAGCTGGGGGGGGGGGGTTACCACTAGCACACCCCGGCATCTCCACCTGGGATGTGGTTGCCCACACGACAGGTTTTTGGGGTGTTTGCTGCAGTCCCCCAAAACCAGAGCAGGGCACACAGCCCTGACCCCCACCCCTCCACCCCCCTCCCCAGCATCCCTCCAGGGCAGCTGTAGGGGAGATAATGAAGCTTTCAGTGCCACCAGCCCCCTGCTTGCCCTGCCAGCATTTGCCTTTCTCTATGATTTTTTCCATAATATCCCTCATGCTGGTTGAATTGGAGCACTGGAGTGTGGGGGGGACACAGCACCCATGCCAGGGTGACACAGCACCCATGCCAGGGTGACACAGCACCCATGCCAGGGTCCCACAGCACAGAGCCCCAGCAGCACCCAATGCTCTCCCCTACCCAAATAAACCCCTTTATTTTTCTTTTTTGCACCGTGCCAAACGCCTATACTCCTTTTCTTTTGGTACCAGCTCCCCTTGCTCTGCTCCCTTCCCCAACATTTCTTAGAAAAATAAGTTTGTGCTTATTTATAAAATAACCTTTTTTTTTTTTTTTAAGAAAAGTTTCCAGTTTAAAAAAAAAAAAAAAAAAAAAAGTGGTATATCAAAATATGGCAAAACTTTTTGCTGTCAATTGCTAAACTCTTAATTAAAAATATGGACTAAAAAGGCATTTTGCTGTGAATATTTCCTGCTGTCATCCTTTACTCCCCGGGCCTGATGGTCAATATTCCACCTGGGCAGGTTGGAGGCCACTCTGAAGCCACCCTTGTTGGGTTGTTTGTTTTTTTTTCCTAGCACATCACCCTCATCCTTTAGCAGAACTATTCCAACTGTGAGAGATGTAGAAGATGCATGAAGAGCCTTGGTAAAATACAAGGGAGGCTGCAGCGGGAAGAGCCCCGCTCGCTACGCGCTGACACACGGATCCTTCTCCAGAGGGAAGTCTTGTTTTCTCACCTTCGTGCTTGGAAAAAAACTTAGGATTGTTGATAGGGTTCCTTAAAGAAGAGAGGCAGATCCTTTGTATAAAAGGCATTTTTAGAGCAGAAGTAAAATGCAAACGGGTCCGTAAGATCCAGACATATATAAACATACATACCTTGATATATTTATATATGTAATCTCTATATCTTCAAACTTTGGGATGCATTATTGGAATATCCTTCCAGGTGACCTATTTTTTTCCCATTCTCCTTTGCTTTTCTTCTTCTTGGGTGGGTTTTTGTTTCGTTTGGTTTGGTTTGATTTGGGTTTTGTTGGATTTTTTTTCTCTTAAAAGAAGGAAAAAACTCTAAAAAGCTCTAAGGGCTCCCAGCCACCTCACCAGGATCACTCTGGCCATGTTTTTTGGAAGAAGTGGGTTGATGCTCAGGAGCTCCTGGCCATGCCTTCCTCCAGGGACATCTCCCCCGTCCAGAGATCCCCAGCTTCTTATTGCTTCATTCTCCCTTTCCCATACTGGCCTTGAGGGTATTTATTTACATTTCTTTGGCTTGACTCGCACACAACAGTCTGGCACTTTCTCTTTGGTGTCGGTTGCCACCAAGCCACCAGTTGCCACCAAGCCACCAAACTTGAGCTGCCGGCAGCGCTGAGGATGGGGGCAAGGAGGAGAAGTGGCCACTTGGCCATGAGGCAATGAGAAAATACAGGTTGGCTTCTGCTAGCTCCAATGCATTGTGCTTCTCCCAACTTGTGTTGGGACATGAGACAACTTGTGCTTTGCACAAACTCATCCGGAGAAGAAAGGATGCTGGGAGACTACCAGCGGGACTCCACCATGCCAGGGGGTCTCCATCCCACCCACCATGGGGACCATGCTTCCAGTGCCATGGTTTCCATGGCCTTGGTTTTTGAGCAGTGTGGGACAGGGGTAAGGCGACGGTGATGGCCCCTGACGCAGGGCAGGGAGCCCCAACCTCACCCCCCCACGGAGCTCAGACGACGAACTCGGGGACTTCATCGTGGGTGAGATCCAACGAGAAGTATTTGCTGGTTCTTTTGACAGGGAAGGTCTCCTGGATGTTGATGCACTGCTGGGCCAAGCAGCCGTTGCAGTAGAGCCCGTCCTCCTCCAGCCCGTGGGCGCAGCCGAAGGTGTAGCTCTGGGCTGTGTCCTGGCAGAGGTTGGCCAACTGCAAGAAGTCCTTCTGGTAGAGCCGAATGTCATCCAGGCTCAGGCTGTGCCGGTCTGTCGACGTCTTTGGTTTCCTGCACGACGTCTGGGTAAAGTAGAGATGGGGCTCAGGACCCACCATGGAGCCAAGGGGGTTGGGGAAAGCCAAAACCCTGGAGCCAGCAGAGCTTTGGGTTTTCCCAAAGCCCCACCAGTGCCACGTACCTGGGGTAAGGAGTCAGTGCTCTGCCCTCGCAGCTTTACGACCGTCTCCGAGGAGCTGGAGGTGGAGGAGCTGATCTCCTTCACAATAAGTCCTGTGAGGGAAGAGAGGAAGGTGTGAAGGTTATTTTGAGGCTTCTCAGCTCCCTTGGGATTGTGCATGCTACCGTTGGGGGCTTGTCTTTGCTTTGGGGTGAAGGCACCCTCAGCTCAACAGGGCCCTGACAGCTCTGCATTATAGAATCACATAACCATTTTGGTTGGAAAAGACTTTTAAAATCATTGAGTCCAACCGTTAACCCAGCACTGCCAAGCCCACCACTAAGCCTTGTCCCTCAGCACCACATTTTAGATACCTCCAGGGATGCTGAGGTACCTACAAAGCATCCCAAAATGGCATCCAAAGCCATTCCTAGGAAGTTTTGCACCCTGGAGACCTCCCAGTAGCTCCCAGCACAGAGCTGGAAGTGCAGGTGACTCACTGGGTGCAGGCACAGCTGTGGAGAAGCCAGGCTCACGTGTGTGATAACAGCATCTGTGCTCATGGGAACAAGTGAGGGGTTGTCATGAAAATGACAGCAGGGGCCAGCAAATGAAAACATCACCAAAATCATGTCCATCACCCACAGGCATCTCCTGCCATCATCCCGTGGTACCTCCAAATAACCCTGGGCACACCCCACTGTGCCACAAGGTGGCTGCATGGAGCATCAGCCCTGCTCCCAGTAAAACCTGCACCTTCCCTGGGCAACTCCTTCTCTTTATAGTTTTGCCAAATATATCCCATCTCTCCTTCGACCTACGGAGCTAATGGCTTTTCCCGGTGTCCCACATGGATGCCTCGGGCTCACTCCACTCTGCTGAGCCCTCAAGGTGTGACTTGTGTTGAGGAACTGGAATCAAAAGCAGCTGCCTCCTTACCCGAGTGCCCGTTGAACTTGCGTGACAGCAGCATGTCCTCCGTGATGTAGACACACATGTCGGGGCTCACCTCCATCTCACCAGCCTGCTCCAGCTCCCGGGGGTCATCCACCAGCATCTCAATTTCTGTAGGAGAGGGAGGAGGTGAGACAAGTCATTGATGTGCACCTCCAGAGCACCCTCCAACCCCAAATCCCTGGGGAGACCCCTGCTGGAAAGCCCGCGCTCAAGCCGGTTCCTCACCATCATCCTGGGAGTCCTCCTCCAGCCGGTCCTTCCCACCGCTCTCCACGCCAGAGGTGTGGGAGCTGCCGTGGCTGGTCATGGAGCTGCAGGTCTTCAGCTTGCGGTGGGCGCTGGCGCCTGAGAAGCCATCTTCAGGTCCCATCTCCCTGGGTTTAGGGTCGGCCTCGATGCCCGAGGTGTGGGAGCTGCTGTGGCTGGCAGTGGAGTGCCGGGAAAGGCGCTTGTGCCGGATGCTGCCGGCGCTGCTGCCGCTGGCCCGCGAGCGCTTCTCCAGCTGCTCCATGTCCAGGTCCAGGGTGTCGCTGATGTAGGACTCTCGGTACTGCTTCTTCTCTGCCAGGCCAGCAGCACGCCATCAGCACATGGCAGCCTGCACCCCAACCCCCCAGACTGTCCCACCCCTGGCACCCTGGGCCACTGTCACCCAAGCCCAGCGGGGTGGCACAATAGGAGACAGCCCCATCCTGGTGGCCTTTGGGGGTGGTGAGGTGAGGTGGGGTGAAGAGCCTCTGACCTGCTGTGCTTTGTGCTGTGCTATCCCTCTGAAGGAGGATGAGAGGGGAGAGGAGGAGAAGGAAGAGGAGGAAGAAAATGGGAGGAGGAGGGGAAAAAAAAAAGGAAGAATATGAGAAGAATGAGGAGGAAGAAGATGAAGAGGATGAGGAAGAAGGGGAGGAAGAAGATGAGGACAAAGAGGAGGAAGAAGGGAAGAAAGAAGAGGAGGAGGATGATGAGGAGGAAGAATATGAGGAGGAAGAAGAGGAAGAAGGTGAGGAAGAAAAAGAGGAGGACGAGAACGAGGAAGAAGATGAGGAGGAATAGGAGGAGGAGGATGAGGAGGAAGAAGAGGAGGAGGATGAGGAAGAAGAAGAGGAGGATGAGGAAGAAGAAGAGAAGGAGGGAAAAGAGGAAGACAAGGAGGAAGATCTTACGTTTGCACAAGGGTTTTCTGAGCCTGGAGATGGATGCGGAGCACTGGGAAGTGCTACACTGAGGCACTGGGAGGAACTGGGCCACCAGGGACCACAGTAGGGCTTGTGCCCATCCCAAGGGGGTCTGAGGGCACCCAGCCCAGCCAGGAAAGGGTCACTCATGTGTGCTTGAGGGGGACATGGAGACAGCCACCCACAACATGCTCCCACCCACAGGGCTGGCAAAAGGATGGGGCAGCTCATCCAGGCAGAAAATCCAGGTGGGAGCCCAGAAAAAGGTGGGATCCCCACCCTGGGGGGGCACCTACCCTCGTTCTCCTCCAGCTTGCGGACCTGGCGCAGGACGGGCTGCAGGTTCATGTAGAGCCGGTGGCTGCTGCTGAGCAGCTGCAGGAGGTGGCGGGAGCGCAGCGGGCAGCCCGTGTAGTAGATGAGCTTCCTGGCCGAGGGCAGCCCGTCTGGCAGGATCTCAAACTTCTTCCCCTGCGTGGGAGAAGGGAGAACATCAGCCCCGGACAGAAACATACTCTAATTCTCACCCAGACCTGCTGCAGCTCAGCTGTGAAGGGGCTGGAGCACAAGTGTTAGGAGGAGCAGCTGAGGGAGCTGGGGGTGTTCAGCCTGGAGAAAAGGAGGCTGAGGGGAGACCTTCTGGCTCTGCAACTGCCTGAGAGGAGGTTGGAGCCAGGGGGGGTTGGTCTCTTCTCCCAAGGAACAAGTGATGGAACAAGAGGAAACAGCCTCAAGTTGTGCCATGGGAGGTTTAGATTGGATATTGGGAACAATTCCTTCCCCAAAAGGGTTGTCAGGCCCTGGCCCAGGCTGCCCAGGGCAGTGGTGGAGTCTCCATCCCTGGAGGGATTTCAAAGCCATGTAGATGTGGTGCTGAGGGACATGGTTTAGCGGTGGCCTTGGCAGTGCTGGGTGAATGGTTGGACTTGATGATCTTAAAGGTCTTTTCCAACCAAAACGACTCTGTGACTCTGTGAGGTTTGTGCAACACCACTCCATGCTCAAATCAGAGAAATTCTTCACTATGAGGGTGGTGAGACGCTGGCCCAGGTTGCCCAGAGAAGCTGTGGCTGCCCCATCCCTGGAAGTGTTCAAGGGCAGGTTGGATGGGGCTTGGAGCAACCTGGTCTAGTGGGAGGTGTCCCTGCCCATGGCAGGGGGGTTGGAACTAGGTGATCTTTAAGGTCCCTTCCAACCCAAATCAGTCTGTGGCTCTATGGCAGGGGCAGAGATGCTCTGCCTGGGGATGATGACACTCACCACAAACACCAGTTTTCCCACATTTGTCCATGGGAAATCGTAGAGCAGCTGCTTTTCTTCGTCCAGGTTCTGCAAAAAAGAGGAGAGGACATTCCTGGCTGAGGACACTGGCTGTGGGCAGGGATCCGAGCAGTTGATCTCTGTCAGCCACCTACCTGGAAGATCTGGATGCCTCGTGTGGTCAGCCCCAGTGTCAGGGATGCTTCCACCTCCCTCTTGTCCTAAGGGGAGAAAAAAGAGATGCTTTTGAAGACAAAATTTGCAGCATATTCTCTCAGCCCATTCATCTTGATGTAGCCACCCCATCTCCAGCAAAGCACGAGCAGCCACAGGCAGTAGGTGCCAGATTATTCATAGAACTCTTTAGGTTGGAAAAGACCCTTAAGACCATCAAGACCCATGAAGATCATCCCCTGGTGCCTGCTGCCTCCCTCACCCCCCAGGAACATCCCAGTTAAGGGTCTGGAAAAGGAGTTTAATGTCCAAAAACTTGGAAGAACCTTCAGAAACGGAGCTGGACCCAACCAGCTCCTACAGCGGCACTCGGTGCTCTCCAGAAGCCTTCTCCTCTTTAATTAGAGTGGTTGGAAAAAAAAAAGTGGTTTGAAAGAGTGGTTCGACAGTGGAACAGGCTGCCCAGGGAGGTGGTGGAGTCACCATCCCTGGAAGTGTTTAAAAGAAATACAGACGTGGTGCTTAGAGACATGAATTAAGCATTAACGGGTAGATAAAGGTTATGGTGGGTGGATTTAGGTTATGGTTGGACTCGATGATCTTTGAGGTCCTTTCCAACCAGGATGATTCTGTGATTCTATAACTAAGGATGTTACAAAATGGGTTGTGGAGCACCAGCTCCCAGCAAATGAAGCACTTTGCTGGGACAATAAACCCAGCAAATGTTTCTTAGGCAGAGGATACTAAAAAACACGATCCCAGAAACCTCAGAACTGCTTCCTCACACCCCTGCAAACCTCTCACCTCTCCATACCTTGTAGAAAATGGCAGGACTATAAAAAGCTGCATCTCCTTTGAGAAGCACGGCCTCAAGACCACTCTGCTCCGGTCAGCAAGTGCCAATTCCAACAAAACTCTTCCCAAAATACCTCAGGAATTACTCGGCAGTTGCTCCTTTCAATAAAAAGCAGCCCCGAGTCAACATCCCAGCCTGGGCTTGTGGCTGGGGCTCACCTTGTACAACCTGTAGTAGTGCACAGCCACGTCATCCAGCCGCACGGCCTCCTTGATGTACTTGAGATGGGCTTCAGAGGCTGTCAGGGCAAACTGATCCTTGTGCATGTTTGGGACATGCTTCAGGATATAGTCCTTGCCCCTCTTGGCAACCACCTGTTTGGAGAAGAGAGGATTATCCAAGGGAGCTGCTCAATGTTTGGACATGAGTTGCTGGAGCGAGTCCAGAGGACACCATGAAGATGATCCAAGGGCTGGAGCAGCTCTGCTCTGGAGACAGGCTGAGAGAGTTGGGGGTGTTCAGCCTGCAGAAGAGAAGGCTCCAGGGAGACCTTAGAGCACCTTCCAGTGCCTGAAGGGGCTCCAGGAAAGCTGGAGAGGGACTTTACACAAAGGCAGGGAGTGATGGGATGAGGGGGAATGGCTTTAAGGTGGAACGGGAGTGATTTAGATGAGATCTGAAGAAGAAATTCTTTGCTGTGAGGGTGGTGAGACCCTGGCCCAGGTTGCCCAGAGAAGCTGTGGCTGCCCCATCCCCAGAAGTGTTCAAGGACAGGTTGGACGGGGCTTGGAGCAACCTGGTCTAGTGGGAGGTCTCCCGCCCATGACAGGGGGTTAGAACTAGGTGACCTTTCAGGTTCCTTCCAACCCAAACCAGTCTGTGATTCCGTGCTGTGATGGCACATGGCACACAGGGAAGCCCCCATGACCATCCCTGCAGCACCCAGGGAAATCCTCAGCAGCAGCATGGGTCATCCCAGCCATCACACTGAGCCCAACCCTCCCTGCCTGCAGCTATTTGCAGCCCCACAGTTGTCAGAGGTTATTAATAACTGGAATTAAACCAGAGATGGGAAGGCAGCAGAAATGCCAGCCACCCGGGAAGCCTTGGAGCAGCCCAGCATTGCCTGCTTTGTGAGACTTTGCATGGTATCAGAGAATCCCAGAGTGGTTTGGGTTGGAAGGGACCCTAAAGACCATCTAGTTCCAACCCCCCTGCACGGGCAGGGATACCTCCCACTAGACCAGGTTGCTCCAAGCCCCATCCAACCTGGCCTTCAACACTTCCAGGGATGGGGCAGCAACAGCTTCCCTGGGCAACCTGGGCCAGGGTCTCACCACCCTCACAGCAAAGAATTTCTTCCTCAGATCTCATCTCAGTCTCCTCTCTTCCAGTTTGAATCCATTCGCCCTTGTCCCATCACTCCCTGCCCTTGTCCAAAGTCCCTCCCCAGCTTTCCTGGAGCCCCTTCAGGCACTGGAAGGTGCTCTAAGGTCTCCCTGGAGCCTTCTCTTCTGCAGGCTGAACACCCCCAACTCTCTCAGCCTGTCTCCAGAGCAGAGGTGCTATCACAACAGGGCCCAGGGGCACTTACCCAGGCAGGGAAATAGGCTTCGGGCTCGAAGTACTTCCCGTAGTGTTTGTTGCGCTTGAAGTCTCCGAGGTCGGCCTGGAGGGCGAAGGCAGTGAGCAGGAAATAGGCCTCTTCCCGCAGCACGCACTGGGAATGCAGCACCTGCTTCCGGAGGTGCCAGTAGTAGTAGTAACGGGCGGTCCGGTCACTGTTGGGGGAGCACAGGGGAGAGGTGAGGAGAAGTGAGCTGGTGGGACACCCTCCAACCACTCCCCCATTGCCCAGCTCAGGGGGTGGGAGAGAACTCCGGCACGTTCCTCCCGGTGGGATGCTCTTGCAGAGGGAGCAGGGTTGAGGGCCCAGTCGTTTGCCCCCTTGTTCCCCTGTTCATTATATCCTGGAATTCCCAGCCACTGCCAGAACAACCCCCATGAAGGCATTCCCATGTTGCTTTGGTTGCCACCGTGTCCCCATGCACCCAAGACACTGAAAAATCGTTTTCTTTCCTCTGAAACAGGACCCGAAGCTCCCACACAGGAATTAAAATCAGCTGGGCTGTGGGTTAACCTGTGACCAACACCTAAACACGATGACCCCAGACCCCCAAAAGGTTTTGTCATCACTGGTGGGGAGCAGTGTCCCCCCCACCTGCTCTGGGCACCCAGCCACAACAGAAGGGACGAGCTTTTGGGTGCATGAGCAGCATCCCACAGATCCTGCAGCACCCCACAGCACCCCACAGCATCCTGCAGCATCCTGCAGCACCCCACAGCATCCTGTAGCACCCCACAGCACCCCACAGCATCCTGCAGCATCCTGCAGCACCACACAGCATCCTGCAGCACCCCACAGCATCCTGTAGCACCCCACAGCACCCCACAGCATCCTGCAGCATCCTGCAGCACCCCACAGCATCCTGTAGCACCCCACAGCACCACACAGCATCCTGCAGCACCCCACAGCATCCTGTAGCACCCCACAGCACCCTGCAGCACCCCACAGCATCCTGTAGCACCCCACAGCACCACACAACATCCTGCAGCACCCCACAGAATCCTGCAGCATCCCGCAGCACCCCACAGCATCCTGTAGCATCCCAGCACCCTACAGCACCCCACAGCACCTCACAGCATCCCAAGGCTGTGCAGCCCCAGGGAGAGGTGCTGGAGCCAGGGACCCCCCTGGGTGCTCCCCCCAGGGGGGGTGCCCATGGCAAAGGGATTGGGGGGTCCCACCCTACCTGATGAGCCTGCCATTCTCCACGTAGTACTGCACTCGGAAGTGGATGATCATCGGAGGGCCAAACTGGTCAATCCCCTGGAAGCCAGAAGATATTCAGGGCTCCTGCAGAGACCCCAGCATGGCGCCCCAGCCCCTCACCTAGGCTCCCTCACTGCCCCCGCCTCGACCCCCCCGCCGGGGCAAAAGCCTCAAGGAAGAGCTCAGTCACTAATGAATTTTTCCAAAATTAGCATTCGACGCCCATTTTTTCCCCAGTTTGCTGAAACATGAAGGGGATTCGGATTTAAAGTAGGAGGCAGTTGGGTTTGAGACCCCTCCCAGGGGTCTGCAGCCCCCCAACTGCTGCTCTTTCTCTGCCACCCCTCACCAGCCTGTCACCCACCGCTCCCCATCTCAGGTGCCACCTCAATACCACCACCGGGGCCCTCACACCAACCCCCTCGGCACTGCAATAATTAAAATGTGCTTTTTGGGGGGGGGGGGGGCAGAAAAAACAAAAACCCTCAAAATGCTTCATTTTAAAAACCGGCAGGAAGGGAACCCCTTAAAAATTCTGAAGCGTAAGGAAATAAGGGAGGAAAAAAACTCACGGGGAGCGGGGAGGACGCGTCCCCAGCTGGCGGCACTGGGCGTGACGGCCATCAAGTGTCATCTGGGTTTTGTTCATGCTGCACACCCGTCCCCCTGCCCCGTGCTGGCACACAGCCAGGTGGTGTGTGTGTCTCCCACGCCCCCCACCCCCCCCACCCCCATCCGCCACCACCCCTCGGCTGTGTTCCCGCGTCCTGGAAGTGACCTGCGACGGGGACAGGGGTGGCCTTACTGCCGTCAGCTCTCCATGCAAGACCTCACCGCTGACCTTGCTGGCCTCCTTCTTCCACTCCTTGGGGCAGTACTTGTAGAGTTTCTGGGCCAGGTCCATGTACACGTGCTCATTGTCTGGGGTGGGGACAGAGGTGGCATCAGCATCCCCCCATGTGTTCCCTGCCAAGCCCTGCCCTGCTCCCCTTAACCCATAGCGTCCTTGTCACCTAACCAGAGGCCACCAAAGAGCTTGTTTTGGCAAACACACATGCCTGGCCTGGTGGCACCATGCCGAGTGCAGTGACAACATCTGGCTGGACCAGCCATGGGCACCAATCCCATGGTGTAAGCCCCTGACTTACTCTGGATGACGCTGAGCCCAAAGAGGTGACAGTCCTTCAGCCTCAGGAGGTCACACACCTGCACCAGTAACTCATGGCACAAAATCTTCACCTGCAACAAAACCCACATGTGGTCCCTGCTGCAGCTGCACCCAGCCCAGACGGTGGCACAGAACCAGGTCCCCAGGCAGGACCAGGGGGGTGACAAGCTGGGACGTGGAGCTTGTTTTTCCATAAGGTCAACGTGGAAGTCCCCAAAAGCAGAGTCCCATCCTGGGGCACAGGACCAGAGCTCTGCTGAGGGTGGGATGCATGGGGGAACAGTGGGGGGGACAACCTTGCTGCAACCAGCTCAGAGAAGGGAGACGGTTTTGGGGACAGAATCCAGAATATTGGGTGGTGGGGAGTTGAAAAAATTAAAAATAGAGGAATTTTATGTTAAATACTACATCTGAATCAGAGCCAGAGCCTTTTCTGCTGATTCACTGGGTGCATGGGGCCAAATTGGAGGCTTGGGTAAGAGTGGCTGGAAAGTGCCCAGTGGAAAAGGACGTGGGGGTGTTGGTCACAGCAGCTGAATATGAGCCAGTGTGTGCCCAGGTGGCCAAGAAGGCCACCAGCATCCTGGCTTGTGTCACCAATAGTGTGGCCAGCAGGACCAGGGCAGGCACCATCCCCCTGTGCTGGGCACTGGTGAGGGGACACCTTGAGTCCTGGGGTCAGTTTTGGGCCTCTCATGACAAGAAGGACATGGAGGGGCTGGAGTGTGTCCAGAGAAGGGCAACGGAGCTGGAGAAGGGGCTGGAGCACAAGTGTTAGGAGGAGCAGCTGAGGGAGCTGGGCGTATTCAGCCTGGAGCAAAGGAGGCTGAGGGGAGACCTTCTGGCTCTGCAACTGCCTGAGAGGAGGTTGGAGCCAGGGGGGTCAGTCTCTGCTCCAGATGTGGTGCTGAGGGACATGGTTTAGAGGTGGCCTTGGCAGTGCTGGGTGAATGGTTGGACTTGATGATCTTAAAGGTCTTTTCCAACCAAAACAACTCTATGATTCTATGGATTGCCACCCCTGATTGATGTGAGGACCAAGGGAGGAAGGCCTGCCCGCTCCTCACCATGCTGCCCCATACATGGTGTGGCATACAGCAGGTCTCCCACCCAAAATCACAGTGCTGCCAGCAGCATGTCGAGGCAGGAAGATGCAGGAGAGCGTGAAATGCTGCCACAGCTTTGGGAGGAACAACTCAGGTGCACTTCTCTGGCAGGGCAGGAGCAGGCGGGCTCAAAATGAAAAACAGAGCTTGGGAATGCACCTGGGTGCAGATGGGATGAAAGGGTTGGTGCTCGGGGGGGGGGGGGGGGGGGGGCTGCCTTACGTTGATGATGATGTTGAGGGAGTCGTCGTTGGGGAGGAAGATGCAAACGCTGCGTCGGTCCTGCATGACTCGGTTGTTGTGGAAGGTCAGTTTGTTCATCGTTGGGCTGGGCTGGGGGCTGGGGGGCAGGCGGTGGGCACCTCACCGGTGGGCACCTCACCGGTGGGCCGGGGCGGCCTCGGTCCCCACGGGTGCCATTCCTGTGGGCAAGAAATGGGGAGCTGAGCCCCACGTGTGGCACCACCACATCCTTCCCACCCATCGCCGCATCCCCCCAAAAGACAGGTGACCCCCCAAACCCCGCCCCCCCTGCATCCTGACCCCGGTGTCACCATTCAGGCAAGGCACAGGATTGCAGCTCAGCCCAAAATAAATCCTGACCCAGCAGTTTTATCCTCCTGTGTAATCAGAAAAACCTCAGGAAAGGCTTTCCTGGCATCGTTAAAAAAAATAAAGGTCTATCTGCTGGGAACACACTCGTCTCTTCCAGAAGGGAGCAGTGTGGGAGGCTTTGCTGCTGACAGCAAAATGGTGAGGGGCTGGTGTGGGATCCTAGCAGGACCCTCACATCCCTTCCAGCATCATCCCCCCAGCTCCAGCTCTTTGCAGAGGTTAATTAAACTAACCCAGGTGCTAACCACAGTGATCTGCGATGGGAATCACCAGCTCTTGCTGTTTTGCTTAAATCTGTACTGGGGTCAAGTGTGTGAATCCATCCCAAAGCCAACCCTGGTGAATCCATCCCAGTACCAACCCCAATGAATCCAACCCAGCATCAACCCCAGGCAATTCCGATTTCCAAGGGCAAAGGAAGTCCAGAGGAGACCATAAAGACTATACAAGGGCTGGAGCAGCTCTGCTCTGGAGACAGGCTGAGAGAGTTGGGGGTGTTCAGCCTGGAGAAGAGAAGGCTCCAGGGAGACCTTGGAGCACCTTCCAGTGCCTGAAGGGGCTCCAGGAAAGCTGGGGAGGGACTTTGGACGAGAGCATGGAATGATGGGTGTGGGGGACAATGGGGACAATGGGACAAGGGGGAATGGCTTTTAACTGAAAGAGGGGAGATTGAGGTTAGACATTAGGAAGCAATTCTTTGCTGTGAGGGTGGTGAGACCCTGGCCCAGGTTGCCCAGAGAAGCTGTGGCTGCCCCATCCCTGGAAGTGTTCAAGGATGGGGCTCTGAGCAACCTGCTCTAGTGGGAGGTGTCCCTGCCTATGGCAGGGGGGTTGGAACTAGAATGTCTTGAAGGTTCCTTCCAACCCAAACCATTTGGTAACTCTATAAAATATTCCTTAAGTCACTTTTTACCCCACGACCATCCCCAGGGACACAAATGCACGCATGACACCATGAGCAATGACCTTTCAACTCTAAACTAGTTCACCCTTTTCCTAACCCATAGATTTATGCTGGCACCAACAGCAGAGTGTCTCCCTCTTTCCCAAATATTTGCTTTGTTCTAAATGAAAATGCCTTTGGCTTCCAAAACAGTTGGAACTTGCATATTTGTACAGGAGGGAAAAAAAGTGCCCTGAGGTGACTGTGTTAGGTAGTTACTGGGGTTTTGCAGAAGTTGGGAAATCCAGAGGTGATGGATGCTCTGGCCATGTCACACAGGGTTTGCAGCACTGAGGTCTGGAGCAGCTGCACAGTGTGGCCATACATTGCATCCATGTACTGTGGCCATACATTGCATCCATGCATTGTGACCATACATTGCATCCATGCATCGTGACCATACATTGCATCCATGTACTGTGGCCATACATTGCATCCATGCATTGTGACCATACATTGCCTCCATGCATCGTGGCCATACATTGCATCCATGCATCATGACCATACATTATATCCATGGATCATGACCATACATTGCCTCCATGCATCATGACCATACATTGCCTCCACGCATTGTGACCATACATTGCATCCATGCATCATGGCCATATATTGCTTCCATGTACTGTGGCCATACATTGCATCCATGCATCATGACCATACATTGCATCCATGTACTGTGGCCATACATTGCATCCATGCATTGTGACCATACATTGCATCCGTGTATCGTGGCCATACATTGCATTCAAGCATTGTGACCATACATTGCATCCATACATCATGGACATACATTGCATCCATGCATTGTGACCATACATTGCATCCGTGCATTATGGTCAGGTTTTGCATCTGTGCCCGGCAGCCATGCCCCGACACGACTGATCCCAACAGAAAGCAAACAGCCCAGTGGACAGGTTGGTTTCAAGGTTCATTAAAAATCCCAGAGGAGAACAAAACGGGGCTGAAGGTATTTGGCAAAGGGCCTGGGCTGGGCAGGGCCCCGGCAGCTCTCGTGCCCCAGCGTGGGGCTGGGCATGAAGCGACTCGTACGGGCTGTGGCAGGGAGGGAGCCGTGTCCCAGCAAAGCAGCTGTGCCCTGAGGCTCCTCCTGTGCCCTCCACACCCCACTCCCACCCAAAGCTCTCCCAGCGGGAACACTGGAGCATATTCCCACCACGTGAGCTCCAGCCAGCTCCAAACGACAGCCACAGGCACAAACCAACACAAGAAGGACATGGAGCTGTTGGAGCAAGTCCAGAGGAGGCCATGAAGATCCTCAGAGTGCTGGAGCAGCTCTGCTCTGGAGACAGGCTGAGAGAGTTGGGGGTGTTCAGCCTGGAGAAGAGAAGGCTCCAGGGAGACCTTAAAGAACCTTCCAGTACCTGAAGGGGCTCCAGGAAAGCTGGAGAGGGACTTTGGACAAGGGCAGGGAAGGATGGGACAAGGAGGAATGGATGAAAACTGGAAGCAGGGAGATTGAGATGAGATCTGAGGAAGAAATTCTTTGCTGAGAGGGTGGTGAGACCCTGGCCCAGGTTGCCCAGGGAAGCTGTGGCTGCCCCATCCCCAGAAGTGTTCAAGGGCAGGTTGGATGGGGCTTGGAGCAACCTGGTCTGGTGGGAGGTGTTCCTACCCATGGCAGGGGGGTTGGAACTAGATGATCTTTACAGTCCCTCCCAACCCAAACCAGTCTGGGATTCTCTAATATTTGCACAGAAAATGCTTCAGTTCCTGCCACTGAATGATAACGCCCCATCAAACGACCACATCAGGTACTCTGGGGGTGGCTCGTGGCTTTACCAGCCCCCCCTCAGCTCCAGGAGCTTCCCCCAGGGCACTGCCAGCTCCCTGCAAGCTGGAGCTGGGGCAGATTGAGCAACTGGTCACAAAAAGCCCTTTCCTGAGCGACGTGCCTCCAGCAGTCCCTACCAGACGCCAGCAAATTCTTTCCCAGCCTCTGCTGCTCGTTCCTACAATGTCAGCTTTGATTCCCCAGGCCCCCGCGCCGCTGCCCTCGCCGAATCGCTCCCGTGTCGACATGAGGCACGAACATGTCCGGCTCCGAGTTGGAAAGAGCCTGGATTGCAGGCAGAGCCCCCTCAGAATGCCTCGCTGGGAGGAGTGACACAGGTCAGGAGAGGGAACCACAACCCCGGGGCAATTTTGCAAGGGGTTTTCCATCCAGAGAGCAAAGCCAGCTGGAAAAAACACTGGGAATGAGGACTCGGGCATGGATCAGCCCCCACTGCACTGGGATATCCAGGTTTTCCAGCTGCATTTTTCCAGCTATAAGCAAAAGAGCTTTAAAACTCCATAGAAAAACACTGCAAACCCCTTATAAGCTGTATAAATTTGGGGCTATGGGGAGAAAAATCCTCAATCCACCATGTTTTCAGCCCAGGCTGCTGGAATACCGTCTCCCTGCCTCGTCTCAACACCATGGGATGAACCCCGTGGCAAAGCTCTGCAGTAAAGAAAACATCCTGCAATAAACCTGCCAGCTTGGAAAAGCAGCCGGGGCCGTGGCTGCTGACTCGGCGGGGATTTATTCAGCACAGGGGCTGGCAAACAAGGATGAGGGCAAGTGGAGCCTGGGCCCGGATCAGACAGAGGTGCCAGAGCAGTGTGCCAGGCTCTTAAGAGGGAATATAAATTTGGATGCTATTCCAGGGTTGGGGATTTCATATTCCTTGAATTTGGGGACTGAACATCACTTGAACTTGGGAACTAAAGATCTCTTGAACTTGAGGACTGAAGATCTCTTGAACTTGGTTCCCACATGCAGCATTTCTTCCCCCCCTCACCCACGTAATTGTATTTCAAAGAAGCATCCAAGTCTCTATGCTGTGGGTTTGGGTCAGGGTCGTCCCCCTGTGGTATCCACCAGACCATCATGGTGCCAACGGCTCAACCCCGCCCCAAACAGATCCAGCCCCTTTTCTCCCTCACTCAAATTCATCCTCCCCTTAGCCAAAATATCAATTTTATTTTAAATTCTGCCCTACCAGCCACCTAACCCATGGCCAGGCTTTTGTTCCAGCCCTCCCAAGCTGCCAGAGGGGTGAGGGAAGGGATTCGGCACGGGATCCACACGTAGGCACGGGCCGTCCCGCTGCCCGAAGCCCAGAGCGAGACGGGAAGATGAATTCCTGGGGCAGGAATTTCTTGTTTTTTAAGAGTTTAGAGTCGATTTTACCCCACATCACAGGGCACAGGTATGTGTGAGCTGTTATTACAAGTTTTAAGACCGTCACTTAATGCAGCCTCTACCAACCCAAAACCGAGATTAATCCCTGCTTGCGGTTGCCCCGTAATTAAAATCGTCTCCAATTCTTCATGAACTCAACAGTTTCCTCCTAATGAAGAGAGGTAGATGAAAGAGACCTTCACTGGGAAAAAAGACTCGGTTATAAATATTACATTACTTCATCCACCACAAAAGCTATTTAGATGCTGGAAACTCAGCCTGGGCAGCCAGAGGCCAACCCCACCAGCCCCACCACCCCCAGATGATGCCCCTGAGCACTGGGGGCACCCAAAAAGTCTCTGCAAGGAAGGTCCCCCCTGGAGCTCGCTTGTCTCCACCTCTGCAACACTCCCCTTCTTCCTCCTTCTCTTCCTCCCCCTGCAATGGGATCAACGGGGACACATCCCTGTCCCATCAACAGGGATGGGAACAAAGGGCCAAGCCAAGCACCTCATCCCAAAAATGGGACAACGGCCTCTCTGTCACCTCCCATTTGTGGCGCAGCTGCAATCGCAGCCAGCGCTGGGGACAAGCCCCACGGGATGTCACATCAGGGCATGGGGAAATGCAGCTCAGGAATCCTTTCCTCCCATCCATCCCTCTGCCATGCATGGAGCGGAATCCAGCCAGGAAGAGCCAATTTCCCACCCGCTGGCACCCCGTGCATACATCATCCCTGTGGCATGGTCATCCCAGGCCTCTTCGTTCCCTTCCTTTGATGCACTAAAAAATAAATAAAGCTGCCCGGCCTCAGCTGAGGATGCACAGAGCCACAGATTTCACTGGCACAGGCTCCAGCGAGGGAGGGAACGGCCCCTGCTCTTCCTCTTCCCTCTCTTGCTACTGAACCAGCCCCTTCCATTTGATTTCCTTCCGGAAAACTTCACCTGGAGCCTTCAGGATTCGAGCAATGTCTGCTAGAGTGTCCAGTTGCAGCAAGACTGGGTTTGGGGGGGTGGGGACAGTGCTCAGGACACCCCTGCCCCCCCCATCTGGTTCTGGATCCTGTCCCCCTGTATTCCCAGAGGTTTTATGAACCATCTCCCAGCACCACCAGCAACAAGCCCAAACTTCTCAGTGCTCCTGGGACCACAGGGATGGCTCTGAAGGATGCACAGGGATGCAAAGCAGCTCCTTTGCTCCCCTTGCTCTGTGGGCAGGCTGCAGCCCACACTGCCAGCAACATCCGTAAATCCTTTGGGATTTGGCCTTGGGCCTGGGCTGCAGGATCTGCTCCCTGGCCCTCAAAGCAGCCGGAAGGGGCAGTGGCACCATCCCACATCCCCACACCACCGAGAGCACAGCCCCAAGCTTCCAAACCACCAACATCCCTATTTAATAACCCCCCCCAGAAGCTCCAGCCCTGGGCAAACTCTTCCTTCCCGGGGCAAAGCACTTTTGAGGAGCCCCATCCTCAGCATCCCACTCCCAGGAAACCTCCCAGACTCAGGATTAGTGCCCAAACCTATCCCTGCTCCAGGGAATGCCCGGCACTTGGTGCACATGGGGAGGGAAAAAAAAATAAGGATGTACAGTTCTTCGCAGACCAAAAACCAGCTCCATTTTAAGCCCAAACACACATAACCATGCCTGGACTGCCCAGAGCCCCTCTGCCCCCACCCTGGTCCACAGCGTCCTCTCCTCTGGCTCCAGATCCAGCCAAATGAAGCCAAATCAAGTAACTTTTTTTTTTTTAATCCTGGAGTGGGCAGAGGGGGGATTTGTCTTCCCCCATCAGCTCCGCTCTCCAGTCCTCCAGCTGGGATTGCTCCTCAGCCACGCCAGAGCCTCCATAAACTTCCCTGCCCCAGCAGCAACAGGGAACAACTTTTTTCTTTTTTTTTTTGGGGGGGGGCGGGGGGGTAGAAGGGGGTTGGATAAATATCCTAAGCTTGCTTTTCAGACAAGGAAAAAAAAAAAAAAAACAAGCAGAAAAGTCAATTACTAAGCAGGCAGATATTTTCCCCACCGCCATCGTTTGTGTGCTCCATCTGGAGTCCAAAGGCTGCTTTTTATTTTTTATATATATACCATTTTATTTTTTTTTAGCAGGAGGGAGCTGACATCATCTTAATTTGAAATTCGCATTTATTTTTACATCTGGTCTGAATTAATCTTTTTCAGCGTCCTGACTTTCATGTAATGGAATAATTGCTTACAGACTCCGGGTTTAAAGAGCCTGAATAAAACCAGTTTTGTTTTGTTTTGTTTTAAAAAAAGAAATCCCTTTATAAAAACGATAGTAAGAAGCCAGTCTATAAGTGAACCCCAACATGCCTTGGGGGCTGGGAGTTTTAAATAAAACAACATCGTTTTCAAGGAAAAAAACTCAAATTAACCCCTGCTCTAGCCAAGAGGGCGAGTGAACCCCATGGAAAAACATTGACCCAAACCAGGCCAGAAATCAGGCAGAGCAGCAAAGCTGAGATCCATCAGCACCAAAGCATCCCTGGAAAAGGAGATCTGGACTCAGGGGGAAAAACAGCCTCATGAGCAGGAATGCAGGAAAAAAAGCAGATTCAGGACCATGAGACAACAGTGAAGGTGGCGGGAGGGGGACAGGGATGGACACTGACTGCCTTACTCCCAGTTGAAGGACATGGGAATGCCAAGCATGGTCCTGGGAAACCTCAGCTCCATCCTGGGAAACCTCAGCCCTAATTTCCTCGCTGCCATGAGGGCACCATGTCAGTTAAAGCCCAATTTAAGAGCTGCGTGGGTTTATCCTCGCCACCTCCAGAACATGGAGAGGATTTGCATTCCCAGTGGAACACACAGAGAAGACCATTAGTGGTACTACTAGGCACCAGCCTGCACCCCAAGCCACAGGACGTCCACGGTTGACCCAAGGGTGAGGGGGTCCCACAGGTGGCTGTGACCCAGAAACAGGAGGATCCATGGATGAGAAGATCCATAGGTGAAAGGACCAAGAGATGATGGGACCTGTGGGTGAGGGGTCCCATGGGCAAGTGCAACCCATGCGTATGGGGACCCGTGGGTGAATACAACCCATAGAAAAGAGGTCTCACAGACAAGAGGACCCAGGGGTGAGGGGATCCACAAGTGACAGGGCCCACTGATGACTGTGACCCATGATGGGTGAGGGACCCCATGGGTGAGTGTGACTCACGAGTAAGGGGGTCCCATGTGACCCAGGGGTGAGGGGATCTTTGAGTGAATGTGACCCATAGGTGAGTGTTATCCACAGACAAGGGGACCCATGGGCAAGGTGATGCTCAAGTAATTGTGACCCAGGGGTGAGGGGACCTGTGGGCAAGCGTAACCCTCAGGTGAGGGGACCCGTGGGTGAGGGGATCTGTGGATGAGTGAGACCTAGGGGTTAGGAGTCCTGCAGGCAAGAGGACCTGTGAGTGAGGCAACCTGCTGGTGAGTGTGACCCATGGGTAAGCATGACCCACAGGACAGTGGGACCCATGAGCAAGGAGAGCCACGGGCAAGGGGACCTGTGGGAGGGTGTGACCCTCGAGTAAAGGGTCCCATGGACAAGTGTCACCCATGAGCAAAGGCTCCCAAGGATGAGGGGATCTGTGGACAACTGTGACCCTGGGGTGAGTGGACCCATGGGCGAGTGTGGCTCATGAGCAAGGGGTCCTATGGGTAAGAGGATCCATGAGCCAATGTGACCCAGGGTTGAGGGGTCCAATGGGTGAGTGTGACCCACAAGAAAGGGGTCCTGTGGTCGAGGGGACCTATGGGCAAATGTGACCCACGAGAAAGGAGTCCCGTGGGCCAGTGTGACCCATGACAAAGGGGTCCCGTGGACGAGTGTGACCCACGAGAAAGGGGTCCCCGTGGGCGAGGAGACCTATGAGCGAGTGTGACCCATGAGAAAGGGGTGCCGCAACCGAGGGGACCCGAGGGCTGGTGTGACGCTGGGGCGGTCGGGGGCGGCGGGGGCCCGTGGCGGGGGGCCGAATGGGGATCCGGGGGGGCGCTCGGGGGTCCGGCGGGGCCGCCCGGCCGCTGCTCGCCCCCAGCCCCCGGCGGGCGGGCGGGCGGAGGAAATGACTCGCATTCCTGCAGCCGGAGCCTCTCGCACTTCTCCGCCACCGACCAACTCATCTCATCCCCCCCCGTTCCACCCACATCCAAATAAAAAAAAAGCGCAACAAGCAGCTGCCCCGGCCGCAATGACACCCGCGGGAGAGGGGGGGGGGGGGGGCGCCCCGGTCCCACCGACACCCCACGCCGGGCCCACCCTCGGCAGCACCCAGGGGGGCTGCGCCGGGCCGGGCTAAACCGAGCCGAGCCGGGCCGGGATAAGCCGGGCCGGGAGCGCACCTACCTGCGGCTCCGGGGGCCGTGCTGCCTGCCGAGCCCTGCCGAGCCCTGCCTTGCCGTCCTGAGCCGTGCCGAGCCGTGCCGAGCCCAGCCCAGCCCAGCCCGCCGCCCCCGCCCCTTCCCCCGCCGCACCGCCCCGAGCGGCACCGGCACCGCCTCCCGCCCGAGCCGGGACCCCGGGACAGGCCCGGGGAGGGGACCCGAGCAGCACCGGAGGGATCTGAGCACCCCCCAGCCCCGGCGACGGGACCCGAGCATTGGCCCTGGAGGGGGCACGGGAAGTCTGTTCCCTCCCCCCCCGTCCCTGTCCCGGGGTCCCATGTTCCCTTGAGGGAGCATGAACTGCTCTGGAAGGGACCTGAGCATCCCCTGAGGTGGGCATCGCCTCCCTCATCTCAATCCTGGGAGTCCAAATTTGCTCTGGAAGGGACCTGAGTATCCCCTGGGAAGGGCACACGGGTCCTGGGGGACTTGAGCATTTCCCAGAGGTGGACTCAAGACTCCCCAGAGAATATCACCCACCTAAACATACCCTGGGAAAAGAGCTGAGCATCCTCCTGTGGGGACCTGGGCATTTCCTGGGGAGAGGACTCACACATCCCTCAACAGGACCCAAGCATCCCTGGAGAGGGGACCCCACTACCCCCAGCCCAGGCTGTGCCACTGGAATTTTAAGCTAGAACTTAGGAGCTGGGTTGAGGCAGAAGCAGAATTAGGGCCAAATCCTGTTCCCATTAAAGCTTCCCCTGATATCCTTCCAGCTAGACGAGTTGGGCTCATTCATGTGATGTCCAGCTGATGTCATGGAGCTCAAGCACACCCAGGTCCCTCCTTAGGTGACCTGGGACAGGAATAGCAGCAGCAGCAGCACCATAAATTAGCAGCAAAGCATCTTGGAGTTGCTCCTTCTTCAGAAGTGCCATATGGTGAGAATGTTCTCAGAGTAGTTATTTATTCCTCAGTTTTAAGTGTCTATAGGCATTTTCTGGGATGACCTGTGAGGCCAGCTCTGCCCCCACATCTCTACAAGGCTCCAGGAGAAAACAGCCCCTTGTTCCCAGACCTAAATAAAGAGCAGCTCAGCTGTGAACACCCTGACACTTGTTTCTCAAATCTGTTTGCAGCTCAACAGATTGTGCTGGGTAATTACATTATGTGAGTGTGTGGTACCACCAGTGGGAACCCAACGCTCTGGTCTCCTGATGGAAAAAAACAGCCAGGCTTTTGGCAGAGTTGGGGCTGGAAAACGCTGGGCTTTGGGCTTGCTCCTGTCTGCACTCCGTGGAATCTGGGGAACGTTTCCACCCAGGAGATCCCTCCTCCTTCCCTCTTCCTTGTGTTGTGCTGAGTTCCCATGAAGCCACCTGTGCCCAATGCCACTGCAGCCAAGGGCACGGGCAGCACCCCAGCTGACTGTGGACCACCACCCCAGCCAGAAAGGTCTTTTTTTTTCCCCCAGATTCACTCTGGAAACATCCTGCCCACAGCTAACACATGGGAATAGCCAGGTAGGAGCTGGGCAGGCAGCAGAGCTGCCTTTTGGCCCATTTAATCCAACTCCTGAAACATAGAACCATAGAATCCCAGACTAGTTTGGGTTAGAAGGGACCTTAAAGATCATCTAGTTTCACCCCCTTACCATGGACAAGAGCACCTCCCACTAGACCAGGTTGCTCCAAGCCCAATCCAACCTGCCCTTGAACACTTCCAGGGATGGGGCAGCCACAGCTTCTCTGGGCAACCTAGACCAGGGTCTCGCCACCCTCACAGCAAAGAATTTCTTCCTAATGTCTAACCTAAATCTACATCTGGAGTTGTTGGTGTTGGTCTCTTCTCCCAAGGAACAAGTGATAGAACAAGAGGAAATGGCCTCAAGTTGTGCCAGGGGAGGTTTAGATTGGATATTGGGAACAATTTCTTCTCCAAAAGGGTTATCAGGCCCTGGCCCAGGCTGCCCAGGGCAGTGGTGGAGTCCCCATCCCTGGAGGGGTTTCAAAGCTGTGTAGATGTGATGCTGAGGGACATGGGTTAGTGGTGGCCTTGGCAGGGCTGGGATAACAGTTGGACTTGATGATCTTAAAGGTCTTTTCCAACCCAAATGATTCTGTGACTCTACAATTCTGTGATTTTAGGGGTGGGGGAGCGAGCAGGCAGGACACGGCACCACCACTTTGTGTGTTGCTGAGGAGGATGAGTCCATCCTGCCCCATTGCCCTGCCCCTCCAGCCTCCTGTAATCCAGAAATACGGCGTCCCAGCGCCTGCCGTGCCGCAGAGGCTAAATAAAGGAGCAGGAAGAGCTCTTGAATACCAGCAAGGCGATATATAAACACGGCCAGGGATGGCACGTATGCACTGCTGTGACACAGCCACAGAGAAATGCTGTGTCTCCATCCATGGGAGATGCTCTCATGGCCAGAGAGTCTCCAGGAATATCCACGCTCAGCATGAGCTGCCCCAAACTCCGAGGTGGGGAGAGCTTGGAAAGATGGACGCGAGCCCGTGTCCGGTCTGCCTTTCCTCTTTGTGAAAGGAAAAGCCCAAAGACTCTGGTGACATTCCTCTTGAACAATCCTGGATTTAATCTTGCTCAGGAGCCCAAGAAACGGAAACACAGATGGAAAATGTAATAAATGGAGCTCCTTTTTTTGTTTTGTTTTATTTTGTTTTGTTTTGGACGAGGTTTAAGTGAGCTAATTGCATTGCTAGGGCGTATCTCACAAAAAAGAGGAAAAAAAAGGTGTTGTGGTGCTGACTGAAAATACCATTCACATAAAATATACAGATTTTTCTCGCACTAGATATATTTATATTAAGAGGACGGGAAATAGCAGCTGTTCCCTGCAATCCTGCATTATCACCAGCCAAGTATCTTCCATCCCAGCATTTCAATACCCGCATTGTTACAGGCAGGGAGGGTGGCACAAACGCCTGAGCTCCCTTATCTCCTACATGGTTTTCCTAAAGGGATAAAAATTATAAACAAAGCAACAGACTAACAACTAAACCATCCCGCTCCCTTTCCCAGGGGCTGACACTCCTGTGCGGATTGTCTGCAAATCCCAACTGTGCGTGCTGGTAATTTTTAGGGTGTCCTGCTAGGAAATCCACCTGGGTGAGTTTTGGGATCATCCTGCTAGGAAAATTTACCCCGGGCCAGCAGCATGGGGACCTCAGCCTCCTCCCTCAATGCCTCGTGGGGTGCATTTGTGGACAGGGGTGTCACCGCTGCTCGACAACGCCTGGCACAGCACCAGGGCTCTGGCTGCAGCTGGACTTTAGGAATTCTTCCCTGGACCAGATAGGAAAACAAATCCCAGCTACTGTGGATGGGCTGTGCTGGGGCTCTGGATGGTTTCTCAGCCCATAAGGGGAAGAAAATAAATAAAGCCATTCCGGCATGGAGCCACAGCAGCCAGCACGTTGCTATAAACTCCAGCGAGGAGCTGGACCTTGCTCCAGCTCTTGCATTTCACAGGGGATTTCCAAGGAAGCTCTTCCTTCCCTCCCCATCCAGGCTGGAATGGACACGGTTCCCCCAGCACGGCAGCAATCAGGCTGCAGGGACCTGAGCCATATGCTGGGGAGTCGGTTCTTCCTCTGGAGTTTTTTGGGCCTTTTAGGAGAATTTCGTCTTATTTCGGGCCAGAAATACCCACTTCACGGAGACATAATTAAGCCTCTGCTTTAACTGTGTTTATGACTAAATGCCTGGGCACACATTGGGACCTCTCCTCAGGGTTTTTGCCCTTATGCTGCCCCACTCTGATATTTTTTTGGGTGTACCTGCCTGGGGAGGTGACCCCCCAACAGCCCTGACTCCATCCAGCCCAGTTCATCCCAGTTGAACAGCCAGCAAACTGGGAAAGCCGGGCCCCAGCCAGCGCTGGATAGTGACAAGCATTCCCAGCTGGTCCCAGGGAAAGGGGCAGCTTCCCAGGGGGTGGCCCAGGGTCAGTGCCGGGGGGGAACACACCAGACCTGCCAATGCCAGGGGGTGGGATGACCCGAGGAGCGTCCGGAGGTGGCAGGCAGCCATCCTGTAGGAGCAGGAATGCCAGCAATGCAGAACAACCCTCAGCTCCCCGACTATCCCGAGCTCCAGGGACCCAGGGGATGCTGGCAGATCGGGGGGGGGGGGGGCTGGTTTTGACTTGGGGGTGGGGAGGGACATGTTAGTATATTTAACTGGAACCCCAAGTTTCCCTCTGCATTTACCCTGCTCTCCTCTCTCTTTGCCTGGGAAGTCAGCAAGGCTGAAAATAAAAAAGGGTTTCATAAGATTTAAGCCAAGCAGGGCTGGAAAGAGAAAATCCACCTGAATACGCAGGGATTGGAAACATCAGGAAAATCCAAGGGTGCATCCCAGGGGGGAGGCATCCCCCCCCTGCTTGCCACTCCCCCAGTGGTGCTGGTACAGTATATTTTGCAGTATTTACAGCTGCCTAGAGCCCAGGATTCTCTTTTAACATCGAGTGGCAGCAGCCGGATGCAACTAGAGCCTGTGAAATTCCTCGGGATGGCCAGATGGAAAGGCAGGCTTCCCTCCTGCCTCCCTGTCCCCTCAGACCCCTAGCTCCTGGCCCAACCTGGGACCCCAAGCTGGGTTTTATTACCAAGTTATTGATAAACCTGGGGTGAGATGGGCAGGGACTTTACTGCAGCCTCCCTGGCCTGTTGCATGGCAAAACAGAGGCTGCACCCAGCATTTCTGCAGCCCCCCACAGTTGAAAAGCCCCTCCATCCCAACCCCCTTCCCCATCCATTCCCTTTTCTGGAGGACTAAAGGGGTTTTGGGGGGGCTCTGGGTCTGAGGGTTATTCCCAGGGTTTGCTCTCAACCTGCCCGAGCTGCTGAAAAACCCTTGGAAATGTGTTATAAAGCAGGAAAGCAGCTGTTGGGGGGGGAAGACGGGGAGGAAAGATCACAGAAGTGGGGGAATATTTTTAGCCTGCCCATGTCCCTGCCTGCCAGCAGCCTCAGCAAGCTTGAGGGACAGACGTCTGAGGGCTGCACCCATCCCTCAAAACAGGAGAGAAACCCCAGCAAGGGCTGCCCCCAGGGTTGGTCACCAGCAGCCCCAATGCTATGAGACACCAGAGGACCCCCACCAGCACGGTGGGGTGGCACGAAAACTGGCCTGTGATTCTCTGTGATTCTCATGCAATTTTTGGGAGGTCAAACCAGGGACCTGGGGCACCCGTAAAGGTCCTGCAGAGGCAGGGGGGGCAGAGGAAGTGCATCCCACCCAATGATCTGGCCTCCTGCTCTGCACACATGGGCTTCCCATCGCTGCCCCTGGGGTTTCATTCCCAGCTTGCAGGATCCAGCAAACCTCTCCGCAAGGGTGAACGTTGGGAAGGGAGTTACAAAGCCACAGGTTCTTCTGGAAAGCAAGAGCAGAGGGAAGGGGACAGCTCCAGGATAAAGACAGGATAAGGGGCCAGTTCTGGGCAGGGTAGGGGAGCAGGGATGGATTTGGTCTGCCCCTGTGCAAACTGCAGCCATGTGGGGGATGAACTGTGCAGGAGTGGTCATGGACCACCCTTCCAGTGGCACTGGGAGAACTGGGGATCCTCTGATGTGCTGGAGTGACTCCAGCTGCACCCCAGGGCCCTGAGTTGTTTGGATGAGGCTCACCCCATAAACAGATGTAAACCAGCCACAACTCCAGAGCAGGAGGACACGAAAGGCCTCATTGCATGGGACAGCACCACCTTCATCCCCAGTGCCATGTAGGACTGCAGCAGGGAAAAGCCAACCCAGGCCATCCATGAGTCCCCCCCCCCGCCCCACGCCAGCCTCAGGGACAAAGCACCTCGGGTAGCCCGAGGCAGCCAAGAGCTTGGCCGTGGCCCCATGGATCTGTCACTCATCTGTCAATGATTTACTGCTCTGTGAAGTGCTGTTTGTGCCGCCGGGGCTTCCCAGCGGCCCCAGCCAAGGTCAGTGCTCGGCTCGGCGTGGGGACAGATAGACAGCGAGGGGGAGAGGGACTGGGGGCCTGTGTGGGGCCAGGGGGCACCAGGCAGGGGCAAAGCAGAGCCCCCTCCCACCCTGCCCGGAAGATGGGCTCATCCTGAGCATCCTGGGCTCATCCTGAGGGTGGTGAGACCCTGGCCCAGGTTGCCCAGAGAAGCTGTGGCTGCCCCATCCCTGGAAGTGTTCAAGGGCAGGTTGGATGGGGCTTGGAGCAACCTGGTCTAGTGGGAGGTGTCCCTGCCCATGGCAGGGGGGTTGGAACTAGGTGGTCTTTTAGGTCTCCCCAAAGCCAAATCAGTCTGGGATTCTATGAATTTGCTTTAACTTTTGGTCAGCGCTGCAGTGATCAGGCAGTTGGACTAGAGGAACACTGTGGGTCTGTTCCAACTGAAATACCCTCTTCTCCTCCTCTCCTCTCCTCTCCTCTCCTCTCCTCTCCTCTCCTCTCCTCTCCTCTCCTCTCCTCTCCTCTCCTCTCCTCTCCTCTCCTCTCCTCTCCTCTCCTCTCCTCTCCTCTCCTCTCCTCTCCTCTCCTCTCCTCTCCTCTCCTCTCCTCTCCTCTCCTCTCCTCTCCTCTCCTCTCCTCTCCTCTCCTCTCCTCTCCTCTCCTCTCCTCTCCTCTCCTCTCCTCTCCTCTCCTCTCCTTCTCTTCTTGGAAGAGTCCAAGGCCAGGTTGGATGGGGCTTGGAGCAACCTGGTCTAGTGGGAGGTGTCCCTGCCCATGGCAGGGGGGCTGGAACTAGATGGTATTTAAGGCCCCTCCCAACCCAAACCAGTCTGGGATTTTGTGATCCCTCTTCCCACTGTGCTTTAGGACCCCAGGACAGCAGATACATCCACATAACCCCCTGAGGGCTTACGGGTACAAACAGCCCTTGCCAGGGCTCTGCACCATGGGAGGGTGGGGGGATGAGATCCCCCTTTGGAGGCAGGCAGTGGCTGCTGGAGCTGGGGCTGGGAACAGCTCCTGGCTGGGGTCACCAGCCCCGCAGCCAATGGCAGGATTTGTGCAATCCCTCAGCTTTCGGAAGCAGCCTGTAAATGCCTGACCAAATGTAAATTGATTTTTAAGAAACGGACTCAGCCAGCCTCCACGGCTTGGCTAATATTTCTCTAATGGGCTCCCATAAATAGCTCATTAATCCCTTTTTATTTAATTAATGTCATGCAGGACCCAGCTTGCTGCAGCCCAGCTCCCCAGACACTTTGGGGCCCCCGCAGCCCCAGGTCCCTTCACTCTGGTCACCCCTTTTTTCTCCACCCAGTTTCTCTCCTCCTCCCCTCCCTTGGGGATCCCCTGGGGTTTAAAAAGCCATTTGTGGGGCCACATGGTGACCCAGTGCCAGGTACCAGCTTAGAAACCACCGTGGGCTTTGGCTGAGATGTTCGCACCTAGGACATCACACTGGAGAGACGTCACCCCCAGTGCTTTGTCCCCATGGGGGACACTGAAGGAGAGCAGCACCACATCTGATCCCCCCTCACCCAGGAAAAGGCTCGAGACCCCCGAGTGTTAGGCACCATTTGCAACTATCCCACTGCTGCTGCAGGAACTGTTTTATTTATCTATTTATTTACTTCTTAACCTTGAATTCATATTGAAGGCTTGGGAGCGTCCTTGTAAAACTACAATGAGCGAGAAAGTCTGTTGGAGAGGCTGCAAAACCCTGGGGGCCTTATTGCAGGGTGTTTGCTGAGGTGCTATTTTGGGTGGCTCCTTTTGCAGGGAATGCTTGGGCCTGTGTGTATATACATGTATATGGGGTCTGGAGCACAAGTGTTAGGAGGAGCAGCTGAGGGAGCTGGGGGTGTTCAGCCTGGAGCAAAGGAGGCTGAGGGGAGACCTTCTGGCTCTGCAACTGCCTGAGAGGAGGTTGGAGCCAGGGGGGAGTCAGTCTCTGCTCCCAAGGAACAAGTGATGGAACAAGAGGAAATGGCCTCAAGTTGTGCCAGGGGAGGTTTAGATTGGATATTGGGAACAATTTCTTCCTGGAAAGGGTTGTCAGGCCCTGGCCCAGGCTGCCCAGGGCAGTGGTGGAGACCCCATCCCTGGAGGGCACTGTGTAGATGTGGTGCTGAGGGACATGGTTAGTGGTGGCCTTGGCAGTGCTGGGTTAATGGTTGGACTTGATGATCTGAAAGGTCCTAAAATTCTTTTCCAACCCAAACCATTCAGTGGCTCCACAAATCCCCAGCAGCTCAGCGTTTCCACAGCTCCATCTCCTCTGCCCACATTTGCCTGTCCCGGCTCACCCGCATCCCTGCCACCACGAGCCAAGCTCTCCCTGCCCATGGGCTCCCCAAGCCCCCAGCTCGGGGTACTACCCCCAGCACTGCTTTGGGGTGCACGGGGAGGGAGCAAGGACTGTGGCCTCACTCTTCCAGCTCCCAGCTCCCGAATGTCTCAGCACGATGCTGCCACATCAGCAGCCAACGCAAAGACCGAGGGCGTCTGAGACGGCAGCACCCGCTGCCCTCCCTCCCTCCCTTCCTCCCTCCCTTCCTCCCTCCCTTCTCTGCAGCACCCGCAGCACAGACACGCTCTGTTTTGTTTTGATTTTAAGGGCAATTTTCCGTGGAAACATTTCCCAGACGTGCCATTTCCCCGGGAAGCAGCAGCTGTGCAGCCTCCGGCTGGCTGCGGGTTCCCCCCCGGCCCCCGCCAGCTCACACATGCAGTTCCCAATTAATGGGACAAAGAACACGTTTAACTGGTGAGTCAGGGCCTGAAATGATTTCATCCCCCATCTGGGATGTGCAGGGTACCTGGATGGGTCTGGAGGACATAGGGACCTGGGACCAGCCTGCTCGGGGACAACCAGATGTTTTCCGTCCTGGACTCCTCCAGCATCAGCTGATGGGGATGGGAGGCCTCAGGGTGGTGTCACTGCCCAGGACACCCACTGCTGGGTGCTGTGGGGCCCTGGCACCCCATGGATGGAGGAGCAGACCCAGTCCTCTCCCCAGCACAGGCTCCTACATCTCCAGGAGGGAGTTTTGTCTATTTTCAGACCCCTGAGAAACCCCCTCCCAACCTCCCCACTTGCCCCCAAGCTGGAAGAAGCCAGGATATTTGGTGAGGAATGGATAGAATCATAGGATCATTAAGGTTGGAGAAGACTTCTAAGATCATCAAGTCCAACCATCAACCCAACACCACCATGCCCACTAAACCACATCCTGAAGTGCCACATCTACACAGTTTTTTAACACCTCCAGGGACAGTGACTCCACCACCTCCCTGGGGCTGTGTCTGGGTGGGAGGAAGCAACCACACCTTTGGAGACCCAGCTGGGCCACCCCAAAAATGCCCCTTGCCACCGTACTAGCCCCTTTTTTGGGGTCCCACCCCCAACAGTGGGTACTGCAGCAGGAGGTATTTGCACCCAAGGTTGTCCCTGGGCAGGATGTTACCAGTGCAAGCCCCAATCACCAAAAGCCCCATCTGCTCTCATGTCTGCTTGTGTTTTCATGACACTCTAAAAAAAACCCTGAAGTTTTGGGGGGTCTTTCCCACCACAAAACCCCACGGCAGCAGCCACTGGCCCAGGCACTCTCCACTTTGCAACCCAAAGTTGTTGATGAGCTATATGAGCACAACAAAGCAAAAGCAGCTGTGGCTACTACCTCCTTTTATATGTTGGTTTTTTTTTTTATTTGCTTCTCCCCTCCTCTGAGTGTTTATGATCCAGATATAAAACCTTGGGAAATCCAGGTTTAGAGCAAAGCACTGACACCCATTAACCACGGGGCACGAAATGCTGCACCCTGACTCTCACCCATCCCAGCAGCTGGAGGTTGCTGGTGGTTTCCAGCATGCACAGAGTCTCTGTGCCCCAGGGTCCTTATTTCCAATGAATGTTTTCATTTATTTTTTTAAAGAAAATACTAAAAATAAAGTGCCTGGAAGCTGGCGACGGGCAGCAGGGGAGAAATCCCAGGTGTTTCTTGTTCATGTTTGCACAACCCTGCCCCATGCCAGTGTCACTTTGCCCAAGGCCTTACCCGACCAAAGGCAGAGGGGTGAAGGATGCTGCAGGTATCCCAGGAAAGGACTGGAAACAGTCCTGTCCCCCTTACAGAAACCCTGCTTTCAGCACTGTTGCCAACTCATATTGCTTTGTATTCAGGATCAGAGCATTTTTGCTCTTTTTGGCTTTTTTTGGCATGAATATTGGAACATCACCCTATGCCTGGGGCCAGGGAATCCTTCAGGGAGCCACCACAGTTGAGGGTTAGCTCCCACCAAGTGTCCATGGCCAGGAGCCATGGCCTGGCAGGGAAAAGCACACTGGAATACAGATATATTTTTCCAAAGAATAACAGAAAAACAGGATTAAGCTGATTTCCTCCCTACCCTTCACACTCCAAGCTGTGGAAAAACTTCTGTTTTCTCCCCAAGAGATGCTTGACCTCAGGGGCTGGGCTGGCTGTGAGTGGCACCATGAGGACCCTGCTGGCACATCAGCCATGGCCCCAGCAACCTGCCTTCCTGCAGCTCTGAAATGCTGGAGATGAGCAGGCTCCAAAAAACGTCTGGGCACCTGCCCAGGTGGGTGCATGTGCCCCCCAGCACACTCAGCTCTCCTGCTCTTTGCTCCCCCCCATCTCGGTGCCATCCCCTCCAGCATGGGACAGAGGGACCAGGGTCCTCCAGCCTTATCCCACCCAGCCATGCTCCTCTCCAGCCCAGGGCACCCACTTTGCACCTTTTTGTACCTTCCCCTGCTCAAAGGCAGCCCTTAGATCTGGGGGTTTTAATTAATTTCCATGTTTTACAGAAGGAGGATGAATATTGTGTTCAGATCTGGGCCCCTCACAACAAGAAGGACATTGAGGGGCTGGAGTGTGTCCAGACAAGGGCAAGGGAGCTGGGGAAGGGGCTGGAGCACAAGTGTTAGGAGGAGCAGCTGGGGGTGTTCAGCCTGGAGAAAAGGAGGCTGAGGGGAGACCTTCTGGCTCTCTGCAACTGCCTGAGAGGAGGTTGGAGCCAGGGGGGTTGGTCTCTGCTCCCAAGGAACAAGTGATAGAACAAGAGGAAACAGCCTCAAGTTGTGCCAGGGGAGGTTTAGATTGGATCTTGGGAACAATTTCTTCCTGGAAAGGGTTGTCAGGCCCTGGCCCAGGCTGCCCAGGGCAGTGGTGGAGTCCCCATCCCTGGAGGGATTTCAAAGCCATGTAGATGTGGTGCTGAGGGACACGGGTTAGTGGTAGCCTTGGCAGGGCTGAGGTAACAGTTGGACTGGATCATCTTCAAGATCTTTTCCAACTAGAACAATCTGATGATTCTATGAGGTGTCCCCAGGCAGAGCTGTCCCAGCCCTGAGCCCCCTCCTCTCAATTTACACCCCTCCTGCCATCGTTTTTGGCAAGACAGCACATCTCCCTGCCCAGACTGACACAGCCCCCCCGCACACACCTGGGCTGCCAGAGGAACTCTTTTTAGCTCATTAGTGATTAGAGAGCCACTGCATTGCCCCATGGCCTAATTAATGACATCAACTTTGTGCAGCCCCTGCACTTTGCACCCACAGATCTGAAGCAGTGCTGCCAACACAGGCAGGGGGGTGCCTGCGAGCCCACAGGCCAAAAAGCCCCCCTAAAATAAAAGTAAAACAATTCAGAAAGCCCCAAATTATAAGTTCCATAGGTAAGGAAACAGCAGCAGCAGCCCCTGGAGCAGCTGGGACCCTTGTGCCTGGCACAGGCTGTATCCCACTGGGATGTGCCAGTGGCTCTGCTGGGCCCTGGGGCAGAGTCTGGGGCAGAGTCTGGGGCTGCCTCTCCCTCTCACCCCCTCCCCAGCCCAGCCCATCCGGTGGGGACAAACCAGTGCCAGGAGGCTGTGGGTGTCCCCAGGCCCCATCAGCTCTATCAGAGCCCCTGCACCAGCTTCCAGATTTCCAAACGAGCCTTTTCATGCCAGTAGTGGTGCCAGGGGCTGAGGCAGGACTGTCCCTTGCATGGTGGGACCCTCTGGCTGCTGCCCCCAGCCCAGGGAGGAGCAGCCCTCACCCATGGTGGAGATGTTCCCCTTCTTACCGCACTGCCAAGAAGCGGTATGTCCCTTGGCTGAGGCTGCCTTAGCACCCCAGGGGTATGGGATGCTGCTGCAGATGTGCACCCACCCAGCCAGTGGTCCTAGTAGATGATCAGGTAAACGAAGTAGAGAAAATAATGCTTTCAATATATTTTTCCAAGTACAAATCCCTATTTTTCACGCAGAAGCGGGCCAGTTTGCAAGGCGGAAAAGGCCTCGTCCATTGCTCCACCACCGAGCTCAGCAAACAACCCTACCTGTGGAGCAGGATCAGATGCTTTACCACATTCCTCTGTTTGTGTTTATGACAGGGCTGGACCTTAAGCTGTTGCATGAAAACCACCAGGCCTGCCCTCCTTTGCATTGGGCTGCACACCCAGCCTAAGCCGACACCACACCTCCTCCTGGCCTGGCCATCAGACACCCCAACCTCCCTCTGCAGCCACTGCTCAAAGCTCTCCTCTCACCCCACAGCCTTGGGCTGCTCCTCCCTGACCCACACCAGCACATGGGAGGGAGACATTCACCTACCAGCCTCCCGGAGACATGGGAAGGAAAACACATCTCTGGAATCAGCAGCATCCTGGTCCCAGAGCTGCCCCATCCCATCCCAGTGCCATGGGAAGCTTCTTGCAGCAGTGCCCTGGACAGCTGGGTGGGGTGAGCTTGGAGAAGACAATTAATTACACAGCACAGGGTGTTTTTCCAGTTGCAGAGGACTGGCTGTATCTGCTCTACCTGTGCCGAGTGCCATTAGTCTTGTTTGACAACTAATTGGCAATTAATAATATCTTTGTGCTATGCAAATGGGTTATGAATGTTCTGCAGATTGACTTTTTTTCTTAACATCTATGTTTCCTTCTAAATACAGTGGTGTTTGGGAGCTTGGGTTGTGCAGTTAGGAGCACAAGCCTTGTGAGGAGCAGATGAGGGAGCTGGGGATGTTCAGCCTGGAGCAAAGGAGGCTGAGAGGAGACCTTCTGGCTCTGCAACTGCCTGAGAGGAGGTTGGAGCCAGGGGGGTCGGTCTCTCCTCTCAGATAACAAGAGGAACAAGAGGAAACAGCCTCAAGTTGTGCCAGGGGAGGTTTAGATTGGATCTTGGGAACAATTTCTTCCTGGAAAGGGTTGTCAGGCCCTGGCCCAGGCTGCCCAGGGCAGTGGTGGAGTCCCCATCCCTGGAGGGGTTTCAAAGCTGTGTAGATGTGGTGCTGAGGGACATGGGTTAGTGGTGGCCTTGGCAGTGCTGGGATAACAGTTGGACTTGATGATCTTCAAGGTCTTTTCCAACCCAAATTATTCTATGATCCTATTCTGTATTTCTTTCTATGAGCTAGAAAAGAGGGTGTTTGGGGATGAAAAAGCAAGCCTTGCTTCTTGCAGCACCCTATGTGAGTTGCCATCCCTGGGGACAGCTGGCACAGGAGTGTCCCCAGCTGAGCCAGCGCTGGGTGGTGGCTGTGAGGCAGGGCTGAGCCTGCTGCCATGGGCTGATGAAAGGCCACCAGGATGGGTCCATCTGCCCATGCAGGCAGCTGAGACGTGCTGGGTTGGCCTTGGCACCCCGGGTAAGGCTTTAGGTGGCACAGCAGAGCAGGAAAGGGGATTAAAAATAGCCTCAGATACCAACAGCAGCAGCAGCTTTGCATGATCAAAAAAGAGCCTGCAGCCACCATCCAGCCAGCTTGGCTTTGCTTATGATAATGGGGGAGAAGACGACTGCAAACAGCTCAAGATGAGAAGATTGGGAGGCAAGGAGTGAGGTGGGACTTTCCACAAGCAGGCAGCCCTTTTATCTGCTGTTGGGAGCATCCTGTTCCTCGGGGCAAGCTGCCTGGCCACCCCCGCCCCATGGGTGCCGTGCCCAAGGAGCCCTGCTGCCCCTCGTGGAGCAGCTGGTGCTGGGGGTGAGACATGCCATGAAACCACAGACTGGGTTGGAAGGGGCCTTCAAGATCATCCAGTTCCAACCCCCTGCCATGGACAGGGACACCTCCCACTAGACCAGGTTGCTCCAAGCCCCATCCAACCTTGAACACTTCCAGGGATGGGGCAGCCACAGCTTCTCTGGGCAACCCAGGCCAGGGTCTCACCACCCTCACAGCAAAGAATTTCTTCCTCATCCCTCATCTCAATCTCCCCTCTTTCAACCATTCCCCCTCATCCTGTCACTGCATGCACTTTGTCAAAAGTCCCTCCCCAGCTTTCCTGGAGCCCGTTCAGGCACTGTATGGTGCTCCAAGGTCTCCCAGAGCCTTCTCTTCTCCAGGCTGAACAACCCCAGCTCTCTCAGCCCATCATCTATGTGTTCATGTCGCATGTTCCCTGGGGTGGGGGTAGCAGAAAGGTTTGGTTGTCCCCAGGCATCTTGTACCTGCATCAGTCTGCAACAGGCTGGAAAGAAGCTGGACAACCCATAAGGGTCAAGCCACAGTCCTCCAGCAGCTTTGGTACTTGCTGCACATGGGGTTTTTGGGAAGGGGCAGGGAACACAGCATCATTTTGCTGGTTTTCTTTTTCCAAGGCCTTTCATGGGGAGCACTGTGCAGAGCAGTCCTTTCCCCTCCATCTTCCAAGCCCTGTCCTGGTGGAACTGGCTGTGGCACTGGGGTCCCCTGGACTTACAGTAATTAAAAGCCATGGTGGTAACGAGCCCTGCTCGGCAACTCTCAACCATTTCACTGCTCTCAATCCATTGTGATGCAAAGCTGAGATTCTCTTCCACAGCATAAGCCACCTTCTTATGCTCAACGTTGAGCTCCCACTTTGACATTCCCTTGAATTTTGGGAGAGCAGAAAGTTCACATCAGCCCTTGCTGGTTGCCCAGGTCTTAAAGAGCCATCTTTAAGAAACACAAGCAAGATAAAGAAATTAAACCACCCCCAAAAAAAAAAACAGAAAAAAGGGACATGTTGAGTGCAGCCTGAACACCTGCACTTTCTGTCTCCCTGACTCTGGGGCTGGTTTTGCAATCAGATCTCCCAGCACATTAACTGAGACAAAGAACATGGAAAACCAGCAAAGGGCCCATTTTTCCCCAGTCTGGGCAATTCCCAGCCATAGATTTGCAAACCTGGAGACTAGGAAAATGTAAGTCACTTGTAAAATTGGCTGCGTGATGCTGTCAAGTGCTCAGGGAGATTTTTCACAGGAGGGGAAAGCTGTTTGGGAAAAAAGCAAAGGGAATTTTTTCCCTGCCTCTGCTCCAACTCTTTGCCTTACCAAGCAGACCCTCCTCAGAGGGACACCTCCATCAACACTTTGCTTCCCAGGCTATGCATGAACTTCTTGAAATAAGAAAACCCAACCAACCTTGTTCCTTTGAGAAATCGTTTGCATTCAAGGTAATTAAACTTTAATCAGCAAAGCCAAATAAACTGAGATTCTTTTCCAGCAGATATGAGATAGAGATGGAGCCAATTACCTACCAGATGTAACCTGGGCATTAACACTGCCCAACTCCTGCAGGTTTCTCCTTCCCTCTTGCAGTGGGAAACAAGATGAGGAAGAACAAAGGGCAGGGGGGAACAGCAGGAAAATTAATGCATTTTCCAAGTGAAATGACATTGCTTAGTTCACAGGGATAAAAATTACCTGCTTGTACCCATCTGCTCTCTTATGGCTCAGTTGCAAACCCTCCGTGCTGGAAAAACCCTCCCCACCCAGGCGGGGAAACCGAGGAGCAGGGAACCTGCTCGTTAGCTGAGCAAGCAGGGCTGCGGGCACCTTGTGCCTCTGGGCAGGAGGTGCTGCCTTTCCCTTTCTCTGTCCTCCTCTTCCCCTTCCTTGTCCTCATCTCCATGCCCATCCTCATCTTCATCCTCATCCCCATACCTATCCCCATTCATGTTCCTATTGCCATCCTCATGCCACCTCCATCAACATCCCCATCTCTATCCCCATCCCTGTTCCCATCCCCATAAACATCCCTATCCCCATCCTCACCCCCATCCCCATTCCCATCCTCATCCCCATCTCTGTATCCCCATCTCCATCCCCATCTCCATCCTCATCCCCATCCTATCCCCATCCCCATTCTCATCCTATCCTATCTCTATCCCAATACCATTCCCATCCATCTCCTGCTGATGTGCAGGTCTCAGCCAGGCCCCTGCCCTGTCTGTGGGACCCAGCACATGGGTGACAGCCCCCCTCAGCCACTTCCCCAGGGTCAAAACCTCCCAAAAGGATCAAAGAGCATGGAAACACAGCCAGTCCTGGGGACAAGGTGTTTGCAAAGCCACGGAACATTCCTCCTCTTCCCTGCAACCCTTGACATGTTCATCTCTGCTAACAACTCCTTGGGCTGCCAAAATACCCGTCTGCTCCCTCCCTGTGTCCCAGGGGACACTGGCTCCTTGGCCAGTGTCCTTCTGCTGCAAAACAGGCGTGCTGAGAAAGACTAGAAAATGATGGCCAGAGAAGTAATTAAAGATCTGACATTTTTTGGGTTCTTTGAAGGGCTAAAAGTAGGTGTCAGGGAGGAAAAGGCTGGCAGAGACCCTGGGATCTCCTGCTGGGTCCTTCCTGCCACCCACTGCGGTGACAGGGGACTGAGAGCCCATGTCCTGGGGGTCTCTCTGTGGGAAGTCAAGCCCGAGGGTGATGCTGGGGGTGCTGGTGGAGGTCCCTGGAGCACGGGGGTTTGCTTTGCCTTTTGCTTTGAGACAGAGGAGAGGGCTCGGCGCAGGGGGAAGGCAAGCGAGGAGGAGGAAATGAAAACTAATTAGCTAATAAATGTGCTGGGTTGGCTCAGGGGCAGCGGGAGAGCGATCCAGAGGGGTGAGTCACTCTGAGTCAGGCTGCAAAGAGTGGGTGGAAATCTGGAGCTGGAGCATCAACTGTCCCAGCCACGCAGCCAGGCTGCGGGCACCCAACCCAGAGCTGTGGGGCCAGCAGCCCCACGGGGACCCGCCTCTGTGGGCAACACTTTCCCTGCAGGAATCACTTCCGAGGGGGAAAACAAAGCCAGATTCGCTGGCAGGAGCAAGGAGCTCCCATGGAAACACAGAATGGTTTGGATTGGGAGGGACCTTCAAGATCATCTAGTTCCAACCCCCCTGCATGGGCAGGGACACCTCCCACTAGACCAGGTTGCTCCAAGCCCCATCCAACCTGCCCTTCAACACTTCCAGGGATGGGGCAGCCACAGCTTCTCTGGGCAACCTGGGCCAGGGTCTCACCACCCTCACAGCAAAGAATTTCTTCCTCAGATCTCATTTCAATCTCCCCTCTTTCAGCTTGAAACCATTCCCCCTCATCCCATCACTCCCTGCCCTCGACCAAAGTCCCTCCCCAGCTTTCCTGGAGCCCCTTCAGGCACTGGAAGGTGCTCTAAGGTCTCCCTGGAGCCTTCTCTTCTCCAGGCTGAACACCCCCAACTCTCTCAGCCTGTCTCCAGAGCAGAGCTGCTCCAGCCCTCGGATCATTTCTGTGGCCTCCTCTGGACTTTCTCCAACAGCTCCATGTCCTTCTTGTGTTGGTGACCCCAGAACTGGACCCAGCCCTGCAGGGGGGGGTCTCACCAGAGCAGGGAGCTGGGCCTTTTGGATGCAGTTCCTCTTTTCCTATTTTCACCTTACAACTGGCCAAGCACAGGGCAGGTGGGAAACAGCCAAAGCCACCACAGCCATGGGAGAAGACGACACTCTAGCATGACCATCCCAAACACTAACTCCAAAGCCAGGAAGCACATCCAGAGCTAGGGATGGCTGTGAAAGAATGGGTTAACCCCTGCCCTCTCCAGCAGGGCCCCGCGGTGCCGGTGCCACGGGCAGTGCCGGCCGGACGTGTCGGTGCAGGCTGGTGCTGCCTTCCCCTGCGCTGCCGCTCGCCCCGGCTGCGCCTCGTTCCTCCCCGGTGACGGGGCAGCATTGCTTCACCCCACAGGCTCCGGCCATGGCCACAAGGTCCCCTCGTCACCCATCCCAGGGCACAGGGACCCGCAATTTGGGCACATGGCAAGGAGAGGGGCACAGGTTTGGACGTGGTCCAGAGCATGGCCGGAGGGGGGGGGGGGGTGGGGGGGTGGGGTGGGCAGGGTGCCACCTCTCTGCACCCCTGTTTCCAAGGGGCTGTGCCGGAGGTTTTGCAAGAGATGGGGTTCCTCGGGGAGGGGGACCCAGCTCCCACCTCCCCCCCGACCAGACACTGTGCTGTTTGAGACAGTGGAGTTAGGTGGGATGAGTCCCACCCTCTGCACAGGCATGAAGAAACAGGGAGAAAAAGTTCTGCAGTGGAGTTGGTTTTTTCCCACCCCCGGAGGCTTTGGCACAAACTTACTTTTTTTTTTTTTTTATTTGTTCTCTCTCTTTTTTCCTTTTTTTTTTTTTTTTTTTTTTAATATTTTCAACCAATGCGTTCCTGAAGTCTCTCGCCTCCTGACAAAACCCGGGCTCCCTGCCAGCACATATTTCTGATAATTCATCCATTATTAAGTGAAATCAAAGATAGGAGTTCAAAAAATAGGGCTGTCTGCATCCAAGAGAGGCTGTTTACAGCCAGGCTGGGAGTTTCTTCAACTGCAAAAGGATCTCCCCAGGGAAAATCCACCCAAAATGCCTGCCTTGCTTCTCAAACTGCCAACATCTCCTGGTGGCCATGCCAAAACCCCGGGATCCTACTGCATTTTTCCTGCTTGGATAATGGCAATTCCCACCGTGCTGTGGCTGATGGAAGCTCAAACTTGGGTGATGGGATGGACACATCTCTGCTCCCTGGGGAAGAGCCTGCAACCCATGGCCAGAGACAGCCCGACTGGATCAGCCGGTCCTCTCCAAACCGGAGAGAGAGGAAAATCTGATGGAGAGGGAGGGGCAGAGCAATTACAGCCTTTTCCCTTTAATAACCCTTGCTGCTTCCCCGAGTCCATATTTACATCCTTCTCAGGGCAGAAGTAGTAATTAAAGTCTCTCTGCTCAGGTCTAAACAACAGCAGACCCTCCTGTTATTCAAAGCAGAGGCAAAGCTGAAAATAAACCTGATTTTTTGGTCTGGGGAGCCTCAAACCCCTCTCTATGAGCTGGTAAATCTTGGGGGCAGGATTTAGGGCCACATGTCCATGCTCTGCCAGCACATCCATAGGCTGCTTTATCTCCATGGGATGCTGGGGATGGAAAACTGCTTGGAAAAAGACTCTGTGCTACTGGTTCTCACCCCATTTTTCGGCTGTTTTTAACACCCATCGTGGAGCAAATGGGTCTTGGGGTCTGCAGGCACTGGCCAATGGAGCAGAGCCACAGGAGCTGCTTGGGAGCAGCTTATGCCTGACCAGAGCAGCTCCAGACCCTCCTCTTGCTTTAAAGAATCTATCAAAAAAAATTAAGAATATGAATTATTCACCACGACTGTCAATTAAGCTGATTTCCTCTGCAAGGGCATGGAAGGAAATGAGCTGGAGAAGCTCTAAATTGTTTTAAAAGAGTCATCCTACAGATGTTCCTCCCCAGCCCCATGTGTCACTGGGACAGGAGGAGTTTGCTGGAGTTGGTCCTGCCTCACAGTTTGCTTTCAAAGAAGGGGAGGTCAGCAGTGAGTCATGAAGTGCTCCTAAAACCCCCATCCTCAAACTGGGTGACCCAATGCACCCAGCACCACCGTGCTGCCTCCTCACCAGGGCTCTGTGAGAGGCTCTGTGGGACCTGGGTGAAACCAGCCCAGAAGAAGTAGTAACTCCCTTGTGCAGGCTGTGTCTAGATGGCCCAAGAGCTGGAGGAAGATCTCATCCTACCTTGGGTCCAATGCAATGTGACACTGAGTCCTGGGCAGTCACAAGCAGAGGGTAGGTCAGGTCTTTACTGTGGGCATCCTCAGTCACCACCTCTGGATCACCAGAGATCAAATCATATAATGGTTTTGGTTGGAAAAGACCTTTAAGATCATCAAGTCCTACCATAAACCCAGCACTGCCAAGTCCACCACTAAACCATGTCCCCAGGCACTGTGGGGTGCTGGTGCTCCCCATTGCCCCATCCTTTGCCCTGACCCCAGTGCCACTCCAGGGGAGCCAATCCCAGACTGGTTTGGGTCGGAAGGGGCCTTAAAGACCATCTAGTTCCAACCCCCCTGCATGGGCAGGGACACCTCCCACTAGACCAGGTTGCTCCAAGCCCCATCCAACCTGGCCTTGAACACTTCCAGGGATGGGGCAGCCACAGCTTCTCTGGGCAATGTGGGCCAGGGTCTCACCACCCTCGCAGCAAAGAATTTCTTCCACAGATCTCATCTCAGTCTCCCCTCTTTCAGCCTAAAACCTCATCCCATCACTCCACGCCCTTGTAAAAAGTCCCTCCCCATATATATATATAAATAACAAAGGTACAGGCAGCTTAACAGCCCAGCAGTCTACAGCCCCAGCTCATTTCTCAGGTTGTGGTGTATTCATGAGCTGTTTTGCAGCAAACAGCACCAAGGACGAGCCATGGCTCCCACCCTGACCTAAGGCCAAGTGCTGCACCCACTCCCCAGAAGCACCCTTGGGTGGGCAGGTGGGGAAAAGTAAGTCCTTGGTGCCCCATGGCAAGGGAACCAGCTTCCCCCTGGCTGCTGGGGCACAGCAGGTGGGAGTGGAGGTGTCCAGGGATGGCCATCCCCTGGCAGCCCCCAGGACCTCTATCCAGCCTCCCACAGCAAGGAGTGGTCCTGAGCTTTGCCCTACCACTCCCACCACCATTTTGTTTCGATCCCCCTGTACCAGGACCTTCCCTTCTTCTCCTGTAGGGGTTGATGGAGGAAAGGCTCCGGGACCTCACATGGCAGAGAACAAAAGGAGTTATTCTAAAACTAATGGATTTGTCTCCGAGGCCCTTGGCCCAGAACTAGGCCATGCTGCTCCAGCCTCACTTCTCCCATGGAAATCAGTCATAGCACAAACATGGGGGGCTTGTGGCCAGGCAGCACATTGCCTCTGTCCCAGCCCTTCCCACTCCAGAAGCTGCCAGGACAGGAGAAATCTGGGGTTGGGCACAGGCAACCTCCAGAGATCACACACACAAAACCGAGGGAAAACCAAGAGGTTCCAGCTGAACGGTGTCACGCCAAGGGCTCGGGTTTTCCTGAGACATCCTCCACAAGCATCTCCTGGGACCTGTGCTATTCCCAGTGCAGTTCTCATGCCAAAATGCCGTGAGAAAGGAAACCACGGCCCCAAGGAGCACGGCTGCCGATGCTTGGCCAACCGTGTCCTCACCAGGAGAAGACAAAACTTGGTAACACCACGATTGCCCTGAGATCCTCTGCTGTGTTACCTGCAGCTGGAAAGTATTTACAACTATTTGCTAGCTACAAGGAGCACATGGACAGGCCCTTCTGGGTCAACACCACAGCCCCACAGCTCAGCTGGGAGCCAGATAAATGGCCCCACCAGCACCAGGTCACCATCTGCACCACCTCCCTTCCGCAGCCCAACAAAATTAAAAGCAAGCATTCGTTTTCCTACCTGGTGTTGGGAACACCTACGAGTCAGGTTCCTCCAGAAGCTCCATGGCGAGCTTGGGGCTATCTCAGCAGAGCTGAAAGATAAAGCCACCAAGAGAAAAGCTCAGTGTCCTTGCAGAAGTGAGACACTTCAAGGCAGGTTCCTCCTGCACGGCTGGGAGCCCATCCTGCAGGAGCTGATGGGACCTCCTGGGCTGGTGAGGCGCCAAGATCCCTGGGAATCGTGCTCTGCTTGGAGGGACCTACCCTTTTTTGACTGGTGTCCAACCCCAAAACGCATGTTCTTACCTGCTCGGTGGAAGACGGAGGAAGGCTGGAGCACCTTTCTGAGAAACACATGAGGCTCCGTGTGGTGTGGATCTCACTCGGTTCCTCCTGCTCTTTGGCCAAACAATGGTTAGGAAAAAAGGGGGATGGAAAGTTGCAGCAAGCTGGAGAAAAGCATCCGGGGGGTGCGAGCGCTCCCCGCAGCTGGTGTCTACACAGCTCTGCCGGTTGGTTAACAGTGGAGCTCTGATCAACAGGTACATGGATGTCAAGCTGGGACTTGTCTCCTCGGCGAGGAGAGGGAACAGCAGAGATTACTAAGCAATGCAGGAATGTGGTTTGTTTAATATGAGCCATCAACACAGAAGAGTAAAATAATGACAGATGTGTAATCACATTTCCTGACTCTAAAACCTTGAGATAGAGAACTTAAACACCACTTTTCCCAAGATCAAGAAGAGGAGCCGTTTGGCTAAGAGCTCATTTGGTTACTAATTTCCTCGGCATTAAATCAGCTGTTTCCTGAATCTCTTGACATACTTTGCCCAAGTGTTCTGAGGACGGGGCTGCTCCCCAGCTTGCTTTGATGTGAGGGTAAGCAGGGCGAGAAGATGCTTTGGAAACATGGATATGCCGGCTGGCCAGGCTGGCCTGGATCAGGAGTTCCTGAGTGTTGCTTAATTGGTTTATTTTAATGAAAGATGGAGAGATAAATTTCACGTGGCTCTTTATCGAGGGGAACAGCAAGTGGTGGGAGACAGAAATCAGGACCTGGGTTAAGCCAACCCTTCCAGGGCAGGCTGGGGGAAAAATGGAGAACTTTTCCCAAGAAAAACCTGGCAATTGTGGAAAATCAGTTTGCTTGGGTTTGGTGTCCCCTGCAAGGCTGGTCTGAAGAAGACATGTGGCTGAGGGATGCCAGCTCCAAAGCCCACCAAGAATGGGGGGAAGAGATCACTGTTCAGCCTTGGTCTTCACCTCCAGCAGTTTCCTGAAGGTCAGGGGTGCAGGACCTGGAGGACAGCAGTTACGTGCCATCCCCACGCTGCATATGGCAGGGAAGGGCTGGGTTGGGACGGTGTCATTTGCTTGTCAGGTTTTTCTATTTGTCTCTTAAGATCAAAAGTGGGAAAGCAACAAGCCAAACGGGAAGGTGCCACCAAGAGCAGGAGCTGTAGACGAACTCTGGTCTGCCTCTTTTCTGGATTGAGGAAGCATGTTGTTTTCTCCTGGCCAAATTATCAGGCCTTCCTCTGGTTCTCCTCCCCAGCTTTGCAGGACCTGTGGTCGCAGGTTGCTTCACTCGTGTTTATCCATGGGATTTCTCAAGTGGCTTCCAATAGCTGCAGAAACAATGTTGGAGTGGAAGAGCCCCCAGCACATCCCATCCTCCCTCCCTGAGAAATGGAGGTCTCCAGAACATCCCCTGGCATGGTGGTGGCCACAGAAGGGTCACTGGACTAGCCTGAGATGCTGGGGAGGACACTGTCAACACTAGACATAGATCAGATGTATTTTTCATGTCCAGGGACAGGTCTGGGGGTGTGAGTGCATGTTGAGCTGGGGGCAAAGCAGAGCAGCAAGGACCTTCCACCTCTTGGCCTTGGACCTTCCAAATTCAGCTTCATGTTCTGGATACTCAGAGGACTCTTTCTCCAGAAAGCCCACTCTGGTACCAGTGAGGTTTGCAGTTGGCCACCACACCAGCTTTCCACATCACCATGGTCTGGAAGAAGCTCTTGGACACTCATCCAGAGAACCTGGAGAACAGCATGAGAGAAGCTAAGCCTTGGTAGCCCTGTGCCCTTTGCAAGCTCCTCTCTGCACCCCCAGGAGCTTGGTGGGATGTGTCCGATTCTGCCTGTTAGCTGTTCCAGGGGAGCAGTACCCAGATGGGCAAGGGAAATTTCATGGGCAAATGAAGGTGACCATTTCAATTGGTTGTTCCAATCAAATGAACAATAACCATTCCTCCTTCAAAGGCATCTAAAGAGCATCATCCCCGGATCCATCACCACATCTGTGCCTTCATCACTGACTATTTGAGCACACGAAGCTGCTGCCTCCTGCCATAAGAAAGGCAGCTCCATCCCCTCAATGGACTTTAGCCTGACTGCTGCCAACAGCTATTCTGGTGACACCCATGCTCCAGTTAAGGCTTGCTTTCACCCCAAATTGTGTAGAGCCCAGGCAGCAAGTGGTGTGGAGAAACGCCCAAGGTGGTGCTGGCAGAGCTCAAAGGCCACCTTCAGCCCAGGGAACTGGGAGACAAATCTTCCCTCGGCCAACGCTGGGGTTGGTATCACTGATGGTTGTGTATGATGCAAAGGGATAACTTGGGGTCTGGTGAATATAGGGAATTGAGGGCCATGAAGATGATCCAAGGGCTGGAGCAGCTCTGCTCTGGAGACAGGCTGAGAGAGTTGGGGGTGTTCAGCCTGGAGAAGAGAAGGCTCCAGGGAGACCTTAGAGCACTTTCCAGTGCCTGAAGGGGCTCCGGGAAAGCTGGGGAGGGGCTTTGGACAAGGGCAGGGAGTGATGGGACAAGGTGCAAGGGTTTCAGACTGAAAGAGAGGAGATTTAAGTTAGACATCAGGAAGAAATTCTTCACTGCGAGTGTGGTGAGACCCTGGCTCAGGTTGCCCAGGGAAGTTGTGGCTGCCCCATCCCTGGAAGTGTTCAAGGGCAGGTGGGATGGGGCTTGGAGCAGCCTGGTCTAGTGGGAAGTGTCCCTGCCCACAGCAGAGAGGTTGGGACTAGGTGAGCTTTAAGGTCCCTTTCAACTCAAACCTGGCTGTGATTCCATGAAAACAGCCCATGCAGAGAATTTGGGAGCTGGTGGGAGCATTAGTGGAGCAGGAGCAGCCATTGGAGCAAAGCGACCTGCCAGCCCTGCTGGCCCAGGGCACAGATGAGTTCCTGGCTGTGTCTCACAGCCCCATGGCTTCCGTTCAGGGCTGCAATTTGGTCACCACGCACTTTATGAAGAGTCACCTGGGGTGGGATGCAGACGTCGGCTGTGAGCTGAGCTGAATCACACCCTCCCAGCAGGTCCTCTCCACACAGGGAGTCTAGACAGCTGGCTGATGTGGAGACATCTCCTCTCCGAGATACCTGCATGAGGTCTGGGGCGTTCTCCACATCAAAGGGCCCCATAGCTACTAAAGTGAAGTTATAATTAAGTCACCCCAGGGCAAGAGGGAGAGAGTTTCTCCCAGCACTGGCTGATCTCCCTCCATGGCTCCATCACTTAGGGTGGTGCCCTCCGCCACCATCCCATCCCGGGAGGCTTTGGTGGCTTCAGCAGGAGCTCCTGTCCGACAGTCTGCAGGGTTCACACCTGCTTTGTGATGATCTTGGTCTGAAATGCAGAAAACTAAACCTTATTTTGGAAACAGGTCACTTCTTGGGAAGGAAGCCTAGAGTGGGGACAAGGGTGCAGATGTGTCTGGAGCTCCTTACACCCATTTTGCTGCCAAATTGCCTCAAAAGTCAAGAGACAGCCTGGACAGCCATGGACTCTGGGGAGGGCTGTCCCAATGGGCAGAAGGAAGCTGAAGCCCTGGGAGTCCTTGCCAACCCCACCACTGTCTGCCAGCAACTCGTGCTGAAGGTGAGGGAGCGCTGCGATGCAGCGAGCTGCCCCTCTGGCTGCAGGGGGGGAAAAGCAGCCACTTAGTTAACCAGAGGAACCTGCTTCACATCGCTCCTTGCTGTGAAATTCATCACAGTCTCATCTTCAGCTACACTAAAAGTCTCAAGAAACCAAATGCCTTGAAAGTAGGAGATGCTGGATAGCGTTCTTCCCTTTTAGTGGGGTTCGGTTCGGCTGGGCCGTTTCACTGAGCCAGACGGTGACGACAAAAAAACAGAATCCCAGACTGGTTTGGGTTGGGAAGAACCTTAAAGTCCATCTAGTTCCAGCCCCCTGCCATGGGCAGGGACGCCTCCCACCAGACCAGGTTGCACCAAGCCCCATCCAACCTGCCCTTCAACACTTCCAGGGATGGGGCAGCCACAGCTTCTCTGGGCAACCTGGGCCAGGGTCTCACCACCCTCACAGCAAAGAATTGCTTCCTCAGATCTCATCTCAGTCTCCCCTCTTTCAGTTTTAATCCATTCCCCCTTGTCCTCTCACTCCCTGCCCTTGTCCAAAGTCCCTCCACAGCTTTTCTCTAGCCCCTTCAGGCACTGGAAAGGCCACTATGAGGTCTCCCTGGAGCCTTCTCTTCTCCAGGCTGAACAACCCCAACTCTCTCAGCCTGTCTCTACAGCAGAGGTTCTCCAATCATCTCCGTGACCTTCTCAGAGAACATCAGCACAACCAAGAAGGATGTGAGCTCTGGTGGGGAGGGGAAGAACATCAATAAAGCCCACATTAAAGGATTAAAAACTGGCAAGGAGATCCCAGCAGGCAGTTTTCCTCCCAAAAAGCCTCCATGAAGTGAAGCATTGCTCCTGGGGGTTTCACCAGGCCAGGTATGGAAACTTTTCACCCATTATCCAGAGATTGCTGCAAAATTCCTGCTGGGAAGTGGTGTGTAGCAATCCCCCTGTGCAGGCAGCAGAGCACACCCACACTTGCAGGAGGATTATTTTTGTAGGGAGCTTAAAAGGAATACAAATTTAAAGACTAAAACGGATTAAAAGAGGGATCTCTCATCCATCCAGCTGGAAGTTTGGATGAATTACCCTCCAAAAGGGCATTATTTGGCAGGGTGACATTCACCCCCATACACAACATCAACTGGCTCAGCCTTAAACGACGTCTCCAGCATCACCCCATGGCAGCCTCAAAGCTGGAGGTGAAACCCAGTGGTCTCCATGATCCCTCTACCAAGATGCTGCCCATTCCATCTACTTCCCAGTTTCTGGGCAGAGTTTCCAGTTTGTTTCTCCTGTCAGCTGCTAAATCCCAAGTCTGCTGTGAGCACAATTTAGGAGTGTGCTCACAGCTACGCAACGGCCTCGTTTCCCAAAAGGGGCAACAGAGGAAGGCTCACTTGAGAAGCAAACTGAGATAAAAAAAGGAGAACACCCCTTTTAAGTGTGGAAAGCTTGCTTAAAGCTGAGTTGAGATTTAAGGTTGGTAATATGCAAGGAGCGAGCCAATGCAAAATGAGTATTATGATTCATTCCCTCTCCAAACTGGTCTAGAAGTTGCTGCAGACGTTGTCTCAGATGATCAACAACATTGAGGTGAGAGGGACAATGTAGACCTAAAGATAATACAAGGTGCAGTGACATGATTTTATGGGTTAAATTCTGTTACAATAATTAAATGACAGAATCCCAGATTGGTTTGGGTAGGAAGGGACCTTAAATACCATCTAGTTCTGCTTCTTCATGGGCAGGGACACCTCCCACTACACCAGTTTGCTCCAAGCCCCATCCAGTTCCAGGGACAGGGCAGCCACAGATTCTCTGGGCAACCTGGGCCAGGGTCTCACCACCCTCACAGCAAAGAATTTCTCCCTAATGTCTAACCTAAATCTTCCCTCTTCCACTTTTTATCCATACCCCCTTGTCCTCTCACTCCCTGCCCTCGACCAAAGTCCCTCCCCAGCTTTCCTGGAGCCCCTTCAGGCACTGGAAGGTGCTCTAAGGTCTCCCTGGAGCCTTCTCTTCTGCAGGCTGAACACCCCCAACTCTCTCAGCCTGTCTCCAGAGCAGAGATGCTCCAGCCCTTGGATCATCTCCGTGATCCTCCTCCTGGCCCCCCTGTGCAGCCAGGGTTCTCCCCTGGTTTGCTGTACATCCATCATCCCATGGGATATAGTCATGCTGAAGGGGATGGGCTTGAGCAGAGGAGCAGAAGTTGGGGCTGGTCATCAACACATGCCCTTATCCAGGAGCACGAGAGGCAACAGCACAGGGTGAACCCCCTGGTATGATGCTGCTCCTGCAGCCGTTCTAATTCCTCCCACGGCTTCTGCAGATTTCCTCCTTGTACAGCAGCATAGGTTTGGATTTGAGGCAGGAGAAATTACCCAACCTCAGTGCCCTGAGATGCTCCAGGGCAGTGGGTGAGTGCAGGAACTTGTCAGTGAGGCAGCTGATTTGCAGATTATTTATTTGCTTATTTAATCCCATTTGGCTAATAGTTTTTGTGCTGCTCCATCCCATGAACTAATAATTTTTCCTTGGAGACTCACCAGCATCTCACTTGATGGCCAGCTTGAAGGCTTCACCAATTAAACCAGTTTTGCCTTCCTAATAGCAGCCTCGAAGTCAGCCAGCAGAGGAGGAGGCATTTACCTGCCTGCTACCCTTGGCTGATGGGACCACAGGTGAGGAGGAGGAGGTGGTTGTGTGCCATGTGTCTCCTCACAGCCTCCCCGGTGAGGCCACATCTCGAGCACTGTGTCCAGTTCTGGGCTTCCCAGATCAAGACAGACAAGGAGCTACTGGTAAGAGGCCAGAGGAGGGCTACAGAGATGATGATGATGGGACTGGACCATCCCTCTTATGAGGGAAGGCTGAGAGACCTGGGGCTGTTCAGTCTGGAGAAGAGCAGACCAAGAGAGGATCTTATCAATGTTTATAAATATCTACAGCGCAGGTGTCAATGGGACGGGGCCAGACTCCTCAGTGATGCCCAGTGACAGGACAAGGGGCAACAGGCACAAACTGGAACACAGGAAGCTCCATCTGAACAGGAGGAAAAACTTCCTTACTGTGAGGGTGACAGAGCACTGGGACAGGCTGCCCAGAGAGGCTGTGGGGTCTCCTCTGCAGAGATTCCAAACAGGCCTAGACATGATCCTGTGCAACCTGCTCTGGTAGCAGAGAGTTGGACTAGATGATCTCTAGAGGTCCCTTCCCATTCCTACAATTCTGGGATTCTGGGATTCTAGAATTCTCATCCCAGCTTCTACCTGCTAACAGGATCACCTGATGGGCTCTTCTCCAGGGACCCTTTGTCCCTCCCAAACCCCTGCTCTTCCCATCCCATCTCGCCCTGTCTTTGTCTCCTCTTGCCCCATCGAGGCCCTCACCCCTCTGGCACAGGGAATGCCTCTTCCTGACACAGCTGAAGCATCACAAAAATGCACCCGGGCTGGTTGGGGCCGAGCAAGCAGGACCCTGCAGGCAGGCGTCCCCAATCCACCTTTTCTCCTGGCCGTCCCACCATCTCTCATCTCTTCCTCACCCACCTCTTCCTTGCTCCTCTCCCCCGCCTGCCAAACAAGAAGCCTTTGTCTTCTCCCCCCGTTCCAAGGAGCAGAAACAGCTTGAACTTTCCCTGAGTGAGTTTTTCCCTCCAGCAGGACCGTGCTGTGCCGATGCCAGGTATTAACTAAGAGGATGAGTCAACGAACCAGTTCAGACCAAGCAAGAACAACCCTTCACTTTTCTTCCAAGACTCTGGCTCAACCCAGCACAGGATGTTCTGGAGCATCAGAAAAATGTAGTTAACTTGAAATATGACTTTTTAAACAGTTTATTACATCTCCCCTCCTTTGGGTTGCAGCTGGTATGGGAGGATGGAAATGCAATCAGGGAGATCATTCCATGGTAGTTTTTCCCTAAAATTTTCTGTCTGGTTTTGAGGTTTCCCTCTGAGATCTTGGCATTTGTTCTGCAGAAGAGATGAACTCCATGGCATGTACTATGAGAAGTGTCATTTGCCAGGGGAGGGAGATGGAGGGCTTCAGGAAGGATGAGCTCCCCAGTTCGTGTTTGTCCAGGAGATCAGCAGAGACTCATGAGCTCCCTGGCATCCTCTGTCAGGTGGCTCTGGCTTGAGATGGGGTGAAGGCATCTCCTCCCTTTGCTTTCTTGTAGGCATCATTGACCAGGAGGCAAGCCAGGAGCACGGGGCATGCATTAGCAGTGCCCACGTGTGGGGCACAAAAGGCTCCTCAGGTTGGGGAGCATGGAGAGAGGACAAGGGGTTGATTTGTGCATGTCAATGCATGGGAGGTTGTCCTGCCTGTAGCTCACCAGCATCTGGAGAGAAGGAAGCCAACAGGTCTTTAATAGCAACGTAGCAGCTATGCCCAGCTCCACCAGGAGGAATCCTGCCATCAGCTGGAACTGCCCCAGCAGAGAAAGGAGCAAACCCAGTTCAGGAGGATTGATCCACACTGGGCAGTGACCTGCAAGTGCCACTCAGAGAACAACTTCAGAGTGATGTGGAGGTGGGAAACCAGCTACCACCAGATCTGCAATGGGCTCCAGACCGAGGAGGTGCCTGGAGAGGGGCTCCACAAGCTGCAATTGTTTGCCCTGTACCATTCCAGAGGGATGGACAATTTCTGTGGAGCATTACCTGAGCCATTGCAATCCCAGCCTGATTGCTTTGTTCTCCCTGTAATTGCAGAGCCACAGAATAGTTTGGGTTGGAAGGGACCCTAAAGACCATCTAGTTCCAACCCCTGCCATGGGCAGGGACACCTCCCACTAGACCAGGTTGCTCCAAGCCCCAGCCAACCTGGCCTTGAACACTTCCATAGATGGGGCAGCCACAGCTTCTCTGGGCAACCCAGGGACAGGGTCTCACCACCCTCACAGCAAAGAATTTCTTCCTCAGATCTTATTTATATCTCCCCTCTTTCAGTTTGAAACCATTCCCCCTTGTCCTATTGCTACAAGCCCTTGTCCAAAGTCCCTCCCCAGCTTTCCTGGAGCCCCTTCAGGCACTGGAAGGTGCTCTAAGGTCTCCCTGGAGCCTTCTCTTCTCCAGGCTGAACACCCCCAACTCTCTCAGCCTGTCTCCAGAGCAGAGCTGCTCCAGCCCTTGGATCATCTCCGTGGCCTCCTCTGGACTCTCTCCAACAGCTCCATGTCCTTCTTGTGTTGGGGACCCCAGAACTGGACCCAGCCCTGCAGGAGGGTCTCACCAGAGCAGAGCAGAGGGGGACAATCCCCTCCCTGGCCCTGCTGGCCACGCTGCTGGGGATGCAGCCAAGGACACGGTTGGTTTCTGGGCTCCAGCACATGGTGCCAGCACACGGTGAGTTCCTCATCACCCAACAGCCCCAGGTCCTCCTCTTCATTCCTGTCCAGCTGAGCAGGCACCTGCTTTCAGCTTGGGAAGGAAAACCAAGGTGTTGCCTTCACTTCCAAAAGAACACCCCTGAGGTCACTGTGACCACACACAGCGTGTCCCTGTGCCAGGAGGCACGTGGTGGCTGAGCACGGCTCTGAAGGGGTGGCAGGGCCGGGGCATGAGGAATGCTCAGGGAAAGGGATGGGCAGCAGGAATGTCCCTGTGTCCTGAGCCAAGGGACAGGGATAAACTGTGGGTTTGCAGTGGGAGGGTGCTGGGAGCTGCTCCATGCAGAGAACCAAGCGGGGCCAGGGCAGGAGGGAAGGTTTCCCAGCGCTGAAATGTTTCCTTTGGATGTTTTTCTACCCGAAGTTTTCTGCTTCCAAACAACCAGGGCTTTCTGTTCTGCACTGACCTCAGTGGGAAGAAAAATTGCTGCATAAAAGGGACAGCAGGGCTGACGCCAGGAGCATAAACTGGGCCGTGGGCCCACGAGCAGTTCTGGGTGGGTCCAGACCAGGCGTTTCTCAGAGCTTTTGTTAAAAAGAGTGAAATAAAAAGCCCTCAGAAATGTGACTTTTTTGAGAACTCTGAAGCTCGCTTGGTTTGGATCCCCTGCGCCAGCACCTTCCTGGTTGTCTGGTTTGGTCCCTACACCAAAAGCATCCATGTCTTCCCCCTTACTTCAGCTTCTTGAGGTCCTTTTGCTCAGTGATGTTAATAGAAAAACATTGCCCCAATTAATAAATTCTCCAAGAGCCACTGGAATCCTGAGTGCCTCCTCGGTCTGTTTTGATTCCCCTGTCTGCATTATTGCCTCTTTTTCTTGGCTGTGGAGATTGTTGCCATTTATATTCATGTTTTTGTTATTTGCAGAGATCTCATCCACCTGTTCTGCACAAAACACTGGTTGTTTGGTCCCTCTGACCACGGAGGGCATGTGTCCCTCAGGAGGCCACGTGTCTGTTGGGTATTAACAGCTGAAGGACCTCAATGGATCTTAATGACATTAAAAATAAATGTGCTGCCCAGGGAAGCAATAGCCATTTGGTGGCTGCTGATGGTGCTTCCCAATAAGAGCTTCTCCAGAAGGAGGAGATGTTTCCAAGAAGATGCTTCACAATTTCGACCCATTTTGACTCCAATCATAGGAACAGTGCTCCAGGTATTAAATCCCAGACTCCCATCCCAGGCTGGGCAAGTGGGAACAGAAAGGGGTGTCTGCAGGCAGAGACTTCACGGCTGGTTCACAAAGCTTGTGTACATCCCAGCTGGGTCTTCAAATCTGCACTTGGGTCACTGACATCCACCCAGCCCCTTCAGCCACCCTTGAGATCCCAAACCACTGTGAGCTTCCCAACTCTTCCCTCCCCCAAGGTGATCTGTAGAGCTGAGGAAACAGTGCCAGCTTTTCATCTGGAAGAGAACTCCAGAAGAGGAAAATAGAGAGGGAAACCCACCACTTGCAAGAGAGGGTTTGCTTGGATCAACCTCTAGTAGGAGCCCATTTAATTAAGCATCATTTCATGGATGAACCATTGCAGGTGAAGAGTTTTTCTCCACCTTTTGGATGCTCTGCCATAGAGTATTGTGAGCTGCTGCCTGCTGGGATTGCTAGGACAGTGCTGCATGTTTGCAAAGTTGTTTCAAAAACATTTTCCAATTTCCCAGGAAACCAATTTCTGGACACTGGGATGGATCTGGACCTTTTATTCCAGCTCTGATTACAAAAGATAACCCAGCTTGTCATGGGAGGAAAGTTTGTCTCTAAAGGAGAAGTCAAAATGAGGAGGGTTAGCCAAATTCCTGCAAGAACACCTCGGCCTTGATTAAACCAGGGAAATTGCTTTTGGGAGCAATGGGAGATGGGATGTGGAAGGAATCATCCATTATGACCATGCCAAGAAGGAGTCATTGCAGCAAGCCAGCCATCCAGTACCAGGACCTCACCACTCCAAAGAAGTGCTGGCAGATTGCCCCCATTCCCCAAAGTTTACCTTGGCTCCAGAAGACCCTTCCAAGCAATTCAATGTGTTCCTGGGCTGACATTTAAAATGTTGGGAGGTTCTGGCCATTCTTCTCTAATTACATTCCAGTGAGTTGCTTGTCATGAGCTCGTTAATAGCTTGATCCAGTGTGGGCAGATTGCAAGAGTCACATTTTGTCCACCAAACGCTTGCATTTTGGACCTCCTCCTCATCGGTGGCTTACCCTGTGAGGGCTTCAAACAAGAGGGACTTTTTCCAGTTTTCAGGACTTGCAATGGCATCATCTCTTTTTCCCAGTGCAGCTCAGAAGTTGAACAGCAAGAAATTATTCACCTAGAGATTAGGTTTACAGGGAACGTGAAGGAACAGTGATAGGGGAAAAACAAGGTGTAAGAAGACATGAGAACATCAGTTCAATACCACAAGATTAAAAAAAAATCCCTTCCAGAAATAAAAAAACAAACAAACAAAAAACCAAACAGAAAATGTTAAGAATTCCCACTGCTATTCACAGGAAGTTTGTTATGCTTTTTTTGTGTTTGTTTTTTTTTTTAAGACTTAATATTTTGATTTTAAAACTTCTACCATGAGAACAAGGCAGCCTGCAGCCTGCCCAGGAGCAACCAGCCAGGCTTTGGATGTGGCCTCTTGGAATCAACCAGCGACCAGATTTTGGGTTTGATTTGGCCAAACAAATTCCCCAGGCTCTGCTGGGCTCCCCCCACCCATGGGTGCAGGACAGGAGAGCAGCTGCAACCCAGTGGGATGGATCTGCAGTGGGATGAGATGCATCCAGGTGGTGGACCAGCACCTTGGGCTTTCAGCCCAGCTATCAGCAGGGTGGGGCTCAACGATGCTGTTGCTTCTCCTCAACCAATGGCCTCCAAAAGCTATCAGAAGTCAACAAAAGAAGCTGCTTTGCTTTCCCTTCTTAATTACAAAGCTCCTGAGCAACAGCAGAGTAGGAGTAAGGGCTGCTTTTCTCTCCCCAGTCCTCTCTGCACCATGTATCTCCCAACAGTTCGTTTTAATTATGCAATTATACTGTGTACGAAGCTTTCTGTGAGCTTTAGGAGATAATTAAAACAGATGGTGAGCTTAATGGGACCAACTCCTTTTTCTTCTTTTAATTAATGTGTTAACAGTTTATGGGCCAGCCTCTGGGAATCTGTTACTTAGCAGCTCTGTGGGTCTCCAAGCCTTCCTCGTGGTTACAGCCCTGCCACATATACAAACATTCATGGAGGTGCTGTCCCGACCATGGTGGTGGTCTCCACACACCACATGTGTCACCCCCATGATGTCATGTACCTCACCTGTAAGAAACAAGCACCCTCAAGGTGATGCTGGATGGAAGCAGGTCTTCCAGGCATGCGCTGACCGCTTGCAGGACCAGGACACCCAAGCATCTCTGAAGATGTTAATCTCAAACCTCTACTGGAAGCAATGGGAGAGGAAGAGGAGGAGATAGGCATGGGTTGAGCATGCAGATAAGTCCCAGGGCACAATCCCCTCCATCTCCAACCTGCAGGTAGAAAGGGGGATGCAAAACGCTCTTGGGGTTAAGGTGTGGGGATCAGCCACAGGAGTAACAAAGGGGCTCAGCCAGCAGGTGACAAGGGGCAGAACCTCCTGGGTGGAAAAGCAGGGAGGGGATGAGGCAGGATAGGTTTTACCAGAGGCTGAAACAACACACCAGCATCACGTCATGATGCATGGCCAGCAGCAGCCTCCAAAGTGATGCCAGACGCTTTCAACACACGGTGTGTGTGGGTCTTCTGAGGCCAAGCAAAGCTGCTGATCTCATGTTTCCTGGCAGAGCTACCCCACCAGCAAGCACCAGGTACCAGGGGCAGGGTGGGAGCAGATGGGACCTAAAGCCATGTAGATGTGGTGCTGAGGGCCATGGATAAGTGGTGGCCTTGGCAGTGCTGCGTTAACAGTTGGACTTGGTGATCTTGGAGGTCTTTTCCAACCAAAACAATTCTGTGAGTCTCTGCCAGGTGCAGTACCACTGAAGGGCTCTCGGAGCCTTTGGCAGTAGGACAGGACAGATGGGGAGGATTAACTTCAGGAGGGTGATGCTCTAGGCTGCAGTCAACAATGCAAAGCCTGGGAGAAGGAAAGCATTAGGAGAGCTGCTTCCAAGGCTGGGAGTTGGTGGCAGGCCTGCTGCAGAAGTGGCTGGCCTGATAGACTGGTATTTTTTTTTGTAAACTGGCCCTGGTTAAGGTAACAAAGGAGGCACAGGGCATAACCAGAGGGGATCCCATCCAGCCCACCTTTGGATTGGGAATAAACCACAGCTGAGGCACTGGCTGTGCCTGGGGCTCCATTGGGTCACTGGGATTGTCTCCTTGCAAGAACAAATGCTGGGAATGAGGCCTGGGCTAAAGGCCACTTGATGCCACTTACTAAGGATACCACCCCACAGAGGTTTGCTCTGCCCAAGCCCTGCTGCTCACCCTAGGTGGTGGGGTGCTGAGCCCCCTCCCTGCACCCCAAGCTCTGGCTGCCACAAGCACGGCCAGAGGATGAGTAGGGCTGGTCCCAATCAGCTGAAATAATAATTCCTCGGGCAAGGGGAAAAACAAGATTAGTTTGTTTTGAGAGCACGGGGGAGTTTTGTCTGGTTTTGACCCCATGCTTCGTATCACAGGCTGTGAAGAGGCTCTGTGGCCTCATGGAGGTGCAGGGTGCTGAGCAAAATTAAGGATGAGCCTTGTCCAAGGATGAGTCCACCCTGCATGGAGGGCAGATGAGGCTAGAGGTGACGGGGACATGCACTGGTGCTGCAGGCTGGTGTGGGCTTCTTACACATCTGGAGTCCAGCTGTTGGGCTATGGCTCAGCATTGCTCAGCTTCTCCAAGCCTCCATTTCAAGTCATGTTGAAAAATGTTACTGGCAGGGAGAGGGACACCTTGGAAAGGAAAGCCACACCCCAGTACTGGGAGCAGCTCTGCATGGCACTTGGAGGCCTTTGGAGGCTGGAGGAATGGACTTGGAGGAAACCATCCAACCCTTTCTGGGCCAGACCACAGGGATGTGTTCACCAGGCCAAGCATGCTGTCCCCAGCGAAGGTCACACAGTTGGGCCAGTATTGGTCACCTCTGGCTGCCCCCTCCCTGGACGTGTTCAAGGGCAGGTTGGATGGGGCTTGGAGCAACCTGGTCTGGTCGGAGGTGTCCCTGCCCATGGCAGGGGGGTTGGAACTAGATGATCTTGAAGGTTCCTCCCAACCCAAACCAGTATGGGATTCTATGACCTTGTGATCAGCCCTGTCCCCTGGAGCAGGGGGAGTTCCTCCTCACCATAGGACCACACACTTCCCAGCCCTTCCATTGCATAAGGAGCTCGTTGCTACAACAGAAATTACAAAAACCATGGAAACTGCTTGTCTCAGCCAACCCCAAACCTAACTGTGTACACAGCATAAAATTTAGTTGCTTTAAACTTGCATTTTTTGGCTCAACTCTCCTGGCCACATCCTGAGCCCAAGAGGATTGAATTACTGAGCACAAAATAAATTCCATCTGAGCGGGCTGCAGCCCTTGTCTCCCCGAACAAAGGCCGAGGTGTTTGCTTTCCCTTTTTTTTTTTTGGTCTTTTGGAAGAAAATGAGCTAATTTTGTCCATGTGGAGGAAGGGAGGCCGAGGTGCTGGGGAGAACTGTGTTAGCCATGAGTCCCTGACACCAGCCACCTTCTCTGCAGCTCCACGCTGGGAACCAAAGGGGAGCAGAGCCAGAGCAGAGTAGACCATGCCACGGTCTTGATGGTGCTGCCTCCAGCATCCTCCTGGCAGAGGGAAAGTTGGGGAGGGACATTTTACAAAGGCAGGGAGTGACAGGACAAGGGGAAACAATCTCAGGCTGAAAGAGGGGAGACTGAGATGAGATCTGAGGAAGACATTCTTTGCTGTGAGGGTGGTGAGACCCTGGCCCAGGTTGCCCAGAGAAGCTGTGGCTGCCCCATCCCTGGAAGTGTTCAAGGGCAGGTTGGATGGGGCTTGGAGCAACCTGGTCTAGTGGGAGGTGTCCCTGCCCATGGCAGGGGGGTTGGAACGAGGTGATCTTTAAAGTCCCTCCTAATCCAAACCAGTCTGAGATTCTATGAGCCTATGTCATCTGATGTGGCAGTGCCACCACCCTTTGTCCCAGTACCTCCTCACCTCTTTCTGAGCAGGAACCACATTCCAGGCAGTGCACAAAGACAGAAGGAAGGAGGACTCCAAGTCTTCAGGACGGTGGGCAGCAGGAGCCTCTGAGTTCTCTTTTATCCTTAAATTGGGCAGGAGAGTGAGGAGGAAGGAGGAGGGAAGTAGAAAGTGGTAGCAGAAGAGCTGGAGAGGAGCTGCAAACACCCACTGAGCACCAGCATCCTCTGCCAGCATTTTGCAGGGTGTCTTTGAGTCCCCCACCCAGCCGTGGTGCACGAAACCTGGACATGCAGGGAGGGAAATGTCCCCCTGTGGTGGGGCAGAAGGTGTTTGCCTGGGCAGGTGGCATGCCTGGGCTCCAGCAGACCACTGGGGCATGGGTGGGCTTGTGGGGGTTGGTTGGGGCCAACAAGGCATAGCACACCCCAGGTGCATCCCACTGATTCATAGAATCATCAAACCAGTTTGGTTGGAAAAGACATTTCAGCTCATTGAGTCCAACCATTAACCCAGCCCTGCCAAGGCCACCACTAACCCATGTCCCTCAGCACCACATCTACACAGCTTTGAAATCCCTCCAGGGATGGGGACTCCACCACTGCCCTGGGCAGCCTCAGCCAGGGCCTGACAACCCTTTCCAGAAAGAAATTGTTCCCAATATCCAATCTCAACCTCCCCTGGCACAACTTGAGGCTGTTTCCTCTTGTTCCATCACTTGTTCTGTGGGAGCAGAGACCGACCCCCCTGGCTCCAACCTCCTCTCAGGCAGTTGCAGAGCTAGAAGGTCTCCCCTCAGCCTCCTTTGCTCCAGGCTGAACACCCCCAGCTCCCTCAGCTGCTCCTCCTAACACTTGTGCTCCAGCCCCTTCCCCAGCTCCGTTGCCCTTCTCTGGACACGCTCCAGCCCCTCCATGTCCTTCTGGTTGTGAGGGGCCCAGAACTGACCCCAGGACTCAAGGTGTCCCCTCACCAGTGCCCAGCACACAGGGACAATCCCTGCCCTGGTCCTGCTGGCCACACTAGGGCTGATAAAAGCCAGGATGCTGGTGGCCTTCTTGGCCACCCAGGCACACTGCTGATAACACATGTGATAATGATATTCCCAGATAACTCCAACCAAGGGGGGGTTCACCACAGCCAGACTCCCACCACCATGCCCCACTCTCACTAGTACGGGGTGAACATGGAGGAAGGACCTGGAGGAAAACCCCAGTGTCCCCTGGGCAGCTGCCTTCAGCTGTGGCCATGGTGGAGGCGTCTCTGCTTGCGCGTGGGAAGTGGCTCAGCCGGCTCTGCCTGTCCCTGCCCCAGCAGCTCCACCCTGGAGCTGACATTCCCCAGCCTCACAGTGCTGGAGGACTTCTAATCCTTTGGCTTGAACACGCCTGCAGACCCGCTCCATGGTCTTCATCCATAGAGGACATCTCCTCCCCTGGGTCTCAACCCAAAGGGTCTGTGCTGTGTGAAAGGAGTTTCTGGGAAGTGTTCCTTGATGAACCATAATTTGCTCAGTTTGGCCAAACTGCTTCATAATTTGCCCAATTAGTTCTCCTCTCGTGGCTTGTGCACCCTCAGAGCTCCTGGTCAAGGTGAAGGCTGCAGTGGAAGGGAAACATGGAGCACACACACCACTCCAGCCTGTGTGACTGTTCCTCGAGGACACATTGGCTTGTATATTGCCTTTCTTATTGCAGTTCTTTTTGGAGGAAAACAAAAAGCAGGACAGGGTTACCACCGACACCCTCACTATGGGGTTAGTGTGTTGCACCAGTGCAGAACCCTGCTAAGGGCTGGGGCTGTGGTGGCCATGGTTTGCTGTCACCTTATGTGTGCCACTGCTGCCGAGGGCTGTCACCAGTTCCTTTGCCAGACCCTTCTCACAGCCTCCCCCGTGAGCTGGATGTAGCAGGACAGAATCATTTGAGTTGGAAAAGACCTTTATGGTCATCAAGTCCAACTGTTAATGCAGCACTGCCAAGCCCACCACTAAACCATGTCCCTCAGCACCACATCTACACATCTGCATCAGTCAAGGACATGTTGATGGTCTTTTGTGATTCATTACATCTTATTTTGCACATTGGGGGGACAAGCATCTCCTTGAAGATAGTCTCACCCAAAAGGAATGGATGCCCGGAGCAGACACAGCTCTGAAGGATGCCCTGGAGCTGTTTGGGAAGACCCTCTTCAGCTGAGCTGAAGCACCCAAAGTCTCTTGTACATCAAGGTGTAACATCCTTGGTGCAGGGGCTGAGGCACTCGGGGTGGATGCTTCCTTAAGCCTTCTCAGACTTCACATTTAATAAAGGTTTAACGATTATTTAATACTGATTTGCATGCACCCCGTGGAGCTGTGGAGCAATAATTGCCCAGTTCACTTATCAAAACCCACATCTGGCCAGGAAAGCTTGGCTCGGCAGGGCTTTGATCTCAGCTCCCTGTGACTCCCACACACCAACACTGGCTGCATCACCTGCACCGAGGCTGGGTCACGCTTCCTCATCATGCCATGGACAACCTGTGGTCATGGTCTCAATGAGCTACTGGCTTTTCCCAAACCATTGTGCAAGGCTGGCATCATGGTTTCCACAACATCATGAAATAACAGAATGGTTTGAGTCGGAAGGGATCTTTAAAGACCATCTAGTCCACCACCCCCTACAGTGAGCAGGGATATCTTAAACCAGATCAGGTTGCTCAAAGCCCCATCCAACCTGGCCTGGAATGTCTCCAGGGCTGGGACAAAAATGATGGTGTCATGGTCATTTCCCACAACCAGGCAGCTCTAGCCCCTCCACAATGAGCAGGTATGAACAAAGAGGGCATCTAAAACAGAAAAAAAAAATTACACATGCTTCCCTCCCTCATTCTTCACCTGAACATTAAGTCTGCTTCTTGAGTGCCTTCTGCCCGGTCCTGGCTCTGCCAGACTGGCACGGGATGAGCAGATGGCTCAGGACAAGCTCAGGTTCAGCAGCCAGCTCATAGAATCACAGAATCATACAAACATAGGATCAGAGATTCATAGAATGTGTGGGGTTGGAAGGGACCTTTCAGATCATCAAGCCCAACCACTAATCCAGCACTGCCAAGGCCACCACTAACCCATGTCCCTCAGCACCACATCTACACAGCTTTGAAATCCCTCCAGGGGTGGGGACTCCACCACTGCCCTGGGCAGCCTGGGCCAGGGCCTGACAACCCTTCAGGGAAAGAAATTGCTCCCAATATCCAATCTAAACCTCCCCTGGCACAACCTGAGGCCATTTCCTCTTGTCCTACCACTTGTTCCTCAGGAGAAGAGACCCACCCACTTGGCTCCAACCTCCTCTCAGGCAGTTGCAGAGAGCCAGAAGGTCTCCTCTCAGCCTCCCTTTCTCCAAATGGGTACACCCTCCATGGGAGTGGATGGAGGAAACAGGGACCTTCTCAGCAGAGCTTTCCAAAGAGATCAACCCAATCAAATCACCATCCCAATCTGAGCTGAATCCAACACTTGGCTTGGGCTAAAATGGAAAGGTTCATCCTCACCATCCCCAAGAGCATCCCACCCATTAGGAAATGGGCCTTCTCCTATGGGGGGAGATGGTCTGGCATCTTCACTGTCCCCACAGCCCCAGGACAGAGCCATTCTCCTCAGTGTATGGCTTTTCTCTAGTCACAGCAGCTGACACAGAGAGAGGTCAGGAAGCACCATGGAAGCTACAGAGGAGTCTTTGACTAGACCCACCAGGGTGGAGTGAGGGAGGAGCATGGCTGCAGAGACATTATTTGCACACAAAAAGTGCTCAAGATCCAGCTGGACTCCTCCTCACACACCTCAGAGGAGCCACGTGCATGTGAAAATAATCCCTTCAAAGAGGCTGGTGTGGAGAGGGCACTGAAGTATTGATGAGCCAAGCTGGCCTTGGAGTGATCTCCATGTGTTTGTGAATTTTATGAATAACTTCAGAGAGGACACATGACACCCTGACACCACTGCACACAGACCTGTCCCCCCCCACTGCTGCCCTCAACCGAGCTGTGAGAGCTCCCCAGCCAAGGAAGAGCCAGACCCCAGGCTGGGACATCTCTTGCCCCACCATTCTCTGTAAGACCCAGAGACTTGTCATAGTTTTAGGGCCTTGCAAACAGAGGCACAAACTAGAAACAAAGGCAGAACTTGATCCCCCATGTCCCCATCTTCACGTCTCCAGCCTGGGTCAAGCCTTGCTCCTGCTGCAGAACGTCTGCAAGGGGCAATGGTTTGAAACTTAAAGAGGGGAAGTTCAGCCTAGACATTAGGAAGAAATTATTCACTGTGAGTGTGGTGAGATGCTGGCCCAGGTTGCCCAGAGAAGCTGTGGCTGCCCCATCCCTGGAGGTGTTCAAGGCCAGATTGGATGAGGCCTTAAGCAACCTGGTCTAGTGGGAGGTGTCCCTGCCCATGGCAGGGGGGTTGGAACTAGATGATCTTTAAGGTCCCTTCCAACCCAAACCATTCAATGATTCTATGATCTCAGCACCTGTAAGGGGTTTCTGCTCTTGACCTGGAGCATCTCTACTCCTGTCTGCTGTCTCTGTCATTCTTGCCCTGATATGGATCAGAGGATTTTTGGGATTCTGCTGCGAGACTTGCTGCATCTTGTTTCCAGACCTGGCTTGGCTCTACTGTCCTCCCAGAGCTGTACAGGTCCACCTGATGACTATCAACAAGGGCTTAAAATGCCCCTCAGCCCTTGCTGCTGATAAGCTGGGGCGCCCAGCCCCACACCTCCCAGGCAGGAGCTTGAAACTCCTGAGCTGCTCCTGGGTGGGCTGAATGTGGGGTCTGCTTTCACCTGCCTCCTCCTTGCCCCTGGGTCTGTGCAGCTTGCCTGCCTGATGATCCTCACCAAAACCCCTCTGACCTGCAGGGAAGCCACTTTCCTCATCCCCTTTGCATTCCTGGCTGACATATCTGCTAAACAGCTCCAGCCTTGCAGAGATGTGACATGGCAGAAGAGCTGTCTGTCCCCCAGCAAAGTCTGGGGGCTCAGGACACCAGGCTCCCCCACAAGACCACATGCAGCACCTGAATGAAGTTCAACAAGGCCAAGTGCAATGTCCTGCACATGGGTCAGGGCAATGCAAAGCACAAACACAGGCTGGATGGAGAATGAGTTCAGAGCAGCCCTGAGGAGAAGGACCTGGGGGTGTTGGTGGATGAGAAGCTCAACACGAGCCAGCACTGTGCGCTGGAGCCCAGAAACCAACCGTGTCCTGGGCTGCATCTCCAGCAGTGTGGCCAGCAGAGCCAGGGTGGGGATTGTCCCCCTCTGCTCTGCTCTGGTGAAACCCTCCTGCAGGGCTGGGTCCAGTTCTGGGGTCACCAACACAAGAAGGACATGGAGCTGTTGGAGCAAGTCCAGAGGAGGCCACAGAGATGATCCAAGAGCTGGAGCAGCTCTGCTCTGGAGACAGGCTGAGAGAGTTGGGGGTGTTCAGCCTGTAGAAGAGAAGGCTCCAGGGAGACCTTAGAGCACCTTCCAGTGCCTGAAGGGGCTCCAGGAAAGCTGGGGAGGGACTTTGGACAAGGGCAGGGAGGGAGAGGACAAGGGGGAATGGTTTCAAACCCGTTTCAACCCCAGGGCTGTATCCCCTGCTCCAGAGACCCCTGCCTGGCACTGGGTTTTTGAGGAGACTGTGGTCTTAATCTCATCCAGCTTCAGAGGGAGATGGTGATGCATCCCACACAGCTCAAATCATGGCCACAGTCTATCAGCTCAAAGCGGGGTGTTGGTTTCCAGACAGGTTCACTGCTCTCCTCTGCCTCTGACTCTTCTCCTGGGCTGTGTTTGAACCACCCCTGTCCCCAGGGCCATGAATTATCCAGTGCACAGAAGCCAGGATTGGGAATTGGGAGCGGGATTTGCAATTCAGAGCAGCCCCAAGACTAAATGAGACAATGAGACATCTCAGACCATCAGATGGGAGAGGGCAACGTCTGAGATGTGACCAGTCAGCACCAAAAATAAAACCACTTTTGGGTGCTCAGCCAACCTCGCCAACCACAGCGTCTTGTCCATTCCCTTGGGGCACCCCACTCATCCCCATGGGGGATTCTGGTGTCCCATGGAATGCTGCAGAGCCAGAGGGGATGCACAAGGGTGGAAGACCTTCTGTGAGATCAAGCTCCAGCCCCATTGAGCAAACCCATGGGTTGCTGCAGAGATGGACAGGATGCACGAGGGTGAGGTACCTTCTCAAAGATCAAGCTCCAGCCCTGTTGAGCACCCCTCTGGGATGCTGAAACATTTGGGTGGATTTGGGGGCTCAGAGACAGCAGCACTTGCAAGCTGGGAAACCTTCCTGATAAAGCAAGGCTCCAGAAGATCCACCTGGTGGTGCTTTTTTGGGTTTACTGAAAAAGAGATGGCTCAGACGTGGTCTGCAAGTACCCAGATGGCAAAGGATTCTTGTCAGGTGCTTCCTCCTCAGTCTTGAAGAAAATAATTCTGTGGCGAGAGCTAGGAGAGAGCAGATGACACAGGACAAATTAACTTGGGAGATAAAGTGCAAGGTGTGAGCTCTAATGAGGTGAGGAGGAGGTCAGAAGTATTGACTACCACAAGTGTGAGGGAAATGACAAATAGACCCAGCAGAGAGAGGTCTGAGGCAGGTTTTCATCCAGATACTGGCAGGGATTGCCACAGCTTGTGCTCCCCAGAGCCATACGAGCAGAGAAAAGCTGGTCCTCTGCAGAGACCACAAACAGGAAAGGAGAGACCACCAGGGAGGCTCCAAAACCCAGACATTGTGAGGGGTTTGGGTGGGGATTTTTGTAAAGCAGATGGAGAAAGTACAGAAGTCTACTCCCACCAACACTTCTTTGTACTGCTACAGCACCACATTGTACCAAGGGACAGCCCCAGGGGGAAAAGAGGCTCTCAGAGGTTCTGGTGTCATCTTCTGTTTGGACACCCATGAAGCTCAGCAGAGCACCACTTCTGAAGTTGCACAGATGACCTGGAAAGCAGCTGAATGTTGGTCTTGGGGAGCTTCAGAGAAGACAACAGATGCTGAACCTTCCTGTGTGATAAATATTGCAGGAGAGCCTTGATTTTCCTTTGCTAATGTCTCTCCACAGCCTGGGAGAGGGGACGCAGAGTGAAATGGTCCACATGTGGTTTGCAAATGGCCAAGGCACAGAGGTGTGCAGGCAGGAGACACTGTAAAGGCCAGGGCTAGCCCAAGGCAGAGACCAGCAAGGGGACACTAGAGGTGTGGAGAAGTGATTTGGGGTTTGTCACAAAGCAAGAATTAAGACAGCCAGAGAAGTTAGCAGGTGTCTGATTTAGAGCTGACTGAAGAACAGACGCGTCACTAAATTGTGCAATTTGCTGGGCAGGATATTGTGAAGAGCAAAAATAGTTACAAATTCCAAAGGGGAAAAGACAGGTTCACAAATGATAGCTCTACCAGGAGGCTTTAAGCACATGGTTCCTGGTGCAGCTCCTGCAGCCCAGGAGAGGCTGACACCACAGACCTTGTTATCTTGGATCTGAATGATCTTTATGGTCCCTTCCAACCCAAACCATTTCAGGAGTCTATGATCTTGGCCAGGCAGTGAACACAGGAGGGGACTCAGAGCTGTTGACTCTATCACTTATCAGAATCAGAGAATCCTAGAATGGTTTGTGTTGGAAGGGACCATGAAGATCATCTAGTATTGCCATTATTGTCAGAGAGAGGATGCTGACCTACAGGGGCTTTTTACTAGGTGCAGGACAGGGATAGCCTTGAACAAAAAGTTTGCTCTGTGGGTGATGGTGCTCCAAGGAAGACAAAAATTTGGGAAAGAGGTTGGGATGTGCCTGATTTGCAGCTATCCCAAAAAGAAAGCAAGAGCAGCAGTTGTCTCCATCCCAACTGCAAAGCAGTGCCCATTAGCTCCCACCAGCTGCCACCACAGACTCTTGCTTTGACCAGTCTAAGATGGCCTTGAATGCCATCACCTGAAGGAAAATGCCCCAGTGTTCTTGTTACTGCAGCAGACCAGGCCTTTCTTGCCAGCAAGGTCTGCTCTGCACTGTCCTCCCAGTACCTGGTACCTGCTCAGAGGGGCTGGGAAATATTTTGGGTAGCCTGGTCTCCTGCAGCCTTCGTGAGGAGCAAAATCATCATCATTGTGCATCCAGAGAAGGGCAGTGGAGCTGGGGAAGGGGCTGGAGCACAAGTGTTAGGAGGAGCAGCTGAGGGAGCTGGGGGTGTTCAGCCTGGAGAAAAGGAGGCTGAGGGGAGACCTTCTGGCTCTCTGCAACTGCCTGAGAGGAGGTTGGAGCTGGGGAGGGGGTCAGTCTCTGTTACCAAGGAACAAGTGATGGAACAACAGGAAACAGCCTCAAGTTGCACCAGGGGAGGTTTAGATTGGATATTGGGAACAATTCCTTCCCCCAAAGGTTTGTCAGGCCCTGGCCCAGGCTGCCCAGGGCAGTGGTGGAGTCCCCATCCCTGCAGGGATTTCAAACCTGCATAGATGTGGTGCTGAGGGACATGGGTTAGTGGTGGCCTTGGCAGTGCTGGGTTAATAGTTGGACTTGATGGTCCAACCTTATGACCAACCTGATGATCTTAAAGATAATTTCCAACCCAAACGATTCTGTGAGTCCGTGATCAATCCAGGCCTACACTGAAGATGCTCATCCCTGTACAAATACAGAAGAGATTCCCAAGAGGCTTCAGCAGGAGGCACATCCCTGCCAAATGCTTAGGAAAAGCCCTAGAAATCAGGACATATTGATGTTTTGGCTGACACCAACCAGGCAAACACTTTCCAATGAAGGCAGCAGAGCCAAGCCTCGACACAGGAGGGCCGAACGCTGCCCAGCTGCCCGCTCTGCCAACCTCCTGCCGAGGGTTTTGGGCCAGGAGGGATTTTCTCTCCGTTGGAGCCAACTGATCATGATCTCACACTGATAAACAGTTGGATCCAAGCCCCAGGCACAAAGATAGTGTGCTGGCAAATCCAGACTCAGTGACTCAGCAGCACCCGCTCCACCAGAGCTCATCAAATCTGGGGGCAAATTAAGGTCCAACTCTGGCAATCATTGCTCTGGGACATTTTCAAGGTCTGCTGATGGTACATGCTACGAGCAGGTCTCGTTTTGGAGAAGGTGATGAAATGAAGCCCTACAGGATGAGAGACAGAGGGTGACACGCTCAGTTGGTTCAATGGTTTCTTTCCAAAATGAGCAAATCTCCAACTGTGAACACTTTGGTTCAATAAAGAAAAGAATTAAGCAATTCAGCACTAGTCTGTTTTAAATGTAGGAGTCAGTATTGATGGTGTTGATAACAAACATAAAGATTTCAAAGCTCCTATGCAGATCAGGGCAGTGAAAACTGCAGGTGTTGGCAGCCCTTTAAGTATCCTTTTACACTTGGCATTAAATCGATTTGAAGTTCCCATCTCAATGTATCAGGGTTAATTATGTGCTTTCTGCAGAGGAACCCCTGGAAGATGACCTTCGTTTTGTATTTCACTGGACTGCCAGGTCTGTTGGGTAGAAGTCTGGTGCCTTCCCCCCTCATCTCCCATCTCCAGGGCCCATGTCAGGAGGGTGATGCAGAGCATGTGCAGGGACCATGCTCCTGCGAGGTGGATTCTCCATCACTCTCTGGCCACCACTTTTGCCCTCAAAGGTCTGAAGGTGCTCCTGGGCTCTGCCACAAAAACAGGTCACTGAGCATCTCTTATCCACACCAGTTGAGAAGAGAATCACCACAGAATGGTTTGGGTTGGGAGGGACTTTCAAGATCATCTAGTTCAGGGACACCTCCCACTAGACCAGGTTGCTCCAAGCCCCATCCAGCCTGGCCTTGAACACTTCCAAGAAGAGAAAGAGAAGAGAGAAGAGGGGGGGAGAGGAGAGTATATTTCAGTTGGAAGGGACCCACACTGATCATCTAGTCCAGCTGCCTGACCACTTCAGGGCTGAGCAAAAGTTAAAGCAATTCCATAGAATCACAGAACAGTTTGGGTTGGAAGAGACCTTTAAAGGCCATCTCATCCAACGCCCCTTCAGTGAGCAGGGACATCTCTAACTAGATCAGGTAACTCAGAGCCCCATCCAACCTGACCTGAAAGGTTTCCAGGGATGGGGGAATTATTAAGGGCATTTTCCATATGCCTATGAAAGGCTGACAGCTTGTGGCATCAACCACCTCTCTAGGAAGGCTCTTCTCCCTGCACACACACCACTACAGCAGAAGTGTCATCATTCCTGCCCAGAAAAAAAGTCCTTTCCTGTTGAACTTCAGACCCATGTCATGTGCTTTGGAGTTTTTGTTCGTTTTTTTCCCCTGCCTTTTTCTTTCTTTTTTTTTTTTTTTTTACAAAAAAAACCAACCAACTTTGGAAAGTCACAGGAAATAAAAACAAGAAATTGCTGACAAGTGTCCCACTGTAATTGAGTGAGAACACAGAGCTCAGCTATGTGGATTCCCAGAAATACAGTCCAGATGTGGCTCTCCACGGTAGAGCAGCCAAGCCACAAGCCCCAAAATTACTGTCCTTGTGACTGGGAAACTTCCCCAGCCCCACAGGGGGACAGATGATGCCCCAAACACCACCCAGACAAGGGCTTGAGCAGACACAGGGTTGGCAGCAGAGCAGGGAAGGGCCCTCCCAGTCCCTAACGGTGAAGGTCTGCAGCAGAAATATTGGAATGTGGATTAGGGCAATCCCAAGGATAAACACAGGTTGGGCAGGGATTTTGACAAGGACAGGGAGTGAGAGGATGAGGGGGAATGGTTTTAAGATGAAAGAGGGGAGATGGAGATGAGATCTGATTAGGAAATTCTTTGCTAAGAGGGTGGTGAGACCCTGGCCCAGGTTGCCCAGAGAAGCTGTGGCTGCCCCATCCCTGGAAGTGTTCAAGGGCAGGTTGGATGGGGCTTGGAGCAACCTGGTCTAGTGGGAGGTGTCCCTGCCCATGTCAGGGAGATTGGAACTAAATGATCTTTAAGGTCCCTTCCAATGCAAACCAGTCTAGGATTCTACAATTTCATCCATGCAAAGCCCAGATTTCTCACCTGTGCACACATTTGAGCTTGGAAACATGACCTTCTGCTGCTCGCTGAAATCCCAGCTGCCTGCAAACCACTGGAAACTGGGAATGCATTGGGTTTGCAGCAATCCTCTGGAGGAGGGCACAGAGCTGTTTGATCACCATGGGAGAAGAGCTGAGCAGAAAACACTGCCTGCAGAAGGGAGATGTGTATTTTGGTTTTGACTCCCAGCATAACATCTCTCTGGTAGATCCAAGTTCTCTTTCCAGCTCTCACAGGTGCCCTGCAAAACCTTGGGCATGTCACTGTTTTCATAGAATCACACAAGGGTTTGGGTTGGAATGGGCCTTTAAAAGTCACCTAGTCCCATCTCCCCCTCCTCATTTCCACACAGCAGGGCTGGGAGGCCAAGCACAAGTGTTGGGACATTGCCCAGACCACCAAACCCCTACCAGCTCTTCATCCATCTGCTGTGAGCCCTCAATTCAAGGCACCAGGCTTTGTGCATAGGCTTTGGCTCATGGCTGGTCCTGGAAGGACACCACCAGGCTCCCCCTAGGCCATCCAACCTGCCAGCTCAGACAGCATTAGTCCAAGGAATCCTGGTTCACCCATTTCATGCCCTGAAAGATAAGGGGATGCCTGGTTTATTTCCAAAGTTTAAATGGCCTCTTTCTCCTGGAAGACCTTCCCCTCTTGGCCAGATATATTGAAGTTGCCAAAAGAAGAGTGAGGTCTGTGAGCGAAAGTCTTTCTGGCAGCCCCATCCCTCCCCTGCAATGCCCCACATCCTTCCCAGGGCCTCTTCCAACGCTCTTCATTTGAGCAAAACCTCCTGCCACCAGTATTCCCCAGGCTGGGAAGAATTCTTCTAACCAGGAGACTTACTCCCCGTAGAGCAGAGAAGATTTACTCCCTGTACTCTGCAAGAGAGCTCCTCTCCAGCTGCTGTTAGTCCCTTATCAATAATTCACCGCACAGCCACCCTCCGGATGGCGCCTGAGCCGCCTCGCGCCGTTTCCCCGCTCGCTGCCAAGGGAAGGAGCAGCCGTGAGTAATCGCGTCTCCTCGGATCTCGCTCCTGCTCTCAGCCAAGCAGAACAAGGAACTCACACTGCAAATGAGTCACGTCCCCCTGGAAGCTTCTCATTTTAGCAGCCCGTCGAGGAGAGCAGCTTTGCAGAAGCACCCGCGGAGGAGCGCGAGCCCCTGGTGGTTAAATAAATAAAGGGGAACTAATTAAACTCCATATTTCAATCTTGGAGGAGGAGAACATGCAAAGGGACTCTTTCTCCCTCCAGAAAATCCGATACAATTAAATTATTAAAAGGGAAAAGCAGACACAAGAGCCAAGGAGGAGAGGCCAGACGAGCTGTGGTGAATGCAGATGGTGCTCTGAAGTCTGGATGGAGACTCACTCCCTCCCCCATTGTAAGCACAAGCCTGGTGCTGCTCCCGTTTACCTCTCACGGAATAACAACTGTGATGCACAAAGCTCAGGATCCAAACAGCCTCATTTCTTAGCAAGAGCCCGTTTGACTCATTACTCCAGTAAATGCACGTGCAGAAATGCCTCATTCCCACAAAGAGATGATCATCGGCAGAGGTGATGCCACCTCAGCACACGAGCCTGCCATCTCTGATTAAAACCCAACCATTGAGTCTTGCATCTGGGGAAGAACAAGCCCATGTGCCAGCACAGGTTGGGGGCTGACCTGCTGGAGAGCAGTGTAGGTGAAAGGGACCTGGGGGTCCTGGTGGACAGGAGGATGACCATGAGCCAGCAATGTGCCCTGGTGGCCAAGAAGGCCAATGGCATCCTGGGGTGCATTAGAAAGGGTGTGGTTAGTAGGTCAAGAGAGGTTCTCCTCCCCCTCTATTCTGCCTTGGTGAGGCCACATCTGGAGTATTGTGTCCAGTTCTGGGCCCCTCAGTTCAAGAAGGACAGGGAACTGCTTGAAAGAGTCCAGCACAGAGCCACAAAGATCATAAAGGGAGTGGAACATCTTATGAGGAAAGGCTGAGGCAGCTGGGCCTCTATAGCTTGGAGAAAAGAAGACTGAGGGGCGACCTCATCAATGTTTATAAATACGTTAAGGGGGAGTGTCAGGATGATGGAGCCAGGCTTTTTTCAGTGACGTCCAGTGACAGGACAAGGGGCAATGGGTGCAAACTGGAGCATAGGAGGTTCCATGTAAATATCAGAAAAAACTTCTTTACTGTGAGAGTGACAGAGCACTGGAACAGGCTGCCCAGAGAGGTTGTGGAATCTCCTTCACTGGAGACATTAAAAACCTGCCTGGACAAGTTCCTGCGTGATGTGCTCTAGGTGACCCTGCTCTGGCAGGGGGGTTGGACTAGATGATCTTTCGAGGTCCCTTCCAACCCCTAGGATTCTGTGATTCTGTGATTAGAGTGACTTATGGCTCCAAAGACACACGAGTGTCCTTTGTGACCAAATTAGGCACTAGGTAAGAGATGAAAGATGATCTACCCTTTCCCACTTGTCACCAGGAACCTCCACAACCACAGCTTGGATGAACCAGCTCAGATGTCCAAGACATCTGTGCAGTCACTGACTAAATCTTTAACCTTGCAGGTTGGCTGTTCTTCCAAACACCCTGCCAGAGCACCAAGCCCAACAACAGTTGAGTGTTCCTTTATCCAGCCAGGTGGATCTCTCTCCCATGGATGTATTGGCACATCTTGCCCCTGGAGATGTGCTTCCCCTTTATTTCCCTGCATGTTTCAACTCTCCTGCCACAGGAGAGTGGGAGCATCTCTGTGGAAGAGCAGGATGCTCTCCAGGATGGCTGGAGCAAGGCAGAGGGCAAAATAGAGGACTATGGCAGCCTGGAGAAGATTTGTTCTTCAGAGGGACAAGTTCCCACTGAATGGCTGGTGCCACTAGCACACACAAGTTGAGCTGAAAATACAAAACCAAAAAGTTGGCAAGTCTCCCTCTGGAGACTCTCAAGACCCATCTGGACGTGTTCCTGTGTGATCTTCTCTAGGTGTTCCTGCTGCAGCAGGGGGGTTGGACTTGATGATCTTCAGAGATTCCTTCCAACCCCTATGATTCTATGAACATGTTGGATTTCAACTCTCCAGGCTTATGTATCTGCCCCCAAGCACAGAGTCATGGAATGGTTTGAGTTGAAAGGGACCTTTAAAGGTCACATCTAGTCCAACCCCCCTGCAGTGAGCTGGGACATCTTCAACCAGATCAGGTTGCTCAGGGCCTCTCTGATAGCAGTCTGCAACCCTGTCTGCGGCAGCAATGAGAGCCTGGGAAGATGGTTCTGTGGTGAGGTGGCCATGTCAAGATCAGCCCTGGGGATAGTGTGGCCATCGTCAGAGACAAACTGCTGTTAGACACAGCAGACCTCTGGAGCCAGGCTCTTTGCCTTTGAAGAACAACCAGGGCCAGAGCCCCGTGGGGGCTCTTAGGCAACAGCAAAGCCTGGTGCCCCCAGGCCTGTGGAGAACATCCTCATGCAAAGCTGTGATTCATGCCCGTGCAAACACACAGGCAGCCCTGGGCTGGTACTAGTCCATGCCTGGACCCCTTCCTATTCCTTCTAGCTGGGTGAAATTAAATGGAAAAGAAATTCAATTAAGAAGATCTTGTCTAACACTGAGGGATCATTTGGAGTCACTCTCTGGAGCCCTTAATGGGGCTGATGGGATGAGCAGCCCTCAGCTCCATCCCTCTCCAGCCGGTGGTTGTGGCAGGCTGAGTTCCAGCAGGGATTTGCTGTGACCACCCCAGCTTCCAACATGGAATTTGCTGCCCAGCTGTTTTCTGGAGCCACTGAAACTTAGGACATGAACAGCAAAAGGAACTGCCTTTCACTGGGCAGAGGGCAGCCAGCAGGCCATGGAGCCTCATATGGAGCAGCCCTGGCAGGGCTGGGTGTCTGAAGGAGTTGCCATGCTGACCTGCTCTGACACAGAGGAAGGCACAGCTTTGGGAGAGCTGGGTCTCCAGGGGCAGCAATGCCCCAAGCTTTGTGACAGCCTGGGGAGCAGAAGACGAAAGCATGGAGGAGACCTTTGTCATGCACCAGTCAGGGATGAGGCACCAGGTCCCCACCAGCCCCACCGAGAGGGAGCCATGGGAAGGCAGGACAGGAGATGATCCTATGGTTGGACCTGATGATCTTAAAGGTCTTTTCCAAACTAATTGATTCTATGGGATGCCCAAGGATTGCACCGAGCCCTGGTGACAGCCAAGTGGAGAAAGTTTCTGCTCCTTCCCAGGGCTCCTCACATCCCCAGTGTGCTTTCTGTGCTCAACACAGCCTACAGCATGGAAATTAAAGTGCTTACCAGGCAGCTGGCTGCAGAAGCTTTGCTTCAGTCTCCATTTATCCAGCGACTCAGACATGGTAGGACAGGCTAATATAGAAGGAGATGCTGTGGTACTTAATGCACGGCAGAAGATGACAGTAGTTTCAAACTAATGGACAAGGCTAAAGACAGTGTGACCAACGTGATGAGTCAGAGCTGTGCAGCTTCAGGGGAATGGAAGAGTTGGGGGAAAAAACTAAAAAAATAAGGCTTTTAGTCCCAGGACTTAAAGGAAAGGTGGTGGCCTTCTCAGGAGGGCTGAGCCCCTGGGTGCTCCCTGCTTGCAGACCCCCAGGGCAGATGGGACCTTGAGGTTGCACTGGTTGCTCCACCCATGGAGCCTTGTCCCCACACACAGGCCACCACCCACAGTGAGTGCGAGTCCTCAGCTCCTCACAGCACCCCTGTGGTGCTGCTGACCTGCACAGCACCTGCCTCCAAGGGCTCAGGGGGTGGTGCCTTATCTCACCATCCAGGCTGGGCCCTACAAGGGCTGGAGGGATAATTAAAGCTGAGCTTTTAAAAAGCTACCCTGCAGACTGCCTCCTACTGAAGGGGGTGGTGGAACAGTATGGGATCCTGCTGTGGAAGCCCCATCCCTGGAAGTGTTCAAGGGCAGGTGGGATGGGGCTTGGAGGTGTCCCTGCCCATGGCAGGGGGTTGGAACTAGATGGTCTTTAAGGTGCATCCCAGCCCAAACCAGTCTGGGATTCTGTGACTCCAGAGTCCTTGTGAAAACATTAACAGGTTCATTTCTGCCATCCCCAGTGTCCCTGGCAAACCCACCACCTACATGGTGGCACCCACAGTGCAGCACCTCTTTGGTCCTGGAGAAAGTACAAAACCAGCATCAAGTGCTGGAGCACCCACAACGTGCCAGCTCCATCCTTTGCCAAGTGCCTGCAGCCAAACCCAGCAGAGCTCCACACGCTGGCAGCCCTGGCAAAGCCCCAGGGGCTGCCCCCAACTCCAGCTTTCCCTCAGCCACCTGCCTACACAGCAGATAAATCCAAGAGCCCCTACAACAGCCTTCCTGCCTCCCCGAGTGTGGCAGAGCCCCTGCCCCCCCCTCGCAGCCCCCCTGCCCACCGTGCAGCTGAACTCCACGCTACAGGGGTGCTGAGGTAGGTGTCCAAGCACGTGGATCTCGGGACACCTGCACATCTGCTCAGCACAGGTCTCTGCTTCTGAGCTGGGATGGAAAGGAAAAGGGGAACCACAAGGGAAGAGTGACTTCCATTGCATCCTTCCCCGACAGGGATGTTTGCTGCTGCCTTCAGCCCCACTGCAGACACATGGCCAACCAGGCTGGGCTTGGCCACAGAGCCAGACCAGCAGGGAGAGCTCTGCTGCCTTTGGTGCCTTTTAGATCCTGCCCGGCCAGGGTGTAAATGACAAAATCATGCAGAGGTTTGGGTTGGAAGGGATCCCAAAGACTATCTAGTCCCAACCCCCCTGCATGGGCAGGGACACCTCCCACTAGATGAGGTTGCTCCAAGCCCCATCCAACCTGCACTTGAACACTTCCAGGGATGGGGCAGCCACAGCTTCTCTGGGCAGCCTGGGCAAGGGTCTCACCACCCTCATAGCAAAGAATTTCTTCCTCAGATCTTATTTATATCTCCCCTTTTTCAGTTTGAAACCATTCCCCCTCGTCCTATTGCTACAAGCCCTTGTCCAAAGTCCCTCCCCAGCTTTCCTGGAGCCCCTTCAGGCACTGGAAGGTGCTCTAAGGTCTCCCTGGAGCCTTCTCTTCTCCAGGCTGAACACTCCCAACTCTCTCAGCCTGTCTCCAGAGCAGAGCTGCTCCAGCCCTCAGATCATCTGCGTGGCCTCCTCTGGACTCACTCCAACAGCTCCACGTCCTTCTTCTCCATCCCCCAAGCTGAAGATAAAACCCAGTGCAAGCAAGTTAGGCACAGGAGCCACACACACTCTCCAACACCAGACCTCCATCCCAGGAACCTAGACCACATAGGAATTGTAACAGAAAGGGGCAGCTTTTAGCACAGGTGGGACAACACCTACCATCATGCCCATCAGCTCTACCAGCCTCACAAGTGATGTCCCACAGCAGTGCAGGATGATGGGGTCCCTAGATCAGGACCCTGGCACAGGGACAGCAAGGAATGTCACCCTCCATCCCACTCAGGGACCCCGTGGGCAGCAAGAGCCTAAAGCATCTCCAGGATGTGCTGCTGCCTCCTCTTGACCCTTTAAAAAATGAAAATCATCTTTTTTAAATCACCCCATTACATCAACCTAAAAAACATTAAAAAAAAAAAACCACCAAAAAACCCTGAACTGATACCACTTAAAAACAGCAACCACCTCTCCCCAGCACAGTTCTCATCCCAGGCAGGGAGCAGTGCCAGGAATCAACTCAAAATTGCAGTCGATTCTCTGTGGAAGGAATTCAGCTGCTCTGCTGATAAGCAGCAATATAAATCTCTGAGCTTGGAGAGGCAGATCATTAAGGGGAAATGTTTAGAGAAATGAAATCCTTTTTTCCTGCTTCTTATGCTAATAGGGAAAACTGGGCTGAGTTGCAGGAGGACAACATTTAGCAACATCTAATGCATCAAAGTCCCCATCTGGTCTCGTTCTCATGCTGAGTTTGTCAAAAATCAGCTTTTCTTCAACCAACACCCACGTCACTAGTAACCGTAAGCAGCCAATTCTGGAGAGATTTGTAAATAAACCACTTCTGCAAATCCAGCCAGAAAAAAATAGGGGAATGGCCTGATTAATAGAAATATGTGTCAGGATTGAAGGGATTGGGGAGGGATGGTGAAGCAAAAAGGGACAAATGACTAATCCACACAACTGGCAAAATAACCCGGTGCAGAGGCCAGCATGGGGTTAATGATACTAGAATGGGGACATCTGCAAACCTGGATCCTGCATCTGCTGCTGTCCCTCCTGGATGAAGCAGGATCTGAAGACAACTCCATGCTGAAACCTCCCTGCATGCATGGACCAGCAAGCTCCTCCCACAGCCCAGAGGGCTCTAGAAAAATCTCCTAAAAAATTTATTTCTTATCACAGAATCCTAGAATGCCAGGTTGGAAGGGACCTCAAGGATCATCTGGTCCAACCTTTCTAGGCACTACTCTAGTTGATATGAGGTGGCTCAGCACCCTGTCAAGCTGAGGCTTAAACTGTCCAATGTGGGGGAATCCACCACTTCCCTTGGGAGACTGTTCCAATGTCTGACTGTCCTCATGGGGAAAAATTTACCTCGTGTCCAATCGGAATCTCCCCAGGAGCAACTTGTGCCCATGACCCCTTGTCTTTTCCATGTGACTCCTTGTAAATGAGGAGTCTCCATCTTCTTGGCAGCCACCCTTTAAGTACTGGAACATGGTAATTAAGTCTCCCCAAAGCCTTCTCAAGGCTGAACCAACCCAGTTTTCTCAGCCTCTCCTCATATGGCAGGTCCTCCAGTCCTCTGATCATCCTTGTGGCCCTTCTCTGGATGCTCTCCAGCCTGTCCACATCCTTTTTTATAGAATGACATAGAGTGACTGACTGGTTTGGGTTGGGAGGGACCTCAAAGACCACCTAGTTCCAACCCCTCTGCCACTTCTGGGAAGTGGCACTGAACTGGTTTGTCACACTGTCCTACCTATCCAGTTACTGAAGCAAACAGATTGTCAATTATTTAAGCAAAACACACCACGGAGCAGATCTTATCTCAAATTTGTATATTGGAGATTTAAGAAACAAGACCAAGCTTCCTTCATCTTCTTCAGTGGCAGGATTCTTCCATGTGCTCCTGTATTCCATTTTTTTGGGAATTTAAAGCGTGTGTGCAGTTTCTGCAGGGATTCCATTTTCAAGGTGGGCAGCCCCATGGATCACACCTGCCTTTTGGCACTGGCCAGGCCAGGCACCATCAGGCTGATGTGCTCCCCAGGCCCTTCACCAGCAGAATGGAGCCTTTCCAGGAGCTCCAGCTGGGATCCTGCTGGGACAGGCACTCCAGGTGCAGGCACAGAGCGGATTCTGCTCGTGGCATGGCAAGCAGAGGGGAAAAAAAAAACTGACATTTGCTGCCCTGAAGACAAAACTGGTTTTTTTTAATCCTGATTCACCGGGCAGAAAATCTCGACAGCTGCAGCCCGGGCAGGAGCCCCAGGGCAGGACTGCAGCTCCACTCCCTCCTGCCCTCTGCAGAGCCATCCTTCCCCAGCAAGCCCTGTGCAGCAGCAGAGCCTCAGCAAGGGGCACACAAGGACAGGGACAGGTTGCTCTGCAGCCCTGGGGTGTTCGGGGTGCTCAACACCTGAGCTGGAGCAGAGCTGCAGGCTCAAGGGTTAATAGTGTGGCTTAAATAATGAAAACATAGTTAATCACAGAATGACAGACTGGTTTGGGTTGGGAGAGATCTTCAGGAGCATCCAGTTCCAACCCCCCTACATGGGCAGGGACACCTCCCACTAGACCAGGTTGCTCCAAGCCCCATCCAACCTGCCCTTGAACACTTCCTAGAAGAGAAAGAGAAGAGTGGAGAGGGGGGGAGAGGAGAGAATATTTCAGTTGGAAGGGACCTACAGTGATCATCTAGTCCAGCTGCCTGACCACTCCAGGTCTGACCAAACATTAAAACAAATTCATAGAATCCCAGACTGGTTGGGTTGGAAGGACCTTTAAAGATCATCTAGTTCCAACCCCCCTGCCATGGGCAGGGACACCTCCCACTAGACCAGGTTGCTCCAAGCCCCATCCAACCTGCCCTTGAACACTAACCCAAGACTAAAAGGCTCTGCCACCCAGCAGTTTGTTGGGGTTACAATTACTTTGTGGCCTGGAGGGATCTGGGGACTTCTTGCATTTGGGAAAACCATGGTGGGGCTTTGTAGGCAACCCCTTGTTCTGGCAAGCAACAGAAGCGCAGATGATCCATCACGTCCAGAGAACCTTTCTTCCAACACAGACAGGCATGAAATGCTGCTCCTGCCCTGCAAGTTCCCCCATCATGGAGCTGGGAGCCAGCAATGGCAGCAGCCACCTTCACTGACACCAGCCTCCTGCTGCCTCCCCTGACTCCCTTCTCAAACAGCCTCAGCTCCATCTTCTTGGCCAAGCAGGATATGCAGAAAATTATTTGGTCCATTGGTAGCTACACTACGGGCATCCACAGCACAAGGTGACACCTCTTACTCACAGCTACATATTTCCTTTAGGACAACCAAAAAGATTTACACTTCATGCTTTTACCATCCTCTTTTAAGCCACAAAACTCCTTCAGGTCCCTCTAGAAGGACCATTTCCTCCAGGGACAGCACAGGGCCGAGCCATCTTTCTGTAGCATCTCCACGTTGCCACCACGTGGTGAACCGGCTCCTTTAGCTTGCTCTCCTTTTGGCCATGCAAATTGTTCCACAACTCTCTGGTGCCAAATCAGAGCAATCCTTTGGAGGACATGCTCCAAAGCTCTGTAAAAATAGATGTTAAACAGATATATATAATCTCGATATAAATCTATATATGCTCTGCAGCTGGATCAGACCTCGATCTCCCCAGGAGCTGAAACCCCTGTAGCTGCAGCCAGGTGGGTTCTCAATTTCCTGGGCGTGCAGGAGGCAAAGGAGGTGTTTTCAAAAGTGACCCTAGGACATCAGAGCATCAGGGACAAGCTGAGGGACTTCAGTCAGTATGTTTTGCAAAAATAATAATACACAGAGAGCTTTTTCTCATGCCTCTGATGGGTGTTGTGCTGGCAGCCTCCTCCAGCCCAGCGAGGTCTTGCTACACCACCCCATGGTGGTTTGGGTTTTAGCCATTGGTGCTGATCTGCAGCAGAGCATCAAGACAAACATCTTTTCCTCCGGGGCTGACATCTCCTGGCAGGGTTTGTTCTTGCTCATGCCTAAGGAAACATATAGAAACCTCCAAGAAAAACTCAGATCCCACTCTGGAGGGGGCTGGCCAGCTTCAGGGATGGCTCACTCCTCCTGGCTGGGCTGACAACTGGCTGTAGATCCTATGGATCTGGAAGAGGGTGGATCATCCCTGTCTAGGGCTCTGACAACTGATGCATCAAACCAGACAGCTCCTTCAGAAACTTGTCACATCAACACCTACCACAGACATCAAACTGGCTACAAAACACTGTGTTTAAAAATAAACCACAGCAGAGATTCCACACATTATTCTCCCCAAACACGAGGTATTGGGGAAACATTTTGCTTTTCTTCATCTTTGCACAGGATTTCATTGATCAACTCTTGTGTGATGGCATCACCACTCACAACAGATCCTTCAGCAACTCAAAACCTTTGGGAAGTTTGGCCACAGGCACGAGCTCTAGCTCTACACATTAGGTGTAATTTCTGTTCCTGATCAGTTGGGCATTCACAGAGTCCACACCAAGCCTGCTTAATTGAGTAATTAATCTCAAGTTACTGTTAACAAAGTGCTGTTGAAATAGAAAAATAAAATGCTCTGTGTAAGACCGCACTTCATGTCCTTCCCAAATACTTGACAAGGGGATGCAGAGAGGATGAGGACACAGCTACCTACCCTTGGAGAACCACTTCTCCAGTCATCTAAGAAATCAGCTCTGAAGTCCAGTAAACAGCCAGGAAGATCCAGCAGGGGACACGTGTGGTATTTTCCTGGGAGATCTGGACTAAGATGTCCTACGTGAAGAAACCAGCCAGGCTCAGCAGGCATGGGGGCTTTGCTCAGCCATTATCAGGGAGGAACACCATCCCAGCCCTCAAGAGCCCAACAGGTCTTCACACCCCTCACGCTTCTGCAGTAGAGCTGTTCCACCAACACAGCTGAAGGTCACATTCCTTGGTGCCCACCATCTCCAGTAGCTCCAGGCTCTCCCCACTGACTCAACACAGAACACAGAGGGAACCTAGGACATGCAAAACCAGCACTTGGTCTCTTTGGGTTTTCCTTGACAGTTCAAATTGCAATTCCAAAACAAACATGAGTTGTGGTCTGTCAGTGAACAGTGACCATAAGCCCAGCTTGTCCAAGGAGTCAGGTGGAAGAGCTTTCCAGCAATGGTGCTACCAGCAGGTCTGAGCTGCACCCAAACAGAACAAACCTTGTGCCGTGACAGAATCCAATAATTCTGCTTGGAAAAGACCTTTCAGATCATTGAGTCCTACCATAACCTAAATCCACCAAGTCCAGTGCCTAAACCATGTCCCTCAGCACCACATCTGGAGCAGAGACTGACCCCCTGGCTCCAACCTCCTCTCAGGCAGTTGCAGAGCCAGAAGGTCTCCCCTCAGCCTCCTTTGCTCCAGGCTGAACACCCCCAGCTCCCTCAGCTGCTCCTCCTAACACTTGTGCTCCAGCCCCTTCCCCAGCTCCACTGCCCTTCTCTGGACACACTCCAGCCCCTCCATGTCCTTCTGGTTGTGAGGGGCCCACAACTGACCCCAGGACTGGAGGTGGAGCAGCCTTTCCTTGTCACTGCAGAACCTCCAGGAAGGGACACAGCAATTGACCATGTCCGGAGCTGAAGTCCCAGGGATGCAGGATGCCATTTCCACAGGTCAAGAAGAAACCTGCACTGTGGACACCTCTTGCCCTTCAGTTGATAGTCTTGGCACAGCAAACAGTCAGAGGGGAGTAACCATCCCAGGGGCCAGGGACTTTAAAGGAAGATTCAGAGACATAACCTGAGAAATTATCAGTCACACAAGGTGGGGGAAAAGCAACATTGGGGTCCAGGCTCAGCAAAACGTGAAGACTCTGGAAGGAAAAGCACAGCTAACAACAAAGATACTGTATTTAATGATTTATAGTTTCTCATCCACCATTTTTAAAACTTCTTGATATAGGAGAGGCATAATTTAACTTGTAAATGAACCTTTTAAAAAGGAATGTATGGTACTAGCCACAACAGTGGTCAGAAGTAAAATTCAGGGAAGAGCCAAAGGTGATGCTGTTCTGGTCAAACCAAGACCTTCAGCTGATACAAATAAGGAGGTAAGACAGCAGCACTGGATAGATTCCCTCTTCTTTAAGCAAAGCCTTAATACTGATATTGTAGCTGTTTCTAAATGTCTCTGAACACTGGAACAGTACTACAGCATGCTGACACTTTTCCTTCCCCATCAGTCTTTGTCATAAGCAACCGTGTCCTGGGCTGCACCAAAAAGTGTGGCCAGCAGGTCGAGGGAGGTGATCCTGCCCCTCTACTCTGCACTCGTGAGACCCCACCTAGAGTGCTGTGTCCAATTCTGCAGAAGTCAACACAGGAAGGACACAGAGAAGGGCTACAGAGATGATCTGAGGGCTGGAGCAGCTCTGCTCTGGAGACAGGCTGAGAGAGTTGGGGGTGTTCAGCCTGGAGAAGAGAAGGCTCCATGGAGATCTTAGAGCACCTTCCAGTGCCTGAAGGGGCTCCAGGAAAGCTGGGGAGGGGCTTTAGACAAAGGGTGATGGATTAAAACTGGAGGAGGGGAGATTTAGGTTAGACATTAGGAGGAAATTCTTTGCTGTGAGGGTGGTGAGACCCTGGCCCAGGTTGCCCAGGGAAGCTGTGGCTGCCCCATCCCTGGAAGTGTTCAAGGGCAGGTTGGATGGGGCTTGAAGCAACCTGGCCTAGTGGGAGGTGTCCCTGCCCATGCAGGGGGGTTGGAACTAGATGATCCTGAAGGTCCCTCCCAAGCCAAACCAGTCTATAATTCTATAACTACAACCATTCATTTCAAAACCAAACCTGGGGCTGACTGTGGCCACCTGGCACACACCAACTGCCAGCTACGCATACAGTTCATTTTTAAATTTTTGCTCATGAGGCCAGTCCCAACAATTTTAACTACCAAATACACTTGTTTGACTGTTTGCTCATTTTTTCCTTTGGACTGGCTATTCTCTTCTGTTATAATGTAAAACACTGAGTGGAGTAGTAGGGAAGTTAGTCTGGTATGAGCATCCACTTATCTCCCCGGGCAATATAGATTCCTTATGACTGATGGGGAGGAACTGCAAGAGCTTTATGGCCCTTTCCCAGAAATCTCCACACATTCAGGCTGAGAGCTGACACTCCAGAGCTGACACTCCAGAGCTGACACTCCAGAGCTGACACTTTCTCAATACTCTCTCCTATGAGAAGGGATGGAGGAACAAGCAAGGGAACAGGCAAGACAGACTCTGATGGCAGCTGTTGCACTGGGGTGGTTGTCCTGCTACCTCGTCTGGATTGTTCCCTCCTCAAGAAGCCTCCTTCATTCCAGAACTCATTCAATTCTGAATCAACCTCCCCACTCCATAATAAACTCAATGGTGACCCCCTTCAGCTGTGAAGTTTTGATGCACAGTGTGTAGGTGGAAGGGGAGCCCCTCTGGAGCTGAAGTAGGATGTGCACGCATTTTACACAAGCACAGAAAAAAGTTACAAAGAAGTGAATTTTAACCCTCATTTGTCAGCTCCAGCCTACATTCTTTCTGCAACACAAGAACCCATTTGATGACCATCACTCTCTAAGTCTGGTATGCATGAAGGCTCCTTCCCAAACCATACAAACCATCTAACCCAACTGGTAAGTGGTCAGCTTACACCACCATGAGATACTCAAGCCAGACTCAAAAATACAAGTACCTCGGTGCAGCTTTAAATTATTATTTGAACTTGTCTTTTCAAAGAGACAAACCACAGGTGGTTTGTTGGCTACAGTGTTCCAACAATTTTTTTTCCCTTCATGGAAATCGCTGCAGTTTTGTTTTCACTGCTAAACAGCAAGATAAGAGCCTTAAAACAAACAAACAAAAAAAGACACCAACACAGGAATCCAAAGCTGGTGGGTTACTTTTTTACTTGAAGACTCCCTGAAACATTAAAAAAAAAGTATTGTTACAGTGAATTAATTCCTTCTGGAATGGAACTGGACATGCTTGGTCAAGGTGATGGTATGGAAAGGGCAGCCTGGCTTGTACAAAACTGATCTTCAAGCATCATCAGTACACACAGAGGACAGGCTCTTACACACATTTGTTACACTGCAACCTTCACTCAGCCCCAGTAAACATCTTTGGAATAGAGATTTTAAAAAAAAAATAATCAAAAACTTAAATATTCACAGGAAAAAACCCCATAACATTACTAAAAATATGAACAGTAAGATTTACAGAGATCAGCAAACACAGGCTGCCTGTGGATCATCAGAAGCTGCAGAAGATACACCAGTCACAAGCATAGGGCTGTCCCACAGAGGCTGGATTCCAGCAACTGGGAACACTTGGGACTAAGAGGCAGTTTTGGAATTTGGTTACTTGCCTAAGGCAGGGAGGCAGCAGGAAAAGGTGGGAGTGCAGAAGGCAAAGGCAAGGTCAATTAATGCTAGTTCTTGTTAAACCAGGAGTCTGCAAGTACAGCAAGAAAAACCAAAGAGGTTCTTTGTTCTTTTAAAATGAAAAGTTAGCCAAAAGTTATCAGTATATACTTTCTATATTGCACAAGCATTTTAAAAGTAACTGGAAAATTAGAAAAAGCTTTATGTAGAACAGCTACACTTAAATACAGCCCAAGTGGAGTTAAGCCCATATAGTTCAGCTTCTAAAATAACTCAACAGTTTTCCCTAACAAGAGTGTTTCTGTCCCCCCTGTCTTCTCAAGCCCTCTCCAAACCAATGAGACAGTTTGTTCCCAAGGACAGTGCTACCAGTACCTCCTCACAGATTTATTGCTTTATTTTACTAGTGACAAAGGCTAAGATCAAACCTTGTAGAGAATTTAAGGCAATCCCACAAGACCCACACCTTAAGGGCATTTAGGGCACACAGTGGTCTCCATTCAAACACCAGGAAAGTCTGGTATTGAAAAATGACAGGAATTTAACCTAGATTTAAACCAAAAGGACCCTTTCCAGCCTGAGTTTTTATCTTACTAACACACAACCCAGCACTGAAGTCATAAATCATTCCAGAGCACCTATGTTCAGAAAAAGAAAGCAAAAGTCCAAGGAGGGAGTGGCCAGGACATCTCACAGAACTTGTTCTTCCTCAGCTAAGAACATCCTGCAAGATTCACTCAGGTATTTGGACACCTGAGTCACTTTCTTTGCCATTCAGAACATGGAAGGATGGATTATGATCTATCAGATATACTTACAACACAACTTGCAAAGAAGTATTCAAGACTGACAAAAAACACAGCATATTCTTGACACCTTTATAAGCTGATTCCCCTGCAAGAGCTCTGAGCAGTATTTTCCCCAATATTTCTTTCATATCATTCTGAGCTGCTGGTCTGATGCTCTGTCTTCTTAATAACCATGAGGAGACCCTGGCTTTAGAGACCCTGGCTGCAATGAACACATCAAGAGCTCTTCTATGTTTGTGGGCTTAATTACTCATGACCAAGCTTACTAAGGCCAAAGATTTATCAACTGCCAGTGCTGCAAACCAGCTCAGATGAACAATTTCAAAACGAACCACAACTAAAAAGAAAAACAACCCAAACAAAACACTCCAGCAAGAACAGGCTTGTAAAAAAAAAATCCTAAATGTGCTCAGCTTTAGGCTAACCCTCCCCTTGCAAATACTTTGGAAATTAACTGAAAAACTATGGAAAATTGTTTACAAGTGATGCAAGGTACCACTGGCTCCAGGAGCATGTGCATTCTTTTTATTTCTACACAGAGTTAAAACAAATCCCACACAGAAAACAGCAACTACAGGGCTCTTTTTTTTTTTTTAAGGAAGGAGTGAGGGTATGTTGGTCCAAGATGGTTTTCTGAGAACAGAAAAGATGACTTTCTAGAAAAGAAACTAAGAAGCAGTTATTTCACCTTCAGATCAGGTACAGCCTGATTTGCAGTAAAACTGGATTAAGCAGAAATTATTGATCATGTATGAATAATCAGCAGAGTCCTCCAGCCATCCAGCAGGGAGGGTCTGTAGGCAGAGGAGGACCCTGGGTGTAAACTATTCCCATCTGAATTCCACTAAGACAAACAAGACTACAGGTGCTACTTATGTTTTTTCTGGATAATTACTCCACCAGGAGGCTCATCTAGCTTTTTACAGCCTTTTCTAGAAGAAATGGATGCAAACAGCAGGTTTCTGGGGCAGCCAGAGAATCCACACTCCACAGAGCTTGTGGTAACTCCCACCTGGGAGGATGGGCAGAGGCAAACTCTCTAGCTCTTGCTCAGGGTGCAGCTTTATTCCTTAAAATGAAGATGGCAACATACATAACTTTGGAAGAAAGACTGGGGGGGGTTGTAGCACTCATTGTCACAGCTGAAAGTTTTTGCCACCTAAAGAAGCCTGGGACATGTCCCACAATTGAAGGAGCTTTTCCCCTCAGCATTTCTTCAGAGCACAACTAGGTAGGTTTATAGTGAGACACCTTTCTGAATGCTCTACCAGCAACCAGCTCAGTGCCTTGCCTTGCCAGTGCTCCCTAACACAACGAGTACACTGGCTTACTTTCTGTTAAAGAAAAAAAAAAATGAAGTCCCTATAGCACAAGTCATCCCAGAAGCCACATAAATTATTTCTTGGCACTTCTCCACACACAGACAGGAGAAGTTCCAGCCATTTGCAACAGCATGTTTTAGCTCTGAATACCTGCTGCCAAAGACGCTTTTCTTTTGCTTTTGTTTTTCTGAATTCATGAAATGCATCAATATTACCACGACAGGAGTCATTGTTCTCTTCAAGCTGAAGGATTTGACATTTATCTTCCTTTTGAGTTGGTGACTCAAAGACTAATCCTGCATGCAAATCAAACTAAGATTTCTCCATTGTAGCAGCAGGGTTCACTGGGCGCTGCCTCACAGGGTTTGGTGATGAGTCTTTGCTGGACACCCTTTTACCCTCTGTTTCATCATCTGAGATATCTTCCTCATCTGCTTCTTGCTCTTCATCCAGCTTTTTCAGCAGCTGAGATGACACTGGAGCTACTTTTCCTTAAGGAGAAAAGAAAACATGCATAAACCAAGAAATCCCATTACCACATGAAATGTTTTTCTACCATCATGGGCTAGCACAGAATTTTAATTAATTTAATGCAGGTAACACTCTCCAGTATCAGCCACTGAAGCTGCAATCTTTGGTAGAACTTTGTTAGCATGAAGTTACCCACAGGTCAAGCATTAACAAAGGACAGAACACCTAGACAAGTTAATATAGAACCTTTAAAAATTGAGTCAGGTTCCTACAAACCAGAAACCATCTCAATGTTCTTCTGTGACTTGTTAAGGTTACCTTGGAAAATTCCAGAGACTAACCCCAAACTGAATCACTTACTATCCACAGAAATGCAGATTCACTTTTAAACCTCATTTTGCCCCTAAAACTTCCACAATTCCCCACCTTAGCACCACAGAGACCTTCACTCAGAACTTTTATCTCCCAGCACGTGTGGAGTTTTCACATCTTGCAGGTATGAAAATGCAGTAAAAACACTTTTCTATCTCCTAATTTTTTTTTTAAACTCGTTTAGCTTTAGCTAAATACAAACCCACTATTAAACCTAAGGACAAGCAGCTGCAGCAAAAGCATCAATCACAAGTGTAAACCTCTACAGTAAATCTCATGTCCTGCAGACACCAGTCACATACTGATACTTATTTAATAAGATTTACCAACAGTTTCACTGAATTAGGAGCACACAGTGGGCTTACTTGAGTGTGGGTAGGGTGCTGGTCTGTGCCTTTTGGATGGGCAGATACAGTCTGCTAAGAACACCATCATCTGAAACCAAAGCAAGACAAGTTTAAACCTCCAAACATCCTGCACATTAGAATAATTGAATTGTTTTGGCTGGAAAAGAATTGGAAAAGAAACTGGAAAAGAACTGGAAAAGTGCATTGAGTCCAACCATTCACCCAGCACTGCCAAGGCCACCACTAACCCCTGTCCCTCAGCACCACATCTACACGGCTTTGAAATCCCTCCAGGGATGGAGACTCCACCACTGCCCTGGGCAGCCTGGGCCAGGGCCCGACAACCTTTGCCAGGAAGAAATTGTTCCCAATATCCAATCTAAACCTCCCCTGGCACAGCTTGAGGCTGTTTCCTCTTGTTCCTCTTGTTATCTGAGAGCAGAGACCAACCCCCCCTGGCTCCAACCTCCTCTCAGGCAGTTGCAGAGCCAGAAGGTCTCCCCTCAGCCTCCTTTGCTCCAGGCTCAACACCCCCAGCTCCCTCAGACCTGTGTGTGTCTAAGGGGTGCAGCAGGTCACCAACCATGTCCCCTTGAATTACAGGGGCTTCCTTCTGTCCCCCATCCCTGTCTTCCAGCTCAGGAGGAGACCAACTGGTCTCTCTCCTGAAGATGAGGCAAGGAAGGTGTCAGCACCACAAAGAGCAGCCACAGCCAATCTGCTTCACTTACCAGTCCCAGCATCAGCCCTGAGAAGAGAGTTGCCAAGGCAAAAATAGCATAGGAGCCCCAAACAGGTATTCCAACATTTTCTGTTAAATAACCATGGCAGTGCTGGAATAAAAGACAAGGGAGTCAGTTCAAGAACAGCTGAGTAGCATGTCTCTTCAGATAAAACAGAGATTTAAGCACATACCCTGATCCACATGGACAACTGAAACAAAGCTGACATACTGCTCATCCTGAAACAAAGCAGAACAAGGTAACTGCAAACACCTTTCAGGCAGCCACAGACCTCTACCTTCTGATGTGCCTGACTGGTCATTCTTTAGTCCCACTTTGAATCCTAGAATTGTTCAGGCTGGAAAAGACCTTTCAAATCATCGAGTCCAACCTGTGAACAACATTCTGCTCCTGTCTAGTTTCCCTGCTAACTGCTTGGATTTTTAGCTTCTGTTTTGTCTTTTCCCTCAATAACCACTCGTTTCCCATGAAGTTCCCCTCAGCACCAGCTGAAGTAACATTCCACATATGGATTAACTAGGAATTCACAAACTTCCTTGACTTGCACCTGCTGACATAGGAATTTCAGGCACTGTTGTTTACATTCTAAGTTTTATTTGGACCAACAGTTTATGAGAGGCCAGCTGGAACCCCACCCAATATATTAAGAATGAAGCATCTGGACATTTTATTAAAATGAAAAAAATAACCTGCTAAAAGAAACAACCCATCAGGCTATGTAAGAACTGAGAGCTCTTCAGAGACTTAAGTTTAGCCTTATTCTACACACAAGTTAAAAAGACCAGGCTATCCATTTGCCATGAGTATCCTGCTCACTCTGCTGAGCTCCCTAAACGAGCCAAAAAAATGTCCAATTTCAGTCTCCCATAGAAGTCCACAAGCTGAACACTGGCCCAGTCCAGGGCAGGCAGCACAGGGGGGCTGCAGCCCCCACTGCTCAGACTAACAGAAACAAACCCATGAACAAATGGGTTCATTTGCCTCAATCAGTTTTCTCTCCAACAAGCTTTATCACTCCCAGTCACTCAGCCACTCTGAAACCACCACGCAGCAACACAGAAAAGCCCTTCAAAGCCACACAACTAGGAAGTACTTCAAAGAGCATGTTTCTTCTCAGTCTCCCCTCTTCACTTCTCCTTCAGCAAAGGAACCTTCAGCCTTCCACTCTTGCTTTTAACTTTGCTGCAGATAATGCCTTCTTAAGCTGGGAGGAGTGGCTGACACACCAGAAGGCTGTGCTGCCATTCAGAGAGACTTAGACAGGCTGGAGAGTTGGGCGGGGAGAAACATGATGAAATTCAACAAGGAGAAGTGTAGAGTTTGGCATTTGGGGAAGAGAAACACCATGTACCAGTACAGGCTGGGGGCTGACCTGCTGGAGAGCAGTGTAGGTGAAAGGGACCTGGGGGTCCTGGTAGACAGGAGGATGACCATGAGCCAGCAATGTGCCCTTGTGGCCAAGAAGGCCAATGGCATTCTGGGGTGCATTAGAAAGGGTGTGGTTAGTAGGTCAAGAGAGGTTCTCCTCCCCCTCTATTCTGCCTTGGTGAGGCCACATCTGGAGTATTGTGTCCAGTTCTGGGCCCCTCAGTTCAAGAAGGACAGGGAACTGCTTGAAAGAGTCCAGCACAGAGCCACAAAGATGATTAAGGGAGTGGAACATCTCCCTTATGAGGAAAGGCTGAGGGAGCTGGGCCTCTTTAGCTTGGAGAAGAGGAGACTGAGGGGTGACCTCAACAAAGTTTACAAGTGCGTTAAGGGGGAGTGTCAGGGAGATGGAGTTAGGCTCTTCTCAGCGATGCCCAGTGACAGGACAAGGGGCAATGGGTGCAAACTGGACCATAGGAGATTCCATGTAAATATCAGAAAAAACTTCTTTACTGTGAGAGTGACAGAGCACTGGAACAGGCTGCCCAGAGAGGTTGTGGAGTCTCCTTCTCTGGAGACATTCAAAACCCGCCTGGACAAGTTCCTGTGTGATGTGCTCTAGGTGACCCTGCCTGGCAGGGGGGGTTGGACTAGATGATCTTTCGAGGTCCCTTCCAACCCCTAGGATTCTATGATTCTATGATTCTTAAATGGCCACCTTACAGCTATGATTTTATTGCTAATTTCCTAGAATTAAGCTGGACAAAACATACTTCTGCTGTACAAGCAAAAGAAGAACTTCAAGTGTCAATCCCCTACAGGAGTTCAGTAAAACAATACACCCACCTACAACCATTTGCAGCCTTAAAGTCCACCTTGCCTGGGACATCTTTGCCAGGCTGGTGCACACAATCCTCCCCCAGCTGATGGAGGAGTCACAACCCCCTCCCCATCACCTTCCCACACCTCCCACCAGCACAGAGCTGTTAAAGGGGAGGTGGCACACCTAAGGACCTGTCCCAGCATGTCCTCAAAGTGTGCATGCTGGACAACAATTTGTCACAAAAGTCATACCAAAACTTACAGGAGAGAGGAAGGACCAAACCAGGACGAGACAGGTTCAATCGATTTCCATTCCTGGTCATTGATGAAATTTATGAAATCAGTTTTAGTTCTTGCACCCTGGTATCTCCTGAACTCTCCATCTTTACAGCTGAAAAGGAAAAAGTCCTTTATTTTAGACAGTCCAAGCATGCAGCATTTGCTTCCACTCAACATCTTCCCTCCCATCACCTTGCCTATTTTGAGTTCTACTCTGCTTCAGCCAATCTTGGCTCTAAAACGTTCTCCAAGCATCTTGACTACAAGGATTCCTAGAAGCTTGGCCCCACCTGCCTCTTGGCTAGCTCTAGGTTGCCATTCCATAAAAAGATAATGATCTCCCTAATGCACTTGCCACACGAATTGCATTAAGCTCAACCCACAGAGAAAAGATTGCAAAACAGAAACATCCCTGAGAGGAGACAATAAATAAGGCCTGAAGGGAAAAGAAAAACAACCCAGCTGGCAGTACTGTAAGGTCACAGCAGGTAAGACAGTGGTTGTCTCTGGGTCAAGTAACCCACATTGTTAAAGAGCAGGGTAAATTTCATTCATTTGCCCCCAAAAAAGGAAACAGAATGTTCTTTCTCCTCTAAAAAAAAAAAATCCTTCTGCTTTGCATACTTACTGATAGATGGTGGGAAGGGCTGTTATGATAAATCGTCCACTTAATCCTGCAAGAAAATAGTTCTTTTCAGAATAGTAGAGCACCCTTAGGTAAGAAAAGGCAAGAAATGTGACTGTGCACCAAAATAAAAACAGCTGCTCCCAGGAATCAGTCTCTAATTGAGATCAAACCCAAACCTGTGCACATTAAAGTACATTTGTGGTATTTCACAAATGTCAAGCTCAGCTTCCTGGAACACAAGTGTCACTTTTATACCCAAAAAACATGAGAAAGAACTTGAACATTATTCTATCCTTTCCACACAGGACTGCTCAACTCATTCCTCACTTCCATTCAAAGTGGGAATGCTCAAAAATGTCACTACACACACTCAAAGATCAGGGGGCTGCTTGTTAGTAGGGGTCTCTAGTCTATGGGTGGGTATTTTCAGGATGCTAATAGCTCATTAACATATGAATGATATGTTAATATCACTAATCAAATTACTCAAGTGTTTTTCTACCCAATGCTCAAGGCTGTAACCCAGACAAGTTATGGCCAGTGCTCCTTTCCATCCTGCAGGTCTGTCTCATCACCAGGCTGTTGACTACTTGGGACATGTTTCTCTCTAATTGGAATCTGGTTCTGTCTAATTCTTACCGTTTCACTCTTATCTAAGCCCTATTTTTATTCTACACGTCCCTTTTGTCCTCTCTTATGTGAAAATCCCCCAAAGGTGATTTTTCTCCCAAATTGTACTTATTTCAGTTAATAACTGACATCACAGGGAAGGCTGAACTACATTTCTTTGCTCTGTATGATGCTCAAAAAGCAAAGTTAAAATTCTCCTTCAAATCCTCCAAGTCACTTTTGAGAGAAATCTTCTTGATTCCTTCATCTATTAAGGAATATTCGACTATTTTGTCTACATGTAGCAACGTGCCTTTAGCAGAGATCAAGAAAATCATAGCATAGAATCCCAGACTGGTTTGGGTTGGGAGGGACCTTCAAGACCAGCTAGTTCCAACCCCCTGCCATGGGCAGGGACACCTCCCACTAGACCAGGTTGCTCCAAGCCCCATCCAACCTGCCCTTCAACACTTCCAGGGATGGGGCAGCCTCTGCTTCTCTGGGCAACCTGGGCCAGGGTCTCACCACGCTCATTATTACTCCTGTCGATTCTAAAAGCACACAGCTTGCACCGAACGCCCTCCCCGAACCCCCAGAAGCCCGAGGCCCCGGGGAGGGTGTGAGGAGCTCCCAGCCGCCCCCTCCAGACACTCACCCGGCTGCTCCGTAACATCCACCTTGGCAATGTTCACCTCCAGGTCCTCACCCCACTCGGCAAACTTCTCCCACTCGGGCTGAAGGTTCTGGCAGGCGGGGCACCAAGGGGCATAACTGGGGAAGGCACAAATCCGTCAGGAACGGGCGCCGCTCGGTCCCCCGCGGCCTGGCAGCGGGCCGCCGAGAGACACCCCCGCCTCACCCGCGGGCCCCGGCAGCCCGAGCGATCCCCTCCCGACTCACAACTCCACCATCCACTCGCCCTGCAGCAGCTCCCGCCACATGCCGTCCGACAGCACCTTCACGGAGCTCCGCTTCCCCAGCGCCAGGCTCAGCAGCGCCAGGCTCAGCAGGACCCGCAGCCCCCCCGCTCGCCGCCACCGCCATCTTGCCGCGCGCGCGCTTCCGCCTTCCCGCGGCGCGTGCGCCGCTCCCTCCTCTCCCCTCTTACTGCGCGTGCGCGGAAAGGAAGGTTCGCTACCGGCCTATTGGGGCGAGGCAGGGAGCACCTAGGGGCGGGCTCAGAGTGCGCGGCAGCCTATGGGGTGTCCAGTTATGCGGACACTGCACCAATAGGAGGCGCCGGTTCCTCTGGCGCCTCAGGCGGCACCGCCCCCCGCCCTGTTCCTCACAGAGCGTGTGGGGCGGGCGGGCAGCGCCTCAGGGCGGGCCGGTGGGTGGGTGTGTCCGTCTCTCTCTCTCTCTTTTCAATTTTGGCAACTTTTCTGTAGTGCAATGTGTGTTTTCCTTTCTGTAGAAGAACACTAAGGCATAACTAAGGCCTTGATGAAGCTTGTTCATTGATTCAGGGTTCAGTACTAAATCACCGCTTGCAGCCCTCTCCCTGCTCTTCCATTTCAGTCACAATTGAGTTTTTGAAATTTGTTCTTGATAATCTAAGAATACCTCCAGTCTGCATCAGTAATGAGACGAGATGTGAAGAGCTGTCTGCGCTTCTTCAGGGTAGCAGGACACAGCCTGTTAATTTAAGATGCGTTGCAGAACAAGTGCATAAACAAAGTGTTACCATGCGGAGCGGAGGTTGGGTGACTGCTTGCTCTGACCTACATCCTGGAGAAAGTGGCTAGAAGCACGATCCCACCTTTTATTCACGTTGAATAAGAGGATAATTCAATGTTCCTTTATTTGTCCAAATGGATGCTGCGTGGAGGATGAATTTGCTTTAATCCATCAACAAAAGAGAAGAAACATGATGGCATACAGGCAACAACAGAAGCAATTGCAACACCACAGGGGAGCTCTTCTGCAAGGAGTCCCACCTGGAAGGGCATGTGTGGAACTGGGAGGCTGGATAAATTATTTTGCCATTTAATGCTCCCGGGCTCAAGGAGAAAGGAGCTGGCAGGCATTCACTGCAAATAAAGAGTAGCTTCAAAGGCACACCAAGTTCCCTACGGAAACAGCTTGAAAGACCCTGAAAAGTATGACTTCATTTCTCCTTCGCTCAGTTCCAGTAATTATTTTAAGGGTAATGACTGCTGTGAATTACTTTTAATCTCCATTATTATTACATTGACATTGTCTTGTTTCTTTGTAAAACTGGGAGGCATTTGAGAACAAGGAAGTCTTGGCCTTATCTTTCCTGCATTCTTCCTCCAGCCTGCTCAGCTCAGCCCTCCCAAGCTGAATGGAGATGTCTGCCACATCTTTCAAGGTTCACAGTAGAAGAAAGAGATTTAATAACCAAGCCAACACGAGATGGCTCTGAGTGACCTTAAGAAATGATCATAGAATCACAGATTAGTTTGGGTTGGAAAGGACCTTTAAAGACTATCTAGCCTAAACCCCTGCTGTGAGCAGGAAAATCTCCAGATAGATCAGGTTGCTCAGAGCCCCGTTCAACCTGACCTGGAATGTTTCCAGGGATGGGACATCTACCACCTTCCTGGGCAACCCCTTTTCCCTTCCTTTGGGCCTGCCCTGTTACTGTTGACGTGAGATTTGCAAAAAAAAAATAAATCTTGCTTTATGAGTTATTTTATGACTCTACTTTCAGAAATGTGCAGAGGGTGGAGGGACAGTTGTCCTAGGTTACTTCCAAACAAGGACCTAATCAGGTGAAAGATAGTGAGAACAAAGTGATGATTGGGACTTGAAGGGAGGTACTAAGCACGTTTGGTGTGTAATATCCTACCCACAGCAAAAAAGTAGATGAGTTGTAAGCAACTCTGATGCACCCTCAGTTTCTCTTAGGTGTTTTGATATTTTTTTGGAAGATATTGCTGATCCTGAGTCACACCTTTGACAACAATACTGGCTTAATCCTTTAGTCACCACAGCCCAATTCACTTCTTACCCTCATGTTTCTTTAGAGGTTTGATACTCCTCCACGGAAGCAATGCCAGATACTTGTATGTTCACCAGGCTCAGAGTCTCATGTCTCTGATCTTGACCAACTTGAGGTGTCTCCAAGACCATGCTGGCACTGCCCTCCTCTGCTTAGTCCTGAAGCCAACGAGGGATCCTCAGGCTTTGAGGCATGACTCTTTCCCTGTGCAGGTGGCAGGAATTAAATGGTGGGCCAACACACATTAAGTTTTGCTTCAGGTCCTTAATGTTCTTATGGCAGAGTTTGTCCACACCTCCTCCCATACAGAAATGGGAAGAACGCATGGTCCTGCTGGAGGTGATGTGTGGGTGTTAAAACTTAGTGTTTGAGGAAGGAAGAGGTTCGTCTGCTGAAAGCAACATGTCCTGCCTTAACAACCAACCCAATTGCACCATGGCTCAAAGGGGAAGGGAGGTGAAAAGCTGAAAACTCTCCCAAGCACCACAGGCCACTCCCAGACTGCTCTCAACCTTCCTTTCACTAAACCCCAAGAACTGTCCACCTCCCTAGAAGGCCCCAAATGATTCTGTAAAACCCCGTCTGCTCTGGTGGGACCAAGTTCTGATGGTGGGGGTCAGATGGGGTAAATGCCTCTTTGTAAAATCCTGCCCGAGGGGCTGAGTTCTGCACCGGAGAGGCGATTTTTTCACCGGTTAGTGATTGTTTTTTCATGTTTTTCTTCTCCAGCGCTGCCACACAGCGGCAGAGTTGAGGCTGCATCTGAGCGGGGAACTGCCTGAAGGTTGCAACGAAAACCTTTGGTTATAAACCACCTGGCTGTCCTGCTAGGGCCACACTGCCATCCTTCAAGGTGTTAATGTGGAGGGCTTCTTCCTTCTCCAAGAATGCTCTTACTCGTGTTTTACAGGTTGTTTGTGTCAGGAGCTGAGCTAAAGGGGGGTTAGGGTGTCAGTCTGCAGCCCTTCCCCCCCAACACACAGCTGCTTAGCATTTTGACCAAGGTTGGGGGCACAAAAATACCAACTCTATAAGTTTCATGAAAAGACTTGTCCAGTTAGAGAGGATGAGTAGTAGTGACAGACAGAAGGAGGCTAGAGCACAAGCCCAGATGATTGCTTGACAGAGGGAAAAGGAGTTATGAGTATCTTAACCACAGGGGAAGCTTCAGTCAGCAAGAACACTCATAAGACAAGGGGACGTTCAGCCAGGAGGCACTGAGCCCAGCAAACAAGGCTGGTGTGTTCTCCTGCCCACGGAGCTGTTTGGTTTTGATACAGGATGAAAGATGATAAAGTAAAAAATGCCTGTGTGATCAAGAAATCATCCTTTTCCTGATGGCATCTCTGCCTCAGAAGATCAGATCCCACAGGTAGGAGTGGGAGTAGAAAGACTCTGCTTCCTTTGCATTTTTTTTGAGCTGAAAAGAGAGGAGAAAAAAAAAAAAAAGACCAAATGCTTAAATGTCTCAACATTTTCCCCAAAGTTAAGGCCACAGAGATGAACGAATTTTCCAAATCCAGCCAGTTCTGTAAGTGGTCAAAAACATTTTTAAAAATCCACACAAATCCACCCACTCTTTTCCTTTTTTTGCAGAACGTTAATTCCTCTAGATTTGAAATGTGAACAAATTGAACCATCTTCTATTTCTCCTTATTTTCTCCTCTGATTATTTTTGGGTTTTGTTGTTTGGGTTTTTTTTAAGTACCTTTACCTGTCCTGCTGATGAGCTGAACAACAAACCAGAGGGATGAGGAGGAGGAGCAGTGAGGCTGCCTGCCCAGGACTGACCTTTTGAAGGACCACTCAGAGACAGCAGAGTGCTGGCCAGGTAATTATTTCCAAACCAAGCTCTGCAGTCCCTGGATGAGGTACAGCATCCGAGCCCTGACCTCATTTACAGAGCCTGCAGTTATGAAATGCCAAGAGATTATGCAGAGAGCTTTCCTGCCTGTAATCATATGAGGCAGGAGACATGAAGTCATTGTCCTAAAGCTCAAGGTGAAACCAGGCTGACCCTGGACATCCCGGCCAGGCCATGGGCTGTGTTTTGTACTGCTGTAGGAAGAAAAAGTGATCCTGCCTCATTTACTTTGGCTGGCTTTGGCCTTTTGAGAAAGTTGGCATTTAGAATTCCACTTAGAAGAGTTTTCTGGGCTTCAGCATTAGAAGAATTAAAGTCAAGAGCTAATTAGTTTCCTGTAGCTCTGGATTTCATTCCAGGGAGACAATCCATGCGTCAATGCTTCCTCCTACAGAAACATCCTCCATACCAGGAATCATTCAACCCCACCTGCTTAAACTGCAGCCCACAGAGGGTGCCACTGACTTCCCAGAAGCCACGTTGGGCTTGGTGGCTGTGAGCATGGCTTTCCCTCTGTGCACAGTTGGGGAGGATTAGCAGAATCACTGAATTGTCAAGAGTTGGAAAGGACCTCCAGAGATCATCTAGTCCAACTCCCCTGCTAAAGCAGGATCCCCTGGAGCACATTCCACAGGACTGCATCCAGGGGGGTCTTGAATATCTCCAGAGAAGGGGACTCCACAGCCTCCCTGGGCAGCCTGTCCCAAGGCTCTGTCACCCTCACCATAAAGAAGTTTCTCCTCATATTTCAGTGGCACTTCCCATGTTCCAGCTTGTGCCCGTTGCCCCTCGTCCTGTCCCTGGGAACTGCTGAGCAGAGTCTGGCTCCATCCTCCTGCACCCCCCTGAGATACTCACAGGCATTCATAAGGTCTCCCCTCAGCCTTCTCTTCTCCAGGCTGAACAGTCCCAGCTTTCTCAGCCTTTCCTCTTCAGGGAGAGGCTCCCACCTCCCAATCCTCTTTGTTCCCTCCCCTGGACTCTCTCCAGCAGTTCCCTGTCTCTCTTGAACTGGGGAGCCCAGAACTGGTCCCAGTTCTCCAGATGTGGCCTCACCAGGGCAGAGTAGAGGGGGAGAATGACCTGCCTTGACCTACTGGCCACACTCTTCCTTATGCACCCCAGGATTCCGTTGGCCTTCTTGGCAGCAAGGGCACACTGCTGCCTCACGGATAATTTACTATCTACCAGGACTCCCAGATCCTTCTCCTCAGAACTGCTCTTCAGCAGGCCCACCCCTCACCTATATTGGTACATGGGGTTCTTCCTCCCCAGGTGCAGGACCCCACACTTGCCCTTGTCCTCCACAGGGGACTGTGCTCAGAGAAGCCCCGTTGGAAAACACATTCCCATCTGACAGCCTCATCTTTCTGCTCCCCAGTACCTGAGCTGCCCCAGCACAGGCTCCCAGGATCCAGAAGCCCCTGTGTGAGGGGGTTGGGTTCTGGAGAGCTTCAGGTGTGAGTAAAGAGTTTCCCAGCCCCGGGTTCTGCCGTTGTGCAGCCCGTGCCTGGCTGCAGTTTGTCAGCTGGTGGCAATGCTGTGTGCAGCCAGGCTTGCTGCCCCCCCTTTGGAAAACTGCTTGGGCCACCTCAGCATTACACCAACCCTTCTCACACCTGCTGCCCATCAGCCTTTCCTCTGTGAGCTAAGAAACACCAGTAACTGCTAATTAGTCAGTAATTGAGTGTTTCTCTAGGGTCATAATTGTAAACGTGGCCTCTCCCTGTCGCTCTTTGCTCATTAGGTGGCAGTTTTCTTAATGCAAAACCAAATTCTCTTCTCTACATTTGATTGGATTACAGAATTGCTTTAAACTCCGTGGAGATGATTTGGGAAAGTGTGGTGTTGCGCAACAGTTACCATGGGAACTAAAGTGGAGAGATCTTTATAAACCAAAAGTCAAACAGATTGTGTTTCACACAATTAATATTGTCTCTCATGTTTATTTATTTCCCTTAACTCTTTCATGCACTATTCTAAAAAAGTTTTTGTCTGTTTTTTTGGTATCAAGTGTGTGTCTACTCCCTCGAGGATTGACTCCTCTCTTCTCTTCCAAGGCCACCTTGCAACCCTGGTTCTCTTCATATTCCTCTTTTGCTTTGCTTCATCTTCCTCTTCAGCTTTGCCTCTTTGGTCTGGGGACATCAGTGGAGGGTTCCAGGTGGGATCTGATTTGGGATTGGGACACACATCAGGAGAGAAGTGTCAAAGCTCCTGCCTGGTCAGTGGAGCCCAATGGAGCTCTGGCAGACCAGTGCACACTGGCTGGTGAGCTGAGCTGCTCTGCTTCTGCATGATCCTTCTGCTGTCTTTTCTAACACCCAGGACTCCCCAAACATCCTCAAAACTGTTTCTTCTATTTCCATGTTTGAAAGAAGAGCAGTTGATAAACTGACCAAGTACCAGTAGCGGTCCGTCTGCTCTTCTCTCTCCATGCTCTCCTCTTTCTCCAGCAACCTGATCCCATCCCATCCCATCTCTTGCTTTCTCTCGCACCCACCCTCAGCTCTCTCCCTAACCTCTTGAAGATAATGAGCATTATCACAGAATCACAGAACCACAGACTGGTTTGGGTTGGAAGGGGCCTTAAAGATCATCTAATTCCAACCCCCTGCATGGGCAGGGACACCTCCCACTAGACCAGGTTGCTCCAAGTCCCATCCAACCTGCCCTTGAACACTTCCAGGGATGGGGCAGCCACAGCTTCTCTGGGCAACCTGGGCCAGTGTCTCACCACCCTCACACTAAAGAATTTCCTCCTAATGTCTAACCTAAAACTCCCCTCTTCCAGTTTAAAACCATTCCCCCTTGTCCTTTCACTCCCTGCCCTTGTCCAAAGTCCCTCCCCAGCTTTCCTGGAGCCCCTTCAGGCACTGGAAGGTGCTCTAAGGTCTCCCTGGAGCCTTCTCTTCTCCAGGCTGAACACCCCCAACTCTCTCAGCCTGTCTCCAGAGCAGAGCTGCTCCAGCCCTCTGATCATCTTTGTGGCCTCCTCTGGACTCCCTCCAACAGCCCCATGTCCTTCTTATGTGGGGGCTCCAGAACTCAACACAGTACTCCAGGGGTCTCACAAGAGCCAAGTAAAGGGGGAGAATCCCCACCCTTGACCTGCTGCAAACCACCAGACATAATGCCAGACACCCATTTCCCTCTCCAGCAACTTCCATTTGTCTTTCTCCCCTTCCCATCCAAAACACCAAGAGGCCATGCCCATACTCAGCTGCCAACACCTGAACAACATTGCCCTTCAGTCTGTCCACCATTGCCTTCATGCTCCTTTCACCTGCATTCATGGGCTCTCTGGGCAAGGTTTTGTCCTGCATTAGTACAGCACGTCTCAGAGCAGACTTTTGTTGTGAGCAGCCTCCCAGAAATAATAAGTAAGAAAGCAATGTCCTCATTTTACTCTTAGGGTGACAGAGCCCTGGAATAGGCTGTCCCTCTGGTTGTGGAGTCTCCTCCTCTGAAGACTTTCAAGACCCATCTGGATGTGTTCCTGTGTGATCTACCATAGGTGTTCCTGCTGCAGCAGGGGGGTTGGACTCGATGATCTTCAGAGGTCCCTTCCAACCCCTATGATTCTGTGATTCTATGATTCTATTATTTTCTTCCACACCTCTGTCTTATTCTGTTCCTTGGGAGCAGAGACCGACCCCCCCCTGGCTCCAACCTCCTCTCAGGCAGTTGCAGAGCCAGAAGGTCTCCCCTCAGCCTCCTTTGCTCCAGGCTGAACACCCCCAGCTCCCTCAGCTGCTCCTCCTAACACTTGTGCTCCAGCCCCTTCCCCAGCTCCGTTGCCCTTCTCTGGACACGCTCCAGCCCCTCAATGTCCTTCCTGTCATGAGGGGCCCAGAACTGACCCCAGGACTGGGGGTACAAAGCATGTGTGTGCAAAGGGACAGCTGGGTCAAGTATGATCTTGCACACTCAACTGCAAAGCCAGACACCAAATGACCACCTCCTGCCCTCCAGGGATGTAAATCTCTACTGACCTGCAGGTTTTAACCACTTTGCACCAATCTGAGAGTTGCTCTTGGTTTCAGGAGATAGCGAATGTTGTGCTGATTGGAACCCATGTGCTGTATTTTAGTGACAAGAAACCTGCTGCCCTGAGGCCAGTACAGCACCCTGCCTCAGGGTGTCCTAAGACACACACGGGAAAATTATATTAAAACCATTTTCTTGTAAAATGTCACTTTTGCAAGGGGAAGGTGTGTGCAGGTGTTCTTGTGCTGACTTAGGGGCTCTTGCAGACTCTACGTGCGCAGGGCTCGTTCAGGCAGACAGAGCACAGGCCACATTTATCTCATTACCCTCAGTCAGTGAAAACATTCCAGTCCAGATCCCTCCATGCAGGGAGGATGTCAGTACAGCACACCTTTTCCCTGTCTCCATGAGAAAGGAAGCCTATGGAATGTGAGAAGCTGGAACCAGGCAGCAAGAACCAGCAAGTGTTTTCTGTGGCCAGTGCTGCAGGTGGACCTGCTCCCCCTCACCAGTGCAGCAGAGCAGACTAGTCCCAGCCAGGCTTTGAGGCTCGAACCTGCATTTTCACTGCAGTCTTTGGGGCTGGAAGTTTCCCTGGATAGCTGGCGAGGAAGTAATTTTGCTTTTGAAGCCAAAAATAATTCTTTCAGAGAGACAACATAATAATCAGTAACAGGCTCAGCACTTCACTGCTATCAGACAATGCTGGTGAGATGCAGCTCTTGACACTCGAGAAGATTATGTTGGATCATTAGATCATCTTAGATTATCCTCCTGGATATTGAGGTCAGAAGGGCCATGGGGAGAAGGGGAGATTTTCTGCATATCCCCAGGTATTCTTCATGAGGGATCACACCACTCCTCCTTTTCTTTACATCCCTTTTTCTTTTAAAAAAGAAAACTTCAGCCTGCCCTGTGTGGGTATTGATGCCAAATGTCCTCGCTATTGAGATCAAACCACACGGTATCAGGCAGTGCCACAAACAGCATTGCAGCACCTGGAAAACAGGACACAGTGCTGCTGCCAGCAGGAGATGGGGCTGGCTGGCTGTTGGCAGAAAGCCCACTGCTAGTTAATTGGAAAAAGAGTTTTAAATTGAGTTGGTATTTTTTCTTTAAAGAAGGCATCTCAAAAGGAGAGCATATCATCAAAGAATCAAGCAGAGAGGCAGAGAAATAGCAGCAAGAGCATCTAATGAGGCAAAGAACAAGAGTCCTGACCCTGGTGAGTCTAGCAAGGGAGGCAGCACTTCCAAAGTCATCTGCTTTGAGCTCAGGAAAACGTTTCTCCATATGACTTTTCCACATTCCAGGAAAGGAAGAAGCACAATGGTAGGATGGCAACAGAACACAAACTATTCTTCCCGTAGGAACCACCCTTATCTAGCCAAGTATTTTCTCATTGACACTGGTGGGCTCTGAATCAGGCTCACAAGAGTATGAACAGCACATCACAGTTTTGCATTTAACACCACCTCTACTCCACTTCTGTCCCTGGAAGGTCCTTCCCTGAGTACCCTATTGCTGGCTGGTGCTGATGGGTATTTGCTCTCCTGGTTTGGGATTAGGATGCAGGAACTTGCATGGAGCCCAAAATAAAGATTAGATCCAAACTCCCTGAAATTGGAAGAGTTTAGATCCCACTCTGGACTTTCGTATTTGCACTCTTTTCACAGCCACAAAAAGCCCAGATTTAGCCTACAAGAATCAGTGTATAACTGCAAACCCAGTCAACAAAGACCCTCTCTGACTTGTCCTCCCTCCTGGCTGGCCATGGCAGTATGAGTCCCTCCCTCCTCTGGTGACACCAGCACCAGGATACTGGGCAGTGAGAGACGTGGTGGTAGCAAAGTAATTCCTGCTAGTTGTGGAAATGTGTTACCATCACGTTTTTGCTTGCTGATAGTGCCTTTGTACAGTGGGTTTGCACTGGCCATGCTCATTTTAACAGACATCTTGTGAGGTTTTCTAAAATCTTCTCATTGTATTTTTATAACTATTTTTTTTGCAGTCCCAGGCACAGGGCTCCTGACACAATCAGCAGGTACACACACAGCCCAGCTGCAGGGAGCTCTGATGGACAGGCTGGGGTAAGAATGGACATGCTGGGTCACTCCCAGGATGTCTTTTTTGTCACATTGTACTTCCCTCCACAGAATCACAGAATGGTTGGGGTTGGAAAGGACCTCTGGAGATCATGGAGTCAACCCCCCTGCCAGAGCAGGATCAGCCAGGGCAGGTCACTCAGAAATGCAACCAGGCAGGTCTTGAAAGTCTCCAGAGAAGGAGACTCCACAAACCCTCTGGGCAGCCTGTCCCAGGGCTCTGTCACCCTCACAGTAAAGAAGTTCTTCCTCATGTCGAGGTGGAACTTCCTGTGCTCTAGTTTGCATCCATTGCCCCTCATCCTATCACAGGGCACAGCTGAAAAGAGACTGGCCCCTCCTTGACACCCACCCTTCAGATATTTATAGACATTTATAAGATCCCCTCTCAGTCTTCTCTTCTCCAGACTAAACAGCCCCAGGTCTCTCAGCCTTTCCTCATAAGGCAGATGTTCCAGCCCCTTCATCATCCTCGTAGCCTCTGTTGGATTCTCTCCAGTAAATCCCTGTCCCTTTTGAACTGGGGAGCCCAGAACTGGACACACTACTCCAGATGTGGTCTCACTAGGGCAGGGTAGAGGGGGAGGAGAACCTCCCTTGACCTGCTGGACACACTCTTCTTAATGCACCCCAGGAGACCAGTGGCCTTCTTGGCCACAAGGGCACATTGCTGTCCCATGGATAACTTGTCCACCAGGACTCCAAGGTCCTTCTCCACGGGGCTGCTCTCTAGCAGATCACCTCCTGACCTGTACTGGTGCATTTTTTTTCTCCTTGTTGTTGTTGAACAGGAATGGCCCAAGGGGTTACACTGAGCTACCTGCAGAGCAAGAGCTGGCTGATCTTGCACGCCCTCTGTAAATCCAAACAGAAACCTATTTGCACAGAAACCTATTTGCACTAACAAAATGTGGATTTATTCTTCTTTTTGCAATGAAAAACAGAGTCATTTAAATATGCTTTCAGGGCATGTTTCAGTCAATGATTCTGTAATAAGAGCTCTGCCCTCTGTTCCTCAGAGGCTGTTCTCTCTGGCACACAGAACTGCATCTCTGTTGTGCAGAGCCCTGCACAGCTTGCCCACGCACGACTTACTGAGGGTGCTGTAACTGCTGTGTAGGCTGATGCAAAATGTTCCTTCACCCACAGATCCCTGCCTGCCTCTGCCTTAAAATGTCATTGAGAAACCAAGAAACCATGCTTAGGAGAGAAGCTTCTCTCCTAGGAGTCCATTCCAGCATGTACCTGCTCACTTGCAGGTAGCAAAGGTAACACCAAGCCAGAAAAAAAAAATCTGTAGAGCAAATGATGCTCCTCTGGTAGATCTCAGCCTACTAAATCAGGGAAGATATCCAAGGGAGGACGAGGAAGCTTTCACTGCCACCACAAACCAGCCAGAATATGCTGAATAACATTAAATGTCACAGGCTGAATCAGAAACCCTGCAGGGAGGTGGTGCTTATTACTCTTAAATATTTTCCTGAGCACTTCTCGGGAGCACTAAGAGAGTCATTTTTTTGTTATCCTGGTGTGGGATGGTCTAGGAAGCAACATAGAATCATAGAATCATTTTGGCTGGAGAAGACCTTTAGGATCATCAAGTCCAACCATTAACCCAGCCCTGCCAAGACCACCACTAACCCATGTCCCTCAGCACCACATCTACACGGCTTTGAAATCCCTCCAGGGATGGGGACTCCACCACTGCCCTGGGCAGCCTGGGCCAGGGCCTGACAACCATTTTGGGGAAGAAATTGTTCCCAATATCAATCTAAACCTCCCCTGGCACAACTTGAGGCTGTTTCCTCTTGTGCTGTCATTTGTTCCTTGGGAGATGAGACCAATGCCCACCTCACATCCTCCTGTCATGCAGGTCTCTGGTCTTCAATACTGATTCCCTCCAGAATGAGGAAAGGCTGAGACCTGGGGCTGTTGAGCCTGGAGAAGAGCAGACTGAGAGGGAATCTTATCAATGCTTATAAATATCTACAGGGCAGGTGTCAAAGGGATGGGGCCAGACTCTTTTCAGTGGTGCCCAGTGACAGGACATGGGGCAATGGGCACAAACTGGAACACAGGAAGCTCCATCTGAACATGAGGAAAAACTTCCTTACTGTGAGGGTGACAGAGCACTGGGACAGGCTGCCCAGAGAGGCTGTGGGGTCTCCTCTGCAGAGATTCCAAACCTGCCTGGGTGCAGTCCTGTTGCAGCCTGCTCTGGGTGAACATGCTTTAGCAGTGGGTTGGACTAGATGATCTCCAGAGGTCCCTTCCAACCCTGACCATTCTGGGATTCTTGGTAACTCAAGGCAATGCAGCAATAGCAGGGAGGAGACCTGTCATTGCCATGAAAGTGGACTCCACTCTTTAGAGAAATTTACCATAACTGCCTTCCCTTCCCTTGCAGTGCCCAAGCTGCAGTCCCATAAATCCCACACCTCCTGGAAGCACCTCCTGGAAGCACCTCCTGCACAGACATGTCTCATGCCACTCGCTACCCTGTCTCCTGCAGCAGCATCTCCAACTCCCCTTGCCTGTCTCCCAGCTGCATGATGGTCTTGTCAGGCTTGACCATTGCCAAGCCTTATTCCTACAGCCTCTGCTGTGTTTCAGCAGAACATGCTGTAGATCCCTAACCTACAGACTGAACTCTTTAAAAAGGACCATTTCACCAAGTCCAAACCAGGTACGAACTGGCAGCAGATCATGTGCATAATAAGGAGAACAGTTTAAGGATGTTCTACTAGAGAACCAAACCACCACAAGTTCCCTGCAGGGAGGGCAGGCCAGGCCTGCTTTAACCAGCTGGATTTACAGGGGCTGGGAAAGGAGCTGGGATGGAAAGGAAAAGCACCGTTGGCAGGAAGTCTCCCTCCCCTCTGGCAGGGCTGCTGCAGAGGGGTGAGCCATGTCCCCAGGATGGTGGGGATGTGGTTCAAAGGGTTTCTGGGCAGAGCTGCTGTGCTTCCTGTAGGACCTGCTGTCATCTCCCCTGCAGGGCACGGAGCTGGCATGGGAACAAAATCCCCCTGTGAGCCCAGACAGAGGTGGCTCGAGGCAGGCAGGGCCTGCTGGATTGCAGCTGGAGGCAACGGAATGAGAAGGGAAGAGGAGACAGTGGGGACAAAGCTGTGGGAACAGCACAGGTCACAGAGAGCAGAGCCCAGGGCTCAGGTGTGACATCCTGCTTTGCACACCTTGTCACCACCACACACACCCAAGCACACGGAGCTGGTCCTCTGAGCTGGCACCAGCACCAGCCAGCCCATTTTTCAGCTGGCAAGTTCCCTACATGTGGCAGCCACAGAGAAAATCCACCCTAATGAAATGCTTCCCTGCAGTAATTGGATTTCCACTGTAAATGAAGTCATTATGCTGATTGTCCTTGTGCTTTTGAAGAGGAGACAATGCTAGTGAGCAGCAGCCCTGCCTGATGGACACATTTACATATCTCTGCCAGGGGAGCCAAGCAGGGGCATTTCCCTCAGCAGAAGAGCAGGGGCCAGTGTGTGTGAGGTCGAGGTGGCCCCATGGCTCCAAATGCTCATGGCTCTGCTCCGAAAAAGTGGGCAGGGCAAAGGGTGTAAAGTGATTTGTGCAGTGGCCAGAGGACTTTCAGGAGTCCTGGGCATGACGTGCCCTCCCTGTCCAGTCTGAGCAACAGGCACTTCCCAGTCCGTGGCTGGAGAGCCTCTTGTTGAAGGGCAGGCCATGTCCAGCATTGGGAACACAGAGGTCTCCAAGGATGAAACATGGGAGAAGCAGGGGAAGGGTATGCACCACAGATGTACGTCAGCAGCAGAGGTGGGATCAGACCTGAGCTTCTCTCTGGGGTGTCCATGGAGCTTGCTGGCTTTGGAGATGTGGGCTGACCTGGTGCCATCAAGGGAAAAGAGGTGAAGGCAATTTCAGGATGCACTGGGGACAACCACAATTCAAGCTGGGGCTTGAGCCAGGCTTTGTCATCATGGTTCAATCAACAGCACATCTCTGTCTGTGCCATCTCCTCCCCCCTTTGTTTTTAAGGTTCTTTAGTCACACAGGAAAATGTCACACTATAAAAAAAACTCGCAGAACAAAAACAAAAACAAAAAAGCCCAAGTGAAATGAAAAATACAGCTGCAGTTCTGAGGCTGCTTTTCAGGTTGGCTGTGACCAAAATCCTTTCAGCAGGTCTCAGGAACCAGGGCTCCCTTAGCTGTGCTGCTGGGCCAAACAGATGTACAACTGGGAACAGAAGCCAAAACACTCTTTGGGACCAAGATGGCTTGCTGGATTGGGGACAGAGTAAATCAACCAAATCTAAATTAGTGATATGAATCATCTGTGAAAGGTATAAACAACTGAGACATCTGTTTGCCTTTATACCTCAATTCTTTCAGGGAGAATTTAGCGGGATCAGTGGCGCAGCTGATGAAGGACACAGATCAGGAGTCACACCGAGGCTCTGCTCCCTGGGTGCTGCTGCCTGTTGCCAACACAGTCTCCAGAGGCACTGCTCTGTCCTGTACTGATGCAGTGAGATGCTTGTGCAGTCTCACCATCCCCGTGGGACCACTTGTCTCTGCCCTCCTGAGCCTCTCGGGATTCGCATCGAACCAGGCTGGCCAAGGGACCTCACTGACACTCCTGCAGGGTGCAGCTGAGGGCAAACACGTACATGAGTCCAAGAAGGGATTAGGAAGATGGGCTCCGTGATGGCTACTGAACATAATGGTCCACAAGCTGCTGCCAGCTCTGCAGGTCCCTGCTGCTGGGGCACAGCCAGGAGAGGATCAGCTCAGAGCTGCCCTCTGACATCCCTTGCCCACAGCTCAGATGGTTTGGCCCTGCTTGGAGAGGAGGCAGTGGGGAGGCTGGGCTCTGCTCCAAGCCCTGGAGACATCCTTATGTCCCCAGGCTAAGCTGGTCCCCTCTCTTCCTTGCAGAGCCCTCATCCCCAACCCCTTTCCCTTCCAGAGCCGATCCCAGTTCCCAGGAAGGCAGCAGGGAGCTCTGTGCTGGCACAGCCAGGTTCCCATCCCAGCTCCAGGATCCCTCGCCTGCCAGGGAGTCCCCGTGTGTCCCCGTGGCCAGAGGCCAGTGGGCAGAGCAGAACCCCAGCAGGGCCAGCTGGCAGCAGCAGGAGCTTCACAAATCCTGTGGTGCCCGAGGAGACAGACAATTTATTTCGTCTCCGACACAGCGCTGGGAAGGACCGTGTCCCTGCGGAGCTGGTGCAGAGCCAGGGCTCCTCCTGTGAAGGCAGCACCAGAGCTCCTGCTGAGGGAAGCAGGGCCAGCCCTGGGAAAGCCCTGCCTGGGAGATGTTCAGTGTTTGAGATGTGGTTTGGAGCTGCCAAAGCCCAGCTTCAACACTGGGCAGGAGCAACTTGGAGACATGGGGCTGTGTCCCCATCACTGGAGCTGCAGGAACCTGTGGATGTCCCGTGCCCTGGCACGGCAGGCTACAGCCACACCAAGGGACAATGCATGGATGCCAGGAGAAGGCTTTGAAGAAATCTGGGCTCAAAGCCACTGCTGGAGAAGTGTGCCCAGGTCACAGCAGGATGGGTGCAGGGCCTGCACTGGGAGAGGAGCTGCCTGAGAGCCATACCTCGCCAGAGCACAACTTACCTTCAGGGCCTCTCTGCAATATGGAGCAAATCTGGGGAAATTCTTGCCAAAGGCCTGTGGGAAAGCCAAAAGTAGGGGAGACAGGACATTTTCTTGGAAGGGAGACTTCTTGAGACTCTTCAAACAGACATACACAGGTGAGGAAACACACAGGTGCTGGGGAAACACCTGGGGTATAAATCATATAAATCACATCACCTGCTGTGACTGCATCCTCTTTAGGCCGTAGCTGGAGACAAGTAACAAGGGACAGCACAAGAGGAAACAGCCTCAAGTTGTGCCAGGGGAGGTTTAGATTGATACTGGGAACAATTTCTTCCCCAAAGGGTTGTCAGGCCCTGGCCCAGGCTGCCCAGGGCAGTGGTGGAGTCCCCATCCCTGGAGGGATTTCCAAGCCATGTAGATGTGGTGCTGAGGGACATGGGTTAGTGGTGGCCTTGGCAGTGCTGGGTGAATGGTTGGACTTGATGATCCTAAAGGTCTTTTCCAACCAAAATTATTCTATGGGATACATGGACCATGGGTTGAACAGCACGGCCATTTCTCTGATCTTATCACCCCCTTTGGTGGTGTTTGGCAGTAGAGATCTTCCAAACGGGGCTCCTAGAAGAGAACTGCTTGAAAATTCAGAGGAAAACAGAAAGCTTCATCCACAGGCCATCAGACAATGCAGAGGCAATTCAATCCCACTTTGCCATTCCCAGGGGGAAGAGGGATGTGTTGGAGACCTTTTTGATCTAATAAGAACAGCACATAATGACATCCAACAGCTACAAGCACAAGTCTGAACAATTCCAGCTGGAAATAAGATGCACATTTTTAAGGGCAGGTCATGAATCACTGTAACGGATTTCCTGGGGATGGGATAAACTCTCCATCAGGCTCCTGGTGCTCAGGGGGAACGTTCTCCCCTCACTGTGCCCTGCAGAACCTCTGGCCACTGCCTGGCTGGTGCTCAGCAGATCAAAACTGCTGCACGGCGTGGTGCCTCTGCCTTCAAATCCAGGATATGCATTTCCCAGCAGAAAACGGGCCTGCATCTGAGGGAGACAGCTACAAAGCCACTACTTTTTTGGTCAGATTTTACTTGCATAGCTGCTTCCCTAAGGCTCCCCACAACAGGGAGGACATACCAGCATAGAACCCCACACTCTGAGACCTACAGGTTTGAAAATAAGGGGCTGGGTAGATCTGGCTTTGGTTCAGTTCATCGGAGGCAATATCTGCTCAGTGACCTGAGATGCAAAATCATCACACATTAATACAGCAGCACACGGGCCCAGGGAATACACTTCTAATGCTGTCATTTAATTTATTCACAACAATCAGATTAGGAAATGAATATATGCCAAGCCCTGTCACTGTTACAGTCCATGGATATTTCTCCATGCCTGCATCTGGATGTCTGACAGTTTGTTTACATGATCACTGAGATGAAAAACTCAAATTATTTGGCTTAGCATCAAGAGCAGCCTCTATTTCAGCAGCCTGCAGTGGCAGCTCCCAGTGAATGTTAATAAGCATTTAACAATATGTGTGTGTTTTGTTGTGGGTGGGAGTGCAGAAGGATGGGGTGACATACACTTCTTGTGGGGTACAGAGGGATTAATAATCTGCTTCCCATGTGTCCTGTGTGGCCGAGCTGCCTCCCAAGGTGGCTCATCCCCTCTAACAGCACAGGTGGCAGAGCTGGGTGCCAGAGCCTTTCCCAACACAACCCTTCCCTGCCTCCCAGTTTGTCCTCCTTGCAGTGACTCCCTGAGAGTCTCGTTAAAAAGGAAAGGGGTCGTGGTCACAGCCTGGTTCTCCTCCATCCTTCTGGCAAGTTCTTCTCCAGCACTGGCTCATGTCGGCCACAAGCAACTGGTGTGGGGTCCCCTGCTTTGCCACTCAAGCATCCAAGCCAGTAGGTGGGTGTCAACGGGGCTCTGCAAGCGACTGGGTTGGGTTTCCAGCTGCTCTGGGGCTTCATGGAGCCTTGCTGCAGCCTTGGGAAGTGGCTTTGCTCCAACCCCACCTGTGTGGGAGGGTGCAGGGCCATGGGGAGCCACGTGCCATCGTGGCTGTGTGCCCCAACAGTTACCTGCTGGAAGGAAGACAGGGGGTTCACACAACGTGGGGGAGAAACAGCCCCGTGCCCAGGGATGGATGAGATGGCAGACATCCAGCAGCACTGCTGGGGTGCTCAGGGGACTGCCCACATCTGCTCAGCTCTGTCTGTCCAGTCAGGCAAGGTCCTCCAGATGCTCTTCCAGCATCTGGGACCAGGTTTGTGCCAGCATGGAATGAGACCTTATTGTGGCCTTTCAATTCTTAAAGGGGGCTTGTAAGAAGGATGGGAGACAGAATTTTTAGTATTGTTGCAACAGGACAAGGGGTGATGGTTTTAAACTGAAAGAGGGAAGATTTGGACTAGATATTAGGAAGCAATTATGCTGAGAGTGGTGAGACACTGGCCCACATTGCCCAGAGAGGTGGGAGAAGCTCCATCCCTGGAAACATTCCAGGTCAGGTTGGACGAGGCTCTGAGCAACCTGGTCTAGTTGGAGATGTCCCTGCTCACTGCAGGGGGGTTGGACAAGGTGGCCTTTAAAAGTCCTTAAAAACCCAAACCAGTCTGTGATTCTGTTCTACGTGCAGGGATGGCAGAATTTGTCTAGTGGCCAAATCAGACAGCAGTGGAACTGGAGGACTGGATTTCAAACAGAAAGGCATCCAAAGATCCTGAAACTTTATTTTCACATCCTACAAAGGAAGACTCTACAGTGTAAATATTGCAGATCTGCAGCAGAGCCAGGCGACCATAACCAGCAGGAGGGGAAATGGTACATCCACAGTTTGTCCCAAGCTAAGGAACTTCTAAAAAAAAAAAAAGTCCAGAGGAGGCCATGGAAATTAACCAAGAGCTGGAGCAGCTCTGCTCTGGAGACAGGCTGAGAGAGTTGGGGGTGTTCAGCCTGGAGAAGAGAAGGCTCCAGGGAGACCTTAGAGCACCTTCCAGTGCCTGAAGGGGCTCCAGGAAAGCTGGGGAGGGGCTTTGGACAAGGGCTTGTAGCAATAGGACGAGGGGGGATGGTTTCAAACTGAAAGAGGGGAGATTGAGATGAGATCTGAGGAAGAAATTCTTTCCTGTGAGGGTGGTGAGACACTGGCCCAGGTTGCCCAGAGAAGCTGTGGCTGCCCCATCCCTGGAAGTGTTCAAGGGCAGGTTGGATGGGACTTGGAGCAACCTGGTCTGGTGGGAGGTGTCCCTGCCCATGCAGGGGGGTTGGGACTAGATGTTCTTTCAGGTTCTTCCCAACCCAAAACAGTCTGTGATTCTATGAAAGCAGCACCTTCTACTGCTCAAAACCTTTGGAAGTTGAATTGTTTCCTTCTGCAATTACCATTTTGGAGGGAATTGTGGCAGCTGGGCTTCCCCATCTCACCCTCCTCCTATCATGCACACAGCACAGAGTGAGGAGCCACCCCCTATGTCAACCTTGCTTCCCAAGAGCATCCCTTCATTTATAAAATCCTCAGGCATATTGACCAGGCTCTGAAGTGCCACCTGTGACTTCAGCCTGGCTCCAGCTTTCCCTGCTGCACAGGAATCAAGATCAGCACCAGTGAGGTCTCTGCCATATTTCTTTGTCTGTGGATTTTAAAGCTTCCTGCAGCTGCTTGTAATTTTCCCATGAAAAGTAATTTCTCCTATAAATATAATGACTCAGTGATGCTTGGGAAGAGTTTTCTTATTTCTGGAATAATTCTAAAAGGCAAATGCCTTCTTTATTCCTTACTTGGATAAAGGTTTTTCTTTAGCATCTATTATTCCCTGCTACTGCTCTTGTGAGTCAGGGCACCTTGTACAGACACTGTAGGGTTGTCTCATGCCACAGCTGGTTATTTATGTGAGGGTGGATAATTGCAGCCATTAACTGGGAATTAATTCAAGGCCAGGTTGGATGGGGCTTGGAGTAACCTGGTCTAGTGGAAGGTGCCCCTGCCCATGGCAGGGGGGTGGGTCTAGATGATCTTGAAGGTCCCTTCTAACCCAAACCATCGTATGATTCTATGAAATCCAGTGGGGACATTTGGGACAAGGGCCAGTGGGGACAAGGGTCTTTCAGGGCACTGAAGCCCACCAATTGCAGCCCCTTGTCCCCATCAAAGAGGGGAGATGTTTTGAGTTTTAAGGCTTTTTTGGATGCATCTGCAGTAGCTCCTCTCTTTACCACCATGGGATGTAACCACTCTTTTCCATTTTGCTCCATTATAACCACTTAGATAAGGGGGACTCTGAAAAAATCCATGAGGTTTTTTTTATCCACAGCCAAGCAGTATTTGCAGTGCAGGGACATCTGCCATAGATGAGTCATTCCTTCCCTTCCTCTCTCCACTGGTATTTTCCTCCTAACCATAATAATGCACATTTTTCCCTGTTAGTTTTCCTCACTCTTCTGTGGTTGGGGTATTTCATGCCCCAGGAGGGGGCTGGTGAGGGCAGAGGTGGGTTCCCCCTCACAGGAAGGTGAGACATAGAAGTGTGGCACGGGGACATCCCCACCACCTGCCTCTTCTCCCTGGAGCTGACATGACCAGTGTGGCAAGGGCTGCAAAGCCAGCCTGGCACTGCCTGTGGGACTGTGGCACTGTACCCGAGCCAGCCTGGCACTGACACAGACCTCTGCCATCTGTGCCACTTGGAGATACTTCAATCCCCTTGGATCAGAAACCACAGCCAAGACTCTCCAGCCTGCCCATCACCCCATGTCGGTGGTTCAGGGAGACAGGCTGAGAGTTGGGGGTGTTCAGCCTGGAGAAGAGAAGGCTCCAGGGAGAACTTAGAGCACCTTCCAGTGCCTGAAGGGGCTCCAGGAAAGATGGGGAGGGACTTTGGGCAAGGGCAGGAGTGACAGGATGAAGGATAATGGATTAAAACTGGAAGAGGGGAGATTTAGGTCAGACATTAGGAGGAAATTCTTTAGTGTGAGGGTGGTGAGACCCTGGCCCAGATTGCCCAGAGAAGCTGTGGCTGCCCCATCCCTGGAAGTGTTCAAGGGCAGGTTGGATGGGGCTTGGAGCAACCTGGTCTAGTGGGAGGTGTCCCTGCCCATGGCAGGGGGGTTGGAACTAGATGATCTTTAAGGTCCCTTCCAACCCAAACCAGTCTGGCATTCTGTGAATCTAAACAGCTATAAACAGGGAGCTGGGGAGCCTGTTTCCAGCACTCTGCTTGGATGGTGCTAAATTTTCCTGAGCTCAACAGCTGAGAGGACAATGGAGACCTCAGACTCTGGGATCCTGTGCTGCCTTCGCCTTGGTAATTTTGTCTGCCCACCTCCTCCTCCTCCTCCAGCAAACCCCCCACCCCCAGGCACGGATGTATCTGCAGCATCCCCCAAAGGAGCCTGCGTGAGAAAGGGAGCTGGGAAAGACACTTCTCCTGCCTCCAGCTGAGCACCCCTCCTGGGCCTCATCCTGCAAAGCTGCTCTGATGGAAGCAGGTTGTGCTGAGCCTCGCAGCACGACAGGACATCGCACACCCTCCTGTGCTCCCCGTGGGGCCTTTCTGCTCCATCCCATTCCTTCCCCAGCCCTCACCACATCCCACCCAAGACCACCGTCTCGGAAGGGTCTTCAAGACAACATAACAATTCAGATCCAAGTCCCTGAAGCACCAAAGGAGGTTGCTTGGAGAAGGGTCACTCTGAGCTAAACCCTCTACTCTCGCCATCCATGTTTGCAGTTGACCACTGCTGGAGAAGCTCCCAGCCCCAGGTCCACTACATCTGGCCAGTCTTATGTTCTTAAACACATGGGCCTTTCATTCAAGATCACCCGTTCATGAAATCCTTTCCCTTGTGCAGCCTTGGTATAGGCAGATGCTGCTCTTTTTTGATGTCCAGGATCATCTGATCTTCAGATTTCTCAGTGAAGTTAAGTCACAGGCTGCAATTTCCTTCCAGATGCGTGAAGTTCCTGCATAATTTTCAATTCACTCTTCTTTTGTGGGTGATGAATAGAGGAGGGTGCTCTCTATCAAAGAAGGTTGATTAAAATGCAAATAAACTTCAGACTGAAGGTCCATTTGAGCACAGAAAATCACGTGCACCAACAGAGAATATAAAATCTGGTCCCAAGAGGAACTGAAGAGAATTTGGGGGCGGGGAGGTGAAGCCAACATCATCCCCCATCACAAACCCTGCCCCACCTCCTCCCACTGAGAGACCTTTATTGGTGATTTATGGCATTGCCCCAGACTCCAGGCAGCCAGAGCTGACATTTCCCAGGCCAGGTCTCTTATCTGTCTCTTTGGAGAAGTCCAGGCAGACGAGACCAGCCACTTTTGAGGAAGAAATAAAAGCTAAAATGTTGGGTAAAATACCAGGTTAGTGAGAATTCATCAGAAAAAACTGCCCAGTGATTGTGAAGTGTTGCAAAGTTCACAAGGACCTTTTCCTGAATGTCCCAGGAGATTTGGGAGCCCCCATCCCTGCCTGAGGGCTCTAGGCTGAGGAGACCTCAAGTCCAGGCTGGGCTTCTCCTCATGCCTGACCACATCTGACAATCATTGGCCTGATGGGCCAAGCAGGGACCTCTCAAGCCCAACGGGGAGACTCTGAAATCCCCCAGACTTCACACAGTGTTTGGCTGCAAAACATTTCCAAGGACTGCAGCGAAGGGTGGACAAGTCCATGGAAAAGGACTCACTGGATTGTCTTCCAGGGGAGCTGGAAGCACCTGCTAGTGATGATGAGGAAGGGAGGAAGTCACTGCAGAGCTGAGAGAGGAGTAGCCTGCAGATTCAGAGCTTTCCTTCTGCCTCTGAGCAAGGCCACATCCCACCAGGGACCACCAGCAACACTCTCAGAGCAGCACCCACCTCCCACCCCTCCAGCAGGGTGCAACAGGAAGCTGGAGGCAGGATTTCCATCCCTGAAACCTTAAATTAGCCTTCAAAATACTGCCCAGGGCTTCCCCAGGGGATGGTTTGGTCTCAGGGGGGAGCTGAGGGCAGAGTCAGGGAGAAGGAGGGACAGGAGCTGGGTGTGTGGGAGCCCTGGGGTGACAGACACTGGTGCTGAGGCTGCCCGGGGAGGAACAGCTTGTGGGGCAGGATCAAACCCGATGAACCAGCTCTGTTTTGAACCCCAAATGGAGGGGTGGAATCACCACACACAGCCCCTGCCACCCCTCTGGGAACCAGTGGGGCAGGAGTGAGTACAGAGGGGGCACTGCCCAAAACAGACCCCTCAGAGCCTTCCAGCTCCTGATCCTGGAGGAGCTGTGGGCAGAGGGAGGAGGGAGTGTGCCCAGGGTGGGCAAGCTCTGCTCTTTGCCAGGGATCCAGCAAGGTCCCTGCCCACAGGAGACATCCCAGCTATGCAGGTCCACAGGGAGGAGTGTCACTTGTTGATTGATGTTTTGTGGCCATCTGCAGCCAAGGAGGCCAAAGCCGTGACCAGAATCTATCCAGGTTGCCATGGCAGCAGGGAAAAAAAGTAAAAAGAAGGGAAAAAAAGCAAGTAATAGGTATGGGAGAAGGGATCTCCAAAAACATAAAAAGCCAACTGCATCTCAGTGCCAACACAGAGCTGGTGGAAGCTCTCGGGTCCCATGGGTCATGCTGGGTCACCCCAGGAACCCGAAAGCTGCAGCCCTGGTTGTGTGCCACCTTGCAGTGTGGTTAGGTGACAGCAGCAGCACCCGGTGCCAGCCAGTCACACATCAGCACCCCAAGCACGCAGGGGAGAGGGATGGGTGATGATGGATGCAGAGCAGCCATGGGAGGAGGGAGCCAGGAGCAGCATTGCCAGCACATCACTCCCCCTGGGGGGACACAAAGCCCCTTAGAGCCATCCAGGATGCCAGGATGGGGCAGAGGTGCTGCCACGGCCCAGACACTCAGGGGAGTTCCCTTTTGTACGTAGGAAAATGCTTCCATGCTTCCTTGTCCTGTCCCAATGGCTTGATCCTCGTGCTGGAGCCCCACAAGCAAGGCAGCCAGCACTCACCACCAGCTCCAGGACATCCAGCAGTCACAAGAGCCCATCAAAGTGGATTTGTTCCTCCTCTGGGCTTTTCAGAGATCCAGAAGGACTCAACTGACTCATTTTAATCCTCTCCTTTTTCTTTTGTAGGTCGATTTTTTCCAGTCCTGTTCCACACATCCCTCTGCTCCCAACTGCTCTGCACCAGGGCACAAACCCAAGCCCCCAGGCCTTTCCATCTGCTGGCATTTCTGCAGCCCTTTCAAATTGTATGGATGTAGCAAGTGGTTGGCTCAAGTCTCCATAAAAAAGATGCCCTTTTATTTTTCCAGAAAGAGCCTGCAATGTTTCTCTGCTAAAAATCAAAGTCAAGAGCAGGGGGGGAAGCAGGAGTTATGGGCAAGAGCCTTCAGAGCTAAGAAGAGTGTCCAACAGATCCTGGCCCTCTACAATTCAGCCACACTTGTCCATGCTCTTCTTTCAGCCAGGAGACAGTCTCACCCACTGCTGTTGAACTTGTGGGTAGTTAAACATGTGTCTTCTTGGCTGTTTGTGAGCCTGAAGTTACCCGCTGTGGAGCAGACATGGAGCAATGATGTTCTGGTGTCCACCCCTTCCTCTTTCCGTGGTCCAGACATCTCCTTTCCTGCAAGCTCCATAAGGAGATCTAGGCTGGAGGGCTGCCTCTTAGCACCAGCACAGCAAAGGCAGTCTGAGGTCCACATCTACACCAGCTCAGGACTTGCCCCACCATGTCCATGACCATCATCTCCAAACATCCAGTCTTTGACATCTGGGCCTGCCTGGGCAGCCCACACACTGGATGGATGGATGGATGGATGGATGGATGGATGGATGGATGGATGGATGGATGGATGGATTGTGGGGAGGACAGTTCAGCTTCTACTGAGATGGTGTATCAAATAACATGGCCCATGAGGTGTTTTCTTTCCACAGATCAACTGTTCATGTAGCTCTCACCATGACTGAACCAGGTGGGATGCACATCTTCTTCCAGCCATGAGGCTGGGCTGGATAACTGGGCGCTGGATCCCTTAAATGCACAGGGAATATCTGGGTCATCGGAAGGAACATCCCAAAAGAAAGATTTCAGACTTTTTCGAAGTTAACCTTGGGAGTAGCAGGAGGTAGTAAGAGCAACAGAGCTGGACACCCACAGACACGCGTTGGTCTCCTGGATGTTACCCAGATGAGCAGAAGCCCAACATCCTCCCTGAGCCCAGCTGCCACCTGGGAAGAGACACTGGTTCCTCTCTGTGTCCTCCCACCATGTTGCCCGTTTATTGAGATTAAAAATGTGGCTTTGGCAGCCAGAGGTGACTCTTCATGAGGAGTGAGCTTGGGAACATGCCTGGTTTGCTTCCCTCACATCTTCTCAGCACTTCCACCACCTTCTTGATTCATCTGAATGTGTCACTGCATGGCAACAGGCTTGTGGGAACACCCACGCCACGTTATCCGTGGTGGGAGGGAAGGGAGGCTTGCTGAGGAGCTGGAAGCAGCAATTCCTCCATGAAGGGTGAGCGTGGGATCAATGCCACCAATCCCACCCAGGGCTGGAGCTCAACTGCCACCACAGCCCCCACCCAGTCCAAAGGGACAGCCATGGGAGGAGCCAGGGGTCTACCTATGGCTGTCCTTCCACAGCATTCTGTTTAGGACCTGTTGGCTCAGAGATCAAGCCCCTACAGCTGCTGAAAAGGCCAGAGCTGTGAGACAAACAGGTCTCCCAAGCCTATCCCAACCTCCCCTGAGGACAGATGGTCTTCATGAACAAGCTCTCCTGCCTTCCTCGTTTGCATGGGAGACAAGTAGGGGGTCAGACACTGCACCAGGACAGCAGCAATGCCAGGGCAGGTACTGTCACACCACCACGAGGTGGGACGTTTGATCCCATCATTGTCTCTGCCAGGGTCTGGCCACCACCATGGCTTCAGGTCAGGTCAGATTCTGCCCACTGGGGTTTGGCATCCAGCTGGCACGACTTGGGATTTGAGGCTGGATGGCCCCAGGGAGAGTGCAGGACACCCTGCCTCTTTGCCCTTGTCTTTCTTCTGGTGAGAACCCACCTCCCATGTCAGCTGTCCTGGAAGGGAAAACACACAGCAGCATGAGCATCAGCAAACTCCCATGGTGAGGTGTGGTGGCACCTTCTGCTGACCTCAGCAGAGACAACCCCAGCCTCTTGTGCAAGGACAAGTGTCCTGGAGTTATGGGCTTCATCTGTAAGCCACTCAGAGACACAGAAAAACTCAGCATGTGGGTATCAGCGAATCTATCTCATCCCACCTAGCATCAGATGTCCTCCATGAAGACCTGAGTAAGTCTCCCCAGGCTCCCTTTCCAAGCCCATGCCTCATTTCTGATGTCTGACTTAGGAAGAGTTGAATGGATTCCTTGGATAGAGACACCAGACAGGGATGCCTCTTCCTGAGCCTACAAGCTGGTGAGATATCTGCACATCTGGGAGCAAGCAGCTAAAACACACCTTGCATGCCAACAGGGTCTTCCCCACAGGCTGCCTGTCCGAGTCCATGCTGTGTTGCCACCTGCACAGGCAGATTTTCCAAGAGATTTTGCCAAGCCCCTGATAGGGGTTTATTTAGTGGTTGTTTAGAGAAGATGGACCACAGCACTAACTTCATGAGTCTAATGTCTCCCTTCGCAAGTATCACATCAAAGGAGATGTTCACCCTGGAGATATTGAAGGCCAGGTTGGATGAGGCTTGTGCAGCCTGGTCTGGTGGGAGGTGTCCCTGCTCACAGCAGGGAGGTTGGAACCTGAGGATCTTTAAGGTCCCTTCCAACCTGAACCATTCTATGATTCTACAAAGCAGATGTTGAACAACTGCACTAAGCATCTAATTACCACGATAACAACATAAGCACCAAAGAATACAGGGGAGCAGAGGGACTGCCACAGTCATGCAAAACATCTAACCCAGAGACAATTTCCCCATGTCATTATTGCAACGTTAAACGTTGTTACATAAGGATGACAGATTTCAGGTCAGACACTCCCTACGTCACAGAGCAGGGTGTGTTTTGACATTTATGGGAATACTTCTTATTTTTAGTTAGTTTGGTTACCATGGCAGCGAGGAGAAATCTGCACCAGGCTCAGCCATACCTTAGATTTTGGCCTCCCACTTGATACAGCCAAGAAACTTTTCAGCTGGTTTCCCCCCCCAAATTGTCAGCCCTGAGCTGCAATGGGTGCAACCTGGTCTGGTGGGAGGTGTTCCTGCTCCTGCAGGGGGGTTGGAACTAGATGATCTTGAAGGTCCCTTCCGACCCGAACCATTCTATGGTTCTATGGTTCTATGGAATGAGGCTTGAGAAGAAAAGAGCCCACAAAGAAAAGAGCTGCTCTTTAATGGGGAAGCTCTTCCCGGAGCCTTTCTCTGAAGCCTGGGTGACTGCAGGCACTCATTAGCATATGAAGATTTATTTATTTAGATAACGAAGCAGACTGTACTGCAGAGGTTAGTGGGGGTTGAATGGGTTTAGATCATGATGAATGAGCTGTTTTCTGCTCGAAGCAAGCAGGAATTGTCCTGAAACGAGGAATATCTTGCAAATAACTCAGGTCTCATTCCTCTGCGCCGCAGGAACCGTGGGCAGAGCTGCTGGAGTGTGTCAGTGGGGACGTGACCCGAGTGCACTAGGAAAGGGTGGCTTTTACAGCTCTCCCAGTTGGGAAGCAAGCAGCAGAACGCCTTCGCTGCCCTCCTCAGCCTCTCAGCCATTAGCACACCGAGCAGTGTTGGGCAGCGAGGAGTAACCGCCTGTGGGCACCGCGCTGCTCCCACCCTCCCGCTGATGACTCCAATCATCTCCAATGAGATGTGATAATTCATTGCTGACATCCCAGAATTTATCATCACTTCACAGCTGAGGAAATCCAGGGTTGCCCTGAGCCTCCCCAGCCTCAGTCAGCCCAGACTGATGTACCTCGGGTTTGGTTCCCACCTTCCAAGCACTGACCAGATCCCCCAGAGAGAGCCAGGGGAAAGACTGGGAGGTGAGCCACCACCAGCAGGACCTCGGGGATGAGAGAGAAAGGCTTTTGCGTGCTGACCAACCCCAGCTGAGGATCTGGAGGCACAGAAACCTCCCCAGCACTCAGCCAGGACCTGGGTGAGATGCAAACAGCTGGTGGAGCAGAGGGGCCTGTGGTGGCTCCCACCTGCCCCTCCTCACCCTCACCAGTGCTTTGCTGTGCTAGAGGGGGCGGGGTCGTGTCTTTGTTCCCCAGATGCCGGTTTGGCTCAGGAGCAAACGGGCTGACCTGCTCCCCAGGGCTGCTCAGCCTGTCTGGCTGCATACCTCCACCCACATCTCAAGAGGATTCATCCCCTCAGTGCCCCAGGCTCTGCTTTCCAAGCTGCTGAGTCCCGGTGCTTTCCTAACCTTCCATGGGCAGGCAATGCCCGGCAGCTCCCAGCCATGCCATGTCCTGGTGGTGTTGGCCATTTTGGTGAGACCCTTGTGCTTTTCCCCTGCTCCTTTCCTTGAAGCTCCTACTGAGGGGTGTGTGGCCACGGGCTTCTCCTTCCCTCAGCTTCTTTCTTGTGATACATTCAAACCCCCTTAGGTCCTTGGAACTAGATGATCTTTAAGGTCCCTTCCAACCCAAACCATTCTATCCTCACTGGCTTATCTATGGTGACATCTACATCATCTCTCCAAGTGTACCCAAGAGCCCAGCTGCTTTGTTCTGGGTTGCAGCAAAGGACATAGAAGAGACTGGAAGTGAGGTTCCATTTGTGGAACATCCCCAAAACCAGCCTCCTGGGGACAACTTCCCTGCTTACAGTTTCTCCTCCCTTTTCCCAGTGGTGTTGGATGGGGTGAGCTGAAGACCCCACCAAGGCTCTGAGGACTGGACCAGCACACCCACCTCCAGCATTCAGATTGCTGCTGGAGAAACCAAACACAGACTGGTTCAGCACAGCCAAAATCAGTAGGGATTGGCACAAACACCCTGTTAGGGCTCTGCACATGTTACAGTTCCCTATGGCAGGACCCTACTATGGTTAAAGAAGCCTTGGATTGTTTGTGAAGCCAATAAATATCAGTGGGACAGAGAGTTTCCTTTTCAAAGTTGAAGATGCAGGAGATATCACACCTTCAGCACATCTTCTGAATCACTAAATGTTCCCCAGCTGAGCTTTTGGGCAGCAGAGAAGCAGGAAGAAGACAAACCCAGTCTGTGGGAGGAAGGACAGATTTCTCTGGTGGGATGAGCTCAATATTGCTGTTCTCCAAAATGAGTCACAGGTCTGAGAAGTGGGGCATTAATCCCAGGGGAGATGAGTAAGTGGGCAGCAGACAAAGGCAGTGGTCAAAGGAACATCACAATTTATACTTGCAGCTTAGATCTTTCCATGTATCAGCAACAGCTTCTGGTCTCTCAATTAAAATCAGAGATCTTCCACTAGCTCCCCCGAGTAAAAAAAAAATAAAATAAAAATTAAAAATAAATGATGTCACCTTTGAAAGTACTCAGCAAATTCAGATTTACAGATTCCTCAATACCTCTCACTCTGAGGCATCACTTAAGCATTTAGCTTCTCCTTCACAGCCCTCCCGCAGCAGCCAGACATCCCCAGGTCCTGGCGGATCGCCAGGCTGGGAGATCCTTGATGGAACAATTTTGCCATCTTCTTTTCAGGAGATGTTTCCAGGAGGTGACCAAGAGGCAGTGCCACCCCAGGGCTGAGCCCACGGCCCCTGCCAGCACCACGGATGGAAAGGCCTTGGAGAGAAGCGGGAGTTCTTCAGCATTTGGGTTTTTATCCTTGTGCTACCGCTGAAGTGCTGGTTTTAAGAGGGAAAAAGTGCATGCTCAGCAATTGTAATTAAAGACTGTTAAAGAGCATTAAATATTTAAAACAGTTACACTGTTAAGGTCTTAATTAGTGTTTCTCAGGACCTACCCTCGCTATCAAAGAGACTTGGCTGCCCCTGTCATGCAGCAGCCCCAGCACCCCCACGGGTTCCTCAGAGGGTTTTCAGCAGTTATGAACCAGGGGCTATTTAACACCCACTCTGTGAGGGTGGTAATTAATAACCTCCTTGGTGTATTGGGTATGTAGGTCTAGAGAGGTTGCTCATCAGCTGAAGAAGCCCTGAGTGCCATCATTTGGGGAGGAAGGGTGAGAGGGAAGCTGTGAGATGCTGACTCTGATGGTGATTCAAGTAGCTCCTGACTCAGAGCCCAACTAGTTTGGTGGAAAGTCTCCTCCTGGTGCCAGTTCAGCCCCAAACTCAAAACTGGGCAAATCTCCTGTGACTCAGTGAGTGCTGCTTGTCTGAAACAGGTTATACAGCTCTGGATTTGATGGCACTCATGCTCTTGCCTAGGTTCCTAGAGTCATCAGGGTTGGAAGGGACCTCTGATGATCATCTAGTCCAACCCCCCTGCCAGAGCAGGATCCCCTAGAGCAGATCGCAGAGAAGAAAAGTCAGACTGCATCATCTTAACTGTTCTGAAAGTTAAATACAGTAGGTTCTGAAGGTAGAAAAATAAAGATCATAGGGGGAGTGTGTCCAAGTTTTCTTAAAGAGCATCATTTTGCAAAACCAAATCGTATCAAAACACCTGCATTTGACAGCAGCACTCAAGAGCTGAAAGGCAGGAATACTCTGACCACACATGAGGACTTCCCTGTCACCACTTCCCAGCAGCTTTACCTGTCTCCTAGACAAGAGGAAAATTTCCAACTTTGAGTGTTTTGCCTTTGGGAAGCTCTCCTCTAGCTTCCAAAACCCATCTAGCCCCAGGAAATCTCATCACTATCCCAGGAAACTGCTGTTTGCTGCCAAAAGGGAGGTACCAAGGCTGGCAACAGGCCCTGAGGGACTGAAATCAAACCTGTCCTGGGCAAGGGGAGATTGGTTCCAAGAACTGGGCATCAAAGCATCCAAAACTTGAAGGTTTGGCTACAGGCACAAAGTAGTTCTTGGATCCCTCATGTTCAGGCAAGTTGGTGACCGTGAGATAACATGGGCAAAGAGGCCACCACCCAAAGTCAACCACCCAAAATAATTTGGCTCTTTTCCTTGTGTCCTGGTTTTGGCTGAGATAGAGCTAATTTTCTTCTTAGTAGCCAGAATAGTATCATGTTTTGGGTTTAGGGGGGGGATTTGGTCCCAAAGTGAGTGAGGGGCTGCGTGGTATTTAGCTGCCTGCTGGGTTAAAACCTTGACACCTTGAAAAGAAGAAACCTCAGAAACAAACAGGACATGGCTTCAACTTCCTGAGCACCTGAAATGGTGCTTGGAGTGGATGATACTACCAGTAAAAAGCTCTGGAAACTGTGCTGGGAGGCAGTTCCTGCTGGAGAACTGGGATTTCAGGCCTGGGATGACATCTCGCCAGCATCTCTGCTGATGAGCTTGGTGCCAAAGCTGAGAGTGACCCCAGCAAACGTGCCAACAGTGCAAAGCCAGGAGGTGTCCTCAGTATGGAGAAGAAGCAGGATATGTGGAAAACTCTGAATGACCTGGGGAAGTGGAATGACAGCAGGAATATGGATTTCAAGGTCATGCGAGCATGTAGGGACTACTAAACAAAGATTTCTGCTCTCAGCCAAGAGCTCATCCATTCAAAATGACTGAGGAGAAGGAGGATCAGGGTGCACTGTGTGATCGTGGGATGAATTACGAGCTGCCAATGTCTGAAAGTCATAAAAGGCAACTCTGGTCCTAGGCTGCATCCACTGGGACATTTCCAGCAGACACAGGGAAACACAAGTACAAGGAGCTGTAGGGGCCCAGTGTAGCAGGTGAGTACCACACATGGTACCTCCAGGCACAAGAGGAGAACACATTTCCAGAGCCTGAAGCAGGTTTCAGTGGAAGATCATCTGCCTGCACCAAACACCCATGGTCTCTCCAGCAGCATGGGGGCACCTCTGGGAAGGCCCAGACCCCAGGCATGTCCCAAATGCCTCCTCTCAGGAGGGGAGCCCTGAGCCCTGGTCCACTCATAGATCTCTTTACGGTTGGACTTGATGATCACAGAATCATAGAATGGTTTGGGTTGGAAGGGAACCTAGAGGTCATCTAGTTGCAAACCCCCTGCCATGGGCAGGGACACTTCCCACTAGACCAGGTTGCTCCAAGCCCCATCCAACCTGCCCTTCAACACTTCCAGGGATGGGGCAGCCACAGCTTCTCTGGGCAACCTGGGCCAGGGTCTCACCACCCTCATAGTGAAGAATTTCCTCCTAATGTCTAACCTAAATCTCCCCTCTTCCAGCTTTAACCCATCACCCCTTGTCCTCTCACTACTAGCCCTTGTAAAAAGTCCCTTCCCACCTTTCCTGTAGGCCCCTTTTCCAACCAGAATGATTCTGTGATTCAAGGTGTGACAGGAGTGCAATGAAGAAAGGAGATTGCAGAGCTCTTTCTCTCAGCTCATTCCTCTCTTATTTATTAGCTCTGATCCAGTTCAGGGCCTCACAAATCAACCCAAGCTCCCCCTCCCCATTACCCATTTCCACACGAGCCTGTGCACTGGCAATCCATTTTCTGTCCAGTCCACCTCTCCCCTTGAAATCCCACCCCAGACCCCAGGACCCTGTGCAGCAGAGGGGAGTGAAGGTGGGAGCCAGACAAACTATCACCTTCCCATCTGCGGGGAGATCCAAGTGGGCTCCCTGTCTCCGTGGTGGATGGAGATCGATTGGCATCAGAGGGACGATGCTGGCAGATTAATTAGCAGCAGAGTGCCTGCAGCTTGGTGTCCCACTGCTCCTCGCTCCAGCCCGAGATGTGAATGCCATTGATTTCCTGACTCCTGCCTTCCTTCTGGCCTGTAATCCTTTCACTGGGGGGGATCTCAGCAGGGAGTTTTGCAGCAGGCGTGTGTTTGCACGTACACCTGCATCAATATAAGGCAGTGGAGGGTTAAGAAACTGATGGCATAGAATCATAGAGTGGTTGAGGTTGGAAGGGACCTTAAAGATCATCAGGTTCCAACCTCCCTGCCATGAGCAGGGACACCTCCCACCAGACCAGGCTGCACAAGCCTCATCCAACCTGGCCTTGAACACCTCCAGGGAGGGGGCAGCCACAACCTCCCTGGGCAACCTGTGCCAGTGCCTTCCTACCCTCATGGTGAAGAATTTCTTCCTGCTGTCTAACCTAAATCCCCCCTCTTTCAGTTTGAAACCATGACCCCTTGTCCTCTCACTGCCCTCTCTGGTGAAAAGCCCCTCCCCAGCTTTCCTGGAGCCCCTTCAGGTACTGGAAGGCCACTGAACAGCCCCAACTCTCTCAGCCTGTCTTCATAGCAGAGGTTGCCCAAGGCAAGTGAAGTTTAGGTTATTAGTCAACAAGAAGAAAATATTTAGTTGTTAAAACGGGAGAAACAGCCCCTGTCTCCCAAGCAGGATTCCCAGCCCCCTGTACCCAAAGCATCCTGCCACACAGTGCTGCCCCTGCCCCCCTGACCTCCCCCTTTGTGTCACCATCACCCATTGCTTCCACCCACAGGGATTTCACAAAACAAAACACTGCAGAATTCCCATGGGGAAGTGACAAAGTTTGAATGTTTTGTCTTGGTTTGCAACGATTTTCCCTTCCCCTGGATAACTCCAGAACATCACACTTGGTTCTTCCCACCACCGGGCAAGTGCTGGTCATTACCCCAACCCTCCCCTCTATCCTGCCAGGGAACTGGGGGCACCAGGGCCTCTCATGCTCTACATCCCTTTCCCTCTCTCAACTCATGGTCCCCTGTGGCCTTCACAACATCTGCCCATCTTCTTTTTCTGCATATTCTTATTTCTCAAGAAACAACTGAGTGACACAACACAGCTGATGGGTGCCATGAGCCCAAGGAGGCAGCTGGGACAGAGCTTGGAGGGGGATGTGGGAGCAGGTCGTGACACCTTGGGTCACCTCCACCCCATGTGTCACACCAATTACTGTGGTTTTACAATCAGCTTCACAGACCCGCAGTGGTGTTGCCATCTTTTTGGGAGGTAACACACCATATACAGCTCAAACAGCATTGTCCACTGCCCCATCTCACTCCTGTCAGTATCTCCAAGCTTGATGCTGATTTCTAACCTGGATTTCCAGCAGACAAAGCAAACACACCTGCAGGCTGGTGGGCCATGGAGGGGAATGGCCAGGAGCAGGCAGCTGAGGTTCATAATCATAGAATCATAGAATGTGAGGTTGGAAGGGACCTTTAAAGGCCATCTAGTCCAGCCCCCATGCAGTGCACAGGGACCTTTTTAACTGGATCAGGTTGCTCAAAGCCTCCTCAAGCGTGACCTGGAATGTTTCCAGGGTTGGGGCCTCCACCACCTCTCTGGGCAACCCGGGCTGGTGCTTCACCACCCTCATAGTGAAGAACTTCTTCCTAATGTCTAATCTAAATCTACCCTATAATAATCTACCCTAAGATAGTCCCTGTTATTACAGATCACCAAGGGGATGCAACAGCACTTAGAGTCCCAACGACTTTAATTTATCTTCTTCTGCACCCCCCAGAGCAGAGGCTGGTTGCAACAGAGACAGAGATGCCCCATTCCTGCAGGGGGAGCCGGGGCTGCTTCTAAAGCTGAGGCTCCTGACAAAGAGGCACATGAGAAAAGCAAGAGCCAGCTTAGAACAAGATGACTCCTTGATCCTTTAACTTGTAACTGCTGATCACAGTGACATCAGACAAATGAATCTTGAAGCTGGGTCAAGTAATTATTGCAGGTTTGTAGCCGCAGAGTTCTCGGGGCAGTAACAAGTCTGACAATTGTAAATAACATGCAGCTGGAGCACAGGGATGGTTGCCTCTTGCTGAGCTGGAAGTGAAGGCATAAGCTGCTGTGCCAAGAAGAAAACAGATAAAAGTTTATCATCGATGGTTGCTTCCAAAAGCACTGGCTGCTCTCCTCTTTGTAGGGCTTTTTCCTCTTTCTGCCTATCTACATGATCAGCATATGACTACGGCAGAAATGGCATCATATACCTGCCAGAGTGAGAAATGGCCACGGGGTGCAAGAGGAAGAGCAAACAAGGAATGATGGTTCTACTTAGGCAAAAGGGCAGCTAGAGGAATGAGAGCAGGGGAAAAAAAATTACCAACTTGGAGCAGACACCAAAAGGGAGCAAATGAGGAAAGCTTAGGGGAGTCCTGGGGAAGCCATGGTGTCAGTGATCGATATGGAGCCTGCAGGAGAAGAAAAGAAAGTACAAAGCAACCCTGCTCTCACCCCTGCATGAAGTAGAGGAGATAAACACTTGACTGTTTCAGAAAACAACCTTGATTTCTAGGGAAGCGGGATCCGTACCAGTTCCCAGCACTCTGGATGTGCATGTAAAAGCAGCCAGAGGAGGGAGCACTGGTGACTGTTCCATTTTGTCCAACGCCAAGCAGATCTCTGCTTCTCCTGCATGCTACAAGATCATCCCCACCAGAGGAGACACTCACAAGCCGTGTCAGGGCTCTGAGGGAACTTAATTGCCCTAATGAGCCTCACCAGGGGCTCCTCAACCCCTCTGCCCAGGGTCCTGGCACTCTAGGTCCTGGGTTTTGGCCCCAGCCCAGCCACAGGTGCCTGTCAGCATCCAGCCCTCACCCCCTCCCAGTTACTGGGGAATTGCTGTGAACCTGCCTCAGTTTCCCCACCTTTGCCACCAATCCCCCTGTGTCACCTCATGGCTTAGCTGTTGAGCACGAGGATCCCCAAGCCAGTCTCCCCACACCTTTCATAACTGCCCATGAATGGTGGCAAGGGCTTCTCCTTCCTTTGGGCCAGGGTACTGCACCTGACATACAGAATCAGAAGCCAAACTCCTTCAGCCCCTCACTGCCCTCGCAGTGGCTCCACAAGGACTCCAAGCTCCGATCTCATACCCCAGGCCGGACCCTTTGCCCCCAAGCTCCCATACTGTGCTTCCCACCTCACGCTCCTCTCCCAAGAGGTCCAAAGACACCCTCATGAGAGGCAGAGCAGCTGCACTATCGTGCAGCCCCAAATGTGTGCGCAGAGAGAGGGAAATGAGAGATAAATACAGAGACATTTAAAGTAATCTTAATTTTCCATCGGCTGAAAAGGAACCACTATGCCGCACTGCATGTTGCCAGGGTATTTTAAAGACCTTAGACGACCTTCACAGTAAGCAGGGCTGAGAAACCAGCCGCAGGAGACCTGCGGGGCCCCCTTCCCGCTCTCTAGTGGTGGAGAAGCTGCCCACGGTACCATCCCAGGCCCCCGACGCCCCTCGCCGGCCAGGCTGTGGCCCTGCGGACACAGCAGTGCAGGAGACGAGGGACGCCGCCATCTTGGGGCTCCCTGGGGGCTTGGGGCAGGCTGCTGCGGGCACGGCGGGCTGCCCGCAGAGAAGGCGAGAAGCCGGTGGCTGTAGGGTCACTCCCCCTTGGCGCGGAGGGAGCGGAGGCGGAGAAGCCGAGGCGGGGAGAGCGGGGCAGCCCCGGGGACAGCCCCCACACCCGCGGACCCGACCAGACAGCTCCGCACGCCGCAACCCTGAGTAGAGACCCCCGCAGAGCCGCCGGGCCAGCGGGAGGGCAGGTGGGTGGACGGGCAGGCGGCAGAGCCAATGGCAGAGCGCAGCCCGCCTCCCCCGCTGGCGGCGGACCAATGGCGAGGCGAGGGGCGGAGAGGGGCGGGGCTGGAGGCTGGCAGGCGGCAGTCGGCGCTCAGGCGCGGTGCGGTCCGGGTGGCTGTTCTGGCTCTGCCGCGGTCGCTGCTGGCGCCGCGCTGCCGTCCTCACTCCTTCCCCTATGGAAGAGATGGAAGAGGAGCTGAAATGCCCGGTGTGCGGCTCCTTTTACCGGGAGCCCATCATCCTGCCCTGCTCCCACAACCTCTGCCAGGCGTGCGCCCGCAACATCCTGGTGCAGACACCGGAGTCGGAGTCTCCGCAGAGCCGCCGCGCCTCAGGCTCGGCCGTCTCCGACTATGACTACCTAGACCTGGATAAGATGAGCCTGTACAGCGAGGCGGACAGCGGCTATGGTTCCTATGGCGGCTTCGCCAGCGCTCCCACCACCCCTTGCCAGAAGTCCCCCAACGGCGTCCGCGTCTTCCCTCCGGCCGCCCCTCCGCCCCCCGCCACCCTGGCCCCGCCGCCGCCTCCCCGCAACGCCTGCCTCACCTGCCCGCAGTGCCACCGCAGCCTGGTGCTGGACGAGCGCGGCTTGCGGGGTTTCCCCCGCAACCGCTTGCTGGAGGGAGTCATCGACCGCTACCAGCAAGGCCGGGCGGCGGCCCTGCGCTGCCAGCTCTGCGAGAAGGCGCCCAAGGAGGCGGCCGTCATGTGCGAGCAGTGCGACGTCTTCTACTGCGATCCCTGTCGCCTGCGGTGCCACCCGCCGCGGGGACCGCTGGCCAAGCACCGCCTGGTCCCGCCGGCCCAGGGCCGCGTCAGCCGCCGCCTCAGCCCCCGCAAGATCTCCACCTGCACGGACCACGAGCTGGAGAACCACAGCATGTACTGCGTGCAGTGCAAGAGCCCCGTCTGCTACCAGTGCCTGGAGGAGGGCAAGCACTCCAGCCACGAAGTCAAGGCACTGGGTGCCATGTGGAAGCTCCATAAGGTGAGCCCTGGCGCCGGGGTGGCTTCTGCCAGCAGCCCCCACGGTTGGGAGGTGGCTACAGAGGGCTACCTACCTGTCTAGCACACCTTGCCCTGCATGGTTCACCTTGCCCAAGCTGGCAGGGTGGGAGCATTGCCACCCCCATTTCCTACACCAGGGCTGCGTTTTGCACCCTTCTTTAAGAGGAGAGTTGCTTCCCATCACAGGGAGGCTGGCATCAGACAGAGGATGTTCCCCGTGGGTCCCCAAATTGTCGCCCCCATGAGCTGAGATTTTGCTCTAGGAACCTGTTGGGGGTGATGGGCTGGGGGTGGATCGGGGACGCCTGCGGGAAGCGATGCTTTTGGGAGGAGGGAGGCGTGAAAGCTGCCGCGGGGGAGGACAGGGACGCGGCCGTGGGGTGCTGGTGAGCGGAGCCTTTCCCTGAATACTGATCAGCTCCACTGGAGTGTACTCGCACCCACACGCGTTCTCACTGGAGGAGAGTGTCCCGGCGCTTGAGGCAGGGATGCAGCCGTCATGAGCTTCAGCTCAGCTCCATCCTCCTGCTGCCTCCCTCCCTCCTTACACTAGTGACCTCCTCGCTGAGGGAACTGGGGCAGAAGTGACTGGGACGCGGGCAGACAGGGCGCAAAGCGATGGGCATCAGTCCTCAGATGAACATTGAGATAATTGTCCCCTCTGCTCCAGCAAATCTGTGCTGGCAGAAGCAGGTGGAGCGCTCTCCAGGAATATCCCTGTCAAGCCTTGGCAGGCTGTGTGATGGTGCACAGCTCCGTGGAGGATGCAGACCGCTGGGCTGCAGCTCTGCACCCGTGTTGGGTCAGTGGGTGCGTGCAGGGACAGGCCATTGCTTGTCACGGTGCTCCCTGGGAGGGCTGGGAGAGGAGGGTCACACACCACTTGCAGCGTGGCAGGAGAGAGTATGGCGATGCCTGTTGCTCCTGGAAAGGGCTTGTCCTGATCTCCTTTTCCTGGGAGCAGGAACACCTCCTCCTCAGCTTCCCTGAGCTCTTACAAAGGTGAAGCCCATGTGCTGGAGCAGTTTTGGTGCCCCGTGCCCTTGTCCTTACAGATGGGGTGCAGCCACTGCTCCCAGCTGGTGTTGATCTGCCACGGTGCTCACAGGAGCAAGGGCTATTTTTCTCAGGTCTGTTGGCATGGCACGAGCCATTGGGTGCTGTGAGCATCTTGCTCCTCCAGTTAGGAAACCCAGTAAGTGTTTGCTGTGCCAGAGCAGCCTGTTGTCCAGAGGCTGGCCCTCCTGGCCCAGCTTTTATTGGAGGATGAACCTGTTTGGTCTGTGCTGAGACAGAGAAAGAGCAGAGCTGGATCCATTTCTTGGTGTTCTCCAAAAATAAGCAAAAATCTAATGAGTACCTGGCCTTTTCATAAGGTTTTGGCTTCATCTTCCTGCTTTGATTCAGGTGCAGCAAGGCACTTGCTGAGATACAGGCATGAGTGTCTGGAGAACTTCATATGCAAATGCTCAGGCACTTCAGGTTCAGTCCTTGCAGCTTATCCTTCCTTGGAATGCTTAGCTTTTTTCAGGGTACCTTTTCACAGGGGAGAGCTTTAGCAATGAGGTATTTTGTTGGTGTAGCTAAGAGACGTGGAACTGTAGCTTTATTTGAAATGATGATTTTCATGCAGTTTCTCTGAGATTTTTTAGAAATCAGAAAGTGAAGTCACACCTGCCTCGAGCAAGCCTGTGTTTCTGCAGGGGCTTACTGCTATTCCCTGATGTTTATGGCGATGAAAGAGAGTCTATTGAGTGAAATGTGGCAGCAGGGTACAATGGAAGGAGTGATTTCACAACTGGAGCTCTGGTTGCTCCCTGGGATGCCGCGTAACAAAATCAAGGGAGATGGTATTGACATTTCAGGCTTTATCCTGGCTGGGGCTGGGCATTAGAAACCAAACCACCCGCAGATTTGAGCTGGTGAACATCCTGCAAAAGTATCTGGGTGTCATTTTTGGAGGGGACAGGCCTCTGGCAGCAAGACCAACTTGCCAAAAGGGTGACTGTCCCTTTTTGCCTGACCCTTTTTTGCTGCAATGTGTGGTTGTAACGACTACCTGCGGCTCTTAGGAAAGGACAGTCGTCAGTTCTTGACTGCAATTAATACATCCCTCAGTGCAAAATATTACAGGGATGCATCTGTGCTCTTCATTTCTGACCCGAGGAGACTGCCATCCTTGACCCCAGAGTGCCTTGATGAGCTGTTGTTCCTGAAAGCAGCATTCACGCCTCAGTACGTGATTGCCGGGCCTCAGGCAATTGCCGTTAAGTGCAGCACGCTCAGCTTTGGAAGGGAAACCAAAGGGCTTTTTGCAGACCTCTTTGGGAGCTGCCCCAATTTTTGCTCTTCTCTGACAGAGTGCTGATTGTGTGGTTCTCGCAGATGATCGTTTCAAAATAATCTTGTGCTGAGGCACAATCAAACATAATTCAGGGAGCTAGGATTTCTAAGCCGGACACAGATCGTGGGAAATCCTCTCTCTTCCTATCTTCCTTTCAGGACAGCTGTTGGGAGAGGGGTAAATATTCAGAAAAGCATAGAGGAAAATGGGGTTTTAATCTGAATTGTCCCAGTTTTGTACATATATTGCAGCTGTCTGGATTTTAGCCTGACAAGCTGGAGTGCTGCTTGGCATGTCAAAAGCAGGAACACAAGATGGAGCTGAATCATTTATTCTTTGCGCGTTCGAGTCCCTCTTGCTTTGGCTGGGAAGTGTGTGGTGAGTGCAGGCTCAGCAGCTTGCTAATGGTTTTTTATAGATAGAAAGATAAATGCCTACATATACATAGACTTACACAAATGGACTGAAGTGTGGCCAACAGGGCCAGGGAGGTGATTCTGCCCTTCTGCTCTGCTCTGGTGAGGCTTCACATGGAGTACTGTGTACAGCTCTGGAGCCCTCAGCACAGGAGGGACATGGAGCTGTTGGAGAGGGTCCAGAGAAGGGCCACAAAGATGATCCAAGGGCTGGAGCAGCTCTGCTCTGGAGACAGGCTGAGGGAGTTGGGGGTGTTCAGCCTGGAGAAGAGAAGGCTCCAGGGAGACCTTGGAGCACCTTCCAGTGCCTGAAGGGGCTACAGGAAAGCTGGGGAGGGGCTTTTTGCCAGAGAGGGCAGTGATTGGACAAGGGGTCATGGTTTTAAACTGAAAGAGGAGAGATTTAGGTTAGACATCAGGAAGAAATTCTTTGCTGTGAGGGTGGCAAGGCACTGGAACAGGTTGCCCAGGGAGGCTGTGGAAGCCCCCTCCCTGGAGGTGTTCAAGGCCAGGTTGGATGAGGCTTGTGCAGCCTGGTCTGGTGGGAGGTGTCCCTGCTTATAGCAGGGGGGTTGGGACTAGGTGATCTTTAAGGTCCTTTCCAACCTGAACCATTCTATGACTGGAAGGGACCTCCAGGGTCATGCAGCTATCTCTGACAGCCCTGAAATCCCATCCATCAGTTGATCAAGCTCTGTCTTCAAAACATTTTACCCTTCCCAATGTACTTTGGAAAGGTCTCCCAGAAGTTCATGGTTTCTGGTGATAGCTTTTAAGCAGGTTTGAAGCTTTCTGGGTTAGGCAGTGGAGAGACAGTGCTGTAGAGGAGTGATTATTGCCCATCTCTCATGAGGTGTTGGGTTGTTGCCTGGTGCTGTGATGTCTGGGTGTCCTCTGCAGAGTCCCTGGTACTTCTTGCCCCGTGGCTGGACACCCTGCCTGGGGTAGGTTGTGCCTGCCAGAGGCTGCATTTGTCTTTGGTTTTGGTATCCTGCCTGCAGCAAACATCAACCTGGATTTACTATGCACAGAAACAGGCTGAAGAGATCAGTGGCTCCATGGTGCATGGTGATGCAAGCTTCTGCACTCTTTTTGAGCAGTCAAGCAAGAAGCTCCCCTCTGCTTTGGGTTGAGATTGTGGGTTTCCTTTACAGGGGCTCATGGGGCTCTGGCTCTCTTCTCCACTAGCATCCCTTTCACATTCCTTTTGCCTTAAACCACAGCTCTGGATTGGCACCTGGCTGCTTTGCCTGGACGCTGGAAGGGAAGCCGATTAGGCAGACTGTCCAGTTCTTCTTGCAGTGAAGCAGGAGCAGGTCTTGACTTCAGAGGAAGGGAAATAGAGCTCTCAGTTATACTTCCACGTGGGATTTAACTGCCCAGGATGGGATTGCCCAGGCTGAAGACACAAACTGCCCTTGGATTGCAAACCCCTGCAAGTGTGTCTGCACAGGCTGCAGTAGAGACCAGCCCTGTGCACTGATGTTATACACTCTGTTGAATCAGCTGTAATCATTGTTAGCAGTCAGAGGCTAATTACCCTAGACCTCAGCTCATCCAGACTGTCACTAGCACAGATGGGATGAGGGATGTGGGGGGAGCTCTTCTTTTAAGAATCAAAAATCACGTGTACAGTAGGCACGACTTTGTTCCAGTTGCTTTGCACATCGGGGGTGAACTAGGGGGTGGAAAACACTACCAATGCCTCCTAGTTTCTGCCCAGGGGACAGTGGGCACAAAAACCAAGACAGGGAGAAGCAAACAGAGTTATTCATTACCTTACTTGGCTGGGCTCTGTGTGAGCTGCCAGAGAAACTTTTGTGGGGCTTTCTCGAGGCATCGTGAACGTGCCGCTGTTGGGTCCATGGGAATTCCTGCAGCCCACAGTGCTTGTGGGAAGTATCCAGGGAGTTTGCTGTTTGACAAAGATCTGTTTGCACTTGCAAAGTAAAATATTTGCTGCTAAAACAGAAGCAGTGAGAATCCTTAATCTTTTCCTGTTGCAAGCAATGCACTTTCCCAAGCCTCGGTTTGATGGCCTTCCTGAATCCCACCGCCCTTGCTCTGTCACCTGCCATCTGCAGTGGCAGGGCCCCTCCTGCCCTTCCCTAGCAATGCCAAGCAGCCTTCCTGATGGCTTCATGTTTCTGTGGCCAAATCCTGAGGGTGGCTTTGAAATCAGACAAAAGCAAAGAAATGTTACTGAGGTCCATGGATTTACTCCAGCTTGTGTCTGCCTGGGATCTGGAGGCAATGCTGCCTCCTTGTATTAATTTATTTAGCAAACAGCTTTTTGTCAGGTGGCTCTTTCCTCTGCACTTACTGCAGTTAAGGGAGTAAAGAGCAACCACAAATACCCTGTTAATCAAAGCTAATGTGGTACAGCAAGTTCTACAAGGTGTTCTTGGAGCCCGTGTGGCACTTGGTGCCAGGAGATGTCCTCTTAGGTATTTGCAAATGGAAATGGGCCCAGGGCCAGCTCGGAGTGAGTGTAAATTGCTGCAGCTTCATCAGTTCCAGTGGGAAGTCCAAAAATACACCGACCTGACAGGGCAATGCTGGGCTGCACCATCTGTGCTCAGGGTCTCCAAAGGCTTTTAAGCATCTCAATGTGCAGACTGGGGTCTTGTGGGATCTGTCTCCCTCCAGAAAGTTGCTGTGCACTGTGACTATCAAACCTTTTCAATTCTCCCCACATAGTTCTGATTTTTTTTTTCTTCCCTCAGTCACTTTATGAAGAAGGTTCCCTCTGGCTTGGTATTTCTTGCTGCTTTTCCTGTGGTGCAAGTCAGGTGTACCACAACAGAGGTGGGCAAAAAAATCAGCCCATGGACTCATTCTTGTATCTCTTTCATGGAAGTTTCAGCAGGTATTAGTGTGTCACCCAGGGATTCTCCTGTCACCACTTCCCTAGAGTGAGAAAACAGGAAAATTAGCAAGCAGAGCAAACATTGCACCTAGTGTTAAGTAAATGACATGAGAGTGAGGAAAAGTCATTGCTGTTTATTTGCCAGATTTCACCAGGTGCACTCAGAGAGCTGACAGCGGTGCAGGGTAGACCTTGGTCAGGAACATGATCTCAGGAGGCTTATGGGGCTGCTGTGTGTTGCTTTTTCCCACTCTTCTAAATAAAGCAGCACCCAAAAGTTCAGGTTTTTAGAGGGAAGACTTTGCTTGGTGTCACTTGCCTGAACCTGTTCATGTATGACCACAAAATCCTATTAAGGAAACTTGCCATGGACTTTCCATAGATCAAACACATCCCATCTGGAGATATTTCACACACAGAATCACACAGAACTACCAAGGCTGGAAAAGACCTTTAAGATCATCAAGTCCAGCCTATGACCAACACCACCACACCATCTAGACCATGGCACTAAGTGCCACATCCAGCCTTGCCTTGAACACATCCAGGGACGGTGCCTCCACCACTTCCCTGGGAAGTCTATTCCAATGTCTAACCACCCTCTCCATGAGGAAGTGCTTCCTAATATCCAACCTAAACCTCCCTTGGAGCAGCTTCAGGCTGTGCCCTCTTGTCCTGTCACTGGTTGCCTGGGAGAAGAGCCCAGCCCCAACCTGACTACAACCTCCCTTCAGGTAGTTGAAGAGAGTGATAAGGTCAATTTCATTTGCTTTCCTGAAGTCTGAAGGACTTTTCTGCACCCCTTGATTAACTTACATGATTCACATACATGATTTGAAGCAGAGTGCTGTTGCATGTTGTCTTCCCAGCTGTATAAAAGAATAATTAAAAAGAACCAAGAAATTGAAACATTAGAACTCCCCAACTCTCAAAACTGCTCCTCTGTCAGCCTTGTTCCAACTTTGTTCTGGGGATGAGAAGTTCTGTGTGGCTGTGGTATGTGTTTTACCTGTTAAATTGGCTTATAAATAAGCCAGTTCATTCCCTGATTGTTCAGATAGTCCTACTGGGATTAATTGGACAAATATCTATTTAAAGCAAGCACATAAGCCAAAGGGAGCTCACGGGATAAATCTCTGGTGACCCTAGCTTGGGTAGTGTCCTAGAAGGACCAGCAAAGGCTGGTGTGGCAGCAGGTTACTGTGAAGAGTTTACTGGGCAGACCTTAGAGCACCTTCCAGTACCTGAAGGGGCTGCAGGAAAGCTGGGGAGGGACTTTGGACAAGGGCAGGGAGGGATGGGATGAAGGGAAATGGTTTTAAGCTGGAAGAGGGGAGATTGAGATGAGATATTAGGAGGAAATTCTTTGCTGTGAGGGTGGTGAGACCCTGGCCCAGGTTGGCCAGAGAAGCTGTGGCTGCCCCATCCCTGGAAGTGTTCAAGGGCAGGTTGGATGGGGCTTGGAGCAACCTGGTCTAGTGGGAGGTGTCCCTGTCCATGGCAGGGTGTTGGAACTAGATGATCTTTAAGAACCCTTCCAACCGCATCCATCCTGTGATTCTATGAAGAGTAAAGCAATGGTACCAAAGCTCTCTAGGTGAAAGTTTCTTAAATTCTCATGGACCATCCAAGTTGTAACTGAAAAGACTGTGCAAGTAGGATGGTTTGGTTAACCCGTGCTTTGGGACTGCCATTGAGGGGTGGCTTTCTGAATGAGGGTCCTACTGGGAATTCATAAAAAGGAAAGCTATTAAACCTTCTAACAGAGAGACAAATGTATGTAGAAACTGGGCCCAAGTCTCCCCCAGACCAGCAGCACCTCAGTGATGAATGTAGAAAGGAGACATGTCCATTTACAATGCAAAAGAGACCAGAGCTGAGAACAAAGGATTCAGCTTCCCTACTCAAAGGAAGATTTTGTTGGTGGTCTGAAATAACTCTCATCTTGCCTTCAGAACTGGGTGCAGCTTTGGGGAACAGCCTGACCTGGGACTGGCTGGAAAAGCTTAGCAGAGGCTCCATTTCTTTTAACAAGAGCAGAATTTCTAGCTGAAAAGAATAAGACCAATTTCGTTTTTGAAATTTGCTTGCCCCAGCATCTGGCAGTAGGAACAGGTGAGAGCAGAGAGGTCCTTGATGTGAGAGGTGATACCAAACCATGACACAGTCTGGGCTAGGTTTTGGGATACGTTTTTGCATTTGATTAGCCATTAAATTCCCTGCGTCAAAGAAATCCAGGGGTGTTAATAAGTGCACACTCAGTTCTCTAACAGCAGAAATTGCTCCAGAGGGGGATCTAAAGTTGAGGGATTTCCCATCAGTATTAATTACCCCTTCCCCTTTACTAACCTTGTATTAGTTGATGGATTTTAAAGAAGGGTGGGAGCAGGCTGTTGGTAGGGCAGGATGTGTGTTTGTGGCCTGAGGTGCCGTGGGCCGCAGCCACGGTTGCCATGGCCCGAGAGCAGGAGGTCAGATCTGCAGCTGGTGGCTGTGAGCTCGGCTGGCAGGATCGTGTTTGCCACTTCCATTGTCTCCTGTGAAGATTCCATCCTGGGTGCCCACACTGGGGCTGCTGCTTCCAGCTTGGAGTGGAGGTGCAATGCCTAACCACCTGGGCAATTATCACTTAAAGTATTTGCATGAACCCTAGAAATGTGGCACATCTTTCAGCCAGTGCCCCCCTTCCTTTTTGTTTTTTTGTAGACTTTGTTTTTGTAGGATGGTTTGCGTTGGGAGAGACCCTAAAGATCATCTAGTTCCAACCCTTCTGCATGGACAGGGACACCTCCCACCAGACCAGGTTGCTCAGAGCCCCATCCAACCTGCCCTTGAATGTCTTCAGGGATGGGGCAGCCACAGCTTCTCTGGGCAACCTGGGCCAGGGTCTCACCACCCTCACAGCAAATAATTTCTTCCTAATGTCTAACCTAAATCTCCCCTCTTCCAGTTTTGATCCATTCCCCCTTGTCCTCTCACTCCCTGCCCTTGTCCAAAGTCCCTCCCCAGCTTTCCTGGAGCCCCTTCAGGTACTGGAAGGTGCTCTAAGGTCTCCCTGGAGCCTTCTCTTCTGCAGGCTGAACACCCCCAACTCTCTCAGCCTGTCTCCAGAGCAGCGCTGCTCCAGCCCTTGGATCATCTACATGGCCCTCCCTCTTTTTTTGAGGGGGTCAGAGCCTTGCATTTAGTTCCATTTTTTCCCATTCTCCTGGCTGCCCCTTCTGGATCTGTGCTGTCAGTTCCCTTCTCCTCTCGCCGTGCCCCACGGCAGGATTGTCTGGTGTGTGAATTGCCCACAGCTTCTGGGTGTGCTGTCAGCTGGAGGGTGTACAATGCATCCCTTGCATCGCTTGTTTAAGCCTTTGCTGTGGAACTGCAGCTGCTTCCCACCTGCAGCTCCTGGGGTATTCTCTGACAAAATCCCTCTGTCATCCCAGATAACCAGTGCCCCTTGATTTGAGAGGCATTAATTCCCTAATTCTTTTAACATCACCACTTTCCTTCTCCCTGCTCTTTACCTCTTGACCTTTGCAGGCATCAGCTGTAGGGAAGGGAAAGAGCTGCTGCTCCTGGCCCTGCTTCTGGTGCTCTGACTTATTTCCCCAAATAAAGCCCCTTTGCTAGCTGGGGCTTTGCTGCTCCCGTGGGCTTTCTGCTTGGGAAGGTCCTGTTGGCTGTAGAGGCAGGCTCAGAGGTCTGGTTTTAACTCCAGGGTGTTGTTAGGAAAGCATTCCCAGTGTCTCTGATTTTCTGCCATGATCTCTCCATTGGACTATGTTAAGCTGAGAGAAGGGGGAGATTGTATCAAGCTTTGAAATTAACCATTTCTCACAAGTTGTATTTCTTGATTTCAAGACACAGATGAACTGTTTTGTGGTCAGAGGCACCGTCCCCTTGCTCCCCTTCCTGGGCTGGGCTGTGTTACCCAAAGCACCCAGTGATTCAGCCCAAAGCAGGGTCTGAGTGGGAAGACACTGGCAAGTGTGGCTCTGGCAGCAAGGAAGGGAGCTGTGGCAGCATCTCCCTGAGGATGCTGGAAAAAGGAGTGGGCTCATGGCTGTGACTGCAGGTCGGCTCCCCCTGCTGAGGATTTGCCTTGTGCTCCTGGATAAATAATTGCTTAGTCTCCCTGTCTGTCCTTTCCCCCACCTCAAACTGCCTGAACTTGTCAGAAGGTGCCTCTTAGCAATGTATGTTTCTTTCCTCCAGCCCAGCAACCTGACCGTGCTGTAATGCAAATTCCTAACCCAGCACCTCCTGCTCCACGTGGAGATAAACCGAGAACTTCCAGCCATGCAGAGGGCACCATAGCTGTCAGGGCTGGGGGAGATCCCATCGAGGACATAATGAGAGCATCAGCCTCACTCCCTGGGAAAGCACTGCCATACATGCTTGGTCTGTAATTGAAGTCACAGAGATTTAAGGGCATGACTTGAATGCTTTCTTGAGTCCGGGTGTCTGACTGGTAAACTGGTGAGACGTGCAAATGGCGTGGGATTAACTGTGTGCTGGGTGAGAGCTGGCGTTGTCCCCTGGCTGGGTGACAGCTGCCACTGTTCCCTGGGAACACAGCACTCTTTCTTTGGCAGGGTGCAAGGCAGGAGTGTAAAACAAGCCTTGACTTTAATGGCAAAGCCAGTGAAGCCATAGTCTTGTCTGAGGAAGCAAAGTGCCTCTCTGGTTGTCCCGACATATATTTTATTGGTGCTCTTTTGTAGTTCAGCTGCCTGCCTCGTTCTGAGGCCGTTTTTAATCTACACCCAGCTCTTTGTGAGGGTCTTTTCTGGGAGGAGGAGCAGCAGCAGTGGTTCAAGTCGTGCTGTTGCATAAAACCCACCCAGCTCCGCAGCTCAGACGTGGCTGAGTTTATCCTGTATCCATCCCACAGCAACACTTCTTCCATCTTGACGTTCAGTTCCCTGGAAATGAGGACCTGAAGGGGCGTTTGCTCAGCTCTGTGCCGCCCTCAGCCCACAGCTCAGTGAATCACAGCAAGTGCGTAGAAACAGTTTCTCACCTAGGAGATTATTTCTCACCTCCCCCAGAGCACAGCAGTTAAAATTTGTTGTTGGCTAAAAAAAAAAACAAAAAAAACACCAAAGCACTCCCATACCCACAAAGGGTTGTGGTTTTGTGTCATTTTAAGTTTTGCCCTCTGGCTGCTGGGCAGGAGGCAGGGGAGCAGAGCTCTGCACCTTCCCCTCTGCTCTGCTACTGACAGATGACAGCCCAGATTGAGGGGCAAGAAGGTTATTTGATGGTATCGACCGAGCGTATCGTGCTGTGCTGCTGGGGCTGCCAGCCAGATGAACCCATCAGTTGATCCATCTGTGGCTTGGGCAATGGTTGGGCTCTCTGTTTGTTTCCCTACCAGGGTGCTGGGCTGTCAGATGCTGACAGGCAGGCTGCAGGCAGCTCCAAGGAGGATCCTGCCCCCGTTTCTGGCTGGCAGGTGACTTGCCCTTATCTCCACTGGGCAGACCCTGCCAAGCTGCAGGGGGAAAGATATTTTGTTCAGTTTTAGTGCAGTTCTTCATAGAAACATTTTGGTTTGACAATCATTTGAAGATCATCAAGTCCAACCATTAACCCAGCACTGCCCAGGTCACCACTAAACCATGTTCCTCCTTCATGGATAGTGAGAGAGAGCCCAGTGCTGAGCAGCAGGAGGAGGAACAGACAAGCCAGGTCTGCTCAGTGGTATCCTGAGACTTGCATGGGGAAAAGTGTCAAACCTGTTGGAGCTGTTTGTGTAGTGCTTTAGCTCGCTATCCGCTCATGCCTCAAAGCTTTAATTTCCAGGGTTTTGTAGCTGTCTAGTTGCTGGGAGCTGCATGGTCAGTCTTCTTGGAAAGCACTGGAAATGAAGCAGTGAGGACAGATTTCTAAGCAGGTGCTCTTTACCTCAGGCTCCTGCCTGATTTCTCAGCTGGAGTAAATCAACATAGATTCCTCAACTTCAGTGGCTCCCTCTCTGAGCATGATCCTTTCTCTGTGACTCCTCTAGAAACAAAGGGAATGCACAGCCTGCTTCAGAGCTGAGTGTGACCTGCAGGAGCACCTTCTGCAATTACATGATGTTTCTTTATTGAAAGAATTTAATTTATTATTCATTATCAATTAATTATTTAGTGTGAGGGCGGTGAGACACTGGAACAGGTTGCTCAGGGAGGTTGAGGCTGTCCCCTCTCTGGAAGTGTTGGTCTGGTTGGATGGGGCTTGGAGCAACCTGGTCTAGTGGGAGGTGTCCCTGCCCATGTAGGGGGGTTGGAACTAGATGGTCTTTAAGGTCCCTTACAACCCAAACCATCCTATGATTCTATGATTCTTCTGCTGAGTAGGAGGGGTGAGACACTTCTTAGGGCTCTTTTAGTTACTGGGATCATTTGTGACTCAGCAGAGGCAATGTCAGGAGGATGGCACTGGGCAAGGTCATTTGTGGCAATTAGCACAGATCATCTTGCTGCAGGAGCACATGTACTCAGCAATTGGCATCTCAGCTCATCTTGTGATGTATAAAAAGGAAAACTGGGGGAACAATTTTTGTCACTACTGCAGCAGGCTGCGTATGGCAGGATAAAATCCCTTCCTGCCATATGCCACAGATCTGGCTTCAGTAAGGCTGTGAATTGTTGTGGTTGTCATGAGTCATGTCAGGTCCAAGAGTCTTGGGTTTTACAAACCAGCCTGTGGCCCCAGAGAGGTCTGGGATGGAGGGACAGGCTTTTTAGCAGGGCCTGTTAAGACAGGACAAGGGGCAATGGATTAAAAATAAAGAGGGTGGATTCAGACTAGGTGTAAGGAAGAAATTTTTTTACACTGACAGTGGTGAAACACTGGCCCACATTGCCCAGAGAGGTGGTAGATGCCCCATCCCTGGAGACATTCAAGGTCAGGTTGGATGGGGCTCTGAGCAACCTGAGCTGGTTGAAGATGTTCCTGCCCACTGCAGGGGGCTTGAAACTAGATGAACTTTAAAAGGTCCCTTCCCACCCAAACTGTTCTGTGATTCTATGACAGTTGGATTGAGCAGTTTGCTGCCAGATGGGTCTGGAAGGGCAGAACTTGATTGTCTAGAGATCTGGTTAAGGCCTTGAGCAGATCGTGCCGTTGGGCTGATCTGTCCCATCTCCGTTCTGTGTGTGTGATGACAGTTGACAGAAACCCACCAATTGACCTACATACTCTTGCAAAACTGGAGGGTTTTTTGGTTGCCCAGCTCCAGATATGGCACCTGGCTGACACTCAACATCAGAGAGGAATCAGATTGTCAAATGAGAGGAAAGGTGCTCACCAGAAAAGCGAGTTGAGCTCATATTCAATCAGAAGGCTGGGATTGGAAGGGTGGGATGCAGGAGTTTTTCCTCACTCAGCACGTGGACTGATGTTTTCCTGATAACCAAGGCTGTCTGAAGGGTACCAGGCAGTGTGATTTATTTAGAGATGTCTTCAGGTGGGTCGTGGAACCCATGGTCATTCCCTTCTGGTGAATGTGGTTTTCATCACCTTATAAACAGTAAAATGAGTGTACTGTACAACACGACCATACAAGTAGGGCTTGTTTTTCTGCAGTTGCCAGGTGTTAAGCCATCCTAGAAGAGTTTACATCACAGCAGGGCTCCTGAACCCAAGAGAACACCCACTTTATTTGTACGTGACCCAAAATACATTTGATTTAAATTGAATATAATGAATTTTACAGGATGAACATCATCATGGGGTGAGAGCGTGTGCTGCAGGGTCGAGTTCAGGGGAGCCGTGCTGATTTAAACTGCTTCAGAGTCCACAATAATATAGGACCTATTAATAAATATGCTTACCAGGGATCCAGAGTAGAGTTATGTGCCTAATGACCATCTCTGGGAAAAGCTTTTAAGCTGGGCAAAACGTTTACAAAATCAATATTTATTATATTGCAGTCATTTTGTTTAAATAGACAGTTTACTTGGTTTGGGGTCTCCAAGTTGATTTGCAGTTGCAGTCTGAAGGAGCCAAGAGATCTCTGAATGCATATACCACAAATGTGTGTTGAGTGTGTAATTTAAGGCCAGATTCTGCCTCCATCCTTTGTGCAGAGTGGTCCCTGCCATCAGGAATAACTGTAACTTGAAGTGATTTACTCCTTCAGTGTGAGGTTGGTGGAATTTGACTTTGCAATTGGGAGGTAATTTATATAAGGGTTTATGTAACAACTTATTGCATTCACAATTTTGCATGTGCAGAAATAGATTAACCTCCCTCTCCGTTACCAAGAATATTTTAAAAGCACGTAGCCTCAGTGGCTGCACAGCTCTGCAATGAGGCATTGGTGTTTGTTCTGAGACAGAGTTGATATGTAGATGATTATTTTTAATGTAGGTGTCCAGAGTGGCAGCTAATAGAGTCTAGAATTAAATCCCAGTAACATCCCTGGCCCTGCTGGTGCAGTGTCCTCAAAGGGTGGTGGGACAAGTCACACTGATTTATTTGCCTTGCAAAATGGAGGTTTTATATCAGGGCTGTTACACTTGGCAGTATGAAATACATTCCTCCTCTGGTGGGCTCGTCCTGTGGCACCCCAGGTGCCTCCTCGGTGGCTTTCCAGGGTGGAAGGGCTGTTTGCTCCTGGAACTGCTGCATTTGCAGCCAGTGCCTTTTGTGGCTGCTTTGTTGGGAGCCTTGTGAGCCCCCTCCCTGTGCTTAAGGGGAAAAAGGAAGGGCGGGCCTGGGCAAGCTTTGCTTAATGAGCTGGTTTTCCCTTCTGTATTTGGGATCGGTTGTAAGTTTGAATAAAAGTATATTTAAGTAAGTCAAAATCTTCAAGGATCAAAGCTACACCCCAAAGGAACAGGCCCTGGCACTTCTGTCACTTAAGGCCCTTGCCTGGCAACGTGCCACTGAAAAAAGCCCAAACTTCACATTCTAGAGGTGTATTAGAAACCCCAGTTTTCTGCAACATTTGTGTTCAGAGCCTGTCCCCTTTATTCCTTCCAAGCTGTTGTGAGAAGCAGCTGCAGCCTCTTCACCGTCCTGGTGCTTTGAAGCTGAGGGTGGCAGGGGTGACGTGACCACACGTGCTGCCCTGTGCAGCTCCCTGCCCTGAGCTGGGTGGGACAGATGGGCTGAAGAGCACGGGGCAGCTGTGGGACAAACAGGGCAGGGATACTGCCTGGAAGCTAATTAAGAGTCAGGGCTAAGGAGCTCAGGCAGAGCAGTGGGCTAATCCCACTGGAGTAGATCTGTTGTTCATTCAGGTCTGTGGGATGGACATCCCAGCTTGGACACCCATGGGAGTCCCTGCACCCTTCTCTTCTGCACCATGTTAACATACCTAATAAAACCAATACTTTCCAGAGCACCTTTAAACATTGTCAGGCCATGTGAAGCCCCTCAGCTCTGTTGACAGGCTCAGATGTCCCTTCTCCTGAGCAGATACTTGCTCCTTACCAATCAGGTCCTTGCTCCTCCAGACCAGAATGAAGTGACAGGAGGAGCGAAACTCATCAGACATTCACTTCTGCTGCTGCTCATCCACGCAGCGAGGAGAACAAAGAGCATTTTAACAAGCTGCTTCCAGCCCCTGCCAGCACAGCATGGTGTGTTTGCTTTCTGCACCCAGGAGATCCTCTCTCATTCACTTTAAAGTTTGTTGGCGTCGCGACGGAGCCGGAGCCTGGAAGACAGAGCTCTGAGGCACTGCTTGCTGCTTCGTGCTGGGTTTGAACCTGAGCTGATCAATATCACCAAAGCACCTGCAGCCCCAAGGGTTTCCAACCCTCAGCAGGCACGTTGCAAGCAGCTTCTTTGCCCCCTAAGTTTAAACCAGTGGCTTAAAACAAACCCTTCACCCCAGTGGAAAGAGTGGGGCTTGTGTTGACTTGGCAAAACAAGAGGGGTCCCCACCTACCTGTTGAATACAGATTGCACAAGGTTTCCAGAGACACTGTTCTTAAAAAAAGGGGAGAAAAAAAAAAAGATTTTGAGTAAAAAAGATCAAATTTCTCACTTCTAATGGTGTTTGTACTTCTGTGGTATAAAAGGGCTTTTGTGTGTAAAGATAAGTAGTGCACAGCCTTGTCTGAGGTTTGAGGCACCACTTGCTAATCCCTCACACAGCCCTTTACACAGCAGCTTACAATTTAAGACAACCATTTGATGTGCCTTCTGAGAGCAAAACGTGTCTCTCATTTCCCCCCTTCCCCGCTCACATATTTGAATTAGTTTCTCCAGGTTTTTTTTTCCTTGACCTTGGTAGCTCTCAAGTCAAAAATCCCATGTTCCCTGTGGGTTGTCTCGTTACCCTGGCTAGCAGCAGCAAGTCAGAAACCATGCTGATGGGCTGCTTCTGTTTCAGTGTTTGTTGGTTATGAGGAGCAGCTGCACATCCCGTGTCTTTGCTACTGGGAGGGTAGAGATGTCACAGTATCTTCCAAACCACATCCCTACTGGTCTGCCAGCTTGGAATTGGCCTTTCCCCTTGGGTCTCATGGCTTCCCTTGGCTGTCTCACCATCACTTCGGTGTCACCCCTGTCTGTCCTTCCACAAGCTGCTTGATCTTCTCAGGCCCTTCTGCATCTCCCACATTACTTCCCTGGCCTCCTGGAAGCTCCTTTCCTACAAAGTGGGTGGTGGAGGAGAGAAGCAGCTGTTGTGCTGGGGCCCCACTCCTCAGCACCATTTTGTTCCTTCTCTGTTGCTTCTCATCTGGTCTTTGGGCTTCTCAGCACGTTGGGTACCTCATTCCCATGTTCATAAGAGTTTAAATGATTTCTCATCCCACTTTAGACCTGTTTGTGTTTTAGTAGGAGCATGAGGGAGCAGTGACTCCTGCAAGGGGGTCACAGTCCTGCTCAAGATTAAGGAGACCTGACTCCTGTTTGCTCTCCTCATCAGGCAGAGTCAGCACAGAAGGAAGTGTTGGGTATATCTGGATTTGTACAGGTGTCATCACCAGCTGAAGGAAACCCTGTGTGTGGTGAGCATGTAACCAGGGGCTTGTGCAGGACTTTGGACTGAGGTGCAACATGTTTGCTAGTCTGTTTGCTAGTCCTTCCTGAGACTTCACCTCCCTCTTGCGCTGTTGCCCCATTTCTCCTGCCCTTTCCAGATTCCTCCACTCCTCCATTCCACCTCTGCCAGGCTCCCTCTCTTCCACTTCCTCTGGTGGTCATCGCCCCTTCTCAGCCCAGCTGAGGTACCTGTCCTTGCAGAGGGAGGTGGCTCCATGCTATGAAGGCACAAACATCTCCTGCACATCTCAGTTTTTTCCTCATGTTGCTATTTTCCAAGCATCATTTTTCATTTCACACTGGTTGGAGGTGACTGCTATATGCATCTTCCAGTGTTCTTCCTGGCTGGAGATCCCATCTATTTGTTGAGCATGTTCGTGGCCAGGAAGATACCTTGGAGCTGTTCAGATTCCTATTCCTAATGGTGCTGGAAAATGCCCGTTTGCTGGTCCAAGGACATTCCTCCTTCACATGACATGTGTTTGTTGCTTTTGAGTGCTGTGCCCCATGGTGGGCTCCCAGCTTGGCATTCCAGCCACACGTCTGAAGTCCTTGCAAAAGCCAAGTTTCTCCAGGGGGCCAGGCTGGCAAGGCTTGGGCTCTCCGTGGAATTATTTATCCTGGTCTTGCTGGTGGTGCCTTTGTTGTGGAGGGATGTAAGAGTCCAACATCCTGGTGTATCCTCCCCACACTGAGGCAGGATATTATTCTCAAGGGACTTTCAGAGATATTTACTGATTTTATGGCTCCTTTTCTCCTTAGGCTGGTTTTTCTTTAAGATCTTGGGAGCCCTTTTTTCCCCTCAAAAAAACCCAAACCTACTACTATGAAGTAAATGTGAATTACTCCCCTCTCCCATTCCTTGGTGCTTCCTGGATTCTTCACTTCTTCATAAATAATCATGAATGATTCAGTGAGCCCATTAACTGCTTTCCTCGTGGCACTAAGATGGATTGCTCAGCTCCAGTGGTTGGGATCTCCTCCAGTCCTGGGAGCCCCCTCACCTCCTTTCTCTCTGTAGATACACTGACAAGTTCTTCATTACTTCCTAATTAACCATACATCTTTTCTTATTAAAGAATAATTTTTTTAAAGGCGCTCATTATCTCAGCTCTTCCAGAATTATTGATTTATTCTTCCTCCTTTTTTTATTAATGGGTCTACAACCTTCTCATCATCCATCTAGTTCATTTGGGTTGCCTTCCCAGGAATGACTCACCCTCCCCTGCCTGCACCCTTCCTGGTTTCATGTGATGTGTTTTTCAAGCCTTCAAGAGTTTTTGTCACTCTGCCTCTCTGTGATTTATTTTCCTGGAAAATCTCTGTGTGGGCTCTCAAGAGGCCACTTCAAACACATCTTCTGAGCTCAAGGGAGTGGGGTTTCCAAAGAGCTCGTTCCTGGATTGCATTAGGAGAGCTGGAAGTTGAAATCCTCAGAGGTTTTAGATCTTTGCACTTGCTGAATTTACACCTTCCTGCACTGCCCTGCATCTTTACCCTGGACACCTTGCTGGCTCTGGTAGGCTCCTGGTGAAACCACTTCCACCAGCTGCTTGTTCTTCCTGCCTTGTGCTTGGGCCATATTGCCCTGCTCCCAAAAGGGAGCACTGCCAAGGTCACCACTAAGTCATGTCCCTCAGCACCACATCTACACTCTGAAATCCCTCCAGAGATGGTGACTCCACCACTGCCCTGAGTGACACTGACCCCCCTGGCTCCAACCTCCTCTCAGGCAGTTGCAGAGTGACAACAACTCCCCTCAACCTCCTTTTCTCCAGGCTGAACACCCCCAGTTCCTCCAGTCTGAAGTAGGACTTTTGGTTATTCATAGTCTAGGAATGAGATGCTTTCCCATCTCTGCCCTTCCCTCTAAATCCTCTTCCCTCCTTGTTTTGAAGTCTCTAGAATCCAGACTGGCTTTTTGGGTATCTGCAGCACCAAATGCAATCTGGTTGCCATCACATTTTGGGAGTAATCCCGAATCCAGCCCTTTCCAACTTGGGAAGTTTGGATCCAGATGCAGGGACCCAGACACCAGTGCCTGGAAGAAGGAGTTAAAAGGGGGAAGAGGCTGGGTTGACTGTGTTTTTCCTCCACTTGAGGCGAGCTCTGAGCCTCCTCACTGTGCTCCAAGTGCTTTCCTGGCAGCACCCACCCAAGCATCTCTGCTGCTGCTGTGGGGAGCATTGTGTTCTCAGTGCTCCAGTGTCCATGGTGATGGGAAGCATTTCTAAAGTGATGCTTCAAAGGAAATAGAAAATTCTAGTCCTTGGACCTTCTCTTTGACCTCTGTTGCACCTGCCCTTGATTTTCTCCTTGGAGAGCAGAAAGAACCCTCCCCTCTGCACATGGTGGCAACACTCCTTGGTTTAAGCAAGCAGGGGCTCAGTGCCTGCCTGCAGAGCCTCCCCTCTGCCCTGAGGGGAAAGAGGAACTGCCCTTGGAGAAGTTGCATGCATAGAGGTAGGACTACATGAAGCCCAAGGGGTTTGGCAGTGGCCTTGCTCTGCTGAAGAGCCTGAAGCTGCGTTGCCCCCACGCTGAAACTCCAGTGGGTGGCCAGGTGGGAGCATCTCTGCTCAGGCAGGGGTGTTCACAGCAGGCAAAAGCTCTTTCTTTAGTCATATGGCTTTGGTCCTAGGAAACTTTAGATTAGAAGGGACTTCAGAGAGCTCAAGTCCAGCCTTCTGCTTAGAAGCAGCAGCAATAATGGAAGGAGACAGTTTCTCTAGTAAGCTCAACCCGGGGCAAGTCCCTCTGCTTCTTTCGAGAGACAGAAGGAGTAGTAACACCAAACCTTCAGTCCCTGCAGCTTCCCAGGCACGAGAAATGCTTTGGGACTGCCAAGAGCTCCTTGTGTCTCACCTGGGCTGGCTGGAGTCTGCAAGAAGCTCATGGCTGAAGGCAAACATCTGACGTGGTGGTCTCCAGAGAGCAGTTTTCCATCCTGTCAGAGGGGGAAGGAATGAAGCTGAAAGGCAGATAAATCCATGTACATCTTGATTTCGTTTCCCTGCTGTGTGATACCAGCAATCTTTTTAAAAGCAGAAAGCATAACATGAGGAATAATTTGCTGATGTTCTCTTGCTACAGAAGGCTCGTCTGCCAGTGCCTGGTAGCAAAGCTGAGGTCTCCTGGCCTTGGTTCTGGCCCAGACGGATGGGTAAGGAAAATGGGCTGTTTGGCTGTGCCCTCCAAAGGAGCTGCCCTGCTGCAGGGGCCTCAGATGTGACAACGAGGTGGCTCCTGAGCAGTCCCCCCTTGCAGCCAGGTGTGCTCCAGGGATGTCTGCTCCAGCTTATGTCAGTATACCTAGATGAGAGGACATGGCTCTTTCAGGTGGTCCTTGCCTGCAGGTTTGCCATCACATGGGGGGGTTGTGGCACAGCCAGAGCTCACTGCAGTTCCTTAAAAACGTGCAGGAGAGCTCAGGAGGGCTGCTGGAAATGCTCAGGTCCCCAGAGTGTGTTTTGCTGATGGCTCTGGGCATCCTTGCTCCACAGAACATCTCAGGAGATTTGGCATTTCGATGTTATGCTGGTCAGGCTCGTTGTTAAACACGAGCTTTAATGCACTAGCCAAGAGCAATGTTCAGGGAAAAGAACCCTCTCCTAAAAATATGTCAGAGAAACAAAGAGAGGGGTTTGCTGTGTACTCCAGGGTTTGGTAGCTAGTGGTGTCATTGCCTGAAGAGGTGATGATGCCCTGCGATGTTCTTGGTCAAGTCCTGTACACAGAGCAGTTGGTCAAAGACCTCAGAGCAGAGCACAAGAAACACTCCAGAAGCTGGAGGATGGTGATGGTGTGGAGCACCCAGGTGTCCAGGCAGCTGCAAACTGTGGTCATAGCACACAGGGAAGGCAGCTGGAGTGACCACAGGGGGAAGAACGGACATGGAGAGAGGAGAAGAAGAGGTTGGAGAGGGGGGCTGTGATGCTCTTCAAGCCTATAGTGGGCCTTTGTGGCTTTGATTTTCCATGAATGCAGCAAAAACTTTAGTGCTTGAATTCCAGCAGTGGAAGTGTGAAATTTACCCTTTTCCCAGAACAGGCTTTGGGATTGGGAGTTTTGGCATATGGGCAATGACCAGAAGAAGTGCTAATACCACCTCCTTCAACAGGTATTAGCCAGTATCCCATCAGGCAATATCAAACTGGGACAGATGGTCTAAGGCTGAGATGGTCTAAGGCTGCCCAGGGCAGTGGTGGAGTCCCCATCCCTGGAAGGATTTCAAAGCTGTGTAGATGTGGTGCTGAGGGACAGGGGTTAGTGGTGGCCCTGGCAGTGCTGAGTTAACAGTTGGACTTGATGATCTTAAAGGTATTTTGCAACATAAATTATTCTGATTCAAACATTTAGATTTGAGACAGTGATGGAAAGGACCAGCTGCAGGCTGTAGACCTTCAGTGCTGATCCTTTTTCACTTCAGCACAAAGACTGACAGAATGGTTTGGGTTGGAAGGGAGCTTCAAGATCATCTAGTTCCAACCCCCTTGCCATGGGCAGGGACACCTCCCTGTACACCAGGTTGCTCCAAGCCCCATTCCAGACTGCCTTCTGCAGGGAGAGATGGTGAAGAGCAAATATCCAGAAAGAACATACAAAGAGCAATGGTCTTGTAGTTGTGTAGGACTTTGGGTGTGCCCAAGTTAAGATTCGAGTGGGAGAGGAGATACCTTTTGTTACACTAATTCAGTTGGGAAAGGCAGACAAGGTTTTGGGTGCACCAGCCCATCCTCAGAGGCTGCAGCATCCAGGCTTCATTAGGAAATGCCAGCAGGTGGGTTGTCTGCAAGGCCACGATGCAGCCCCACTTTGGGGAGGTGCTGGGGGGATACACGTGCTTCCTCCCAAGAAGGGAAGGCCTGTCCTGATAGCCAAAGGGAATGAGATGCCATCTCCCATCTGTGCCTTTGAAAACCTCCCTTCAGCTAAGGCTGTGAGTGCTTGCTGATGTTCTGTAAAATCTCACTTTTGGTCAGCAGCCAGAGAGGCAGAGGGCTGTGACATGAGGAGCTGCTGATAAGGCACCGGGCCAGGTTCTCTGGAAGCCACCGTTGCCAGCTCAGCTCAGGTGGCTGGTGAGATACTGGATGGGGCTGACAACAGGAGAGCCATGAGGATGCTGAGGCTGTGGGACCTCTTTGGTGTCGGGATGCGTAGAATTGCAGACTGGGTTGGGTTGAGAGGGACCTTCAAGATCATCCAGTTCCAGCCCCCTGCCATGGGCAGGGGCACCTCCCACTAGACCAGGTTGCTCCAAGCCCCATCCAACCTGCCCTTGAACACTTCCAGGGAGGGGGTGGCCACAGCTTCTCTAGACAACCTGTTCCAGCATGCTGCTGCTCTTTGAAAGTTGGACTTGTACCTTTGTATGGAGCATATGGGGCCTCCTTAGGCAGAGTGCCCACCCAGCTGCCCCAGATCTTTCTGGTCTCCACTGGGAGGAGGGAGGAGAAGTGGACTTGCCCAGTTGGTCACCTATGGTTACCTTGGACTCCAGGCCTCCTGGATGCCATGTCAGGACCAGGTTCAGTCAGAAGGTAGTTTCATTGAGCTGCCCTTTTTGGTGGGACTTCGTGGTCATCAGTGGTGGGGCTGATGAGTTGCTGCTGTTCTCCTGCCAGCCCCAGTGGGTGCAGTGAATAAATACCACATGGGATGGGGTGTATTCCTGCACCTTCGTGCCTCAGTGGGTGCTGCTCAGAGCTGAAGAGCACGGGACAATTTGCATTTCTAGGCAATTAAATGTCAAAGCAAAGTCAGGATGTTGGCTTGCTGTCAAGCCTGTTGATGACTCTTACCAGACTGCAGTGCACAGATGGTTATTAAAGGCCATAGGACAAGACAAAAGGATGGTCAATACACTCACTGCAGAAAGAGGAATTGCCCCATGGGGCTTCCAACCTGCTTTCTCCTGTGTTTGGGCCAGGACTGGTAAAAATCATTGGTTATGCAGTTAATCAGGTTTAAATTGAACTCCGAACAAAGTAGTCAGATTTAAAGATTTAATGCAATAATGGGATGGAAGAGCTAAAGTGTGAGGAGCCACAGAGGCAGGCTGGGTGGGAAGGCAGGAATTGGGAGCAGACAGAGCATCGTGTTGAGGCAGGAAGCTGAGGTCTGCAGTGTGTCCCTTCCTGGGCACCGGGCAGGGCCAGGACCGTATCCACTGCCTGGATGGCTCCACAGGGGAAGGTCCTTGGTGCTCCTGCAGGCTGATGGTCTTGTTTGGTTTGCCCTCTTGTGCATCCATGGTACCTTTATTCTGTCCAGGGCACAGATCTTGGCCCATGAGCTCATAACCTGAGTCTGTGCTGACGTTTTTACATGCACCGGGGAGAAGAACAAGGTCTAAGGAGGCAGGGTTTGCTTGGTGGGACTTTTCTCACCATTTACAGTAATGTCCTTCAGATTTTTTTAATAAAAAGATGCCGTAGTAGTTTGTGCCATTCCAACCTAGCCAGACCCAAACCTTTCCCTGTTACTGACCTGACTGGAAGTGGTTTAAAGCTCCTTGACCTCTTCTGGCAGTCCTTCCCCTACTGCTCATTTGTTCTGCATAAGTAAGAGCATTTCATAGCAATCCCCAGGGAGCTCATTTTCTTCTGGATAGATTCAAGCCCTCTGGCACTCCTTGAGCCTGGAGGAGAAGGGAGGTCAAGTGGAACATTGGCCTGGGGGGTGTTTGCTAGGAAGGTGGCAGCTTTGTTCTGATAGATACTGAAGCTTTGTCCTGATCCCTGTGCCAAGAAACCTGAGTCCCACCTCTGGGAAATGGGCTGTTTGCTGGGTATTTTCCCAATGCAGGGATGGGTTTAAGGAGTTCTGCAAGAAAAATAGTGAGAGGATCTTGCTAGGAAAATGTAGACCAAAACGTGAGAGGATTGTCTAGTGGGGGTGCAGCCCTGGTGATTGACCCATCTTCAAGACATTACAGCTGTGAGCCTTTTGCAGCCATGGCCAGATGTGCCATGGTCACAGGACAGTGACAGTGGCATCTTGGTCATATGGTGACTTTACCTCCAGTGCTATGATGGATGTCTGGCCTTCCACCTCTGAAAGAGGCTCTGTTGCCTCTTCTGAGGTCTTCCACTAGCTTGTGAGACAAATGGTGTGGAAGAACCTTCTCTTGGAGGGTGTTATTGGTGCAGTACTTTGCATCCCAAAGTAGTTTTCCCAGAGAATGGAGGCAGCTCTTGGTCACAGCAGTGTTGGGGGTCAGAAGGTGGCCTGATGTCCAGGTTTTTACCTTGCAGCAACTTTTTCTCTTGTAAATTCATCTTTAGGCAAATTAAAGAACGTATTTCCGGTTGTGTCTGTGCTGGATGATGGGGATTTTCTTTGGTGAGACAAATAGCAACAGCCAGAGGATTTGTTTGATCTTAATGGAGGCAGTAAGGGATGTTTGGCATCGTTCTCCTGCCTACATGAGGCCAAGCAAGATCACTTCTGTTGAGGGTAACACCACGTGTCAGCGTGCTATTGCCTGGGGAACTGCCATGACCCCACTCTTCCCACACAGCAGGAGTGGAGAGCTGGATGGATGCAGCACCAGCACACTCTATTACCCACAAAAATGCTGGGTTTAAGCCCATTTCTCCAGGTTCTGCTTTTTCAGCAACCCTGAAAGCTCCTAAAAAGAGTCCATGCTCCTAGCAGTGCATTCCCACTGAGCCATTTGTCTTTTTATCTTGTCCAACCTCCTCCCCTGCCCCTTCTTTAATTCCAGACCCCTTGTAGAGGCAGCTCCCTCTCCAATGTGCCCTGGGATGGTCCCTGGAGCCACCTGCCCAGGGTTTCTTGTCTGTGTCACTTCACCAGCCCAGGTGAACACTGGGCCACGAGGAGCTGCTGCTAGGAGGATGACCTGGAGACATGACCACTACATCTCAGAGGACAGTGCTTGGGAGACTACACTTGGAGCTGGCCCAGGAGCTCAGGACACAAGTTGAGAGCTTAATACTCATTCCCTGACATCTGCAGCAGCGTGGGAAGGGGAATCCAGGGCTCAGAGGCTTTTTCAGGGTGAAGGGAAAATGCCACAAGGAGCATCTAAGGAGGGATCAGCTGCCCTGGAGATCAGCTGCTAAGGAAATGCAGTGTCTCGTTTTATTATCTGCCTTTCTCTCTAATTAAGCCTGCAGAATGCATTACTTTTTAAAACAATAATAATGCTATTTCAGTGGTTGCCCAAGGTGTGGAAGATCTTGTTTGATGAGCCAGCTCCTTCTGACCTGCAGAGTGCTCCTCCAGAGGCTGAACTCTGTGCTTGCCGAGGCTGATCATAACTGCAGCAGTTGCCTTGATTACCTGGTGCTGCTGGACGTTATTACTCTCAATATTTGCCAGGCTCTGACTGCCTCAGCAGCTGTGCAGCTGACCAGTGGGTCAGCCAACCCAAACAATTCCATGATTCTGTGATTAAAGGCAGCTACGTGGTGCTGTTGCTCTGGATGGACTGGCTTGCACCAGGATCCTCACCTTGCCTTTTCCAGCCAAACCACTCTTTGCTTCCTCCAGTCAGCCCCGTTACAACTCATGCGGAGCTACTTCTACCTCTGTTGCCAACACGTGTCACTTTGGTGTCTGTAACCATCACATCTGCAGGTCTCCTCAGCCCAAAAAGCATCCCTTATGAGCCCAGCCCTGAGCTGTGCCCTTCACCACCCCTCATCATTGGCAAGACACTGCTCCTGGGTGCACTGATGCCAGGAGAAGAACCTTGGGTCTACAGCTGGCCTGGCTGAGGGAAGGAAAAGGAAGGTTGTGCACAAATGCCTGGTCCAGCCTGTAATAATTTCCTTCCTCTAGTCTGCAAGGTTGCCTGTGAATGCTCCAGAGGGGAAGAAATGTGTCCTGAGGATCCCATTTGGATCTGGACTAGGCTTCAGAGCTGGGAGCTGAGTTTCTTGCTGCCTGACAGGCCCTGAGCCACCCGACAAGGGACAACAGGGAGGAATTTATTCTAGTCTTGCTTGCATGAACCAGCCATTTGCAAGGTTCATTTCATGGCCTTCTTGGTGTGGTTTGGATCCCAGAAGAAGCCAAACCCAATCAGTATCATCTCGGTAACAAGACTCCAAGGGAGACTGCCACCCAGGCCAGGATGTGGAAATTCCCAGCTCAGAAAAACAGCCTGCAGTGAAGAGCTGCAACGTGTATCTGAAATACTCTCAACCTGCATTTCCACCCTGATCTTTGTGCAGAGCTGCAGCAGGACCTGGACTCCTCTCAAGGACACAGCCTGGAAGATGGTCTCCAGGAGCACACCTGAAGCAGGACCAGGGAAGGGCAAGTCCACAATGTCTCTTCTCCTGAAATACACAGAGCATGGACCTCAACATCAACTCATTTTACAGATCTGCACCAATCAGATATGTATTTGGCCTTTTCTAAACAGTTTCTCACTCTGACTTTGGTTGCCCCTCGTGTACCCGTGGGCAGGCAGCAGACCCTTGCTAAGCTTGAGTTTGTCTCAGCATCCCTGTAGCAGAGCTGGCAGGTCACTCTCCGATTCCCAAGGGACGTGTGTTAGGTTTTGCCAATGAAAAGCTAATATGATTTGTGGTTGAGTGTTAATGAAGCAAAACAGGAATTAATTGTACGATATTGAAGGGCTATTATTGATATCTTGGTGCTCGCATTTCTTCTCCCTAAAAATCAAAGCAAGGACAATATCCTTTATCAAACCAAGGAGATCATCAAGTCCAACCCCCCTGCCAGAGGTCAGTTTAAGTCCAAGGACTAGGGACAGCCAAGCAAGTTGCCACACATGAACTGATCCACACCAACTGTCCCTGTGTGCAAAGATGGCCTTTGTCAGCTTGCAGGGAATCCTCCTAGATCTCCCCGCTTCCAGAGGGCTAAGCTAAACCAAGGTTGATCCTACAGCAGTGCTTGAGACACAGATGGTTTCTGAGGTACCAATAGCTTCATCTGGTGTCTCCATGTTTTTAGAAGTGAGCCACTGGCATGTTATCTCACAGGCCACTTGGCAGCTCTATCTCCTGCTGGAGAGTTTTACATGCCTGATTGTTTGCCCCTTGTGAAGAAGTGGGGTTAAAGTGCAAGGATGCTGGAAGTTGGAAGTTCAGGTCCTCCTCCTTGCACAGGTTTCTCAGCAGAGCACCAGCTGTCCTGGCCACAGAAGGGCTGTGAAGCAGGAAGCAGCAGGTCCAAGTGAGCACACGGAGCCACAGCAGGAGCCAAATGCTCTGCTGTTCCAGAGTGGCAGAAGCAGCGTGTGACCTGTCCCCCCAGGCACCCACACCCGGGTGTCCCAGCCAGGCTGCTGTGTGTGCTGCTCCTGGCTGGGGCTCTGGAGGCCAGAACTACTTTTCAGCAATTTTGGCTTGGCAATTACATGCATTAAAATCCATGCAAAGAGAATAATTGATGTTTATCCCCTTGGTCTTTTGCTTCCAGCAGTGTCCCCAGTGCTGGTTAACACACAGTTCCAGGGCTTGGCAACCAATTCACAGTAGGTGGTTTTCAAAACATTAGAAATCTCCTTGCAGAGAGGAGCCCTGAAGCCTGGGGCTGGTCAGGGCACAGACCCCTGTCCCTTTCTGGGCAGGGTGAGGGGCTCTGGGCAGCCAGGCAGTGAGCTGGCCTGGGCAAGTTGTAGCTATAGTCACCATGCTGGTACAGGTGGACTGCTGGCCATGGTCACTGCTGCTGAAAGTTGTAACTGAGAGAAGGCTCAGTAAAACCTGCAAGAAACTCAGGATTAATTCAGCAATGCTCACAGCAAGGCTGGGAGGAGGCAGAGCAGCAGGTCTGCCCCACGCCAGGGAACCCCGGAGCCGCACAGGAGGCAATGAAAGGAAGGGTTTTAGCAAGGTCACGCTTGAAAAGAATATATCCTTGTTTTATTTCCAGGCTGGAGCCTTTGAATCAGCTCTGCCTGCTGAGGAAATACACTGCCCTAGTGTCTGTGTGCACAAAGCCAGAGGCCGGGGCCATCTGTGCACCCAAGTGGCAGCACGTCCGTTCCCGGGGCTTTGGAATCTCACAGGGAATGCAGGGGGGGTGATGGGGCAGGGTGGGGATCCCAGGGAAGCAAAGGATCCCACAAACACAGGGCTTGGGCCTGGAAGAGTGCAGGCACAGGCTTAGCCACGTGCTGAAGGGGTCGGGTTGGCATCCTGGTGGCATCCAGGCTTGCGTGGGGTGGGCAGCTCTGCACTGCATCCAGCCTGAGCTCTCAGGGCTTGTCCTTTATGGGGACATCCCAAACATTGCTCCTGGAGACCCTGCCTTGCCCCACTCCCAACAAACACCCCTAACCCTGCGGCAGCTCCTTCTTGCAGGGGAAGACAGATGCACGTCCACATGCAAGATCTCACCTGATACCAAAGACTTGGGGCAGGAGAGAATAAATAAAAACAACCTGGGCTGAGCCAATAAGGCCTCTGACACCACCAGGATTGGGGGTGATTTCTGCTCTGTGCTGCAGCACTCAGAATGGCTTTGCTGTTCTGTTATCACTGCTATTAAAAAATAAGTGGATTTAACAAAATCCTGCCAGCTGGCAGGCAGCAGCCCAGCTTTAGGGCTTGGCATGGGGCAAAACCCACTGCACTGCCACCCCCAGCCTGTGGGAGGGAAGCAGCCAGCCTGTCTGCCTGGCAGAGGGGACATGAGGTGTTTTTCCTGGCTGAATTCTCCACTGCCTCCAGTCCCTGCTGGGGTGAAGCTTCCCTGCCAGCTTTGGTTGGCACATGTGAGTCTGCATGGGGACAGGGGAAAATCGTAGAAGGTGAGAGGGAGGAGAAGGCTTGCAGGAGGACAATTCCCTGTGTGCACAACACAGTCTGTGCCCCCAAGGGTGCTGAGCATCCTCAGCACCTGCTGCTGTCAGGGGGCACTGGGTGCCCTCAGCACTGTGGAGCTGTTGAGGGCTGGGTGTTCTGCTACTCCATGCAGATCCATATTCGTGCCAGATTGGACCCTTGGGCATCCCAAACCCACCTCATCCCTCCCAGTTTGCACTGGAAAGGCTCCATGCTCCAGCCAGGGCTAGGGATCCTTGTGGAGTTGCATGTGGGGGCCACCACTGTGGAGGTGGGACACCCCAAAGTGTCCCCATCTTGATGGGTTCTGCCTGGGGTTTTCCCAGCGTTGCAATGGTAATGGGCTGTGTGCTTCCCCCAGGAGGATCCACCAGGGTCCTGGATTAATTGTGGCAGCTGTAGTGGCATCTCTGCCTCCTCCAGAGACACAGAGACCCCTTTGCAGGCCCTGGAATTCACTCCAGTGCCCATACAAGTTGCTCCAGAGATAATCTGTTCTACAGTTGCCTGCTTTCCTTGCACATGTGGAGGATCATCTGCTTTGCAGACCCCAGCTGCCCTCCAGACGGCTGCGGAGGCCGCAGGAGCAACCCGGCCCTGAGCCATGATCCCCCGTGGAGCTCCTCTCCCGGGGGCAGCTGTAACTTAACAGTTCACATTTCGTCTTCCTCTTGCATATCCCACTTTCCCCAGCGTAACTGCAGTGAAGGAGGAGAGCCAAGACCCCCAGGATGCAGCAGTAGTCGTCGCTGCCTTCCCATCCCTTGCTTTGCTCCTTGTCTGCAGTGGGGGAGCAGGAGCTGTTCCCAGGGGTTCCTTTCTAGCCTGCAGTCTGCACCCAGGAGCTGTGCTCACAAACCTGGCCCCGTGTGCATCTGCTGGCAAGTGGGGGCTCTTCCATCTGTTCCTTGGTTTGCAGCTCTGTGGCAGGCTGGGAGCACATCCTGCTCGTGGGAAGCCAGCAAAGCGGGAGCTGGACCCATGTCAAACACACACAGCAGCAGAATGGAACGGTGTTTGGAGAGGGGCAGTTCAGCCCTGCACTCTGTTCCTGTCTCCTGCCTTGGCTCCAAGTTCATTATTACCAACTAGGATGGTCTGGCTGTGCTCACCCTGGAGCCTTCTCTTCTCCAGGCTGAACCACCCCAGCTCTCTCAGCCTGTCCCCAGAGCTGGGAGCAGGCTCAGGAAGGAGCCTCCCCCGGGGCACATCGGCAGGATCCTTCACGGGAAGCAGCCAGCTCCATGTGGTCACCTGTCTCACATGAGGACCAGCCCCTGCAGGACCCCAGGACATGGTCCTGCCCTCTGGTCTCCCCTCACCCTGTCCCGAGGGGCAGGTTCAGCCCAGGCTGCAGCTCCAGGCAGGGCTCCTGGTTTCCCTTCTTAGCCAGAATCCAAAAGTCAGGCAGGCACTCGTGACTGGAGCTGAAAGCCAGTTAGCAGCAGTTTAGCTTCATCAGCTTCCTGACTGAATGCAAGTTTTAATTAAACATCCCATTTTAATTAGTCAGGCATCACATACAGTAAGCTTGCCTCAGGATTCACAGGCTGTAGGTCCTGTGCTTTAATTAAAGGAAAGAAGCACATGACTTCAACTCCAGCATCTGTGGCAGCTCCTCATCCTTCCGAGGCTACAAGCGGAACAGCATCTTGTCTTGCCGAGGATTATTCCTCTTCTCTTTTACCTCCATATGGATGCTCCAGCACAGGAACTGGCTGCAGGATAGTTTACTTGGAAAGAGAAGAAACAGGGGCTGGTTGCAATACCTGGGATGTCAGAGCAGATACTTGGCTCTCACTGTAATGCTGAGAGCTCTTTTGGGGTGCGTTTTTTGTCCTGGGGTGACAGGGAGCACCTGTGGCTGCTGAGGGGGTGCAGTCATCTGAAACATGAGGTGCTGATGGCCTTCGAAGCAGGTGTGGTCTGCAGCAGCCCAGAGGAGGTGGCCTTCACAGGGCATGCACTTAGAATCATAGAATCATTTAGGTTGAAAAAGACCTTTAAGATCATGGAGTCCAACCATAAACCTGACCTTAAGCTGTGAACTCCTTGCTACAGGACCTTGTGGGTGATGAAAGCTTCTGTTAGTCCACCAGGAGACTGGACAGATCTGTGGAAGAGAAATCCAAGGGGGTTGCACAGGCTACATGAAAGCCATGCCAACCTCATGAGGTTCCTGAGCTGGGAACTGCTGGAGGCTGAACAAGCACCGTTGTACAGAAGATGCTGCACTGGGGTGTACATTTGGCCAAACCTTGAGCAGAAATGTCCTTTCTTGGTCTCTTTTGTATTTGTGACCCTTCACCATCACACACAAGCTCGTTTTCCTGCATGTGGGTGCAGCCCTCACGGGCCGAGGACAGGCAACACAGAGCTGCACAGCTCCTGGGTGGGCAGGGACATGGGGGGGACACACCTGGGCTGGCTTTTTTTGGCTTGCAGAGAAGCCCTCCCCTCCATCGAGCAGAGAGGGAGATTAGCATCCCTCCTGAGTGCTCCAAGCACTTCCCTTAGTGTCAGACCCTGCAAACGAGTTTGGCTTTGAAACGAGAACAACTGTTCCTGCTCTTGGTGGCCAACACTAGCTAACTTCAGGCTGTTCTTGGGGTGCCAGATGGAGCTGTCACACAGGGCCGGCTCCGCAAATCCGGCATCTGATGCCGAGCGGGACCCAGAGCCGCTTCAAGGTAAACCTGGAGGAGCTCCAAGACTGGCAGCTGGGTTATAACAGAGGAGAACCAGAGCAGCTCCATCTGGGAGACGATGTGGAGTTGGATTGAGAGCAGCCATGAGGAGAAGGACTTGGGGGTGTTGGTGGATGAGAAGCTCCACGCGAGCCGGCACCATGCGCTGGAGCCCAGAAACCACCTGGGCTGCATCTCCAGCAGCATTGCCAGCAGGGCCAGGGAGGGAATTGTCCCCTCTGCTCTGCTGTGGTGAGACCCCCCTGCAGTGCTGGGTCCAGTTCTGGGTTCCCAACACAGGAAGGACATGGGGCTGTTGTAGCATGTCCAGAGGAGGCCACAGAGATGATCCGAGGGCTGGAGCAGCTCTGCTCTGGAGACAGGCTGAGAGAGTTGGGGGTGTTCAGCCTGGAGAAGAGAAGGCTCCAGGGAGACCTTAGAGCACCTTCCAGTGCCTGAAGGGGCTACAGGAAAGCTGGGGAGGGGCTTTGGACAAGGGCTTGTAGCAATAGGACGAGGGGGAATGGTTTCAAACTGAAAGAGGGGAGATGTAAATAAGATCTGAGGAAGGAATTCTTTGCTGTGAGGGTGGTGAGACCCTGGCCCAGGTTGCCCAGAGAAGCTGTGGCTGCCCCATCCCTGGAAGTGTCCAAGGGCAGGTTGGATGGGGCTTGGAGCAACCTGGTCTAGTGGGAGGTGTCTCTGCCCATGGCAGGGGAGTTGGAACTAGATGGTCTTTAAGATTCTTTCCAACCCAAACCATTCTATGATTCTATGAAAATGGTGCTTTTCTCCATTTCTTGCCAAGCCCCACTGACCCACCAGCCTTCTGCACCAACTGCACTCACCCCTGCTCTGGGACAAGGGAGAATCCAGGAGTGACAGAAATCCCTTTGTCAGCCGTGCCTGGGCAGGGGGGTTACAGAGCTATTAATGAGCACAAAGAGGGGAGGGATTCTCTCCTAAGTGCTTCAGGGCAGAGATTTAAATGCTTAGCTCCCATTAACGCTAATGGGAATTACAAAGGCCTCTTCTTCCTGCCTGGAGACAAGAGCATTGCAAAAGGGGCAGCTCGCTGCAAAGAGCAAGTTCATTTGATTTTAAGACGGTGCTAAATGGGATTTTTCTTTCATTTCACACTCATTAATTCCCCTGCCTGTGCTAGCTCAGGGTGGGCCTTTGGAAGCTGGCTGTCCCACTGTGTGCTGGGGGACACTGGGTCTCCATCCACCACCCCCTGCTCTGTGAGAGGACAGTTGTCCCCAGAAAGGGATTCCCAGCCCCAAGAAGCCCCACAGATTTTATTTCCATGTGGAGATGCAAAGTGCAACGTTCCAGCTTTTCACAGGGAGGGGAAATCCCTCCAGTGTGTGTCAGAAATATTCACAGCATCTTGTTTCCCATGGTCTGGTATAGCAGGCACCTGCAGGAGACAAGGCTCAAGGTTGTCTGACCTGCTGTCATGCAAGGTTCTCCATCTCCTGCTTCCTCTGTGTGGGTCACAGGCCTGTGGGAAACCTGTGTCTGCCTCCCGTGTCCAGTGATTAAATCCCCCCTCAAAGTGACAGGCTGCATTAAAGCTTGGGTTTGCTCCAAGGGTGATGGAAGGTACCTGTAGAATTTACGGACCCAATCAGTCATTTAATTTCTCTCCGCAGCCTCTGATTTATTAACACAATAATAGAAAGCAGAAGGACTTTGTTTTTCCAGGGTCTGAATCCCATTGTCACCTGATGAATCAGCCAGGCCTGCCCGCCAGTCCCTGCGCACATTCCCACCCGCGCTCCCTTGTCGTGTAGCATTAATTAACCTTGGTTAATGGGCTGACTGTGATGGGCTGCAGCTCCCAGTCCCCAGCGGGTTGACTCTTGCTGTGAGCAGCAGGGATGCAGCAGGAGAGCTGGGTGGATGTTTGTTTCAAAGGGGATATCTCCAGGAATGTGTCTCCGCACCAGGAGAGCCTTGGCATGATGGGGATCGTTCCTGGAGACTGGCACAGAGCTCATGCTGATGGAAGAGTAGTCAGGCACTGGAATGGGCTGTGCAGGGAGGTGGTGGAGTCACCATCCCTGGAGGGATTCAAAAAATGTGTAGATGTGGCATTCAGGCCATGCTCTAGTGGGCATGGTGGGTTTTTCTGGGTGGACGGTGGGATTCAGTGATCTTAGAGGTCTTTTCCAACCGTGACGATTCTGTGATTCCATGAAAAACCAAACCTTAGAGCTCCCATGTCCACTGAGGAGCCTGTGGCCACCCAGGAACCGGAGTCACCAGCTTTGCATAGGTGGTGCTAAAGCTCTTAGTGCACATCACTGTGTGCTGGTGGTGGCACCCTGTTCTGCATGCTGGGGACGAGGGACAGGGCAGGGTGTCCACTGTGCACCTCACCAACCTTACAATTGTGGGGGGAAAAAAATTCCTGAGTAGTTCATGCCCCTCACCTGCAGGCACTGGTGGCATCAAGAACATCTCAGGTGGAGGGAAGGGCTGAGCTGAGAGGGAGGATGAAGGGTAAGGCCATGGGGAGGGATGCTCTGAAGGCCATGGACCATGTTTTCCATTTTGTGGACATGCTCAAAGCTCATGAAAGCCATTGTGCTGTGAATGTGGGGGTGTCTGGGGTCAAGGAGCTGCACATGGACAGTGCACATTGGCATTGCAGGGCTCTTAGTGAATTTTAAATCTCACTTAACATGCTTTCCCATTAGGAAAGCCTGGAAGAGTTATGTGGATATAAAGGTCCCCTTTCTGAAATGTATGTTAATCGGAAAAAAAGTCTTCGAGAGTCTTTATGGAAGGGAAAAATAACCACACCATGATGCAGTTTTAATGAGGAGCTTGTAAATGTAACAAACTCCTGCCAATTTTCTCTGTTAATTGCCAGTGTGATTGAAGAGCAGGGCCCTGCAGCCCTGGGTTCTCAGCAAACCACCTTAAGACATCTTCCTAAATCCAGGAGCAGCTTGGGGAAGGGAGGGAGGAGAGACGGGGGAGACCTGCTGAGCTGACTTAGCAAATCCCATTTTTCTTAGAGATGCATTTGCTGATGAGCTCCACATCTTAATGACTTGGGCACGATAAATTACAAAGGAACTGCAGAAATCACTGGGGTTGCATTACCATCTCCTGGGGAAGCAGCAGTAAGGTCATTTTCTGGGCCATTAAATGGTCGCCATTTGTTTGCTACCTCATCGAGAGCAATTCTTTTTTCCCCAGTTTCAGCCCAGCTCAGCAGGAGCTGTGCTCCAGTGCCCTCCTGTCCCTTCTGCACCTTCACTCCCCTGCTTCCCTCTCCCATCTCACCTCTTCCCTCTCCCATCTCACCTCTTCCCTCTCCCATCTCACCTCTTCCCTCTCCCTGCACTGGCATCCAGAGGAACACGGCACAAGGGGGCAAGTGCCAGCCTGGCACCAACATCCTGCTCACAGGAGGGATGGTCACATCAAGTTTTTGGGGACACCAGGCATCTTTTAGGTTCCCTTCTGTGTGTGCCATAAAGAAAGGTCACACCTCAAAGCCTGCGTGGTGTTTGCAGGTGATTTTCAGCCCACCAAAGAGGCAAAATCTCTCTGAGGTATTAACTGTCGTGGGTGGTTTGCCCAGCTCCTGAGATAATAACTCCTGCTGAAATAATGGAAAAATGGGAAGATTCCTGAGTTAATGTTTAGAAAGTGCCATGAAAATGAAAAAGCGCGGGCCAGGCAGGAGGAGGGTGTGTGCTCCCACCCCTGGCTCTGGAGGAGGAAGGGGTGTTTTGGGTGCTGGTGGAGGACCCTGCTTTACCTCAGCCTTCATGGGGAGATTGGGGAATTTTCAGTCTGATGCAGGTGGCCTGACCTGTGTCCCTTTGCTGATCGTCCTCAGCAGACACAGGACAGATCCTACAGGGTTTTTGGTGTCTGGCTTCCTGGAGAGCAGAGATCATAGAATCATGGGATGGTTTGGCTTGGGCGGGACCTTCAAGATCATCCAGTTCCAGCCCCCTTGCATAGGCAGGGACACCTCCCACTAGACCAGGTTGCTCCAAGCCCCATCCAACCTGCCCTTCAACACTTCCAGGGATGGGGCAGCCACAGCTTCTCTGGGCAACCTGGGCCAGGGTCTCACCACCCTCACAGCAAATAATTTCTTCCTCAGACCTCATCTCAATCTCCCCTCTTTCAGTTTGAAACCATTCCCCCTTGTCCTATCACTGTATGATCCAGGGAAGGCAGCAGCTGGCTCGCTTTGAGACCCAGGATGAATGTGGCTTCTCTCTGATCATGCAGGGAGGCCCTTGGAGGAGGTGGACACCAAATATCTGCTTCCCAAACCCAGAGCATCTGTGATGATGGCTAACCCTCCTTACCCTCTCCATACACTCAGGGCAGCAGGGGCAGAAGACACCTCAGTGGGTTTCTGAAGGCTGCACACCCCAGGCAGGCAGTGCTGGGCTGCAGTCCAGCCCGACGGCTCCTCCAGCACAAAGATGAATCCAGGACATGGAAATGACCCTGTTTTATTTCCCCCTGCAGAGCCAGCTTTCCCAGGCCCTCAACGGGTTGTCAGACAGAGCCAAGGAAGCAAAAGAATTCCTGGTCCAGCTCCGCAACATGGTGCAGCAGATCCAGGTACTGTGTCTCCTAGCTGAGGAACAGTCCCTTCCCACCAGGATGAGCTGCTCCTCTGCCCCATCTCCCCAGCTTGGTTTGGTGGGTGATCTTCCAAAGGGGCCCACACCTGACTTTTCACGTTACTCCCCTCCAGCCCTCTCAAAAACTGCTCCTCCCAAAGCTGCCTGTGTCAGGGAGTGAGCAGCAGAGACCCCAGCCCTTCCCAGCTCTGCCATAGGCAGATCCAAGGATGTGACAGGATGGACCAAACCTGTTCCTCACCTGCTACTGCCACATTTGGCACAAGCCAAGGGCTTAAGGACCCCACACACTAATGCTATGGATTTGTGAGCTGCAGTGGTGCAGCTGCACATATAAAAGTGGCCCATGTGGTACTGTTAAAAAAAAAAACAAACAGGTTTTCCAACAGCAATAGAGACGTGCCCAGGGCTGTGATGCTCTGCTCTGACCTGCAGGAGAACAGCGTGGAGTTCGAGGCCTGCCTGGTGGCCCAGTGTGACGCCCTCATTGATGCCCTCAACAGGAGGAAAGCCCAGCTGCTGTCCCGGGTCAACAAGGAGCACGAGCACAAGCTGAAGGTGAGTCCCTCCCCACCAGCTCGGGTGCCCAGAGAGCTTTCTGCAGGGCTGGCACCCCACGGGGACAAGGACCAGGATGCTGCTTGTTGGGGTGAAGCACCACGGGAGGAGCAAGGAGCTCACTGGAGAGCTGCTCCTGCTTTTCCCACTGGCTGAATTCTGTTTTGCTGCAGGTGCCCAGTGTGATGGGCCCTGAGCAGAGTGCTGCTTCCTCCAGGCTGTGGTTCCCACTGGATTACTCCATTACCAGGCCAGTTACTAGTCCTTGTGTCAGCAGAGCCATGTGTACAGCATCCACAGGCTGGAAAATGACCTTGTTCATGTCCCACGTTGCTTCTGAGCTACTAGCATGATCCTGGAGGATGCTTAGTGCCTGTAACTTCTGGCTTCAGCTGAAGTTCTGGGGCACCTGGTGTCATGAGGTGCCAGTTTTGCTATCAGGCAGGAGCAGGAATTGCTCTGTTTGCTGTTCTGTGCTTGGTTTCACAGAGAGCTGAGTTGTTGGCACCGGGGGAGCTGAGATGCAGCTCTCAATGTGAGCATTGAGGTCAGCTGTGAAAAAAAGGTTCCTTGGCTTGTGTCCTTCCTGCAGTCTCTACACCATGGCTTTTCAGCTGGTTTGGGGCTGAGAAAGGAAGCCAAGGGCCAAATCCCACCTGGGAGCAGTGGAGCAGGTGTAGCACTTCCCGGTGTCTGTTGGACAAGGTACCTGCACCCTGACCATCACTAACACGGGCCAGCTGAGGCATTTCACACCAACACCACTGTGTGCTTCCGGGGTCCCTCTTCCAAGGGCATTTCAGTGTTCTGGCTAGAAACATCTGTGCCTCTTCTCTGTCTCCACTTCCATCCCCCTCAGCCTTGTTCTGAGCCACCCAGGAGACTCCTGGAGGGATTCCCAGACCTGCCTAAAATGAGGGAGGAGGCCACCAGTCTCATGAGAGCTTGTGAGTGTTTCCATCAGGAGATGGACAATAGCAGCTTTGTGGGACCAAGCCCAGCATCAGTGCTCAGTGCTCCGAGATAAAGCACAGCCCCAACCAGCCATGCCATGCCACCAGCCTGTCTCCTTGGCACAGAGAGGACCCCCACTGCCTGGTGGGCCCTCTTTCCCTCTTCCCCTTCAGGGCACGGTTAATTAAACTCTCACAAAGCCAGGCAGCACAAAGCAAGTTCCCTTCTCAGCACAACCAGCAGAGGCCTTTCCCTTTTTGGCCCGAGGAAAGGAGTCGCATCCCACTGCTTGCTCTTACCCTATCTCCTGTGTCCCCAACAAGTGCATGTGTACATCCCACCCCCTCCACCCTTGGTACCAGCCAGGCTTTGTCATGAGACAGGAAGAAACCACCCTGGCAATGCTGTTTCTGCCCCTGGGTTTCAGACTGGACTCTTAAGATGAGCCTGTGAGCCTCCATCCCTGCAGGACTGAGCTCCTGAAGCTCCCCATGCACCATGGGAAGGGAGCTACACGGCAGGAAGGGCTCCATGGTGCTGTGTCTGCTCCAGTAGCATCACAGCAGCTGGTGTTTAAAAGCCAGAAGCTCTGGGTTTAAACCCAGAAGCTGATCCCCTCTGCTCTGCAGCCTCTGTGGTGCTGGTCAGATTTTTAGCCTGAAATAATTTGAAATCCCTTTTATCTCTTGCGGGGGTGGAAGGGGCAAGTACTAAATGCAGCGGTGTTGCCTTGGGCTTAGGCTTGTTTGGGGAGAGTTGTGCAGCCTTGACTCACCAACTAGAGTCCTGCACACTCAGACTTGCTTCTGGTGGCTTCAGCATCGTCAGGCTGGGACATGCAGCCTTGGGACACAGCCCGGGTGAACCCACATCCTTCCCCTCTGGCTTGGGGACAGGGACAGAGAGGGTCTTGCCTGCTTTCACAAGCTGCAGATGGAAGAGGGGGTGCGGGAGAGCCTCAGACCTGGTGTGCACCTACCTCCCTGCTGTCCTCACAGGGTCCTCCAGCCACACCAGGCCACTTCTACAGGCATTTCCCACCAATCCTGGAGCCTGGTCCCCAGCGTCCCCTTCCCCAGCACTGCCACTGTCCCCACGTGCTGTCACCCAGGAGAATGGGCTGTCCAGGTCATCTCCAGCATAGGGCAGTGTCCCTTTTGCCTCCTCCAAGGAACCCCTGAGACAAAGGCAGCACCTGCAGCTCCAGCTGGGCATGGGCTGGGCTGGCCTCACTCAAAGGGACAGGGGAACATGAGGAGACATGAAAGGGGAGTGGCATTGTGCCAGGAGCAGCTGTCGCCCCATGGGACCTCCCCCCAGCTGCCTGAGGCTGGGGCTGGCTGGGGAGGGGGAACAACAAAGCCCCCAGCTCTTGTTCCAAGGTTCTGGAGTGCTGGAGGCATTGCAGAGGGAGCAAGAATCCTTCCAGGGTGTCAGGAAGGACGACGTGCAAGGTGTGAGACTGCAGCAGAGGGGCCACCTCCCCATCTCTGCCTGCCCTGTCTGCAGCAGCGTGCTGCCTCCTCAGGTCCATCTCTTCCTACACGTGCCCTGTGCTGGATTTGTCCTCCTGCAGGACCAGGAGGCTTGTCCTGGTTGATGTTCACATCAGGACAGGACAACATTGACTGCTGGCTTATGGTGATAGCTTCACCCCTTCCCACGGAAGACCAGTCCAGTGCATCCTGGATCACTTGATGATCTTCAAGGTCTTTTCCAACCAAAACAATTCTATGATTCTATGATCCTAGCCTGGCCATTGCATCCGCTTGGCACTTCCATGTCCCCAGAGCATCTCAGCTGAGGAAATGAGGAGATAGATTGACTAGTGAGACTTAGCTGTGCCTCCCAGGAGCCTTTTCAGATCCAAACTAGTTGCTCCAGCAGCCAGCGTGGAGCCACAGCGCCCTGGCTGCAGCCAATGTCTCCATGGGCTGCCCCTCCTGCCTGCTGGGAGACTGGCCACCATGGCACAGTGCAGCACCACGTGAGTGAGATGAGGGACAGAGGGACACAGAGCTGGCCAGCTGGCGTGGAGCCACAGGCACCTCTCACCAGGGAACCCAGGTTTCCCATTTCCATGAGGCACCCAGAGTTGGGGTCAGTTTGGCTTCAGGACTGACCTACTTTGGCCTGACAAATATCTCATGGGGGCAGGCACAAGGCCAGGCTTGTCTGTGGGCCAACACTAATTGCTTCAGAGTGGGGAGAGGTTTGGGAGACAATTCATTTGGAAGGGATGTTTCCCTGTCTTTCCCCAACCTCCCACTACACTTGGATTCAGATTAAGAACCTAAGCTTCAAAAAACATCTGGAGGAGCAGTGGGGCCAGGCGACTGCTCCACCTCCAGGACAGACCTCCTTGCCTGTCCTGCTCTTCATTGCTGGCCCTGGTTTTCAAAGGACCAGTATGGTCTTCCCCAAGGGAAGATGGCCTAGAGCACAGGCTGGTTTGTGCTGGGGACATAGAGTCTAAAGTGTTGTCCCAGGAAGAAACCTCTTCTCAGTCCACAGCACACATGGACTGAGCTCTGCATGCACCTCCTTTAAGCTCTCAGCAGTGTGGTGCACCATTCTGGTCTTCTTCTGGCCTTCAGGTCCTAGGATGTCTTCACTCTGATTTCACCACAGTGCGTTGCCTGCAGAGCCCTTGCAGCCAAGCAGTAGTTGTCACGTTCTCCAGGGGAGCTCATGATACAGAAAACACTCACCAAGAGTTCCTGTCCATAGCACTGAGGTGAAATGCTGGTCCATCACCCTTCTTTAGGGGTTACAGTCAGGAGTTTCCAGGAAGCCCAAGGGAACTTGATGTCCCCTGTTGGATTAGGTCACTGATGATCAGGACTGGTGTGAAAGAATGAGAAACAGGACAGAAGCACAGGTTTGGTTTCCTGTACTGTGCCAGCTCTGTATGGAAACACCAGACAGGACACACAGGTCAGATGAGCTCACCACCAGGTGCATTATTTCCCAAAGGTGCAGATACCAGACCACAGCTTTCTCTTACAAATCCCTCCACACTCTGCACCAGTGTCCCCCTGCCATGGTGTCTGAGCACCCTGGGAAGGACATTGGCACCGAGGAGCTCTGCAGAGCTGTGATCAGGCTGCAGGGATGCCTCTGGTTTTCTGATGTCCCTCAAGCTTTCCGCTTGTTTTGTTGAAGAGCTGGACCGAGTCTGTTCTGTGGAGCACCACTCCATGTGCTGTGTTCTCCAGTGGTTCTCTCTGGTCTGGAAACCAGCTCTCTGTATCCCACCTTCCCACACTTGCTGGTGCCTTAGATCAAAACGAGCTTGTGTGAGTCTCCAGGACGCTGCCAGCATCGCTCAGGGTTGTTAAGGCAGCAGCTCTGCTTTTCCCAGCTCCAGCCTCCTCTCCCAGTGGCAAGAGACAAGTCACCATGGAAACATCCACCTGGAAACGCTCTGCTCAGAGGACACGTGATCGTGGGATTCAGCACAATCAAAACCATCAGGATCTGTCCCGGGGATTTTTCCATCGGGGATTTTTCCATCTGGGTTTGCAGTGCTGTGGTGAAGCACAGCAGCCCAGCTCCCTGTGGCACCATCCTCTGTCCCCACAACATGCAGGTGACCATACCCCAACCACAGTGTGCCTGGGCTGAGCAGGCTCCATGATCTCCATGTGACTTCCCTGGCAGGACTCATCCCGGGCACTGAGGAGCTGAGGTTCAAGTGAGGCTGAGTGCCTTGAAATCCAGTTATTTAGCCAGGCACTAAAAAGAGAAGGAAGGTGAGGAAGACACTTTAAGTAGAGATGAATGCAGATGTTACTGCCTTCTAGGAGCTGTATTAAAATGTAAATTATAGTTAATGTCATCTTGCAGGGAAGAAAAGCTCTTGAAATAAATTTCCTATTTTAAGGTAGCAGTGAGCTGCTGTGAGTGCACAGCAAACGTCCTTTTTATAGGCTGGAATTAGCATCTGGGCTCTGGCTGTTGCCTCCTTTGGCACCTAAAGGGAAAAAAAAGGCATTTGATAAAAACGCCCACAAACAAAATGCATCAGGCTGCCCAAATCCCCTCGCCAGCTGAGCCATCAGCCCTTTCCCAGAAGATGCCACCACTCAGTGAAGTGTGTTCCCTGTGTGGTTTCAGGAGAGGTTTGTGAACTCTCTGCCTCTGTGCAGAGCTCATGGCAGCCTGGTTTTCCTGGCAATCTGGTGAATCCAAGCCCTCTGAGGCCTCCTGAGGCTGCCCCTCAGCCCAACATTTGCTTGCACGAGTCAAAGGCTTGAGGAACTTCCAAATCTTGCTTTCAGCTCTCTCCACTGAAACACTCTTCATTCCTGGGGTAACCAGAAGCTGAGGTACCCCAGGGAGTGGAAATCCCCGATGCACGAGGAGAACCACAGGATGCTTAAGGCCATTTGGAAAACTTTACAACTTCACTGTGCCTTCAGAGGTGGGGGGGATGCTTATGTCTTAGTTTTAAAACCTTTCATTCCCTTAATCAAAGCTCTACATGGAGTCTCCCAGTTCCTGTCTGCATCCCATCTCTCTTGTGTGAAGCACAGAAGCTGTAGAGCCATGAAGCCCCACTAGATCCCAGCCAAAGATCCCTCTTCTTGCCTTGGAAGCAGTTTGGTGGTGGTGAAGGGAAGCGTGGGCTTGTGCTGTCCATTTGCCTGCTGTGTAGATGCTGCCATTGAACTGCTGCTTCATGCTCTAGTTCTCCAGATGAACAGAGGCTGAGTCCCCCGAGGGTTACTGAAGGGCGGGATCACTGGGGCTAAAGGAGTGGGCTGGGTCAGAGCCACAGTCCCGGATTTGCATGTCTGCAAGGCTGGAGGCTGTTCTGGTCTTTGACCACCTTTCTGGGGAAAAAAATTCCATTTCAATGGAATTTCCTTGGCTCTCAGTTCGCACCCACATGCCTTAACGAGTTACGTCGCCTCAGTGCAGCCTGCAGCAGGCACTTCCACCTCGGACCAGACCTTTATTAGCAGGGATAATCTGCCAGGAAGCTCGGTAATTAATGAGCCTGGAGCTGCCTGGCGCTGGCCTCACCTCACCCTGCTGCCAGGGAGTGGGCAGGGTAGAGCAGCAAAGCCAGGGCTGGCATCTCCCCACCCCAGCTCCCTCCTCCCAGGCAGTGCCAGGAATTCCTGCTCGTGCTGACGCTGGAGCAGTGGTGGGAGGTCCCTTTGCCTCACCAGTATCCCTGTCCCTTGGCCAAGAGGGTGATGGGTGACAGGGGAGCCAGCTGTGTGTCCAGGGCTGTCCAGGGACATCATGCCTGTCTCCACTGAGCAAATGAATTTTCTTGGAGGCTCCTGGCTGGCTGATGGTAGCAGATGGCAGTTCTGCTGGTAATACTTTGAAAGCATCTACTCAGGCAGGGAGAGGCTCACAAATTCATTATCCTGGGCAAACCAGACAGAGATTTAAGGTACAAAGAAGATAAGAAGATTGTTTTAGCAATCCCATCTTTGCTGTCTTCCTGGTGGCATGTGCATTTCCCTGGAGAGGGGTCTCGCATGAAGGAAGGGGGCTGCTTTTCTGGGGGTTCAGGGTGGGATTTCCCACCTGCCCATCTGCAGCCCAGCAGGCAGGGAAGGCAAAACCTTGCTTTGGCTCAGTCGGGACAGTCAGGATATGCTCCAACAGCACGTTCAGAGCCCACACACTGGGCTCATCTCACACTTGGTGTTACACCACGGTCTGCAGCTGAGAGACCCAACATCCACACAACCCTTGCAAGGGCAGAACAACCCCCAGCACCCCCTCTCTGGGCAGAAGAGATCAAATTAATTCAAGGGGCTGCTTTGTGTTGCATGGCAGGGGGCTGCAGGTTGCTGCAAGGCTTTGCACCCCCTCTGCACCTTCTGGATCCTGGCCAGAAGGACAGACCATCCCTATGGAGAAAGGAAGCCCAGGGGCTTGCCCACGCTTTCAGAAAAGGTCAGTGTAGGAGTCGAGCTCTCCAGGACTGGCTGTTGCCTCTGCTCCATCCCAGCAGAGCCATTCCAGTGCACTCAGGTGTTAGGAACTGGTGCTGAATGAAATCTTCCTTCTAATGACAAGGTTTGAGGCCAAAACCAGTGTGAGCTGATCATGCTGCCCCCTGGCCTGGTCTCAGAGCCGTCCATCATCTCTGCAAGCCTCCGTACACGCATCCTGGTCCAGAGGAGCAATATGGGAGCTCCCTCTGCTGCCTTGTCCGTGCTGCACACGGGGAGTTCTGGCTGCAGCCTCCTCTCCAGCACCCGGGATTGCTCCAGTTTCCCTCTGCCACAGGCTGGGAATACTGGGCTGGGACTGCTAAAAGCAGCAAGGGGTGGTTGCTCCCTAAAACTCAGGAGCGGGCTAGGAGAGTGCTTCGTGGCATTTCACAGAAGCATATGTTGTCCCAAGTTGCAAGACTGTTAATTCTTTTCTTCCTGCCAGGTGATTAAGTAGAGGTGATTAAATTATAATTAAGCAGCACGTGATGTGATTGATTGCCCTGCAGGAGTCATTGCCCCCCCCCTTGAAGCCCAGGTTGGTTCCCTGCAGGAGGCTGCCATGTGCTTTACCTCACCTCCCCATCCCTCGGAGCAGCAGGGCTGCAGGCAGGAGGAGATGTTCCTCAGCCCAGGGTAGTCATTCCAGCCCTGCTGTCCTTCTGGAGTGGTGGGCAGATGGGCGACTGGGGTGCTGAGGAGCACAGCTCTGCTTTCAGAAATGTTAATGGCTGCTTACTGCAGCTTTTCCCCTCTCTCTGCAGCTGCAGATGCTGATGGGAAGCTTGTCTTTATTGCCTGTAACAGAAATAGCTGCATCTCCAGAGCTGTGGAGCTTTCTCCACTCCTAGTGGAGAACTTTCACAGCTTTAAAGCTCTTCCAGAAAAAAAAAGTTAAAATTATCTGCTGTGGGCACATGCCCCTAAAGCATAAAATCTCCCTTCATGAGCTTCTCTGCCAGTGTCCAGTGGCAGAAATCTCACTGACACTGGGTGCAGACCTGTCTCCTGCAGGGATTCAGTGTGAGGGACCAGCCAACCTTCCAATCCACCCTCGTGGTGCAGGAACCTGAACCCCGTCCTCCCCGCGGTGTTTTGGGGCAGAGCAGCAGAGCCTGCAGGCACCAGCTGAACCACATGCTTGCTTGGACCCCTGGGGTGCTGAAAGACGTTCCCCTGGGGGAGCCACCCCTGTGTGCAAGAAGATGTGCTTCAACGTGCATCCTGAGCAGAGCCTGGTGTGCTGCAGAGGCCCCTGCCCCAAGAGGTGCAGGATTTATCTCCTCTTACCAGCTCACCACTCCCTCCGAGCTCATCTCTGGGGGAGATAAAGAGGCGATTCTGCAGCGTGGTCCATCTCAGCTGATGGGCAGATGAGCATCTCAAACAGATCATCAGTCAGAGATGAAGCTGGGGGAGGTGGTTGTGTTCATTCTTCTTGGAAATAACCAAAATACCAGCCTCGCTCCTCCCCCAGGGTGGTTGGGTGCAGCTGCCCTGGAGCTGAGCCCACAGCCCAGCTTGGGCCAGGGATGGATAGGATGGGTAGGGCAGCCCCACGGAGGCTGCAGCAGCAGCAGGGGGGTGTCTCTGGGGGCAGGCACTGGCTTTGCATGGAGTTCCTAAGCTGTCAGTTGGAATCTGCTTAACTAAAGGCAGAGCAAAGAACTACCCTACTGCTTTGAATACTTGGGTGGGTTAATCATTTTGAGCTAAACAAGGCTTGTCGTTGTTCACCAGGTTTTCAGGGATCTGGAATTTGATGCATGACTCTTGGCCAGTTCTGCCTTTTTCTCTCCCCTTGAGTCTCTGTCTCCCTTGGCCTGTGGCCACCAAAGCCCCTTTGCTCCCTGTCTCCCAAAACCCAGCAGCTCCAAGCGACACTGCTCTCCTTGTCCCATGGCAGGTGGTGCGAGACCAGATCTCTCACTGCACGGTCAAGCTGCGCCAGACCACGGGCCTGATGGAGTACTGCCTGGAGGTCATCAAGGAGAACGATCCCAGTGGATTCCTGCAGGTTAGTGTGGAGCTGCTCACATCCGGGCTGCAAGGGGAAGGGGCCCAGGGGTAACGCAGTAGAGTCCGGGGAGTTGCACCAAGGATGGTGTCCCCCCCAGCAGCTTTTCCAGCCATAAATCAAGGGCCAACTTCTCACTGAAGTGCAGGTTCACAGCAGGACAGAAGCAGAACCAGGCCAAGGACATTTTACCCCACACTGGACACTTTTATGACTCAGCTGGACAAAGTGCTGGGCAATCTCATCTAAACCATGTTTCCGCCTACAAAAATTGGACCAGATGATCCTTGAGGTCCCTTCCAACCTGGCAGTCTCTCATTCTATGATTTCAGTGGTGTATCTCTGTACCAGTGACCATAACATGCTGTCTCATGGTTCTCCAACACTTGAGAGCTGCATCCCACTATCCCATTCCTTCCTGGGCTAGTCCCTCTGGTCCTACACCCTGCCTTTAAAATAGTCTCCAAAGCTCCTTGCGTCCCTCTGCCAACCGGAGCCTACAGCAAAGGGTGATGGTGGAAACCACGTGTGATGTCCCAGTCAGGGGCAGAAGTGGCAGCCTGGGAGGAACAGGGGAGGAGGAGAGCAGGGTAGGGACAAGGTTAAGCTGGGCCTGCTCCTTGCCACCAGATCTCGGACGCTCTCATCAGGAGAGTGCACTTGACAGAGGACCAGTGGGGAAAGGGGACACTTACACCCCGGATGACCACGGACTTTGACCTGAACCTTGACAACGCTCCTCTGCTGCAGTCCATCCATCAGCTTGACTTCGTGCAGATGAAAGGTAAGAACATTTCCAGTGCCTTTCAGAAGCCCATCTCTGCTCATGCTGAGGGCTTCCATCCAGCTCATCACAGGGAGGGGGCAGGAGAGGAGAGTTTCTCATAGCAGCCTTCCAGTGTTTGAAGGGGGCCTACAGGAAAGCTGGGGAGGGACTTTTTGCCAGGGCATGTAGTGAGAGGACAAGGGGTAATGGATTAAATCTGGAAGAGGGGAGATTTAGGTCAGACATTAGGAGGAAATTCTTTGCTGTGAGGGTGGTGAGACACTAGAACAGGTTGCCCAGGGAAGTTGTGGCTGCCCCATCCCTGGAAGTGTTCAAGGGCAGGTTGGATGGAGCTTGGAGCAACCTGGTCTAGTGGGAGGTGTCCCTGCCCATGCAGGGGGGTTGGAACTACATGATCTTTACGGTCCCTTCTGACCCAAACCATTCTCTGCTTCTATGAGGCACTACTCTTGGATTAATCCCAAAATAAGCCTTTTACAACTACTACAAATGAATTCCTCCCTGCCCCACGTGCCGTGGGTCTCCCCCCCCCCGGCTCCCCCTCCGTGCTGCTCTCAGCCAGGGTTCCACTAATTGGTGTTTAGTTTCCTCCCCAGTGCCGGCCCCCCCGATCCTGCAGCTCGAGGAGTGTTGCACCCACAACAACAGTGCCACCTTGTCCTGGAAGCAGCCTCCCTTGTCCACGGTGCAGGTGGAAGGCTACATCCTGGAGCTGGATGATGGCAACGGTGGCCAGTTCAGGGTAGGTGATGGGAGCAGGGGGCCAGTCCTGCCAACAAGGTGTTGCTCCTGGCTCCAGTATTGCCCTGCCATGGAACAGCCAAAGAGTTCAAGCTCAGGTTGGATGGGGCTTGGAGCAACCTGGTCTAGTGGGAGGTGACCCTGCCCATGCAGGGGGGTTGGAACTGGATGATCTTGAAGGTCCCTTCCAACCCAAACTGTTCTGTGATTCCCCAGACTTTTTGCAAGCTCTCTCTTTCCCTGGAAACACAAGACTGGAAGCTGGTGGTGCAGACAAGCTACGAGCTCTTTTGGGGAGCAAGGTTATTTGAGGGGGTGGGAATAACTTTCCAGTGACCAATGACTTGCAAATGCAAAGGAAGCATTTGAAGCTCTGTCTTCTTAGGTTGCTACATATTTCATGCAAGGTTTGCTAATTGCCCTGAAAGACTCATGGTTTGCCAGCTGCCAGCAAGCAGAGGTGTTTAAGGCCTGAGGGCTTTTAAATTGATGTAATTAGACAATTAAATATGATTTTTCTCTAATCTGACACACTGATAATTATCCTGGTGTGTTCACATCTACTGAGGGCAGGTGCAGGGACCAGCCCATCATGTTTCCTGAACTCATCCACAAGAACCTCAGCCAGGCAGAGTCAAGGTGGAAGAAGGTGATGTGGGTGGGATCTGAAGAGAGAAAGGAGCTGGAGGCTGGGTGGGGGGAGACCAAGGGAATTGGTCAGTTGAGGGCAATTCCTTCATCTTCTCTCATCCCATCAGCAGTGGGAAAGGGCAGGGATGTACAGGCCGTTCCTGCTGGTTACAGAGGGCTGCTCCAGCTGATGGGACATGGCTGGTGCTGGGAAGGGACTGTTACTGGCTTCTCAAACCACTGAGCCACTGTCCTGCCCAAAAGCAGGACACTGACCAGCTGTGTCAGGCAAACTGGAAGTGCTGACTGTCGTAGAGGTGACAGTCCCTGGTGAGAGCAGGTTGCTGTGTAGCCCAATCTGCTTGCTACCTCCCACACAAACAGCCGGGAGAGGTTGGGATGGTGTCTGAAGGCAAGAGGACTCAGCCTTTGGGCTGAAAATGGGGCTCCTTGCAGCAAACCTGGGGTGGTGAGGTGGGAACTGGGGTGCTCCTGGCTCTGGTATTGCCCTGCCAGGGAACAGGCAGGACCTCATCAATGTTTACAAATATGTAAGGGGTGAGTGTCAGGAAGATGGAGTTAAGCTTTTCTCAGTGGTGACCAGTGATAGGACAAGGGGTAATGGGTGCAAATTGGAGCATAGGAGGTTCAAGGTGAATATCAGAAAAAACTTTTTTACTGTGAGAGTGACAGAGCACTGGAACAGGCTGCCCAGAGAGGTTGTGGAGTCTCCTTCACTGAAGACATTCAAAACCCACCTGGACAAGTTCCTGTGTGATGTGCTCTAGGTGACCCTGCTCTGGCAGGGGGGGTTGGACTAGATGATCTTTCGAGGTCCCTTCCAACCCCTAGGATTCTATGATTCTATGATTCTATGAACATCCCTGGAAGTGTTCAAGGGCAGGTTGGATGGGGCTTGGAGCAACCCGGTCTAGTGAGAGGTGTCCCTGCCCATGGCAGGGGGGTTGGAACTACATGATCTTTAAGGTCTCTTCCAACCCAAACCAGTCTGGGATTCTGTGATCCTATGAAATCATAAGACCATTTTGCTGTGGGACTCTGGTCAGGGCACTAACCCAATCCTGTGCTCACTTTGCAGGAGGTGTACGTGGGCAAGGAGACCATGTGCACGGTGGACGGGCTCCACTTCAACAGCACCTACAGCGCACGCGTCAAAGCCTTCAACAAAACAGGAGTCAGCCCCTACAGCAAGACCCTGGTCCTCCAGACATCCGAGGGTAAGGCATTGCCACAGCTCCAGCCCCACATGCTGGGACACTGCTGACATGCAGGCGTGGGGCCCATCCAGCACCCCCAGCTTAGCATTGCAACAGAGGGGACCACTGCGCTGGTCCTCCAGGGCCTCAGCAATCCCTGCAGGAAAGCCAGCGCCAACCAGAGGAGGGAAGGACACGTCAGGAGCCTTGAACAGGGCCAGAATTTCTCCCTCACCCCTTTCCTTGGCAGGAGATGTTCTTTGGGGAGGTACAATGAGAGGCATCAGGCAGAGAGGTGTTTAAAATGTGGTCGCAGCAGGGTTTGCATTGCACACAGGGCAGCTCAGATGTTTTCCTTCATTCCTTAAAACAACCCAACGTTGCTCCTCAGGCACCACGGGCTGTGCATGGCTGCACCACACCGTAACCTCACCATGTCTCCTCCAGCCCCTGGCAGTGCACGACAGTTGAAAGGCCCGTGGAGCCACACAGGTGTCCTTGCTGACCCACAGAGGTACCACCAGCCACACTGGCACCATCTGCATCCCCCCTGGCCAGCAGGCCCGCCGGCAGAATATTAAACACTCCCTCACAGGCTGAGGAGGAGTCTCCCAGCCTGATTTTAAGTACATTTGTCACACCAGGCTCTTAATCCGTCACGGAAAATGGGCTGGCTTCTGACGTGCAGGTGGAGAGCCCTAAGGCTGGCACCAAGAAGCCAGGTGGGAGTCAGAAGCAACGGGGGATGCAGCCATGAAGGAAAGAATCAGTCCCCACCAGCACGTCTGCTGGCCCACAGCCTGGCTGCCAGGCAAGAAAGCCCTCCTTGGGAATTTTCCACGCTTGGTGGAATCCCTTTTCCTTACTCCCAGACTAAAATCTCCATGTGCAGATGTCTTTCCCAGCAGTGTTGCAAGGCCTGGCTGGCTGCTGGCTCTGGGGGGGCCCCAACAGCTGCCAGCAGATACAGTCTGGGGACAGGAGAGAACAAACAACTCATGGGGCTGCTGGTGGGGCGGAAGGAGAGTGAGATCCTTCTTCCATGGAGCACCTCTGGTGGCTTTGAGCAAGGAGAAAAAAGGGTTTTCTGCTGAAAATTGATTTACAGATAGAGGCAGAGCAAGGCTATGCAGAGTGTTTTCACTTGCTTGCCTGCTCTAAGCTGCAAGAGGTAACTGTTCCAGCTCAGAGAGAGCATCTGCCAGGTGTGGATGCATGAGCAGCACAGGTCGGTAAGGAATGGGACTCATGTGTGACAGAGGAGAGCAAACCTGTGACAAGCCCTTCTCATACAAGAGGCAGAAAACTCACATCACAGCCCACAAAGGCCTCAGCACGTCTGTCTGAGAGTTGAGTGCGTCTTTGCAAAGCTGGGCACCAGCTTCAAGGAAGCTGCAGTCTTCCTCTGGAGATCCAGGGATGGGACAACCCAGATCCAGCCCCGTGCTGGGGAGGTCAGGACCCCTCCCAAAGCCTGAAGATCAACAGTTCTCACCTACTTCACTACCCAGCTTCAGCAGCCTTTGCAGGAGACAGCAGAGCTTTGGCTTCTCATCACATTTGTGTCTCATAACACCCATTTGAGACACAGTTTCCTAACTAAAACCAGTTGGGCTTTAAGTTGTCCCAGGCAGGAGTTTACAAGAGGGGAACCCTGTGATCTTTCCAACTCTGCTTTCCTCTCCTAGGTGTTTTCACTGTCCAACCAAGCTTGCCTATTGCTCAGCTCCAAAGTATGAAGGAACTTGGGAGAAGATAGCAGCTTGTGGTCCCAGCAGACTTGGGGCTGGTGCCTTGGCCAGAAGTTTGATTCTTCTGAGCATCAGCTGAAAGTTTGCTGCATTCCACCTTTTCACTCGACGGGCTTTTGCCTTTGTTATTCCAGCACAAAAGAAAGAAGGAGGAAAAGCCAAATGGCCTTGGAGCATTTTCTGCTCTTAGAGTCCACCTGAGCTTCTTGGACACAAAGTGAAATAAATGACATCGCTGTGCAGCTTCCAGATATCTGAGTGACTCATTGAATAGAGCCACCTCACACATCCCAGCTTTTATTTCTGGCCTTTGCAGCAGCATCAGGCCTTTCAGAGCTGTGTGGTCTGGAGCAGGCTCAGCTTTGCCACGCTCCCCAGCCCAGTTTGTGTGGGAAGAGGGAACAAAAGAAGAGACGAGCACGATATGAAGAGAACATCTCTCTGAACAGGGCTCTCCTGCTGGAAGTGGTGATGAGAAATTCTGCTTAGAGGATGTTATTGAAAAGCTGGCTGCTTGTCCTAGCACACAAGATCCTTATCTGCAGCCTGTGGGATTAACTGGGGTCTTTCTTCTGCCTTTGGTGAGCAGTGAAATGGGCTGTAGAGGATGGCGGGGAGTGAAAAGTCTTGCAGGGTCTCAGCACCTGGAGAGAACAAGGATGAGAAGAGGGTAAAGTTGTGTCTGGGCCTCTGCAGGAATGTCTCTGTGGTTCTGCCCAGCTGAACAGCCAAGGCAAGCCAACCAGCACCAGTGGGAATGGCCTACTGGAAGCTGGCACACACACAAGCCTCCAGCAAGCTGCAGAGCACCTCCCCAGCCTGTGGTGTGGCACATCTTCTGCTCATCCCAAAAGAATTGTTTTCCAGCTGAGGAAACTGCAAGTCCCTCTTCAAAGCTGATGCTTGGTGCCACCAGCAGGATAAGGTGGCTCCTGGCTGTGAGAAGGTCTGTGACCCAGAGCCCTTCCCACTCGCTCTGGAGCTTCCCAGGGATGAAGATCCTCATCATCAGCACACCCAAATGGCAGCAAGAGCTGATGGCAATGATCCTTACCTTGAGCTGTCTCCTCTCCCTATCTCTTGCCCTGTCACATCTTAGCTGGTGCCTCCCAGGGCTGTCAGGTGCAAGCTGCAAGGCACTGTGATGTGGGGCCTGGCTTAACCTCTCTGTTCCTTCAGCACCTTCTTGAAGTTCAGCTGTAGGCTTGGAAATTAGTCTGGAAGAAAGTCTACAAAGTTACCCTGTCCCAGGGCACAGGCAGCTTAAAAAGCTTGGCTGGTAGCAACACTGCTCAGCTGTCCTTGCCTCCAGGAGACCTCAGGTCTCCCCCCACCCTCCTCCTCCCTGCCCCTGGCAGCACCAGCTCTCTTGGTCTTCCCTCATCCAGCAGAATTTCCAGCCTCTGGCGAGTCTCCTGCTGACTTCAGGACTCAGTCTCTTTTCCCTTCAGCACATTCCCAGTTTCACCCAACCCACAGGTGGGTCCTTGGTGCATTCATGGCTGCAGCAAGAGCAGCCTCTGAGAAGCTTTGAAGAAGCTCCTGGCTCTGGTCTGCTGGTCATGGTGGGATGCAAACAGCTGCTCCCAGGAACAGGCACCTAACACACGGTGGAAAGGAACGGAGGAGAAGACTTCCCAGTTGCAGTGGGATTGGAGCCTGCAGGCAGGCTGGCTGCTGGACTGCTTTTCTCCACAAGGATTTCTGAGGTGGCTTCTGAGTCACTGCAGTGTTGTTTCATCCCATGGGCTGTCCAGCAAGCTGGATAGTGGGATGAAGGTCCAACTCACTCCAGGTGGAGAGGGAGAGGAGCGTGCAGTGCTGGACAGTCCCTGCGTGCTCCCCAGGCCCAGATCTGCTCTCCTGGCTGCTGCAGAGGTTCAACCTCCCTCCTGCCAAAATCTGCTGCTCCGTTCTCACCCTTCCCCAGGTCTGTCTGCCCACACCTCAGCCCTTCACTGAGCTGCTTTGTGCCTTCAGCCACACTCTGCTGGGCAGGTGGAGCCTGCAGAGGCACTGAGGGCCAGTGCAGGGGACCAGCCATGTCTCTGTTCCCCCTTTCCTCAGCTGTTCTGGGTCTCCAGCTTTAGGCATGGCTGCAGAGTTTCAAGGCAAGCCTGGTTTTGTCTTCTTGTTTCTTTGGTGGGACACAAGCCTAGGAGCAGAGGGTCAGGGAGGAACACCTGTCTTGTCACACCCTGTGCCCTGCTGTCCCCTCTCCCGGGTTCCCAAACTTGGCCGACTCCCACAACTCCACAACCAGCTGCTCCCGGCCACCTCTGTCACCCTGGGGACATGGCCAAGGGGCTGGGGCACCACCCAGGAGAGCCCTTCCCCAGTCTAGTTGAGCACCAGAAGCTTTCTTCTTCTTTCAAGCCCAGCTCCTCATCTGGGGCCCAACTTTAAGTTCCTTACCAGCCTTGGAGTGACCCTCAGCAGCAACCAGAGCTTTTTAACCAGCAGCTTTTGAAAAGGGGGTGAGCAACACAAGGGCAGACACGCTGCAAGGAGCTGTAGGAACATCAGATGCTGGTTAGGGAGAGCCGTGAGCCTGGCTGCTCTAGACAGTAGTTCCTCACACTCTTGGTAGATGTTAGAGGGCATGTCCCTCCCTAACTTGAGCTCCATTTATTGACCTGTTGTGCAATGATTTCTCTCACCACTTCCGAACCCACTGATGCTCTTTGCTTCCACAGCCTCCTGAGCAGCACGTTGCAGGAGTTACAATCCACTGTGCAAAGAAATGTTTCCTTTTACCTGGTTAATGCCATTTCCAGCTCAGTCCCACATTCACAGCCGAGACAGGCAAGCTGGGGATACAGAGTTTGGGAGTTTTATCTGATTCAAATGTGTGGAGGATGGTGGATCCTACGTTTTCATGTTAAAGTGTCCCTCAGCAAGGCTAGGGAAGAAACTGCAGGAGGTGACCAGTTGTGGTAGCAGGGAACAGAAACCAGTGACCCAAGAAGTTCCCTCCACTCTGACATGTTGCTGTGAATCACATGAGTTAAATTCTTACTGTGAGGCTCAGATGTGTTTTGACAGGTCCAAAGGGATACCAAGAACACAGCATCCCGAACAGCCTTTGAGTAAGGTGGGTGCTTGGTGGGACTTAGGGTCACGTCCAGCCAACCAGCTAGCTTTTACACCACTAATGATTGTGCACAAAAAAAGGTCTGAGATGTCTTAAAGAATGATGGGAGGTGTGCGTGGTAACTTGTGCATTTTTGTGTGTGTGCTCCTGCAAAGAGGTGCAGGACTCGCTTTAAAGAAAAGCATGTTGAATTTGTCATGATGAGATGGGAACATTTTGGAAGATGTTTCTTGCTGACAGTCTCAGAGGCAAGGCTTTGCCTGAGGGGTCTGGCTGGGCTGCACAGCACCAGGTGTTTCTGCTCCAGCAGACCTCATTGCTGATCTCTAGTTTGCATTGATCTTACGTTTAGACACACAGTCAGAAGAACAGACCCTCCCTTTTCCAGTGCCTTTGGAAAGATCGCAGCTTCGTAGAATGAGTCCTTTCTCCTCCACCCTTAATCTACAACCCAGCTTCCCGGGGAGATCCTACTTTGAGCTAAGATCTTCGGCCCACCAGCTGAGCTTGCATTCTTCTTTACAGTCCCTGAATTCAGCCGGTGAGCTGAGTGCCTCTGGCATTTCCTCTTGGTCTGTGCTTCTGGGCATCTCCAAAATATTTGTTTGTTTTGTTCTGTTGTGTTTGTTTTTCCCATGACATGTGGATGCCAGGGGAACTCTTTCTGTTTGTCAGTGGCCTGCTCCTGCCCTGGAGGGACTTTTGGTGGCGTAGCTCTCGTGGTGTGTTCATCTGTACCTACCAGCATGGGCAGTTTTAGGAGTGGGATGAGAGAGCAGCACAGTAACTCCTTACCTGGGTGCTGTTCTCAACGTGGCTGACCCGTTTTACCCAGCCAACTGCCAGAGCAGGTCCCTCATCTCTAGTTTGCATTGATCATGTGTCTAGGGACAGTCAGAAGAACAGACCCTCCCTGGGAGAACCCGTGGGGACATCTCAATGGTTTGCTTTCCTGGTACAGCCAGAAAATGCAGCCTCTGCTGTGAGCTTTGTTTTGTGAAAGTAGTTTGCTTTATTTAATCTAGACCCCTTTGAAGCAAGAAGCAAGTCTAGATGCAAGCAAGGTCTACTAAGGCCAGCTCATGGACCCCTTGCAGTCCAGCTTCTTGGGACCCTGAAGATGTGGGCTCTTGTCCGCTTGGCTTTGAGCACTGGGCTCGGCTTTTTCAAAACCAGCCATATCATAGGGGTCTTGTTTTCAGCAGAGCAGAGGAACCCACTCCCGTGACCCCTCGCTCATCTGGCAGCACCCACGAGCACTTTGCTTTGCCCCCTCGTGCCCAGTCCTGGTGGGCTGTGGTGGGACAGAGGCAGCAGAGGGAGGCTGAGCGATGGTCCCGGGGAGGCAGCGAAGGAGCCGCAGGCACAGCACATCTCCCAGAGCTGTTTTCTAACCACTCTTTGCACATCTTCCCTTGTTCCAGATCCTGGGCCCTGATTCTTCCCCCACTCTGGATTTACACTATCCCATGGGCTCCAGTGGGGTCATTAACAGCCTCCTCTGGTGTCAGCTCAGGAAGAATGGGGGCCCCCGATTGTTGGATTTCCATCCCATAACCCAGAATGAGGAATGCTGCAGCATGACCCTTGCCAGAATAATAACCGGGGGCCCTGCAACTTCCTTTTTCTTTGTGCTTTTTATGTTTTGTTTTGATTTCTTTTTTCTCATCACGCTGCTGTGCGCTACTGCCTGGAACCCTGTTTTGTCACGGCCGTTTCTTACTTTGTGTCCAGTGTACCCAGATCCAGCGGGATGGCCCTGAGCAGTTCCTGTGTGTGTGCTACAGACCTCTGCAGCCAGGGTCCAGGGTGGTGGGAAGGGCAAAACAAGGTCCTCAACATGCCCATGTGTCCCTGCTGTTCTGTACCCAGGGGAAGTTGTGTGGCACTGCTGCAGAGACCTTGAAAAGCTTTGGGCAGGGGCATGGGGCACCATTCATTGCAACAGCCTCAGGAGGTGCTGCTGGCAGGGGCTGTCCCACCAACACACACATCAGCAGGGGAGGTGAAAGCCGGTCACAGAGCAAGACAGGGCTTTCCTTAAAATCCAGCACCCTTCATGAATGTCCTCCCATGCAGTGCTGACACAGAGCTTCATGCTGCCCTCTTCTCCTGGTGAGGACAAGCTCTTGGATCCTGGTAAGCTCCTAGATCAGCATATGCTCCTGGATCAGGATGTGCTTCTAGATCAGGACGTGCTTCTAGATCAGGATGTGCTTCTTGATCAGGATGTGCACCCTGATCAGGACGTGCTCCTGGATCAGGACATGTTTCCTGGATCAGCCGCCGGTGCAGCTCAGCTCCCAGGAGGTGTTTGCAGCCAGCAGTCAGGTGCAGCCCCATCACAGGAGGATGAGGGGCACCCCAACACATGCTGCAGTCAAAGCTGCAGCCCTTTGGGTGCTAGCAGGGGTCTGAGGCCAGGCAGCCACCCCCAGAAACCCCTTCTCCAGCTCCACTCCTGCCCAAAGTGCACACAAGGCAGGGGAGGCAGCCCAGGGGAGCTTGGGGGTCACTGGACACACCAGTGCTGCTCTTCCATCAGTCCCTGTCCTCCAAAGAATGGCTTAGAAATGATTCAGCCGAGAGTCAACCCAGGGAATATTTACCAAGCAGCCAAGATACTGCTCCAAGGCTACAATTTCCTGCCCCTTTTCTGGAGGAAAGCCCAGTGACTTGGCATCCCCAGCTGGCAGCGCTCAGAATCGATGCTCTTGTAGGCTGCGATGGCATCAGGCCACAAAAGAGCAGGTCCCAGAGGTGAGACCCACCAAAACAGGCAACACTCAAACTCCCGGGTCGTATTTGCAACCCCTCTCTCTGCTCTCTGGCTGTTAAGGAATCAGGCCTCCCAGGGCTGGCTGGATGCTTCGTGAATGCTTAAACGCTCGCGAGTGTTTTTCAGACACTTGTTGTCTCTCAGCCGTGATGTGTGAAATGTAGTATCTCTTTGTAGGATGCAATTTTGAGACACAAGGAACGCCTTACTCTCAATTAGGCAAGTATCTGTATTGCAATTAACTGGCACCTACTCTGTGCTGCTCATCCTTTTGTTTTTCCTTTTGTTTTTTTTTTCTTTTAATCTTGAATGTCCCTCAGGCGAGCGAGCAGCAGCTCTTGCGGGTTCGCTGCTTGCGGAACGCTCTTGGGTCTCAGGGCAGGAGGCAGATTTGGAGGAGGAATGGGGATGGCTGCTGTGATGGAAGGGCATTTTAAGGTTTCCTCCTGGGTGGTTTTAAGGAGAAGCCTGAAGTCAGTGCTCTGGAATTGGCCCTGCAATTCCAAACCAATCCTCCTGCTCAAAGCAATAGGTATTCCAGTTCATTAAGGGCACTTGACCATGGGCCAAATGCTGAGGAGGTGATTAGCCCCTCTGCAGCTAATTGGAGCCGCTGGTTGGAGCTGGGGGCCTGGCCCACGCTGCCTCCTGCAATGTCAAAGCAATTCATTCCCCTGGGAGAAGCATCCCTGTGCCCAGCCCAGTGAGATTCCCTGCTCTGGCAGCTCACACACCGTGCCGGTGCCCAGAGCCCATCCCAGCTCCGTCTCTCCCCACCTTTATGCAAAAGGCTGCGAGGTCCGTGGCCTGGCTGGAGAAGCAGGCAAGCAGAAATTGTTCCTCTTTCCTTTCCTGACCCAACTTGACGCGCTGTTTTCTCTCCCTCATGCCTTTCCTTGGGAATGACCACAGTTGACATTAAAAAAATGGTGGCAGGTACGGAATGGCCTCCGTCAGGTTGCGGCAGCGGGGCAGGCGGGTGCATGTGAGCTTGTGGAACCATCCAATAAACCCGTGAACAAATCTCACCAGAGTGTTTTGTTTTTCAAGCCGTGTTGACTCCTGCAGGCGTGAGAGCGTTTTGTGGATGTGTCAGTTCACGTTTTCAGTGGCCACTGGAGAAAAACCACCCGGGGAACCTGGTGGCTTGTGCAACCCCCTGCCTCTGTCTTGTCGAGGACGTGACCTGTATCTGTCAGATTGGCAGTACCCGAGTCCCGTGCGTTTAAACCAGCAGCTGTACCAAGTCATGGAGGTTTTGGGGTGTTTTCCAGCCTTCCCATGAACTAGCTCTTGTCTTATGTGTGGCTGGTTGCTCTGCAGGGAGGTTTCTTGGTGTGACGTACTGTCAGTGTAGACCTTTGTATGTGCTTTTGGTTCCCAGGACCACCAGCCCTCAAAGACACACACACAGTTTCTCCACTAATCCTCAGTCCCCTTCCCACGCTGGGCCTGACCCTGCAAACTCTTGCTTGTGTGAGTGACCTGCAGTCCTAAGAGCAAGTTGTGTCAGCTGGAGCCTGGAGACCTGGCCGGGGTCACACACCTCCTTCTGCTAGGGCCAAATTTTAGGAGATCATGAGGATTTCAGGAGGATCATGAGGGTGGTGAGACCCTGGCCCAGGTTGCCCAGGGAAGCTGTGGCTGCCCCATCCCTGGGAGTGTTCAAGGGCAGGTTGGATGGAGCTTGGAGCAACCTGGTCTAGTGGGAGGTGTCCCTGGCCATGGCAGGGGGGTTGGAACTAGATGGTCTTTAACGTCCCTCCAAACCTAAACCATCCTGTGATTCTGTGATCCTGTGATCCTGCGGGCTCACGAGCTGAGACAGGCAGAGAGCAGGAGGGGACAGGGACAAACTGGCACCAGGGAGCAGCAAGAGCAGAACCCATCAGAGTCTTAGCTGTAAAACCTGCCACACTGGCAGGCTGCAGTTCAAGCATCTTGAAGCATCCTTCTGTGATGGAAGGAGTCTTCCATGGTGGAAAGAGCCCTCCATGATGGAAGAAGCCCTCCATGATGGAAGAAGCCCTCCATGATGGAAGGAGAGCCAGCAGCTCCCTCCACTGTGCAGCTCCCTGCCTGCTTCTTGCTGCCACCTTGGTGGGCCATGGCCCAAACCCCCTCCATGCCCTTGCCCTGTGTCAGCCCTGCATGCAGCATGTTCCATGTCCCCTCGGCGTGGCTTGGTCACCAACGGCTGTGGTCCCACCAGACTAACCTGATGTTGTTTGTGTGTTCCAGTCGCTTGGTTTTCTTTCGATCCTTCCTCTGCCCACGCTGACATCATCTTTTCTAATGACAACCTGACTGTCACCTGCAACAGCTATGATGACAGGGTTGTGCTGGGGAAAACAGGCTTTTCCAAAGGGCTCCATTACTGGGAGCTGTCGATCGATCGATATGATAACCACCCTGACCCGGCCTTTGGCGTGGCACGCATTGATGTCCTCAAGGATGCCATGCTGGGCAAGGACGACAAGGCCTGGGCCATGTACGTGGACAATAACCGGAGCTGGTTCATGCACAACAACTCACACACCAACAGGTACGTGGTCTGGAAACGGGGTCTTCCTCCCAGAGACCACAGCCCAAGTAAGAGCTTTTCCAGTGGTGCCTACAGGTGCCCAAGGGAAGGGTGATGTGGCTTCTAATCGCCTCTGTTAGAGGATGTGCCCTCACCCGAAGCCAAGGACAGTCCAGGGCAGTGGTGGATTCCCCAACATTAGACACTTCTAAGATTTTAAGATGCTGGGCCATCTTGTCTAGAGGGTGCTTTTGCCAAGAAAGGTTGGACCATATGATCCTTGAGGTCCCTTCCAACCTGGTATCCTCTGATTCTCTGCTGATTTCCAGCCTCGCTCCAATATCCTTTCCCTGCCTACTGCAACTCTTCCTGTGCTGACTCTTCTTCTTCTAGAACCCCCCTTCCTGTTAACACCCAAAACCTTGCAACAAGAAAATAGTGTTTGCCATTATCCCTGTGCCAGAGCTACAGCTCACTTCCTCCATGGGGCAGGAGGACTGAGGGCTCTGAAGCTTGAGGAGAGCCTGGGGTCACCTTCCTGCAGCCTCAAGGGCCATCCCCTGATGGGTCAGGAGGTTTTGAAGAGGGCCCTGCAGAATACTCTGCTTGCTTTCCCCCAGGGTTGTGTTGCTGTGGCTGCTCTGGGGAGTAGCTTTGCCCTCAAGGACATCACAGCAAGTGGAGAGGACCTCTGCGAGAGGCTTGAGGAGGAGGTGCCCAGGGACTTAAAGCATGAGTGGGGTGGAGGCAGGTCATGGCCTGGCTCCTGGGTGAGCTGTGAATTTCAGCATCATCAGCCCTTGAGGTCCATGGCCTGAACCCTGAGCCAGGAGCACGAGGGACATTAAGCCATGGAGATGCTCTGATCTTCTTCTCACCCCACAGAACCGAGGGTGGGATAACAAAAGGTGCCACGGTGGGAGTGCTGCTGGATTTGACCAGAAGGACACTGACGTTCTCCATCAACGAGGACCAGCAAGGGCCTGTCGCCTTTGAGAACCTGGAGGGCCTTTTCTTCCCCGCCGTCAGCCTCAACAGGAACGTGCAGGTACATGCTTTGACCACAGTCTGGAGCTCCACAGCAGCATGTCCCACTGCTGGGCTTGCTGGCAGCCTCTCTCTAATGCTGCTGTCCCTGCAGTGCGTGTTGATGCTCAGCTTTGGGGACTTTGTGGAGTTGGGAAGGGCTCTTGTGCAACAGGGGTGACTTGAAAAGAGCTAAACTTACACCCTAAACCACTTGCGAGTCTGTAAATGAGGACAGGCCTTCCTGCAGCCACAGCTGCTGCATCTGGCTCCCTGCTCCAGGTCTCTCCATCGGGGCTGTTGAAGCACCAGGGTTCTCCAGCCCTCCCTGCTTGATGGGGTTTGACAGCTCCACTTCATGACACAACCACACAAGAGCCTCACCAGCTCTCGCATCTCTCCCAGGACACAGATAGGAGCACCACCAGGGAGAAGGACGCCTTTTAAAACCTGTTTTCCTCTGAGGAGTTTCAGAGCCCTCTTCTCTCCCTCTCTCCCAAGCTCTCAGCTCTCCTGAGCATCACTAGTCAGTGGCTCCCTGGGCCTATCTGGTATTTTCCTCTTTCATTGAGAGTTGGACTAGATCTCTAGAGATCCCTTCCAACTCTAACAATTCTGTGATTCTGTGATTCTTCTTCTCACTGCTTTCATCCCTGCTGTCATCTGCCCCAAGGTGTCTTCTACATCCACCAAGCCTGGCTTTGGCACACCCACTCTGCCATCCCATCTTCTACCTCCAGCACTGCACAAGTGCCCAGGCGCATCCTAGGAGACCTCAGCGATGGGTTTCCTTCCTACCACAATGTTCTACACAGCCCTAAAAGACAAGCATGTTTCTGGAGCCTCTGCTTTCTGACAGTTCTGTGGGCAAGGCAGAGCTTAAATCCCCTGACAAGACAGAAGTCCCGTGGGATGCTGATAAAAGGCAGCTGATAAACCTGAGCCAATCGTTATCCTTCTTCAAAGGTGGAGACTAATTAGAAAGGACTCTTAATTAGGAGGGAAATAATAAGACGAAGTTTTCTATAAATCAGTATCTGAAGAGGGAAATGCTGCTGTTCCAATAAAAGAAGGAATTGTGCTTTCCTCCCAAATCAAAGCATTTGTGGAAGGAACGGAATTACCCCTGCACAACCCCTCGGCGCGGGTGTTTGCAGGACCTGGGCCCTGGCCTGGTCATTCCACACAAGTGGAGCCTTCCCATATCCCTTCCTATGGACCAGGGTTTGGAGCCTTCCCATATCCCTTCCTATGGACCAGGGTTTGGAGCCTTCCCATATCCCTTCCTATGGACCAGGGTTTGGAGCCTTCCCATATCCCTTCCTATGGACCAAGACCCTAGAGCATCAGGTCTCCCATATTCCTTTTACTTTCCCTTTGTCCCTGTCTTGCAGTCCCTGCCTCCTCACTCCCCATCCCCACATGGTGCTGGACCCAGTGCCTAGCCCTGTTTTCCATAGAATCATGGAATGGTTTTGGTTGGAAGGGACCATTAAAGGTTGCACTTGAGCATCCCTCCACACCGTAGCATGACCCTGCCCCTGCTTCCCAGCTGCAAAGGTCCTTCCTCCCACCAGCACCTGGCCACATCCCCTCCACTGTATAGCCCATGCTTGGCTTGGGGGATTCTCAGAGGTCTCCTTCTGTACTGAGCACCTTCGCTGCCCTTCAGGCCCCTCCATGCCCTTTTCTCCATCCCATCTACAGAAAGACCCAACTGCTGCCATGCCCCACCTCTCTGGCAGCTGTTGGCTTTTTCCACAGGGAATGTTTGTGGCTTGGTACCAGTAGTCTCACATCCCACTGGAGCTGTGTATGGGATCCTGCAGCACAAACAAGTCATGGAGCAGCAAGATGAAGCCACCACCATGGTCATGGTGGTGGCCTCTCCCACCCACCAGGCCCCCGCTGCAGCAGGGAGGATGTGCAGTGGGACAGATGGAGCAGAGGGCTCCTTACAATGTCTCCAGCCACACCCTGCCTCTCCCTGGACACTGCTCCTGCCCTCCCTGGGACAACGTGCCGACTGCCATGCCACGGGCTGTCCTCCCAGGCACAGAAGGATGCAGCTGAGCCCCGATTCTCTCGTTGCAGGTGACGCTGCACACCGGCCTGCCGGTGCCTGAATTCTACGCCTCACGCTCCACCATGCAGTGAGGACGCTCCCGGAGCCGGCTGCCTCGTCTCGGGATGAGAGGAGCCAGCCCGTTGCCTCCCGTGGGACAAGGCCGAGCCACCAGGTCCCTGCTCTGCCACCGGCCGGAGACCGGGAGGCGAAGCGGGAAGGAAGAACCTGGCTTCTGCCCGTCCCTGGTCTCCACCCTCCCGCGCTGTCCTGTGTGTGTGCGCTTTGCTCTTTAGCTCTTTTTGGCTGATCAAGTACTTAGGTAGCCTGAGATGTTCCTCTGTGTCCGCTTTTAGGTTTGGTTTTACTGATTTGAGTTGGGGTTTGGGGGAGGGAGGGCAGTTTCGTCTCGTTTAGCAAAGCACTTTCCCCTCTGGTGGGGCTGGCAGGAGGGACCCCCCCGCCACGGGAAAGCTTTGGCCCACGCCAGCCCCATTAATTTGCAGGATATTTCCTTCCCCCCCGTGGCCGTTCTTGCAGAGCGCCCTCGGTCACGTGTAGAGGTGGGTCCTGGATTACCAGTCAGTCTCCATGTCCTTAACCAAAACGCCCAGCCCTGTCCCTTGTCTCCCCGGGGCATTTCTGTGGGGCGCAGGGGGAAGCCACCCTGTCCCCAGGTGCTCTGGGTGCGGGCAGACCCTCGGTCCAGTGCAGAGTCCTCCCCCAGCTCCCCACAGCCCGGCACACGTGCCACAGCCATAGGCCAGAGAGCCTCCACCCGGCTCTTTGGAGATTAGTGTTTATTTTTTTATAGTCGCCGTATAAAGCCTAGCCTTAAAAACTACCTGATAGTGTCCTTCTGTTCACAGGAGAATTCACTCTGCAATGAGGGAGCCCAGGGGTGGGGATGGAGATGGATGGGGATGGGGAGGAAGGAGAGCTGGCCACAGCCCTGCCACGCACTCAGGAATACGTGCCCGCTGCCCTGCCTGTGCCTGCTGCCGGCAGCAGTTCATCCCCCTCAGCCTCCACTCCCTACCCCGACTTTCTGGTAATTCAGAGGCAGGAGAGGAGTGGGAGGTGGTGGGCACCGTGCCCGGTGCCAGCCCCCGTTCCCGTGCCGAGGGCACCTGGATGTCCCCACGCGTGGCTCCTCGGTCCCTCCCGGTCCCCCAGTGCAGCTGGGACAGCAGCAGAGGCACGTCCAGCCTGGCCAGAGAGCTGCAGCCCAGGGATCTGGGGTCGGGGGGGTGCCATGGGAGTACGGGTCCAGCAGAAAGACAGGTGTAAATAGACATTCCCTTCCAGCCTGCCCTCCTCTAGGACAGTCCCATTCGTTCCCTTGTCGCTCTAGTATTAAGTTTACCTAATTTATTGAATGGGTGCTACTCTCTTGTTGACTCACACCGAGGAGTTTCTCTCAACCGCCGGAGAGCCGCGTTGCAGGACAACACGGAGCAGCTCTTTGGTGAATTCCTGAGGAGCCCCCGTGGCCGGCCCACCCGGGGCTCCTCTCTCAGCTGTTACCCCCATTCTTTAGGATGTTCATGGTGCTTATTAGACTCCCAGTGATTGTACGACGTCGTCCCTGTACCACGATGGTAGCTGCAAACAGCCGCTGTGCTGGAGAGTGTCATGTTCGCTGTTCCAATAAAGGACTTTTATGAGAGAAGGGCAGAGCTCCCCAGAGCATCTCTGCGCCGACAGCCCCAGTTCCTGGCTCCAGTTCCCATCTTGCCCCTCTCGGTGCTACTCACCACATCCCTGCACTGTCCCTCTTGGGAGGCAACAGCAGAGAACAGACAGAACTCAGTTCATGGGAGGGAGGGAAGCACAGGAGCCAGCCAAAACCAACCCTCTCTCTCAGGTGGTGCCATGGCCAGCGAGGCAGCAGCACCTTCTGGGTAGCAGGGACAGGAACTTTTCCACCCCATGATCAGGAGATGCCCCAGGAGGGAGACAGGTCATTGCAGACCCTGTGTTACACCTGCAGGGGCCTTGGGGACCTAACCCAGGCACGGCCATGAACCCCAAATCCAGCAGCCCCACGTAATGGGGAGTCACAGGACGGTTTGGGTTGGGAGGGACCTTCAAGGCCATCTAGTCCCAACACCCCTACTGTGGGCAGGGACACCTCCCACCAGACCAGGTTGCTCCAAGCTCCATCCAACCTGCCCTTGAACACTTCCAGGGATGGGGCAGCCACAGCTTCTCTGGGCAACCTGGGCCAGTGTCTCACCACCCTCACAGCAAAGAATTTCCTCCTAATATCTCATCTCAAATCTCCCCTCTTCCAGCTTAAAACCATTTCCCCCTCATCCAATCACCCCCTGCCCCTGTCCAAAGTCCCTCTCCATCTTTCCTGTAGCCCCTTCAGGCACTGGAAGGTGCTCCAAGGTCTCCCTGGAGCCTTCTCTTCTCCAGGCCGAACACCCCCAACTCTCTCAGCCTGTCTCCAGAGCAGAGCTGCTCCAGCCCTTGGATCATCTTAATGGCCTCCTCTGGACTCTCTCCAACAGCTCCATTTCCTTCTTGTATTGGAGACCCCAGAATTGGACCCAGCACTGCAGGGGGTCTCACCAGAGTAGAGCAGAGGCAGAGAATCCCTTCCCTTGACCTGCTGGGGATGCAGCCTACGACACAGCTGGTTTCTGGCTCCAGCGCGTGGTGCTGCCTCATGTTGAGCTTCGCATCACCCAACACCCCCAGCATCTCACCAAGCCTTTTCCTGATCCTTTTCCTTCCCAAGCAAACTCTCACCTCCCTTCTTCATGTGCACAAGGAGCACCAACAATTCCCCATTCCCAACATGGGTGCTGAGCTGGGACAGTGGGAGAGGGGAGGGGGTAGCTCACAGTGCCCACCCAGGGCTTCCCCACTTCTTCTGCAGCCATCAGCAGAGACCTTTGGGGGCTGAGGGATGGTCCTGAGTGCCAAGGAGCTAGGATGTAAGAAAGAAGAGATGGCACCCAGTGTGAGAGAGGAATCACCTAGGCTGGATACAGAGCAGCATCTCCCCAGGGGGACAAACAGTGCAGCCACCCCAACACCAGATCCCACCCAGAGTCCCATCCAGGACAAGAGATGGTGGCAATGACCAGGTGGGCAAGATAAAATTATCTAAATGAGATGTCAATGTTGTGAGAGCCACTGCACATGTGGAAGAGCCCAGCATCACTGTGATACAGTGCTGGCAACACTAAAAGCCCTTTGGGGGGGGAAGGGGTGTGTCTTTCTTCCAAAAATAAGGGCAAACACTATGGGATGAGTGGTGTTGGGGTCATTTCTGAAGGAAAGGCAAGGAAGGTTCTCCAGGGGCCTGAGAAGGTCTTGCTGTTGGGGTATTAGCAGCTGCTCTTTCTCAGAGTCCCTCAGGAGAGGTTTTCAGTGTGAGGCCTCTGAGCTCATCACGGGCTCGAGTCCAGGGCTGAAGAAAGAACCTCTAATGCGTTGCATTAAGTGCATTTGTGTCTCAGAACAACACTCATCCCTTCCAGAAAGGGAAAGGTGCCCAGGAGACCAGAGGTCCGGGAAACTGCATCCTCCCTGCAGCATGTAAAACCCAGCCTGAAGTCATGCATGGGTGGGAGGGAAGGAAGAAGCCAGGGCCAGAGGACACCAACCACCCAAGGACAGGTGCCAGAGGTGAGGGCAGAACCACTCACCAGCTGCATCCCAGCTCCAGCAGTGCTGGAGGTCTCAGGCTGCCCAAACCCACCCCAAGCCCTGGCAGCTCTCGGAGCACTTTGCACAGCTGCAATTGCCACCAGTGGTGGAAGGACATTAAATACCTTTTCTGGGCACCGAGCCCTTGCCCAGCACCTACTGGCAAGGAAACCACACCCAGGGTCCCACCTGGACAATGATCCTTCCATTTGCCCTGTGAAAAATGAGGAAGATGCGTCACATTCCCTTTTTTTCCCCACATGCAGTTTGGGCTGGTTCCTGGGCTTTTGGTGAGCTGCTGTAGCTCTTTGCCAGGACTCAGATCAGCGTGGAGCCTCGTGCTGCTGGGTCCCAGCCAAGGTGATGATTGGGGTGGCATGTGTGGCCCGGCCAGCCCTCAGGCCAGGGCTTGGCTTTGTCTTCCTCATCTGTAGTGGTTCAGCTTTGCTGGAGGAAGAGGAAGAGGTGTTGCGTCCTAGCTCAGTTCTTCTTGCCCCCTGGAGGAGCCGGAGGCAGGGGAGGGCAGGACTGGGAGGGCAGGACTGGCAGGGCAGGCACCGAGCTCTGCCCGAGGAGGCGGCTGGGAAGGGCCCGCAGCGGATCGGAAAGGATCCCTCGCCGTTTCCAGACGGACTGCGGAGCGGGAAGGGAAAAGTGAGGAGGCGAGGGGAGACAGGGCAGGGAAGATGGCTGCAAGGAGGGTGGGAGGGCGGTAAGAACCGGGGTGCGAGAAGAGGGGTTGCAGGGGAGAGGGGTGTAAGGCGAGGGGGTGGGATGGAAACACTTTCCGTCTCGGCTTTGAGAGCAGCATTTCCCTTCGGGACGGGACTTTTACGACACACAAACATCCCCCCCCTCCGCAGTCCTGGAGCGGGCGGGGCCGTGCGTGGGGCGGTTCTGCGCACCCGCCGCTCCGGTAACCGCCGGGGGGGTGAGGGGAGGGGGAGACCCCGGGGCCGCGCCGCTCTGCGCGGTGCGGGTGCGCCCGGGGGACCGTGCCCGACCGCCGGCTCCCTGTCCCCCTCCTCTTGTCACGGTCCCAGGACACCGCCTCTTTGCTTGTTCCTGAGGTCTCCCTCCGCTTTTTACCCTCCTCTGTGCATCCCCAGGGCAGTGGTCCTTAAGATACCCCCCCTTTTCACACCCCTCTGCACCCCCAGGTGGCAGTCCCCAGAGTCGCCTCCTTTCTACCTCCCCCTGTTCGCTCCAAGGGTAGCGGTGGTCCTCAAGGGTATCCTCCCTTTCTGCCCACCCCGTGCACCCCCGGAGGCCGGTCCCCAGGATCCCCCCCTTTGTTCCCTCCCCGTGCGCCCCCGAGGGCGGTACCTGGGACACCCCTTTCGCTGCTCCCGCCCCACAAGTGGGCGGCCCGGCCCGGCCCCAGAGTACCGGTAGCTCGGCCCCGGGGCGGTGCCATCTCAGGGCTGAGGCGGAACCCGGTGCCGGTGGCCAAACACCACAGCGACGGTGTCCCCCGTGTCCCTCGCAGCCCCGCCGGGATGTCGCGACCCTTGTCGGACCAGGAGCGGCGGAAGCAGATCAGCATCCGCGGGATCGTGGGAGCCGAGAATGTGGCCGAGCTGAAACGGGGCTTCAACCGCCACCTCCACTTCACCCTGGTCAAGGACCGCAATGTGGCCACCCCCCGAGACTACTACTTCGCCCTGGCCCACACCGTGAGGGACCACCTGGTGGGACGCTGGATCCGCACCCAACAGTACTACTATGAGAAGGACCCGAAGGTGGGAGCCAGGGGATGCTGGGGCGGGGGAGGAACCCCTCTTTCCAGGAAGGGTGGTGGAAATCAGAATTATTTGGCTGGAAAAGTCCTCTAAGATCATCACATCCAACCACTGAACACACACCCCACACACACCCCCCCCCCAGCATTCCCAAGGTGGGTCCTGCATTATGGCTGGGGTAGGAATTTATCCGACCTCGGAATCGCATGATGGAAAACTTAGAGAATGGGGGGGGGGCTCGTTTTTTCTCTTGGGTTTAGGGATGTTCCCCTTAACTTTGCCAAGTGGGGGGACTGGACTTCAACGAGCAAGGCCACTGGCCTTTGCTTTGCAAAACAAACAGAGTGCAGCTTGGCCGGGAGCTGGGAGCAGGGCATGGGAACAATGTTTGTTGTCCCGCAGCTCTGGCGTGGGTGCGGTCTACTCAGAGCAGCTGCAACGCCTTCTAGGGTCAATTAGTTGAAAGGTTTAATTGAACCCGAAGCCGGCCGCAAGCGGGTCTTGTTTAAAATAGGCACAAGCTCAGTGATCCTGACCATGGAAGACATGGTTTGTGCAGGAGTTTCTGGGCTGCGCTGGCTTGCACCGAGCGGGTCTCTAGCTGCTCCGGGATTAAGCAGTAAATCCCCTCCTGACACCTGGACAGGGCTGTCGGCTCCAATTTTCTCCTTGCCAGGGAGGCCCCGCAAACACCTCGCTGGGACCGTGCCAGCCCTTGATAGCTCAACCCCCCCCTCTCTGTGTCAGAGGGAGAAGAAAGGATGAGCCTCTTCCAGGGCTCGGATCTGGGGACTCTCCCAAGTTGTGCTGGGTCTCGTCCACCCACTGTTGCTGCCCCAGCTCTGCTGGGATCAAACCAGTAATCCCAACCGATCCTGCCCAGCATATCCCATTGCCATCCCCAGCCTGACCCCACGCAGGTCCCAGGGAAACCTGTGGAGTCAGCGCCTTCCTCCAGCCTAAATCCTTCCTTAAAACCTGCCGGTGCTGACACGAGAGGATGTTTTACACAAGCCTCCGGCTCGCTGGCTGCATCCTGCACCTATCATGTCAGCAAGAGGGGACACAAGAGTGCGCCATTTCCCCTGTGACAGACCCCCAAGGGACAGCAGAGGAAACCCGTGTCCCCAAGGCTGCCGGATGTGCTTGGCCCCGGTGCCTTGCTGGGTTTTCCGGTTGCTTTGCAGCTCAGGGGATGTTTCCTAATTCCTCTTTAAAGTTTAACTTGATACCGCCACGGCCACTGGCGTGCTCAGGGTGACCATCCTGGAGCTGTCCCTGCTCCCGGACAGGGTGCTGAGGCTTGTCCAAACAAAACCACCTCGGTGTTACCCTCTTCCTGGCTTGGGGAATGGCAGCAGCAGGGGCTCGGCCACCTCTGAGGAGCTCCAGCCCACAAATTGCCAGTGCGAACCGTTCCCTGCTCTGTTGAGTCAGGGTTTTCTCTCTTGTCTCAAGATAACACCCAGTAGCAGTTTCTGGGGTCCAGAGGAGCCTGCTCCAGCCCCACAAAAGATGGTCAGAGGGTGCTTTTCTCTTTCAGAGGATTTACTACCTCTCCCTGGAGTTTTACATGGGACGGACGCTGCAGAACACCATGATTAACCTGGGACTGCAGAACGCCTGCGATGAAGCTGTCTACCAGGTAAGGACCCAGACCAGGAGGGCTCCAGGCTCTCTAGCTCCTGGGGATATTCATGTTTTATGGTGCCAGCTGCAAACTGCTCCTTGAGCCACAGGAGTTGCCCACACCAGATAAACATTGCTCCAGAACCTCTTCTCCAAAGGCCTGGGGCTGCTGGCTGGTGTTGGGCCAGCCATGCACTGCTGAGATGGAGGGTCCAGCCCATACACTGCAAGGAAGCTCGTGGTTGTGTATTCAAGGTCATTAATAGCCCTAATCAATAGCAGAGGGGATTAAAACCTTGGTCTAACTCAACCCCAGCCTGGTGCTGTCACCACCTGGCACCTGGGTTATCAAAGGTTTTTGGGTGGCTCCTTTCCCTCCTGCCCTGTGCTTGCACCCATTGTGACCAACGTGGCTGGGGTGGTTGCACAGCAGTGGGAGCAGCTTTCCAGCAAACATTTTCAAAGGAGAAGAACTTATTTTTAGGTTGGTTTGGTTTTTTTTAGTAGGGGTTTTTGGGTTGGGGTTTTTTTGTGGCTCCTCCCTCTCTGGAAGTGTTGAAGGGCAGGTTGGATGGAGCTTGGAGCAACCTGGTCTAGTGGGAGGTGTCCCTGCCCATGGCAGGGGTGCTGGGACTAGGTGATCTTGAAGGTCCCTTCCAAGCCAAGCCATTCTATCATTCTATGATTTTAAAATTTGTTTGATCTGTTGACCTTGCCCTGAGGGCAACTGGTCAAGCAGGGTGAGGGTGGAGAGAAAGAGCCTGGGATGCTTTGTGTTGGGGTCCCGGAGATACAGAAAGTGTGAGGTTGTTTGGAAATCATCCTCTTTGCAATGGTAGGTGAAACTCTGGAGGCAAATCCTCCTTACTGTGGGTGCTGAGGCCCCGGGACACAAATGCCAAACATTTCTCAAATAAAATGTTTGGCATATAAAGCACTTCAGATATTTCTGTGGGCATCCAGGGCTGATGGTGGAGTTCAGAGCTCTGCAGTCTATAACCGTGAGACACTGGCGAGCCTGAGGGTGGTGCTGGTGCTCCCGGAGTTGTCTGTGACCGACCGGTTTGGGAGAAGGTGCTGCCCAATTGCCCGTGAGCTGTGCAGGGTCTGGCCCTTCCACACGTGGCACCGGGGCTGTCCCCGCTTGCTGTGACCGTGGGACATCAGACCAAGGGGTTTCTGTGGGAAAAGGTGGCACGCCCTGGCAAGGCACCATCTTACTTCCTGCTGAGCTGCCCACGGAGCTTTGCATAGGCAAAATCTTTTCCTTCCCACAGCATCCCAGGCTGGAAACTTTTTATATCCTTGTAAAAGTGGTTGTAGCTGCTTCTCTGGGCTTCTTCATCCCAGGGTGATGCCTGGAGCTGGGGGACGTGCCTGCCCGATGAGGCGATGCCTGGAGCTGGGGGTTGGAGGTGCTGGGGGAGCAGGAGCATGGTGTCTGCCCTGTGGGGCATGGAGGGAGGGAATGATCACTGGGAGACCTGCCCAGAATGTCTGGGACCACGAGAGCAGCACCCTGAAGATGGCTGGGTGTCCTCCCCACCTCCAGGATCTCATCCATGGTGAGGTCAAGGGCACGTGTGTTCCTTGTAAAGGCTGATGGGCTGACTTGAACACCAGAGCTGGTCCCTGCCACACTGTGGAGTGACAGTGGAGGGGGAGAGGGTCTGCTTTGGGTGTGGAGCCCCATGTCCCAGCTGCCCAGATGAGTCCTGCAAGTTCAGGTGCCTTTTTCACCCCTCCTGAAGCCCACCTGCAAGGAGGGACAGCAGCAGTGGGTGCAGGGCAGGGCCTTCCCTCTGTAGGGCTGGGCACCTCCAAGAGCCTCCAGCCCATCACCTTCTCCTCCTTCTCTGTAGCTTGGGCTGGACATGGAGGAGCTGGAGGAAATTGAGGAGGATGCTGGTCTTGGCAATGGTGGTCTCGGCAGGCTAGCTGGTGAGTGAGCCCCCCAAAAGGTCTGGTTGCCTTTGAAGCCTTCACACCCACTGCAGGGGTTGCCTACACCCGGGGAGGTTCATAGCTCCAGCTTTTCCATGCATGGAGCGAGAGGCACTGGGTGGCTGCTGAGCACGTGGCGGTGGCTGCTGGCCCTGGCTCGTGTCCCCATGGGGTGGCTGCTGGTGGCCATTTGCTCTCCAGTGGGAGAAGGACCTGCTGTCTCCCGGGGTTCCTGGATCCCAGGAGGTGCAGCTCTGTGCTCCCCTCTCTCCCTGGCAGCCTGCTTCCTCGACTCCATGGCCACGCTGGGGCTGGCAGCCTATGGCTACGGCATCCGCTACGAGTACGGCATCTTCAACCAGAAGATCCGGAACGGGTGGCAGGTACGGATGGAGGCCCGTGGCCCTCACCTTCCCCCAGCACAGCCCAAACCCTGAGTCCAGCCTCCCCCTTAGACCAGGCCAAAATCAGGGAGGATGGACAATCCCATAGCTTGAGCCAGAGCTGGTGCTGCCCTACTTGAACAGGTTGCCTAGAGAGGTTGTGGATGTCTTATTCCTGGAAGTGTTGAAGGGCAGGTTGGATGGGGCTTGGAGCAACCTGGTCTAGGGGGATGTGTCCCTGCCCATGGCAGGGGGTTGGAACTAGATGATCAGGTTCTTCCTGACCCAAACCGGTCTGATATTCTATTTAAACCTCGTCAGATGTTTCCTCAAAAAAGTTTAACCAGCCCAGTGTCACAGTTCCCAGCAGAGCCCATTAGTTGCTCAGTTGAGTGGAGCGGATCCTCCCCGCTAATTAGCAAAGCCATGAAGCAGGCAAGGGTGGAAAAGTCCTATCCCTGCTCCTGGCAGGGTGGGGATGGTACAGGGATGGTGTGGGGAAGTCCAGGGAAAGCCAGATCCAGCCCTGCCATCCCTGCTCCAGCTGCTCAACCCCTGGGTTTAAGCATCAGCAGGTGGAAGAGGCTGTTTTGGAGAAGAAAAATGGAAAACGTGGTGGGAGAAAATCCTGCAGAGCCAAAATCCAGATTTAGAGCAGACAGACTCCAAAGCATCATCCCCTTTGCCGTGAGCAGCTGGAGCCTTTCCCAGCCTTCCTCCATGTGGCACAACCCAGGGAGGTCCCCAGGGTTGGGTGGTCCCATCACTGCTCTCCATCTCTCTGGCAGGTGGAAGAAGCTGACGACTGGCTCCGGCACGGCAACCCCTGGGAGAAAGCCCGTCCTGAGTACATGCTGCCCGTCCACTTCTACGGCCGGGTGGAACACGGTGCCACCGGCACCAAGTGGGTCGACACCCAGGTATGGGTTGGGGTGCATCCCCTGGGGGGCTCTCCCTGGCTGGCTGCACCCTGGACACGGGTCCTGCCAGCATCCAGGCTGGAGAGGGGTGCACTGGCAAGGCTGCTTCCCTAGGGTGGAAAAGGCAGTGGTGGAGCAAATTGAGGAGATGGACATAGGGATGGGGACAGGTTTTGCTGCTCCATGTCTGCAGCCAACCCAAAAGCACCTCCAGCAGGTCTGTGTGCAATGCATAGCCCAGCATGATGGCTTAAGTTAAGCCTCTCCTGACCCTCACAGCTCCTCTCCATCCCCTGAGCCAGGCTTGGTGGCATCTACCATGCACATCCCCATATGTGCCACCCTCTGAAGGTGGATTCAACCCTGAGCTCACTGCTGTGGGAGGGTCTGTGGGATGGGAGGACTCTGGGGGGATGTGGGGGGACATCAGCCCAGCTTCAGCTGCCCTGCCCATGTCCTAGGTGGTGCTGGCCCTGCCCTACGACACCCCTGTGCCCGGATACATGAACAACACTGTCAACACCATGCGCCTGTGGTCAGCTCGGGCACCCAACGACTTCAACCTGCGAGACTGTGAGTGGGTGCTGGGGGGTGCTGAGGGGGATGGGGCACCAGGGGTCCCCTGCACACCTCATCCCTCTACTCCTCCCCAGTCAACGTTGGAGACTACATCCAGGCTGTGCTGGACAGAAACCTAGCGGAGAACATATCCCGTGTCCTCTACCCCAATGACAACGTGAGTCAGGATGGAGGGTTATCCCTGGTCTAGGGGTGGATAAAGGTTGAGGAGCAGTTCCTCTTGATGAGACATTTTTACAGAGAGGGACTTGATGTAAAAATGGAGTGATGGGACAAAGGGAAAGGGTTTCAAGTTGATAGAGGGGAGCTTTAGATGAGACATGAGGAAGAAATTCTTTGCTGTGAGGGTGGTGAGACACTGGAACACGTTGCCCAGGGAGGTTGTGGCTGCCTCATTCCTGGAAGCATTCAAGGGCAGGTTGGATGGGGCTTGGAGCAACCTGGTCTAGTGGGAGGTGTCCCTGCCCATGCAGAGGCATTGGGACTAGATGATCTTTAAGGTCCCTTCAAACTCAAACCATTCTATGATTCTATGAGGCAGGTGTTACAGTCCCTCTGGTTTCCTCTCCCATTGCCCCTTTCCTTGCAGCCAAATTTTTCAAGCCACGAACAAGTTTTGCTGATGCTCGGGGGGTGTGGTGGTGGTGGATATAAACCTGTTTGTGGTGGATCCAAACCTGTTTGTACCAGCACATCTCAACCCCCCTGTGGAAAGCAAGAAGGTGCTGGGGGTAGAGCTGCTGGGGGAAGCACTGGGAGCTCACGTTGTGCTGTGCCGTGGACGCGTGCTGGTGTGGGGAGCTCCAGGAAGGTGCAGCTCCTCCTGAGCAACGTGGTGTGATCTTCCTGCTCCTCTGCTCCCAGTTCTTTGAGGGGAAAGAGCTACGGCTGAAGCAGGAGTACTTTGTCGTGGCCGCCACCCTCCAGGACATCATACGCCGCTTCAAAGCGTCCAAATTCGGGAGCACGGAGAGTGTCCGAACCGTGTTTGATTCCTTCCCCGACCAGGTATGAGCCAGAGTTGCTCTGACATGTGCCTTGGAGCTCATTTCGATGCCTCCCAGATGCCCCACCCAGGGCTGGAGAGGTTTTGTGGACCCTCCATGGGTGCCTGTGCCCAGGTGACTCGGGCAGTGGGATGCCCACCTGTCCCCCGTGTGTCCCCACGTGCCGCCCCTGCTCTCCCCCACAGGTCGCCATCCAGCTGAATGACACACACCCCGCCATGGCCATCCCTGAGCTGATGAGGATTTTTGTGGACATTGAGAAGCTGCCATGGAACAAGGTAGGGAGACCCAACCTGGCCCCTGGGTCCCCTCCACTTGCACCACCCACCCATCACCAGGGTGCTGAGGAACCAGTTTTGTAGCTGCTGGTGGCCTGGGGAGTGATGTGGAGCAGTCAGGTCAGGTTTAACCAGTATGGACTCATAGGAGCTGGCTCAGCCGTGCTGCTGACTGCTGTGGGAGGACCATGTGTGGGTGCTGGCACCCACCTGGAGCTGCCTCCACCCTCACCACCAGCTTTTGCCCCGGCAGGCCTGGGACATCACCAAGCAAACCTTTGCCTACACCAACCACACGGTGCTCCCTGAAGCCCTGGAGCGCTGGCCAGTGGACCTGGTGGAGAAGCTGCTCCCTAGACACCTGCAGATCATCTATGAGATCAACCAGAGACACCTGGATGTAAGTGCCTTGGGACAGGGTGGGAGCTCTCTCCAGAGAGGGGGAGGCAGGTGGCATATATTGTGTGGTCAGGATTAGGGGATGCACAACCCCATGATGTTGGGTGTGTGGCCAGGTGGCTCTGGCTCTTATTTTGGGGGGTTGATGTCTAGGAAAGCCCTTCCCACCAGTCTATCACCACACCACAGCCAGTGGCTGTTTTAAAGGCTTCACCCATTGCTCCATGGATTTACCTGTTGGCATTTCTTGGCTCCCTAAATCCAATCCTGGAGAAGGATGAGGTTGGGGATACAAAGGAGATGGTGGTTTGGCCTCCTGGTCTGGAAGCATGAGGCTTTTGTGGAAACTGGCCAAGCATGTGTCCAAAAGCCTCCTCTCCATGGGACACTGAGGACATTGCTGTGGCCCACTCCTCAGGAGCCATTGGGTGGGACATGCCAAAAGCCAGCACCGCTCACAACCTCTCCTGCCTCCACTGGCAGCACATCGCGTCCCTCTTCCCTAACGACGTGGACCGGCTGCGGAGGATGTCCCTGATAGAGGAGGAGGGCACCAAGAGGATCAACATGGCCCATCTCTGCATCGTCGGCTCCCACGCTGTCAATGGCGTGGCCAAGATCCACTCTGAAATAGTCAAGACGCAAGTGTAAGTCCAGGGAGGGAGGGAGAGAGGTGGTGGTGGATCCCCCTCAGCTTGGCAACAGTGGTGGTGCCAGGTGAGCAAGCCTGAAGCTGTCCTCTCCTCGTCCTCACAGGTTCAAGGACTTTGCAGTGCTGGAGCCGGAGAAGTTTCAGAACAAGACCAACGGCATCACCCCGCGGCGCTGGCTCCTGCTCTGCAACCCGGGGCTGGCCGAGCTCATTGCTGAGGTAACAGCACAACCTCCCACCCTTCCCAAACCTGAGGGACGCTCCTCCAACCTCAGCTATCTACAGCTTTTAAATCATAGAACCACAGGCTGGTTCGGGTCAGAAGGGACCTTAAAGATCATTCAATCCCAACCCCCTGCCGTGGGCAGGGACATCTCCCACTAGACCAGGTTGCTCCAAGCCCCATCCAACCTGCCCTGAACACTTCCAGGGATGGGGCAGCCACAGCTTCTCTGGGCAACCTGGGCCAGGGTCTCACCACCCTCACAGCAAAGAATTTCTTCCTAATATCCCATCTCACTCTCCCCTCTTCCAGCTTAAAACCCTTTGCCCTCATCCCATCACTCCCTGCCCTTGTCCAAAGTCCCTCCCCAGCTTTCCTGGAGCCCCTTCAGGCACTGGAAGGTGCTCTAAGGTCTCCCTGGAGCCTTCTCTTCTCCAGGCTGAACACCCCCAACTCTCAGCCTGTCTCCAGAGCAGAGCTGCTTTAACCCTCAGGTCATCTCTGTGGCCTCCTCTGGACCCATGCTTTGGTTGCCTCTCACCCAAGTCCCCTGCTCCTGCCTTCCCAGCGCTGTTGGCTTTGCCGGGCAGGAGCAGCGTGTCCAATGAAGGTGGCCATCCCCATCCCGTGGTCAACCCGTGCTTTGTGCTCCTGTTGCAGAAAATAGGGGAGGACTATGTGCGGGACCTGAGCCAGCTGACAAAGCTGCACGAGTTTGTGGACGACGACCTCTTCATCCGGGAGGTTGCCAAAGTGAAGCAGGTGAGAGATGGGGGCAGTGGGGACAATGCAGGGGACGACAGGCTGGGGGCTGATGTTCTCCTTGCCCCTCACCCAGGAGAACAAGGTGAAGTTCGCACTGTACCTGGAGAAGGAGTACAAAGTGAAGATCAACCCTTCCTCCATGTTCGACGTGCACGTGAAGAGGATCCACGAGTACAAGCGGCAGCTGATGAACTGCCTGCACATCATCACCATGTACAACCGTGAGTCACCGCGAGGGGACGGGCTGCCCGGGGGTACACCAGCATCCCTGTCCCCCTAAACCAGAGGGTGACACCACGCTGCTGTCTTCTCCAGGCATCAAGAGGGATCCTGTGAAGCTGTTTGTGCCAAGGACAGTGATCATTGGGGGCAAGGTAACTTGGGTCGGGAGTTGAGGTGTTTTTGGAGGAAGTCCTTGAAAAAAATGATAGACTCATGGAGTGGGTTGGGAGGGACCTTCAAGATCATTCAGTTCAAACCCCTTGCCATGGGCAGGGACACCTCCCACTAGACCAGGTTGCTCCAAGCCCCATCCAACCTGCCCTTCAACACTTCCAGGGATGGGGCAGCCACAGCTTCTCTGGGCAACCTGGGCCAGGGTCTCACCACCCTCACAGCAGCAAAGAATTTCTCTCTAATGTCTAACCTAGATCTCCCCTCTTGCAGTTTAAAACCATTACCCCTTGTCCTCTCACTACAAACCCTTGTCCAAAGTCCCTCTCCAGCTTTCCTGTAGCCCCTTCAGGCACTGGAGGGTGCCCCAGGGGATTTGGGTGCAGATGTTCTCATGGGGTTGTGTTCCCAAAGCCCTCTGGGAAGCCCTGAGGCAGCACTTGTTGGCTTCAACCCAAGCAAGGTTCTGCTAGTCATGCAAGCACAGAAAAGCTTGGTGGCACAACACGTGAGTTGGATGAGGGAAGGGAGCAGGGCTGAGTGGGTGCTTCCCTGGGCACATGGGATCTGGGTCCTCCTCGCTTGCCCCTGGCACCAGCCCTCTGGGCTTACCCATGGCTTTTCTCCTAGGCTGCCCCAGGGTATCACATGGCTAAAATGATCATCAAGCTCATTAATGCTGTGGCTCACGTGGTGAACAATGACCCCATTGTGGGGAGCAAGCTGAAGGTCATCTTCCTGGAGAACTACAGGGTCTCACTGGCAGAGAAAGGTAGCCCACGTGGGGCACGCTATGGGGACCACCCCATGGCTGTCCACCAGCCGGTGGCTCCATCACTGCGAGACAGCAGATCTAACATTCTTCAGCACAATTGAAACCTGGAGCTGGTCTCCATGAGCCCCTTGTGTCCATGTGTTTGGTTGGCAGTGATCCCTGCTACTGACCTGTCAGAGCAGATCTCCACGGCGGGCACCGAGGCGTCGGGTACAGGGAACATGAAGTTCATGCTGAATGGGGCTCTGACCATCGGCACCATGGATGGAGCCAACGTGGAAATGGCTGAGGAGGCTGGAGAGGAAAACCTGTTCATCTTCGGCATGAGGGTGGAGGACGTCACAGAGCTGGACAGGGAAGGGTGAGGGCTGGGGATGCCACAAGGGTGCCACCACAGGCAGCTGAAGCAGCACCATCTCATATCCACCCTTCCCTGCCAGGTACAATGCCCAGGAGTACTACAACCAGCTCCCCGAGTTGAAGCAAGCTGTTGACCAGATCAAGGGTGGCTTCTTCTCCCCAGAGGAGCCTGACCTCTTCAAAGACGTGGTCAACATGCTCTTCCACCATGACCGGTGAGGCCTGGGATGCCATCCATCTCCTGGGCTGGGTATCTCCACCAAACTCCCCGTGCCTTTACAGAGCAGCCCCCTTGCACCAACCATCCACCCTCTGGCTGATAAGATCCCATTTTCTGGCCCTGACGTTGCATGTGTGGAAGAGCAATTGATGCTCTACAGATCCAAAAGGGTCTTTACACGTGGCACATTAAAGCCTGGAGTACATTAAGGCCAAGAAGTATCTGGGTGTGCAGCCCTTGCCACATGATAGGTGGTTTTAGGTATCTCAAGGGCTTTCCTGGCCAGAGCACTCAGCCAAGGGCTGTGGGTGTTTGCATTGGGGAAATGTTTTCCTGGTGAGCTGACGCAGGGTGTGTCCTCCCAGAGCACCCATCCAGCCCTTGCTGCAGCACCCACAGGCTGGCAGGGCTCTGTTCAAACCTGGCTTGGGAAGGTTGGGTCTGTCTGAAGTGTTTGTGTTGGAGGAACCTCCAGATCTGGCAGCCAGAGCCCCATGTGCTGCAGCCACCAGTCACCACCATGTTCCCAACTACATGTTTCTGCTGTCGCTGATTCCTCTTTTCATCCCTTCTCCAGGTTTAAAGTCTTTGCAGACTATGAGGCTTATGTCAAATGCCAGGAGAAGGTCAGCGAGCTCTACCTGGTGAGTGCCAGCCTGGGGACGAGGTGGGGAAGCTGTGATGGGGACACCACATCCCATCTGGAGAAGGGGGTCTAGTGGGGCCGTGCATGTAGATAGGTTCCTGGTGAGAAAGCCACTCTTGGGGCCAACGTGGCACCCTCCAGCCACACCATCCCACCACTCTCCTTCCAGAACTCCAAGGCATGGACCAAGATGGTCATCAGGAACATCGCGGCAGCCGGCAAATTCTCCAGCGACCGCACCATCAAGGAGTACGCCCGGGACATTTGGCACGTGGAACCCTCTGACCTGAAGATCCCACCACCCAACGAGCCCCGGGACGCAGTCGAGGACAAGACCCTCAACGGCACAGCAGCGTAGGGGCCTGGAGCCACCACCGGGGGGGGAACCTGAGCACGTAAAATTGTCTCTGCTGTCTAGTCTGTGTCGCTGCTGTAGGCTTTCCTACGGACAGGAATGGGGGTGGGATTTTGAGAAGATAAATGTCGTGGGGAAAGTGAAACGGCGTCGCCGCGTTGCTGCGTCGGGGCTGAAAATAAAAAAGTGCCGTCGGTGGCCAAGGGGCTGCTTGCTGAGGGCTAAAATTAGGACCTGGGATGAGTTGCACCGACTGTACCACGGGAAGAGGGTGCAGGGCAGGTTGGGCAGCACAGCTGGCCACAGCTGGCTGAGCCCTTGCAGGACTTGGGGTGCAGTCCCACGGCATCAGTGCCGGGGGGTGTGGAGTTAAGGGGTGTTTGGAGTCACCCCCATCACTGCCCTGTGGTGATGCTCCCAGCCACCTCTTGTGTGTTCCTGTCCCAGGAGCTGGCAGCAGGATCTCCAGCCCCTGAGTAACCCACAGTGTCCTCGAGGCAGTTAGAAAGCTTCTCAGTAGTTTGGTTTTTTTATTCTTAGGTACAGCAGTTCAGTTCAGTGCCACGAGGGGAGGAGTTCCTGGGGTGGGAGTTGAGGGAGTGCTCATGGTTGCTGCACCCAGCAGCTGGCATCACTGGATGTTCAGGAAGTCTCTGCAACAAGATGCAATCAACCTTAAGCTGTGTCACCCACCCTCCTGTGCTGCTGGAGATCCTGATTGTTCTGGACGTGGTGCTGAGCTGGGCTTAGAGCAAAGCTGCAGCAGGGCCAAGAGATGCTGGGGGCTGTCCCCAGGGCCACCTCCCCGTGACACGTGGGTTGAGGATGGATGGGCTCAGGGCAGTGACTGCAGCTCAAAAATTGATGCCAACAAGCACCAGAGGTAGGGGAAGGAGGAGGTGGAAGAAGAGGGCCATGGAAGAAGAGGCCAAGAGTTGCTCTGTGGCTACCCCCCACCACCCCCCTGTTTGCTGCAGAGCAGCACTTACTTCACCAGGGCAGGCAGCTCCGGGTTGAATGATATGTAGTCATGGCCCAGGCCCAGCTTTTCAGGAAAGGTAATAATCTTCACCTTGGTTTTGTCCTTGTAGGCACTGCGTGCAGCCTCAAAGAGCTGCCATGGGATGGGAAACATGGTTAACAGCATGCACAGGAGACCCCAAAACCCCTCCTGACACCCTGGGCCTGGCCACCCTCTGCTACCTCCTCTTTGGTCCCCTAAAAACAGGTTAAATGAGAAGTCCCCCAACACAAGAAGGACATGGGGCTCTTGGGGTGACTCCAGAGGAGGCCACAAAGATTTTGGTGCTGGAGCACCTCTGCTCAGCCTGGAGAAGAGAAGGTTCTGGGGAGACCTTAGAGCACCTGCCAGTGCCTGAAGGGGCTCCAGGAAAGCTGGGGAGGGACTTGGACAAGGGCTTGTAATGAGAGGATGGGGGAGCTGGTTTTAAGCTGAAACAAGGGAGAGTTAGATGAGATCTGAGGAAGAAATTCTTTGCTATGAGGGTGGTGAGACCCTGGCCCAGGTTGCCCAGAGAAGCTGTGGCTGCCCCATCCCTGGAAGTGTTGAAGGGCAGGTTGGATGGGGCTTGGAGCAACCTGGTCTAGTGGGAAGCGTCCCTGCCCATGGCAGGGGGGTTGGAACTAGATGGTTTTGAAGATCCCTCCCAGCCCAAACCATTCTATGTTTCTATGATGAAGCCAGCACCCACCCCCCTGCAAGCCCACCCAAAGGTGATGATGGTCCCCACCTTACGGCCCAGGTGCAGAGGCACCACAGCATCATCTTCTGAGTGCAGGAGGAGCAGTGGACAGGCCAGCACCTTCACACTGTGGGCAGCAAGCACAGTGCCAAGGGGTCACCCCTCCCCCAGAGCCACCACAGACACTTAAGACCCACCCTGGGTGCTGCTAAAACCCCCACAGCAACCCTGACACCCCAGGCACTACCTTTCAGAGCCATCCCAGCCCGTCAGTGATGTCCACACTGCTCACCCCAGCACAGCAGCACCCCAGTAACCTCCCAAAACAAGGTGCTCAAGCTCCAAAAAAAAATAACCACTGGTGAAGCAGGTGGCTTTTAGCAAAGGCACCTACAACCACGGCAGGGGCAGGACCCTGCCACCACAGCGTGTCTGCTGCAATGTGGTGGGGACTCAAGCACATAGCCCTTGGGAGAAAAAGGACGTTGGCTCATGGACTTTGCTCACCAGGAATATTGTTAGCTGAAGTTATGCAAATAAAAAGCCACTTTTAAAGCATGAGTAAGCTGGGCAAGGATAAAAAAAAAATAAAGAGTGTGGGGATTGCCTGGTGTGACACGTCCAACCCACCCCTCCCTGGCCGGGTAGTCCCAGGATCATCCCCACAACCCCACACCATCCCTCTGGGCACTCACTTCTCGTCGCTGCGGAAGAAGAGGTTGTTCAGGGCTAGTGTGTCCAAGATGAAGTACTCGAAACCTGGGAACTGGCGGTAGATCTGCCAGGGAGAGAGTTGGAGGGGTGCTCAGTGGTGGCTTTGATTGCTGCACCCTTCCTCTGCTGGGGAGGAGCCCTGGGTGGACAGGACTGCCACCACTGGGGGACCCTGTGGGCAGAGCCCCCGGGCTCACCTTGGTGATGGGGATGTGGACAGAGCCCCCGGGCTCACCTTGGTGAAAGGGATGTGAGCGGCCGCCTCACGGATGTTGGTGTAGGGTGACTCCAGGACAACAGCACCAACCTGGACGCCTGAGGGCAGAGCAGGGCGTGGCTGTGCGGGGGATGTCGCACTCCAGGCTGCTGCCAAGCTTCTGTCCCAGTAGCAGCCATGTGGCCAAGATGCCCCTGTCCCACTAAGGAGGACAGGGGTGGCCACTTGACCCCACCTGATGCTCGAGCAAAGAGTGATGGGGCTCCCCGGCTTCTTTGTGGCCCCCCAAAATCTGTCCAGGGGCTCACAGAGCCCCAGGGGGACCTGGCAAGGAGCCAACCCAGTCAGACTGTTCCTTACCTTGCTCTTCCTGCAGTTTCCTGGCTGTGTTCGTGGCAACCCTGTGAGAAGGGAGGTGACAGTCAGGGGGACCAGCCACAATGCCCCAGAGGGGTGCAGAGCACCCTCAGAACCCCTCTTGTCTACTGGGCTTTGCTTTGCAGGTCCCTCCACCAAGGAGCTGCTCCAAGCCCTTGGTCTGTCCCCAGGTGGCACCGGTCTGGCAGCAGTGACACAGCCTGGGGATGGTTGTGAGCTCCCGTGCCAGCCAGCACCCATGGGGTGTCCAGCCCTGCCACTCACCCTGTCCCCAGGGAGTGTCCCCAGAAGAGGATGCTGCTGTTCCCACTCCGTGCTTTGGCCCAGTTGTAGAGTGCCAGGACATCTGTGGTCAATCCTTCCTCCGTGGGGTGCCCACTAGAGTCCCCATAACCTGTGGGGAACACAGCTTGGTGTCACCACCCACAGGGGGGTGACCAGCTCCAGGAGTGGGGGAGTTACTCAGCAGGTGTTTTTACCTCTATAATCAAGAGCCAGGATGTGGAAGTCGGCAGCCCCCATCGCCTGTCAGAGGAGCAGCACTGCATCATGTGCTTGGGGAGGGGGGGATGCACCCCCAGGACCCCCAGTGTGACCAGGCTCATTCTGCCCAGGGTCCCTCTTGGGTCCCCAGAGCCAGCATGAGCCTCACCTCCAGCAGGTCCCTGTCCCCCTCCACAGGGAACCACTTACCTTCAAGAACTGGATGCGGTGGCTGGAAGCCCTGATGGGGAAAGGGAGGTTAGAGCTGGGGAAGGGGGTTCTGGGCACCCTTTTCTCCAGCACCAGCCCCACTGGGATGAGCTTTTCCAGGAAGGGGAGAACTGGATGCTCTGGGGTGGGTAGTTTTTGCCATTTCCCTTTAACTCAAAGGAAGTTTCCTCGGCTTGTGGGTCAGAAACCGCTGCCGCAGCCCCACCCACACAGCACTGCTGCACTGAGTTTGCTAGTTCTCAGTAGCAGTCGCAAGGCACATGTGGGGTCCCAGCCCCCCAGCAATGCTCACAGGCACTCACCTGGTCCCCCCGTTGCCGTGCAGGTAGATGATGATGGGATGAGCATCCCCAAGGGCCTCCTCATACCAGCGCTGGTCCTTGCCCTGCGCCTCAGCCCCTCTGCTGCCTGGCACCGTGTGCCTGGGGGGGGGTCAGAGTGGGGTTACCCCGGGGATCTCCCCCCAGTTTAGGACACGGCCACAGGGCTGTGCCCAGTGGGGATGCCGGGGCTGTCCCCGCTCACCAGATGCCGACTGTGACGCCCGGCTCGGTGTCGAGGTACAGGTTGACAGTGTTGTTCAGCAGCAGCTCTGGCCGCTGAAGGTCCGCAAGGAAGGGCAATGTCACTGAGGGAGAAATCGCCGTGGTCACATCAACCCTCATACCCAGCTGGGGCTTTTCTTGCAATTTAGTTCCAAAGCAACATGTTATGTTTTTTTGAAATAATTTGCGTGGAAGCCAAGGGGAGTGCTACAGCCAGCCCAGGGGAGCGGGTAGGCGAGGACAGCCCTCGGCCACCTCCTGCCACCCCGATTTCCAGCCCCATCGATGCTGTGTGTGCCCAGATGTGTTGCAACTTTCAGCAGTAAACAGGGTCGGCAGCACCACGTTATTACAGCTTGCAAAACTCCAGGCACCGAGGGGAAAGGTGCTTCCGAGCCTCCCCTGCAAGCCCAGGGCAAGGAGGGGGTACAGCCCCACCCAAGTTTTGGGGACCCTCTCCCAGCCCCTGAATCCCTGGAGAGGGGTGGTCTCCCAGCTGGGACAGGCCCATAGTACTCACAGAAGTTCAGGAAGACGAATTTGGACAGCAGGGCAGGGAAGAGGCGGATGAGGAAGGGCACTGAGGTGTATAAGAGGAGCAGGCCCAGGAGGAGGGTGCATAGCCAGGGCCACCAGGCCAGTCGTCCCCTGTAAGGCAGACACCCCATTAGCACATCCCCTCCCAAGGGCTTTGGGACACGGCAGAGCAGGATCCCCATTCCCAACCCCAGCTGTGACAGTTGGATACAGCGGTTTTTCACCCACAAGGGCCTGAGGTTGCCATTTGTATCCCCCTGGGACCAGGAACTGGTTCCCCACAGCAGGGTATTGGGTGGCTTTTGGGGATGGAGCTGAGCTGTTGGAGCAGCCCTGCTGTGACACAGCAGCCATGATCCAGTCCCTTGCAGCCTCCCACAGCACAGGAGCAGGCAGGAAGGGCAGGGCACATGCCTGGGCCAGGAGCTGCAAGTCAAACCGGCAATAAGGAGCAACCGATACTCTGAGGCACCACCCTGAACCCTGTCTGGTGAGACAGGGCCACGGGGGTGTCCCCAGGCCTGGCATCCAAGCCTTGGCAACTCTGGGGACATGGAGGAAAGCTGGGAAATGGGCTCAGGGAGTCCATTGTGAAAAGGAGAAATCAGTCCCCAGAGCAATGTCTCCCCAGTGCCACCAGCACAGGGTGGGGAAGAGTGACCACCTCCTACCCCAAAGGGCTGGGGGACACATCCAGCCCCCCCCGGGCTGTGCCCTCTGCAGCAAGCCACCAGCCAGCCCCAGTCCCTGGGAGGGAAGGGAAAGCCAAAAGCAGCAGATTGCCCAGCATCACAATCCCTTGTGGGCTGCAGGCGATTGGGAAACTAGTCTGGATGCCCAGGAATTTAGGGCAGAGGTTTATAACAGGTGTCCAAGCACAGCTCCTTCCCTGCCAGCACATGCCCAGGGCCACCAAGACCCCTGCAGAAGCGGATTCAGTCCATTGCCTGCCCCAGAAGTGGTGCAAGAGGCTGGGAAAGGCTTGCAAAGGGAGGGCCAGGGACAAGGTGGCACAGTCACCTGGGCACAGGCACCCTTCCCAGGAGGGTGCAGGGTGGCATAAGCCATGCTGGAGACACGGGGGGTTCCTTCAACCCCAAATGTCCCCCAAGAGTTTGGTCTGAGCAGTGCCGCTGTATACTGGCAGCAAAGGGCCATCAATGTTCTGGCTGTCACTGCAGGTAATTATTAGGTTCTGCTTTTTATCTACACCTGATACTCAAGTGCAGGGGCGAGCGCTCACACCCGCCCTTGCACAATACCTGCTGCAGAGGAGCACTGACAGGTCCAGATCTGGGGGACGTGCCCACCAAGGGGCGCCTCTGACAACTGACCCTGCAACAGGCCACCACATGACATCATGGGAACAGCAACGTGACATGGGGACACAGCATGGCATCGTGATGAGGGGAGGCATGGCCACAGTATGGGATTACGGCAGGGTGACATGGGGACATTCCCATCGTCCAGGATCACGGCTGCGGCAGGGTGGCACGGTCATGGCCGGACACACACACACTCACATGGGGTCATGGTCCCAGCATGGTGAGAAGGCCATGGCGTGGGGACAGAGGAGCACGGCCACAGCGCGGGGGTGACTGCCTCGGCAGGGCAGCACGGACAGGGCACAGGGGGACACAGCAGTGGCACATGTCACCGGGGGGCACGGCCAGGGGACAGAACATGCCGTCCGCAGCAGGACCGAATGCACACACACCGTACGGGGACAGGGACACGGTCCCGGGGAGCACGGCGCGGCACCGCCCGGCCTCCAGTGGCAGCCGGGATGCCCGTCAGCGGCCCCGCGGCGCCCAGCAGCCCGGACTGCCCGTCCCGCGGCCGGTACTCACCGCTTACACCGGCCTGCGCCATTCTTGCCCTCCGCCCGCCCGCTGTCGCCGTTGCTGTTGCCGTCCCCGTCGCCCCGCTCGCCGCCCCGCTCGCCCCGCCGCCGCATCGTCCCGCCGAGCACCGGCGCTGTCAGACCCCGCCCCACGCCCCAGGACCCGCCTCACGTCACCAAGCCACGCCCTCTTCTGACAAGCCACGCCCCACGCCCATGGCCCCCGCCCACAACAGCACGACCCAACTGCTCCCCGTAGGCCACGCCCCCAAGTCCAAGCCACGCCTCCTTTCCGCCTCGTTGGTGTTTGTGGGCGGGGCCGCGACGTCCTCTGCGGGGTCCGAGGTGACCCCAGCAGCCCTCCTGTCCCCCAGGGCTGGGACAGGGACACCACGGGGCTGGCAGAAAAGTGACACACCGGGAAACTCAGCGTTGCCATAGCAAGGAGTGCACCGGGAAAGCTTCCGGGTTAAAAACCCCCAAAATTAATAAAAAACAAGCAGGTTTCCAACCCAAGCGTCTCAAGCAAGATTCTCCACCAGCTGAAGTTGTCCCTGGACGGGACACCAGCTGCTTGTTCCCCTCTCAGCTGCCACTCCTGCAGGCAGCTCTGTCAGGCTGAGTCAGCCTGAAATTTTCAAGCTAAAACTTTCCACCAGGAAAGAAATCATAGAATCATAGATTTGTTCAGGTTGGAAAAGACCTTTAAGATCATCGAGTCCAACCTTATCCTAACCCTATTCCCCTATTTCTGATGACCCACCACTAAACCATGTCCCCAAGCACCACATCCAGATGACTTTTAAACACATTCAGGGATGGTGACTCCACCACCTCCCTGGGGAGCCTGTTCCAGTGCCCAACAACCCCTTCTGGAAAGAAGTTTTTTTCTGATCTCTGACCTAAATCTCCTCTGACGCAACTTGAGCCCATTTCCTCTTGTCCTGTCACCAGTCACCAGTGAGAAGAGACCAACCCCACTCTCACTACAACCTCCGTTGTAGCTTTTTTTGCTGATTATTTTTTTCCCCGTTTCACTGGTATTCCCTGGAAACTCCGCCAGGCACAGGAGGTTGCGCTGCCTGGATGTGGGCACATGTGGCTGGGCCACAGCCTGTGTCACCATGCCCACCAGTGGGGCCTGCCACCCAGAGGGGTCCAATAAATGGAAGGGCCGGGAGCAGCCCATCTCCACAGAGGAGCAGCCAGCCCACGGCAGCCTTTTCCAGCTGCTCTTCTGTCCTCTGCCCTCCTAAGCAAGACCCATGCTGCTTTTCCTGAGCTCCCAGTCTACCCCAGATTGCTCCCACCATTTTAGCCCAGCTCCAGGGCCAGGTGGGATATGATGGTGGGTGAGACAAGCTGGTGAGAGGAGGCAGGAGCTGGGTGTGTGGCCCTGCACGCCCCCCAGCACCCGCAGCAGGGGGCCTGGCAAGGTGCTGGTGTGCAGCTACATGAATCCAGGTGGTTTGTGCAGGGATGCAAATCCAAAGACAAACCAGTCTGGTCACCCAGGCCAGTGGGGCAGTGGACAGGCAGGTGCACGTTCCCCATCAGCAGATGTTGCAAGGAGGTGGCACAAGCCACCCACAAGCTGCACTTCCTGTGCCACAGGGGCGGAAGGACAGCAGAGGAGACCGGCACAGCTGGCTGGTTTTGAACGTGAGCTTTTTTCCTTCCACCCCCAATTTTTCCCCGCTCCCAGTGGGTGCTGAGGCTGCAGCTGTGGCATGTGGCAGCGTGTTTCCATGAAGATGATGCCAGAGACTCCCTGCAGGGCTTTGCTGCCTGCAGGGATGAGCAGGGTGCGGGCAGCACTATCTGCGGGGCCTTTATTCAGCAGAGGGGATGGGTATGAAGTTAGGACAAGTGCTTTGGCAGTGTGGAGTGGCAAATATTTCTTGCAATAACGAGCTGACACAGCAAACATGAGGGTCTCCTGGGCTTGGGGGGGAACGTCCTGGAAGGAGCCAAGCGGAGCCGCCTGTGGCAGCCGGAGGGATGTGCAGGATGAGGCCCAAGCGGTAGTGGCAGAAATGTGACTTGTACAGCGGGGGCTGGACGTGTGATGGCAGCAACGAGCCAAGGACTCACAACACCCCCGAGCCTTAGCACTGCTCACCGTTGTTTTATGCAAAAAAAAAAAAATTAATAATAATCAAAGTTTGGGCTCATTTCATTCCAAACTTCTCCCCGCCCCGGCTGTGAGATGGGGAAGTTTCCGGCTGTTTTTTCCTACGGGGTCTTTCCCTTAAATGCTCCCTTGGTTTATTTTTTTCTGCTGGTTTGATGGCGCTTTTTTTGCTGATTTTTTTCCCGTTTTACGGCTCTGCTTTCCCTTGGCCCAGCAGGAGGCCGGGGTGAAGTGTGTCTCAGAGATCCCGGGAATGCAGGAGCAGCTCTGGGCTCTCCCCCGCTCACACCCCCCCCCCCCCCCCCCCCCCAGCTCCCTAGGCCGTAGCGAACCTTTCCTCGCCCTGGTAGAACAAAGCACCCCATTGTGCCAGGAAAATGGGAAGGAAAGCGTGACGGGGCAGCGAGCGCCGTGCCGGGAGGGTGTTTCTCCCCACGGCCTCGCAGAGGGGTCACCCACCGCCTGCGCAGGCGCCCACGGCCACTGCCCCCATTTTGGGGTGGCTCCGTGCCAACCCCCGGAGCTCGGCCGCTCGTGTCCAGCAATCCGGGATTTTCCCACGTGCCTATTTTCTTTTTCTTTTTTCTTTTCTTTTTGGTGGTGTGTCTCACACGTGATGGCGTGGGTGAGAGGAGGTTTCCTTCCGCCGAGCTCAGTCGGAAGGAGCTTGCTGGAAATGCCATCCCCAAAATGCAGCTGCTTGCTGGAAGTGGGCTCCAAAAATAGGCTGGCGGGGTCCGTGTCTGGCTCCTAAAAACATGCTTTCCTCCCATGGGAAAAAAAAAAAAAGGGGGGGGGGGAAGGAAAAAATAAAATCAGGATGCCTTTCCTAACAGCTGGCCCCAAAAATGAGTCAGGAATTTGCACTGTGGCCTGGGGGGCTGTGTGTCCCCATGGGCTGGCTGGGGACAGGGGGACATCAAATGTGCTGCCTGTCCCCATTGCCCACCCAGCTGTGGGCATGCAAACAGGGACCTGGTGGCTTTGTTGGGTGATGGTGGTGATTTTTCGGGGCTGTCACTTGGATTAGCGAGGGACCGGCGCTGTCGCAGCGAGGAGGAGGAGGGTGAGGGGGATAAAGGTCCTGGTACTCGCCGGGCTCGCCACAAAACAAAGCACCAGATGGTTTCGACTTCGGCAATAATGCGCAGTGAAAAAATGTTTGAACCGGGGCTGAAAAAAGCAAATGAGGGAAGAAAGACAGAGAAAGAAAAGAAAGAAAAACCCTCAGCAAGTGTCTGAGTGGAAGAAAGAGTCAGAGAAAAATGGCAAATGTTAAAAACCCAAACAAAAAGCACAAAGCTATGGCTGCTAACATCTGTCCAGCAAAGCCTCACGCCAAGTGCCCCTTCCCTTTCAAGTCACCTTTCATCATCTCTGTTGTGTAGGGACATGGCCCTGTCCCTGGACAGGGCTTTGCTCCATGCTGGGGGACCTGCTCATCTCTGTCCCATGTCCCCAGCACTGGCACTGGGACAGCTGAGCAGGTGAGAGCTAAATATTTTATTACTCTTTTTAGCTGACGTGTGGTGTCCTGGGTGTCCCTGTCACAGCTGGTGGGACTGCATGGCCAACCAGCCCGTGTTTCCCCTGCAGCATCTTGTGGGGTTTTAGGCTTATTTGCTATGGAAGCAAGGCCCATGTTGTGGTCCCCACAACGGGCTGTGAGGTTTTGTGTTTGCCCCTCACTCTTCCCCGTGAATATTTTAAACCTGCAGAGCAATTTCAGAGTCACCTTAAAAAAAAAAAAAAAAAAAGGGAAAGGGGCTTAAAAGTTATTACATCCCAAGCGTTCTCACAAAAAAGGAAGGAAAATGCAATTGTGGGAGAGCAGATTGCAGTGCGAGCTGAACCCCTTATTAGCCAGCAGAGAATCCACAAGCCACAAACCTTGGGGACTGCCAGCTCCCTGCTCACTGGCGCTGAGCTCCAGCCTCTAATGAGGGCTGACGAGGTTTAAGTGAGGGTTTGGGTTTTGCTGGTGCCCATGGTTGCTGCGTCAGCACCCTGCAGGCCCCCCGTAGGATGGGTCACGGGGAAGAGGGTTGGGTTGTCCCTGGTTGTAGCCCCCCCGAAAGCAAGTGAGGGGCACAGGCAGGTTGGTGGGTCAAGCCACCACCATGGTTGCTGGGGTGGGTGGAGGGGCTGGGTGCCATCCATGGGGGACAACATGCAGCATAACCCCCACATCATGGTGACCAGAGGGATGCCAACCCCACAGGCCCTGGGATGGCACAGAGCTGAGGTGGCATGTCGCCAGGGCAGGGGACAGTGGGGTGATGTGGCGCCATGACTTTCAGGCATGGGGCAGCCCAGGTGATGTCCCCTTGTTTTTTTTGGGATGATTTTGACCCCAGAGGTGCAGGACAGCAAGGAGCTGGGGTGATGCCACCCGGGGATGCAGGATGGTGGGAACCGAGGTGATGCCACCTTGGGGACAGGAAGGTGAGGAGCTGGGGTGATGCCACCCTGGTTGCAGGACAGCAGGAACCACGGAGGTGCCATCGGGGGTGCGGGACACCGCGCTGGACCTCCCCACATCTGCACCTCCGTGCCACGGGTCGCCGCCGAAGCCGGGCAGGGGGCGGTCCCGGGCGGTGCCAGCGGGGCCCCGTCGCACAAAGACCGCTGGTCCCCCCCGCCCCAGGGCCGCCTCCGCCTCACCGGGGCCGCCTCCGAGCCGTGGCCCAATAAACGAGGCGGGATTTGAACGCGGCGCCTCCCCCAAACCCGCACCGCACCGCACCGCTGCGCCCGGAGGCACCGGCAGCCGCGCCGGGTGAGCCCGGGAGGGGGGAGCGGGGCACGGCGGGCGGGTAGGTGGGTGAGCGAGCGAGTGAGTCTTAGGGTTACCGGGACACCGAGGCGGGGGGGACCCTGGCCGCCTCTGGTCCCTCCTCCACGGGCGGTGCTAGGGCGCAGCCCGCCCCTTCCCGACGCGGTTCAGCCGCGTGTGCGGGGTCGCGGGCCGGGGCTGGCGGGGAAGGGGCGCAGCCGGCAAGGTGGGTGCGTGGGGAACGGGAGGGGATGCTGGAGAGGTGGGGGCTGCTGGGGGAAAGGGCTGCTGGGGGAATGGGGTGCTGGGGACGGGGTCTCTTAGGGCGCGGGGGGGGAAGGTGTTTGAGGCGTGGGTGGGCGCGGAGGGGTGCCTGAGTGGGGAGGACGCGAGTAAAAGCCCCCGCGGTCCCCAGCAGTGGCCTTCGCGCTGGTGACACTGGTCCAGTGGGGTGAGTGGCACCGGGTGCTGCTCGCCTTTCTGCCAAGGACACCCTGTCCTGTATCCCCGTCCCGCATCTCCATTCCGTCACCGGAGAGGTGCTCTAAACCCCCCAAAGCTCTGGGGGTGGGAGCGGGTTCTGGACCAGTTTTCCCCGAGCTGAGTTGAGGAAGCAGCAAGCTGTGGCTGGAGGAATTAATAACAGCAGTTGTTTTGTCATTGGCGAAGCCTTTGCTGTCACCAAGGCGGCAGACGGCATCTGCTGTCTGGTGGCAACCCCCGGGCCCGTCACCTCTGGTGTATCCGGGTAAGGATGAGGCGGAAGCCGAGAGAACCCAAATCCACTGCCTGGGAGGGCTGGTGTTAGTACGGGTGGGTGGGTGGGTTTATCCTGCCCGTCTTTCTCGTGTGCTCACCGGAATGGGGCTGATGGGTGCCCGGTGTTACCTCTGCCACTCAGCACACCCGGGTTTATCAGAGCCAGGCTGAGCTCCGCAGGAATGATCCAATCCCTTCTCTCCCGGAGCGCTTTGTTTACTCCTGAAATAATCAGCTTTGTGCCTCTACCTTGGGCTTTATCGCACCCAGGGCTCCCCGAGTTGTGGCTGTGCAACTCCAGCCCCGTTTGCAAAATCCAACCAGATGGGCGCTTTGTTTTTCCTTATTGAGGGGAAGGCTGCTTAGTGAAAGGCCCCATTACAATGCAAATACCGGGGTGGCGTGAATATTCAAAACCCTGCTCCTCTTTTGAAGCTCTTTACATAAATTGATAGTGCTTTATATGCCATCGCTTTGCTGCTCTGGAGTGGAGCTTGGTTAACAGAATCCCCTCCCTTTTTTTTTTCCTTTTTTCTGCCAACTTTTGGCGGGTTTGGCTGTTTTTTGGGGGGCACGGGGAGAGGTGGCATTGAGGTGCAAAGCAGCCAGCTCTGGGCTGCAAAAATTATGACCATGCTCAATGGGGAGGAGGAACTGCCAGCTGTAAAGCTGACTTTGGTGATGACGCTTGAAGAGCCGGGCGTGCTATCAAGTGATTTACTGATATTTGGGTGCTTCATTGTCCTTTTAGGCTTTTTTCCCCCCTCTCCTTTCCTTTGGTTTCTTGGCACAACCCTTTGTGGAGCTGCGGCTCCCTAAGAGGGGCTGGGGGGTGGGCTGAGCTCAGAAGTTGCCCTGAGACAGGCAGTGGTGTGGGGGTTTGGGGGTGCACAGTGAATACAGCAGCTTAACCACAGCTGGAATGGATGAGATGGTTCATTAGGGGAAGGAGATAATGAGTTAGTTGAGACAACCCCAGCTCTGGCTTTCCAGCAAGAGCTCAAGGGTTTGGTTTCAGTGGCTGCTGGGCCATCTTGTCATAAACCCTCACATTAAAACCTGGGGTCCTGGTGGGTTTTGCCAGATGGGTTCACATAGTACCAGTTGTCCCAAGCACAGAGGGAAGGTCAAATTGCTTTTAAGCATGGCCTTGTTCTTTGGCATGGGGTGGACACTACTGAACGTTTATGTCTCAGGGAGCGGGTGCTTGTGTTTTGGAGGTGGCCACATGATGCCACTCTGCTGGGCACTAATTATCAGGCCCTTGTTTGAGTTGAGGCAATCAAGAGTAGCAGCAAAAGTAGAGTTTTCCTCACTGTCCCTTGAAAGAGCTGACTTGCTCGAGGTCACCACTGGTGTGGGGATGGAGGTCGGGTAGCCCATGGCTCTTGAGAGGGGTGGGTGGTGATGCAGCTCATGGGCAAAGCATCCCTGAAACCTCCACATTGTGCATAATGCTGTTTGCATTGATACCATTTTGCACAAAAAAAAAGAAAGGTGGTGTGCTAATTGCCTTGTTTTTTACTTCATGGTGCTATTGATTGATCAGGCAATCTGTGTCTTCCTTAGTTTGAGGCTAAAGCTTAGAGGCTGATATTGATCCCAGGCACTTAATATGCGAAGCAGTAATTACAATTTAAGCCTATATTGGTTGAGTTAAATTTAGCTGAGAATTTAGTCGTATCAGGCCTCTACATTGTGTGCTGGGAAGGTTATCTGGCTCTCAGGAGGGGTTGGATTTAAAGGCAGGAAAGAAACGCTGGTGAAAACTTCCTCTTCTCATCAACCCTGAGCGCTTTGCTTCCCAGGACTTGTTAAAGGGAGAAGTGAAGAATAATGTGATTGAGTCCAAGTAAACCTGCGCCTTCTGCTCCAGCTGGTCATTTTGGGCCACTTAACACCCCACAGAAGGGCAACTATAAATCTGAACAAAGTGATGCCCTCTGCGGGGAACAGCCCCTCTCCTCACAGGGGCCTGGGCAGCCCCCACTCAGCTGCCGCCCACCCACCCCTATTATCCTGCCGGCTCCGGGCCGCCCTCCTGCATCTCAGCTGCTGGCCCATCTGGAGCAGAGATGAAAGGCTGGGGTTTAATTCGGGCTTTGTGTGCCTCTTGTGTTCCCCCCAACCCCGGCCCCTCTTTGCCTTTTCTCTGCTGCCAGTCTCCCATCCCCAGCAGGCAGCTCCGGCGTGCGGGTGCAGAGGGTGGCTGTGCGCGACGGGTCTCTGATGCCACTGACCTCATTATTCTGACTGCTGGGTGATGCCAGGCAGCTCGTCAGGTAGGACGGTTGGGTGGTTTTTCTTGGGTTTGTTTGGTGGCTTGTTGTTTTGTTGGGGTTTTTTTCTTCCCTTCTGGAAGAGCTGCTGAATAATTCAGGCGGGAGTAGGCATCTTGGGTCACCTTGCGCAGCCGGCTGCGTGCCGGAGCCAGCTTCCTAAGATGGAGGTTGTGCAGGATGCGTGCAGGATCGCCTGGCTGCTGGCAGCTCGCCGTGGGTGACTGACTGCAGGTAGGCCAGGAACATTGCCCTTCTTTCTTTATTTGGGATGCTTTTTATGCTGGAAAGCATCAAATCCCCTTCCCGGGCTGCAGAGGGGTGGCTGGGTCACTCGCACCCTGTCAGCTCTGACTGTCCCTCGCCATGGGGACAGGCAGGGCTGTCAGAGCCACTGTGCCCTCACCAAAAACTCACCCAGGCTGGAGGGCAGGTCTGGCATCAGGCAGGGACCGTGCACCTGGAGCTCTTCTCCTTTGGGCATTGTGTTTTCCTTGATGGTTTTAAGGGCTCCCCAGTGCCTCCTCCCTCAGCCTGGACTCATCCAGGTGTAAGTTTTTGGGGCTGCCTGCTGGTATGGCACTGAGAGAGGGTGACTCCAGTACTCTGGGTGCTTGGGGACATGGTGGGAGGTGGCATTTAGCCATCTGCCCTGTCTAACTTGGGGAACTGGTTCTGGTAGTGTACAGGTAGGGTTGGATGCTGGAGAGATCTCTGGGGAGGCAGGAGGTGGCTGACCCTGAAGAGGTTCAGAAACACCTGGGAAGCTTCAGGGGTCAAAGGAGCAGGCTTGAATGCGAGTTTTGGGGCTGCTGGGGTGCATGGCCAGGGGTTTCCTAATGCTGGTAGCCCACAGCAGCTGGTATCGAGCCCAGTGTGTGCTGGACCGTGGATGCAGGTGGGAAATGGGGTTGTCGGTGTGAGAACCAGTAAACTACTTTGTTGCCTTTCTTCTGCCTGCAGGCACCTGCGTTTTTGGGTGCTGGCTCCTCCTCTGTGCCATGGGTTGAAGACAAACGTGTCTGCACCCTTGCTCCTCCCCTCAGCACCTGGGTGCTTTGCTGAAGCAGCTCAAGAGGCTTCTGGGGGGGTGGAAACCAGAGGACACCGAGGGTAGAGTGATGTGGGGATGGGGAGGGGTTGTGCCTGCTCTCCCTCGAGGTCTGGTGGTGCTGCTGCCCTTTCCTATGTCAGTGCACAGGCAGGACACAGCCAGGCTGGGCTGTATCTGTCCCCTGGACCCTGTGTGCTGCTTGGCATCAGCCCTGCATCCCTCAGCTGGTGCAGGAGCCTGGTGCCACCCTGTTGGCATCCCCTCCTGCAGCCAGTGGAATTAAGGACATGGCTGCTGTGGTGTCTGCCTTGGAGATTTCCCAGTTTCCAGCCACATTGGTGGGACAGGGTTTTCAGATTGTCCCTCTGCCATGGGGTGCTTGGCTGAGCTCATGTGATGGCTCACAATGCTCTTGAAGATCAGAGTGATCCTCAGGCATCACCAGTGACAGAGGTGGCTGCAGGAACCCTGTGGTGCTGAGATGGAGGAGGGAGGTGGCTGCTCCATAGCAGGGCTGGACAGTGAGGGGGTTCAGATAGGACCATCCTTTGGGAAATCTGGCTGAGACAACCTGCAGCAGCGTGGGCAAAAAATTCACATGGAGACCTGGCTGGTGCTTGGGCAATGGTCTGAGGCTGGCCAAGCATCCTGGGGTTGTGTCTTTGGGGTGTCAGGTCCCTGCAGTGCCTGTTGCCATTCCATGTGCCCTAGTGATAATGGCTGTGGTGCCTATTGTGTCCCCCAAGGTGGTGGCACATCCCCTGTGGTGGCCATGTACCCCAAGGCTGTGTCATGTTGTCAGTTACTGCTGCCCTGAGCCAGCAGGGAGCCCTGCAGCCAGGCTGGGTAAATGGGTGCCAGAGGAATCCTTCATTTTGGACAGGGAATTTCCCTCCCAAAACAGTTCCTGGGGCTGTGATGCTCTGGATTGTGCTGGGATGAGAGATGAAAAATTGTTGACCAGGAGGAAAAAGCCCTAGGGCGAGTGGTGGGGAACCCTGTTGGGCTTTGTTTGCTGGAGACCTGTTGTGTTGCTGGTGTCTCTGTGCCAGGGTCAGCTCTGCTCTGGGGTTTGCTGCCAACCCAGCAGTGTCCCCTCTCAAACCCTTCTCTGCCTTCAGGCAGGGTTTGCCCTGAAGTACCTGAAGGAGAGCAGTGCAGTGTGTGCCATGGGACTGGGCAGTGACTCCGGGGGGACGTGTCCTCCTCGGGACACAGGGCACTGTGTGGCTTTGTGCTGGGGTGGTGGAGGACAGCAGAGATGCTGATGGGGTGTTGGGACTCCCTGCACCCCAGCCAGTGTAAAAAGGAGCATGTTTGCCACAGGTTTTGTGTACATGGTGGCTGGCTGGCCTGGAGTTTTGGTACCTCCTGCCCTCCCCACCACAGGCAGAGCCCCACACTTTGCTCCCTGCCACCAGTGAGCTGTTGCTGCTGGGATTGTTGTTTATCTTCTCACTGAGGCAAAGCATCTCCTGCAACACCTGGGAACCAGTGGAGCTCAAGGGAACAATTTTCCCCTGCGGCACCTCAGCTGCTCCAGCTGAGCCAAATGAGCTGCTGGTGGAGACAGTGTGAGGTGGCAGGTAGGGATGTGCCACCTGGGGCTGTCCCAGCCACCCAGACTGACCCCACTCTGAAATTTAGCTCCACAGGTTTCCTCCCTCCCCTTGGCCTTTCTGTTGTGCAACTTCTGGCTTCATGCAGTGGGATGGAAGAGGCTGGAGGGGTGGTAGAGCACCAGGTTCACTTAATGTGAATAAAAAGTGCAGCAAGTGGCCTCATGGGCTGCCCCAGTACCAGCCCTGGGGTTCTCCCCTCTGCACACTGTGCTGCAGCAGTTGATGCTCACCAGCCCTGTCTCTCCCTGCAGGTTTGTGTGGCAGGCTATGGGATGGATGAAGCTGAGCAGGACCAGTATGAAGCCCGCCTCAAGGAGCTCTTCGACAGCTTTGACAGCACGGGCACGGGGTCCCTGGGGCAGGAGGAGCTCACTGACCTCTGCCACATGCTGCACCTGGAGGAGGTGGCCCCAGCGCTCCAGCAGACCCTGCTCCAAGGCAATCTTCTAGGCAGGGTAAGGCTGGGGCAATGGTGGGGGGTGATGGGGAGGTCCAGGGCTTGGGAGCAAGGCAGTGCTGGGCAGCTGCTCCTGTGTGTGTGTGAGGGTGATGGAAAGAGGCAGTATGTCTGTAGTTTCATAGAATCCCAGACTGGTTTGGGTTGGGAGGGACCTTCAAGACCAGCTAGTTCCAACCCTCCTGCATGGGCAGGGACACCTCCCACTAGACCAGGTTGCTCCAAGCCCCATCCAACCTGCCCTTCAACACTTCCAGGGATGGGGCAGCCACAGCTTCTCTGGGCAACCTGGGCCAGGGTCTCACCACCCTCACAGCAAAGAATTTCTTCCTAATATCCCATCTCACTCTCCCCTCTTTCAGCCATTTTTAACCATTTCCCCTTGTCCTCTCACTCCCTGCCCTTGTCCAAAGTCCCTCCCCAGCTTTCCTGGAGCCCCTTCAGGCACTGGAAGGTGCTCTAAGGTCTCCCTGGAGCCTTCTCTTCTCCAGGCTGAATAACCCCATCTCTCTCAGCCTGTCTCCAGAGCAGAGCTGCTCCAGCCCTCAGATCATCTTCATCTTTGTGAATATCCAACATCCCTGAGGCTCTGGGGCTGAGGGATTTGCCAGGTCTGTTGCTCTGTTCTGCAGTGTGGGCACAGGGTAGTCTCTGAGAGCAGTAACAGGGAAGGAAGGTGTTTGCTGGTGTGTCTTCCCTGACTGGAGGCAGTCTGAGACCTGCAGAAACTACCACTTTATACTCAGCCTCATATCCTGGCACTGTACTGTCTCAGGGCGGGTTGTCCCAGTGTTCAAGGCCAGACCAAGTGCTGGGTCCCAAGTTCCAACTGCATCTGCCCTGGGTCATCTCCCCCAGTCAGCTCACCAGGTGCTTGGGATGTGATGGGGACCAAAAGCCAGGGCTGGAGCCTGTGATTGACCCTGGCTTAAGCTGTAGTTAAGCTAATGGTGCCATGTGCAGTCACACACGTTCCTCTAAGGTAGAGAATGTTGCCCAACTGCAGTAGTTGCTGCATGAGCTGCTTTTGTCTGTGTTACCTGGTGTTGGTGTTCACACACAGCTGAGTTTATCACAGACCCACCTAGGACAGGTTTTTGGGGACAAATGGCTCCTTTCTTCTGCAGGGCTGCAGCATGCCCTCACTGTGCTTTCCAAAGCCATTGTTCAGTTGTGGTTGTACCTTTATAGAGTTAAGTGCCAGGGTGTTGAGCAGAAGCTGCTCGCCCTTGGGGACCTTCATATTCAGCATGGATGTCCTTGTGTCTCCTGCGTTACCTCTGAGCACACTGCTCAGATTGCATCAGATGCTTCCCTCAAAATCACCCTGAAATCCCATCACTGCTCATTACAATCAGAAAATGCAGAGCGGGGCAGCCCGGGTGCTCCAGAGAGACAAGCTCAGCAGCCCTCCCCACTCCTGTTTCCTCTCCAACTGCAACTTTCATGTAACAAAATCATTCCTTTAAAAAACAGTCTCCTCTTTCTCACCTGCCCTGGGGGCCATAGCTCCTCTGACAGCGGTGCTGGAGCATGGATGGATCCAGATGGAGGTTTCTGACCTTTGGAGTTGCAGAGGGGCGTTTGCTGGAGCAGCCAAGGCTCGGTGCTGCTCAGCCACCTGGAGCTCCCACCACTTGGATGCTGTTACCTGGCTTTGATGCTCACAGAATGGTGGGATGGAGGGAAAGGAAGAGCAGTTCTAAAGATGTGGTTGTCAGGGCTGAAGCAGCAGTGCTGGGGCTTGGAGCAATCTGGTCTAGTGGGAGGTGTTGCTGCCCATGCAGAGGGATTGGGACTAGATGGTCTTGAAGGTCCCTCCCAACCCAAACCAGTCTGTGATTCTATGACCCCTGTAGCCTGCTCAGAGTGACTGAAAAGTGAAGTTAAATGCAGTAAATGCCAGTCCAAGGGCACCAAAAAGCCCCTGCTAAAGCATCCAAGTGCTGGGTCACTGCTCCAGCCAGGAGCTCCATCCCTGCGAGCCATCCTGGGGCAGAAGGTATCCTGAGGAGCATTTTGATTTCATTCCCCCTCTTTGTCTTTGGGGACGGTTCTCACTTCCATCCTGCAATTTTAATGTCAGAATCATCTTGTCTCCAGCATTTCCTCATGCCTCCCTGGTGTCCCTGCTCGTTATCAGCCGCACTGGCCCGTGTCTAAGCCCGAGCCTGCTTTGATAGCAATCCAATCCCCTGGGTTTCCTAGGGAGCACCTCGGGAGAACAGCAGCAAACATGTTGCTCCCCAAGCACAGGCTTCTTGCACCTGCCCCGCCAGCTCCTTGCCGCAGATGGTCCCTCTGGGCGGTGGGAGCAGCCTTTGTTTGCCCACACTTCCAGGGGCCGGGTTTTATGGGAGGGCACGGGGGAGGAGTGAGGGGGGGGCATGATGGTTTTTGTCTCCTGAGAGGCAACTCGGCAGGGCCACGTGCTGGCTTTTGTGCTGGGGGCTCTGCTCCGGGGGTGGATGGGGGTCGATGGGGATGCTGGGTTGGAGTGGGAGCTGAGCCAGCATCCTGCAGAGGGGCTGCTCACACTGCAGCACGCCCCCCTGGCTGTGGGGTGCTTTGGGGGATTAGCAGGTGCCTCCAGGGTCCAGTGGGAGTGTGTCAATCCAGCCCTGGCTCGCAGCAAAGTCAGACCATCCCAGAGCTGCCTTCCTCACGCGATGGCGTGCGGAGGCCACGCTCACAGCCATTCCTGGGATTCCTCGGGAAGGCAGTTTCCTCCGGCCCCCTGGCACTTGACTGCAGGACTGAGGGGATGTGTGCAGGCAAGCCTGTCCTGTCTCGTCTGGCCTCCGAGGGGACGTTTAATTACCCCTGTGAGGGACTGTGGCAGCAGCGCTGATGGCTGCAGTGGGGACTGCTGTTCTATGGTTTGCTGGGATGGGGGTAAGTCAGGCACATCTGGCCCCTGCCCAAGGGCTGTCCTTGGCTGCTGTCCTCAAGCAGGGACAGGGAGTTCAGGTTTCACCCTGCATTAGCAATCCTGCAGCAAGGACACTGCAGCGTGGGGTTTTGCTCATCAGCTCCCTTTGGTGGCTGGTGACCTCTTGCAAATATCCTCCCTCTGAGCCCATGGGGACACTGCTCTCCTTCATGCATGGTGGCTTTTTGCGTGCCAGGCAGGGAACTCGGTTGCAAGGTTGCCTTGTTCTGAGGGCTTCTTCACCTGATACTTCCTTCTGCAAGCTTCTGGCTGCTGCTGCTGGAAGGAGTTTGCAAGCAGGGACAGGGCTCTGGGAAAAGGACTCTGCTCAGAGATCAAGGACAGGGAGCTGGAAGGAACTACAGATGCTGACTTGGCCCAGAGCGACCGGGCTTGGAAGCTGCTGCTTTGCATTGCGGGGACAGATAGCAGCAGGTAGCTTGGCACATGCACGTTCTCTTTCTAGTGCAAATAAGTCAAGGCTTCATAGGAAACTTGCTTTTAAGTGGGCATCAAGATTTCTCAAAGGTGCTGGGGTTGCTCAGCAGCCAGCAGCTTGGTTGGTCCCTGGTGACAGTGGGGAAGCTGAGCTGGGCTTGCCATGTCTGTGCGCTGTAGTAGTTTTGTTTGCTTCTGATTTACTTGTTTGGGGAAAATTCTCCTCACCAGGGAATTGATGTGTCCCCAGTGCTGTGCAGAGCCCTGGTCTCACTGTTGGTTTTCAGGGACACATGTCCTGTCCCTGATCTGTGCCTCTGGGTGGGCACAAACGCGTCCCCTGCCATTACCTCCCAAACTCATCTGGCTTTAGGCTGGCTTGGATCAACCCTCGAGTTGTTGTTCGAGGTCCCCTCGAGCAGATGCACAAGCTGGTGCTTCCAAAGAACCCCAAATTCAATTGAGCACATTAAACAGAGCATCAAACTTTAAATGCCCTGACACTATTTTGCTGCTGAATGCTTTCTGCCTTGCATTTATAAAGTTTTTGGGTTGCCTTGAGTGTCTGAGGCTGCTTTCCAGAAGCAGATGGTGCTTTGTGCAACGCTGCTGCATCAAGTGCTCTCCTCCCAGGGGCCGTCCAGGCCCATCCTTTTGCTGGGAATATTCTCTAAGCAAAAACCAAAGGCTCTTGCTGCAAACTTGTGCTTGCCCACGTGGGCTGTCACATCCCTGGAAATGCCCCTTGCGCTGGCAGGGAGCCTGCAGCCTCCCTGGCATGGGCTTTCCAGGCAGGAATGTGACTCTCCATCACAGCACACGGGTGCTGGGGGCAAGTAGAGACTGAGCAAATACATGTGGGGTGATGTGGGCATCGCCTGCTCCGTATCTCCTGGGGGTGCACATCCCTTCATCCTACACCCTGGATGAGACAGATGGAGTGAGGGTATTGCTGGGGAGCAGTGACAAAGAAGTACTTTAAAAGATGAGATATTGTAGTGTTTGTGGTTCAGCAGGCAGGTACTTGAGCACAGCTCCCATTTTAACAGTTGCATTTCTCTAAGTGCTCTTGTGTACAGACATGCAGCATCCGAGGTCAAACGTGCACTTGCAAACAGATACTGTTTTTCCTGGTTATCTGGTGTTAGGATGGGCTGAAGGTTTTCCTGGAGAAAAATATCCCCCCTCTACCAGGTTGGGCTCTGTCTGCAGAGCTGGCGGCTGCTGCTTAGAAGGAGTTGTGGGTCCCCCCTGTCCTGTCTCTCTGCTGCTGATTTGCATTTTCAGCCCTGTTGAGTTGGGCTGGAGGATGGCCACCTCCTGCCCCACAGCCTCATCTCCTGTGGTGGTCATGGTGAAATCGCTCTGTGGCCTCCCCACCGGAGCCATCTGTCCCTTGCGCAGCTGCGGCCAAGGGCTGGGCCCCCCCTTCCTTCCTCCCTCCCTTTCCTCAGTGCTTCTTGGCAAACACAAGTTGTGGGGCTCGTTAGGCAGAGACGGAGCAGGGGAGGTGTTAGGGGTGCTCTCTGCACCTGCCCGGGTGGTTTTACTCTGCCTGTGTTTGCACAAGTGATGCAAAGTGATTTTTTTATTTTCTTGCTACTGTCAAGTCCCTCCCATCAGAACCTGTCCCCAGCACCTGTCTAAGGGACTGGCTCTGTCTGTCCCTGTGGCTGTTGTCACCGTTCCCTTCCCAAGAAGATCCCACAGGGGGAGAACCTGTTATTCGAACACCCTCATCTTTTATTCATCCTCATTTAGTCTAAATGTCAAGTTTTTTTAATCAGGCAAATTCTCCTATCTCTGTAAACTGTCCTTTTGAAGCACACCAGCCCTTGGAAATGAATGGCAGCAATTAGTATTCAGATGAAGGCGTCCCTGACAAGTTTCTTTGCTGAGCACATTTCTAACTGTTTTAATTACTCGGGGAGCCTGTGTTTAAAACCACAGAGGTGATTTGTACCCCCCGAGCTGGGGAGCAGGGCTCTCCCCTGTGCCAGGGGTCTGTGACTGGGCCCTCCCACCCCCCAGCTCCACTGCTGTCCCCAGCCTGCTGAGAGGCACATTGCTCTTTTTTTGGGCCGGTTTGACCCCAAAAACAAGCTGGTGAACTTCAGACCTGAACTTTGCTGCTTGTTCCTCCCTCAGAGGTGTTAAAATCCCCTCTGACCGTGTCCCCTACGGGATTCGCAGCAGTCAGACCTGCCAGCAAGAGCAACCTTGGTGGGTTCTTTATATTTAAAGTCTCTTGTTCAATGCTAAAAATTCTCTTAAGACTTATTTAGCCAAAAGAAACCACGGCAGCCAGCTCTGCCTCACCACTGACCCATGTCAAATAGCTTCCCCAGCTGTCTCCGGGTTTCCATCCCCCGCGGCTGGAATTGCTGACATTCCCTGGCGCGACTGCGGAGGATCCTGCAGCCCCTTCTCAACTGTCCCTGGCAGTGAGGCAGGAAGCTTTCCAGGAAGACACAGATGGAAAAAGGGGAGGGGAAAAAAAAAAAACAACACAACAAAACAACCCAGTGGTAGGATCATCCCTCCTAGTTTTTCCCACAGCTGTGCTCCAGACCTGGTATTTCCAGTCCTCGTGGAGCTGCAGCGGGGCAGGATCTGGGGCAGGGCTGCCCTAGAAAGGGTGCAACTTTCTGTCATCCACTTTGGAAAGTGTTTTCTGAAGCTTAATTAGGGCAGTGGAGCATTTCTGCAACCCAGTATTTCAGCACTGGTCAGGATTGGTGTCTCATATTAGGAGCCACCCACCCTGGCCAGATCGTCTCAAGCGATGGAGAGGCTCCTGGTCCTCAGGACACGTTGTTTCAACTTCTTGCTTGCTGGAAAAACCCAACTACTGTACTAAAGCTGTGGCTTTGGGTCGTAGTGATACCAATCGTTTTGTCACACGTTCATAGACACTGACTGTGTCTTCGTGTTGCTTGCTGACATTTCTCCAGGTCTCAAAACTGAGCCACCTGAGGTTCATCCATGCTCCTTGCTCTGGGCAGGCACAGGCGTGCTCTCAGCTCAGCCTGGTGGTCTGAGGAGTTTACACTGCTGCCCATCTTCCCAAGGGATTATTGGCCTGATATTGAATTATCTGCACCAGTTGATTTCTTCCTGTCTTCCTTTTTTTCCACAGGTCCATTTTGACCAATTTAAAGAAGCACTTATCCTCATCTTATCCAGAACCCTCTCAAATGAAGAGCACTTCCAAGAAGCAGGTACATATTAAATTCTCTGAAAAGGCACGTCTTCTTTGGCAAAGCAGATTTGGGTGGCTCTCACAGAGGAGAAATTGCTTTCTAAGTGCTGAGATAAGCTCTTCTGCTTGGATGCCTAGACCCAGGGAGAAGGGAGAGTTCGGGTCTGTTGCAGAGCCTTGTACCAAAGTGTTTTCTGAGCTATTAGATATTTATATCCCATTACCATGATCTAAATGCCCAGAGGGGCACGTGATGTCTGCCTGTAGACAGCTAACACCATTTCAGATGCTTGAGATGTCCCATGGCTGCTAAGTGGGCTGAGCTCTCTCTATCTCACAATGCTTCTGGTGGCCAGGGATGCTTTAGGAGCTTTTCCAGCTGCAGTGGATAGTTACGGGCAGGCAATCAAAAGGCTGCTTTAACGCTCCTGCTTTTTTCCCTTGTCCTCCCCTCCAGTGCTTTGGGGCTTGCCAGGAGCCAGGCCCTGAGCTGGGGGGACCCCGGGGCAGAAGCCCCAGGCTGGCAGGAGGGTTTGAGCTCTGCCTTAGGGCAGGCTCTGCTGGGGGCTGAGCCCGTGGCAGCCCCAGCAGCGGTGGGGTCTGTCTCGGGGGGACAGCAGCGCCTCACTGAAACCCTCTGCTGGCTTTGGATGCTCCTGTGTTTTTGTGAAAGGTTACAAGGGGAAGCTCTCTGCAAGAGCTGCTGCTGGAGACAGACATACCTCTCCTGTCTATTGCTGATTTTTCTTTTTAAAATCCATTATGTTTCTCTTGTATCCGAGATGATGAGGCTGAGCGCAGTCCTGTAGGAGGCTGCTCTGGGGTGACTGTTTCTCCCACAGGGCAGTCAGTCTGCCCCAAAGATGCTTCAGGACAAGATGAGCACTCTGACAAACCAGGCTGGGGCTGGTCAGAGAAAGCAGTGGGTGCTGCAAGTCCTCACTGTCCTGTTTTCTCCTTTAAAACGTGGCTTTTTAGACCCTCAGCAGGATATAAGGTCACAGCTTCGGTGTGCCCCCCCCTCTGCCAGTGCACAAGGGGCTGGTGATGCTGGGAGCACTGGGGAGGTGTGGGGCCAGGGGGAGGGCTGAGCCCCTGCAGCTCCAGCTGGAGAGGGAAGCTGAGGGCTCACACCTGTATGTAAATCCCTAATCCTGCCTTGGGAGCAGCCGGAGTGCAAAAACCCTGAAGGAGAAAACAGCTTAGGAAGGGGGGGTGGAGAGGGGAAACACCATGTTTCCTCTCTTGGAGCATCAGTCTCAGCTGGAGCATCCCACACCAGTCAGCAAAACGACAGCCTTCCTTCCCCCTTAAATAGGCTCCAAAAAATCACAGGGCCCAAGAGATGCAATTGATGGATTTATTTTCAATTTTTTCCACCCCTTGTTTCCCAGGCTCTTAATGTTTAGAGGGAGATGGGTGATGACAGCTCCTGCATTAGACATTCCTTATTGCAATTCCCAGTGCAGGTCCCTGGGTGCTCAGGAGTGAGGGGGGAGTCACTGGTGCCTGGTGAGGGGTCAGGTCTGCTGCCATCCCTCCCAGCCCCTCAGAGCTGGCACGGAGCAAGAGGCAGCCCCAGTGAAGCAGAACTAATCCAACACTCAGCATTTATTGGGGAATCATATGGCTGAGAAGCTCCAGCTTGATTTAAATATAAATAAATCTTCTAGGAAGGGGTACATTTGGGGTTATCGCCAGGGAAATTACAGATGCAGCCTGCAAGAGGCTGCACTGGAGCTGGAGAGCCCTCCTTGGGGACATGTTTGTTGGCTGGGGTTTGCAGAGCAGGTAATCAAAGGGCAGGAGGTGCAGGTAGGGAGGCTGCACCGGGCAGGCCTGGGAGGCATTTAATTTTAATGCGTTTTGACAGGTCGGTTGACGCCAAAGTCTTTGCTGCTTTTAATTTAGATCAAACTTGAGATTTGGTGAACAAGCTGCTTTGTGCTGTTGGTGTCAAACTGTCAGTGGCTGGTGAAATGCTGGTGTTACAGCCTGCCCCGGGCTTGGGAAAAATTGAGTTAAGAGCTCTAAATCATATCATTTAAATGAAAATTTGATTTTGGGGATGGGGAGGGGGGGAGTGCAGAGATTCTAAAGCCGTTAGCTGCATCTGGAGAGTTGGTCCTGCAAGGACCTCCGTGTGCCTCCATGCTGTGGTTTTTACCTGGTGACTTGAGGGATGGGAAGGTCCCTTGGGTCTGCCAGCAGCTGGAGGGCTTGTCTTTGCTCTCTAAACCAGCTGCTCCCCTGCAGCCCCTGGGCAGTCAGTGCTGCATGGCCGAGGGGACATGGCAATGCTGTCCACGTGGGTGACAGAGCAGCCCCTGGGGACACAGCAGGACCCACGGGTTGGGAATGGGGAACCAAAACTGCCATGGGATGCAAAAGCAGTTCCTGCAGAAGTGGCTGATGGGGGTTTCCCTGTTTTGGGGGGGAAGCAGCAGGTGGGAGAGGCACTCAGGCTCGCAGACAAGCTGATTTATATATTAATTCATTTTTTTTCTTGGCAAGGAAGCTAAAAAGTCTGGCAGGGAGGATGGTCCTGATGGGATGTGGGCATTTTGCCTGGGAAGCAGCCCTGCAAACCAGGGCGGGCAGAGGTCCCAGTGCCACTGTCATCAGCTCTGTCACCTCTAGGACATTGGTGTAGAGACACAGACCCAGCTGCCAACCAGTTGAGCAAACCCCAGCTCTGTTGGGAAGTGGTGGGCAAAGAAATAGGGGTGACTCCAGAAAAAGCAGGAATGTCTCTTAAAATAATGGTTATCCTAGCTCCTGCGTGCAGATCTGGAGGAGTGGGACTGATGAGGAGACACATCACCCCCAGCAGCACCTTGGGCCTTTGGGGAGCTGACTGACAAAGGTGGTACGTGTGGATAAATTCTAGCCTGAACTACCAGGGTTTGGTGCTCTGGAGAGGTGCTGGGGCCAGGGGCTGACCCCACAGCTGCTGGGAGCCCTGTGGGACCTGGGCTAGGTGCTGCTGCCACCAATGTTCTTGGTCCATGTGTCACTGTAGCAGTGAGGGGGTGTCTGGGGACAAGAACATGGATTTAAGGGGAAAGGAAAAAAAATCAGTTGTGTGAGTGTTTAGGGGGAAAAAATAATCAGGCTTTTTTCCTCCCCATTATGGCAAATAAAAAGTCAGGTCTGTGTGTTGGAAGCTTGGATAGGGAGGGATTACTGGGTGGAGCACAGGATTATGGGAACACCCAGGACAAATTAAAGAGGAGCTTGATGAAAAATTTCTTTAGTGAAAGAGTGGTCAAGCATTCAGACAGGCTGCCCAGGGCAGTGGTGGAGTCACCATCCCTGGAGGCGTTAGAAAAACGTGTGGACATAGCACTTCAGGACATGGTTTGGTTGGCATGGTGGGGTTGGGTTGACGGTTGGACTTGATGATCTTAGAAATCTTTTCCAACCTTAATGATCCTGTGATTCTATGTGTGGTCACGAGGGGCTGTTGGGTTTTTTTTCCTTCCCAGCACACAGAGTTACCCTCCCAAAGAGGAGCTGGTGGGGATGATGCCCTTGCAGGAATCCCCGTGGTGGGGGAAGGCTGTAGAGCTCTGGCTCTGCCAGCAGACCTTGGGGGGGACAGGTGTAAAATCAGTGCCACCATCGGGACAGGGGTGATTTAGGCACAGGCAACACTTCTGGGCCAAAATGCCTTGGTTTTGGGTCACTGTGACCCTGCTGCCACTCCTTTCCACCTTGGTCGCTGAGCCTGAAGTGTGAAACAGAGACAAGGAAGAGTTTAAACAGTACCTGGTGTCTCAGGGGATTAGGATTTAGCAGATCCAAGCCAGGAGGTGCTGACTGCTGCCATAAAGAGGATCCCTCCCTGCCAAATCTTAAGCAGCAAAGAAATTAATTTTGCTTCTGAACACCAGGCTGGCAGGGCGAGGGGTCCTCCTCTAAACCCCCTTTTGTCTGTGCTCGGTGGCTTTGATGCTGGGCCCAGGAAAATGCTGCTCATCATCAAGGGGAGCCCCCCCCTCCTCCTCGCCAGTGTCTGAGGGCAGAACAGGGTTTTGAAATGACTTATCTAGCTCAGAAAGGCAGAAAATCAAGTGTAAATCTCTAACTATGGAGACGTTTAACTGCCGAGATGGATGGGGTGGGGAGGAGTGAGCTGGGGGAGTGCTAGCTCCTGTCTGTGGGGCTGAAATCAGGGGGTTTCTTCTGAAATGCAGATCTAGGGCTGTGGTTGGTTGGTTGTGTTTTTTCAGGGGACATTTGGGGGACCACAACCCCCCCCCAGGCAGTGAGGCAGGAAGGCGAGAGGCTTGCTCTCTTGGCAGCCCCCCCAGCCCAGGGGCAGTTCAGGGGGGCAGATCAGGACCCCAGTGTCTAATTAGGTGCCAGCTCCAGAGTGTGTGTTTTACTAAGCCAGTGCATTGCCGAGGGCTGTAGGAAGCAGGGAGGGGTCGACCTATTTTCTTTTTCTCTTCCCCCCCCTCCCCTTCCTTGTCAGCTTGGCAGCTGCACAATAGCAAGGGTCTCTGAGAAGCAGCATCTTGTCTTGCTGCTGGTTGTGGAAGTGGGTACCAGAGGCCAGACTGCAGCAAGAGCAGCCTCCCCTTGGTGTTCAATACAGGGTATATTTTACATTATTTGGAATAAATAGCCCAGGGGACTGTCTCCTGTGCATCTGGCTCACTGGAAGCGTTGATTTTTTTTGACATCCCTCTGGTTTCCTTACGTGCCTTTGACAGCATGTGTGGCTTGAACAGCTTTTTCCATCCTTCCCAATCAGCTTTGGCTGGAAATGAGAAACTCTGTTCATTGATGAGCTCATCAATGAACTTTCTGCAGTTGGGGAGCATGAGTTGCTGGTTTTTGCTGGCCTGTGTGCTCAGCTTTCCTTAAATATGGGGGTGGTGGGAGCATCAAGGGCACTGGCTGCTGATGCAGGATGGGGTCCCTTATGCTGGTGCAGTGCCCATGGCCCCATAACAAGAGGCTTTGTTCTTCACCCTGCATGACTGGTAGGTGGCACAGGGGCTTGGAGGGGAAGAGCTGAAACCCAGTGTCAATGAAAGCACCTTGGCTCTGGAAATGGGATGTCAGGGTGGCCGAGCTGCCAGTGGGGATGGGATCCCCTGGGTACCTGGGCAGGAACAACCTTTCCCCTCCTCTCAAACCATGAGGGATCACCTTTCCCTGCCGGGGATGTTCTCTGGGTTCACAACTTTTTAGCTGCAAAGGCAAAGAAAGCCACGTGCAGGTGCTCAGACCAAATAGGAGAGAAATCAGCTGCCAGCCTCCAAATGCATAAACCACAAAAGCCAGGAGATGCTCCCGTTCCCCGTGTGCTGTTAAAGCCCTCGCAGGGTGGCACAGCATGAAGGGACTGGTGCTTCCATGGGCAGCTGGATTTGTCAGCTGCAGCAGTGGTTAAACACACTGTCAGGGGTGGGTGGAAACAGGATTCTTCTGAGCGTCGGGAAATCCAGAAGGAAATGAAGCTTCATTCTTGCTAAATTATGGCTTCTTTTCCCCCCCCCCCTCCATCTTTCCAAAGACAGATGGGCACGAGGGTGCATTTCTGGCTTAGAGGAGGAAGAATTATTTTTCAACAACACCCAAAGCCCCCCCCCAGCCCTCTTCTGCAAGGGTGGGGGAGAAGGCAGGGAGAAAAATAATGGGTGAATGAGTAGCCACAAATATTAGCATTTCAGAGAGAGCTGCTGGATGGAGATTGTTCACCACCGGGCAGGCTTTAATAGGAGTGATAAGGTTTGCTTTTGTTCTGGGGCTCTTACTTAATCAGCCTGTCTCATTGCGATTTTTCTATCGGCACACTTCATCACACAACTTTCATGTGGGAGTCCCAGCTGCAGCAAATCTTGTTAAAATGGCCTTGTTCAAACACGGGCGCCGGGTTTGTTCCCTAGAGCTGCAATATGAAGGGATGGAGCACGAGGCTGGAGGAATCAAAGGGCTCCTAGTCCTGTGTATTTTATAATTCATTGCATAGCTAAGTTGCAGAATATTTTTTCTCTAACAAGCTTGAAGCCTTCTTCCATATCTAAAGGAATATTACCCAAGGAGGCATTTGGGCGGGGGTGGGGGGGGGAGGTTTAGAGACCTGCTGCTTTCTGTGTACTGTTTGTCAATGATTGAACAGCTTCCCTCTGCCTTATTAGTATTGCACTCCTGCATTTATTTTGTACCAGAGCACTCTGCAAATAAAATTTTAAAAAGCTGCTGCTCTTGCCACTGCCTCGCTGCGCCGCAAGTGGCAGAAAATAAAGATGATCAGGTCCTGGGAGGGGGTGTTTGATGGCAAGGTTAGCAAACACTGAGACAAAGCACGGCACAGAGCCTTTCCCTAATTGAATCCCTGGTTAATTTGGTCCTGTGTTTAATTTGCCCCCTGCTCCAGACGTCGCGTGACTCTTAGCTGAAAATAGCCCAAAACGTGCTTATTTATTTTGTGTTTTGATCCCTGTCTGGGAGTGCTCCCGGATAATTCAGTCCCCAAAGGCAGGAGGTTGCTGCGGGAAGCTGGAGCCGGGGAATGCGAGCGGAGCCGCCGAGACCCCTGTAATTAGATGATGACTCCAAAGGGTTATTTAGATCTTGCAGTTGGCATTAGTTGCACAAGCTGGGACCTGCCCCTGCCATCGCCTGGATCAGCTGCTCCTTCAGCCCCTAGCAGAGATGTTCTCCTCCAAACTTGCCTGATTTTTTTCCACTTACCTGGTTGTTCTCACACTTTTAATCGAGCTGTGATTTCAGTCCACTGGAAGCTGCAGCAGTCGCCCAGGTGTCTGTGTAATCTGGAGACTTGAGCTGCCTAAGTGCAATGCTGTCCCTAATTAAACCTGCCCAGTGCTGGTAATGAAGATTAACGTGAGGAGGGGAGACCTAATTGACTTTCCATCTGAGGCTAGGAAGGCTTTTTTCCCCCTATCCTATTAATGGAGCAAACTTGATCTGGGAATTGGGGAAGGGTGAGGAAGATGGAGCCTTGATTCAACTTCCACTTGTTCCACTGGAACAGGCTGCCCAGAGAGGTTGTGGAGTCTCCTTCTCTGGAGACATTCAAAACCTGCCTGGATGTGTTCCTGTGTGACCTGCCTGGGGTGATCCTGTTTTGGCAGGGGGGTTGGACTAGATCTCCAGAGGTGCCTTCCAACCCTGATGACTCTGTGATTTTGCACCAGCATTGGTTTCTTTTTTTTTTGGGAGCAGGACCAATTCCAACCCATCAGGCCCGATACCACGGGGAGGGTAGTAAAAAGGAGCAGCCACTGGTGGCTGCCCAGGGGGAATGGTGGTGGCAATTTGGTGCTTGAAATGCTGCAACCCAGGAGCTGGATCTGAAAAAAAAAAAAAAAAAAAATTTAAAAATCACCTTACTGATGTGCTCTGTGCTGGAATTTCACAGATTGTTCCCCAGAAGCTCAGCCCAAGTACATCAAGGGTGGCAAACGCTACGGCCGGCGCTCCCTGCCCGAGTTCCAGGCGTCAGTGGAGGACTTTGCCGAGGTGACCGTCATCGAGCCACTGGGCGAGGACACACACCCCACACACATCGCCTCCAGCGGCTGCCAGGAGGTGAGTGGGAAGGGGCCGGGTGCTGAGATGGGCTGTACCCCCCAGATCTCACTGCCCCCCACCATCTTACCTGCTTCCCACACCATCCCAAGGTAGGCTGGGTCACCTTGGGGACATCCCAGTGAAGGCGATGGTCGCCCTCCTTGCGTGTCGCCAGGGATCAGCCGTGCCAGGCAGCACCTCCCTCGCTCCAGCCCCGAATTCCCACCCTGGGACAGGCTGCCAGGCAGGATTTAGGCTCAGGGTGCTGTGTCCGGGTGCTGTGCCCCATGTCTCCTGGCTGCACGGGCCAGCAATTAAGCAAGGGCTGTAAGGCTGCCTCCGTGGCTCTCCAGTACGTGGGGAAGGGAGGTGGTGAGCAGTAGTGCTCTGCAGTAGGCAGCTGTCCCGGGACCATGTCCTCAATTCAGAGCCACCAGCTTCTCTGGTCAGTCCTCTGCATCCTCCCAGCTTGTCTCCTCCAGCACCAAAGTAAAAGGCTGGATGCCCCAGGAGCTGCACAGCTTTTGGAAGCCCCGTGCTCCACATGGGCTTGCTTAAAAATCTAAAGATCTTTTTCCCCCTGGTCTTGTGATCAAAAGCAGTGGCTCACTCTGTGCTTGTGCTTTCAATCCCAAAAATCTCCTCTTCCATCTCCGGAAGAGAAAAGCAAAAGGTGCAGAGGGGTTGGGTTTGGTGGTGTGCATTAGCATATGGCCACAGCAGCATTTCCCTGGAGCTGGGCTGGTTCCAGCCTGCCCCAGTTTGCCAAGTATTGTCAATTCAGCACTGCATGTTCAGGAGCGTGGGGTGGGAGTTTTCCAGTGGGAAGGAGAAATGCTGCTGCTTTCTCCACTGCCCTGTCTCCTGGCTTCACTTGTGCTTTCCTAGAGATGGGGGGATGCCCAAGGGGGAGCAAGGCAGAAATTCCCAGTTCCCAGTGTTACTCCTATGCAGCCGAGCTTCAAAACAAAGAAAAAGAACCCAAAGGAGAACATGTCCACCAGAGCCAGCTTCTTCACCCTGTTCTGGGTAACCTTTGCTCACTACCATGGGGTTGCTCATCCATCTCCTGGTGCTGGCCACATGGGCTGCCCTGGCCTTGAAATCAATGTTAACCTGCCCATGACCCCCAGGGAAGCCATGCCCTGGATAGAAGAGGCCACTCTAATCTTTCTCCTGTTTTAGATGTCAAGGGGGTGTAATTGACTGACCTTGTTAATAGCCTAGTCTTTTAACTCCACTGGTAAGTCACCACGCTGTGCTCCCTGTTGGCTGCATCAGTCTCCTGGAGGTGTCTCACCTTTTGGGATGGATGGGATGGTTGATGCTCTTGCAACTTCAGCAAAAACTAGGATAAATTTGTAAAATCCCCATTTTTCATCTTGATCAGCATTACTGTCTTGTCTCTAAAGGGAGATCCTCTCAGTGTGTGTAGAAATGAGTTGCTTGGAGGCTTTAGGGGTCCCAGGGCTGGAATGCCAGGTGGTGTTGGAGACTCCTGGCGCGTTGACTTCTTGGCACAACAACCAGCCTTTGCCCGGTTTTCTGCATAAACACACTGCTGCCTCTGCTCCCCACGCCTGCCTCCAGCCCAGCCGGCCTGAAAACTGGGGCAGGGTGGCTTAATTGGTGCTTTCTTTCAACTGATGCCAATTAAAAGGGCTCAGGCTCTGTCTGAGAGGCTTCCTGCCCCTTCTCTTCTCTGTAAACACAAGCAAAGAGGCTGGAGGGCTGGTCTGTGCGTGGGATCGGCTGCCTGGAGAGGCTCTGCCACCTCCATCCCTGCTGGCTTTCCAGGTGCCACTGGGCAAAGTCATGAGCAGCCAGGTCTGGATTGAAGCTGCCATGAGCAGAGGGTGGTGGAGGGATCCTGAGCTTCCCTCCAACCCCTCTGAGTTTGTTCTCATGATGGTACTAAGCTACTGGGTGATGAGAAACAAGTGGTTCTGGCAGCTTTATGGATGTGGTGCTAATGGAGCTGCAGCCATGAAAGCAACTAGAAATGTCATGTGAAGGCTTGCAGTAGTTGAAGATGTGTATCTCTGGCCCTGGCTGACACCTGAACTTGTTTGTCCTAGACTCTTGATACAGGTGATGGGTCGTGTTGGGCTTTCAAGTCCATGGCAGCTGAGAGCTGGCCAAGTGTGCCTGGGAAGTGCCGTGACCTTGTTATCATTTCCTTTTCATCCTGCATCACACCTGATGATCAGTGCAATGGTGGTGGTGTGAGGTGAGGAGCAGGTTTGGTGGCCATGGAGTGCCAACCTCAAGCTGGCGATAGCACCTTTTGGTTTGGGGGTTCCCAGAACAGCCCTAGGTACATAACCAGATGTGGCCAGTCTTAAGGCCACATGGACTTCAAAACCATGATAGCAGGGCAACTGTCATCTCCCCTTCCCCAGCTGCTGGCTCTGCTCTGGGAAAGGTCCCTTCTACTGGTGAAACCAGGGTCACGTCCCAGCTCTGTCCCTGCTGAAGCCACTTGCTTCCCAGACATCCGTGTGTTTGCTTCTGCATAGAGTGGTTCCTCTTAAGAGCAAAACTTTCTGGAAGGGTCAAGCTGAAACTCCTCTTCTTCAGGTCCTTGATGTACAAATGTGAAACTCCCAAAGTGCAAGTGTCCTGTAAGTTGATTGGATATTGGGAACAATTTCTTCCCCAAAAGGGTTGTCAGGCCCTGGCCCAGGCTGCTTGGAGCAGTGGTGGTGTCACCATTCCTGGAGGGATTTCAAAGCCGTGTAGATGTGGTGCTGAGGGACATGGGTTAGTGGTGGCCTTGGCAGTGGTGTATTAATGGTTGGACTTGATCTTTTAAAGGTCTTTTCCAACCAGAACAACTCTGTGATTCTGTGAAGCCACTATCTGCAGATAACAGCCTAGGGTAGTGCTTGTTTCCCAAAAAACAAGTGCATTTCTGGCGCACTGCGGCCGAAGGCAATGTGCAGAGCGGGTTGTGGAGATGGGCCATCTTTCAGGGGTCTCTGCTCTGGCTGCTCAGACTCAGGGAGCTGGTCTCCGGGCAGGCTCCCAGGGAGGGGGATATGGGGCCCATCAGGACTCGGGGGGGGGGGGGGCTCACCTCGCCGCGTGCGGAGCAGAGCGGGCTCGGCCCGCGCTCCTGAGCGTCATTTTAATTAGCGATATATTCTGGCAGAGAACAAAGGTCTGTCTTGCTGAAGCAGATGGCAGGGGGGGAGAGGTTGCTGCCTTATTATGGGGAGAGGCCGGGGCGAGCAAACGGCACAGGCTGCAGATGCTCACCCGGGCCCCGAGCTGGAGGGTGGCGAGCATTGAAAGCCGCGGCCATCTGCTCCTCAGCCCGGCCGAGCACGCGCCTGCCCAAAGAATAGTGCAGCATTCCTGGGATCCCTGCTCCCAGCCCACCCATCTGTGTGACCCGCATCCAGCTGTAGCACCACCGGGAACAATGCCCTGCCTGACATCGGGATGTGCCATCCCCCCCTTTGTCCTCCCACCGGCAGTGGCCAACCCTGAGCTCCTGCTGCACAAAAGGGACCCCCGAGCCCTCCATGGTGGGGACCCAGCATGGGGAGGGAGGTCACACCAGCTCCCCAGGGTTGGGGGCAGTGGGTTACCAGGCTTGTAGCTTCCCCCTGCCATATTCAGCCTTTTCAGGTTGTTGGTATCTGTGGAGTCTGAGAGATCATGAGGGTGGTGAGACCCTGTCCCAGGTTGCCCAGAGAAGCTGTGGCTGCCCCATCCCTGGAAGTGTTCAAGGGCAGGTTGGATGGGGCTTGGAGCAACCTGGTCTAGTGGGAGGGGTCCCTGCCCATGGCAGGAGAGTTGGAACTAGGTGGTCTTTAAGATTCCTTCCAACCCAAACCAGTCTGTGATTCCTGTGTGGAATGAGGTTTGGGGTTCTTGGTTTTGAGGTAATGAGAGAGTCTGGTGGTAAATGGTTTAGATCTGATTCTATATAAAAATGTCTTTGTTGCTTATGCAAAAGGATTTGGACTCAGCAGTGGACCCTCCCCCCCCTGAACATCACCTCCCAGATGTACCCAGGTGGCCCCCCCAGAAGGATGAGTGGCTGCAGGGTGGTAACTGTCTGGCACCCAGAGATCCCTTCTCCCAGCACCAAGCTGGCCATTACATACGTGCAGGCACTTTTGGGCCAGGATGGTGTCAGCTTGTGCACTTTTGGGAACATGGGCTGTTTTCTGCCTTTGCAGGTGGTAATTTGACAGTACCTGTTGCCTCAGCTCTTGCTTTTTGTGTGCTGGTCCTGATGGTTTATCAGGCAAACCAGAAAACTGGCACACCTAGGTGGTGGTTCAATCAGGAGAGCACTTGTTTGGGCCCAAATCCCCAGCTTTCTAGTGCAATGTTACACATTCTTGGCTTTGTCCAGAACATCCAGCAGAGCCACAGGCTCCAACAGTGCCTGTGACCTGCCTCAACCAGGCTGATTTCTGCCCAGGAAAGCTGAGGTCCCCCCCCCATCTGAGGCTCTCCCTGATTCCAGCCCTGTGGTTGTCCCCAAAAGCAGAGGGGTGCAACAAGCTGCAGCAGCAGCAAACGGCCCTTGCCTGGTCCAGCAGCTGAAACGGGAGCAACCAGCAGAGCTAAAAAAAGTCCAGTGACCTAATCCAGTTTCCATGGTAACGTTGTAGATTAATGGCTTTTAGCTGTAATCCGAATGAGAGGTATTGAACTTTTATATGATGATTTAGAGCCTCTTTATGTCCTGGGTGACTTTGACTTCAAATCTGTCAGTCACGTGTGTGCAGAACTATCCACTTGTAGCAGTGGAGAAGTAACATCTGCCACTGCTGCTCCCAAACCAGAAGTTAATATCCCAGAGCATCGTGTCTGAGTAAATACCCTTGGCTGGTACAAGGGCGGCAGAGAGAAGACAACGTGTAGTACATGGGGAAATCATTTTAAACAACTTCTGCCCTGCTCCGGGTGCTGCTGAGCTGATGTGGTATTGCCACAGAGGAAGTGGGATGGCTTACAGACCTGCGAAGAGTGTGTGTGTTTGGGTTTGTTTTTCTTCTCTAGCTCAATGGAGAGCTTGTTGGCAGCACAGCTCTGTCTCCTGACCCAGAACTACAGTTGGTGGAGGTGTTATGGAGTGGGCTTTGCTGAGGCACGGGTGGCTGACCCCCCAGCTCTGCAGGCAGATGGGTGCCCCTTGTCCAGAGGGAAAGCAGAAAGTGGCAGAAGCTCCATTTCCCAGACTACATGTGCTCTGGAAGCAGATGTTCCCTTTACACTCATGGGTTTGCCTACCATGGATGGGTGTTCCCCAATGCCCAGGCTCTGGGGCTGGCCTGGGTGATGTGGGTTCACCTGTGGAGGGGAGCAGGGCCATGAGGTGGTGTCATGCCACCCAGGTTTCTGCCAAGGGCTACCTGTGATGGGAATGCTCAAGACTTGGGGAGCTGTGCTCATGTCCTGGCTTGCAGGCTGGCTGGAGGTGACTGTTCTGCAATGGGAAAAGAGGATCTTGAAAGGAAAGGATAACCCCAGCTCAGACGGTGCCTGGATGCGGCTCCTGATCTTCCTGCATCCTCATAATCTCAACCATTGATACATCTAAGAATCGTAGAATCACAGACTGGTTTGGGTTGGAAGGGACCTTACTCACCTAATCCCAACCCCCTGCCATGGGCAGGGACACCTCCCACTAGACCAGGTTGCTCCAAGCCCCAACCAACCTGCCCTTGAACACTTCCAGGGATGAGGCATGGGTGAACTGGGCCACTGTCTCACCACCCTCACACTAAAGAATTTCCTTCTAATGTCTAACCTAGATCTCCCCTCTTCCAGCTTAAAACCATTTCCCCATATCCCATCACTCCCTGCCCTTGTAAAAATTCTCTCCCCAGCTTTCCTGTAGCCCCTTCAGGTACTGGAAGACAAGGAGCATGGTTTACTTGGAGGGCAAATCTCTCCCTCCCCATCAACCTGCCAGACTCTGATGTCTCCTCTCGTGGGTCACTCACAGGGCTTTCAGGGTCTTCAGCTGCAGCTGAGGTTTCTCTGCAGCGCAGCCCCTTGCTGCCAGAAGCAGGCAGCATCAAAGAGCTGTGGATTGCCAGCCCAGCCCTCAGGGAGTGAGGAGATGAAAGTCTGGCAGCGTTGCTGGAGCCCTGTAGCTCGTTTGATGCTGATTGTGGAGTCTCTTTCATACGGGTGATGTCTTGCAATAGTAATAACTCAGGAATCTTTTGTTTTCTCCCCAGCACTGGAAGACGCAAGACAGCGAGGAGTATGAGGCCGAGGGTAAGAGCAAGCAGCAGCACTTGGAGGTTGTTCTTCTCTTTTCAGCTTTGAAGATGAATCAGAGGAGCACTTTGAGGTGGTCTCAGGCCAGATGGGTGCACTGAGCAGCCCTGGCCTGGCATGGAGCTTGGGAAGGTGCACGTGGGGCAAGCAAGCCTCAAGCTGGGAGTGAAAGCTAAAGAGGGGCTCCTGGAAGGGCGCAGTCTTGTGTCTTACTCTCTCTGCCCTCCTTTCTCCCTCCTGCCCGGTGCAGAGGCTGCCCTGCTGCCAGCACTGCTGCCCTCCCTGGCCTCAGCACCCCCAGGGCTGGTCCTGGTTCCTGCTGCCGCCCTGGGGGCTGTAGTGGAGCACGGTTGGCACTAGATGTCAGCACGGACCAGTCATTCCATGTTTCCTAATTGTCCTGGGAGGGAGAGCAGGGTGACCCCCGGGGTGACAGGCTTTGGCACTAACCCGCAGCACTCAGAGATGTGTGTTTAACTCAGCCACTCGGCGTTTCATGGCTTCAACACCTCTTCCAGTTTTCAGCTGCTCTCTATCCTCTACGCTGCCCAATTATGCCAAACTTTTGCTCCAAAATCTGCTTTCCCAACCCCAGAGTGAGGTGGCCTTGCAGCTAAGCAACCTTTTTGTGTTTAGTGAGTGTTTCCAGCTGGGTGAGGCTGCACTCCAAGCGTTTGCTGGAGGTAGAGGAAATGTGTTCAGCTGAAGGCTATTGGGTTTTTTCTTCCCCTGAAGGGGTGTTTGGAAGTACTTAGATCAAAACATACACCACAGTTTATGTTCAAAGGGGATTTGGGAGTTTCAGGCAGCTCCACCTGGGGGGTGACATGTATGGAGATAGACAACCACTGAAGTTCTTGACCTGGTCAAGGTATATATGGGTGTGCAAATTGCCCAGTCCTCTCCCTTGATCCCATAACTGCTCAGGAGTTCCTTCTCTATCCGTGTCAGCAGCTGAGGCTGCAAAGCTGAGCTTCCCCTGGCCACCAGCCCATGTTGGCCATTGGACTCATCCACATCCCTGGAGATCCTCCTGGCTGTGGTCCCAGCTGCAGCTCACCCTGCAGGGTTCTCTGGCCTGTGCTGGCACACACAAGTTGAGTGCTGAGCAGGATCTGCTCCTTCTGGTAGAGTCTGATAGCTGTGCTGGTAGCCCTACCCCAAAATCACAAGTGTGCTCTTTGCAGGATGAGGTAAGGCCAATGCTCCCATGGGTTCTGATGAGCAAGGAGGAAGGGTCTGCCTGCTGCAGCAGTGAGTCCTCTGATGTGCAGAACCCCTGGGTCTTCTGGTGATCACTCATGTGCAGTGGATGGGCAGAAACCAGAGCAATTTCCTCCGTTTCCAGGACAGCTGCGCTTCTGGAACCCAGATGACCTGAACGCCTCCCCTGGAGCATCACTGCCCACCCCAGAGTGGATAGAGGAGAAACTGCAGGAGGTCTGTGAGCACCTCGGCATCACCAGGGATGGTCACCTCAACCGTAAGAAGCTCATCTCCATTTGTGAGCAGTACGGGCTCCGGATGGCAGCCGGGGAGGTGAGTGGCCACATCCTGTTGACCACAAGCACCTGGTTAACAGGTCCCTGCTTGGAAAGCAGTTTTCAGCTCCAACTTGCTGCTTTCCAGTGAGTTTGTTGGTGTCAAACCATCAAACGTGGGAGGCTAGTCTAGAAGAAGGCAGCTGCCAGCCTTGGCAGCACGGCAGCATGCGTGTCTTCTTGTGCAACCACGGAGTGAATTGGAATTTAAAAACATATCCTAGATTCCAAGCATGTCTCCTTAATCCCAGAAATCTTCTATCTAGACAGCAAATATGGGTTAAAATATTCACAGGTGGTTGCTTTTGACTTTGAGAAGGCCTGCGGGCAGTTCCTGTCCTCCAGGAAGAGTCCAGAAGAAAATGACTTCTTTAGCAAAAAAAGTCTCTTGTCAATTTAGGATTTAGTTTTATGAAAAAATCAGACTATTTTGCCTCTTAAAATGCCATGGCTTGTAGTCATTTCCTGCACACAGCATGCTTCTGAGCAGGTACCCCTTGGTAGCATTTGCAACCAAGTATTTTCAGAATATTAAGGCAGAAAACGGAGGGGGGGATAAAAAAAAAGGGTAAACCAAAAAAATAGTGGGAGACTAATCTTAACCTCTCTGGTCCTAATAAGGTTGGTCTTGCTTTTCAGAAAGCAGACTGCCCTGGAGCATAAAACAGATTGGTTATAACCTTGCAGTGCCTTACTTTGGTTTGTTTTTTGCCTGATTGCTTCACAAGCTGCTGGGGTTTTGGCATCTGTCTCGTGACCTCGCGCTGAATTCCTGAGGTCACCTTGTCTTGAGAGCAGAAGGAAACGAGGGTTCTTCATGCTGCCTCATGAGATGGAGGCTCCCAGATGAGCAGGAGCTCACAAGTTTTTCCAAGCAGGGTTTTCATAGTGTTTGTGGCTTTGCCATCTTCTATATGAAGGTTCCTGTACTGGTGTGAGGCTGATGAGAGAACCAAGTGACTCTTTTGCTTCGCTTTGTTTTTGTAGGGCCTTGGGAGTAGGATATTTTCTGCTGTGCCAAATCATTACCGCGGTGGTTTTGGCAATAACAGATGTGTTTTCTATCCCCTGCTGCTGGCAGGTCATTGAAGAGGTGCTCTGTAACCTGGAGCAAGATGGCACCATGAGTGTAGAGGACTTCTTTAATGGCTTGTTTAAAAATGGGAAGTCTCTGACACCCTCGGCGTCTACCCCGTACAGACAGCTGAAACGACACCTCTCCATGCAGGTGAGAAACCCGGGTGGATCCCGGGGTAGAAGCAGGAGGAGGGGGAGAAGTCCTGGGCAAATTCCACCTTGCCTGTCTCCTCCTCTTCCTCTGTGCTTCCTCCACATTCTACTACCCATCTTTGCATGGAAGCTGAGGGCTATAGCAAAAGTACCTGTGCACCTGGAGTACTGTGTCCAATTCTGGAGCGCCCAGCATAGGAAGGACATGGAGCTCCTGGGGAAAGTCCAGAGGAGGCCACGAGGATGATCTGAGAGCTGGAGCAGCTCTGCTCTGGAGACAGGCTGAGAGACTTGGGGTTGTTCAGCCTGGAGAAGAGAAGGTTCCAGGGAGACCTTAGAGCACCTTCCAGTGCCTGAAGAGGCTACAGGAAAGCTGGGGAGGGACTTTGGACAAGGGCTTGTAGAGGGAGGACAAGGGGGAATGGATTAAAACTGGAAGAGGGGAGATGCAGCTTAGACTTTAGGAGGAAATTATTTGCTGTGGCAGTGGTGACACCCTGGCCCAGGTTGCTCAGGGAAGTTGGGGCTGCCTCATCCCTGGAAGTGTTCAAGGGCAGGTTGGATGGGGCTTGGAGCAACCTGGTCTAGTAGGAGGCGTCCCTGCCCATGGCAGGGGGGCTAGAACTAGATGATCTTTGAGGTCCCACCCAACTCAAACCATTCTATGATATGCTCCCTGCAGCCTTTTTAGGGAAGGTAACACTTGAAAACAAAAACACAGTAGAAAACACTCTGGAGCACTGGGGACAGCTCTGAAACTGTTCCTCCTGGGATTTATTTTCAATCCGAAGCGCTGATCGTGCTACTGGGCTGTGAGGGCAGCAGCGGCGTTCCTGCTGGGCATTTGCTTGGCAGTGAGGAGAAAGCAGACCTTAATCCTTAATCTCCAGGGTACTGTCAGCGAAAATGTATTTACAAGCCTTTCTGGTGGTGGGATGGGCAGCTGCCTGGCTCTGCCCGTGCCCCACCACAGCCTCTCCCCTCTCCCCACAGTCCTTCGATGAGAGTGGGAGGCGCACGGCCACCCCCTCGGCCATGCCCAGCACCGTTGGCTTCTGCCTCTTCTCCAGCCTGGATGATGGGATGGGCTATGGCTGTGTGGAGGACATCCTCGACTGCTGGCACCAGGAGGGCATAGAGAACAGCCAGGAGATCCTGAAGGTAACAGCTCCATCTCACCCCTTTTATTTGCTTCCACCCCTTCCCCCAGATGCTGGACTGTAGCTGGATTCTTGTTTTCCCTTTTAAAATTCCAAGTGTAGCTGTTCTGAGAAATGTCCAATAATTTCCTTTACTGAAATGATGGTGCATCCCAGCGAGCTAGAAGTTAATGATAAGAACGTGACATGCCTTCCAGCTTCACTCAAAGAGGTCACCTATATTTGTAGAAAGAAAATTAATTCCTTTGCCTCAGTGAAGAGCTGCCCCTGCAAACCTTTTAGCGCTGGGATGACCTGAATGATTGCTTGTGCTGGGGTGGAGGAGAGCACGTGAAGCCCTGCCCAGTAGCTACTGTTTTATTATCTGGAGTAAAAGGGTAATGAGGGTTGCAAGTTGGATACCTGAGGTAAACCCTTTTGCTAGAAGCAGTGGATGATGGGGAAGATAATTCCTTGTGTCTGTCCTGAGACCATTGCTGGGTTCCCAGCAGTGATGACAGCAGGTTTCTCTTTGTGTCCACATTAGATATTGAACATCCAGGTTGTAATAAACTGCTATTCCTCAGGCTTTAGACCTCACTCCTAGCCTGGGCTCATGCAGGCCAGCTTGATAACCTGGTACTGCTTTCACCAGCCTGGTGTGCCTGTACCTTCTCTTCCACTTCTTGCTTTTCTCTGGTAACTTGCTTTGTTACTGGTGTCATTGGAGTGGTTTCTCCAGCATCTGCAGTTCCAGCTTCACCACTAGCCCTGCTGCACCCACTTTGTGCTCCTGCAGAGTTAGGTTGAAAGAAATTAGAAGCAGTTGCTGGTGAGAACTTACTTTAAAAGAGGGGGGGACCCTTGCTATCAGATAGCTCCTGGAAGGCTGCTTCTGTGTTGTCTCTATTGGAAGAGCTGGTTTTGTTTAACACGAACATCTTCATGTAGCATTTGAATATGTAAAAAGGCCAGTGTGGTTAGGTCCTCTAGAGGATTAATACTTTTAATCAGGTGTGAGCTTGATTTCCCATTGGTCTTGCAGGACACTTCCCATCTCCACAGCTGGCAGCAGCTCTTTAAGGTAGGAAGGTGGCAGAGGTGTCTGGTCTGTTGCCCCAGAGGCGTTTGTGACAGCTTAATCAGCAAGGAGAGATCTTTCCTGAACCTCCTAATTTGATTCTGTCACTTCATGTAGGAATGTCTCCAGGCTCCTGCAGGGCAGGGAAGCTCATTCTGCTCTAACGAGGGGCATTGTTTTGCAGGCTTTGGATTTCAGCTTGGATGGGAAGGTGAACCTGACAGAGCTGACGCTGGCGCTAGAAAACGAGCTTTTAATCACCAAGAATGGAGTCCACCAAGCAGCCCTGGCCAGCTTCAAAACGGAGATCAGGCACTTGCTGTAAGTCACCAGGATCACTGGCTCTGCTGCTTCCTCTCTGCCCCTCTCCCTTGGCCAAGCTGGAGCTTCAGTAGCAGCTGATTAATGGGGGTTCAGAGCACTTCTCTGAGGGGCAGCAGCGTGGTGCTGCTGTTTAGCTGGAAGGCCAGGTTCCGTGTCACCTTGATCAGAAGCTTTCAACCCTCATTTTCTATGGTTAAAACACTCAAAACCAAGTATAGCGGAAAAAATATGTTTAAAAAAATATGAAATCAGCAGGCTGTGCCCAGCCCTGCTCTGCAGTCTGGAAACAGTCACTGCAGTCTTCAATGATCATTGATGGCCAAGGAATGCAAAACTGGAGAGAGGCTGGTGCAATTTCATAGGATCATGGAATGGTTTGGGTTGGAAGAAACCTTAAAGATCATCTAATCCCACCCCCCTGCATGGGCAGGGACACCTCCCACCAGACCAGGTTGCTCCAAGCCCCATCCAACCTGCCCTTCAACACTTCCAGGGATGGGGCAGCCACAGCTTCCCTGGGCAACCTGGGCCAGGGTCTCACCACCCTCACAGCAAAGAATTTCTTCCTCAGATCTCATCTCAATCTCCCCTCTTCCAGGTTTAATTTGATAAGTGGGACTTTTAATCCCAACTGATTTCTTGCAGTAGCATTATATAGCTTTTGCAGTGTGATGGGGTGTGGGTGAGGTACAAAAGCCACCACGCACCCCCATTTTTTTTTCATTTGAAAGTCAACACAGTTTGACTTTGCACTGGACTTGCTGTGCAGGCTTCTCCAGTGAGAGAGCATAGGAGATGGGAAACATTTCCCTGTATGCATCTTTATTAATTTATAAATTGTATACATGTACCACTGAAGCTCCAGTAGTTGTTCTGTAGATATTAGAAAGAATTTCTTTACTGAAAGAGTGGTTGGACAGTGGAACAGGCTGCCCAGGGAGGTGGTGGAGTCACCATCCCTGGAAGTGTTTAAAAGAAATACAGATGTGGTGCTTAGGGACGTGAATTAAGCATTAATGGGTAGATAAAGGTTATGGTGGGTGGATTTTGATTATGGTTGGACTTGATGATCTTCAAGGTCCTTTCCAACCAGGATGATTCGATGATTCCCACAACAACAGTAGATCATTTTGTCCACCCCACCTAGGAGACCCCTGCTCTAAACACCATCAGTTCTGTATTGGTTCATTCCTGCTGTGTATCTGTGGCACCCATCTGCCAACGTTCACAAACTCCATTTGGTGGTGATTTGTTTGTGCTGTAAATCTTTGAATAGTTTGTCTGTGCATGCATCCACCTCCATGCAACACCATAGATGACTTTTGCGGGTCACTAAGACCACATGTGACCTGTTACCTAATGATTTATCACTCATGTTTGCAAGCTGCCCATTTCACGTGGGCCTTCCCATGGTTTGCATCTACATGTCTAAATACTGAAAGACTTGATGTTCACTCAGTAGATGGATTTGTTATCAAGTTTTCATCAAGAAAGCTGCTCAGTGTAGCAGATCTAACAAACTTGTGATCAAAATCAGATTTGATGTAGTGGAAGGATGAAGTGGTAAAGGTAATAAAATTATTAGAATGAGTAAATGGGGCAGAAAGTGGCCTGGCACAGTGGCATAGTGTGGTTATTTGAGGGGCTAGGAGTTAATATGTTGAGGTCTTGGGACCCAAGGGGACATCAAGACAGGACCAGAGCCATGTGTGCAAGTTCATATCTAGTGCCTAAATGCAGCTGATGATGAAAGACTCTTGGAGAGCTTTCCAAGCTGTTCTTCCTGCGGTACCTTCTTCTGGGGAACTGGGAGGGGTGACCTAATCCAGGCCCGCTGTGTTCACCCTAGGGAGAGGGTGGACCAAGTGGCCAGAGAGAAAGAGAAGCTGCGGTCGGACTTGGAAAAAGCTGAGAAGCTGAAATCCCTGATGGCCTCCGAGGTGGACGACCACCACGCGGCCATCGAGCGCCGGAACGAGTACAACCTCAGGTACGGTGTCCTGGCTCACCCCTTCCCTCCTCTTTGGGATCACTGCAGGGACCCTGTGACTGAGGCAGTGGCTTCATGCCTGCTCACTACCATTAAGCTTTGCTCACAGTGGCATTTGTTGCTTGCTGCTTCTTATGAGCTCTTCCTATCTCTGACACCTTCGTAGGAAGCTGGATGAGGAGTACAAGGAGCGAATTGCAGCGTTGAAGAATGAGCTCCGGAGAGAGCGGGAGCAAATCCTGCAGCAGGCTAATAAACAGAGGCTGGAGCTGGAGCAGGAGATAGAAAAGCTGAAAACTGATGAGAACTTCCTCCGGGACCGCCTGGCCCTTTCCCTGAAGGTAACAGGCATGGAATGCTGCCAGCGTGTTCCCCCAAAGGGCAAGGATGCTCCTAAGTGGGGAGCAATGTTTGCAGTGTAGTCCTTGTAGAGAGGATGTGTTGCAGTGAGTGTTGGCCCAGCTGAAAGTGACCTCAGCAGCAAGACAGAGGCATGTCAGGGTCACGTTGCCATGTTACTGCTTGGATTTGTAAGGTTCCAGTTCAAATCTCTGCTGCCATCAAGTGCAGAGTGTGTGTGTGGGTACGGCTGTCTGTCCTGCTGGCTGTTTGGCTGTCCAGCCAGGAGATAATGTCTTGATGAAGCTTAAAATACTGCTTAAAAATATCTATCTATATATATATATCTAAAGCAAGTTTGCTGTTATTGCCTTGGATAAACTATCTGCTGTCTAATGTAATCCACCCTACAGACTCGCATCCTTTTCCAACATTTTTTTTTTTTTAGAAAACACTTAAGTCACAACTTTTTTCCTGATTCTGACAGGAACATAACCATATAATTGTGGGGTTTTTTTTAATTGAGCAAAAATTAATGCTGTTGTCTTACAAACAATCTCAAAGTTGCTGTTTTTGCCGTGGCAAGAGGAGTTGTATGTGCGTGGGTAACAGATTCACAACTGGGTGGAGATGGCAGCAGGGTCGTGCTCTGACACGACTGGGAGATGACTCTTTTTCCAGGGAGTTACCACGTGCTAATGTTTTCCTTCTCCAAATGCTGAGCCTGTTGGGGGGTTGTGTTTGGTCCAGGAGAACAGCCGCCTGGAAAGCGAGCTATTGGAAACGGGAGAAAAACTGTCTGAGTATGAAAGTCTGGCAAGCAAACTGCAGAGGAACTTGGAAAACGTCCTGGCTGAGAAGGTAAATCCTCCCCTTCCCAGTGTGAGTCCAGAATTAAATTGCTTTTCAGTTGCTACACTTGAGCTGCCAATTTAACTAATAGCCAGAGGCTCCTGGGGTCCCAGGCACAGCGTCCTTGACATGTGCTGCCTGACTGAGTTCCAGTTAAGGAAATTAAAGATACTGCACCTTAGCTGTAGCTTTATAGTAATTAGCAGAATCACAGAATCATTCTGGTTGGAAAAGACCTTTAAGATCATGGAGTCCAACCATAACCTAACCCTTCCAACCATAACTTAACTCTAAGAAGTCCAACTGTAGGGAGCCTTACAGTGAAGCCATCATCCTGCCATCTGCAGGGACTTTTTTTCTCCAGCACCTAGTTCTGGATAGACCCAATGTGCTGGTCCTTTCTAGGGAAGATGATGCACAAGGTGTTAGGTGTTACGTGGCATCTCTGCTGACCTGAGGTGCCAGTTGAGGTGATCTTGGTTGTATTACAATAAACTCATCAGGATATCGGCTTCTCCAAGGGAATTTCTGTGCGTGTGAGTCTATAGACAAAGGCTCCTGTAATGGGATTCTCACCCAGTCTCTCTTCTCCAGACTTCTTTAAAGTTGGTAGCATTTATCAAACTGATAGAAACTAAGCTAGAAATCTGTGGTGTGAAATCAAAGTTAGCATGAAAGCTGTGGTGAGGTAGCAGTTAGTATTTGTTAGGGAGGCTGTTGTTCCCTACCAGCAGGGAAGCAGAGCTTCTGGATTCAAAATCAATCCTAAAAATGGGAGAGGGTGCAGGCTGGAGGACTGCTTGTGAATAGCACCCAGGCTGTGAGGAGCAGGTGGAAGAATAATGGATCCCATCCGTGCCTTTTCAGTTTGGTGACCTGGATCCCAGCAGTGCAGAGTTTTTCCTGCAGGAGGAGAGGCTGGCACAGATGAGGAGCGAGTACGAGCAGCAGTGCAGAGTAAGTGGAGCCCAGGGCTGGAGACCTGGCACCAGTCTGCCCCTCTTCACTGAGAACACCCTTACTGCAAACTGTGCCCGAGCTGGTTTTTGATTTATGAAATAAATTTTGCCTTAATTTGAATTCAGAGTCGCAGGAACCAACAGCAGAAATAAGGTATGTCTGAGTTTTGGTGGTTGCCAAAGCAGTAGTAGTTTCTTAAAGTGTAACTGAAACTTTGTCTTCTCCCCAAATCTTGCATGGCTGACATACTTCTTTAAGGTGGGCCTGCAAGTGTCTATTTGCATATGTACTTTCTGGTGAGTTCAATGGTTAGGAGCATTCAGCTGATCTGTTCTGCATGATCCTTTTCGTTCAGAAACAGACTACCTTGGCAAAAGGCTGTCTACTCTGAACAGCACCATGGCTCCCTTAGGAAGCTGCAGTTTAAAAGCAAAGATTTTCCAGGAATATTTGCTGAATTGATACTTTATTATAATAGAGTTGCTTGAATATGCAATTGACTTTGTTTTAGTACTGTCAGATATGCATCAGCACTCAAGGTTCACTTTGTGACCCATTGGAATCTGCAGAATCATGTGTTTACACATTCAGGGATTCATTTTCCTCAATAAATGCTGTTCCTTGAGCTGAGCACGTGGCATTTGGCACAAACACTCGGGATATTCTGCTGGCAAGTGGGCAAAAGGACCAGATGGTAAATGCAGTAATGAGGGCATCTCTTCCCTCACTTAATCTTTTGCTTCTGATTTGATTTTTTTCAAGTGTTTGGGGAGGTATTTCTCAACTGTTTGAAAATGTTCCTAAGCTGCTGTTTAAAAACAGGTTGTAGGAAGAAGGAATAAAGTGGAAGGTCCTGGAGCAGAATATACTTTAGAGGAAGGTAATATACAGGCTTTCAGGTGGAAGAAGCTTCTGCTGTTTTAGTTGCACAGGTTGGAACCTGGAGAAGGGTGTTGTTTTGCTGACAGGAGGATGACTAACTGTGGCAGGATGGCAGGACGATTGACAAGTTTAACCTACTGCAGTTCTCTCCTCGGTGTCTCATCGTGGGGTTGTGTTGATGCACAGATGCTCAGCTGCCTCAGTTGTTTCACTCAGGCTTCTATTCCCCCTTCTCAGGAGCTGCAGGACCAGATAGATGAGCTGCAGTCAGAGCTGCAGGAGTACCGTGCCCAAGGCAGAGCGCTCCGGCCTCCGCTGAGGAGTTCCCTGTCGGAAGAGTTTGACATTGATATGAAAAGTCATGGCAACAGTGGCATTGAGCCTGACCAAGGTAAAGCACATCTCCACATGACCAGCTGCTGTGCTGTGGGTCTTTGTGATAACATCTTAGAATCATAGAGTGGTTTGAGTTGGAAGGGACCTTCAAGATCATCTGATTCCAGAGGCAATTACATACAAACTTCCCCAAACCTTCCCAGTAAGGCTGAAGCACTGCCTCTGTTTTGCTGTTTAATTGGAATGCTTACTACGTTCAAAGTTGAAATTAATGCTTGCAGTTTCTTGTCTGTGTGTCATGGGAATTTGAGAGCTGCCAGTAGCTGCCCAAACACATTTAAATTGATGAAATAAATCTGTTGAGAATGTATCTCTTTGGGCTTCAAGAATATGTATATAATTACTTTTAAAGGACTTGGTTCAGAAGACTGCAATCCCTTAAATATGAGCATAGAGGCAGAAATGGCTATTGAACAAATGAAGGAGCAACATCACAGGGATCTACATCACCTCAAGCAGGAGCTTGAAGACACAGTAAGCTATTTGAACTTCAAATGAACCTTCACGACTTTTCCAGCCTCTTCATACAAGTGGGATGGTCTTGGAAAAGGAATTTTTATTCCTGGTCAAATTATAACCTTTCTGTAAATCTAAGCCTCTGCCATCCCTGCTCCTTCTGCACATTGGTGTGTGGTGGGGAGGTGCTGGAGAGGGATGAATGAATGCTGCAGTAGATCCTCCCACTGCCCACCTGCTAACGAGGGAGCAGTGAGACTTTCCTGCCTTGAAAGCCTGCTGCATCTGAATTAGCCAATTCATTCCTGCCAGCTTGGGATGACTGTGGGTTAGAAAGGCTGTGGGAAGGAGCCTGTGCTGCTGAATGCTCTGCTGGTGCTGTCTGGTGGGGTTGAAACATGACCTGTGCTGTGGCAGTGTGGAAACTGCTGTTATGGTACCTGTGCTCCTGAAAATGGACAGTCAGCCCCCCAGTTGTTGGGTGCCCACCTGCCAACCTTGGTGTTGCCATACGTGCAGAAATATCTCCATTGGCACTGCCTGGAGAAAGCCTGGGTCTGCATGGGCTTAGGAGGCTGGAGCATCTCCACTCCAGTGCCTGTCTATGGTGCCAGGGTGAGCACAACACCAGCTGCCACTGGCTTCTACTTAGTAATCACTTTTATCCCAGTAAAAAAGTAAGCTGAGCACTTTAGTGCAGGGGAAATCCATGTCAGATGCTAACATGTAAATCAAAATATTCTATAGAATACACGGGAAAATATAATACAGAAATGCAGAGAAAACATCTCTGTAGAACATTATGTAGAAAACAAACCAATTTGTTTTCCTTTTTGTAGGTGAGCCGTTATGAAAAGCAGCTAGATGAGACAAAAATTCACTGTGAGGAAGAACAAGAGGGCATGAGGAAGAAGTACACTGAAGAGATGCATGTCATGGAAAAGCAAATAACTGGCCTTAAAAATCAAATTGCAGAACTGCAAGGAGAGGCAGCAGTGCTCAGAGAACAGCAAGAAAAGCTTGACTGTAGATATAATGATGAGAAAAACAAATTACAAATGCAGTTTGATGAGGAAAAAGCCAATCTGCAAAAACTATTGAGGCAGGAGCACGAAGAAGATGTTAGAGCCAGACTGGAGCAGGTAAATGAGAAGTTTAGTCAAGAACGGGAAGAACTGATTCAAAATGGTGTCTGGATGGAAGAAAAGATGAGAGTTTTAGTGCAGACACTTCAGGAAGAAAAGGGGGAGGTGGAACGTGGCTTTCATGAGCAGCTGAAAAGGATGGCAGAGGTGCATGCCCTGGAGAAGGAGGAGCTCCAACAAGAGCTGCTGAGGAAGCACAAGCAGGACCTGGAAGAGGAAAGGTGAGTGTCACTGCTGGTGGGGACAGTAGTGCTGTGTACTGCCCTTGATGGCTTGGCGTGGTGACCAAGGTGAACCTAGGGCAGAAATGATTCCTGATGCTTACTTCAGGTGTACCAAGTGCACCGTGCTGTGACCTGTTTAATTCCAGAACACTGGGCTGCTATCCAGGGGCTTTTTCTTCTGACCTTTCTCAAGCAGATATTTATATTGATTTTTAGCTCACCCAGAGGCAACAACAGTGTTAAAGCATAACCAGACACAATTAACTTGAGCTCTGTTCAGGATCCCAGTGCTTTACAAATCCCTGCTTTGTACTTCTAAAGCATCTGGGGTTTTAGAGTTGTTCTTTATTGAAGGAGTAAAGGGATGGCTAGTAAATGCATTTAGCCAGGATTGAGTATCAAAAGGAACTGAAACTGTCCTGGGGTGACAGGGAGAGATGGGGATAAAGAACATCTCCCACGGATCTGATCACAGGTGTAGAAGGGCATATATTGCACCTGAAACCTTTTCTGAGGACATTTAATGAGTTCCACTTTTCCAAGGCAATTAGATTTTTATTTCTGAAGTTCCAACAAATTGCCTCAAATTTAACTTTGGCTCTCAGAACCACCTGTCAAACAGTACTTCATCTACAACTCAGTGAAAAACTGATTTTTCAGCTTGTCTTATTCAGCCTAAAAAGCCATTTGAATCTCTTTGAGTTAGCCCAGAGTTTAGTAATATCTTATGTTAACCATGTTTAGGAAAAAAATGGAGAGTGACTATGACAGAAGAGCATCTAATGCAGAAACTCAGTTTTCTGTTGAGACACAAACACTTGTGAATAAATATGAAGAAACCATCAAAAATCTAGAAGGATGTTACCAGCGAGAGCTGCATGAACTTGCTGAGCAGCAAAGAGAGGAGAAATCTCAGTGGGAGTTTGAAAAGGATGAAATTGCTCAGGAAGTCGCTGAAGCCCATGAGAGACTGAAGGAAAGTCTGGCAAATGAAAAGGCAGTTTCTTCTGCTCTGACCCAGGAGAAAGATCTCCTGGAGAAGAACTTCAAGGAAGAAGTGAACAAGCTGGTATGTGAGAGAGAGCAGCTTCAGAAGGAGCTGCAAGACCTGAGGAACGCTGCTGAGATGGAGGAGAAAAAGCTGAAGGATAAAATAACACAGCTCCAAAATGACCACGAGAAAGAGCTAAAGAACAAAGAGGAGCGTCTATCCGTGGTGGAGGAAAATGGGAAGCTGGCTAGGCAAAAGCTGGAGAGGCTTGACAGTGAATATAAGCAAGAGAAAGAAGACCTCAATTCCAAACTTCTTGCTCTGGAGAGTTTAAACAGAGACATTTGTGGAAGAGCAGAAGCAGAGAAGGCTGAGATGAGTTTGGAAATCTCAAACCTTCAAGGGAAAATACGGAAGTTGCAGTGGGAGACCCACAGTTTTTCTGCACTACAAAATCATTATAGGGTCCTGGAAAAGGAGTACGCCAAAGCAAAGAGCAAAATTGCTTCTTCCTTTGGTGTGGCATCTCTGGGAGATGATGCAGATGTCCTCTTGAATCTGCAGAGAGTGCACGAGCAAGCTGTGAAGGAGAATGTCAGAATGGCTGCTGAGATTGTCAGGCTGCAGCACAGGCTGCAAGCTGTGGAGCAGGACCCCCTGCCACCACCCAGTCCTGGCTGCTCTGACTCCATCTCACAGCCATCTCAGCTGCCAGATGAAATAGATCCCATTTCTGAAGAGCTGCCCAGTGATTGTAGAGATGCAGACAAGGAAACAGATTCAAATGTCCTTTTGCTTTTGGAGGCAGACACTACAGACCTGGAAGAAATGACTGAGGTTGATTCAGATTTGGAGAAAGCATGTGTTGAAGCCAGGTCAGGTGGCCCTGCTCTCGAGGCATGGGTATGTCAGATGCAAGGAAGTAAAGCAGCATTGGAAGCTGATGACAATCGGGTCTGTGACAAGAATCAAGAGCTGCTTTCTCAGGTGCCTCTGCTGCAAAAAAAGAGGGAACTCAAGAAAACTCTCTCAAGAGAACCCAGACCAAAAATGCTACAGAACGATACTCAAGAGCAGAAGGTTCATCTGCAAAATCACACAGGAACTCCTGAAAATAAAGGGTTTGTTTCTGATGCTTCAAAGCTGGAGGTTGAGCTTGAGAAGGCTGAAGAACTGAGTGAAGACTCTCTCCAGCTTGATCATGCTCCTGGGTCAACAGCTGGTGACCTGAAAAGCACCATAGCTCAGCTTCAGGAAAGGGTCGAAGAGTTAGAAGACAGATTAATGGCACAGGCTAAACTCCTGTCACTACAAGAAGAAATTCAAGTAGAAAATGAGGATCTGAAATCTGAAATGATAAAATTAGTTGAAAAAAATAAGGTGCTAGATGACAACTTATGGAAGCTGAGAAGCCTTCATTGCAAACTAGAAGAAGATAAACTGGAAAGTATTAAGGTTGGAGAGGAAAACACACAGCTCCTCCAAAAAACTAAAGAATGGGAACATGGACAAGAACAAGGTGCACAAGGAAATGTGGCTGCACACAGTGACAAGTTGAGACTGCAATGCCAGCTTGGGAAGCTGGGAGAACACACTGGGACATTTACAGGTCAGCAAGACAAGCATGCCCAAAGTGACAGCACGGGGAAAGAAACATCTGCAGAAAAGGGGGAGCTGCAGGAGCCCACCAGAGAGCTGGAGGAGAAAGCTGCCACTCTGGTTAAACCAGAAGACACACATTTCCATGAGGAGAGAGAGGAGAGGAGTACAGTGATACTCGGCTTGCAAAGCACATGCACTGAGCTGCAGCAAAAAGTTGATCTTCTGAGGTAAAGTACTCTTGCAAAACTTGGTGGGACACGTGCTGCCCCCCCCAGTAATCCAACGTGCTGCTTAGACACTAACCTCGCGTCCCGCCCGCCTGCCCGACGGCTGCTGCATTAACCACTGTAGCTTAACTTTGATTAGAAACCAGTGCCTGGGACTCTAACTACTAGCAAGCAGGCTGATTAATCATGGATAACGACGGTTGAAATAACTGTGTGTGACTTACTCCTCTCTGACCATCACCTAACACGAATGGTAAATCAGGAGCAACCTGCCAGCTGTGCTGTCTGTGGATGTAGCCACCTTCGCAGGGTGTAGCTGATGGTACCTCAAACCCCTGTGGTTTTGTGTCCAAGATACCATGATAACACTTCCAGAATGCTTTTAGCTGTTACTAATATCACCTCTTCACTCCTCCTAGTTCTGAATGTTACTAGGAATGCAGAAAGTGCTTCTAATTTTCTCAGTGTTTAACTTAATACTAGAGAATGATGGGAACTTTTTCCCCAGCAGGACCACGTAGCATTAGGACTCCATCAACTGTGTGATGTGGTAAATACCATTATAACACAGGGAATATATTAGGTATTAACTGCTGTATTTCAGCAAGGATTTCGTTGTTGCTAGGAGGCCATAAAGTGGCTACAAGTGGCTTAGCTATTCAGCACCAGCTTCCTGCAGGAAATTGTCCTTTCAGGTATTACACCATGGCCAAGTTATTTTTCTAGAGTCGCCTCAGGACAGAAAAGGCACTTTCCAAGGCTGCTGTTCCCAGCATCCTGGACTCTAAAAAGAGCTCACTCTCCCAGCAGTCTGCATCTCGTGGTGCTAAGCTGTTTAAAGGTGTCAGCTGTAACTTAAGAACTGAAAGGTATAGTTCGATATTAGTGTGAAACTTTTACTAGATATCTTAGAGTTTAACTAGCCATAGCTGTACAAAAAACAGGCACAAAAAGCCCCTTTTTTTTCAGTCATCTGGGAAGCAATGCTACTAAATGAAATGCAAAATCCTTATACTGCTCATATATAAAATAAGCCAATTGTGGGTTTGTCTTGAAATCTTAGGGGTAGCTTAGGCTCTTTGTCATTTTTCTTCCTGTGGGCCTAGATGACATCCAGAAGCAGTTTTCACTGACCTCATGCCTCTGCCACAGGTGTGAAGCTGAGAAGCTCAGAGAAGAAAATGCTATTCTGAAAAATGAAGTGACTTTATTAAATGAGGAAGGTAGTGCTTCCAGCCTGAAACTGAGGGAGCTAAGTGGATCCCTAGAAGAAATGAGGTAGGAATTCAATGGTGCATGTACCATGTGAGCCTTCAGGCTCTCGCTGCGGGGCAGACACAAGGGTTACTTCCCTTTTCTAAAGCTCTAAAGGTATCTTTACAATTTGAAATGGGCTTTTATTTCATGGTGCCATTGGAAATCAAGTTGACAGATTATTCCATGTCCTTTTCACCTGCCCCAGCTTGTCTTCCTCATTCCTAGAGGCAAAGCAGGGGCTTAACTGTAGGAGTTCAGGGGACCCAGTAACATGTAGAAACACAGGACCTACTTATGAGGTGACTTGATGCAAGCAAAGGTTTGGCTGCTTGGGCTGGGGTAGCCTCAGAAAAGGCAGGAAGAGCTGGGATCATTCTTCCCTTCTAGAAAAGAACTACATGGGGTACCTTGAGGAACTGAGCACTCACCAAGCCTATGCAAAACGGTGATGGAAAATGATAAATGTCCAGAACTACCATTTCTGGTGATGTCAAAACCAAGCCCATTCTTGTAGGCGTGTATATTAACAAGTGACCCTAATGCTTCTATGATTCTGTGTTAAAGAGCTTTCATTTTTTCCTTAGGCAAAATATAGAGGCTTTGAGAAAGGAGAAGGTGGCTGTACAGAAGATGGCTGACAACATGAAAAAGCAGGTAAATGGACTGAGCCCATAACCACCTCTGTAGAAATCATGATTGTATAAAAGCTGTTCCTTTAGATGGTCACAAAGGGAGTAGAAAATGACCACTAAATACATTTTAAACTTTTTGATAGCCATTCTCATTAACTCTTTGAGATTGATGTGAGGCTTGTTAGACCTAATCAGAAGACAACTGCAATGCTACTGTACCTGTCCAGCTTCCAGACTTCAGAGTGCTTTCCATAAAAATTATTTAACAGAAATATAAAGTTAAAATCCTTCTTTTGTAGTCTTTGTGGGTAGTGCTCTGCAGTAGCCCATGGGAAACAGAGGTTATGTGACTCAGGCTCTACTTATTTCCCAGCTAGCTAGTCTAGGAATGCTGCCAGCCATGACCCTTTGCTCATATCCTTGAGGCTGCTCATTTTATTTTAAGGATGGTTTGTTATGCTCAGTTGCAAAGTAGCTCTTAATTCTTGTCCCTCTTACTATTGCTTAGTAAAATCCTGCTTGCTCAGAATAATCTACTAATTCACCAGCATAACCCTCCAAAGATCCCTCATCATGGCAAAGGGCAGGAGGAGCAGAGTGGTGTGCCAGATGACTGATATAACTGAGGCCAGTTATGAAGTTTGTGGCTGACCACGCAGGCAGCAGGCCATCAAGAGGATTCCTGCTCTTAAAAAGTCGATTTGTCCTAAAATTAGGGCATGGAGCAAGTTAAATGTGCTTTAAGGAAATGAAGCAAGCTGTGCTACTGGGGTCGTGAGTGTTGCATAGAGTAGAGGTGACTGCTGTGTCCCACTGCTCCCAGACACCACGTTGTGATTCTGTTGTCTTGGCTGAGCCATTGCATTGGGGTGACACTTGTCAGATTTTTAATCATCTTAACAGAAAGAAAATGGTTTTAAAATCTACTTCCCACTGTGGAAACAGTCATAACTGACACTGCTGTCCCAATTCAGGTAGCAGATCTGAAGACCAGGAACCAGCAGCTGGACTCTGAAAATACAGAACTTAGCCAGAGAAACTCCAAAAATGAAGCAGATGTGCAGGATCCTAATCAACAGCTGGCAAGGGTGCTCACACACAAGGAAAGGGAAGCGGGAGAGTGTACCCTGGAAGAGTGGGAAAAGGAGAGACTGGTATTGCAAGAGGAACTGGAAAGCTCCAAAGTAAAGGTACAGGATTACTCTGTCTTCAGTGGTATAAAACAGCTGAACTTTTAGGAATGCACAGATGCTGTGGAATCAGCATCCCTTTCTCAAGCTGTGCATGGTCCTTCAAAGCTGACCATTCTGCAGCAAACCTACGTGGATGTGGCAGTGGGAGGAAAGCATGGCAGCAGCCAAAAGCAGGGAGGTGGAAGTGTGCAGGTTTGTCTTGGCAAGGGAGCTTAGTGATGCAAAATACTTACCTGCATGTTCCAGCATGCCTGTTCTGTCCAGGCCAGTGCCATCCCAGCTCCAGCCCATGTCCCTGGCTGTGGCACCCTCTGGTTTAACCTTTGCTACTCTGCGTGTCTCCAAAGTTGAAATCTGAGCCTTTTTCTTTTTGCAGTCATCAAATATGGTGTCCTCCTTGGAGATGGAGCTGTCAGAAATGAAGGTTCAAGCTCATATATTGGAGCAGGAGAACCACATCCTGCAGCAGGAACTCGAGAAGACAAAGCAGGTATGGTATCCTGTTGAGTGCCATCAGAGAATGCTGGCTGTCTCCATGTGCCCTGCTCTCCTGCCTGAGCTGGAAATAGTTAATTTCTTGGTAACAGTTGGGGAATAGAAATCCTCTTGAAACAGCCTCCAGGTACAATGCACAATTGTTCAAGTAAGGTTGGTTTCACTTTAGCATTTTCCAAAAGGTCTTCCAGAGCAGTGGATCTACAAAGACAGGCTTTGACAACGAAGACAAAGAATTAAAGCTCTAATCAAGGAGTAGACAGAGCTTTTCTACTTTGTGCAGACTGGACAGGCAGGGGAACATTTTCCTCTGTGATTGGTGATACCCATATAGCTCCATTTGGACTGGTCTCTTCCAGCATGTCCTCTTGGAGAGAATTCCTATTGCTAAACCCATCTGGTGACTTTGACTTAACTTCAGAGGATTATTTCCTGGAGGGCTTGGTTATCACCTCTATAAGCATGGCTCAATTGGCTGGATAAATATATGCTAATAAACACAGATAATGAAGGCTACAAATGAGTTAGCTCTCCTGATTAGGGCTCCACAAAGTAATTTTCTTTACAGTGCAGAGCACTCATTTGATGCACCCAATGCTTAGGATAGATAATGGTCTTAAAAAGCAAAGGCAGATGAGGCCTGTTCAGTAAAGAGTGGATTGTGGCTTGAGTGTAATTAAAGACAGAAGATTGAGTGAGCAAAGACAGCCCAGGAGAAGGCAGAGAGTCAAGATAAAGCCCTGTGCCAAATGGGAAAAGGATCAGAAGTTAGCAGGACAGTATTTTTACCCCATTGATAGAAGAGGCACAGAAAGACCAGCCCTGAAGCAAAAGCAGGGGATCACAGGGCACTTCGGAGTCCCTAGCACTGCTGTTGCAGGAAGGATGTCCTGGATCATGTGAACAGTACTCGTGTGGTCACAGATACCAAACTGGAGTGTGCTCCTCTCTCTTCCACTCCATCTGGAGTGGGGATACTTGGCCCAGAGGAGAAGTGAAAGCTTTGTGTGACACTTGCATGGAAAATTCTGCACCGGTACGGGAATGCAACTGTGAAGGGTTTGTTTTCCACAGCTGCCCAGATGTCCTGATCTCTCTGACCTTCAAAACGAAGTGTCAAGCCTAATTGCTAAAAACGAAAAGCTGCAGAAAGAAAAAGAAGCCCTGAGTGAGGAATTAAACAGATACATTGATAAGGTAAGAAAGAACTGCAAATCCATCACTACCTACATCCTGTAACGAGCTGATAAAATTCTTATCTCATTATCTGTATCACCCTAACCTGTAAAACAACTTTGGATTAATTTTTTTGTTACCTTCAAGCCAGATAAAGGCTTAATTGCCACTGCCTTTTTTTTTTTTTAGCTGGTCTTAAAAGAGCTTAAATTCTGGAGCACAGCTTTACTGTAATTTGATTATGTAGAACATTCCAGACATTGCAGGGAGCAGAGGTCTGGATATAAATATTGCAGCAGGACAAGGAAGACAGTGTTCTTGCACTTTTATTGCAACTCTAACATGTTGTAACACTGGAGCAGTGTAACTAATATGCAGGCTATAAATAATGGTCCTGTTGTGTGGAGATTCGGGCTGGGAGCTGAGGGGTTGTTTTGGGGTTTTTTTTTTGCTCTCCTGTTTTCTTTGCATAGCTGTAACTCCCTGTAGCTTAATTCCCAAAGTCAAATTCAGTTAAAGGAAATCCCAAAGTGAGTCAGGCATACTGATGTAATCATAGCCAAAGTGGCTTAGAGAAGGCAGTTGCCAGCTTGAAGCAGGAACAGAAGGCCTGGGAACAGCAGAGCCAGACACTGACAACACAGCTCACCGTCTCACAAGAAAAGGTGATTTTGATCCAGGGTGACTTTGGTTAGAGCTCTGGATCAAAAGAATTTTTATACTCCCTTGTAGTGTTTTTTTTTTTCATGAAAAACATGCCCCCTTGTACTGTGTGCAAAGATGTCATGCAGCTGAGAATGGCTGCTTTGATGGGCTGTGCAAGTGATGCTCTTAAAGGACAAGAGGAAACTTGTTAAATGCTACGAGGGACTTTTTTTTTTCCCTGAGAACAAGCTGTGTTGTTTTGCATCTACAGCCAAATTCCTTTTGCCAATTCATTTACTCCTGAAGCACTGCAGAGGCTCTGCTGATGCCCCTGCTCTGCTGGCAGTGGCTCATCTCCCACCACACAGCAGAGGGGAATGGCTACCTGCTTGGCTGATTGCACTTGAGGTTTCTTGTTGGTCATGGGGCTGCCAGGAAGAATAAATAATTCAAGGGAAATCTTCTCTTCCCAGCATATCACAATAAATATTCAGGGCTGGAAGATGTGTGTCTGTCTGCAACCTGGTGGCTGTATTCAGAGTGGATGGCTACTAATCATAGAATCATAGAATGGTTTGGGTTGGGAGGGACCTTCAAGACCACCTAGTTCCACCCCCCCTGCATGGGCAGGGACACCTCTCACTAGACCAGGTTGCTCCAAGCCCCATCCAACCTGCCCTTGAACACTTCCAGGGATGGGGCAGCCACAGCTTCTCTGGGCAACCTGGGCCAGGGTCTCACCAAAATTTGGAACAGAAAGTGAGAAAACCACTTAGCACTGTTAAAGGGGGCTGTGTCAGCATTATCAATTTCCTCACTGCTTCCATCAGAGATCCTGCTTACACATCCCAGCAGACCAAGGTCACAAGAAATCTTGGTCCAGCAAATACCAACCCGTGCTCCTGCTCCTTACAGGTCCAGAGTCTAGATGACACGTTGCAGAACACCAACCTCCAACTGTCCCGACTAAAATCAGACCTGTGGGTGACACAGCAGGAGAAGGAAACCCTGCAACAAGAAGTGATGTCTCTGCACGAGCAGCTGCAGAATGCCAATGAAAAGGTGATGGGCTGCAGGGGCCTCCAAGTCAGCTTTGCATGCCAGGGTTTGTGGGCAATAGCTGCTGCTCTTCTGAAGCCTGCTGCTGGAGCCCAACTTGTTTCTTCAGGTTGGCTTGTCCACTAAAAGGCCACAAATTGTGCCACAGGCTTGAGCAAGTAGACTCTGAGTTATGCAACCATTGATTTTTTTAAATTTTTTTTTAAACAAGTGATATCAAACTACTAATTTAAAAAAAAAAAATCCTAAAAGGATTTGGGTACCAAAAAAAGCCATGTTTTCTGTATTTGGTAGTTTTCCACTTTAAAACAGTTCACTGTAATTCATTGTGTCAGACTGTATATAATGTGTAGGTTTTAAACTTATTTTTAAAAAGCTTAAAAGAAGTTTTGAGCATGAAGACAGGCAAAAATCAGTTTGTTCTTCCCTGAAGGAAATATTTTGAAAAAACAAACAAACATATATTAAAAAAAATTACATATATTAAAAAAAAACCAGTGGACAATGTGTGAATTTACACAGATCAAAGCTACGAAGTTATTAGGAATTGGGAATTAGGAATCTAGTAGGAATTGACAGGGGGACCTAATTTTCAGTCATACTTCATTTTGAAAGTATTATATCAGCCTCTTTTAACTGATGAGGAACTGTAACTGAAGGAGGTTGTAGACAGCAGTCTAGGGATTGGTATTATGAATTCAGTTAGTAATTTGGCTTGTTTGCCATGTAATTAAGGAATATTTAATGTCCACATGGAAAAGAGGCTGTTTCAGAATTGTACAACAGGAGCTAAATTACAGCTATTACTGAATAAAATATAATACTGAGTTCTATTATTTGCTTGATGAGGCTGTGAAATGGAGCACAAATTGCTTTTTAGTGCTGTTGAACCCTGTGCCCTCCTGTCAGCCATTCTGGTGCACAGCTATTAACTAAGATTTTAGCAAAGGGAGGCACTTTGGGGTGGCACTGTGATCAGCACGTGGGGTTTCTTAGTGGAAAAGTGTGTAGGCTGGGAGGAAGGCAGGAATCCTGGGAGAGTCTGCAGGGACTGAAAGCCTACTTAAAACCCACCTGAACAGAGAAAATGTCTGCTGCTTTGTTTAAGGCCTAACCCTGCAATTCTGTCTGTCTTAAGAATCGGGTTCTAGAACTGGCTGTGCCTTCCTCAGGGCTGCAGGACCAACAGAGGCAACTGCACTGGGATGAACTGGACCAGCTGACAAAACAGGAGCAGCAGCTGCTCAGGCAGGAGAATGAGAGGCTGCAGAGGGAAGTCCAGAGCACTAAAACAGACCTGACTCACTCCAGGGAGAAGGTAACCTGAGCAAGCTGACAGATCAGAGATGGTCCCTGTGTGCTAGGCAGAACTGGATGACTCTTGTTTAGCAGTGGGTAATACAGGAGAGGAATGTTGCCCATTAGTTTTGAACAGCAACGTTTGCAGAAGGCCTGCATCATGGAATAGTTTTCCTTTCTATCTCCACTGAGCACGCAGACTCTCATCATGTTTCAAACAGCTCTTTTTTTTTTAACAACAAAATCCTGGTAACTCTTGTCTAAGATTCTGGTCTGACTTTCAGATAACAGTATTTTTTTTTTCTTTCATAAAAACCTCTTCATGTTCTGAGCATTCTTCGTGTCCAATTTCTTGGCTCATGGTATTAGGCAGATTATGGGGAGGAGGAAGGGAAAGACTTTTTGTTGCTCAAAGCTAAAATCTGCTGTGAGTCTGAAATCAATTGGTACTGGGAATTTTAGATGAAGCAGATGCAATTTGATTTTTGAATGGTCTAGAATGTCTTTCCACATTTGTTCATCTCTGGTCTCTTTAGATCCGACAGCTGGAATCTACCATCCTTTCCCTAAAGCACCAAAAGCATCAAAGCCAGTCAGGTATCATCAAACCCATAAAGCAAGAGAAATTAAGCTTGAATAGTGTGTGTGAACAGCTTCAGAAGGAGTTGACATCTGCAAACAGGAAGGTTAGTTTTAGATGGGAAATACGTGCCTTGATGCAGGACTTGGCATCTCTAAGAGCTCATGTGGGAAGCTGGGATGTTTTTATTTTATTTTACTCTGAGCTTTGTGCTCTTTGTCTCTTACCAAGCCCTGTCCCAAGGAGCTGCCTGTCTTCTGTGCCTCTGCTGGGCATGCAGGGTGGAAGTGTCTGCCAGTGTGCTGCAGGGCTGATAGTCAATACAGAGAGTTCAGGGGTAAAACACGGGAACCACAAAGAAAGCACAGCCTGCTCCAGTGCTCCCCAGTGCACAGCACTGCCAGCATCACCACTTGTAGATTAAATTGTAGATTAATTGTAGATTAAAAATCAGCTGCCTTGCCTGTTCTTTGAAACCTGTCAGAGATGCTGTATGGCATTGTCTTAGACATCACTTTCAGCAAAGCGTTACACTTGTCCAAATATTTGTCTTTTCATCTTGATGTGCTATGATTCACGACTTGCCTTTTGAAAAAAAGAAAACAAAACAGATGAAGTAAGAAACTGCTGCCTTTCTAAGGAACTTTCTTGTCTTTAATAGATCAGTCAGATGAATTCTCTTGAACGTGAACTGGAAACGAGCTCAGAAAATGAAGGGCTAAGAAAAAAGCAAGTCAAACTGGATGATCAGTTAATGGAGGTACTTGTCACTAAGTGTTGACTGTGCTGAATAGTGTGGGGCTGAATCTCTGTCTCACTGAGCCTGGGAATTTAAAAATAACTTCTGTGTGTGTAGGAACAGAGGAAACTAATTGGAGCTAGAAGAATGAATCTCCCCTAATGCCTAATCTCATCTTTCATGATCAAGATGTTAGTGTGATAAACATGCTTCTCTAAAGAATGTTGTGGCCCATCATGGGATAAAAAGATACATAAGATACAAAATCAATAGCAGAGAGATTTCTTTCTGTGCTTGAGGCAAGGCTAACACTTTTCTCTTCCTTTCCAAAATATGTAACTTCAAGTGTCCTAACTAATATTTGTGTAATGCTGCTCCTAACATAGAAACCTGTTCTTATTTACTAGGGGAATGTTTTTTTCTGAATTTAAGCCTTGGTATCTTACCTAGATCATGATAGAATAACAATTTACACAACTTGCTGTTCATGAGTGAGAACTTCAGTAGAGGTTCTTCCCAAGCCTGCTGTAAATGTGGATGTTTGATCAGTACTGCTGGAGATGGATCATGCTGGATGTTATAGAAACTGCATAATTCTGAAGTGTCCTTGCTTACAGGACCAGGCAAGCTTAACTGTTACATTAGCATGTCCCTTAAGGTCACCTCTGAGTTGTCTCTCAGCTGTCTTGCCTAAACTTGATGTTCTGAATTTGAGTGTAAAATGGAATAGAAGTTTAAAAGCATTTTTTTACTTGTTTGACAAATCAAAGCACCTCCTAGATGAGGTTCTTACAACACTTCATTAATGGACTTCCTGTTTCTCATCAAGTAAGCAAATGGGAAACGTTGATGCTGAATGTACTGTGTAATTAGCTGTAAAAGCTTGATTAGAAAAGATGAGATTTTGCCAAGTGACTGAAAGCCTGTTTATATGCCCTGCACTTTTGTTTCTATAGTCTTAAGCTCAGGGAAAATGCCCAACACAGTCAAACCTGTAGCATGAACACCCAGCACGGAATTGTTTTCTCCTAAAATGTGTATTTCAAACATGCAGGGCTTGTGTTACTCCTGATACCATTTTCCCAGCAGGTGTGTATAATGTGCACTCAGAGCTTTATGACCTCTAACCTTCTCTTTTGTGCCTGTTCTCCCTGTGTCCGTGGCTAACCTGGCTAGAACTCAGTGGTTGGAACTAGCAGAGAAGGGTGCAGTTCTCTTTCTGAAATAGTGTGCGAAGGTAGAGCAATCCTTTTCAATCTACTACCATAGCATGGAGAAAACATGTCTTTCTTTTATGGATTTTTGTATTTCTTTTTTTTAATTCCATGCATCTCTTAAGCGAAGAAGCCACTTTTCATTTTCGTGTAAAGTTTTTACTTTGGCAGCTGCCCTGGTTTTGTGGTTAGTGTACCCTGCAGTTTGATGCTGCAGGCCAAGAGGTCGCAGACTTGTAAGGCATGAAAAGGGAGAGAAAAGGACCAATTCCATTCAAAAGAGTTAAAGATACTGTTAAGAAAATGAAAAGTGGCTCAGCCCTTCTAACCCATTAAATTGTGAGGCTTGGAGGTGCTTTCCTATTTACCTCTGCTACTTGCATGCTTTTTTCCACCAGACTGTCAAATGTTCCCTTCATGTTAACTGATATGTTACCACACTCAGTGTCTTCCCTAATACTTGAGCAAACTCATTATTGTTCCACTCTCTGCCACACATGAATACAGCAAAACTATATTGTTTTCATTAGCCTGACAACTGGTATTCTTGAGATGCTGTTAGTGTTAATTGGCTGCTTCTTCAGCTCTTTCATTAGCCACTTGTGCTTCACCACATTACAGAAAACCCTAAAAATTCCATAAAATCTCATTATTTTTACTGTTGTCAGTAAGAGAATAACTCCTTTACAGGCAAGTTCATCCCAGAGAACTTCCTGATAGCTTAAAAAGAATACAAATACTTTGATTTTAAAATAGTTACAAGCTGATTTTTCTGTTTACCTGGGCCAGGTGTTAACATGGCCAGAAGAGGTGCACCAGTATGAGCAATGCTTGTAGTTGTTTACATTATAGATTAACTCAATAATAACTGAAATATGATCATAAATTGAGGCCTCAATCCTGCCACTGGTGACTGACAATCTGACATGCCACTTCCTAGGGGCACGGAGAAGTGGTTTTGAGATAACAGGTGGGAGTTTTATGATGTGGTCAGCTGAACTTTATGGGAAGAAAGTTATTACCCTTTATGCAAATTCAAGCTGCAAATTGGCTCCTCTGAAACATCAGGGGTTTTAGTGTACAGTTCTGGTCTTTTATCAGTATTGTAACCCATCAGAACTGTGAGCTAGTCTGATCTGGATTTTACTTTAGTCCAGTAAAAATGTTAAATAGTCACAGGAAAATATCTGAACTCTTAATATTGTCCAAAAGTTCATCTAATGTTGGACCCATTTATCTAACCTGGGCTCTTAACACAGACTTTCTGATGCATTTGGTAACTCTTTTAATGTGAAAGCAAGACTCAAATTTGGAAATGAAGTACTTTAGATTACTGCATGCATCCACATCTCAAAGTGCACTTTTTCTTACGCAGCACAGGCACTCAGGAGGTCTCCAGACTTGCTAAAAAACTCTGTGGCATGACTCAAATTGACAATTTAAAATGTGCTAACATTTCTACAGTTAGCAGTGAAGATGAGGAAAGATACATGGGACTCTAAATACTGAATTCTGGATGTAACATAGCAGCTGACATCAAGTTATTGAAGTCATCATACATTACACTGCTTTTCTGTGGGGAGTGTTACCTCCCCATCCTAGATTTCAGACTAGAAATAATCAGCACTGGTGGACAGCTTCAGCCTGCTTCATGCTAGTGCTTTTATTTGTAAGTGGATACTATTTTTAGAAGAGCTGCTGAGATCAAGGTTAAGATTAAAAAGGACTTAAGTTCATCACAGGCCTGTTTAACTTTGACAGGATTTCATCAGAAATTCAGTGAATTTATAATTCGTGTCTGATATTGTGAATCATAGAATTCAAAACTGGTTTGGGTTGGGAGGGACCTTAAAGATCATCCAGTCCCAACCCTCCTGCATGGGCAGGGACACCTCCCACTAGACCAGGTTGCTCCAAGCCCCATCCAACCTGCCCTTGAACACTTCCAGGGATGGAGCAGCCACAGCTTCTCTGGGCAACCTGGGCCAGGGTCTCACCACCCTCACAGCAAAGAATTTCTTCCTCAGATCTCATCTCAATCTCCCCTCTTTCAGCTTAAAACCATTTCCCCTCGTCCCATCACTCCCTGCCCTTGTCCAAAGTCCCTCCCCAGCTTTCCTGTAGCCACTTCAGGCACTGGAAGGTGCTCTAAGGTCTCTCTAGAGCCTTCTCTTCTCCAGGCTGAACACCCCCAACTCTCTCAGCCTGTCTCCAGAGTAGAGCTGCTCCAGCCCTTGGATCATCTCTGTGGCCTCCTCTGGACACACTCCAATAGCTCCGTGTCCTTCTTGTATTGGAGGCTCCAGAATTAAGGCTCAGATTTCTTTAGAGTCCAAAACTGCACATAAAGATGCATCTTTTTTCATCAGAAAGAGGAAAATTGTCTATTTAGTGTCTGTTACTGAGTTCAGGCTTATTTCTCTTGCCTACAAGAGATTTAGACCAACCTGATGTGTAGTGCATCAGTAAGAGGTGTTGTGTTGATGTGTAGTGCATCAGTAGGAGGTGTTGTGTGCCCAGCAGTGCTGCCTCCTCCTGATGGCTGTTTTACTTCACTCTTCAGATGCTCCACTCAAGCAGCAGTGTGATGCTTAGTCAATCCCTGCACTCCCGGGAGCTCCAGCAGCAAGGCTGTGCTGTGGTGCCCAAGGAGCAGTTCCTGCAGCTCCAACACCAGCTCCTACAAGCAGAGAGGAGGAGTCAACGTCTTCAGGAAGAACTTGAAAGCCGACCCCCTGAAACAAACATGCAACAGGTAAAGCTCTCATTACTCTGCAGGTTACAACTTTAAAAGGGTATCTGGTTAGTTTGGTGTTCTTTTCAATTCTGATGAGATCCATTCTCTGTTTATGCCAGTTCAAAATTTAAAATTAATCCAGTTCAAAAATGAAAATTAATTCTATCAAAGATATGTGCAAAACATACCTTTGTTATTTAGCATGTTTAGCTTAATTCTAGTCCTCTAATCTTCTTGAAGTAAAAACCACTCCTATCCACATTCAACTGGCTTTTCTCCTTTTGATTAATGTGCAGCAAGTGTTTATAGGTTTGGTTTTGTTTTCTTTACCTAGTGTCCATGTCTGGAACCGTTGTTTTAAAAAAAAACACTTCACCATATATTGCACAAGCAGGGACCCATCACACACACAGTGCTAGTTTGGGCTGGTGCTGTCAGGTGAAGTTCTGTCAGCTGCAACAGAGCAGGATACAAACAAATTAATCCCTTTTATAAGGCCAGCCTCTCTTCATTATTTGGCCATAAGGCAAGATATTGTTTGGGGAACTCTGTTGCCATTAAATGGAAACTTCAAGGTTGGCATGAGGGAACCCAATCTCATTCCAAGGAAGATGACATCCACTGCACATGTTGGGCTGAGCCATGTTTAGTGGGTTTTGTGCTTTTTGACATATAAAACTGAATTATAGGCAATAGGTAGAAAAGTTTGCATCTCCCATATAAAAATTAAGCTTGGGGAGTAGGCTTGCTAAATGACTTCCCTTCACAAAGTAACCAAACCTCTAAAGCTTGGGCTCAAGCCATAGGTCTGAAAATCATATTACAACTTTATCTTGTAAGAAAAAATAAAGCTCTAAATAACTTCACTTAAAACATGAACACTCATTAATCTGTTAGCAGGAAAAAAAAACCCTTTACATTTTCAACTCAGGTTGCAGCTACACTAAAAAAAAAAAACAAAACCAAAAACAAAACCAAAAACACAACAAACCAAAACTTTGAAGCTCAACAATCTCTGAACATGTAAAGAGGGTATTCTGGATAAAAGGCATTATGGAGAGAAAGTATATGTAGTAACAGTTGCTAAAGTTTCCAAGACTTGGAGTAAGGATTCTGTTTTAAGAAAGGCTTCACATCTATCAGTTCCCCCACCTTTTAAATAAGTAAAACCAAACCAGTGGGAAGGTTCTGTCCCTCTCAGCTGAGTCCTGGTGGGAGTGCATCACTGCAGGCTAATGTACTTGGTCACATACAGTGGGAAGTGGAGCCTGCAGCTGAATTTTGACATCAATAAAAGCCATCTTGCAGCAGCCCCATCTGCAAATGAAGGTGCTGGGTGTTGCATTGGGAGTGATGACTTCATTTTTGCCTTGGAAAGCCTGAGAAACAATTTGCAAAGGAGTCACATCCTGGAACTCGTAGTTCTACAGATAAATCACTTCTGTTTTTCCTGTGAAAGCTTTTATGCTGGAAGGCTTCATGAATTTAAAAATACTTTGAAGGCTTTGCAAGTATTTTCTGTCAATGCACTAATGCACTTAATCTTGTTACATTTTTTTCTACTGTGACTGTTGGGGTTGTTTTGGGTTTTTTTTTTTGCTTAAAGTGAATGGATATTCTAGTTTATAACATGTCCTACAGATTTTTTTTCATGGGCTTTACTAGATAACTTTCTAAAATCATTATTTAACACATGCATTCTACAACTATAAACATGGCCAAATTTGTTTTAGTTTCTCAACTTGAAAATTTTTTGTAAGCACATCTTGCTTTAATTCTCAGTGTTGATTTTAATTCATCATCCTGATTGCCAGGGTTAACACTTAGTTGAGCTTATGTCCATTTTAATGTCCCCTTTAGCATCTTGAAAAATTGCATCCTAATCCCTCTCCACCATCTTTTCACCAGTGAGTACAACGTCAGGTTATCTCCATGCTTTCTGTGTAAATTTAATCCCCTAGTTTTGCTGCTGCTGCTTTGCATTTTGCAGCTTTCTTAGATCCTGAGTCCTCCTGTGTAATAATCAGGTATCCAAGGTTATTCCCTTTCTTTTTGGAATTATTTTATGTTCCTCACGCTTTGCAGTTTTCATTGCTTTTTGATGATGGCTCTGGTGGTCTGTGTTCTCATTCATTTTACAGTCAGTCTCGAGCTATTGTCCTCCAAAAGCCACTGGCATATGTTCAGATTTCATGCAATTAAAACTCCTGAGCCTTTTCTGCTGTGTTAACCTGTCTGGACTCTCCTGAATTCCTAATGATTGTTTCTGTTGTGTCTCGTGCTGTGATTCCTACCTGCTGCACAGTAGCAATCGCTGCACTTGTTCTCATATTCCTTGCTCAATAACCAGATATGGGAGCCTGTTAATGACAAAATCTTTTCCTAAGATCTCTTAGAACCTCTCCTAACCACTGTTTTTGTTCAGAATACTTGGAGTTGCTCAACTTACCCTTTCTGCAGCTCTTCATTTCAAAATTCAAAGCACCTCTGACCAACAACTTGTTCACCTGTCTCAGGAAAAGACTGACAACTAGGTTTAAAACAGAAATGCAGATAAGCACTTCCAAAGATAAGCACTTAAAGAAGGGACATTAAAGATCCCTGCCCATGCAGGGAGGTTGGAACTAGATGATCTTTAAGGTCCCTTCCAACGCAAACCAGTCTGTGATTCTATGATCATCTAGTTCCAACCCCCCTGCCATGGGCAGGGACACCTCCCACCACACCAGGTTGCTCCAAGCCCCATCCAACCTGCCCTTGAACACTTCCAGGGATGGGGCAGCCACAGCTTCTCTGGGCAACCTGGGCCAGGGTCTCACCATCCTCATAGCGAAGACTTTCTGCCTAATATCTAGTCTAAATTTCCCCTCGAGTTTTAAACCATTAACCCTTGTCCTCTCAATCACAGCCTTTTAAAATCTCTTTCTGTCCCCCCAAACCCATGGATGAGCCACCTGAAGAGCCCTTACATCTAGAAAGTGCATCCTGAACGTCTCCTCAATTCCCTACGCACAGCGCTCATACTAGCGTTTAGAGAAACAGCATATGTGATACTCTGCATGTTTTCTTGTGTGTGTGGTTTTTATTTGCCTGCCTTGCCTTGCTTGCTTCGCTTGTCTGGGTGGTTTGCTTTAAATATACCTACGTATTTCAAAGAAAAACCTGGATATCAGGGTGAAGTGTCCCACTTCCCTTCTTTCTCTAGGCCTTGCTACCGGAGCAGCGAGCAGTGCATGCAGATTCCTACAGGAGGATCGGGCACCTCTGACAGCTTGGCTGCTTATGATCTCATTCCTTACCATGATAAACACACACAAACACACAAACTGGCATAAGCTGAGAAACTTGAGGATCAAAATTATTTTTGTGCTTTATTTTAAAAAAAAAAAAAAAAAGCTCTCCACAGTGTTATTTATTTTAGACGCTATTTTGTGAAAGTTCATAAGCTGTCTTTTTTTAATGTGCTACAAATACTTTTTATTTATGTTATTTAAAAACGTGGAGCTGTTCAGTGTGGAAAGAGACTATTTTTTTTCTCATATGGTACTAATTTTATATGAGATTTGAAGAAAATCTGGGGTATTTATACTGCATTTTTGTACAAGATGTATAAACTTTTTACCAGGGAAAGATGACGTTTTTTGATGTAAATGAAAAATAAAACGTTTTTTAAACATAATGTCTCTTGTCTTGATAGTATCAGTGGCTTCAGCGTTCTGAACAAGAATTAACAGAATTTTAGATAAAATACTTGCTTTTGATACTGAGGATTGTCATATGGGAGGGATTTGTAATAGGAGATGTACTTAGGTACAGACACTCAGCTTCTCTTTAGCAGAGGTACCTGCACATTGAAGAAAAGAATTTACATGGTACGTGGGCACATTCTGCTGCTGTGGCCATAAAGGAAAAAGGCAGGGCCAGAAAAGGGAAAATTATTAACACATTTGTTTCTTGGATAACATTCCTTAGTGGTTTTCTTTTGTCTCAAATGACTAGATTAAACTAGATTTTTTTCTAATACTTCCAGAGGTCAGCAAAACAACTCTCCAAGGCCTATGGTTTTCTAGTTGGGAGCCATAAACCATTTCAGCTGTTTGCCTTCAAAGGTCTTTCTGCTGCTGTCTTTCCATCTTTCTAGCTGGCTTCTCCCACTAAACATGAATAATACGAAGTTACAACATTCCCAAATCAACTTTAAGCCAAAAAGCAGGGATCACAGGTATTGAGGCCCCTATAATTCTTAGTTTCCACTTAATTGCTCATTCAAGGCAACCACTAGGAAGTGTAACAGCCAGCCATGGTATGAATTCCAATCAAATTACAAAAAGATGCTGAAGATAACTTGGCTGGAAAGTCCCTTGCAAGTTCTGCTCAGTCATACTTTTTTAACCCAGGAAACTGGAACACTGTAGAACTGGGGTTTTTTATATGACACTAATGTAACTTTTATCCATTTTTTCACAAGCTAAATGATCATCTAACACCACACACAGACTTAAGGCGTTTCTGGTGTTACAATAAATAAAATCTTAAGTGGACTTCAATCCATCCCTGAAGGGGATCTTCCTACAGTAGCTCAGATGAGCAACTGCCTACCTGAAACACAGCTCCCTCAGTTTTCCATTTATCCTCTCCCACAGGTGTGAAGGTACTTTGGTTTTGCAGGTATTTTGTTCTGGGAAGAAGGTTAGTGCTTTCTCAAAGTTCCTTTTCTCCAATGACTTCCTGGAGTTAAAGTAAAAAGCATTAACATAAAGAACCCCCTTCCCTGCAGCCAGTGTCCGAAGTTCCCAAACACAAATGAGCTTTTTTGTAGTTCCTGGTGTTTCTGATTTATTTGGGAAAATATCACTCAACTGTTGGTGGAACAGGCACGCTCTGCTGTGCTTTGGTTAGACTGTTACCTCACTGAAGAAAAAGAGCAAAAGCATTTTAGAGTTACTATTTGAAAACTAATAGCTATCAGCAATTATTCTACAAAAAAAAAAAAGCTTGAGATAATAGCATCCTGCTTTTTTAGGATATTACTCAATTTTGGTGTGGGAGAGTTTACTGTTAAACTAACATGCCCTTATGGCTTCACCTTGATTTTTTTACTGAAGTTGTTAAGGTTTTGATTGTTTTGTTTCCCTCGTTCAGCTGAAATAGGGCAGCATGTAAGAACAAGAAAAGGAAACTACCCACATCTAACACAGTGAAGACAGAACTTAGAATTTTATATCAATTTTTCTTAAATCTGGTAATCTCAAGTGTAACAGACTTGGAAAACTAGCTCAGTGCTGTGAGTGTCCTTGAAGTGTTGCCATTGCATCTTGCCTCCATGGTTTATTAATTCAGCACAACAGACTCACACGTGGAGTGCCAGCAGTTCTCCTAAGCATAAACGGGGGGGGTTGGGGGAAGGGGGAGACTGGGGAATGGGAACTGACTTTTGTGAACTGATTCTCACCTAAATGTTGCTTTCCAGGCCGGTCATGAGCAGCTTCTAAAAATGATGGAAGAACGGATGGTGGATGTTGAACAGAAACTAAGGCTTGTGAAGAGGCTTCTCCAAGATAAAGTAAATCAGCTGAAAGAACAAGTAAGCGTTCTTACCCTCTTTCTCAAATCACCCCTGTGACTCCCACAAGCAACTAAGTGAGCAAAAGCTGCCAAGCCATTCTTGGTTAGGATAAAGTTAAAGGTGCTTTCCTTTTTATTTCAATTCTTCTGAGCTAAAGTGCAGCACATCTGCCCAAAAATTCCTAAATCTCCTAAGTTGGGGACTGAATCCACTGCTCATTTTGGAATGCTGACGCACTTCAAGTCAGGAAACAAATATCACATTCCGGCCAAGGTTCTTGACTGGAAAAGCTGCTTAGAAAAGGAGGAAAAAGAATTTCCTGAAGAGTATAGACAGGATTAGTGTAAGATTATTGATTTTTCTGTGCCCCCTGCCCCAACACACCCTTTGCTTCATGTGGTTTGGGGGTTTTTGTTCTTGCCCTGGTCTGCCTTCTGAAGAAGTCCTCAACAGTAGGAAAATGTGGGGTTTGGACACTTAGGCACGATGTGTTAACAACAGCTGTTTTCTGCTGAGGTACAGTCTCCTCTCTCACACTAAGGAAGCCAAAGATCTGTTCCCAAAAACCTGTAGACAAGTGCTAGGCTGCTCTCCCCAGTTTTATACGAGGAGCTGATCGTCCAAACCTTGGAGGAAGTATCTCTGTGGGCTCACTGGGTGCTGGTGGATCCTCTTGTGAACTAGCCTTATCCTTAGAGGACAGATGCCATGAAGCAGTACTCATCTGACAAGATTGGTTAGCAGCCCTGTCACCTGCCTGACCTCCTCACAAAGTCTTTCCAGTTTCAAAATATTCATAGTATCTAAAAAGATCCCACAAAGATGTAGGTTTTAACAAAGGAAAATAAGATTAATGAGTGTGTTGTCTTCCTTTGATATTCAATTTACAATAAGTACATTTGCCTGCTTTCCTAGCACTGTTCTTGCTTTGAATTATTTTTTCTTTTAGTTTTGCTTTTCATTTGCTGAGTAATGATGTTCTCTTCACAATTCAGCTTACCAAGAACACTAAAGCAGATGCAATGGTCAAGGACCTCTATGTTGAGAATGCACAACTGCTGAAGGCTTTGGAGATGACAGAACAGCGGCAGAAAACTGCTGAGAGGAAAAACTATTTACTGGAAGAAAAAATTGCCAACCTCAATAGGATAGTAAAGAACCTGGCATCCCCAGTCTTTAATTCAGCATCTGAGATAAGGTCATAGCAGAAAGCCATTGTGTCTGCCACAGCCCCCTGCACTTTACTGAAATGGGAATATTTCAGCTTTTCACTGTGTTGCCTTTTTTTATTGATGAATTTTAGTGAACAGATGCCTCCAAGGAGAGGACAGAGCTGAATCCCAAACCTGGACACTGCCAAAAGAGAACTTTTTGTTTATTCCCAAGCTGTTCTTCTGCTGAATTTTGCCTAAAAGGGATCTTCACTGTGTAAAAAAACATAGATATGTTTTTCTAGGTTAACTTATTTTGACACTTTGGTTTTAATTTATAAATTCTGAATTTACTGGATCAATTATTCCTATCTAGATTGAAGCCAAGGTCTAATGCAAACTTGTTACTGAATTCAAAACTTTAAAATATTTTGGGCTTTCTGGAATGGTTCATGGTCCAAACAGAGTGATATTGACAGGTCACTCTTCAGCACTGGCAGTAGAATTGCTTATTGAAAGCAAGACTTCCCTGACACGTTCTGTGTCCAGCAAACTGGTTCTGGCTCCTGTAAAGCACTATGCTCCACCTGATGCATTAGGTTTCTAGGTTATTCTTCATGGCTGTTTCTTTGCAGAGCCCAGAAAGAAGAATAAAGCTTTCTTAAAAAATATGTAAATAGACTACTGCCTCCAGCTGAGCGTGACAGTATTTCATCTGAAGAAATTTCCCAGCCAGCAAATAAATACTACCAAATTATTGTCTTAAGATGTGTTGCCAGACAACTTACAAGTTGTAGAGGCCTTAATTTTTTTTTGTCTGTGGAAATAAGTTACACTAAACAAAGGAAGAGTCACTAAACAGAAGTGAAGATGTTGAGTTTTGTTTAGATCAGTTGTTAATCCAGTAAAGCAGGGAAGGACGTTTATTAAACAACTGGCAGAAGAATGAAGAAGGGGACTTGGATCATTTCTTCAGTGAAATGCTGTCATTAGGCCTCACAAACACGGGCCTTTGCCATGAAAGCAGTGTTCATTGTGACCTGAGTGGTAATTTGGGAAGGCCTGTCTTCTATGGTAGGTCCCAGAAGAGAATGTAAGTTTGTAATTAATTGTGAAGAATCATACTCAGTGTGAATATGAAGAACTCAGGGAACAACAGCCTAAATATGCTTCCTTCAACATCATCAATGTGGGTATTAATGTCAGTAGATTAATGTGTGTGTTGGGAAAAGCAGAGTAAACCAAATGGTATTGGGATATTTATTACCTTAGTGCTCCCAGACCAACGTGCAGAAGTGCTGTAGTGATGAAGGTTGGAGACCACCAAGGTTTGACAGGTGATGACACCCATTTCATCAGTCCACGAGGTGTTCTGGGAACACCCCTAAGACAGAGAAGCAGCTGAGTAAGAGGGTGCATGCTCAGGTGCTTGTACAAAGCTGATTCCTGCAGACAGTCAAAATGCCCAACCACTGCCTTGCCTCCATCAGCCCAGTAAGAGAAATGGAAACCGTGTAACTGCACCTGGTGAAAGGGCCCACACTGGCAATACTTGAAACTGGACCTCTGTAAATATCCACAAACTGGGAACGTGGGGGAAAAGGGTGAGATGTTTTGTCTTGGAGACCACTAGCAAGGTGACAAGTCTGGCACTTATTGTAATGAGCCAAAAGTCCCCCAGAAGCTGGGATCACACTGCCTACAAGCTGGGGAGTAACCCATGGAAAATGACTTTCACTTGGTACTGATGAGCATGTGGCTGTAGGGGATGATATTGATGTCCATGGGGTTATCTCCCAGTTGGAGGGTTGAGGGACTGACCAAGACAGACAGGGCATCACCTCCTTTCCTCCTGTTGTGCAGGCAATACAGTGGAAATGGAAATACAGTCATGGAAGAACACCTTGGAGTATTACAAAGTCCTCATAAATTCTTTCACTGCTGTGCTCTTCTAAACACCTCTACTGGCTATTTCTTGAGGTCATCTCAAATTTAAAGATTGACATATCCTGCTTTTCACAGGCTGCAAGAACTTTGTCACAAATGTGAAATTTGTCACATCAACAAATTGCATTGACGTGGAGTGGAGCTTTCTTTTTAAAAAAGTAAGAAGGGAAATCTGTCTTTCAGTGTTGCTCAAAAAGTGGCAGCAGTTCTAATAAATCTCTGGGTACCAGGGCTGCCTGTTAGCAACAGGGCAATTGAGCACCCCCTAAAACCATGCTACAGGAATTGGAAAAGACTTCCAGGAAACCATGTACATGAGGATCAGATGATCAGAACTGGAATTGGTAACATACTATTAGCTTGGACATTTTAACACTACTTCATATCTTGACCTAGGTTTAGTTTTAATGCTCACCATGTGACCAAAGTCTGAACACAAAGCAGAGGGAATGAGAACTTCACTGAAACGATTGTGGAATTAATTTCACCTTCCTTGATTTTAAAGGCTAGGCTACTTATCTCATTCTTTTAATCTCCTGGTAGTCACCAGGATTTTACAAACCAAACATACAGATATTTCTAGAGCACAGTACCAAAAAGGGAGCCTAGGTGTTGGAATAGAAGGGAGAAAAGGGACTTGACTTCTTCTGTTCTCACTGTATCCTACCTTGCACTACTTATCTTCCACTTACCTTCAAAAAACTAACCTAACCACAGGAGAGAGGAGGAGGAAAATGTTAAGTAAATATTTTTTTAGATAAAAACTGCAATTTCACTGGAATAATTGTGTGAATTGATTTTCAGAAGTGCCTTTTTATGATTACACGTTCTAGAGCCTTTCTGTACTGTACTGTTTTTGTTGCTGCAGGACAATTCAGGACAACCCCTTCCCAAATGGAGGGAACACAGAGAAAGGTGGTAGCACTGCTCACAAACCAGTGTCACATTGCTTATTGGTTCATTGTGTCAGCTCAGAAGATAAGCAGGTAGTTTTACAAAGTCCAGGCTACTGAAAATAAGCATTAAGACATGTAAGTTATTAAGCATTAGTGGTCTTTTGTGCATAAATGTCTCCTATGCAGTATAGGCATTTTAAAGATACCAAAGTATTTAAGGGTATTGTACCAGTCAAAAGTCACTGAATTTCTAGACCTCATTCACACAATGGGTCTTGCCAATTAAGATATTAACTACTTTAGTACTAGAAGGTGTTTTAAATGTTTTCAACTCTTTCTTTATGAATCACTGTGAAAATAAAGGCACATAGATACCTAGGGTTGGGAGTTTTGGAAGAGGAGAGACTCCCCCCGAGTTCAATTTACGTGTACTGAATTCCCACAGTCGAAATGCTACTGGTCCACTTAGAATTATTTAAATATATATATAGTCACATACTGTCCAACTACTACTTTAAATACAATGAAAAATGAGTTTTTTGCATTCTGATTGGAAAAAAAAAAAAAAGATTGTAAGGTATTTTAGCCAGATCATATATAAGAGAGCAGGGGACAGCCTGGATCTATCAAAAGTGAAATCCTTTGGTTTCCTTTCAGCAAAGGACATCACTGTCTCTCAGGTTTTCCATCATTTACCTGTTAAGTCTCCTGTTCGGTGTCAGATGCTGTAATTTCATGACAAATTACTTCTGTGTAAAGGAAAACAATTGTGTATTTTATTCTTTTTTCTATCTAGTTTGTTTTGTTCTGGTGTAATATACTGTCCTTACAACATCATGTAAAACCGAAAAGATGAACAAACTTACACATTATTTATGATGAATGTAAAAAAAATTTAAAAGTATGATCCTTACTTGTGTCTTTTTTTTTGTTGTTCAAGATCAATGTATTTCAGCAACTCCCCATGGAAGTTGTAGACACTTTGAGTAGTATCTGCAAGTTCATCAAACGCATGCACAAAGTTTTAATAATAAAAGAACAGTTTGGCAGCTACTAAAAGTAGTTTCTTCCATTATGAAGGTAGAAAATTGATTAAAGTGTAAAAATCTGATGGGTAATGAACACACCTCTTAGCTTAAGCACACTCTACCCTCAACTGAAGTTGCATAGATGTTCTTCACCTTTATATTGAAAACATCGAGTGCTTGTTGTATTCCTTTCCTCTTTAACCTTCTGTATCCTGGGCTGCACCAAGAAGTGTGGCCAGCAGGTCGAGGGAGGTGATCCTGCCCCTCTACTCTGCACTCGTGAGGCCCCACCTGGAGAACCATGTCCAGTCTGGAGCCCTCCATACAGGAAGCACATGGAGCTCTTGGAGCAAGTCCAGAGAAGGGCTACGAAGATGACCTGAGGGCTGGAGCAGCTCTGCTCTGGAGACAGGCTGAGGAAGTTGGGGTTCTTCAGCCTGGAGAAGAGAAGGCTCCAGGGAGACCTTCGAGCACTTTCCAGTACCTGAAGGGGCTCCAGGAAAGCTGGGGAGGGACTTTTTACCAGGGTGTGTAGTGATAGGGCAAGGGGGAATGGTTTTAAACTGGAAAAGGGTAGATTTAGATTGGATGTTACAAAGAAATTCTTTACTGTTAGGGTGGTGAGGCATTAGAACAGGTTGCCCAGGGAGATTGTGGCTGCCCCATCCCTAGAGGTGTTCAAGGGCAGGTTGGACAACACTTGTACAACCTGGTCTAGTGGGAGGTGTCCTTGCCCTTGCAGGGGCCTTAGAACTAGATGATCTTCTAGGTCCCTTCCAACCAAACCATTCTATGGCTCTAAAACTTAGTCTTGTCCTAGCTGGTGTGCAAGGCGCGCCAGTGCACACCAGCTGGCAGCGCCACTGCCCGTTGGTCACTGAGCTCCTTTGGGGCCTGCGCTTCCCCCGCCAGCGAGGCGGCGGTGCCACCTCGCCCGTCCCCAGCCAGCTGAGGTGGGGTCCCCGCCGCCAGCGGGGAAGGAGGGGCAGGAGTCAGCCCGCCTTTAACTGCCCGCGGGGCCGTGTTTGGCTGCGTTGGGAGGCGGGCACCCCTGAACCGGACGGTCCCTGAGGCCTCTCCCTTCCCGCCACTGCCCCGGCGCCCGCGCCCTCCCCGCCGCACGGGGGCGCTGTGCCGGCGCGGCCGCCCGCTCCCCTTCCCTGCCCCGCGGCCCTTCCCCGGAGGGCGGAGGCCGCTGTCCCACAAGCCCCCGCGCCGGCCCCGCCGCCTTCCCGCAGCGCTAACTGTTCCCCCCCCCCGGCCCGGTGCGCGGCCATGCGGGAGCGGAGCAACCGCCGCTGAGCCTGAGGGGGCTGGGGCGGCCGCGGCCTGCCCTGCGGAGCGGGGAGCGGTGCCGGGCATGCGGGCGGTGGTAGCGGGCCGGGAGGTGGGATGCTCTCGCGGAAGAAGACGCGGACGGAGCTCTCCAAGCCCGGAGAGGTGCAGGGAAAGTATGTGAAGAAGGAGACCAGCCCCCTGCTTCGCAGTGAGTGTCGGGGATGGGCTTGGCGTTTTGAGGCGGGGGACAAGCCCGAGGTCTCCGGGCGGGCGGGCTGCGTCCTTTGTGTGCTGCGGCCGCCGTTCGGCGGGCCCGGAGGCCCTGCGCGACTGAGGGGGGAGACCCTTCCTGAGGGGTGGGGGTTTCCCTCCTGAGGGAGTGGGGTTGGAAATTCCTGTTGTGGGAGCTGAGGAGGGAGGCTAAGCCTGAAAGGTTTGGATTTGAGATAAATTTAGACCGAACGTAAAAAAGAGTTCTACGCTACCGCCAGGCGCTCACCGTAAACAGACTTCGTGGTATGTTGGGGTTTTTTTTATTTCCTTAGTCGTGGTTGCTCAGTTTTCAACAGTTAGAGGTTAAGATAGTCTCCGAGCAGATATCTTTCAGATGAACGGAACAGGTCATCTCTCTCTTTCGAGAAGTCAGTGGTTGTTTTCCCCATCTAGGCTGTGTGCAGTGCCAAAAGGTGTGTGCTTTGGAAATGAGATAACTGTAGGAGACAGTTGCATAAAATCCCTGCGGAAGCGAGTGCTCCAGTTCTGAACCATAAATCAACGTGAGGAGGTCACTGCACTGATGTTCGTGTGGTTAACCTGATGCTGATGCCCCAGTCCTGGTTTTTTTTAGGACTGTACAGAGCACTAACAAATACACATTGAAAGAGCGCAGAGGTTTCTTCTTGTTAATCTTTGAAAACAACCTGAGACTGAAATGTGTTCTGCTGTAATTGCAGGATTAGCTCGGAGATCACAACTAGCAGCAACTGATTTGCTGGCAGGAGCAGGACTCAGCTTTTCTGGAAATATTTGCTGCATGAACAGCTGGTTCCCCAGTCAACAGGCAAAATTATTTATAGTCTGATTAGTCCTTAAAAAAAAACCAAACAAACCCACAATCCAAGGCAGACATCCACTAAGGATTGTTTGGGGTTTTTTTTCATATTAAGCTTTAGGTGTGTCTGAGGGGTTAACAACTTTTACACATTTATGCTATTTGCCACCATGTAATAACAAGTTATTGCACGACTGCTTTGTAATGATGGTTGTAAATTTGCTGATTACACCTTCTGGCATGCACTGAACTTTTATCCTAAGTTATAAGAGTGTATTAATAAGAAGTAATTAATAATCACAGGCATAACATCCACCTAAATTAAAGTCATAGTTTGTATTGGCTCACTGGAAGGAAACTAGTTATTTATATCATGTTGAAAGTAATAGTAAGGAGAAGAGTAATGGAGGGAGGCAATGAAATTGTATGAATAGTTCATCTGCAAAACCTCTTCAGGTAAAGAAGAAAGTGAAACATCTTCATGATAATTTGAGGACTTAATGTGTGCAGAATGACACCATTTTGCTGGCTGAACTTTGTGATTAGTGGAGAAGTAGGAATTCTGATTCTGCCACGGATTCCTGTGAGCATGGGGCTCTGAGCAACCTGGTCTAGCAGGAGGTGGGGACTAGATGGTCTCTAAGGTCCCTTCCAACCCAAACCAGTCTGTGATTCTATGATTAACACCTACTCTGAGTTTGAAAGGATGGTGATCCCAGTAAAGTTGGTAGAGGGGTAGCCAGGATACCTGGATTTTCTTGACCCTTCTAGAGAGATATGGAGCCTGGCTGATGCAGCCACACTGCAGCATGGGTGGTTGGGGGAACTGAATGTTTTTTTGATGGACTTGGGGTTGGTTTGTTTATTGTGGATGCAGTTGTACTGGCAAAGCTGCCCTCATTTGGCAAGGGTTTGTTGCTGGTGGAGGCTGTGCTGATGGTACCAGTACAAGCTGCAGTGTTACCATTGTACTTGCACATGCAGTAGAGGGGCCTTAAAGGGGTTCCAGCACTTGAATTCCCTCAGCTCCGTGTTGTACATCAGCACTTTGGCTAGCCTAATGCTTCACGTGGAAGTGCAGCCAAAGTTCTTGCTTCTCTTTCATATCAGATCTGATGCCTTCATTTATCCGTCACGGTCCAACCATTCCAAGACGAACTGATATCTGTCCTCCTGACTCAACCTCTGCCTACACTTCTGCTGGAGATGGAATCGTTTCGAGAAACCAGAGTTTCCTCCGAACGCCGGTGCAGCGGCCGCCTCATGAAATAATGAGACGTGAAAGCAACAGACTGTCTGCACCTTCCTATCTTGCAAGAAGTTTAGCTGATGTCCCTAGAGAATATGGCTCTTCCTCCCAGTCCTTTTTAACAGAAGCTAATTCCGTGTTGGAAAACGGAGACGCCAGTGCCCGCTGTTACTATTATGACCATTTCTATGATGCCCAGAGGAGACGCCAGTTAAACGATCGCCTGCATGACGACTACAGGTATTACGAGCACAACAGTGACATCTTCCAGAGGGTGTCACAGAACCATGGCAGGCACACTTCAGGTCAGTACCAGTTGTTGCTTTTTTTAAAAACAGGGTTTTGATAAGGCTGAACTGAGGTGTCTGCACGACTGGGGTCATGTCTTTAGGAAGTACGCTGTGCAGGACAGAGCTGCTTTTTAATGTTGTTTCTGTGATCTGAATACGCTGAGTTCACATTTCTTAGACTTAAGGATTTGATTGCCTATATCCAGAAGGGAAAAACATACTTAAACCAGAACTTACGTAGATGGAATAAGGTCGAGCAAGTGTCTTTTTTAATGCCAAGCATATATGCAACTTCTCTACACAAAGTAGAATCAGTTTCTGGCTAGCAAGGAATTGTATTCATTAGGGGACATCTACAGTTTTCATGATGTAGAGAATAATCAACAGCTCTAAATTGTAACATTGCCATTTTATTTTATTATTGTATTTGAAGTATCATCACGTTATTATTTAGTTTTATTGTGTTAATTTAACCTCAATAATTAAAATAATTTATTACAAATAGTTAAAGGGAGGAATGACTGCTTTGTGTAATTAGCAAATGGGGTATAGTTAGTGCTGAAATTGACTTCCTAGTCCCTGTTTTTTCTTTTAGCTTGTAATATTGTTTGGAAATATCCCTGCTCACCCCCCTCAGTTTCACTGGAACTTGTCTTTTTTTTTTAATGGAAGAACAGCATAAGAAAGAAGAATCCATTAAATACTGCTTTTTGATATATTTTGTTCTATCTGTGGTGACCCTGAAGAATAATTCTTTGGTGTGGTGTGCTGTTGTGAACCTATTGGTGAAATAAATAGCCTGGGATTATAATATTGCCCATAGAAAGGTGACCTTAAAAGTAGTAAATTTGACTGTATTCAAGTGGTGTGTATCCTATGAAACCTGTGATGAGGGAAGAGTTTGAAACAAACGTTTCAAACCTGCAAACAATGTCCCTTCAGTATGAAATATGTTGTTAGTTTGTCATGACTTGCAACCTGTAAACAAAATAGTAAATAGTCTCCAGTAAAATAAATCTCCCTTCTAGAAAAATAAATCTGCTAGGAGGAACATCAACATTTAAGGCTGCTTCCCTTGTGGGTGGAATTGGAACCTGACACTGGGCTTTTTTACTGCAGAAACATTTCAATGAGAAGTGGCAGAAGAGTACTCTCTTTTCCTGCTGTCAGACAGTAAATTCTGAAATACCAAGGTTTAAGACTTGCTACCTGAATCCTCATTTATTTTGCTAAATACAAAAAATGCCACTACATCTGATGTACCTAGGTGTTGCACAAAACCCCTCACCTGTGTCAGTTGTTGTTCAGCAGCAGTCAGCAAACATTTATCTGGCCCAGATGAGGAGTGTGTGCTGGGATGTTGTAGGGAGGAGAGGCAGGAGGGGAGGATTTCACAGAACAGTCCATCAGTTTAACACTCAGGATGGCTGCAGGAATGGTGAATGCTGGGGAAGACCTGAAGAAATGGCACTGCTGCTGGGGAGAACTGAGACACTGTTAAATGGAAATGGAGCTCTAGCTATTAGTTTGGAAGTGGAATGTAACCTAGCAAATTTTTGAAAACAAGCTAAAAATGGGGCTTGACAGCTGTATTTTTCTCAGTTGTAGCAACATGGATTTCTTTCTAAAAAGGCTTTTTTTCCCCATTTGCCTACATGCTCCCTTAGCCACTGGAAATCACAAAGGAGCTGCTGATGTTTGGTTGGTCTTTGTCTTTTGCTCTCAGGTTTTTGCATTTAATAGTTTGAACAAATTTTACACCTGTTTTGTAGGAAGTGAGTATTTGATCTCATGTGTTTGTAGGGAGAGACAATCAAAGGTGAACCTTTGGTCTGCCAAAGTGTTTCCCTTTTCCTCTATTTTTTTTTTCCTTTCATCTCAGCATGGAATATGAACTCCTAAATTCTTCTTCCAGTTTCACTGCAGTAAGAATATTAACAAATGTCCTTAACTTCAGTGCATACTTTCAGTACATATTTATAGAAATTGCTGTTACTGTTTCTTAAAAGAAGAACGTGGCCAAAAAAAACCCTTCGATTTTCTTACTTTCATCTCACCATTAAGGTTTTCTTTTGAACCATCCATTGTCTTCAAACCTTCAGTGTTTTCCTTGAGCTACACTAATCTTTCTGTAATTTCTAGTTCCTTTTCTCCTCCTCTCTCAGTTCCTTTTCTTCTCTCAGAATACTGAGGCAGGCCTTATACTTTCATAGTCTGTTTAAATTACTTTTTCCTTACACATCTCCACTGTTGTTTGTGAGTGTTCCACCTAATCAGAACTCTTGATCAGGATAACTGATGGCAAAATTGCCTGATACCTACAGTGTCAAGGTATCAGGTTATTAGCTAGTCTGTGAATGCTGCATTTACCCTTTTCCTCCTCTCCCACCCTCCCTCAGAAGGTTCCCTCAGTCCATTCTGTTATGATTTGGGTTGATTGCTGCAGAGATGTTGCTTGAGGAATACAAGGTGTACTTGCTGTCCATGAGTGATGTTTTGTTCAGTGTTGGTTACAACTGGGATGACTTTTGAGAAGCAGTTGTCTGGACGTGAAGAGGTGCGTGTGAATTTCAGCTTTCATTCAAAATAAAGATGTTCCTCTTTATAATTTGGAGGTAACTTGATAGCACATTCTCATTGAGATCTTCATACTCAAAGTATTCAGCAAAGTGCTTAAAGAAGTCCCATGATTTTTCAGCAGTTGATGTTGACAGGATTGATATGTTCTCTCAGAGGCATTTCTCCTTGAAGTCATGTTTTCTCTCTGTTCTCGTGTCCTCTCCTTGTTCTCATTACTTTTGTTTTTAACTATCAATCTAGTGCTGCTGGTTTTCCTGAGAAACATCTTCAGTTGAGCTGTTTTCACATTTTTGTATGTTTAGCTACCTCTGTGGCATTTCTTGCCTTTTATTTTTAGTGTCCATTTCAAACTTAATTCTAAGAGACTTTACCCATCTTTCCTCGACATCTCTTTCCTCTCTTCTAGGTTAAAGGTTTGGGGAGGTCTGTGGTTGAAGTTATATCTGCAGTATAGATTGGAACTAACTTGTAACCAAGACCTCAGAGTTAGTTGTGCCTGTCTGGCTAAAAAATTCTTATGTGTGTATGAAAATTGCTGAGATTAAAAAACACAGTGTTGAAGGGGCTTTCAGATGATGGATTGTAGGCAGCTGACTGATGGCAGAGAAGAAAAACCATTAATCCTGTGAACAGAGAATCCAGTGAGCTTTAGTGAAAGTAGGTTCATCTTGTGTTAAATTGTACCCCTTAAAAACTGCAAACTGGTATTTGTGTTTAATAGAAGAGCAAAGTAAAGAAGTACAAATTGTTCAATTTGAAGCTGAAGTAGCAGGGCTTTTCTTTTTAGGTGTGTACACTTCTCTTCTTTCTAAACAAATGGCAATTCCTGCCCTTTTCTTCTTTTGTGCTGATTCTGCAGTAATTTCTTTGTAGCATATTTTTCAAAGTACTTCCTGTCATTTCCTCTTAGTGAATTTATGCTGACTTGGAATGCCCCATTCCCTTCAACAAACGAGGTACTTGTGCTCGGGAAGTACCTTCAGATGCTTTGGAATGGGTTGGGAAGGGCTAGAACATGCAGACCTATCTGACCAGGATAGTTACTCGTTCATCTTCCCTCCCTGCTCTTCATCCTGGTTTGATGAGGGCAGGGCAGAGGATTTTGGCATCCTGAAGAAAAGGCTCCAGAGACAGTTGACCTGATTAAAGATCAGTTGGAAGGCCTTTTGTTTGACTAGATTTGTTCTTCAACACTTTGAAATTTGGTTGAAGCTGGTTGTAGGGAGTTCATAGGCTCTAAAACTTCTCTGCCTACATTAGCTCTGGATCTGATAAACAAAGTGACACTTTCTCTTCTGTATTTGTCTTCTTTTCCCTTTATGCTGGGCTGCTCTGCTGCTAGGATTTTTCTTCTGTGCTTTCTACCAGGCAGACTGAAGGGAACCTTTCCTCCCAACCTAAGAACTTGGCCTTCTTGCCAGGCAGTGCCTTTAGAATACATCCCCCTCCCCTGGGCTGTGAAGGCATTGAGGCATATCACTTCAGTCTTTGTTCCATACAAGTGGAACAAACCAAACAGGACTTCTTTGATTGAAGAAGATACTTTTCACATTTGGGCCATTATTAGCTTAAGATGCATTTTAAAGAGAAAAATATTAAAGGCAGGAACTCTTTGCATTGGTATAATGCAGTGGGGTGTGGTGCTCAAAGTTAAAGTTTGGGTTTGGTATTAGGACACCCTGTTGTTGAGGATGTTGAAAGTAAAACTGAATACAGGCCCTGTATTAAATACTTAAATACTAAATTAAATACTTAAAACTGTGAATATTTTAGATCTTGTTAATACTAGTAGTCAGTGATTGCTGTTTCTTTGCACTTTCTTTTTTTCTAAGTGTTGAGGATGTACACAGTGATACTCCTAAGCAAGCAAACTGCATTGAACAGGATTTTCTTTTGCATTGGAACAGCTTGTACTGCCTCTTGGCCTGGTTGACATTTAGTTCAGGATCTTCAGCTGAAGAGACTATATTGTACAAGAGGGGGGGAAAAGCAAAGCCACAAATAATATTCAACATTGATGTTCCTTAAAAGCAACAGCTGAACCTAAAAATACCCCAAACATACACCATTAGGAAACAGAACTAACAAATGAGGCTAGACAAGATCCAAAGAGGCAAACTGGAAAGGATTTATGATTGCATGAATTTGAATTAATTTTTGACCATTCTTGAGAGTTGGTGGTGCCACTCAGGGCAGTTTATAAACAGTGCTCATCCTTAGGCAGAGGAAAGGAGACTAGTAATATTTGGAAAAAGCAACTAATGTAAACAGCTCTCTTCTTTGGGAAGGCAGGAAGAATGGGAATTTCTGCCTTGTCTTGGATAAAACAATGTGAGCAAGAAAACCATGAGCAGTTACAGGGAAGTGGTTCAGCTACTCTCTTTCTGCTTATCCTATGGTAGAAATCAGAGCCTCCATCAAGAGGAAAATCACAGGTTTTACACCAAATTTTTGATAAAAATGCATCAAGTTGTAAGTTTGGGGGTTCTTCTGTAGATAGTTTGCATTGTGCTTTGTGAATCTGGTCCCAGCCCATGATTTGGGGGACATCCTTGGTGTGTGCAGTAAAACCCTGTGTGGGCTGCTATGGAAATGTGTGAGAGGTGAGACCCTACCCAAAATTGAAGCACAGAGAATGTGACCCAGAAAAAGTAGTGCTCATAGTAGGTGGTTTCAGACTCTTTTGTAACTTTGGTTTATACTTTGGAAAAGATCACATATTAATTTCTTCTTCCAAGTGTTGTTCAGTCTTACAATTGATGCTTAGAGGTGTGTATATATGAAAGTCAATTTTCATCTTCAAAATCAAAGCAGGAGCTGTTTGTCTCGTGTGTCTCCACTCTCCCTTGAAGGAAGCATCTGCTGAGCTTTGTAAGGAAAACCAATATACAATTTCTTTTGATCTCTAGTAGCTCCAGTTACACAAACAAGTGTCTAAATTGTACCAACTGCCAGTCTGAATGCTTTAGTGGGCTGGTGGTTGTAGGACACTGTGAATATTACCCTGATGTCTTAAAATGTCTAGCAGGGAAAATATTCCAATATGATTTCCTGTGATTTTAAGGGGCAAAATGCACATTAGGACTATGCACGAGAGTCTACAGTCTGAAGCATTTTCAACTGTCAGTTTAGAAATCTGGCCTTTGATTTCATAATTCAAGCCAGCTAACTGTAGAGGCTTGGAACACTGTGCAGAACTGGTAACAGCTACAGCTGTTTAAGTTTGTCTTGATGGTGTGGCTCTGCTCCTTCATACATGAAGTCAAAATGGCAAAAGGAATGAACAATCTGTTTGTGGTCTGCTATTGTTTTTGCTCTTTGCATCTTAGAAATTAAAAATATGCTGGCACTGGGTGAAACCATGTAGCTAGGATTAAATGATTGTGCAAACACAGAACTGGCAGCACTGCCTTTCCAGGGGGTGCAGTGTTGCTTTTTAGCCTGCTTTCTAGGTGATTTCTCTCTGTCATCTGGATTCTGGGTTTCCTCACTGCCTGAGTACATCTCCCAGTCAGGCTTTTGTATGAAGAGATGTAGCATTGTGCAGAGAACAGCTTGTGCAGCTTTTAATACTGACTTCCAAATGTTAGAAAGCATTAACCTTTTTCCCAAGGAGTAAATATATTAGTGTTTGGTGCTGGAGTTGTGCTAGAATTTATGTAGGAGACACCGTAACAAAAATACGGGCATATGCTGGTTTTAACAGTAAAAAGAAAAATGTTTATGCCTTTAAGAAAATCCTTTCCCCCAGTCAGATTTGTGTGTTCAGATCTTCTGGTAGTGGTGATTTAATAGCCACTGTTTATATGTACATGAAATTACAACACAGCAGGCCAGTTAGCTGGAGAAAATACTGGACTTGTTTATCCAAAGTGCAGTTTATTTTCAAGAAGCTTAAATGTTTGTGTTTTGCCATTGGAATGAAAACATCACCAGTGACATAACTATAGCCAGGGTCTGAAATAGTTTCCCTGCCCCACTACTGCTAAAGGTCAGGAAGCCTCTAGGATGTTTCTCCTCACTGGAAGTAAAGGTCTGTGTTGCTTAATCCTGGTGGGAGGTGTTGCATGGACACACCAGCACCTTCCCTTGGTAAAGCTGACCAGAGGGTAGGTCCTGTCACAAGAGGAAATAGTCTGAGGCCAAATAGCTCAGAACATGACGAGGCCAGAAGATGATTTGTTGATGAGCACCGGTGTTTTAAAGAACAGTATGCAGGAGGAAGTCTGTGAGATTGTTTTACATTTATTTTTTAGTTAGTTAGTTACTTTGGAGTCTCAGAAGTAGAAGGTTTGCTGCTACTTCAGTATTACTGTTGTGTTTTTGAGTTAATGAGCACACCTGAAACCTCTCTTTAATAGTATGCTTTAGATGAGGTAGGCTCTGCCTTTCTCCTCCCCTCTCTAAAAAAAAAAAAAATCCTCACAGAATAATGGTTCTGGAAAGCTGAAGGAAAGGGCTGTGTCCCTTTGTCAGTAAACATGGTGCTTGTGATGGAGTCACTTGCTGACTCCTAAGAAAGAGGAAAAAGTGGCTCCCATACCCCTTCTTCTGGCTGTGGGAAACAGTAACACAAACTCTTGACGGATGCTGTGATTGAACAGATGCATTTGATGATGGGGTGAAAAGATAACTGGAATTTCTTTAAAGCCCAAGACTTTCAAGCTGCAAAACTGGGGGTAAGTGAAGATTACTTAAAAGGCTTTAGAAAAAGAGAGTTGAATTTGGGCCAGCACATCCAGCAGGTAGTGGGCTTCCCAGGAATGGAAAGAGACCTACAGAATTCTTGATTATGTCACTTGGGTTTTGTGGTTGGAGTTTTTTTGGGGGCTTTCTTTTTTTTTTTTTAATTATTTTCTTTAGTTGTTATGGCTTTTATTTCAACTAGCCTCCTAAGGTTCCACATTATAGAGAGGGAAGGAAGGATTAAGTTGGAATTAGGTTTCTTCAATACATCTCTCAGCATCCAGCATGCTCATCCTTACACTGTAAAAACTGTGTGTATGTTACGTTGTGTGTATGTTACAACAACTCTCTTATTTTGAAGTGCCAGTGAACAGGCTGTTAAATGAGCTGTTTAGTGACACATCCTACATGTGCTGTGGTTTTACAGCACAGGTGGGAACTTAATCAGCTGCTGCTTCCTGCCAGTACCCCAAACACACCTGACCAAGCTTTGGTTCTCTTGCTGGAGAAGCCCTTCTCCTAGTTATGAAGTGTAGGTGCTCAGTTTTACAGAAGAACAAGATGTAGAGAAGCAGATAGGCAGCCTACTGGACTAGGAAACTTCCTTCCAACATCTGCGGGAGGGAGGAAGGAGGTGGGGAGAAGAGGTGAGGAGATGATGTGACTGGCTCTGAGCAAAAGGTCTCTCCATCTTGTCAGGATTGCATTCAGAGTTGTAATTCCTGACTGCAACTGGAAAATGAAATAGCTGTGGCTTTGCATAGATAAATAGTTTTGATGCAGCTGCAATGGCATATTAACAGAAACTGTCATTAATGTAAAGCTTTGAGGTTTGTCATCTGGGGTATTTTTCAAAGTTCACAGAGTGCCTCGGGGGGGGAGTTGACTTGGGGTTTACCAGTTCAGCTAAACCTTGCTTTCCCTTTTACAGGCATTGGTAGAGTTGCTGCTACATCTCTAGGAAACTTAACAAATCATAGTTCTGAAGATTTACCTCTTCCTCCTGGCTGGTCAGTGGACTGGACTATCAGAGGAAGGAAATACTATATAGATCATAACACTAACACCACTCACTGGAGCCACCCACTCGAGCGTGAGGGGCTGCCTCCGGGATGGGAGAGGGTCGAGTCACCAGAATTTGGAGTGTATTATGTGGATCACATCAATAAAAGAGCTCAATATAAACACCCTTGTGCTCCCAGGTAAGACATCTGCCTTCTCTTTCTCTGGTTGTTTTTTTCCTAATCCAGTTAAGAAAGTGGAACTGTTTTTGTCTCATGTAACGTGCCAAAAAAAAGCGCCTTATTTTTAGCAGTAAGCCTTACTGGTTCTTGACTTAAGTTTTTTAGAAGAAGTTGTAATTGTTAGGTTTTTGTCTCATCTGTTACTGTCTCAAGTTTTAGAAACAGGATCTTGTTCCTAACTCACTAAAACAAAGCAACTATTCTCTTCAACTGTCAGTAAAACAGCAAAGTTGCTGAGAACAGACTTGAATTGTAGACTGAAAAGAAACTTGATCTGATGTTCCAGGAGACTGTATGAACAAGTAACACATACCATCTGAAACGTGAATTAAGTCTTGTCTGGAATGAAAATCTGCATATTAGCTACTCATTATTTGAAGGTAAAATAAGTTAGTATACACCAAATATACCAGTTAATTTCTGATGCTCAATCTGTTTTGCTGTTACCCAGGAAGAGAGGTTTTTTTTAACATGTGATACAGAAGATAAACATATGAGGATGTCCTTTGTGGTAAATGGAATAACTCTCGTCAGCTGCTGCCTGAATACATTTGTCCTAACATATTAAATGGTGGATTATTTGGCTGAATCAATACTTAACCTTTTTAATGTTTTAAAAACAGCTATTTTTTCTTCTGCTGCAGTATGCAGGTAGCAGGCACTAGGTGAATAGGTGCAAGGTGAGCTCCAGTGTGCTGACAGCAGCAATGCTGACAGCTGTCACTGCAGCAAAGCAATCAAATGGCAACAGAGAGTTGCTCCATATGTGCTTGCCTCCTCAGCCCTTGCATCTATTAATCTGTGTCTAGATGTTAACACTGTAATGCTATCAGGATGTCTAAGTTACTGCTCAGAGGTTACAAACTCTGTCTGTCTCCCTCTGTACAGCGTTCCCCGCTACGACCAGCCTCCCCCAGTGAGTTACCAGCCCCAGCAAGCTGAGAGGAGCCAGCCTCTCCTGGTCCCTGCGAACCCCTACCACACTGCTGAGATTCCAGACTGGCTGCAGGTCTATGCCAGGGCTCCTGTAAAGTGAGCTGTTGGGTTTTTTTTTTCCTTCTCTCCATTTCACACAATGCATGCATAGTTTGAAGGAAAACAAATGGATTTCCACCACTAGCAGCAGGACTCTGGCTGGTGTCTGTTTCTTAATTGTGTAACAACTCTCACTGAGAGGGTGTGATCAAGTCATACCAGATGTTCATTGATTGGTTTGGTTTGTATTAGGCATTACTTAAAATCATCACAGTACTTCTTGCAGTTCACCTGACTCACAGAATGATGCAGCAGGGAGTTGAGGATGTGATTTCACCTTCAGTGTGTTTGTGAGAATGGTACCACATGCCTATAAAACACAGGAAATATTTCAGGGTGTTAAATTCTTAATGTATATCTTGCTCCTTCTTAAAAAAGACATACAAATTTTCCTTCACAATTAAGAATTGTGGAGACTGAAATCTATATTCCTGTTCAAGAACTTTAATTAAAAACTAAGTGGTAGCAAAAAGTAGTTTTTTTTCAAGGAAGCAAAGCTCTAGGAACAGGGAGTCTGCTCCAAGATTGGAGTCTGCATAATGAAACAAGTTACATTTTCAGATGGGTACAGCTCTGCAGAAGAGTAATACTAAATAGAAAAGCAATTAACAAATCCATATATCTTAGTAATTACAAAATTACATGCTTTTTTCATAAGGAGAATACAGAGAATGAAGTTTCACAGCAATGAGCAGGTCAGTCTGTAGCTGCAAAATCAAACTGTATGAGGTTCAGTGACTTCCAGCTAAAAACTCCTCTCTTTTTAGCTGCTTCTAGTAACTACAATTTTAATGTGTTTTATTACTTCATGTGCCAGTAGCCCAGAAGGATGTAAATTGGCCTAAAATCCACCAGTTCAGTTGATGCATCAGGGACATGCTGAGCTCCTGTAACCTATGGGAGGACTCGTTTCCTAGAAACACTTTCAGGATTTGGCTGCAGCTGGATTTCTTTATTTATAGGCCTTTGGCACATCCAGACAATGGAATTTTAAGTATTTGAGCCTGTGTTGCATGGGCTCTTGTTGCTGCTTCTCTGGAAACTTGAGAAACAAAATTTAAGGCAACTTAAACCATTTAAGATTATTGGGAATTTCTTTGTATCTAGTAGGCTGAGACAAATTTTTAAAAAACAAAAAACACCCCAACATTTGATTCATTCAAGCTGTTTGGATAGAATTTACATTGTTCAGAGGAATAAAATAGCAGGTATTTTCCAGTACCCTCTTAGACTTCTGTTCCAGTAGTGCTGGTGGTAAGAGGGATATTGTTGTAATTCTCAAACACTTCTCTGAAGAAGTAAATTCTGGTTTATGCTGCTATCATATTGGAAAAGTGAGGAGGAGTGGTAGCAGCTGGCTTAGTGTCACCTCATCTTGAGGACTTCTTGAGGAATGATTGATAAATAATTTTCACAGTTATTCAAATGAAGATCCACTTCTATCTTTTCAGTGTAACTTGTAATAATGAACCTCTTCTCTGTTGCCAAAGGAAGTGGCTTGAAGCTTGAGTGGGCAAAACATTTCCATAGTAGTAGTAGCAGCAGAGGAATACCTTTTGCAATCTGCTGTTGGAAGTTCACTGTACAAAATCTGCTCTGAAGTCATTGTGGTAGATTTTATTGCCTAGCTTAAGTTAGGTGACCCAAGGCTAGTTGTTTTTGCTGAGAAAAGTAGATAATGATAGCAAAAATGTTAGCTTTTGTTTCAACAAGCTTCTCTAAAGGATAAGAATTTGGGCCACTGGAAAAGTCTTAATGAAGAGTTGAGTAGGTGTTTGCCATAATGCTTCCCTGTTCTAGTGGGAAATGGTCAGCTGTGGAGGTAGAGAAGATCCTTGGCTCACTAGACCTAGGCAGTGAAGAGGCTTTGACTAGTTTTAAGGTAACAATTTCCTATATCAAGGTAGTTTTGGTACCTTGAAGTGTCCTTTTCCCCTCTCTCCTGGCACCTCTTGGGGGTTGTTTTGAGAGCAGAGCAGCTACCAGAACCTCAGCACAGTAGAATTGAGAGTTAACCCTTTGCTAGGCTCTGAAATGGAGCATTTCTCCACCTTCCAGGTTGGGTGTCCAGCCTGGTGGGTGTTCCCACAGTGGGCCAGACCACATGCATGGGGCTGTGAGGCTGAGGAGACCAAAAATGCCTTCTTCGTATGAGACATCATGGTTCAGATGGTTCCCCTGTCTCTTCTGAAGCAAGGATCTGAACCCAGGACTTTATTCTTCCAGCCTGAGCCAGTAGGCTGTAACCATTCAGGGCAGGGCAGGATCTCTTGTGTTGAAAGTGTCATATTTTATATTAAATACTTGTTATCTACTGAGAAAAGATTTAGTTAGTTACTGCTTTAGTTAAGGGCTTTTAAAGTGTTAGGTTAATGGTTGGACTTGATGATCTCAAAGGTCTTCTCCAACCTGGAGACAGAGTATTGTGATGTGTGTCCTTCTGCTGAGCTCCTGCTTTCCCTCCCAGGAGGGAAGGCTGTGTGCTCTGCAGGAATTCTGTACTCACATGCTGTCTCCTCTCAATTTCTGCCTCTGTGACTAGTTGCCCTTCTAACATTTGCCTGGGAGGTCTAGGTGCTCTGTGTTCCTCCTGGCATCTCTCTGGTGGGCATTCCTAAACCTGCCATCTTTTTGGGATTTGAGTGAGCCCGTTGCCATTAAGGCACTGCTGGTGGCTTAGGCATTAATGAGACCTCTTCCTCCACTCAGCACTTCTCTTGGCACTGGAAAACAATCCTGGTGCACTGTTTTTCTTGGGAAACTGGCAGCTTCAAAGAGCTGAAGGACCATCAAGGGTTTAGCAATCTGTGATCATGCTTTAAAAATATGGGGGGAGGAAGATGTTCAAACCTGCAGGCCCCAAAAAACCTGCAGACACATTACTGCAGATTGTAGCAGTGCAGCCCTGTCAAAATTGGGATAACTTTAATACAGAAGCTGTTATTTAGGGAGTTTATAGGAGCTGTGGTAACTTAAGTTCTTAAAATTCCTCAAGATCATCTTTGATCCTGCAGGTCTGGGTGCTTCTCTGATGCATACAACCTTCTGAATCTCCCTTTTCAATCCGTAATGTCATTTCCGAGTGTTCCGAGTGATTCTGCACTTGAACTGTCGGTGATGTTTCTCCGACTCACTGAGAGACACAGCTCCTTGCCTTTTGGTGTTCATCACCTTATTTCTTCTGATAAACCACCCTCATGTAGGCTGCTAGAAACCTTGATCAGTGCCTGTGCAACTCTGGGGCCACCTCTCCAGAAGACACCTCCCACCACCGTGCACCAGCTCTCTGGGGGGAGCGCGCGTGGCTGACCGGCTTTTCTCTCCGAGCAGATACGATCACATTCTGAAGTGGGAGCTCTTCCAGCTGGCCGACCTGGACACCTACCAGGGGATGCTGAAGCTGCTCTTCATGAAGGAACTGGAAAGGATCGTGAAGCTGTACGAGGCCTACAGGCAGGCCCTGCTCACCGAGCTGGAGCACCGCCAGCAGCGGCAGCACTGGTACGCCCAGCAGCACGGCAAGAACTTTTAAGCTAACAGCTCTTTTTAATAAGTAAGACTTCTCCTGAGGACACTAAGAGCTTTAAAAAAAAAGGTTTTCACACTTCAAACTATGAAAAAAAAAAAAAAAAAAAAAGGCTTTTGTTGAAAAGGCAGCTTATTTTTGTTGATGTTGCACCTTTGTTATTATCCTCTTGAATATTTTTCTACATGTATTATGTATTGTTTATAAAAATGAAAAACGTTTGTTAACCTTTTTCCAGACAAGAATGAGTTTGTTATATCTGAAAACCAGCGTGGAGTTTAATCAGAGACATGATTCTGGTGTCTTTTTTTTTTTTTTTCTAGCAGTCAGCTGCATTATTAAGAAGCTGACGATATATTTTTTAAAGGGCAATAGATGCAACTGTATGAAACGTCCTGGATTCAAAACATGGTTAAAATCCAAATGAATATTCCTGTGTGTTTCCCTCGGGGCTTCCTTACCCCTCTCTCTGGAGAGGTCTGCTCTGTGTTTACAGCTTTAATGTACAGAACACTGATGCTGTTCCTCTTCAGTAACACCAGGGCTGGAACCAGACCAAAGGGGATGATTCCATCCTCTAAACCAAGTGCTTCATGGAAGCGAAGCCTGAGTTGCCTTATTTTTTACTTTAACACTTTACTACTTTAGATTTACTGCTTGTTTTCACAGAAATAAGTCAGAGGGGAGATACTTGCACCTGCTGAAAGACCAAGATCCCTAAAGCAAACTTGTCACAGGTGTTGAAGTGCTCAGTAAACTGCATTTCACAGAACATGAAAGGAAGGCAACAGCCTTGTCTGACCAGCTCACCAACCAGCTGCACCAACTGTGGAGAAAATCAGGGATGTAACAACAATTACTCTTTTTTTTCACAAGCTTTTCTCTTGTATTGAAGCTTCCTTACCTGGGGAAAGTTTTTAATTGTACAGTTACCCTCTCCAATATTTTCATTTGGTTCATTAATTGTCCTGAAATGTTATTTATGGATTCTTTTTAGTGCAATAAACATTGTTGCAGACAAAAAAAAAAAACCCACATTTCTTGTAAATCCTATTAATTCAATAAAAATCATTTTGTTTAATGAATGAAGAGGTTTCCAACTGATTTTTATTTTTTTGCCTTTTAGAACATCAAATAAAATTCTCTTGTAACCATGAAAGCTCTGGTGGGGGGGTGGGGACCTCAGTGCAGACCCTTCCTCTGGCCTTGCTTCGTTGAAGATGTTTTTTCTGCACTGGTAAGAGCTGGAGACTTTATTTTGCTGAGACTTTTTTGTCCACGACTTGTAAAACCTGGTGTCACCTTTAGTGACAGAAGCACCTCCCAGGGGTCCCACCAGAGTCTTTTCAAAATTACCAACTTAAAGCACCAGTTCTGAAGGCCAAAAGGAGAGTGTAAAGAACCCCGGGGGAGCAGCTCTTGCCTTGGCAGTCAGCAAATGTTTCCTGTACAACCAACTTCTTAGGAACCAAAAGCAAACTTTTAATAGTTCTGATGATAAAAGAATAGAACTGTTGAACACTTTCTATGCACTATAGTGAATGTATGTACAGAAATACAGTGAAACGTCCTCCAACACATACAGTGATATTTGTGCAGGGCTTAGGAACAGAAAAGTACATTTCCATACAGGATCATTCACACACCACAGCAGAAGTGCCCTTACAGTTTCTGATAAAGCAAGTTAATACATCTTTAATTATGTAATTAAACAGTTAATTGAAGAAAAAAAACTTGCATTACATGTTATAACTTGTTCAAGTATATGAAAATAAGTTGGCTTTTGAATAATGCTGAAGTCTGGAAGGTTCTGAGTTGCGGTATCATGTAAGTTATGATTTCTTCAGTGACTTTATAATTAAGAAGGGGGAAATAAGGCTTTGTCAATGAGCTGGGCTGTATGCTGGCTGTTACAAATTAAAAGCACTTGGTAGTTGCTGCAGTAGCAGTTATGTACATATTAACAAAACAAACACATGCCGACACCTTCCCACGGAACAAACACACCCCACCACCACCCGACGCAGGACTCGTTCTCCACATTCCCTGGTCCACGGCAGGAGCTTGGGATGGGCAGGAGGCTGCGGGTGTGGAAGGGCGGGTGCGAGGGCAGCGACCCCTCAGGCTTACACCTTCTTCCTGTCCGAGCCCTCGGCGGGCTCTGCTGGCGGTGCCGGGAAGGCCTGGTGGTACAGGTGTCTGTGGGTCGCTGCCGCGCTGTACAGCTTGTACAGAGCCTGGGGAGAGGGGGAGAGAAGGGTTAGAGCCCTGCCCCACGGCCCCTGCGGTCTGTGCCTTCAGGCCACGCGGCACCAGCGGGGTCCGACCCCTCGCGGCGTGAGGTTTGGTTTGTGCACCAACTCCTGGCTGTGTCAGGAGTCTCCAGAGGGAGAATAAAGCTCACTGCTTCGCTCATTTTTTTTCAAACGTCTCGGCTGTGGGAGGAGCTCCCCTGTGTTGTGTTACCCCCCCAGGATCACCCGGGGTAGAAGTACGGGACTTCCAGGGGTTGAAAAGTTTTCTCTACAGGTTTGGCTTGCAGAGGTTGAAGTTCTGCATCCTCAACATTTTGTTTCACAGCACCAGGCAGATCCATCCTGCACCACAAGGTGTAATGCGGCACCATCAGGGTAGGAAGGCACTGGAACAGGTTGCCCAGGGAGGTTGTGGCTGCCCCCTCCCTGGAGGTGTTCAAGGCCAGGTTGGATGAGGCTTGTGCAGCCTGGTCTGGTGGGAGGTGTCCCTGCTCATAGCAGGGAGGTTGGAACCTGATGGTCTTTAAGGTTCCTTCCAACCCAAACCGTGCTACGACTCTGCACAGGGATGACTGCAGGGGACTTAGCATGAGCAGATGTCACAGTGCTGAGGTTTCCATTTCAAATGAACTTGGCTTTGGGGAGAGGTGACACTACAAGCCCACCAGCTGCTGGGGACCTGAAGGCTGTTGATGAGCCTGGATTAGCTCAGGATGGGTGGGAAGACTCAGAGGAGCAGCAGGAACATGCACATTGATGGGGTGATGTGTTCCTCAGGGTGGGGGTGCAGGAATGAGGCAGATGAGACTGACGCTGCAGCAAGGAGGAGCTGGGGGCTGGGGGGGGGAGAAGTCTGGAGGTTTCTGAGTTTCAGGATTGTTTGGGCACGTAGTGGCCTGATGGAGGAGAGGTCATGCAGCTTCTCTGGGTTTCATGAAAATACAACTTCAAAGCCTACAAAAGCAACCGTGCAGCGTTTTGGGGCTATTTTACGCTTTTTTTCATGCCAAACTAGTCTCACAGAGCTGACTTTGACTTGACAGGATTGGTTCAAGAGCTCATCAATAGCCCATGTTCTGCCAGAGCAAAGCCCTCAGATGCTTTCAGCTCCACTTTGGTGCTGGCCTGGGGGAAGGAATGGGTTGATTTTTATTTTTTTTTTAACTCCTTTTTTTTTTTTAATGGCCTTCTGGCTCTGCCAGAGCTGCTTCAACTTTCTTTTCAGAATACACCCGCCAGGCTCTGTGTTTGGTTTACTCAACCTGGAATGGGGTGGTTTTGCCCCAGACACAACACACTGCACTTCCAGAGGCCTGGCCCCTATGAGAGCTGCCCGGCTGCTGGGTGGGGGTCCTGCCTGCAGGGTTGGTGCCACAAAATAAACCAGCGTTTGACCTCTCAGCAGGATGGGAAAAAAATCCCCAAACAGAAGCAATGGGTGAAAGATGAAAAATCCCCATCACAGCAAACACACTCCCCCACCCAAATCTCTCCCCCCCCCCTGCCCCGTTTGGCGTCCAGCACCACCTGGAATGCAGCTCCCATGTTGATCCCCCCATTCCCCAGCATCTGGATGACAGGGAGCTACCAGAGCCTGGCCAGTGGTGAGTGCCCTGCTGCAGGGCCAGGATGGCACCGCTGCCCAGAGCCCTGGCAGCCCCCTTGGCCTCCACCAGCCCAAAGGCAGCGACGTGGCTGAAACGTGCACTTGAGTCCCAGAGGCTTTTCCCCAGGCCACCCCCACCCCTGTGGCCCAGCTGGCCCATGGGAGCCCAGCAGTGTCACATGCAGAGAACAAGAGCCACTTACCTCATTGGTGCTTCCCTGGGGAGAGGCATTGGGAAGAAAAAAGGGGAGAAAGAAAAAAACAAAAAGCATCTCTGTGTATCAGGCACAGCCATGGGAGCACACAGAGCTCACACCTCTGCCCACGGCCACTTGCTGGTGCCAACACGGCCGGGTATTCCCAGGGCACTCCCCCCTGCACAGGCTGCCCCTCTCGCAGGACCCCTCGGGGCTCTGGCCGCCCCTCCTGCGGCCGGTCCTGCCACCACGAGACCCCCAGAGCTGCACGGGACAGAGACACGGGGGCTTCGACCCCACCCGGGGTGCTGGGGCTCCAGCCCTGCTCATCATGGCGGGCAGAGTCACGCTGCCCAGCCCCGGTGCCTGCAGCTGGGCCTGTCTGCACAGCTCCTTCTGGAGACAACTTTCCCTTCACTTGGAAAGCCGTAGGGCATGCAGGGAGCCAGGGAGCAGCTACAGGCACTTTCACCCCTTTATTTTTCCCCAGCTGGGCAGGCTGCAAGTGGGCAGTGTCTCTGGCTTCCCGCTGGCTGCGTCCTAGTCTTCCTTAAACCCTCCACTGGTTCTTGCACAGGGATGGACAAATGCTGGACTTAAACATGCCAGCATCACCCAAAGGCACTTGAGAATTGTCCCCAGGACAACAGCCATGGCACGGGCACTGCCTGCCCCACAGCAGGGTTCACTGTGGGTGCTCGGGCTGCTGAGGACAGGGCAGCCAGGAGGAATCCAGATGGGAGAGCCTTTCCTCTCCATCCACCTTATTTCAAAGGCAGCTCAGCTGAGCAACATCACTGCCCAACTCTGGGATGAAGGAACTGAACCATCATCCCTGCTTCATTTTCTTCCCTCCAAAGCCGCGCGTCCAGCTCCGCACCGACACGGGAAGCAAACAAACGTGGTCACTCCTGATCAAAGACTTGCTGGTGGACACAAAGCGGGGAAGGAGCAGGTAGAGTTGTCAGGAACAGCCTTTTCCTCCTCGGAGCACTACGGAAATGAAACCCACGGCTGTGGCTGGTGGCTACCGAGAGCCGAGCAAACAAGGAGGCCCCCAGCTCTGCCGTGGGGACAGGAGCCCACCAGGGCGCTGGAAACGGTGTTTGAGCAGAGGGGCCCGGGGCGGCCCCGATACCCCTGGGGGCTGGGCCGAGGGCGGGTGGTGGGAGCCTGCAGGGCCGGGAGGAAACGGGTGGTGCAAGAAAGGAAACAGGAAGGTCGGAGCGTTTAAAAACAGCCCATGGGCTGCGGGAGGAGCCTGCTGGGGCCGGGAGCTGCAGCGGCGCCGCTGGGCAAGCGGGGAGAGCGACGCCGGGGGGCACGGGGGGGTAGCTTCTCATTGAAGTGACCATTTTTAAGGTTTTCGAGGTGTTCCTGTTTGACATCAGAGCCCAACTAATGTTGTTTGGGAAAGAAAAGAACTTGAAAAAGAGCGGGTGAGACCAGCTGACCCAGCCCAGTGGCTGTACCGGGAACATGGGGCCCAGGGCCAAGCCCAGAGCTGGCCTGGGGACCCAGGGAGGGCAAAACCCCTGCCCTGGACCCGGGGAGAGGTACGAGCCTTTCTTTTTGACATGCACACAAGAAATACACACCCTGGCTCTGAGAAGGCCTCCTCAGTGGGACCCCAGGCAAAGCTGCCCCATTCCTGCAAGGTCTGAGGCTCCATGTAGCAATGGGTAAGACAAAAAGAGCCAACCAGGATGTACACGGCTTGTCTTTCACACAGGAAAGGCAGGATTCAGAGGCTGAGGCTTGACCAGGGGAAAGGGTGGGTTGGTAGGCAGCTCCAGCCCTGCTCCTGCTCTCCAAGCCATCTCCTACTGCTTACCTCTGCTACCACCACTGGGCAGACCCCTAAGACACCTCCCCCTTCCAATCAACTCCACAAACTGATCTGAAAACATTTCCCTGCTTTCCCCATCTAGAAGGTCTAAGGAATGGATTAAAACTCATCATCCTGCTGCCTGAAGAAGACAAGGGCACAGGTTTTCCTTCTCTCCCTGCTCACAACCCGCTCAAGCAGCTGGATCTGCCCAGGCAGGCCCAGCCAGAGCATCTAACAACCCTAAATACAAATGTTAAAGCCATTCCAAACGGGAAGAAAAGCCCCCAGGAAACTCAACGCTTAAGAACTCGGTGGGAGTTTTGTTTGTTTGTTTTAAACCAAAAGCTCTTTATCCTACCTGGTCCCATAAGGCTGCGGCCACTTGGTCTATTACTGCGCCCAGTTCTCTGTACTCCCCAGAGTATCTGATATATGCCCAGGTGCACAGTGTGATAAGTGTCAAGCCCATGATCATGTTGCACAGACTGGCTATGATGTCCAAGCCAATGAAGCCGGTCACTCCAGCGATGACGTAAGTGATGAAGATGACCACGAAGAGCGTGGCGGGGGTGCGGGCGGCGTGGAAGATGTTCTTGCTGTCGTTGTGCTTGATGTACTGGATGTAGAGCTCATCGATCTCATGCTCCAGCTGCTGGAGGTAGCGGCGGCTGAACTCTTCCCCACCCATCTTCTTCACCCCGCGGAACAGCTTCACAGCCTCCTCCTTCAGCTCCATGTGTTTGGTCTGGAGGTCACTAGGTGCAAGGAAGGGCTTGTCCCCACCACAGACCTGTGTGGAAAACACAGCTCAGTCACTCCAGGAACCTCAGCACCCACAGCTCCTGTGGAAACCACCAGAATTAGGGGTCTACAGGCTCCTGTTTGGCACGAACCACTAGATCCTGCAGGAGAACCTCCACAACTGTGCTGTCTGCCTGGGACAGCTCTGCAAGGTGCAGCTGGAATGGGGCAGAGGGTGTCTGCACTGGGAAGCTGCGTCCCACAGATCACCTGCTCAATTCCCTCACAGCCCAAGCCAGGATCTCGGGCAACACCACCAACCAAGCTCCACTGACCAGCAGGACCCTGAATCCCAGCACTTTCCAGGGATGGAAACTCCACAGTATTTTCCTTCTACTTCCGTGTGGACACGTTGGTTTTAAGGCCCAGAGCAGCCCACTGGTGGTTTATTGCTCCAGGCAGCAATCTCCCTTACTGACAAACAGAGTTGGGGCCTGGAAGTGGCTGGAGAAAGACTGGGGACTGAGCTTCACAACCATCCCTCCCCAGAGCTGAGAGCTGGGCTGACCAGGCAGGGCACAGGTGAGCAGCCAGTTATAATGACTTTCTCCCCTAATTAGCACCTGCCACAGCACAGGTTGCATCATCACCCAGCTCTGCCACCCCACTGCAGAACATTTTTGGTTGCATCTACCCACGGTGGGGAACACTGGGAAGAAGATGCAAATTCAGCAGAGGCCACATGGTCTGCAAAAAGTCACCACTGGATGAACTGGTGACCATTTGTCAATCACCTTCCCCTGTCCTGCCATGATACCCTGACCAGGCACTGCTCTCCTCCAGCCTGTCAGAAAGCCCCTTTTCCACCATGAAAAAGGAGAGATCCTGAATGTGCAGCACTGTGACCAGTCCTGGCCACGTCCATGTAGGATTTTTTCTACCAGGAACCCAGGCAGGGAGGTTTCCCCACGAGGGCAGGCTGAAAAAGTTGGGGTTCTTCAGCCTGGAGAAGAGAAGGCTCCAGGGACCTTAGAAGAGCACCTTCCAGTGCCTGAAGGGGCTACAGGAAAGCTGGGGAGGGACTTTGGACAAAGGCAGGGAGTGAGAGGATGAAGGGTGATAGATTAAAACTGGAAGAGGGGAGATTTAGGTTAGAAATTAGGAGGAAAGTCTTCACTGTGAGGGTGGTGAGACACTGAAACAGGTTCCCCAGGGAAGCTGTGGCTGCCCCATCCCTGGAAGTGTTCCAGGTCAGGTTGGATGGGGCTTGGAGCAACCTGATCTAGTGGGAGGTGTCCCTGCCCATGCAGGGGATTGAACTGGATGGTCTTTACAGTCCCCTCCAACCCAAACCACTCCGTGACTCTATGATTTTATGCCCAGAGAGCCAGGAGACACAAGCGCTGTGAAACAAGGTGCTCAGCACCACTTACCTCTTCCATTCTCCTGCTGTAGGTGTCTTTGGCAGTGGCCACTGCTGCTAAATTGTTGGCTTCTGCTGTGGCCTGCAAGAAGGGCAAGAGGGGTACAAAGTTTAGCTGCAGAAAGGTAGGGTGAAGAAGTGTAATTGCAGAGAGCAGCAGCCACCGGCCTCCTGGGCACCCATGGGCCACACGTGTAGGTGGCAAGGACATATGCACAGTACCCTGTGTTATTAATTAATTAAAGAGCTCCCTTGTCTTAGCCAAGTGTAGTCTTCCCAGCCTCTGACCAACACCAAATTAGACCACCCCATATTCACACATCCAGTCTCCTCAGTTCCCCCCAGCAGAACCCTGCGTGGAGAGAGAGGATTCCTACCCTCCCAGCCAGAGCAAGGAAAACTTTGGCTTTGGCTGTGGGAAACAGCAAGAGAACAGATAAAAGGCTCAGTGGTATGTAAACAGCTGCAGCTGCAGCCTCCTGCAAAGCTGTCTGGCTCAGGGAGCAGAGCTGCAGCCCTGCAGCCACTGCCTGAGGGGGGTCAGGTCACCTCCCTGTGCAGCCCCACCACAGGCCAAGACGATGCTCTTTACCTGGGGGGAACCATTTCAGGTGAGCTGGCTGACTCCTGGCTGCCAAATACCTCCCCAAAGGGCTGGTTCTGGGGTTGTTACACTAAGTAATTAGAAATCAAATCCCAGAAAACCCAATGTGCTGCACTAGGTGGACACCTCTGACAACGAAGTGGAAATGAATGGCAATGAGAGTGCACGGATGCCCAGCAGCTCACCTACCTGCAGCATCGACTTTGGGTGTGGCAGTTCCTCCCCTTGGTAGATCTTGATGTAGGCCTGCAAAGCAGCACACAGAAAATTAAATCCCACTGGATATGGCATTCAGGAGGAACACACAGACATGCCCTCCCCCCCCCCAGCTCCAGAGACAGCTTTCACAGGATGATAAAAGCACAGCAGAGGAGGATGTTCCTGGCACAAGGAGGCTTCAGCAGGGGATGCTCTGTCAGAAGATGCTGTGCAGCACAGCTTGTGGCCAACTCCTTGGCTGGCCTGGGTCAGTCATCATAGAATCACAGACTAGTTTGGGTTGGAAGGGACCTTAAAGAGATCATCCAGTTCCAACCCCCTGCCATGGGCAGGGACACCTCCCACCAGACCAGGTTGCTCCAAGCCCCATCCAACCTGCTCTTGAACACTTCCAGGGATGGGGCAGCCACAGCTTCTCTGGGCAACCTGGGCCAGGGTCTCACCACCCTCACAGCAAAGAATTGCTTCCTCATGTCTCACCTAAATCTCCCCTCTTCCAGTTTTAATCCATTACCCCTTGTCCTCTCACTACAAGCCCTTGTAAAAAGCCCTCCCCAGCTCCACCACTTAGGCTAAGTATCTCTCCCATCAGATGTGCACCTACCTCTGTCCTTCAGTGAAGGAGAAGGAGCCAGAGTCAGGTAGCCCGGGAGAGTAGGTGGTGAGAATTACTCACTAATGTTTTGCATTAAAATGTCCCAGTAGTCATGACAACAAAAATCAGCTTTTTCCAAAGGCAATGGGAATACGGCCCTCAGGCTGCCTCCCCCTGGTCCTCAGTTCTCCAGGGGAGGAAAACAGCCCTGCCCACTCCTTGGGCTTACTGCCTGGTCAACCATGAGACCATGAGGGGCTTGCTTTCTGCAGGACTATTAGCTAGACCAAGAACATTTCCTCCAGCCATCAAGTGCTGGCCTGCCTGCTGCTGCTGTCCCTTTTAATTACAGCAAGTGTGCCACAGATGAACAAGGCCACTTTCTCTTAAATGAGCCAATACCTTAAAATACTCCACAAGGCCTCTGCAGGTGATATGGTTTCCATTGATCTCCTTAACGTCCAGGCTCTCAGGACTAAGAAGCCAAGGAATCAAAATCTTCAAGTTCTTGATGAACTCATCGTCTATTTCTGGAAACAAACCCCAGGGTCATCAGTACAAGGCCAAGGTCAGACTTGTGCTTCACACGAAGCACTTGTGCATTCCCATGAAACAAGAGCAGGAGAGTCAAGGCAGAGACTCCACCACTCTGTAATTCAGTGATGTGAGTCCTCAGAAATGGTTGTAGCCCCAGATAAGTTGTTACTTAACCCACAGACAGACTGTACAACTGTGCATAAATCCACAAACCAGCTCCACAGTCTCAAAAATACTTGAACAAACACAAATGTGACTGCATAGGAAAAAAAATGCTTTTAGTGATGATGCTGAGAGCCAGAAAGCAGCATCTGCTTGCCTAGACACACACATTCTTTGCAAAACATCATAGAATCATAGAATGGTTAGAGTTGGAAGGGATCTTCAAGACCATGTAGTTCCAACCCCCCTGCATGGGCAGGGACACCTCCCACCAGACCAGGTTGCTCCAACCCCATCCAACCTGCCCTTGAACACTTCCAGGGATGGGGCAGCCACAGCTTCTCTGGGCAACCTGGGCCAGGGTCTCACCACCCTCACAGCAAAGAATTTCTTCCTGATCTCTAACCTAAATCTCTTTTCTTTCAGTTTAAAACCATTACTCCTTGTCCTCTCACTACAAGCCCTTGTAACAGTCCCTCCCCAGCTTTTCTATAGGCCCCCTTCAGGTACTGGACCTTTAGTGTACAGGACATGGACACCTGCTGTGCCTTCCCTTCAGTCTGCTCATGGCACCTGTAGTGGAAACCTTCTTCCAGGCTCTGTGTCTCTCATCCCTGCCACCTCCTGTGCCAGCAGTTTCTGTGCCAAGTTCTTGGTCCCCTATGAACCCCTCTGTGAAATCTGAGGGGTCCATGGGCTGCTTGTGTCAGTTCAACAGAGGCAGACTCATCTCCTAACAGTCATTCTTATGTCTCCACACTACTTGACATCCATTTACTGCCATTGACATTAAACTGTCCAAGGCTGGAGACAGAAAAAGCAACACAACATCCAAGGATTTGGAAGGCAAGGGGAGAGGGGAAGTTTCCCCCTGTTTCTTCCATCAACACGAAATGCTGAGTACAGCTCTGAGGGAACAAGAAAAATGGTGTCAAGAAGCTGCTGCCAACTCCTGTGCCAGTGCAGCCCACACCACTTGCTCAGCACCTGCAGTTAAGGGGGGGCATTTAACAGGGATCAGCTCAGCTTCCACCAGCACGTTCCCTGCTGCTGCCTCCATGTCCTGCTTGGTGGTTAGCACAGAGTTTGCCAGAAGAACAAGTCTGATCACCAGCCAGATGAAACCAGAGAAAAAGTAACATCTGTCTGCTCATTTAAGTGACTAATGGGCCACTTTCTCCATGGCTGAGATTGCAAGCAGCCAGTCACCAGCCATGCTGGCAAGCAGCTGCTTCACACCAAACAACTACAAAAATCCACAGCATGTGGCTCCTCTGAGGGTGGAGGATCTCACCTTGGCTTTTGCTCCTTCTCCTTTTTATTTTTACCTGTTGAACTAAGCCTGACCTGTAGGGAAACCACTGATCAGGTAAGTCGGGAAGATTAAATACTCCTTGGAAAGCTTTTCAAAGTGAATAACTTTCCCTGGAGAGCACATGTAACTGGCCTTCCACCCTCCAGAAGCACAGCCTGCCCTCCAGCAAGCAGCACACACCCGTGCCGAATGGCAAGTGAGGAATGATTGGTTAATTACAGCCTTAACACCGTGTCCATAAACTTCCCATCTCAGCTCTGCCTTTCCCTGGTTGCCTATCAGCCATCTGGCCTGACCCTGCACACTGCCAGCAGCTCCAACACCTTTTCAGCCTCCCACACCTTTTTGGCCTCCACCTCTGCCTTAGGTAAAAGGACCTGGCAAGGAACTGGCAGCTGCTGGAGTTGGAAGGATGAGCAGAGCACGTGTATGTTGTTGGGAGGAGGACCCAACTCCCCTCCCACAAGTTTCTTCACGGAAAACACTTCTAGAAGTTTCAGGAGCCAGCAGGGCAGTCTGCCAGGGCTTCTAAGGTATTCTCTCAAAAACCAGACCTTCTGCTTTTGTACCTTTCAGTTTTCCATCAAAATTAGGGTTGGTGGCAACTTTCAGGCCAGGATGAGGTAAGAGGAAGCAGGAGATTTTGGTGAAGCAGGAATGGATGTGCTTTCTGACGTTCTGCAGCTCCTCGTGCTGATTCCCCGAGACCTGCAAGAGACCAGTTTGGGGTGAGAAGGTTTCCCTCTGATGGGGACATGGATAACACCGGGTAGTGGTGCTGGCAGGAGCACAGGGAACTCTGCACCGTGGCTGCTTACAGCAGGAAGAGCAAACCAGAAGGACATCCCATAGGAGTGTGCCCCACCAGGACAAAGGCAGGGCTCCTCCAGTGACCAAGGAACTCGTGTATCTCTGACCACATGCCCTGGGGCTTGTTATTATCTTTTGGAAAATGTGCATGTCTGTGTATGACTGCAATACAAAAACATTTGGGATTTCCCACTAGAGCCTTTCTTGTCTCCCCTTTAATTAGGTCTCTCCACTACCAAATCCCTCCTGCATTTCCTCATTAATTCCAGAGGAGCCCTTACCCATCAGTTTTACTGTACATCAAACATTGTTCCTGGTCTCTAGGGATTCTACTGACTCCAGACTCGGACACCTTTCCCAGCTGCTCCCAGCACAGGAGCTGCAGGGAGCCTGAGCATGGGCAGGAGCAGCCTCAGCCCTCCACTGAACGTGGCAAGGAAGTTCAGCCTCCTAAAATCCCTCTTCTGTCACTTTGAGGCACTGGGTAAGGGTGACCATAACCAACATCTCCACCATGCAGTGCACATCTCCCATCCAGTGCTGTGGCCACCCAGCTGAACCCTCACTGGTGCTGGTGCTCTGACCCCAACCCCTGCTCCCTGCCCAGGATTACACTTTGGTCCCCCAGCCCAAGGAGCCACACCCTTGTGCCCTGGGCACTCTCCATCCAGGCAGGAGATGGCAGTGGCTCATCCCTGGCTCACAAGCCAGATTTGCCTCTTCACCCTCAGGCTGGCAGTGCTGGTCAGACCCCCCCAGGTCAGAAGAACTCACCTTCAGACGCTTCTCCAAAAACTTGGCACCACCATCAGATCCATAGGAGAATTCATATGGGAAGCTCCAGTCACGAACAAGGAATATAAGGGACTAGAAAATGGAGACAGAAACACAGCAGGGTCAGTGCCACGTGGTGCCACTGAGCCAAGGGTACCAGCTGCTTCAGCTCGGAAAAACTCCCCTTTCAAGGCTGCTGCTCAGTTGTTTGCTGCTAATCCAGGGACCAGGACATGAGGACGTGTAACTCTGCTGCTTGTTATGCAAAGGGGGCTCCCGAGGGAGTTCAGGGCCTCCCTCCCCACCACCACCACTCTCAGCAGATGCCAGACCCCCCACCAGCACCCGTGCTCCCACCCTCCTACTGCAACAAGACCTGGCCCTGAGTCTCTGCCCAGCTCCAGCACCACCCCACACCTTTGCTGGTGGAAACACCCCCCTGTGCAGGGCTGTCCCAGCGTGGTGCTGAGACCCCACACACTCAGTGCACGTGTGGCTGTGTCCTACAAGGAAGGGAAAGAGGAGGGCAAACCCCAGACTGCTCTACAGGTTTGATGGGTGCCAGTTGAACTCCCCTTGCTTGAAGGGTCAAACATTGAAACTGCAAAGCAAGGAAGAGATTTCTTGCTAACCAGGACAAAAGGCAGTGAGTTCCCTAATTCCAGCCACATTTAGTTCCATCCTATGGGAATTTTACAGGCTCTCTTTTTCAGCCTTTTTCACTGGGCAGCCTTCCAGACAGACTGTTAATGAGAAGCAGATGCAGGATAACGAGGGTGAATAAGAAATCGCTCCCTTTTGTAATCTTTATTGAGGCACTCAAAGTTCCTATGCAATAAATAAATAAATACCAGTACTGTCAACTTTTTATCTTTAAAAAAAAAAATGTTTTCAGAAGAATTAATGTCTCCAGAGTCTCATCTGTGCAAGGGACCTATGTCCTGTGTAACAAATACACAGTTTGGAGGGTTTAGCCCTGAACACTGCAACCCAGGAGGGCCTGGCAGTGGTGCCAGGGTTTCTCTCATGCACATGGATAAGCAGGTCAGGCAAGTGGAATCCATTTCAATGGAATTTCCCTAAAAAATTTTCTATGTTTAGAACAAAGATTTAGGGGAGGGAGGAAAAATATTTCTGCTCCTTATTTTTCTTCCATAAAACGTCAGGAAAGGTTAAAAAAAAAAAAAAAAGAACAGTGAGTTGGCTGTTCCTAACTGCATCTCCAGCCACAGCAACTGCACCCAGTTAAGCTGTTTCAGCACATGCTGTTCTAAGTCCAGGAGATGGTTAGGAGAAATGTCCATGTTTAGGACATTGTGCATTCCTTGCTCTCTTTGACTCAGGAATTATTGTCTTTTTTCTTAAGCAGAGTTGTCCTAGACCTGCTGTCCTTACCATGCCCCATGGGCACCCTCAGCCCCTCCAGCCCAGCAAACTGTCAGGCACAGCCTGTGTGAAGGCATCACAACCAGGACTGCTGTCTGGTGGGGATGCAAGTGCAAGGACACACTGTGGAGAGGAGGGAAATGTTAATTTTCCACTGCCAAGTATTACTTCCCTTCCAGCAGGATTTTCACTTCTCTTCCAGCAACCTGGAATGGTTGCTCAGGGAAGCTGTGGCTGCCCCATCCCTGGAAGTGTTCAAGGGCAGGTTGGATGGGGCTTGGAGCAACCTGGTCTGGTGGGAGGTGTCCCTGCCCATGGCAGGGGGGGTTGGAACTGGATGATCTTTATGGTCCCTCCCAACCCAAACCAGTCTGTGATAGGATCAATGCAACTGCCTCACTATTGACACTTTCTCTGCACTCCCTGCTTGGCAGCATTTCCCTACAGGAGCTGTTTCCCAGAGCCTTCTTTCCAGATTTGTGTATTTTAAGGACAAAAGAGGTTCCACTCGTTTGACTTACAGGCCTGGAACCTCACCCAAGAAACTCAAGCTGTAGAGTCCCTTCTGCAGAGAGATCTGTCTCAGTCTGAAGCCTGCAGCTACCCGAGAAGCCCTGGCAACTCTCCTTAAGCCCCCCTCCCCATTCAATTGTCCCCTCATTAACAGCATGCTCCTGGTTGCTCTTTGTCCAGCCTCAGCTGCAGACTGAGCTGCATGCTGCCTCACCCTGGAAAAATAGTTTCTTTACCATCCTGCTCCCTAATCAGAACACTTGGCTGTCTTAAAAAACATGCTGTGCAGGAAGGAGCCCACACGTGATGTGGATGGGAGATCTCCATCTTTCTACCAAATTTTATCACCCCCCCCCCAAAGGGTCACCACCAGTCGTTTGATATTTTTCCCCAGATCATTAATGAAGATGACAGTGAATCAGAGAGACCCTGGGGGGAGCCCCAAGGAAACACTTCTGAAGGATGATGATTTCCTATTAAAATTAGTTCAGCGTGCTCTGCTGTCTATCAGTTAATGAGTTTTTAATCCATTTACAACGGATTAAAACAGACAATGCTGACTTGGTATGTTGCTCACTTGCTTTTAATCAGCATGGTAGGGAGATAAGGCTCACAGAAGGCAACGTATCATGGTGATAGTTACATTTATCAACAGAACTCGTGGTCTTTTAAAAATTGATAATGGGATTGTTTGACAAGATTTGCCATCCACAAAACTGGGTGACTTGACAGCAATTATGCTCTTTGGTAAAATCAGAGCCTATTATCCAGTCCTAATGACTTAAGCATATTTAACTTTCCTCTCACAGCCTCCTTTTTACTGATGGAATAGGAATTGTTTCACTTCCACTGAAATATTTGGCCACATTATCCTAATAGTTTTTAAATAAGGAACAGAAATATTTATTCAATGTCTGGCTTTTTTGTCTACCCTGTTACCATTCTCTCCTAGCTCTTCCTACTACATATATTTTCACTGGTAGCTTGCACACTGTTTATCAGTCATCTGCCCATGCCAGCATCCAATACACTCTCAAAGCTCCCCATTTGTTGTATTTTTTAATCTTTTAACTTCATTTCCACTTCCTGACCACAGACACCCTAAAAACACCTCAGGCCTTCCAGGATGGTGGTGAGGACAGCAATTCTCTTCATATGTTGGAAGGTAGAAGTAAAATAATTGCAACCTATTCCCAATTACTATTTGCACTTTTACAGCATGTTTTGCTCTCTGCTGTTTCCCTCTTTGGGAAGCTCACAAACCCCCCCCATCCAGCTACCACCTTTCCTACTGTGCATGTCAGCTGGAAGTTGGACCAAGCCATCACGACTGCCAAAGAGCACCTGGATAAAGGAACAGCTTGTACAGAATAAGGCCAGAGCCCCCCAGAAGGTGTTTTCCTTCCATTTACCACCTTGGTTATGCAACGAGCCCTGCAGCTCCCCAACAGTGTGGGGACACATGGGGACCTCACAGCACAGCCTCCTCCATCCCCTCAGACCCCATTCCCTGGCTCACACCTGCACCCACAGACCCCAGAAAGCTCCAACCACCTCCCCAGCCCCCCAGGAGCACAGGATTCAGTGCAGCTGCAATCAAAGCCACACAAAATCATCCCTGGCTCTGGATGAGGACTGGAGGTTTAGTGAGCTGCCACAGCCATGTCACAGGTTCCTTCTGCCCCCCTACCTTCTGCTTTGTCTCTTTTGTTCATATTCACCTTCCTACTGGAAGGGGCTGTCAGAGCCCACCACCCTCCCAGCTGCTCACAGCTCTGGTGTCCAGAGCAAGCTCTTGTCTGCCCGACACTCTCCCTTTTTTTGAAGGCCAGCTTTTCCCAGGTTGGGATGCAGCAGGGTGAACAGATGTCCCTCGTTTGAAGTTCAAACCCCACTTAAGCTGAGCTTCCCCACAGCTCTGCTGTCACTTGTGAGAGCTCTGAGCTAATCCTTGTCCTTTCACTTTGCCAGGAGCAGGGATTCCCAGGGCAGGAGGGTTCAAACCTCTCAGAGCCAAGGCTGAGCAGAGTCCCCAGGCAGACAAACCTGCTGCAAAACCCGACTGCTTTCCAAGCCCAGCAGGACAGGGCAGAGCCCTCGGGATGGCAAGGGTTCAGAGGGGAAAGAACAAGGGATGCTGGATGTATTTGGAAGCCTCTTTGGGGGCAAGGCAGCACAAAGCCCTTGCTGAGCCAGTCCCATCTCCTCCCCGACCCGCAAACTGCAGTGACACCTCGTGGTGAAGCCAACCGGCTCGGGACCAAGCCATCTCCGGGACAAGCCACCTCCAGGCCAAGCCACCTCTGGGACAAGCCACCTTTGGCAGCGGGGACACGTGCTGGTCAGGACCCTCAGACTCACCTGGAAAGGTTTCAAGAATGTCTCTTCCATGGCCAGCCGGCCATACTCGGTGAAAAGCTGGAAGGAGAAGCAAAGAACACGAGGGCTGTTAGACTGTCAGTCTGCACAGCTGGACAGATGGCCATGGGCCACCAGCACAGCAGCAAGGGATGGTTGGTGACTTGGGGCTACCAGCACCATTTACAGGGCTGGAACAGAAACTGGCTGGCTGGGTGCTTTTGGTTCACATCTGAGAGGCACAGGGAGCTGTGCTCAGCCCTCACATGAAAGATCTCAGCCTGGATTTTTTTTTTTTTTTTGCCTGCCAGATCTGTGAAAAATGGCTCAAATCAGCTGCTTGCTGTTGCTTTCCTGTCAGCCAGAACCTTCATGTCCTAGAGGGAACCACTGGAGCCCTGCTCCCTTTAAACATGCCAGGAAGGAGCAGAAATGAGTTCAGAAAGAAGTACCTTCCCTGCACAACCCCACTGTGCAAATACTGCAAGATCAGCCTAGCAGCAAGATTTGAAGGCTCTCCAGTCTCTCTGGACTGTAATTTCTAACTGAAGGCACAAATAATATATTTCACAGATGCTTAAAAATGGGTCAACATGTTAAACAATAATGGCTTAAAATCCAAACTGAAAGATCAGAGTTGCATTGGGTATGTTCAGTGTTAAAAAGGCATTATTTTAAAAACCATTTACTGACAGAAGCAATACAAAATTCTTCAAATGCTGATTTTTCCAGCTGGACTCTTACTTTTCTTTCCTTTTCCTTAAGCTCTGGGAAAAGCCTACCTAGCCAATCAATCACTCACCTCATCAGAAGAGAAAGCCAGAGGTAACAGCAGGAAACAGGCAGGACACGTGTGCCACAAAAATCCAATTAGCTGCTTGTTTCCAACAGCCAGGGCTGTAATTACCTACAGGGGTCACCTGTACTGTGCCAGTACCAGATGTCAACATCCAGGCTTATGAATGGCTGCCCAATTTCTTTGGGCTACTCCTAACAATCCAAAGATCCTCTCTCACGGTATGAACAGAGCAAATTCTACCTTCAGGTTCCCCATCACTTAAGTCAAACGAGCACTTTTGCTGCCCCTACTCATGGAGCAGCAGATGGAGGCTCACAGCAGCAGGAGTAAAGCCAGGATGGGGTTAACTACCCTGATCCCTCCCCATTACCAGTCACTTTAGCCCCTTGCTGCAAGTTATGGAGTGTATCCAGCCCCATGGGTCAGTCCTGGCCTCTGATGGGTCTCTGCTCCCTGAGGAACCTCAGCATAATCCCATGGAAGGACACACAGGCCACCATGGGCTGTATCCAAACAGGCAGACTGGTGATGGGTGCTCCACACCAAGATGGTCTGTGGTGGGGCCTCTACCCTCTGCAGTCTGTTTGATGCTCCTCTTAACCTCACCATTGGAAAGTCAACTTAACCCTCTCTGGCTGCAGCACTACCCATGACAACTCGTCCTGTGCACCACGGACAGAAGAAGAGACACTGCCCTCCACTTTGCAGTGGCCTCACACACAGCTGAAGACCATCACCACCTGCCCTCTCAGCCACTTTTGCCTCAACAGCTTTGGTTCTCCCAGCCTCTCCATGGCCTCCAGCCACCCGCTGCAGCATAAAGCACAGCCTGGGCCATTTCCAGCTCCACAGCCAATCAGCCTTGAGGAAAGTACGTGTCCCAGAGACAGGAACAGTCCCTCCTGGTAAGTGTCCCACTGACTGCCCTGCCAAAAGACCCAGGCCCCCAAGAAGCCATGCTATGAGGGTGTGGGCAAGACAGGTTTGAACCCAAGTGACTGTTCCTCCACACCCACGGACCAATATAAGAGTTGGGAAACTGAAAAACCCTTTTGCGGCTCCAAATGAGAAAATGCATTTCCAGAGCAACACAACTTGCAATTGCAGAGCATAACCCAGGCACCCCAGAGCTGTGGAGTAGCCATGAGAGGCCTACCTGCAAGTGCTGCAGATCATCCTCCTGAACGTTCTGGGACAAGTTATAAACCTGCATTTAAAAACAAAAGCTTCAGAGCATTCAGAACAGCCTGTCCTTCGGGCCAGCGTGTGGGTCGGTGTGGTTAAAGCCTGTGACATTACTGTGGGGGGACAGCCAGAGGATGGGAAGCCCTAACAGGCTGTATGGCTACATGTGTTTGAACACTGGGGTTTTGCCACCACCTTTTAGGAAGCTTAAAAAGAAGCTTGGCCAGCAGGTCAAGGGAGGGGATTCTCCCCCTTTTACTCAGCTGTCATGAGACCCCTGGAGTACCGTGTCCAGTTCTGGAGCCCCCAACACAAGAATGACATGGAGCTCCTGGAGAGAGTCCAGAGGAGGCCACAAAGATGATCGAGGGCTGGAGCAGCCCTGCTCTGGAGACAGGCTGAGAGAGCTGGGGGTGTTCAGCCTGGAGAAGAGAAGGCTCTGGAGAGACCTTAGAGCACCTTCCAGTGCCTGAAGGGGCTCCAGGAAAGCTGGGGAGGGACTTGGACAAGGGGGAATGGATTAAAACTGGAAGAGGGGAGATTTAGGTTAGACATGATGAATAAACTCTTCCCTGTGAGGATGGTGAGACCCTGGCCCAGGTTGCCCAGAGAAGCTGTGGCTGCCCCATCCCTGGAAGTGTTCAAGGGCAGGCTGGATGGGGCTTGGAGCAACCTGGTCTGGTGGGAGGTGCCCCTGCCCATGGCAGGGGGGTTGGGACTAGATGGTCTTTAAGGTCCCTCCCAACTCAAACCATTCTATCATCTATGAAGGGATTCCTGGAGACATCCCCATCTTACCTGTATTGAGCTGATCATTGTGCTGAGGGCAAACACGGTGGCCGAATCCCGCAGGGTGGACTGGCTGTCAAAGGTCCCCTGCGTGTCCATCAGCAACACTGCAACCTGAGAGGTAGAATGCTCCACATCAGCTTGGATGCACCTGGTCAGCAGCTGCATCCAAGCAAAATCACTCTCAAATGCCAAAGGGGTGAGAAGGCTTTATTGTGCATTATTGTGCTGGGGATCTCCCTGGCTCTGCCTCATGCTTCTAACTGGTGGGGGACACAGGAAAAGAGCAGCCCCAGACACTGGGCAGAAGATGACTCCCCCAGGCAGCAAAATGAACACTGTGCAGCACAGAGGAGGGAGCTGCTCTGGGATGCCCAGAGTCAGAGGGATGGCTGGAGAGCATCTCAGGGACACTGAGATATCATATTAACTCATTGCATCAAACCCATTAATGCTAAATTAAGGAAATGGTATTGAAGACCTCCTCTAAACTTGCACAGGCAGTTGAGCCACCTGAGACAAGGCAGGAGAGTCTTACAAAAGCTGAAGAGAACAAAGAGCTGACCAGCAACAGAGAAGCACACACCTTTTTACCATCGGGCTTGTCCACCAGGAAGACCTCACTCCATATTTGAATGCCAGTCGTCTCCCGCTCAGACCCTCCCCTCCAGGAGAAACCAGTCAGAGGCTCGTTGTAATCTCCAACCCAGTCCACTGCTTCCTGCAGGCAGGAACAGAAGAAGTTGCTGAGGTTCTCATCTCACTTTGGTTTTACACTTTTCCTCTGTCTCCACCCAAGTGCTGGAGGGAGGCAGCCCCTGTAAGGGAGGTTTCCTACAGGGCAGCAAAGGTGAACATCTCTGTTCCAACATCAGGAGTCCACTAGAGACCCACTGGTGCACAGGGCTGTGGAAGAATCTACTCTATTTCATTTTGTGAAGTCCATGCTACTGAGAAGCTTGAGCATTCCTAGAGTACTGAGCCTGTCCAGCTCATCCCTAGGAGGTACCAGGGAGCAAGGAGCAGCAGCACCATACTCCACCTGAGCTGGAGCCATACCTTATTGTACATGTAGCGCAGCATGAAGTCCATCAGGAATGATTTTCCTTTTCTAAAAGCTCCAGCAACAGACACAGCCACGACCTCTTTATCTCTGACAGCCTCTGAGAGGAGGATGCGGTTCAGTGCAGCTTCATCCAACTCAAAGGAATGGTCATCTTTGACAATGAGGACCTGCACTGGTCCTGCCTTCCTCACAGACTCCTCCTCCTCGGAGCTCCACTCGTAAGTCTTCTCTGCAAAACTACCTGCATAAACAAACAAAACGAGAGCTGTGAGGTTCCTTCTGCACACCATGTGCCAGTGTCTGACCTTCTTGGCTCAGGCTGCAACTTCCCAAATGTGTAGCCTCAACCTAAACCTCCTCAGTCTCTGTGTCAGTCCCTGACTGGGACCCAGTTTTCAGCCAGTCCCAGCTGTTTCAAAGCACAAGGACTATGTGTGCACATGCTAAAAGCCCAGCTATGAACACCAAGAATAAGAGAGTTTTGCCCATTCTGGGCCTCTTTACAAAGAAGCCTCCAGCAGCAACTTTATATTTTAAGTAACAGCAGTGCTTTTGTAGGGGTTTCTGAATTCCTATGATCCTGCAATGAAACATCATGATCATTAAGCCTGGTTGCTAGGGGATTTCTGGTGGCTCTGGGACATATACTATGAGCTTTCTTTGCTCACAGTTGAAGAACAAAGATCTTTTCTTCCCGATGCTTGGAGGTTTTTTTAGCAAAACAAAAGTCCCAAACGCTCTGAAAAGGCAGATTCTCCACCAGACTGCTGCAGGCAGAAACCAAAGCACCAAACTCCCTTCTAACACCAGCTCCTGCCCTGTGTCATTGGTTAGGGGCCTCCAGGGGAAAAAAAAAAAAATCCCATTTCAAATATATGGACTGAGGATCCAGGCACACATCACCAAACCACTGGAAAAATGAAGGCCTCCGAGAGCAGCCAGTGCTCTTGCTGCACACACCAAACACAATTTGCAGCACTGAGATCTTTCCAACATGTAAACAGGGACAGGTGCCACAGGGCCACAGGCTCGTGTGCTCTGTTGAAGCATCATGTAAAGTCCACAACAGGAAAAACCTCCTCTCCTGTGGTGTTTTCCAACATCCTGCTCAGCTGACTGAGTCCAATTTTTGCTTTTTTTACAGGTGCACAGAAAGGACAGTGGAGAGATCTTTGTATAGGATGTGACTCATGGCAGAGGCAGGAAAAAACTGTAAATAGAATTAAACCTAAACATTTCTGACTCCAGCCAAGCCATCAAGGGTGCAGGTGAAATAGCTGTGCCACCTCTCCAGACTCGACAAGTCCCACCTCTGGGAATGCAGACAAGGGGTGAGGGGGACCAGTATTTTACTCACCCTGCACTAGCAGTAATAGGCACAAACTCTGCTGTCTGTGGGCTTCAAGCACAGGGAAAGGCAGCACGGATGTCCCCAGCTCAGTCAGCTGGAGGGACTGCCAGTCCTGGTCAAGGATCTGAGCACCATGACACTGGGACTGAGGAGAGTCCTATCCTGCTACCACAGGGACAGCTGGTGCCAGATTCCTGCTGCTGCCAGTGCCTGGATCTCCCATTAATTTCCCTCCCTCTGATACAGCTGCTGGAAAGAGCAACAACCAGCACCAAGGAGAAGAGGTTGTGTTGTCCCTTCGAAACATCAGAATCTGTAAGGAGCACTGTTTTTTAGCAGGTATTGACAAACTTTGGGAGAATGTTGCTGGACACGTTTAACAGTCCAAAGCAGCCATGGACTCCTAAGGGGACATCCTTGCTTCCATCACCTGCACACCAGAAAACCAAGCTGTTTGCAACACACGGGGGCAAAGTACAAAGTATTATGATCAGGATATATTGATTTCCCAGTTGATTGGAGGTATCAGGAGACAAGGCATTATATTAAGCATGTCCCTGAACTAATTTCAGCCCTGCTCTCTCTGCTTCTTTTCTGTATGCAGTTTGCAGGCAAAACTCTATCTTTCATATTTATTTTCATGTGATGAAACTTCCACGTTCTGTTTATTAGATTATCTGCCATACCAGAGAGCCAAAAATCACTTTATAAGATGGCTGCATGTTACTGGAAATCAATTCTTTTAATTGGTCTTTCTGGCATAAATCAGTTATCTGCTTTGAAGGAAGTTGTACCTGGCAATGGCAAAACATCCTTTGCCAAAAAGGAAAGGAAGGAGAGCTAAGCTTTCCTCAATACACTCTTGTTTTTACTCATTTTCTAACCTGTCTCCTCCTTTCTGTCGGCGCTCTCCCGGCGCCTCACGATTCCACCAATCCTCAAGCTGCTCATTCAGAAATCACCAGGATACAGTTCCTTTTCCCCATTTCATAACAGCTCATTTCCATGGCTCTGAAGCAGGGTGGAATCCACATCTCTTTTCCATATGGTGATTCAAAGTGGAATGGTGAAGGGAGATCAGAATTTGCATTCGTACTCACTGGGCTGTCAGACAGCAGCAAGGGAACAACAGCCCAACAGTACAGGACATACAGCTCACTTTATCAGAGTCTAAGAAGAAAAACAAGTATTCTTAACCGCTCTAGGACTTTTCTTTCCTGTTAAAATTCAGTAAATTAAACCAGCATGTTTTACATTGTACCTGTGTACAGACTGACAGCTGATCTCTAATGTGCTTAAACTCCTACAGGCGAATAAATTAGATAAACTACGTGTCACTAATTATGCAATGTACACTGCTTAAGCCTGTTCTTTGTTAGCTGTGGAAGAACAGGTCACAGAAATGCTGATTGCTTTCCACAGACCAACTAATAAAGGAAGCTTCTTCCTTACATGAGTTTGCACAATAAATACGTTTCGTTCCAGAGAACGACATGCAGCCACGACCCTGATGTGTGCATCATCTGTGCACACACAGGCTGCCTGACCAGACCCAGACCCTAAGAAAGCCAATTTGCCAGCCCTGCTCTTGTGCTCACTTGGATCCCAGGAGCCTGACCTATCCCAGGAGCCTGACCTATGCCAGGAGCCTGACCTATCCCAGCAGTGCCCATGGAAAGCAGGGGCTGCAGCCTGGGCCACGATTTCCCCCCTAAAACACACAGATGTCACGCAGTGCTGCTGTTCTGAGGGTATTTGAACCAAGTTACTTTACTGCACGGTAAAACATAATACCAAGGAGATAAAACAGAGGTTTGATAGGAAGTTTAAACTTCTTGTTATTTCCCTGGAACGGAGCATCCCTGTATCAACTGGGTTAGGTTGCTTATCAGCAGCCCTCTAGGGATTAATTTGATCAGCAGCCATCGCTGCGTGGATCCTTTTGGAAGATGTGTTCCCAGCTGTTTACATTACAAACATATCACAGTGTCACTGACAACACCACGAGCCAAGAGCTGAACAGCCCTTACAGTCAGGCTTGATCCCTCTGCTCATTCTCCAGAGAGCTTCAGCTTCCAGGAAGCTTATCTGCCCTCCGCAAACTGCACTGGCAAAGAAAGACATCTCTCTCCAAGCTGCAGTCTCCCTTGCACTTATCACTGTGACATGAGCTCTGCTCACTCTGTTCATGCTGAACTACCTCTGCCACACGACAGCCAGCCAAGGATCATCAGCCAGGCTCTGAGGAGGCTGGGAAAGCAGCAGCGCTTTGAGCATGCACCAGACACCCTCTCCTCTCCGATCCAGGCTTGCGCAGAGCTCTGCATCTTATCCAGCTAATGAGGGGAAAACGAGGAATAAAGCATTGAAGCAAAGCACAAATCCTGCACAGCCAGGGCAGGGGGGAGGTTGTAGAGCAAGGACCTGTATTGATCCTGCACAAGGGATGCTCAGCAGGGCACAGCTGCATCCCGGAGCGCTGAGACTGCTGGGAGGGCCTGGCCTGGACTGCTATGAGCTAGCAAATTCCCTCAGCATGGGGCTGCCATAAGGTGTCTAGACTGAGGTGCTCCTAGGAGAGTGGCTTGGAGAGGACAAAGCAGGGAAGCCTGGCTGGGCAAAGCCCTCCCTTACACCCACCACTGCTCTGCAGTCTCACCTGTGCTGTGCTCTCAGAGGGCTCCCAGCCAGCAGGACACAAAGCTTCCCAAGCTGGGTTTCTCGCCACACACGTTCCCCTCCCCTTTCCACATCCTACCTGCACCTCCTGCATCCAGGGCACGGCTGACCACACACCCAGGCAACCCCCCTCCATCACGCTCACACCTCTCCTGGGATCTGTAGCACCCCCCCAGAGTCAGAGGACTCCAGGACTGGGGAAGAGGACACGCCTGGTGCCAGCACCCACTGACCAGAGCCATCAAGCCCACCTGAAGCAGCACATGGACACATGAACCCCCCTCAGGCCCCAGCCTTGCTCCCTGCCTCCTTACGTGTGGGGCTGGTGGCTTGGGAAACACAGCAGTGAATGGGAAGGCAGAGCCAGACCTTCCAGTGCCAGAGTGGGATCACCTGCACCTCCCCAGACTGGATTGCACAGTTGCAATCACAACTCTGCCATGAACCAAGGTGCAAAGCAGTCTCTCCATTCCCATGGAAATGTTGGGTAAATGACACAGCCCACAGTTAAGATCTCCACCCAGGGGAGCTGCAGGGCATCGCTTAGAAACAGGTGAGGAAAACTGTCAGGTAAAAAACTAGCCCTGTTCTTCAGCAAGCAAGTATGGCAGGTAAAAGGCCACATTTGGGGTCTTTTTCTGACACCCCAAGCCACCCTCTTTCAAGTTGGGGTGAAATGTCTGCCCAAAGCAATCCGCACTCCCCCGTACTCCTGGCAATCACCCCAGTTCTCTGCACCCCAGGATGCTGGCAGCAGGGAGCCAAGTAGGGAGGCTACTGCTGCCAGGCTTGGTACTCATCCTTTGCATTTTTTTGGAGCGGTGGTAAGACCCAGAGTGCACCTTCTTCCCACCAACCCTGAGTCATCCAGCTGGCAGCACAGCAGCTTCAGCTAAGAGTGTGGCCAGATCAGCCCCTTCTCCCTCTGGCAGACAAAACAAGGAGATGAATGATAACACTGATAACACGAGTGGTTTGGGACCTTCCTGCATAATAGACTGCTGACAGAAACAAGAGCTTGGGTGATTAGTGGCCCCAAAACCTGTCTGTTGCAACAGACACATCTCAAATGCCAAAAATCCAACATGAAACTTTTTAACGAGGACACCTAGTACCACTTCCATGAAGGCCCAGTGCTTTGGCTGGCTCTGAAACAGCAGCAACACCATGAAATTCCCAGGCTGAGCTCATTATTAGCATGTTTCAGAGACACAGGCACACAACTCCCTTGGGAAGAAAGCAGATCAGACAGAGGGTTTTCTAGAAGTTTTTCAGGAAGTCACATTAGACAGTCAGGTGGCTACGTCCATGCCAGTTCAGGTGCCAGGATGGGCGGATTCAAAGGCAAGGTGGGCAATGCTCAGAGGGAACCTTATTCCCACCTGTTCATAAAAAGACTGGCATAAGAGTGCTACCAAAAGGCCATTCTCTATTTCTCAGGCTCAAATCCTGGGCCTGCTCACTCACCCACGTTTAAGCCTACCCAGACTCACGCGTGACACAATGACTGAAACGCATCTTGCATGAATACATCTCCAAAACTCTCACTTCACCCCCAGCACACATTTTCTGCACCATCCTTCATCCACTCTGTCTGCAACCAGCCTCCCTCCACCACCAGTACTGGAGTTAGTAATTTCTGACATTAAATGATTTTCACCCTTTTGCTGTTACAATTGCCTGAAAATAAAGTTTGGAGAACGTGCTGTGAAATCCTAGGACAGAGCGTGAAAGGTGATTACACACTGGAGAGAATGTTTATATGAGAGTAATGGCTTAAAACTTGAGGATGGGAGACTTAGATTAGACATTAGGAGGAAATTACTCACTATGAGGGTGGTGAGACACTGGCCCAGGTTGCTCAGGGAAGTTGGGGCTGTCCCATCCCTGGAAGTGTTCAAGGGCAGGTTGGATGGGGCTTGGAGCAACCTGGTCTGGTGGGAGGTGTCCCTGCCCATGCAGGGGGGTTGGAACTAGATGATCTTGAAGGTCCCTTCCAACCCAAACCATTCTATGATGATGATGATTCTGTGATAATGAAGAGCACTTTAACTATGTTCTACCGGCTTGGCAGGGTTTGGTGCCTTCTCTGGAGCTTCTACCCCATTTGGGAAAATTTTGTTCAGTTACTTTATTGCCGTAACTCTTAACCTTCCTTCTACTGATAGCAAACCTGAGCATTTCTGACAAGACTGAAGGAACTGGGGTCTCTCTGGACTGAAGAGACTTTCAGAGGTGATCCACTGGACAACCTGTGCCTCCCAGAGCAGGATGACACCTGCACCAGATGCACTCCCCTGCTGAAGAAGATTCCAGTCAATGGTGCAGATGAGTTAATGTAAGGCCCACTGCCTATGAGCATCACCTAGGCCCTAAACACTACTTATGTGCCCTGTTTCTCACCCATGGGCTTAGCAGAGAAAATGCAGCAAGATACAACCAACTCCATCCAGTGCTTCCCCTTCCCTTAATCAGGCAGGCAGCCAGTGCCGAAGCCTCTTGGGACAGGGACACGACACAAAGCATGATGAGGGCACCGTGTCACCATGGCAGGCTCAGGCCTCTCAAATCTTCCCCAAAAAGGGGAAAGGCAGCCTGATCTTGCTCCTGCTCATCTTGTAATAGGTCAGGCCATGCTATTGGAATGCTTTGTACCATGCTGCTGCCTCAAAAAACCAAAGGCACAAAGATCAAGCAGTGTGTTTATCAAGTCGGGTGTCTAGCTTGCAATGTTGTCTTGTCTCTTCTTGCAAGCCTCAGCACTGCACATCCTTCTATCATTTGCATGCTAGTCATTTGGTTGTGAATTTTCTCAGACCTAGTGGCCTTTTGTGTAACGGGTGTGTGAAACATCTCTGCTTTCACTTCTTCAGAGGTTCCCAGCATTCAGAGGCACAAAGAAATTCCAGGAAGTGCAACCTGAAAATCCACCATAAAAGGTCAGAAAACAAATGACAAACATAAAGGGTGTTAAAATGATTAGTTAAGAAAAAAACAAAACAACAGACTACAAAAATAAGCCGTTTCTTTCCAGTTTAACTGATTGCTGTGCAGGCTGGAAGTGTGGCATTGACAATCTTGGCCTGGCTTCTGCTGGAGAGGAGTCCCTTCTCCTCAAAACAGCTGCTTGGCCCTTCCCGGCCATCAGGCCCCTTTAGGAGCTCTCCTGAATCTCATGCCCAGTTTGAAAATCCTGACGAATAAATATATATAACGTCTGTAATCCCTTCTATGGTTTTGAAACTGAATTCTTGATGAGTGGGTCATTCCGACTACAACACAGGCCATGATGGGAAACGTGAGAGATTTCACAGAATTTGTTCCAGTCCGTGCTGTTTCAATGAGTGACTGGGAGCAGAGAGCTCTAATGGCTTTACTGTACTGGGGAAGGAGGCTGCTGAGCATCTGCAACTGGTGAGCACAAAGAATTTCAGAAGAAAAATTGGTGTAACCTACAACAAGCCTTCACTGAGCTGGCTGGACCTCCCTGTGCCAATCAGGTTTTAGACTAAGAATCCTTATTTTGGGAAAAGCAGAGTGCCTTACTCTTACCAAAAAAAAAAAAAATAAAGGTGGCTTTTTCATCTGCTGCTCCCTCAGCTGTTCATCCAGCAACGAGCAGTTGTGAGGTCCACGCACCACTTGGCGTGTCCAGTGAGAGAGCCTTAAATGATGTGTAGCCCTATGCTGACCTTCTGCCCAGGGCTAAACCCTGAGCTTGATGCATGACATGTCCCTGCACGAGCTCACAGGGAAGTATGGATGTGACAATCATCCAGAACTCTGATAGCTGACCAGAGGCAACCCCTTCTGAGTGCCACACACTCACCCATTTGCTCTGCGATCTTTAAAAAAGCAAATCATTTTCTTGAAACAAAGGAGAAGGGTTGCACTAAAGCAGTTGCCTGTTTTCAGAGTAACCAGAGAGTAACTGGGACAAAGTTTGGTCCATTTCAAAATAGCGTAATATTTTTAATGACCCATAAGCCCATTTTTAGAGCACAGCAAGGACTTTCTGCCTTAGTTGGAGAGCTTGGATGGTAAAAGACTGAGACTTCTCCTTCCCAGCCAGGCTGAAAAACGTAGCACGGGAAGGGTCACCCCACGGACTGATGTCACCAGACAATGCTGCAGTCATTGGATGTGAACACATCTTTCAGGGCAACAAGGTTCTGTTGTAGAAATGCATATTTTCATTAAAAGAGGCTTCTTTTTTTTTTTTTTTTCCTAGTAAAAAATACAGGCATTTTGCCTTCTAATTCATTACCTGCAGCCTGGCAAAGTGCCAGGAAATTATTCTTCGAATATGTAAACCTCTGTGGAACATAGGGTATGATTTTGACCTGAGGGTGGGTTGCAGCAGCAGATGTCTGATCCCACAGAGATCCACCTGGATCCATGGATGGCTCCAGATTCTTGTGAAACTTCGAGAGAATCTAAGGAAGATCTCATCATATCACATCACATCTCCCTCGAGTATGGCTTAGCAGCATGTTTAGGCTGAGGGATGTGTGTGTCTTCTTGCTGGACCAAGGCTACGCTTTCCAAGAGGACGTTTTCACCATTTATACCCATTTCGGCATCATTTGCATTTTCTTCTCATGCTTTCAAGACGTGACAGGAAAAGCACCAGCGTGAGTACGTGTGTGCAATGTTCAACACGCAGAGAGATGGGACTGACAGCTCCGAGAGGCAAAGCTGAGAATTTCAGCACATTGGCTGGGAAGTTTTCTCTCCAGTTTGCCCAAGGGTTTAACGACCTTTGTCATGAGCCATAGTTAAAAATGGCACTGATTAAATGAGCATTGCTCATTTTCTCCTGTCTTGCAGAAAGACCACCACCCTCTCCATGCACTCAATTCACAGGCCCCGTTATCCGAATGCTTCCACAAACGTGTTCCTGAACTGTTAATCATTATCATGGGAAATACTACACTCATCTATACAAATGAGAATGTAATTTGCGTATCTAAACATCACAGCTCAGCTCACCTGCTCTGCCTGACGAGCCAGCATTCCGCCAGCACCAACGAGTGAGATCACATGGAAGACAACTCAAGGGAAATGACAGATTAGGCTCCTCAGCAGCCTCAAATAACAGCAACTGGCTGTAGAAAACCCGATTTTCTACAGCGCCTCAGTGGAAGTAAAGGTAAAGCAATATATTGCTGAGCACTGGATGCAGAAGGCTTGGCCCCAGCCCTGGCTGTAGACAGGGTAAAAGGTGAGCTGGAGCCCCTTTGCATGCTCAGTGCAGCCCACCTGTGGGACCATTTTCAGCTCCAGTAGGGCTGCAGCTGCTGCTGGATCTCCAGGGAAGGGAAGCCTTGAAGGACGATGCTGCAGAACCCCACTCAGCTCCCTGCTGCCCCGGGCTCAGGTGGGGTTTGTAAAAGGATGGATTTAAAATGGCCCCTCTCCGGAGGGTCTGACACACCAACGAAGCCCGACAGAAATGGCAAAAACCCTCTGTAGGAGCGACCTGCCCAGGAAGGCCGCTGGATGTCCGAAGGAGAGAGGGGGTGAGCAAGACTCCTGCTCCCCAGCTGGGGTGGTGGCCGAGGTGACATCCCCTCGTCTGCCCTGGGGCTGGAGGCAGGTGCTGTGGGGACCGCGGCGACAGGACGCCAGGGCAGGCTGGGGGAGAGCCGGGGTGGCAGGAGGAGAGCCGGGGCAGCCCGAGCGCTCCCCAGGGAGGTGGGTGACGGGGGTGGCTGCCCCGAGTGGGGCGCAGGGCCCCGGGCACGCCAGGCCGAGGGCGATGGCAAGGCAGGGGCGCCCCGTCCGCCCAGCACCCGAGCGGGGTCACCCCCAGCCCAAACCCCCCTTTCCTGGCCAGGCAGGCTGGCAGCAGGGGAGGGGCAGCCGGACACCCCCGCCCCCCCATACCCCCAGAAAGGACTTGGGGGGGCAGTAAAAGATGCCGGTGCGTCCCCTCGGCGGGAGGGCGGCCCTACGCCCCCGCAGGCCCCGCAGCCCCCTCCCGAGGCTGTCTACCCCCCGCAGGCCCCGCGCTCCACCGCCCCGCCCCGGTGGCCCAGGCCCAGGCGGGGCCGGACGCGCCCCCAGCCCCGCCGTGCAGCGGGGAACGGGCCGCGGGCCGCCGCAGGCCCGGCATTGTTCGCGGCCGCGGGGCGCGCCCGCCCCGCCCGGGTTCGCTCCCCCTTCGCCCCCGCCGCCCTCCGCCGCCTACCCCAACTGCTTCTCTCCCGGCGGTTCCGGGCCATGGCGGGGCGCGGGGCTGCCCGGGCCGCGGCTGCTGCTGAGGCTCCGTGCGCGCTCCTAGCCGCGCTGCGTCTGGCGCGGCGGCGGCGGCGGCGGCGGGGCGGGAGGGGGGAGCCGGCAGCAGCAGCATCCCCGCCCGCCGCTACGGCGTGGCACAGCACGGCCCCGAGGGCACCCGCCCACGCCCCACCCGCCCACGGGCGTCCACGCTTGGGGCACGGACATCCGTGGGTCAGGTCAGAGGCAGATCCAGGGGCACTCACACATTGGGGTGCGTCCCACGCGGGGCGCCGGGCATCCACCCATGGTGGGGTGCAGGTCTGGGGGGGCTCAGCACAGCCAAGGATGTGCCCAAACCCAGGTCATTCCAACCAGGGCACTGGGCACGTGGGGGTACCCACATGCGAGGCATCGACACCTGGGAAGCACTGGGCACCCCTATGGGCACCCATGGCCTGGGGGCATCTCTGCCTGGGGCACCTGACAACCTGATGGGCATCCACAGCCTGGAAGCATCACCATCTGGGGGACCAATGGTGCTGGGCACCCCCAAAGTAGAGCCACACATACCATGGCTCATGAAACACAGGGCCTTGAACACGACACATGCCCTTCCTGGAGCACAGGGCAAGCATGAGGGCAGATGTGGGCTGAGAAATCACTGGAGGGACTCTGTCCTGGGGTGGGGGTCAGCCAGCTCCTGCTCTTCCAGTTCTCTCTGTTCTGGGCAGTGGGAGATACTGTCTCTGTGCAGATGCAGCACAAAAAGGTGCAGCTCAAGGACCCAGGCTTGGGCACCCCTGGGGAAGATGTAGTTGCAGAGTGATTGATGGCATGCACCTTCCCTCCAGATTGCCCTCTAAGAGCAAACACTCGCCCCTTGGTATTTAAGGTTGACTCAGTGCTTTGCCATGTGAGACCGTGACCCAGCCCAAGTGCACAGAAACACCCAGACAAAAAACTTCATCAGCAGCAACCCCAGCCTCATGCCCTGACTGCCCTGAGGTGCCTGTCGTGCCCTCAGCCAAAATATCCCACCTGGAGGGACACAGAGAAGCACATTCTGCTTTCTTTTTATTTACCTTCCTGAGCTCCCTTGCCAGCTGCAGCATCCCAGGCCTGTGTTTATTGTGCAAACCCAGGAAAAGTGCTGAAAGCTCGTGGAATTCCAGAGAGCTCCCCCACTCCCACACCACAGACTGCCACACCGGTGAGCACGCTCATCCTCAGTGTGCCAAACTAATTGCTTGTCCACACTTTTGATGGCCAAGAAGCTGCTGGTCAACTCATCTGAAGTCGCAGCCCTGTGCTGCTCTTTGGAAGAAGCACAGCACTCGAGGTGTGATGTCTCAACTGGAAATGTGGCAGTCACCAGAGGATTGTACTGGCCAAAATCTGGAAGGATGAGAGGGGAACTGAGTCCCAGATTGTGTATCAGAGGAGATTTTGGGAGAGTGCTGCTCATTTCTGCACGCTGTCCTGGGGTGAAAGGGGAAAGCCAGCAGCCATCCAGCTTTGTTGCATGCGTCAAAATCCGCTCTTCATTTTTTGAAAGCAGCAAAACCATTCAAAAGTGAACTCATTTTCTGTTCCAGGTGGCTGATCCCTGCCAAAGGCACGTGCTGTTGCACTCCCATTGATATCCTGATACTTAATTTGTAAGTGCCTTCTCCAATACTCTGCAACTGCCTCCCCTTGGCTTCCTCCCAGTATTTACAGCATTGAAGCGAAACATATAATTTCAGCTCACTGAAGTGCTGGCTCTCACGTGGCAGGCAGCTGAATCCTCCTGCCCGTGCCTGCCGGGCTCCCTGACCACGAGGAGCTCAGCTGCCTGTGGCCTCAGCACAAGTTCCCGTGCAAATTTTATAAATAATCCCTGAAATTGCAATGTGCCTGTTGCTTCTTCAAAGCAGCAGAAAAGAGACCGGTGTTGTGAGGGGGGATTTCTTAGACTGGAGATTGTCAGAGGGGTTCAAACAGGAGATTAAAAGAAAAGCAGCTGGGAAATGGAGAGGGGGAAAAAAAAAAAAAAGAGGATGGAAAAAGAGATCTGTTAATTTGAAAGTCTAATTAAACTGAGGTGGGCTCAGGTCCTGTTTTCCTTGTTCCCTTTGAGAACTGCTGCTTAGGTGAAGCTTGCACTGCCCCATTTACTGTCATTTTTGTTCTCTTTCCATTATGGTGTGTGGCATCAAAAGGAAAGAGGAGTGGAGCGGTTTGCTCCTGTGCTGTGCTGGGGTGATTATCTGCATGAACTCCCAAGGCCTTTTCTGCATTATTTCCTATGATCCCAAGTCAGGGGGTTTTTCAGATTATTTTGTTTCCAGGGGGTGACTCAGCGTTTGTTCATTTTCACTCGCCATCCATCCCTTTGCTCCACTGATTAATCCTTCCTTTAGTTTTCCAGTTGCAAACAAGCCTTCCTAGGAGTGTCTTCATGTTCTTGCTGCCCAAATTGCCAGATCACAAAGAGCTAGTTTCACAGCAGATGTGCTGAACAAGCAGGCAATGGAAGGTTTCTTGAGGAAAAAACAGTGCTCAGTGGGGAAAGGCAAAAAGAGAAAATACCATGCAGGGAGAGACAGTGGCCGAGGGTCCCCAGGCAGGCGTGCCAGAAGATCCAGTGTTGCAAAGGCCCCAGAATTAGGAGAGAACCTGGATTTAAATCCATTGCCTGTACTGCTCACACACAGCTTGTGGCAGCAGTTTCATAATTCACCTTGATTCGACTGGCCCACTTACCCAGGCAGCATTTACAGTTGCTTTTCATATCCCCAGCCCTTGGCAAACAGAAACCCGCCGCGTTGTGCAATCCTTACATAAGGGGTGGGAAAGGGACACTGCAGAAGCTCTGCTCTTTCTCAGGTGCCACCAAGTACTCGCTGGGACTTGCTGGTGAGGGGAACCATGCCATCCCCATGAGTTTTCCTTGCCATGACACAGACAAGGCGCTGTCCTAACCCCGAGTGACAGATCTGCTCTTACGGTGGTTATACAAGGTTCTTGAGCATGTTGGCTTCTTCCCCACAGTTATTATTATCACCTCTGCCTTCTCTGTCTTCACTCCTTCACTGCTTCTGCTTAACTGAAAAGTGAAAGGACTGTACATCTCAAGAGTGTTTGAAGAGCATTACAAGGAGACTTCTCCCAAGCAGTTACAATCTGTGCTGTTGATTTGTCATCACTGTTTCAATTTCAGTACCCTTAGTCTTAAGAGGCCACAATTCCTAGCAAACACCAAAAATGATAACACAGAATCAGCTTTTTCCCCACTCTTCGTGAAAACTGAAGCTTTCCTAACATCAGCCTGATTTTTTTTTTCTTACTGAAATATTTTTAAGTGAAGCAGATCTTTGTTGCTTAGGAAATCCTTCTATTCCTGCCGTTCCCATTTCTCACCCCGCATAGTGTTATGGCCGCCTACATTTCCATGGGGTTTGCAGCCAAAGGAATTGTCTTTGCTTCTTGTGCAAACATGGTTGCACATGGTGGCTGTAACAGAGCCCTCATATTTCACCCGTAGAGGAGACAGAATTTCAGCAGTTAACTAAATGACTTGTTTAATCAGTCTGTGCAAAGATCCTTCCTTCTGGAAGATGCTCTGTGAACTGAAGGAACTACTTAGGAATGCAAAATGCCATGTAGATAAAGAGCCACCAGCCCAAAACTTGAACCAAACCAGCCCCAGTGTGTGTCCAGAGACAGGCCTGGTTTTTACGTCAGGGGCTGCCTTTGAACCTTCTGGGCCTGGTGCTGAGCACCAAAATCTGAGACATTGCACGAGTCCAGCAATACATGAATGCAACTTTTCTAACCTGAATTAGACCATCAGGGCAGTTTCCAGTAGGTTCCTCGCCCCAAACAGCACCCTCAGGACTCTTGCCAGGTTTTGCTGGATTTGAATAAAATAACCCACTCTCAGCTCTGGGTGCAGATAATACTGCAGACTCATCTGCTCATTCCTCATGGCTGTCTCTGGAGCCTTGCTGCCTGACAGCCCCAGGCTATTCCTTTCTATCACAGATACTAAGACACACCAGCATTGCAGGACTAACTACGAACTCCCAAAATTTCTCTTCCTTCCTCTTATTTCTCTCTAAGGGCTTAGATCTCTTCTAAGCCAAACTTCCCATCTATTTCCAATATTATTTTAAATTTGCTTTTTCTCTCCTGCACTGACAGACAGATGGATGCTGTATACAAAACATCCTTCCTCACCAGTCTCTTTTTTTTTTTGCAATGGGGCTTTAGTTAAGTCCAAGCCAAAATCTGTGCATGCCAAGTTTGTTTCTAGGATTTCCCCCTGTAGATGCACCTCATCCAGGGAAAGGGTTCCAGCTCCTTTTGCATCTTGGCAGAAACAAACAAATCCACCTGCCTGCATGAATCAGCAAGATGTTTGCAATGTGTTCCAGGCAGGTTTGTGCACCTGGGAGCACGGGGAGCAGTCGGGTTTCCAGGCAGTGCTCTGAAGTCCCCTTGTTAATGCTGCTTTTCATTGAACTGTCACATTTTCCTGCATCCTGGTGCTGAGCAGTTACTGTCGGCAGAGCTGCCTGCTTCACCTCTGCCCTCCCGTGCCTGCACGTGGGAGGGAAGGACGTCCAGCTGGTTTCCTTCCTTTGAATGGAAACAGCACAATCAGCTGCCAAGTCTCCTGAGATATATCTTTGTAAATAGGGTGACACAAAAATAATGTATAGCTGCTAGTGCTCCTGTTCCTTCCGTGAAAAACAAATCCTTGCACAAGGGCCTCAGCTGAAGCTGGAGTGAGGCTCTGAACTGTGCTTCATTTAATTCTCCTGCCTCCTGCAAGGGATACAAGTCTCCTGACAGCCTGAAAAGGCTTTGCTCTCCCTTTTGGTTCTTCCCAGAGCATCTCAGCAACAACTCCCAGAAAGATCCTCAGTCTGTGGGTGACTGATGCTTTCCTGAGCCAATGAATTCTCATGCTGGACATAAGAAGCATCTAACAGGACTGGATGCCATCTCCTTCTCTTGCCCAGAGCTGCTCCCCTGGCTGCATACCTCACATCTGCCTTGCCAAGATGCAAGATGCCATCTTGCCAAGATGCCTCTTTCTGCTCTTGTAACAGAAACAGCATGTTCCCTTCAGAGCCCCCTAACCCAAGGTCCTTATTTTTTTCCAGGCATCTTTTGCAGTGGTCATCATGTGCCCACAGCAGCTGCCATCCCAGCTGCCCCAAAGGCCCATTCTAGCACCAAGAGACCTTTAGGGACCCTGCAAAACCTGCCCTGTCCCTCTTCCTCTGGGTCCCACTAGCAGAGCTCTGCAGGCAGGTAAAGCAGCATTAACTGAGAGCTGCTGAGGTGACAGCGAAGAAGCTTTAGGGGGTTCATCATCCTGCCTGGTGCAGGCAGAGCTGGACTTGGTGGTGGGAAGCTGCCTGCAGAGAGCCTGGAAATAGCTCCTCTGCAGGGCCCTCGCTTGTGGCCGCAGGGAGATGGGGTGTAGCAACAGTGTGTGTTTCAGTGGGGAGGAAAACCAGCCTGGAAAACCCAAACCACAAACCGACGGAAAAAAGCTGCATCTGGAATCACAGGGAAGCTCTTGCAGCATTTCCTGGGCGTGTACTCTGGGTTCTCAGCAGTGAAGTTTGATGTAAAATACAGAGTATTGCAAGAATCAATGAGCGGGAAAAGCCACAGGCCCTCGAGTTGGTTCATGAGTTTCCAGCCTCAGCCCTGCCATGCAGCTGATCTATTTTATTATTCAAACCCACCACACATGAAGCAATCCTGCAGAACAGTTTTGAATACCTTCCACGTGAGGTTGTTGAACTGTGTGAAATTAAAGACGTTTTAGCGGTCTGATGAAAACGAGGGCTTGAAGTATTTTTCTTCATGCTGCTCTTTCGTAGCTCAGTTTCTTATTTGAGAATGAATATACATTCACACACGTGGCACATTCTGCTGCTTTTAAACCCCCCTTTATTATATTGTTGTTAGAATTGCCTATCGTTTTGCACCTACCACTACCAGATGAACCTCAATATCTCATTAAAATAACCTTGGCTGCTCTTCCTCTTAAGACTACAATGCAAACAGATCACATTCTCTAATCCTACGTAATGCCTTATGTAAAACCACTTAACATTCCTTTTAAGGCTGGGACCCATCCAGATGAAAGATGCTGCATAAAAGCACATTCCTTAATACGCTTGACCAGAAAAGCAACGTGGTCTGGGGTGGAAAATGAGAGAGTGGGAATTGGTGTTTGTTCAAGAACACATGCCTGGCAGTGTGCAGTGCCCAGCCATGTCTTGCACCATAACCTACACATTCACCCCCTTTTTCTAAAGGGGAAAAGGCAAGAGTCAGACACTCCTGGTGCTGTTATTACTTACGTACACTTTCCAGTCATGCTTCCAGCAGGGACTGAGACCCAGCTGGGGAAGGTGGAATAAAGCTGGGATCATGAGGCAAGCTGAGAGCTCGCTCATCACCCCTGGCAATATAGGATGGGAAACTGCACTTCTAGGTGGGAAGGGAAACTTAACCCAGCAAGGGCAAAATAGTGGTGAGTAGAGGAGCCTTTGCATTAAATTGCAGTCATCGGATGGCCCTTGGATCTGTAAGTTCTTGGAGGCCAGGTCCTACTGCACCATCAGCTACTGAAAAATGAAATGGCCTCTTTCCTGATGGCTTGTCAAGAGCAGCAAATCAGTAGAGTGAAGATCAGCCTTCGAACCCTCAGCTGAAGAAGAGAAAAACACACAAACAGCTGGCTATCAGGAGTGCAGGAAGCTAGTTTATGGGGGAAGAGGTAATTGTTTTGTTGAAAATCACTTGAGGAAATACAGCTCCCTAAAGTGTAAATAGTTTCTTCTGTATTTGCTGGGTGTTCAGGAAAACTTACGTATTTATGTTGGAGAGAATATACAGGATGTAGATGGCTTAAGAGTACAAGGGGAAATTAAATGTGAATCTCTTTACGTTAGCAGTCCCGTGCTTCCCTGTCTCCCTGGAAGCAGGACAGTTTACATTTTGGAGCCTGCTTCTGACACACACTGTTTCAAATGAGCCCATGAATAAAACCCCCAATAAAATCAAATGCCACTATGCCATTCCAGAGAGTCTGCATATGTTGTCTTTGAGCTTATCCTGAAGCAATACGCCGATCCTAATGAGCTGTGCTGCAGAGCCCATGTTTGGAAGGAAAAGCTTCTGCAATCAGCAGCTCTGTTTCAGGTACTTGCATGTGGGATTTCTAAATTATGCTGGAGTAAGCATAAACCCCAGGCTCCACTTTTAAACTGAGACTCAGTGCCCAGCTACTTTGTTGATAGACTATATTGGCCCTGCGTGGGCTGTCAGGCTGCCAAAGAGGCAGTATCTTCTCTTAAAGAACCAATCCAGTGCCCTGAACACCAAAAAAGCTTGTACATCTGGCATCCATTTATTTTTTTTCTACCTAACTTTTGCCAACGTGTTTCCTGTGTTGAGTATGTGGTATTTATTTTTTTTGTGTGTGTAGAAAAATCACACCTCCTTTCCAGCCTTAATGATTTTACGTGCAGCCAATACTACTGCTAATGCCAGCATTCCTCTACTCTGTCTCCCCACCTTCAGGTTTCTTAAATTGTTTAGCACTCATTTGAGGAGACCATAGGTGAATTTTGCTCAAAATTTCAGCTCCCTCACTGAAAACAATTGTTCTCCAGAGGGATACAGAATACTTTCCATCTCACAGTTTCACAGGAGCTTTTTGGACTTTAGGAGGCCAAGGGGACAAGTCCCAACAAGTCCAAGTTAATTCTTGCGTGACTATCATTGCCCTGGTTGCCCTCAAAGCTAAATACTGTGGTGCTTGATTAGCCCACGAAAAGGATTATGTGCTGTGGCTGTGAGGTTGCAAAGGATGGAACTCACTGATCTGGAGTGTCCTACCAAGTCCATGTCCTTGTTCTTCCCAGCTGGTACATCCTCCTCCTCCTCCTCTCTCACCTCAGAACTTCAGTGGGAGCAGGTCAGCCCCCAGCGCTCTGCTCGGAGCAGGGCTTTGCCACAGCAGCTGTGATAACCCCTGCCAGGATGCAGATGAAGGAACAGCTCTGGTGTCAAAGATAGAAAGCTCAGGCTGGTATTTGGCAGAAGCATATATATGGATTTAAATATATACAATATGTATGTGGTGTAGGCAAGCTGGAGGCTTTCCTCCTGCCTCAAAGCAAGGGGCACAGGCCAAGAGCCATGCCTTCCCCCACACTTGTCTCTCCACAACCAAGACATGGACCTGTTGGGTCCAGAAGAGGCCACGAAAACAATCAGCTGGAAAACTTCTGAGTGAAAGGCTTGGAAAAGGCTCCAGGGAGGCCTTATTGTGTCTTTTCCATACCTAAAGGGGCTTGTAAGAAAGACAGGGACAGACTTTTTAGCAGAACCTGTGGTGATAGGACACCACCATCACCTGTGGTGATGGTTTGAAGTAAAAGAAGGTGGATTCAGACTAGATATAAGAAAGAAACCTTTTTACATTGAGGGTGGTGAAACACTGGCCCAGGTTGCCCAGAGAGGTGGTAGATGCCTCATCCCTGAAACATTCACGGTCAGGTTGGACGGGGCTCTGAGCAACCACAGCAACCCCCATGGCAGGCAGTTGGAATTAGATGAACGTCAAAGGTCCTTTCCAACCAAACCATTCCATGATTCTATGAGCCCTGGCTCGGCAGCCCCTGGCTCCCCCCCCGTTAGTGGGAGGTCACGGTGGGCACCTCCAGGGCAGGCAGCGGGGCCTGCACCCCCGGCTCTGCCTCCACCGGGCACAGAGACCCCCCGCCGCAGGGCCCGCCGGCCCCACATCCCAGCTCCGCGCCGGCAGGGCGTCCCCTCGGTAGCAGCCATCGTTTTCCCGGTCTGACTAACGCCGAGGGCCGGCACGGGGCGGGGGCAGGAAGGCGGGCGGGCAGGAGGGAGGAGAGGGAAGGGCCGGGCCGGGCCGCGGCGGTGCTATCAGCCACGCCGTGGCGCTGCGGCGTCGTGGAGGCCCGTGGCTGCCCCGTCCCGGCTCGACCCGTCCAGGCTCGGCTGTCGGCTCGTCAGGGCGGTGCGTGCGTGGGGGCCGGGGCTGCGGCGGGCAGTGGGGCCGCGGGCTGTGGAGGAGGAGGAGGAGGAGGAGGCGGCGGCGGCGCTCCCTCTCCGGCGGGACAAAGGGCTGTGGGCGCGCAGGTAGGAGCTGGCCCGGCCTTGCTGCGGGCCTGGCTGCGGGCGGGCTGGCGGCTGCCCCGGCCGGCGGCGGGCGGGCCGCGGCGCCTCCTCAGCGCCGGCGGGACGGGACCTCCCTCCCTTCCCTGCCTCCTCACAGCGGTCGGGGCGGTTGTTCCTCGCCGAGTTCGGCTCTTCCCCGTTGCCCCAGGGAGCCCCGGGCGCCGCCGCCGGGCCGCCAACGGCCGTGGCAACCGCCGGCTGCCTGCCTTTGTCTCGGCAGCCGCGGCCCAGAGCCCGCCCCGGATCCCCCCCTCAGCAGGCGCTTTCCGCCGCAGGAGCCATGGGCCGGCTGCCGCGTTAGGAGCATCCCCGGCCGGAGGGGCGAAGAGGAAAGCGGCCGCTGCTCCCCTTCCCCCGGCGGGGCTGCGCGGGGCTGGAGATGGAGCCGGCGGTGCGGCCGAGCGGCGATATCCTGAGGCGGAACCCGCAGCAGGACTACGAGCTGATCCAGCGGGTGGGGAGCGGCACCTACGGCGATGTCTACAAGGTGAGCGGCGTGGAGGGCCGCGGCGGGTCCCGCTCCGGGGCTTCTCCTCGCGGCCTGGCCGGGCTAAGGGCGCCAAGGGACCGGCTGGGACAGGGTGGCTCCTGGAAAACCTGTGAGCTCCAAGGCATCTGTTCCGTGCAGACAGGCTGGGAGAGTTGGGGGTGTTCAGCCTGGAGAAGAGAGGGCTCCGGGGAGACCTTAGAGCACCTTCCAGTGCCTGAAGGGGCTCCAGGAAAGCTGGGGAGGGACTTTTTTGCAAGGGCAGGAGTGACAGGACGAAGGGAAACGGTTTCAAGCTGAAAGAGGGGAGACTGAGATGAGATACTAGGAGGAAATTATTTGGTGTGAAGGTGGTGAGACACTGGCCCAGGTTGCCCAGGGAAGCTGTGGCTTCCCCATCCCTGGAAGTGTTGAAGGGCAGGTCAGATGGGGCTTGGAGCAACCTGGTCTGGTGGGAGGTGTCCTTGCCCACGGCAGGGGGCTGGAACTAGATGATCTTGAAGGTCCCTTCCAACCCAAACCACTCTGTGATTCTACCTCTGACAATGCGTGAAGTTTCCTAACCCATCTAACACTTTTATTTAAGAGGATTGACTCCTACTTGCAGTGTTGGAGAAGGGTCCGTCTTATCGGTCCACTCATTGATTTCTTAGAGGTTTGACTTTGCAAATATTGCAGGTGATACTTTCCACGTTACTGCTAAAGAGGGTAGAGGATATCCATTTGCTGTACCTGTTTACAGAACGCATCAGTTAAAGCACCTGATTAAAAGGGTGCGAGTTTATCCCTGAGGTTAATAATAGCACGCAAAGGCAGAAGCAGATTAAAGCTCTTCAGAAGCTGGAACGGAGTTACAGCTCACGGCAGAGTTAGTGCTGCAAATCCAGTTAGGTGCTCTTGAAACGGTGAGTACTGGTGCTCACAGCACCTGAACCACAGCTGGGGGGAACAGGAAGTGTGGGCATGGTATGTGCTGCTCTGGGAGATAAGAGCCCCTTCCCAGACATCAGGGATGCTCAGCAGTTTTAAGGCTTGGGTTGCTTGTAAAGAAAGCCTGAAAGTTTTTGGCCTGCTTTTGGAAATCTGCATTTTCAGCTGCCTGGGAAGGGTGGCTGTGATGTTTTACTTTGTAATGCTGTTGAGTGTGTTTAAAATAAACCTGACACAGCCAACCATGCAAGAAAAGGTGTGTTACTCTGCCACATGAAAGGTGGTGGTAATTGCTCATGCTGGGGGAGGGCTCTTTGCTAATGTTCTAATTGAAGTTTTATAGATGGATCTTGTTCCCACCACCGCTTTGAAATGTTTACTTGTGGCCTCAGGGAGTTATTTTTAAAAGTTTTCATGGTGCACATTTACCTTCCCTTTTTGTTTTTTCTTTTTTCACTTCTCTCCTAGAGTGCTGTGCACAGATCAGTCAATTTATTTGCTAGGGAATGTAGCACTAAATCCTTTAAAAGGACATTTCAGGTTTCATAAATCTGAAACTCAGTATATCTTGAGCTAGTTTGTTTGGGTATGCCTGCGCAGCACAGGGCAGCACAACAAGAAATAACTAGTTGTGCTGGAGAGAAGTGCTTTTGTGTCATCTCTTTGCTCTTTGTGGAAAAAGAAATATTCTGCTTCTCATTATCCTGGTAATTAGTGGAGAGCTGTGCTGACATGTCACGCAGCTTCCGGTTCCGGAGCTGGTTTGAATGCATGGCTCTGCTCTGTGCCATGTAAACATAGCCCCTTTTAAAAAACACAAACCAAAACAAAACCAAAAAAACCACCCAAACCCCACAACCCTCCCCACCACCTTTCTTTGGGTTGTGAAAAATGTGCCTTCTTTTCCTGAAACAAGTTTCAGATAGGAACAAACCCAAACCTTCTCACAGTGCAACCTGGCAAATTTAAATCCAAGTCTTTGGCAGTCTTTCTGAACGTTGTTATGAGTCTAAAACAAGTATAAAGTTAATGAGCTTCAAGTAGTTTGAGAGCCTGCATTTGTTTCTAGGTCATTGGTTTCCTTTTTGTTTTCATAAAGCCCTGCAACAGGGAGGAACTGTATCAAGGGAATTCTTAATCAGATGGCACTGGCCGTTATGACAAATATGCAAAGCAAACTTAATTTTTCAAGTCATTTCTGTTCATTTTAAAAGTAACTAAGGTAAAGCTTTTTTCTTGAAAGGACTCAACATATGAACGTTGTGCTTTTATTTTCTTAGTCTGTGGTAAGTCTCAGCACAGATGACACATCCGTGCTTGCTGAGGGCTGTCGCTAGTGTTTATAAAATACATTTCTTGGTGAATATCCAGTTGTTGTTATGTTGCAGAGCTTGGGCAAGGCTTGCTAGAGAGCACTCATATTAAAATGGAATTTTCCTCTCACCTCTTCAAGTAGTTTCTCTGCTCCATCACTACTAATGAGTCACCAGCATCTCCAGCACGGTTGTTTTTAGGATGTCTAAATGAGACAGCCTTTCTGATCCTGCCTCTTCCTCAGATGCTTCTTGGTGGTGGTGGTTCATGCCTCAGATTCCTTTTGGGGCATTTGGTATCCTTTAGAGTAATTACTTCTTTTTTGGATGTTGAAGGCGGAGGTTAAGCAAATATTTGTGTTCACTATTAGGTTACAGAAGAATATTTAAGGCCTTTCTAAAAATCTGCCCACTTTGCTTTTCATTACTACTATGGAAGTTTAAATCTGAAATGTGTTTTCTTAGTGTTTGTGGGTTGTTGTTTTTTTTTCTCTTGTCTGTCACATGGCACACAATGGTTGATTGTGGGGTTGCTCGTAAGTATCAGATTGTTGACGTTTTAATTTTGTTTTCCCCCCAAAATGCATTTCGGGGAGGGGGAGAAACCATCCATAAAGAAACTCTTTTCCTATGTATCCACAGTGTGTGTGAATAGATCCAAGTTTGGATCTATTACTTTTGCAAGTGTGCTTTCCATTACAATCCTAACCTGTTAGTTGTCTCATCTGTGTTGGAAAAGCTTTTTCTTTTCTTTTTAATAGAGGATATTAAGCCAGTTCTAATCCATTGGAATAATTTACATCTCAGAGCCTTGTATCAAGCTGTCTTTAAATGAAAGAGGCTGTCATAGATTTGGGTGCTCAGTGGAACTGAACACACTGACAGTGTATTTTTTTGGCCCCGCTGTCTATCAAATCTCTGTCAGATCCTCAGCATCCTATCCCTTAGCCCTGCAAAGGCAAGGCCTACAAGAGTGAGGGTTTAATGTGGCTTTTCTGGCAAGATTTCTCTTTGCCCTCCTTGGTCATATACATGGAAGTCTCAAAGCAGTATTTGGCAATTGTGGCAGTTTGTTCACACATTGGCACAGTTGTGCTGAAACAGGCTCTGTGTGTGTGTGTATGTGTGGCTAATGCAGAAACGTCCAGTTGACCAGTGTCTTAGGGTAGAAGATGAAAAAAGCCACTAGAAGCTGTACATTTAATCTCCAGTGGTCAGAAGTGGTCCATCAGATCCTATCCCAAGTAAACTCCCATTGTATGGTTAAGTCTTGGTGAGTTTTCATGGGTGCCAGCATGACCTGTCAGTGAACCTGCAGCTTCTCCATACTGCCTTGTAGTCTAATTTGTATAAGGTAGGTTTTGATAACAGGTTCACATCATGAGCAAGTCCATGGTATTTTCTGGAAGTAGTTGGAGTGGCACAAAACTGGCCTGTTTTGATTAGCTTGGGATTCAGTCCCTCAGGACATGAAGTCATTTGGTTGTAGGTGCTTGTAGATGTTGGTGTCCTGAAGGAACCTGGAAATCAAGTGCTGTTATTAGGGTGGTAAGTTACTTTGGCTGTACCTTACTGGGATTTGCTGCATGGAGTTTTAATTTTATTATTTATTAATGACTTGCAGTAGGTTTAATGGAGGGATTTAGGTGGTAAGAGATGTGAGGTATAAAAAGGAATTTGAAGTCTTCTACAGCCATCAGCATGTTAACTCTGCTGGGGAACAGACGACTTCCCCTCACTGCCACCTCCTCTGTCTTCTCCTCCAACTACACAGGGTCTGGCTTTTGTGGATTTTAAAGCAAGTGGCCCAGACAGAGTTTTGGGGAAGGGGAACAAAAGAATGGTTTATGTAGACTGTCTGTTTGACTGCTCTTGTTTGGCAGCTGAGCTGCAAGCTGATGATTGTGCTCAGCCCAGTCCCGCTGCAGGCTGAATAGCTGGAGCTCTGTCCTCGCTGCGCCGCGAGGAGCAAGGATGGTCTTGTGCAGCAGTTCTAAAGCTGGCTTGTTTTGGTTTGTCCAAGCAGGATTGTGAACAGTGCTGCAGTAGCTTTAAAAGTACTTTAAAAGTAAGCACAAGGAATGAGGAATGTACCAAATCAATGGCAGAAACTCTCTGTAAACAAGAGCTGCATTTTGGTTGAATATGACAATATTGGTTCTCGAGTCACCTGCTCAGTCTCTCTTCTTCTCTTGGGATTTTTTTATTTCTAATCTTCTGCACCAGACAAAGGTATTAACTTCGAAGAAACCTGCACTGGTTTGCCATTGATCACTGCTACAGGAAAATAATGAGCAATGGAATTGGATCATGGCACACAGAGATTATTTTGCTCAAATGCAGTTAAAAAAAATAAAATGAAAGGTTGCCATAGAAGTGGTACTCTCTCCAGTTGGAGTCAGGTTTCAGCCCTGCTTATGTGGTCAGTGCCTTATCCTCAGAGCTCTGGAGTGTAATTCCTGGTGCATTCATAGGCTGTTGAGAACCTGTATTTGATATTTTGAAGCTAATTCTTAATGTGAGTCTGATTCCACAGATCGTGACTGCTTAAAGCATTCTGCTATTTAAAGTCAACTGGTTAAGAATGGAGTACTAAGGCTTTGTTTTCATACCAGAGCACACTTCTGGCTGTGATAGTTTTAAACCACATACTCTCAGTTTTATATGAATATGTTTTGGCAGCTGCAGACCAGCTGAATTGTCCGTCCTTGATTCAGCATTTCTGTCCCTGGTCAACATAAATTGGTCACACATAGAATTTACCATGAAACATCTGTCACATTGGAGGATTCCACTCCCCCTCTCCAGATCAAAGCTTTCTGGTTAGCAGTGATTGCTGTAGCTGTGCCTGAACTCTGGGTACTCTTGTTTTTCCACACGGAGGGTGTTTAGAGTGGCATTGAACCAGTGCTGTTGAGTTTCTTCTTGCTGCTGTGGAGCCTCCCTTGTGGGAAATTACATACTTTCCTTTTAGGATGCAGGCAGTGGGTTCTATATACTGCTGAGGGCTAAGATGCTCAGTGGACAACTGACACCCTGATAGGGTGTTCAGGAGTTGGGGGCATGCCCTTGTTTTTCCATTTGTAATCTTTGTAATTATTTTTTCTTATTAAGCGTTTGGTCTTTATCATGGAACGTTCAAAGCTGTTTGGCATTACCTCCTGGTGCTCATGTCTTCTGTAAGGGTAGGTTCTGTGGTGGGAATCAAGTGCTTCTCGCTATGTCCATTTCTCCACATGTCTTAATTTCAAAAGCAGGTAGTCTCTGAAATCTTGAAATGAAGTCTGAATCCTTTTCCAGCTCTTTTGAAGAGAGTTGTCCTCCCAGGTTGGGTCCTCAGAGATGCCAAAGAAAGAGTGGTAGCAACTTTTCTGTGTGCTGCCATCAGCTGGTACCAAGGCTGCACTCAGCATCTCTTAAGCCATGGAGGAACTGAAAGTCAGTTCTGTCGAGTTTAATGTCCTGTTGGTGCCAGCCATGACTCTGATGTGGTCTTCACTTGCAATATTACTGTCTGGTCTCCTCCTGCAGGAGACATTCCGCTGGGTAGGTGAAATTGTTATTCCTTATTTATTCGTGGTGCAATCAGTGAGTGAAGCTGAAGCATCCTGTGGACTTGCACAGGAAGGAGTTAACCAGAGGGTGTTCTTTGATTCCCTGCATGTTGCACACTGGAGTCAAGTCTGGAACACCAGAGGTGCTTTATAGGAGCTGTGTCTTTTCTGCCTTCCACCCAGAGATCTGTTCCAACACAAGATACCCATTCAGAAGCAGTGAATAGTGCAGTTTGTGCCTCCCCTTTGGAACAGATACACGACCCACCCCCCCAACAGCAGAGAACATTTCTGAAAAGGAAGGACAGATCAAAGATCAGAACATTTGCGTGGCAGTATCTGCTTCATCTTTGTCTCCTGAAGATGCAGTGATCATTTTCATGGGCAACACATCTGGGTGACTTTGAATGTGTCCAAGGTTTATGGCATGGGGTGCCATCTGCAGAGGTGTGTGGTAGAAGGACACGGATCATCCCTGTTGCAGAGAACAGCTCTTCCTGTTAGCAAGGCCAGAACGAAGTTTGGCAGCACATTTCGCTGACACCAATAACTGTCTGTCTGCTCTGCAGCTGGAAAAACAAATCTGCTGGCTACCTTTGTTCATGCTTGGCACCTTGGCTTCTTGGTTACAGCTGTGAATGAAAAGAACAGGCAGCATCAACCCAAGGTGATTTACCTGTGAGAACAATGCAAAATGGGTAGGTCTCCATATGCATAAACATTGTTCATCAACTCAAGGCAACCGCAGGGTCTTGCGTTTAGATCACAGAATCACAGAATATCAGGGGTTGGAAGGGACCTCTGAAGATCATCGAGTCCAACCCCCCTGCCAGAGCAGGACCAAAACCTAGGGCAGATCACTCAGAAAGGCGTCCTGACAGGTCTTGAAAATCTCCAGAGAAGGAGACTCCACAACCTCTCTGGGGAGGCTGTTTCAGTGCTCTGTAACCCTCACAGCAAAGAAGTTCTTCGTCATGTTGAGGTGGAACTTCCTGTTCTTGAGTTTGAAACCATTGCCCCCTGTGGAAGAGATATTGCAGAAGATCATTTATCTGAACTTCCCACTTGGCCTCACCTTCGATAGTCTAATTATAGTGAAAGGGTTTCTGTATTATGTACCACCACATTTTTCTCCAAGCTGTGGTTTGCTAGACTGGAGAGCATATTCACACAGGCAGCATCATACACCATTATTTATCATGCATTTCCCACCCCCTTTCCCTCATCTCATTTAGGAAATGTGTTCCATAGTGGCTTGTCTGAAAAACTGGAGTCCTTTCTGTCTACCAAAAGAGGAGAGCAGCTCCCCTGAAATACCTTTTAGCTCCATCCCCAACCTAACCAGCTCTGCAAAATCAGTATCTTCATCTACTGGATAATTTTGAGACCCAGACCTGCCTGCTCATGTGTTCCCCTGCAGCTGGCCTGCAGGAAATGTCTCCATCACGTGAAGGTCTGAGCTGTTGTGACCTCCTCGCGTATGGAGGCTGGATAAACTGCCCTTCCTTCCTAGATTGTTTGAGGAACTGTTTCCCCTCAGTTTTGGTACAGAGCAGTTTGCATTCTGCTCTTTGGATTACTAAATTCCTTCAGCCAAGTGTTAGGGTAATTAATTTTATGCAGCATGGTGGGCAGTGTCTGCAAGGACCTTCTCAGCTGCTCAAGAGCCGAGGCTCATCTTTCCCTGTGGCAGATGGAAAACACCGTGCTGAGAAGCCACAGCTCTGGAGCTCACACACTCTCTGGGTGCAAAGTGCAAAGGAATTGCTTCTTGGCTTCTCTTGCAGTCGGGACAGGAGATCAGGGGCAAATCTGTTTTGTGGGTGCTGGTTCACAGAATCACACAGAATCACAGAATCACCAAGGCTGGAAAAGACCTTTAAGATCATCAAGTCCAGCCTATGACCAACACCACCACACCATCTAGACCATGGCACTAAGTGCCACATCCAGCCTTGCCTTGAACACATCCAGGGACGGTGCCTCCACCACTTCCCTGGGAAGTCCATTCCAATGTCTAATCACCCTCTCCATGAGGAAGTGCTTCCTAATATCCAACCTAAACCTCCCTTGGAGCAGCTTCAGGCTGTGCCCTCTTGTCCTGTCACTGGCTGCCTGGGAGAAGAGCCCAGCCCCAACCTGACTACAACCTCCCTTCAGGTAGTTGAAGAGAGTGATGAGGTCCCCCCTGAGTCTCCTCTTCTCCAGGCTAAACAGCCCCAACATCCTCAACCTCTCCCTAGAAGACTTTCCCTCTAGTCCTTTCACCAGCCTGGTTCCATCCTGCCCCTGTCAAATCCCATGGAAAGGGATTCAAGAGGGGACTTGCTTACGTGGAAACACGAGGAGGCATTAGGGAAAGGGCTAGCATCTTCTCTCTGAGTCAGTGACCACTAGCAGGGCCGTCAGACACAGGACAGCACGTTCTTGCTGTGTCAAGAGGTAGCTGAGTTATGGCAGTGGGTGTTCAGCATCACAAATACCTCGAGGTTGCTCAGTTTTGAGACTGTGGGATGCTGAGATAGAGTTTGAGCAGACACTGATCAGTACATCATGAGCAGGCAGTAAAAAATCTGAAATTTGTTGCAACAGAGGGAGAGTAAGAAGTGCCAAGGCTTTTGTTCCAAAGCTTTAGCCTCTTCCAGCACTTTTCCCTAATCTGTTATCCTGTGTGTTGCTGTATGTCTTTCTGCTGCCTTCTGTGCTCCTGACAACAGTAAAAAGGTCAGGCAAGATGCAGCCAGGGGTATCCCTTGGAGCTCTGAGCTGATCTGCAGGCCTGGTGGCCAGAACTGCTGCATTTACTGACCTGATCCATCAAAACAGCACCTTTAATGCCGTATTTGATATTTTGGCATGTTGGAATTACTCTTCTCCAGGTCTGTTTTTGTGTCTTCTGTATGAATATAGTGTTGAGAAGGTCCTTGTTTTCATAGAGATGAGGAAGAATTGGCTGGACACTTCCAGAAAGCCTGAATGAAATGTATTTTCAGGTTAGTGTGAAACTGCTGGTCTTGTAGCCTGTTGAAATGTGAATTTTCAGACATCCCAGAAAGGCAAGTGCTGTTTCTCTTGACAGAGTGAAGAGGTCATTGCAGGGGGACTCTGTTGGCTTATTGATAAGAAATGATTCTTGAGTTTTCTTTGTGTAGCTCTTTCCTGTGCAGCATTAAAAGGCATCATTTCTTCTGACACTTAATGTGGTGATTGCCCCCAAGAAGCTGTCTTTTTGTTGTCTTCTCCGCTGTGTGAGGGGCTGTTTGCTGATCAGTGCTATTGAAGCAATACAGAATTGTGTTTCATTTGCCTTAACTTGCTGTTTAATGTACAGACATGCAAGATAATCGTTGAGTTATAACCGTTAGACTCCCAAAGATGTTTGGGAGGTTTAGTCATTAGTCTTAAGGGAAGATAAGTGGTAAAGTATCTTGCACAGGCATGGAAATGTAAACATGGTAGGTAGGAAGGATAAAGGTGAGACCGTAACATCTTTTATAGAGGTACTTTGTCTTGATAAAAGTTAGAGTTAAAATTTGACAGGAAGCAATGCCTAATGAGTGTTTATTGCTTTCCCATGATTAACAGCTTCAGGTATTTGCGTTGTGTTTACAAGGGGTTTGAGAACAGCAGCAGCTGCAGTTTTTCTTTTGATGCACTTGATCTACAGTGGGGTTAAGGAGAGTATTTGATATATCACTTGCAGGTATTCACAGTTGTATTGTCTGTCAGAAAGGGGGATTTAATTTAAATATGATAGATTCTCTTAAACAGCTGAGATCTCTTATCATTTAAAACTGTTTTGTCAAAGAAACATTGTCATTTTAAATGCCCCTTGCTTTAAAGCATGGTTTGAGTTCTGATCCTCAGTTCCTTGGTTAACTGTGAAGAGGCACAACTCACTTTTTGATTAACATAGTGCCTTTAAAACTTTGCCAAACAGTTCCTGTCCAGAGAGTCAGGTTTTAAATTTGGCTCACAGTATCAAACTGGGGAGAAGGGGAGTTATGAGGATAGGGAGGGAGATCTTCAGAATGTTTTATGATCTGTTTTACGATGATTATGGGTGTTGAGGTTTGTCTAAATCCTGCAGTGGGATGCCTGGAGTATGGACTGACTGTGCTGGCTCGAGCAGCAAAGTTGGCTCCTGTAGGGCTGGGAGAGGAGGCCAGGCAGACTGTGGCTTTTCTCCATGAAAGCACGGTGTGATGAGATTCTGAAAGAGGTGAAGCAGTTCTTGTCTCTGCTCCTCACAGCCTTGGTGCTTCAGGCAGCGCGTGTAGAGCGTGTGTGAGACGCTGCCTGCCGGCCGGGATAGCTGCACTTGGTTTGCCCAAAGAGAGCTGTGGTGCCAGGCTGTTTCCTTATCAGCTTTATCTTTCCTTGGGATGTGGTCTCACGGGACACTGAGTTCATCTTGACGTTACAGCTTGGGCCTTCCTGCTCTCTCATGGTTTCTGCTTTCATGACTTCATGTGTGTGTATCCTTCCATTTCACTACTGGAAGCTTCCCGAAGCTTGAAGCAGAATTTGTGTGTGAGCCCTTTGATTACCTGAGTTCACTCTGTGTGCCCAGAAAGGCAATAACCATATCTTAAGCTTCCTGAAGGTGGAATATACTTAGAGGAAGTATAATGTCTTGCAGGGACCTTCTAGTACATGTAATATTACGTGTGACAGCTTAGGATTCCTACTTAAGGATGCGGCTATAATCGATTTTCATTTACAGGACTGCTTTTTCATTTGTTTTCTGCATTTTGGCTGCTGTCTTACATATGAAAAAATCCAAAACCAACCCACAGGTCAGTGTTTTACTTCCTGAAGGTCCTGTTTGCTTGCTCCTTTCTGCTGTGAGCGTGCAGATACTCAGACCTCCAACATAGCAGTTCTTTGGACAGCAGGGATGCTGAGGGCTGAATGCGTGGGGCAGCTGAATGAGCCCAATGGAATTATAATTTCATGCTGAGAGGAAATGTTGTATATTTTGCTTCCTAGAGCAGAGGATGCTCCTGAGCTGAGGGGTAGTGGTGGAAAGGGAGAAGCAGCCAGGCTGTGCTGGGTTCCTTGGACTCTCTATCATGATTCCCTCCAGCTTTCTCAAACACATTCCTTATTCATGTCTGACTCAGAAAGGCTGGTCCATGGAAAATCTACACAACTGGTGAAGGGAGAGGAGTATGTTTATCAGGGCTGGGAGCTGTGGGCTTTTGCAGAGGTGAAGAGCAGATTGTCAGGCTGAGCAGGCTTCTGGGGTGGAGGGGCATGACCTGAACAGCCTCGGGGGTCCACTGGGGTCAAGCAAAGGCCAGCTAAAATATTTGGAAACGGAGAGGAATAAGGCAAGGTGGAAGATGTTCTCTACTATATTAAAATTGGGAAAAAAAAATAAATTAAAATTTCAGTTAAATCATCAAGCCTAGTTTACTGCAATGCTGTAACTTCTGTAGCACAAGTATAATTTGAGCAGCGTGTTTTCAGCCCATGTTTTAAAGAAAGTTGAACCAGTAGAGTGGGGAAATCACTGGCCAAGTGCTTGAAAGCAGGCTGCTGAAGTGAAGCTGGTGTTTGAAAGCTGTAGATCAAGCCGTAGGAAAAAATGGTTTCTTCTTTTCAAGTTATATATAAGATACGAGATTAGGATTGTGAACAAAAGTTGGGTTTTATTCCAGCAGAAACTGCTGAAGAGAGGTACCATCCCAGCAGTCAGAAAGAAGCAGGCACACTGCAGTATGTATACACATCTGCACACATGAAATTGAGAAGAGATCATTGTCTTAACCATCTTTCACCCCAAGAAGGTGAAAATTGTTATAGTCCAGGTACAAACCAAAGCTTACAGAAGAATCATCTCCCTGTTCCAATTTTTAATTAATTTATTTTAATTTATTTGATTTACACAGCTGCTTTTTTATTCATTCTTTCTGTTCCGGTCACTGTTTTATTTAACAATGACACAGGCTGGACTTCATGATCTTAAAGGTCTTTTCCAGCCTTGGTGATTCTATGATTCTTTGACAACAACAAAGAACAAAACACCCAGACCTATTTTCTTCATGAAAACAGCTTCATGGCTTGTTCCTTTTAGTTTTGTAACTGTGAGTTCATCTCTGAGGAAATGGAATTTTAAGGAGGCAGTTGCTGAACAGCTTTGTTGGAGTTAGATTTTTCTAGTTAAATCTACATGTTCCACCTGCACCTTCTCCAGATTCTCTCAGATCAATTACTATAAGGAAAAGGAGTTGGTAGAGGTTTGTACCCCGGGTTTGGAAGCTTGGTATGGCAGAAGAGCCTGTGTGAAAAGTTGGAGGGTTTCACAAACACTTCATAGTTAAAAATGAGCTTGCACACATGGCTCAGTTACAGCATGGAGTACTGCAGTTGGAGGCAAAATAGCTTCAATAAAACAAACCACCCCCCCCAGCAAAACGCACACACTTAGATATTTTGTTCTGACTAATCTTCTGTCCAGGAGTATTTCTGGTGTTTTAGGAAGTTGCAGGCAGATAGTGACGGTATAAAGAGTTGCAGTCTCAGAACTGCAGTTTCTTCTGCTCTTTAAAATCCCAGCGGCAGTTCCTCAGTCCTGCCTTTTCAGACAGGAGGCGTCTCGGGGTGTGTTAACTCCAGGTTACAAAGCCAAGCAGCACCACCAATTCTTCTGCTTTGGCGTTAAACGACGGTCTTAAACTTCTAAAATGCAACGCAAGTGCCTTAATTAAAAAACAAAACCACTAAAAACAAACCCCCCCAAAAGCAAACCTTTGCCTTTTCCTTCAGATCCATCTTTTTCCGGCCTGCCTAGAAAGCCAGATTCCTTGTGGTGATGGGGAGGCACAGTTCAGTGCTTTGGCCACGAGCCACGGATTTCCTGCGTGACTATGACGTGTTGCTTAGGGGTCATAAAACATAAGTTGTTCATAACTTCCCTGAAATAACACATGTTGGTGTCTTCCTTCTGCATGAAGTGGAGTTACTTAGTGCTGTCTTGACTTGGTGGGGATATCAGGAGACTGAGTGCTGTATCTGATCAGCTCACTGATTTTTCGTTTCAGTGGAAAGAACAGATGTAGGTGCTTTTATTTAAATGTTTTGGTTGCCACATCTCTTAGTTCTTTCATCTCTAAGGAATAAAATTCCCCTGCAGCTGACAAAACATGTAATCTTTTAATATTTCTTGAATTTGTAGCCCATAATACCATGGGTTGTTTTTTTCTTGTGTTGTGGTCTATGCATTCAGTGTAGGAATAAAATTATTTATTCTTTGTATCTTCTGATGAATAAACCCTTTTAAAATCCATCTTGGTTTGTAGTTTAATAATGTAGAAGGTATCTGGTTTTTTTTCTTTCCCCTGTTTTATACCCTGGCCAGTAAAGCTGTTAGGTTCAATTTTAGGTATATTAGCATCTTCATGGGCATTCTTTGATTTGTGTGATCTTACATTTAAAAATGTGTATTATTTCTCAGGAAAGTGAGCTATTTCTAGCAGTTTTTTCAAAACAATCTAATGCACGTAGTTGTAACCTAAGAAGCTTATTTTCTGTTCTGGTTTTCTTCTCCAACTGAGTCAAAATTGGGCCCTTTTTTTTTTTTTCCTCATGTGGTATTTGTTTGTATCTTTTGTTCTGCATTAGTTGCTAAATAGCACTTTTGTGGTCAGGGTCTGTTTCTAGCTTTAACTTTTCAGTTTTGGAAGGATCATGCCAAATATTTTCCAAATGATGACCTGCCAAGAAAATTTCATAGGAGAATAACCAACCTCTACTTGGAATCATATAGCTGACTACTCTTGTCATTTTTTTCCTTAAATACATGTTAAGATGTGCACTGATCTTTGCTATTGTTGTTACCCTTATTGCTCTAGGTCTTTGTCCTTCAGTAGTTATTGCTAGGAATGAGAATTAAATGTTTTAGTGGCTGCTGAGATCTGTAAAGCTACTTTGCTTTACAAATCCTTAGTCTGGCTTTCTATGTTGGAACAAAAGGAGTGGGCCTAATGTAATTAATGAGCTTTTAATCCCTTATTGCTTGAGTTAATTGGCCTTGAGTAAGAAAGTGTCTGAAGTCTGTGAGTGAAAGGTAGGTTCCCCTCCTCCCAATTTTCTCATCAAGTGATTTACTATCTAAATTTCACCAACTGCCAGTAAAACTAAACACATTTAAGCCTTATTTGCATTATAACTGTGCTTAGGAGTGCCAGTCATTGATCTTACTGCACTAGGAATTTAAATAAATGTGGAATTTATTTAAACCCTGGTACTTTTGTGCATTCTGGGTTCTGCTCCTTCAGTAAGGGAAACTGCAAGTGCTGTAAACGGGGAAGGAGGGAGTGACAGCTCTGAAGCTTGCCAGCTGCTTTGTCCTGATGCATGTTCCTCCTCTGAAGGAAAAGGAGTGGCAGTGTCCATCTGGAGAGCACCCACAAAACCAATATTTCTCTTTGTAGAATTGTCAGCTCTGATAGCCAAAGTGATGGCTCTCTTGGGAGTGCTGCTGCAGGGTAAACTAGCTGACAAGAAATTCAGAAAGACATCTAAAAAGTAACATTAGACAAGGGGTCATGGTTTTAAACTGCAAGAGGGGAGAGTTAGGTCAGACATCAGGAAGAAATTCTTCACCATGAGGGCAGGAAGGCACTGGAACAGGTTGCCCAAGGAGGTTGTGGCTGCCCCCTCCCTGGAGGTGTTCAAGGCCAGGTTGGATGAGGCTTGTGCAGCCTGGTCTGGTGGGAGGTGTCCCTTCTCATGGCAGGGAGGTTGGAACCTGATGATCTTTAAAGTCCTTTGCAACCTCAACCATTCTATAATTCTATGATTAGCATGTGAATCATTATTTTTTTTGTTTATTCTGAAAAACAGTGATGATGATGGTTGTAAGAGGCAGCTCTCTTCCAGTGTCATGCATCTGTAAAGTCTCTGTTAGGGAAGAATTTCTGAAAGCCTCTGTGCCCCTTGCTATAAAGGAGCCTGGTACTGCTCTCCAGCCCTGAAATCCAGCTGGAAAATTGCAGAGTGAACATTTGCCCGTGGGTGTTTCTGCCTTCTAAAAGAGCAAGAGCCCTGAAAATTAGAAATGGCTGTGAGGTGTCTTTCCAGCAGCAAAGACAAGCTAGACATCTGGTTCTCACGGGAGCTGCCCTGGCACACCTCGGGTGATGGACAGAGCGCTGCGAGGGCTCGGGGTGGGAGAGGCCGTTGTTTCTGTCTGGCACAAATCTCAGCTCATTCAGGAAGATTTGCATTAATATTTCACAGAATTGTCCCGCTTGGTTTTTTTAAGCTTTCTTCTTCTGTTCCTTCTACATTTTTAATTCATCCATCGACCTTCCTGCATGAAGGAGATGAATGTGTTCAGCATCTGCTGTGGAGATGCTCTCAGAGGGGACCTTTATTCAGCCCAGTGCTCTGTTTAGGTTTTCTCAGGATGGGGCTGTGGGGAACCTTGGTTTGCATTTGCTTACTTTGTTTAATACAAAATAAAAGGAAAACCAAAAAAACCCCAAACCTACAGAAGTGTAGGGACTGCACTTGTGTGGGTTTGGTACATGCACCCTTCTAGCTGGTAAAATACAGGCAAAAATAGGTGGGTTGTGTCATACTTCTGCAGGTCTTCTGAGGGTGTGCTGCCTGGAATGGGGCAGGAACCAGCACGCTTTCTGCTCAGTCTAAAACTGGAAAGCAGTGGTGGGAGCTGATTGTTGGTGGGGCCCAGGCAGAGGACTCTGCAGCTGCTCTGTGGGCTGTACAGGCCCTTCTCACACTTGTGCACTGTCCCAACACCAGCGTCTGGATCCACTATGAGCAAACCCCAGCCTTTTACTCCTGCTCAGAGCAGGGTGCCACTCAGGTGAGTGTTTCAGCAGACTATTCAGCCCTGAGCCAGCAGAACTGGCCTCCCTGCTAGGGTTAACTTTTCCCTGCACATTTTCAAGGAGTTTTTTTCTCAGAACTTCCAGAGACTTTGGTTTCTTTTAGGGAAGTTGTTTCCTGATGCCCTGCGGGGCTGCCAAAGGTTGCATGTCCTTCTCTTGTGCAGGATTGCAATTCTAGGCTCACACAATGGGGATTAGCTCCTGTTGCTTTTAAGGTGGGTTTTCTGAGAAGCTTTCTGGTTACACACTGACCATAATGAATCCCCAGCTCTACAGTTGGAGTGTGAGACTCTGCTGGTAGAGATGGTGTTGCAGAAGTACAAGCCTCTCCCTTCCGTTCGTTATCAGCATTGCTGTTCTTTGCTTTAGCTGCCGGGTGATTTTCCAGCTCAATTGGCAAAGCATTTTTTAAAACTGACTGATTTATGTAAATGATAAGAGTAAGCAAAATTGCTGTCCATTATGGTAAACACTAGGAATGTTTGTTTGAACTTCTGCATTAGGACATTATTCAAATTCTGTTACAGACCAGCAGGTCACCCTCCACCAACATCAGATTCTTCTCGAGCACATCACTTGCCACTGACTCCATGGATAAATGGTAAATTGGCCAGATCAGAAACCTAATCCAGTCTGGCAGTTCCTGTCATCATAGAATGGTTTGGTTTGGAAGGGACCTTAAAGATCATCTTGTTCCAAACACCCTGCATGGGCAGGGACACCTCCCACTAGACCAGGTTGCTCCAAGCCCCATCCAGCCTGCCCTTGGACACTTCCAGGGATGGGGCAGCCACAAGTTCCCTGGGCAACCTGGGCCAGTGTCTCACCACCCTCACACTAAAGAATTTTCTCCTAATGTCTAACCTAAATCTCCCCTCTTCCAGTTTTGATCCGTTACCCCTTGTCCTCTCACTACAAGTCCTTGTCAAAAGTCCCTCCCCAGCTTTCCTGTAGCGCTTTCAGGTACTGGAAGGCTGCTATAAGGTCCCTCCAGAGCCTTCTCTTCTCCAGGCTGAACAGGCCCGATTATCTCAACCTGTCCTTGTAGGAGTGATGCTCCAGCCCTTAGATCATCTTCATGGCACTTCTCTGGACTTTCTCCTGGAGCTCCATGTCCTTCTTCTGTTGGGGGCTCTGGAACTGGACACAGTTCTCCAGGTGGGGTCTCACAAGAGCCGAGTAAAGGGGGACAACGCCCTCCCTGGCCCTGCTGGCCACACTTCTTTTGATGCAGCCCAGGACACGGTTGGTTTCTGGGCTCTAGCACATGGTGCCGGCTCGTGTTGAGCTTCTGATCCACCATCACCCCCAAGTCCTTCTCCTCTGGACTGTTTTCGATCCATTCTCCACTCATCCTTTATTTGTGCTTGAGATTGCCCCGACCCAGGTGCAGGACCTTGCACTTGGCTTTGTTGAACTTCATGCAATTTTGCACGAGCCCATCTCTCAAGGTGTCGAGGTCTCTCTAGATGGCTTCCCTTCCCTCCAGCACATTGACCTCACCATGCACTTTGGTGTCATCAGGAATCTTGCTGAGTGTGCACTTGATGCCACTGCCCATGTCAGATTGCTTAATATCATCTCTTGGGTACTGGTTTTTATGGATGTTTGTGTGTTCACAAAAAAACCCTAAAGTAAGTGATGAAACTCCCCAGAGTTATTGTTGTGTTAGTTACCGAGGGCCCTGGAGGACTTGCTTGTCCTTCATGGCAGGTCTCTGTTGAGGTTGCAGCGTAGCAGCAGACCTCAGGACCCCAGAGTTGGTTGTGAGGGTTTCTCCTTGTCTGCTGGGAACAACAGTGAGAAATGACAAGTCTCATCTTGAGAAATGATGAATCTTCCTTTGCAGAAATGTCTCGTCTCTGTGTCTGATCAGTGTGATGGTAGGATAACAAATAGAAGTGGAATTCCATACAGGAATGGGAGATGTTCATGAGAGCGTTTGTAGCGTGTGGGAGAGGGATACTACACCACAAAGTGAAACCCAAACCCTCATGTAGAAAAGCTCACAGCTGAAGTGCTGCTGAATGTTCTGGTGGTTGTGCCAGGCTGTGGCAGTTGCTTGCTGAGGTTCTACAGGGCTGGTAGTGGTGGCATCTGCAAGATCCCATCTTCTGTTTCAAGGTCTCTGTGCTCCTGCCTTCTGGTCCATATATGCAGTAGTCTTGGTTTGTTCAGGTCTCCTTTATCACGTATCTTTTTTTTATTCCCCTAATTCCCATAATGTTTTGGATTCTCTTTTTTTTAATTACAACTAAAATACTTACTGGCCTTCCTGTGTTTAAGAAAGGAATCTGTTTCCGTGGATTTAGAGCAGCCCAGGTGAGAGATATTTCTTTGGGTCACCTTAGTTGGCTGAGAGCTCTAGGCAGCAGTAGATGTGAATTCAGAGATGGAAGTGGGTGAACTGGAGGGTCTGTTTGATCGTGTGAGACACAGAACAGTGCAGCATAATGGGGATTTCAAAACCACATAGAGCAGCTTAAGAGTTATGAAGTGCAAGAGGTCAGAAACTAGAAAGCAGGTGAGAAACTTCTATTTCACTCGCTGGGCAGGAGGTCAAGGTACCTTTTGAAGGTCTGTAAAGAAACTGAGAAGCTGGCAGCATTGAGACAGCAAAACATTGTGATCACTGATGAGTGAAGTTTGGCAAGGAATGAATAAGATGGGGATGCATGGGAGGGTTGCCACAGGAGCTGCAATTATGATTAGATTAAATGAAGACGTGGTTGAACAAAAGGCTCTTCTGGTGTATTGGGCTGTTGATCCAAGGCTGGAGATCAGACAGCTATGCTGAAGTAAGGAGGGGATTTCACCATGGAAAGTGAAAATACTAATTTGGAGGCTGTGGGAGTAATATTGCTGTCTGAATCTTGCCCTTCTTGTCCTCAGTGTTGGAGGAGAAAGTGGCCAGACAGGAAAACTGAGCACATAACCTTGCATTTCCCCCATCTCCAAGTGAAATGATTCTCCAACTCCATCCATCTCTGATGGCTTAGTACTGTGGACCCCCGGGGTTGGAACTGTCTGGCTTGTACTCTTAAAAATAAATAAAGCCAAACTGTAGATCACACAACTGGTTCTGAAACCAGTTTTCTGTGTTATTTCTGGTCATTGGCTACAGAAAGTGTCCTACCCAAAATGTGTTTCCTCATGTGCATTCTTTGGGTGTGAGCTGGGAAGCATCGTACACAGGAATTGCCACGGGTGTCATGTTGGGTTCCCCTCTCCCAGAACAGCTTTTTGATGCAGTTCTAGAAAGAAAGCTAAGTCTCAGTGGGAAAACTTGATGGTTTTTTTTGGTATGCAGTATCATAAAACTCACTTTAAACCAGTCCCACGTAATCTCCTAGGTTGCTACAACTATGCAATGGGATATTAAAAAAAGAGGAGTACTTGTGTTTTGGTTTATGTTGAAAACATACCCTGTGTGATGTTAGTATTTAACTGCTAAAATCACAGAATCACAGAACTACCAAGGCTGGAAAAGACCTTTAAGATCATCAAGTCCAGCCAGATATTCTGGAAGAGCTGTGCCCAGTGGGATGCTGTGATTTATCTGACAGCAGGCTGTAGGACAGCTGAAGAAGAGGTGACCAAAAGGCTACCCAGCCCTTCTTTCTCAGTATATTCACTCTGTATATGACATGGAGCAAAATAAATGTGGCTGTGTGGCTCACCTCATTCAAGTATACTCTTGTTCTGCTCCCATTCTTGTGTAGGTCAGGTTTTCTGTTGAAGCTTTGCAATCCTTCTGCCCAAATCCTGTAGTTTTCATTCTGAGTCATGTGGAACATAGTTGTCAGTTTTGAGTCTCATTAAATAAAATTCAGATCGGTACTAACAGGTAGCAAAGGGGAAAGGGCCACAATAAACACCCTGAGAAGTTGGGCTCCACGTCTGTTGGGTGGGAACCAGATGATGTAGATGGGGATGTGGGCTCCAGTGCAGTGGGGAGCTGTGCAAACACTGAGCTTGGTCTTTTAGCTTTTAGTGTCAAGGTGGGTTCTTCAGTGACCTCCTTCCATATTGAAGGAGTCAAGGCCAGCAGAATCAAAGACAATAAGAAATCTAACAGGTTTTATCTTTCATTAGACAGAAATACTAGAATTCAGAAGAGATCATCATGATACAGGTGTCATTTTTATGTGATAAAGGCATATCAATGATAACTTGCATGTCAGTAGTAGCTTATGAGGTACTGAGCAGCAGCTGTACTTCTTAATTGACAGGTCTGGATTGCTTGATGTGCAGGGGAGAAGAGCTCCCCTGGCCCCTGGTTGGTTTCAGGAATCTTTGAATAAAGACTTGAAACACTGAGGAAATTTCAGGGAACAAGAAGGAAGCAGATATTTTGCTGTCGGGCTTTAAAAATGTAGATAAGATGACTATGAAAATTGGAATTTCTTGGCTTTACTTCTATTTCCCCCCTCCAGTGGAGAAGTATTTCAAGAAAACAAATTGATAGATTATTAACTGATTCTTCACAGCAGAGAAATTATGGAGAACTTACATTTTTTTCAAATATCATCTGTAGTAAAATTTCAGGTTTGATTCACCAAGCCAGTCATGTTGACTTAGAGCATTCCTGTCTGTGACTTCTTTGGTACTACACAATCCTCTGTCAAAAGGAGAAAGCTGCAAACTGTAGTCACCCATGGGAAAGGAGTTGAGAATTGCTTTAACTAACATGTCTCAAAATGATTTGAGGAATCCTTGTTTGACAGTTCTCATATCCAGACATATCTCATATCCACAGAGAACCAGTTTGTAGCCCTCACCTTCTTACATTTTTAACGGTGTCAAGATAACAGTAATTAATTATTGATCAAGTTTTCAGCTGACAGAAAGGTGTGGAAGGGAAAGGTTTAAAAACCAGGAGTGACAGCAGAGAGAGATGTGTGTACTTGTGTGTGAAGCTGGTGCAATCCAAGAGGAAGGAACAAAAGCCATCAGTCACGTTTGTGAGCTGGTGACATCTCTTGGGAAGCACTTTGGGTCATTTGCTGCACATGTGCAATGCAACTGCCTAGACTGAAGATCTGACACGGTTCCAGTGTCTGTAAGAATCCAAACAGGGACAGTGAGGATCAGAAAACACTCAGCACTTTTGCCTCTGGTGCTGGCATGGTAGGAGTAAAGTAGCATGTGTGGTCCTGATGTCATCAACTTGAGAATGTGTTTGGGTGGAAGATTAAACTGTAGGACCAGAAAACTGGTCTCAGGGCGAGCGGCTCAGATGACTTGATGTGTTCAGTTCATAAATCCCAAGCTGGTGGAGAGCTTTCCATTGCAGTAGACAAAGTTTGGTGGTTGTAACCCAAAACAGTTGATGTCCGGGCTGTAGATTATATGGAAAAAAACTTAATGGTAATATTAGATAACAGCAGGACATAATTTGATGAAGCTCCAGGGCCTATAGTGTGTGAGAGCTGAGAGCCAGTAATTGCAGTGATCTCCTTCAGCCTGAGCCTTTGGGTCCCTGCCAAACAGCCTGCAGACCAGACACCTTTGGCAAACTACATCCATTCTCCTGGACTTCAGTGTAACAGTAGCTGCTTCTATGCAAAAGGAATATTGGGAAGGAATACTATGTACTTCAGAAATGAAGCTGATCTTCTGGAAACCATGTCATCTCTTTAATCTTCTATCTTTTAGCTGCTTGTGGATAGAAGCGTGGATGGTGGAGGTTCTCTGGCTTCACCAAGGTAGTGTGCTTGGTCTCTAATGGAAACATCTGTGTTTCCTAATGGTCTTGTTAGGTGTAGCAGTACCGGGGAAGTCCTAATCCTTTGTCCATGCTTGGATGCATGCTCCTGGATGTTGAAGGATGCGAAGGATTTCGCTGTGGTCAAAAAGCACCTCTGGTGGGAAGGTACTTTAAGAAGTGGTAACAGTTTCCTCTGTGGTTAGCAGATAACTCTGTTTCTGTGTTCAGCGATTTGGTCTGTTTGTTTCAGGTGTTTGGTTCTGTTGTGCAGTTGTTCAGGTTCTCCTGAGTCATCCTTCTGTCCTTGGCATGCGTTTTGGCACCCATCTCTTATCTGACCACTGTGGGACTTGGAAAGGCCAATTACTGCTGGTTGGTTTTTTTTCCCTGCCTGGAAAGGCTTTCCCAATTTGGAAGCTTGAGTAAGTGCTGACAAGACTGAAGGGTTCATCTTTGAATTTCTTGCATTATCTGTTGTTAAATTAAGGCTCCTTGTCCATATGCAAGAGAAGAGTGTTTTGTTCTGTAGTAGCTTCCTCCAAGTCAATCCATGGGGACAAATTTACTTCGTGTCCTCATCTTGAGTAACTGCCCAAATCCATTTAATCTAACCCAGTTTTCCCTTAATTTCCTATAAGCTGCCTCTTCACCAGATTTCATATGTCCAGAAGACTCTGCATGTTGGTTAGGGTAAGAATCAAACAGTTGGGTTTAGACTCCTATAACTTTTGGATGATCAGCAAAAGGGGAACACCACAGTGTCTAATTGGATCAGGTTGTGTGTCAAAAATAATAGAGCTTAGCTCTAGTGATTTAGAGCTCATTTTGCTAGAGTTAACAGTGTTAATGAAATCACCTCTTAAAACTTCTGTATCTGAGTTTCCTGTAACATTTTCCTCCCGCACTGAATTCTCAGTGTGAACTTTACACCATTCCCAGAGAGGGGGCAGTTCAGTGAAGGTTTCATAGAATCATAGAATGGTTTGGATTGGAAGGGTGTGACCTGAAAGATCATCTAGATCCAATCCCCCTGCATTGGCAGGGACACCTCCCACCAGACCAGGTTGCTCCAAGCCCCATCCAGCCTGCCCTTGAACACTTCCAGGGATGGGGCAGCCACAGCTTCTCTGGGCAACCTGGGCCAGTGTCTCACCACCCTCACAGCAAAGAATTTCCTTCTAATGTCTGACCTAAATCTCCTCTCTTCCAGACCTGTTCCCAAGAGCATGTAACAATAGGACAAGGGGTAATGGTTTCAAGCTAGAGAAGGGTAGATTTAGGTAGGACATTAGGAAAAAGTTCTTTAATATGAGGGTGGTGGATCACTGGAACAGGTTGCCTAGAGAGGTGGTGGAGGCCCCATCCCTGGAGACATTCAAGGTCAGGATTGATGGGCCTCTGAGCAAATCTGTTCTAGTGTGAGATGTCCCTGCTTATTGTGATTTAATCTGTTCCCCCCTTTCTCTGCACCCCTTGTCCGAAGTCCCTCCCCATCTTTCCTGGAGCCCCTTCAGGCACTGGAAGGTGCTCTAAGGTCTCCCTGGAGCCTTCTCTTCTCCAGGCTGAACACCCCCAACTCTCCCAGCCTGTCTTCGTAGGAGAGCTGCTCCAGCCCTTGGATCACCTTCATGGCCCTGGAGTTTTATTGGACCATTCTTCTCCAGGGTGGTGGGGACCACTTGCCTCTGTCAGGGTCTGCTGGGAGGAGCTTGTTTTCCGGGTGCAGCCTTTGGCAGGAGCTGTGGCTCACCCGTGCTGCACCCACAGTGCTGCTGCCTGCCCCTCCACCTCTCAATTCCACTTTCAGAGCACCCAGAGGTTTAGCACCACCAAATGAGTGCTTGAGCACTGCCTGCTCCATGCTCTGACAGAAACTTCTCAGTTTCAACAACCCTTAAAAACGGTGTTTTAGAGACCTGAACTCTCATTTGCTTTCAGAGAGCTGGGCTTGTTTTTAAAGCCGTGGAAGGAACTGCCAAGTAGCACTTCCCAGTTCCAAGTGGGTTGATGCTGTGCTGATGCCAAAACCTGATCATCCAGGTTGCTCCCAGCTAATTGTGCCATGTTGGCAACACGTGACATTGTAGCCTGTATTTTCACAGTTTATAACACTGTGTGAGGTACCTTTGCAGTGTAATTAAATATTCCTTCACTCTCTTGTTTCAGGCTAGAAATCTTCACACAGGAGAACTGGCTGCTGTAAAAATAATCAAGTTAGAACCTGGTAAGTTTGACGTTCTTTTCTGTATTTTTGACTTGCATCTTAATTTTTTTTCCATATGTTTATTTTCACACGCCTGTGAAGCTCCAGACAAAAGAAGTGTTTGGGGTTTTTTGTGGTTTCAGCAACGAGATGACAGGAAGCACTGCAGCACGTACCATGACTTTTGGCTATGTTCTGCTCACTGTTTCCTTCTTTGTTATCTGCCTTATCAATTGTTGCATAAAGAGATGTTGCAGTTACAGTGTGGTGTTGGTACAAGGAGAATGTTGAGGACAGATGGTAAGTTGTGAGCTCTGAGGCAGCAGGGAGCTGGTAGGCTGTGTGAGCTGCAAGGGGGAGAGGACCAGGCCGTGATTCTAATACCCACCAAAGGTGCACTGGGAAAAACAGAGCCCTGTGCTTTGTAATGTATCATCTTTTTTTCTAACCTGTGCTGAAGGAGGGGGATGGCTTGTACTATTATTCCCTGTGCATTTTCTGCCACTCCTCCTAAAAGGAGAAGCTCACTTGCTGCCCAAGAGATCTGTTGAGCTGAAGCCTAATCTGAGTCCTGCACAGAGTGTTGAAATCACAGATTGTGTCCCAAGTGCAAATGAGGAGAGGAGTTTTTTATCTTTTCAGTCATAACTCAGTCTCACCTGAGGATCTTGTATCTGTTCCAAGAAGTAATCACTCACTACTTGGTTGCTGGCACACTTTTCAGATCCCTGCTTAGCACAGGCCCCTCTGCACCTCTTTGCCATGTTCATCTCTCTGGGGTTGTGGTTAGCCTGAACTGCTGGGCTGTGTCTGTTCAGGGTCCTGGCCCTCTGGCTGAGGGAGGCTCCTCCTGTGAACTTGTGCTTGCTCGGTGCTGATGGACTGGCACCTGTAGCTTGTGAAGCAATTAGGGACAATTAAGACAGTAGTAGAATTTAGGGAGACACCATGAGGGAGCTTCCATGGCCGGAGTGCTGCAGGGAATAAATACAGACTCTTCAGGCAGGAAAAATGGAGGAAAATCTGGAAAGACACAGGATGTAGGAGAGGCTGGCAGAACTGAGTGGATTTTAGTCTGAGGACAAGAAGGCTCTTGCTCTGTGATTATTTGGTTTTCCTCTTGTCTGAGGGTTGCTTTAGTGAGCTGAAAGGCAGTACGTGGCAGTGGAGCTGGAGAGGTCTCTTGGCCCTGCTTGCTTCATCCTGTCCCCATGCTGCTGTGTCTCTTGTGCCAGGGTGTGCATTTGGGTGAAAGCAGATGGGGGGACTGGAGCTATTCAGCCTGGAGAAGAGAAGGCTCCTGGGGGACCCTAGAGCACCTTCCAGAACCTGAAGGGGCTACAGGAAAGACGGGGAGAAACTTTTCACCAGAGAGGGCAGTGAGAGAACAAGGGGTAATGGCTTTAAACTGGAAGAAGGCAGATTTAGATTAGATATTAGGAAGAAATTCTTTAGTGTGAGGATAGGAAGGCACTGGAATAGGTTGCCAAGGGAGGTTGTGACTGCCCCATTCCTGGAGGTGTTCAAGGCCAGGTTGGATGAGGCTTGTGCAGCCTGGTCTGGTGGGAGGTGTCCCTGCTCATAGCAGGGGGTTGGAACCTGATGATCTTTAAGGTCCCTTGCAACCTCAACCATTCTAAATTTAAGACTGAGCTGGTGGCAGGTTTGGAGGCAGTGGGTGCAGGGAGCAGATGGCAGGCTCTGAGCAGCAAGGAAACGTGGTTTTCTCTGCAAGACCAGTGAAACTCCTCATTGTGTTGAGTTGTTTATATAGGTGCAAAAAACAACTGTGCAGATTTGTGTGAGAGAAAAATACTTGCAAGGCTATTAAATAAAAACATCCCATCTATGACTGAGAGATTTTTCGGAGTCATAAATCTCTGGAGGTGGGGAAGGTGTTTGGGGGAATCATCAGTGTGTGGTACATTTTTAAGTACTTCCTTGGCATCCTCAGTTGGAGATGGGATGCAGGGCCAAAGGGCCCATATCTGACTCAGTGCAGGGTTAATTTTTAGTTCTGTGAGGGTGGTGAGACCCTGGCCCAGGTTGCCCAGAGAAGCTGTGGCTGCCCCATCCCTGGAAGTGTTGAAGGGCAGGTTGGATGGGGCTTGGAGCAACCTGGTCTGGTGGGAGGTGTCCCTGCCCATGGCAGGGGGTGGGGAGTGGATGATCTTTAACGTCCCACCCAAACCAGTCTGGGATTCTATGATTCTGTGATGTTAAAGCCACTGCCTTGGTGTGACTGTGACTCCTAACCCTCCTTTAGCAAAGCAGGGCTGCTTTTATGTACCTGGAGTGCAGTGTGAAGACTAAAGAGGCAACGTTATCTGTGGTGGAAACCACGGTGGGGATCCCTCAGCCCCTGCTCGGCAGCCTGTGAAGTGCTGTGGGCAGTGTTGGGGGCAGTGGCTCTGGGAAGAGCCAACCACTGCTGGGTTTATCTCCCAGCAGGTCTGTGATGGGGCAGGGCAATGCTTTGATGACAGAAAAAGGACAGGATTAACCTATTGCTAATGTAATGAGGGGCTTCCTTGAGCATTCATGTTGCTGTACCTGATCCAAATGAAGTAGGTCTGGTTTTATTGTTCATTTCAAGAGCTTCTTCAAAAACTGAGCTCAATCAGAGACCAAATCCACTGCTGTTAGAGCTGAGGGAAGAGCAGGACCCTCGGAGGCTGACGAGCCCCTGCCTTCACTTGGTGCTGCTGAAGCACCACAGTGAGAAGTGGAAAGCTCTGACCAAAGTCACCACTACTGAGAAGCCCACTTCAATTAGCACCGATGACCATTCCTTTGTTTCATTATGTTGTTTTTCTGACTTGAAGCAGGAAAGTGTTTTCTTCTAGGGTTTTTTGTTGTGGTTTGTTTGGGGTTTTTTTTAATACAGCTTCTTTTAAGCATGGACATGGCCAGCCTGATCTCCATCCGTAGCATGTACACCCACAGCCTCTTGGCAGAGATCTTGTTGGGAGTTTGTTTTGTTTTTAAGGAGGGTTCACAGCATTTGTTTACTTATTTATTTATTCTTAGTTCTCTAGGATGTCAACTGTCTCTGCAGGGTGGCTGGACTGTAGCAGCAGTTCAGTGTCTTTGCAGGAAGACACAGCTTTTGAAAATCTTCCAGATTAAAAAAAAAAATTAAAAAATCAGCTGCTCTGTGTGGGAGTTTATATTCAATGTTCTGACTAATTTTAAGGCTTTTGAATAGCTTTGTTGGACTGTACTTGCAGAGCATCATCAATTCCTGGACCAGGCCAGTCTCAGAAGCTGTGGTGGCCCCCAGGGAGGGCAGCCCCTCCGAGCACCAGTGTGAGCTCCTGTCAGACTGTAGGACACAACTAGAAAAAGATTGGTAATAATTTTCATAAGTTAGTTGCCAGAGAAATAAGCTTGTGATTTATATCCACCATCTTCTGGAAAGGAGGAGGAGGTGGCTCATCGATGGGAATTAATTAGCAGATGGAAAAATAAGAGCTCCAAACTCAACACTTGATTCATACATAGACGGGGGGAACTGGGAGCAGAAGATAAAAGACTCTGAAGCAAAGAGTGCCCCAGAGGAGGCGAGGAATGGGTTGAATTAAAGCTGCAAGAAGCTGCCCACAAGGAGATGGTGGTGTTTTGGGAGATGCAGCAAGACTGCTGGGGTGGTGGGCAGGGAGGAGCTGTGGTCTGGTCCTGTCACTCCCTCTCCTGCTGCAGGTAGAGAGTGGGTTGGTAGTCCAACAGACTCACTTGCAGCTGAGGCCCAACATGAATACAAATTTCACTGCATCTGCTGTTACCTTCCTTTGTCTCTCCTCCAGACAAAGGAAATAAACTCTCTACTTAGAAGGTTAGTGCCATTAATATATTTCAATTTTTGGGCAGTACGCTAGATCTGCTACCACAGTTACTTAAGCTGGGCTGCTAGAATCAAAATAGACAGTGTTTTTCACTTTTTTTGGCATAGACTTTGGAGAGCATTAGGCAAAAGTATTATGGCACGCTAATGACATTTCCCAGCATTCACTGAGTACAAATGCTTCAAATAATTTGGGAGCCAATTCTATTTCAGAAACTAATCCAACTGTACTCAGCAGCATAGAAGCCAAAACCATCTGAAACTCTAAAGCCACTTCCTTCTATGGGTTTAGCAGATGAATCAAGAGGGGAGTTGATACAAAGAGGTAACTATTTGCCAGTGTAGTTTTCTGCCACAGGACTTTCTCCCTGGGAAAATGTAATAAACAAAATATTTTAAAATATATTAATGTCCATTTTAAATACTGCTGTAATGATACATAGTGCCCTCAGAGACCTTGGACACACTGAGGGCTGGTGTTCATCTGTCATGCTCTGTACCTTTTGCTAGGTTCCAGAAGGATCTCATTGCTGGTTTTCCTTTGATCCAATGTTTGTGTTTTTCATGTGAGGTCCCTGTAAAGGCCAGAAGGAGCCAGTTACCTGTTTCAGGTTGAAACTCAAACTGGAGTTGGAGCTGTTCAAGGGATTTTGTACAAGGGAAAATAGCCATCTGAAGGTGTGTAGGACCGGGCTCAGTACGTTCAAAGCCAGGTCTGGTTCTCTGTGTTTGTTTTGCATTTCATGGTCCAGATGTGGAGATGGATATTCCACGTAGGAACCCAGCCATGGGGCTGAGTCAGGCTGTGGTGGAGGTTTGTCCTCTCTGGACCATGACTGCAGCACAGTGGAGTCCAGGGCGTTTTGGGAACTGGAGAAGGGTATTTTGGCAATGCAGCCTTATTCTCTGTGTAGTAAGTTCCCTAGAGATGCTGTGAGCTGTGGAGAAGAGGCCTGAGGCTTATTTAAACAAAGCTTGCAGGGGTTGAACCAATGTTGGCAGTGCCTGGGGTTGAAGAAACACAAAAATAACTTCTCGGTCCTGTTTACACCTTCAGTGCCTGAGGTGTGCGACCTGGTCAGGCTTGGGGTCGTGTCCCTTGTGCAGGACAGTTGAAACAGACACAGGCTTTGTGCACTGGGCAGCGGCTGGTCAGGCACTTCCAGGAGCCCTCACATCTGATTCCTGTGCTCCTTTGCTGGGCTGTCACCTCCCGTGGCATCAAGCTGGCATCACCCTAACCCCAGGGGACACCAACACCCTTTTCTTGGGAGAGGTGGGTGTGCAGCTCATTCCACTACAGCTGTATCTGTCTGGGAGTTACCCAGGGCCCAACACCTGAGTTTCTAAGTGAGCCAGAGCCCCTGAAGCCTGGACACTGCCTGCCTCTGCCCTGCCACGTCCTGAGTGGTACTGCTGCAGCACAGCTGCTCAGCCTGCCTGTGGAGCCTACACAGAGACAATGTGGTCTTCAAATGTGGAGTGCCCAGCATTTTAATTACATTTAACTTCTTGAAATCTGGTCTAATTTTCATTTACCTACTTACTATGCATTTATAATCTGCTGTTCTTCTTTCAGAAATGTGTGTATCCAGAGTGGGTGAGCTCATGTTTCCATGTAGTGTAAGATCTCTCTCACAACACAGAATGACAGTTTCTTGGATGAAGAAGGTCAGCAGAAAGGGTTGTGGTGGGGGAAGGAGATATGAGTAGGAAAGAAGCTGAGAGATCACACATTTTCATTGGAAGGTAACACAGAGTGTGACACTTGAGGTGAAGGCAGGTTGTGAAAGGGTACTTGCAATTACTTTGTGACACTCCATTTGACAAAGTATATGAAGAAAAATAGTGGAGAGAAGGGAGAGCAAAGATGGGGTCATGAAAGGCTGAGCTGTACAACAGTAAGTACATAAAGCAAGGAGAGAGGAAAAGAGATGAAAGTATGAAGGAATATAGATTATATGATAACACTGCTGCTTTATAAATGGGATCCAAGCAGAGCAGAAGAAAATGCACATGGGGAAATTGGTGTTAGACCAATCACTCAGAACAATTGTGTGCTACTTACTGTAGAGCTGGGCAGTGTGTTGCCATCAGTAATATTTTGTGTCAGTGGAGAGATAATCAGTACCATCAGTGGTTAGCAGTTGGCAGCCAGATGCCTGGCAGTTAAATTTGCTGGTGGAAACATCTTTGTTTCCAAATAGCTGTCTCCTGCTTGGTATAAAGTTTCTGAGCTTCAAGTTTGGGGAATTTAAATTCTTTCTGCCAGGCTGCAGGTTTCCTTGAGTCTTGAGAAAAGAGATATGGACAAAACAGCTCAGATACTTGAGTGTGGTTTAAATTACTCCCTTTCTTAAAGATGTGACACTTTAATAGGATTCTTCTCGGTTTCAGAATGGTTGGTAAGAAGCAATGCAGGTCTGAGGAAAGCAGGAGTTTTGTGTGTGGCAGAGCTACTGTATGGGATGCTACAGTAATACCTTGCATCCTCTCCACCTCCTCCAAAATATTTTGGGGCTGCTGTCAGTTGTACTGTCTTGTGTGTCAAGCGATCTAAATGGGGATTGGAAGATAACTCAGGAGTTAAACTTAATGAGGGTAATGGGGAAAGACTGGCAGCAAAACTCTAACCTTAGTAAAAACCTGCATATTGGGAAAGCCATCCCTTTCATCAGCAGAGACTGAACCCTCACGAGGTTTAGGAAAGTGGTTTGGAACGAGAAACTGAGAACTGGGCAGCATGGGGATGTCTGGAAACCAGCACAGAGGAGCTGATGACCTGTGGATATTTCTTGTCTGTGGAGTTTACGTACTGAGGCGGATGGTTTCTGCAAAGTTGCTGCTCCCATGGGGCTTTCTCTCTTTGTTTGGAAACTCAGGTGATTGAAATAAAATTCTGAGGAATGGTCCCAGCATAGGCAACAGCTGCTTCTGCTAATTCAGGAGGAGGGTGTCTCTCAGATGAGAGAGGGGTTTGTGCTGGTCAGCGATGGTGTGACCTGGCTCATCATCCTGCAGTGCCCTGTACAGCAGTGTCCATCTGGTCCTGTTGCTAAACAGCATCTCCCTTCTAAATATCAAATTTTAATTATAGTGTTAAAAATCTCAAGTCTGCAAAGTATCTCCAGACAAGCTCCCCAGAGAGGCTTGGTGGGAGGGCTTTGGACATGTCCCACCTCCTGCCAGGCAACCTGACATCCCCGTCTGGGACTGAGTGTCAATGGCACTAGCTCAGGGCAGGAGTGCCTGAAGATCTGGCCTCCTAATAAGTGCTTCTGTCCCACCCTTTGGTGACACTGTGCCTGTATCCAAATGCTGTGAGTTCTCTCCTCCCAGCTGTGTGTGAGCCCTGGACGCTGCCTGCCTGTCCCTCCCTCTGCTCCCACACTGCACCAGCCCTGTGAGGCAGCACTGAAGTAATGCAGAGTAAACCAGTTTAAAACAGGAACTGTGACTGTCTCCCCCAAGGAGCCTTTTGGACAATAAAGGGATTCGCAGCTGACTCAGGAAGAGTTGTGACAAGTGGCCCTGGGTCTTTTTGCAGGATGGGACCACTCAAACAGTCCAGTGGAGCACATGAAAATATGACCAGGAATAAACTTGCTTCAAAACCATCAAGGTCAGGCATGCTCAGAAGACCAAATAGCACTGTGTGTTGGGCACTAGAGCCATCAGAGCCTTCCCATGCTGCAGTGGGGTATGTGGATCCAGGATGCTCCATCTAGGACAACCTAGCAGGTCATCTATACATCCCAGTTCCACGTAGGTGAGATGTAGTGTCTGCAAGTGGAATAATTCACTACTGTTAATGAGCCATCAGCTTTCTTCATGCTCTCCCATTTAAATACAGATTGATTTTCAGTTTACCAGCCCTCACCTTGCTTAGCTTCTGCAGCCTGCTCCCATGGCATCACAGGAGGACAGAGCTGCAAGGTTCAGTAGTCTCCTCCCTGCCAGCTGTGCTGGAGAACAAGCAGCTGGTTGTGCCGAGCTGTGATGGGAGGAGAATATTCCTTTGTGAGGCTCTGTTGTGCCCTTGGGTCTCACTGCAGAGGTAAATTACATACCAGCAGTGAGTGGCAGTGACTCACCATGCTGCTGGTGTGATTTACAGCAGCTCCCTCAACGACATTTCTGCTCAGCGTGCCACATAACCCATAATTGCAAACATGTGAGTAGACAAAAAAAAAGTACATTTTTCCAATTCCGTGTTATTTAGCATCAGTCAAACTCTGATGACTAAACCAGATGAAAATCTCTTTGCATGGATATGTTGTCACCTTTGATCTAATTCTTTTTATCTTGCTGTCTCCCTCTTGATGAAGTATTTTCTACAAATTCTTTTTCTTACTGTCTTCTTTTTTTCATGCTATCCAAGTATATTTAATTTTTGCCCTATTCCAGTGGCTCTTGCCAAGATTAATACTCCAGCTGCCTGGAAACTCTGAATTCCTTTGTTTTGAATTCATTCTTCTCATCTCTGAACGACTATACATCTTCTCTCCTATCTCTGTGTCTGATCTTTCAGGATAATTTTTTACATATTTTAGCCAAACTTTTCTCATGGATACTTCTCATCTTTCCATCTGTTTGCTACTTTTCCCTATCTATCTTCAGCCTGCACCTCCCTTTCCTCTTCCAAATCCTTTTTTTAAATTCCTTTTTTTGTAGGTAACCCCGTTTTTTGCACAGATTCTTCATTTATTAATTGCAAATTAAGAGATCATCTTTTCTGTCTTCCTCTGCTACAGGCAGGGTCAGCCTAAGCCACTCCTGCTGGGTACTTGTTGAGTGTTTTCTTAATTTTTTTATCCTCACTGGTGGGAAATTTCACAGCTTCCCATGCCTTTGAGTTCAGTGCTGCAATGTTACTCCACTAAGAAAAGCTTTTCCTCTGTACAGGGAATGTAGGTTAAGGCAATTTAAGCCCATTGTTAATTGTCCTAGCATAAAACTGGAGAACAAATTAGCCCTTCTCCCCCCTTCCCTGCTATCTTTTATATGGATGAAGGTCATTATCTTTGCAACTGTCAGTCATTTTCTAGCCCAAATCACTGTACCTCCTGCCATTTTCCCCCATGGGTTCCTAGGACTGACATTCCTGCTGCTCCACAGGAGCCAGCCCAGTGGATGTGCTGGGGACGGGCGAGTCCAGCTGCTGCCCACAGGTTTCTGCTGCTAGGGTGAAGCTGCTTCATCCTGATTGTTGTGTTGGACAGGATCTAGCTGTTCTGAAGTGCTGCTTCAAATCACAGCAGCTTTGCTGTGTCAGAAGGTGGCAATTTAAGAAGAGATACTCCAAACTCATGGACATCTGGTAGCATTAGAGAAAGTACCTTCTTTGGGGTGGGGTGGGAGGCTTTAGCCTCCTCAAACTGGCTTAGGTTTGACTTTCTTGAAAAACTTCTGTAATTTTAAAATGCTCCAGTTAGTTATCACAGAATCATTCTGGTTGGAAAAGGCCTTTAAGACCTGGAGAGAGTCCAGGGGAGGGAACAAAGATGACTGGGGGACTGGAGCATCTCCCTTTTGACAAAAGGCTGAGAGAGCTGGGGCTGTTCAGCCTGGAGAGGAGAAGGCTGAGGGGAGACCTTATGAATGCCTGTGAGTATCTCAGGGGGGTGCAGGAGGATGGAGCCAGACTCTGCTCAGCAGTTCCCAGGGACAGGACGAGGGGCAACGGGCACAAGCTGGAACATGGGAAGTGCCACTGAAATATGAGGAGAAACTTCTTTCTGGTGAGGGTGACAGAGCCCTGGGACAGGCTGCCCAGGGAGACTGTGGAGTCCCCTTCTCTGGAGATATTCAAGACCCCCCTGGATGCAGTCCTGTGGAATGTGCTCCAGGGGATCCTGCTTTAGCAGGGGAGTTGGACTGGATGATCTCTGGAGGTCCCTTCCAACTCTCAAGTTCTGTGATTCTGTGAACATTGAGTCCAACCATAACCTACCTCTACCAACCATTAACCTAACTCTACCAAGTCCAGTGTTTAAACCATGTTCCTTAGCACCACATCTACATGGCTTTCAAACACCTCCAGAAGCTAGTGAGCATTCAGGAATTTCCCTTAGGAAGTTTGTCAGATAAATGGGAGGAATTAATCCATCTGATTCAAATGCAAAAATCCTTGGTTCCCAGTAATCACCTGTAGCAGCCTGCAGGAATTCAAGCACAGTTTCAGCAGGAAGGTAACCCAAGAAGCAAGCACAGCGTGAAATCTGTGCTAGATTTATGGAAATGGTGCTGCCTTTTTTTTTTTTCATTATTAAAAAACATACTACTTATGTTTAAAAAAAGACTCTTGACATTTGAAGCTCTCCTACTAATGTTTTCCTGCCCGGGTGAAGTGTTTCTCCGTACAATTCAACTTAAAGAAGCCCTTCAGGATTTCCTGAAGTCAGTCAGGGATGTGCTGATACAAGCGTGTTCCCTTCTACCTTTGTATTTCAGAGTTATTATCTTCACTAAAAGTCTGGTAATCATTGAGACATAAAGATTTAAGTTGTGGCTGCCTCATCCCTGGAAGTGTCCAAGGGCGGGTTGGATGGGGCTTGGAGCAACCTGGTCTAGTGGGAGGTGTCCCTGCCCATGGCAGGGGGTTGGGACTGGATGATCTTGAAGGTCCCTCCCAACCCAAACCAGTCTGGGATTTGGAAATTGTTATGCTAGGTTGGCACTTCTTTGGCTGTATCTGCTATGAACTAGTGTGTGTGTGTGTGGAGAGCCAGGGTTTCCAAAGGGATGGAAAGTGCCCTGGGGCTGGACATGGGTACTGGCTGCTGTGGGTCCTGCTGACACTAGGGACATCTTGGCTCAGGGAATTCACTTCACAGCACAGCAAATAACAACATCTATTTTAAAGAGCCTGTTAAAAATATGAGCTGGGGTGTTTCTTGTTAAATAAACATGTGAAGAATCCAAAGAGAATTTACAGCAGTGCTTGAGACCTCTTGGACTTGTCAAGATCATCTGCATCCAGAGGAGCAGTACGAAGCAGCACATCTTTTCTGGGCTGCACATCCCTGATGGTGATAGCAGGGGACAGCTTTTACTAGTGAAACTTTAAACAAGGGTAAACACACAAAGCCTTTTTTTTTTTTTTCCTTGAGAGAATATGGCAGCATGTCTGGAGCAGTATTTTATCTAAAACCTTTCTCTAAATGCTAGTCTTTCATGTCTTGCAAGCTTGTTAGTGCCAAATATAAATTAGATGTATGTGTGTGATCACAAAGCAGGCACGTGTCTAGGGTGGCCCAACAGGCTGGATTTTGCTGTGTTGCTCCTCAGAGGGAGGCTGCCAGCCTGTGCTGGTGTTATTTGGTGTCCTGGCTGGTGTTGGGGCTGATCTCCAGAGCCTGCTGATCCCTGCCTTTGGAGGAGCCCCGGGGCTGGGCTGGGTGTGAGCCTGAGCTTCAGGGAGGCAGGGCTGCAGTGTTTGAGCTCTAGATTCTGGGAGAACATCCTCTGTTTAGAAATTCTCTTAATGGGATTTAATATAAGCACACCAGTGGTTTTTTTAGCCCTCAGATATTTTAGTTTGCTCCATTACATGTAGAAATATGTGTTTGTTTTTTTTTTTAATTTATGACAGCTTTTATCCTTTTAAATTAAAGTGGTAGAAACATGCCAAGCTATTGCTCTGGTCATAATATATTTTTCAGTAGCTTTTCTTTTTGTAAAGGATATTTAGGATGTGCAGATGTGCTTCTGTAGCTGTCCTCATCCAAAAACAGACTCAGAACAAGGCAGGCCATGCTGAGGACTCTGCTTCTCTTCTGAGTCAGCAGTGGCTGAGTGGGCATGCAGGCCATATGCTCCCTCAGAGTCATCTTTAAATTAAATACTTGCATTAACAGAGCCTGTGGTACATGATCTCCTCTGCTTTCCAGCAGAGCTCTGGAATTAACTTGCAGCAGTTTTCCTTCTGGTGCTGGGAGCACCATGTCCCACTAATGCTGGATCAGGTCCATTTGAGACTGTCTGGTGTCCTGGTGGCTGCTCCCAAGTTTTCTCATGTGCTCCCATCCCTCCCTGGGATCCCTTTGCTTCTTTTTCAGAGCCCTTTGTGCGTGCTGAGCTGTCTTAACTGGTGGATCACCTTCAGGCCTCCAGGCCAGCTCTTCTCTGCTGGTCTTCAAGAAATATTTGTGCCTTTTGCCCAAATGTAATAAAGAATGCAGACTGCAAGGGTGGTGTGTGTAGGTGACCATTGCTGAGCAGGCTGGCGTGCTAGACAACCCTCATCAAGGGGTAGCAGTTATCCAGCCCCATGGCTTGTTTTTATGAGTTATGTGCACACTTCCAGATCTCCTTGAAGGCTCAGTTGTCTGTGATCTAACTGTAGCTGCTTCCTGTTTTTCAGGAGATGACTTTTCATTGATACAGCAAGAAATATATATGGTTAAAGAATGCAAACACTGCAACATAGTCGCCTATTTTGGGAGCTATCTCAGGTAAACCCCACTTTTTATACCTTTGTTTCTGCTGATTCTTTCCTAAGACAATGCTCAGTCTGGTTTAGCACTTACAGCCTCTCTCAATGTACTTCTCTAGGTTGAATTTCCTTTGGTTCCCTGTTGGCTTAAAAAAAATGTTTAAAAAGTGACTAATACTTTGTTTTCTCTGCTGGCCAAAAGGCTGGAATATTTTTATCACTAGAAACAGAAAGAAACTTTTCCCATAGAGGCTGTTGCAACATATCCAATCCTACTCACTTATGGGACAGATCTTAACCATTTTATCACTTCTAAGAGAAAACAATCTCATTTATCTAGAGCAGAATCACTTTCAGATACTTAATTTAATGGCAGTCTTGTGTGCTGTGGAAGCTTAGCCAGTGAGTTGTAGGAGCAGAAGACTCAAATCTGAGCTGCTGGTGATAAGATTTTCATAGTTGTGGAGTAACAGATGCGACGTACAGAGAGGCAGGAACAAGGTGATGATGCCAGCTGGCTGCATCTTCAAGTGCACACCTTCAATGTTATACAGAAAGTTGGGGAATATTTTCCATTTCTGTGGAACTCTGCCATTTATCAGTTGCCTCTTTGGGAGTATATATCACCACTTTGCCTGCTTGGTCTTTTTCTAGAAGGCTTCATCTTTGGGTTTCTTGGAGGGCTACGTTTTTAAGTAATTTGTACAACCCAAGTGGACTTCAACTGGGACAAAATGGCTGCATTTCTAAATCCCCAATACCCCTTTTGGGGGCCATGAAGTGTTTTGTAGATACAATTAGGCAATTTCAATTTAAGATTGAGGCTGTGAGTTTAGTGTGTTATCTACTGTAATCTTGCTGATAGCAGGTAAACCTCAGGTGTTCCTTCTACATGTTCCTTACTGCAGTTAGAAGGTCAGAGTTAACACATCTTTTAGGTCTGATAACATGTAAAGACTTGCTCAGTGCCTTTGGCATTAAACTTCCATTTGGATGAGAATTTATGGAGAATATTAACATGTAAAGCAACTGCTAGTCCCGTTTCAGAGCATGTATTTTTAACAGAGTGATCAAGACCACAGAAAAGACTTGCAATAATCCTTATTAACTCTGTTCTGTGTACAGATCGATCAGCTTCTGATGCCTGTGTTTTAACTTTCTTTTGATAGCCGTGAGAAGCTGTGGATATGCATGGAATACTGTGGTGGGGGATCCCTCCAAGACATTTACCATGGTACTTTGAAACTTATTCTAACATTTGTACCTTTTGGAAGCTTTCTGCAAAGAAGAAAAATAAATACTAAGCAAACTAACAGGGAATGGTTGGTACAGGCCGGGCACTCACGAGTTTTCCTTAGGGCACGAACAGTGTTTTTTAGCTACACTGAGAGCAGTTCTCAAATATGGTAACCATCACTTTGGGCTAACACCCTGTCATTCTAGGCTGGAACATCCTTTGGTTTTTAATCATCCCATGTTTATTTTTCTCCATGATACTTCAGGGACCGACCCAAAGAGCCTGAGTGGTCCAGTGGAGAGCTCTGCAGGAGCTGCAGTTGCTGCACCCTGGGAGCTCTCCTGTGCCTTGGCCTCTCTCAGCCCCTGTCTCTGGATGCCATATGCAGTAGCAGCTTATCTGCTTTCTGAAGGGGTGGGGAAAAAGACCTTTAAAAAAAAAAATCACAACCAGAAATCACACTTAATTGGATATAGAGACCATACGTGGTGTAAGGAAGCAGTTTTTACTAGGAAATACCTACATTTTATCTTTAAAGGGCAGAAATGACTTGTTATTCTTGCTCCTGTGCTGTACTGTACCACTCTTCTATTATTATTTTCCCCTCTGAGGTTCCATCTCGTTGTTGATTCTGTAGAAGGATTGATTGGAGCTGTTGGACAAAGCAATCTGGGGACTTACTCTGCCTTTAAATGCTAACATGGAGTTTTCAAATACCAGAGCTCTTTCAGCTTTATCTTTCAGCCAGTTAGTTCAAATAGCTTTCAAACAATTCCAAGTCCCCTAGGCCCCTAGTACAGAACATTGCCTTTTCTAATATTAAAAAGACTAGCAGAAGTCACTTACATTGTTTTTTACCTTCCTTGGAATACAAGATATTACATTACTACAAAGTCACTTGTCAAATGATAATTAGATTTCTGTCAAAACATGTTTTCTTCTCACTGTGGGTATTGTCTTCTGGTTTTGTGCTGGCTTTTTAACAGAAAGCCTTTCAGTAAAACAAGCAAACAAACCCCTCTTTTCAGCTCAATGTAAAACACAGTTCATGTAAAATCAGTCTTTAACTTTTGCATGGAGATAACTACTTTCTAGCTGCTTCACACTGTTATTTATATGTTGTATTTTGTAGACTTACTTTTACATTTTTGTTTTCAGTAACAGGACCTCTGTCAGAGTTACAAATTGCATATGTATGCAGAGAAACTTTGCAGGTACTGTACCTCTGCAAGTATGTGATCAGGTGTTTGCTCCATGTTCTTAAAAGAAAGCTGGGGAGGGACTTCTGACAAGAGCAGGGAGTGATGGGACAAGGGATAATGGGTTAAAACTAGAAGAGGGGAGATTTAGGTTGGACATTAGGAAGAAATTCTTTGCTGTGAGGGTGGTGAGACACTGGCCCAGGTTGCCCAGAGAAGCTGTGGCTGCCCCATCCCTGGAAGTGTTCAAGGGCAGGTTGGATGGGGCTTGGAGCAACCTGGTCTGGTGGGAGGTGTCCCTGCCCATGGGTTGGTCTTTAAGGTCCCTACCAACCCAAACCATTTGATGATTCCATGATTTCAGAAAGAGCTGCAGTACCATCACTTCCATCTGTAAGCATTAGGGATCTAGCTGATTCTAGGAACTAACCCTAACCCGGGTTAATCTGTTTGTTTCCATATTGTAAATTAAAATAAGCAAGAAACTCCAGTAAGGTGTAGTGCAAATACTTGCTTCACATCCTAGTCAGAGCAGTGTTCTGTGCTCTGATTTGCAAAGGAGTTTACCCAGAAGCAGACCTCTGTGTGGATCCCACTGCAGGACCAAAATACCAAAGCTCAGTCCTGCCCCTGGTTCTTTGCTGAGCCTGCTGGTTTCAGCAACTGTGAAAGACAGGTCTGCACAGGCTGCAGGCCAACCTGTTGGCTGGACTGTTTTCATCCATTGTTCTAACAGTGATTCAATGCAGCAGTTGGTTAGGACACATTTTTGAATCTCGTTGAAGAAAGCAGGTAATACCTAGTAAGCAAGGGTGAGTAGCTGAGTAATGGGGGGGGGGGGGAAAGGCAGATGTCAGACTGCCTGCTGGGTCTGTGCCTGTGAGTTCTAATCATCTGCAGAGGAAAAATAACTGCAACCAACTGTCTGAAATTCCCTTTCACTTTGTGACTGCTGGTAAGTAGAAATGCAAGATAAGATCACAGAATCACAGAACTACCAAGGCTGGAAAAGACCTTTAAGATCATCAAGTCCAGCCTATGACCAACACCACCACACCGTCTAGACTAAGGCACTGAGATGATGCAGGCAGCTTGTTTCATAAAGGAACTTTTCTTTCCCCACTCTTTGTATCCATGAATAATGATGTGGGGGCATGGTGGGGGTGCACACCTTGCCCTGGAGCAGTGGCTGAACCGGGCACGGCCCGAGGCAGGGGTGGGGACCTAATTTGAAGGTGAACTAATTTGCTTGGCAGTTCTGTCCCTCATCTCTTCTCGCTGCAGGGACTGGTATGGCTGGAAGGGGCAGCTAAACACCTGCTTGTTGAAACCTTCAGGACTTCAAAAATAACAGTTAATTTTAGTAAAGGGAAAAGGTGATGTATCCTGAGGTTTGTTTTGAAAAGACACGTGTATCTGTGTAAAATGTTACACCAGGACTGGGTTAAAGGAGTCTTCACATGGACTGGCTGGAGCTGGGAGAGATGGGGAACAGAATCCAGCATACCTCTTATCAGCAGATCTCAAATATCTCCACTTTCAAATAACATGCATTGAGTAATGTATATTTATTAGCTGAGATTGGCTGTGTAATATATTAACAAATGGCAAAACAAATGGCAAAATTACACGTTGTGTCTTTTTCTTTCCAGGGTCTTGCCTATTTGCATATGAAGGGCAAGATGCATAGAGATATAAAGGTAACTTGGAACTTTGTGAAACTTACCTTCAGCTTTCTAGTGCAGAAAAATGTTCCTGATACAGATTTTTAATTTTCTATTTATTATGTTTTAGGGTGCAAATATTCTGCTAACAGACCACGGAGATGTCAAATTAGGTGAGTTGTCTGATTTTATTAAGAAGACAGAAAGCAGATGGGAATGCTTTAATTTGAACAATAAAAAAGCTACAGTACCAGCTGGGAGTTGCCTTCTACTTAGTGAATTGCCTTCTACTTCTGTCATTTTTTTGTCATTACTTTGATCTTTTTTTTTGTGTCTTCAAAATAACCAGAATGTAGAGACCATGCTTCCCAATATGAATATTCAGGTTTTGGAAGGCTGTTTTTTGGTGTTGGAACAGCCCATGCACAGCCAAGATTGAGAGAATTTGAGAGATGACAGAGAATTCCTTTTTTCAACCACCAAGCGTTGAAGCCTTCCAGGTTTCCTTGGAATTTACCAGGTTGGGATTACCTGGATATCAGTATAGAATCATAGAATGGTTAGAGTTGGAAGGGACCTTAAAGATCATCGAGTTCCAACCCCCTGCCATGGGCAGGGACACCTCCCACTAGACCAGGTTGCTCCAAGCCCCATCCAACCTGAGCTTGAACGCTCCCAGGGATGGAGCCTCCACAACTTCTCTGGGCAACCTGTTCCAATGTCTCACCACCCTCACACTAAAGAACTTCCTCCTGATCTCTAACCTAAATCTCTCCTGCTGCAGTTTCAAACCATTACCCCTTGTCCTGTCACTATGCTGTAAAAAGCCCCTCCCCAGCCTTCTGTAGGTCCCCCCCCTTCAGGTACTGGAAGGCTGCTATGAGGTCCCCCCAGAGCCTTCTCTTCTTCAGGCTGAACAGCCCCAACTCCCTCAGCCTTTCTTCATAAGAGAGGTGCTCCAGCCCTTGGATCATTTTCATGGCCCTCCTCTGGACACGTTACAGCAGGTCCACGTCTTTCTTGTGTTGGGGGCTCCAGAGCTGGACACAGTGTTCCCGGTGAGGTCTCACCAGGGCAGAGTTGAGGGGCAGAATCACCTCTCTTGATCTGCTGACCACACTTTTGATACAGCCCAGGATGCAGTTGGCCCTCTGGGCTGCAGTTGGACATGTTTGTCCCTCGTCAGAATGGCAGTTCTTCCTCAGAGCCTTCAAGGATCCACTGTGCCAGACAGCTTCTCCTGGGCCTTGCAACCTGTGGAAAAGTGGGATCTGACCCTGGCTGTGCCTCTAGCCCAGTGTATGACATTGGGCATCTCCACACAGGTGGAGAAGAGGAAATTCTCCTTTGCAAGCAATCTGAGGTCTGTGGATGAAAACTAGAAAGAGATCTGGATTGCTGGCTTCTGCCAGTGATGGTTTGCTTTTAGTGGGGCACAGACAAGCTGAATCTCTTGTTACCTGAGTGTGCTGCCTTCAGAACCCCCATCTGCCTGTCTGCTGCCTCACTTCACAGACATACACAGTGGAGTTAGGGCTGTGCAGGAAGCAGGGAGCAGAAATCCTGGGAGAAGGAATGCAAAGCTCATCATCTTAACTGTGTCTGGGGTTGGAATCGGAGCGGTTGTGCATGAGCTGCATTGCTGCTCTGCAGAAAAGCTGTGTGGGTCAGCACTGACACTGCCTTGTGGTGGACCAGGAATGCTGTGCTAGGAAAGTATGGCTTTTTAAAGAAGAAAAAGAAAAAAAAGAGTGTAATGGAATTGTAGAATGGTTTGGGCTGGAAGGGAAAGTGAAGACCATCCAGTCCCAACCCCATGGGCAGGGACACCTCCCACTAGACCAGGTTGCTCCAAGCCCCATCCAACCTGCCCTTGAACACTTCCAGGCATCCACAACTTCCTTAGGCAACCTTGTAAACCTTGTCACCTTGTAAAACCTTGCAACTCACAGGAGGTTCCACTAAATGCATTAAATGTGGGTTGTGCACTGATACCTTCCTTTTGCCTGCTAAGCTAGTTAGATTTGCCTGCTATTCCCCTCCAGTATTATACTACAGATGCAATAATAATAAAATGGGACTTAAATGATTTTTGGCTCTGCAAGAGCACCTGATTATCTGCAGCTCTGAGAGCAGGGGATTATTGTCCCCTAGACAGAGTCTCCAGAAATGAGAACAGATAACCCCCCTGCAGCACCTCCCTAAGTAACACAGAAACAGTCCAATTTCCAAAGCATGATGCTATTTTTCCCCTTGAATATTAAATTGAATATCCATTAAATTTTTGAGGTTGCTTGGTTGCTGTATTGTGAGATGGAAAAATAGCTGGGAGAGGAACAGGGTTATCAATGAACTGTATGTAGAAACTCATCTTTTCAGTTTGAATTCTTGTCAGTGAAAATCTTAGCTCATCTCATTATTAATCTTAAACTGTTGAAGCTGAATTAATTCTTAATTTGGGTGAGAAATGTGATTGTTCTTTTGTAATATACTTCCTAGAGTAGAACCAGTGTCTTAAAGTGAGATTTCTAAGTCGATGATAATTTCATTTTCCAGCTGACTTTGGTGTAGCAGCAAAAATAACAGCCACCATTGCGAAGAGGAAATCATTTATTGGTACCCCTTACTGGTAATAAACCACTTGGATTGCTCTGATTGCATGCAAAGCTAAGTCTGTATTTATGCCAAAAATCCTAAAATACACACGCTGAAGTATACACATGTATTTATAGAGAGAGCAATTCCATAAATTCTCATTATTCCAAGTAAAATGCCCAGGAGGTAGAAATCTGGGAAGCACTGATTGTAGCTGAGCTGAGGCTGCAATAGAAGGGACCTGGTATTTGAGGCAGGGTTGTTGTTTCTCCCAGGGTTATTGATCCAGAACATTCCCCCCTGTTTCTGGATACCATTTTCTGGTCATTCAGTTTCTCAGCAGCTTCTTACACTTTTAGTAAATAAACTAAACAATGTCTCTTAGATTTCCATCCATTATGAAGAAGGACACATTTGAAACTGTCTTTTAATCACCTCTCCTGATTAATTCTCTACAAGACAGTGTTTAATATGCAAATAGATCACTGCAAATCCTGAGCTGGATTAAATATGCAAATGTAATTGCTGTTGGTTTCTGGCCTTCCTGTGGTGCAGTTGAGGTGCCTGGGGCAGTATTTTGGTATAGACTGAACGTGTAAATACATCCAGCTTTGTGCAGAGAGTGGCTTTTAATTGTTCACTGCTCTCTTTATCCTGTTGGAGAAAGAGGACTGAGGGCAGGAAGAGATTATCTGGTCAGTTAAGCATTCCACCAGGAATCATCAGGCTGGTTCTATTCCTAGCAGCTCTCTGTGCTGCTCTGCTCCCTCCCGGGTGAGGGGAGGGGGATGTGGGGCTTCCCCCGACTGAGCTCCTGGGGGTTCTGCTCCAGGGTTATGTGTCCACGGGGCTGGTGCTCTCCTTGATCCCTGCCTTTGTTTTTAAAGGATGGCCCCGGAGGTGGCAGCAGTGGAAAAGAACGGTGGATACAACCAGCTCTGTGATATCTGGGCAGTTGGCATCACGGCGATCGAGCTGGCAGAGCTTCAGCCCCCCATGTTTGATCTTCACCCCATGAGGTCTGCTGGCTGGGGAGCTTGCTCCTCTCCAGAACCCCCTTCAACCCCATAGATAGAGTTTAACCTTCTCCAGGGCTCAGACCTAGAAGCTCACACCAGGAGTCCTTCACCAAACATCTGCTTTCTGTGCGAGCTGGGTCTGGTTTTGAGACATCAGTCTGTAGCTTCAGACTGAAATTTAGAATTGAAATGACCACTTAATTTTTTAATTTAAAAAAAAAACCAAAATAACCCACTTTGTAGTGTCAACAACTGTCATTAAGACCAGGAAATCGCTGAGGAGGCTGGAGCCTGATGTTTAACAGGATTATGCGTGGTGATAAAAAGATCTTACTTAAAGATAAGAAAATCAACAGCTTTACTGTGTCTGTCCTCTGAGGAAGTAGAGTCTGTAATCCAGTTTCCACCAGTATGATTCTTGTGATGAAATATGAATTGGTAGTGTTTAGATATTGGAGTGAAATTAATTAATTTTTACATTACGCTAACACGATTCTTCCTTTACCTTTAGGGCTTTGTTTTTAATGTCAAAAAGTAATTTTCAACCACCAAAGCTAAAGGAAAAAGCAAAATGGTAGGTTCAACCCTCTCCTTTGTCCAGTGTCTTGCAGATAATGTGAAAATAGGTGGTTGTCATTGTTGAAGAAGGGAGGCAGTGAAAAATGGTGTGTGCTACTTTTAAGCTTGGTAACTTGTGAAGTGATTTTGTTTCCAGGAAGTTTCACTGAGAAACAAGTAGTTTTTTTTTTTATAGGTGTCTGAAAGCAAACAAGAAAAGGTTAAGGTGCAGAAGCAGACATTTTCTGATGTGGCAGAATACCAGCAGTAAGGGACAGGACAGTCCTACCTATGTCAATTTTTCCATGCCAGTTGGCCAGAGGGAAATGAAACCTCCCTTCTCTGGAGATTTCTTCCCTCCTCTTTATGTGTTCTAGGAAGAAAAGTTGGTTTTATCCTTTCCCCTTAATTCCTATTATAGGGCACTTGCCACTGTCAGTGGGACAGGTAATCATTGAATCTTGCAGGGATTTCTTTCACCTGTGATACCCTCCTAGTGCCTGCAGGATTTGGTACCACACTTACTAACATTTTATTTATGGGACTCAAAACAATGGTGGCGTGTAGGATTTTGTGCTCCTGATGCTGTTGTGCATTCATTTTACCTCCAGTTGTTTGGGTGGGCAGATGTGTGCTGGAGGAAAGGGAGAAAACACTTGTAAGTGCATATTTCCTGTATTGGAACTGCTCAGGGTAACCCCAGCCAGTGCTCTTAACTCTCCCTCTCAGCTGCTGAGACTAGAAGAGGAAATGTGTTTTGTAACGTGATCTGAAAGCAAGCGGGCTGGGGCTGTCCCCAGGGGGGTGTGCTAACACGAATGCAGTTGCCAGAAAAATGCTTGAAAAATTACAGGTCCAGTCATAACATCCAGTCATGATTCAGCTCTCAAAGGAGGTGATAGGACACCCTCAACCTGAGTTGTTCTGAAAATAGCAACAAAGCTTTTTGAAGAGTAAGCTTACTCTTTCCAACTTGGTATTTTATTTTCCTACCTGTAGCCAAGAGCTATGAAATGTGTAGGTTTGCCTGGTGTTTGAGGGTTTACTGGGTACACAATTGACAATATATTAAACCTAATTCCCTAACAATTGAAACTGGAAAAAGCTGAAATTGCATCATACGTTTCTGGTTTATTTTCCGGGCCAAAACATTCTCCATGCGAGTTCCATAAATCAAATGTGGTTTGGTTTTTTTTTCCTAATTTGTTAACTTGGAAATTAAATTATTCAACCCTGAGATGGGATACATGGACACCGTTCTAATCCAGCACACTCTTTTGTAATCTGTTTAGTAATTGTGTTACAAGTGTCTTCTTGAAAAATGCAACAGAAAACGTCATTTTTCTTTAAGGTCGTCAACATTCCATAGTTTTGTGAAAGTAGCACTTACAAAAAATCCAAAGAAGAGACCGACAGCAGACAGGCTCCTCTCTGTAAGTTGAATTGAACATTTGACCACATCAATGAGAAATCTGGTGTTTTAAAGTGAGCAACAGATCCATAGGAAACCCAACTGGAACGATTTTCTGATCTTATTAACAACAGGTGGTGAAATCTGGAGGAAAGAGACACTGGTCAGCTGTAGGAAGCAGCAAGATTGTGTCAGTAGCAAGATTTTGGTTTGATTTGTGGTAGGAGAAACGATGGCCTGATGCTGTGTCTTCAGCCTGGCCTTTCTGCAAGTGGGTGTCTCAGCCTCTTAGGTGTGACTGTGTAGATGTGGACCCTTCCTCTCATCCAAAGGGAACACAGATGTATTTAGCAGTTGTTCATGTTCCTGCCTTCCTGGACTGAACTGCTCATGTGAAAAATGAAGTTAAGGTGTAACTGTTTGACTCAGAGTTGAATTATCACTTAACTACTGGCCCAAAGTGCAGCATTTCCATGCTTATGGAAGGGTTAGAAAGTCTAGTGGTTGAGGAGTCATTAAAGAAAGACTCAAGCCCCCCCAAAAGTAGGCAAAAGTCAGTAACATTCTATATGGGGTGTTTAGTAATGGAAGTTACTTATCAGTTGCATGTTCTAACTTGTTCTTCTCTGTGGTTCCAGCATAGCTTTGTAGGGCAGCCTGGTCTTTCCAGATCTTTAGCAGTTGAGCTGTTGGACAAAGTTAATAATCCTGACAACCATACACACTACATGGGAGTTGATGATGATGATTTTGAGGTGAGAACATCTTCTTTTTTCTGCCTTTAGGTAAAATTGCTATGTTAATCCCTCTGTAAGAATGTAAGATTGCAGCTGGACAGGGCCACTGCTCCAGCACTTTTAGAGCTCCAGTTTTAGAGTTTCCCTGTGAGAGAAACCAGGAAAATATTGCCATAGTGCTTGTCACTCTTATGCTGTGGGTGTTTAGAAGGATCCTGTGCAGGGCTAGGACAAAGGCCATGCACCTTACTGTGTGGGACTGCAACAGCTACTCTCCCTCCGTGTTGCTTTGGTTGTTGGTTGAGATCCAGCAGGAAGCCAGGCCGCTTTCCTCAGCGTTTCCACCTGTCCCCCTGCAGCCTCACTCCGTGATCCGCCACACGATCCGCTCGACCAACAGGAACGTGAGGGCAGAGAGGACAGCATCAGAGATCAACTGTGAGTTCCTGGGGAGCTTCACCCTGCTCGTGGGGTTGCTTTGGTTCTGCCCATGGGGGATGTCGGTGTCACTCTGTCGTTGTGTGCTCGGGGGAGTCTCTTCCACTGTTGGCGCATTTGAGAAACAAAACCAGAAGAAGCAGCACAGAGATGTGGATCTTCAACAATATTTTTTCCACAGCCAGAATTAAAGCTTGCATGTTTTTCTGCTGTTTCGTTCCACCTCATTGCTGCGTCGCAACGGTGATGTGGAAATCTTCCATGACCAGCATAGCCTTCCAGCTCCACAATTTCTCTTGGACTGTGCAGCCTTATTAAAACATCAAAAGCACTAATAACAGGCAAACATCAACAAATGGGAGCAAGTTGATCATTAGGAGGGCATCTTTCCACTTGGTTACATTGGGTGTCACAGTGTGATGAGAAAAAGCAGAAAAAAAGCAGCGTTTTGTGCTTCACGTTGTGGGTACTAAATTGGAAAAAGCAATGTTTTGCATTGTCTCTCTACACAATTTCAAGCTGATCACTTAAACCTTTTATTGGCCCTGATGGAGCACTTGCCATTGCAATAGCTGTCCTCACCAGGGTGCATGTTAACATAATGCTTTTTCTGTTAATATAACCTTTTATTTTCTTTTAAAATAATATTCATACACAACTCAGTTGGATCTAACTTTGGGGAGGGTGAAAACAGCTTTCCTTCAGGTTTGAACAAATGTCTGTAATAGTGTAAATGGCTGCATCATGTACAGCAGACTTTTAGGAAGCTGTTAAAAAGCCTCTTCTCTTTCATGTGCATTAAAAGTAGCATGTTGTTAGGTAGTTAGATTTTAGTGTACTTTCTTATAATGACTTGGTGTTTCCTTTTGGTCTCCTTCTTTCTTGTGGGTTTCACACTTGCAAATTTAAGCCTTTAGACAACAGTGCTGATGTTGAAGTGATGGTTGTGCTTTTACAGGCAGATTGAGTGTTGTGTACATTATATTTAGATCTCTTACAACGTGTGTTTCACTGTAGAAAGCATTGAAAGAGCACTGGTATCACGTTGTGGGTACTAAATTGGAAAATGCAATGTTTTGTAGTTGATAAGCTGCAGTTTGAGCCCCCGCTACGGAAAGAAACAGAAGCTCGGGATGAAATGGTAAGGACAAGTTTGGAGTTTTTTCCTTCATTTATTAAAGTCATGGTGTCTTCTTTGTGGTTCAACTCGAAGTATTATGTCTCTGAAGTAAAAAGTAATGAGAAGAAAGACCACTCTTGGTCCCCAGAGAATTGCCCTCTCTGCTTTGTGCAGGGAGTTGTGCTCAGATGTAAAATAAGCCAACATGTGCCAATGAATTTGATAATGTGAAGAGGCCGTTCTGCATTTGAGTCCCTGCTCTTCCCACTATTTGCTGCTTGTTTCCTGGAAGGCTGCCAGCTTGCAGGCAGGCAGTTTTGCCCCCTGTGAGCTGCTGCTGTTTGTTCCAGCCCTCAGCAGTTTACTGCAGATCAGCTAATTAACGTTCTTTGGGACCAGTATGTGCCTGTGTACACGAGGGCTCTGGTTTTTAATAAGTGTTGTGACTAGCAGCAGCTGCCTGTTGCAGACAGTAGGGCTCAGCACTCCAGAAAAATCCCATTCCTGGTTTTTACAGCTGAACTGCAGTTCACCAGGTAGGTACAAGCTCATCTTTTTTTGATTGTGACTAATGAGATCTGTGTGTGTTGTTACCAGTGAGGTCCCCTCGGTGCTGTGTCTAGTGACAGGAATGCTCCCAGCCTCTGCTGGTGGCATCTCATACGAGTTTGAAGGTGGCTGCAGCATGTTCTCTTGCTGGAAGAGTGTCTTGAAAGCATCCTGAGTGGAAAATCATAACTGAGTTTGCACCATAAATGTTTGCTTTTGTGTCTGCAGCACTTGATACTGGTGTTGTACCATTTCCAGGTGCTGCTTTTAAGTCTGAGTCTTAAGAAGAAGCTCTCTTTTTAACAACTGCTTTTATAATGAAATGGTAAAATATTCTTTCACTTTGGAATCTTACTGTACTGCTTGTGAGTCGTTCTGCAGGGCTTGGGAGTCTCCCAGGCCTCTTCAAGTGCTGTCAATAAGGTTTGACAAGGGGAAAAAAATGAAAATGTCTGCATCTTCAGGTTGTGGCAGCTGGCACTGACTTTGCTTCACATTGGAATCCTTTTGTTGATGGTGGAAGCAGCAAGTAAGTACAGATTTAAAAAACATCTTTTATTTCTCTGGCTTAATATGAAAATACACTCTGAAAGAAAAACTGAGCTATGATGGAAAATCAAACCATAAGCCCTAATCCCCTTCAATATTGATAGAGTTAAAGGAGGTTTAACCCAGCATGCAGTCCTCCTCCTGCAGCTGGTTGGCCATTCTCTTGGGGAATGGCTTTTATTCTCTTAATCACAAACAGTAATTTGTTTTAAATGTGTTGTAGCTCCCCAGTTGTAGATGGGAAGTGAAGTGTCACAGCCTGGCCAGCACGCTGCTGCAACGCAGCCAAAGCCGGGTTTCTGCAGCGGAGCTGGTGACTTTGCAAGGGCTGAGTTCAGGATCCTGGCCTTGCATTTCTCTTCTGAGCCACACTGTGGTTGTGACATCCTGTGACAAGGCATGTTGACAGCTCTCAAGCTGGGTCCTTGCAGAAAAGGGAAGGAGAAACCAGTTCTGAAGATGCAGTGTTACCAAGTTCGGTGCGATGGCACGACTGCTTCTGCTGCGGGGGTCTGGTCAGTGTAGTTTGGAACATGGTCAGGTGGTGTTCAGGAGAGAAATGTTTTAGATAAAGATAGGTAACAAGTGATTTCCCCTGGGATAAAGCAGGCCTGAAGTAAGGGAGCAGAACTCTTCCAGGTTAGAACTGAATTTATTAGGTATGTGGCTTCCTTTTGCTGCAAACTACTGGATTCTGCCTTTAACTGCCTGAAATTCTTTGCTGTGAGGGTGGTGAGACACTGGCCCAGGTTGCCCAGGGTAGTTGTAGCTGCCCCATCCCTGGAAGTGTTCAAGGGCAGGTTGGATGGGGCTTGGAGCAACCTGATCTAGTGGGAGGTGTCCCTGCCCATGCAGGGGGGTTGATGATTCTGTGATTTAAAGGCAATCTTTGAATTTGCAGTGAATGTAGAAGTTCAGTAGTACTGACTGATGCACATATGTAGGGAAAGGTGGTCTTTCAGTTGAAATAATTGCTCAGCTAAAAGAGCCTGTTTCCCATCTTGATTTGCAACTGGGTGGTAGCACACAGTGAATTTCTCTGGCTTTTTTAGTCTTGCACCAGCTGTCAGCTGGCAGTGCAGCCCCCTGGAAAGCTGACCCTACCACGGAGATTGCTGGCGTTTGGGTCTTTTTCAGTTCAACCTGGTTTTCTGTGCTCACTGTAATAGTAGTAGAAAGTTGGGGGTGGCTCTCTGGGCCCTGCCTCTTCCTGCCCATCAGTGACAGGACTGCTTTCCATCCTCTCTGGGTTTGTTTGTGTGCCCCTGAGGAGCTGCAGGTTGGAAGCCTTTCTCGGGAGCGTTGGCTCTTCTGCAGGCAGCCAGGGCTGAGGAGCAGGGAGGGACGGAGGGAAGCTGCTCCCAGCAAAGGATTTGATTTGGATTTGATTCTCTTTCTTGTAGCATTATTGAGATTGTCTGTAGCAGGCTATGTTAAAAGCAGAATGAATGCAGCCATAGCAAACATTGGCAGGGCTATAAATCTGTAAATACAGATTTAGTATTGAAAGGAGGACAGGGATAAAGCTCCTGGATGGTGAATCCTTGCTGCTTGCTTGGAAACCACTTCCAGTTTGCAAAGATAAACAGGAAGCACAAAGCTCCTGTGTCCCAGCAAGTCTGAGTAACTCCAGGGATGTGCAGAGGGGATGTGTGCTGTGCTGGGGGGTCCTTGCTTTCCATGCCCTTTGGCTTTTATCAGAGTGGATGGTGACTGCTTGGGGGGTTGGGCTCGATGATCTCCAGAGGTCTGTTCCAACCCCTGACATTCTGTCATTCTGCTATCTCGGAGTCAGGAATTACTTGGCTGGGAATGGAAATACCAGAAATTGTACCCTATGATTGAACTTATTTCTTATTGGTTTTTTCCTCATTCTTATTGTAGCTTTTTAGTACATTTTCTGTATTATTGAGGTGGGTTTTGTTGATGGTTGGACTTCAAAAACTGTTTTTAGTGGCTCCTGCCTCCACCACCTCACCAGTGCTAACTGCAGAAGCCTTCACAGCTTCACAGCAGCATGCTGAGGAATGCATTTTAATGGGTTTAGATTTGCAGTTCAGGTTTCTTTGTATTTAAAGCAGTTTGATTGTTTTATTTGTTTTTAAAGGCAGAGATTGAAAATTGCCGCTTCGCAAAATTTTATCAATTTTTGTTTGTTTCAGGATGGTATCTTCAGTGCTGCTTTGATCCTCCAGTCACAGCTTCTTTTTTGACCCCGGGGTAGCTTTGAAACAAAAGTTCCCACTGTGATGGGAAACGGTCTGTAGCTTTAGCATAAAACACCAAGGGAGGAAACTTCCCTTTGTAAAAGCTTTTCTCCATTTGTCTCCCAGTAGCTTCCTCTGGTCTTTTCATTTATTGTTATTTTTAATATTGTACTGTTATTAGACATTTCAACAATATTTAAAGTACCAGGTAGGAAAATGAAAGATGAGTTGATGTATCTGGTATGAAAGAGAAGGCCAGGTTGGATGGGGCTTGGAGCAACCTGGTCTAGTGGGAGGTGTCCCTGCCCATGGCAGGGGGGTTGGGACTGGATGATCCTGAAGGTCCCTCCCAACCCAAACCAGTCTGGGATTCTAAGAGATCTTAAATTATGATTGGGGGGTGAGGGAAAGGAAAGGACCATAAATGGAAGAGGGCTTAATGGATTGAGTAAGAGAAGTATTTTGTTTTGAAAAGGGCTGGGAGTTGCTTGTTATGAAACTGAATTACTTAACTCATTGGTTTGGTTGCACGTGTGGACCTTAGAGCAGAGCTGTTAATTTTATAACCATTTTACCTAGGGGGCTGCTCACAAAATTTGGCGACGGGAGCGAAGATGTTGAAGAGTGAGTGGATCCCCTTCCTGTGCAGTTGTTTTCACTCCGTGCTGCTCTCGCTAAAGCAAACAGCTCTGGCAAAACCTCTTTCCTTAAAGTGCTGCAGGCAGCTTTGCCTCTCATGAACAAGTGAGGGCTGGTTGCACTCAAAGGTCTAACCCACGCTTGACTGTCTATCTGGTCACCAGGAGAATGTCCACAGAGCAGTGCTTTCTTCCCTTGCTCTCCTTCCTCAGCTTACCCCAGAGTGCATATGGAAGTGCCTCATACTTGAAAGCAGATTTTGTGTTGATTAATCCCTCAATCATGAACCAGACCCAGTAGTGACAGGGCATGCAGGTCCTCCTGCAGAGCTCTGGTGAGGCACGTGCATCTCCTCTGGTTTGTCTGATCCAGAACAAAACCTGCAAACTGCACCAAATGGTGGTGAACTTCTCTGCTGGTTGGCCCAAAGTTTCTCTGCAGTTGGGGTGGCTGTGAGTAGGTGAGCAAGAAACTTGTTTTCAAGTAAACTTTGAAGAAGTATGGGAGGACTCTGCTCTGTGACATGATCTACTGGCTGATCCAGAAATGCAGCATTTTCACCGTCAGGAAGAATTTCTGAGCAAAAACAAGTGCAAAAGTAAAATTGAAGCAGTGGAATGGGGCACCTTCAGAGAACTACTCCCTGAACATGTATTTATTTGCTAATTTCAAATACTCTTTACCACAGAATGCTCTATAACGTTGGCACTCATGAAAGAAGATGACTTTATCAAAAGCCAGCACTTCTAACAAGATTAACGTGCTTTTTTTTCCCCCACCTTTAGACTTCTAGTTTAACCCTGTTCATGCAAAGCTGTGATCTGTCTTTTCTATGCCTCTAGTTAGTCTGATTTTATTTGCAGTCTGTGTTCACAAGTCATTATGTTGTTTGTTCACCTAAGACAACTGTTGCACCTTTTCATTGTAGATCAACACTAAAGCGAGCTGGGCCACCTCCACTACCTCCTAAGGTAAGAGATGGTGGGTTTAAGAGTTTAGGAGGCAAACCCCCCTTGTGCAGCTGCTGTCTGATGCTCTCCAGCAGGTTATAAATTCTGCTAAACCCTGTTTGCTGGCAGGCTTCATGCAGCTTCACATTTGATGCTGACTTGCAGTCTGCTGGTCTCGACCTCTGGGGCCTCCCAGCCTTTTTGCTGCCCTGGACAAAGTGACTTGTAGGTATTTTCCCTCTAAACAGAACATGTTGTGTGGGATCTCCTCTTGCTCAGCATTCTGCCTGCTGCTGTGATTTGCCATCAGAGAAAGAATACCTCCTAAAATATTCTGCTGTCAAATGCCTTTTTTCAAGGCTGATTTATATTTTTTTTTTAATGTAGCAGCAGTCTGACTTGAATGAAACTATTAAATTAGATTGGATCTTAGGAAAAATGTCTTCACAGAAAGAGTGGCCCAAGCCTTGGAACAGGCTGCCCAGGGAAGTGGTGGAGTCACCGTCCCTGGAGGTGTTCAAAAACCATGTAGACGTGGCACTTCAGGACATGGTTTGGTGGGCATGGTGGGGTTGGGTTGATGTTTGGACTTGATGATCTTAGAGGTCTTCTCCAGCCTTAATGACTCTATAAACTTGTCTGAAATTTCTGCTTCCAAATGCCATTCTCCAGGTAACCTTCACCTCTTTGGTTTGTTGCAGCCAAGAATAAGCAGTTACCCTGAGGAGAACCTCCCAGACGATGAGAAATGCCAGACAATAAAACATTTCCCAGACTCTCAGAGCAGAGCCCCACCAGCTCACAGGAGGCAGAGCATCCCTGTCTGTGGGTCTCAGGCTGATGCTTCCCCCGTTGGTATGACCAGCAGCATCAGCAGCCCTGGGTTGCTCACAGCCAGATACAGCGACGTAGGTAAAAGCATGACATGTCCTAGAGGTGGCTTGCATCCTGGAAAAGAAAATCAGTTCTAGACTCAGCTGTTCTCAGTAGATAATTTTTTTCATACGAGCTGATCATGGAGATGCAGCTTTCCTTTTTACAGGTGTGCTGGCTCTTACTAGAGCCCTGCCCCATGGTGGAAATGTTCTCCCCCAAACGGGGACACTCAGCCAGTCAGTACCATTACTGTGTTGCCTGCAGGGATACCATAAAAACGAGGAATGTGCAGGGAGGATCATCTGCAAGGACCTTGCCACAGCTTTATTCTCAGTTGTGTTTGACCCAGGGACTGTTTGGATAATGTTTATGACTTTATTAATGTGTAGCTTAGCATGCAGAAGAGTGGCCAGCTGTCCTTGGAGGGGTTCAGCTACCTGAGATGTGTGTGTGGACATTTCAGAGCTCACTTGCTAGACAGAGGAGAAGAGAGAATGGGACAACAAAATATTTTCTGTCTCACTGTGTCAAGTGAGGTAGAAAATGTGTCTGGGCTTCTTTTCAGGAAATGGGGAGGGAATGCTGAAACTCATTGAAGAAAATGCAGAAGGGTCTGGACAAATCCCTCAACTGCCACGGAAAAAAGAGAAAAGAGATTTTCCTGTAAGTATGGTGACTCTTAGTCTGGTTTCAGTGTCACATTAGCTAACTAGTTTTACATCAGGGCATGGGAGGTATTTCATGATCTTTCTTTCTTCCCACAGAAGCCAGCAATCAATGGTTTGCCACCAACACCGAAGGTGCTGGTAAGAAACCTCATTGGCAGTAGGAGTTACTGGGAGCCTGCTGTGTGGCACCTCCCTAGTGTCAGGAGGTTTATTGCTAGAATAAGCCACCAGCTCATCTGGGGTGATTTTCTGCATCTCATAGCCAGTTGCTTTTCCTGTAATGAATCCAGAAGATTTGTTGCCTTTTCTTAAAAACATATTTACAGCGTTCAGTCTGGACATGAAGGGCTGGAGACTTGGCTGGCTCTGGGAGTTGTGATCTCCAGTGGCAGTCCCTGCTGGGTCAAGAGAAAGGGAGAGAGGTGGAAGTGATGTGAGAGGGTGTTGTTACTTCAGCATCTCTGCTTGTTTTCCCTTCATATGCCAGTTTTATAAGCACTCAATATTATTCTTACCCAGTAGGTACTTGAAAAGTGTTGGGATCATTGTGATCCCTCTTTGTGTTTCTAAACGTATCCAAAGTCCAGGGAAAGATTTGGAAGGCTGCATTGTGGCTTTTAGGGAAGATAAACATGTTTTGCATCAAGGCCTGTTAGAGGAAGTTTGTGTCTGAAAAGAAGAGAGCTGTGGGTGTCCCAAGTGTGTGCTGAGTGGCCAAGAGCCAGGAGATAAAGGCTTTATGCTGTAAACTTGTTGCAGGTTTCAGTTTTGGTGTTTTTCAGATGGGAGCTTGTTTTTCCAAAGTCTTTGATGGTTGCCCTCTGAAGATTAATTGTGCAACATCATGGATACATCCAGATACCAAAGGTAAAGTTATTCTAGGGTTGTCATTTTTAAACCTGCCTGTTGCCAAAGTGGTCACGAGCCTGTGGAATGATCCATTTCTCTTCAATTTTTAGATCAGTACATTATCTTTGGCACAGAAGAAGGAATCTATACTTTGAATTTGAATGAACTTCACGAAGCAACAATGGAACAGGTGATTTGTGGTGTATTGAACACACAGAATAGCTTTGGGGATATCATGGAACAAAAAAAAGTCTGATACTAGAGTGGACAGATGGGATACCAGGCTTTGTGGCACGAACTGATTGACATCAAAGCCACCACTGGAAGTCCAAAGAGGAATAGTTCCCCTACCTCCCTGAATTCCTTGTTGCTGCTTGTGAAACACTGCTTTCAAAGGAGTTCTTGACTAACATATTTCTTCTCCTTGGAGACAATCGATTTCCTGCCCTTTCTCTCTCTCCTTTTTATTTCCACTAGATGGCATGTTGCTTCTCCACGATGCTCCCAAGGCCCTCAGCCATTTAATTTAACTGCCATTGTTACTGCCAATAAATACACCATAAATACACATTGGCTTCTGCTTTTTTGGGCTCTCTAACCCTTTCCAGAGCCAATTCATGGTATTGTTGCATTTGATTTCTGTAGAATCAGGCATAGTGGAATACTCTTGGAAGGGAGGTGTTGGCAGATGCTGGGAAGGAGATTTACACCTGTAGGTTTCTGAAGCAGGTCACAAAGGCACTTCAGGCCTCTCAGAGCGTTAAACTCAGCTGAGACATGGCACAGGTCAGAGAGCAGAGGTGGCAGGATGGGTGTATCCATGAGTAATAGTGGGAGAAGGATGATTTCACAGCAAGGGCACTGCACAGAGGTCTGTGCTTAAGAGGAGAGAGTCCTCTCTTTCTGGGACCATCACGCTAGAGGACAAAACTTGAGAGGGGCAGAATTTACCAAACGGCCCTTCAGGTTGTCAAGAGATTCTTCTTAACTTTAAAATCTTCTCAAATCTAGTCTAGCTGCCCTGTGAGTCTCTCTGGAACAAAAATAATTCCCAGTGCCTTCCACGAGCTGTCTGTTTGCAAAGCAGCATACTGACACAGGCAGGCAACCAAGTCCCACAAAATACAGGATTTCGTGGTAAATCAAGTTGCTCAGAAAATACAAATGCATTTTTCCCCCCTCTTCTGACTTTACAGGGTTTAGTAAGCTTCTGTAATGATGTTATCTTTCTTTCTCTGGCTGTCATTCCTGAGCAGACTACATCTTCCTATGTATGGTATTCCAGTCTTGCCACTTTGGCTCTGTGCTGCTAATCAAACAACAAAGAAAAACTGAATTCTGAAAGTTTCAGGGTCAGAAGAGGGTATGAATAAAAACTTTCAGACAGAGAAAAGGGCTAAGCAAGGGTCCCAAGAGTGAATTAAAGGGGAAACTGGAGTTGCAGCTGAGACTCTCCAGTGTCAACCCCTGCAGGAATGGTAGTGGAGGTGAAGCAGGCAGAGGAAACCACAGTTGAAAATTCCTGTATGATTCTATTAATGGAAATATTTTCTGTCTGCAGTTATTTCCCCGGAAGTGCACCTGGCTGTATGTTATCAACAACACCTTAATGTCCTTGTCAGGTGTGTATCAATTGAGGGAAAATGAGCAGAGTTATTATTTAAAGTGGTAGAGCCAGTTGTCTGCAGTGTCCCACCATATTTTTTTAATGTATTTGTAGTTAGTTTGGAAAAGCTCAGCACTTGGTATCCCTCAAAGAAGAGTTGCCTCTGCCAAGGCTGCAGTTTGACTGAAAGTGCCTCGAGAATCCAGAGGGTGTCCTCCTCTTTGGTCCCTGAGCTGGGAGAGTTGGAGTAAGGATGGCTTGCATGTGTCAGAACAGAATTAGGAGAGGATTAACATAAGTGCATCATCAAAATGCAGCTGCAGTGTTTGATCACTCTCAGTATATTGTAGCCTGGCAGCATCTTTGGTGTGAACCAGACTCAGAGAATAAATCTACCCTAAACCAAACACAGTGTTGATTTGAAGGAGAGTGAGGTGGCTGTGCAATACTACTGGTCCAGCAGATTGATTCTTTAAAAAAGTCCATTTGTCAGGAATTGTCCTAGGATAGGATGTTCTAGACAGGAAACAGGCACTGTGGCTTGCAGACTAATTGTAGGACTGTGCTCCTAAACATGCAGGGGTTTGTGTAACACCATTTCATTGATATTAATAGATAAAGATGTTCTGATATAAGTAACTTGGTCTATAACTACATAGAAGTAACTTTCAGAGCTGCTTTAGTGTTACTGAAATGAACTATGTCTTCTTTATGTGCATTGTTAAAGTTGTCTTGTTTTATTTTTCTCCATAACTGGACTTGAAATCTCTTCCACACGTGCTCCCTTTCTCCAGAAGGTAACTTGCTACCCATACATTTTTCTAAAAAGTGCAAAATTCTCTGCTGGAGACGTGGGTTTGATGTCAGCTGTGCTTTTCTCTCTTACAGGGAAAACATTCCAGCTCTACTCCCATAATTTAATAGCTTTGTTTGAACAAGCCAAAAAAACAGGATTAGCTGCTCATATTCAAACCCATAGGTTTCCTGACAGAATATTACCAAGGTACAAATCTTTCACTCATAAACAATTATTAACAAGTGAAAATTCCCACAAATGCTGTTTGTGCTTTTGAATTGGTAGCATGAAGGGCCTTTGACATCTCTTGTTGATGCCTTTTTTTCATAATTGTTATTCCAGGAAGTTTGCCTTAACGACAAAGATCCCTGATACAAAAGGATGCCACAAATGCTGTATAGGTGAGGAGCTGTTCAGTTTTGCTGGCTTTTTCCTGGCCTTTGTCATTGGGCAGGGCATGTCTTAGGCTCCTTTCTTTTTAATGAACTTGTAGTTGGTTCTGTTCAGAAACCAGTGCAGCTGCATGATTTCAGGATGCTGTGCCCAGCAGGTGCATAGCTTGCCTAGTCATTGGTATGGGGGCTTTATCCCCTTTGGTGGAAAAGGAATTTTCATAGAATCCCAGGCTGGTTTGGGTTGGGAGGGACCTTAAAGATCATCCAGTTCCAACCCCCCTGCCATGGGCAGGGACACCTCCCACTAGACCAGGTTGCTCCAAGCTCCATCCAACCTGCCCTTCAACACTCCCAGGGATGGGGCAGCCACAGCTTCTCTGGACAGCCTGGGCCAGGGTCTCACATCAGCTCTTAACCCAGGAATGTTGGTGTCTAGAGCAAGGCCCAAAGGGAAACTCTTGGTGACTTGAGTCCATGTTTGGGATCAGGGCCTCAGGCTGCCAGCAGAACCAGCTGGTTCCTGTGGGGTGTGAGGCTGGTGACAGAACCCCTGAGCAGCTGCACAAGCACAAATACCCTCTCTGCTTTGTCAGTTTGGCTCAAGCTTTGGCCTAGACCCAACTTTCAGCAAGGATAACTTGAAAAGAGCATTTTCCCCAAAGAAAGGGCTGGACATTTCATAAAAATGATGTCAGTCTGGGGAGGAGCAAAGCCATGGCTTGAGTTCTAAGTGCACACAAAAGAGTTAAAGCTTTTGAAGTTGTAGGTTTGTCTTTGGCTTCAGTGACTTTCAGAAAGCCTTGGGCTTTCTACAGAATGCCTGTCCTTTAGAAAACCAGCCCCAGTGCTGTGTGAAGTTGTACCTTGACACACTTAAAAATGCTGAAGCAGAGTATAAAGTACCTAATTGCAACCTGGGATACCCTGTTTGGCTCACCTCAAGTGCCTACAGTAGGCATATTTAGAAATTATTCCTGAACTCAGGCTGGTCTTGTATCCAACTGAGCTTAAAAAAACCAAACATCAGACCTTTTATCATCTTACTACATTTGCTGTCAAAGCTCACCAGAAGTTATGGGCCATCTTCACTGCTTGGGAATCTTGTTTAATCCAAAGCACAACTTGAGCTGGACCTTTCACTCCCCCTGCTCACACAGCCCCAGGGAAAAGGTGTTGCAGCTTTTCTGGCCTGTTTACTGGGGCTCAAAGAATTCTAGTGGTTATTAATTATAAGAAGTATTGCATTTATCTGGAGTGTAGCACAGGATTAATCACTGTGGATATTTGAATGGCAAGCCAGAAGGCAGATGGTGTGAAACTGGTGCTATTTCTTACATTTTCTATCTGCAAAGATAGCTGTAGGGTTTTTTTTTCAAGTGTGCATTGACTTTGTAGAACTTAACAAGGGTTGTTTTCTGGTTTTTTGTTTGTTTCTTTTTGGATAGTACGAAACCCATACACAGGACACAAGTACCTGTGTGGTGCACTGCAGTCTGGAATTGTTCTGCTCCAGTGGTATGAGCCCATGCAGAAATTCATGTTAATAAAGGTAAGTCTTTCATTTTAGTTTGGAACATTTTATCTTCATCATTATGCAGTTGGTGAAATAACCTTGCCAGAATTTGTAATGGAAAGTACAATCCCAGTCTGGCCCCATTTGTGGGTTCTGAGCACTTGAAAATCTGGCTTGACACATTTTGACTAAGAAAATCTTGTGACTGAGATCAGTCAAGTGTTGGATCAAGCCCAGCACCAGCAACAACAGACTAGCATCTACCTCTGCACACAGTGTTGCTCACAGCTGATGCTGCCTTAAAAAAGCACTCCTAGTAGCAGTGAAAAATTCTCCTGTCCCTACTTCGTGCAGGTTATTTTAGGCTTCTGATTTCCAGGTAAAAGCAAACTTTACCAATGCCCTTGTTGTGTTTTTTTTTCCAGCACTTTGATTTTCCTTTGCCAAGCCCTTTGAACGTGTTTGAAATGCTGGTGATCCCAGAGCAGGAGTACCCCATGGTCTGCGTGGCCATCAGCAAGGGCACTGAGCCAAACCAGGTGGTTCAGTTTGAGACAATCAACTTGAACTCTGCTTCCTCGTGGTTTACAGAAATTGGTGCAGGTAGGACTGCTGGTCCATCTTGTGGCAGGTCTCTTGTCTGGGTGCAAATTGGAGCATAGGAGGTTCAAGGTAAATATCAGAAAAAACTTCTTTACTGTGAGAGTGACAGAGCCCTGGAACAGGCTGCCCAGAGAGGTTGTGGAGTCTCCTTCACTGGAGACATTCAAAACCCACCTGGACAAGTTCCTGTGTGATGTGCTCTAGGTGACCCTGCTCTGGCAGGGGGGGTTGGACTAGATGATCTTTTGAGGTCCCTTCCAACCCCTAGGATTCTATGATTCTATGATTCTATGGTGACTGTTGGATATCCCTTCCTCAGAAGTCATCTGGAAACTCTTTAGGATCAGGAAGAGGGTGGAGCTTCTCTACTTAAAGCAGATTGAAGCTGATCCCAGGTCCTTCTTGTGATGACCTGCCAACTTCAGTATAAACTGTCCTTCTTAAAAGACTTCAGTTTTACACACACCTTTTATAAATGTCCTTGCACAGGACTGCAGACCCTGCTGACTGGGTTCTCATTCCTGGTTCCATAATTTTTCCTGGGATCAGTCTTCCTTCTCTTTCTCCCTCTTCCCTGTGTAAAAGCTCCCATAAATGCATTCCTGTCTGTCCTCCAGCCCCTGGGGGAGGCTTGTCATCTTCAGCTGGCTGTTAATAACTAGAAGGTTTTCATTTTGTCTTCAAAAGCGAGTTGATATCTTGCAGGCTCTGTTGGATATTCTTTTATACATTTACATACTGCTTCTTAGCAGCTGTTACAAGAACTTAATTAATGAAAAATAGAAAAACTATTAAATCTCATTTAGTATCAGCACAATAATATGTCCAGATGTGGATTTATGGGAAAATAACATATTTTTTTTTAGGAGCAAAGATTCCCTTGATGATTCATTTTCTTCATGAAGGAAGCCAACTTGCTGTGCTGAACTGTAATATAAAGTGTATTTATGCCAATGAACAGTAGTTGCTTTCACATGAAATACCTGCTTTGAACTGGTGGGCTTGTCCTTAGGTCCTGGACTCATGCAATAGAATCATAGAATGGTCTGGGTTGATAGGGACCTTAAAGATCATCTAGATCCAACCTCCTGCATGGGCAGGGACACCTCCCACTAGACCAGGTTGCTCCAAGCCCCATCCAACCTGCCCTTGAACACTTCCAGGGATGGGGCAGCCACAGCTTCTCTGGGCAACCTGGGCCAGGGTCTCACCACCCTCACAGCAGAGAGTTTCTTCCTAAAGAAACTCTGCTCAGAACATTCTGGGATCATTTAGCCTGAAAAAATGGACAAGAGTAACAGATACTGTAGATTGCAAAAGACTCATAGCATACTGAAAAGGCTGTAGCAGTTGGTGACAGGTTGAGAGGAGGGGAGGCTGAGATCAGTTTTATGACATGATCTAAAATAATCTGTTTTCTTTTTCAAAGGCAATCAGCAGTTAGATGCCATTCATGTGACACAGCTGGAAAGAGACACTGTCCTAGTCTGCCTGGACAGTAAGTAACAACTTAATACACCTTGTGCAAAACTTGTTTTGCCACATTTGTTGGTTTTAACTCTACCACAAGTTAACTTTCCTTCCTCCATCACTAATTTGTCTTGTAACATTTCCAGAAACAGTTCAGATCAGTGGGGTTTCATTTTGACTCTTGTGATTTCACTTTCTCTCTTCACGTGTCTGTCATGTCTGGTTTCTTTTCAAAATACAACCTAATGCAGCATTAACAGGTCAGAATTAAATCAGGAATTCTCAAATTTATGTGGGGAAAAAAAATGACATTTGGCTGCTGTGTTTGCCAGCAAGATAAAGTGCTGACATTCCATCCTTCACAGTCATTATAACCTTAACTCTCATGCATCAGAGGTTAATACCTCAAATGTGTGGAACTCACATTTCTGCACTGTTGTTAGTGGAGTCTAAAAACATACAAAGTGTCTAAGAAGCTTTTCTGTATTTATTTTGAAAGAAGGATGCTCTTGGATTTACTGTAGGCAAATGCTGTAGATCTCTGGTTTGGGCATTTATTTGTGCCTGGAAGATGAAACCAGTATTGCATACGTAGAGCCATCAGTAATCCTTTTCAGCAGTGGGTTTTAATACTTGTTTTTCCCTTTTTTTCTTCAGAATTTGTGAAAATTGTGAATTTACAAGGGAAACTGAAGTCAAGCAAGAAATTGGCCTCTGAGCTGAGCTTTGATTTCTGCATCGAGTCAGTGGGTAAGTGATTTCCTTCTCTGTTGTCTCTCAAGGACTGAGAACTTAAAGGGACAAGTGCTGAGGGGTTTTAAATAATCTAGAGTAGCCCAGTGCCCCCAGGGGGACCTGACACTAAAAATTACATGTCAGGATATCATGGGCTTGTCTCTTGGTCTCCACTGACATAGGGAAGCAAGGCAGTTGCCAGACAGTGTGTCCAATCTGTACGTGTTTGCATCAGGTGTCATTTCTGGTTTATGTAACTAAGACGTGTCATGGTTTGGGTGGAAAAAAGGCTGACTAGTTTCTGGTCATTTCCATAGGACTGAGAAGAACTTTTGGGGAGGAAAAAATGGTTTAGTACTACATAAATTTGTGTTAGTCTTCTAAAAACTAGGGTTTTATTTGAAGTGGTAGCACATCCATTTTTTAACAGGGTAACAGTATTTGATTCTAATTCTTAAAGGACAGGCTGCTGTCTTTAGACTACTAGAGGACAGCAGCCTTGTTTCTGAAACTTGAATTGTAATTGTCAAGCAAGTCTTTCTGATGTAATAAGCTCTCAGAAGTATCTAATTCACATGACTTTAATCATTCCATATCTCAGAAACTGAACTTCTTTCCAGAATCCAAGTCTGTAAAGACACAAGTAGCTTTTGTTAGCAGTTCTCTACAGCTTGCACTTCTGGGTTCCTCAGGCATCTGCCCTTTGGCAGAAGATTCTCCACGTAGGGATTTTGTATGGAACAGCAGTTGGGGAAGCAGTGCTCATTCTTTTATACAGCATCTCTATTCAGCTATCTCAGACCCCTCCTGATTTTTAATCAAGCCTGTGGATTCTTCCCTAAATTCTGACATGTTCTGACTGCTGTACTTGGATCATACAATATCTCCTGCTGACACATGCATAACAGGACTCAACCATGGCCTTTTCCTTGAACTCTGAAGGAATTCCTAGACAGAAGCATTTCGTTTCTCCCTAAGTCTTGCACTTACCAGCTGACACTGAATAATGTGAGTGGTTCTTTACTCACCAAGTGGTCTCTTGGGAATTCAGGGTATTAAACAACTCCTCATTCTCTGATTGCAGGGTGGGGTGGGGAGCAGCAGGTGAAGATTAGTCTAAGGCTGTTGTGACAAACGTTGCTCTTGGGATTCTGCTGAGTGTCTGCTCTCTGTATTTAAGACATGGCTAACAGCAGATAGAAAATGTGGCTTGAAGGAATAGTAAAGGAAAGTAAGTAGGATTTAGGAAACTAAAACATGGTGTAAAATATGTTTCTGTGCCACTGCTTGAAGAACAGCAGGCTCTTCATCCACCCTTTTCTGCAGTCTGCTGATTAAATCATTCAGAGCTTTCTCTGTTCTCTCTTTGCCCTGCATCAAAGACTCCTCCTATTTTTCATACTTGCCTCTATTTTGAAGTAAATATAATAACTCAAACTATCTGTAATTTCCAGCAACCCACAGTGTTTTGGTTGGCAGCTTGTTTATACACTTCCTGGTGTTTTCTCCAGAACCCTTAGGAAAACAAAGATGGAGAGAATAGAGGTGAAAGGGAGGAAAGGAAAAGCAGAGATATCTCTCTTGTCCTGGCACACGGGGGATGTCTGAGTGGTGTGTTGTGATCAAAAAGTAATGTGTGTCTCAGATCCAAATAGTCATTGCAGGACAGTTTTTCTACACTGATTTTGGAGTTCAGTTCTTCTACCAAGAGTCCAATTCTCACCACGTACTTTCTCCACAGGCTTCTCATTATCAGTGCTGGTGAGAAACCCAAGTGTCCTTGGCTCAGATATGCCATGATGTTGTGTCTGATGTTGATTTGTCTGATGTGTGTCTCCTTTGCAGTGTGCCTTCAGGACAGTGTGCTGGCCTTCTGGAAACATGGCATGCAGGGCAAAAGCTTTAAGTCAGATGAAGTAAGTCATCTCCCAGGCACTCCAGGTTTAACTTTTTCTTGCTCCTTATTTACCACTTGATCCTTTGGCCCTTCTGGCTGTTTCCCTAGTGATGAAACTGGTGCTGCATGTTGTAATTTCTTCAGCCTGCTGGATGCTTTTCCTCATGTGTTGCTGTTGGTGAAGCTCACACACATGCTTTAGCCAGCTCTGTTTCTAAGAACATCCAAGAGACTCCTGAACTGGTTCTGCACAAGCCAGTACAGCTCTGGTGTAAGCACTGTTTGGGTTGCTTGGATCTTGGATGAAAAGCTCGAGTTGCCACCATCCCTTTTAAAAAAATAAGACACTCTTTCCTTTTCTTTTTTTCCCCCAACTGTCTGTTTTATTAAAGGATCCTTTTTTCAAAGAACATTGTCCTTTGTGATGGCATCTTTGTGAAGATGCAGGGGAAAGCTAGTCAGTCTCTGCTGGCAAAGATTTGATCAACATATTCCATCTGTGCCACCAAGTCATCTAGACTGGTAACAAGCTACAGTACAAAAACCATTTAAAATAAGTAGTATTTTATTACATTTAAAACTTTTTTGCTTAGCAGCAGTTTATCTGATTCAGTCCTGTAATTTGCACTACATTGTATTTGAATTTTTGAAGACACTGGTTTGTTTGGTTTTTTTTCCTTCCAACTCAGACCAATAGATTTCATTTTGCCACTGAAATGGACCTAACTGTCTCCATTTTTCTGCAGGTCACCCAGGAGATATCAGATGAAACCAGGGTTTTCCGTTTACTTGGATCAGACAGGTAATCAATCACCTTCAAGAAACACAGACCTTTCATTTTATTTAAACCAGCTTTCTAGCTTCCAGCTGGAACTGGCTTCACTGATCTATCCGTAGGAGTTCCTGGGGGAGGCAGGTTTCTGCCTGCAGGAGCCAAAAATGTAATGAGGGACTGCATCTGTGTCCAAAATGATCACTAAGAGCCCCCAGAGGTGTGAACACAAACACGAGTGAATAGAGAGACAGGGTGAGGAGATGAGTGGCAGGCAGTGATGAGAGCTGCCCTTGGCTCCTGGCCAGCGGGTGCTCAGTGCACTCTGGGAAAGCTGCTGGCTTGGACCTTCCTGGGAAGTCATCTTGGCAGCTTAGTTACTTAAAAGTTATCTTTGCTCCTCTGGACCTGAGGTCTGGAAATAGCAGAGCAAACAGCTAGAGCAAAGGAGATGGCAGACAGGTTTTAATCCACCCGTTACCCATAACATCCAGGTGATTCCTTTCAGCCACAGAGGCTGGGGAGAGGTGCAGATGCCTCCGGGTCTGAGACCTTGGCAGACTCTGCCCCAGTCTCCAGGTGTGTCTATGTGCACTTGAGGTTTCTCAGATAGCCAGAAGTAGAAGTAGAGACTAATGAGTTAAGGAATCAGTTATCATTCCTGATCTTATGCTCCCTCATTTAACCTTTGGGAAGCCTGGCTCTGACTTGTTTTCCGTAAGTAATCCATAATTTTGTGTGCTTACATTCTTGGATGTCCACAGAGTGAGACCATGCTAGCTCTGTTGCAGAGGAGGAGTAGCCTGCACAGGGAGCAGCTGAAGTCTGCTTTGTGCCTGAGCCTCCAGGGACCCCCTGTACTTGATCACTGCAGCTGGAATTGAGGATCCTTGCCACTGCTGACTGCATCTGAGAAACACAAACACGGGACAACCTGTGGCAGTGCCCACTCTGCCTGGTCTGTCTGTTATTCCCCTTGTGAAGACAGGCAGTGGCAATGTCCTTCCCTGTTACCCCAGCAGAGCAGGGGACATTTTATTGCAGGAATGAGCTTTTGCTAAGGTCCACTGTGGTACAGGTGCCATGTGTAGTAGCCCCTGTCTGTGTTGTGCCACCATCAGTGAATCTTTCTGGCACACTGGAATTGGTGCCTTCACCTGGCTCCTGTTTCTGTGTTGGGGAACACACAGAGGGGTGGGAGGCAGCATCTCATCTGGTTCAGCTTGCACTGTTACAGAAGACATGCATTCCTGAGTAACAACTGAGTACAAAGCACTTTGGGGGGGTTGGAGATGAGGCTCAAGTCCTCCTGTGCTGCATGCAGTTTTGCAGATGAGCCATTTTCTGCCATTCTGATCTCACTAAACTGCCAAATCCTTTGTTTTGTATTTTTCCATCTCTGCCCAAATGGAGCAGAGTCAAGTGAATGAGATGTGGTGGCACCTTTTGGACTTGGATCACTTCAGAACTGCTGAGTTGCAGAAGTGAAGGTCAGGGACAGAGGCTGTTCAGAGTGAGATTTCATTTGAACTGATCGAGAAATGCAGGAGCAGTTGGGAGAGAAGAGGCCAAAGGCCTGGCCATGTCAGCTGCTGAGATGATTGTCAGGGTTCAGCATGGAGAAGACAGCTGTCAGCATGACAGGATGGGGAGAGACAGCTTTTCCAGAGGAGCAGGACAAAGGCTGGGATGGTTGAGTGTTCCCTATGAACCCATCAGCTGATTAAATATTTAGAGGGGAGAAGAACTTTTAAAGTTAGTGGCTGATGTTTATCTCAGGACCTAGGAAGTATAAACATACTGGGGCTGCAGATGACAGGAGGGTTGTGTCCTCACAATGCTAGTCTGAGGTAACGTCCCAGTAGAAGCAGAGGACATGGCTTATTTCAAGGTGGAGGATGTTGGTTGGGAGGGGGTTTGTTACACATTGCACGTGTCTGTGGTTGAGAGGGACAGATTCTGGTTCAAGAAGCTGCTCCTCTCCCTCTGTTCCTTGTACATTCTGCTGTAGTGTTTTTATCAGAAGTGATTCTGGAAAATGAGGTCACTGAATTAAAGAATAAAATACCCAGGATATTTATGAACACCTGTATCCCTCCAGTCAGCAGAAAACTGTGAGCAACAAGTGTGTTCCTCCTTGGTAGTTACACCACGTGCTTCCCCTTTTGCCACTAACCATTCTGGGTTCTGTGTGTGTTTGATTGCAGAGTGGTGGTGTTAGAAAGCAGGCCAACAGAAAACCCGACTGCCCACAGCAACCTCTACATCTTGGCTGGACATGAGAATAGTTACTGAGCACCAGGAACTGAGGGAGTTTGCCCCCGGAGGAACAAAGGAGCATTAGGAAACGCCGTGACTGTAACTTAACTGTTCCTTCTCTTGACACCTAAATGATGCTGGTTTAGGGTGAAAATCAATACATTTTTTTGCAGCTGGGAACAGCTGGTTCTGTCTCTTGCCACTGTGTGGTTGGTTGTATCGAGTTTGCTTAATAAAAGCTATGAGATAAATAGACCTTTACTCGTTAGTTGTAGGGAAACAGAGCCTTTAAAAAATGTTCTGCAGTAAAGGTGCCATAAACTGTTAAATACTTCACTTCCCTTGGATTTTCTTTATATTCTGCAGATACAGTGCTGGCAGTTTCCCTGTTTTATACTGAGTCTTATTCTTAATTAAAAAGATTTGTGTAGGAAGTGAAAAGTATCTGCAAAGCTTTTTGGTTTTAAATCTGCCATTCAGGATGGCTTTGTATAATAGACTATTTAATCCTTATTTATTAATCTGCTGCTAGAATGGTGTAATGTGTCTCACTTTTAGCAAAGGAAGGTTGCAGAGCAGCTTACAATTTTTTTTTTTTACAATTGTATAAAGATTTGATTATTCTTTTTTCCTGTAGGGATGTAGTGCATTATTGAGGGGTATGTTACAATGTTGGTTGATCTTGTAAAAATGCAGTTTTGTACAACAAAGTATTTTGTATTGATTTTTTTTTTTTGGCCTGCAGAATTGCCATAAAAGGGATTTTTCTTATTTACTACTAGATGTAGGGTGTGTGTACACAAAATATAATGTTGGTATCAGACATGTTGCTACTGGGTGGGTGTGTACACTATACATGTGTGTGTGTGCATGTGTGGTAAGTTGACGGACAGTGTGTATTTTATATATATATATTTATATATATATATAAATGTACAAAATATATATGCTTTATTTTCATAAATTAGGGATAGGCCTTGTGACATGAAATGGAAATTGTACCTGATCATCATCCTTAATGAATGAAAGTATCATGTATCAAGCTGCCCATGACGTATAGTTTATTTATACTATTCCAGGGGGAGCCTATAGTGGTAATGGAACTTACAAGGTTTTTTGTTACTGTTGTCAGTCAGACAGATGTCTGGAGATGGTTATTTCCCCAGATGTGTAGTATAAATAAATATGATAAGAACCAGTATTCTATATAAAAGCTTTCCATCACTTTTTCCCCTCTTCCTCACCTGCATTTTTCTTTCTATTTCTCCATTGAAGAGTCACATCGGTTCCTTTTGTCTTCCTCATTCGTTACAATTCTTGAGGTACCATTAAATATAAATACAGTCTGACTACATGACAGCATCTGGTTTTACTACCTCACGTTCACCTGCTAGCTTTGACGTCAGTAAACAGTCCTAGGGCAGAGACAGCAGCAGTTCATACACGTTTGAATGGTGAGGGGTTGGAGTGCACACGGTGCCTCTTCGACTGCTGTGATTGCTCCCCTGGGAAAGACAGGGGAGAAGTTTCACAGGTTGTTTTAATTAAGCAGCCAAGGTAAGTGTGTTGGTGCCAGGGCTCGGCCTGTCTGAGGGCTCTGCTGACACAGCAGGGCAGTTTGGTCTGAGCTGGTGACTCCCTAATGTCTGCTGGGTGCCAGGTACAGGCTGGAGTTCTATCTTGTTCTGAAGGTCTGGAAGGAAAAACAGACTTGGGCAGAATTTAGCATTTTATCCACTTAGTATTGTCATTCAAAACTAATCCTTCTTCTTGGTATCTTGTCAAGGTATTTAAATCCAGCTTTTCAGTTCTGAAACCATATCAAAGTGTAATAAATAGTACGTGTACAGATACAACTTAACAGTTCACATCAGCTGTAATTGGGTCAGCAGTATTAAGAGAGCCATGTAATTTCTGTGTTTTAAAGAAACTGGGTTTTCTAGGACTGAAATTACTTCTCCATAGGTAACAGTGATTGGTGATTAACTCCCAAATATCATTAACTCCTAGTCTACAAAGACTTTTAAATGAAAACAAAGTGAAGCATCAGGTGTAGATGTTGTAGAGCAAACACTTTCCCTTAACTTACCTCATTCACTGCCGAAGGTAATTTTGGCTTCACCATTGCAAACCCTTAAAGACTAGAGAAATCTGTAAATAAACTATGAATATTTATGGGGAGTAACTGGAGTAAATAACTATTAGGTCACTACACTGTCATGCAAAAGTAATTAACTGAAAGTATTTTTCTTTGAATGACATGGATGACTAGTGATTTGCTGAATCATAAAAAACGAATCTAGGAAAGTCCTCATTTCATCAAACTCCCCCTTTTTTAGCTGTTCAAGCATTTCTAATGGCACATTCTGAAATGCTTTGTCTGGTCTGGTTTTATAGACAGTGGCATTTTGGGCATGATCTGCAAGATACTGTTTCCTAGTGTAAAACCTCACTGGTTACTCTTAGTGGAGTCTAGCACAACAGATTTGCATGTTTCATAGCTGAACAGGCCAGTCTCAGTGACTCTGACCAGTATCATTTGTATTTGTTTAAGTTAGTCTGGTATTGTCTGTATCTTTCTTTGTTTTTGTGACATTTCAGCCAGGGTTGAGAAAGCCTAGTGTGTGGTTTTGGAGTTTATAGAGCAAAAGCTTGCTCACCCCCTCATTATTCTTTTGACAGATATCGAAGTACTAGTTATTTGATGCACAAGGTTCATGTATTCAACTTGAAAGCCTTAAAACAGGCTCCCGGTGCTCTTTGAAGTACAAACAGTATTTGAAGAGCAGCCTGTAGATGAGTCTCTCCTGATTTCCTAACCAAATTCATTGTAACTGAAAAATACAGCTGTAATTTTGATGACATCTCTTCAAATGATGAAAGGTACAACTCATCAGTGAGCCACTACGTCTCTGACTGAAAAGGACAAGACTGGGAGACTTTCTGAAATGTACTTTTTACCTTGTTTAGTCATTAGATTGTAACTGAGACTCTAACTGCACTTGTTCCAGTTTGTGTAACTAGGCTTTGTTCTACGTAAATTTCTGTTGCAGTTCATTTCAGTCTATGCCAAATAAACTATGCTTTATTTGATACCTAGACGTGCTGTGGTAGACTTGCTGGAAATGATACCTTATCAGATGTATCTTGAAAGAAGCAAACGGGCCTCCAGTTTTTGTGGCAGTCAGTGGGAAGGGCCTGATCTAGGGCTGGCCACTTTTCTCAATCCTACAGACTGCCTGGGAGCCGCTCGGCATCTCCCACATGCAGCGGATGGACTGGAGGAAAGGGAGGTCTGGGGACAGCACAGAAATGAGAAATCAGTTTAGCTGTGGACAGCACTTCCCAGCTTCGTGCTGCTCCAGTGCACCCCGGCTGCCAGTTGTCTGGAGCCACCACGGAACCACTCATGAGTCATCTGGTTTGAAGACCAGAGGCTGGCCACCTCGTGCCCAGTTCATCAGGCAGATGGCAGGGTGGCTGGTGGGCTCGGGAGAGATGTTGCTTAGAATGAGAAAATGTGAACGTGGGCATTTGACACTTCAGCCTGGACACAGCCAGTTGACTTCTCATTTGAGGAACTTCCTCAGTGGCATAGCCCTTGGACCTCTCTGAGGCAGCTCTGCAGGTCTTTGGGACAGCTGCATGACAGACCTTCCTCAAACACTGTGGAAAGTTGAGTTGCCTCACAGTGTTTGTTGGCTGTAGTTCCATTGCAAGTCTTGGTAGTGCTGGGAAAATCTCAATAGTGGGATAGTTCTACCAAAGAACACGTTTGTCCTAAGAATACTCTTCACCCTTTCTTTTTTAAGTGTGCAGAGCAGGAACCAAAAAGAGACAGCATGTGTGACAGCTAGGACATGAGGAGACTACTCATCCCTGGTGGATGTGGTTTAGGAAGAAAAATAGTGGATATTTTGTCCTGAGTAGAATTCAGGGAGCACCCCAGGAGAGAGGAGGTGCAACATGGAGCAGGGTGTCCACAGAACTCCAAACCTGCTACTGGAAGTAATTGCCACCATAATAGGCTATCGTCGTCAGGGTGTGAGGAAATGGCGGGGGAGCCAAGGACCCAAATAGGTGCCCAAGGAAAGAATAGAGCTCTGAAGAAAGGTAATGACACAATGGCGCTGCGGGACACAAAGCCCTGGGGGAGGTGTGGGGCGCTTAGCGCCCGGAGGGGTGCGTGTGGCCCCATGGGAGCCCACGGGGACCCCTCCTCACTCACTGGAGATCGCCCCGGCTGGTTTTTGGGGTTCCCCGGGGCGGTTCCTTCTCGTCCTCCGCCCCGGGGAGGGCGCTCCCCTCAGCGTCCCGGCGACTGACGGCTCACAAAGGCTGTCCAGGGAGAACCCCCCCACACCCGGGCCCGCCGGAGGGAGGGCGGGACCGCTCCGGCGCCGCCGGGGTAACGGCGGGCGCAGCGGAGCCGCGGTTTCTGCTGCGGCGCTCTGAGGCGAGCGAGCTGCTCTGAGGCGAGGGAGCTGCGGCGGGGCGGCCCCGCTGCCCCTCGTCCCCGCGCCATGGAGCGGTACGAGAAGCTGGGCAAGGTCGGGGAGGGCTCCTACGGCGTCGTCTTCAAATGCCGCAACAAGGACACTGGCCAGATCGTGGCCATTAAGAAGTTCTTGGAATCCGAGGAAGACCCGGTGATCAGGAAGATCGCCCTGCGGGAGATTCGCATGCTGAAGGTGGGCCAAGGGCGGGCGCCCGGCCCCGGAGCTCTCCGCTCCCTTCCCTCTCCTCCCGCTGGGGCGGGTGGGCTCTGCCGCCAACGGCACCGCTCCCGGCGCGGCGGCTGAGGCGCCTGTGGGCTCTGCCCGCCAAGGGCAGCCCGGCGCCGTGGGCACCGGCTCTGGGGAGCCCTGAGGGGGCTGCCTGGGGAGTGGGCCTGAGGGAGGAAGCGAGGAGACGGGGCATGAGGGAAGCCGTGAGGAGATGGGTCATCTTGAGGGCGGAAGCGAGGAGATGGGGCGTGAGGGAGCTGTACGTGAAGTGCCCAAGTCAGTAAGTTTTCTCAGGCCAGTGCCAGTGAAAGTCCAACCAGGGACGGGTTTGGCCAGGGACGGACAGAGGTGATCCTCCACAGCCCAGGCTGTCACGAATCAAAGGGAGTTGGTGTAGGTGGGAGCTGAGACCCTGCAAAGAGCAAGCTGCCTGGTGCCTGTAGACTTCTTCTGTGTGGGTAGTGGAGAAGCGTCATTAAAGTAATAACTGCTTTTTAGAGGGGTAATGACCCAGACTCTGCCCCCCCCGTGGAGTCAGTGATGTCTGATACTGGCAGCAGCCCCCTCTGTGTGCAGATTGCCCCCAGAAGCGAGGAAAGCTGGAGCTGGTGTAAAGGATGTGAGCCAAAAGCGACCCTAGATAGCACGAGGTGGGGGACAGCCCTGGGTGCAGCTCTCCTAGCTCCATGCTTTATAAGTCTACCCCAGGACTTCCTTCAAATGCCCTTTCTGAGCTCCTGGCTGTGGGGGATCTGCAGTGTCAGACCCTGACACACAGGTGGGATTGAGCCATGCTCAGAGCTTTTCACACATGGAAGCAACTGCAGGACTGGCAGCTGTGAACCATGGCAGCACCTTGTCTTTGCTGATCCTTTCTTGACTTGAGTGTGAGAGCTCATCCTCCCATCAAAATGGGTCACTCATTCAGCCTCTGTGTTTATTTTCCTGACAAAACAACATTTGCAGCATGTCACACGTCAGGGCCCTCAAGCATACAGAAATGAGGAGAAACCCAGGAGAAAGAAGGAGAGGATGGGCTAAAGTTTCCTTTCAAACACCCAGCCTCTGGGCAAAGTTTCCAGAGCCAGAAGTTGCACCCGTTGCTTCATGCTTAGCAGACACTCATAGACTGTTATTTGTCCCATCTCTTTTCAAACTGGTGTATTCATTTGGTCTCCATAGTTTCCTGAGTCAGTAAGAGACAGGACTTTAGGAATGTGTTGTGTGAAAAAATATTTCCTTTTATTTGTTATAAACTTGCTGCTGGGTGATGGCCTACAGTACCCTCAGTTATGTGTTCCAAGTAGTGGAGAGAGTTGTTCCCTTTTCACTTTCTCCAGGATACTCATGATTTTATACACCTCCACTGTGTTCTCATATTCAGGTTTCTCTTTTCCATGAAGAAAAGTCATAGCTTTAAAACACTGAACTGATTAAAGAACAATACAAACATGTTGGCTTATTATAAATTTTAAAATAGGAGCTTCCTATGGGATTCCTTTTTACAAGTTCAGGCTAGACACAATGCATTTTTGTAGACAGTCAAGATTTAGGGTTTTGGAGTTAACAAAACCCTACAGAAATCCACAAAGATGTTCCATTTTATTTAAAACTTCTTTCCCAATGTCACAGTCTTTTGGTCTCTGATTTCTTTGTTTCCAGACTCCACTGCCTGGTGGTGTTTGTGTAGCAGCAGTTGAGATTCATTGTGCTCCATGGTCCTTCCCGTGGAGTTACCTTCACTTGCTTGCTGGGAACCAAGTAACTTTCAGATTTGCAATTAAGTGCAAAATTTCTGCAGATTGAGGTATTTCTGATATTTCCTTTCCCCAGATCTCTTTTGTGCTACCAGCTTGTCTTTTATTGAGCACATATATAAAAGTAAGTGGTGTAAATGTTATTGTCAATGGAATATGAAGGCCTGATTCTTCTGCTGCAAAATGAGGTTGGATGCCATCCCAGAAGAGCCATCGTGTAGGAAAAAAAGCATATTTATTTTTCAGTTAAATTTATTTTTCAGCTAAATTTTGTAGAGAAACAGCCTAATTTTTTCTCCTGTCCGAGGCAAACAGATGACATGTGGCTCTATCATTTTAGTAAACAATGTTGGAGATGCATTAAGAATTAAATAATATTAAAGAACTGAAAAGGGAAATAATCATTGCAGAAGTCACTTGTAATGCAGATGGCAAATGCATCATCCTTAGGGGTCTGAAGCTGACAGGCTGCAGCCAGCCAGGGCAGGAGCTGTCTTGGGGAGCTGTTGATTTTAACAAGTGCAGACCTGCTTGACTATCTTTTCAACTTTTTCTCTGTAAATAGTAACTGTTTGTTTGTTTGTTGAGGTATTTCCTGGCTTAGGCAGCAACCAAATGTTTGTCAGAGATGTAGGGAGATTGTGTTTCATCAGTAAAACATGTAGGGCCTGATAAATTATTGTTCTGCACAGCAAATACCTTGTAGACAAAGGGCTGTTTATGGCCAGGAGCCATGGGAGGTGGGGTGGGAGAGTAGAGTGGTGTGCAGGGGGTCAAAGCACCCTGTGTGATCCCAATTCCATAGGAAAGGCTGGAAATACATGGAAACAGAGTTAGTCTCTATGTAAACCCCATCCGTGGCTGTGGAAACCTGATGCCTGCTGGTTCCAGAATGCAGTTGTGTCCCCAGCCTTCATGTGGAGGCTGACACAGTTTTTAGCTCTGACATGGCAAAGGTGAGGGAAAAGGACCACGCAAGGCTGAGTGCACATACAAAATAGAAAATACTCCCTAGTATCTTAGCACGGGAGCATTTATAACTTCAGGGGAAAGCCCACGTGGGACATCTGGCCTGTGTGCAGAAGGAGACACGTGGCCTTGTCACCCAAGCAGGGACCCGGGGAGGGGAAGCCCATCCTGGTGCTGCCAGCAGCTGGCCCCAGCAGCATTGGTGGCCTTTGGAACGGCTCTGAAACGCTGTGACAGGGACGTGGTGAGGGACACTGGCAGATTTACAGTGGCTTTGTGTGCACATCTGCCTGCACTGAAGACACTGGCCCAGTGAACCCTGCTGCCTGGAGAGCCCTGACCGTGGAGGATGGCTGTAAGCAAGGCAGGGGGAGATGCCATGGCAAAACTGCTCCCAGGGGACCCTCTACAGGTCCCACGCAGGCAGGTTAACCCATTCTTGTGTCTGCAGGAGCTTGTTCACACATCTGTTGTCCCCCTACAGTGTCCCCAGCTCAGCCAGACCTCGTGCATCCAAGCCCAAGCTTGCTCTCTCCAGAAACCCCAGCTACATGTGCACACAAGGAGGGCCAGGACAGACTGTCCCCCGGGCACAGCCTGCTCTCTGAAAGTCACTCCTGAAGGCTGACATGTACAACCAACCTGTGGGGGCCAGAGGTTTTCCAGAGATCTCAAATATATTCTTGTTGATTTAACTTTCTTCTTGCTTCCCCATCATTTGGCAATTACTGTGCCCTCACCTGTCTCTGAAAGGGGAACCTAAGCACTGCAGGGACTGTCTGCTCTGCTTCCCTCCCTCTGGCAGGCTGGCCATGCCCAGCAGTTTGTCCATGCTGGCAGGCAGATCTGCAGAGACCAGCAGAGGAATCCAACACCTCTTACCCAGCGTGGTCACTGGAGGCCCAGCTTGCTCTCAGATATCTCTGTTACCACTGATCTCTGAGAACACAATATGCCACCACCCTGAGTGCATGGAAAGGGAAGGATCCAATTCACAGTCTATCAGGAGCTGCTGGAATGGAGAGGAAAGGGGCTGTACCAGAGCCACGGCAGCTGTCTGACTTCTGTGGTGGAGTTTAAACTGGCAGACTGGGCTTTGTTTAATGTGCATGTGGCAAGCAGGTACCTTGCTTGATGTGGATATGCTGAAGGGGATAGGTGACACGGTGTGCACACAATTCCTGGGAAAACCACTATAATTGCGGGGGTTTTCAGCAATCTTGGAAGCTGTTCTCTGTATCTGACCATCTTTTGCAAAGTGGGTAAGGAAATAATGAGAAGGGAGGTGCTTCTAGATAAATACCAAGCTTGAGGGGTGTTCCAGGGCTCCTCCTCTGTGGTTTAACGCTTTCACTAGCAGCCCTGCCCGGGGAACTGAGGTGTGCAGAGAAAGTCCACCCATTATGTGAGGTCAGAGGACGTGGTCAGGGTAGAGAAGGTTATGCTGACAGTTATTAGCCCCTGCTGACAACTTGTGCTAGGCAGCAGGACTGAAGAAGTGGTCAGAAGATCTTGGTTTGATCCAGATGGGTGTGAAGGTCTTTGATACTGGCAGGTGGTTTATGTGGTGTGGGCAGGATCTGCAGCCCTGCAGAGGGATTGAAGGAACAAGATGTGTATGTGGTAAGAGATGCTGTTCAGGAAGATGAGCTCCTTGCTGCCAGTTTGCAGGACTGGAACAGCCACCTTCTGCACACTAACAGGGAGCCTTGTGCTGGAAAATGGGCTCAGCATAGTTTGGGTTCAGTATAATGTTCCCCAGAGGCAGTGGGCTCCCTGGAAGGCCTCTTTACAAGGAGCTTTTACAGTGATAGCTTGAATAAAATGACATTTTGCAAAGGGCCCCACAGTGTGCCCAGTGGAGCACTGAAGTGGCCCCTGCCATGTCCCTCCTACTCATGACAGGCTGGGGATCTTCTGCTGACCTGCTCTTTTACTCAAGCTCCTGGTTAACCCCAGGATTCAAGTCATGGTTTTCAGTGAACCTTCACCTTGGGGTTAACTGGGTGCTTCCCCAGACACCTGCATTCCTCACTTGAGGCCCCTTAAGTTTTCTCTAGTCTTGAGTTTCCACTTCCTTCTCCTTTGCGGGCTTTTCCAGGTGGCTTGGAAGCACCCTAGAAGATGGAGTTCACATAACTCCTAGGCAGTGCCCTTTCCAGCCTCCTTGCCTAGAGATGTGTTTGTTCTAAAGCCTTGGTCAGGCAAAGCCCTCAGAGGGGATGGTGCCATGAGTCATCTGAAAAGAAAAAACATTCCTGAGTCAGGTCTGGCTTTTCTTTGTTTCTTTTTCCAAACACTGTGCTGTGCCCCTTGGTTCAAGGCCTCTCCCAGCCCTCCACCAAAATGTGGGCAAAAGAACAGGAAATGAGGAGCACCAGTGATGTCCACCCTGACCTACTGCAAGGTGTGTTTGAATAGCCCTGATGTGCTCGGGCTCTATGTGTGGTAAGAAGCTCCCCAGGAGAGGAAGCCCTGGCATGAGCACATGAAGTGGATTGAGGGGAAGAGGAAGAAGCAGCAATAAAAGTTCTCCTAATTAGCCCTTCCAGATTCTGACAATAAGCTGATGAAGCTGAGACCATGTGCTTTACTTGCACTTATCAGAGGAGGTCTTGGTTTCTCCTAAATGTGTGTTTGCTTGCACCACTCTCTTACCCTGTGTGGATTTCCAAGTTGTTCTCCAGAGAGAGCTGCTTTTCCTTGTGATGCAGTCAAAGGCTGGATGCCTACAATGACAGACACTGCTGGAACAGCTGTGGGCACCATGAGTTGTTCTTCTATGAGCATCTTTTCTAAGAGGCACTTGCTGGGACCAAGCTGACTTGTCACCCGTGGTCACTTCCTACAACAACCACCCCACAGGCTGAGCTGTAGCTAGAGCTGCTTCTCCATGTCGTGCTGGGCCTGTGTAAAAGGTTTCAGATCAAGGAATTGAGACCCCTGTGGCTAAAAGCACTGTCCCCCTCCTTTACCCCACTCCCCTGTGCAGTAACTAACCAGTCTATCCACTGTGTGTTACAGCAACTGAAACACCCCAACCTGGTGAACCTGCTGGAAGTGTTCAGGAGGAAGCGGAGGCTGCATCTGGTCTTTGAATACTGTGACCACACAGTTCTCCATGAGCTGGACAAGCACCCCCGGGGGTGAGTGACCTGTTTCTCACTGGGACCTTTGAGCAAAGGAGTCAGGGGGTGTCTGTGTCATTGCTGCTCTGCAGACTTTTCAGAGTAATTTCATTAATTACAGGAGTGGTTTCTCAGCCCAGTGCCCAGGACTTGCTCTGTTGCTGTGGTTTAGCAGTGACTTCCCAAAGAATTGTGTGTGAGCCTGTGTGCACCCCTGCACGGTGCTGCTCACCAGGGAGACAGGGGCTCAGCCTGGGCCTTTGGGGGCCCTTTGGCTGCCTTGGCAGCAGCAAACCCCAGAGCTTTGGGAGCATCTGGTGTCTCACTGCAAAGAGGTTGTGGGGTGGGCAGGTGGGCTGGGGGCACATAGCCCTCCTTCCTGCCCCTCCCCAGGAGGGGTGCACATCACTGTGGGAAGCTGTGGGCACTGGGGCAGTGTCGCTGAGCACCCAAATGTACAGTCTGTAGTGGTGTCACTGGTCACCTGTATGACACAGCAGTGACTCCTGCCACGCTGCTGCACTAAGGAGAACATGTTGGTTGGCAGGAATTCCCAGGGACTGTGTCTGCACCTCTCTGCTCAGCCTCAGTGGACTCCCAGGTCATAGAATGGTCAGGGTTGGAAGGGACCTCTGCAGATCATGGAGTCCAACCTCCTGCCAGAGCAGGATCACCTGGGGGGTGTGTGCATCCAGACGGGTCTTCAAAGTCTCCAGAGAAGGAGACTCCACAGCCTCTCTGGGCAGCCTGTTCAGGTCAGATACCCTCTGCTTTAAACAAGTACTTGCACCAAGTGGGAGCTTCACGGGCAGAAGGAACATTGTCCAGGACAGGGTTTGTTCCTTGACACATTATAAACAACACTCTCACTAAATACATTGTCCCTGATTGTTCACAGTGACTTAGTGTTGTGGAAATGCTAAGCAGAAGTTCATAAATCATTTGACAGGCCTGGAGCTAAACGAATTGCCTGCTGGAGACTAATTGGGGGTTGAGTAAACAAGAGCCTGTTATTCTCCTTCTCCATGATGTGGAGCTCTAGGAGAATGGAGCATGCTGATAGCAGATCACTTTGTGAGCTGGTGAGCAGTTTTCACCCAGTTTGAACCTGTTCACCTGGAATCTGAAGAGATGATGGGTGAACCCCTTTGAAGAAAGCAGGAGCACCTGTTTGCATACTTTGCTTTGATCTTTGCTGGGGGCAGATGGTCAAGTGTTTTGTGGTCAGGATTATGATGGGTGGGCACAGGCCTCTTTGCACCATGTTTCCAAGTCATTTGACCAACTACATCCCCTTGTCAGGCTGTCAGTGCAGCACTCTAGGACGTTCACATCATTCTGGGATGTTTCTGCAAGGAAACTCTAGGATTATAGCAGCAGTGCTAGCACAAGACCTTCAGTGCTAACAGCAGAAGGTGCCTTAAAGAAAAAGCCAGGCTTCCTCCATATTTTTTTTGTTTAGTTTTTTGGTGGTTTTGTTTCTTGGGTTTTTTTTTCTTTATGATGAATCAGAAGCTTTTCAGCATTAAACACTTGAAACAAAATTGGATTTGAGCTTGAAAGTGCCAAGACTGCCTGCCACCTCTGCCTTTCCTGGGGTTGTTGAAGACCATTGCAGGCAGCCAAGGAAGTTTAAGAACTGTTGCACAGTAACTGAGGAGAGGAGGCTGGATCTTTAACAGAGGTTTTCTTACTCTGAAGGAGAGGAGAGGCAGAACAAAGTAGAGCTTTAGACTCTTGTAGGGACATCCTTCCCCATCCCATTCGGGTCACCTCTCCACTCTGGACATGACAGCATTGCAAGTCATGCATCTATCCTGTGGATACTCCACCAGCTCCAGCTCTCAGAGCAGCTGCAGAGGCAGAAGTGCCTGCTGGGGTTTCAGGAGGATGGCCAGGAATTGTGGATGCTGAGCACAGCCACGAGACAGGGTTTCACACAGACTTGCACACACTGATGTGTGGTCACCAGTTGCCTCATGCTGGCTGTGGCTGAGTGGTACCAGACACTCTGGCACACTCTGAGCTGCCATAAATCCTTGTATCTCATTGCACTGACTGGCTTTGGAAGTGGTGTTGATTTCCCTTGGATGCTGCTGTGGTCCTTGAAGGGTGAGCTCACAGGAGAGCATTGCTTTCTGCAGGGAGGTGCAGGCAGAGCTCAGCCTCAGCTCTGAAATATGGGAAGAGGCACAACCAGCCTCCACCTTCAGCAGCTCAGTGTGACTGGTTCCCTGCAGTGGAAGATCAATGAACTGAGGGTTATTATGTATTTATTGTAATGTATTTATATCAAGAAAATGCACCTAGTGTTTTTTTTCTGAGTTTTCTGACGGTCCCTGATGGTTTTGCTCAGAGAGCCCTGTACAACATCAGCACTCAAAGGCCTCCTCTTCCATTTTCCTGCAATAGGGAAGTTGTTTTTAATGGCCAAAATAAAAATGTGCTTGTTTAAAACAGGGTGCCTGAGTATCTGGTGAAGAGCATAACCTGGCAGACCCTCCAAGCTGTGAACTTCTGCCATAAACACAATGTAAGTCCCCTAAACAGCTCTAACAATTGCTGTAAAATGGCCTTGGAGAAGATGGAGATTCTGTTGCCATGTTCCTGATTACAGAGCTTCCATGGGATGCAGTCAGATGAAGTTGCCTGTTTCCAACAGGAAACACATCTCTGAAATATAGTGTGTACCCACAAGAGCTGCATTTACTGTCACACAGGCCCCCTGGATTTGCTGTCAAGGAATGCCCCCCTCACCCTGCCCTAGTGAGACCACATCTGGAGTAGTGTGTCCAGTTCTGGGCTCCCCAGTTCAAGAGGGACAGGGATTTACTGGAGAGAGTCCAACAGAGGCTACGAGGATGATGAAGGGGCTGGAACACCTGCCTTATGAGGAAAGGCTGAGAGACCTGGGGCTGTTTAGTCTGGAGAAGAGAAGACTGAGAGAGGATCTTACTAATGTCTATAAATATTTGAAGGGTGGGAGTCAAGAAGAAGGGACCAGTCTTTTTTTAGTCATGCCCTGTGATGAGGGGAATTGGCACCAAGTTACAACACAGGAAGTTCCACCTCAACATGAGGAAAAACTTCTTTACTGTGAGGGTGACAGAGCCCTGGGACAGGCTGCCCAGAGAGGCTGTGGTGTCTCCTTCTCTGGAGACTTTCAAGACCCATCTGGACACGTTCCTGTGTGATCCTGCTCAGGTGTTCCTGCTGCAGCAGGGGGGTTGGACTCCATTATCTCCAGAGGTCCCTTCCAACCCCTATGATTCTATGACCTTAGACAAGCTTCCAGGCTGAACAGGAATATATCCTTGTGTGTTCCCTGTGCCATGCATTACAGCTGACGTTTAGAAAACTGGCTTAACATCTCATCAGCTGAGACCTGAGCAAACTACTGCTGACTTCACAGAAACTTCTGTTGCTAGTCATAGGCATTGACTCATGACACCAGCCAAAAGGTTTCAAAAATGAGATAAGAGTAAACCAGTTTTACAACCCTCCTCTGCTTTCTGGAGGGAGGTGTGAGTTGTGTGCATGGCAGATATTTTTAGAAAGCAGTGGGGACGCTTAGGAGCAGGGAAGGAAAGGAGCCTTTTGGAGAAATTCTTTGGGCAAACTGAGCTGTAACTGTCTTTGGTTTTGTTTATCTGCCAATGTTTGAGATTTGGGAGTCAGGCAGGAGATTGCTCTGGAATGGGTGTTTTGTCTTTGCTGGGAGAATTATGTCCAGTTGAGCTGCAGGAACCTGGCCATAGAGCTGTCCTGCTTCCAGGGTTTGTTGTTTTGCTTCTTTTTCTGTTCTCCGACTCATTCTGGATGATTTAATGGAGTTTTAAAGCAGAGGGAACAATGAGATGCTGCAGTCTGACCTGCTGTAGATCACAGGTGATGAGGTTTTATGCAGTTGCCCTTTTTGACACTGGTTTAACAAGCAGCATTTCAGTCCTCAGGAGGAGAGAATAATTTACCACCAGCTTAACTAGGAAAAGTCTGGGGTGTTTGTGCTGAGGTGATGGTAGAGAAAAGACAATATGAGCTAGACCCTGATGATCTCAGTAGAGCACACCTTTCACACACAGGCAGAAGAAATTAATCAGTTTGATCAGCAGAAACTCTTTGCCAAGCCCAAATTCAATTGTTGTGAACCTTCAGCAAGCAAGGTCACCTCCCAAGAGTCACAGAATTGCTGATGCTGGAAGGGACCTCTGGAGATCATCTAGTCCAGCCCACCCACTCAAGCTGGGTCAGATAGAGCAGCTGCTCAGAAACTTTTCCAGTCAGGGTTTGAATATCTGAAAGCATGGAGGATCCACAGATTCTCTGGGCAACCTGTTTGGGTGTTTAGCCACCCTCAGTAAAAAAATAAAGAATTGCTTAATGTTTAAATGGAATTTCTTGTGTGTTCTATTTGTGCCCATTGCCTCTCGTCCTTTCACTGGACACCAGTGAGGACAGCCTGGCTCTGTCTTCTTCCCATCATTGATAAGATCACCCTGGGCCTTCTCTTCTCCAGTTTGAATGGTGGTCCCAGCTCCCTCATCCTCTCCCTGAATGTTGGATCCCCCATCCCTTAATCATTTTAGTGGCCCTTCACTGGAGTCACTCTGTATGTCCCTGTCTTCCTTCTACTGAGGATCCCAAAGCTGGACACAGCACTCTGGATGTGTCTGGCCTGTGCTGAGCAGAGGGAATTACCAGGCACGCTCTGGCATCTACAAGGATAGATAAAGTCCCACATCTAAACCATGACCTTCATCTCATCTGTGAGCTTTGCCAGCAAAATAATTTGCTTGTCCACTAGGTTATCAGTAAATACAGTTCATGGACTTTGTCCAAGAACTGATCCCAGAGGATCTACGCACCTCTCATTAGGGTCTCCCCACACTCAAAAAACTCCTTATTAGGAGTGTGTTACACACAGATGTAACCAGTGAGTAGCCTCTGCAGAGAGGCAGTTACCAACAATTCTTTCTGTGCAAACCCCACTCCTCCCGATAGCAGATTCCCAGCTGGTACTGGGGAGCTGACTCCTAGTTGTCCAAGTGCTGCAGAGGTGTGCAGCTGGAAGCCTGCACGGTGTCTCATCCCAGAGGTGGGGTATGGGCAGGGGAATTGCCCTGCCCAGCAGGACGGGGCTTGAGCTGCTGTTAAATCCTTTCATCTTCTCTTTCAGCAGGAACGATTGCCTGGTTAACATCCATGGTGCAGTGTGCAAGGGGGATGTGACTGAATTAGGAGGTTCTTTATCTGAGGGCCAGGTTAAATACTTGCTTCTAACCTTGTTTCTGTTCTGTTTCCAGTGCATCCACCGAGATGTGAAGCCAGAAAACATCCTGATAACAAAGCACTCAGTCATCAAACTTTGTGACTTTGGATTTGCCCGCATACTGAGTGAGTGCAGACTTGCTGCTTCACGGATTGCTAACACATGAGAGCTCAATTTAAGTGCAGGATCAGGGCTTTCAAACACCAGTAAGGACTTGTCTTTGTCTGATGCACCTGTAAATCATCCTGTGTAAAGGCTGGTGTGTTTTCAGAGAGAAGCTCTGCTAAAGGCTGGGTAGAGGTCCCCACATCAGCTTAAAGGGAGCCAGCCCAGACACCACGATGCCAAGTGTCTGTCTAAACAAGCTCCATTTGAGCTCCCTGCTGGTGCAGCTGGATGGCTGCTGGTGCTGGTAGTTGGAAGTCAGCCTTGGGCACCTTGGAGCTGCCCAGCCATCACTTGTGCAATGCTGGAGGCACAGCTGGAGTTCCCTGGCAGGAGAAGCCCCTCTGGCAGAAGGTGCTGTCTCTGCAAACAATGGCATCGCATTTTCCGTCGCAATAAACCTCCTAATCTGTTGGGGTTTTTTTTTAGCTCTTGTTCAGACAAATCACATGGGCTTTGAGAACTGACCACTGGCTGGTGCAGGGCCCTGCTGTGGGGCTTTGCATATTTTCATTTCCAGGCATAAAATGGTCTCGTTTTTTGCCAAATCTTCAGTATTTCCAAAGTCGGGTTCTGCCAGTGACCAGTGACTCACCCTGTTTCTGTTGGCCCTGGCGGTGCCCCAACATGTGTAACAACTGATGGTGGCCCATCTGCATCACTCTGATCCCACATTCCTGAGTGTTTCTCTCCTTCCTGACCCCAACCTAGCTGGTCCGAGTGATTATTACACAGACTACGTGGCTACCAGGTGGTACCGCTCCCCGGAGCTGCTGGTGGGAGACACGCAGTACGGCCCCCCCGTGGACGTGTGGGCCATCGGCTGCGTCTTTGCAGAGCTCCTCTCCGGGGCCCCCCTGTGGCCTGGCAAGTCTGATGCTGACCAGCTGTACCTCATCCGGAGAACCCTGGGTGAGTGAGTGTCCCCTCTGCGCCGGCCAGAGCCCCCCTCTTCCCGATGGCTTTGGCAGGACTAGAGCTTGCCCAGGAGGAGTCTCCTCTGTGGTGGGAATCGGGATAAGCCAGGAGGTGAATTTACACAGTGGATCTGGGGAAGAGAAGGCTCTAGGGAGACCTTAGAGCACCTTCCAGTGCCTGAAGGGGCTACAGGAACACTGGGAAGGGACTTTATACAAAAGCATGGGATGAGGGGGAATGGCTTTAAATTGGAAGAGGGGAGATTTAGGTTGGACATTAAGAGGAAATTCTTCCCTGTGAGGGTGGTGAGACACTGGAATAGGTTGCCCAGGGAAGCTGTGGCTGCCCCATCACTGGAGGATAGGGCTTGGAGCAACCTGGTCTAGTGGGAGGTGTCCCTATCCATGCAGGGGGTTGGGACTGGATGATCTTTAAGGTCCCTTCCAACTCAAACCATTCTGTGATTCTGTAATTCTGTGATCTCTCCTTTTGAGGTGTTACTGTCCTTGAAAGGGATCTGGGTTTTCCAGGCCTGGCTTACACATGCACATCTTGTTGGGAGACTGTGTAGCTGGAGAGACAGATGCTGCTGCAGACCCTGGCAGGAGCTGGGGAAATGACGTTTGCATCCATGTGGGTGGTGACTGTTCTTCAGAAGACCTGTGGGGTAGACTTAGTTTCAGCTTGTAGGAGCCAGTGGTGCCAGGCTGTGGCTGAAAGGCTCAGGGTGGACAGGGCTGCCTAAGCAGGACCATTGCCTGCAAACTGCCTGGAACTCTTCCTCCATGCTCTTCAGCAGTGGTGGCCTCTGGGAAGCTGGGTCTGGTGCTGGGCAGTTTAGGAAAGATGTGGGATGTGTTAGGTGACCACCAGATGCCCCTCCTGATCCTTTGGGGTGGCTCAGGGACTACTGGGGTGTGGAAGTTAAATAAAAGAGCCATCATCTGTGTAGCATTTAAATTAATCCAGTCTCACTGAATGTATTTGATGTTAGCAACATGATTTCTTGAGTGGAAAGGAACAAACCCCCATTTTTTATTGAAATTTGTTGGAGTCAACTGAGAATTGTAATTTGTACTGAGCAGTTTATAAAACTATAAAGGTGAATCATAGAATGATTAAGGTTGGAAGGGACCTTAAAGATCAGCAGGTTCCAACCTCCCTGCTATGAGCCTCCCTGCTATGACACCTCCCACTAGACCAGGGTGACTAATGGCTTTAAGCAGATGAACTCCTGAGATAGACAAAATAGTTAAACATCGATTGCTTCATCTTGCAGAATATACTTATGCAGTGTTAGGTGAGTTATAATTTGTTTTTAATGACAGGGTTACAGCCAGAAGAAATTCCCTTTTGATCCAGGTGATGGGCTCAGAAAGTGCATGCAGAGAAAGCTCCTTGCTTGGAGCTGTGTGATTGTGGTGGTTTGGCTGTTGAGCTGGCTCTTTTGTTACAGGTTTGATTTTAAGATGTTCCTCCTTGTGCTGCGTTTCAGCTCTTTTCTATACAACATCCTCAGGGGGGTACAAAAAGAATTTCACCCAATATGAGTTAAACTTGAATGAAGCCAGAACACTTGTGGTTAGCCTGTCCCCTTCCAGCAGTCAGAGAAGACTGCTTATGCAGACAGGCTCCCTCCTGGGAGCCCTTTTCTCTTTGAAAATGCTGAAACGCCAGGCCATGAGTGTGGCAGGAGGCCAGCAGAGCCCTGCTCACCCTCCCTGGAGCTGAGCATGCCAACACAGCGTGCCCATGCTGCCAGGAGGCCACCTCCAAAACAAACAGTGGCTCCTGCCAGCTCCTCAGCAGAGCCCAGCGCTGGCCCCTCGTGTCTGATGTGAGTGGGGGAGTGAGCTGCTGATCCGGTCTTGCTTAACACTTCGGGAGGGATCCCTGGCTGCAGCTCAGAGCTGTGGCATGGCTGGAGCTGCAGGTCCTGGTAGGTGTCTGCACAGCACCCTCTAGCTATGATGCTGGGAGACGTTTCCCCCCCCTCTCCCACACGGTGGAGGTGCAGGTAGGAGCTGGCACAGAGGAGACCTGTCTTGTGCAACTTCGTGCCTCGGCCTCCTCATTCCCTGGTGTTCTACCGAGGGGTCTTTTTACCAGTGCAAATCCAAATTTTCAGTAACCCAAATAGTGCAGTGATGGGACTTTTTATAAGGGCAGGGAGTGATAGGACACGGGGTAATGACTTTAAACGGAAAGAGGGGAGATTTATGTTAGACATTAGGGAGAAATTCTTTGCTGTGAGGGTGGTGAGACCCTGGCCCAGGTTGCCCAGAGAAGCTGTGGCTGCCCCATCCCTGGAAGTGTCCAAGGGCAGGTTGGATGGGGCTTGGAGCAACCTGGTCTAGTGGGAGGTGTCCCTGCCCATGGCAGGGGGTTGGAACTAGATGATCTTGAAGGTCCCTTCCAGCCTAAACCAGTCTAGGATTCTGTGATTTAGGCATTTAGCATGGGAACATATTTAGAAATACGTATTTTTCAAGGCTGTAGTGGCCACAGTTGATAAAAGCCCCTCAGCTGCACAGCACAGAATCTCAGTGCCTGGAAGAGGCAGCAGCTGAGTACTCTGCTCCAAAAACTGCTCCCACAGCTGAATTTCTTTAAACTATTTAGAGCATGAGGCCCTGGGCATCTGGAGCTGCGTGGCCCTGCCTTTCCTTCAGCACAGGCACACAGCTGTGGGATCCCTGGTGTCTTAGGTGGACCTTTGTTTTCACAAAAGAACATTTAATTAGCTCACTTGATGGTACTTCATCTCTTCAGGTGTTCTCTTGGATGGTGTCAGCCTTGTTAGAAGACACAAGCTTGTTTAATGCAGGCACTGTAAGACCAGCAAATGAATCTGACTTTGTTTTTCTTATTCTTGGTCAAAGGGGATCTGATTCCCAGGCACCAGCAAGTGTTCAGCACCAACCAGTTCTTCAGCGGGGTAAGAATTCCAGACCCAGAGAGCATGGTAAGAGCTCCCTCCAGACACACTTCCCTTGAGCCTGGTGCTAACCAGCCATCTCTCTGCAGTGCTAAGGAGACATAGACAGAGAAATGTTCCTGCTGCTTCCTACCCAGAGTACACGTGCTGTCTGCTTGGAAGTACAGCTGGAAAAGCCTCACTTCCTCAGCCTGACCAGTCCTTTGCTGCTTAACATTTTTTCCCTGTCCAAAAGCTTTGCCCTCTACTTTGCCAATGTGCACTAGAATATGATGTGGAGGTGCCTGAACCCCTCTCATGACACTTTAACTGATATCCTCTATAAAAGCAGACAAAAACGTGTGCTAAACCTCAGCTCTTTCTCCCCGCTTCTGGTGGCACAGCAGCCAGCCTGCCCACCCTCAGCAGTGCCAGGCAGCTCCCCTCTTAAGCATATGAAGTGACAGATGCATTTTGTGAGGTACAGGTCATGTTGCTGTGGACAGCTGGTTCTCTCTGCCCTGATGAATGAAAAGCTTGCTGATCTGAGTGCACTCACTGTTTTTTTTCCCCCTCCAGGAGCCGCTGGAAATGAAATTCCCTCATATTTCATACTCTGCTTTAGCTCTCATGAAGGTAAGAAAACTGCAGCTGGTGGAGCAGCTCTGCATTGAGACTTAGCAAGTGCAGCCTGGTTTGACAGTTGGCTACTGAATTATCAGAGATCAATTGAAAATTAGAGCTGGAGGGGATTTGGAGAGCACTTTTAATCCACTTCTCTCTAATCCATTCACCTTTACCATGGAGGTGGGAAATATTATTCCCTTATTACGATGCAGTGAATGGAAACTGAGGATGGAGACATGAAAAAGAAGGTGCAGCCATGGCTGTTCTAGTGACAGAACACTGCAACAACACTGCAACAACACAGCCACTGCCACAGGGAATTCCACTGTGTAAGCAAGTTGTTCAAATGAAAGCTGTGGGATTAACTGGTTTTTGAGGCTTGATGGTTTGCTGCACCTTACAATTGTACCTGCCCCTCCAGCCACCATTTCTGTTACTGCCTTGTGGGGATTGGTCAGTGTTAGCTGCTTTGCAGGCTTCATGCTGACTCTGAAAAGCCAGACTTACAATTCATTAGAAAAGGAGAGATTAGCACAGGTATCTGTGCAAATATGTGTTGGTTGTGGTGAGTCTCTGGAATTGTGCAGACCTGTTTAATGAGAGTTTCGTGGGATACTTCATCTTTTCCAAGGGTTGCCTTCATATGGACCCAGCAGAGAGGCAGACGTGTGAGCAGCTGCTGCAGCATCCCTATTTTGACAGCTTCAGGGAGGTGGCAGTTCTGGGGAAAGAACATGAGAAAAAGGCTCGGAAACCAGCCAGGCTGACTCGGAAGCACGTGCCAGGGGTAACATTTTCCTAGTAGTATTTAATGCTCTGTGCCTAAGGAGGGGACTGGTTCTCTCTGCTTGGCTCCCAGGAGGTGGGGCTGTACTGGTGGTTGGTGGTGGGAGGGAGCTCCTGCGTTGGACACAACTTAATTTTAGCCCGAGGAGCAAATGAACCTCCTGGGTAAAGAGTGACTGAGCACAAACTGAGTTGTGCACCACAGCTGGTGGAGTCACTGGGGATAAGCAGCACAGCCATGTGAAAGATCAGGTTTATCCAGGAATGTGCATTCCTGACAGAGAATAGCAGGATAGCTGAACAGACTGGACAGGCCTGCATGGCTGGTTTAATTTGGACTTAGTAGAATCATAGAATGGTTTGGCCTGGAAGGGACCTTAAAGATCTTCCAGTCCCAACCCCCTGCCATGGGCAGGGACACCTCCCACTAGACCAGGTTGCTCCAAGCCCCATCCAACCTGCCCTTCAACACGTCCAGGGATGGGGCAGCCACAGCTTCTCTGGGCAACCTGGGCCAGTGTCTTACCACCCTCACAGCAAAGAATTTCTCCCTAATGTCTAACATAAATCTTCCCTCTTCCACTTTTTATCCATACCCCCTTGTCCTCTCACTCCTTGCCCTCAACTAAAGTCCCTCCCCATCTTTCCTGGAGCCCCTTCAGGCACTGGAAGGTGCTCTAAGGTCTCCCTGGAGCCTTCTCTTCTCCAGGCTGAACACCCCCAACTCTCTCAGCCTGCCTTCATAGGAGAGCTGCTCCAGCCCTTGGATCATCTCCGTGGTCCTTCTCTGGAGTTCTCTGGGATCTTTTTTGGTGCTTTTGAATCCCAAATTATGGAGACAGCAAAAATGCCCAGTTCCATGTAACTGCTGATGGGATGTGATCCCTTATCAGTTGCAGATGTCAGGCAGTGCTCTGGGAGTTTCTGCAGTGAAGTTGCCAAGCAAACATCTCCCTGCCATTTCATTCTTTCCAGACTCTAGCCCAATTCTCCAAATCCAGCCCTGTGCTGAGGGCCCTTCAGGATGACCCTGTTCCCCATGATGGCTGTAACACTGAACTGGTAATGTGCAGGGAGGTCTGAGGTGTAGGATGGAGAAGTGCTGGAGCATTTAAACTCCTGCATCCAACTGCCTCTTCCATCTCTGTGAGATAGGATATAACAGTGATACTTTTCTTTCCCTGGATGACTGCAAGAAATACCTTTAATGAGCTGTTGCAGTCCAGTTGGAGAACACCAGATCCACAACTCCTAGCTTGACAAGTACAGGGTTGCAGTATGAATAGTTTTACAGTTTATATTCCTTTCTGAAGAGTGATCTGTGTGCTTTGGTCTCATTCCAAAGAAATCCACACCATGTAACTTTTCCTTCAGTTGCAGTATCTGCCCCAGCTCACCAGCAGCAACGTTCTGCCAGCTGTGGACAGCAAGAAGTGCTGCTGCAAAACAAGGAACTCAAAGTACCACTTCCCCAACATCTAAGGGATGGCAGATTAAAAACTATTCCTTGTGCAACACTCGAGTCACTCAGGATTGATAAAAGGAGGATATGTGGTGGGAAACTAAATTCACACCGTTGTGACATAGCCAGAAGTGGCCTGTGAAGTAGGTGGGGTCACTGATGGAAGGAAAGGGATGCATTGTGATCCTTACTTGCAATATGAGGTTGTTTTTCCTTGCTGTTTCTGTTCATAGTGAAGTCACTTGCCTGTAGTGTTACAGAAATTGTTTTCACCAAAACTAGTTCATTAATATAATTTATAACACTGGCCAGACACAGGCAGAAATCCTGCCTGAGCATCTGTACTAGAATGATTCTTGGGCTTTGTGTAATATCACAACTTAATATTGTGTTGATTTGGAATAAAAGAAATGTAGCTTGTTTTTCCAATTTACTGGATGTGTTTTACTGTGTGAAGTTTTACTACTGGTCAAGGAACATCCTCCTTCTACTTGAAAACTAGAGCAAATGTTTTCTTTTTCCAGTAGTGTTGTGTGTTCAACAACAGGAAAAGAAATGTCAGTGGGACAGATGCCATATCCTCACAGAGCATGGCTGCCTGCCTTTTATTTCATATTATATTTGAATGTATTTTAATCTTGAGCACTGTGCCCATAGGTAGTTTTGGCTACACTCAGAAAGTGTTGGCATTCCAGTGTTTCCTGTATGGATATTTAGCCACATATCCTGCTGGTGTGCAGGGCAGGGCAGCACCAGGGCTGTGAGCAGTGCCCAGCCTGGCAGGCAGCTCCTGGACACGGCCAGGGCAGTGCAGCCTGGAGGGAACTTCACTCCTGGACACTGTTCCTGCCTGCACTGTGCTCAGAGATACCAAGGGGAACCAGCTCCACACTGCACTAGTGCAGAATGTGATCCCTCCTGCTGCCTGGCATCCCTTCCTTCAGAGGATGAGCCCACAGTCAGGGATAAGGAAACAGACTCTGGGTTATGCAGAGGTAGCCACGTCCAGGACATCACTCTGAAAGCTGCTTTCTTGGTGTCACTGCCTACAGCCTTTCTCCCTCCTACCACCAAAGCCAGGAATTCGACTAAAAATGCTATATTCTTCCTGAGGATGAATCATTCTCTTGTTTAGCAGGAGTGATACAGCTGCAACTGCAGAGAACTGATTTAGTCTGTGTCAGCATACAGCAAAACTGTCTGCAAGGGCATGTCTAAGAGAGCCTGCTTCCCCCAGACACAGCCAGGTTCAGCTCCTCAGCTGAGGTTTTATGTCTGTAGATGGACAGATCAGAAACAAACAAAGGATTTGAAACAAACAAAGGCTATGTGAGTCAAAACGTGGAGAACAGAAAAAAGGCCCAGAGGGGATTTTGTTACATCAGCACCCACTGCCTGGGCAAAATGCTCAAGGAGTAAACAGCTCTCATTCCCACAGCCTCAACAACACACACCAGAAGTGCACAGCCTGCTGTGTCACAGCCCTGACCACCTCCAGGGCACTTTGCACAAGAATTTCTCTGCAATAAAATATGTGAAAACTTCTACTTGAGGTATTAACAGCTTCCTATCAGAACAGGGAGAAAAATGACTGCACAGAAGGCTGCCTTCCCTGTTGCTGATTCACTGTATAGTTGAAGCTTAAAACTTAATTGCATAGAAGATTGCATACAGATTTTCAGGCTGGATGGGAGATCTGGGCTTACTTCCATACCTGGAAATACAGCAGCATCTGCAACTTCATTTATCCAGCATATGATAAATACTGTGAAACCAAGTACACCTCAGTTATGTCCAGTTGTGTTTATTCTAAATCCAGCTCCAGCTCTAGGTTTGGCAGTGCCTGCTGAAGGATGTGAACAGTAGTTTCTTTCTCTTTTATTCCAGGAAGGTCACTCAGATACAGATATTCAAGGTTCCTATAAATATTTAAAAAGAAAAGTCAGCAACTACTATTTAACTGTGAACACAGAAATTAGACAAAGGATCATTCCACTAAAATTATTTTGACTATTTTTAAAGGTTACTGGTTCTAACAGAAGGTTTTTTTCTGAAGTGGGTGCTTCAAGTTTTTAGCTCACTAGAAGTTCAGTCCTTCTACATAGCTTAAGAAGAGATCCTGGCCCCCTGCAGGAGTAGAAGCCAAAGTGATTGTTAGTTTCTTATTCTCAAGCAAATCCCACTTCGTGTGCCAACGTGAAAGGCACATGCTGTACACATGCACTGCTCTGGCAAAGGCTGTGTGGCAGCACAGTGTCCTGCTCTAACTTGTGCAGCAATCACCATTGCCTAATGAATGCAAGTGTAAGTGGGAGATGCTCTGCTCAACTCTGAGGACAGCAGCACAGCTATGGATTCATGTCCTGCAGCAGATGATTCTGGCTTTCCCAGCACTACACAACTCCCTGACCTCAGCCTTAAAAATCTGATTAATACGTGTGTGTTAATCCACATGTCTTTTCAGAGCTGTCCACAACCCTGTCTTTAACCACACTTGAAGAAACACTTCCCCCTGTGGCAGTGCCACCCCTCCCAGGCTGTCATTCAGGTCTGTCCCCAGACTCAGCCACCCCACAGCCCCACATGTCTGACACATCACAGAAACACTCAGACTTTGGCCCTTCAGCCAACACAACCCCCCACACTGCAGGGTGGTAACAGCCAGGGAGAAGAAGAGCTCAGCAGCTCACATACATCAGCTTGTGAAGTGCGACGATGCCTTTATCTGTGACATTCCCACAGGAAATGATCTTCAGCTGGAGGAGACTCTTCTGGAGATTCTTGATCTCGCTGAGCCTCTGCAGACACTCGTCCTGTATGTAAATACACTTCTGCAGCTTGATTTCTGTGACATGTTCAAGACCATCTGGACAGACAAAAACAAGTTCTTGCTTCAGAATACCAGGAACAACCCATCCTCATCCTCACTCACCAATCCTGTGACTGCCTTCAAGACCACACAGGACCCTGCTCCTCTGTACACTGAGGCCATCACACACCAGGAAGCTCCAAAGTCCTCTTATGGAACTTCAAATATATGAAAACCCCAGAGTTTGTATCCTTTGGGTAAGATTCCAAGAGTTTTGACATGGGCAAGCAACAAAAAACGCTCCACAAATTGGGGAGATAAACAGTGACTCTGAATTAGGAACATACTAATGCAAGAACTTCAAGGTCCCCTGCTCCCCATTTCTGTTTATGTTATTTAAAGGAGACCTGAAACAATTTCTGATTTTGTAAGAAACTGAGAGCTTGCTGCTTTTTTTTTTTGTCTTTGAAGACATCATAAATGCCTGGAGAATGAGCAGTATTATGACTTCACAGACACCATAAACATCACTTGGTTTAGAAGAATATTTAAAGCTATGCTTTTTGCTGCCAACTGCTTAACTATGGACTCAATGAAATAGCAAATCTTTGCTGTGCTTCCTTAGTGCTACTGTCGCTTCAGGTAAGGGCTGATGGAAGTCCCCAATCTCATTCTGCTCCACACCACACCTCCAGCAAAACCTTAGGAACTGCTGAATATTTGGAAACAAAAACCAAAACAAACCACGAAAAAAACCACAACTATTTCAAAAGACTTCTCTGTATCTTCCTAAGGAGCGAGGAAACGACCCAGTTACGTTTTGATGCAACTGAAAGAACTCCAGACTCTTCAGTACGATTTCTGCCCAGCTGTGTCTACATTACCCAAGTAGTCGAATCCTCTGTACATGATGCACGAGTCGGTGGCGTTAATTGCCTCAATCTTGTATCTCCCCAGGGGCCCCGTTGGGAGGCCGTTGTAGTCCTGCTGCCATTTCTGGTAGCCCTGGTAGCGGACCAGGGCTCCGCAGCGCAGCAGCCACTCGGACGCTGCCCTGTCGGGGCCCACGGCCTGGATGCGCTCGTAGTCCACCCTGCCACGACAGAAAGAGCATCCACACGGTCCCTGTAACGTGACAGATTTGTCGTCTTGATGAAAATAACACTGCACAACTAGTATTTGGGTATGAGAAGACAGCAGAGAAGTTAAGAATGTTCGTTAATGGAAGTGGTTTATATGTCAGCACAGAATCGCAGAACCGTCGTGGCTGGAAAGGACTTTTGAGATCATTGAGTCCAACTGTCAACACAGAAGAAGCCCCACAACCTTGGCCACTAGAGCATGTCCTGAAGCATCAAATCTACACAGCTTTTGGTGACTCCACCACCTCCCTGGGCAGGCTGTTCCAGTCCCTGACCACACTTTCAGGATATTAGTTCTTCCTAATATCCAATCTGAACCTCCCCTGCCTTCAGGTCATTTCCTCTAATCTTGTCATTATTTATTTGGATTCATAGAGTCATAGAATCATGAAGGTTGAAAAAGACCTTCAAGATCATCAAGTCCAACCGTCTGCCCTACAACCCCTGACCACCAAACCATCTCCTGAAACACCACATCCATGACTGTGCTGGTTCTTAACCAGCCTGGCGTAACCGTTTTTTTATACTTTTTTAAATGGCAGTTACGTTTGGTAAAAAAAGAAAGAATGTAAATGCAACTCGACTTGACAGGTGTTAACCCTTCTAATTGGTTGTTTCCTTCCATGTCTGTAAGGAGAGACAGAATAAGGCTTCACTACAATTGCAAATTTGTCTCCCAAGCCTACTTTGATTATATAAAAACTGCACATTGCTTGTCACATGTATGTAATTCCTGAAGCCTCCTTCTCAAGAACTACACTCTTTCAAAAAGACACACATCAGCAATTTGTTAAAATCCTTGGGACCATTCAGGAAAATGTTATCTTTCTTAGTCTGCTGAGGAATGCTGAAGACAGAAGCAGAGGCCTGGAAGAGACTCCAGTCTGGTTGAGCTTCCTGCCCCATTAGAGCAATCAATTGCTCCGTGCAACACTTTCCACAGAGCTAGAACACATAAGGCAAAACTATTAGCTACTGGAAAAGCTCTGGGCAGAGAAAGAGTTTTACAGAGAAGGACTTTATTTTTCTAAAAGTAACTGTGAAACCTTTGCGTGGCTGAATCGCACTGGAAACGAGGGGTTGCTTAGGTGCTTTTATGAATAAGTCATGGGGGCATGGTTGTGCTTCTGGTTTAAATGCAGCCAGGGGTCAAAGGAAGACTTGGCATTTAGGGAGAGAATCCCCATCGCCAGCTCCCCTTGGCCACCCCGGGGAGGGGAGCAAAGCACACACCTGCCCGTGGAAGGCCACAGCTTTGGAACTGGAAACAGGTATGAAACAGCCCCTGTCAAGCATCAACACGCACTCTGGGGGAAAAGATGATAATACAAAACGTTCTCTCCATTCCTGGGACTTAATTATCCGTGCTTCACAAACCACGCAGCAGATACCTGGGCCCCTTTAATTGACCTGTGCACACCGAGTCCCTCTTACTTGTTGAACACGGCATTCAGCCATCCCCAGAAGTGTCTGCAGGTACCCGGCGGCAGCTTGCTTGGGCTGCACACCGGCCGCACCAGTCTTCCCAACAGCACCATGTTCTTCAGAAAAGGAGAGAGGGGAAACGGAGACGTTATTGCGAGCGTCGGCCCCAGCTCTCCAAGCAGCAGGACGGGCGGCCCGTACCCGGCTTCCCCTCAAGGCCTAACTGGGGCTGCCAGCCAAGCAGGAGGGACGGCTGAAGGGGAAGCCCGGAGCATCAGCGCCCTGAGGGGAGCCTGCACCGCCACCCCAGGTCTCGCCGCACCCGCGGGCCTGGCCTCACCGCGCCACCGCCCTCCCGCGATCCCCTCCCTGCCCGGCTGCCCAGAAGGGCCAAGCAGGCGCACCGTACGCGGAGGCCGACCCGACCCGACCCGGCCCAGCCCTCTCCCGGCCACCCCTCACCGCAGCCGCGGAGGAGGAGCCCGGCGCGGTGTGTCTGGCCGCCCCCAAGATGGCGGCGGCGGCAGCAGCGTTGCTGCGGCAGCGGGCGGGCAGTGGCGGGGCTGCGGGGCTGTGGCGGGCCCAGCGCCGCCAGCGCAGGTGATGCGGCGGGGCGGGGGGTGGCCCTGCCTGAGTCCCGCCGCCTCCTCGGCGTGTCCGCTCAGGGTCCTGCCCGTGTCCCCTCAGCGCTTCCTGCATAGCGGGAGGGCAGCCATGGCGGGGGCCGGGCCGTCGCCTTCCCCTCAGGGCCCGGGCGGGAGGCGGGCGGCCGGGGCAGGCAGGCTCGGGGAAGGCTGTCGGGGGGGGAGCTTACGGCCGTGTCTGTCTCCGTGCAGCACTTTCGACGTGGCCGTGGTGGGCGCGGGAATCGTGGGGCTGGCCTCCGCCCGAGAGCTCGTCCGGCGGCACCCCTCGCTCGCCTTCATCGTGCTGGAGAAGGAGCAGGAGCTAGGTATGGTGTCCTCAGCCGTGGGTTCGGGGTGACCTGGCGTCAGGCTGCCAGAAACCTGTCCTGAAGCACAGATGCACCAAAGCCGCAATATTTAATGAACATCGGTGTAAAGGGGAGCTCAGTTTTTCAGTGGGCGACCAACAGTGGGAGAGCATCAGCCCTTGTCACTGGAGTGGGATGTTGGATTCCCCCTGGGAAGAGAATCTTCATTCCTGGGTGCCCCTTGGCTTTGCCCGGACAGGGGATTTCTGCCTCACTTTGCCCTACATCCTTCAGTGGAGAAGCAGAGCTGTCACCAGCCTATGCTTTGCTGCAGGGACTTCAAGTTAGGACCTTAAGTTAAGACTGGACATTGTCACTTCATGGTTTAAAAGAGCCAGGTCTTACTGTCCGAGGGCTCCAGCAGCAGCAGTGGTTTCAGGGAAAAGGACAAGGAGAGTGAACAACTCGAAGCAAGTGCAGGTTGCAAAGGGACAAGAGCAGGTCTGGTTTAGTGCTGCATGGAGCAAGAGGGAGAGAGGATGAGCTGAGAAATGGTGCCAGGATGGCTTTTTGGTGAGGCATGAGGAGAAAAGTGACAGTAAATAGTGATGGTTGGTGGGCAGAGAGGGATAGCTGGGAAGTAGAGCTGCTTAAAAATGTCTAGGAGCTGCTGGTCTGGGCAAAGTCTACACCTGGCAATGCATTGCCAGAAGCTGAAACTACAGACTTTTGCCCCATGTGTCTGGATAACCCTGTATATGCTGTGCAAGGTGTTCCCATTTGCATGGGAGGTCTAAGGTGAAGAACTAACACAGGGATAACTGGGAGATACCACTAGTTGCTGACCCAGCATCAGCCAGAGTAAAATGGCACAGCTCCCAGTGTTGCCTGCTGAAACAGGAAATCTTGAGGCAGTCTGAGCATCTGTCCTGGCTTTGAAATAAGAAAGAATGAGCTGTGTTGCTTCATTGAAAGCTTTTCTGGCTCACTGAAGTAGAAGCACAGGTTGATCACAAGCAATGTTTTCACACGAGGTGCTTATGTTGATATCCAGTCACTCAGGGTAGGTAGAAGCAACCCCAGGGGATCCACAGCTAACTCAAAATAAGACCTGAGGGGCCAAGCTGTCATTTTAAATAGCTCCATCAGCCAGGCTATACATATCTCTTCAGATGTTACATGTAAGATATGAAGTGGCTTTTTACCCCCAAGGTGAGACATGTTAGAAGTCCTTAACAGCTGTGTGAGTGTGAAGCAAGAATGACCTTTGGGAGTCAATATTTTAAGAAGGGGAACCTGCCCAAATTACTTCAGTGAAGAGTTTGTGATATTTTTCACCTCTCTTTTACTTAGTTACAGAGAGGAAATAGCCACCTAACCCAGTTCACAAATACTTGAAAAGCTTACCAGGCCTGCCAGCATGTCCAGAGGAAGGGAGGATTGCACAGACATTAGACATTGTTACATGAGACCGTTAAGGATATCTTCCATTTTAAAAGTTGAAAAATCTGAAAATTAATTTTAATGTGTAGAAAATGTTGATTGATTGGCCTGCAGTTGTAGCTCTTGGAAGAAAAACTTGTGATTTTATTTCTTTTTTTCTCTCCCCTGTTGATTGAACGCATTGCAAGCTGTGATGGTTTATTATTAACTAGGTCATGCTGTGTCAGTATTTTTCTAGCCTTTGGAGACCAAGGGAGGAATTTGGTTTGCTTATTTGAGCATCTCTCGTAACACTGAGTTAGGGCAGGACCTCAAATTGCTCACTCTTCTGACAGCTGAAGTAATTAAGGTATGAACCAGTCATGGGAGCATGTATTTTAGTGATGTATTTTTCCTTCTCTTTAGCTCATCACCAGAGTGGACATAACAGTGGTGTGATTCACAGTGGGATTTATTACACACCTGGATCTCTGAAGGCCAAGCTGTGTGTGGAGGGTGCAGCCCTCTGCTACGAGTACTGTGACCAGAAGGGAATACCATACAAACAGTGTGGGAAGGTACAGCAGCTCCTCTGCCTTCTTGCTTTACCTTTGGAAAGAATGTATGGTACAATGTATAGCACAGGCCTGGTGGTGGTCTTTCTCCCAAGAGAGGAGTTTCTGCCAACACTTAGAACCTTCAGGATGAATGTGCCTTTTTGTTACTCTGCTTTCCAGCAACTTAAATCAGTTCCTTTTCTGGGCCTAAATAATCATTCTCCTTATTGGGGGGCTGAGTTGAAATAGCCCAGGTGTCAGGGTTTAATGGTGGAAGCCAAGGTGGAAATAGTGGAAGCCAAGCCCAGTGGAGGAGCACCTGTGTAGGAACACCAAGGAACACAAAGGCTCAGCATGTGTATGCCAAACTTCTTGGCATATCAGGCTCCAGAAAGGCTCCATGGCTTGAAAACAGCTCCAGATGTCACCCAGCGACGTGTGTTTATGCCATGTTCCATCCAGGCAACAACCTGAAATGCTGAGGACAGGAGAGTGGCTGCACTGCTTCAGCCTGGGGTCTGCCCAACCCTATGTCCTGTTTGTGGAAGTGTCTGTAAACAGAGACCCAGGAAGGAATGAGAACAGGACAAGAAAATAATTAATTGTCCCGAGTTTCCAACTGTTTTCAGCTCAGGTTATTTTCTGAGCCCGATCTGTTTTGTCTGTAGTGACTCTCAACGGATTTCTCTTCCAAGTGTGTTTCAATTCAAAGTTTCTGCATTGGTGCATACTTTGATGAGCAGTTGCAGAGATCAACAACCCACTGCACGAAGAGGGACATCATTTTGAAACCAGCTCCTACAAGCTTCATCTGATGGCCCCTAGGCCTTGTGTTGGAAGAGGTGGTGGACAGTTGGTCTGTGCTCACACGCTCCAAGTTGCACATGATTTTATATTCCCTCCTCCCCCAAAGTTGTCCCTTCTAGCTGGTGAGTCTTGATCTGCTCAGTCATTGCTCTCAGAGAAGCTTTCCCATGCCTCTCTCCACCATGTCTTTGTTCTCTGAACCATTTCTAGTTTAATGCATCTTGGGTACAAGATGAGGACCACGGCTACTCACACTGTTCAAGGTGTGGTCAGACTTTGGATTTTTGCAGTGAAATAGTAGAGGTCTCTCTGTTATCCTGTATCCTTTTCCTACTTGTTCCTAACATTCAATTTTCAGTTGGCACTAGGCATTGAGCTGATATTTCCATAGGATTGTCTATCCTAATGCCAAGATCTTGATCCTGAGTGATAACTTTAAACTTCGATTCCATCTTTTTATATGTGAAGCTAAAACTGCTTCTGCTGTGATGATCATCATTTCACATTTATCTGCATTGAGTTTCATCTCCCATTTTGTTAGTTGCTTGTTCCTCTCAGAAGGTCCCCCTGCAGTTTGTTACAGTTGGCTCTTGTCTGAACCACCTTGAGTCACTTTAAACCATCATCAGACTTTCTCACCTCCCAGCCCATAGAATCACAAAATAGAATCGTTTTGGCTGGAAAAGACCTTTCAGATCATCAAGTCCAACCATTAACCCAACACTTCCAAGGCCACCACTAACCCCTGTCCCTCAGCACCACATCTACAGGGCTTTGAAATCCCTCCAGGGATGGGGACTCCACCACTGCCCTGGGCAGCCTAGGCCAGGGCCTGGCAACCCTTGCCAGGAAGAAATTGTTCCCAAGATCCAATCTAAACCTCCCCTGCCACAACTTGAGGCTGTTTCCTCTTGTTCTGTCACTTGTTCCCTGGGAGCAGACACCAACCCCCCTGGCTCCAACCTCCTCTCAGGCAGTTGCAGAGCCAGAAGGTCTCCCCTCAGCCTCCTTTGCTCCAGGCTGAACACCCCCAGCTCCCTCAGCTGCTCCTCCTAACACTTGTGCTCCAGCCCCTTCCCCAGCTCCACTGCCCTTCTCTGGACACGCTCCAGCCCCTCCATGTCCTTCTTGTTGTGAGGGGCCCAGACCTGACCCCAGGATTCGAGATTGCTCATAAACATCTCAGGCAGCATGAGCCTTTCTCTTAGAAGTGCAGTGCAGACCCCATCTGATGTGACAAGCGCCACTTCCCGCCCCCCTAGCTCAGCACCCTCTGAGAGCGGGAGCGGATCCCTCCCAGCTCTGGGGTGCAGAATGGAGATCCCTGGATTTGGGCAGCGTTGACAGACCCTGCACCAGGGCAGGTGGTGGTTGGCCTGGCCTGGCTGTGCTCACAGCTGTGTTCGTGCTGTCCTCCCTCCACGGCAGCACTGGTCACAAGATGGCACTGTGGATTTGTGCAGCGCTGCGCCTGCAGTTGCAAACCTGCTCTCAAGTCAAAGCACCGAGAGAACAACACCAAGAGAGCAGGCTTGCTCTGTAGGAGTCAGTTTGAGCTTGGGCAGAGCTAGCATTGACCCAGCATTGTTGGTCCCTTGCTGACACTGAATGTGTCTACTTCCACATGGCTTCCCCAGCGGTGTTTATTCCAGGGAGGATCATGTTGTGGCTTTTCAGCTCATTTTACATAAAGCAGCCCCAAGCCTGGAGAACTTGGTGCCTTCTTGTATTGACAGACCTGAGCTGGGCCTGGAAGCAGGATGGGCTGTGCATACCTGGCACAGATAGTTCATAGCCTGGGTAAGTCCCTGGCAATAATTGTGAGCTAACTACGTGGTGAAATGAAGTGAAGCTGGTTGAGTTCAATGTAGACACCATGTCAGGACACGTCCTTACGCTCCTATCGAGACTGCCTGAGATTTGCTCATCTTCAGTTAAGTTCAGGTTGGTTTTGGAAGCATCCCAGTGGCTCTTTAAAATCATATTCACTTTTTTCACATTCAGATGTGTAGTCTCATGGTACTTTCAGCAAATCTTATCCATTGACAGTAACATAAACTACAGTTTAACATTTGTTTTTCACCCTCAATGTATTAGTGCTTTCTCAGTAACAGCAGGTATGTGTAGCATCTTGTGCAGCTAATGGCACAAGCCACATTTTCCCTTTTTGGTTTATAATTCACTGTTTACTCATTCGCTATTGCTTGTTAGTTTGGGCTTAATACCAAACCTGAGCTGCTTTTGTACGTTTTGCTCACTGATGTGCCTTCTTCCCTTGTTTCTGAAGCTCATTGTAGCCGTTCAACAAGATGAAATTCCAAGACTCAAAGCTCTGTATGAAAGAGGGCTGCAGAACAATGTCCCAGGTCTGAAACTGATTGGAGCAAAAGAAATACAAGCAAAAGAACCCTTCTGCAGGGTAAGGGATTTGCTCAGTTTTATTTGGCATGTAAGACCTCAGTTTCTCAGATGACATTATTTTTTAATTTAACATAAATATGTTTCTGGCCTTGAGGTAATTTGAGTGGGTGGTAAGTTCAAAAGAGCTTGAAAACCCGTAAGAAATCTAATGGTCAACAAAAATAATTTATTGCTGGAACTTTTTAGCTGAGGTTAATCCTCATGTGCATTTGCCATTACATACACAGGTCTAACACAACATAAGATGATCCTGCAGAATCCTCCCTGGTGACACTTTCACCTCAGGTTCCTCCTGCTCGCCCGTTCTCATTTTCTTGCTCCTGCTTTTTTGTGTGGTTTTTTGGTTGATAGGCAGATTTTCTTTTGCCCAGGTTAGAGCTGCTGCATCTCAGTTTATGCCGAGATGATTCTGCTTCTTCCCACTAAAACCATTTAACTTGCAGTAAAGCTTGATAGTGCAGCAATGAAAGTCCCTTCCCATCTGTAAGTGTGGATTAGGATCAAGCCAGTTTCAATCCAGTTGCTTCCCACACATGTGATTGTTATGTAGCAGTTCTCAGGTTGTTTATTTTCGCAGCAGGAGACATGTGAGTAGTTTATGGAGCACAAATTTGTTGTTGTTTAGTTTATCTTAGAGAAGAAAATCTGGATATAAATTCCCCCTGCTGTTTCACCTGGCAGCTTGCTGTTGGTGTGGCTGCATGAATCATTGCTTGTAGGTACAGACTCCTTAAAACATTCTTTGCATGTTCAAGACCCAGCTGAGCATTAACTGTGTCAAGAGGGGAGAAAGGTTTTGTGTAAGATACAGTTTTACCAACCATTCTGGTTGTCTTGGGCAGGTAAATGGCCCCTGCTGTTGTAGTATCTGAGTGGCTGACAGTCACACTTGCAGCATCTCTCTGAGATAAAGCAGTCCTACTGTCCTTATTTTATAGCTGGAACTGGGAAAATACTGTGATGCCATCCAGCATGATAACAATTATTAAGAAACGGCCTTTTTGCTATAAACATAGTAAAACATCTCTGAGAAACATTAACAATCTTAGCTACACATTGGACTTGAACCTTGCTGGGACACCTCCCACTAGACCAGGTTGCTCCAAGCCCCATCCAACCTGCCCTTGAACACTTCCTGGGATGGGACTTCCACAACTTCCCTGGGCAACCTGAGCCAGTGTCTCACCACCCTCACAGCAAAGAATTTCTTCCTAATGTCTCACCTCAATCTCCCCTCTTCCAGTTTTAATCCATGATCCCTTGTCCTCTCACTCTCTGCCCTTGTCCAAAGTCCCTCCCCAGCTTTCCTGGAGCCCCTTCAGGCACTGGAAGGTGCTCTAAGGTCTCCCTGGAGCCTTCTCTTCTCCAGGCTGAACACCCCCAACTCTCTCAGCCTGTCTCCAGAGCAGAACTGCTCCAGCTCTCATATCATCTTTGTGGCCTCCTCTGGACTGTCTCCAAGAGCTCCATGTCCTTACTATGTTGGGGGCTCCAGAACTGGTCTCCACAACACTCTCACAACAACTGAGTAAAGGGGAAGAGTTCATGCTGTAGTTACACAATCATTTAATCCACCATAAGTATTTTTCACCATATCAGTCATCAGCAGGCACGAACCTTGGAGCTGGCACATGGAGAGACCAGGAACAAGCAGGCAAGGATGGGAGACAGCAGTACTCCCTTCTCCATGGCAATGCACGTTGTTCCAGATCAAATATTCTCTGTGTTGAAGACACCCTTCACTGTTCTGTATCTCCATGCTGTTCCAGGGGCTGATGGCCCTTGACTCCCCATACACCGGCATCGTGAATTACAAACAAGTGGCCCAGTCCTATGCTGAAGACTTCCAGGAAGCAGGTGGGACCATCCTGACTGATTTTGAAGTTACAAACGTGGAGATGGCTAAAGAAGGTTCTTCAGAAATGGAAGATGGTAAGGCAATTTTTTGCCATCCATTTACTGCAGTCCTGCCAAAGATTTTGTTCAAAACACCTTTGCTTGAACTACAATAACATTTCTGAACCTTTCTGTCTCACAGGGAAGAGAAAAAAGGCAAAATTATGTTAAGAGTATCAAGCCAGTTCAGTTTTGTTTTTTTTTCCCAGGCACCTGGGGTTTTTTGTTTCTCTTTTTTTTTACTCTCCAAAGAAGAGGGAATTACTATTTTCATTTCATTCACTTAATGCTGACGGAAGAAAATGACAGTAAAACAGGGGAAGTAGCTTGTTCTCTCCTCTTAAAATCAGATGGAGCTGAATGTAGCATGTGTGATCTTGTGGTAGTGCTTTCTGGTTATCTGGAACGCAGGTTGGATCAGTGCTGGTACACATATGGAAGAAGGAGGAAGCATTTGGATGGTGTTCTTGGGGTGCCCTACTCAGGGACAGGAGTTGGACTGGGTGATCCTGATGGGTCTCTTCCAACTCAGCACATTCTATGCTGATAAATCCAGTGAAGTCCAGCAGTGTCAGTTATGTTAACAGTTGCTTCGTAGCTTGGAGATCTTCTAGTGGAAGAACCCTCCATTGTGACAGGTTGCTTGTTCACTCCATTTTCTGTGACATAGTCTATTAATTCCTTCTCTTGTCTGATTCTGTTACAGGACTAAAATACCCACTCATTGTGAGGAGCTCAAAGGTAAGAACTAAGCTGAAGATTTAATTGCTCAATAGAAAGCTGCTTCTCCTTATGCATTTTTGTTGAGTCCTGGTGGATTAATCAGCTCTCTGACACAAGTTAAAAAGCTGTTGTTCAACAGCATGGTCACTGTCATCCAGGACTGCTTTTATAAAACAACTGCAGTCAGTTCTTAACAAAACACATGAGCACGCCCAGAGTTGACTGTGTACTGGGAATAATAATGAAGGTAGAACTTTCTCTTTCTGCTGCCTGACTTGTGTTTGTCTGTATACATCCCTTATCTTCTTTGTTTGCACATTCTCATGCTTGTTTGTTGTTTCCAAGGCCTCCTTTTATGACTTAACTCATTTGGTGAGAAACACCTACTTCTGTGTTTGCTTTTGGTACCTATAAAGATGATAAGGAGGCACTTAGAGTCATTTATTCATCAGAAAGCCAGAAGCTAAATTAGTAAAACGAGTGCAAATACTGGTGTCATTCCTGCAAGGCAGTTACTGCTGCACAGGAATTGCAGTTGTGACCTTTTCACCTTCAGGAGAGAGTATCTGGACTCTTCTTTTGAGGGGCAAAAAAAAGGACAAACAAAACCCAAAACAGTCTCACCCCCCTGAGTACATTTTAAAGGTTGTGCTGCTGCTGTCTAGTTCTGTTTCTGCTCTCCCATTAAAAAGTAGCTCCCAAAATCTGTTAGATTCTCTCAACAAATACGGGTGGGTTTTTTTGTTTGTTTGATTGGGTTTTTTTTTCCCTTTTCTCTTTTTTTATGGAAACATTTTTAGTTGAAGAGAAGCCCTACAGTATTTCAAAGCAGAGACTGTGAGCTCTACAGGTAGATAACAGTCTGTGAACCTGAAGGGAGGCTGAGAATCAATTACATGTTTTCTTTTTGTTATTACTTATTTCCCTGCCCCCCTCCACACCCCGTTTCTGTGCAGGCTCTGCCAGCCCAACCTGCCCAGAGAATTGCCATTTCAGGATGGTTCCCCTCCAGTGAATAAAAGAGACTCTTACAAAGAACTAAATGCAACAATTACATGTTTCTGCCTCCTTTTGGAAACACGGTTGGTTTCCTTTCTGGCCTTGACTGATTTTTTATTTTTTTTCCAAGGCGTGTAGGTGATGGGTGGTTTTTTTAGTAGATAGGTTGATTTTTTTTGGGTGTGTTTTGTTGTGGTTTTCCCTCAGGGGGAGGAGATCTGCTGTCGCCACGAGGTGACCTGTGCGGGGCTTCACTCTGACCGCCTGTCTGAGATCAGCGGCTGCAGCCCTGAACCTCGGATCGTTCCTTTCCGTGGGGATTACTTGGTGCTGAAACCAGAAAAGTGCTACATGGTGAAAGGAAATATTTATCCGGTGGGTAGTGTCTTTGTGTGTCCTTTGCAGTGTCCTCTGGGCACAGCTAAAACTCCAGAACTCGGGGCTCTGTTACCTGGCTGTTTCTGTTAGGCTGCAGAGGGTGATGCACAATCTGGAGATGTAGGGCCAGGTGCTTTCTGACAGGACAGCTTGGGTTTTGTTAATCCTCAAGGCACAGGTAGAAGTACCACGTGGCAAGGTATTGCCAGTCTTTTTTTTGTGTGTTTCTGTTGGGTTTTTTCCCTTGTTTTTGCTTTGTTTTTTTTTTTTTGTTTGTTTGTTTGTTTGTTTTTTAATAGGGAAGGAATCACAGAATGGTGGGGGTTGGAAGGGACCTCTGGAGATCATCCAGTCCAACCCCCCTGCTAGAGCAGGATCCCCTAGAGCAGATCCCACAGGAACACGTCCAAGTGGGTTTGGAATGTCTCCAGGGATGGAGACTCCACAACCTCCCTGGGCAGCTTGTCCCAGGGCTCTGGTACCCTCAGAGTCAAGAAGTATTTCCTTATATTCAGGTTAAACCTCCTGTCTCCAGTTTGTGCCCATTGCCCCTTGTCCTGTCACTGGACACCACTGAGAAGAGTCTGGCCCCATCCTCCTGACACCCCCTGTAGATATTTATAAGTACAGATGAGATCCCCCCTCAGCCTCCTTCTCTCTCAGCTGAACAGCCCCAGCTCTCCCAGCCTTTCCTCACAGGCAGATGCTCCAGTCCCTTCAGCATCTCAGTGGCCTGTGCTGGACTCTCTCCAGTAGCTCCTTGTCCTTCCTGAACTGGGGAGCCCAGAACTGCACCCAGGGCTCCAGGTGAGGCCTCCCCAGAGCAGAGCAGAGGGGCAGGAGAACCTCCCTGACCTGCTGGCCACGCTCTTGATGACCCCCAGGATGGCACTGGCCTCTTGGCTGTGAGGGCACATTGTTGGCTCATGGTCAGCCTGTTGTCCACCAGGACTCCCAGGTCTTCTTCCCCAGAGCTGCTTTCCAGCAGGTCACCCCCTAACTTGTGCTGGTACATGGGGTTCTTCATCCCCAGATGGAGCACTCTGCACTTGCCCTTCTTGAACTTCATTAAGGTTCTCCCTGCCCAGCTCTCTAGCCTGTCCAGAACAACACATGTAGCACAATAGCCACATGCCCACAAGTCTGTCTTTTTTCTTTCTGTTATAAAACAAATCTGTAGAAGGATTCAGAAGGCAATGAGAGACAACAGTAAATAATTAATTACTTAGTTGTAGGGTTCAATCTTGTGTGCTAATCCCCAAAGCTCAGATTTAGATACTTGCCTCTCAACCTCATCTTGGAATTTTGTGCTTTACTTTGTGTGACAAAAAATAGACATTGGAGGAAAAGACAAGCTTTCTACCACCTAATTTAGACAAATAGTGGGATGAAGAGGAGCAATCCCAGATGGGAAGTGAAGTTAGCAGGCAAGAAGAGAGAATTCCTAGGGAAGCATTTTGGTTAATTCATGCAGCACGTTGAAACAGCACCTTTCTGAAGATGAACTTAGATTTATTTGCCTGCTAAAGACAGGAGCAGGTTGCCCTAGGGAAATGGTGGAACCTTGTGCACTGGATGCTTGTCTGACCTCTTCTCACCTGGGAACCATCCAGGATCCTGTCTTGGAATGGGAGGGAGGAACTGGCTGGGATGTGAGGTACCTTCCAGCCTGACTTCATGGCTGTGTAAGGATTGCTCGTATCGTTTGTATTTTTTGTTCTGGCCAAAGATGAGATGAGATGAGATGAGATGAGATGAGATGAGATGAAAAATTGCACAGCTCTTAGTGATGTGTTACCAGAAAGGCAGTGTTGTTTGTAGAGTGGTTGCACTAAGCTTCAATAGTATGAAAAGCATATTTGTAACAGGAAAACCAGCACACAGATACAGCAAAGGAACATGAACCAGGCTTGCTAACTGCACGTTGTTTTGAGCAATACAGGAACGCTTGAGGTTTTCCTATTATAACCTATTTTATTGCAGTATAATTACTGCTGGTGAGTAGCATTAGTGTGTCATTGGTTTTGTTGTGGGATGATTTATATCCTGAGAAATTGTGTGTCTTTTTTTCCCCTGTTGTTTTGCTTTTCCCTGAGATACAGTCTTAATGGGCCCTGCTCTGTTCTTCAGTGTTCTAAAGGAGTTACGTGCTGTAACTGCACAATTAACAAGCAGAAGAACCAGCACAGCAGCCAACTGTGTGATTGTATGGCTGTACATTTTTCCCCATGAGGACAGTCAGACATTGGAACAGTCTCCCAAGGGAAGTGGTGGATTCCCCCACATTGGAAAGTTTTAAGTCTCAGCTTGACAGGGTGCTGAGCCACCTCATATAAACAGTAGTGTTACCTAGAAAGGTTGGAGCAGATGATCCTTGAGGTCCCTTCCAACCTGGCACTCCCTGATTCTATTATTCTATGACTCAAATTTTGTTGTAGTGATTGGAAATAAAACAACAAATATGCTTCCTTTTTAACTTGTTTGTTTAAAAATTATTTCCATTTCTGGGGAGGACAGCTCCTTGACTGTGTTATAGTTGGTTTTATTCACTCTCTCACACAATAAACTGTAAGTGTCTGGACTTCCCTCCTCACAGATGTTTTCCATGTGTCCTGGCTGAGTTTATTGATGTTAGTAGTTGTGTGGCTGTCTCTCTGATCTGGTTTGTAGCAGCTGTAATATCTGGTGTATCCTGCTTCAGGTTCCCAATCCTCGGTTCCCTTTCCTGGGATTTCATTTCACACCAAGAATGGATGGCAGCGTTTGGCTTGGTCCTAATGCAGTACTGGCCTTTAAGAGAGAGGGCTACAAATTGTTTGACTTCAGCACTGGAGACTTTTTAGATGCTGTCATGTACAGGTAATGTCTCTTTTTTCTGCTGAACAGTTATTTAAATGTCAGCTTGTGACTCTGTGGAAGTTCATTCTTGTCAAAAAGTCTGCTTTTGCCAAGTTATTGGGGTTTTTAAAGACAGATGTGCTGATGAGGGTGGGCTTCTCCAAGCCACTTGACTTCATGTGATCTAACATTCCAGTTTTCATAAACTACCAAGACATGTTGCAGCTGGTCTGAGAATGGGGCTGCTCATTGGAGGGTACTGGTGAGCCATGTTGCTACTGGTGGAGCTCTTCCAGGATTGGTTTTGGTCCAACACAGTGTAATATTTTAATCAACGTAGACAACACAATTAAAATACTTGCAGAGGATGCTTGGAAGACAGAACACAGAGTGGTCTGAATCACTATGTGGAACTTGTATCAGACCTTCAATATACATTTAAAAAATGTCCAAGTGCAAGGAAATATATTAAGGCCCACGAATGCAGGCTGGGAAGCTGTCTTAGAAAACATGTCAGAGGAATTAGGAATCCTTGCTAAAACTGCAAACATAAATGAACAGAATGTCTGTACAAGTTGAGGGAAATCTGCTTCCCTATGAGGGGCTGGACAGACCATTGCCAAGTGCTCAATTTTAGAAATTAGACTTGAATGTGAAAATATTGGGGAGGAGCCAAGGAGAGGCTGAAGAACAGGTCAGGGAACTGGAAAACAGCTTTCTGGCAAACATCTCAACTCAGTGCACTTTATTAAAGAGTCAAAAGCACCTTGATCATTGTCTATAGATTTTTCTGGTGGAAGACTTGGGCAAAGCAAAACAAACAAACATGATTTGCAAAGACATAGCAAGAGTAATTGACTGAAAGCTGAGAGTTTTAGGAGTGTGATGATCTTTTCAGAATGGTTGTGGAAAAAAGGCTCAAGCAGCATGTCTGTCTCCCCTCGTACCTGTGGGTTTTCAGTGTCTTGCTATTTGACTGGACCAGAGGAGAATCCTGGACATAGGAAGGACTGGAGTTCAGAGTGAATTCTCAAGAAAGAATGTGAATGCAACAGTACAGCTCTGGGGACAAGGTTTGCTGAAGCAGGGAAGGACAAACACGTATTCCTCAAGCAGAAAGCATGAGGGGATTGCTGCTGTTGGGAATGGGAACTTTTGCCTTGCCCTTGCTGCCTCCTGAGGCAGTGCTGGTTGGACAGGGCTGCATTTAGCACAAAAGATTTGTTCTTACTGCAGTTATTTTTTCTCTCCACAGTGGGTTATGGAAGCTGGTGCTGAGAAACTTGTCTTATGGACTGGGTGAAATGTACAGAGCCTGTTTCCTTAGCGCACAGGTGAAGGAACTTCAGAAGTTCATCCCTGAGGTCACTGTCAATGATGTACTCAGGTAAAGAAAACTTCTCTTGTTAGTAACAACCAGTGGCTTGTTAGATCTCTTACTTTTAACCAAAGTAATGCAAATCTAGCATCAGTTATTTCTTCCCTGCACCAAAATATGCTCCCAAAGCATAGGAGCATGTAGGTACTTCCTACAGGAAGGTCTTTTCTATTGTGTTTGCTTGTGTATAGGCAAGTTTGGTGAGTCTTTGTGTGACTTGATACACTCTCCATATTCACAGTTGTGACATATTCACTAAAATGAAAAAGTCTTTCTTCTAGTCACACATTCAGTAGCCTGAACATAATCTGAGTTCCCAAAAAAATGCAAAAAACCTGACTGAAGCCAGGCTGTGAGTTGCTACCGAGTGAATATTGACCATTTCAATAAAATTGTACTCAGCTTCATACTGCGTGGAGGGAGAAACTAATTTAAAGGAGTTTAGAAGTGCTAGGGAACTGGAGAGACTTGTGAGAAAAGATGAGGCATTGAGGTGGGTTTAACTGTCCAAACATTTGCAGGGAAAAAATCCAGAGTAAGAAAAGCTCAAGCATGGTAAGAGGGAGTTATCCGGCTCAAGCAGTATTCTGTTGGCATGAAACTCATGTTTGACAAGGCTTGTCATTTCAAAACAAAGGGTTTCCTTTTGGAAAAGACAGGGTGTGTTTTGTGTGTGTGTGGAGGACAGTAACTCCACAACCAGGAAAGAGACAGAAGATCCTCTGCTTGGCGGTGTGCCCTTGTTTTACGGTAAAACAACACTTGTGAGGACATCTCCCACTCTGCCTCAGAAGTGTTAAACTTCCCTCTGCTCTCCCAAAAGCCTGGCTGGGCTTTGACTCCAGTCTGCCTTCTGTACTGTTTCCCTGGGCACCTTCACAACGTCAGAACAGGTTTGGGTTTTTGACTTCACAAGACATTTTCTTTCTCATGGTGAGCTCCTCCTTCGTTTTGCAGGGGTCCATCCGGAGTGAGAGCTCAAGCGTTGGACAGCGATGGAAATCTGGTGGATGACTTTGTATTTGATGGAGGCAGTGGAGATCTTGGGAGCAGAATTCTTCATGTCAGAAATGCCCCTTCTCCTGCTGCCACCTCCTCTCTTGCCATTGCAAAAATGATTGCAGACGAAGTGAAGCGAAGATTCGAATTGTGAATGGTTGGCGGGTGTCGTGCAGTTTTACTCCTCTTGTGTGTGTAGCAGTTTGTCTGCATTGAGTGAACTCTGCAGCCTCTAATGAGAGAGATAAAAGAGGCAACGTGCTCCTTGCCAGACCAGCACTGGTGTGGTTGTGCAGTGCAAAAGCAGCAGTTGAGATGTTTGCCATTGCCAGCCTACCACTTCCCAGCTTCATGACGAAAGGAGTGATGGTGCCTGCTAAGAGCTGGAGCAGTAGGGCTGCCTGCCTGGGAGAAGCAAACAGCCCCGTTTGCAGGAGCAGCCCGTGGAGGGGCTGGTGCCAGGCTCCCTCAGGACTCTTAGTGGGTCATTAGGTGGAGCAGGAAGAGCCCCGTGGTGGGGTTGCCCACGTGGACTTCCCGTGCCTCCGGTCCAAACGTTTCCTCCTCCTCACGCTGCGGAGGAGGTGGTTGGTGCTCTGAAAAATGAGCCTGGGGTGGTTCTCTGGGTGCTTTCTCTCTGACTCCGTTTAAATTGGAGTCTGCAGTCCCCCAGCTAACAGCAAAGTAGTGGAGATAGAAGGATAAGCCCTGCTTAAGGGTTCTGCTGCTACAGAATTAAGGGTTTTATCAGAGACTGAAAACAATATTCAGAGCCTTCTACATGGATGTAGAGTATTCCAGAGACAAATAAGCCTAATAAGGGATTACCAAATGCAAGTCAATTTAGATATGCAATTCAGATACTCTATCTGATCACTGTATCTATTGTTTTATAGAGCTGAAATTAAAATGTATTCTTGAACAGTAATTTTTCATTTAAGTTAAACCTGGGAAGTCAGCTCTGGTCAGAAACGACTTCAGTGGGTTTTGGGTTGTTGGGTTTTTTTTTTCCCTTTGAATACTGGTAATGCAAAAGGAGCTTATCTTTGTGCAGCATGTTGAGCAATCCGGTGGAAATGGTCTTTGTAAAAGCAAATGTGAAGGGAGGGAAGCTACAGAAACCTGTCTGAATTGAGTCATGTTGCTTGCTGCTTCCCTTGGAGCCCAAACAGAGTGAGTCAGGAAGGCTTCCCCTGTCCCACACGGCAGGCAAGAGGGGAGCTCAGAAGGTGCTGGTTACTCCTCCTGATATTTGAAGTTTCATCAAAGGTGCACCTGGCAGAGAGTCTGTGCAGAAGGTGCTTTAAACCACAGAGAGATGTTAAACACATTTGGTACTGAGCTAACTGAGTATCTCGGTGTGTTCTGTGTAATTGCTAGGAAAAAGAATTACGTGGCCCCAGGGACAAAGTACTTGAGAATAGTTTTAAAGCAGATGTTCACAGGATGTTGGGTAATACAGATAATTGTGGGTAGTTTGCTACCAGGCAATTTGCCATACTGCTGTTTTGTTGTTTTTTAAAGTTACTTTCTGCACTCCTCTGACACACATGAGGAGTGTGTTAGCTTAGGAGGTCAGGTGTGCTAGCTGATGTTTGTACTGTACAGAGCTGAGCTGCTTTTGGGACAGAAAGGGCTTAACCTGCCCTTTCCTTTTCTTATATTTTTCCTGGTGACATAGATTTCACTAGAGAAGTGATTCCCAAATAAGGCAACCTGGAAATTCAAATAATTAGCCCTTCAAATAAAAGCTCTTGTCATTATTATTTTTAGGCACCATAACACTAGACAGGGATCCAGCTCTTCCAAATGCTGAAATGCCACATGGCTGCGTAACTGAGATCTTCACAATGGAACAATCATCTCTTCCCTCCCCACCAGAAGTGTTGCCTATCAACAGTAAATACTACAAAAGGATTGCAAAAGCCACTTCCTCCCACACGAGGTGTGGCCCTAACATGTATTAACAGAATAAAGAACATTAAAATGTAAAGCAGTCATACATTACGGTGAATCTTAAGTCAGCATATTTAGCTGTGCAGCTTGCTGTGCTTTTTTCACTCAGGAGGTGATTATCTTGGGGTAGAGTTTAACTGAAGCTTTTAAATGATGAATCTTTATGTAGCATTCTGTGAAATATTTATATTTTGGGAGATAGTTATAAACCTTTTTTAAAGGACTAATGTCAGAGAATTGTGATAATAGGGTTTCACACACAAGTCTTGTTGCCCACAAAGTGTGAAAATGTATGAATATATTTTCTAGAAGGGTCTAATTCATCTGGATGGCTTAACTGTGCCTTTATTATGATTAAAATAACATGGTGTGGTGTTGTGGTTTTTTTTTAAACTGCAGTAAGGTCTGTGCCTTTCTCCTGACTTGCCAGAAAGTTTCACTGGTATTTGCTCATTCTCATCTGTGTAGGTCAGGATGCAGCCCTGTGTAATAGGGATTACTTTATTGAGAGACACAGCCAATCAAACATGTCTTCCTAAAATACTTGTATCTTACCTGTGCTTGTCACAGTGCACAGCTTTTCCTGACACAGGTATCGACACAGTGGACAGAACTAGGTCTTAAGCCTGATCTGGACCTGTAATGGTGTGTGGAATGGTAATTCTTGAAATTCCAAATAAATACATTAGGATAGCTTTGGCCAAGCACAATTTATTTCCCAAGTGTGTCCTGTAAAGTTAGTCCTAAACTCTGGAAAGGGTACAGCATCTTGTATCTTTTTTCAAAGTGTTGCAAAGAAATTATATAGTGCCCCATGTCATGACTCACTGGACAGCTGCTCTTGGGAAAATGAGCTAGCTCCTTTAGGGCACTTCATTGTGTCCAGTCACCTCTGCCACACCTTGGAGCAGTTCAGGCTGTCCGGAGAACAGGGGAATGTCACATCCTGAAGAACGTGGGTGTTTTAGGGCTGTGGAGGTGGGGATAGAGTGCTCGGTGGTGGGATCACCCAACCTGGAACATCTACTTCCAGAGCAGGCCTCCTGGCTGTCCAAACTGCTAGTCTGTGGATCTCACAGTTAGGTCTCAGGATTACCACCTTCTTTTTCTCACAGTTTGGGTTTGACAAACTAAGTGTCTTCCCAAATCACTCATGCTGCAGGAAGGTTAAGACCACAGAGCAGAAGGAGCTGTCACTGCCTCTGCAAGTGCCTGTCTCCTCAGGGAAATCTGTCACAACCAAGGATCACACCCCTGCTGGCAGAAAGGCACATATTTTTTCGGATTTAATTTATCCACTTTCTTTGTAGACGGGTCTTAAAAGGAGGGCGAGTATTTATATAAAGCGTGAGATTTGAATACAATGTCATCGGGAGGGAAAGTTTGGCTAGAGTGGTTGTTCGGGGAGGGGGTGTGGTTGGAGGGAGCAGCGACAGGGAACAGTTCTGGGGGTAGGGAGGAAAACTGCCTCTGGGCAGGGAGAAAACCATCTCTAGGTGGGGAGGAAAACTGCCCTGGGTAGGGAGGCCAGTGTTGGCAGGTCACGGAGCACCGCACCGCAGCTGCTGGTGGTGCCTTCCCCCAGGACGGTGGCTCTGGCTGAGCCTTCCCTCAGGGTGAGGCTGTTTCCAGTAAGGCGAGGGGAAGCGGGAAGCACTAAGGGAGCCCGAGGAGCTGCACAGCAGATGGCGGCGGGGCCGGGGTGAGCTGCCTTCAGCCTCTGCAGCAGGAGAGGGAGATGTAGCGTCCTCCATCGCTGCAACAAGCGGCTGCCTAAGAGTTCAGGGTCGCTGCGTGGTGCCACAACCCTCCCCAACTCCAAACCGATTAATTAACCCCCAGGCGGTGCGGTCAGCGCTGACGGTTTGCGCGGGCCCTGTCCCTTCGCGCCCCGCGGACACGACGCGGCCGGCAGGGGGCGCCGCGGTAGTGGGCGGGCAAAGAATGGTGGCGACGGCGGCGGCGCATGCGCGCGGAGGGCGGCGACGGCGGCGGCCCGCAGGCAGCGGGGCCCAGGGCGCCTCACCCGCCGCCCCGTCAGCGCACGGCCAGCGGCCCGCAGCCCGGATGTGATGGCCGCCTGGGCGGGGGGGTGAGGAGCGAGCCAGCGGCGACAGACGGCCCAGCGCGGCCCGGCCCGGCCCGGCCCGGCCCAGACCGGCGGCGGCTTCTCCTTCCCCTCAGCGCCCCCTCCTCCTTCCCTCCCCGTCTCCCCGCCATCCATGCCCCGGGCGCCGTAGCCGGCGGGGAGCGGCGAGGCGGGCAGCCCCGATGCGGAGGAGCCGGCGGCGGGCGCCATGCAGCCGCCGCCGCAGCCGTACGAGTTTTTCGGCGAGGAGAACGGCCCGAAATGGCGGGGGCTCTTCGTGCCCGCCCTGCGCAAGGTCAGTCCAGCGGCGCGGCTGGGGGGGCGAGCGGCACCTGCGCCTCACGCAGCCCTGCGGCCCCGGGAGCGCCCCTTACGCGCCCGTACGCCCCTCTCCCCGGACTCCTGGTGCTTGCGTCGGGGGTGCAGGTGCCCGTCCTGCCGCCCGAGCTCTGCCTTGGCCGGCTCGCACCGCTAGTGCAGATGCCCGTACCCCCGCAGCCTGGCCGGCCAGACGGCTTGCACAGTGCCCCTGCCCTGCCTGGCTCCTGCCGTCCTGTCCCTTCGCCCCGTCTGCTTCCGCGTCCCGACGGCCCGGTCACGGCTGGAGGGGGCCCCCGGAGCTCCTCTTGGCCACCCGATGCTCGGGCAGGGTCACCCACAGTGGGCTGCCCGGGCCACGGGCCGGTGCCCGTCTTACCCTCGGTGCTGCTTTGTGAGGATGCTGCCAGGTGCCTTCTGTCAGAGGCAGCTTCTTCTCCTTCACTCCTTCGCTAACGCTTGCCAGCAGTCCCGTCCCAGCCTTTTTAATTGAGCCACTCGGTTTGAGGCTGCTGGTAACATTATCGATTTGTTTCCGAGATGTGCTGTGAAAGGGCAGCCTTCCATCCCTTCCTTGCTGCCTTTCTCCAGACAGCTCCTCCTCAGACAGGCCCTTTCCCGAACCAGATTCCCTAGCTGACCACCCAGCTGAGGTGCTTCTGACACACTGGCTGTTGTCACACCGGTCTGTCCCCTACATTGCCAGCGGTGGCACAGGGGGAAGCCAGCCTGTGATCTCTTAAGAGAGAAACAACTGCCCACGGCATACATGAGAGAAACTGGCTGGGAAATGGCTTAGCCTGTCGTGGGGGAGGAATTTAGCGTTTGATGATGTGTTTTGTGTAGCAGGGTAGTCCCCAGCCCGTCACCCCTAGGCAGGACACCTCCAGTAGCAGTGGCAGCAGGGTCAGTTGAGGCTGGGGACAGAGGGGGAGTGGGGCTGTCCTGTCCGTGGCATTTGCTCGTTACTGCTGTAAAGGGTAAGGACCATCACACAGATGGTCTTAATATCACAGCCTGCTGATCTGCATCTGTGGTGCTGGGCAGTGCTGGGACACAAGTAACGCAAGCACTCATGTGAGTGGCGTTTTGCCTTTTCTGTTTTTTTTTTCCAATAATAGATTTAGTGATGGTGTGGGGTAATGATTCTCTCTGTCGAAGGTTTGCATTTGCCTTGGGTCTCAGTGTCACTGGTATTAAAAGCCACTGAAGGCAGCTAAGTAGTCTTGTGGCTGGCATCAAAACCACTAATCGCCTGTCTTGAAGGATCCTGGATTTTCTGTTCTTCACTGCTGAATCTCCTCCTCCTCGTAGTAGTAGTAGTTGCTTTCCAGTGTGTCTCGGGAAGCTCAGAGAATGCCATGCTGGGCTTTTCCTGACCACACTGACACCAAACAGCATCCACCCAAATGTGAGGTATAGCTATAGCAGTTTGTCCAAAAGGCTTTATTTAAAACTTTAAAGCTGTTTTCATAATTCTAAAATACAAATCCTGTAAAGGTTGGGGGATTAATGCTGCTCTTACCAGTTCTTACTGTCTCTGTACTTTTGGTGAAAAGAGATGGAGCAGGAACTAAGACTTTCTAAAGCAGAGGAAATAAAGTCTAGATACGAGTGACTGCTTGTAAAAATTTTGTAGTTGCTAATGGACAGTTTTTTTTCTTCCTGGGAAAGTTCCTTGTCTGCAGTACCCACCCTTTAGCATGAAGCAATCCTACTGCAATGTGCATTTCTTTTATGAACACACAGTATCAGTGAGTCAAAACAAAATTGTATCATTGTTCCAGTTATTGCAGTCAGGCTGTTAGGGAGACGCCAGCAGTTTTAATATATTCTTTAAAACATCCAGTGCCCTGCTATGAACAGTGGAGGTTTTTAAAACCAGAACATTTAAGAAAATTTATGGATTGTTTTGTTTACATCTTGCATTTTCACTTCGATAATGAGATGAGAGCATTTCCGTTATTTATAGGAGAGCTGAAGAGTGTGGCACTGAATCCCAAGTGTGCAGCAAAGCATCAGGTTTTATGTTAGCTTCAGAATTTATAAAATGTTACCACACTTTTCAAATAGCTTGCCGTTTGAAGAGCATTGCAACTCCACTTCTCAGCCAGTTCAGATACGATCTTTTCAAGCAGGTTGCTTTTGCAATGAAAATTTTCAAGAAGGTCTGAGCTTCAGAAACTTTTTAGTTAATCACCTGGAATGGAGTTTTTTGAACCTCTAAGCTGGGTTTTCAGCCTATTTCCCATTCTTGGAATCTTTTCCTTTTAATGATCATTTCTTGAAAAAAATAAACTGGTACTAGCAAAAGAGGAAGGGTTTTGTTTTTCCTGGTGTATGGTAAGGTGTGAGAAATCTGAATTCTAACATACAGAAGGATCTGGAGCTGGACAACAAGCCAGTACAGTTCACTAACAGCAGATCGTATTTGCTTGCTTCTTGAATTCTAAGTCCATAACATTCTTTGAAGAACTTCAGTCTCTTTCATTATGCATTCAGCAAGTTTAACATCCCTCCTTTTTATCAAACCACTTTTAAACCCTTCCATTTACTTTAATTCTATGCAGTTGACACTTAACAAATCATGACTTGGGAAAATGATAAAGTACATCAGTTCTTGCTTTAATATGTGGGAGAAAAAAAGATGAGAATCTATCTTTTGAACAATGTTCTGTATGCATTTAAGCAGTCATATGTCTTTAAGATTAGTAGAGAGTGCTAAATTTTACCTACCAGTGTGAGTCTTTTTAGGAAAAAAACAAAGCTAACTGGGAAGACATTGCTAAACCAGATTTTTTAAAATAGTTTTTTTAATGTATTTATATCACCATATTCTTAGCACTGGCATCTTGGAGTCTCATAAACAGAACATTTTAAAGCAGTTTCATGTATTGTCTTTCTTCCAGCTGATAGATTTACAGGCACGTCCTTACTCTAAAGCATTTTGCTTTTGTTGCTGTGCTGGAAACCTAAGTAGGAAGTGAGTCTAATGAAACTTGTTATAAAAGTCCTGTCAAAGTAAATGAATCAGAAGAAAACAGTATTTTTATTGCATCATTTAGGTTATAGTTACTTGAACTACTGTTTGTAGCAAGTAAATAACTTCAAACAGATCTACAGTCTAAGCTCTATAAAGACTTTTAATCTGGGAGCTGACTTCAGTTATTAAAGGATCACAATGTCTCTTTGAATAATTCTGGGAGCATGCAGGCAGCTGTTCCAGCAGGAATCACATGCGTTTCCAACGCCGGGCTGGCGGGTTCCGTTGGGTTTGAATCCTCGGGCTGTGGGATGTGGACACTGGCAGCGGCAACCGAGCTGGTGCTGTGAGTGAGGGGCTCTTCTGCTCCTCCCTCCACGGCCAGCCAGATCCTGCTCTAGTGAAACCAGGACCCTGCACGCAGGGGGATTGGTGGGTACAGGAGGGGAAGGTGGTTGTTGGGGAGTTTATTTTGGTTGGTTTGGTTTTTAGCTGTTCCTCGTGGCCTTTGTGGGGAAAGATGTCAACTTGTGACACCCGTTTCTGAAGCTGGCATTTCAGTTTTGTAACTGGGTTTCCTAGCACAGATCCTGTGCCAAAGCTTGGTTTTGCTGACTGCCAACTTTCTTCCAGATGAAACTTTCCAGAACTGAATTGATTTTGCAGGTTGATATCAATGCTTTGATGTCATATCTATTAATCTTAGGCTGGGGTTACAGAGGAGCCCAAGAAAATCATGCATGAATCTCAGTGGTAGCAGCTGAGTGGGAGTTACACACCCACTGAAGCCACTGAAAGTCCCAGTTTTAATGTAGTGGACATTGTATAAAAGTTTTTTTGGATTGTAGTTGAAAAGATAATTGATGCCAGACATCTTCCACTGCTACCTGGAATGAACCTCTATCCCAATTATTTGGAACAACTTCCCAAAATCAATCAGATGACTCCATAGAACTAGTGTGTATTTTTGAAAATGCACAAGGTGTTGCTGGACATGTATATATGTTGATTTAATTGCCTGAAAATATTCTGGTGAGTTCTTAGCATGCATTGTCATTTGTGCTCTCTATTACAAATCCACTGGCCAATTAAAAATGTATTTCCCTAAGCAAGACCTGTGTATTCAGTGGCTTTGTTCTTCAATTTTTCTAAATTAAATTCACAAGCATTTCATAGGTACGATTGGTTTGGTTTTTCCATTATCTACAAATAGAGACTTTGGAGCAGTCAATACTCCCATTTCTGCAGGCATGACACGTGTTGGTGTAAACCATGGCACTGGGCACGAGGTGCATTTTCTAAAACGATTCCAGTTGTTGCTCTGGACTACTCATCAGATTTCTAGAGCATGACTAAAAGGGTTGATTCTTAGGAGATGCTGCATACAGAAATGTAAAAGGCTGTTTTGAGGACAGTGTTGACGTTTACATTGATTCAGGGCTTCTCCATGTTTTAAAACATGTGGGAATTAACGTATAATGAGACAGCCCTTGTGAAGGTTGCGTGGGGAGGGTGAGTGCAGGGAATTTTCTTCACTGCTCTGTCAAGGGCAGGTCGCCTGCACGTTTTCCATTGCAGGATTAGGCCCCCTTGGGTTAGAATTATTTAAGGCATTATAGTGTTGTTATAATGGATTATTATTTAATTCATGCTAATTTCATTAGCATGCATTATTTAACGCATTAAAATTTCAACTGTCAAGTTGCTTGTGGTGATGTTTTAAAATAATAGTTGTATTTAGTTTTGAAATCTATTAAGTCATTTAGCTTCTAATAAATATATGAGACCTCTGAAGCCTGGACCTTTGCATATTCACAGTTCTGCAGTCATAAATGCCTCTGTGACATTCAGCTTGGGAGAATGGCAAGTAAGGGAAGTGCTGGTGATAAATTACCTGTGAAATACGTAGCCCTGTACAAATTTGAAGCACAGATCCTGCTGTTGCCCTACAACACCCTGCTCACAGTCGAGAGGTGGCTGGAGGTGTGGAAAGGAACAGCAAGTCCCTGAGAAGTGGACACTACCAAGCCTTCTGTACACAATGGTCTAGTTCCTGCAGGACTTCTTTATCCCCAGTAGCGGGTGGGTAATGTTAGAGGTTGATTTTAGTCCCTTATAAGTAAGTAGACTGGGTTTGTTGTTTGTTGGGCTTTTTTCTTGCATAAATATTCACTACCATAAATAACATTTGGAACTAAAGGGACTGGTCTTTTTACTTTAACCTTATTTTTTCACACTTCTTTTCCCCCCCCCCCCCCGCTGTTACACTGTTTAGCTTCAATACTGTCACTGGAGTCTGCAGTTGCCAAATGGTAATAGGAGAGTGAAATGAAGGTGGTTTTAAATGAGAGGCTTTTAGAAGTAGTGGGAAGGGTGTAATTTCATTTGGCAGCAGCAGCAGAAGAAACACTTCCTACCTGTGTTGTTAAAATGGAACATGGAAATTAGCATTTGTGTTGGCTTGAAGGCTTGCCAAGAAGTAAAACCAAAGGGAACCGTTTGGTGCTATAACCCACCTCACTCTAGTGCCTTTATTCCCCCCATGTGTGGTCACCTCACCCTGTTTGTGGTCAGTGTAAGCTGGGAGAGCTGGGCAGCTCCTGCTGCTCTTTTCTCATCTCACCGTCCCCCGTATGTTGTTCAGCTTGAGCCACCTCACCTTTCCAGGGTTCCTTTGTCTCCTCTCCACCACCTCTCCTGGATTCTCACCCCTCTTAGCCTCTTTGCACAGCACAAGCATTATCTAATCTCCTCGGAGAAGCTGTTATTTGCTTTTCTAATTACCTCCCCCATTCCCTTTCTGCCAGGCTGTTCAGACGAGCCCTGTGCTGCCGTTCCCTGAGTTCAGCGGGTTAGTCATGTGGAAAAACGTGCCGAGGACAGCTTTTCCCTGTATTTATGGCCTCTTTGTACTCCTGACACTTCCCCTACTTTTTAAACGTAATTTCAATGACTCTCTGGTTCACAAAGAAATTACTCTTCACTGTTTCCAAATTTAAGATGTGGCCTTTTTTTTCTCTTTTAAGAGTTATTTATGTATCTTTGCTTTTCGCCATTTATTCTTGTTGAATCTCCATGTCTGTTGACTTAAAATGTTATCTCAAAGCCCACTCTGCTCCAGGCTCTGCTGGCCTGTGTTGCTCATGAAATAACTTTTATTTTTAAGTCTTCCTAAGACCTGACTGCAAAGTTACTGCTCTGTTTGAATGATTCAGTCTACCCAAGTGAGCCATTCTCCTTGGGAAAGTTGTGATTTAAAAAGTGGGAGCCTGTGGGTGCTTGGTTTGGAGTCCAGAGCAGCTCCTGGCTCAGGGAAATGATGTGTTGAAGAGTTGGGAGAGAATTGGAAGCTGTTCTGTTGAAGTAGAGTGTGTGCAGGGCAATCAACATGCTGGCTGTGCTGTTTTCCTTCCCTATCACAGGGCAGAGGCTGTGCCAGGCTCATTCAGGGTTTATCTTGATTTCAACAAGGCATTTTACATGGATGGTAAAATCCAAACATTTCATTTTCCATCAGTTTTTAAGATTAAAATATATGTTGGCGTACGTACAAACATACACATATTTTGGTTTCTCCTTGACTGTACAAAAGGACACAGTCGACTGGAGAATGGAGATTGTGTTTGGGCAGAAAAGCTGAGAGAAGACTCTGAGGAGACCTTAGAGCACCTTCCAGTGCCTGAAGGGGCTTCAGGAAAGCTGGGGAGGGGCTTTTCACCAGAGAGGGCGGTGATAGGACAAGGGGTGATGGTTTTAAACTGAAAGAGGAGAGATTTAGGTTGGACATCAGGAAGAAATTCTTCACCATGAGAGCAGGAAGGCACTGGAACAGGTTGCCCAGGGAGGTTGTGGCTGCCCCCTCCCTGGAGGTGTTCAAGGCCAGGTTGGATGAGGCTTGTGCAGCCTGGTCTGGTGGGAGGTGTCCCTGCTCATAGCAGGGAGGTTGGAAGTTGGAACCTGATGATCTTTAAGGTCCCTTCCAACCTTCACCATTTTATGATTCTGCGATTCTGTGTTGTGAGAAACAAAATATTAAATGTAGGTGAGAGCAGATGCAGCAGAAGTGGGGTTTGATAGGGAAGTGCCAGCAGGAGAAACTACCAGTACTGCCAGTATCAATGTGTTTTTTCTGTCTGCACCAAGCAGATGGAAAAGAAATATATATTTACACTTAGGTGGTGGTGTAAGATGACTGTTTTATCACCCCTGTACGCAGTCACTTAACAGCCATGAGTGTTTTTGAGGTCTGACAGCTGGCTGGATGATCTGCATCTCTTTGTAGCTCAGTTGTTGTGTTATCAGAATACTTTGTTTTGCTCCTTATGCACCAAATGTTTAGAATTGCAGTGAAAAAGCTAGAATGCTGTATGTAGATAAATTTTCAAGTTCTGTTTTGCTTAAGAGACTACTTTATCCATTTCCTCCATCAGCATTTATTAGTTTGATTTCAGAACAATGGGCTCTCTAGAAACTGCAGTACTGGAAATAAAGTTAGTAATTAGTGCAGTTATTTTTAAAAAGTCGACAGTGCATTTTTATTTGGGATATCTCTTCAAGTCTTCACATCTTTATGGTTCTTTCCTAAATGCCTGTAATTGTGCTTTGAAATTGGGAATTGGGATGCTGTCATTTTTCACTGAATTAGATCATGACAGGACTTGAAGTTACTACAACTGGGTCCCCTCTTCCTCTGGAGCATCATCCAGATGGGGACTAAAAATGCCTGTGGAGCATTTTTGTGATGTATTTTCATCCCCTTGAAAACAGAGCAAGGAAATACTGACAAGTGTCAGCAAGCCCATAACCAGCCCGTGATCGTAAATATTTAACTTTTATGTTCTAATTGTTTTTCTTGCTTCCAAATTTATATGCTTCCTTCCTCAAGTAAACAAACAGCCTTCCAAAGTTTTACTTGTCTGCTGATCTGCTATAACTGTGTTTTTACGAGGCAAGTAAAATACAAATAATTTCTAGAGTTGAAATCAGTTGCTGTGGGAAAAGGAGAGTGAGTAATTTCTGTAGCAGTTACAAATTTAACATACAGTTATCGAGCTGTCGTGTTTGCATAGTAAGCTTAGAAATGTTGTATTATCATGTGAACAGGTTTTGTGGTGGCTTTTTTTAAATTAGCAACTTCTCGTTCTGAAATCTTGGGTAATATTGGAATTCTGTTTTCTAAAAATGTAGTTGTTTTGAATGTAAGTAGAGAAGTGGGATATTGTTTAGTCTTTAAGGAATATGAATTTCTGTGTTTGTGATGGTTGATGTGCATGTGGGGGGTTTGGGGTTTTTCTGTTTTGGTTTTTTTTATGAACACTCTTGTTTAGCACATGTCCTTACTGCAGGACAGCTGGAGCTTTCCAAATGTGTTTTTACTACCAAAATATGTGTGTTCTATAAAAAAGATATTTAGGTAGTATAGCCAAATTGCTGGTTTGTCTCCCTAGTGCAGGCTAAGAAGTTACTTGCAGTTTTGACTAGTCTTTTTTTCCTCAGCTTTTTGTTGTTTCAGATACAACCCTCTGACCATTTAGTTCTAAAAGTAAGATCAGTTTGTTTCTAGTCCTAATACTGTTTATCTCCTTGAAAATCTCATGTTAACATGACTTCTTCCCAGGGGCCTGTAAGGACTATTAAAATCTCACTGAGAAGGAATTTTGAGCCTGACTTCATCTCTGCAGCTGCCTGCTTTCTCTAAAATCTCTCGTGGCGTGTTGCAGGACCTGCCTTTTGGAAGAAACCAGGGAGAGGATCTCCATTTACCTTCCAGGGTTTTTCAGTCTCCTCTTGAGCTTGTGCAGATGCAGTTGAGCTCTCTGAGAACCCTGCCAAACCTGCCCAAGGCTACAGCCCTAGGAACGAAACGCCCCCGTGAAGCTGCCGCTGACTTTTCATCAAATATGCACATGTTGGAAGAGTGGAAAAGTAGGGAGCAGTACAGAAGAGGAGCAAGGGATGGAGCAGTGTAGGAACTCTCCATCTGTAATAATAGCATGTCCCCCAGAAAGGCCTTAAGGCCATGTTTAAATGCCATGCTAACAGGACTCATACCTGTTACTTAGGTACTCATTTCTGTTCCTTGCAGCAGCTCATGAAGGAGTAATCCTGTGTGAATGACACAGTAAAACATAGTTAGTCCTGCTAATCTTAATCTCCCTCTTCAGTAATTTCAAGTAATTGCTCTTGGGTCGTGTCAGAGATAAAATAGGTTAAAAAGTCTGGTTTCTCTGACACCTTCTGCTCAGAGTTCTTGCAGCAAAGCTCGTGTTGGTTAATGAAACACTTTGTGGGTTTGAGTGTTTTGACCCTTAAAAGGAAACAGTTACAAGTCAGATCAAATTTGAGCCCTGTATTAGCTAAGGTGTATTGTTCCATGCCAGGTAATATAATTTGCTGAGATATTTGGGGTTGATCAGCCTGGAGAAGAGAAGGCTCCAGGGAGACCTTAGAGCACCTTCCAGTGCCTGAAGGGGCTCCAGGAAAGCTGGGGAGGGACTTTGGACAAGGGCAGGGAGTGATGGGACAAGGGGGAATGGTTTCAGAATGAAAGAGGGGCAGATTTAGATGAGATCTGAGGAGGAAACTCTTTGCTGTGAGGGTGGTGAGACCCTGGCCCAGGTTGCCCAGAGAAGCTGTGGCTGCCCCATCCCTGGAAGTGTTGAAGGGCAGGTTGGATGGGGCTTGGAGCAACCTGGTCTAGTGGGAGGTGTCCCTGCTTGTGGCAGGGGGCTGGAACTTGCATGATCTTAAAAGTTCATCCCAACCCAGACTATTCTATATTTCAGTCTGAACCTGAAATCAATGAATGTACCTTCTGTAAGGAACCTGTCCTCAGTAATTCCTCCTGCTTTGTTCCATACGTCGTGTTCTATCAGTCTCTCCTTGCTTTCCCAGCCCTTTCAGTCAGGGTTCAGGTGAATACTGTAAGAAGTGTGTGTTCTCTCCTTGACACAGTGGCACCTGATTTGATCAGCCAGTGCATGGCTCTTTTAACTGCCTTTTGGTTTCGCTGTGAAAATCAGTGTCTTGCTATTAAATTTGTTCATTCTCAGTAATGGCATCAGTGTCAAAAGAACTTCTCTTGAAGTGCGTGAGTACCTCTGGGACCTTTCTGTCATGCCCCAGGCAGTATCATTTCAAGTGGAAGCTGGTTTCTGAATCCTCTGGGAGGAGTTGTCTCGAGCAAGAAATGTTGGGCTTTGTTGTTGGTTTCACTCCTTTGGAAGCAAAATTCACTCCAGTGTTTATGTTTGTGTTCGTTGTCTGGAGCTGGGATTCTCTGCCAGTGTTTAAGAAGGCTGCGTGCTCCCCTGCGAGTCCTCAGCCTGGTTAGGTACCCACCTGCTCTTGAGAGAGCTGAGGAAGGCATGGCATGAGCTGGTTAGACCTGGGAACTGAAGTTACTTACAAGTGAAGTAATTTTCTGTGTGCCAGTGACATCTGCTTTTAAAACTAGTGACCCTTGTGAGAGGAGGAGAGTGGCTGTGATCTGATCCAGTAAATGGACGTTCCTCACCTTCTCTTGCAGGGAGCACAGCTTCCCTTTCTCATCTTCCAGCTCCTGTTCTTGTCATTTCTGTGGGGCATCTTTAAGGGTTCATTGTGAGGGAAATATACTTTAATCTAATTTCCTAGTTAGCTAGCTAATGCTTTCACTGTAGTAGTGCTTGCAGATGAGATACATGGCGAGATCTCAACTCAGCACTTCCTGGCCTTCCATTGTTTTGTGAATTAAACTCACGTTCAGGAAGAACATGAAACGCACTGACTATTGTTGACAATCTGCAGTCTTCAGTAAGTGTTTTCAAGGAGTGGTTTTGATTTTCTTGAGGTTTGTTTGTTTCTTTCAGTAGCACATGATCGTGTCTACAGGTCAGCTGTGCAACAGCTACAGGAAGTGGAGAGATGCTCATGCTTGAGGTGCAGAAGACTAAATGATACTTAGAGGGCTGTACAAAACCTCCACAATGGAACTGGACAGCTGGATTAGAAGCAGAATGTGTATTCCCTTCTGTCTTAGTCCAGCTGCTTTATTGAAATGTGTCTTCTCCCATGCTTTTTGAGGAAGGATGCCAGTGCAGAACGAAGCACTAGAAATGTGGGTTGTCTCCTGGGATGGCATCTCTCCCTGGGTATCACCCAGGAGCCGCTGTGGCTGGCAGTCGCTCCTCACCACCACCATGTAATTCCTGAATTATAAACTCTAATATAATCAGGACCAGTGTATGTTTTCACCTCTTCAGCATGTGTTGCCCCTCCCACTCCCATGAGACACTGGGATTCCCATCGTTGGCACATGGGGTCACTGTCTGTGCTCCCCTCTCTATGAGCAGTGCATTGGTAGACTTCTCCATCTAGGTCATCATCTCTGCTTCTAGGATGTTGAAGGCTTATGGCAGCAGCCCTGTCTGGTGGTCCCCTCCACAGATCTTCACGTTTTCTCCCAACCTATTGGTTGTCCTGGCTCTTCCTCTCTTCTCATGTGGAGGTGTGGGGGCAAAGCACAGCCCAGTTCCCCCAGTTTTTTCAGGCTGTGGCACAGCAGGAGGTAGAGCAGCGGTTCCTTGTGGTGGCTCCAGCTCCTGAGCAGCTCTGCCCGCCATCCTCTGCAGCAAGCTGGGAAGGAAGCTGGCCAGACACCTTGCTTCCTTGTTGGTCTTGTTTTTGCACAGCTTACAAAAGCCTTCAGGGCTGCAAACTGAGTGCCTCCAAGGTATTGCCATGAAAGTATTAGTTACTTAATTTGGAGGAAGCCCTCAGAGCCCCCCAGTGTTGGTGGACTCACCTGTGGTCTTTGGAGGGAGGAGCTGCCTGTATTTCAGAGGATCAGAACTGAGCCAAAGATGTCCTTGTCTTCCCCTGAGAAACTACTGATCCATCTGTCTTGTGTTTGAAACCACGTACTGAATGCCAATGTAGGTATGTAAGATGACTTTTTTTGAGGTGATTAACGTATCGTGTATGGAGAGAATAGGGGATTTCCCTGAATTTTATTACTTACAAATATTTTGGCTATAGTTTAAGATCTAGTGAGTGCTTTCCTGATTGAGAGCCTGCCAGGGAAAACTGCATCTATGGACTAACTCTTGAGTGCTGCTTTCTTTGTTTTTTAAGGTGGGGTTGTTGTTTGTTTTAGGGGGAGTTTTAGTAGGAAAACAGCCACGAGGAACCAGGGCGAGTTAGTTGTGGCCCTTTAGCTTGTGTGGGCTCAGCTGGACCAGACAACAAGAGGCAACTCCAGCACATTCACACTGTCACTACTCAGTAGTAGGGTCAGTAACATCACTGCATGTTACTCATTCCGTGGACGAGTAACTGCAGAATTACCCACCGTGATTTTTTTTACTGCTTCGTTGGCAGAAGTCTGCCTTGGCTTCAAGTTCCTTCTCCACCAGAAAGGCTAAACACTTAGTTTGTAATTGAATAGACACCAACTTTGCAGGAGAATGAATTGCTGTCTTAACTACATAGGAAAACTTGTGGGAAATTACTGGAAATGTGCAAATTTGCAGCACTACGGAGCTACTCTGCTTTTCTACTAATTCTTCCTTCTGCACAGCTTTAAATAGGAACAGAACCCTAATTCTTCTAATTCTTTTGGACAGGTTCAGCAACAGGTTCACCCAAACCTTTCAGCAAAAGAAGATTCCCTCTATTACATTGAAGAGTTAATACTTCAGCTGCTAAACAAACTATGTATTGCTCAGCCACGGACTGTCCAAGATGTCGAGGTAAGACTAAACACAGGAAAACCAGGTGCTTGCTTTGCAGAATCCCAAAGATTAACTCAGATATTTTGAGCAGTGCAGGTTGAAGTTTAAGGAGGGTGAGTCTGAAGAGCAGAGCTTGTTAATGCTTAAAGATCATGTAGTATTCAGATTGCACAAAGCAAGCTTAACTGGAAACTTATTTTCCTAGACAGGGCTTGAGAATAGAAGCAGTAGGAAGTTGTTTTTTTTTCCAGCATTATTTTTATAAATGCAGGGTACTTGGAAGGATTTTCTGCTGCTCCAATCCACCTTGGACTTAAGAATGTAAGGATGGTGCAAGTTTTCCTACTCTTTGACATCAATATACAGGAAAAAAAGTAAATATTGGAATGAAAGCTCACTGTTGTTAGGTCTGGATTGTGCAGCTGAGGGAATAGAGTTGTATGTTCCTGGAACTTTATTGAACTCACTGGGGTGCTTGTATTATTGCAGCTGTCTGCTTTTGTGTCATCAGTTGCAACATGAGGGCTTTAATGGAGTGTGCTTCAGGAGACAGTCTAGAGGGAGAAAGTGCTTTCATGTAGCTGGGACCCATTATAGCTGTGTAGAATATTAATCTGACATCGATCTAGATGTCTGGGATTCTCAGCCTAAGCCAAAACGAAGTTCTTGTCTAATATTCTCTCTGTGTCATGGAAATTAAATATATATTTATTTACAAAATAACTGCCCAAAGGGTTTTAGTTTCATATTAGATGCAACAATCACCCTTTATTCAACAATGAGCTAATTCATTTATTATTAATTTTGGTTTATGATTAATGTATTTTGTAACACTGATGCATAAAGATTATAGTATGACTAAATCAAAGCAAAATCTTATAGTCGCTTAGTAGCTCTCAGAGTTGTTTCTACCTTGAGTCTGGATTTGAACTTCAGATGTGGAGCTGACAAATTCCATCTTATTTCTCCAGTTCCCAGCTGATCAAACCCTTCAGCACGCAGGGCAGCTTGAGATAGCACTGATTGTTCTAAGCACCAGCTCCTTGGTTTTCTGCTTCTGAGTCATGAGATGCTAAAATTACCCTGTGTCACATATGAATTAATAATTTCAGTAGTTACATGTGTGCTCCACAAGTTACTGTGTGCAGAACTGCAGACAGCACAGACAACCTTCTGAGACAACTGACAGCTCCCTGAACTGGGGTTACAAATCTCACAGCAGACACTAAATCCTCTGTATTGGATTTGAAATACACCTGGCGTTTTACAGCTGGGAATAGTAAAACTTTGTTGTGTTTGGCAACATAACAGTTATTTAATTTAAAAACACAGAGCTAGGGCTAAATAGTGGTACCTACGTGGTGGTAACAGGTTCCCCAAAATGATGTTGTTCTGTAGATGAGTAAATTCAGACTTCCAGAGCAGGGGAAGTAGAATTCAGTTTTGTGTTGTGGGTTGGTTGTTTGATTGTGTTGCCAGCAGGCATCCAGCATCCCCTAATGAAGGCTTTTGGCTCTGCTCCTTCAGCTGCTTTTAGCTGCTAAGAGAAAACACCAGAGCTGTGATCTCTAAACTGTATCATGCAGATATTTACATAACAGCTTGCAGTTAATGGAACTATTTGTGCATAATATTATACTTAAGTATTTACAAGACCAAGGTCTAAAAATGTCAGATTCTGACAGTTTTATAAATAGAAAAAGCCCTTCAAATTGTCCACAAAAAAAACACTGGGAACCAATAAATCTGAGCACAAAAGGGGTGTGTTACTCCTTAGGTGCACAGCTGGGTTGAAGGACAGCTGAATGCCACGTTACCTCCGTTTTGCCAGTGATCTCCTCGTAGAATCTCAAGGGAGGATGATGTCAGTGAACCAGCCCAGAGCTTTGGGCTGCAGTCCAAGAAGAAAGGTCACCATGTGTTTACCTGACACAGAGGAGCTGACGCAGAAAGCTGAGCCTTCAGTGGCCACGGGCACATATTTAAAAGCTGCCCCTAAGAAGATCTCTGGCCTCCTGTTCAATTTCAGAGTACGCGCAAAAATGGGTCTCACTTTTCTTCTCAGCTTGTATATAAAGATCTCTAAGAGTTAACACCCATCCAGGCCTCATCGTGGCCCAGGTTACAGGTCCAAAGCAAAGGTCAGGAATGGCAGCGTGCCTGCTTGGGAATGCCAAGTGGAGTAAGGGCAGGGCAGTGATTGCTGCTCCCCCCTCAGCTGCCTAGCTTAAAAAACCTGTTTTCCCAAAGTCACCTATTCAGTCATCAGAGTTCAGTTCAGACTCCTTCTCACAGCATTTTGTTTGCCAGCTCAGGGGGACTGCAGCAGGAAGCCTGGAAAGCAGGGCTGAGGTCTTACACATGTTTAGCTGGGGGCTGCTGAAGTGTGGGACTGCTGCCCAAAGCAGTGTGCTCTGAGGTGGGGTCACCTCACCTGTTCCTGTAGCACCTGTTGAAATGTGAATCTGTGTGAAAGTGGCCTGATCCTGCCTACAGTTTACCGTGCTGTTGGGGCTGCAAACTGCAGCCACTGTGCCTGCCAACTGCAGCCACTGTGCCTGCCTGTGCAGCAGGGAAGATGCTGCTGCCTGGGCTGGTGGACTCCAAGTGCTAGAGCCAGCCTTCCTCGGGAATCACAGCCCTCTTCCTTTTAGAAGATGCTGCACTTGTTCTACGTTTCTGCCATCAACTTGATCTGATGTAGGGCAAGTTACACTCCTTCGTGAAATAGGAACAATACCAACTGATTTTCATTTAGACTGTAAACTGTTTAGTACTTCCTGATGTTGTTTGTATTTTGGGCTCCTGATCTCAGCTGAGGTTTCTTGAAGGCTGCTCTTGTGATGTAAAGATCCTAGAGCAGGAGTTGTTTGAGGAGATTTGAAGGAGTTCTTCGTGCTCCGAGAAGGGAGGTTGTTTGGGATCATTGAAAAGAGTGAAGCGGAGTTGGGTAAGAAGGAGAGAACAGTTAGGAAAGTGTGTTGCAAACACTGAGGAGGAGGATAATTGTCTATACTGCAGGGGAAGTAATTTGCAGTTTTGTTTTGTTTTTTTAAACTTCTCTTTGATTACTGTGGTTAATCTCAGTGCACTCTGTGTTTGGACAGGAGCGTGTTCAAAAGACATTTCCTCATCCCATAGACAAGTGGGCGATTGCTGATGCACAGTCTGCAATAGAGAAACGAAAAAGAAGGAACCCCCTCCTGCTACCTGTGGACAAAATACATCCTTTATTAAAGGTACTTAAACCAACAGGCTGATGGCTGCTGCTTCTGCCCACCACACATCCCCAGCTGTATCCTTGCCCTCCAGCATAATCTTTAATGTGTTTCTTTAACTTGTGGGAAATCAGGTAAGCTTCTCATATTGGCTGAAAGAGTAAAGAGTCACCACAGGGCAGGATGGATATATTGCAGTGTGTAGTACATGTAGGTCCCTTAAGCCATCATGACATAGACATTACATGTGTTAACATATTCCTCTACTTTGAAGTATGACTAGCTAGTTTTTTACATAGAATCACAGGCTGGTTTGGGTTGGAAGGGACCTTAAAGATAATCTAGTTCCAACCCCCCTGCCATGGGCAGGGACACCTCCCACTAGACCAGGTTGCTCCAAGCCCCATCCAACCTGCCCTTGAATACTTGAACATAAATAAAACCCAAGCAAACTCAAATACTATACCTGCTTCAGTTACACTGTTTTGACACTTCCACTTGTTTCAAAATGCTGCAGAAGCCAAAATTGAAGAGAGAACAAGTAGATCCAGTTCCATGTATACTGTCAACTAAGATATGTATGTGTCCTTCCAGTTACTGTTGAATGTCACTGATGCTGTGGGTTTTAAATCAATAGATCTGCAAAGGTGGAACAAAAGAGCAAATCCAGCCTTTATTGTTGGTGGGTTTGGAGGAGGAGAGTGGCCAGCTCTGTTCTTAGGTCGTTTATAACAGGTTTATAACAGCTCCTTGCTCAGAGTCAGGATTCAGTGTCACACAGCATGTAGTCACACTGTGCCCTGCAGAGTTGTTTTTACATGGTAGAACAGTACTCTGACCTTCAGATCAGTGTTTCATCTCTTTTTAGACCAGTGCTGAATCAATAGATGCAGACTGATTCAAACACTGCTCTTTTTTTGGTATTTCATTTTTCTATCAATTTTGGGTTTTGTTCATAGCTTAAAAAATGCTTTTCTCCAGTGGTCACATTGTTGCACCAGAGCTTCTGGCTGCACTGAGAAACCAATACTCAAGCATAAGCAGAAATTAAAGCATTTTTTCAGGTTTAGTCACTGTGTTCTTCTATACAGTGTTTGTGACAATTAATGAGAGGGGAAGGGATGTTAGGGAAGACAACTGTTAAATAAGACATTCTTAGACACCACTGGCTTTGTTTTATGAAGTCTGGTTTAGAAGTGTCTGGACGTAGCTAGATAATCTAATTTTTAGAAGATGCATCGAAATGTGATAAAAACAAGACTACCTTACTCAAATGCATGAGCTTACCTGTATGTATTCCTGATGATCCTCTCATAAATAAGAGGCCACATGATTGGTACTCTGCAGACATGGGGCATGTGTCACAAGAAGAAAGTGCAGCCTTAATTAATCCTGTTTTGTTGGTTGTTTTTTTTTTCCTGTTCAGACTTTAATTATTGAAGTTTTTATGTCATGCAAGGATGCAGATAACTGAGTTGTTCAGCCAAATGCATGGGCTAAGATGGATGGCAGCACGTGACAGGTTGAACATACAGTCTGGAATTTCATGAAAGACAACTTTTTCCATCAAGGACAATTCAAAATGAATCGTGCTCTTTTCTGAAGAGTCTGGGTTCAGGCCAGAGTCCTGCAATGAGCATAGATACAGACTGAAATTTGGAACCAAGAGTGGTTCCAGTGAAGTCCCTTGGTTGAAGGAACCTTGTTTTTAGGACCCTCATTTTAGAGGGAGGATTACTGAAAGTTCTGTAGCTTTTCACCTATCACTATATGGCAAAACAGCACAAGGAGGTTTTTGCAGATAGTTCCTTTGAGGTGGCTTAATCACATTTCCACTTGATCTCCTTTGCCCTGCCTGTTACTTTCCTGTGAATTATCAACATAGACAAGATAATTTCAGTCGAAAACTCAATGTGTTCATTTTCATTTTTAATGGATTTCTGGAATAAGTAGCATTTTTTTCTCTCTTGTTTTCAATTGGCAGGAGGTCCTAGGTTACAAGGTAGATTACCATGTCTCGCTCTATATTGTGGCTGTCCTGGAATACATCTCAGCTGACATTTTAAAACTGGCTGGAAACTATGTTTTCAACATCCGACACTTTGAGATCTCCCAGCAGGACATTAAAGTATCAATGTGTGCTGATAAGGTGAGGAGTTGGCCTTAAAATGGTCTTTTTGGACAGATACAAAGGTTGATACTAGAGGTGGGTTTTTTTCTTGTTTTTTAAAGCTATATCCAAAGTGGGATAAGAGGGAGAGACTGGAATTACATGCAGAGGCTTCTCTCTGTGTTCATGCCAGACCTGTCACAATAAGGACTTAAGTTCAAGAGAACTTAAACACAATGTAAGGACAGAAGATCATGTTGTCTTTTATTGCTGAGCTGTGTTACCATCCTGATGTCTCTTTGTCATGGCAGGTCTTTCCTTCTTTACAATACAGAAAAGACATTTAGTTATTATCCTCATCAAAATGAGAGAGGTCTTGCTTTAATTTTATCTTCATCGGGAGGGTTTTGTCAAAGGCTTATGCAAGATGCCTTGTTTTCAGAGTTGGTTCTGGGTGAATTGTGACTTGTTTTCTAGGTTGTACTAACTTATAAAGGGGAAAATGGCTTTGGCAACTGATCCAGCCTTCAGCTGCCAAAGTTTAAATATTACTCCCTTGTGAAAGTGATCACAGAAAGTATTGTATTAAAAGCTCAAAGGATTTATCTGAACACATTGAAGTAGCTGAGCTTGAGCCAAGTGTAACTCAGGCTTGCATGTAATTTTTTTTTTTAAATTTCTTTGCTAGGTTTTGATGGACATGTTTGATCAGGATGACATTGGTTTGGTTTCTCTCTGTGAAGATGAACCCTCTTCTTCTGGGGAGCTCAACTACTATGACCTAGTGAGAAACGAAATTGCAGAAGAAAGGCAGTATCTGCGGGAGCTGAATCTGATCATAAAAGTATTTCGGGAAGCTTTCCTATCAAACAGAAAACTGTTCACACCTAATGTAAGTCCTTTAGTAGGTTATTGATGCATTGTGCTGGTTGCTCCATTAGCAGCCATAACATATTGATTTCACATTAACTGTGTTGGAGGTAAAATTAAATTTGGTGTATCGTATGTCAGCACATAATGAGTGTTGATTGTCTATGAAATAAAAGGGTGGAATGGCCATTAATAGTAGGAAGAGTGCTGCTGGCAGAGTGAGGCTTAATGGGCACGATTCCCTGCTGGATGGCAGCAATAGCTGGAGTCCTTTGGTCATGTAGGTAGTAGTTACACTTCTGATTAACACAAAAAATGAAGTGTTATCTACCTGAATGTAAGTGAATGCAGATGAATGCTTGAATTGAAGTTTGAAGTCTACGCCAGAGCACCCCCAGCTGCAGAAACTACAAGTAAAACAGCCCCTGGCTCTGGATTCTGTAGTGTGGGAGTGACTGTGGGGGGAATCAGTATGTGAGAAATAATTAGAGTATTTGATTGAAATTGAATGTGTGGCAAATCTTGTTCATAGGATGCTGGAGTCTAAAAAGGAAGCACAGCTCTTGTAAGAGAATTAGTGAATCCTTCCTGCGGGAGGAAGGAGAAGGGGACCAGGCCAGCAGAACCTGAACTGGGATTTGTAGGTGATACCAGCAGGTTAAAAAGAGCAGCAGGAGATGTTCCCATTACAGCTGGGTGTGGAGGTTCCTCAGTAGCTGATAAGTGTTGGAGAACTGCAAATGGGGGGACAGAATTCAAGCTAAGACGATGGGAGAAGAAAAGAGTTAAGTTTCTTTCGTTATATGGGAACAGTTATGAGAAATGTCAAGATTGCTTGTCCCCACAAAGAGATTGCCATGGTCCTGGCACTGGCAGGATATCAGGCAAGCTCTGCACTGTTAGGTTGAGGCAGAGGAGGCTTCCAAGAAGTGTGTTTCAGAGGTCAAAAGAAGAATGCAGGTCATAGGAGGGGTCTGCCTCGTTGGGTGTGTTTGTGGTGTGGATTTGAAAAATCTAAAAGTAGAATTTGGAAAAGGAAGTTCTCTGTTCCTCCTCTGTTCCCAGGTAGGATTCTGCTAAAGTAGCCAAGTAGCTGCTTTAGTTTTACCTGTGGTCTTAGAGGGTCTGACCTTGGAGCTGCTTTAAAGTGCCTCCTTCCTTTTGTGTTCTGAGAAACAAGAATCAGAAGTGGGGAAAATAACAGCTGTGAATGGTGGCTGAAAAGGCCAAGTGCTTTCTGTCCCGAGCCCTGAGCAGCCTGTACTGGGACTGCCACTCCAGCCGGGAAGGATGGTGTGCTTCCTTTCACTGGGGTGAGAACTGGGCAAGGCTGGATGTGCCCAGGCTAATCTGCAGGGCTGGGAAGACCTCAGAATTTAACTTTCTTCCTACCTTTCTGTTGGCTCCTCTCTGTTTTCCTCACAAAAAATGCCCCGATATTTCCCTAGGCAAAACAAGTCCTTCCAGGCACTGCTGAGTTATGTTTTCTGTTTGCAGGATATCGATGTGATATTCAGCAACATTTCAGATATTCACGAGTTGACAGTGAAGCTTTTGGGACTGATTGAGGATACTGTTGAAATGACTGATGAAAGTAGTCCTCATCCTCTGGCTGGCAGCTGCTTTGAGGACCTTGCAGAGGTACAGTGTTTTGTTTGGGTTTGTTCTGTTGTTGTTTGTTTGTTTTTAAATCAGTGTTTTATTTTCTTACTAAACATTTGGTCATGACTCTGATATCTCCAATAAATTTGCAGTTGTAAAATTGTTAGTTTAGTAAGTTCTGAATAGAGATTTTCCCTACTCATTCTTTAGTAGGTAAGCTAACGTGTGTTTTCTACCTGTCACAGAAACTATACCAAGCAGGTAAGCACAAAACTTATTTCAGAGTGGGAATTAATTGCCACAGTCCTGTAGGGATGTGGATTTGAAAAGTAGTTACCTGGGATTGATTACTGGAAGAAAGTTGCTTTCGTTTTTGTAGGCATTGCTGTCAGCCCCAGGGCTACCCAAAAATCAGAGCAGTTGGACATAGGCCTGCAAGATGAGGGACTCTCATTCTGTTCAGGCAAAGGCATTGTTACACATCTGGAATGGGAAATGTCTCTGCAAAGCAGTGGCTCCGGGGGGGAATTAAGGATCAAAACAGACTTGAGTGAACACAGAGTTACTGTTCAGTGATGTAGCAGAAGTGCTGTTGATATCTGTTGGCCTGTAAAATGGGTACTGAAGAATAGCGATAAGGGAAGACGGATTGATTCGGTGTGGCTCGTACTGGGACGTTAGAAGTTGTTGCCGGGTTGTTTGTTTTTTCAATGGGCTGTCACGGCTTGACTCAGGATGGGCAATTCAACCAGCGACAACAATGGTCTCGATCCTCCCCCCCCCCCAGGTAGGGAAGGAGAGAGACATTGACATACTGGAAGGACTACAGGAGGAGTCACAAAAGTACCGTTTTTGAGAAAGTGCTTTATAATGAGATAGAGCTCAGTTTCAGTCAAAACAGAATGGGTGTATAGGTACCTTCATGACTTAAAAGTAGAGTGCAGATGACTCTGGAATTCAGCAGAGAGGTGCACAACAAGAAAGCAAGAGGACAGTTCAGCTTAGCAATACACCACAGCTTTTTAACTGTCAGGGGAGCTAACTCTTGGGACAAATTGCCAAGGTAGGTAGGGAGTTTTTGCTGTCTTTCAACATGTTTAAATTGAGCCTGCTTTTTCTTGAGAGGTGTATTGAGCCCAGTTTTCTGAACCAAAACAGAAGAATAAAGATGTAAACCACATGGACTATATGACAGGGGAAGACAACTGAGATGTTCTGGCCTGAGAGAGATTATCTCAGATGAACCACATGATGAATGTGAAGCTTATGCTTGTTATCTTAAATGGTGACGTTTATAAATAAAATTACAAGCAGTAACACTTCCATTCCACTTTTACCTGTGTTCAGGTTTTAAAATCTGAGGCCTGCATGAACACACCATTTAGAAAATGATTACGTTTTTGTGAGTGTGGAGAATATGGGTCCTTCAGCCCATGTGCCACTCACTTAAGATTATGCCATAAAGATAAAATTTTCCTGGCATTGCTTCAGTAAGCCACTCACATGACCTGTCAGTAGGAATGTCCAGTTGACTAGGTCTTAGCTTTCAAGTTACTAAAGCATAATCATATATATGATGGGTGGGGAGAAGCATTTGAACAATGAATTAAAGTAGGTGGGTATTAAACAAAAATTGAAAAAAGATTTGAAATAATACAGTCCAATCCTGGAAAACATACATACCAATTTATTGCAAAAGCTGCTCTTCAGCATCCTGTGCTCTCAAGGGAAAACGAATCATTTTCAGTGAGTAAAAATCTCACCTGATTTTCATGAACTGAAAAACTTGAATAAGAGATGAAGAACAGATTATTCTTCAAACCTTTTTATGCAGGTAGTAAGTTTGAATTTAATAATTCAGTTAATACGGAGCAAGACCTACTTAATAACTAAGCTGTTTATTTGATCATCTCACATGTTGAGATATTCTTTCTGTGAGTATTTGCAAAAGGGATCGTTAAAGAGAGATATGAAGGTGAAGTGTTTATTTGCTCTGCCTATCTCACTGCCAGGCTTGTTCCTTTAGTGTTTCCATTATAAAGGTCCTTCAACTTATTTGGAAGGATAATTAAAAACAACCCTTGCAAGCTGGAATCTTCCTGCTTTGTCTGGTTTTCTGCATCAGTTCCCTGGAAGTTTTAGACATAAATCTTGTAGTGGTTTTGAGATATGGAAGTATGGGGAAAATGAATCAGTTTTTTTTTAGGTGTGGAGGGAATTAAAAGACTTGATTCCTGACACAAATGAGTGGGAGATGGATATTTGTTAACATGCTGGTGAAAAAAAGTTACTTGGTTGTAACTTTTGGGAATCTACTGTGTTGTGATGGTTGCCTTGGATCATTTCTTTAGTGATGTTCAGCTAGTGGCAGGAGAACCTCAGAGCCACCCCATGGCTGACTGACTTTCTGCAGAGCTTTATTATTTTTCTTGGCTAATACGGCAACGAGAAGCTGTAGGTGCAGTATTATCACACCCTGGCTTTAATTTGGACGTTGTAAAAGAAGAACTCTGTGTTGTGTGCTTGCAGGTAGTGGGCAGGAGTGGAGTGTATTGAGGAAAAAAAAATAAAAGGCTGTACATGGGTTCAGGTTCTGCTCAAGAAAACCAGGCTGTTCACTTAGTGTCTCAGCATTTCTCTTCAGCTGCTGCGGCTCAAGTGCCAAACCTTCCCCCCCCTTTCATCCTCCCTCCCAGATACAATCTAATTCCAATGGACAGCGATGATTAGGACTTGATGAGGAGAGCTGAGAGTGATGATTGCAATTTGCATGTGAAAGGAGAGTGCATTCTGTGCCTCTCCTCCCCACCGGGAGTTGAGTTGCAGCTGCTCAGTGAGTAAGGTAGGAAATCCCCTGGACCCTCTGCAGATGGAAGGCTTGAGACTTTATCTGAACGTTCCAACGAGCCTTTGTGGAGTTTGGTACTCCCAAATTCTGTCAAGCCTTTCTGCGTTAAGGTGAAAAGAGGTATGTGCTCATTCTGGGCTCGGAGCCATCAGCACCGGATAACCCGGTGATTCATGAGTGATTCAGCCCAGTGAATCTGCAGAGACTGAGGCTCAGCCTGGCAGACTCCAGAGCAGGTGAGCTATGAGCAGCCATAAATTAGTCCTGCAGAGGTTCATGTACGGTCAGGTTTTCATCCCATCCTGCTGTAGATGATATTACAGGATCACAGCCAGATACCCCAACCAGGTTTTTGCACCTGAAACCCTTGGTGTCATTAGAGGACTTTCCTCTGAGACTTTCAGACTAGCTGCCTTGTCCCAGAGGGAGTGATCTTCCCAGCTTTGTGGAGTGGGCAGAAAAGTGGGCAGAAGTCAGTGCTTGTGACAGACCATTCTTATGTGCTGTACCCTGAAATCATAGAATGCCAGGTTAGGTTGGAAGGGTCCTCAAGGATCATCTGGTCTCACCTTTCTAGGTAGAAACACAGTTTAAACAAGATTTCCCAGCACCCTGTCAAGCTGAGTCTGAAAAGTGTCCAGTGTTGGAGAATCCACAACTTCCCTGGGGAGATTATTCCAATGTCCAACTGTTCTCATAGGGAAAGATTTTCTGACAGGGGTGCAGCAATGCCTCCTTGTGACAGTCTCCAAAGTTCCTCCGAAGTGTCACTTCACCTGCACTCCTTTCCTTACTGGTAAATTGGAGATAAATTGCCATTCTTTGGGAAATGTGGCTGGGCTGAAAGCAACAACTTTTCTTGGTTCCCACTGCTTCAGTAAAGCAAAGTTTGTGTTGGTGGTAAGTACAGTGCTGAGATGGAGGAATGCTGAGAAAACGTTGTGTGCATTTGAAATTTGGAAGTGAAAAAGGTTTGTGGTTTACTGAAATGTTTGTTTTGCAAAATCGATCTTTTCTTGAAAAGTTCCACTTGTGTATCAGCTTATTAAAGGAATTAATTGTACCAGCTGGAGCAGAAATTCCATGCATCCTTCATGTATGTATATGATTCTCTGTTTTTCTTTAGGAGCAAGCCTTCGATCCGTATGAAACCTTGTCCCAGGATATTCTGTCTCCACAATTTCATGAGCATTTTAACAACTTAATGGCAAAACCTGCTGTTGCTCTCCACTTCCAGGTGAGTGACAGTGAGAAGTACTGAACTGCTTTAGTTCTTAGGTTTCAAAGGTTTGGATTTTGTCAGTAACTCTTTACTTTCCACTGAGGAAGAAATCCTTTGGATTCTGACTTTTTTTTCAATGTAAGTTGTTTGGACTTTGCCTGTTCTTGTCGAAACTGGACACAGATCTGACCAGGCCATGAGTCTTCTGCCATTTTTTTTTTTTTGTCCTGACGTTAGACTCTTGCTTAAGAAGAGACCCTTCATACCTCCCACTTCTGTTCCTGTTTTGCCTCTTCAAGCCAAACACTGCCATCCAGGCGGGACGTTCTCACTTTCTTCTTTACCCATCTCAGGCCCACTTGTTTGGCATTGGGGCTGGGACTGGCACCTTTTCTTGAATCATTTATTTAATGGGACTATCCAGCAAGATTAATTTTTAATTTATTTTGTTATTACTTCCTTCTGCCACCCTGGCAGATCTGTTAAAGTCTGCTGCTGTTCACAAGACCAAGCTTGTGTTTAGAAATGCGCTCAGAGAAGCTGCTGAGCGAGCCTGTGGTCAGTGGTGCTCCCAGCTAAACCCAGTATAGCAGCACTGGGTTTGTACTGTTAACTGGGGCCCAGGTCTCTGCAAACTGAGGTTCCTCTGAGCCATCCCCTCACTGTGGGTGTTTCTTCTTCAGCTTTGATTGCTTGGGAAGCTGCATAATCTCACTCTTAAATATTACTTGGTGAATGAAGTAAGGCCTTTGCCCTCCTCCCTAGCAAATTTAAAGCCCAAAGCCCTGTTACAGATTGAAATGGTAATCAAGTAGTTTGACAGTGAATTTGGCCTCCTTTCTGACTCCCCTTGCCAAGAAAGGCTTGGGCTTCCCTGGGGATGTTCCTTCACACCTCTTCTCCAAGCTATGGAGTGAAGGCAGAGGTCCAGGCTCTGGGCCATGGATGTGTATGAGCTGTCTCTGGCAGTTGCAGAGATGCAGCCAGAAATCTCAAACAGGGGAAGAGGTCGTTTGGGAAAAGGAGATCAGGTAGTTCAGTTCCTGTTCAACAGGTATCTTGGTATGGAAGGTAGAAGGGATTTCACCATCCTCTGGAAAACCTCTCCTCACCTTAGAGCCTGAATTAATGTGTTAGTTAACTGCTGGGAATGAGAGAAGATTTCTAACTAATTTTCTAAGCCATAAACTTGTGATTCTCAGATTCTGAGGGAGAAAGAGATACTAAAAAATTCTTCAGTACTTGCTGAGACCTCCGTATTTCTGTGGTATATGGGGTGTATTTTGAAGCACAGCATACACAGTTGGGAGGAGAGGAAGGGAGGGAATTTGTTGGCTAGTTTTTATTAGATTGTATGAGAGTCCTAGCTGGTTTTTAACATTCCAGGATTTTCTTTAAATTCTGCAGCAAACAGTGGCCCAGGGTAAAGCATATGATTTTGGAAATGGGTATGAGCTCTGTTCAAAATATATTCCAGCTTTTTCTGCATCCTGGGATGCAGCTGTTGGCTGAAGAATAAAGCATGCAGCTTGGCCATGGACAGGGTATGATTTTAAGGTGTTGTCACCTTGAACTGATGCTGTTAATTGAGTTGTGCAGACAGTGCTGAAACACAAAGATGCTGGAGATGGTGGTAGGAGCCCCTCTGTGTGAATGAAAGGATGCTTATAAAATGACTTGGGGGTAACGTGGTCCTCTAGCTTCTGTATTTGATTTGCTGCTTCTGGCAAAAATATGGCCCATCCAGCTGGTTACCATTTTAAGGAGGCAGATTGTGGTGGAGGCAGAATTTGGTGTGGGGTTTAGAGGTGTTCTCAAAGCTGTGGCTTCACTAGTGAGTATGCACCAAAATCCACCTGAAGCTGTTGATGGAAAAGGGTGCTTGAAATGCCTGGAAGAGGGTTCACAGGTTCTGTTTGCCTGATGTCAGAGCATTGATGTGTCTTTAAATCTTACAGAGTCTCATTATACAGGAATGTTTTTGCAACCTTTGTCTTCCTTACTACTACATGTAGGCACAGAGTAATGTAGATTGGAAGGGACTCCCTGGATGTGTCCAGCACAACCATCTTGCTCAAAGCAGTGCTACCTTCAGGGCCTTGTCCAGTCTGGTTTTGAGTATTTTGGTGTAAGTAACCCTGTTTATTTTTCCTTTTCAGTCTACTGCTGAAGGGTTTAAAGAAGCTGTCCGATACGTCCTCCCACGACTCATGCTTATCCCAGTCTATCACTGCTTGCACTACTTTGAGTTACTACAGGTAAAAGAAGCCACACTCTTGTTTCCTGCTAAAAACACTTCTTGATGTGGAGAATCTGAGCTTTTAAATAGGCAATTGGATTGCACTTACTGCTTCTGCAAAGTGTCAGATATGAAAACATCCTTTTGACACCAGTTAGTCTATGTCTGGGAAGTAAAATAATTTTTAAAAATCTTGAAATGCATCTGTTGCTCTGATACCAATATTTGAAGCAACTCTATTTTCTCAGACAAACTTGTACTGAACTTGAGTTCTAATGCAGTTAAAATGTGATATGAAAATCTCATTTCTTCATTCCATGAGTTCTGAATTTTGTGTCTGTGAAGAAAAAGCAAAGCATAATGGAGCTCAGTCTTTTCGGTCTCAAATCACACTCCAGGTGCAGCTCAGCTGATGATTTTTGGGGTTGGGTTCATCAGAGTCAGAATCCTCCATGCTTAATGTTCAACCATTTGTCCTGAGTCCTAAATGGAAGAGATACAGCAGAAAATACCATTTTTGACAGCATACCACACTTCCTCCATATTGAGAAGGAATGAAAATAAGCACTGTTATTTTCTTATTTTCTGTCTTCTAAGAAATGACGTTGATGAAATGCCAGGCTTTATGGAATTCAGATTTAGATGATAAAAACTTATTCCTCTAGGACATATTTCAGGGGTCTTTTTACCATAGGAGTTGTTTAGGTTGGCATCTAGTCTGTATTTACAAGCAGTTCTGCCTGTGGAGGCATTTCTTATTTTAGAACGTTGGTTTGCCCACAGATCACTTGCACATACTTCATTCTGATGTGCACTAGCAAGGTGGTTCACATCAGTAGATATTTCCCTTGGGTCTAACAGCTAAAAGCCAAAAAGCAACTGAGCCTCTATCTTTTTGCTTACCAGCACATGTTTTTGCTGTGAGTTAAGAGAAGGGAGGCCAGCAGTCAGCAGAAATGTAGCATCTGAGGTCTGTCATCATCCTTGAATCAGAAAAAATAGCATGGCTGTAGAAAATCTTGACAAATACTTGGGTTGGAGCTGCTTTTCAACTAGCTGAGGATAATGTAGAAGAAGTTTCTATTTGCCCCATCACGTTGGGAAAGTTTGTAATGCTGAGAAGGGTCAGTGAATTATTAACTAACTGGGACGTGCTTACATGAAACAGGTGAGTATCCTGTGGCTGTAGCTGATGTTTTGAAGTAGCAACAAAAATGACATTTTTAAGTTCCCAAGGTAAAAGGTGATACCAGCACTGGAAGGTGTGGTTTGTGCTCTTCCTTTGGATTGCAGAGGATTTATTTCTATGAAGGAAGAAGAGGAAACTTTATAACATAGAATCTACCTATAACACAATAGAAAATTTTCTCTGAAGAATCTCAAGCCAAAAAAGAGCAATGGTTTTAAGCCCAGGTCTGTAGTTAATCTCTGGCACATCTCTTTTTTTTTTCCTACTTCTTTTTTTAAGCTCTGTCTTGTTTTCATTATGTCTGCTGTGATTTTTTTTTTTTGCCTGTCCTGATTTAAGTCAAATAAGGGTGATTTACTTTGACCCACAAGCCACACATCTCCAATCTGTGGCTTACCAATATTTTGTAGAATGGCTTAAATCCGAGTATCCTCAATAAATTTTAAATCTTGAAGCATTTGTATTGGTAGTAAGTTTAGAAAACAAAAATAAGCCAAAACAACCCTAAGAGTCAGTGAACTTTCCTCTTGATTACTCCATCATCTATGTGGAGAACAGAAACTTTACATTGCCATAGTTTTAATATTTGCCTTCGTAAATCTTACGTTTCTGTAGGAATATTTTCCAAAATAGTCTCTCTTTCCAAACAGAATCATAGAATGGCCAGAGTTGGAAGGGGCCTCAAAGATCATCCAGTCCCAACCCCCTGCTATGGGCAGGGACACCTCCCACCAGACCAGGCTGCTCCAAGCCCCATCCAACCTGCCCTTCAACACTTCCAGGGATGGGGCAGCCACAGCTTCTCTGGGCAACCTGGGCCAGGGTCTCACTAAATAGTGTAACTTCCCTTTCCAGAAGGGTCAGTTGCCTACCATAATTCTCTGGAACTTCTTAAAATGATGGTCTTTCATGTTGAAAAGACATAATGGGATTAGTGACCTGTTATGATGAAGGTCAGGGTAATTAATGACCCATTGTGTCTGAAAGCAGGGAAGTGGAGTGCAGCAGTGTGAAATGAAGGAATGAAATCATAGGCCACAGCTTGGGGAGAATCAAAACATTTAACTGATGTTGCAAGCTGTGTAGTGTCTGTCCACTTGTTAGGGGGTGTGAACATACATGCCTTCCTGAGCTGGGTTTGCTGTGGTTTCAGAACTTCAGGTTCCTTGCTGTGCATGCAAACTTGGTAGGTTTTTTTTTCTTCAGCGACAGGAAAGGCTGGTTATTATTTATATTTGAGGCTGTGGCACAGAGAAGGCAATTTGGTTTTGATAGCCCCTCTGAAATCTGTGATGCTGGAAGAGTTTTCTGTCTCCTGGGGGCTCTGAGTCAGCTCATGCCCTTATCAATATTAACTGCAGTTAAGTTTATACCTGTCTTAAAATTGCCTCATGTTTGAAGAACAAAGTCTGGCAGGTAGTGCAAAAACATTTTGTTGTGTCTTTTATTGGTTTTTAGCTTGGATAATACAGCAGGATGCTGCAGGAAAGAGAATATTGGGCAAGGCTTTTTTTAAATAGGGATTTTCAGCAGTGAAAATGATGAAATTTGACCTTTTCCCACAGTGTAGATGATTTCAGAATAGAATTAGAATTCAGCTGCAGGGGCTGACACTTGGCTGTCTTGAATCTTTCTAACCTTGTGAGTATAGAGCAGAAATCTTAAATACCACTGAGTGAGTGATGATAAATACAGAATATTTGTTGTGATCACTCTGATGTTTAACATTTCTTTAAAAAATAGATGTTTAAAATTTGGATTTTATGTTGTAGTCTGAAAACATCCTAAATTTACAGGAGTGATTTTTAAAAAGCAGAGTGTTTTAGGGATAGAGAAAGTATTTATTCAACAATATGAATGTATTATAAACTGTTGGTACTGCTTCTCTGTTACTGTTATATTTGTCTCTAGGAACTGTGGTTGAAAAAGACCTAGCAAGAATGGAAGCAGGAAAGCAACAGAATACTCACATTTTCATGGCTTCTGTAGAGAGAGAAGTTAAGATTGAGACTGGGACCCCTAAAGAAGGTTACCAAAATCTCCTCCTGAATTGGGAGATAAATCAGATAATGATTTACAGGAGAGCAGGCCTCAATGTTTGCTGTTTTGCAAAATAACAAAACTAAAATGAATTTAGTGTGAAAAGCTTGAAAATTCTTTAAGGCTGCAGAACTTTTCTCCTTGGTGTGATGAAAACCTGTTTGTGCAGCCTCTGAAGCAGGATCTGCACTGGAGATTCCTCTTTGCCTAAGCAGGAGGCACCAAGGGTTGGATGCTGTTTGGAGACCCCCATGTTGGAGTTGTTTGGTTTGTCTGCTTTTGGTTAGTAGCCATGGAGAGGTGACCAGGAAATAACCTTTGAACACCCTGAGTCAGGGGGCAGGCCCTGGTGTCACTGTTAATACTGATGGCTTGTTCAAGTATTGACAGAAAGTGAAGCTGCCATGGGTTGTTTGGGAATGACTGATGATGGCAAGGGTTGAAGGAAGTCATGCTGAAGAAACAAAACTGTCTCGTTGGAAAAAAATAGAGGTAGCCATCAGAAGTTGTTAGATCTTGCAAACAGGTAACCCAAATGTATTCTGATTGTGACATCTCTAATTGATGATCAGAATATTTGTATTTAAAACACTGTGCTGGATGTTTCCAAGCATGAACACCTCACTGCTGGCAATGTAGAGGAGAGCTTAGTGTTTGATCAGACTTCCCAGCTCTGGGTATGTTTTCATAAACGTGTCCATTGATACCAGAATTCCAGGAAACATTATTTATTGAATGCAGTGCAAAGCATCAAGGGATCCTGAGCAAGGTGCCAAATAGATCACAGAATCCCAGAATGGCCAGGGTCAGAAGGGACCTCTGGAGGTCATCTAGTCCAACTCCCTGCTAGAGCAGGACCACCTGGAGCAGGTCACACAGAAACACATCCAGATGGGGCTTGAAAGTCTCCAGAGGAGGAGACACCACAGCCTCTCTGGGCAGCCTGTCCCAGGGCTCTGTCACCCTCACAGTAAGAAGTTTTTCCTCATGCTGATTTCGTCCTGCTCTGGCAGGAGGGTTGGACTCGATCTCCTGAGGTCCCTTCCAACCCCTAACGTTCTGGGAGTCTGTGAAATTCTGCTCAGGACATGTGAGAGGAGAGAGTATTTATCAGACTCAGGAGCTTTTCCCCCCTTTAGAGTTTTGCACCTGTCATCTTTCCACCACCATCTTCATGTTCTTTGCATTTCTGTGGCTGACAGGAAGGAAAAGAAGGGTTTCCACAGAGGTAGACATTTTTCCCTTCCCTGTACTGTTCCTCAGCTCATACACTTCCCAGACATTTTTGGCCATGAAACATTCATTTCTCCAGTAGGGAAGATGGAGGTTGTTTGGGCATGTGAAAAATAAAATCTTTAGTAATTTAAATTACATGAAAGGAATGGACCAATCTGGTCAAATCCTGTTCTCTCAATTACTTTTAGAGGAAGATACATACCCTTGCTGAGGGAACGTAGTGGGGAAAGGAAAAGAAGGCCTCTGCCATGCTGAGTGATTGTAAGTAAGATTTCTCTTAAAGTATGTAGGTAAAAACAGAGATCACCCAACACTGCATGGCATATTGGCTGGGACTATTTGCTTGGGTTTTCTTCACAAAAATTAGTGTGATCTTGAACATGAAAGGGTTTAAAGAGAAAAATCTCTCTTATTTACATCAGTAGTATTTTAGGAGGGGTCACCTTAGGGAACCGTTTTGCTATTAGTAGCAAATCTTGAATTTCAGAGGGGTTTTTTTGCTGTGTTAGTTTGCATCACACAAAATTGACATTTTTTCTTGAAATAGATGAGTTTGCTGAAGGTGGCAGAACTTAAACTGGTAAGAAGCAAAGAGGGAATCTTGGTAATTTACCAGGGTGTGTAGTGATAGGGTGATGGGGAATGGTTTTAAACTGGAAGAGGAGAGATTGAGATGAGATCTGAGGAGGAAATTCTTTGCTGTGAGGGTGGTGAGACCCTGGCCCAGGTTGCCCAGAGAAGCTGTGGCTGCCCCATCCCTGGAAGTGTTCAAGGGCAGGTTGGATGGGGCTTGGAGCAACCTGGTCTAGTGGGAGGTGCCCCTGCCCATGGCAGGGGGGTTGGAACCTGATGATCTTTAAGGTCCCTTCCATCCCAAACCAGTCTGGGGTTCCGTCTTTTAAATTTGCTCTGAAATCTTGAGATTGAGCCATTGAAGGAATGTAACACATAGTTACATAAACCAGCATTTAATTCTCAGCTATTTCAAACCTCCAAACTATTTAATAAAACCAGTTGTGGAGCAGGACATTGTAGAGAAGATAACAGCAAACAGAGTGTCTGACAATTAGCGTTGGCTCCTGGTAAGTGGGTAAAGGATTATCTTTCTGACCTCCCTCCTCCTCTCGCCTGTTAAGTATCTGTTGGCTTCTCCTGAATATTTGACAGGTGTTTTTAGTTACACATGTAGGTTGTTGTGAGTTTGCTTCTAGTAGTAGCTGTGAGAGATGGACCTCGGCCCACGAGAGTAACTCATTGAGTCACCGACTCGGCTGACTACCCTAGATAACACTGTGTAAGAGTGTTCATCCATCTTTCTACCCTTCTATAAGTCAGACAGATCTGAAAGAAAAATGTTTCTTGTGTCCCAGCAATTGCAGGAATGCAGTGAGGATGAAGAGGATCGGGAGTGCCTCAAACAAGCCATTACTGCTCTCCTGAACCTGCAGTGCAGCATGGAGCGCATTTACAGCAAACACTCCCCGAGACGTCGGCCTGGGTAATCATCCACAGAGCTCCCCTGCTTTCCCAAGGGTGGCAGAGGGGGAGATAAATGATATGGAAGGAATTGTAGGTTTTTTTCATGTTAGCTAGTGTGTGTATTCCCTTTGCAAGGCATGTCTTTTTGCCAATTTTAGTTGTAAATGCAGTAGCAGCCCAAAACCTTCAAGGTCTCCTTCTGGGAATAACGCTAATATCTTGCAAAGCAGTGCACGTGCTTTATTTGCAGCAGTAAATGTGGGTTAGGGCATATTTAAGGCAAAGAAATAATGGTATAAACCATTAATTTAGTCAAATGTTTTTGGTCTCTTGGGATGGCAAATGTGGAATGTGTCCATCATGACTTTTTCTTTTCTTCCTTGAAGGGAGCCCGTCTGTCGCTTCTATAACCGACAGATAAGAAGCAAGCACTTGGCCATCAAGAAAATGAATGAAATCCAGAAAAATATCGATGGCTGGGAAGGCAAAGATATTGGGCAGTGCTGTAATGAGTTCATAATGGAAGGTGGCTTGACAAAAATAGGAGCCAAACACGAACGCCACATCTTCCTCTTCGATGGTTTAATGATCAGCTGCAAAACTAATCACGGTCAGTCACGGCTTCCCGGTTACAGCAACGCAGAGTACAGGCTGAAGGAAAAGATCATCATGAGGAAAATACAGATCATTGATAAAGATGACACACCTGAATATAAACATGCTTTTGAGCTGGTGTCTAAAGATGAGAACAGCATTCTGTTTGCTGCCAAGTCGGCCGAAGAGAAGAGTAACTGGATGGCTGCTCTGATTTCCCTCCAGTATCGCAGTACTCTGGATAGGATGCTGGATGCAGTGTTACTGCAGGAAGAAAACGAACAGCCCCTGAGGTTGCCCAGCCCAAAGGTGTATCGTTTTGTAGTGGAAGACTCAGAGGATAACATTGTGTTTGAGGACAACTTGCAGAGCAGGAATGGCATTCCCATCATCAAAGGAGGAACGGTTGTGAAGTTAATCGAAAGGTTAACGTACCACATGTATGCAGGTATCCTGGGCATTTGTTCTATACATAGTTTTTAAGGTCGTGCTTGTGTGGGTGATGAAATCAGTCCTTTTGTTTGGTCAGGTTTTTTTCTGAGCATAGTTAAATGTAAAGGAAGATTTGCAGAAAAAAAAGCCTATCATCTGTTAATAAATCGACTGGGTTTGGTGGCAAAGCTGTAAGAAAAGTTTGGGTATGCAAGCCTCTCTTCCCCCCCAAAAAAAAAAGTATCAGCAATCTAATAGGAGCCACCAGTGTGTTTCCTGACACCATCATGTGTAAAGCAGTGGGGCTGTTAGAGGCTGTGTGACTGTGGATGAATAAGAAGGTTGGAGGTTGTATTTATTACACTTCAATCTGCCTCTTTGTGAAGTCCCTCTGTAGAGAAGGATGCTAATCACAGTCAGGATTTCCTGTGAAATACTGCTTTAAAGTGACAGAAGTGCAAGCTTGAAGTAGTTACATGAAGTGCTACTGTTGGTGAAAATGTTAAATCTTAGGTTTGGGGTGAAAAGCATGCACTGGGAGGGGTGAAGCTGACCTGAGGACACTGATGGATGTGGTGTGCAGTTTTTGTAAAACTTCTCCAATAGTGGTGGTCTCCTGTGTGCTTTTTACAAAACTGCCTGGTATTTAAGTCAGTCTTTTTTGTAAAACTAGGGCTAGATAGAGTGGAGCTTTGTGTAAAAAAACAAAATAAATATATATATTAAAAAATAGCATTTCCCACAATGAAGCTCAGTATTGATGCAACTAGTTGGTATGCAAGTAATCTGTAGCTGTGTTGTCTGAGAGCCCCAAGTCATCCATTACTAAAATGAGGTGGGTTTTGGTGGCTTGTAAGTTCAGGTCTCTCCCTAAATGAACTGGTCTGTTTGAGTATTAGTTTCCTAGTGGAACTTCAGTTTTTATAGTGCAAGTACTTGCCACTTTGGCCTTGGGAATCTCCAATGTAAGCATTGCCTCCTGGGTTTCTGCCTGCTTTTTCCAAACAGTGTTTGGAGCCAAGACTAACAAAATCCTCTCCCTCAGCCTCCACAAGGGCATTTTGATGACTAACAGCGTGGGGAGGGACTCTTGGCAGATCTTGGTGGTGCTTTTCCTTTGTATTTAGGTCAAGATGTGATTTTTATAAACGGTCACGTTATGCTAGGTTTGTGTTAGTTTCACATTTGTTTGAAGTGGGCTTTGCTGCATTCCCAGAATGACCTCTGGCATGTCCAACAAGTCCCCAGTTGATACCAGGATGCCACAGGAGGTGGCAGATGCAGAGTTAATTAACTGTTGCATCTATGTAATGAGCCACTATCTGTAGCACGTTGCTTATCTTTTTTGTATTCTTGACAATGTCATTTACAAAAATGAGTGATTTTAAAAATCACATAAAGGAACTTTCACAGGTTAGAGAGCAGGGTAGCAGCCTCCATTTTAAGGGAATTGCAGATCTTGCAGACACACTCCCTGCCTGTTCAGCTGGAAGGGGAAGATGACTTTTAAAATGTCATAACTAGTACTGAAGAGGGAAGGTAGATGTGACATGGAAGCAGAACAGGCCAGTGCAGAACTAGGGTGCAACCTCAGCAGCATGCTCACAGAACCATAGCACTATTTCTTTTAGCTTGCAAGCATGTTCCTATATATGGATCCCTGAAAAATGTTGAGCAGTGCTCTGCAGGGGATTTAAGCCTTCTTTAAAGCAGTGATTGTTTTAATTTGTTGAGGGTTTATTGAAGAAATTCACCACCCACGTGTTGAAGACTGGTGGTGTTGAGGTACCTGCACCTAGTGCTGACAGATTCAAGACTGTTTAGAGAAGAGCAGGAAAAAAGAAACTCCCAGCAACTCAAAATCCACACTTCTGAGTGAGCATATCCACATGCACTTCTCCAGGCCTGGTTTTCCTGTATTTCAGCATTCAGTTGCTCCCAGGCAACTTCTTGCTGCTGCTACAAGGGTCTGGTGCAGGGAATGTCAGGGATTAGGACCAGGTGATGACCCTTCATGGCTCATAGTAAAGGGATTGATCAGCTTGCTCGGTCATGATCTAAGAAACTCTGTACAAGGGAGTGAAATAAAAAGAAATGAGCAATATTTTTCCTTTAACACTTCCACTGCAGCAGAGTGGGCCAAATAAAACACGTGGTGGTTTGTGGAAAGGCAGGTCTCAAGGTAACACACCTACCACAGGTGAGGAGCAGCAGGAGGGAGGTGTGGTGGCTCCTGGAGATGCAGCCTCTTGAGCTGCTGCAGGTATTTGCTTTGGAAGGTCTCTGCTGCTTGTCATCTCTTCCCTGCTCTGCAGAGATCAGCTGTGTGCTGGGGCAGCTCTGCAGCCCCCACTGCTGGAGAGGGTTTCAGAACAGGTAAGCCCAGCGTTCTGTTGGAGTGCTGCAGGGATTTCTGATGTCCAGGGAGGAGACAGCCTAGTTCTGCCATGTTTTCTTGGTCTTTATGAGGCTGTGGAATGGGGGCACATGCAGGGAGCATAAGGCATGCTGGGACTGGGACAGAGTTTTTGAGGGAGCACAGGATGGGCAGTTGAATACTTTGACAAGAGAAGTGCATCAGAGAACTAAATGAAAATTTCAAAAGCAGTATTGTTTTCTGGTGTTGTTCACGTAACAGTGCTTAACTTAGAACCTTAGTGTATTTTCTGCACTTAAAGCTTTTTCTGTGTGTATTTATGATATTTTGCAATTAAATTAAAAAAGCCCACTCCATCATTTCCTTATTCTATCTTCACAGACCCTAATTTTGTCCGTACTTTCCTTACCACATACCGCTCATTTTGCAAGCCCCAGGAACTGCTGAGTTTGCTGATTGAGAGGTAAGCACAGTGATCATCCTTTCTGAAGACATGGAAGGGCTTTGTGTTCATTTACCTGCTCCTTTTTTGCCCTCACCTGCTCCTTTTTTGCCCTCACCTGCTCCTTTTTTGCCCTCACCTGCTCCTCGGGTTCTCAGTGCCATGTGGCACATGTTTTAGTGAAACTCATAAAACAAGGAAAGAGAGAGAAGTTTTTCATGCAAGCTTCCTTTTCCCAATGTGTTGAATTAGTTACCTGCATTAAGTGCTTGAGCACCTGGTGTGCCTCAGCTGTGGGGTGATGTGGTGTTTGGAGCTGCTTAACTTGATAATGAGTGTGTATTTGAGCACTGCTGAGTCTCCATGCAAATCAGAACGGAAATGTTCTTAGCAGTTGGTTTGAAAGGCACAGACTCTCAATGTAAACAGCATTTTAATACAGTGTGATAAAGCCACTCTTAAGCTTTCTTTTAATCTTCACTTAATCAAGCTAGCAGGTAGTTAAAAGCCTTATATCCTAGTCTAGACATCTTGGATGAGCAGGAAGGCAGCGAATTAGCAGGGCGAGAGCTGGGTGTGATAGCAGTACCCAGCCAGGGGAGGAGGGAATTCCAGGCAAACTGGATATTAGATGAGTGCTTGAGTTTCACCACGCTGAATTTTTTTTCTTTTAATGCGCTTGCTCTTCGCGTCCTACAGAAGAGGCTCGTGTTTTATCTGAATTGCCATCATTTTTTTGGTGCTTCTCTCCCTAGGTTTGAAATCCCGGAGCCTGAGCCCACTGAAGCAGACAGGCTGGCCATCGAGAAGGGGGAGCAGCCCATCAGTGCAGACCTGAAGAGATTCCGCAAGGAATACGTCCAGCCAGTGCAGCTCAGGTTGATTTATTTGCTTTTCAAGTTGTCCTGTTCAAGCCAGATTTTTAGTTCCCTGATTATTCAGTGACCCTGGAGACAGTAATCTCTTTTGGAGACTGCTGTGCTGTCAAGTAGGGACTTAGCAGTGTCTGCAACCAGACTAATATCCCAAACCATGTTCTGATTAGTCACACTGGCTTCTGTTGTTGTTGCAACTCTGGTTTGGGGCTGTGCTGTGCACAGCTGTGATCCCCACCCTCCAGAAGGCTGCATGGCTGCTGTGTGAAGCAGCTGTGGGTGAGAGATGCACAACTGAAAGCGTTGCTGACTGCCTCTGAATGGGCTCCTTGTTAACAGGCCCGAGTAAGATGGTTTCTCTGTTTCCATTTTTTTCAGTCCTGCTGGTATTTTACTCCCTTTCCCAGCCCTGTTGATGTGTTTGCACACAGACAGGGAGACTCTTGTCTGTCCTGCACATTGCAATGGGCTGCAGTGAATCTTCAAGGTCTTGCTGATCAAGCTAACTTGGGGAACAATTAAGCATTTCTAGCATGAATGAGGCTAATTGTTTCCCTGATAGGGGATCAAGTTGGGAGGAGACACAGATCACAACCAATACATGCTAGAACAATTTCTATTTGTTAAACTTTTTATCATTAGCATCAAGATGTTACTATTAGTGGCAGATAATTACATGCACAGTACCCTCAGTTATTGCCTTACCACACAGGCATTAATAGTTACCTGTTTGGAGCAGCAGTTTATTTGAAGGGAAGGGTCATACTGACATGCCAGGACCTACCAGGTGGGTGTTCAGAAAGTCACTTAGGAGCCCCATTTTCATCACATACCTGTGCATATATGTTAAAAAAAAATAATAATAAGTTCGTGTGTAATTCTGGAGTGTTTGTGGAGATACAGCTGCCACCACTTTCTTGGATGTACTCCAAGTTATACAGTCTCAGTGTAACCTTCAAACTGGTGTGTGCTCGTGGCCTTGTACCCATTTGTCAGGCCCTTGGTGTTCCCAGTTTATCAGCTCCTGTGGGTTGAGCTGGACCACTGGTCTCCAGAGTTGTCAGTTCCCAGGAGAGCTTCACACGCTGCCCCTCAGCACATACTTGTCCTGGTTTCAGCTTGCCTGTTTTCTTTTAGCTTTTTCTGCATCCATCCACACGGGTGCCTATAGAGCCCCTCCACAGAAACTCACACAGAAGGGGCTTTTGTGACATAACAGAGTTTCAATGTTGTTGTACTGCTTTTGTTGCTGTTTGTTGTAGCCTCCTCTGTTAACTAGGCTTGAGGTTCCTTGGGGACCTTCTCGCAGTGCCCCTCTGCATGGCACAAATGCACCTTCCTGCAGCACTGGTGGTTGCCATAGCTGAGCAGGACAAGGGGTTACCAATGAGCTGGAGCCTGTAGAAAAGTTTGAGGCAGCAATTAACTGCATTTCATGCTATTAATTTCCAAAATCAGCTTAGCACTCCTTTTTATGTTGTGTTTGAGCCGTTCAAAGCCTGTGTCACATTCCCAAGTTTCCTGGGTCTCTGGTTTTTAGTTTCTGCTTTCTTTCCGTGTTGGAGAGATGAGGACACCTCTTACCATGACAGCTACTGTCTGTCTAATGTATGCTGTGACTGGTAAGGTGCATCCCTTCATGGAGCCTGCTCGATGAGAGGTGTGGTTTATAGCTGCTTTTTAACACACACCCTTCTGTGGCTTATAATTAATCTCTGAATTTAGGAGATAATACATGTTTCCAGTAGCTTGAAACCCTTAACTGTGTTACAGTTGAACATGAGTGTCTGAATTTGAGCTGTTAGGTTGGCATGCCCAGCACTTTGTAATTTTGAGTACTGTTAATAGCATTGACCCTCTGCTTGTGAAGATGCTCATCCCTCCCTCCCTTCCTTGCTTCCTTCCCTCCTCAGCACTTGCTCCCATTTTGTAGAAAGCACTGTAGACATGCTGTGCAGTGCCCAGGCATGGCAATGGTCATGCCTTTGACTGGAATAAATGCATGTGAGGTCATGAGAAAGAGGAGGTGCTAAGCTGGAAATGCAGTCAGCAGAACCAGGCAATCCTCCTCGCTTTTGCAGTATTCCTACCATGGTATCTCAAAGGCAAAGACTGATTAGATAAGAGCCTGTATTACTGTTGGTGGGAACTTGTTCCCAAACGTCACTCCTTTGACAGGTACTAATTTCCAGCCTGAATGACCTGCTTGGGTAGCCATTCTTTCCTGGGATAAACCTAATTCTTTAACTTACACATCTGGAAGAGGAGAATAATTTAACTCTGTGTGTTCCCATGGACCCTTCATTTGACTGAGCTAAACCAGCCAACTTCTCCAGTGCTCTGACTCACAACAGACTGGCAGATTGCAGTCAGCTGTCTGCCCTGTCCCCCTCAGATGTTCTACCCCACTCCACAGGGCAGAGCCACCACAAACACTGGTCTGAGACACAGTTAGCACTGGTTCACCTGAACAGCCTGAGCTGCGAAGAGGGGGGAGTTAGTTGAGCAGCACTTGCACACAGCTGAGCCACTTCTGCAAAGGCAGTGGGGGCAGGAGTAACCACATCTCACTGGAACCATCATCTCCTCTCCATTAACCCCATCATCCCCTTGAATTAGCACAGGGAAAATCTGTTGTACTGGTTGGTGCAGGAGATTTTTGCTCACCCTTCAGGACAGGTGATACGGGGCACCCCGATAAATCACACTTCTGAGGTACAAGCTCAACTTCTTTTCCTCTTCTTTGGGTAAACCAGGTTTTTATTCTGATATATCCTAAGAGTAGAAGGCAGAAGAGCAGTTGCAGTTCAGTTTTAGAGGCTTGTTAATTAGCCATCTGTTGAAGAAAGTGGAGAGAAAACTCAAGAGAGAGTTTAATGCTACCCTTAGAGGAAGTATTGGAACTAGTACAGCCATTTGTGTAGCTAAGAAGTTGTAAAAGTAGGGCAGCACACTTGCAACAACTTCTAAGCTGAAATTTGTGTGTAGGAAAGAAGCAATCACAAATTTATTTCTTACCAAAGGGGAGCTTTTTTATACGAAAAAAAAAAACACAACAAAAGAAAAACACAAAATTACATTATAAATACCAGTTTTCTCAGATTTTGGTAAGTTTTTTTCCTATTCTGAAACCACCTCAACACTAACATCCTTTCTGTAAGATGTAAAAAACCACCAAGCTATTGATATGCTAAGGCAGGAAAATGAGGGGACTTCTGTGGTTATTGGTGCCATGCCTGGTCTTTGTTCTGCCCCTTTGTCCATAGTATTTTGACAGTTGTCAACTACATGAACCTGTAACTCAGCTTTTGTAGAATTGTCTTTTAGTGTTTACAGGGGATGAGCCCTGCATGTCCTTAAAAACAAGACCTAATATTGCATTTTTTTTCTCTCCTTCCTCAGAATATTGAATGTTTTCCGCCACTGGGTCGAGCACCATTTTTACGACTTTGAAAGAGATCTGGAGCTACTGGAGAGATTGGAGACATTTATTTCCAGTGTAAGAGGTATGGTAATTGGTGGTCCTGTTCTTCCACCTTCTGGTGCAGCCTGCTGGTCTAATCCTGACAGGTTTTAGGCATGAGAATATCTTTACACACACGAGTGATTTTGATGCCTGCAATTGGGCTGTTTGTGAGACTCTCCTTGATATGAGCAAGCTTTGGCCTGGAGCCTAAACAGCTGCCAAACATTATTCCAAGCATCATATTTACCTTAAGTGTATTTACTTCTGAAAATCATTATAGTTTTAGGAGCAGCTACCTGACCCATTTGGTATCACCTCATCTGGAGCAATCCTTTATAAACAACCAGATTTTTTTTGGTAGCCTGTGTGGAGGGCAACAGTGCTGGCATGTCAATTTTCATGATTACCCTGGCAGGTCTAGTTTATATATATATATATATGAAGTGCACTGTTATATATTATATATAAAATTATAAATATATGAATATATTTATAAATATATAAATATATATAAATTATATATTATATATAATTTTATTATATATTATATCCAGTTTTGAGGTGGCCAGACCACACGTGGGGCAATATAATTCTGAGACAAACTTAGAGAATGGTAGTTTAGCTTTTGCAGAAGTCCAGAGACCAGAGAGGAAATCATTCAGTTTTGGTTAGTCTCTTAAGTTGTATTTGTCTCGAACTGCTGAAGGTCCTTCAGGTTTTGCCCACCCTTTTGTGTACAGTAAATGTTGGGCTGATGTTGTAATCATTTATTTCTCTGATCTTTTTGTTCTGCCGAGCACTAATGCAGCATGTTGCAAAAATCTCACTTAAAGCTGCTTGTTTACCTTTTTAGTTTGTCTCCTCTAGGTAGATGAAGCTAGCAAAGTGGAGATGGTTGCAGCTGAGGGGCAAAAAGTAAAATACATTGTATACAGGGTCACTTTTCTCCACCCCAGAACTGTCTGCAAATGTTGGTTAAATGCAGCTTGGACACCTGAAAATTCCTTCTCATGTGTCTGCACTTGCCAACTGATACAGGTGCAAGAACCCATAAGGAAAAGAAATAAAGAACTACAAACCTAATTAATTTGCATGCAGAAGAGCAGAATTTTGAGTGCATGTTTCTGGGGGGTTGGTTTAATTAAATTACCAACAGTCAGTTAAGATGGTATTTAAAGAGGGGGTTTTAAGTGGTTTCTGTTTTGCAGGAAAATCCATGAAGAAGTGGGTGGAATCAATTGCTAAGATCATCAAGAGGAAGAAAGCTCAAGCAAATGGGATTAGCCACAACATCACCTTTGAGAGCCCACCTCCCCCCATCGAGTGGCACATCTGGCGTGTGGGGCACAGTGAGACACTGGACCTGATGACTCTGCACCCCATAGAAATAGCTCGTCAGCTGACACTGCTGGAGTCTGACCTGTACAGGTGGGGACTGAACCAACACGTGTCTGTCTGAGGTTATTGGAGCAAGAATCATGGAATGGTTCAGGCTGGAAGGGACCTTAAAGATCATCAGGTTCCAACCTCCCTGCTATGAGCAGGGACACCTCCCACCAGACCAGGCTGCACAAGCCTCATCCAACCTGGCCTTGAACACCTCCAGGGAGGGGGCAGCCACAGACTCCCTGGGCAACCTGTTCCAGTGCCTTCCTACCCTCATGGGGAAGAATTTCTTCCTGCTGTCTAACCTAAATCTCTCCTCTTTCAGTTTAAAACCATGACCCCTTGTCCTATCACTGCCCTCTCTGGTGAAAAGCCCCTCCCCAGCTTTCCTGTAGTCCCTTCAGGCACTGGAAGGTGCTCTAAGGTCTCCCTGGAGCCTTCTCTTCTCCAGGCTGAACACCCCCAACTCCCTCAGCCTGTCTCCAGAGCAGAGCTGCTCCAGACCTTTAATCATCTTCTTGGACCTTCTCTGGACCATCTCCAGCAGCTCCACTCAGAAAGAGTTCTGATTTGTAGCATCAGTCAAAAGTGGGTCCACTTTCTTGCCATCTCTTCAATATCAAAATATGCAAGGCAAAATAAAAGTAAAGGTTTTCTCAATCTCCATGTCAGACTCCTGGCAACCTAAATAAGTACAGGAAGGGCACTAAAATATGAGCAGATAATGGTAACTTGTCTCTTTGTGAAAAGGAAACTTGGCGTTACATTGCTAAGAAAAGCTTGTTGCAGCATAGAGAGAGAACATGATGGTCTGTGCTCCAGTCCTTTATAGCTGCACAGCAAAGGCCCAGGTGTTACATGCATGTAACTTGAGCACTGGTACATCAAGGTCCTCTAATATAATTCTGAAGAGGTTTCTTTGGTCTGGTTCCAAAAACACTCTGCTGTTTGCTCGCTCTGTGTTGTTACCTGTGATAAAGGGAGCCAGCCTTGATGGGAGAGCTTGGTTTTGCTGGGTAGGAATCTTTATGGTCTTGCAAATCTCAAAGGTGAAGAATCCTTTTGTGCCTCAGTCACAGCAGATGTTCTGTTGAAATAGGCCACTTTTCCAGCAGGTTGCTCAAAGAACTTCAGTTTCCTAGTTAAAAAAAAACACAAGTTGTAACTGCCTTTAAGATGCTCTCTTATGCTTTCAGGAAATTAAACTTACTCCTTTGTAATTTTCTTATCTGAAAACACTTGTTCAAAACTGCCAATTTCAATTAAGATAGAAATGTATTTCCTTCTATAGTCAAGTACTCATCAAAAAGTTACTTTAATAACTGTTTTGCAGCAGCAGATGAGATTGTATTTGTGAAATGCCAAGTCACGATGAAGAGAAGAAATAGTCTTTTAATGCAAACACAGAACATACAATTCCTGTTTGCACTGAGCATTCTTCTGCATCTTCCTTTGTCATTATCAGGGCAGTACAGCCTTCTGAGCTCGTTGGTAGTGTGTGGACTAAAGAAGATAAGGAAATTAACTCCCCAAATCTCTTGAAAATGATTCGTCACACTACAAATCTCACTCTTTGGTTTGAAAAGTAAGTACAGGTGGTGGTGATAGCCCCGTGGCATGAACTCCTTCTGAGATGCAGAGTGAAACGTTCTGCTGCTGTTTGAATTCCCTGGCCGGGAGCCTTGAGGTGGCCGTGGGGTATTACAGCCATTTCAGGCTTTGGCTCAGGGCTGCCTGCCGTGCCAATTCCAGGTGCTCCCACTTCCTGAGACTGGAAGGTTTTTTCCAGTTATGTCCACTTGGTCAGCGTGGGTCCTACTTGCATTCCTGCAGTCCATCAAAAGGTGCTGAAGGCAGTACAGGACTCAGCACCACTTTTCTACATTTCTGATGAGAACACTGTTGTGTCTGTCCCCTTATCTTAGTCTCTCTCCCTTCTCCTGTGAGATGATTAAGTGCTGCTGGGGACATGGCCAATGCTGCAGTCAGGATGGAGCAGCTTGTGTGTGTGGATCTACCCCAGGGGGTTAAAAATGCCACTGTACAGGGCCACCAGAGTCACCCTGCTGACCCTGGATCTCACTCGGGGTTTGCTTTATTATTTCTTGGCTTTCCAACTTGAACGTACGTAGGATGTGAGTACATCAATTTGTACTTGAGATCCTTGAGAGAGAGCCAGAGTGTGCATGCTGGATGTACTGGACACTTTTTGCTTGGAAAAAGCTTGATTTAGGAGCTAGCAAAATGTCAGGTTTTATTTATCAGTCTTTCTCAAATTATGTATTTTAGGTGCATTGTGGAAACAGAGAACTTTGAGGAGCGAGTGGCTGTGCTGAGCAGGATCATAGAAATCCTGCAGGTTTTTCAAGATCTGAATAATTTCAATGGTGTGTTGGAAATTGTCAGTGCAGTGAACTCTGTGTCAGTGTACAGACTAGATCACACATTTGAGGTAAGCTTTGGGCATTGCTCTTGAAAAAAATAAATCATAAACCAGAGAAGTGTCACACCCACTTCTGAAGTGAAATCCACAGTATCCATATCACACTTGCTTTGATGGAAGCAAACAAGTGTGAGATGTTCAAAGTTATGTATGAGAAAACATCTGAGAGGGGCTGGTTGTCTCAACGGGTTTGTCATGGGAAGTGGAGCTTTTCTGCAGATGTTTTCTCACGTGCATTCAGCCCAAAAAGAGGAAACACTGGGGCCAGTTAGTTGTTGTTCATGAACTGGTCTGAACTGGACCTGTTGCTGCAGTCCAGCATTGGGTGGGTATGAAAGAGGAGGATCCCAGGGCTGAGAACCTTGGACTGGAACACTTTAGAAGCAGCATTTCCTACCTACACCAGAAATGTGGAGGTTGAAGGGCGTGGGGAGGGAATTGCTACAAGTCACATTTCTCATTTCGTTCAAATCTGGATTTCAGTTCCTAAGTTTTGCTGAGACAGCTGGGGCATTGCCTTGGTTTTGCTAACCATGCTATTAAGAACATTCCCATCCCATTTTTTTCTTTTTTCCTTTGACAACTTAGGCACTACAGGAAAGAAAAAAAAAAGTGTTGGATGAAGCAGTAGAATTAAGTCAAGATCATTTTAAAAAGTACTTGGCTAAGCTCAAGTCAATCAACCCACCCTGTGTGCCTTTCTTTGGTGAGTAACAGCAGCTACACCGTGGGCATGGTCAGACTTCAGCTGGGTGATGCAGGGGTGTTAACATTGCTGGAACTGTTCAGGGTTGTGTTTAGCTCTAAAAAGTCTGCAGTATGATGTGTGGCTTTTGACTTCCTGGTTTGTAATGTTTTTAGACTTGATGGAATAGGCTGGGAGGGACATGAAAGATCATCGAGTTCCAACCTCCCAGCCACGGGCAGGGACACCTTCCACTAGGTCAGGGAAAAGATTTAGTGTCTTTTACATGAAATTTATTTTTCTAGGTTAGCATACAGCTCACAGAGATGATACTGGTCTGATTACAACACTATTTAATACTGCCTCCACATTGGTGATGTCTTCATGGCAGTGACCTGAAAATGTTTTTTTCTAAACTCAGGATCTCATGTGAAGGAGATAGAACATCTTATTTCAATAGTACATCTTTCTATGTAAAATGCAGACTTGATTCATTCTTGTCCAGCTAACAAACTGTTAGGGTGTTAAAGGAAATGGTCTGTCTATGCTCAGACTGGTGTATCATTCATTAGAAAGAATAAAATCAGCTCTTGGAATGAAAATGAAATTTAAAAAATACTTTTCTTTTTATCAGGAATATACCTAACAAATATTTTGAAGACAGAAGAAGGGAATCCTGACTTCCTTAAAAGACAAGGGAAAGAATTAATTAACTTCAGTAAGAGGAGAAAAGTGGCTGAAATTACAGGAGAAATTCAGCAGTATCAAAACCAGCCTTACTGTTTACGGATAGAGCCAGAAATTCGGGTAATCAAACATTAAGTACCTGGTTTGGGGATAGGAGAGGGAAAAGAATGTACACAACAATAAATTGCCAGATAATCTTGTATTGTTAGACCTAACCCTGCATGAACAGTGACCCTCAGAAGAGGGGGGAGCAGTTGACAACAAAGTACCACAGCAAAGGACTACCCAGAAGTGGGGATTTGCTTACTTGGATTCCACGTTCTGGGCCTTGTTCATCCCCTGACTGCTCTGCAGACCACGTTGGTTACATGGAGAATTAAAACAGGCAATCATCCTGCTCTTCAGGATGTTATTTGCATTGTGTGTTTAGTTGCTGGGAAGGGTTTAGGAGATGTACAGTACTCAAAAGTCCAGAAGCTCCTTGAGTTTGAGGGCTGGCAGTATTTGTGCTGCAGAAGGAACAACTGGAAATGCTGCAGCTCACCCGGAGGCTCCAGCTGCAGCCAGATTGTTTTGTGTTGATTTATTGTTTTCCCTGGAAAGAGGCTTCACAATAGTGAAAAGCTAGATTTCTGTTAACATTCTGTGTATGTGCTTATTTTTTAAATATGATTGGTGCTTGTTTCATTTAGAAGTTCTTTGAAAACCTCAATCCTATGGGGAAGATACCAGAAAAAGAGTTTACAGACTATCTGTTCAACAAGTCATTAGAAATTGAACCTCGAAACTGCAAGCAACCACCCAGATTTGTAAGTCTTGTCCTGCAGATCAAATAACTAAAACCCACTGGCCACTATGAACATGACTATGTAGTTCACTCAATAAGCCATGCATATTTTTTTCTTCAGAATTCCATGTGATGAAATTCATTTCCAGCAAAACTCGATTTAAAAGTGCTTTTGTTTCAGATGTTTGTCACTGCTAAAACATGCTGCCTCTTGGCTTATTTTAAGAGTTAACCCCAAATCCTAAAATATTACCATTTAAATTTGGGTTTCTCACCATCTAGTAATTTGCTAGAACACATAGTAACATTTCCCATTTCACAGTATCAAGAAATCTTACCATTACCATTAATTGAAATAGGGGGTTTCCACCTAATTAATGTGTTAAGTTCTCTTTAAGCAGAAGTTAATTTCTGTTTTTCTTCTGTCTAAGTATCTTGCATTGTTGCAAAAATTGAAGTATTGACAATGTGCAGCCTTCTTGCTGAGCAAAATGACAGATTAAATCCAAGGAGTAGCAGTTTTGCTTTTTTAAAAAAACAGCTACTGGAGCCCAGGGTTCTTTTTTAAGCAGAAAGATCACCCTCTGAACACTTGGGTTTTATAAGTTGTAATTGTACTTTAGAGATGCCTCCAGCTACTCTGATTTTTGGGAGAGTTTTAAATCACTTTAGCAATCTCCTGTTAGAGGAATGAGCAAGATGATATTACAAATATGGAAAAAAAATGCTGCTTATAGTAATTTCTCTGAAATATTTTCTAAAAATATATATCTATGCTGCCACTCTCAGTCAGCTGGGCATGAATTCTTTCCAGTTCATGACTTCCAAACCAGGCAATCTTATTGGAATTTCAGGAAAGTCCAGTTCTGGGTGCTGTGGGGTGGTGGAGTCGTGCACGCCACCATAGGATGGGAACGTGATTCATCTTCAAAGAACCAGCTTTGATCTGGGCTCTGTCACACCCCAGTTCCACGGGGCTTCTTTCACTCACACCAGTGAATGAAGAATTTTGTCCTGACTAACCCAGAGGATGTAGAAAATGTGTGTCTGAGTCTGTCCTTGACCTTGGATGCATGTAGGGGCCTGGTGTCCTTCTGTGGTGCAGCAACAACGCGTGTGTTAGGGTGCTGCTACGAGCCTCTTCCTCAGGCCTCTGGAGGCATGTGAAATAACTCTCTGTCCCAAGGTTGTGACTTGCCCTTCCCTGTGTTTTGTCCTGATGGGAATGCATCTGAAACTTGATTCTTCATTCTTCATAGCTGTGGAAAAAAAAAATTAAGCCATGAAAAAATACTTACTAAGCTGCATTTCTGACTTTTCAGTAAATTTCTGCTGTTTAGATAAAAACAGACTGAACCTCAAGTCAGTTGTAGAAAGGTTGTAACACCACTTAAAGTTTATTTGAGAAGTACTTTTTTTAATACCTCAAAGAGACTTGGTGATTTTGCTCTCTGAAATGTTAACAGGACTAACCAGCTTGACTTTCTCCAGCCTAGAAAAACAACATACCCCCTGAAATCTCCTGGGATAAGGCCCAATACGGGCAGACATGGCTCCACCTCTGGCACCTTGAGAAGCCATCCACTACCACTAGAAAAGGAACCCAGTAAGATCAGCTTCAGTAGAATCACTGAGGCAGAGCATGAATCAGCAGTATCAGCACCAACCTCTCCAAACACACCATCAACACCACCAGTGTCTGCTTCTTCAGAGTTCAGTGTGTTTTTAGACATCGATCTCAACAGTTCTTATGGTAAATGTGCAGCATGTTCTAATTACTGTTGTTACAGTCACTCAGGCTTCCAAAATGTATTGGTGCATCTGCCAGACTTTTTAAAAAAAGTTGCAAAGTTTAGTTGTGACTGTGAAGTTCCTGTGTCAGTGTCACGTGTGCTGTGGCTTGGAAGTCCCTGCTGTAAGGAGTTAAATAACAGGTGACATTTCCAGTCTTAGGGCCAACTGAAGCTGGGGCAATCCGTTAGGGGAGGTGTCTCCATGAGATGAGCCTGCTGTACCACCTGTGGCACATCCATAAAGAGAAATGGTTCTGAGGACCTGGCATCCACACCAGCCCGTGTTTCCAGAGGGGTCTTGTGGACTGAACACGCTCTGGTGGTTTTGGATCAATCTCCTTTGAAGGGAATCCTGTTCACATCCTGGTTTGAGATGTGAACAAAACGCCTGAAGTGGGGATGGTTGGGAAACCCACTCCAAAATGCAGCCAAGATTTTAAAAATGACACTATCAGCTCAGATGGACTGGTAACTCTCCCAAGCTTTGCTTGTGGCTGGGAGCAGCTCCTCAGTCATGAAAGCAGCGCGTGACAGGTCTTGGCTCTGCTCAGAGCAGGCTGCAGGCTTGGCAGGCAGTTTAAGCCTGGTGGGGGGCAAGAGTGATTAACAAATTTTTATATGGCAAAAGCTGAGGGAGTTTGGGCTGCAGGAGAAGTGAACAGCAACGTGGTGGTGTCAGAACACAGGAGAATAATGAAGTTTAACTTCCAGAATAACGTGAAATCTTGAGTTCAGAAATATTTTACCCAGGGAAGTCGAATTGTTGTTAGCAGTAGATAAACTTGGAGGTTATGGTGATTTTCGAGGTGATTCCCAAGCATATGTTCTGTGCAGGTTTCTGTCTGGAAAGTCTTTAATTGCTCTCTCATTTAACAGGTAACAATAGCATCTTTGCTCCCGTCAGTTTGCCACAGTCGAGTGAGTACCATGACTCTGTTAAATGTTTCATTTCACTTTGCTTTTCGTGGTTTCAGCAGAGCTGAATGGGAATTAAAATCTGAAATCTGGGGTGAAAATGGGCTGCATTCATTAGGGTTCTGAGAGGATTTTTTGTACAGCTTTTAGATCAAATATCCAGTAGAGAATGTAAAGTCTAAAAGCTGTCTGGTTTGGTTTGGGTTTTGTTGGTTTGTTGTTTTGGTTTTTTTCCCAGGCTCTATTTTTGTTTCTATTTTGAATGTCCTTGATGATTGTTTTGTTTGACTCATGCTACAAACCAACTTGATAATTTCATGTTACCACTTAGCAAAAATAGTTGTTCTGCTGCTGGGAAAGAAGAGGTACTTTGGTACCTGTGAGGTACTGTGATCTCCCTGTGAGGGAGGTCCTGTATTCATCTGTGTCTTCACGTTCTCTTTTGACTCCCTGATGACACAGGCACACACACTTTTTCATAGTATGATGAAAATTTCAAACTGGAGAGCACAGGTGCCTGATGTATTGATGCAGAGCTCTGTGCATTTCTGAGAGGAAAAGCCAAACGTGTGACAAAAGTCAAAAATGCAGGTTAGGGAGTTGTGTTGATTCTCAACTTTGAGGGTTTACACACACACACACACACACCCCCCCATACAAAAGGAAGGACTAGAAATGTCTGAAAGTGCTCTAAGAGTTGATGTCACCTGTTCTGTTCAGCGTACCATTCTCCTGCTTTAGAAGTTTTGCAGACCTGTTAACAAAGGCTCTACATGTCTGAATTTGAACGTGTACCCATCTGGCTGAAAGAACCAACTTCCACTCCAGAGTGTAACTGAGGGCAAACTGCAGGCACTGTGGTCAACAGGGGGTAAATTCTGCATTACAGAGAGGATTGCAGAGAGGCTTTTTTCAGGGCACTTGATTTATTTTTCTGTCCTGTAGCATTGCTTGCTAACTGGTGATGCATATCTTTTGGTACTGGAAACAGGAGACAGCTCTGTGAGGTGTATATCTGATGATAGAAACTAATGAGAATTTCATACAACCAGAGTTAATGGTTCATGTTGCTGTTGAGCACAAAGATCTGTTTATTTGAGTTGGTTCTAGTTTGGCTCAACATCCTAGCCTGTGTTCCTCAGATATTGCACAAGCAGTAAAATATCTGCCTTTTCTCTCTCCAGAGACTTTCTTCAGCTCGTGGGGTAGCTTTCCTAAACTAAGTGATGAACCTCAAAACCCTCCTCCACTTCCTCCACGAAAAAAGATAGATCTGGATGCTTCTAATGCTAAGGTATTTCTGTACCAGGGAACATCTAGCCGAGCCAGGACTTGGTTAGTTCAAAAGATTTGCAAATGCAGTGCTCCAGTTGCCCTTTTGAAGTTCCATGTTCCCAGTGTCCACACTCTGCTGTAGGAACACAGTGGTCACATTCCTACAATGGTAGAATGCTAAGGGGTTGGAAGGGACCTCTGCAGATCATGGAATCCAGCCCCCTGCCAGAGCAGGATCACCTGGGGCAGATCACACAGGAACGTGTCCAGATGGGTCTTGAAAGTCTCCAGAGAAGGAGACACCACAGCCTCTCTGGGCAGCCTGTCCCAGGGCTCTGTCACCCTCACAGTAAAGGGAGTTTTTCCTCATATTGAGGTGGAACTTCCTGTGTTGTAATTTGGTGCCGTTTCCCCTCATCCTATCACAGGGCACCACTGAAAAGAGACTGGTCCCTTCTTGACTCCCACCCTTCAGATATTTATAGACATTAGTAAGATCCTCTCTGAGTCTTCTCTTCTCTAGATTAAATGACTCCAGGTCTCTCAGCCTTTCCTCATCAGGCAGATCAAAGATAATTCAGACCAATTCATAATTCAGATCAAAGATAATTCAGATCAATTCATAATTCAGATCAAAGATAATCCTGTTCCTGACAGCGCCAGTAGCAGGCATTAAGAGAGTTCTGCATCTGTCAGAAGATGTGCTCTTTGTCTCAACACCTGCCCTTCTTACAACGTCGTCTTCTCTGTAACGTTGCAGGGAAGTTCAAAGCCGGATGACGATCCTCCAGCGATTCCTCCTCGGCAGCCGCCGCCTCCAAAGATCCAACCCCGTGCTCCCTCTTACACCACCCCCTTCGACCAGCCGCTGCACAGCCCTCCTCCTCCACCCCCCCGGGACCCTCTCCCCGACACTCCGCCTCCGGTACCGCTCCGCCCCCCCCGAACACTTCATCAACTGCCCCCTCAACCTCCCGCTGCCGCCGCTGGGGCGCTGGAACAGGGATCCCGACTGGCTGCGGGAGCCGTGCAGCGGCCCCAGCTCCCCCGGCACCCCCCCCAGCACCCCCTCCCCCCGGGTCCTGCGCCGCTGCTGCCTCCTCAGCGCCAGCCACAACAACCTGGCCCACCCGCCCGCGCCCCCCGTGCCCCCCCGGCACAATTCCAGCCCTCAGTTACCAAAACTGCCACCAAAGACTTACAAAAGGGAGCTCTCCCACCCTCCTTTGCACAGACTGTCTTTGCTAGAAAATGCAGAAACTCCTCAATGACCTTAGCCATAGTAGTCATTGACACTGGAATAGTATTTGTAAAGTTCCTTTTTTTTTTTTTTTTAATTTATTCAAAAAAGGCAGTGTATTTTAGTACTTTCACAAATTATGCTCTTAAAGTGCTGCTGATCAAAAGAAGAAAAAAAACAAAGAAAAAAGCTTAAATTGGAACAAGGAAAATCAAGACTAGGCACACTCTGTCCTGCCTCTGTTACCCTCAGGTGATCAGCAGCCTTGGCTCCTGTCACAGCCTCAGTGCCCACCCTTATGCCAGTACACAAAATGTCTCTCTTTGCACTGTTGAACTACACTAAATGAGTTTAAACTGACATCATTTAATTGCACTGAGCCAAAAAAGGTGCGTCTGTGGAATTTTTTCAAATTTGAGCACTAGTGGCCTTTTTTTTTTTCTTTCTTTCTTTACATTTAAAAACAAAAGCAGTGGGATGGTTACACAGCACGAGGACGTGCAGTGTGGCTGATTTTAAACCCTGATTTTAAAGCCACTTGCCTTCCAACTTTTTGTAAGCTCAGAGGTTGGTGAGTGACACCTCCTGTCCTTGAATGTTTTCATGCCTTGTCTTTATTGCCATTGATTTGCTGCTGAAGACAAAAACAACAGGGTGAAATCGAAATACCAAAATATTCAGTTGGTCTTCATTTTTTTTGTTGTTTTGTTGGTTTGGTTTTTTGTTTTTTGAGAGAGGACAGACAAGGACTGCCTGGTGTGGATGTTGGAAAGGATCCCTCGCCCTTAGCATGCATCTTGCTCAGATGTGCCTTTTTGTTTTGGTAGGCAGAGATGTCTTAAGCTAAAGAGTTGTCTACTGTTCTGGAGAACAAAGCTATATGCCATGTATGTACAATTGTTTATATTGTATATTTACAGATAATGCTAATAACCTGTATAAATTTAAGTGACTTGAGGCCTATAATACAGTCTGCTACTCTTGCAATCTTACACGGTCAGAAGTGTTTCCTCTGGCTTAGGAACAGTCTTGCCTTCCAAACCTAATAACTTTTCTTTAGATCTCACTTACTCGTGAATCCATTTTTGGAAGTTGGTAGCATTTAAACCAGCAAACACTTAAAAGCTTTATTAAACTTTTTAAACTGATAAGTGGATGGAACTTTTATTTGCCAGTCGAACTACTTGTTAGAACTGGTGTGAGAGTGAGTCTGTTTTACTGGTAGTACTGTAGCAGCATTTATAAAGTGGCCAGAAGCCACATTTTATTTACTGGTCTGTGGCCTTTTACTGTGCTTTGTATCAGAGTTCTTAACAAGATTAATAAATCACCCCAGTCTTAATTTTTAAGAGCTTGAGCAGTGCGTGTTCCTTGTAAGGACAAGGTTGGGAATTGCATGTAGTAAATCTGTGGTAACAACAGTGTGTCTCAGTTTTCCATGCTGCTTATCTCAGCTGTGGTTATTCTCCAGTTTGCCAACACACAACAGCTCCCTGGGAGCTTCACCTTTCCTTCTACCTACTCTCCCATCAGATGCCACAACCCCTCTAGGTGGAGAAGTGGTTTCCATTTTTTCTGGCTCCTGGCTGGAAGAAGAGCACCATGGTGGGATGTGCAGCAGCTCACCCTTCCTGCTCACACCCTGGCTTTTCTATCAGCCTGCCTGGGTCACTCCCACCATCTCAGGCATTCTCTCTGGAGAAGGAGAGGTGATACGCCTGAGGAGGGCTACTAATTGTCTTCTCCTGGGAAGATGTATCTTGCCATCTGTCTCTTGGACAGTCTTCTACTGCCTGTCCCCTTCATGCTCCTGTCCTGGGTAAGATGGGGGATAGAACCTGTCCGAGGTGTCACCCTGATGGCCATTAGTGCAAGGGGCAGAACACACTTTCTGAAGGAGAGCTGCTTCACCTTGCAAAAATAACATTCCAGAAGTCCCAAATTTGAGATGCATGAAGTGGGAGTGCAGGCAGGAAATGCCTTGATTATGGTTCTTCCTCTGCAGCAAAAATAGTTTGTACTCTTCTGTCAGTTAGGGAAGAACCCTTCTGGTGGTACCTGGTGAAGTTCTGCTCAGTAATGGACTCCCCTAATGCTCTCTACCTAGCCAAGGCAGGCTGCCAGGTCCCAGCGTTTCAGTTATCTGCAGAATAAGCTGAACAAGTGACATTTTTGTTTAGTTCCTTCTGTTCACTCTTGTGAAGTCCTCACCAGAAGCTAGTGCGAAAAGATGAGTCATTTTTTCAAACTTTTACATTTTGTGTGTCATTGAAGGGGAGAAAAATCCTTTCCCAAATTTTAGAATGTACAGATGTCAGCGTTGCACCTTCCTCTACACCTGCTTGGAGCAGAAGCATTTTCAATGTCCCATATTAAAATGTCTCACAGCTCTACATTTTGGTGCTAACTCAGTAAAGCCCTCACCAGATCATTTTAAGCTGAGCATCTGCTGATTAGTAATGGCTTCCATATGTATCGAAGAACTTCCCTTCATCAAGACCTTTGGGAGGGTTCTGGTTTGTGATGGACATTGAGGAGAGTTTCAACTCTTCAAAGCAGAAATGTACATTTATCAGAGTTAACCTTGAAATTATGCTGAGCAGGGGGGCCATTTTCAGAACAGCCTTTTTTTAGGTTCCTACTTATATTTTATGCTGACAGCCTACAAAAATACCTGGGGAGCTGTGCAACACTCCCTTAACTCTTAAACCTGATGGTGAAAGTGTGTTTTTGGGCAGCAGTTATAGATTCCATACTTAAAGCCTGAGAAAAAGAGCTACCTGACTTTCAGTGGGACCCAGAGTGGTTTCACTAGGAAAAATAGTGATGAAGTTACCACAGTCTCAGTGATGCAGTTAAGAAAGTCACAAGCCTGGGTCTTTGTTCTCCAGGAGGTTAACATGGACAGAGGGAGGCATTCCTGCCAGGACCTCTCGCTGCTATCTGGGAATGTCCTGGGCAGCAAGGAGGTGACCATGGTTACTGGTGGGCCCTCCAGACCTGTCCTCTGCCAGGGACCAACGGGACAGATGTGAGCCTGCAAGACCATGTTGCTATTTTCCCAGTGGCAGGTCTTGTTAAGCAAGTCCCCAGCCCCGCTGCCTTCCTCAGCCACCCACTTCTTCTCCCCCAGTGCCTCTTCAACTGCACATGGTTGTGCTCCGAACTGGATATGGAAGATCCTGTGGGCTTTTTTGCAGGTTGGGCTTAAAGCATCACCACCCACAACTGCTCAAGAGCAGTGCTGGGACAGTAAAACTCCAGAGGGATGAGTCCTCCCCTTATGGGGGACTTCAGCTTGCCAGAAATCAACTGGGAGCAACATACAGCTAGCACAACCCAGGCCAGAAGGTTTCTAAGCCACCTGGGTGACAGCTTTATGGAACAGGTCATAAGGGAGCCAACTCAGAAGAATGCCCTCCTTGATCTGCTGCTTGTCAACAGAGAGGATCTCGTGAGTAAAGTGGAGATTGGACGTCATCTTGGCCACAGTGACCACGAGGCAATTGAGTTTAAAATCTCTGTTGACAAGAGGAAAACTGCCAGCAAAACTTCCACACTGGACACGAGGAGAGCAGACTTGAGGTTGCTCAGGGAACTTCTGAGTCAAGAACCCTGGGAAAATATATTTGCAGGAGCTGGGGTTCGTGCGTGCTGGTCACTCTTCAAACGTCCCCTCCTGAGGGCACAGGAGCAGGCAATCCCAACGTGTCAGAAGTCAAGCAGATGAGGCAGAAGACCAGCTTGGCTGACCAGGCATCTGCTCTTGCAGATTAGGCAAAAAAAAGGAAGGTGTGTGCCCAGTGGAAGCTGGGTCAGGTGACATGGGAAGAATACAGAGATGCTGCTAACCATTGTAGGGAGAAAATTCAAGAGGCCAAAGCTCAACTGGAGCTGAAACTGGCCAGAACTGTGGGGGACAATAAAAAGAGGTTTTTTCAAATACATAACAGCAAAAGGCAGTGTAGAAACAACATGGGTCCTTCACAGGATAAGGACAGTCCCCTCATCAACAGGGATATAGACACAGCAGAGATATTTAATGCACTTTGCCTCTGTCTTCAACACTGATGATGGACCAAGGGGGCCTCAATGCTGAGAACTGGAGGACCATGACTGCAGCAAGGATCAACCCTTGGCTGACCCTGAGCTTGTGCAGGATCTGCTGCTACAGTTAGATCCCTACAAGTCCATGGGGCCTGATGGGATCCATCCGAGAATCCTCAAAGAGCTGGCTGATGTCATCACCAGGCCTCTCGTGATGATTTTTGGGAGGTCCTGGGAAGCTGGAGAGATCCCAGTTGACAGGAAACTGGCTAATGTTGTCCCAGTATTCAAGTAGGAGGACCCTGGAAACTACAGGCCGGTCAGTCTAACTTCGGTGCCTGGGAAAATTATGGAAAAGATTATTCTGGGAGGTACTGAAAAACACCTGGAGGACAAGGCAGTCATGGGTCACAGCCAGCACGGCTTCAGGAGGGGAAAGTACTGCTTGTCAAACTTAATTTATTTTTATGACAAGATAGCCCACCTAGTTGATCAAGGGAAGCCAGTGGATGTGGTATTTCTGGATTTCAGCACAGCTTTTGATACTGTCACAGCATTCTCTTGGACAGAATGTCCAGCATACAGCTGGACAAGCATACCCTATGATGGGTGAAAAACTGGCTCACAGGTGGAGCACAAGGAGTGACAGTGAATGGGGTAACACCAGGCTGGCAACTGGTCACCAATGGGGTCCTGCAGGGCTCCATCCCAGGCCCAGTCCTCTTCAGTATCTTCATCAATGACTTGAACGCAGGACTCGAAGGAATTCTAAGCAAGGTTGCTGATGATGCAAAGCTGGGAGGAGCTGTCAACTCCCCTGAGGGCAGACAGGCCCTGCAGAGACCTCGACAGGTTAAAGAGATGGGCAGTCACCAACCACATGAAGTTCAACAAGGACAAGTGCTGGATTCTGCACCTGGGTTGGGGCAGCCCTGGTGGTCAGCACAGAGGATGGAACAAGTGGCTGGAGAGCACTGTGGTGGAGAGGGACCTGAGGGTCCTGGTTGATGGCAAACTGAAGGTGAGCCAGCAGTGTGACCTGACAGCCAGGAAGGCCAACCCTGTCCTGGGGGGCATCAAGCAGAGCGTTGCCAGCCGGTCGAGGTGGGTGATTGTCCCACTCTGCTCTGCACTGGTGAGGCCTCACCTTGAGCACTGCCTGCAGGTTTGGGCACCACAATATAAAAAGGACATCAAGCTATTGGAGAGTGTCCAAAGGAGAGCCACGAGGATGGTGAAGGGTCTGGATAGCATGTCTTATGAGGAGCAGCTGAGGTCACTTGGATTGTTCAGCTTGGGGAAGAGAAGGCTGAGGGGTGACTTCATTGCAGTCTGTGGTTCCTTACCAGGGGAAGAGATGGGGCAGGTCATGATCTCCTCACTCCTGTGACCAATGACAGGACTCAGAGAAATGGCAGGAAGCTGAATCAGGGGAGGTTTAGGTTGGATATCAGGAAAAGGTTTTTCACCCAGCAGGTGGTCGAGCACTGGAACAAGCTCCCCAGGGCAGTGGTCACAGCACCAAGCCTGCCTGAGTTCAGGAAGCATTTGGATGATGCTCTCAGGTACATGGGGTGATTCTAGGGGTGCCCTACACAGGGACAGGACTTGGACTCCATGATCCTGATGGGTCCCTTCCAACTCAGCACATTCTATGATTCTATGACAGCAGGAACCTCTTACATCAGATCTCCCAGCTGGGGCAATAATATGAACATGAGGTACCCGTGCTAGAAGGCAGCAGCTGAACAGTGCTCTGGGCACATTTCCCATGCGTGAAACATGACTCTTACCTTTACAGGGCTGGTTCTGGAGATAACCTGAAGGACTTAAATCATAGCAGCGTGATTTAGGGAAGTGGCCTTGCTTATGGAAGACTTCCCATGCAATTAAACTGTGCTCCATGCAGATCAGGAGCTGGAAAATACCAAAACCAAAGCAGTGTTCCAAGGCAGGGCGGCAGCAGCGATGCCAGCAGCCTGCAGTACGGTGGGTACAGAACACATTCCCAGAGGAGGGAACTGTGTGGCCATGGAAGTGGTCAAAGGCAGGCAGATTCCCACCAGAGTGGTTCGAGGGAATGCCAAGATAGCAAGAAATTAACGTTTTGGTTCCTTCATAATTAGAGGGATAGATAAAAAAAAGCTAGAGGGGGGAAAAAAATGTGAAATTGCTGGGTTTGAAGTTGGCTTGTGTGGGAAAAGGCAGTTCCCTCAGAAAAGTGCAGATAAACATGGAATGTGAAGGCAGTTAACAGCAAAGAAACATCTTTCTAGCTGTCTTCCGTGATCCTGTTTTGAGTTACTGCATTTTAGCATTACACCCCACTCTGGAGCTGGAATAACTTATTTGGGTGCTATGACTTGGCTATAGCAGATAAAAAACAAGGGAAGAAATTCCAAACATCTTTTGTTTCATATCTTTTTTTTTCCAGATTTACAACAGATCTGAATATGCCCTTCAGAATCCCTAGCAAATGCAGTGCCTCCTCCCTGGGGAAGGGAGTGAGTGTTAGTAAGAAACGCTAGGAAATAAAGTAACAAAAATTTTCTTCCATGTGTCCAAGGAAAAAAAAATTTTAAAAATCAAAAACCTTTGCACTTACAAGTGTTAATGCACAGTCAACTCATATTCGGCTGCTTTTTAAAAACATTTTTGGAAGTTTAAATGTTGGACAAGGGTCTTACAAGGGTCTTGCACTAAGTTGTGAAATAGATTTCCAATCACTGTGTGTTAACTTCCAGCCAGTTCACACATGGAAAATTTTCTTCACAGCTGTCCTTCCTCTGGTTGGTGATTAATGTCTTTGTTAGTCTTGATGGGCTACATCGGGAAGGTCTGACTTACTGCCAGGTGAGCTCCTGCATGTCATCTCCAAAGGGAGGTTTCTCAGACCTGAGGGAAGTCAGGCTATGTGGTGCACAGGGCCACGGTGCCCAGAGGAGACATGGCTGCTTGTCTGCTCCAGTTAACGTGGTGGCTTTATGCGCTGCACTACAAACAGATAAAGTACATTTTTCTGTCAAGTAAGGTAAGCCCAGAATATGCTTTTGTAGAATGATAGAACCACAGACCGGTTTGGGTTGGAAGGGACCTTAAATATCACCTAGTCCCAACTCCCCTGCCACAGGCAGGGACACTTCCCACTAGACCAGGTTGCTCCAAGCCCCATCCAACCTGCCCTTCAACACTTCCAGGGATGGGGCAGCCACAGCTTCTCTGGGCAACCTGGGCCAGGGTCTCACCACCCTCACAGCAAAGAATTTCTTCCTCAGATCTCATCTCAATCTCCCCTCTTTCAGCTTCGACCTGTTCCCCCTCATCCCATCACCCCCTGCCCTTGGTCAAAAAGTCCCTTCCCCAGCTTTCCTGGAGCCCCTTCAGGTACTGGAAGGTGCTCCAAGGTCTACCCAGAGCCTTCATGTTCTTCAGTCATAGAATCGTTTTGGTTGGAAATGACCTTTCAGATCACCAAGTCCAACCATTAACCCAGCCCTGCCAAGGCCACCACTAACCCATGTCCCTCAGCACCACATCTACACGGCTTACAAATCCCTCCAGGGATGGGGACTCCACCACTGCTCTGGGCAGCCAGTCCTAGTCAATTTACAGGAGAGTTGGTACGGGGCGGGGGGGTTAGGGGGCGGTTTACATAGAACAGCTTCCCGGGGACTTTCGTGCTCCCTCAGGAGTGCGGATGGGGCTGAGGGGCAGCCCTGAGGCGAGACTACCCCGACCTGCCGCCATTTCCTCTGCGGGCGGCGTGGGCGAGGCGGGGGGCAGGAGGAGGGGCCGCGCCGCCTCAGTGCCGCCGCCATGGCGGGCTTCGTGCGGGAGCTGGAGCGGCGGGGCGGCCCGGCGCTGCGGCTGGAGCAGCGGGTGGCCGGCGGGGTGGGCTGCGTGGTGTGGGACGCCGCCTTGGTGCTCGCCAAGTTCCTGGAGACCGGCGTCTGTCCCCTCGCCCGCCGACACGTCCTGGAGTTGGGTGCCGGCACCGGCGCTGTCGGTATCATGGCGGCCACGCTGGGGTGAGCGGAGCCGGTCCGGGAGGGACAGACCCCCTGGTTTTCCACCTCTTATCCCCGTTTAATGTATTACCTGTGTAAAATTTTGTAAATTCTCCCAAAATGGGTGTTTCGTGGCGAGGGGCGGTGCGGGTGAATCGGGCCGTAACCCCCTGTGTGTCCCAGGGCCAACGTGACGGTCACGGACCTGGAGGAGCTGCAGGAGCTGTTGATGGTGAATATAGAGAACAACAAACACCTGGTGACAGGGTCAGTCGGAGCCAAGGTACTGAAATGGTTTGTATGATCCTTTAATGTTTCTGTTCAGCTCTAAAGGGGCTTTTGCTCTCACTTTGTTAAATTTCCAGATAGACATGGAAATGCTGCTGTAAAAGGGACGCTCAGGATCAGGACATAGTCGTTAACTTGATGCTCAGTCCTGTGGTAGTGTGGGCATCAACGTGTAAGGGCCACACCTGGAATACTGTGCTCAGTCTTGGTCCCTGCTATACAAAAAGATTTGGACAGGCTGGAGAGGGCCTAGAGAAGGGCCACAAAAATGATCAAAGAACTAGGAAGCCATATGAGGAAAGGCTGAGAGAACTGGGTTGGTTTAGCCTTGAGAAGAGAAGGCTTAGGGGAGACCTCATCACCATGTTCCAGTACTTAAAGGGTTGCTACAAAGAAGATTGAAACTCCCTTTTTACATGGAAAAGATGAGGGGTAGTGGGCACAAGTTACTCCTGGGGAGATCCCAACTGGACACCAGAAGAAAATTTTTCACTATGAGAACAGTTGGACATTGGAATAATCTCCCCAGGGAAGTGGTGGATTCCCCAACACTGGACACTTTTAAGACTCAGCTTGACAGGGTGCTGGGAGATCTCATCGAAACCCTGTTCCTACCTAGAAAGGCTGGACCAGAGGATCCTTGAGGTCCCTTCCAACCTGGCATTCTGTGATTCTGTGTGTTGTATCATTGCTGAAGTTTGTTTTCACCTTTCTTTCCTTCTTTTTAGGGGTGAAGATGTAACAGAATTTCAGCCTCCCCCCGATTATATACTCATGGCTGATTGCATTTACTACGAGGAGGTAAATGAGGACTTTGCAAAACCCCTATAACCTTGGGAGGGGTGTGGGCTCAGCATGAGAAGTGTGCAAATAAATACTGTGCTTTCATCTTGGTCCCCATGGTTTAGAGGAGTAAGTACAGCATTGGAAAGGGCATTTTTAACAGATCCAAGGGCATTTGAGATTCAACCAGAGACTTTTTTAATGTTAAAAAAACCCCAAACTTAATATGTGAAGCAAAACCTTGTGAGTGAGAGCTGTGAACTGTTTAGTGCATTGGTAAATGAAACATAACAGTGCCACGTCTGCAGGGTTTGGGTGCTCCTCATGCTTTCTGTAGGAAGGCAAAAGGAGAAATCATGTTCCAGTTAAGTGGTTGTTGTAGTCAGCCCCATCTTCTGAGCTGGAGCTCTGTAGGATGTGCCCTGAGAGCTAACAGAAGTTGTGAGAAAAGGGAAGTGATCTGAAGAACCCCCTGGTCCACTGCCCCTTCAGTGGTCTTACCAGCCCTTTGCATTGGCTTCCTGCATCTTGGTCCTGTTTCCATGGTCTGGATCTGAGCCATGGTCCAAGAATGGTGGAGAAAAGTCACTTTTGAAACATGCCAAGAAATAGTCATTCCTGTGTGCTTTAGGGAGATGCCCACTCAGCAGTGTGGGGACTTTTTGGCTTTGATGCTAGTTCAGTTTCCTTGGTCAGTCTGTGAAACTCTTCCCCTGTGAAGCCTCAACTTTCTCCTCGGCTTCCCAGTTTGCCCCCATGTTCTTTTTGTCCTAGATAAAGTACTAAAAATAACTCCCTGAAAAGCAAAACTGGAAAGTTCTCTCTTGGGTGAAGACTTTCTCTAGGTAGAGGGTATCATACCAGTAAAATGAACTTGAAATCCAAGTGGGAAACATTTAACTTCTTCTGGGCAGTCGTTAGAGCCGTTGCTGAAGACACTGAGAGACCTCACGGGCCCCGATACCTGTGTCTTGTGCTGTTATGAACAGAGGACCATGGGAAAGAATCCTGAAATTGAGAGGAAATATTTTGAGGTGAGTGTTTTTAACGTGTGCTTTTGAACACTAGGAAGACAGCTTGGATGCTGGAACTCTTTGGATTGGATCAGCTGAACATCAGTGGCAATTGGTACACGTACAAATTCAGGGGGACTGAGCAAAGTAGGGTTTGTAGCAGGAGGAGCACAGGCAGAAAACTTGGATGGTAACTCTTCAGAAGACACTGTCCAACCTACCAGTAGAGACTGTGTGGATATGTACTGAGTTTTTTCTTCCTCCAGAGGTCAAACTAACTGTTCTTGCCTTCCTGATTAATCTGAACTGTGTGGAAGTTTTCAGTCCAAGCACCCAGACGTGCACAGGCTGTTAAAAGCCTCTAGCTCGTGTTACCTTCCAGATTTGCAAATATCTGCCAAACCAAAATCATTGTGTTTGTAGGAGCAAATGAATCAGCCTTCGTTCTGCAGTGTCTTGATGTTTCCAGAGGTTATTGGGAGGATTAAAAACCGGGCCGGTGAAAATTTATTTTCTTTTAGTGTATTGCATCGAAAGCAAAGGGAAAACACAGGTAAAGATTTCAGGGTAGCTCAGGAACTCAAGACTCTCTGCCAAGTGATAGAGCTGCTTGTGCAAAGGTTTCACCCCTCTGCTGATAGGGTGTTAATAGGTGATACAGTTAATTAGTCCAGCTGTGTCTTCTGTGCAGGTGAAGGAGCACAGGTAACAGCTGAATCCTTCCTGAGGCTGTGGGGATGACAATGCAGGATTAACTCTGCATTTCTGAAACCTGCTGAAAAGCAGCCCTTGTGCAGGAGTAATAGTGATACTTTACAATAGATTGTACATAATAATAATAATACTGCTACAAAAAAGGGGAAGGGCAAGAATTCCAGGGCTATTTATATGCGTTAATGAAAGCACCTCTTTGATAATTAGCCCGGCCTTGAACTCTGGTGGGGCCCTGACTGGGAGGGGGGTTGCTCTAATTCAGCCCTGCTGAGGTGCTGCACCCGCAGTAAACACTATAGGTGTAGGTGTTTCTGGGTTATTTCAGCTTTCTTGGAATTTCTTTCCTTCCTTAGCTTGCCAGGGTTCAGCCAAGTTAACCTGCTGAGCACATTGTGGAGTCAGTGCTGGGTTTTTTAGCCTCCATTTTGAGAAGGTTGGCAGAGGCAGATGCTGGGGTTTGGTTTTGCACTTTGGAGGTAGCAAAATGTTTTATGACAAGCTTTGAGATTTTTCTTAAATGTTGCAAGGTGTCTGTAGCTTTGGCACAGGAGTAATTAAAAAGAGAGTAGATGAGCTGCATGGGGGGAAACATTTCTTACCTGTTTGTAGAGGCCTTTAGTGGAATGGTCTGAGCGTGATGGCTCCAGCCTCCTAAGGCCTCCTGCCCTCCTGTGGATGTGTTGTGGGACCTTTCTAACTCAGCATACTTAAGTCAAGGGGGCAGTCAGTGTCACAGGAATTGTTTTGTGTGTTCTCTGATAACCAGCTGCTTCAGGTGGACTTCGAGCTGGAAAAAATTCCCCTGGATAAGCACGATGAGGAGTATCGCAGCGAGGACATCCATATCGTGACCATCCGCAGGAAGCAAGCGGTAGGTTCCTTCAGCTGGTGCTGTGAACACTGCCAGGGATTCCCAGAGCTGCTGTGTGCTTGGCAGAGGGAACATTCCAGGGGTGAAGCTGTGAAACACCAGGAGAGACCCGGTGAAACTGCAGACCAGAACCTGCTTGTGTAAAGGAGCTCCTGTGTCCTGAAGCCCAGCGCTCGGCCAAGTGCCAGCCTGTGTCTTCAGCAGGACCACCCTTGAGCTCCATGGAATCATAGAATCCCAGACTGGTTTGGGTTGGAAGGGACCTTAAAGGCCACCTAGTTCCAACCTCTGCAGGTTCTGTCCCCCATGCAGGGACGCCTCCCACTAGACCAGGTTGCTCCAAGCCCCATCCAACCTGCCCTTGAACACTTCCAGGGATGGGGCAGCCACAGCTTCCCTGGGAAGCCTGTTCCAGTGTCTCCCTGCTGGCTTTCCCTTCTGCTGCCCCCTCTGCAGTGCAGTGGGGTCTCAAAACTGGAGTTTGGAGGCACAAAAGTAATAAAAATATTATGCTCACTGCTGGTTTTAGTACTGCCTGCTCTGCTGTACAGCCTGCTCCCCAAAACCAGCCTCTGGAGGTGGTACTTAGCACCTGTCTGGGTTGGTTAGACCATGTTTTGGTTAATTGATGGAGCAGACAGTTATGCATTAAAAGTCATTTGCATGTTGTGCTGACACAACGTGTGGGTCCAGTGCTTCAATAAAAACAGGCCACTTAAAAACCTATATTTTGGGTTTTTTTGTATGTCTTCACAGAATTCTCCATCGTGAGATCTTTGACCACAGTATCTGTCCTCTGGCAGCTGGTGGAGCTCTGGAGAAGAGGGAGAGGGTATAGAGTAACACCACAAAGGGACTGTCTCTACTGTGGTTTGTGACTCATCTACAGAAAACGGCTTCTCCCTGGTGGCCTTGGCATGAGGCAGCAGCAGAAGTGGGTTCTTTAGAGTAGATCCACTGATGGTGCCTTCCAGGAGGACAGATGGGAGCTGTCACTGACTGCGGGCTGAGGCAGAGGGTGGCAGAAGAAGGAACCAGAGCTTCCCCCAGAGCAGTGCTGGGTGCACCTTCAGGTCACCTCTGCTGGGTAGCCACTCCTTGGAGCAGTGGGCAGCTTGCCAGGTGTTTGTGGAGCAGATCCCAGGACATGGCACTGACTCTCTGGGAGGAGAAGACCACGAGTGAGCTCAGTCACCGAGCCCCAAGTCACCTGTTAATAAAACTTTTGCACTTGGAATGCATCTTGGATGGTGGGGGTGGCTTCAACCTGTGGTTTCTGTGTCATCCTCACTACAAGGGCTTGTAGCAAGAGGACAAGGGGAAGTGGTTTAAAACTGGAGGAGGGGAGATTTAGGTTAGACATTGGGAAGAAATTCTTCAGTGTGAGGGTGGTGAGACCCTGGCCCAGGTTGCCCAGAGAAGCTGTGGCTGCCCCATCCCTGGAAGTGTTCAAGGGCAGGTTGGATGGGGCTTGGAGCAACCTGGTCTAGTGGGAGGTGTCCCTGCCCATGGCACGGGGTTGGAACTAGATGATCTTTATGGTCCCTTTCCGACCTAAACCATTCTATGATCCTCTATGATTCCTGCCTTGCAGAGGTCCTGGAAGTCTTGTTCCAGGAGCAAGGTGTCCTGGTGGTAGGTGCTGCACAGATCCGACACACAGATGGTCTGAGTTGGTTCTGTTGGTTCCACCTGTACTTCCCAGGTGTAAGGACCTGCAGCGTTAACGTTTGACACCTTCAGACGAGCCTGGTGAGCAGATTCGTTGCGGCTGTTGGTGTTCCTCACCAAGCTGCTTCGTGGTGTGTTGCACAGTGGTGGCTTTGAGGTGTCATTTCAAAGGAAATGCTCTGGTGTGGAAGTGGCTGTGGCTGCCTGTGTCAGCCCCCAACCCCTCCTGTCCCAGCCCCCAGCCCCATTTGTGTGTTCACAAAGCAGGTCTGCCCTGGCAGGTGCTGCTCAGCGTGTGCTGACACTCAGTCATGCTGAGCACCACACCAAGTGCCCCTACTTCAGAAACCTGAATATTTAAGCTAAATCTGCTGAGTTTTCACAAAACCTCAGCTGTTGGTTTGGCGGGGGGGGGGGGGGGGTCCCTGTTTGCAGGCACCCGGGTGTTTTGGTGACCTGCCCTGACCTCAGGCTCCCTTGTAGGAGTGTTCCTGGTGAACTTCACAGTCCACAAAGCACTGCCCTGGCTGGCAGAGCACAGTGGTGATGATCAGTGAGCACATGGCAGAGCCAGGATGCAATTAGTCCGACCGCACGCGGGATTTGTTCACTCGTTATGAAAAGAGCTCCTTAATTACCCGCTGGCCCGCAGGAAGGTATTTACTGGCGTGTTTACACCAGCGTGACTCCCCTGGTGGAAACTCTTACTCCAGAAGACTTGTCCAAAGGTGTATCCTAAGGACAGTGGCAGAGCTGTGCCATTTTCTGGTTGCATCTCCCTGCAGATTGAGACCCCTGGGAGGGGGGAGCAGCCTTTCCCAGGGGTTTGGTGCCGACGGAATAATTACATTTTGTCTACATGGGTGTGCAGGTTTGACACTTCCTTTTAGAGATGGGCTCGGAGCTCTTGAAAAAGGAGGAAGTCACGCCTTTCTCCTCCCTGGCTGCAGCCACCAGGAGCTCCTCTGTGCCCTTAGCCTCATGGTGCTCAAATTCTGAACGTGGTTGGGCGAGAGGGACTTTGAGGGAGGGGGGGGCTGGGTCCTGTGCCCCCTCCCACACCATCTCCCCGTCTGCAGCTGCTGTGAGGGGGGATGTAAAACCCAACCACTTCTGCTGCCGCTGCTCAGCCCCTGTGCAGAGGAAACCACTGCTAACCAGGGCTGGGGGGAGGCCCTCTCTGTGCCTTGTCCCTGGAGCCACCAGATGAAAGGCTGCTCTTTTTTGAGGGGGAAAAAGGGCTTTTGGAAAGGGGATCGTGATCTTCCTGCCGGGGCTGAGCTCTGTGGTGGCTGTAGGGCTGATGGCTGCCGTGGTGCAGGGATTACTGCTCTTTGCTGGGAGCAGGTGTGGGTCTATAGAAAATGGGATGTGTGGGGGAGATGCTGGTCCTGCTGCTTGCCAGCATCTCAGCTCCCATCCTGGTTGTCCCAGTTGGCTTTTTGTCCCAGTTCTGTCCCCTTGGGGAGAGTGTGTGTTGGCACAGCTCCCAGGAGCAGGGGGTGTCTTTGGCCAGGCTTGGCCATGGTGAGGTGCCTGGCAGTGCCGCTTTCATAGAATCATAGAATCATCTTGATTGGAAAGGACTATCCTGCCTCAGGAACCTGCTTAACCTCAAGAGAGTCACCCTCGATGGTCGGTGATTCTAATTGTTGCTTTGCTACGAAGAGCAGGGGGCAGACCCAGCCATCCATGAGGGCTTCATGCACATCCCTCGGCTGCAGAGCCCCCTGGGACCGTGCGGGGCCAGGACCCTCCGCCCACACATCCCCACGGGGCTGGTGGCTTTGCTTGGGAAGGTCTGTCCTCTGCAGCTGTAGAATCCTTTTCTGTGGCATGTAACCCTGGACAAATGGATTTGCCTCTTAGAAATGGATGTTGCTGCCGTGGTGCTGTTTCCTGAGCTGCAGCCACGGAACGTGGCTGCAGCTCAGGAAACGGCACCACGGCACTGCTGCAAGTGACATGGTGACAGGAAGGGATCTTAAAGATCATCAAGTTCCAACCCCCCTGCCATGAGCAGGGAGCACTACCACTAGACCAGGTTGCACAAAACTTCGTCCAACCTGGCCTTAAAAACCTCCAGGGACGGGGCATCAACGACCCCATCCCTGGAGGGCTTTTGGTTTTATTCCTCTGCACTCCTGGGTTTGCTTCACTTTTTGTTTTTTTTTTAATAAAAAGGCAAAGGCTGAGTAAGACACAAGAAGTGGGCGGGAGGGAGGTGGGGACACCACGGAGAAGCAGCTGGGCTGGAGACAGCTCTTGCCGAGCTGGGATGTGGTCCCTGGTGCCCTGCCAGCGCCGGCTGGGAAGTGCCGGCAGCCCCGCGCTGGTGGCCGGTCTGGCTGCTGGCAGGATGGGGAGGACACGTGGCACGGCCCTCTCCGTGCACACCACCGTGAGCTCACCCGTTTCCTTCCTCTCCCAGGATGGAAAAAGCCACGTTTCTTCCTGCCCTGCCCTGGGGGAGGTTTCACTCACGGCAACGCAGCACTTGGTGGCCTTAAGGCACCATCCTGGCACATCCCTAACCCGGCACATCCCTATCCTGGGACATCCCTATCCTGGCACATCCCCACCCCAGCACATCCCCATCCCTGCTGAGCCCGCGCTTCCCATTGTGCCCGAAACCTCTGACTCATCCATCTCGTGGCCGAGGCCGAGCTGCTCCACTCCAGAGCAATCCCTGGCGTTTCTGTTCCCCTCCGTGGCAGCAGGAATCGGCCACTTCTCCTCCCGCTCTGCCCGGTCTCCAGAGCCCGGCCCTCCTCAGGCTCAGTGTCAGCAAGATCCTGGCCCGAGGGCCTTGGTGCAGGGGGTTAATTCACCCCAGGACTTACCCGTGCTTCCCCAAGGGGAAAAACAGTGCAGGTGTGTCCTGGACAGGGATAGATATGACCCCAGGCTGGGTGGCTGCTCCCCAGCTCACCATACTTGCTGGGACCAGTTTTCATGCCCAAGGTGATGTATGGACCCATTCCCAGTGCAGGCTCAAGGAATCTGGTCTGAAGCCACAGATGAAGTAATTAGTGACAATTCTCTGCACATTTTGCCCCTGGCAGTGTGGGCTCAAGCCAGCCGATGTCAGGTGGCCTCTGAGGGCCATCAGGGCCACGTGGAAACACGTTGGCCACACATCCCTGTGGATTCCCAAGCTCCCGCCACCCTTGATGAGTGCAGGATCCCATCAGATGCTTTAAATAAAAATAAAACACAGAAATCATAGTGCAGCATTTTTGGGGGAGTGAACCATTTTTGGTACAGCAGCAAGTGTTCAGGGATTGCTTCCCTCTTTGGCTCATTGGCCTTTTCCATTGCATGCAGTTCCCAGAGACCTCCAAGGGCCCTGTCACCAGAGGAAGCCAAGGATCTCCTCATGCCCAGAAGCTCCCTGGTGTGGTTTCACACCCACCACCCCATTTCCAGCCCAATTTAGCTGCCCAATTGCCTTTTGATTTGAATGCAAAGAAGGAGTTAAGCAGCTACAGGCTCGTGTGGATTTGGGCCAGATATTTAAAGATCCAGGGCTGGGAAAGGAAAGGGGAGGTGTGATACTCTCCAAACGCTCTCCACAAACACCTCGGAGGCTCCCGCTGCCGGCGCCGTCCCCACGTTCCCGGCAGCGGCTGGTGGGGGGAGAGGCAGAAAATGCCTTCCTCCTATTTTTAGCTCTTCAACAGTGTCATTAGAATAATCTGGGATTGGAAAAAAAAATGTTTCTGTGCAAAAAATTGCCTGGCGAGGCAAAAACCCAAAATGTGAAAGTCTGGGATGCTGCAAGGTGAAGGTGATGGGGATAGAGAGGAAGCGTGTGGCCGTGGTGAAACCAGAGGTGGCCAGGGAGTGATGGGGACAAGCCACACGTGCCGAGGTGACAATTTGATAGACATGTCCTTAATAACATCCCAGGAGAGGAGGTTTAAATAGAGATGAGGCACCTCCCAGGGGGGACTATCCAGGCCAGCGGGATGTGCTGAGCCCTGTACCAGCGTTGGGGACACTTTTGCAGCATTGTCAGCGATGCCACCAGGCTCCTCACCCTTTCCATGATGTCCCCTTAGCATTGCAAATGTCCCTACGGAGCCCAGTGTGCTGGGAACAAAATAAATCAGGAAGGGCTGAGGGTTATAGGAAAGGCTGAGCTAAATGGGGGTGCTCAGCAAGGCCTTGTCAGAAAACGTCTCCCTGATGAGCTGGGACCAAAGTGGTAGAAATTACACCCAGAAATTACATATTCCAAGTCAGAGCTCTGGCCTTGGACACTGCACCAGCCACCACACAGGTCTCCTGCCCTCATCCTTCTTTGCCCCTTGGACAACTTGGCAAAGTCCAAAGCTAAACGTTAGCTCAGGGCTTGAAGCAGCTGCCCAAGGCTGATGTGTCACCCTCAGCTGTCCCCTGGCCGGGTTGAACTTCGTCCCCTGGGCTCAGCCTCCACCTCCACACAGCTCCCTGCTCCATTTAAGGTGCTGCCGGGTGCTTCTGCGGCTTTCTGGGGCCAACCATCATTTCTGCACCTTTTCCCCCAGTCTATGCCCAGAAAGGCAGAGTCTCCCAGGCACCATGTCCCTGGTGGTCCCCACCAAACGCCCTTCCGAGCACCACCCTCCAGTTCCCTTGCAAGGCTACTCCTTCTGTCCCACGAGCTTCAGCCGTGCCAAAAATATCTGATCTCACCTCCTGATCTTGCAGCTCAAGTTCATCCACATCACTGCAAATACAAACGCTTGGGTTGTTCATTTGACTCCTCCCAGTTCCTGGTGGGGTTCACTGGGACATTTGTGGAACCTCCATCATGAGCCTGTCTTTTTTTTTTCAAATCAGATCGTGGGAAAAGCCATTGGTGGCCTTGGGAGCACGGCCAGGTTGGAGACCATCCCCCTGGGGCAGTCTGGAGGAGGACTGGAGCACCTTCCTCTGCATCTGGATGTGTGAAATGGACCTCAGAGGCTTGTGGCAACCCCCCCACAAATGGCTGTGGGGTCCTGGAGGCTGAGCTGGACCCACCTGGGTGTGATGGCTGCCTTAATGCTGCATTTGGTGTGGTGCCTTGGAAGCTGGTGCCGTGGCTGAGCTAACTGGGAAAATGGGAAAAGAAAGTCACCCCGAGCAGAGTGACAGCCACGAGTCCCAGACCACCTCCCCATCCTCACGCCAAGGGCTGTGCCTTGCCTGGATGCACCTCTTGGCTATCACAAGGTCCTTTTATGGGGGGAATAAAGCCCACCCAAGGGCAGGGATGGCTCCTCTCCAGCCCCAGCAGTGCCAGCTGGCAGCCCGTGTCCCCCAGGGACCCTGCGGAGGGTCCCCAGGCCCCAGGGCCGTGCTGCCGGCTCCGTTCAAACATGCGCCGGGGCCGGGAGGGTGGAGCGCGATCGTTGCACGGTTAATTGGATTTGGCCGCCGCGACAGAAGGGCTGGGGATTAGGGAGCAGGCAAGAATGACGGTGGGGGCGGGAGCTGCCCTCGGGGTCTTTTGTCCCGGGGGATTATTGGTGGGGGCTGAGGGACGGGGGTTCATGTCGCGGTGGGGACGGTCGGTGTAATCGCTTGTCGCAGCGTTGTGGGGGGCCTTCGTGAACCCCGGGGGTTCATGGACAAACCTCCAGGCTCTGCTCGGGCTGCAGGCTGGGTGCCGGGATGGAGGATGCTCCGGGCACGAAGGAGGCTGCTCCATCCGCCACCGAATGTTGGGAAGGGGCTAAATGGAGCAGCAGCTCCTCAAACCCCCCCAGTAGCCACTGGCAAACGATGGAGCCGTCCCTTCCTGGCGATGCCCTGAGGTGTTTCACAGCAGCCAGACACATCTGACAAGATGGGGGCCTACAGTAAAGCTGGCAAGGGACTTTTTACAAGGGCATGGAGTGATGGAACAAGGGATAATGGCTTTAAACTGTGCTTTCTGCTCCCATTTCTTGCTGACAAAGACCTGCTCGGAGCTTTCCAAGAGGGGAGAAATGCCAAAAGTGCCCCATAAAGGAACTGTGGGTGCTGACTCCAGCCCCACTCAGGGGGGGCTCCTCTGACATACCTGCCCTGCCACAGGACTTCCACTCTGCCCAAGCAGCTGAAAAGCCTCATTTCCATGAAAGAGTGGGAAATGAGCTCCCCAAATCCTCCGGTCATTGGCTATCCTGCTGCTGAACTTGCAGGGAACCCATCAGGGCAACCCAACTGGGGAGGCACAGAGCACCCCGGGCCCAGGGTTTGCCCAGTGCGCTGCACACAAACACCTCATTAGTTTTAAAAATAGAACAAAAAACGTAAACCAAATCAAACCCACCAGCTGCTGAAGCTCTTAGTGCGTGGCATGGATAAGCCCCCCCCAAACTGTGCCAGGGGAGGGGGCTGCATGTGGCTGCCTGTCGTTAACGGCGGGTGTTTCGTTTCCTCTTGAGCAAGACCGGGGCTGCTCCGGGCCGGATGAGATAAACTCCCCAGGAATGCAAACGCCTTGAGCTGTGGTGTGGGGGACCTGAGACCCCCACCCCAGGACCCTTTTGTGGTTTGCTGTGGAAGGGGGAGATGATGGGCAGCCACTTGTCCCACCACCCAGGGCACAGTCCCTGTTGGCGAGGGGCAGGGCCGGCACTTGGGACCTGGGGCAATGCTGGGCTTGGGGAGGACATGTCAGCTCTGCTCCTGGTCAGCTGAGAGATGCTAAACCAGCTGGAGAAGAGCTGCTCCTCCAGAAAACTGAAATTCATAGAATCATGGAATGAGTCAGGAGTGACCTTAAAGATCATCCAGTTCCAGCTCCCCTGCCACAGGCAGGGACACCTCCCACTAGACCAGGTTGCTCCAAGCCCCATCCAACCTGCCCTTGAACACTTCCAGGGATGGGGCAGCCACAGCTTCTCTGGGCAACCTGGGCCAGGGTCTCACCACCCTCACAGCAAAGAATTTATCTCTAATATCTCATCTATCTCCCCTCTTCCAGTCTTAATCCATTCAGCCTTGTCCTCCCACTCCTTGCCCTTGTCCAAAGTCCCTCCCCAGCTTTCCTGGAGCCCCTTCAGGCACTGGAAGGTGCTCTAAGGTCTCCCTGGAGCCTTCTCTTCTCCAGGCTGAACACCCCCAACTCTCTCAGCCTGTCTCCAGAGCAGAGCTGCTCTAGCTCTCGGATCATCTCCATGGTCTCCTCTGGACTCTCGCCAATAGCTCCATGTCCTTCTTGTGTTGGGGACCCCAGAACTGGACCCAGCCCTGCAGGGGGGTCTCACCAGAGCAGAGTATTTATTTTGGGAGACAGGAGACACCTCATCCTTGCTGCCATCAACTCCGCTGCCCAGAGTGGCAAAGCTGCTGCTGGCAGGAGAAGCTGTAGCCAACACAGTGGCTGTGCAAGACCCAAAATTCATCTGGAGGGGCCTGGGAGGTGCTCGGGACAGGCCAAGCTGTGCGGGGCAAGTTGGAGCAGTCCAGAACAGGTAATTCCTGCCGCACCTCATGGCTGGGATTACGGGCGTTGCCACCAGGGCGTGCCAGCTTCAGCAGTGAAAAGAAAAGGAGGATGAGGGCAGAGGGGTCAGGGGGGAGCGGGGCTGCCCTTCGGACCCACTGCTGGGGTGCTCCAGGAGCTTGGCAAGGCACATCCCAGGAGCACTGGCAGAGGGGAGGCACCAACATGGCTGAGGATGGCCAGGAAGCTTCAAGAAATCTCCTTTTACACTCAAATCCCCAGCTTGCAGCTGAACGCTAGTGTCAGGAAAGCCAAGAGTCTGGTCTGGAGTCCTCAACAAAAGAAGGACATGGAGCTATTGGAGAGAGTCCAGAGGAGGCCATGGAGATGATCCGAGAGCTAGAGCAGCTCTGCTCTGGAGACAGGCTGAGAGAGTTGGGGGTGTTCAGCCTGGAGAAGAGAAGGCTCCAGGGAGACCTTAGAGCACCTTCCAGTGCTTGAAGGGGCTCCAGGAAAGCTGGGGAGGGACTTTGGACAAGGGCAGGGAGGGATGGGATGAGGAGAGAGGGTTTTAAGCTGGAAGAGGGGAGATTTAGGTTAATTACAAAAAAGTTACTTAGTGTGAGGGTGGTGAGACCCTGGCCCAGGTTGCCCAGAGAAGCTGTGGCTGCCCCATCCCTGGAAGTGTTCAAGGGCAGGTTGGATGGGGCTTGGAGCAACCTGGTCTAGTGGGAAGTGTCCCTGCCCATGCAGGGGGACTTGGGACTGATCTTGAAGGTCCCTTCCAATCCAAAACAGTCTGGGATTGTAGGATTTACCAGGGACAAAACTGCAACATGTGGCCACGGTGTCACACACCAGCGTGCAGGGCCAGCAGCGTGGGGTCTGCCTTCAGCCTGATCCGTGTCTTTCTTCACCAGGTTTTTGGGCTGTATCAAAGCACAGGGGAGCCAGAGGGGTTTTACGCAGCAGAAAGCGGCGCTCGGCATCCACCGTGCAGGAGTTAATTGGTTTTCTTTATGCTAATTGTGAGGGGAAGTGAGGAATGCCCTTAATTGGAGGGCAGCTCAGGCGTGCAGAACGGGCTGGATTTACCAACCCATGCACACAACAATCCCAGCTCTCACCCTTGCCATAGCAACGGGAAAATGTGGGATCTACTGCTCAGCCAGCCAAAAAAACCACCCGGGATGCCCTCCCTGGGGACATGCATTGCCCTCACCAGCAAACAGGTCCTCCCCAAGGAAAATTAAGGCTCAAAGCAATATTTTCAGGGATTTAAAAGGCTCCAGGCAGGTTGGTTGGCTTTTCCTGGTGCTTAGGAGCTCCAGTGGGATCCGGCTTGGTTGGAGGCATCTCGTGTAAGAGCCAACATTGAGCCTGGGAAGGATGTTTGGTCCAGGGAGGACCTGGTTCATCCCAGCTTCTCCCACCTCTCTTCCCAGCATGTCCTAAATCTGGCCATTTAGGGCATGCTGGGAAGAGAGGTGGGAGAACCAGGTCTGCCCCCACACCATGAGCCAGGATGCATCCACCAAGATATATTTTTCCAGCTCTCCCAGCTTCTGGTCGACCAGCTTTGGACTGAGCCCATCAATGGGCTGACAGCAAAGGTGGCATTTGGGATGGGGAAGGAGCAAGATGGGGCAAGAAAATCCCTTTTTTTGGGCCCTAAGCACCAAAAACAGTGGAATAATAGATTATAATCTTAAAAAAAAATCCCTATTTTGAAGAAACTTAGGCACAGATTAGATGGCTTCAGGAAGAAAAGTGCTTGCTGCTAGCCCTGGGAATCCTCACCCATTAAGCCCACCTCTGGATAAGGGAAGATCCCCATGAGCCCGTTGGCTTCATGATGGGGAGGGAAATTTAGGAGCAGAAAGGGGCTTTGGAGAGACCCTAGGATTCAACTCCCAAGGAGAATTTAGATGTTTCCTCCTCTTCCAAGCCTGAAACATCCCTGCTGGGCTGGCTGGTTGCACTGGTCAAAAAAGAAAAACCATGTGACTATGAAAATCATATTGAAACGAGCTGAAACTTAATTAGGTCACATCCTTTAAAAGCAACTTGTGATCTGGAGATGCAAATCTCAGCCTGCCTTGGCACACACACCCAGGCTGGTGAAACCCTCAGCACCTCCGGACCATCCTTGCCCAAAATTTGGGGTTTGCTCCTGGGCTGAATGTCTTTCTGCCCCAACTCGATGGCATTCCAGGTACCTGGAGCTTGCAGAGCCACATCCCGTGGGTGTTCCCAGCTCCACCGACCTTCTGGCTTTCGTTTTAGCTGCACATTGTGTGTAAGACACATCTGAGAGATAAAAGAAGGGAAAATGTGGGGAGGGACATGGCGGGGGGTGGGGGGGAACAGGGCATGCTGGTGGCTCTGCAGGCTCAGGGGGGGGAAGCAGGGGCTTGCTGGCACCTTGTTAAATCCAAACTCCTTAGGCAACCTCAGCTGAGGAGGGAGAATAACTGGAATTTACAGCATGGCACATGGAGGCTCTGGCTGGAAAATACGAGGGTGGTTAATGAGAAAAGCACAACGATTGCCCTCTGAGGCTGGACAGATGGGGAAAAAATCAGGAGAACTCTGTGTCCCTCTGGTTTGTGTGAGGTCAGACCCTCCGGCCACCGGGTTTTGGGGTGTCAGGCTGGCTGTGCCTGCTGGGAAGCTGTGTGTGTGTGTGTGTGTGTCCCCTTGTCCAGGGCTCAGCAGCACTGGGGGCAAAGTTAACCACAGGGACGGTGCTGCCCTTCCCACTGGAGCTTTCCCAAGGAAGCAACCGGGCACCATCAGCCTCCCCAGTGCAGGACTTGGGTCAATATTGACCCGCTCGTTAATCCACACCCGGATTGATTGGGGAGGGCTGACGTTTGCTCCCCGGCTTTGCAGTGCTGAGATTTGACCCTCCCTCACTGGCTCGGTGCTGGGGTTGGCCTGTGCACCACCACACCCTGCTTTTAGGGGAAAACCCCATGATTTTTACACACTGTGGCATCCAGGAGACCCTACACGTGCCAGGTGTAAAACCATGGGGAGAACTCCCTGCTGTCCTCCCCACCAGATCCATGAGGGTTGCTCAAGGTCCCCCAAATCAAACAACTCTCCTCTTCCAACTTTGCAGCATCTGGAAAATGAAAGGGAAACCTTCTCCCAACCCCTCCAGTGGTTTTTTTTCCCCACAGTCCAGCCTCCTGCAACCCCTTTTCAGACCTGCCAAATATTTGCAGACATACACATGATTTTAGTTCTTGGTTTGGGAGGAGAAAGCAAGGCCACAGCTATATTGCTTGGCAACAGATTTCCTTCCAAAAAAAAAAAAAAAACCAAACCCCAAACCCAAGTGTTATATATAATTCAGTGGAAGAGCCTGCAGGCAACGCCCTGCAAATGCTGTCGGGGCAGGCTGAGCTGTGGGAGCTTTGTGGAGGGGATATTTTGGGAAGATGGGGGTTGCTGAGGTGGGGGGTTGTTCCCAAGGATTCACACTGGAGTAAAAAAAAAGAGCAGAGGTGTCTAGATCCAGGCCCTGAGTGAGTCCCCACAAACCAAGTGAGGACGCCTTGTCTGCCCAAAAATCCACCCAACAGCAGCAGGAGCCACAGCAGAGCCCTTGTTCCTTGCCATGACCCCCGCCCAGCAAACATCTAGCAGCATTGAGGGGCTTTAACTTAAGCAAAAATAGAGATGTGGTGGCTTGAGAGTGAAGGTTTTTCCTCCTGGAGTAAAACACCGGATCCAAACAGGTGTCACCGACCCCAGGTTTGGGAATTCTGTGCAAGACAAGGTCTGGTTCTGCTCTCCTGGCTCACAAATACCCCCATCTCCTCCAGGGTTTGAGCCGCCTTCCCTGCAGACACCAGCCAAGGTCCAGTGTCCCAAGGAGGGGCTGCTCTTAGCTGGGGAGCCAGAGAACCCCCATATAGATAAACCTTTGCAATTTAATTATATATATGGATAGCTTTGCAATTTATTGAGGGATAGATAGATAGATAGATAGATAGATAGATAGATAGATAGATAGATAGATAGATAGATAAACATTTGCAGTTCAAGCTAGCAGAAGTCACCAGGGTGGTGGGTTTTGCTTTCACTCACAGCATGCAAATGCAGAGAGCTTTTTTTTGAAGGATTTCATGTTTACTTGTTGCTGCCAGCAGGACATTAGTTTGGGAGATGTGGATCTAAAAACCAGATGGATGCAGATGGGCCAGAGCGGGTGCAGAAAAGGTCCCCCCACCATGTCCCTGCTCCAGTGCCCTGCCACAGGCTTTCCCAGCTGCTCTCCTGGTTTAATCTGTCACCACAGGGACTGGGTTGCATGGAGATCCTCCAACATGGTTTTTGTCTTTGGGAAAAGTGGTGCTGGTGCTGCTGCACCAGGGTCTGGTGGCTGTCTCCAGCAGCGTGACATTGCAGCAGGATGGAGCAGGGGTGGGTGAGCTCACCCCCAGAATTAAATTCAAACCTAATTTAACTCCACATTTAAAGGTGTTTTGCATCCAGCGCCGGGCCCGGCAGCCAAGTGGCTGTGTTAGATGTTGGCTCTGCTGCAGAAACATCATCCTGCTCTTTTTTTTTTTTTTTTCCCCCCAAGAGCTCCAAGCTGACAAAGCAGCTGGCGTGGAAAGATGCTCGGGGAGCTCGTGGCACTGCACTGGATCACCCAGCACCTGGGAGGAGCTGCTGGTCCTCCCACCCCTCTGTCCCAGCTGGTGTTTTCCAGCCACATTTTGGCAGGAGGGAGTGGGCAGCACGGATCCCACCAAAACTGCTGGAGAGGTTTTGGACCCACCAAGGGATGCTGAGCTCCCGACCTGGTGCTTCTCCCAGAATATGGACCAGGAGCCCATAAATAACCATATGCAACTGCCCTTCCAGCCTGGGCAGGGGCTTTGCCAGGACAAGTGATGCCAGCACAGCTGTATCCTGAATTTCTTGGTGTCTTTGGGAGGCAGCTCCACGTCCAGCATTAATTGCTTCCTTAATTACTATCGTCACCCTTCGCACCCTCCCGCGGTGCCTCGCAGGGAGCGCTGAAGGACAAGCTTGTCCACGACTGGATTGCCCGGGGTTTGGGTTGTTGGTTTTTTTTTTCCAGCCCCGTTTATTTATTAGCCCACATGACCTTCCAAGCCAACTGGATTTAATATTTTTGTTCCAGTTGGCAAAGACTTTATTGACCGTGGAGGGGCAGAAATCTCTGCTACCCACCCGTGACACAGGCGGAGCCGCCCAGGTCTGGCCAGAGCCGCCCCATCCATCGCCTGCCGGAGCGACGTCCCCAGTCTAAAGGGAACTGGGGAAGCAGCAACTCAGGCATGATTTTTCCCCCCGTGCTGCTGGTGAAAGCCTCACTGTTGGCACTGAAATGACTCCAGACACACACTGTGGATGCTCATACATTCCTTGGCCATGCGATCAGACCGGAAAAGCTGGAGTTCAGAGGGAAGGAGGCCAGGGAAAGCGGCGCATCCACTGACGCCGGAGCGCTGCAGCCTCCAGAAAAGCTGCAGTCAACACTTTTTCTTTTAGGGGACACGGTGCTAAAAGAGGAACTGCTGAGGGTTGGGAAGGCCTGGATGGGCTTGGGGGGGAGAAAGCGCTTTTTCTGGGGAGGCAAAATCCTCCTCACAGATCTCCCCACAGAAGGACCTTGTGCAGCAGGACAAAGCCCCTCAGCAGCTCCTCCCAGGATCCTGCTCCAAGAACGCTATTAAGATGCCACTGAACCAGCTTCTCCCACAAGCCCAGACTTTATGGGCTCAAAGCAAAGACCTGTGGTGGCTTTGGTGCTGCCCAGCTGAAGGGTGGCTGAGAAGACCTCACCCAGCCAGGGTTTGCTCCCTCCTGGGGCCAGCTCAGCAGGGAGATGCCAAACCTCATCCCAGGCCTGAGCTGTAACGGGATCCAGGCACCATCCCTGCGCAAGAGCAGCACTGTGGGGAGAGTTTTGCTCTGATCCCTCAAGCCTCGTGCACCAGACCTTGCTTCCTGGTCCCACCAACCAACCCTGGAGTCACCACTGCACCAGCTCAGCCACCCCACGTCCCCAGCACAGCCCCCAGTCCCAACTGGGGACTGTTCTGGCAACACCAGGGTGACCCAGCACCAGCGTCACAGCTCCAAAGATTGGGTGTTTCAGCATGGTTGCTCCAAGCATCATCGGAGCAGGATGGGATGCTCAGCAACAGTGGGACCTGGAGCCACAGAAGGAGCAGGGCTGAGCCCCAAGCCTCCCCACATCCAGCTCTGGGTTTTCATGCTAAAACAGCTTCACCTGGGAGTGTTCAGCACATCAGCCCTCACTGGTGCTGCACCAGCATTTGCATAATTTCAATTATGTTTCCAAAACGAGGAACAGGCTTTGACAACAACTCTGCAGTACTTTGAAAAAAATTCAGAGAAGATAGAAAAATCATCATCTTGGCCCTGTTGGCCCTGCAAACACCTTCTTCAAGGGTGTCATTGTAGTAGGGGAAAGGCTGCTGCAATCCATGGAATCCCAGTGGAAATAAACATGACTTAGGGAAAAAAGAGCCTCTCCCCAGGCACTGCTCTGCCTCCCTGCCTGGTCCTTGTCACCTTCCTATCCCTGCATCCCCCAGGAGCATCCCAGCTAGGACAGCTCTGCCTTTCCCCATTTTCTCCTGCACCTGGAGGCAAAAGAAAACCAGGTCTAACAGTGCCCTGCTCCCACCTTCCCGTGTCTGCCATGAGTGTGTTGAGCCATCGCTGCCTCCCAGGAGGTTGCAACAGGATATTTAATCTTCATTAGTCACCTCACCCTCCCTATCTGCCATCTCCAAGTGCCTCAGCTTGAACTGCAGGTTTGGAAGCAGGCTGGTTGGGACCCACGCAGCCCTGGAGAGGCTGTCCCAGAGCCTTCCCTGGTGCTGCAGCACGTATTTCTGGCAACCTGGGAATGCTGGGGAGTTGGCAGATGTTAAACATGTCCACAAATCTGGTGCCTTAAATAGCAGCTTCTCTTTTAAAGGCTGGAGGAGGGTTGGAGTTCAGGAGCAAGCCTGCTTGCCATAAGCCTCACCAGACTATGAGAACTGGCAGCAAAATATTCCAGGTTTTGGTGTTAATCAATCCAATTCATTAGCAATCCAAGAGAGGAGGAAGCTGCAAGCTTCAGTGGAGAAGACATCAATTCATAAGCCCCTCAAGTGTTGGGAAACACCAGTTTTCCCCAGGCCCAAGAGCAGCCCAGCAGCTGGGTAATGGACCAGGCTGCCCAGAAGTTGGCAAACACCAGGTGGAAGGAGTTAATCCACAGATCCTGCTGGGTGCCAGCACTCCTTCAGCCTCAACATGATTAACCTGTTTCACTACTCAGAGCGTTTCCGGGAGGACTGGGAGCCACCGGAGTGTGTGGAAGAGGGGAAGGAGAAGCTGTGGAGCTCCTTCTCCTCAGTGGCACTGCAGGGCTGGGGCGACACCAGCACGGTGAAGAGGTGACCATGAGCAAAAGCAAGCAAGGTGTTGGAGCAAGGGGTTTCAGGGTATGACCTTGGTTGAAGGAAACCCATGAGCAGCTTCAAACAAGGTGGAAAAGCTGCAGCTTGTCCTTGTGGAGGGATGCACCCCTCCTTGGTAAACCATTAATGGAAACAGAAAGCTGGGAAGCTTTGGTGCTGTGTTTAAGAGCCTAACCTCAGACGAAAGGGAAAATGCAGCTGGTTTCTTCATTAGGTATCAGCCAAACAGCTAGGGCAGGAGCTGAGATCCTGAGACTGCAGCTGCAAGACTGCAGACAGCATGACTTAAGGGAGAACAGCTCACTACCCTGGTCTGAGATATTCCCACCCCTCCCTAAATGGGACTGGGAAGTGGCAGCACAGCAGCAGGTCCAAGGCAGGATGGTGCCTTTGCAGCCCAGGAGCAGCGCCAGCTCCCAGGCAGCAGCATCCCAGCCTGGCCAGTGGTGACCCTGGCTGACACACGCCACATCCTCAAGACGTTTGGAGTCAAGAGCTGCAGGACTTTGAATGAATTAACTCCAAGGTTGTAAGATGAGCCAGAGCTCACCCAGGGAGGGCTGGTTTCCCCAGCTCAGCACCGGACGCCAGAGCCTCTTTCGCCTCGGCCCTTGCTGAGCTTGGCTGGTCTTCCACCCAGCAGGTGCTGGGGAGGTTTGTCCTGAACCTTTGTGTCAGGCAGCAAGGAGCAAATCAAGCACACCAGCAGCACCTGCCCTGCTGCTGCCCCTGCCTCCCCCTTGAAATGCTTTTATTTTCAGTGCTGATGTGAAAACCAGTCCAGTGCAGGTCATTAAAGCCACAACAACCCTTTAGGTTGAAAAATAGAAGTATCTACATGATATCTAAGATATAATTTGAACACTTGAGCACAATGCAGTCTGCACACTTGGGCAGACTTGCTTTGGAGGGAAAGGTAGAGCCAAATCACTGCTTTGCTTGCAAAAGCTTCCTGCTGCACGGTGAGATGGGCGCTGGGTTTGGTTACAGTTCGGGCAGCAGATTGAAAACCACAAATACGTGATAGGAAAAGCTTCCCAGAGAGCTGGGTCAGTTCCAGAGTAATCCAGCCCCTGTGGGGAAAGGGTGTTGTGGCAGATGTTAAGCTAATGGGATCACTGCACCAGCACACCTTGGATCTCTGTCGGGCGGCAGCCAGAAGGTACCAGCCAAGGGGGCAGCACCGGCTCCACGGCAGCCCCGGCTCCACAGCAGCCCCCGGTTTCAAAGGGGAAATGCAGAAAGCTCCTCGGGACAAGAGCAAATATTAACAGCGCAGGGACTGTGCAATCATACATCCTGTGCTTCCAAAGTGCAAAGTCTCCTCCTGAGAAAGGACAGCAAGCAAATGTGAACTCCCGCATTGGAAGCTGTCAGCACCAGGTGCCAGTGTCAGTTCCACCCCCCCAGTCTCACCCCAGTGCTTGCTTGTGCTTTGAACATCAGAGCTTCAAACGCACACCAGAGGCATTCTGGGGCTGCTGTTGATGCCGTGCACTTCCCTCCTCTCCATCCCCAGCAGTGAGGAGCCAGGCTGGAGGCACCGCCTGCTCCTTCCTCCAAGGGACCCTCGTGGGATTAGGCACAAGCATTGCTGCAGCTCAGCCATGTGAACAGCAATGGAGTCTTCTCAACTAGTCCCACTTAAGCCTAGGAAAATGCTTCCCTCACTCCTGAGGTCTGCCAGCCAGCCCACCCCATCCATCCTGCTCTCCTGTAACTGCAGGTGCTGAGAGCTGGTGTAGGACAGCCAAGTGCACAGACACTGTCCCAAGATCCTTCAGTTATCCCCCCCCCCCAAAAAGTGAATTAAGACCACCCCCATAAAACAGCCAAACAACTGTCAGCATGCAACGTGCTCTGCTGCAGCTTTCCACAAGTTTTCATCTGCAGCCATGAGAGAGACAACCTCCCTTTCTGCTCCATCAGAAAGAAACCTCGGGATGAAGCCGGCGCCTGGCCCAGGCAGCATTCCCCCCATTATATTTCAAACAAGGAATCCATTCTAGGCGCAGACACAGGAACAAGTTCAGGAGTTCAGCTTGTTATCTACACCTCCCTTTCCTTCTCTTTTTAACCACCGAGTGAGTTCCCACCAAGCCAGAAGGGCAGTTGGGGCACAACGGGCACTTATGCTGAGCCAGGGCTGCTGGCAGTTCCCTGTCGAGGTTGCACTCAGCTGAATACCGACAGAAAAGTAAGTGTTTCATCAGTTTTTGAGCATTATCAATTATCTCACAAATTAATTGCTGCTTCAGTGTCTTTGTCTACCTAATGCTGTCCTGGAAGATGCAACTGAAGAAAGCAGTGAGGGAGGAGTTGAAGTGCCTCCTCTGGAACGCAAAACGTTTCTCTTGAGGCAAAGGGCTGAGCCTGTTAAACCGCTGTGAGACTCTGAGCTGGAGACCTCAGCAGATGACTCATCTCGACTTCTTCATTTCCCCTCCCCTCGTTTTTAAGGAGGCCAGAGATACCTGTTCTTAAGCAAGAGACTCCCTGGACAACCCGCTGCATACCCAGCTCACTGCCTGTAAAAAGCTGCCTGTCACCCCAGCCCCGGGTGCTCTCCGGGGACGCACCCCTGGCTGCCCAGCTCCACGGGGCTCTTGGCTCACCTACTTCACCCCTCCAGAGCTGAGGGCAGGGCTACAATTGCACCCTTCTCCACAGCAGCCCGAATCTGGAGAGTGAGAAGGGCTGTGGTGCTCAGCTCACCCACCCCAGCTGGATTCTGAAACGCAGGGACCCGAGCGGCGCCGGTGCCGCAGTCGTGCTCAGGATGGTACAAGAGGAACAGAGTTGGGGAGTGGAGATGCCACCAACAGCCCTTGAAAGCTGATGCCTCCCCCCACAGCAAGGGGAATGTTGGGTGTTGTATTTTTGTTCCAGAAAGCACTAAAGCTGAGGAGATCTCCGATTCCACACACTGAGGCCTTCAGGCTGGACAGGTATTAGAAATAAATCCAAGATAAAAAGCACAACCGTGTGTTAGTGGGAAGTCTGAGCCACGGTGCCCACACCAAGGCTGCTTCAACACCAAGGTTTCCACTCCTGGCAGTCACTTCTCCCATTCCCAGGGAAATAACACCCAGGTCCACCAGCAAAGCTATCCCAGATCTTGCAGCCAGCTGCTTTGACCATGCAACTGATTTTTTTTTTTTTTTCTTCAAACAGCAAGATGTTCCTTTGGGAGGACTGTCATATTAGCAAGGTTAATTTCCAATTAAGCATGGCAGGCAGATTTTTTCCAAACCCTGTCCATGAGGATTTTCCCTGTGACTGGGGTGGGGGGTGTAAAAAGCCATGGTGCAGTGTGAGTCATGGCATGATTTGGGCAGGGTGCTCTGGGGAGTCACACCAACTCCTGCTGTAACAAAGGTCCGAAGGGGAAGTAAGTGCTGACATTCTGACAAATGACTCACTACTACAATGAAAGAGACAGAGTTTAGTCCTCTGGAGCCTTGTCTCCAAACTCCTGAGTACTTTAATTAAGTCAGAGTAAGTCCATTTACACAGCCACACCTTGAACTGACATTCAGGTAGAGAGAATCCAGCCTAAACACCTTGGAAAAGGCCGGGATGGGCAGGGACGTCCCGGCAGCTGCTCCAAACTAATGTGCAGGGGGAGTATGAAAGAAGTATCATCCTTTCCAATTATAAAAATCTGAGTCTCAAAGGAATTACAGACTTTCCAAATGGTTAGATACAGAACAGAGACCTCTTTATGTCAGCATAACACTCTACTCCAGCACCACATTGCCCCTTTCTGTTTCTATCATAATTAAATATAAGTAACATACCAGGAGAGCTCCGCTGTATAATTGCTTTATTTTCTGCTTATTAGTTCTTTACCAACACTACAGCCATATTGAGAACACAAAATTCCTGTTTACTTTAGTCAGGGAGATCACAGTCTACAAACTCATTCACTTATCAGACACCATGAACGCCATTCCAAACTTACTCCAGGAATTCACATGAACACAAACCGATGCACTTAAAAAAAAAAAAAACAAAACCAAAACCCAAAACAAACTTCAATTAGTTTGTAAATCATAGGAATTGTTACAGATTGCCACTTGATCCTGACAGGCTACGTTTTACTGCCTGAGAGCCACGAGTCTGTGCTGAGGTTCAGCTACAACCTACAAAGGACATGTGGAAAGTGAAACCTTCTCTCTTTCGTTCGGCAGAAATGGCCATTTATTTTTGATGTCTCTGCCACACGTTGCAGTAACTTTTTCTCTCCCCCCCCACCCAACAAATCAGACATTAAAAAAAAAATAAAAAAAAATAAATTTCAGAAGCATAATCAGTTTCCTTTCACCTACAAAAACAGAATAACAAAGTTACTACGGAAATACAACATTGTGAATTCAACTCAATGCAAGGTCTAGTGAAGTCTGCCCCAGCACTTGAAAACACAGCAAATCAACTTAGATGAAACATGAAGTTATTGAAGTTTTCATGTTGAGTGAGAATAGGTTTAAGAAAGTTCAAGAACCATTAATAGAGCTTCAAGTTTTCCAGTTTAGGCATTTACTTGTGCTTGGCTATTTTATTTATGCTCCAGAAGAAAACAGTAACCATATGCTTGGATTTTTAGTCTTTATACCACCACACTGTTGGTTAAGTTACATCAAAAGAGAATTAAAAAAAAAAAAAAGCTAGAAAATAGAGCAATGACATTCCAATGGCAAAAAGCCTTGAGTGACAAGAAAAAAACCCAAACAAAACCAACCTCAGCTCCTCTTTAGAGCTGAGATGTCAAGAGTTGCTCTACATTATGCTTCTGCAGACTCTCTTTAACTCAGGAAGGTTCATAGCCCATCAATGCTCTATCTTCTAGCATCAAGAACCCATCCAGTCCCATTTGCCACCCACATCAAGTCAGTTGGAACCATATTCTAAAGGAACTTTTAAGTGGTCCCAAGCATTCAATTCCAGAAGTGAATTCAGCATTTTAATCTTCCCACACATCTTTGGTAAGAGCTCCATGTACAACGTAGGCAGCAGAGTCAACACTGCAGACATGTAGTGTAATGCCCCCAATGTCCTGCAAAACCCATCTCCTTGGGAAAACAAAATAAAAAAGGGGAAAAAAAAAAAGAAAAAAAGCCATTTTCTTCTGGTTTTGTAGCATACATTCCTAGAATTCCCCCAATTGAGTTTAACTCCTTGAGGAAATCTGAAGTTAATCCTTAAGGCTGAGTAAGATCCAGCTGCTTTGACTTTTTTTGCACCCAGCATGAACACTTGATGGAGTTTTAACACTAACACTTGCCCTGGGTGGGGTGTTTCTTTTTGCCAGTCACATCTGCAGACTGTGATGTGGCAAATGAGCTGCTTGCCCTTTAAGAACTAATTATGGAAGTTTACATTCATAGTCGTTTACTCTCTCTCTCTCTCTCTCCTCCCTGCTCTCATTAGTAGTTACTCAATGGGCTTCCAACACCCAACGCAGTTCCCTTCCCACAGGACACAGCAACACACCCCACTACCCAGACAAGGCTGCAACGACTCACAGGGGGTCAGTGGAGTTTTGGGAACTAAACCAGGGAGGGATTTCCTCAAAACGGCCATCACTGAGCTGCTGGAGTCACCCAGCCCAGGTGCAGCTCAGCACGGAACTCGGGAACTCTACAAAATGGAAAAGCAAGATGATAAACTTTCTGTCTCCGTGACACAGATGTTGGAAAGAATGAAAAAATACTTTAATATTTAAATGTCCTCAGCTGCCTTGAGATGAAAGCAGTTTGTCTTGATCCCAAGGCAGTGCTAGATTTTTCACCTAAACATCTATGACTTAAAAGTAAAACTTGTTGCAACACTTCCATGTTATTGCTGCATCTTCTGGAAGGAAATTATCTTGGATTGACATGAGTAGGAAGAACTGCAGCTAAACACCTTTAAAGCTTGCAATTCAAGACAAAAACTGAACAGCATCTCCCCTGGAACTCTGACATCATTCATGTCTTAGTTTGCTATATGGTTGCTATGTAGTTATGGGGAACTTCTTTGCATCCCTTCTCATGCAGGATGGATGGTTCAGAACTTCACAGCTGACATTTCAAAGCAGTTCTTACATGACTGAGCGAGCACTTTGTGCCTGAGATGCACTTTGAACATGTCACAATGGTGTCCTCAGACCTGCCACTGCAGGCAGGGGCTCGTCTGGGTGTTACTCTGAGATATGAAGACAGACTGAGAGTCACTATTTAGTTACAGATTAACAGAACTTGAAAAAAAACAAACCCAAAAACCTAACAAAAAAAAAACCCAACAAAAGTCCTTAATATAAAAAGACAGACTGCAGTTTGATTTTAAGCAATAATTTTCAGTTTACTAGATGAAACAGACCTAGCAACATATTCTGCGTGAATGCAAAAAAGTAGCAATCTACAGCAAGTGAGAGAAGGAAAAAAATAATAATAATAAAAAAAAAGAACCAGAAAGCATACACTGAAAATGGTACCCCTCCCCCAACCATCCCCCGAAACAATCAAACCATCTTAAGGGCTATCGAGAGAAGAAGAAGAAAAAAAAAAAAACACAACCGAAAAGAAAATAAAAAGAAGTTACTTAGCAAGTCTACAATGTGTCTTTCCCCTGTTTGCTGGAAGTCTGGAAGGCTGCAAGTCTGCCAGAGCATCTAGTGCTTGTGTTCGTGTCCCATTCGGAGGTTAGAGCATCCTAACGCCAAGCAAGGAGAGTTAAACCAGGAATCCAGTCAAGTGTGCAGAAGGAAAGGGTGGTAAATGGAGAAAGGTGATCATAATCCTATGGATGCCTTTGTTTTACTTTTCACTAGAGAATCATTCTTCCGGAAAGCCATGTGGGTTTTTTTTTTTGTTTGTTTTTTGTTTTTCTTTAATTCTTTGTAGACTAAATAGTTATTCTCTCATTAGGATTTATAATTGGATGTTAACCATGTCAGCCCTTCATAGAGTCCATCCCCTGTAGTAGCACAGGAGGGCTGCACGTACCAATTCCTATCCCTGATTCGGGTCAGGCCCAGTTTCTCCTGGATTTCATGGGGTTTCATGGCATCAGGCAGGTCCTGCTTGTTGGCGAAGATGAGGATGATGGCGTCCCGCATCTCCCTGTCGTTGATAATGCGGTGGAGCTCCTGGCGGGCCTCGTCGATGCGGTCGCGATCGGCGCAGTCCACCACAAAGATCAACCCCTGCGTGCCCGTGTAGTAGTGCCTCCAGAGGGGACGGATCTTGTCCTGGCCCCCGACATCCCACACGTTGAACTTGACGTTTTTGTAAGTAACCGTCTCCACGTTGAAGCCCACGGTGGGGATGGTGGTAACGGACTGGCCCAGCTTCAGTTTATACAGGATTGTGGTTTTACCGGCCGCGTCCAGACCCAGCATCAGGATCCGCATCTCCTTGTTCCCGAAGATCTTGGACAGCACCTTGCCCATCTCGGCGGCATCCAAGGGGCCCGGCACCTCCGGGGGTGAGGGGGGAGCGGAGGGCGAGCGGCGACCCACCCGAGCAGCCCGCGCGGGGCGGGGGCCAGAGAGGAGCGGAGCCGGCCGGGCCGGGCCGGGGGGGGAGGGTGGCAGGGCAAGGGCAGGCGGGGCTCAGCGCCGGCCGCGCATGGGGCGGCTGCGGAAGAAGCGGGGCGGAGGGGGGGGTGCGGGGAGGGCTGGCAGGGCGGTGCGGCCCGGGCACCCCGGGAAGAGCGACCGCGCCGCGCTCCGCTTCTCTGCCGGGCCTGAGGCGGCGGCTCCGCCCGGCTCCTTGCCTTGGCTCCCGCCCCGGCGCCTCAGCTCATGGATGCCGGCTCAGAGGGGGGAGGGGGCGGCTCCGCGTCCTGCCTGCAACGGGATGGAGAGAGCGTGAGAGCGGGCAGGGCGGCGGGGCGAGGCTAGGGGGGCAGGAGCGGCCAGCAGTTACCTGAGGGCCGCCGGCGGGCTCGGGGCCGGCTCCGCTCCGCTCTCGCGCCGCTCCCTCCGCCAGCGCCGCCGGAAAAGGCGCCGCGCGCGCCCGCCTCACTTCCCCTCCGCACGCACCGCGCCTGCGCGCGCCACCCCGCCCGCTGGCGGCACCACCCCGCCCGCCGCGCGTGCGCTGCCGAGTGGGCGGGGCCTGGGGGGGTGCCGAGGGCGTGGGAGGAGCGCCCCGCCCCCTTCCGGCCAGCCCGCTTCCCGCGCGGCCTCGCGGGTGGGCATTGCGCCTGCGCAGAAGGAGCCCCGCCCCCTCCCGCGGGGAAACGGAAGGGCGAGGCGTTGGCCAGAGCTGCCCGCGAGGAGCAGTGCGCATGCGTTTTCACATACCCGCCTTCCCCCCCCCCGCAGGCGGGGTGGGGTGCTGCTTCCTCCGCTACTGCGCCTGCGCAATGGGGCAGGAGGAGGAGGAGGAGGAGGAGGAGGGGGCCGGGCTCCTGCCGCCAGGACTGCGCATGCGTGAGGCTGGGCGGGGGCGGGGCCTGGGTGGAGAGAGGCGCCACGCGATCACACGTCAGCAGAAGCGCGCGCGGGACTCCAGGGGCAGCTGTGAAAGGGGCAGGCGCGACAGGGGCGGCGGCACAACGGCTCCGCCACCGCCCTGGTGAGGGGCTCGCCGGTCCCGCTCCCTCAGGTGGGCGGCCCCAGTGGTCTTACCGGCCCCAAGGTCCGGTGTTGGCCTTCGGGCAGGGCGCCCACCGTGGGTTCTGGGGGAGGAGAAGGCTGACAGGGCCGGGGGGCTGTGGAACAGCCCGAGTTCTGGGGATTGAACGCCTCAGGGTTCTGGGGTGTGGGAGCAGGAGGTGGGCCGAAGGAACCGCTTCAGGTGCCCTCCGGCCGGCTGGCTCTTCTGGTGCCACAGCTGGTGTGTCCAGTCAGGCCGTGAGGCCTCGGCTCCCTGCCTGCCGAGGGAAGAGGAGAGCCGGCTGCAGTGGCGGTTGGCTGGGGAAGTGCAACAGGTGGGGAGGTGACTTAGAGCGGTCCTACACTATCTGCTGGGGTGTGCCCTCACCAGAGCCTTCTGAAAAGGGCCTCGACTATGAAAACTAAAGCCCATCTTAAGATGCTCTGGGTTTTTTTTGACCCCGGGAGGTGATGCACAGGAACAGGTAGCCCAAAGGTGGTAGATGCCCTATACCTGGAAACATTCCAGGTCGGGTTGGACGGGGCTCTGAGCAACCTAATACAGTTGAAGATGTCCCTGCGCACTGCAAGGCATTTGATCTGCATGACTGTTAAATGTCCCTTCCCACCAAAACCGCTCAATGGCACGCTGTCGCGGTCTCTCACACACGCACATAGTGTCATGGATCCTTATTGCCGTGGGTCATGGCAGATAACTCAGGTCAGTGAAATTCCAGCTGTGGCCAACCACCCAGGAAGTGCAGTGTCTGTGTATCTGGACACTGCCCTCCCAGCTCCCCCAGGAGCAGTGCCCCAACGTGCCCTGTGTGGCACAGAGCAGCACCCTCTGCACGCACAGCACAGACACGTTTGGCCAGTTTCACAGGCATGATGTGTTGTAACCCCACACTGAGCAGTGCAAGGCTGGTCTTCCTGGTGTGCTGGAGCAGGGGGCTGCCCACCCAGCTCCTGCTGGCAGGGCTTGTGGGGAGGAAGGCAAGGGGAAAGCAAGCCTGCCTTGGTAGTTGCTTCTGAGCTGACGGAGAGGATGTGGGAAGTGGCATCTGGAACGCAAAACCAGCACAATGTGCTGCAGGTACCTTGGGGTTGGTCTTCAGAGACGACAAGTGACATGGTCACTTTCTGGCCTTCACAGCTCTCAGCACAGGCATGCTTTCACTTGGGAGGGACTGACTTCACCATAGAATGGTTTAGGTTGGAAGGGACCTTCAAGATCATCCAGTCCCACCTCCTGCCATGGGCAGGGACACCTCCCACTAGACCAAGGTGCTCCAAGCCCCATCCAACCTGCCCTTGAACACTTCCAGGGATGGGGCAGCCACAGCTTCTCTGGGCAACCTGGGCCAGGGTCTCACCACCTTCACAGCAAAGAATTTCTTCCTCATGTGTAACCTAAATCTCCCCTCTTCCACTTTAAAGCCATGACCCCTTGGCCTGTCACTCCCTGCCCTTGTCCAAAGTCCCTCCCCAGCTTTCCTGTAGCACCTATCCTTCTGTCCCTTGAAAAATGCCAAACATTCCTTTAATTTTTACAACAGGCATATGTCTACAGTTATGGGGTACATGCAGAGCAATCCCTGTGGGAACAGCAAAAGGGAAATTGTTTGCTGTCTTTACAGTCTGAAAGAATAGGAGATTTCCTCGACGACACAATTAAGCGGATGACAACAGGAGTTTCTGAGGAAGCCTTGCTCTTTCATGCAGCCAGCAAAGAGGGAGGATGCCAAGGAAAACATAGCAGCCATGGCCTCTCCTCAGGAGCACGTGCAGGTTGTGCTGGGGGTGCAGGCTGTGCTGGGGGTGCAGGTTGTGCTGGGGGTGCAGGCTGTGCTGGGGGTGCAGGCTGTGCTGGGGGTGCAGGTTGTGCTGGGGGTGCAGGCTGTGCTGGGGGTGCAGGCTGTGCTGGGGGTGCAGGTTGTGCTGGGGGTGCAGGCTGTGCTGGGGGTGCAGGCTGTGCTGGGGGTGCAGGTTGTGCTGGGGGTGCAGGCTGTGCTGGGGGTGCAGGGTGTGCTGGGGGTGCAGGCTGTGCTGGGGGTGCAGGCTGTGCTGGGGGTGCAGGCTGTGCTGGGGGTGCAGGTTGTGCTGGGGGTGCAGGTTGTGCTGGGGGTGCAGGCTGTGCTGGGGGTGCAGGCTGTGCTGGGGGTGCAGGCTGCTGACAGCAGGGCTGACGAGTGTCCCTGTGTGCATCGGGCAGTGCCAGAGCCCCTGCTCTGGTGTTCAAAGCTACCTACTGTACTGGCATGGGATTCACTGCAAGCCCTGGTGGTCCCACTGGATGCAGCCAGGTCAATCTCCCCTCACTAGCATGGGAAGTTTATTTAAATAGAGCTTACTGCCGAGCAGGGCTAAAATTACCATCAGGATGTGGATGTTAGTGGGTTTCTACTTGGCTCTGTTCCGTGTGACTGTTTCTGTGCTGGTAAATGGGAGCAGCAGTTTATAAATTAGGCAGTAGTTGTACGAGACCACGGGTCTTGACCAAAATAGTTGGGAAAAGAGATGTCAGGAGCTCTAAAGTGCTGCCTTTGTCCACATGCAGGCACCAATTGCTCTACCCTGGCCTCAGAGCAGTGTTTGCTGGTTTCAGGAAATGACTCTGCCTTGGTAGCACTTTTGTTCTGTGTAAAGCGCTCAGGGGAGGGTGCGACCGCATGGGAGGTTTTATCTGCTTTTCTTTTCAATAGCTGAGAGTTTGGTGCTTTCTCCTGGCATCCACTAGTTGAGGAACGTGGGTCTTGAGCACTGAGTTTGGCAGTGCCAGGCAGCCAGCGAAACAGAGGATGGTGTCTGGGATGTTTGTCCAGGCTCTGCCACCTGCCAGTGGGTACCACAAGGCACAAACCAAAAGGAGTAACTGCAGAGTGGTGAAGTGCCTTTTCTATCATCTTCTCCTTCTGGTTTGGACCCAGCTGTGCCGTTCCTTGGGTCTCTCCTGTTGAATTGTGGCTTTTTTTGGTTTGTTGGTGACTGCAGTGTCCCTCATCCTTGGGGGCTGTCTGCAAACAGGACTCGGCCAGCTTTGGCTTCACCCATTTCATGTGGCACACAGCTGGGCTCTTCTGTGTTTCCTGAGCTCCTTTTCTCCTTTCCCTCCTGGTAAACTGGAAGCCATGGGACCTGTGAAATACTTGCAGGGGTTGCTCTCAGGGAGAGGGCAGCTGCTGTTGCTCTGGAGCTGCTGAGGAGCCCATCTCCACCAGCCGGGCCTTCCGCTGACTAAGCAGCACTGCCACTTCCTGCTGCTCCTCTCCCCGCGGGGCTCCTGCCTGCCCGTGCTTGATATCCACAAACCAGAGGCTGCTCCAATCTGGATTATCTCTCTGCCAGCCTGGGCCCACTCCTTTCCTGGTGCGTGCCCTGCCCTGGGTGGGCCTGTGGTGCCTGAGGTGAGCTGTGCTGCTCCAGGCTGTGGTTGGCAGCTTCTGCTCAACTGCCTCTGCCCCACGGGTCCCTGAGCCTTTAGCAGCTGTGTGTCCTGTCCTGCAGCAGATTCCAGGGACAGGCTGGGCACCCCGATAGCTCCCTGAGCTCTCCCACTGCTCCCACTGGTGCCTCTGGTCATCAACCCTGAAGCTGGAGCACGGGGCGTTATTCTTCAGCTGCTGCTGTGTCACCTGCCAAAAGTGTCCAAAATTGATCTTGCCATCATCCAAGTCTAAAAGCCTGACAAAGAGAAGTGGTACAATTCACCACTTCACACAGGATATCCAAAACTTAATTGAGGACATGGGGAAGTGGCTACATGTTGTAGAAGAGAAATGGGATCCACTCAGGCAAATGCTTCTTCCCCCACACTGAGCTTTGTTGGTGAGGATCCTCCCTGCCCTTCAGGAGAACTTTCTGTCCATATGGTCTGTGCACCAGCATTTTGCATGCTTTGGCATGCATTATTAGAGTAATTACTACTGCTCTTTAGGATGATATACAGCAAAAAGACATTTGAGAACTCAGCACTTTCAGCAGTTAAGATCTCAAATTAGTCACTAATAAACTGTGCACGTCAGTCCTTGAAGCTCACATTTACCAATCTGCAGGGAATGGGTGAGAAGCTGGTGAGAGAGCACCACCTACTTTTGAAACATTTTTATGTAGAGTCATATTAGTTCCCATAAATGAACAGAACGGATGGTAAACAGGAAGCAGAATGTAAATTAGCAAAGCAAATAAAGGTTTTGTTGTCTGAGGAAGCCCGGTGCTGTGTCTCTGCCTCAGAATTACTGCATCTTACCTTGGAGAGCCAGGAGATAACATGGCTGTGCTGCCAGCCTCTCAACTGTGAATTTGTTGCAGCACGAGATTGTTTTGAAAGACAAGTTATTTTTAACATAGTAACCTAATAACTGTGGGGTGGAAATATGTCATCAAAGTGTGATGGTCTGAGTAAAACAGGCTCTTAGTGCTCAGCCTGCAGAAAGTTGATACACATCTACACCCTGTAACCCCCCCTTGGGGAAAGAAGTACAGGTTGGGTGCTGTATATACTCGATACGGGTCGGTTCTTACCCTGCTGGTTGATTTTCAAGGTCAAACACCCAACAGAAGCATGTACAATACATGAATAGGTTCTAGATTACCTGAAAAACGTGACCTCTTGGAAGGGTTTCAGTTTCACATACCTGTTTAAGAATTAAAAACCTTCTCTGGTCCTTGGCAACACCCGGGGAGTTAGTGGGCAGCCTGCTGAAGTTGAGTATTTTAAAACTAAGCAGCAGCTGAGAGTGTGTCACTGGATGGGGTGCCAGTATGGAGAGTAAGCAGCAGTTATGGTTATGAAGTGATTAGAGGTTAGAGCCTGGGGAAAAAGATAACAAATTATCTGCAGGACCTTTTGATAACTCACCTGGGCCAGGCTGCAGGGCAGCCTGCTCCTTATCTTGTTGTTCTCCCTAAAGAACTTACGGGTGGTGCAGGTACCAAGGTCTACTGGTCTGTGAGGCTGGGTTGGCATGCTCTGTCCTCCAGTGATCCAAGTGCTGTCACAAGAAAGTGGTGAATGAACATGATGAAGCTTTAACTTTATGTAACAGCCATCATATCAGAATAAGCAAACCTCAAGCAAATGGTTCAGTATCCCCTTTGTTTTTTATCTCTTTGAATGTAACTACCTTCCCAATCAGTCTGGATAATCAAACCAAATCTATTTTAATATGGCTTGGCTCACCCTGTTTACTTTTCTGTCGTCTTTTGGCACAAGGAGATGGGAAAAGACTCTGTTGCACTGATCCTTCAATGACTTTTGCAGCTTTCCAAGGAAGGAAAGGGGAATATCATAATGGTTTGGGTTTAATATCTATGTTAGATAAGTTCTTCTGTTTTCAAACTGAACAATGGCCTTGTTATTACAATTGCATTCCACTGGTAGACTTATTGTCATCGAGATATCTGATACAGTGGGCCAAGTGTCCTCCGTGGGGGAGAATCAGGTTAGAGAAGCAGTTTCTGGCCGTGGTCACTCCTGCCTGTGGGCAGGGAGCGGCGGCGATGGAGACTCAGCCCCATTTCCTGCCGTTCTGGATGTCCGTGTCTGTGCGACCGCGGCTGGGCTGGGCCAGGAAGCTCAACCTGCGTCTCCCGCCGGGTGTGCTGCACTGACAGCCCGGCGCTGAGCACATCCCGGGCTCTTCCCATCGGGTCAGGGAAGGAGCAGAGGTGGGAAGGGGCTGTGGAGGGTATCCTGACTGCAGCAGGTTTCTGTTAGTCTCTGCATGTGCTGGAAAGGTGTAATGAGGACCCTGAAGAAGCACTAGAAACATTTATTGTCAGGAGAAAGCCCTTTCCTGATCTTCCTGGGATTCCTCCACCCTCCTGCGGGAGTGGGGAAGAGCTATTCCCAAGTGGCCTCCCACCAGGAAAACCAGTTTGGGTTTGTTTTGTATCTTAAGTACCTTGAAACGTCTTTGCAGTTACTATTGACAAACAAAGCTGGCTTGTCCTTCCACAGGTTTTTCCAGGACCAGACAGAGGAAACAGAGGTGGGAGGTCCTGCCTGACCAAATTTCCATATGCCAGAATCCTGAATCACCACCATGACAATATCAGCCTGAAAAATCATGAAGCCTGGAGAATAGTAAAAATAATTTGTAAGGCTTTTCCTTCCCTCTCCGATTTTTGCATTTTCACACCCCCTATTTCCCAGCAGCAACAAAGCAGGAGATACACCAGTGACCTCCAGCTGGACATGCTGCATGACTCCATGGAGACCTGCACCCCGAGGTTTTTAGAATCACAGACTGGTCTGGGTTGGGAGGGACCTTCAAGATCATCCAGTTCCAACCCCCTGCCATGGGCAGGGACACCTCCCACCAGACCAGGTTGCTCCAAGCCCCATCCAACCTGCCCTTGAACACTTCCAGGGATGGGGCAGCCACAGCTTCCCTGGGCAACCTGGGCCAGGGTCTCACCACCCTCACAGCAAAGAATTTCTTCCTAATGTCTAACCTAATTCTCCCCTTCTCCAGTTTTAATTTTTGGACCCCAAGCCAGGCCATTGCTGATGCCCAGATGTTCCAGGCCATCCTTGCAAAGCGTGGCAGTGACATGGGGATTCCTGAGAAGCTCAGGGTGGAGGTGCTTTGCAGTCAGTGCTGTGGGCCAGCAGAAATCTGCTGAATGCTGCATCCACTCTCTAATGCAGTGGGGTTTTGGCAGGCAGTTCCCAAGGGCTTTTTTTCCTTTCAGGTGTATTCTAGTTGTCATTCAAAGGGTCTCTGGTTCCAGAGCATTGCCTGGCCCTCGCGAGGGCTGAAGGTTCAGAGCTTGGTGGGATCCCAAAGCTGGTTCCCCAGGAGGCTGGAGCCCTGCTTACCTGTGACACTTTGCACAGAGCTGCAGCTCCTGTGTCTGGGGGAGCTCAGCTGGAGCCTGGAGCAGCTGCTCCTGCTCAGGAAATGCAGCAACTGTCGGATGAGCACCACGGAGCAGAGCTGCCCCTGAGCTCAGAGCCCAGCAACTGAGTGGTCTCATTTTTTATTTCAGGTGTGTTTTATTTGTGGGAGCCACAGCAGGCCACAGCTCTGTGCTTGTGGGCTGGAACTGCTGTCAGGACTCTGTGTCCCACCTGTGCCTAGTCTCTCCTCCGCCTGTCAACCTTGTTCCCATCAGATTTTCTCAGGCAAAACAGGTAGTTTCCCTCCCTTGCATTCTTCATTCCTGCCACGTTTTTTCATGTGATTAAAAATGTGCATATATGTGGCAGGAGGAAACAGTCCCCAGTGGTAGGAGGGGATGGGAGTGCAATGCCTGGCTCTGTGCTGCTATTCCTGTGTAGACAGATTGCCTGTCTCCTCCATTTGTGGATGGCAAGCCTACATCTCCTCATGCCCATGACCCCAAAGTCATTATCCTAATGCCTTTAACCAAAACTCCAGCTGTCACAGAGAGCTCTTCCTTAAGGAGATAACAGGGGTCCAGAACAAGATGTCTCCCTCTCCTGTGCAGCCCTGACACCCTTAAAGACTTCAGACTCATGCAGCACTGGGAAAGACGTTGTTTGTCTGTTCTGAGATGGGTTTGCTGTCTGAGAACTTTAGCCCTGGACTGTGGTCCATTAACTTGGGTCAGGCAGTCTGGAGGAAATGCTTGGATACCTCTGGAGCAGCTGCCGGTGGGTCTGGCCTTGGGCAGAAGGTGTGCCTGTGCCTTGAGGAGGAGCTGTGTCCCTGCCTGCAGCCGAGGCACATCCCTACTTGGGCAGGAGGTACATCCATGCCTTGACCTCTGCACTGAATCAAAACACTTCATTACATCTGCAAATATTCACTGCAGCAAGTAGGTTGCATCTGAAGCTCTCTTCAGCAAATCCTCTGAGCTTTCACTGGACATCCTTGAGCAGGACCATTAACTACAGCTGCTTAACTTTGGCCTTTCTAAAGCAAGGTAATTGTGTTGAATCACTTGAAGAGCTAATTTTTGCCTCCTGTATTTGATGCTTCCTTCTCCTCCTTGTTCCCACTGTCTTGCTGAAGCATTGATGCATCCCACTGGCTGACTTCCCAGCTGGCACGGCGAGGCTGGAGGAGCTGGTGCTGGAGAGCAGAGGCAGCAGGAGCTGGGGCAGCCGGGCACGGTGGCTTGTGCCTGTAATCCAAGCTCCAGGGAGGCTGAGGCTGGCGGACGGCTTGAGCCCGGGGGTTCTGGGCTGCAGCGAGCTGTGCCGAGCGGGCGTCCGCGCTGAGGCCGGCATCGATATGGGGGTCCCTGGGGAGCTGGGGGCCACCAGGTCGCTTAAGGAGGGGTGAACCGGCCCAGGTCGGAGACGGAGCAGGTCAAAGCTCCCGTGCTGGTCAGCAGCGGGATCGCGCCTGTGAACAGTCCCTGCAGCACGGCCCGGGCGAGAGAGCGGGACCCAGCCTCTTTTGGCATCCCGTGTATGTCAGCTCCAGCACTGTCTGTGCCAGGGAGCAATCACAAAAGGTTCAGGTAGTGCTGCGGGAAGGCAAAAGCATCTCCCACAGGTGTTCGACCTGGAGATGCTGCCCTGGCCTTGCTCACTCAGGTGTGATCATGTTTTGGTGCGATTTCTTGCAGCCGTGAAAGGCCACAGGGTAGGACCCAGCCAGACTGCTGGGATCCCAACAGATGTAATGAATAAAATGGGAAATGACAGAAAAATTTTCCATCATGTTTCTGGCTCAGAGACCCCAGTAAGCATCCCTCAAACACTGATGGCTTGGGCAGCCCAAGCTGGGACTCCAGCACTCAGGAGTGTCTCATTACTCTGCTCCATTGGGTATTTATTGTCACAGCTCATTTGTGTCCTCAGCTCTGAGCTTTACACTCTTAGGAAAACACTGGAGAATCAAGAAGCCTTTCTCTTTATGGAGTATTTCGAAGCAGGGAGTGGGACATCTCTTCCCTGCCCTTCAGTAAATGAAGTGTATTGGAGATAGAGCTCCCTGATGCACCTGACTTGGCTTAAAATGAAAAAAGAGCATCACGATGTGCCTCTTCTGCCTCAAAATGAGAAGCCTGGGCTTTCTCAGCTGCTTAAACCTGCTTGTGCTCTGAAATATTTCCTCTCTGTCCATCCACCCATTTTTACACATCAAATACAGGCATCCTAGTCTCTCAGTTCCCCACTGCCACTCTGTGGCCAAGCAAAGGCGGCACAAGATGGATGTCGGGCAATCTGCAAAAGCATTAAGAGTAGCTGGACATGGTGGCTTGTGCCTGGAACCCAAGTGCTGGGGAGGCTGAAACTGGTGGATGGCTTGAGGGTTCTGTGCTGAGCGGGCATCTGTGCTAAGTTCAGCATCGATGTTGTGGGGCCTGGGGGAGCTGGGGGCCACCAGGTCACCTAAGGACAGGTGAACTGGAGCAGGCTGGCGATGGAGCAGGTCAAAACTCCTGTGCTGATCAGTCCCTGTGGCACAGCCCGGGTGAGAAAGTGGGATCCAGTTCCTTTAGCCTGGCGAATGCGGCAGTGAGGTGTTGGGATTTGCCAACACTGAGGCACTGACACAGTAGGGAATCCCAGCCAGGACAGAGCAGCAGCAACCACATCTCATGGGGGGGTTCTCCAGGGGAAGAGAGGGGAAAACATGTTTCTGGAAGGGGAGGGAGGGGGCCCAGAAACACTGTCTTTTAAAGAAATTCCTTCATCAAAGAGATGCCCGCCCCCTCTGGCTGCCTCCTCACAGCAGGTGCGTTGATGATCTGAAAGGTCTTTTCCAACCCAAACGATTCTGTGGCTCTGTGAACGTGTGCTGGGGAGGCAAGAAGGGGCAGGAGAGGGGAAGGGGCGAGGGCCGGGGCCGTTCCCGGGCGCTCTGAGGCAGTAGAGGCGGCAGCGCGAGGCTGGCAGCGCCGGGCGCGGTGGCGCGCGCCTGTAGTCCCAGCTACTCGGGAGGCTGAGCCCGCCGGATCGCTTGAGCCCAGGAGTTCTGGGCTGCAGTGCGCTATGCCGAGCGGGCGTCCGCGCTAAGGCCGGCATCAATATGGTGACCCCGGGGAGCCGGGGCACACCAGGTTGACTAAGGAGGGGTGAACCGGCCCAGGTCGGAGACGGAGCAGGTCAAAGCTCCCGTGCCGGTCAGTAGCGGGATCGCGCCTGTGAATAGCCACTGCAGCGTAGCCTGGGCAACACAGAGAGACGCGGGCTCCTTTTGCTCCACCGACACACGCGCTTTGCTCCCCCCCCGCCCCTCCACGCCAACTACCGCCCCTACACGCTCCCCCCTCGCCGCCTTTTGCCCCTCACGCACCGTCCCGACACCGCCTTTCCCCCCCACACCGCCTTCCCACCCCCGACACCCCCCGCTACGCTCCACACACCGCCCCAACCCGCTTCCCGCGCCCCCCGCCTCACACACCCCCTCCCGCTACCGCCTCCTGCCGGCCACAGCCGCCACCGCCGCCCGCCGCCTCCTCCCGCCCGGCCCCGGGGCCGGCGCATGCGGCGGCGGGCGGCCCGTAAGGAGCCTCGGCGCAGGCGCGGGTCCGAGAGGCACTGTCGGTGGTGGTGGCGGCGGCGACGCCATGAAGTCCCGGTTCAGCACCGTCGACATCCGCGCGGTGCTCGCCGAGCTCCGGCAGAGGTATCGGGTACCGCTCCCCCTGCCCGGGCTGCCCGTTGGAGCGGGGTCCGTTCTCGCCCACTGAGGCCTTGAGGAGCGGGGCCCGGCCTGGCCGGTAGCGCCTCTCTCCCCTCAGCGGGGCCCGACCCGGCGGTTTCTGGCCTGGCTGCCTCCGCTCCGCCGTGGCACCGGGGCTGTGTGGGGCGGCTCTGTCCCCCGCCAGCAGCCCGGCTCCTCACGGCGCTGAGCTGCGAGAGCTCCACGCACATCCCCCCCGTTCTTGCCCCTCTGCGGTGTCCTGCCCCGCTGCGCCGCAGCGCCCGGCTTCCATAGCCCTGCCTCAGCCCTGGGCTGCCCCACAGCGCTGCCGGGCCTGCGTAGCCACGCCTCAGCCCTGTCTGCCTTGCCCCTCTGCACTGTCCTGGTGTGTCCCCACTGCCCTGAGTGGCCCTCAGCACATCTTCCTGCCACAGATGACTGTCTGACTCTCTTTTACCCCTATCACACCATCAGGGAAGGCCTGGTGCACTTGATCATCCCCTCGTTGTCCTGCTCCTGTCCCCTAGCCTCTCCCCAGGGAGAAGCTGAGCACTCTTTTGTTTGCTTGGGGTCCTGTCATATACCTTCCCATCCAGCTGGAAAGCACTAATGCTCCACATCCATGCCCCATGGACCTCTCATGCCCTTCTGGGTATCCAGGGCAATCTGCATATTCAGCCGCATGCTGAGCAAAACAATGACAAGACTGACCCCCCCCCATGCCATTTCTGTGCCTGCGCTGGGAATACTGGTGCTCACAAAAAGTCGCTTGGAGGAGCAAAGTGCTCTAGTAAATTTCATGTCCCTGCTAAAAGAGGAGCACTTGCAGGAGCCGGCAGCCTGGCCTCCATCCTGTGCTGTCTGCAGTGGCTGTTTTTCCTCTGACTTGTTTGGCATGTTGTACATTTTAATAGCAATTTCTCCATCTTCTGGTTGTTCAGCTTCCAGCTCATTCCATTAATCCTTTGCTGCCGTTTCAGTTGCTGCTTGGTGATTTATCATAACTTGCACTTCTGTATATTTTAATTAAGGCTGGGATTTTTTTCAGCCACCTGTGTGGTTTGTGTGTCATGTTCTCCAAAGTGTGTGTTTTCTTTTTGACAGCTTATTGGGAATGAGAGTAAACAATGTTTATGATGTGGATAATAAGACATATCTTATCCGCCTCCAAAAGTAAGAACTTCTTTACATTTCTTTATGCTGTTACTGTGCATGTGAGAACTAACTTGTGTTGTATGAATGTAATTTCTGTTGATAGGTGTTTGGCTTTTCTGGCTAGTTTTTTGGTGAAATTCCTTGATAAGACACCATAATTTTTAGCCAGGAAGTTAGCTTATGGAGTGTGAAATACTGCTGAAAATACACAAAAAGCCAAAGGGGTTAGTGTGAAAACACACAATCGTTTCTTTTTGTGGGGAGGGGAGTTGGGGGAGTGAAGAGCAACATTTAATAAGTGATACTGGTGTCCAGGCCAAATGAGAGAGGTAGGGCTCATGTCCTGTCACTAATCTGTCACTCCAGGGGTGTCTGGTAGGGACCCTTGCTCACCCTCTTACCTCCACTTGTGTTGGACCATTTCTGACTCCATTGCTTGTCAGGCATTTCACTTGGCCAGGATTATCTGTAAACTTAAAAAGTGGATGTCCTTCCACTGCCAGATGGTCTGGCTGCTGGGCTGTGGTGCTTTGGTCTCATTCCAGTGCAAACTGGTGTGTGCTGAGGGGTGGCTGCTCGTGTGCCAAGCCATGAGTGTTTGTTGTGTCAACAGACCAGACTGCAAGGCCACGCTGCTGCTGGAGTCCGGGATCCGCATTCACACCACCGAGTTCGAGTGGCCCAAAAACATGATGCCATCGAGCTTTGCAATGAAGGTAAACCACCCTACAGTTTGTTTTTAGTAAGATGGCAACGTTCATGTTCTTCCCTTGGAGGCAGAAGAAGATAGTGGAAGGATTTGGGACTGCAGAAGATAGTGGAAGGGTTTGGGACTGCAGAAGATAGTGGAAGGGTTTGGGACTGCAAAAGATAGTAGAAGGGTTTGGGACTGCAGAAGATAATGGAAGGATTTGGGACAGGAGAAAATAGTGGAAGGATTTGGGACAGGAGAAAATAGTGGAAGGATTTGGGACAGGAGAAAATAGTGGAAGCATTTGAGACCAGAGAAGATGGTGGAAGCATTTGAGACCAGAGAAGATAGTGGAAGGACTTTCCTGGTGGATCCTGATCAAGCAGGAAGACTTGGGAAGAGCAAGACTGAAGACAAGGGAAGAGCAAATATTGGACCTGGGGTCACATCGTTGATGTTCAGTGCCCAAAATAATGAAAATCTAAATTTATGATGACTAATATGAATCTGCTGGACATCTTCTGGGCTACTCAGACTTTGTGGAATCTTACTCCAGCAAAGTCCTTGTAATTCCAGTCGGATTGTCCAAATTTTTAGGCCCTGGATGCAGCACCCTATGATAATAGAGTTCTGCTGTTCAGTCTGCTGGCCTTAGAGGGTTCAGATCTTGCTGTTGTGCTCTGTTCCTGCAGGTAGATCTGCAGGGGGGTCTGCTTAGCCCACCACCTCTGGATGTGGCCTCACTGAAATGACTCAGCAAAGATGCTCCAGGAAGGCATTCCATGTCATACATGGATGCAGGGATAATCCCTGTTCTCTTTGTAAAATAAACCCTTTGAATTTTAACTAGCTGCTCACTTGTCGATCCAAACAAAAAGCAGTTTTTAATGGCAAGAATGGCTTGATGTTAATAATCTGAAACAATTGTATTACCTATAAATATCAAGGTATTATTTTGCTAAGAGCTGTCTTATCCATGTACCAGCACAAGTTAGGGGGAGACCTGCTGGAAAGCAGCTCTGGGGAAGAAGACCTGGGAGTCCTGGTGGACAACAGGCTGACCATGAGCCAACAATGTGCCCTCACAGCCAAGAGGCCAGTGCCATCCTGGGGGGCATGAAGAGTGTGGCCAGCAGGTCAGGAAAGTTCTCCTGCCCCTCTGCTCTGCCCTGGGGAGGCCTCACCTGGAGCCCTGGGTGCAGTTCTGGGCTCCCCAGTTCAGGAAGGACAAGGAGCTACTGGAGAGAGTCCAGCACAGGCCACTGAGATGCTGAAGGGACTGGAGCATCTGCCTGTGAGGAAAGGCTGGGAGAGCTGGGGCTGTTCAGCTGAGAGAGAAGGAGGCTGAGGGGGGATCTCATCTGTACTTATAAATATCTACAGGGGGTGTCAGGAGGATGGGGCCAGACTCTTCTCAGTGGTGACCAGTGACAGGACAAGGGGCAATGGGCACAAACTGGAGACAGGAGGTTTAACCTGAATATAAGGAAATACTTCTTGACTCTGAGGGTACCAGAGCCCTGGGACAGGCTGCCCAGGGAGGTTGTGGAGTCTCCATCCCTGGAGGCATTCCAAACTCACTGCTCTAGGGGATTCTCCTGTAGCAACCCAGGACAGACTGGATGATCTCCAGAGGTCCCTTCCAAGCCCCACCACTCTGTGATTCTGTATCACCAAGACAGCATTTTTACCCTTACGGTATTCTTAGTAAGAAGTGGTCAGTGCCACAAGTGGGATGTATAGCTAAGAATGTATTTCAGTATAAAATGTCACCAGCAGGTCTGTTTGCATCACCTGGCAGATGTTTTCTCCATTCCTGACAGTGCCGTAAACATCTGAAGACCCGAAGACTGGTCAGTGTGACCCAGCTGGGGATAGACAGAATCGTGGACTTCCAGTTTGGGAGCGACGAAGCTGCTTATCACCTGGTCATCGAGCTGTATGACAGGGTGAGGGCACAGCTCCAGGGGTGTCCCCTGCGGGCAGCAGGTGAGCCTGGCCTGTGCTGATGTTCCCCGTGGTGTGCTGCAGGGGAACATCGTGCTGACGGACCACGAGTACATCATCCTGAACATCCTGAGGTTCCGCACGGACGGAGCGGATGATGTCAGGTTTGCGGTTCGGGAGCGGTACCCGGTCGACAGTGCCAAAGCACCTGCTCCCCTGCCAACCTTGGAAAGGTAATTGCTTTTAGATGATGGGTTGGAATCATGGAATCATTGAATGGTGGGGGTTGGAGGGGACCTCTGGAGATCATGGAGTCAACCCCCCCTGCCAGTGCAGGATCAGCCAGGGCAGGTCACTCAGAAATGCAACCAGGCAGGTCTTGAAAGTCTCCAGAGAAGGAGACTCCACAAACCCTCTGGGCAGCCTGTCCCAGGGCTCTGTCACCCTCACAGTAAAGAAGTTCTTCCTCATGTCGAGGTGGAACTTCCTGTGCTCTAGTTTGCATCCATTGCCCCTCATCCTATCACAGGGCACAGCTGAAAAGAGACTGGCCCCTCCTTCTTGACACCCACCCTTCAGATATTTATAGACATTCCTAAGATCCCCTCTCAGTCTTCTCTTCTCCAGACTAAACAGCCCCAGGTCTCTCAGCCTTTCCTCATAAGGCAGGTGTTCCAGTCCCTTCATCATCCTCGTAGCCTCTGTTGGACTCTCTCCAGTAAATCCCTGTCCCTCTTGAACTGGGGAGCCAGAACTGGAACCAATACTCCAGATGTGGTCTCACTAGGGCAGAGTAGAAGGGGAGGAGAACCTTCCTTGACCTGCTGGCTTACTCAACCTCCCTCAAATAAGCCCAAATTCCTTGGGGCTGTGAAAGGCAGCTCTGGGCAGCCTGTTCACTTATTACAGGACCTTTGGCACTTCCGGTTTTTGAAACTGAAAATGTTCTGTAGGTTTAAGCAATGCAGTGTAGTCTTAAACCCCGTTGTTCTTTGGAATTGCAGCTCTCTCTTATCTCTCACAGGTTAACTGAAATGATATCAAATGCACCCAAAGGGGAGCAACTGAAGAGGGCTCTTAACCCACATCTTCGTAAGTAATTCTGTTCCATTAGAAAATGAGATGGTGTAGATGGTGCTGAAGATCTGAACTTCACATTCATTGTCAATACTTTCTCCAGATGATTCTTCTTTTTTATTTTTAACAGCTTATGGAGCCACTCTCATTGAGCATTGCCTCATAGAAGCTGGATTTCCTGGTTATGTCAAAGTAGATCAGCATATGGAAAGTAAAGGTATGTAGGGAATGATACTTTAAAGGCTGGGAATTTTTATGTAGTGTTTTTCTTCCAAGGAGATGACTGATCTTTAAACCTGTAGTTCTCACTGTACAGTCACACGTTTTAATGTTTTTAGATTGGGAACCAACCTTGTTCCCATTAAAACTCCTGATTTGTGCATATATTGGCAATAAACCATCAGACTCCTCCTACAGTCAGAATGGTTTTATAAGGAGATGCCACCTTACAGCTCAGGTGAACTCTGGCTGTACAAAGGGATGTTTTACAAGAGTCCTGTACCAGATTTGGTAAAAGGGTCCTGTAGATTTGGTAAAACAGCAGCTTTAAATTTATTGGGAAATTGTGGATCTGGGTAGTAAAGTCACAATAGATTTTTCTGTAGTCTTATTTTTCCTGTGTGCTTTGTATTTGCCATAAATCAAGATGATTTTTTAACTTCCTGCTGCATTATGGTGCTGTAATAAATCACCTTTGTAACAAACAAACAGCTTCCTATAGCTACTGATTTATTCTTTGCCTCTGCAGCTTTAGTTTTATAAATTTCTAGCATTCGTGTGGTCTTTTTTTTCCCCTGAAACTTGAATAGTTGTGTCTTAGAAGTACCAATATAGATTTTTTAATAAATTCCCCAAATGTGAAACGTGTAGTAAGGCTTCTGTTTAAAATGAGCAGTAATTGCTGTAGTGAAGCACCAAGGGTTATGGATATCTGTGATTTTATTTTTGAGGCATGTTGAGAATCCTCTTCAACATGGTTAGGTTGGACAGGTTGTGTCAGGCTCTTCATTGGAAGAGCAGTTGCCTGGGCCTGTTGCTGATTTGCTGTTGTGCTGTGTTTCTAGAAAACACCCCGCTCTCCAAGGTGTTTTAAAATATTCCTCCTCTCTCTTTAGAAAATGTTGAAAAAAGTGCTTATGGCTTTAGAGAAAGCAGAAGAATATATGACACTAACTGACAGCTTCAGTGGAAAGGTGGGTCTCAGCTGGGTTAGGTGGGAGCTGCAGAACTGAACTGGGATTGTTCAGCACCTGCTTGTTCCTGCTGTTGCCAGCTACAGTTTTTATTCTGTCAGCTCGGGCTGCAGGTGGTGATGGGGAGTAAAAATTGCTTCCTTGCACTGGATGTGCTGCAGTTAAATGATGTACAGGCTGATTATTTAGGTCCTGTGAGAACTGCACTTGTGCTTGAATAGCAGGTGATGATTTGTGTGATAAGCTGGGGGATAGTCCTGAGGTTTCTAAGAGAAGTTCACCTTCTTTTTCTGGAAGAGCTGGAGTCAAGACAAGGAAGTGGTCAGGGATTTACTCAGTCTCATTGCTTCTTCCACAAGGTCTCCCTGCTAGAATGAATTCTTGTCTCAAGCTGATCAGTTGGTTAGCACCCAAAGATGACTGGATCCTTTTCAAAGGCAAATCCTGGTGACATTGATGTGTTCTTTTAGGGTTATATTATCCAGAAAAGGGAGAAAAAGCCAAGTCTGGAAGCAGATAAACCAGCAGAAGATATCTACACGTAAATATATGAAGTATTTCTTTTCTACTAGTCTGCATAACATTGATTAGTTGTCAGATGATAATATCAAATGTGTATTTTACAGATATGAGGAATTTCATCCTTTCTTGTTTTCTCAACATTCAAAATGTCCATACTTGGAATTCGACTCATTCAATAAGGTACAGTGCTTTTGCTGATACTGTACTTAATGCTTTAATTGACTGATGCTAAAGAGAGTAACTCAAATACTGGAGGAGGTTGTGTCCTGAACCCTCAGGGGAGGTGGCTGTTACCAGCCCTGCTCAGACATTTGGTTAGTGGAGAGCTCAGAGGCTGGATTATCAAACAGTTGTCACAGTGATCACATCTGTACTTTTCCAGTCACTCCTTTGAAACCTTCAGGCACCTGATTTAGTATTTCCTCGAGTGTTGTCCTTCCTGGTCCTTGACTCATTAACATCTGGAATCATTAACTGTGTGTTGTTGCTGACCTTGACCTCCAGAGTTCCCACTTCACTTTCTTTTCCTGCTTCTTGGCTGGATTTCTGTCAGCTCTTTCACAGCACTGAGGATCTAAGCAGCCTAAAACCTTCCTCTCCCCTCATTTTAAGCACAGTGTCTGGCAACTGGAACCCCCCCCCAGGAGCAGTTCCTGGGCATACTTTCTAGGGTTTTTGTGTTTTTGGGTTTGTTTTGTTCTGTTTGTTTTTTTTAACAGACTTACAGAAGCAGCAGGAATTCAGGGGAGATAGGCCTACAATTGCAGTTATTAAACCTGAAGAGCACATTGTGTCAAACAGCAGCTTCCTCTCCATCATTCCTTAGCAAAAGTGGGGGCCATAGTTTGTCCAGTTATTTCCTTGTGCATGGCCCCTGGTTTGCAGTGAGACACGTCCTTGAGTGTCTCGCTCAACTTGTCTCATGCAAAAGTAAAATGAAGGAGGTGACTGCACCCTGTTTTAGCACCTGTCTCCTCTTCTGGTGCTTTGCAGCCACCTCTTTTGAGCAGAACCTCTGCCTGCTTGTTGCTGGTACAGGTTAATTCCACTTGGAGATCCTTACAACTGATTTTCTCTTGCAGGCAGCAGACGAGTTCTACTCCAAGCTGGAGGGGCAGAAGATTGATATGAAAGCATTGCAGCAGGTGGGCAAGAGTGGGGCAGCTGAAGTGGCTCCCTGAGCTTCACATGCTTCGTTTGGTTCTTCTACCCTGGGCTGAGGGAGGTGGCATTCCTTGTTTTCCCTATGGAAGTGCTGAGTCAGTGGTGGTCAGGGAGGAGGTTTCAAGAGGTATAATGTAGCAGTTGGAATACAAGCAGTAGCATTGCAACAATATTGTGGAGACTGCATCTCTGCTGTATTTTCTGTGCTGGAATGCTCTGCTGAGTGCCTTCCAGTGATTAGGTGATAAGATGCCATTTGTGTTTATATTCTATTTCCATTTTTCTTATTTTTGAAAGGAAAAACAAGCATTGAAGAAACTTGAAAATGTCCGTAGGGATCATGAGCACAGACTAGAAGCTCTTCAGCAAGCTCAGGTAAGACTTGAGATTGATTTATTTTAACTAAGAAGATACATAATGTTCCTTGAAGTGTTCTACCTGCTGGTCTGCATTGCTCTCAGGTCAGGGTTAGACCCCAAAGTGAAGCCTTTCCTTGTCAGTGATGCTGGATGGTTGGACTTGATGATCTTAGAGGTCTTGTCCAACCTTGGTGATTCCCTGATTCTGTGATGCAGTGAGCACCCTGCAGCCCCTCAGGGAGCCCAGGCCTGCCCCATGGGGCTCTGCTCCCATCCAAGTGCTTTGTACCTCTCTTGCCAAAACTGGCCTGTGCTGCTCCACTTGCAGGAGCCAAGTTGGGCTGTTGTCCTGTGTGACCACTTCAGTGCCAATCCTGGATTTCATCTCAGTATTAATTGCTGCTTTTATTTTTTCCAAACTGTTGCAGAGTTTGTGTTTGGCTTCAGTGGGTATCAACTTTTTTCTTTTTCCTTAAGGAAGCTGATAAGATAAAAGGAGAACTTATAGAAATGAACTTGGAGATCGTTGACCGAGCCATCCAGGTGGTTCGTAGCGCCCTGGCCAACCAGATAGACTGGACAGAGATTGGAGCAATTGTCAAGGAAGCTCAAGCACAGGGAGACCCTGTTGCCAGTGCAATCAAAGAGTTAAAGCTTCAGACAAACCACATCACGATGCTGCTGAGGTGAGTGTGTGGCAGGTCACCCAGGTGCAGGTAGGACAGGCTGTGTGAGCTGCCCAGGAGACAGGTAACATTTTTAGCCTGTGCTTTAGTGTTTAAACTGTTTGGTTTTTCTTCCAGCAGCATGAGGGCAACATAGTGCTGTGAGCACAGAGGGATTCCCTTCCCTTTTGCTTTCAAAAATAACAGTAATTTGGTTACTCTAATAGCTTTTGGTTTAGTATTTTTAGAGTCTGTCTGACAATATTCTAAACCGTTGGAAGGCGTCCTAAAGCAGTGTAGATCCAAAACCCCAGTCTGTCAGCCAGAAGTTAACTCCCTCAGATTTACTCTTCCTTGGTCTAAAATTCTTGTGAGATCCCACCCCTTTTGGTGCTGCTAAGGCAGCCCAGTGAAACCAGAACCAGGCTGGTTCAGGATTGTAGCTGTTGTGAAATGCAAGTGCTGATGCTGGTTCTTCTGGCAGTCCTGATGAGAGCTGGCAGGGTGCCTTAAAACTGACCTTGTTTTGGGATGCTAGAGGTAAAAAAGTGAGAATTTTGTAGCTAGAACTTTTGGCATGAAAGCTGTGATGTGGCAAAGTCAATTTATGAATTTTTAGTTGCCTCACATCCAGAAATGTTAGTGTGTGGGATCAGCTGGTTTTCAGGAGCGAGTTCTGTGTTGGCAGCTGTGATCAGTCTCTGTTCTCTGTCTCTTTTGGCAGGGAGTAGTGGTGATCACCGTGCTGGTCAGACAGTCCATCCACCACGTGTCAGATGGTGTGTCCCTAGCACAGAGGGCTTTGGAGATACGTTTTCTTTTCTGAGGGATGTTGTTTATGCTGCTGCACCACCTTGTGCTGCACAGACCGTGTGGCACACAGCTGTGTGAGCAAGATTTAATGTCCTGGTGAGAAGCAAATACAAATCCAGCTGGTGTGTGCTCAGCATCCCTCCTTGAAAACCGTGGAGCAGGTAGTTTTGATGTTTTACACCAGCACACTGCTGTCCTGTTCAGTGAGTCAGCACGATGGTGTAACTGTTCTCTTTCCACACAGTGATCACACACAGAAAGCCTTGTCTTTCTTTTACTTTGTGGATGTAGATCTTCAGAACCATTCTTCATTTTAACTCTGGACTTTTCTCTAGGTTGATAGCATGGATGTGTGTCTTTTGATAGAAGAAATTGCCTTGGAAAATGTCACTTCCTTGGATTGGAAAATATGGGTGCTTTATCTCCTGCTTTTGATGTCTTTTTGTCCCCAAACTTCAGTTGACTCCAAGACATAAATGGTCTTTCATCCTGGGCCCTTCCTGTGGCTGCACAGTGAAGTGGTTTGAGGGTTCCTTAGGCCAGTGCCAGTCTTCATGAGAGACTAGAAGTAAGAGTGCATAGAGGGTAAAAAAATAACCAGTTCTCTTATGTTAATCCTGCAATATCATTTGTTTTTAGGAACCCATATGTGTTATCTGAAGAGGAAGAGGAGGAGGAGGATGCTGCTTTAGAGAAAGAAGAAACAGAAGAACCGAAGGGAAAGAAGAAGAAGAATAAAAACAAGGAGTTGAAGAAACCTCAGAAGAACAAACCAGCACTAGTTGATGTTGATCTCAGTTTGTCTGCATATGCCAATGCCAAAAAGTAAGGTTTACAGGAAACGTGTGCTTTGGCAGTAAAGTCTGTGTGTGCTTGTGCCTGCAGTGGTTGGTGAGAACACCACAGGAAGGGTTCTGTGTGTATCTGGTTAAAAATAAAAGTTAGAATTGAAAACGGGTAGCTTGCCCTGAGCTCTAGGACATGTGTGTTCTTGGTCCAAACCCAGTAGATCTCACTGTTGCACAGCAGCTGCTGTCTGGCTGTCACCTCCATTTAAGTTTGAGTACAATTCTGCACAGGCACACATGGAACAATGTGGCTGGTTTTGCCACACGTTAACCCAGACACGGTGCTCACTCCCTCTCTGAGGAGGGGACAATCTTCATCTGGCTGCTCTTCCCAGGGGCAGACTGAAGAGCTGAGCTAAAAGAAAGTAATCTTCTCAAAACTGAATGCTCTTGGCCAATGTAGGACTGAGATACGTGCATTCTAAAGAGGATTGCAGTTAAAAACCAACTCCTGTTTCACAGGTACTATGACCACAAGAGACACGCAGCCAGGAAAACTCAGAAGACAGTAGAAGCTGCAGAGAAGGTAATTTTTTCTTTGTTTTTAAAAGATACTTAACAGCAAAGTCCCTGTGACTGATCAGTGGACAATCCTAACATGGCCTAGGGAACCCTAATGAGACAAAAGGCAAAACCAACCAGGGTTGGTTCATTCTTGGGCTTTAAAACTGACCCAGCAGAGGGTTGTAGGTCCCTCCTGTATGATCTGGGTTCCACCAGCAGCGTGCGAACATCTAAGACAGGTGCTTGGTGGAGATGTTGGCAGACCAGTACCTGTAAGGGCAGGAGTGTAAAATCCATAGAAATCCTTATGATCCAAGAGCTGGTAATCTTCACAGGGGGGCAGCTCCTCAGGGCAGAGCTGGATGAAGGTTTCAGGGCATGTCTGATGTGTGCAGGAGGGGAGCGCAGGGAGAGCACGTGGAGCCTGCGCTCCGAAGAACTGCAGAGATGCTTCCTGCCAGCTTCCCCACGGTTCAGTTTCCAGTGTGGTGACTGCTCTGCTGGCAGATTGCCATCATGGTTTCTGTCTGAACAGGCATTTAAATCGGCCGAGAAGAAGACGAAGCAGACCCTGAGGGAAGTTCAGACAGTCACCACCATTCAGAAGGCCAGAAAGGTCTATTGGCAAGTACAGTTTCATTGTCATTATCTAATGTACTGTGCATGTGCCCAGTTTTAGATCCACTGTGTCAGGCTGACTTCTCCCTGCCTTAGAATTGCTACTAATTATGATTTCTAACCACTACCCTTTGTACTGAGTCTTCTTCCAATTCCTCCTTGAAGGTGCTGGCCTGATCCTGCTGGTGCTGTTTGTAGAGTCATAGAATCATAGAATGTGCTGAGTTGGAAGGGACCCATCAGGATCATGGAGTCCAAGTCCTGTCCCTGTGTAGGGCACCCCTAGAATCACCCCATGTACCTGAGAGCATCATCCAAATGCTTCCTGAACTCAGGCAGGCTTGGTGCTGTGACCACTTCCCTGGGGAGCTTGTTCCAGTGCTTGACCACCTGCTGGGTGAAAAAACCTGTTCCCTGGGAAAGTTCCTGTCAGTGAACCTGGACTTGCAGATTTTTGCTTTTAACCCAGCTAGGAATATGGGATTAGTGAAAACAGGGGAACTTCACTGTTCCTGTCTGGCAGCTCTGTGAAATAGTAACAGATTAGAAAAAAAAAGGCAGTAGCAAAAAACCCAAAACCAACCCCCCAAAGCTTTTTATAGTCTAATAATTGAATTATTAAAAGCAAAAGGCATAAGGATGGACATGAAACTATTTGCAGTGTCTTTTGTAAGGAGTAGGTGCTAAGGGGGATAACCTTAGAGCTTGGTGTGAAAAAATACCTTTGTGACACTCTGTTAGTTCCAAGTGTTTTTCACTCAATGGGTTGATGTCATTTGGCAGGTTTGAGAAGTTCCTGTGGTTCATTAGTTCTGAGAATTACCTTGTTATTGCTGGAAGAGACCAACAGCAGAACGAGGTGATTGTGAAGCGGTACCTCAGGGCAGGTGAGGGTCTGGCTGAGTGGAACTGCTCCAGTTCTCTGGTCTGGTCCAGTTCTGTACATGTACAAAATGACACGGGAGGGTCGGTCTGGTTTGTTCTTAAGGTGGATCTTGGGTAAAAGGGGACTCTGGGGATGGTGGATTCCTTCCAGAGACTCTGTATGTATTGTCCGTGGAATGGTGGGGGTCTCCTGTGGGAGATGGGACCCTCTAGCACTGTGGAATAAGAGCAGGTTGGACGGACCCCTGAGGAGCAAAGGAGGTGATTCTCCCTGGAGCAGCTGGGATGGACTAAAAGGCTCCTGTGTCCTCTTCCCACCCTGCCCCTCACAGCCACAATAGCAGTTTCCAGCTCATGTTGGAAACCTTCACCTTAGCTTGAGTGGCCTGTGTAGTTCCCACGTGTGGGACTGACCAGAGTCACTTCTTTTCCAGGGGACATATACGTGCATGCTGATCTCCATGGGGCCACGAGCTGTGTGATCAAGAACCCATCAGGTACCTTGTGTGGGGCTGGAGCAGGGGCTGGCCAGGGGGCACCACGAGCTGATCACTGCCTGTCTGAGCCCAGCCTGCCCAGCTGCCCTCCCCCTTGCAGGGGTACCCAGCTCCAGCAGACGTTTCCCATGGGATGTGAGAGGCATCAGTCTTTCCCAGATCAGGTTGTGACTGACTGCTGCTGCTTCCCAGCCATGACAGGCTGCCTGCAAGGGCTCAGTTCAGCCCCTGGTGGGAAGGAGCGATGGAGATGTGCTCGCAGAGACAAGTGTAGGTCACTGCCAGAGGTGGTGGTACAAGTGCCTGCTGCTGGCTGCAGGGACCGGGGTCCTGCCCGGGCTTTGGTTGGTGGCACAAGCAGTTTGGGTGCTGATCTCAGCAGAGAAGTGTTAACACGGTGGGATGGATCTCCTGGGAGACCAGCTGTGCACACCTTGCCTGTGCCCTGCTCCTGGGAGGTGGTGAAAGTTGTGAGGAGCAGTTCCTGCTACCTGGTGGAGCTGAGCAGAGGAAGGAGCAGCAGCACAGCTGGTGTCAGCCTCAGCTGGGAGCTGTGAAGAGCAGCTGCTGACACTGCTTCTGCTCTGTCCCTGCTGCCTCCAAGCTTAGCCAGGCCATGTTGCCTCTGCCCAGGGCCCCTGGAAAGCTCACACACTGGATTAGGGCACGTGTGGAAGTCAGATAATTTAACCTGTCGTGCACAGATCACATTGAGTGACGTGTTGGGTGTTAATTCCTAGGTGAGCCGATCCCTCCCCGGACCCTGACAGAGGCAGGGACCATGGCCTTGTGTTACAGTGCTGCCTGGGAGGCACGTGTGGTCACCAGTGCTTGGTGGGTCTCCCACAACCAGGTGAGGACACTGGTGCAGACAGGACATCTGTGTGTGGGGGTGATGGATGTGGGTCAGACTGTTGCCTGATCCCTTCCTTGCGGGTTCTCCCTGGCTCCGCTGCGCTGAGGGGCAGGGCTGGAGGAGTAACCTCTGGTATGACATGCAGGTGACACAGGAATGCTGCTGCCTTGGCTTCTTGCTCACAGAGGGGAAGGACTTGTACTGAAAACGAATTTTGAGCTTCTAGCTTGTGTATTAACTGCAGTCTTGCTGTGCTTCCAGTTAAGTCAAGGGTAAGAGTGGAGAGATCACACTGAACTGGAGGTCCCGGAGCCTTTAGTTCTCATTTCCTGAATAACCCAGTTACTGAGCCAGGACTTCTGAAAGCAGTGTGGGATGGAATTGAAACACCTTGTAGGAAAGAATCCTACAAAGGACAGGAAGAACCCCTGGGAAATGGAGTCCTGCAAGCTGTTCCCTGAAGTTAAAAATGCAGCTTGAATGTTGCTTTTGTTCATGCTGTTACACAGTGTTGGTTTTGCTATGACAGTTACTCTTTACAGCATATAATGATTTTGTTTTTAGGTTTCTAAAACTGCACCTACAGGAGAATACCTCACCACTGGAAGCTTCATGATCCGAGGTGAGACACCAGGGCACAGTGTGAACTTGACTTGAGGCATTTTGCCTGAAGAAGCTGTGCTGCCCTGCAGCAGCAGCCACTGGAGCTGCCCCCTCACTGGGGCAGATCCTGACAGATGCTGCTCTGCTCCTGAAACTCCATTTAGGCTGAACATCAGGCAGCTGCAGCAGCATTTCGAGCTGAGGCCCTGGGCAGAGGATCATTAATTAAGTTGCTTTGGAGTTTTCTCCTGTTTTGTTGTCATCCAAGTGATAGAATAAGCCCCAGTGTGATTTTTTTGGTAGCCTGGGGCCCCTAATAAAAACGAATTTTGAAGATCCATCATGTAACATAGCAGCTGTACCTCCTCATGACAATCTGCCTTTGTTTTTCAGGGAAGAAGAATTTTCTTCCACCTTCATATCTGATGATGGGTTTTAGCTTCTTGTTTAAGGTACTGCTTTTTCTGTGCAGCTCCTGCTGGCTTCTGTAATTTGGTTTGAGCTGTAGGAGGCTTATTTTCTGATTTTTGCTGATCAGTGTATTCCCAATTGCTTCTTTTCCCACTGGGGCAAATCCCATAAAGTGCTAATTTCCATTTTCCCCCAGCTTGCAGTGCCTGCATTTAAAACAAGCAGGCACTCTGAACATTGCTGCCTCTGCCAGATTTTTATACCAGCTCTGTTTGAGGCATGTGCATGTTTAGGGAGCTGCTGGTTGTGCAGCTCTGTCTGTCTCCTCACTGTACTTTCTGCATTGTCAGACTGGGGTTTAAATGTGCTGGTTTAGGTTTGTTTGCCTTTTGAATGGCCGAAAGTGTTCAAAGGGAAGGAATAAAGTGTTCAAAGGGAAAGAATGAAGCTGAGTTGGGTGTTCTCTGAAGGGGGTAGGGAGCATGGCTGGTGTTGGCCTAACGTTTCACCCCCTCTTTTGTTAGGTGGATGAAAGCTGTGTCTGGAGACACCGAGAGGAAAGGAAGATCAAAGTACAGGATGAGGATCTGGAAACGGTTTCCAGCAGTGCTGGGGAGCTGGTGTCTGAAGAAGTGGAGCTGTTAGGTACCGTGGGTGGGACTGGGGTGCTGTGTGTGCCCTGCTGGTGGATGGGGCTGTTGGGGCTTTGGCAGTTGGTTCCTGCCCTGCCCTGCGGGTTGGTTTGGGTTCCTGACTGAGCTGTTTTCCTCTTCACCTGTGTGCCCCAGAGGGAGGAGAGAGCAGCAGTGAAGAGGAAAAAGCAGAGTGTCAGGAAGCACCAGAGGATGTGGAAGCCATGTCTGAGAGTAATCGTGAGGAGGGCGTGGCTGACCTTGAGCAGGGCAGGGGAAACACACCTCCTGCACCACAGGGTGACTCCCAAGAGGAGGATGGAGAATCTGAAGATGAAGTGGAACACACAGAGTCAAAGAACGAAGTGAAGGAGGAAGAGGTAAATTACCCAGATACAACAATCGACCTGTCACATCTTCAGTCTCAAAGGTGAGTGAAGAAGCAGCTGTTCTCACCAGCAGTGTGGGCACTGCTGAGGTCTCCGTGTGGTTAAAATGCTGCCAAGACAAGGCCTGTGAGGAGCTGCCATCACTTCATTCCATGCTCAGCTCTGCAGGCTGCCAGAGTGCAGGGCAGTGAGCCTGTACCCGGGAATGCTGCCTCACTGTGTGCCATTCCCTGCCACTTCCCTGCCTGGCTCTTCTTGTGGGCTCTTTGCTTTGGACCCCCCCTCCTGAAGCACACACACACACACACACACGTGCACACAGCTGCCCCTTCCCTGGGTGGGGGGGTCTGGCTCCTTGGTCGCTGTTGTTGCCAGTTTTGGCCTAAGCAAGGCCAAGGCCTCCACACACTGACTGTGCTCCTCAGGAGATGTTTGCCCCCAGTTTCTTTTCAGAGCTGTTCAGACCTGAGAAACTGAGTCCTGAGTTGTTTCTCCTCTGCCAAGCTGGGGCTGAGTTACTGCTCTGCCTGTGGCTGCAAGATGAGCTCATCTCCCTCTTGTTCCTGGAAATGGCACTCCTTAGAGGTTGTGGGGAGATGGGATGGAGTGGGTGGAAGGTGACAGCTCTGCAGGGAACACCAGGGCTGAGCAGGGCTGTGTGCATGGGAAACTGATCACCAGGGGTTCCTTCAGCACGTGTTGCACCCAGGCTGCCTCTTGCTTGTTCATGTGTGTGTGTGAGACAGACTGGCAGGGATCTGAAGACTTGTTTTGTAAACTGAGCCTGGTATTGCTGCCCTTTCCCATTCCCCAAACCAGAAAGGTGAAAGCAATGCAGCCAAGTCAGCCAGTGTCTGGGCTGTGGGGATGTGTCTGTGGTTGAGCTGCTCTTCATCCACTGATGAGCTCCATTTTGATCTCCCCACAGAGCCCTGCAGAAAATCGTCCCCAAAGAGGAAGAACCCAACCTGGTAAGGTCCCAGCTCAGATGTTTGGCAGAGCAGTGTGAGCTGCTGCTGGACATGATGTGCTCTAACTGCCTTTTGCTTCTTAGAGTGACAGCAAGTCCCAGGGGCGACGGCATCTGTCTGCCAAGGAGAGGAGGTGAGAGCCATTTTGTGTTGGCAGAGGTGAATCCCTCCTTCTCATTCCCTCTGCAGGACCTGGGCACAGGGCATGTCTTTCTCCTCCCAGTCGGGGCTGGTCCATGCCCATTGTCCATCCTGCATTTCCAGTATGGGTCCTGCGTGTGGGATGGTGGCTGCTCCTGTCCATTGGGAGTTCTGGTTGTGAAGAAACAAGAGTCTTGTGGGCCCAAGAGGTTTCACCCAAGATGGGCTAAGGTCCCCCTGGAGCCACGTAGCAGGGAAGCAGGGTGGTAAAGCTGGCAGGAGAGCAGCAGCCTCTCTTGTCGCAACAAGAGTGATTGTTTTCCTTAGAGAAATGAAGAAAAAGAAGCAGCAAAACGACTCTGAGAACTTGGAGCCTCTTGAAGAGAAGCAGAAGGAGATGGAGACACAGCACCCCCCTGCTCCCAACAGCAATAAGGGTGTCCCAGCCCCTCAGCCCATCAAGCGGGGGCAGAAGGTAAGTGCAGGGACCAGGTTTGTCCCTGGGTCAAGCAGTTCCTGTGTGAAATGGGGACAGAAAAACCAGGTTTCTGTCAGGTGTCCATGGCTGCCTGATAGTTTTGGACTCTTGGTGGTTTCAGGATGATGGTGCTGGGCTGTTAGCCCTGAGCACACCGTGCTTTCCTCACCGAAACCACAGGCTCTTGGTTACTGGTGAACTGCTCTGAAAGGTGTTCAGGAGACCTGGAAGGAAAGTGCATATGGGATCAGCTCCTAGATGTTGGTCTGTGGATGCAAAACTTGTTTTTAGAGCCATTGGTGTGTTTTGTTCTGCAGAGTAAGATGAAGAAGATGAAGGAGAAGTACAAGGACCAGGACGAGGAGGACCGGGAGCTCATCATGAAGCTGCTGGGGGTGAGAGAAGAGCTCAACCTCCCTCTGTGGCACAGCTGCGTGGGGCCCTGGCTCTGACCACCTCTGTGTAACCACAGTCTGCAGGGTCAAACAAGGAGGAGAAAGGGAGGAAAGGGAAGAAGGGAAAGACAAAAGAAGAGCAAGCAAAGAAGCAACAGCAGAAACTCAAGGCCGTGCGCCGCGGTGCTAGAGGGGACAAGGAGACGCTCCCAGCAGGAATCCTGCTGCACGAGTCTCAGGACCCAGCCCTGGAGGAGCAGCAGGATGAGAAGGTGAGCAGCACCTTCACCTCTCCTCTCCTGTCCACACGTGTCCCTTCTCACTCTACCTCCTGGCACTGTCGCTCTCTTCTGCCAAGGAGGCTGAGCAGCACTTGATGGTTTTGGGGCCCTGTGGAGGAGGCTGTGCCTGATGTCATGATGCTGGGAGCCCATTGGTTTCAGAAAAGCAGGAAAAGCCCCCTTAGCAACCTGTGCACCCTGTGCCCAGCACAGCCAGCTGAGGCCTCGGGCAGCAGGGGCCTGGCCAGGCTGCCAAGGACCCAGCCATGTCTGTGCCTCCTACTTGGTGCAGCTGAAACACAACTGAGCTGCTGCTGCCTGTCAGTGTCCCTGGATCTCAGCCCATCTCTCTCCTCCCAGCTCAGTGTGTGCCAAGCAAATTGGAGTTTTGAAAGAAATACTCCTCACCCACAAAAAAAGTGCTCTTCTTAACCTTTGCTTTAAAAGAAGTCCTTTTTGCAGTGAGGATGTGGCTGTCTGCTGCTGAGAAAATGATTTATTTTCTCATGGGGCTGGGGAAGAAGAAAGCAATTGTGTGCTCATTGCAGCTCTGATGTCTCCTTTGTTCGTGTGTGCAGGAGGAGCAGGACCAGGATCAGCCAGGAGCTGAGGTAAGGGCTTCTTGTTGAAGTTCCACTGAGTGCTGAGGAGAAGGGTTTATTCCTGCTGGAAGCTGTGAGGCTGGTGAGGCCCTGCTGCAGCACACAGCAACCTGGGATCAGGACCAGAGGCAGAGCATTCTGCCCCATCCCTGAAGTGTCCAAGGGCAGGTTGGATGGGGCTTGGAGCAACCTGGTCTAGTGGGAGGTGTCCCTGCCCATGGCAGGGGGTTGGAACTGGATGATCTTGACCGTCCCTTCCAACCCAAACCAGTCTGGGATTCTGTGATTTCAACGGGCCCATGTGTGAGCCCTCCAGAAGGACACAGCTCTGCTGTTCAGGTCTCCTTCTTGCCTGGGACTGTTTAAACCCAGCTGTATTTCTATAAAAACATCACCTCTTTTTCCTTCCTGTCCTGTTTATCTCATACATCCCTATGCAAACCAGGGCCTGGCTACAGTGACGTTGGCTCCAGAGGTGTTTGCACCCCTCAGTAGTGGTGGCTCTGGGCTGGAGGGTGGCAGAGCAAGGTGCTCTTTCATTTACAAGTTTATTTACATATAAATTTGCTTCAAAGTCTTCTGTAATTACAGGCTGGGGTTGTTGCCCAAGGCTGGAAAGAAGTAGATTTCTTTAAATTCTTTAATGAAGGAGGGTAATGGTTGTTGGAGGGAGCAGTTTGTGGTGACTCTGGAAGTTGTAACCACATTTAGGGGTCCTGTTGGGGCCATTTAAAACTAAATCCATCCTGTTTCAAACGATGTGATTTTCATAATGAAAAATGGTCAGTAATTAATCATGGCTTGGTAATTTAATGTCAAAGAAGTGAGTGGTAAAGGTAAATTTAGTCCATTTTGGTAACCCCAGCACGAGCTCTGGCACACAGTACTGGTGGGATTGTGGCTGCTCTCACAGTGCAGCTGGGAGGGGGGGTCCCTGGCTGTGAGGGTGGGGAGAGGCTGGTGGGTTTCACAGTGTACCCCTCTGCCCCTCAGGAGGGTGAGGCTCTGCTGGACTCCCTGACGGGCCAGCCACACCCCGAGGACATCCTGCTCTTTGCCATCCCCATCTGTGCTCCCTACACAGCCATGACCAACTATAAGTAAGTGTCAGCCTCTTGGGGGTGGGGATGGGGGCAGCCTGTGTGCTACTCACACAAACCTCTTCTGTTGGAAGGTATAAAGTCAAGCTCACTCCAGGCACCCAAAAGAAGGGAAAAGGTACTGTATCCAAGAACTTAAATCCTCCTCAGTGCTGTACCCTTTGAAGCCAGCAGGTTTTTTTACAGGCTGCTGAAATCTGCCCTGTGTTTTCACAGCTGCAAAGATTGCCTTGCATAACTTCCTGCAGTCCAAAGAAGCGAGTGCAAGAGAGAAGGACCTGTTCCGCAGCGTGAAGGTGAGCAGCTTATCTGCATGGCTTCTCTGCTGCACCAGTGAGATGGCCACTAGTGACACTTGGAGGGTAAATAACTTCCAAAACCAAGCGTGCTGTTGTTCTATTTTAGCAGTGTGGTGTTGGCAGTACTGCCAGGGCTGGAAATAATCATTAGAAACTGAGCCCCACCAGTAGCACTGGGCTTTAGGTTTTTTTGTTGTGTTGCTCCTGATCTACTATCATCTATCTGACAAAAGCATTAACCTTCCTAAGTCCTCTAGTTTTGGGAGGGGGAGTTCCCACTCCCTCTGTGTGGAAGGGGCAGGTGGTTTTGCTGGGTGTTCAGCCAGGCTGGGGTTGGCAGCAGGGTCCTGCTGTGCAGGGGCTTTCCCTGCCCCTCTCCCCAGGCAGTTTCCTTCTGCCCTCTTGCCATTCCCTCCCATTTCCTTCTCCAGTGGGCCCATCAGCCTGCAGCACTGGGTGCCAGCCCCGGGGCCAGGCTGGCCCCTGGCCCTGCTCCTCTCCCACAGCTCCAGCTGCCCTGGCACTGCTCTCCTCCCGTGCTGCCCCTTGGGACTTCCCGTCCTCAGGTGTTTCTTTCTCATTTCAGCTCAGTGATCCCCATTTCCCAGCAGCCCAGGCTGCTGTGACAGCTGCTTCTGATGGGTCACTGATCAGAAACGCTGCAGGGCAGCAGCCTTCATGGGGACTTCCTGTGGGGCTCTGCTAGAAAAACACAATTAGTTGTTAATGACCTTGAGGCAAACAATTAGCACCCAGGGAACTGCCGGCCCAGCCAGCCCATCCCAATGGAGCTGATGTCTGGAAGCAGCGCAGAAAACCGTTCAGCCTTTCATGAATAAAAGATGGTGCCAGAGCAGAATCCTGCCATCAAAGTATTTTCTTTGAGGGGGAGAAGTGGCAGGAACGGGCACATCAGCTCCTGCCAGCGCTCGGAGGGCTGAAGAATGATGTTTGTAAGTGCTTTCCTGCCATCTTCAATGTCTCATTTTTAATGTTTTGTAGGATACCGACTTGTCAAGAAATATTCCTGGTAAAGTAAAAGTGTCTGCACCTCATCTCCTGAACAGGAAAAAGAAGTGATGCCGTGGGTGTGTTTCCCACCACCCACTGGCTGCTGCTGCCCAGCTGGAATCCTGCAGCTGGGACAGACAGATGGACCCACCCGGACTGGGTTTAGCTTCCGTGGTAGCTGGCAGACAAGGACCAGTTCCCGCATGGTGGTTTAGATGGACTCGATATAAAGAGGATAAAAACCTGCAAGTAAATTGCTGGTGGTTGGTCAGGGCTCCTGGTTCTCTGATGCTTCCCGTGCTGGAGCCGAGCAGCTCCTCCCCGTGCTGCCGGGCAAAGCTGGGCCTCAATCCACTGCAGCAACACTCTGAGGATTGCTTCCCAATGCCTGCTGCCTTCCTCGGAAGGAGAATGGAGTTGCTGATAAGAATTTTGGGAGTTTCAGTGCAAAATGCTTCATTTGGGACAAGGTAGGATTTTGTTTTTCCCAGAAGCTGCCACTGGCTGCCGGGAGGTGGAAGGTGCAGTCCCAGCTGCCTCAGCCGTGCTGCAGAATTCCTGCCCGTGGGGGTGAGGAGCAGGCAGGGAAGAGCTGGAGCTCCAGGGCCAGACTCAGCCCAGAGGGAGCTGTGGAACCCCCGCTGGGCTGTGGCTGCACCGCCCCTCCTGAAGCTTACACAAGAACCCGGCGCAGCAATTACCATCAGGAATTCTTTTGTTCTACAAGTCAAAGTTTTTAATTTTTAATTTATTTTTTTTTTGAGGACAGTTTAAAACACGCTTTCAGCCCCTGCACAGCAGCACAGCCTGTCCCTGATGTCCCCTGCTGGGGCTGCTGAGCTGTCCCACAGCAGCTGTGGGTGTTCCCACCAGGCTGAAGCCCTGCAGGCTCCTCCCCAGGTCAGGGACACAGCAGGTCACGGCCTGCAGCACTTTTCAGCCACACTTCTCAGGGCAGAAGATCTGCTACCTGAGGTTTACAACTGAAGTTCCACAACATAAAGAGTTCCAAAAAAAAAACAACCAAAAAACCAAACTACAAACAAGCAGTGAGTAGTGGGGCTGTAACAGCTGAAGGGTTACAAGTTTATCAACTCTGACAAGGTACAAGTTCCTATTCCCATTTCTCTGACCTGAAACATTTAAGCAGTTTCCTAACGCTGGAGACCAGGCCAGGACTGCTCACTGTCACAGCCAGCATCAGCCTAGACCAAAGCACCCCTCCTCTTCCATAGTGGTGGGGTGCCTGGGTGGTTCCTGCATGACCACTCAAGCCCTTGGGTCCTTGACTAGGGACTCCATAACAGAAAGGTTGGAAAAGATCTCTGAGTCCAACCATTAACCCAGAAAAAAAACCACTGTGCCCATCAGAGCATGTCCTGAGGTGCCACATCTACATGGTTTTTATAATACCTAACAAGTACTGCCACCCTCTCACAGCCCTGGTCCAGCTTGGGGCTGGTCCTCACATGTCCTTCAAGGTGGACAAACCCAGCACTAGTTCTAGCTCAAGCACAGGCTACGTCTGCACTTGCATTAAATACATTTATTGCCAACATCTTTACACAAAAATAGGTTCTCTCTAGGCCATTCACATGCAACTCAAAGGCAAGAAGCAGCTACCTACAACAAAACAGAGTTAACCTGTACAAGTTCAACGTTTGCCACACGCAGTAGGATGGTTCCACCCTGGCCCTGCTGCTCTGGGGCTCAGGAGCCCGAGGTGTTGTTGCTGCCAAACCGCTGGTTGACGCTGTGCAGCAGGTGCTTGGGGAGGCAATTCCAGGAGCTGGCCAGCATCTCCTTGAAGCAGATGACTGCTTCCAGGCACAGCCTTGGGGAGAGGGAAACAGAGCCAGGGTTGGCATGGATGGGACACAGGCTGCACGGTGAGCTCGTTCTTTGGGTTTAGTGAGGGCTTGTTCTCATCGGTGCCAAATCAGAGAATCATGGAATGGTTTGGGCTGGAAAGGACCCAACCCCCTGCATGGGCAGGGACACCTCCCACCAGACCAGGTTGCTCCAAGCCCCATCCAACCTGCCCTTCAACACTTCCAGGGATGGGGCAGCCACAGCTTCTCTGGGCAACCTGGGCCAGTGTCTCACCACCCTCACACTGAAGAACTTATTCCTAATGTCTCACCTCAATCTCCCCTCTTCCAGTTTTGATCCATTCCCCCTTGTCCTCTCCCTCCCTGTCCTTGTCCAAAGTTCCTCCCCAGCTTTCCTGGAGCCCCTTCAGGCACTGGAAGGTGCTCTAAGGTCTCCCTGGAGCCTTCTCGTCTCCAGGCTGAACACCCCCAACTCTCCCAGCCTGTCTCCAGAGCAGAGCTGCTCCAGCCCTCAAATGTGTGCTCTGAAAGGACTCTTGCTCTATCCTCTTGCAGAGGCTGCTGTTCTTTCCCCATTCTTTAGGGGAAGAAATGTTTTCAAGTATTTTAGGAACATAAGAATCAGGCCTGCTGGTAACTCTACACTCCTTGTTTTAGATGGAGACACAGTTTAATGTTGAATTCTCACTTCCTTACCTGACAAGAGATCTTGGTTGTAGGGAAAACACAAGTATTTCGTTGCTGTGAGCCTGGGGTGGGGAGAGAGAAGCAGTTTGGTTACATGGAGTCACAGTATTGCAGCAGGACCAAACCCACCAAGGCTCACATAGACCATGGGCAGGGAAGCAAATGGCCCAGCTCTGGGCTGGAGAGGCTGAAGGTGGGGAGCAGGGTGGACCAAATCTCAACCACAAAGGCAGCAGACAAGGTGAATGCAGAACTGCTCTGCAAATCTGGGCACCTGGGGAACTACAGCTGAATCCAGAAAGATTCTGTGGATCTTTCTACAAACCTCTGCAGGGAAATGGGTGCATGAGCAGCCAGGCTCACCTGCTCCCCCTGAGCAGCATCTCCTGGGGCTGTCAGAGCAGGAACTGGGCTGGGAACCCCCAGCTGAGCCTGGCAGGGCTGGAATCTGCAGTCAGCACCAGTGCACCCTGTGAGCCCCATGTCCCCTGTGAGCCCCGTGTCCCAGCTCCAGTCCTGGCCAACACCTGTGCTCAGGGGGAGAGAGCAGGAACTCCACTGGGCAGTTTCCAAGTCTTCAGGGCTCTGCACTGAGGGACTCTGGGCACAGGGACTGCTCAGCAGTCAAGAGTGTTTATTTTAAATGGTTGTGCCTGCTCCTTGAACACACATCAATGAGCTCTGCCAGAGCCAGGCTGTCCCTGCAGGACCAGGTGTTGCCCTGCTCCTGTTTCCTCCTTCCAGCTGACACCCACTGGTTGTTCCACTGGTGCTTGTTCCCACTCTCCCTTTCCAGCCAACTGGTGTTTTTACAGCCCTCAGGACAGCCCCATCCCAGCTGGAGAGCCCCTCTTTGTTCAGCCTGTTCCCACCAGGACCCCCTGTAGGCACCACACTGAAGAAATGACTTAGGGAGGGGCTCCCCAAAAACAGCCCCATGAGAAGCACAGGGCAAAGCTACGGAAGTAGCTGGGAGGTAACAGCCTCCAAGGGAAACAAACGTGCAGGGGAAAACAGGTCACTGTTTGAATAATGAAGAATGACCTGGTTTCCAGAAAAGCAGCAGAACATTTCCCCTTCAAGCTTTGTTCCTGCCCCTCTGTCAGCCCTCCCGAGGTCAGGCTGCCACTACGAGCGTTTCACCCTCGCTGAGTGAGAAGACCCCACGGCTGCACAGGAGGGGAGAGCTCAAAGCAAACTTACAGCTTTGGAGTGGGCAAGCAAGTTGTTGGCACAGCCCCCGAAGATGATCACCTCTCCCTCCTCGCTTGCACAAGCCGTGTGCCACAGCCTGGAAACAGAAATCAGTGCTGCATTAAACCAGAGAGCCACCAGTGCCCAGCACTGCACGGGTGGGGTTTGTATGCAAAGTTAACACGTGTTTGCCCTTCCCCGGGACACTGCGACCTGACTGACTGAGCAGCAGGTGCTGTTCAGAGAAGGGGAGCTGGGCAGCAAGCCCTGGGCTGGGGAAAGTGTCCTGGTCAAGGCTGCAGGGGTGCCTGACCTCCCAGGCCTGCCATGGCTCCATGAGCTGCCTGCACAAACTCCACCTCCAGGTCCCCCTTGAGTCGAGGGAGTGACTGAAGACAGGCAGTCACACTTTGTGTTGGTCTAGGGCCTGGGGAAAAAACTCACCTCCCAGTGCGTTCAGCAACAACACAGCACTGCCCTGCTGCTCCAGAGGGGGAGCAGTGGGTGGGGGGCAGCAGCTCAGCCTTGTTACTGCCCCAGGAACACAGCCCCCCCCCCCAGCAGCAGAGCCAAAGGGACAGGCCAGGAAGCATCGCTGCTTGAACCCACTAACCCGGCACCACAACACTTCCCCAAACAAGATGGATCCAGTCACTGACATGACAGGAGTGTTTTCAATTCCACACGTGTGCATCATGTCGTTTTGATGCTTTGAAATTGCAGGCCATCATCTCTAATTTACTCAGTAGGAACACCAACAAATCCCCTGGGTGTGCTCAGCACCAGCCAGGATGCTCAGGCAGTGACACCCGCCGGCGTCCAGCGTGCTGGCAGAGCAGAACAGCCAGGCCCCTGGGAGCTGCTGTGCTGCCCTCACAGCTCAGACACCTCTGCAGCCCCAAGATCAGCCCCTACATCCCCCTTTCCTGCTGTTCCACAAACATGGAGCTCCACACTACCTTCAGCACCAGCCCCACAGTGCTGTTCCTCCTGTATTTTCCATGTCCATTCAATACACCCACATTTCTGGGGTGGAAGCCAGCAGGTGTATTACATTGTTAAGAGACACCAGCTGTGAGGAGGAACACGTGTCCTCTCTCTGACAGCCAGCATGAGAAGCTTCCTCACTCTTTTAATAGGTTTCCAGGGAAGTGCAGGCCTTACCTTGGTTTTTCAGAATAGTTGTGCTCAAACTGTATCCACTCATTCTTGCTGATACAATAAATCCAAGCGTCACCTGGAAACAAGCAAAGCCCCAAATGCAAACAGTTCTGTTGGTTCTTTCATGTTTGCTGCAATCCATGTGCTCTGGTGTAACAGTCTGGTTTTCTTCTTAAATAAATCTTTTAGGACAAAACTCTACAAAACTTTGGGGTGTTTGAAAAGGGGTGTTTAATAATGGTTTATAGGAGTGAAGTCGGAATGGAAAAAAGATGGAGATCTGCAAAGCTCTTACTAATTGCAGTTGGCATTAGATACATTTTTAGAGCAGACTAATTTCTACAGAGAATAGTGTCTCAATGCACTCAGTGACTCCCATGCCATGAAATTAGCTGCTGACCATAAGGAGTTGGATTGTAAGTGCACAGAAGGAATTTAGGAAGAATTTAAGGTGACGAGGCAGTAATTCAAGCTTCTCTGCACAACTCTAAGGACACAAAGACAACCCAAATTCCTTTTGGAATGACTTACTTAATGGCTGCTTGTCGGTGGTGAATCCTCCAAAGAGAAAGAGGTGATCTGAGGAAATGGGTGTTAAGGAATGCCAGGATCTGCCGACAGGGCAAACGCCTTGTGTGATTCTGCATGCCAGTAAAAACACCAGAAATTAGACATGCACTACAATAAACCACTGCTGCTCTTCCCTGCTCTGATTATTGTTCAGATATTTGAAGGATGCAGCTTCACACTGTGCAGAGCTCGTGACCCAACAGCAGGTTTTATTTCATTAGACACAGTAAAAGAATTTTAACTTGTATCAATGCTTAAAAAAAATCCTGACAGGAACAACCAGCAGCTCCTTGGGAGGATCAATTCTACCTGACTCTACTTGCTGGGGTTTACCCAGTTTCAGCAGGACAATTAGAAGTGAATAAAAAATGGCATTTTTGTGTTGCTGTACAAACCAAAGAACGTCTGTTTTAGTACCTACATTTCATTCCACTCCCATGTATCCAAATTCAGGTAGTAAAGGTCGTTCATTCTGGACTCCTGCAACAAAGCAGACCATGGTTCATGGAATCATGGAATTGTCAGAGTTGGAAGGGACCTCCAGAGATCATCTAGTCCAACTCCCCTGCTAAAGCAGGATCCCCTGGAGCACATTCCACAGGACTGCATCCAGGGGGGTCTTGAATATCTCCAGAGAAGGGGACTCCACAGCCTCCCTGGGCAGCCTGTCCCAGGGCTCTGTCACCCTCACCAGAAAGAAGTTTCTCCTCATATTTCAGTGGCACTTCCCATGTTCCAGGTGGTGCCCGTTGCCCCTCGTCCTGTCCCTGGGAACTGCTGAGCAGAGTCTGGCTCCATCCTCCTGCACCCCCCTGAGATACTCACAGGCATTCATAAGGTCTCCCCTCAGCCTTCTCCTCTCCAGGATGAACAGTCCCAGCTTTCTCAGCCTTTCCTCTTCAGGGAGAGGCTCCCACCTCCCAGTCATCTTTGTTGCCGTCCCCTGGACTCTCTCCATCAGTTCCCTGTCTCTCTTGAACTGGGGAGCCCAGAACTGGTCCCAGTTCTCCAGATGTGGCCTCACCAGGGCAGAGTAGAGGGGGAGAATGACCTGCCTTGACCTACTGGCCACGCTCTTCCTTATGCACCCCAGGATTCCATTGGCCTTCTTGGCAGCAAGGGCACACTGCTGGCTCACGGATAATTTACTGCCTACCAGGACTCCCAGATCCTTCTCCTCAGAACTGCTCTCCAGCAGGCCCACCCCCCTAACCTATCCTGGAGACTCCTCTGTGGTTTCAGTGCCACATGGTTCCAGTGGGCAGGACCTTACTCTGTATCTGCCACCGAAGACGTAGCCCCTGTTCCCGACGGTAGCGCAGGCGTGAGCTGCTCGTGGCGACGGAGTCTTACCCTGGGAAAAGAAAATGCCAAGTGAGGAGGTAACTTCATTCCACACGTTAACAAAACAAATCCCATTTCAGCAGGAACCCGCAGGAGATGAAGGGAAGAGGAGCTGGGCTGAAGGTGCCTGTCCCACACGAAGCAGCAGGGCTGTGGCCACCGCCAGCAGCCTGGGGTGCAGGGGACACGAGGGGCAGGGGCCGGGCTGCTCTCCTGCCTCCAGAGCTCAGCCAGGTGTCCTGCTCAGGGCCTCACGTTCCACAAATCAGTCACCCGAGGAGATGGAAGGCTCAACTAAAGTCAGATTTAAGGCCAACAAGGAACAGAGAGTGAAAAAAACATCCAGAAAGTCATTCTGTGTGCACAAACTTGGTTTTTTTTTGATGGTTGGTAGATCACAAAATTCATTAAAATGGGATTATTTCCCTCCCCTAAGTGTGAAGATACAAATTTTGCTTTTTGATGGGGGTTCAGACAGTCACAGAAGATCTCAGACTGCAAATGAGACAATCACATGATACAACATCATTAAACAGTGTTTTCCTTGAGTTACTCCTGCAGTCTGTATGCAGCAGGACAAAGCAATTCTTTGGTCATCTGAATAAGGAGTGACATCCCAGATTTCATTTCCTCCAATTCTGTGGCAGTATCACTCCCTTTGCCTGTTCCTGACACTTCAGAGGGTGTCTATTCCCAATTACAGAGTGTTTGGTTTTGTTCTGACCACAATCCAGCACCCAAGTGGAGGTACCAAACCCTCACGTGACAGTGGGGATGACAGGAAACCACACATTCCATTTTCCTGAGCTCCCCATGAGCATGGTGCCACTGAAGCATGAAAGGAAGCAAGTCAAGAGGAAACAACAATTAAGAGAGAAAGACAGATCAAAATAAAAGGTTAGTTTCCCATTTTTGGAGAGGGTCTAGGTAAATGAATGGTTTAGATTCAGTTTCAGTGGCCTCAAGAACACCACTGAACTGCTAATTTTGATTTTGAGAGGATGTTCTGAGGCTTGTTCTACCAAAGGTGTTTCAAACCCTTCTCTCAAGAGTCCTTCCCCTAGAAGCACGTTGTAGGTCAGACTGCCAACACAACCTGATGGAACATGGAAATGAACAGTCCCACTTTGCTGGCAAGAGAGCAAGGCACAGGGAAGTAAGAGAGCTGGCTCAGGAAGCTGGAGAAGGGAAGGGAGCCCTGGTCACACAGTCCTAAGCTTTCACTCCTGGCCAGGTTCCCTCTCCCCTGGTTGGATCAGTGTCCCAGGAGGGAAGGCAGAAGAGCAGAACCCAGCAGAGCTGCAGAGCTCCAGCCAGCCACAGCCAGAGCAAGGGGCCTGCCAGTCATCCCATGGGGAACCCAGCTCAGCAAACACCCCTGGGACAGCACCAGCTCTGCACAGCCTGTCAGTGCAGTCCCAGGCCCAGGGCCCTGCCAGGCACCTCTCACGTCCCCCTGTGAGCTAGCAAAAAGTTTTCCAGGGAGCTCTTCCATCTTTTCTAACTCCTGGCATTGAGGGACTGGATTTGATCCTGAAGAAAGCAGGATCACAGAGCACCTGACAACTAAACACTTGGCAGTTCCAGACTGGTGATGTGAAAACAAGGCTGCAGGGTGGAGCAGAAATGTATTGTAGGTGTATTTCCATGCTGCTTGCTTGCAAAACATTAACCACATCTTCTGAAACAATGCCAGGGAGATACAGGCTAGAGATTCCTATCTCCCTTAGGAGACACAGCAGGTTAAGACAGTGCCACACTGCAAGGTAACCAAGCACACAGCCTGGCACTTGGGACACCTGTGGCCCAAAGCCACTGCTGCAGGGACAGGCCACCACCAAGCCCCCACGGCCACACAGGCCATTTCATCTGCACCCTCTTCTAACTGGACACAAATGACAGCAGGGAGCCCAGGCCTAGCAGGGTGGTGCTCATTTTCACAGGATGCTCCAGGAGATGTGGCACTCAGCACACTTCTCAGGAGCTGCAACTTCAAATAACTGATATAAGACTAATAATTACCGTAGTTATAGGCTGGCTCCAAGTAAAAGTTTCAGTGTCCAGAACATGCACGTGGTCGTTCCACCCTCTAGGAAGGCCTGAATTCTTTAGAAATATTAAATAAGCAACAGGTTTTAATAAGCACTAATTAAATATTAACGTTTAAATAGAAATTACTTTCAGGTTTGCTTACCCAAAAAGAGGTCTCATCAAATTCAAAAGTTCCCCGTTGTTTCCCTTCAGGAAAATACCCATAGCCTCCAAAAAATATCAGCCTGAAACAAAACAGGCATCAACATCTGTCAGAAATGCTATGACATCTGTTGCTGCAGCTCAGCAGTTCTGTAAAGGCTGTGCTCAAACAGAAGACAGAAAAACCAGGGAAGCTCCTTTGGCTTCACTACCTCCAGTATGCCTCCAGTGGCAGTTTTCCAGGTGTGGGGCCCCATTTCTTGCCTAATCAAATCCACCACCCACACTAAACCCCCCTGCAGCTGCTTCCCAGGCATCAGGCTTCCAAGCTTTGCTCCCATGTCAAAACTGAGAAGCTACCAGGCCTGCTGCCTGGTTGCTGCACTTCAGCCTTGACTACTGGGGCTCCCACGCAGCAGCTACAGGGGTTTTATTCCTGCACCTTCCCACCTCCACCATTTCCAAGCCCCTCTGCCCATTTTCCCTCAGCCCAAAATGTTCACAGACACTCCTGGAAGAAGGGAAGGGAAAGCACTACAACTTGGGCACAGTCACTCTGGAGATCTGTGCTAGGCAGGAGGAGACCAAGCAGATCCTCTACCCCGAAGCTGCCAGGGAAGTTTTCAGTTCTTTTTTTTGGGGAAAGGCATTTTTTCTTTGCACTTGTTGCATTTTGTTTCAAAGCCTGAAGAACAGTTGCTCTGAGCAGTCACTCCTCTGTTGTTTTTTTTTAACCTTTAAGTTTTCCATTTGGGTTTTAGCACTTACTAGAAACGAGCAGTGAGGTTTTATCAGAAAGTCTCATCAAGTTACGAAGTAACAGAAAACAATCGACACCACCTAACTCAACACCCACAGCTCCACTCCTGCTCAGATTTGTATCTGAACTGGTCACACCAAGAACTGTAGAAATAAGCTTTCTCTCCACATCAAGAAGCTGAATGCCATCACCTCGGGTCATTTCTTCTCCTTCATGAGTCTCTGCAGCAAATCACAGAATCACAGAATGGTCGGGGTTGGAAGGGACCTCTGGAGATCATGGGGTCCAACCCCCCTGCCAGAGCAGGATCTAGGCCAGGTCACTCAGAAATGCAACCAGATGGGTCTTGAAAGTCTCCCAGGGAGGGGTCTCCACAACAACCAGTGAGCTTCCTCTCCAGCAATGGACAAAGCAGCACAGGCACCTGCAGTGTTATGCACCAAAACCACCAGGTGTGGCTCCAATAAGAGGACACATGGCATCCCTGCTGCCTCTGCCTCAGCAGAGCCAGAGACCACCCAGGCAAAAGCAGATGTGCTCACAGGCAGAAGATGTCTGTGCTGTCCCAGTAAGGTTTTGTAGGTGACGTGACTGTCCTACCCTGATGTGACAAGACAGTAAGAACCTGTAACCCTTGCCAGTTGTGCCCAAGGAAGAACTAGAAGCCCTTGACTGTCACCACAGATTGACCCCAGACCTCCATCCAGGAGCCACTGCCATCACGTTGCCCACCAGCACTGCCCACACCAGGAGCCTATGGAGAGAGCCCTGCTCTGTGGAGATCACCCATTCCAGCTTCTCCTGCAAGGGGACAATTCTGACCACGTGAGCTGTCACCTGCACCAGAGCATTCTGGAGTCCTGTTCTCTGGAAGCCAGGAACCCCGTGAGAAACCAGCCCTGGGCAGATGCCCTAAGAAGAGAGCCAAAAGTCCCTGCCCTCCCCTGAGATAATTCAATTCCACCTGCAACCTCCTGAGCAGCTGGGACATAGCCAGCTTGTGGGAGCAGGAGACTAGCTTCCTAGAATAGGGGCTTTCCTCAGCCTATCCTCCAGTGCCAGGAGGCTGGAATGACCCCCTCACACAGCTCCCTGCATAGGGACTAGCACTACACTGATGGGGGAGCAGGGTGCAAGGCAACAACAACGTTTTGCACATCAGCTCATCTGGCTTCAACACCTTCTCCTTGTCTTCCTCATCTTTCCACGGTTTGCAATCCCAAAAAGCCTCCTGGCACCTCTGGGACACCATCCCAGCACAAGAAATGAGAGAACACCAGCAGCAGTTCATCTAACAGGTTCCTGTTTGTGCAACCAGCACAACACACACCAAAGCGAGCACGTGCATCGCTGAAAATGCCACATGCAACTTTGATATTCAAACAGCTTCTGCTCTTCAGCTGTCAAAGAAACACAAGCTGTCCCACAAGATGTGACCAAAATAATGCCTTTGGGGAACCCCAGAACAGGCTTCTGCAAAGAGTCATTCATAGAATCACAGACTAGAATCACAGAATCATTTTGGTTGGAAAAGACCTTTCAGTTAATCCAGTCCAACCATTCACCCAGCCCTACCAAGGCCACCACTAACCCATGTCCCTCAGCACCACATCTACACAGCTTTGAAACCCCTCCAGGGATGGGGACTCCACCACTGCCCTGGGCAGCTTGGGCCAGGGCCTGACAACCCTTTTGGGGAAGGAATTGTTCCCAATATCCAATCTAAACCTCCCCTGCCACAACTTGAGGCTGTTTCCTCTCATCCTGTCACTTGATCCTTGGGAGAAGAGACCAGCACTTGCCTCTCTTACAACCTCCTCTCAGGCAGTTGCAGAGCCACAAGGTCTCCTCTCAGCCTCTTTTCTCCAGATTAAACAGCCCCAGTTCCCTCAGTCACTCCTGCTAAGACTTTTCCTCAAGGCCCTTCCCCAGCCCCGTTGCCCTTCTCTGTACCTGCTCCAGCCCCTCCATGTCCTTCTCATACTGTGGCACCCACAACTGGACACAGTACTCAGGGGGTGGCCTCACAGGGGGACAAACACCTCTCTAGACCCGCTGGCCACACTATTCCTGATGCAAGAGGAATGACACTGATCACGCAACCACGATGCAAAGTCTTTAGAGATGGAGAACAGCCTGTGGCAGACCTGCCTGTGAGGAGCTCCCATCTTGGACTGTGACCCACAGACACTTTGCACCTCACACACACCCAGACTGGCAGGGACTTTTTTTTGGCTTATCAACAGGGAAAGGATGGAGCAGGTGGAGGCTGGCTGGGGAAGAAATCCAGCCTCTCCCTGATGCACACAGGTGCTGCAGGCAAGAAATCCTTCTGCACCCTTGTTCAAACAAAAAGACACAACAATGACAGGACTGAGTGGTGAGAAAGCAAACACACACACAGGCACACACAGGCACACACAGGCACACACAGGCACACACAGGCACACACAGGCACACACAGGCACACACAGGCACACACAGGCACACACACAGGCTGTGCTGATTGTTGCTGGAGCCTTACTTGTTTTTGTAAACCCAAACACCAAGTTTGTCCTTGGATGAAGGGGGCACCCCCTGACACTCTACTCTGACCCACTGCAGCACTTTGTCCGTGGATCTGGAATTTAACATGTAGAACTGTAAAAAATAAAAAGATACATATTTTTTTTAGCCACACAGTTAGCTTAAAGCTGAAGTCTGACTAAAATATTAATTTTTAATTCACTTATCTTAGTATACACATGCTTTAAAAGTTCTTTCCCTAGCTGCACAGAGCACTGACAAAGTTTGGAACAAAATATGGATCTAAAGATCTGTATCTCTTTGCAGACTCAAGCTACAAACACATTTAACCAAAATAACAGCACTGTGGATATTGGGTTGCACCAGCCAAAAGCTGGAATGGGATAAAGGAAGGTGTTTACAGAGTAGCAACTGTCTTACAATAAAGGTTAAAAAAATAAAGTGTTTTTTATGGTCTCATCCCTTCTCTGCATGTTACATCATTTTACATGGAGAGAATTAGCTGATACACACCTATAAACTAACTGAAATGTAAGAATACCAGAGCAGGAAGGAAGGAAGTCACTTTATAAATGTAGTTTATTTCAGACTGATTGCAGGCATTGCATCAAGCTACTTTCACTTTATACTTAAGAGGCCAAAAACCCACAACCCTCTTTAATTTAAGCCACACTTGCAGAACATCAAAAAATATAATCAGAGACTCCAGAGAAGAGCAACATTTCCAACAGTTACAAATCACCTCCTGACATTATTTCAGAGCTCAGGAAATCCCCATCTTTCAAAAGGAGCAAAGGCAATACAGTTTATGGGGTGAATTGCTCAAGAACAACTGCAGCCAAAACAAATAGTAGGTCATGGTGTTTCTTCAGTGCTGTCAAGCTACCAGAGTGCAATCACCATGTGGAATGATGCAGAGCTGAGATCTGTTTTCCAAACATCACGTTACCTGACCTGTTGCAGAGAAATTAATCCACTGAACAGGCAGAAGTCAGCCTGCTGATCACCTGCCTGGACTAAAGATCCCAGCAGTAAGCACCGTGTTTTGTTAGTGAAAACCTCTCAGGCAAACACAAAAAGAACATGGCTTCAACTAGTCACATCTGGGGAAGCTGCTGACAGGATGAGATAGCTGGTTATCTGCTTCCAAGAACTAGAGATACAGCCAGGAAATGAAAATATTCTGCTGCAGAAGCCATGTAGGACATAGCAAGTGGGTCCACATTCAGCATCCCTTGTTATTTAAGCTCTGAAACGAGATCCAGCCTGTCCAGTCATTCAGAAGAAAATCTTTCTGTGATTTAAGCTTACACCTTTCTTGCTTTGGATGGACTTTAATTAACTGAAAAGGCCACCTCTAGTTTATTAAAAAAATGGGAGCAAAAGCTAATGAGGAGAAGCTTATTTGTGAGAATGGGTTTGCCTCTAAGTTACTAACCTTGTTGGTATTGCCACGTGCATGGTGTCCTCCAAAGAGGTACACCACTCTGTCTACACACACAGCACAGCTCCCAGACATGGAAGGTGGAACATCTCCCTCTGTTTTGCTCTTCTTCCTAGAAGCACAGTTTAAAATATTTCATCTGATAAAAACGAACAATTATGTGATCTGGAGAGGTATTTTATAACACTACCAGTATGGTTTTAATTATGAAAGGTCACCCGTGGACCTTTCAGTTCTGAGTTCTTCACACCCTTTGCAGGTTTAACAATTTACAACATTAACCTGGTATGACAGAGGGGGTGGGGAATGGGCAATCTAATGAATACATGTTTTGTGGGGGAGGAATCCTGTCTACCCAGTTCAGCAGTTTGGTATGCTCTTCACCTTCAAAATCCCAGAAGGATCCTCAGGCAAAGAGGATGCACCTGCCCTAAACTGAAGGTTTTCTATTTTGCTGCTGGATTTTTAATGTTTGTAAACATTATAACCACAGAAGTGAGCTCCAGCCCAGGTCTAAGGCTCTCCCTGAGGGGATCTGGATTTGCAGCACAAGGCCCTGGCTAGCTACAGAGCTGGAGCACTGAATTCCCTCCTCTTGTACACAGGTTTCACCCAACTTCCAGGCTGCCAGTGATCCAGGATGACACACTAGTTTCTTTGGCTGCATCATTTAAAAACAACTTCTTAAAAGGACAACAAATAAAAAACTCAACATGAGTTCCCTCACCAATGTACCCTTGTAATCAGAAGTGGTACAAATACAACCTTCAGGTGCTATATTCTGTATCAGGCATCCCAAAACACTTCAGACTGTTGATCACATACTCCTGTCCAAGCTGCCCTTCCTACTTCACCCAGTGAAAATGTACTTGCTCCTTTCACAGAAAAAAAAACCCAACACCAACATTTTTGAAATATTGTACATGTTTATGCAACAGGGGGGAAAAACAGGTCAGGGAGTTCTCTCTCTGTTCACAGCCCCTGAGCGTGTTTTCTATACCAGTTTAAGAATTTCTCTTTTTCCCCAAAAAACAGTAATTAAGTGAATTATTTACTGTACCATCTTCCAGTTTCCATGTTGTAGATCCATATTTCATCTCTAGGCAGATAGAAGTCATAAAATCCCCTAACTTGGGCATTCTGCAAAACAGGCCAGAAAAGCAACATCAGAAGAATGCTCAACATACTGAATTACAGACTCCTGGGAATGTTTCCAGCCCCTCCAAGATCTGATCTCTGCCCAGAAAGCAGCAGGAGCAGTGCCTGCTGCACCCCTGTACCCCTCACCTGCACAGCAGCCCTAGGAGAGCAGGTATCAGCCTATTTCAGCTTCTGCTGGGTACCTGACAACCTCTCACCAAAGGCAGACATAGGGTGAATGGAAGCTAAACCTCCTTTTCATAGCCCAAGCAGGATATCTAGGGTGCACAAATGAGCCAAAATTTTCTTTTTAGTTCCTCCACCCCCTGCATGACACCACCAGAACAGTACACCAAAGCTCTGTCTCGAGCTGCTGATTTATTTACTGAGTTCATTGACAAGTCACCTGCATTCCTGTGAAAGCCATGAAGTGACATGGTTCTGCCTGCAGTACACACACTGCAGTGTGAGAAACAACTAGGTATATAATATATAGCTGTGTTATAATGCTGTAAATAAAAGCACTATGTTGCACGGTGGGTATTTCAAATCAGAGAGTATTTCCTTCTCTTCCAACAGACACGTGAGCTGACAAAAGGCAAACAACACCCTGCATCCCACAAAAAGCTGTCTGTTTGCCATTAGACACTCATGATTGATTTCAGTATTTCCAATCATAGAATCACTTAGGTTGGAAAAGACCTTCAGGATCATTGGATCCAACCATTAACCCTACTCTGCCAACTCCAGCACTGAGCCGTGTCCCCAGGCGCCACATCCACAGACTGTTAAACACACCCAGGGATGGTGACTCAGCCACCTCCCTGGGCAGCCTGTTCCAATGCCTGACAACCCTTTCCGTGAAAAACTTCTTCCTAATGTCTAGTCCAAACCTCCCCTGGTGCAGCTCGAGGCCATTTCCTCTTGTTCTATCACCAGTTACTTGTGAGAAGAGACCAGCACCTGCCTCTTTGCGACCTCCTTTCAGGTAGCTGCAGAGGGTGACAAGGTCTCCCCTCACCATAGTTTCATATCCTCACCTGTGAACTGGAGCTTTTCTTTTCCCGAGGAGGGATAATTTTACAGAGTCACTCCCAAAGTCATTCCCAAATGGATGGGATGTAATTACCAGCACCATGGGCAGCAGAAGGCTGGCTTACCAAGGAGAGCAGCTTACCTTATAGCCTCCCCAGACGTACATGCAGCGTCCATCGGTGACTGCCACGTGCCCGCTGCGCTCGGCAGGGCTGTCATTCTCCAGCTGCTCAAAGCTGTCCTCAGCTGGAGCTGGGAGCTCTTCATCTGCCTGCAGGTCTTCGTTATCATCAGCCATTTCCACACAGCGCTACGTGCACGGAGTGACACCGGGGATGGAGCTTTGGAAACCATCAGAGGAGAAAAAGAGAAACTGCACAATGTTGTTTCTTTCACAACGATGTTTCGGTGGAAGAAGTTATCCGATCAGCCACGACAGTTTCAGATGGGGATTCCTCAGTTGTGGGTAATTTACAATGGTTTCAGTTGCTAGTTTGAGGCAAGGGCAGGTTGGATGGGACTTGGAGCAACCTGGTCTAGTGGGAGGTGTCCCTGCCTGTTGCAGGGGGGCTGGAACTGGATGATCTTTAAGGCACCTTCCAACCCAAACCATCCTATAAGGCCTCTATCCATTTTTTAAAAACACACTTACCTATAAATACATTAATTGATGACCAAAAAAACAACCCACATTGGGATACATTTGAAAGCTTTGCCTACAAGACGGTTTCCACAAAAATGAAAACTCCTGCAGCTTTTCAGGCAAAGTCCCTTTGTGCTGCCCAAGCCAAGTCTTCCCCCACACACCTTCCCATAGCTGTTAAATGACCTTCCCATAGCTGTTAAATGCAGGACATGTCACCTATGTTAAAAAAAACCAACACCACAAAACAAAGCCCTCTGCTCCAAATCATGCTAACAGGCAGAAGGCCAAACCCCAGAGAGTCCTGGAAAGGAAACAGCTACGAGCAGCCAGCCTACAGCTCCCGGAGCACTCTGCAGCTTCAGGGCAAGAGCAGCCTCCACGGCAGGGCTTTGGTAGGCAAGGAGCCCCAGGGCCACACTGGGGTCACCAGTAACTCAAAGCCCCAGCTGTGGGAGGAATGAAGCCAGGAGGAACTCAGCCCTGCCAGCTCACCCAGGACACTCCCTGCACGCTCCACCTCAGCCCCTAAGAAAGCAGGGGGGACCCCTGAAAAGCCAAATTCTCCTTCCACTTACGAGCCATTCCCATGCCCCCTTCTGCATTTAGTTTTTCTACAGCTACGAGCTGAAACTGTCACCACACCAAGATTTTCAGACACAGATCAGGGAAGCCGGGCAGCCTGACCAATGGTTTTGTGCAAGCAGGCAGTGGGAGAAGTGGAAAGGACCTTAATGAGACTGTCAAACCCTGTGCTCTCACAAAAACCCCCACACCTACCCCACTCCTGACAGATTCTCCTTTAATTTGAATCACTCCAATGATAGAGACACTACTACATCGCCCTTGGTAGTTTATTTTTGAGCTTTAGTTATGTTTTCAGTTAGAAAGCCCTACCCCCACCTCAATGAAATCTGCCTGCTTCAAGCTAACCAACTTTTACTGATCTCTCCCCAGTAATCAGGGTTTTGGGTTTTTTTTTGTTTTTTGTTGTTTTTTTTTTTAGTAACCTAAGACACACTGGGCAATTTCTGTCCCTCTTTAGCGATTTTTCAGTCCCGTGCTTAAACGCTTCTCACAAGTCACCGCAATTCCCAAGCCCTCTACGGCTCTGCCCTGGCTGTTCCCAACCTCCCCCCCGACTGTCCAGACGTGGTGTCCTCCCGGTAGTTTTCACCTGTCGGGACATACCCACAGGGCAGGCCCCCAGCTGAGCAGCAGCCGCCCTGTGCAGAACAAGGCGCCATCACGGCACTCCCGGACCCGTTAACAGCCCCCCGCCCCTTCCCGCTGTCAACGTTTGATCCCTGACTCCACAGCGCGCAGCCCCCTCCCCGTCCCGGCCTTCCCCCCGAGCTCGGTTCCCCCTGCGCCGCCTCCGCCCCCAGCCCCGCGGTTCCTCGCTCCCGGCCTCCCCACCGAGCAACCTCCCCTTCCCGGGGCCCTACCGCGGCGGCTGGGGCTGCGGGCCGGGCGGCAAGACCGCCCCCTCCTCCCTCCCTCACCTCAGCGGGCAGCGCAGCGACAACATCCGCCGCTTCCGGCAGCGCCGCGCAGGCGCCGGGCGGCCCGGGGAGGGGCAGGCGGGCCCGAGCTCCGCGCTCCGGTGGCGGACAGGACTCCAGAGCGGGGCCGGCCCACAGCGGGTCCCCGGCGGTGCCGCGGGGCTGTGGCAGCACCGCCTGGGCGCCAGGGCTCGTCCGCGGAACGGGCGGGGGGGGAACATGGTACCTGCACCATTCCCGGACGGAGACTGGGGGCGTTTGTCCAGAGAAAACCACATTAACCGAGAGATGACAACTCCTCAGTGGAATAAAGCCACTAAACTGATACCAAAGGCTTGCGTTTAGCACATACGGCTCTGCTGCAATACCCAGTTACAAAACCTCCCTTTATAATGTAGTTTTGCTCCATGAAAAACTCCTTTCCCCCATGAAGTTTTACATTGTAAAAACTTAGAAAACTAGTCAAAATTGGTCTCAATTCAACTCTATAAAATTTTAATGACTGTGCTCCTGTTAACTAAATACCTGAAACAGAAAAATAGCAAGTACTACATATGCTCTTTTTTAAACAATAAATAAGCTTCTTTTTTTTTTAAACCAGAATTAAATACAAACTTTACACATCCAAAATACCATATACAACCTATTTCAAAAAGGACTCATTGATTACAGAAACATAGTAAAACTGTATTATGAGCTGCACAGAAGCTTTCCTATACAAAGGGTTGCAGCTTTCTGTTCAAGTTCCACATTTCACTTACTGATTTTCCTACTTGGAGTGATGTTCCTACTTGGAGTAAGAGGCCTGGCTCCACTGTTTGACTGGATGGTCAGACAAGAGAGTCTGCTGGAATGAAAGCATCAGGTTTGGTGGTGTTAGCAAATTAATCACCAATCTTTTCCAAGACCGAGAAGTGTGAACGTTCCCAAGATAACTGTGTTGAACTAATTTTCTCTCCTCTGAAAGGCTGATGTGATAAGGCTGTTGTAAGATTTTAAACTCACCCAGCTGAAAACATTTTGTATCATCTGTCACCTTCAAAAAGAACAAGTGGTATGGACTGTCTCATTAAACCACAACAGCAGAAATTAACAATATATACACATGAAGTTTCATCAGCTGTCTGTAACGCAGAAAACAAAAAGAGACTTCCATAAAGAGGATTTCTTTGTTCTCAAACTTCACTTAGAAACTCAGCTTAACATTCAGTTGTTCTGTAGCATTAGTAAAGTTCACTAATGAAAAACTTTCGCTGTAAATAAACCAACGTGTTCAACGTGGCCACTGGTTCATGTGGTATTTGGCTGACACTGTCTTTCTGTCTCAGCTTTCCTCTCCTGCCGGTGGTTCACTGCAGCCCAGAAGGTGATTTTTTTCAGCACCTGCTGCAGAAGTTTGGATGGCAAGCATGGTATTTGGTTCTTCAGGAGAGCTGCATTTTTACCGATGCAGTCAAGACACAACCTGAAGAGAGGGAAAAAAAGAGAAAGATTTAATTAAATGGTCTATAACCTACAGACCTGTGTGTAAAAGCACAGCCCCACGTTAATTTACACCAGATTCTTTGTGCCAAGAACCTCAACTCACCTGAGGAGCGAGTAAGGTTGAGTCTGGAATATCAACAGATCACTGCAGTGACCCTGAGCAGCAGAGGAAAAGAACTGTTAAAATGACAAACAGCTCATCTCAGAAATACTGCTGTTTTCTAGATTAAATTAACATTTATTACCATATACATAATTTAAAACTAGCTATACTTATATAATTATTTATGAAGAATCTGACTAACAAATTCCTTTTTATGAGCCTAACAAGGAAAAACCCCTCCTGAATTCTCCCCCAGCACAGCCAAAGTCACATCTCATAGCAAAATACATTACAAATTAACCCAATAATATCAAATTTGAATTATTATAGTGCTAAGATTTGATTATTCAGTTTACTGACTGTGTCCATGAAATGCAAGTCATCTTTGCTTCCACCAAACACCATCACTTCTCCTTCTTTCCCAAGGCAGGCTGTATGCCACCACCTAGGAATCAAATCACAAATGGAGTTAGTGAAGAAGTCACAACACGCAGTCTGTGTTATCAGCAGAACAAATCAAAAACTAAATATTGGTAAAGGTTTCAGAGAAGCAGTGAGTTTAGTTGCATATTAACCCCTTCACCCACATACTCTCCTCCATTCTCCATAGTCAAGTTTCTTTTCAAATGACTCTCTCACTATAAGGATGTAAGTTACTTTTAGTTAAAATGGAAAGGTCCCTTTTCTAATCCCAGGGTTCCACTGCTCATGCACAGAGAGCCCTGAAGTCTTGCTGGCCTCACCCAGAATAATTTTACAATTTTAAATAATGTGTTTTACAAGTTGCTCTGTGAATGGCAGAAACAATGAAGCCTGTTCTTTATCAGGCTGTGTCTCAAGGCAGACCTTCCGTTCTCAGGGAGAATGGAGGGTGATTATGAGAGTCTCTTTTCTCTTTGGCTCTTGATTTACATTGAGTCTGCTGGGACTCAGAATCTCTGAGCTTCCTGGGTTCTTCTCAAATATTACTGAGAAATGGGTCAATTGATTCTTAATGTCCACGGGCAGGAGAGGCAGCCAGGCACACACAGAGCACGGTAACCTAACCCTTGCTTCTTAGGAAACAAAGACATGACTCTGAAAGTATTCACAGGTAAAAAGCAATACCCTTAAAATGTATAATTTATTTCTTTAACAATATAAAAGGAGAGAGCAATGTGACTATCCATCTCATGAGAATCTTGTGGAATGATTACAGCTCACACAGACCAGTAGGGTTTTGTCATGATTTGACTTTTCTGTACTCTCATGGTCTCTACTTTGTCTTATTAATCACTACTTCAACAAAACGTTACAGTGGAAAATGTTTAGTAAACAAACCAACTACACAAAACCAGCTTTTGTCAAGAACAGCTTTTACTTTTCCTTCTTCAATTTTCCACTATTTCTTTCATTCATAACTACAAGTCTAACGGCTTTGAGATTGTGGGGTTGTCAGTAGTGTTATTCCTGAGCACTAGAATGAGTTTCAGGACACAAGTTATCCTCAGTTTTATCTTCCCCCAGAGGTTCCTGGGGATCACTTTGTGTGTCAATTAATCACGTGCACAAGCACCTTGTGTGTTGTGCATGTAAGAGCACAGGGCAACAAAAAAGCCCAACCCCAAGCAGAACAAAACCCGACTTGTAAAATCTTGATTTAACAAAGGTTCTGCTACTTCAGCAGCTACACCTTGTTAGATTCACATTTCATTACTAGCAGATCAAAATCTGTCATTTTTCCGTGGGTGTTATTGCCACTGAAGTACCACAAGATGATGGTCATCACAGAGCTCTGGCCCTTTCAGTCTACTTCACCAAAATAATCAGAAATAGGGTGATAGGGGTAGGATAAGGTTGGCCTCGATGATCTTAAAGGTCTTTTCCAACCTGAACAACTCTGTGATTCTATGAACTTTCACGCAAAAGTAAACGTTCTCACTTTCTTACTCCATTCACAACAGTAATTATTCACCATTCTCCTTAGGCTGAACTGTATCCCACCTTTTCTCTTCCTCATGCCTGGAGATAGATCTGTCTCTGCCTTATCTGCATTACGAAAACTCTGGCCTGGACTTCATCACCGAAGAACACTGGGAAGCCTTTCCTGCCTTCACCTTGGTGACATCCTAGCTCGCAACCTGATGCCTTTTTTTCTACAGACTGACAAGAGTTTATGTCCTCACAGCTGCTCTAACTTATCACCTAAACATTCTAATAAAGCACATTATTTACATGATGCAGATGCTGACTTGATGTAACCTTTTAATACGGCTTTTCTAACTAGAATAGAGTTACATGGTAATGGAAACACTGGGAATCTAGAAGTTAAACACACAATTTGTTCTCTATTTTAACCTGCCATGCAAAACGTTAGCTGAAGTACAATGGATGGAGAGGAGAAGCATTTTCTGCCAATGCAGTGTCACAGATCTGTAAACTAGAAGAAATCTTTTAGAAGTTACTAAAAATGAAGGTTGGAGGAAATTATTCTTTATAGAGTTTAAGGAAGGAATCGATTTTGCAGAAGCATCAGGAAAATACACTAATGCATGTGTGATATACTGTGTATTATTATAAAATCATATAAATATACAAAGGAAGTACACGATTCTGTGTCAGAACAGGGATACAATTATAGCACAATTAAGTACTTCACATGCAAACTAGTTCACTATATAGGCAGGCTTTTGACATGGCTCCTTTGATCCATGTTTCCAGGACTTCCCGAAAAAGGTTATGGAAGGATTTTTTTAATCTTTTTTCTTTTTTAATGGGGGGAGGTAATTTACTTCAGTCAAGAATTAGGTCACTGAAAGGCAACTGTCCTCAGCCTAGAAACTGCACACCAAGATGTTCAGATGGTGGAGAACCACAGGCCATGTCTGGACTGGAAGGAGCTCTGGCTCTTGCCAGCACATGACCCAGAAGCTCTGTTCTCCCAGCAGGGTCTGTGCAGCAGAGCCCCCAGCACTTTTAGCAGTGACAGCCTCAGGAACCCTCTTTGCCACTCCTGCTGTAGCAGGAGGGTGGCTTGTTCAACAGCCTCTCTGCCAGCACAGCCAAGTGACAGTGCCACGGGATGGGATCTGCCCTTGAACTGCCCCTGCAAGCCCCTCGGGGCTCAGGAGTCCCAGGTTCCCAACATCCAGCCCTGCCATCACCTCAGGCACCAGTGCTATTCCAGCCTAACTGCAGAGGGAAGGCTGAGCTGCTGCTGCCTGGGCTGCTCCCTGTAGAAAGAGCACGTGCTTGTCCCTTCCTCATCCTTTTTCATGATGCACCAGTAAAAATGATCACAGAAGGTGAGGCAGGCCCTTTCACGAGGTAACTTTCATGAGACCATCCACATAAAGAACTGGACACAGACAGACAATGACCCTTGACTGCTAACAATGTGCTCTGCTGTTTAAGGCTGTTGTCAGTCCCCTCACGTCACAGTTTGATGATCATAAAAAGACAGAAAATATTTTTGAAATGTAAGAAAGCAGAAAACTTGGTCTAACAGGGCTGTTAATATTTAAAAGAGACCCTAGAATAGGATAAAACAGGAAGAAAATTAATTGAGGTAAAGAGATTTCAGTAACAGAAAACAGAACATAAGGCAGTCACACAATGAATGCAAATGCCAGACCATTCTTGTAAGCTGTGCTAACAGAATGACATAACACTGTGCTGAGAGTACTTGGGTGAATGAATATGATTAATCCCATGAAAAACTGAATATTTACTAAGTTCAGCAAATCAGTTCAATAGTGTTTACATTATAAACAGAGAGAATGCTTCAAACACTGTGTTCAAAAAAAAGCCTGTGCTCTGATCCAGCACAAACACCTGTTTTCAATGGCAGATTCTGAATAACCTCCAGGTGCAGGACGTGAAGCTTCCTTTCTGTAGTCAGAAAGAATCAGTATTTTTTGTACTCTTAAACTAGAAAAGGAAAGGGAACAAAGTCTGGAAGAGACAGTATTGCTATCAGTAGGAACAACACACATGACACATTCTAGAGCTAGGACATTTTTTGGCTGGCAGTGAAGCCCTTGAAATAACAAAACTGCACAGTCCTTTACTGGGCTGTTTAGCAATAAATTCAGTTTTTCTAGACTAATCATAATTAGCTGCTTCTGCTCAGGGAAGAAAAACCAACCAAGCAAACCCAGGTATTTTATAACACTTTTGAATCCTGAAAGGTGCATCAACATTTTCATGGTTGTCTCTCCCACGTTTTCTAATAATTCATCAACTTTTGTTATTCTCATAGATTATCAGTTTCTCAAAAGTTAAGTGATAGGCAATTTCTTATATAAAAATAATTTGGCTATTGAACACTAGGTTAGTTGGACACCCAGATCCTTCATCACAAAAAAAAAAACAACTTCTAAGGCAAGTAAGCATCAACCATAACAAATACAGAAAGTGATAATGCTGCATCAGGTGTGAAGAACCCAAGTTAGTAAAGCAAACTATTCAATCATACTGCATTAATTTTCTACAATATTCTTATAAGGTCACTTAAAAATACTGTTCAATAATTTCAAGTTACTGAATTTGTTTAAATGCCTAAATTTCAGCAAGTGTTATCTATTTTTGTATACCTAGGCCTACTCTTAGGCAAATGGGTAAGTTGTTTCCATCCATTTGTTGTAGTGCTGTGAATCCAGCCATCACCTACAAATAAGAACATACATTAGTACTTGTTATTGGGACAAAATGTTACCATTTTTATGCATTTATACTAAAATGCTCTGTGTTCTAAGAGGACATCCTATTTAGATAACATCATCACAACATTAACTTGCACCTTTTCTGGTTTTTGGTAATTTAACTTAACCATTCACTTGCAGAAAGCTTAACTGCATAGAAACCTGCAATTAAACTACACTTCCTCTTTTCTTTTAGATAAGCTGAGGAAACAGGTCAATGTCCCTCAGAAAACCACCCCCTCCCAGTGGGATGTATCTGTGACACTTAAAGCTGTTTTCACTAATTTCATATTTTTTTTCCATGAAAAGAAGTTGCCTTTTCTAGAAAAGGAACTCTGTGTAAGACCATGCTGCTTCCTAATGAACATTTTTAGCTGTAAGTTGTTATTCATCCAAAGTGTGTTATGTTGACATTATTACTTGTACCTTCTCTCTGCAGTTAAGAGATCAAAAGTTACTCCTCTTTAGTATCAAAATGTGTAAGACTCCTGCATTTATTCTTCCAGATGATAGACAGTTTGATGAAAGATTTATTATGTTATCTTCTCACTATACTACACAATGCTTCTATAAAAATAGCAAAATAGCTCAAGAAATAGTCAAGCACCATGAAGATTCTGTAAGATCTGGGTATAAGTAGTTTGAGAAAGACAACAAATGTGCAGACTATAGGAGGTTAGCACTGAAGTGTACAGCAGAAATATAATATTTAAATTACTTACTTAAAGGACCATTATCAGAACTTAGTCCACCAAAAAGAAAAAGTCTGTCATCTCCTATTGGAGTCAACGTGTGCCAGGATCGATCTTTTGGTTTCTCTCCACTGATGTTAATTCTTGGTAAAAACAAAAACAAATTTAAAGGAATGCTGAAAATTAACCTGCCAGAAAAATGAGTTAATTTGGTTTGTCCTAGAACAAGCTTGCCTATTTTCCCAGTGAAAAAGCTGCACTTATGCAATGCCAATTCACTCTGCAGAAGAGCAGAATTCAAATCTAAACCAAATAATTTCTTGTAGCTGCTCTTCTCAGAACCATCAGTTGTGTAAATACCAAATGGAAGGACACAAACATTGATTGTTAGTTTGTTTTCTTAAGATCAGCAAAGCCACTCCTTGAGGTACAACTGAAGGCACTTAGGACAGCAAAGAAAGGACTATATATTCAAATAAACTGTACAGTACATGGAAGTAAACAGGCTCAGTTACTTGAGATAAAATGTAATTAACCCTAAGGGGCTACAGACTCTCCACTCCTAGGAAAATTATCCTGAATGAGACAAGGATTGTGGCTTTACCTTTTATCCCAAAGCTACTAGCTCTTCAACCACTGTGACTTTTAAAGCAACGCTGGGTCACCCAAACTTTTGAGAGAAGCTTCAGTAAAAAGTAGGATTCCCAACTACAAACCAGATGTAGGTTTACTGTTCTAAAAATGTGGTCAGATATAGTTCTTCCAGATTTATCTATAGATTTCATTTTACCTGCACAATTAGGTATGCTTGAGGTGAGAATGTGAACAGGAGAGAACCTGAAGGTCAGGGTTACCTACAGTGGGTGGCTGAATTCACATCATCTTGGGTTAGGCACTCAGGTGCACAGCATTCCCAGGAGGAGCCAGCAGAGAGGAGTGAGGACCTCCAGAGGGCATCAGCCCACCTGGTATCTTGGTACTAAGCAAAAAGGCAACTTCTGGTGTACAGTAGCTAAAGGTACACAGACTGTAGGCTGCCACGCACTCAGGATGTCCTCACTTTGGAAAAATGGTGGAAAAAGCAGGTGCAAACACCTGTAAGCTCTCTTGTGGGGTCAGATCTTAGTCAGAGATTGCCCAGAGCAGGTAAGAAAGGGATGTTCAATCCAGCTAAACCATCTCTCAAAGAATCATTGCCTTTTTTTTTTTTTCTTTCCCCCTCCACTTGGCTCAAGTGAGATGTGTGATACACACACGTGTGATCCACGCACATTCAGAAGAGTGCAGACAGAGACAGTCATCTAGATTTCCCTTATAATCAAAGAGGAGAAACAGGTCCTTGAAAAGCACAACTTGTGACTGATTTTACATGTCTACCTTGGCAGCAGTTGTCTCATGCCCAGGAAGTGCCTATTTCTCTCAACTGAGTACAGAGGAAGCCTAGGGTGAGTAACATGGTAACTGCAGCTGTCAGAGGAATTTCACTCCTGGTGGCTGCTGAGCAGTGCCCCATCTGGAAGCAGAGACTGTCGAATCATGGCTAATTAAACACTGATTGCAAAACTGTCCTACTGGATTTGGCACTGAAGTCGAAGCCAAGCCACAATGTTTGAGTGCCTGCTTTGCACAACTCTTGTATAAGATGCTTCTAAAACTGGTAAAAGAGGCAACTGTGCTGAGATGCAACAGGCTTTGATGTTTAGAAAAATACATACCAGGTACTGAGGGGAGAGAACGTTTCACTCTCTCACCCTACTGATACAAAAAACTCTCACAGTAACAGAAATAACACAACATTCAACATTTTGAATAACAGGCCAGTGGAGCTCAAGCAAGGCAAAGTGACTTCTGGGCAGTGGCAACTAAATTAAATATTGCAATCTCATGCTGGAAGATATTCCTGGATTAGAAGGTTAATATTATGCAGTTCCTTAAGACACCTCCGTAGAATTGAATCAAAAAGGAACTGACAAGACTGGTTAGTGAAAAACCCATATCCTATTTCTCTACTCTGTCTTAGTTTACAATGTTTGTGTGTGGAATCATGGGACTTTTGGGACCAAGTTCTTTCTACTGGAGATGATCTCTACAAATGCCCAATTTCTACTACAGCCACTGCTATTGATTTTATGAAAGGAAGTGTGCAGCCAGAAATAATTTTCCAAACAGTTTGTGCAAAGGCAGACTGTAAACAAGAGCAAACATGTAAATACTAACTTCATATTGTTGTGAAAGATACACTGATTTTCTCTCCTTTTGTAATTAGGAGATGGAATCACACTATGAACACTTTCCCTCTGAGGTGCCACCTCAGCAGCAGACACTCTGTGCAGAGATTTTTTTTCCTAGTCTCTTAAATCTCTTTTTTTAGCATCTCTTAAATCTCTTTTTGCAGTCACAGAATAGAATCATAGAATCATTAAGGTTGGAAGGGACCTTAAAGATCATCAAGTTCCAACCCCCTGCCTTAAGCAGGGACCCCTACCACTAGACCAGGTTGCACAAAACTTCATCCAACCTGGCCTTAAAAACCTCCAGGGACGGGGCATCAACAACCTCCCTGGGCAACCCATTCCAGTTCCTCACCACCCTTACAGTGAAGAATTTCTTCCTAATAGCTAACCTAAATCTCCCCTCTCTCAGTTTAAAACCATTACCCCTTGTCCTATCACTATCTTCTCTGATGAAAAGCCCCTCTCCAGCTTTCCTGTAGGCCCCTTTCAAGTACTGGAAGGCCTCTATAAGATCTCCTCAGAGTCTTCTCTAGGCTGAAGAGCTCCAATTCTCTTAGCCTGTCTTCATAGCAGAGGTGATCCAGGCCTTTGATCATCTTGGTGGCCCTTCTCTGGACCCTCTCCAACAGGTCCATATCTTTCTTGTGCTGAGGGCACCAGAACTGTACACAGTGCTCCAGGTGTGGTCTCACCAGAGCAGAGTAGACGGGCAGAATCTCCTCCCTGGCCCTCAAAGACTCTTTGCAGAGGTGCCACAGAATGGCTGGAGAGTAGGCTTCTAAAATGGCAATGATCAGACTTTATGCTGAATCACAGTAAAGTCTTTTGAACTATTCTTGGATCACAACATAGAAATAATTGAGTATTGGAGCAATCTTCAGATTTTAGGAATAGCTGCATTCAGTGTTACCATCCTTAGCCTAAGGAGATGTGTGTGTGTGTATAAAATCAGCCTGTTCAGATCAAGAACAAAAAAACCCCACTTTTTTAAAAAGTCAGCATTAGCTTTCAAATGCCAAACAAAAGGGAACCCTGGCTGATGAGGACAGACAGAACTCTGACATCCCTCCTTCAGGGCCTGAAATCCCTCCCACTGACCGGGCACTCAACTGTTGAAATTTCCTTTTTCAAGGCAGTAAAAAGCAAACCAAACAGCAACTGCTCAGGCACCACCACCAATAATCTGAATAAAGAACCCACCCAGTGGTAAAGTTCACAGTCTAAGAGGGACAATGCTAGAATTTAGGCAGAATATTGGTAATTTTGAAACACCTACCAAAGAAAAAGGGGAAATGTGATTAAAGACACCTCAAAAGAGAAGTTTTCCTGAAAGGATACTGTGGGAATTCTTTGTCCTGCTGCCACCAGCAGCAAGAAGGAGTGGATGGAGGATTGTGTCTACCCCCTGGCTTTGCCCTCAGCTCAGAAGAACACACTTGGTGCAGGGTTGGATCTGCAGTCAGGGGTGATTAAAGATGCACATCAGAGGTGCACGAAGCACATACAGCCCTGGGGCAGGACCAGTACTGACACATACTCAGGAAAGGTGCATTTCATGGTCTTTTATGAGATTACCCTTAGGTTACCTCGAGACTAGGAACAGAGCAGTGGTTATCACCCACCAGTTACTGTTTACCTCCTGGTTTCTCTGTCAGCTAACACCACATCCACTGATTCTACACACACAGCAGGCAGTATCATAAATGCTATATGCAAACAAACACATCTTAGGAAGCACACTAATACCTGATTTAGTTTAAAATTGAAACATTTAGGTCATGCTTTTACTTGATTCTTTTAAAAAAATGGTTAAGATGCTTATCTTTGGGGGGAAGTTCTTTCCCTGTTCTGTACCCAAATGAGCCAAATATAGACAGTAAAACCAGTATTCAAGAAGACATCAAAACTAAAACCCATATGGATAAATGTATCCATCTTGAAAATGGGGGTGTTAAACCACTGCACGCTGTGCCTAAAATAGCATCATCAAGGCTTTGGTGCAGAACAGAAAAAGCTTAGTAACCACCATCAAATTAAATTAAATTGAGATCACAACAGAACAGCTGTTAAGACAGTCCCCAAACTCCCATTCTCCTCTTGGAAAAGCTACAAAATTAGCACTGGAACTATTTAAAAATATGTTTCAATCTGCTACATTCAACTTTACATGTTATAAACTTACCTTCCAGACCAAGTCCAAGTGTCTAAATCAAGGCAGTGCAAATCATTCATTCTAGTTTGCTAAAACAAATAAATAAAATCCCAGTTATGTTACATTCAGCAAACAATGAGCAAAGCATTTCAGCTAGGCCTTCACAGGACAGAATATTCCAAGTAACAATGTTTTGCAGCAAACTGTACCCACGTGCCTTAACACAACTCTGTATCATCTGGCAGATGCAAAGCATTTCTTCTCACAAAACCCATGGAACTCTCATGAAACTGTCAAGAGTATTTCCAGTAATGCAATGGCAGTTTGGGGGCAATTTTAGCTTTTTAAGAGTAGTTTAATGGTGTGATATTCAGCTCCTGCAAATGTATTCAGTTTTCATCCATGGAACTCGTGGTAGGGAACTGCAGAAGGTTTAATACTCTATAGTTTCCTCTCATTGTTTTTATTTTGCATTCTGATCAGAACCATGCAGCCTCCTGCCTCCTCACTTAGTCCTGGAGATCTCCTAGTACTGCTCTCAGCACATGACACCTCACAAGGAGCTGATCACACCTGTGGTTCTCTCTTTCCCAGAAGGCAAGCCCTTTCACAAAGTTACTGCTGGCAACAACAAGGCTTTGTGACCCTTCAGCATTTGCCATAAAAATAATGTCTCAAGAAGAACAATGGGAAACCAATACACTTGCATTATCTGCCTGTGTTTTGAGATGAAGAAAGTGACTGCCATAGAAACATAAAGGGGTGGGGAGAAAGTGAGAAAGAATCTCTTTGCTTTAGATTGTAGCCATGTTTTCCATGGCTTGCAGTACACTTGAGGGGTATTTCTGATTCCCCAAAGTGCTACAAAACAGCACCTGAGAAGTAGGGAAATGTATCTTGCCTTACCTTCCAATTCCTTTTCTCCTAGGGCAGTCCATACATCTATTAGAATAAGCCTTTCTCCAGCTTGCAGATCCTCTGAGGTAGAAACTAGACTTGTCATTTAAGTCAGAATGGAAGTAGTTTTACCCCTGAGAACTCAGCCAGTTAGTGAGTTTGAGAGACTTCCAAAGCTGTCCACCAGAGCCTCTCAGGGTATTTCAGGAAACAGCAAGTTTTTCAGGACAGCTATGGGCCTCCTCTGATCAAGTACATGCTAGCCCTTTCTGTCCTAGGGGAGAGAATGTTAACTAGCATTTTGGAATGCCTCCAGAGAGGTCAACAGAGTAAAGAAAAACAGGATGTGAGGATCTTTGTGCATTGCCTGAGAAATTTGGTCCCTCCAAGAGGGTGACTGTAAAACAATAAAGTGTGGTCCAACTGGGAGCCAGTGGAACAGATCTGTCTTCCATGACAAGTCTATTCAGTTTCCTGCTCCTTCAGGTGGCTTTGAAGGAGACAAGGAACAACTTCCACAAGCAAAAAGCAAAATGCCATGAGTATCTTCTGCTGTAGCTGTACACAGCTAGGCACTTGGGGGTGGGGAAAAGGCAACATCCTGGCCTCTAAAACTGGAAAGATTTAATCATCTTTGAATAACAGTTTGATATGGAGGACATCTAGCAAAGAAAGGTAAGAAAGTTGCTGTTGTGTTGGAAAGGGGAGGTTTCAAGAAGATCCTGTCCAAGACCTCCTCGCTGACCTTGCTTTCCTAGGAATTAGGCAGAAGATGGAGTAGTTTTCAGTTTCTTGGTCCCTGGGAAATCAACGTGTTACAATCTTTACATTCTCATGATTCAGCAGATTGACAGATGCATAATTACATCAACCTCATTTTGAATTCAAAACATGGCATCAGTTGGACATTTATGACCAAGATTCAGTCCTTTCACACAGCTTTAACAAATGAAAATGCCTTTCTACCCAACCCTTACCTGGGAAACTGCAAAGCACACAGCTTCCACTACTGCCACTTGCTGTATGCAAAGTCTCCTTGCAGCTTCTCATGTATTTCTACTGCTGCCTACTATATTTAAGCATTTAGCTGACAACCCTAAGATGATTCTTAATTGGCTTAAAAGCAGCAAGCCTCATAAGGTTTGCATTTCCCTTTGACTCCTTAGACATTCTACTTATCTGTGGCACGTTCACTCATTTGCAGCTCAGTAAACATTAACCAGGCTCTGCTTTGTCTCAGGATTAGCTTTCTAGCATGATGAGAGGCATGAAGGGTGACTTATTTACAGCTCACTGCTGTTACAGCAAACTCTGCATTCTGAGACTCACAACCAAACAGCTACTACAGCTCAAACCCTTATAAGAGAAGGACTGCAGCTCAATGTAGCTTCTGATCTTCAGTGACAGAAAGGGTAACAGGAAATATAAACATGCAGACATTCAGGCATCAGATGTCTGAAGAGCTGCTGGAAAGACTTTATTATTTCATCATTGTCTACATGAAAACTTCCCATTTAAATCAAACATGAGACTTGCATCAACTTTGGACAAACTCTCCTTCCTTCCCACTTTCTCCCATTTCTGTTTTTTCAGGGGCTTACCTGGAGGAACAGAATCCATATAACACTTCTGAGCCTGTTTTCAAATGATTCCTGGTACAATTGATTTTGATCATCATCATCATCATCATCTTCTTTTACCAGTTCTAGCTCCAAGTTTGGAAAAAGGTGCCCTTTCCTCCCAGAAAGATGAATAGGAGAAGCCTCATGACACTTCCTGGCCCTTTCTGGTTCCTTGTAGAGCCTTTTCCCTGGGAAGATTTGTATTATGGTGAACTAGAAGGAGAAGGAGGAGCAGAGCAACCCCGTATTTGCTCCTTAATTTATGGAGAAAAACAAGACTTCATCCTTCGGGGAGGAGTTACTCCTGTTGTCAGGAAATGTTGTGTTTTTCTGATATCTTTAGCTTTCCTTTCCTGTTTCCTGACTTACATTAATTCCTCAAGCCCCACTGAATGTTCCCTAACCTAAGACTCCTTCCATTTATTTCTAGGATAGAAAGTGAATCAGTAATAATCACTAGGGTGAAAATTACAGTTGCTGCTCTCCTACAAAATGAAACACAGATTTCCAAAATTCCACTCTTCTCTGACATTGCTCCCAAGCAGTTTCACTGAAATTCAGCCAATGGTTATTAAGGAAGCTGATGCTACCCTGAGGAAGAGAAAAACCTTTTCAGATCAGAGCCTTCTTTTATTTCTGAATCCTGTAGTCAAACAGAAGCCAGAGGCCATGTCCTCTTAGGGCATACCTAATCATGCAACAGAACAGTGGAGAAATGACAAGGGAGCTTCAATCTACTAATTCCACTTGCAGAGGCTGCAGGAGAACCCTGGCTTGAGTGAGTTCAGGTGCAACAGGCATGGTGCAGCAACCCTAACTAGCATGGACACAACACTCAGTGCTGTTCTGTTTCTGGGGTGAAGAACTCCACACCCTGCAGGGACAGCCCTTGCTGACAAGCCAGAAGAAGCAAGGCTTTGAAGGCTGAGGAAGTGTTCAGAAATAAATGGTAGGCCAGAAGGTCCTGAGCTGCACAATTACTTTTTCACATCTAGGTTTCTTTCCCTGCTAAATGAGCAGCAGGATTCAGTTCAGCTGTGGTTAGCAGGAGTTCATTTACACTGCAGACACAACAGCATGTCCAGAGCAGCAGCACAGAGCTCACTTGCCATGGCTAACCCTCACACACAAGATTCAAGTAAGACTAGGTACTTTTTCAGTCTCTTCTAAATATCCTTTTATTTCCTTAGTTGTTTGGAAATCAAGTTTGTTTAAAACCTCCAGCTCTGGAAGCTACAGCATGCAGACCTCTCTCTGGCTGAGGTGGGTCTTTAGCAACAACTCCAGAGATCTGAGCCTGTGTGAAAGGCCACGTAACACACGATACAGAATGGCAAGAGTCAACAGATCAATCGTGGTTGTTTTGTTCTCTGATTGCTCTGAAAAGGTTCTTGGGTAAAGAACTTTTTCCTGCAGCTGTGGGAGGCAATTCAAACTGAAAAAACTGGCTGGACACTGAGTGGCCATTCTGAACCTGCCCTGAGCTGTGTGTCTGGTTCCTGTCTGAGCAAGCAGGAGTAAGCCATTTTGTAACAGAACTGCAGACTTTCCCTGAGAAGAACACTGCATCAGAGGACAGCTTTTACAGCATGGAAAGCAGGAGAGGAGGGGACAAAAGTGCCATTTTACACTGTTTTATTTGCAAGTACTTGAGAATAGAGGGTTTAGATTATGGCAGCTTTCCAGGATGAAGCTGGCATATGTTCCTTGTAAGACATTTCCAACCAACAGTTCATGCCTTCTCTTTGATATAACAAAGCTATAGGAACACAGCACTGAGGGCTTTCAAAAGCATCTTCACTGTTACTTTTCATAGTAGTAGAGACAGAAATCATCTAGTCTCACCTCTAGCTGAATATAATTAAAGGCTCTAAAGTAGCTGTGGCAAAAAGAGCTACAAACTTAAATTAGAAAAAAAATAGGGAAGAGTACACAGTAACTTAAAACAGGGTTATTTTTTACTTGAATTACAGAATCTGTTTCTCACATTCCTGATAAACTCCAGCTCATACAGAGACCTTTAAAAATATTATCTTCCCTGTGCTTTGCAGCAGTTCTGAAGAGAGGTGGCACATTTTCCAGCCCATAGAGAAACTATCCCTGCAAAAAACCTACAAACTGTAGGGGAGCCCACATTACTAAAGACTACCTACTACCATCCTTATTTTCAAGCACAGGACAGGAATGTGTATTTGATTGCTGCCTCAGGCTTAAATTCTTACATTGATGCTTCAGCAGAGAAGAACTGAAGAGAAAAATCTCCTCTGACTAGAAAAATTAAGTATGCTGCTGAGAGGTTTCAGTACCTCCTTGCTTACCAGTGGTGGTTTCAAGTTAGGTACAGGTAACCAGGGGGATGATGCCTATGGGTTGTTTTTTTCTTTTTAATTTAAGTTAAAAAGAGACAGTAAGAGTTAAGATGTAAATCTGTACTGATTGCATCCTATACAAACAGCTCTTATGCTGCCTTTGACTCTTACTTAAGGGACAACAGATTCAAGATCCTCCCACAGTGTATTAAATAATGGAAGAGTCTTGGATCAACGATCAAGAAAGCAAATACCAGCCTTGCTCTTGTGGCAAAGAGCTTATGTGGGAGCCACAGGATAAAGCTGTGAGCAGTAATCTCTGTGGCATGCTGCACACATTCTGTATCAAGGGCAGGGGCATGTTAAAGGTACAGACTGAGGCTGAAAAACTGCCTTCCAGAGAGCAGAGGGGCTGTGACAGGACTGGAGTGATCTGAGCCTGCAGTGGGCTGTGCCACCAGGTAACGTGCTGCAGCATCCTGGGCCAGCTTGAACATGTGGAGACAAACTTGTATCCAGGCATTATCACCTGCTGCTCTCCCAGGACACCTGTGTTTCAGTCACTTATGTGCAGAAAAGGCCAAAAATCTTATTTCATACCTTTCAGAACCACGTTGCAACTGTAAATGTAAAATCCTGTAGCCCAACAGCTATTCTGAACATCTCCTTCCCAGAAGGAAAACATCAGAGTATGAGATGTGTATGTGAATAATTGACTGTTCTCACACTTTTTCTCTTTCTTTAGCAGGGTGGGGGGAGCACCATCTAAAGTCCCAGTTGTATTTACTCCTTGCTAGCCTTTCATGAAGTGCAACAGGGAGAAAAAGCCAGCAGGATGCATACATCTACTGAGCTGTAGCAAGCACAGCATGCCTGCACCTCATCATTTATTTAAGCCTGGTCCATCAGCAGGCTTGCTTTTGCTCCTCTCAAAGAATCCTCTCCTACTGAGGTTATGCACATCAGCCTTTTTTGTTGATTTATAAACATTTGCATTTACCATACAGTCGTGTTTTTTCCTCTCTTTTTGGGACAATGCTTTGTGCTTCATCATGAATACTACAGACAGAAAGACAGACTCTTCATTTTGTAAAGTAGAAGGGGATGAAAAGAACCATCCTGGACTCAGCACCCCAAACATACAGGTTAGGCTAAAGACATTTTGGATTATTTTTTTTTCTGCTAAAAAATAATTTGCTATAAAAAAACCTGCCAAGAAAATAATATTACTGCCAAGAAAATGGTTTAAGTAAATACTAACCAGCACTCGTCCTCCAAAGATGTAACCTTTATTTCCCAGCACAGCACATGTATGAGCTGCTCGAGGCTGAGGTGGATCTCCACCCTGAAAGAACCAAAATAAGATCCTTCAGAACATCATCAAGGTGCCAGCCATGGATCAACATGCTGACAGCACTGCAGCTTCAACAGGAAGTCATTTGTAGTCACATCCAAGACTCCACAGCCATTAGAAGATAAAGGTATTTGCCAAGGACAGCTTTAATTGAGTTCCCTGTTGCTAATGTTTAACATATTCTCTCTTGGTCTGATTATCAAAACTCAAATAACTTATTTTTCATTCCCAAGCATAAAATTACAGTAGTACATCAGTTACTGTGCAGCTTTACTGCTCCAAAGTGTGAACCATCAGGAACTGCTACTGAAATTTCTGGGCATCAGCTCATAAAAACTGACATGACATCCAAGAGCCACATGCCCAAAAGTCTTCCTCATGTAAACCCGAAGTACAGGTAGCAACACTGGCTTTTACTTTCCAGTGGTAATTTAATTTTTTCATTTAGTTTTATAGGAATTTTAGAACATCCTCTAAAGGCTGTAAAATAGTGTCAGACACTCATTATAATATACTTCTTCTGAGGTTTTATGAAAACTCACCAGGATTTGATGAACGTTTATAGCACACAGTCATATTAACATCAATAAATAGAAATGCCTGCATGACTCTTTTACTGGGAAAGTCAGTATACATGCTCCTTTGGAAGAGTATTAAAATAATGTGTTTGCTGAAGAATATCTGATCTGTAGCACAATTGGGAGTTATTTTTTCCAAAGACTGTAGCTTTTGAAATGCACACAGCAACTCCATATATATACAATGCTCAAGATCCTGAGTGTAGAACACCTGCATACACCACCACATGTATATTCACCTCACAAAGAAAAACTGAGGGCCTGAACTAGCAATGCAGCCAGTTTCCTCCCTCTCCCCTTGCCTTCTTTAAGTCTGTGAAAGCTGAGTGGTGAACCACTGCAGACCAGATTTCAAGACCACTGTTGTTCTTTGCTGTGAGGGTGGTGAGACCCTGGCCCAGGTTGCCCAGAGAAGCTGTGGCTGCCCCATCCCTGGAAGTGTTCAAGGGCAGGTTGGATGGGGCTTGGAGCAACCTGGTCTGTGGGAGGTGTCCCTGTCCATGGCAGAGGGGTTGGGACTGGATGGTCTTTAAGGTCCCTTCCAGCCCAAACCAGTCTGGGATTCTGTCATTCTTTCAGCCCAACACATGATCCTTCACACTGATCTATTGGCTTTATGAAAAGGGGGAGGCAGGGAAAAGGAAAAAAAACAACCCAGGCAGACCTTAATCTCTCAGGGGGTCAACTCTCAGAGACCTGTGTTATGTTACCCCTGTTGCAGATGAATTACACACAGATACAGTCAGCCACAGCTCAGCACAGTGGGGATTGTTTGTTAACCTCAGTTTGCACCACTAAAACCACTCCTGTATTTCTACCCCGTGCTCCCCAAAGACCTTCCCTGCATTCCAGAGGCCTTAGCCAGGTGTGAGGCAGGGTGAGACAGAGCTGGCCTGGATTAGTGGCTGTGCTCCAGCCATGGGACCCTTCCATTTCCAAAGTCCTGGTGGGGCCTACATGGAGACCCAAAGTCAATCCATCTCTGCAGGACACAAGCTTGCTTTGTGAGGAGGCACTGCAACGCCTCCACACCTCATTCCTCAGCCCCACCCCAGTATTTCTACTGAAGGGTTTTTTGAGTATTCCAGTGCTTTGTCTTTCCCATCATGGAGCACTGACAGTAATTTTATATTCCCAACAGTTGTTTAAAGCTTGACTACAGAGCTTTATCTCTAAACTACCCCCTAGATACATAATATTGTACCATCCAATATATCCAGATTTGTAATACCTCTCTGAAGCTGGTGGTATTTTTTGTATCAGAGCCACATTATAGAAAAAACACATCTAGTAAAAAATCCTGTGGGGAAAAAAGATTCACATCAGTTCTGAATTTTCCACATTTCAGAGGCACTGAACGTCCTCCTGTTTAATGTTATAATACTGAGCAGTACTAAGCATATTCATGTTATTTTTTGCAACATCAATTTCTAGAGCACAATAACTATTCAACATGCAGTAAAATCACAACTGTATCAAGAGACAAGACTAAAAACCACTCACTCTAATTGCTGGTTGACACCAAGTTTGTGTGGTTGTATCAAAAACATGAACATCATTATGCCATCCCCAGAATATCTGTCCTTCCTAAAAAAAAAAGAAGTTAAAAAGTTAAAAAATATTTTAAAATCTTTGTGCCTATTGAAGGATACAAACCCAGAACTGATCTACCAGAACAGAAAATAAACTCAGTACACGGTTTTATTAAAAGAAACATACATTAATACTTCTAATACTGAAGTAGCAGCTCAGGTGTAAAGACCAACAGCTTTCAGGAATGTTTGGGCTGATGACACTTTTGAAAATGGGCTTTGGGCTCCAACATCCCTGCAGTGGACAAATTCTACCTTCTAATCTGTAGTGTAACATACCAGGAAATCAATAGACTGTACAAAGTAATACACTTCTCTAAGTCAATATTTAACATTTGATGTAAGGATCTATACTCCCTTGAATGCACATTATTATTTCTTGTCACTAAATACTCCAATCAATCTCTTTTCTCTTAACTTTAAGAAATCAATATAGGAAACTAGCTAATCCAGACATCCTACAGTAATGGCATTTGCTCTGGATAACAAATTAAAGAAATGAGCTGAAAGTATTTGCCACTTAGACATGTGAAGCTGTAAGTTCCCTATTGTTACTTCAAGTAAATAAGTTCAAAAAATTTATGGGAGTTTCATAGTTAACTCGTGTCTTCAGATTGAAAAATCCTGCCTTAGTTCCTGCTTTGGCAGCATTTTGTTTCAAAGCATTCCAAGCCCAGCATGGGGCACTCGGGAGACATTGAACACCCACCACTCCCAACAGGCAGGAGCTGAAATTTCAAACCTAAGTAGAAGATTCTAGTTTGCATTCCTGCTGATGCTACAAATAAAAGAAAAATCAAAGACAGATTTTCAGACTTACTGGGTAGAGTATAAAAGATCACATTTTGACAATCAGAATGGACAAATCACTCTGAATTGTAACAAATCTCTTACCCAAAATGCATCGTGGACATCAAAACAATCACTCAGTTCATTGTGCTTCCTACAGCCATAGCCACCAAAATATATAAGCCTAAAAGAGTAACACCAAAACATAATTTCAGCTGGCTCTTTTATAAGTAACATTCAAAGCTGTAATAATTACTTTCAATTTTTGGTTTATCTACTGCACTATTAATAATACACACACCTTAAATAGAATCATAGATTTGTTCAGGTTGGAAAAGACCTTCAAGATCATCGAGTCCAACCTTATCCTACCCCTATTCCCCTATTTCTGATGACCCACCACTAAACCATGTCCCCAAGCACCACATCCAGATGACTTTTAAACACATTCAGGGATGGTGACTCCACCACCTCCCTGGGGAGCCTGTTCCAGTGCCCAACAACCCCTTCTGTAAAGAAGTTTTTTTCTGATCTCCAACCTAAATCTCCTCTGACGCAACTTGAGCCCATTTCCTCTTGTCCTGTCATCAGTCACCAGTGAGAAGAGACCAACCCCACTCTCACTACAACCTCCTTTCAGCTATTTGTAAAGAGTGAGAAGGTCTCCCCTCAGCCTCCTCTTCCCCAGACTAACCAGCCCCAGCTCCCTCAGTCGTTCCTCACAGGGGATGTTTTCCAAACCCCTCACTAGCTTTGTTGCCCTTCCTTGGACCTGCTCCATCACCTCAATGTCCTTTTTGTAGTGAGGTGCCCCAAACTGAACACAATACTCGAGGTGGGGCCACACCAGTTCTGGGTACAGAGGCAGGATCACTTCCCTAGTCCTGCTGGACACACCATTTCTGATACAAGCCAGGATGCCATTGGCCTCCTTGGCCACGGGGGCACACTGCTGGCTCGTATTCAGGTGACTGCCAATCAATACACCAAGGTCCTTTTCTGCCAGGCAGCTTTCCAGCCACTCTTCTCCAGTATTTCATATTGCACCTAAACACACAGGAAGTGTTCCTGAGATGAAGGCAATAGTTACACAAGCCTGGCAGAAACCCAGAGAGACAAGGAAGGAGGCCCAAGATACCTTCAAGTCCCTATTGCCTGTCCCTCCACGCACAAGCTTTTCTATCACAGTCACATTTTCAGGCAGGAGTCTGAAAACAACACATAACACACCAGACAGGGAAGGGCCTGTGCTGCTGCTAGACTTCCTACCCTTTTCTGCTGAAATCCCTCTGCTGCTGCTCTATCTGTTAGCCTTCCATATGCATCTTTTCACAACACATGTTCCCAAGGTTCAGCCCACAGCCTGCTTGAGGCCCACAAAGTCTCTCTCTGGCTTATGAAAAGATTTTTCTCAGCTAAGCCCTACGGAACATAAGGCACTGCAAGGGTTCTTACACACCTCCCAGCCCAATATTCCACCCATGAAATGGCCATCCAGAAGTAATGGTTCCTCAAGTTTTGTTTCACTTGAACATTTGAGGGTATTTGGTATAGTTATTAGTGATGGTGGGAGAATGCAATTTAGGAAGTAATGGGATGGTGAAGGTTCATTCCAGACTGACATTCCCAGGGAAACTGAGTTACTGAAAGCATGGTGCAATACACCAAGACATTTCAATCTGCAAATTCACATCATGTGAAACTTTAAAGTGCACTTCTCTGAAGGTGCACAGCTTGTACCCCAGTTATTTTGTTAAATTAAAAGCTTACACTCTGCCACCTGAAACAGCTGATTTTCTCAGCATGCTGCTTACATATACTCTGAATAGATTCATTTAGTTTTGAATAATCTTGGTGAAAGCTAAGGATAAGTTATCCAAATAGATTTACCTTCATATATCTTGCAGTTAATTTAGAATTACAAAACCAATATATTGTACTGAGAGGAATTATACAATTTAGGCAAAACCTCTTTGATGTGGAGTTCAGAAACAGATAAATAATTCAGATTTTATAGTGTTCACTGTGTATCATATTCTTGTTTACAATAACTTTTAAAACAAATCACTGGCACGTGACTTTCTTGGGAACAGACATGCCACAATATCCAGACACTTTCCACAATAAACACAAAATCTCTGAAGTACAATAATGACTTTTAGCTAAGTGATTTTCTAAATACACTCAGTAACTTTTACATCCCAAACACCTGGGCTGCCTTGGTTCTTATAAAGATACTGACATGTCTGCCATTTTCAGTATTTGTATGCTACTGAAATCCTTGGAATGACATGACATATATTTTATTGCAGGCAATAATTTAATGCTTACACAGTGCAACGAAAAAAAATACAAGTCATTTTGTACTGATTTTTAACGTATTAAAATTAGTAAGTAACAGATGCATCATGATTTTTTTCTGAAGTCTCAAAGCATTCCACAAACTTCTGCTAAATTCCCCAACCCTTTCCTTTATACTTTATAGGGTTTATACTTACCATTAATTCAGCTCCCATGTAACAAAACTCTGGTAGAAAGTTGTCAGGAGAGCTACACAAAATCCCATAGCAAGTCAAGCTAAGAATTAAAGAGTTTCATGAATCCCAAACCTGTGTTCTCCTCATTTTATAGCACTTCTTCTCTGCAATTAACACATTAAATATTCTTAAGATGTTACCTGTCCTTATACACCCAGCAGGAAAGCTTGTCACGTGGTGTAGGAGGTTGACCTTTAAAGTTTGTAATTTTTTTCCACCTATAGGTTCCATTTTTTGCTCGCAAATTCACATAATACAGCTTAAAAGAAAAAAACAAAACACACTATTTTCAGTATAAATGATGTCAAAGAATCCAGCACGAATCACCAACAGAAAGAACAACCCACCACCCTCAGAATACACCCCTTTCTTGGAAAAAAACAACAAACAAACCCATGAAATTGACAGCAAGTAGCAACATACAGAGAGAGTCCAACGCACCACAACAACAGTTACAGGGTGAGAATGAGCAGAGTTTTCTCAGCCAGACCAGAACAGTAAAATCCTGCTCCTTCCAGAGCCAACTGAAGCCTTGCAAAAACCTTCTGCAAGACAAACAACTCCAAGCTCAATTCTGCTGGCAGAACCAGCAGCATTTCTGGCCACCCTAACGAGGCTTGTGAACTGAGAACTCAATTGAGCTGTGCTGACAGGATCCACTTCAGTTATTTTCTAGTCAGGGCTGAATTCTGATTCCATTTACACTAAGTGCTAAACCAGCTCATTTTCTCTCCTTTGCTACTCCAGCCTTCAGTTATAAGGAAAACTGGTAGCTATATTTTAACTTCAATTATTGCCTGATTATATAAGACAGGTAATCACAATCAAAGAGCAAAAATACGAGATATTCTGATCAATTTCAATTATGGCTGCTAACATTCTTTTTTTTTTTAAAGCAATCTGGAAAGCACTGGCAGTTTTCAGACATAAATACAGGAAGTTTCACACAGCAAGTCTTACTCTGAAGCTGTGACTCAATGAAAAATCCCAGGAAAATAGAAAGAGTTGAACATTAAAACAAACACTGAATTTGTCAGTTTAAAATAATACCTTTCCTACAAAGATAAAGCTTTTCCTTAAACTTCTCCTCCATCCAAATGCAAAGAACAGCAGACAAAACAGTGAGGTCAGCATTATTATTCATTCAAACACAACAGGTTATGGAAGAAAAGAACACAATACCCAATTACTGTATCCTTTATCATCAAATCCACCAAAAATGTACAGCTTCCCATTCATGCTTGCCCCACAGCTTCCTGACATGGAGGTAGGCAACTCTCCTTCCATTAAGTGCATTGTCCTGCAATATAGCACATACATTAAGATTTATCAATGCTGCTTTCAAGCCTCGTAAAATTAACAAACCCAAACCAGATGTATTAATAATATTTATACTTAAACCTAAAAACACAGTTGCAATGTTTTGGCCACAACTGGCACTAGAAGCTATGGTTGATACATGAAGCCAGGCTCCTGTGGTGTCTGAGTCCTTTCATGTGAATGTTGTGCATCTGTTTATGAAGCATCTCAATTTTTCTGAAGGTAAAGCCCATATTAAAAGAGCATTAATAGAGCTGAAACATTAATTATTCCAAACCTGGAAATACTATGAACTCCAAAAACTCCTGACATGAGAATGTGGTATTGCTGTTACTTTATAAATAGAAAACTAAGGCAGAAGTAGAAATAAAGCTCAAAAGTACCCACTAGTTCTGGTACCCAACATCCCAATCCTAAAACTGCATTTAGCATAATGAGAAATCCTCAATAATGCCAATTTTAGCAATGAGGTCTCTGTTCTTCAGCAGCAGTTCCTAGCCTTTTCCTTGCTAGTATCACTTGCAACCAGTAACATCCTGCAGTGCACATTTTAACATCCCACAATAACCTGAGCAAACTCAGTTTCTGCCCAACTCCCAGGGGTGAGCACAGAATCAATCCCAGACTGGTTTGGGTTGGAAGCAACCTAAAAGATCATCTAGTTCCAAACCCCCCTGCATGGGCAGGAACACCTGCCACCAGACCAGGTTGCTCCAAGCCCCATCCAACCTGCCCTTGAATGTCTCCAGGGATGGGGCAGCCACAACCTCCCTGGGCAGCCTGGGCCAGGGTCTCACCACCCTCACAGTAAAGAATTTCTTCCTAACATCTTACCTAACTCTCCCCTCTTCCAGTTTAAAACCATTACCCCCTGTCATCTCACTACACCCCCTGGTAAAATCAGCATCAGGCCCAGCCTGTGCTTAGAATTGTTTCTCCACATTAAAAACACCTCTCCTGGGATCTCAGATTTCTGCAGAAGACCTTGCATTTCCCTCCCACAGACACAGAGTCCATGTGATTTCTGTAGTATTTCCACCTTGTAGCCACACCTTCAGTCCCTGCAGATTCAGCAGCCTCATTGCAGTCTCTGTGCTGGCACTCAGCTCCTTGCCCCAGCTTTGCTCCAGCATCTCAGCTGCTTTCACCCCACGGTTTCTGGTTGGAGCTTCCTTCCCCCGACGTTCCTGTTCATTTTTCTCAGCTTTCCACCTGCCTCTGTGCCTTCCAACTGGGTCCTTAGCCCAGTCTCCCTCCTCAGTCATGGTCTCCCACCTTCAAAGCCTGATTCCACTTTTTCTTCTCTCTGCTAGGTCTAGTATCACCACACTTGACCTAGGCAATTCATCCCCTTCTTCAATGCATCCAGATCAGATGCCTTCATTTTCTAGCACTGGTGGCTATACAGTAGAAAAGGATTCTTACAGCTTTGAGGTCTGATGCTTGACCTTACCCCAACCTAAGAGCTGGAGGCAGCCACTCCAAGGAAACCTTTTTGTGCACTAAATCACCAGAGAAAATAATTCACGTGTAACCTGTCCCTGCTGACTCACTGAAAGCTGCTCAGGGCACTGCTTCCAAGTATCTTTGTCCTGGCACCAGCAGTGCCACAGCCCAGCCCACCTTCCCCTTTTCTACTCTTGCTGTCTCATTCCTGCTTGTTGCCCACAGCTCTATGGGTACAACTGTCTGTGCTGAAAACTGAACGAGATCAAGAACAGATCCGGGTTAAAAATAAATGGATCCAAAAAAAGAAAAGTTCTATTTAACCCAGATCACTCTTCTGATCTAATTCCCTGTGTGACCATATAAAGAGCTGCACCAGTACAACTGACACAGGGGTTGCCAACCAAGAGAGAGTGTGAGCCTCCTGCAGCCAAGCCTTTCACCAGAAGAAACAGACAGGAACCACAGTGAGGTGGTGAGGGCAGCATTATAAAAAATATTGTAAGAAAAAAAGAAAGAAAAGGAAAAGACTGGCTAGAACTTCACAGCAAACCATGTGCAAGCTGGTGTTTTCCAAGTCAGTGACCTGACCACACAGATGTGGGACTACACACATACTGTGAGACACCCTCCTGACCTCACCCTCCTCCCCCTTTCCTGCCCAACTGTGGGGCTCAACATGGGTGTGCAGTGAACCTCTTGAACACGTGTATGCAAGAAATGTATAAACAGGTGCTAGACTAGAAAGACAGCTGGCAGAAAACACATATAAGCCCAAACAGATACCACTTCACCAGCCTGAATGGAATTACTGTAATAGAAATCACTGGAGAACTGTTAAAAGAGGCATTGTTATCTCTCCTCACGTACAATATGTAAACACAGTGAATATAAAATGTAAAGATTCAATTGCTGGTGATGTGCAAGGTCTGGTTAGTTATGAGTTATTTATGCAAATACACTCAGAGCACAAGTCATAACAAAAAAAAAATATATAATTTTAAACAGATCAAGAACCCAAATATCTAGTGTTTCAATACTCCTTTTAACATTAAAGTTAATACATGGAGAACTGAGCCAAAACAAATGCCCAAATAAAACACATCAGTGCTCACAACAGAGCCCTAAGCCAATCATTTCAAACACTCTTGAAAAAAAACAACTACACTTAAGGAATTAATGTGTTTCCTAGAGTTAATTTGCAAGTACCTATGTTGGTTCTTCAGTCTTTACATCAAACATCTGCTATTTAAACTCCAGGGAACATGACCAATAACTCACATAACTAAAGTCTTTCCACTGCAGCTAATTGTGATCTATGCAAATATGAATTTCATACATTAACTAAACATAAATGATGCAACTTACCATAACCCACTATCTATTTCATAGATCCAGAGCTCATCATTAGGCAGGTAAACTTCATTTTCTTCAATTGACTGAAACAAAACAAAAAAATATTGCAAGTGTTAAATATATTCTGCATTATACATCGTGTGTTTGAAAATGAAATAATCAACACTGTTACTTAGCAACATGGAATAATCTTAAGGAGATAATCTACCAGAGAGTAAATCATACCCCAGCACTATTGCTCTGATCATTTAAATTTTAAACAGGCAGCTCAATAATGCTGGTATTTTACATTTTATACTAGAAGATCAAAAAAAGATGCTTTTCATTTTTTGATGTTATTAAAAACACTGTACTGGTTATTCCTTGATGTCATTCAGCTTTGTGGGTTGTTAATAGCATCTTTAATCACTCATTTTAAGGAGTGAAGATTATAAAAAGAACACATTTGGTGTGTCAGAGGTAGGAAGAGAAGCGTTTCAATATTCAAAAAGTAATATTCATTTAATACAATAGCCAATTTGTAAAGATAAGAAAATAGCACAGGAGAATAAGTCATTAGGAAACATACAGAATCATCGAATCATCCTGGTTGGAAAGGACCTCGAAGATCATCAAGTCCAACCATAACCTAAATCCACCCACCATAACCTTTATCTACCCGTTAATGCTTAAATCCTGTCCCTAAGCACCACATCTGTATTTCTTTTAAACACTTCCAGGGATGGTGACTCCACCACCTCCCTGGGCAGCCTGTTCCACTGTCCAACCACTCTTTCAGTAAAGAAATTCTTCCTAATCTCTAGTCTGAACCTCCCCTGGCGCCACTTCAGGCCATTTCCTCTCATCCTGTCATTATGCACTTGAGAGAAGAGGCCAACTCCTTGAACTCCACCATTTCCTGGTTGCTACAACCAAGGCCGCCCTTGAGCTTAGCATCCCTCACCAGCCCTTCCCTGTTGGTGAGAACAAGGTCCAGCACAGCACCTCTCCTTGTTGGTTCCTCAATTACTTGGGAAAGGAAGTGTTTGGTACAGTTTATCCTGCCAGGCACCTTTCCTAAGGTAGGCTCTGCTGTTACACACACCTTGCACCTTTCACAACGTGCAGAAGTCTACACCATTTCATCTAGACATGTCAGTGGTCAGAGGCTGAGCATTTGCTGCAGAACCAGCTCTGAGCAAACACAGTGATGCCAAATTTAGCTGGGCAGCAGTCCATCGACATGAAAAATGTAAGGGGATTCACCTGTGTGAAGTGCTGCTTAAAGAGTAACAATAATTTTGACAATACTCTCCACCAATAAATATGGAAAACGTTTGCAAGGTTTATCTGCTAAATTTAACATGCACGGTCTGTTCTGACTGTGCCAGGAACCCAGGATCCTTTATCAGAAAATCTTTGAAAACACTGTGCTAGCCAGTCCAAGCTCAGTCTCTAAAGATCAAAACACAGAGCATTTCCAGTGATTTAGATGTTGCATAGTTATACAGAGCATTGTGGAGATTAAGGCGAGACAAGGACACTACATCTTCCTACACATCACAGACAGCTCACATTCTTTAAATCCATGCTTATTCTAAAGGTGGCTAACTTCTTGGCACTACAAGATCTGTATTCATATCCTTCCATGATTTGCAGTCACAAGAAACACTACCTACCAAGGACCTCCAGAGGGAAGAGGAGCAGTGAGAACAGTTTACAGGCTCCCAAGGGTTCCTCCACTTCACCACAGTTTGGTATCGGGCAAGCCTGGTCATGCCACGGGCTAGAGAGGGTGTTGTGCCAGAGACTGAAACCCTGCCGCCCTGCTTCCTACCGCAGCTGAGGGTTGTGTTTCAGTACGTTGTACCTCTTTGTATTTTCAGTGTGTCAGTAGTCACCAGCAGCACAGGCCTTTTCAGATCAAATGAATCGAGCTCAGGAGCTAAGCAACTCTTCAAAATCCACAAGCAGCCCAGCCCCACCCCTTCTAATGTTTTTAGTTAAAAAACCAGATCAATAACAACAACAAAGAAAACCACATTTCCAGAAACTAAACTATAACTTGCTTCAGGAAGAGACAACTAAACCAGCATGCCCAACAGCCCTAGCAATGTCCCTTCCCTTACTACTGCACACACTCATAATTTACAACCTTTTAAAATTAAAATCCAGGAGCCCTCACCTATAACTGTTTGCACATTTGAAAGTTTACCTTAGCCTGTGAAAAATATCAATAGAATACTGAAAATGTTAATAGAAACAGGAATAATACCAAGCACAGCTGCTTTCACATTTTAGGGCTAACACGCACAGACACTGTAGATAAAAATGAACTGGTTGTATATATACTGTAGCATCATTCAGAGTTCTTTCTTGGACCGAAATAATCCAGAGCTGAGAGTCACGAAGACTGATTTATACCAGAACTACTGATCTTTCAATAGAAAAAGAAAAATAGATGAGGTTTTAGTCTGCCACCAGCTTATTTTTAAAGTGACAGAACTGCTTTCTGAGGGTGGAAAATGCACTGCACGTAACAGACAAGTACTAATGAATAAAAAATGCAAGGACTCAGGAACAAGAACGCAAATTACACACCGGAAAAACACAGCTATAAATTATAACCGTCACCCCACAAAGGAAGGGAGAGCACAGAGGAACCACACGTTCGCAGGGTAGGGGAAACAAACCGGCTCCACCAGCCCTTTCCCAACACGTGCCCCGTGATGGAGGCAGCTGAAAACGGAGGAGCAAGCAGCCATGGGCGCCAGCCAGGGGCAGCTGTGCTTAGCGAAGGGAGCAAACAGATGCGAGGGGAGCAGCACAGGACGAAGCCCCGTCCTTGGCACCCTTCCCCTCAGAGCCGCCGCCATTTCAAACTCCCGCCCCCGCGGGGCGCGCTGCCCCGGCAGCCAATCAGCGCCCGCGCTGAGGTAAACAGCGCTGGGCTCCCGGCCCACCGAGGGGCTGCACCGGCGGAGGGGGCGGGTGGGGGCGACAGGGGAACCCGCTCCGCTCCCCCTCGCCTGCCCCTCACCTTGGGGGTCCTCAGCGGGCCTCCACCTGTGCGGCTTCTCGTTTTTCCCCCCTTCCCCTCCACTTCCCTCCCCTGCTAGTCCTCGCCCCCAGCGCCCTCCGGTCGCCTCCTTCCGCCTTACCACGTATCCCCCCCCACACGTAGAGAAAGTTCCCGTCCACCACGGCGCAGTGTCCACTCCGCTCCTCGGCCACGCAGAACTGCTCCGCGGGGTCTGCCGCCATCTTAGGAGGAGGAGGAGGAAGCAGCTCCCCTTGCTTCAGTGCTCGCGTCCCGCCACCGCCTCCTCGGAGAGAGACTACGGCTCTCCGACGGTCTCTCCCCTCAGGCGGACGGGAAGCGAGGAGGGTCCAAAGTGTGGGGCGTCACCCTCCCCTCAGCGCAGGGGCCGTAGCGGGCTCTGCAGCCGCCGTCTCTCCTCTGTCCCGCCGCGGCGGCGTGCGGAGCCGGAGTTCCCTCCGCGGCCGGGCAGGACTTAAAGGCGAGTGTGGTGCTGCGCGGCGGTGCAGCCGGGCCTCCGCCCTCCCGCTGCCCCCAGCCCCCGCCGGAGCAGAGCGGCTGCAGCCTGCGGGGAGGCGCGAAGGGCGCCCTGTGGATGGGCTTTGCTAGAGTTGGCCCTGCACAGCTCCGAGAAGGGGCCCTGGCGGTGTGGGTACAGACTGCTGCTGTGGGTCAGAACGCTGCACCACAGAACCGTCATGGTTGGAAAGGACTTCCTAAGATCACCGAGTCCAACCTCCAGCACAAAAAAAAACACCAAACACAACCTTGGCCACTAGAGCACGTCCTGAAGTACCAAATCTACACAGCTTTTGGTGACTCCACCACCTCCCTGGGCAGGCTGTTCCAGTGCCTGACCACTCTTTCAGTATAGAAATTCTTCCTAATATCGAATCTAAACCTCCCCTGGTGCAACTTCAGGTCATTTCCTCTGGTCCTGCTGTTACTCACTTGGGAGAAAAGGCCAACACCCACCTCCTTTCAGGTAGAGGGCCATGAGGTCTCCCTTCAGCCTCCTCCAAACTAAACATCCCCAGTTCCTTCAGCTGCTTCTTGTCTTGACTTGTTCTCTAGACCCTTCACCAGCTTGGTGACTCTTCTCTGGACACACTCCAGGACCTCAATATTCTTACAGTGAGGGGCCCAGAACTGCACGCAGTGCTTGAGGTGCAGCCTCACCAGTGCCCTGCACAGGGGCACGATCACTTCCCTACTCCTGCTGGCCACACTGTTCCTGACGCAGGCCAGGATGCTGTTGGCCTCCTTGGCCACCTGGGCACACTGCTGGCTCATGTTCATCCAGCTGTCAACCAGCACCCCCAGCTCCTTTTCCACTGGGCACTTTCCAGCCCCTCATCCCCCAGCCTGTAGCGTTGCCTGGGGTTGTTGTGACCGAAATGCAGGACACAGCACTTGGTCTCGTTGAACCTCATACAATTGCCCTTGGCCCATCCATCCAGCCTGTCCAGGTCCCTCTATAGAGCCCTCCTACCTTTGAGCAGATAAACACTTACACCAAATTTGGTGTTGTCTACAAACTGACTGAGGAAGCACTCAATCCCCTCATCCAGATAATTGATAAAGATATTGAACAGGACTGGCCACAAAACTGAGCCCTGAGGGAATAAAGAGCATGAGAGGAGGAAAAATGTGCAGAGAATAGGATACCTAAACACAAATCCAGTGCAAGAATGGAAGGAAGAGTTTGGTCTCGACATGGGAAATGGTTGAAGATAACTGCAGCAGAACTCACTGTCTCTCCAAAGGTGAGGCAAGTTATGCTCATGCCAGATATAGCAGGAATTAAATAGTACCTGATATTAATTAAAACAATTGTATAGGAGTTCAGACTGTTGACCCCAGAGAGAAATATCCTGTGAATGCTGCAGCCTGGAAGCAGATGAAGCAAGAAGCTACATACCCTGGTGAGGTAGAGCACTTCAGAATACCAGAGCTGCTGTGCAGGACCTGTGTATTGGGGCCAGTGCTGACCTGGAGGTAACCAACAGAACAAAGCTGATGTTGGGATCTCAATGGGTCATCTCCCATCATGTCCCAAACTACATACTTTTCATTATCAGAGGGACTTCCCATCCCTGTTATCCCCACCATTATATAGTTTTTCCTTTATGTTGGCCTGGGAAAAGCACTAGCCTTCCAGCTCTTACACAGATCAACACGGTGAGTTCCAGCTGAACTGTGGATCCAGCTGGAATGAATGGAATTGAAAATAAAACAGGTATGGCTCTTCAGAAGGAGCAATAGAATAGAACTTGTGAGAAACGAGCACTTTAGCATCTTGTGAAAGGACACTGCAGAGTAATTTTAAAGATTTTCCTATTGAAAGTGGGACATATACTTCCTCTGTTGGATCTAGGAGGGAACATTATGGATCTAGGAGGGAACATTAACTATTAATGTCAATAACTGCTAATATTAAAATGCAGAAATGTTATGATGCATTGGGATGGTGGTTAAAACACAGGAATAAGCATTTGGAAGAGCTAAGAAAAGCATGGGTAACTATAGATCTGTAGGTCAGGTGAATCTACAATGTGATGTCTCAGAAATAAGCTTAGGATATGTGCAAAGTCAGCAGCCCATGGTTTTACCAGTGGAGCAGGGACAGACCTGAAAATGAGATATTTGTCATGCTCAGTGTAACAAAATTATTCCCCTTTGGCATGAAGGTGCATGAGGTGCTGTCTGACCATAAAGCATAAGGCTGGCTCTCAACCCTCAAGTCATGAGTGCTGAGGCTGTAGGGTGTGATGTCCTGTGATGTCCAACCAAGCCACAGCAGGTGGTGGAGATGGAGAGCTGGGCATGGCTTCCAGAGCTCGACAGATAGCTCAGTGGAACAGAAGTTTACAGCTCATGCTGGAATACTTTTATATCTCTGGTGGGAGGCTCCAGGCAACCTAACAGAACCCCAAATACAGCAGGATGCTGCAGGAATATGCTTTATGTTCCCAGTTTGGTCATATTTAAAATCAGTTTATTTTCAGATGAGTGGTACATTCCTTCTCCAGGTGTACCTTCCTTCTCACGGTGTACCTTCCTTGTTCAGGTGAAATGTGATCTGAATGTTAAAATCAGATTTTCTTTAAAGGAAAATAAGCAGTAATCTTAGCAAACAGAAGAACTTACGTAAGGACTGGATTCATAATTTACACCTAGCTGCATGCCTGAGACCAAAAAATGGATCCTCTTTCCTGCCTAAATGGCTGAGCTGTGTCAGATGGTAGCTTTTTGTCTAAAGAGAGTAGATGCAGCTTCGCCCTTGAGCTTGCTCCCAGGTGAGGCCGGATGATTCTAAATTATGTGGTTGAGAATGGACTATAGAAAATAGGCTGACATTTTTTTTATCCATCTTTATATCCCTGCAGTCTTTTGGTCAAGGAATTTTCTTTCAATTGCTCTGTGAGCCTCCTGTGGAATAATGCTGTACTTTGAGAGACAGAGCTCAGAGTCTGCGAGTGAAACAGCAATCATTTTTCATCTGGAGAGAAGGCAGCTGCCTTACAAGTGTATGTAAATATCATGCTCTATACCAGGACTAGGTATGTTCCAACAGACTTCAACTGCTCAGGGCCAAAGGAAAAACCCTGTACAAGGGTGGCTCTCTGGTTATGTGTAAAACCAGCCATGGGGACCATCGTGTGCTTGTTGGCTAAGACAGAACCAGCTGGAAGGAATCCCCGTCTGACAGTGACAGCAGTGATGAACTGAAGAGCAAAGGGTTTGCCATGTACTGAACTCTCAGGCAACAGAGAGGAGTCCCAGGAAACTTGGCACCCAGGTAGGACAGTTTCTGTCAGTGTGTAAGAGAACAGGCCAGGGTCCCAGCGCACCCTTCCAGCTAGGAAAGGGTCCTCCAAAGCCATAATTAAAGGAGAAGCAGAGTTATGAAATATATTATACAACAAAGCAACCGACTGCAGAACTACAGCAGGATGCCAGCAGCCCTGATCCAGAGCTGGCAAACCTGTAGAGAGACTGACCAACGAGTGAGAAGAAATGGAGGAGCATCCCAGGCCACCAAACAGACTGAAGGTGTCAACAGGAGAAAACAAGACTGAGTCACAGGAGTGCAAGCAGGACCGGTTCACAGCCAGCTGTATCTGATGGAGGTTTTGTAACAGGTAAAATTGAAGCTGGAGAGCCTCCGACTGTGGGAGATCCAGTGCAGCCTGTGCCAGGGTCTACAAGGAAAGGAGAAAGAAGGGTCAGAAGTGTTGCCTCACAGGCAACTACATTGCCTGTAAGGCAGCATCTGCCTCGAAAGGCAATAAAATAATACTGTCGGTAATTTTATTGCAGCAAGTTTTTTTGGTGTCTTTGCTGTTGTGAAATTCACTGAAGAACAACTGGACCATAACTCTGTTGGGCAGCAGGGCACGATAAGGTGCTGCTCCCGGGCTGGGTGAGGCCACAGCCTTCCCTTCATCCAGGACGTGGGAAAACCCGAGGCACCGACACGGCCCGCCCCGAGCCCGGGGTCCCGCGGGATCACAGCCGGGCCGGGGTGTGCCTAGCCCAGCTCTCGGCTCCCCGCGCGGGGCCGCCCCGGAGCCTCCGCCCGCCGCGGGGCTGGGCCAGGGCAGGGGGGCGGTGCGGCCCCGCTTGGCGCCAACCGGCCGCCATGGAGCCGGAGCGGCTGCGGCGGCGCCTGGGCTCCGCGTTCCGACTGCGCGGGCTCCTGCTGCGGGCGTGAGTAGCGCCGGGAGGGCGGCGGGGCCGCGGCGGACGGGCCTCACCGGGGGCGGCTTGCTGGGACAGGCGGCCCGGGCCGGGTCCCCCCGCTGGGCCTGGCAGCTGCTGCCGCTCCTGCACCCGGAATCCCCCCCGGGGGGGGGTCTTCTCCAGCCCATCTCCTGCTTTCGGGGCGCCCCCAAGGGTCTCGCGTTGTGGGACTTGGTCAGGGACGGGTCCGCACTCTCCTCGTCCTTCCTCTTCCTCGCCCCCGCAGTGAGGCCTGCGGGGTCCCTCCTCCCAAGTGCGGTTGTTCTGCCTGTCCTGCTGCCCTGGGCCTCTTCCATCCATCTCCACCCATGACCCGACCCACTGCACACCCGCCGTGGGTTTGGGTAGCACCCAGAGCTGCCCCGGGTCTCCCCTTGGTACCTTCCCTGGTGGTGCTGCTGGGTGTTTTCTTGGGGTTTTTTGCCTGCCCCTGACAACTCTGGGATCCCTTCCCGAGTTGCACTTTGCCAGTTCTGTGTTCAGCATCTCTTAGTAGAGAGAGAAATGTCATTTCCAAAGGTGCATGATAACGTGTATTAGTTAGAGATTGCAAGGTCAAAGAAAAATGATTGCTCCTTGCAGTGGAAGGTGTCATGATTTATAAGAGTGCCTGGGGCTCTGTTGCTCATATTTTTCCTTTCGAGATTGTGCATTAATATTAGTTCCATTTTGTTTCTGGTGTGGATGGGATGTGATTATTTTGGACAATGTTCTGGCAATTTCATTAGTGAGGAGTCCAAGTTCAGAGCTCCCAACTCCCACGGTTAAATGAACTAAGGCATTTTGAAGGTCAGGCTGTTAACAAAAATGCCAGTTTTGATTGGTGGACAGATGATATTAATAAGAAAATTATGATGTTTAACTGCAAGACTGTTGTTTAAGGATGAGGGAAGAAGTGGGCTTCTAATTCTCATGTAATTTAGAATTAAAGTCATTCCCATCTCAGAGGTACTGATAAACTGGGGTGGGTCCTGCAGAGGGCTGTTAAGGTGGTCATGGGCTGGAGCTTGTGGTGTATAAGGGAAGCAGGAAGAGCTGGGTTTGCTCAGCCTCCAGAAGAGAGGGTGAAGGTGATCCAACTGCCCAGCAGTGACTTCATAGAATCATAGAGTGGTTTGGGTTGGAAGGAGCCAGTGTACAGGGAAGGGCTGAGGCAGCAAGCACAGATTGCAACAGAAGAAACCCCACTTGTACAGTTCTAGTCCTCTCTGTTCAAGAGAGACATTAAAAAAGGGAGAGGGTCTAGTGGAGGACCACCAAGATAATCCTGCTCTGGGGTCCTCAGTCCAGGAAAGACATGGACCTGTTGGGGTGACTCCAGAGGAGGCCATGGAAACAATCCGAGGGCTGGAGCATCTCTCCTGTGAGGACAGGCTGAGAGGGTAGGGGTTGTTCAGCCTCGAGGAGGCTCCACAGAGACCTCTTTGTGGCCCTCCAGTACTTAAAGGGAGTTTGTAAGAAAGTTGGGGACAGATTTTTTTAGCAAAACCTGTAGCAGTAGGACAAGAGGTGATGGTTTTAAACTGAAAGAGGAGAGGTTCAGGCTAGATGTAAAGAAGAAATGTTTTACGCTGAGGGTGATGAAACAGTGGCCCAGGTTGCCCAGAGGTGATAGATGCCCCATCCCTGGAAACATTCAAGGTCAGGTTGGATGGGGCTCTGAGCAACCTGATCTAGTTGAAGATGTCCCTTGTCACTGCAAGGAGGAACTTTAAAGGTCACTTCCAACCCCAGCCATTCTATGATTTCATGTTTAGAGGTTTGGAGAATTTGGTGTGGAATGCCAAGTATTTGGAGTTATCCAGCCTCAAGAAGGGAAGGCTCAGGAGGATCTAATCCCAGTCTTTCTAAAAGGTGGTTATAGAGAAGACAGAGGTACTCTCCTCAAGGACACAGAGTGACAGGGCAAGAGGCAATGGGCATGAGCCCATTAAACCTTGGAGTAGAGAAGTGGTGGAATCTCCCTCATCAGAAGTGCTCAAGACTTGGCTCAGTGGAGCCTTGGATGGCATAATCTAAGTTCCTAATCTCAGTACATGTGTTGGACCAGATGGTCTCCAGAGGTCCCTTTCAATGTGGACTTTTCTATAATCCTATGAAAAAATTATTCTCATGGAGAGTAGTTAAGCACCAGGGCAGGGCTGCGAGAGGTTGTGAGATCTCCATCTGTAGAGATGTCCAGGATTTGACTGAGCAGCACTGTGAGCAATGGGACTGGCCTGTTAGACCAGAAATCTGGACCAGGAGACCTTAGAGGGCCCTTCTAACCTGGGTCTTTCTATGGCTGCATGAAAATGAGGGTCTGTGTACCTCTTTTTTATCCTCAGTGTTTTCAATCCCAATTATTTTTTTTCTTTGACTTAAACTAGTATTATGCAGGATTATTATGCAGGTTTCTAATTTTTTAATCGCAAGCCATTTAGTAACTCTGTGCACGGCTGCCAAAATTGGCATAGTTTCTATAAACTGGATTGAATCTTAACTGCTTTCTGAGCTGACTCTCTTCATTGGAATTAGGGATGCTCTGAAGTACCTTACTGAAGCTCTGCAGTCCACCAGTGAAGGAGAACTTGACGATGTAATTGAAAATGTCATTGATGCCGTTGAAAAACAGCCTTGTAAGTAAACAATTTCTTTTTCCAAGGCTTGCTAAGTTTATCTTCTGCTTATAATGTTATTTAGACAAAGACAGAGTTACTGGCAGCATATGCACTGAAGTGTCATTCTGGTCTAACTGGGTTGATCAAGAGAAATTGCATTTGTTGACATTTTGTTTTGTTAAATAATGAAGTTTGTAACGTCAGCAAAAATATAGTGTAATTTTGCCATTTAAAAAGTTGGCAGCCTGGTAGCTCCTGAAGTGAAATTTTTCAATGCACCTTGCTGAGTTTATATGGATATCTCTGCATCTGAAACTATCATTTTCAATATTAAAATAAACCAAAGAAATGATGAGAAATTAATTAACTTGTTATTCAGTAGCCCAGGTCCAGAAGAGGGTGAGGGTTGTTGAGAGTCCTAATCTGAGGAGCTTTGCTGTGACCTCAGGGAGGGCTTGCAGTGAGAGGACAAGAGGGAATGGATTAAAACTTGAAGGGGGGAGATTTAGGTTAGACATTAGGAGGAAGTTCTTCACTATGAGGGTGGTGAGACCCTGGCCCAGGTTGCCCAGAGAAGCTGTGGCTGCCCCATCCCTGGAAGTGTTGAAGGGCAGGTTGGATGGGGCTTGGAGCAACCTGGTCTAGTGGGAGGTGTCCCTGCCCATGCAGAGGGGTTGGGACTGGATGATCTTTGAGGTCCCTCCCAACCCAAACCAGTCTGTGTTTCTAAGATATATGTGTGCTCACTGAGATCATGAGAACCAGGCAACTTGCTGGAACTCATGTCCAGTTTTTGGCCAGGGATATTCAAATCCCCACAAAGGTGATCCAAAATCTAACACTAGGCTTTAGATAAGTTTAGGAAACTGTCCCAGCCTATCCTCGTTAACCTGAATTCAATCAAGGGTAGGCACAAGCTTGCTTTGTAGTTTTACTAGAGCACAGGCTACAGAGTGATGGCTTCATACTCTGACTCTAGCCATGGGCTGACAGGCCACAGCTGATTGAAATAGGGTGATAGGGGTAGGACAAGGTTGGACTCGATGATCTTAAAGGTCTTTTCCAACCTGAACAATTCTGTGGTTCTATGAACGGGGAGTAAAAGCAGGTTAAAGAACTGGTCCTGACCAAACATTAAAAAGCTTGCTGCTAAAAATTGATACATCCACATTTTTGAACCAAGTTGAGTCTGTATAAGAAGCTCTAGGGCCAGTGTGGAACGTGCAGTCAGTGCACTTGCCACTCTTTGTCCAGGGTGGAATTTTGTGCTGTAAATTCCTATATTGTGCAGCTGATGTCCATGAGTTTGGGGTTAGCACTAGAGGTGCAACTCAGACGTGCTGGGGCCCCTTTTGCTCTGCTAGTCAGCACTGTCTGACAGGAGCTGTCATTTTAAGTCCTGTGCTTTGAACAGGAAACTCAAGAGCAGGTTTTCATGTACTGGTTTATGTTCCAGGGGCCCAGCAGTTAGGCTTGGAAATACTGACCAATTCCTTCTGTGAATCTGCATTGATTTGTCTTACCTTTACATTCAGCAAAACATTAGCATGTAGAAATATTTTTAAATTTCAGTTATCAGTTTAAATCCATGAAGACAACAATGTGCCTATCTCCAGAACTGTGTTAAACTGTTTGAATACTTATTTATCACAGCAATCTGTGTCATAATGTTCTGGAACAGAATTAGCCTCCAGCATGTGAAAGCTCAGATCTAACACATTTGTAGTATAGTTGGAACCTTTGCATAAACTATAATTGTCTTGTTCTCCATGTTTAGTGAATTAATGGTGGGCACAGTTTGTGTGTGGGTTATTTTTTTTGCTAGAGATATATCCTTCTGGTAAAGGATATTAATGGATCCATTTGTAAAGAGAAAACAGCATGTGCCATTAGCTTACTGAAAATAGGCTTTTTTTTTCCTGTAATATATTCCTCTAAGAAGACCAAACCATTTTTTTGTAAGATATTTGAGACCTACTTACTTTCTCACTTACTCCTTTCCACGGGCTGCAGTTTTGATCCTTCAACATTTTATTTTCAGTGTCATCTAATATGATTGAACAACCCACAGTGGAGGCAGCTGTTCAAGAATGTAGCCAGGCATCAGATGAAACTATGTACGGTGACATTCTTCTTTTTTCATTTGAGGTTGGTGGGAGTTGGTGTGCATTCCCTTCTTTCTTCTTGGGAAATACATGCCAGGCATTTTCTGCAGTGCTGCACAGCCAGTAATTGCTTCATGCTTTTGTCTTCCTGGTGCTGTCTTTGAAGGTTACTAATGACCCTCCTTAGAACACTTGTTCTCATGCATAGGCCCCCCAGGGGATTCTAAATATAATGCTGACATTCTGGAATTAAACTGCTGTGATGATGTGTTAGGTGTGATACAGGTTAATGTTAACTTAGAAAATAAACTAATAGTTACAATGCAGAGAGAACTTCTTAACCACCATTCATGCCTTTATTTCCTTTTCTCTAGTTCAAAATCATCTAAGGTAATTTTTGTGCCTTCGAGAAGATAATTCTGTTCTGAAAGCAGTTGGAAAAGTTTTCCTCCATGATGCTTGTTTCTGCTTTTTTGTATGGCAGGGGTATGTTTTGAAAAAGGTGATAGATTTTCACTCTCTGATAACAAAGCAGAGAGCAATTACCTGAGCTTCTGAGAACTTTGTGATTGTGATGGACCTGTTTCCTTTAGTGTTTACATTGTGTATTGGCATTGTGATGCAAAACAGGGACAGAAATGGTTTGCTGAGCATGTCAGTTAGACACTGTCACCCCACAGTTTCAGTATGAAGCAAATTTGTTTTTTACTTTTCTCCCTGTTGTTGGAACCTTTGTGATGCATATGGTTTGAAGTGTGACTTTTCCTTGAGTTGCTTTCTATACTTGATGTATTTTTCACTCCAGAAGTTGAAGGCTGTATGTACAAGTTCTCAGTCTGGGGGCCTGGAGGAAAAAGCTGTGTGGATCACAGGGCCAGCCTGGGCAACTCTCCTGAGTTCTGTTGCAGAAAGCTTGAAGGCCAAGTTCTGTAAGAAATGCACTCTGAAGCCTAAGACATCAGTGTCTGATAGGCAGTGATAATTGTCCTGTACTTGTAAGCCTTAGTGAAGGTCCATGGGATAATTTTATCTGCTCTGATGATTTTGGTCCACTTACAATAAGAAGGAAGTAGGAGGCATCAGAGGAGAGAGATGAACAGTAAATATGTCAACTGGATCGATAGGCTGAAGAGTTGTGCATGTCCATTGTTTAAACCTATTGACATCAACCATGCCAGGGCTGTTCTGTTGTCAGAAAAGACAGCAGGGGATGACAAGGGGAGGAGATGTAAATAAACTTCTGAAGAATTTCCTTTTTTGAATGAGAAGATGCAGTAGTATCCAACAGGTGAAGTGATGTGGGAGAAGTGGTGATAGTGCAGGGTGATGGTGAACAAAACAAATAGAATTTTGTTCAACGTGTTTTGTTACTGTTTGTTGCAACCACCTCAGATAACATGGTAAATATATTCTTATTTCAGAGAAAATGTCTTCAACATTATTGGAGCCTTTGATATTCCACGTTACGTTTATAATTCAGAAAGAAAGAAGTTTCTACCGTAAGTCTTGCATGTCTTAAGTCTCAAGCATTTCTTTTTTTAAGAAAAAAGCCTCTATTTCTATGTGGTTAAAAGTCTTGTTTTCTAATCTTTCCCTCTTGGGTCTGCTCATCTTAAGCTTCATTTGTTGATGAATCTCTAAAGAAGCAGTCAGACTCCATGATAAATGCTGGCTCATAACTAAACGTGCCACTGGGTTTTTCCTAGTCCAGCAGGATGGAGCTGAGGTGGGGATCTGGATCTCCTGTGGCAGTGTGCTCTGTCCTGCCCGTGGTGTTACTGGCTCTGAAACTTAGGTGTTTATCAAACAGTAAAATGTCCAACCATGTTTATGACATCTGATGAATAAAAGAGACAGTGAGGCTGAGGTCATACGTCACTAAAAGTGGTTTGTTGTGTTGAGTTTGGTTTTTACCCAGAGTACTGTGTCCAGTTCTGGAACCCCCAACTTAAGGAGGACATGGAGCTCCTGGAGAGAGTCCAGAGGAGGCCACAAAGATGATCGAGGGCTGGAGCAGCCCTGCTTTGGAGACAGGCTGGGAGAGTTGGGGTTGTTCAGCCTGGAGAGGAGAAGGCTCCAGAGAGACCTTAGAGCACCTTCCAGTGCCTGAAGGGGCTTCAGGAAAACTGGGGAGGGGCTTTTCGCCAGAGAGGGCAGTGATTGGACAAGGGGTCATGGTTTTAAACTGAAAGAGGAGAGATTTAGGTTAGACATCAGGAAGAAATTCTTCACCACGAGGGTAGGAAGGCACTGGAACAGGTTGCCCAGGGAGGTTGTGGCTGCCCCCTCCCTGGAGGTGTTCAAGGCCAGGTTGGATGAGGCTTGTGCAGCCTGGTCTGGTGGGAGGTGTCCCTGCTCATAGCAGGGAGGTTGGATCCTGATGATCTTTAAGGTCCCTTCCAACCTTCACCATTCTATGATTCTGATTCCATAACTGCATTTAAAAAACCTGATTTCTGCAGAGTCCCATTCAGGTGGCAAGATAAATCTTGAGGACTGAGTTGGAGGGAAATTAAATGGATGTAGCCTTCAAAAAGCAGAAACACAGGATCCCTAGGAGAAGTTGTCTTCATTCAGTAAATAAATTATGCAGTAGTTTTATAGCTTTTGCAGCCTCCTACAATTTTTGATCAATAAGTCATTTGTGTGTGTGGAATGTACCTTTTTTAATCTTAATTTTGTCCAACTCCTTGCAGTCTGTCCATGACCAACTTCCCTGTTCCAAATTTATTTGGAACTGCCAGAGATAAAGCAGAGTTGTTCCGTGAGCGCTACTCCATCTTACAGCAGGTCAGAAAAAGCTTTGCTATGTCTAATAAAATACACAAACAAAAGTCTGTGTTTTTTATATTCTTACGTGTGGAGCAGTGCTTTGTGCTGGGGTGTCCATGAGTTTGGGGTTAGCACAGGTGTTTTAAGGAGCTACAGTTTAAATAAAATCTGAATAATAAGAAGATCTGTGCTGAGCTTGATGAGTCTTCTCAGCTGTTACCATGCAGCGTGATGGATCCATGTGTTTCTGTATTTAGCATCATAAGAGGGGATTATGTATCTTTATGTTCATTTTGCTCTTCTCCCTCCTGTGCTACATGTCATAGTCTGTAGTGCTTGTTGAGATAATGCAAACCCAAAGCCCCAGGAAGGTCTCATCCAGGCTGTCCTTGAAGCACTGGAGTTTGCTTCTGCTTTAGTCCAGTTGTTCCTGCTCCAGTTTTCAAGATGCTCACTGAGAGCCAACCACCCGTTGTCACCTCTTGGTGGCACATGGGTCCTGTCTTGTGAGCAACTTGGGAAGAGGGTTTCTCACCATGGCTTGCCCTGCACCACCGTGATGGTGGCTGCAGGCATTGAATTCATAGAGATGTTTTAGTTGGAAAAGATCTTTAAGATCTCAAATAATTTGGGATCCAGCTGCCTGCTCACGCTCTGTTGTGCAGCAGGGATGGGATGAGGAGTGAGATGCTGATGGGACAACTCGGTCATTGTCTTCCTGATCCACAGCACAGCCCTGCTTGGTGCTGGCAGGGTCTTGGTGCAGCCCTGGCCCGAGGTGTGAGCAGAGCCCCGGGCACAGGAGCAGCAGGGGTGCAGCCAGCTGCCTCCAGAGCTGCTGCTCCTGTGCAGCCTGTGGTGGTTACATGCACAGGGTCAGGTACCCCAGAGCAGCAACAACTCCCTAGCTACCAGGGGATCTGCTGCTACAAGGAGTATGTGTACCACAATTTGGGAACCTCTGCCCTGGAAGACCAGTTAACCATTGACTAAAGAAGTTCATACAAACAGTGATCAGGGTTAGTGAAACCTGCTGGAATTGGCACACTCCCACAAAACAGCAGCAGGAGTTGCCCATAGGGTATATCCCAAAGCCTCCTTTTCCTGAGCTGTGTTGTGTCATTGGCCCTCTTTGCCTGGGGGTTTCATGTAGACTCTTGTACAGGTTCTGTGTTTGGTTGTCATCTGGACCCCTTTCCAACCTCCAGCTAAGTGAGGGTTGTGTCACTGTGTATGTGTGGCTGCTGACAGGAGCTGCTGCCTGTGCTGGTAGTGATGGGTTTGTCACAAGAGGAGCCTTTCAGACTGCATGAGAAACAGTGCAAGAAGTGAAAATCCCTGCAGTGTGTTTTCTTTGTGCTCTCTGCAGTGTGTTTGTTAGTGTAGCTTGCTCCTGTTATTTAAAAAATACAGCATGCTTGCTTCTAGGCCTTGCCCTGAAGAGAAACCTGCTCTTTCCCACATAGTTAGCATTTAACACAGTTTACCTCCCCGTGCTCGCTCACCCTTTCCTTCCAGGTTGTCACAAATAACTTTTAGAACCATTCCATACACTTTGCTGTCACTTTTTGGGCTTAGTCTTATTGGCCAGTATTACTGATTGTCTGTTTCTTAGAAGCAAATTCTTGTCAAGAAATTGATAATGCTCAACAAATTAAATGTTGCTGGATAAAACAGAGTAAGAGAACTTTAGAAAGTATTTCGTAGAGTGGTTGTAAAGAATTGGCTTTTTGGCAGTGCTCATTTGTTTTTAAACTGGATTACTTCAATTTTGGTTTCTGCAGAGGACTCACAGACATGAGTTGTTTACTCCTTCAGCAGTCGTTGCTCATCCTGATGACAGCAAGAGCAAATTCCAGGTAACAAAAAAATGTTTGTTTTTTTTTCCTTGGAAAGGAAGCCATGCTTGTGTGACACTTCCATGCAGTAACACTTCTCCAGTGGCATCTTAGTTTTATATCCCATCTGGGTAATCAATGGAAATGAGTTCCTGTTGATAATGTTCAGCCTATGTGTCAAAAATGTAGGTATTTGGCTCAGCTCAGCATGATGACCAAGCCACTCAAGAGCAGCTCTGAAGTGCAAGAGAAAGGTGGCTTCCTAAGGTGGAAGGGCATTCATTAGCTGTTCAGCCCATTAACTTTGCTTCCCTCTGCTTGGGGATATTTTCCCTGCTTCTTTCTTTCATAAGCACTAAATTCACAAACCTACAGTTGAATAAGGTCATGATTTTAGTCTGTTCTGTTCCCATCTCAGCTTTCATATTAAATGCTCTCCCTATATTATAGTTTTACATATTTAAAAAAAAAAGAAGATGAATGTGTGTGTCAGTGGGTACCAAGTAACAGTTTTTGCCTTGCTCAACTTCCCTGTTTCTCCCTCTTCCAAGCATGCCATCATGTAGGAAAAAGCAGATGAGCTGAGCTGAGCTGACCTGCTATTATTACTGACATTCTTAGGCAAGAGCAGAAATTGCCACTTGTTCTTTTCTGGTTTAATCCACTTGTAAGCAAAATAATCACCAAAAAATATTTATGTGCTAAGCAGTTCTTTATGCTAACAGCCATTATTGGAAATCTTTCCCTGACATTCAGCAATGTGTCCCCTGTTCTCTCATAGCTCATTTGTGTATTTATGGAGACACGTGTGCTCTGTGGTGCCTTGTCTTGCTTTGCTTAGGAACAGGTGTATGGAAAGTTTGATTAATATTTGCCTTTGCTTCCAGCTTAGAACAGTAGAAACTCTGTTGGGCAATACAGCTAAAGTGGGAGAAGTGATTGTGCTTGGGATGATAACTCAGCTCAAGGAGGTAGGTTGCTTTTTATCGTGGAGTGTCTAGGTCACCATTCATTCAATGTTACAATATATTAGAAAATGAAAAGCCTTAAATATCTCACCACTTTATCCTGTCATGTAACTCAGTGGCAGAACTCCCATCAGTGTCAGTGGTGCAGGAGCCATTCCCTGAGAAGAGACTTTTCCACAAGCAGTCAGCTCTGGTGTGTGGGGGAAAATGCCTTCCTCTTCTCACTGCAGAATTTTGTAATGCTGTATGTCAGCAACAGAATCATAGAATCCTAGGGGTTGGAAGGGACCTCGAAAGATCATCTAGTCCAACCCCCCCTGCCAGGCAGGGTCACCTAGAGCACATCACACAGGAACTTGTCCAGGTGGGTTTTGAATGTCTCCAGTGAAGGAGACTCCACAGCCTCTCTGGGCAGCCTGTTCCAGTTGTGTTTTCTCAGCATGCCCCTTCTTGAAATGCTGCAGCTTCCAGGGCCTGTGCTTGGACTTGCCAAGGCATTGGGCTGTGATGGAGGGGAGGGGTGCACCAGCACCCCACACTGCAGCAGCTCAAAGGGAAGCTGCAAAGATGCACTTACTATGAACTGCACTGGCTTCAGTTCTGCCAGCATGTTCTAAACTTACAATATTAAAAAAGACTAAATTATTTCTAACTGCTTCTGATTGAAGCATTTATTTGGTTGGGTATCTTTTGTTTTATTAATGAATCCTGTGTTTTAGGGGAAGTTCTTCCTAGAAGACCCTACAGGAGTTGTCCAGCTGGACCTTAGTAAAGCCATATCCTTTTTCTTAAATGTAAGAGCTGAAGAAATTTCCTAGAGACCTGGAGAATTTTAAATTGAATAATAATTCAATACTGACCATTAAAAATTAGGCATTGAGGTTTGCAGCTTAGTCTTGTTCCTTCTTCTCAAACGAGTTGATTGCTGCAGCTCAGTGTCCTTCCACAGAGGCTGTTAGGACAACGTTTGTGTTCCTCCTAGTGGAAGCAGAGCGTGGTCCTTGTTCCAGGGCTGTTCATGACCTTACCTGCCCAGCTGCCTGGCTCTTGAGGCAGCCTGTGAACTTCCAGTAGTGTCCAAACGTATGAAACCAGCTGGAAAGCAAACATTGGCTACAGAACTGATTTAAGAGTCCTGATCTATAAAAAAATTGTATTCCTTAACCTTTCTGCACCAGTTCCACAGTGGTTTATATACTGAATCCTCCTTTGTTTTGGCAGAAGGTAAAGCAGACCCTTTTCCTTAGCTGGTAATAAGTTATTCTGTTGATGGCTGTTGCTGCAGTTAAATGTCTGCCAGATGTGGCTGAGCAGACAAGTCTCACGTTGAGGCTTGACCATAGGCTGAGGTTTTGGCCATAAGCCTTTCCTGTTTTCTGTGGGCTCTGGAGGCAGAGAACAGAGCTCTGTGGAATTCCTGGTTCTCAGTGGTGTCTGTGGGATGTGAGCATCTGTAGCAGCTTTCAGGATTGGCCTTGGGTAGCTTGGCTCCAGAATGCTCAGAGAAGATATAACTAGATGAGGTAGAGAGACTAGAATAATGAAACACTATGATTTAACAACCTGAAAATGCTGCTTTCTGTTGGCAAAGCTTTGGTCCTTCAGAGGCTTCTCTGGGGAGTCTGCTCATTAAGATGAGGTAAGAGCTTGCAGTTTGGGAGCCTTGGACATATTTTAGCAAAATTACTGGTCATTTCTGGTTATAGCATATCACTCTGTGCAAGATCTGTAATCTGGGTCTGTTTTCTAACAATTATGTTTAAAATTTGTAAAACCAACTAAATAGAAGTCAAGAGCAAGAATGACAGTGGGGACAAGTACCACCCTGTTACTTCTGTCCCTCTACCAGGTGGGACAGCTCTGGAGAAAGGGCAGTTTGATGGATACTCCCCTGGGGAAGGGCCAGCAACAATGATTCCTGTTCCCCTACATTCTTACTTGGTTGGGTTGAGAAGGTTGTTCATGTGGCTGTGCAGCAAATCCATTCAAAGAAGTGACTGGGGTAAAAAAGATAAATAATAGTTGGTTTCTTGCTCAGCCTGTTTTCCAGCCAGGTCATTCCCTGGTCTGGTTCACCACTGAGCAGCCCAGGTGTGGGTGCTGTCACGGGAGAGGGGTTGGTGGAGGCTGGGACTAGCTAAGCAGCACAGCTGCCAGCTGTCTGACTAATGTCTAGAACATGAAAACATGAGCTGTTAGGAGAGCTAAAGGTTATTTTGTTGTTTGAACATCTCTCAGGTTGGTATGAAGATGGAGTTTTTCATGTGAACGCTTTTGGATTTCCGCCTACTGAGCCTTCTGCTACCACTAGGTATAAAATTGACTTTCAGCAGCTTCACTCTAGATTTTGTTATGGGTTTCTGAGGGAGAGTGTTGTTATTTTATCATTTCTGTGACATTAAAGTGTGCTGTTCTTCCCCTTCCTCACATGCTTCAAAATAAATACAGTTTTAAGGAAGGAATTGTGGTCTGCTTAGAGCAGCACTAAAGCCTGGAGCGTTAGCAGAGAAACCCTTCCAAAGGCCATTGGGTTCTTCTCAATTGCAAAACTAGGTAACTCTTACATGGGAATAAGAGATTCCTTGTTGCTCAAGGAATGGCTGGGGAGACAACCAAGGAGAAAGTCCAGAGGAGGCCACAAAGATGATCCAAGGGCTGGAGCAGCTCTCCGATGAAGACAGGCTGAGAGAGTTGGGGTTGTTCAGCCTGGAGAAGAGAAGGCTCCAGGGAGACCTTAGAGCACCTTCCAGTGCCTGAAGGGGCTCCAGGAAAGATGGGGAGGGACTTTTTACAAGGGTGTGGAGTGATGGGATGAGGGGGAACAGTTTCAAGCTGAAAGAGGGGAGATTTAGGTTAGACCTTGGGAAGAAATTCTTTGCTGTGAGGGTGATGAGACCCTGGCCCAGGTTGCCCCGAGAAGCTGTGGCTGCCCCATCCCTGGAAGTGTTCAAGGGCAGGTTGGATGGGGCTTGGAGCAACCTGGTCTAGTGGGAGGTGTCCCTGCCCATGGCAGGGGGGTTGGATCTAAGTGATCTTTAAGGTCCCTCCCAACTCAAACCATTCTGTGATTCCATGATAAATATTACCCTGAAATGATCTGTTAAGTTATGGCAGGGCAGTGCCCTGCTTTAAAATCCAGGTGACTGCCATTTTTCTTCCTTGGATTCTCCATGAGGTACTACACAGTTATTCATACAATCTGAGCTACCTAGAATAACAATAATGACAAGAATAACAACAACAGTAACAACAATAATAATAGTAATAACAATTATAAAAGGCTTAAGTAAGTCATAATCAAAACTACTAACGGTTTGGGAGGAAAACACAACTAACTTGACTATTTTAATGGTGTAGAGCCTACTATGGGAATGTGAACTTCTTTGGAGGGCCTTCCTCAACTTCAGTAAAGGCTTCTGCAAAACTGAAGCAGCTGGAGGATGAAAATGAGGATGCCATGTTTGTGTTTCTTTCTGATGTGTGGCTGGACCAAGCAGAAGTACTGGAAAAGCTTCACACCATGTTTTCGGGTAGGTGGGAAGTGCTCTGCCCCCGAGCCTTGCTGCAGAGAACTTTTACCATTTCCCTCAGTCCTTGGCAGCACTGAGGGGTGGAGCTGATGAGGGCAGCAAGGGGTCTGGTGGCTGGCTGGTCCTCAGTCCCCAGCTGTGGCTTTGTCCCCTCCTTGTCATGGGCTGGGAAGTCTGACCCCACGGTGAGCTAATTCAGGGAATATCCCAGCAGAAACTAGTCGCCTTTGTTGGAGTTTTGTGCTGGTTTGGTTTGGAGAATATTTCATCATGTGGGTGCTCCCCTGAGCATGCCCTGTCAGGCAGGGGAGGCTGGGCAGTGCACAGCTGACAGCCAGGCAGTGGTTAGTCTGCCTTTTTTCCAAAAGTATCCTTTTAAACAAAAAATCAGGCAACAATTTCAAGAGTCTTTATGAGTCTTGTGCATTTTGATGAACTTCCATTTTGAGAAAGCTAGAATAAGCCAAACTATTGCATTTTCTTTTTGCTAGGATCCCAGTGAACCCAAGCCCAAAGCCAGTGAAGTCTCACTCTAATTTTAATGACAGCTGTTTGCATTTCATGGTGGCTATGAGATCTCTTTTGGATCTTTCTCTAACAGTTTTCAATATTGGATTGCATTGTATTTTTGCAAGCCAACACTTTCTTTTCATAAATCACTTAGTACTAAAACCTAGTTCTGGACAGTAGCCATCTTATGTGCTGTAACAAGAATGTTCCCCTTGTTTATCAAAGTTTAGTTTAGGCTTAAAGAAAACTTCTTACTTCATTGGAGATCAGCAGTCCCTCAAATGCTTTCTGGTTTTCCCGGGAAAAAATGGCAGTTGCTCTTAAAATACAAACTTGTTTCTTCATCATTACATTAGGAACGTTGACAACATTTGGATAGCAAGCATCTGCCAGCTCTGCAAATTGCTGCTTTGTATTCCACAGCAGCTTTGGAACAGCTTGTCCTGCCTGTCTTAGGTAGAATGGAAGTGTGAGAGGGTGGCTGCTTTCAAAAAAAAACAACTGTAAAATTCAGGGTGGGAAACTGCTACTGACCTAAAGAAAATGGGAACAAAGGACCAGACTGTGCCCAGAAGTTACAAAATCACTTCACTATCTTGATCAAAGTTGGCAAGATCCTGAGCTTGATCTAAGGTTGCACATGCTGAAGTGATAAAGGGACTTTGGCCAGTGAGGTTAATATCCTGAACTCAACTGGCAAAGATGTCTATGTTGCAGTTACTATTTTGAGATATTTTTTTTAATTGGCAAGTAATAAGGTTCATAATTATTAACTGAAAATAACAGCTGAGTGGAATAGCAAGGAAAATATATCAATGAGCCAATTCCTCTGGCATAAACAATTAATTCTGTCCTGTTTACCAGCTGGGTTGAACAATAGGGAAGTAAATCCCAGGCTGGTTCTGCACATTAGGAAAGTGGAGAGCAACCTGGAGCGTGAGATGAATGCCTGAGGAGATGCTTTTCTTTTCCTCTCAGGGATGGGGATCAGGTTTCTCTTTTCATGCTTTGCTAGAAAGCGTGTTTTTCTGGGTGATCAGTGATACTGTGAGGGTTCATCAGATCCTTAAAGTGCTCAGGCAATCCCAGTTACAGTTGTTTTGTCATGCCAAAGAGCAAATTAAATGTTGGTAGAGGCCTTGAGTTGCAATGATGCGTGGAGGTTAATAGTAATCCAGTGCTACCTACTCCCTGTTCTTAAGGAAAGAATGCATTTTAAATGGTGTCATTGATTATAATTGTACCTGGTGTCATTATATGACTGGGTCAGTAGTTAGTTGGATGCACACAAACAATGTTGTTGGACCTGGGCCTATAAAAACAGGAAAAAGTGTCACTCCCTTGAAGTGACACTTGTACCTTGCCATCATCCTTCTTCAGCCCACAAAAGCCTGTGTCAAGAAGAGAGTTCAGGTCAATTCATAGCAGCAGAGCTTGAAGTGCTGTGTCACTTTCTGCCTGGCTTGGGGTGGACTGGAGGCTGAATGCTGACAGGTACTGCAGGGAATGGATGATGTGCTCACAGCTACTCTCTTTTCCCAGGTTATTCCTCGGCACCTCCAACCTGCTTTTTCTTTTGTGGGAATTTTTCATCTGCACCATATGGAAAAAATCAAATTCAGTCACTGAAAGGTAGGGAAGTCTTTGAATACAGTTGGACGTGTCCATTAAATTAAAATAAGGATGGCAAAGCAAATTAAGAGAGCAGAAAAGAAACCCATCTTTTCTAAGTGACACAATTTTAACGTACTGAAGTGCAGGGGTGATTCATATCATCTGTGGTTTTTGCCTAACCAGGTGTTGTATCATAGATTTTCTTTTCCTGACTCCAGGTTCCTTGAAGGCTCTTGCAGATATTATACGTGAACACCCCAGCATTCATAAAAGGTACACAGCAAAGTGCAATGAGAAGGGAAACAGGTTTATTTTGTGAAACATCTGCTTTAATTACTTCAAGAAGCTAACATGTTATTATCTCATTATTATGAGCCAGCTATGATCAGATAGCAAGCTGGGCTTGGAACAGCCCTGTCAGTTTGTTTTGGGAGCAACGTAAGGTTTTGATTTTATCTAAAATAAATTGGTCATGGAAGCTGCTGTTGAGGGAGCAAAGGTGAAACTGCCTCTCCCTGGGACATTTTCCACATGGAATAAGAATGGCCTGTGATTCCACAAAAGTGCTATTTGGGTGAGCCCCTTTCCCCTGGAATTCCCTTGAAATCAGCAGGGTTCTGCCCACGTATTGCTGTTTTATAAACTGATGGTGAAGTCTTGATGCTGTTAGGAGCACCTGCAGCCTTTCTGTACCAGAAAATGTCTTCTGAAACCCTGACTGTTGCCTACACAGAGGCATCCAATTTCTTTCTTTTCCATTCCTGTGTATATGGTTCTCCACAGCTGTTAGTTTGAGAACTAACCCAAGCAACACAATCCTGCAAAGGAGTCTTTTATTTATCCCTTCTTGTCTCCCTGCTCTGTGGGAGTCCCATTTTGGGCCTGGAGAACTAAATCCTTTCCACAGAAATTTGAATATACAAAGGAAATAAAGCAGGGAGGCAGCCAGGCTCACCCCTGCTGGCCTCTCATCTTTGAATTCTCAGCAGTAGCCCCAAAGTGGAGCTACTTCCTACAGGGAGCCCCAAAACCAGGAATGGCCACAGCCTGCATGGTTATTTGCACATGTCTGTAGAGCAGCAGAAGTTTAGAACCAATGTCTGGATAATTCTGGGGACATTTTATATCAAAGTGATACCTTGGACTTTTTACAGTAGTCGATTTGTGTTTGTTCCTGGCCCTGGAGACCCTGGTCCTGGCTCTATTTTACCGAGGTCAGTTTGCTTCTCTTTCCCAACTTTTGGAAGTTTGAGTGAAGTAGTTAAAGCAAGTCAGAGTCCTGGCTGAGACATCTGTTGCTTTTTATTTTAGACCTCCCCTGGCTGAAAATATTACTGAGGAGTTCAGACAGCTGGTGCCTTTTTCAGTTTTCACCACAAATCCCTGCAGGTAACACTTACGGCTGTTTCTCATGTTGTTGTGTTTGGTTTTTTTTGCTGAGTGACTCATCTGTGTGCAGATGGAATTTAAAAAAAATTAGAAGTTTTGGAAAAATTTGGCTTAGATTTTTCAGATTCCTCACTTGCTTTCATTGTAGCTAGTTTAAAATACATTAAGACATAAACAAATCAGTGATGAAAGAAAGTAGTGCTAGAAGTTGGATCGTGTGTGTAAAAAAGCTGCTCAAAACCATGTTTCTTCTGAGTCTGCACAGAATTAGGAGAAGATGGGAGAGTGTTAATTCAAATGTCCTTTTTCATTTTGCTGTGTTAGAATCACAGAATCCCAGACTAGTTTGGGTTGGGAGGGACCTTCAAGATCATCCAGTCCCAACCCCCTGCATGGGCAGGGACACCTCCCACCAGGCCAGGTTGCTCCAAGCCCCATCCAGCCTGGCCTTGAACACTTCCAGGGATGGGGCAGCCACAACCTTATCATGCAGCTCCCTATCTTTTAGTTTAATCTCGATTTATTTAATTTCACTAATATTTTTCCATTTAGGATTCAATATTGCACCCAGGAAATAATTATCTTCCGTGAAGATTTGGTAAACAAAATGTGCAGGAACTGTGTCCACTTCCCTAGCAGCAACATGGACATTCCCAACCATGTGAGTGAGCTTTGTTCTTCTTGCTGAGATCTCCTTGACCTCTTTTTTACCTGCATTTAGGCTGCTCTGATCTGCATTCTCATGTCACGTTGCAAAACTAACAAAGAGGGGCTGTGAGAAGGATCTGTACATCTGGTATTACAGAATCATAGGATGTGTGGGGTTGGAAGGGACTTTTAAAGGCCATCTAGTCCAGCCCCCATGCAGTGCACAGGGACCTTTTTAACTGGATCAGGTTGCTCAAAGCCTCCTCAAGCATGACCTGGAATGTTTCCAGGGATGGGGCCTCCACCACCTCTCTGGGCAACCCGGGCTGGTGCTTCACCACCCTCATAGTGAAGAACTTCTTCCTGATTTCCAATCTGAATCCACCCTGCTCTAGTTTAAGACCATTGCCCCTTGTCCTATTATTACCTTCATTTCCATCTTGACAGTAAAGTAACTGAAGCCATGATGGTGACTGGTGGCATGGAGTCATCCTGTCCCACTCCAGGTGCCCTTGGGCCCAGCTTGGTGGCAGCTGACTCCTGGTGTCTCCACCAGCAGTGAATGTCGCACCAAGAAGCATTGATTCCTAAAGGCAAAGTTTAATACAAATTACCTTTTTTCTAAGATTTGATCAATTAACCAGTGACATTTGCAGTAAAGCAGCATGTCACTTTTCCAAAAGGTCATCTGCTTCTTCTGCCTTCTCACTTGGAAGTCCTAATCTTGCTTCTGGTACCTCACCACAGCACTCAGAGTTACGACTCCAGTTAAGGAACGCGCAGCAGGAGCTGATGGGCCTTGTGGACAGAATGGAATGAGAATGATCCAGGCAGTGCTGGCTCATTGCAGTGATGGATGGAGCCTGTTTCTATATATTTTATAGGGTTTTTTTGTTTGTTTATTTGACTCAGAAACTTCTTTTGGGTCTCTCCTCCTTCGCTCTGTCACGGCAGTGCTCAGTTCCTTTGGGAACACAGGGAAACCTTTGTGGGCACCGAAGCACCTTGGTTTTGGTGTGCACCTTTGCACACCTGTGTGTGGACCCCACAAGCCATTACTTCCCTGGATACAGCTTCTTCCTGCTTGGAAGGAAAGGAATCATGAAGGAAATGTATAATTACTATTGCAACACTTTCTACAGAGAAGAATATTGAGTTGCTTTCACATACCCCAGTTTTTCTCTGCCTTTTCTGCCTGTCATTAAGTCTTTTAATTCAGCCATTAAAAAGATAAGAGGGAAATTTTGTTACTAACATTAGATTGAATTAATAGTGACTTTAGGCCTTGTACAGTGTTAGTGGAATAACCAGGCCTATAAAAATGGAGCCTAATGGCAGCTAAATGATTGGAGATAATAAAAGCTTTCAAGGGGCTTAAGGAGAGACTTTCAGGAACCAAAATTCCCTGGCTGGAATTTGAAAAAGCAACTGAAAGGGGGCAGCTGGTGTGTGGAGCAGAGCAACTCCCAGACCAGCCAAAGGAATAGACATGACGTCGGAATCCAGTTATTTCCTCAGTTCAGGGAAAGGACTGTGTTTAAGTCTGGGTCTTGTGGTTAACCAGTACTGCAAGGAAAGGCCTGAGGGGAAAACCCCCACAAAATAAAAGTGATGGCAGTGTTGGTACCCTGGGCTGGAGGAACAGGGAAGCAGATTCTGCAGTTTGGTGGAGAGTCTGATCAATTATATAGTTTGGGCATCTTCAAATGTTGGCTGATACGCCAAACAAAAGCAAAGAAAGCAGCAGCTGAATGTCTGGGGGAGCAGCTGCTTTACTCTGCAGCAGAGGCAGTGAGATGCACAAAACCCACGTCCAGGTTCAAAGCTTCTTTATTAACAGGGCAATTAGAATCATAATCATAGAATCAGGGAGTGCCAGGTTGGAAGGGACCTCAAGGATCATCTGGTCCAACCTTTCTAGGTCACACTATAGTTGATATGAGGTGGCTCAGTACCCTGTCAAGCTGAGGCTTAAAACTGCCCAATGTGGGGGAATCCACCACTTCCCTTGGGAGACTGTTCCAATGTCTGACTGTCCTCATGGGGAAAAATTTACCTCGTGTCCAATTGGAATCTCCCCAGGAGCAACTTGTGCCCATGACCCCTTGTCTTTTCCATGTGACTCCTTGTAAATGGGGAGTCTCCATCTTCTTGGCAGCCACCCTTTAAGTACTGGAACATGGTGATAAGGTCTCCCCTAAGTCTTCTTTTCTCAAGCCTTATTAGCATCGCAGGAATGAGTCTGACTTTTCAGAAATGGTCCAAACTAACTATTTATGTTTCTGTTGCAGTTTGTAAAGACTATATTATCACAAAGCCACCTGACACCACTCCCACTGTACATCAGCCCTGTGTACTGGGCCTACGACTACTCCCTGAGGGTGTATCCTGTGCCAGACATGCTGGTCATTGCAGACAAGTATGACCCCTTCACTGTCACCAACACCGACTGCCTGTGCATCAACCCTGTAAGATTTCTTTCAGCTTTACCAAAACAAGACATGAGCATCATCACATTCAAGTGTATCATTTACTACTTGTGCAGTATTTCACAGACACAAGTGTGGTACATACGTATTTCTTCACAGGGTTCATTTCCAAGAAGTGGATTTTCATTCAAGGTATTCTACCCGTCCAACAAGACAGTTGAAGACAGGTAAATATGTTCAGTTTCTCATTTAAAAGGAGGTATCTTCTTATTTATTCTCTAATTATCAGGAAGAACACAGAAAATCAGTTATATAAAGAGTGAATGTCAATGATTTAGCAGTTAATGTGGGCTTATGCTTCATGCTTAGGCAGTGTAAGAAATCCAGATGCCTAGAACTAAAGTAATAAATTCAGAAATTAGTCCAATAACAATGACAAGAAGGGTGAGCCAAAAATAAAAGGAAAGCTAGACTGTACTGTATGATTTTCAATACTGCGACCAAATTTGAGATTTGTTTCTGGAGATGATGCCTGTTACATGGGGTAATTACACGTAGGAGCAATTACTGGTTTGTTTTGTGATCATCATCAAGCCCAGAAGCCTCTTTCATGCTTAGGTTTCATGTCTTTTAAACCTGTATTGACTCATTCCCACTGTGCCCTGCCAGTGGCTGGGAAAAAAGGCCAGCTGCAACACCAAGAAGTGTCAGAATCAAAGGGCTTAAAACTGATGAAAATTTGGCCAAGTTTGAAATCATGATGGTGTAACCCAGTGGGAAAAGTACAAACTTACCTTGTTAGGTTCAGTTTCATACCTGGTTTTCTCAGACTGGGGTTGACAAGACCCCCCACCCTCCCAAAGGAATTGCTTCCCTCTAGATTGACCCATGTAAACTTTTCTTGAATACAGAAGATACCATACCATGAGATGCTTTAGGTCTTTAAATATTTTAAAACATTATGAAGTCTTTTGTGAATCAAGAAATAGAATAATGTTATTTATTGTGATGTAGCTCCTTAAAAACTTAAGTATTGTTTTTGTTTGGCATTTTCAGCAAACTTCAGGGCCTCTGAATCTCTGCCTGGCTGCAAAGAGGGAGTGAGCCTTTGCAAACCCAGCTGTAGCACTCATTTTAGAGGGACTGGTTTCATAATAAATGTCAAAGCCAAAAATGATGTGGTTTGTACATAAATAAACTTTTACAGGAAAAGATACTGGTGTTAGTTGAGATAACTAATGTGGAGTCACGGTGAAGATTAATTAGAAAAGCACAATAAAGGAAGGCAACTGGAGGAACCAAGTGCATGTGTATCAAACAGGAAAGACCTGTCTTTTTAAAAAATTGAAAGATAGGGAGAAGTTTGTCTTTCACCACGCTGGGCTGAACTGATAGCTGGTTATCTACAGGAGGGGCTGGAAAGGGCTGGAGGTCTGTGAGGCATTTTTTACTCTCAGCAGCACGTTACATGGTGGAGAGTGTTACCCAGGCAGGGTGAGAAGTCCCAAGGGTGAGGAGGAACAAGGACAAGGTCCTTTGAAACTTCCACAGAGAGCAGGGAAGAGGAAATCTTGTGGAAGGAGCAATCAGAAAGGTGGGAAAGAGGCAAGGGCCTGGCAGTGCTAACTTCTGCATCAACAGCTGCTTTGGCTCCCAGCAGAGCAGCCTCTGGGCACGGGAACCTGGTCCCTTGTTGAACTGAAACAAAAACCTGCTCCAGGGCATGGAGACCAGGGGAGCAGTCTGGTGCTACCCCACAGTGCCCAGATCAGGCGTAGAACAGAGAGGGGACCCTCAGCACCAGCTGTTTCATTTCACAGCCCCCTTCCTGCTGTGCTGGCATCGACAGGAGTGTGGCTCAGGGGCAGGACAGTGGGGCACAGGCTCTGGAGGGGCCATCAGGGGGTGGGTGGAAGCCGGGTACGAGAAGTGGGAGGTGAACTGCTGAGGGTCTAAACCCAAACTGCAGAGACTGCACAGGTCTGAACGTCCTCCCTGACCATCAGCCAGCTCAGAGATGGACAGGGTGGGGGAGCATGAGCCTTGCAGAAGGATGAGGAGAAGGTGGAGAGCCACCCCTGCGGAAGGCAGGGGCTAGGCTGAGAGCTGGCACGAAGCCGCTGAGGTGAAAGGAGGCGAAAGATCAGCGCGGCTGGGATGAAGAGCTCGGAAGTGGAGAGAAATCTTTGGGCAGACGCCGAAAGGGCACTGGAGGAGCGCCCGCCAAACCATGGCAACTGGCCGGAAGGGCCCGGCGCCGCCATCTTGTTTACTATCGCCATAGCAACGAGCGCGGCGGGCCCCATCCGCCATTTTCTTTGGGTCTCCACAGCAACCAGAGCGGCCGGGCCGGAGCCATGGCGGGCAGGGGGCGGCTGGAAGAGCTGGAGCTCAGCGCCGAGGAAGCGGAACGGCTCGAACGAGCCTTACGCGACGAAAAATTCCGGGCGCTGTTCGCCGAGTATGCGGCGGAGCTGGCCGACCCGGAGCAGCGACGGCTGTATGAGGAGGAGGTGGCGGCCCTGGAGCGGGAGCGGGGCGTGGAGGTGCGCTTCGTCCACCCGGCGGGGGGCTACGTGCTGCGCACCAGCCAGGCCGGCTCCCGCCGCTGCTACCTCAACATCTGCAGCAACCCGCAGGTCGGGGAGCCGCAGGCCCGCGCCGAGCCCGGCGGCCACCGCTGGGCCCTGCCCTACAGCCTGACGCCGGGCCGTGAGGAGCTGGGCCGCGGCGGCCGCCGCCGCCTGGTCTACGACGTGGTGTTCCACCCGGCTGCCCTCCGCCTGGCTGCTCGCAGCCCCCGCTTCCGCCGCCTGCTCAGCGACACGGCGCTGGAGGCCGTGGAACGACATTACGCCGTGCAGCTCGACCGCGCCAACGCGACCGTTCTCCGCGGCACCAAGTACAAGGGCGTCCCGCAGGCGCCCGTCATCCGCACCCCGCTGCCCGGCGGCGCCCCGCCGCCCCCCGACAACAGCGACTCCCCACTGCCGCCCTTCCCCTTCCCGCCCGCCGCTCCGCCGCCGCCGCCCGCCGCCCCCCCGGCGGCCCGGCCCTCCGGACCCATCACGCCGCGCTGGAGCATCCGGCACCGCTCCTACGTGGACTTGCAGGACTACCGGTACTGCCGCGACTCGGCGCCCAGCCCGGTGCCGCGGGAGCTGGTGGTGACAGTGGAGCTGCCGCTGCTGAGCTCCGCCGCCCAGGCTGTCCTGGAGATCCGCGGCCGGGAGTTGCGCCTGGACTCACAACGTCCCGCCTACCGCCTGCGCCTCCGCCTCCCCTACGACGTGGAGGAGAGTGGCGGGCGGGCCGCTTTCCACAAGGCTCAGCGCCAGCTCCTGGTCACGCTGCCTGTGGTGCCGCGGCCCGGCCCGACCGAACCGTCGGGCCCGGGCGGGGAGCGGCTGGAGGCGGCCGAGCCCGGCGACGAGGGGCTGGAGCAGGCCGAGCCTGGCGGGGAGCGGCTGGAGGAGGCCGAGCCCGGCGGGGAGGCGCCGGGAGAGCCGCTGGTGGCTGAGGCGGGCTGCGGGGCCGCTCCTCCCCCGGGCCCCGGTGGCGGGGAGCCCGCCCAGCGCCCCCCTGAGCCACCCGGGGGCGGAGAGCCGCCACCCCCCGGCTCCGGTGCCGCTTCCCCCGCTCCGAACGCCAGCCCCGAGGCGGCTGGGAACGCCCCTCCGTGCCCTCCCGAGAGCAGCACCGGCGACATGGCTCCTCCCCGGGGTAGCGGCAGCCCCGAGGCCGCCCTGTGCCCGCCCTTCCAGTGCCGGCAGGACGAGGCCTCCCTCACCCTGCTCCTGCATGTGCCCGGCATCCAGCCCCAGAGCCTCAGCGGGGAGGTGGGCACGAACCACTACAGCCTCCGCTTCTCCAGTGACACCGGCACGTATGCCCTCTTCTTACAGTTCCCTGACGCCAACAGGCTGGTGTCCCCCGAAACCAGCGTGAGCGTCTCTGCCCACAACGCTGCCATCGGGCTCGCCAAGGCCCCCGGCAGCTCCGGGCCCTGGGACAAGTTCTGCTGCGGCCTTGACGCCTCCGCTCTGCAGGTAACGAACGTCCCGCTCCTGCAGTGGCAGCGCTGGGGCTGCTGCTGCTTCGGGATCTGCTTTGCAGCACCTCCCAGGGAGGTGTTAGGTTGTTGGTCTGAGGGCAGAAGAAGTTGGTGGCAACAGAAACTGCTTCCCTCACAGAACTGCTACCGGATGTAAGAGAAGTGACCTAATTAATTACTGGTCTTGTACCAGCAGAGCGAAGGTCGTGTCATGGAGCTGACATCTTCTGTCCTTGGAATTGGAATGACTTCTGCCTCCCGTTTTTTGGAAGGGAAATGCTGATGATAAGTTAAAACAGAGCCTGCCCTATGACCTTAGCATTAGCCTGTAACGCCATGTAAATTGCTCATGCAGCCCGTTCACCTGAAGAAAGGAGATGTTTACTACACACCACGTGTACACAGACATGCACACAGTGTGACAAAATGCCACAGAGAAGCTGTGGCTGCCCCATCCCTGGAAGTGTTCAAGGGCAGGTTGGATGGGGCTTGGAGCAACCTGGTCTAGTGGGAAGTGTCCCTGCCCATGCAGGGGGGTGTGACTGGATGGTCTTGAAGGTCCCTCCCAACTCAAACCATTCTATCATTCTATGAAACGCAGACCTGTGAGTGGTGTGTCTCTGTGCCTGTGTCTGAGGACACAAGTCCCATTTGCAGCTGCAGGAACACCTATGAGTTCAACCAGGGTAGTACAGCAAACTGCAGCTGTGAACAGCTGCCAATGGCCGTTTGGCTGGGCTAATTGTTCATCTTCGTGCTGGTTTGAAAGTGATGCTAGCTGAGATGTTACTCCATGGGTTGTTAGGCAGCAATGCTCCCTGTGGCAGGAGGAGGTTGACATGCCTGCTGAGGCCCATCAGTGTCCCCACAAAGGGATGCTCAGCACTCCTGCTGTCAGGAAGCACTCACACAGGCTCTGTGGAGAACCACATAAGCTCAGAGTTTCAAACAACTTGTCACGAGCAGGGATTAGGGCTGCACAATTCTTGTGTAACCCTCCAGCCATGTGATTTGGGGTTGGTTGTTATTTTAGACCGATAAAACCCTTTGCAGGTTGGATCACATACAACAGAGTACAAGTCCAGAAAACTGGCAGGCTTAAAGTACATCCACTGGGATGGTGGCTTGGAGTATCTTAGTTGCTCCGTCCTTACAATTAGAAAATATTGCAGGTTCTGAAAGGTATTTATCCAATAAGTTTTTGTGCAGCTGAACCTTCACTTGGCTTGGTTTCCCATTTACCTTTTCTGTAACAGCAGCTCCTCTGAAGGAGGAGCTGATCAGTTGGGATAAGTATCAAAGATGATGAATTCACTGAGGACCTCCTACCCTGAACTGTCTGCAGTGCGTGGCCTTCAGTTGTACTGGATCAGGAGCCTGCAAAAGTCTGTGCAAGTGGGGCCATGAAACATTTGGCACTTCTGGTAATTGGTGGGATCAGGTACTGGGTGCTGATGTGATGTCAAATAAGTCATTATGCAAACAGTTGCCCATTTTTATGTAGGTACAGAAGGCACGGGGTAAAAACCAGAGGCATTTTATCCACTTTTTCAGATAGTCTTGAGTATCTTCCATCAGGTGCTGTGGTATGTGTCATGTGCTTCCTTTTTGTTCTGTGGTGTGCAGGCTTAAAAGGCAGGTTTTAAGAGAAAGCAACAGCTTTCTGTGACTCTACCTGGGGATATAGCTGAGAATTCAGTTTGGGAACAGGACATTTTGCTGCAGTATCTCCTTAGTGCTGTGGCTGATGGCCTGTTCTGCATGCTTTGGACTTGGTAGTGATTGAAAGTGTTTGGTATGTGCATTTGTTAATGCAATTGGGGGAATATATTTTGACTGAAAGTTGTTAGAAAGGCAGGCAGTAGTGGGATTGTGGTTAAGATTACATTTTTGTCAGTTAAAAAAAAATCTTTGAATGTGCTGAATTTTATTATATATTGCAAAATGTTCTGGGTGGAGCAGGAGGAGGAAAATGTTTGGCATTAGTCATAGACCTCCCAGACATTTACTCACGTAGCAAGCTGAAAAAGATTGATTTCTTCTGGGGTCCTTTTGGATGCTAGGCCTTCAAATGGAAGCAGTTGAAATAGTCTGGAGTCATTTGTTCTGTTTGCTTTTTTTTGAGCTGTGCTGTTTCCCACAAGGGCCTGTGCCAGCACTGATAGCTGCGTTCACTCGGAGTGAAGTGAGAAAAATTAACATTTAATTAGAGCTCCTGTTACATCCTGTCTTCTGCCCAGTGACTGTTTGCTGCTGGTGGCTTCTCTTCTCCATAGGTTGATTTCTTCACTTGGCTGTCACGTCTGGTGTTTTTCTGCTTTCAATCTCCTTCTGTACATCAGAGCTGTGGTTCTTGCATCGAGATCTGCAAGGATCAGTCAGTAGAGTGTTTTGGGGATGCACACAGAAGCAGAGCCCTGTTTTGTCACTTTAGGGAGCTTTTGGTGGCCTCAGTGAGCAGGAGTTTTATCCTGCACCTCCCAGGCTGCTTGTTTGTAATCCCTTCCCCTGCTGTGGCTCTGCCAGAGGATGGTGTGTGGTGAAAGAAGAGGCTGGTGACTTTTTACAGATAAGAAATTCCTGCCCTGCTATCTTCTGGGAAGCAGTTTCTTACTGGAGACCAGGGGTTTCTGTGTGATTTCAGGGAGCAGACTCCTCGCTGGGTTAGTTCCCTGAGAAATCAGCCCAACTCGGTGCACAGCCCGGCCTGCACGCCTCGTGGTGTTCCTGTTACCACACTGGCCTCTTTTCTTCTTGAAAATTGGTCTGATGCAGATATTGGTAGAAGAATTCTTGAAACAGAATTTCAAGGACTGGTTTTTCTTTTGTAGTCAGATCCATTTGAATCCCTGTGCTGAAAGATGATATATTTAGAGCTCAGTTTCCATAGATGCTGAGCAGCCTGAATTCCCACCCCAGCAAGTGCTTATTTTCAGCAAGTCTTCACAGTGCAATAGTCCTCCCTGGACTTTAACTGTGTCATGGCAAGTATTCCTTCATTTGATAGCTCTTGATGTTGCTTTGATTTTACCACTGTCCTGTACAATACTCAGCTCCCTGCTGGCACTCAGCCTAACTTCTTATCAGCCTTTGCAGCCATTGCTGTTCTTTCTCTCTGAACCGTTTTGCTCTTTGGCCAAACCAGGATGTCCACACACTTGTTACAGAGAGCAGAAATCCTATAAAAACAAAGATTCTGTTACTTTGGACTTTGTGGACCAGGGTCACGTATTTCAGGGGTTTAAAAGTTATCTTCTGCCCCAGGCCTTGTGCTCAGGCATAGGTACCAGAGACCACACAGCATCCAGCTTTCTGCAAGGTGTGCTCCAGGACCTATTTTTTCCAGGGAAATAGAGGCTCATGACCTGAGAAAGTTGCTTGGCTTTCCTGCTGCCAGAATCTGCTCTTTGCCTCCAAGGAGCAGCTGTGGGCTGTGCTCCCTCCATTCTTTTTTATCACAGTACATCTACTAATACGTTCTACATCTCTTGCTTCCATTTGTTTGAATTCTGGGAGCTCAGCCCTGGGGAACTCCTGCATCAGAGAGTTCCTCCTTCGTTTTAAGACAACAAAACCTGGGGAGTACATGATTTAAAAAAAAAAAAAAAAAAAGATTGGTTGAGAGTTAAATAACCATTAATAAAATTTGTAAGCCTGCCAGGCAAGGTTTCCGAGAACAACGTGTCCCAGAATGTCCTGGTTTATGGCAGAGCTGGAGTTGAGCAATTACTGAAATCATCCCTTCATAAAGCACCATCTTTTCATGCTTGGTCTCCTGGGGTTAAATGCTCAATTCTTAACAGAAATAAAAACCAGTTTTCTGGTGGGTGTATCTGAACTGCTGGGGCTTGGAGGCTCAGTTATGCTAGCATGTGAAACACGTTTGGTGGATAATTAATTCTGCCTGCAGTTTTTGGGTCCAGTGTGCTCATTCTCATGTGATTAGAAAAAGATTGGTTGAAGTAAGAATTCCCTTTCATGCTGATCCACACCCTTCCTGCCCTTCTCTGTGGACTGAAATGAGGATGTGGCAGTTCTTCCCTCTTGGGGTCTTTCTTGCCAGGGAGGAAATCACTGCAGTCAGCCTACCCCCTTTGTAACAAACCCCCATGTTCTGGGATGGAGAGTATTAAGATTGAACTCACGTAAACCCCCATGGGGCTCTGGAGAACAGCAGGGAGCAACGTTTCCTCTGCTTTACTGTGCATTGAGATTATGGTTTTTTAACTTTTACAGTGTTTTCCTGATGAGCTCATGGGTTGAACTAAGCCTGAGTTAGGCTGGTGGTGAGGATTAATTTAGGTATTTGAAAGGGAACTGCATAGTGATCCAAAAGCTTTGTTTAACTCCTGCGTCAGTGCTGGTGCCTTCATGAGGATGTTTTAGATGGGTGTGTGTTACTGAGCATAAAAAAGGAGGTGTGATTTTAGTGCCTGGCACAGCCAGAGATCTCTTTGAAGCTCTTGGTGCTTTTTCCTGCAGAAAGCAGGACCTCCAGAGCCCTGTGGCCTCTGCTGGCTGCACGTACCTACTGGCACCTGTGGTTTTCTGACCCTGGACTTCTGCTTTGGCAACAGGTATGTTGTGGGGCAGCTCCTCCAAGGGAAACACCTGCTATGACCTGTTCATACACAAAAAAACCCACCACGGAACAATATTATTTTTAGTTGTCTTTACACCAGAGGGACTGTCAGTCTTTGTAAGTTGTCCTGTCGTTATCTGATTGAACGCGGTGTTTGCCCTGTAGGTGCTGTCAGATCTCTGGCACCCAGGCAGATCCTGTCCTCTCCAGCCTGGCGTGGGGCTGCTGAGAGGCCACCTATTCCCTGGAAAAGAAGTAATCTGCTGGTGGCAGAGCTCTGTTGCTCCCAGCACTGAGTGTGCTTAATCCTACATCAGTTTGGCTTTGGTTCAGTTAATTCTCTGCTCAGCGTTTCAGGACTCTTGGCAAGTTTTTTGGGCAAGTCAGAGGAGAAAAGAACAGAACAAACTTATTGTTTGATTTTTTTTTTTTTTGTTCAAAGTCACCTCTTTCCCAAACTATGTTAGGAGACAATTAGTTTGCTTCTGCTGTAAAGCAAACTGATTTCTGAATAGCCTTTAATTGGTGGGTGCATTATGGGAATAATGTACTTACACTTTACTCTGGAGACAGGCTGAGAGAGTTGGGGTTGTTCAGCCTGGAGAAGAGAAGGCTCCAGGGAGACCTTAGAGCACCTTCCAGTGCCTGAAGGGGCTCCAGGAAAGCTGGGGAGGGACTTTGGACAAGGGTGTGGAGTGATGGGATGAGGGGGAACAGTTTCAAGCTGAAAGAGTGGAGATTTAGGTTAGACCTTGGGAAGAAGTTCTTTGCTGTGAGGGTGGTGAGACATCCATGGCAGAGGAGTTGGGACTAGATGATCTTTAAGGTCCCTTCCAACCCCAACCATTCTGTGATTCTATGACACAGAACAGTTAAGTCAGGAAACATTATTAACCTACTGATTGAGCTCTTGAAAGCTTCTTTTGAGTTACTGCATCTTTGCAGTCATGAATACCTTCTATAAGTTTTCACACCCAGTAAAGATACTTTCATTCACCAAAACTTGGACCTTCCAGTTCTCATGTTGAGCTGGTTTGCAGGGGGACCCTACACACCCTGAGGCCAGGAGACCCCACCATCCAAGTCCCTTTTCATATTGGCATCAGCCCCTTGCTACAGAAGACATGCAAATAATTGAAGCTTGAAATCTGTCCTGCTTTTAAACCTTTTGCAGCCCTCATGGGAGGCAACTCTGGGTGGTCACTGGCTATGAGTTTGGATAAATTAATGCAGCACAAACTGTGTGGGTGCTCAGGGCAGCTGTGGGGACCCACTCTGTCCTGTACCCACGGGTGCTGCAGCCACTGCCACCCTGTGTGTCAGTGCTGGGGGACACCAGGACGGGTTAGAATGATGAACTGTTCTAGAAACCAAAGACTTTCCTGCTAATGTTTACATTAATTTGATCTCAGTTTAGTCACAGGGAAAAACGAATGTGTACCAAACAGCAGATGACAGCATGTGCAGGGTAGAACAGATTTAATTCCAAGTTGCTAAGAGAGGATCATAAACACCAGAAAATAAACTGTTTAAACTGAATAATTATTTTACAGGGTCATTGAAATCATCTGCAGATGCTTGTCCTCTGCTGCTCTTCCAAGCCAGAGCAAACAGGCTTTATAATAAATTCCTGAATAATTTTTTTTCAAGGTCTGTGCTTTGATAACATCTGCAGTGATAGAAATGCCTCAGCAGGTACTCACTGGGAATGCAAAGTCTGAGTCCCAGTCACAGGCTGGCTGACCAGGCTAATGATAATCATTATATTGATAACAAACAGCATTGCAAGGTACCATGATTTATGGCAGGGCACTGGCTAGAGCTGTGATAAAATATTAAATACTTCCTTGAGATGTAAGTGTAGTGCTCTGGGAATAGGGTGCTGAGCTGGGGTGAAAACTGGGAACGTTGGTTTGTAGTAATTAGTCAAAATTGCAGGAACATCACGAGCAGTTACTGTTTATCCTTCTGTACAGTACTCAAGAATAGACCTTCCATTCAGTTTTTTTGTTTTTTAACAGTATTTTCTGTGAAGAAAAGGCATTATTTTGTTTTATCAGGACAAAAGCAAACTTTGAGAAAGGTTCATTTGCTTTGTTGCCAAAGCGCCAGGTCGTGTTTGTGCTGTGGACAAGTGGCTGTCCCTCTCCTGTAGCTGTGGCTCGTGGGCAGTGCTGGCACTGGCCTCCCTGGCCCAGGCAGCCAGTTGGTGTGGAGCTCTCTCAACCTCACGTTCTCTTCTAAGGGTCCTCCTGGTTTCCTTTGTTGTTCCTGATTTCCCGGGATGCCGGGAGCTCAGCGCTCCCTTTGCCGCTGCCTGGGGCAGCAGCAGCTCTGCAGCGTCTGCAAGTGACCCTGGGGCTACAGTCACTTTGGACAAAGCCATCTAAGGGTGTGATTTGCAATATTTAGACCCAACAGGTAACTTTTCAAGAATCTCCTCTCTTGATTCCTGCACCTGTGATTTCTTTTTGTTGCTGCTCGGGAGCAAGGTTGGGCACCAACTTGCTAAGAGCTCAAATGCACAGTACGAGAGTCCTTTCACAAAAGGCTTCTGCTTTCACTAGGCAAAATGAGGTTCAGAGGGGAAAAAAGATTGTTTTCCCCATTTTATATAGGAAAAATGGGGGCAAAGAGACTCGCTCACAGTCCCAGCAGTCCAGGAGAGAGCACTGAAGGAAGATTGCTGAGCCCCAAACCCCACGGTGGTTCTTTTCCCAAGCGGGGTGTTGAGATGTGGAGATCTGGTAGCAGTTATTCTGGAGGAAAATGAAAACATGGGGTGTGAAGGAGTGGAGGAGTCAGCTAAAGGTGAGTTACTGGCAGGTGCCTGAAGTTTCTCAGCTGGGAGAGGAGAGTGGTGCTGGAGCAGAAGGTGCTTTGTGGCACTTTCCCTCTAAGCAAGGGCCAGCCACAGGGATGGGCTGAACTGCCATCGCCCTGGGCAGCGTGCCGGAGCCCTGTGGCAGGGAAGTGGAGCTGCTCTGTCTGCAGCTTGTGGGCAAAGGGATACTTGTGGAGGTGGGAATGTATCTCCTGCACTGGCCAAGGCCATGATCTAGGTCATGAGCTTGGGGGAGTTTTGGTCCTGCACAGATTCTGCATCTGTGCTCCCTTCTTCACCCTGACACCTTCCCTGAGCTCTGCAGCATGTTCCTGCGAGCCGAGGGCACTAGCAGGGTCCCTGTCTGGCAGGCAGGAAAGGATGCAACACCAGGGAGGGAGTACTTCAGGCTCTGTATGCCAAAATGCAAGAAGTTGGTGTGTTACTGGAGGGTTTTCTGTCAGGACGACCCTGCTGGAGTTTAGTCTTTCCACAAACTCTTAGCATATGATGTTGGATGTTTGCCTGGATTGTAATCTTTCTGGATGGAAAATGAATTCAGCCCTCTGCTTTTGAAAACAAGCACTAGGGATGTTATGACTTTCCATATTGGGATTTATTTTTCCCATACTGAATGACTTTTTTTTTTTTTTTAAGCTGACAGTTAAATTTGGTACCCTGGACACAGCGTGGCAGCTGGCTGTGCATAAGGCTACATCCACAGGGGGCCAAAAATGTGCAGAATTGCCTTTTTGCTTCCCAGCCTGCAAGATGTCAGTGATAATTGAATTTAACTTTCACTGGGCTGACGAGAGGGAAGAACCAGACTAAGAAATGTTAAAGTGTGACTTGGAGTAGAAGGCTTGCAACTTTTCCCCTCGATTTCCAATTAAACAGTTTGTTGTTAAACAGGAAAGGTAATGCACAGAACATAAGAGTAGTCCTCTAGGATAGATCATTTGTAGTGTGCCAATATCTGTCCTTACCCTCAGCCTACAGCAGATGAGTTTGGAAGAATATGATGGACAGGGAAAGCTCTGCAGCTCTTATGAAACAGCCCCTCCGGGGTGTATTTTAGGACCTTTAATTACCTGGAACAGATTTAAATCTTTAAACCTGTAGCAACATGTTTTACAGTGTTTGTGAGCTGCTTATTAACAGCCTCCAAGCATGTCCCAGGCTGTCATCTCTGACTCTGGATACCTCTGCCTTTCTTCCAATGGGTGTTTGCACTTGCCTGAATGGAGATCTGGAAAGGCTCCATGGATGGATGTGGAATGGATGTTGCTGTGCATGTTTCATAGCTTTTGCTTTAGAAGGTCTGATCTTGTAGCCCTAGGGTTTGAAGACCTTGCAGTGACAGCCCAAGGAGGTGTTGGCATTTTCCTAAAGACACTGAAACAAATCCATGAAAGCCTAACACCTTCCTCATATTAAGGCAGGTGAGGATGGTGGAACAATGTCGATGCAAATCATCCCTCAGAGGAAGTCTGAACCTCTGTATTAGTCACGTATCAAAAGAGAGAACATAGGTTTCTTTTTGTGTATGATGCAGATCCACACTTCATATCAAAACGAGCACTGGTCTTCATGTCACCTCATTACTTCAGAACATCTGACTCAGAAAGTCTCCATTGAGACGTGAGGGTGCTGTGAAACATTTGTTGGCTTTGCTTGGAAATAGCTTCTTTCTCCAAAACCACTGAAAGAACATAACCTGCTCTTTCTTTTCTTTAGGAAAGACTGTTTGTCAGTGAAGAAAACGTTGATGGATTCCTAGATGCTGTTTTATGCCCTTCTGTTTGCTCCCAATCAGCACTGGAAAGTCAGCCATTAATTGAAGTGCTTGGTGTTGGTGAGGACAGAATTCAAATCAGGTTGAAGGTAAGGATCCCTGGCAGCAGTACACATTGCTGACTGATTTATGTGCTTCAGCAAGATGGTATCAAATCTGACCAAAGCTGCTTTGTTCCTGTTCTGTCCTGACACAGAAGAGAAAACCCTGCAGTGGGGTGTATTTGCAGGTGTAAATGTCAGTTTTTAGAAACACAGGTTCAGCTTGTGTCATTTAATGTAACCCCAAGTGCTTCCAGGTCAGAGGTGATGACAATGTGCTGTAACCAAATCGTGGCAGATGTCATGGGAATAAAAACCAGAATGTTCTCAGTTTGGAAATAAAGTAGTAGATAATCCACATCCTTCAAATACCCCAGAGTTTGGGCTTGTGTACTGGAGCCCGTGGTTAAACATGCCATCTTGTGCATGGACACTTTTCTGTGTGTCTGGTAACCAGAAGTGAACTTACCTGGAGGGATTTGGGGTCAGGAGGGAGTGGAGAGGCAAAGAACCTGCCTGCTGGGAGCAGGAAGCAGGAAGGGTTGTTATGATGCACAGGGGGTGCTCAGTCACAGCCACTGCTCCACTCCCCCTGCCTCCTCATACAGACAGAGAAAACCTTGAGAATTCTGTCTGTGAAGAACCAGGTCTCGTTATCTTTATTTGGTCCAAGTGTTTGAATGCCTGGTGGTTTCCTGTTGTGTCAATTATTAAACACGGGACTATTCATCATAAACACTGGTCTCAAATTCAATGCTTGTGATGTTTAAGGCCTCATTCAAGCTGCCCTTCCTCCTCAGTCACCCTGTCTCTGTCGAGCATGCAAGGCAGTCTGTGTCCCCAGCATTCAAGTAACCCCTCTTTGCAAAATAAGGAGATGGTCAGATGAAGAAGACAGAAGGTTAGTTTTGTAAACGGGAAAATATGAGGTGAAACCCCCAAATTGTCTGGGGTTTCTTGGTAGACGTTGTATCAGAAATTCACTTAAAACTTTTCTTAAAGGAAAGATAATATGCAGGGACAACCAGATTACTTCTGCAGCCATAAACTGGAGCCTGCAGATACAGTTAACGGGTAGACAGCTTCTTGGAAAGCAAGTTCAGATGAAGCATGTGACCTCTGGAACGAAGCTGGAGGACTAAGGAGTTTACCCTAAAGATAGTGGCTCCAGCACTACTTGGGAGGCTTAACTTCTGCAGCTAGTGTGGATTGTACATAAACATTTAAAATTCAAATTGGTGGAGAGTGGATGTGTATGTTTTGGTACCTGAGAAAGGGAAGCTAACATGTCTTAAATCATCACACCTTCATGTAGGAGAATTGTCCAGTGCTGAGGACTTAAAGAATCATGGGATGGTTTGGGTTTGGAAGGGACCTTTAAGGGTCATCCAGTCCAGCCCCCCTGCAGTGAGCAGGGACATCTCCAACTAGCCCAGGTTGCTCAGAGCCTTGTCCAACCTGTCCTTGACTTACTGGTGTTCCTTTTGTTTGTTGCTGGAGTGAGCAGTGGCCTCATGGTCAGAGAGGGCTGGATGTGTGTGACAGAGCGACTCACTCTCTGAATCCATGAATCCAGCTGCTCTTGGACAGATGCCCACCTGATCCTGACTGTCCACTGATAGGGACACACAAGCTATAGACTCTTTTTTTGCTAAAGCAGTCCATAGCTGTCGCTGACATTGGGTAACTGCTCTTTAGCCAGCACCAGGTCACACAGTTCATACTCTCCTGAGCGAACTGCAGCAATTCCTGGATGGACTCGCTCAGGCCAGCTGAGGAAGGCGCCTCACTGACCAGTCACACCCTCCATGTGCGACAGGACGGAGGTTTCCCTGAGTGCAAGGGGAAAACGCACGTCTTGCAGCGAGAGTTTAGATCCCTTGGTTGACTTTTGTGGGCCCCGAGTTCCCCAAAACCACAGCCTGGCTGAGGGGAACTGCCCGTCCTCCCGCCGGGATTGCGGCAGAGGCTGCGGCCGCTTGGCCGAGGCCCAGCGGCACTTCCCATGGCACAGGAAACCTCGGGAAGCAACCTGCCTCCCTGCCACTCATCCCCACGTGCCGTACAAGGTCAGGAAAACCTCTGCACCCGACTGGCTCGGCTTTCTGCAAGTAGACGTTGAAGAAACAGGTGCCTTGGCCTGTCTTTACAGTGTTTTTGTGTGCCCAGTCCCTGTCAACTATAAACCAATTTGTTTTCTTGGCAGCAGCAGGAAGCAGGACAGTCTGAACAGGATGGAGACGAGCAGAGGCTCAGCAGCGCAGGAGGAGATCCTGCTGAAGAGACAAATGGTGACAACCTCCAAACAAAGGCAGAAACAAACTGTACTGCAGCTGGCACTGTCGAAGAACAAACTTCCACAGCTTTTGCAGCAGCTGAAACAATAGGAAAAGTAGGTTGTAGTTCACACCATTGTTTGCAGCATGAACCTTCTGACACCAGTTCGGTGATTTCTGGCGAATCTAGGAAAAAGGAACCAGATTTAGAAAGTGCTGTGGCAGCAGGCAAAGGGGCCGTAGCTGCAGGCTCTGACAAACAAGCAGAGCTGCTGCTGGGGGGGCTGGGGAGAGCGGGAGGGGAGGGAGCAGGGTGGGCACAGGGGAACCAGCCCAGCTGCAGTGGCCGCCCGGCCTCCCCGCTCCTGCAGGAGGTGGACAGGCGGGATGGGAGCGTGCGGATCCTTAGGGATCACGTAACGCGCTGCCCGGTTGCCTTCCAGAATTCCTTGCTGTATGAATTGGACTAGGTTAATTGTTCTAGGATTTCCTTCTGTTGTTTGGTGCTTGCTGCAACTTCCACATGCAGGTTTATGGCCTGAGGGCTAGAGTAGAACACAGGTTCCCACTGACACTGTTCGGTTCACGTGTCAACGTAGAACCACTTAGGTTGTTAATAATTTTTTAAGTCAATAGGTCAGAGTTTTCTTATCACTGAAACAGTTTTACTTACAAGAAAGATGCAGCTGAAGGTGGATCTGAGCTCGTGGAAGAAAATGCATCTTTATTTTTTACAGAACTTTCTTTGTCCCTTGCCACATTACAGGGAGTATTTGTAGATTTCCTTTTCCTAACAGCTCCCGCAGGGATTGCTGTGTTTGGTCCACCTAGAAATGAGCAGGATTCATCATTTTTCAAACCTTTAATTTTGTGATCAGTGCAAGTCCTAATCCTGCAGTTATATTTTTTTTTAGCAATCAAATGAAATTTCTAATTACACGGAGAAGTTCTAATTAGTCTCCTAGAAATAATCAACTTTTAGACCATGTATTCCATCCTAGTGCATTACTTGAGAACGCAGCATACAAACATACCCCTCAATTCCATTGCACAATAAAAACATCCTCTCTGGTCCCATGCCTGCTACTAAGTCTTTACAATGTGTAAAACCAGATTCACTTTAGCCAGATTAGATTTACTTTTCAAAATCAGCTCCCCACGAGCTCCAGCCTGCTGCTTGCTGCTTCATCTCCCTCAAGTGTGATAACCAAAAAGAACATATCTAATAATAAACTTTCAGTTCCCTTTCTCACTGCTTCTGAAATCTGTTTTCTTTTGAGTTGTACAAGACACAGATGTGCTTTAGATGACAGTTAAATTTGACTGGCTTCGCAGCTGCTCTGGAATTACTCTTAGATTTCTATGTTACACGTGAGGGATTGCAGAGTAAGCTTTACTTTTGTAAGTAGGTTTGGTGGAAGGCAGAGCTGCCAAAAGCTTCTGCCCTGCCCTACCCTTGGTGCCAGCAGAGCACCGAGCCGGCGGGAGGAGGGTGAGTGGTTAGTGGGGTTGAGTTAAACCCTGATCAGCTCCTCCTGGGACGTGTGGGGGGGTGGAGGCTCAGGCACAGCTTCCTCAGCATCCGCTCTTTGTGGAACGATCAGGACGGAGCAAACACCAGAGCTGGTACCAAACCGGGGCAGTGACTTTACCCCTGGATAAAAAGCACTTTATGGTGGTCAAAATAAACATCTGCATTCTGCTTGGAGTGTTTCCCTGAACTTGGCTCTCTCTCAAATGGACATTTAACTGATAGAAGCCATAAAGCAGGTGACAAATGGTGGTAAGAGGAAAGCCTTGCTCCATGCCCTTCCATTCCTAATTAGCTGTGGCAGCCAGAGCCCTAAGAGCATCTACCCCATTTTCTCCAATTAAAATAAATGAACCTTGTTTCTCCCCTCTCACAATCAGCATAAAATGCGCCTCTAAACACTGCGTGGCTCTCACCTCAGAGTAACATTTTCTTTCTCCACCATAATTCTCTGTTCTACAAAAAGCTGCTTAGATGCTGTTGGTGGTGTTTCCAAGCAGAGTGCCTGGGACACAGCTGTACCACTGCACTTCAGGCAGGTGAGGAGATGCTTGGTGTTGAGGCAGGGCTCACAGCTTCCAGCTCCACCTCACCCTGTTCCCATTACACAGCAGGATTTTCAGTGGTGGCTTTACACAGCTGACTAATTTGAAAGTGGACTTCTTCTTTTGGATCCAAACAAAACAGGTGTCATGCCATGCATTGGTTACTCTATTCTGCCTCAATTAACCAGTATCATTAAAAATTCAATGAGGTTGAATGTACATTACTAGAATGGGTGATGGCATGTGTGTAGCCCTCTAAATTAAAGAGAAGACACCCTCCCACACACTCCCACCCCCCTCGGTCCTGACTTGGTTTCTAGCAACATGAGATGACATCATCTTTTTTGTGAGACTCAAGAACTTCTCTGGTCTTACAAAACAACGGAATTTTATTTTGGCAGAACTAAAAAAATCGTATATTTATCTACATTGTAGTAAAAACAATGAATATATATATTTTTTTTTTTCCTTCATATATTCATCGACACATGGCAACCAAAAATGAGACACGGGGATGGGGACACGGGGTGATCCCGGGGGGCTGGGGGTGGGAAGCTGAGGAGGGCTCGGTTCCCCCCGCTCACTCCTCACCACCCCCACGGGCACCACAGTGCCAAGAGCACCAGAAAAGATGTGCTTCAATTCCAATTTTTCAATTCCAAGCACAGCAGTGGTCACTTTCCACACAGGGGCTACAAACACTGCTCTGAGCGCCCCGCCAGCAGCAAGTAACCCATTTTCCAGCCCGTGGCTGCCAAACATGAAAGATTACTATTTTGGGACACCTTTTACAAGAGTATTTATTCATATTAAAGCAGAAACCAACTCATAAATGCTTTTTGTTTTAATACAGGTGTGTGCCTGTAAAAGACAGTATGGAACAACTCAAAAAAAAAGGCTGCGAGAACGCTCCTCACTGAAGCCTGCGGTAACTTTTACAGAGTTCATGGTCCCTAATGTCACCCCACCCTCCGTTTTTCACATGAGGGGAAAGGGGGGCCATGGAGTACCTTTTACTGACACTCATCGTTTCGGGAAACAGGTACTGTTGGTTGCTGTTCAAGAGAGAATCGATTTTGGCACTCTGGGTGGACGGTCTGCAGGATCTCTTGTGGTGCATGCCACAGTCCCCCGTGTGAAAAATCCGGGGAATTTCGGGAACCAGCACTTTCCAGAACTTTGGAAGACAGGAGACAGTCAAGTGCTGCAGAGTCCAGTCCCAGTTGTAGTCATCGTAGGTGCAGAAGGCATCTGTGCACTCGATGAGCTTCTGATAGGTGTCTCTGCCGAAGGCCATGCCCATGTTGTGCTCGGTGGACTTCCATGTCTTCATCTCCACCTTGTCGGCGCGGCCGGCAAAGCCGCCTCGGACGGGGCTGTAGGTGCCCAGGGACACGATCTGGCACTCGGGGCACTCCCGCTCGCGCAGGGCCCAGAGCTTCTTGAGGACGTGGTAGAAATCGGGTGCCAGGTAGTGGTCCTCCTCCAAGAAGAGGACGGGCCCGGCGTGCTGCCGCAGCGCCCGCACCCTCTCCCAGACGAAGTGCAGCTTCCACCACCAGTGGTGCTTGGTCTGGGAGAAGCGAGCCTCGCGGTAGTGCCCGAAGGAGTCAGGGTACTCGGCGTTGATGCAGCCCATGCGCAGGGCGGCCGCCTTGCCCACGTCGCGGGGGCAGTCGCGGGGGTCGTGGCCGGGGAACTCGCGGGGGTAGAGCTGGATGCTGAAGGGGAAGAAGACCTGCAGGACGGGGCAGAAGTCCACCCGTGCCGCCAGCTGGTTGAGCTCCTCGGCCCACAGATCGTGGCTCAACACCAGCAGCACGTTCTCCACTCCCGCCGCTCGCCGCAACGACTCCAGCAGCAACCGCAAGTGCTCGGCTCGATCGTGCACCTGCACCACCAGCACCACGTCGGCGGCGGCGACGGAGCGCGCCGGGAAGCGCCCGGCGTTCCGCACCGGTTGGTCAAAGTTCAGCCGGTAAACGAGCGAGCGGTAACTCAACGTCCCGTTCTCGGCGAGCTGCAGCGGTGCCGCTGATACAACCGAAGCGTTAACAACGGGGCGGCGAGGCGGCGGCTCGCTGACCCGCGGCGGCTCCCCGGTGATACCGGTACCGCCCCGCTGCTGCTGTTGCTGCTGCCTCCTCCGCCCGCCGCCGGTTCCCCACAACGCCAGGGCGCAGATCGCCAGCCCCAGCGCCAACAGCAACACTTTCCGCTTGTAAATCCGCAGCCGCATCCTTCCCCGGCGGCGGCGGCCGCCGTTCACCGCCCGCCCTGCCGCCGCCGCCGCCGCCGCCGCTGCTCCCTCAGGCAGCGCGCGCGCGCTGCCACCGCCCCACGCGCACACGTTGCCGCACGCCATTGGCCGGCGGTGACACCGCTGCCGGCGTCCGATTGGTCGCCAGGGCTGTCACTCAACGGCGCTTCCGTCGGTTGGGGGGGTGGGTTGTAGGGGCTGTCCGCCATCACCTCAGACCGGGAGGCGGGCTTGGCTCGGAGGAGTGAGTCCCGCAGCCTCGCCCGCCTCCCGCCCCCGGCCTTTGTAGAGGGTAGCGATAGGAGAAGGGGTAATGGTTTTAAACGGAAAGAGGGGAGATTTAGGTTAGATATTAAGATGAAATTCTTCACCAGGAGAGTAGGAAGGCACTGGAATAGTTTGTCCAGAGAAGCTGTGGCTGCCTCATCCCTGGAAGTGTTCAAGGGCAGGTTGGATGGGGCTTGGAGCAACCTGGTCTAGTGGGAGGTGTCCCTGCCCATGCAGGGGAGTTGAAACTAGATGGTCTTTAAGGTCCCTTCCAACCTTAACCATTCTATGGTAAGATCTTGCAGAGCCGTGGCTAAAGCTCTGGCCACTGAAACATCATCCAGTTGGAGTAGCAGTTTCCCCATCCCACACAGGGAGCGTACAGATAAACACATGAAAGCACTGGGATAAGCAAAGTGGCACCAGCGCAGCAAAATCAGGCCAATTAAAGACTGATCCGAGCTGCAGCAGCAGTCAGGGGTGTCAAATCCACATCTGCCATGGAAGCTTCTTCCCCCAGGCGAGGCGGATTAAGCACAGGTTTCAGTTGCATTTAAAAGCATCTTGCATTAGGCAGCGCCTGCAAATTCTGAGCAAGAGCCATCGGTGGCTTTAATCCGGGGAGACTGAGTCCCTGGTACTTGACTCTGCACTCACCAAGGCAAACACCAGACTTCTGGGTCACAGCATTAACAGAAGGGACCACAGTGATGCTTCTGTTCAGGACACATTTTTAATGGCAGTTTCACAGCTTGACCTTTGCTCACCACAGCCGAGCTCTGCATAACTCAGCAAGTTTCTCTTAATCACCCGGGCACAAATGATTTTAAGCAAGGCATTAGAAAAGAGCACTCCTTAGAAGATTGGAGCTGGGCCCTGCAACAAAGTCGGTTTGATTCAATCTTACCACATTGCTACGAAGAGGAAGCACCACGGAAAAGGCCCTGCAGAGTTCCCCACAAGGAAGAGCTATGAGGTACAATAGTTTCTTACAAGAGTAATTTTTGCCGGGTCTTGTTTTCTCTACAAAAAGCCTAGACACAGCACTTGGGTCACACACACTCCTGGGCTTGCAGTATTGAACTGTGCCCATCTTGTGCCATCTACACCAGTGTCCATGCCTGCCAGCCTTTTCCCAAAGGAGCACAGTGTCCTGGTGAGACATGAGCAGGAGATCTTGGAGACACCACAGTTGCTGGCGAGCAAGGCAAACCGCTGGAGAAGACACTCCTGAAAGGAGGGATTTCTGCTTTGGCTTTCCCTGACTCTGAAGGACAGCTCTGGCTCTTGGCTCCTTCCCCAGCTCCTGGCTGGCTGGCAGCAGCAGCGCCGGCTCGGCAGGCACGGAGCACTGCAGTAGCTGCCCCGGCTGCTCATCCCTCTGCAGCCAGAAAAACCCAAACCCCAACTAACTCTGGGACGAAGCTGCAACTGGAGAACTTCATCCTACCCAGACAAATGCTTTGCAGCACAGAGAGAGCTTGTGTGCAGGGACTGCAAGACACTGAAAAAATTATTTCAGCTGGAATAGACACCCAGGGGAACTTGAGGATATTGTAGACCCCTCTGCTTGCTGAACGTGACTTCCCTCTTCTTCATCTTTTGTTGGAAGGGAGGTAGTTTAGAAAGCTCCTCTGCATGTTTGACCTCTGTGGAGATGGTGAGATCTCAGTGTGCTGGGTATGTCGCTGTGCTGCTGGAAGGTGCTTTGGTGCTACTGCAGCCACAGCTGGGGAAGAACCTCTGCAGAGCAGGTCTCCTGAGCCCTGCCACCCTCCTCCGTCCTGCACCAGCTGCTGTAATTTCAGGGGATTACAGGAAAACAAGCCGGCTCTGAGGATGGCACTCACTTGAGAGAGAATGTCATCCCAGTGCACACACGTGGGCACGTGCAGCACATGCAGAGCTGACGGCAAAACATTCCCATAAAAAAGCCCCAGTTCAGACTTCGAGAGGTTGCACTCCTCTTCACGTTGGCCTTTACCCCCACAGCTGATCCCTTCTCCCAGCGCAGCAGGGCTCGGGCAGGACTCCACAGCCCCCCCACCCCTCCCGGGGCGGGCTCCTCCCCGCCCAGCACTGCCGGTCCCCCCGGGAGGCTCCGGCCACCGCGCAGACACCCACCCATCTGCAGCGAAAACTCCCCAGGCATCCCACAGGAGGCCAAATATCTCTGTCTGCTCCACTTCCCTCCTCTTAATCATGCACTCCACCTCGAAGGTGTTTTTCCAAATGAGTAATCCGCAGGCTGCTGCAATCAGGACGGCCTCTCTCCTTTACAGCAGCATTAGCATATGACTATTTAAAACCTCCCGGGGTGGCTCTGCAGCGCTTCCCGGAGATCAGAGTTGAGGTGAACAGGCACACTTGGCTTCCCCCCTCACAAGGTCTCTGTAGTTGAAGAGCAAGATATAAGGAATGATTAATCCAAATCTTCCTGCAGTTGCTTGTAAGTTGCTGTTTTACAAACACTGAGGAAAACTCAGTCAAGTTATTCTGACATTCACAGAAAGTTTGAATGACACTCAATATTTCTAGAAGATTCCTCTTCCTCAGGAAGATGCATCTCTTGGCCTTGTCAGAGCAAAGCCCTTCAAGTGGGAGTGCTTCGATATTTATTTTTTCTGCCAATGTCTCAGATTAGTAAAGAGTTTGAAACTGATCATTTTTAAAACGTGAAAGAAGGTTGTGCTCACACAGGAGATGTTGATACCTGCCAGCCAGTGCCTCCTTCCACGGCCTGCTGCTGCCTTTTGAGCTGCTCCTCCTGCTGTACATCACACCCAGCTGTCACCTCAGGACCAGTCTACATCAGTTCTGCACTCAGTAACTACAGATGTCTTGTTTTCCCATTGAAACTACATCTAGAATTACCACAGAGGTGTATTTTTCTATGACCCAAAGAGATGCACTTCACCCCTGGGCAGTCAACCTAGCCTCAGAAAGAACAGTGCAACATCTTCCCCTCAAAGCCACTCCATGTTGCAGGGCATGGGATGTCTCAGGTCTTCTCAGGGGACTTCTGGTCCATGCTGCTTCAATACCTCAGCCAGGGACCAACTGACATGACATGAAATGTGGGTGTGGACACTCAAGTGTTCTGGTATTTCCCCCAGGAAAAAAAGGCCAGGAGCTAATCCCTGGAATACACTGGATGAAAAACTTGTTAGAGGAAACGCAACTCAACAGAAGGGTTTCAAAATTTAATAAGTTGACACAGTGAACAATTCAAGAATCTTTAAAACGTGAGAGTTAAGAAACAAAGTTTAGGTCACATATTTAGAAAAAGACATTTCTTGTATTACAAAGAGATAAAACCAAAAACATTTGCTCAGGTAAAAACCCATCAGTGCTGGTCCCTGCTTGAAGTGGGAATGCTGTAACAGAACTTCTTAATAAGGAGCACCTGGAATGATGTGACCAGTTTTGAACTGCTCATGCTGTAATTGCTTCTCACAGCAGCCCGACACGTTGCTCTACAGTAAACAAGTTGGGAAGAGTCCAGTCCAGTGGTACAGTCAGCACAGCCTTCTGCAGGCACAGCTCAGAGCCTCCTGTGAGCAAAGCAGTCTGATCTGTGCTCACCTTCCTTCTCCTAGGGAGAGGGAACCACTTATGCCACAGAACAAAACTGTCATGATGCTCCCAACAGTGTCACAGTAATAGGGAAATGCAAAATACTTTCTAAGGAAGAGTCCTTCGAGCTAAGCATCACTTTTTATTCCAACCAAAAAGAGATTCTAGTGGCAGAGGAACAGAGCCAAGCCACTGGGTGAGACTGACAGTGTCCCCTCACTGCAGGACTGACATGTGCCACCTGCAGCAAGTGCCCTAGGACAGCACGTGTGGGTAACAAGCAAAAACACAAGTTGAGGCTCCTCCGTCACTGGACAGAACTTCAGGCAGAGCTTTTGCACCCATTAATTGTCAGCCATGACTCTGCAGGTGCCTATCCAGGAACTGGGAATAGCAGTCCAGGGAGCAGAAGTAGCAGATGATGGGTGCTTCTGTACCTCCCATGTTATCCACCAGGACCACAGTGTGAGCCACATGATGGAGATTCATGGTCACCGTGATCTGGATGAAGCTGCTCAGACAGGCCTTCCCACACTGGCAGGTTTTAGCCACTTCCAGGTCTTCACAAAGGTGAGAAGGAAGGAGATGACAACCATAAGGGATTCTGTTGAACAAGAGCAGCAAGTGTGAATTCGCTCCAGAATTAACCCCTGCCACACACACAGTGACACACCACCTGCACCACTTGGCAGAAACACCTTCTGAGATCATCAACAAGGTAAATCTGAAGCTTTGCCACTGACAGTGTTGAACTGGTTAGGAATTAAATGCCACTTTTCACAACAGTCACTAAAAACATGCTACCATGTTACTGACCCATAAGTGCCAAGGGCCTGAACTCCAGAAGACACTGGAGAAGAACCAGGGAGTTCACACAAATTTTAACAGCCTGTATCACAGCAATAGAGAATTAACAGGATTAAAAAGATTAAGAATAATGAGACAACTGGGCACGTATCTGCTCTTCCCTCACACTAGCCAGGAAGATCACTGTATTTCACCCTAGCCTGACAAAACACCTACAATTTACTCCTCACTCTCTACCACGAAGCAGCAATTGCAGTGTAAAAACACCAGATCCAGAGAAAACAGGAGATCAAACGAGCCTTTTTACAGCAGTGCTACATTGCAGGCAGTAAGTTAAGGTCCTCTTGATACACTCCTCTTTTTGTCCCTTGTGTCAGCAATGACATCCAGAGACAGGAACCAGAACTGCTTCTTTTTAAATTCACAGCAGAGTGGTGTTGTGTTTGGGGTACAAAATACCTGATTTCCCTGTAGTATTTTGTTGATATACCCAGTGTGGGTATGGCCAGTGCCCAGCTGTCACCCCACTCACAGAACAGGGCTCGCTGACTCACGTCCTGACTACACCTACACATTCCCAACTCTTTCTACACACCATAATTCATATAGCTAAGGTTCCTGTGGGACTTTTTTTTTCCCACCACCTCAATTTCAGAACACCCTTTTTTTCCGGTCAGGAAAGCATAATCACAGCTCTGGTACTTGCCCAGAATGCCACTATGAAGACTGATTTCCAAACATTTGCTTTCACATCTTCCCTCCTCCTGTTTCCTTCCTTTCTCAAGGTTTCTACAGCCCATCATCACTCTTGTTTCTCATTCCTTGTTAACTCCCACCTCCAGTGAATGTCAGACAATGTCTGTTACCCACTTGTTAGACTTTTTTATATTTTTCTTTTCCATTTAAGAGAATCAGGACCACTCTGACCAATGCTGTCCCATAATCATCACTGACCCATGGGCAAGGGGACTGTTTCCATTGTCCCCTGTGTCACAGGGACTCCTGGAGGAGAAAGCCTTTTGAGTTCTGTGTGGTGCCATTTTCTTGGAGCCTGCTGCAGAGGGGCAGGGGCTGTGCTGATGACAGGGTAACCTTAGGTGCTCCAGTAACATAACTGAGCACCAAAATCTGACCAGTGTTGAGGGATTAGATACTCTAGAAAAAAACAAACATGCCTTAACAGTATTTATATCAAAACTACTGCAATTTCTATGAAGTTGGGAAAGGAGACACGTGGAGTTTAATTACTCTATAATATCAGCAAGGTCAGAAGTGGATGAGATTTGAAGCAGAACACTTGGCTGCTCAGCTCATTTCCAGGGTGTGCCCTGCATGCCTGTGGACACCTCCAGCACAGGTTTATGGGGCACTCCCCACCCCCAAGGCAGGAACGGGCACAGAAGGTAGATTAGGAACTCTTCAAGCCTGTCTCTTCCCCCTCTTCTGTGCCCCTGACTCTTTTCTGTCTTCTTTCCACCCAGAGCAGGGTGGGAGCAGCAGCAGCTGGTACTGCAAGGATCACAGGCAGAGCTATGGAAGCAGCGTGGGGGGAGGGGACAAAGCTGATGATAAACAGCACCCTGGCAGGGATGTTGTTGTCTTGGTGAAATGATAATTTTAAAATTACCTCACAACTGGGCTGCTCCGTGTAAGACAGAACACCCTCACTCCAACGGCAAAAGAAATTCACCCAAGGGAAAGCCAAGGCAAGGAGAAGCCTGCAGGAGGTAACGCCAGCTCCAGTGTCCTCTCAGAAGCCACCTCGTGGTATCTTCTAACATTACGCAGCTCGTGTAAGATTCTGCCTAAAGCAGAGGCAGCCCCATTTATGCCCCTAACTAGGAGCTACAGGGCAGAAAGCAACCTTTTGTCAACACACTGTTCTCACACGGGAAGGGACAGCTAATGGGGACTTCAATGTGAGCCCACGATGAAGGGCAACTATGTTTGAAAGCCATTTCCAAGCTAGAGCCCAACACAAAATATGATCTGTGCCACAAAAGCCACTGTAACATAGGCTCCTCGTGCCAGAAGTGGTTCAGGGTTGTAGAACTTCTCTCTCTTCCCATGGTTGGGCAAGAATATTCTCTTACAGTGCCCCCATTTCGTGGATAAAAACCCATGGTTGGGCAAGAATATTCTCCTACAGTGCCCCCATTTCGTGGATAAAAACCTTTCAACCTACAGCTTTCTTTAAATGCTTCCAAGTCCTCAATTTGCTGCATTACCCTGTGTGACAAAGGGATGATTTTACAACTGGATTTCAAAGCTTTACCTTTAGGATTTTTAACGGGTGAAGAGCAATAGCCACTGACAGGGGAAAAAAAAAAATCAAGTTTAGACTTGAAGTTTAGACTTAACAGGCTTGAAACAGAGTAGGTGCATATGTACCCATCATGCTGTTCTTACCTGTGATTTATGGTGGCTCTTGCAGCACACTCTAATAAAGTCAGTGGTATTTTCAGCTGTACGTTGGGAACAAGCGGATTAGGCTGCTCAAAAGGATTTCCAAAGAGATCCAAGTTCTCAAGACAGAGTTTCCTAAAATCACTGGGCAGGAAAGGAAGTTTGTTTCGAGCCGCTGACAGAAAGCGTAGATGATCTAACTGGCCAATCTTGAATGGCAACCTGATCATCTCATTGTCATCCAGCTTTAAATTAACGAGTTCTCGCAGCTGGCAAAACTGAATGGGAAGCGCTTTAATTTTGTTCTGGCTGAGGTCCAAGGACTGAAGAGACTTCTGAAGGGTGGAGTTGCACAGAGCCCCGCTGAAGGACTCCAGGTGATTGTCGTGCAAATTGAGCTCCTGAAGACAGACCAGGTCCCCAATGGTCGCCGGCAGCTGCTTGATGTGGTTGTGACTTAGGTCCAGTTTTCGAAGTTTCTTCAAGCAAAGCACACGCATGTCGATCCGAGCAAGTTTGCAGTAGGAGGCCTGGAGATGTTCCAGGGAGTAAGGGAAGTTTTTGGTGAGGGGATAGTCCCTTCTGGAAGTGATGATCATTTTGGTTTTCGGTTTTTCAACTTCTGAGGTCTTTGCTGGTACCAGAGCTGAGAGCGGGAGAGCTCCTGCGTCGGTCCCTTGGTGAGCCAGTCTCACAGCTGAAAGGAAATTCTTTAAATTGCTGGCATTTGCCTAGGGGGAAACACGGATGGGGAATTAGAAGTTCATTATTCTTCTGCTCGTTTGCACTTTGTGAACTGTTTTGTACATCTATCAAGAGGTGCAACTCAGCAGGGCAATGAAATGGGAGAGGGAAACAACTCAGCTTATGAGGTTGCCGTGCTGTTTACAGTATTTAAGGACAATTGGCATGTGATTTGAATGAGAAGTCCCGACCCCTCTGAATAATCTAGATCAAACAAACAGCTGCATTACTCAAAAAAAGGAACAAAGCACTGAATTCACAGCTGAAAATAAAGTACAGGGAAAAAAGCCTGGTGCACCTGATCCTCCCAACCTGCAAAAGGATACAGGGTCGGTTTATAAAAGGAGAAACCAGGGTGGGAAACCAGGGATCTAAAACCTGAAACAAATAATTTCTAAAAGTTAGGATGGAAAGTAAAAGGATGGAAGCTGAGGTTAGATTTAACATAAAGGAAGGGGGAAAGCTCCAAGGCAGGTTAAGTGCTTTGGGTCACACAAAGCTCTTTTTGGTTGTGCCAGCATCAAACAAGAGGATAATTATTTGCAGTCCTTCTGCAAACAACTGTCCAATTTTACTTTAGGTTGGATATAATGTAATGGCAGTAAGGACAGAGAGTCAAATTAAAGGAGTACCAGATGACTGGTGTTTTAAATAAAGGTCAAGAAAGCTGTGATACATTTGTTGTACTGATAGGATTATCTCTTATGAATAACAGGATGACCACATGTTTCTCTCTAAGTTTCCCAGAAAGTCTCTACCCAAGCCGACCCGCAGCTGACAGACATTAAGCTATAAAGTGAATTCTAAAATAAAAAGCATGAGACATCCATACAAGTAAAGTCATTTCTCATTGCAGGAAAAGAGCAAACGTGAAGTTTTGACACGGCTCAGAGTCGAGAGGTTTGCACTCTGTTCCCAGCCCTAACTTGCCCAAGCCTAGTGACACCCAAAAGACAACTTTGCTCCTAAATGTCTTTGTTTATACCAAATTCTAGAGTGTCCAGAAGTAGCTCACATAAAGTGCCACAAGCACCTAACACAACAAAGCAACGATCCTGGCAACTTGTGGGTGCTGCAGTGATATAGAGACAATGAGGGTCAAGCACACACAAGTGCATGGCTAACCCCACACCTGGGCTCCTTCATCACCCCTTGCACATCTAGTCTCTTACCTCCTGACGTGGTGTCCAGAGATGAGCAAGCTGCACACCACAAACCTCTGTTACCCAAGACCACCAGCGTTCATGATCTCAGCCAACCTAACTAAAACATTTAGCTACAGGACTCCCCCTAATTACAGGCAGATGTTGTCACATTTCCAAGGGTAATAAATAGCTAACTAAATTTGGAAGTAAGGAGAAAAAGTCCTCCAGATCTGTAAAGACCAAGTAAAATAAATAACTATACATTAGAACTGGGTGACAGGCAACATTTCATTGATCTCAAAGCAACAGATAACTGTTTCTTGTAGCCAAAAGCTCTAGGATGTTAAAGTTTACACTGTTCATGTTACTTCAAAATAAGAGCACTTTCGGTTCTGAATCCTTGAGACAAATCTCTTTCCCAATGCCTTGGTAAAGGTAATGTAGTATCTGTAAACCTTGTTGATGAGAAACCTTGAATATCTTGAGAAAAACACCGAGACACAACTAAGAAAAAAAAGCACAGAGTAAGTTGGAAGTGCTCAGGACACGATTTTCTGTCCCAAGCCCAAAGTCTCAACCACAGACAAGATGTCAAGAAAAGAGGTTAATCTTTAAGAATGCCTCTCAAGCCCCTTGTTTCAGAGTGAAATGAAGGATGACAAGGCAATGGGAGGTTACACAGCTTTCAGACCTTGCATGCAATGCTGCAGGCACAGGCTTGCTGAAGGAAAAAACCACCCAACCCCACAGTGACTTTGTTATTTTTGCTCCAGTGTTGAATGCTCCAGACTGATGTTTCTCAATTTCTGATGTGGCTGAACGCAGCCAATGGCACCCTCTGGCAGAGGACAAAGAGTGGGGTTTTGCATGGTAGCAGCACACAGCTGGTACAGCCAGACCTGGAAATCTCTTTTCTACAAAGTTTTTGTCCATCTTTCCGAGTTCAGAAGCCTGTCTGTGGTGAAATTATGAAAGACTAGCAGAAATACTACAAAAAAAAAATCAATAATTTTAAATGGAGTTTCCGGATTTGGAGCATTTAAGAGGAACATAGAGTAAAGCTTTGGAAGAATTTAGTGGATTTGCTCCTGGAGTTTGACAGCAGGAGGGCACGTGAGGATCTGGCCTCCTCAGAGCAACTCTGGTCATTGCTCTAACTCCTGCTTCATTAGATTTGGTTGAGACTTTCTTTTCAGTCCAGCAACATCGAGGACTATCTTGTCACACAGAACACAACAGATGCAGTTCTTTAACAAAACTACTACCCACACCGAAAGCAATTCTGTCACACAGTTACCTTACAGGCCCTATGAGTGGCCTGGATCAGCTCTTGCAGCACTAAGAGACCAGACTTCCCTCTCTGATTCTGTATTATTCCTCTTACAGCAGGTCTGCTTTTGTACCTTTGTTCTGAGAGGAAACTTTGACTTCTCACACTTCAGCAGAAATACTCAGCGTAAAGGATGTAGAACAAGGAGTCACTCTGGATCTAACACAACATGCATGGGTTTTCACTTTGCAAGATAGAGAGCACATTTGCTTCTGACAAGAAAAACTTCATTTAATTGGATCTGGACACACCCTGCTTCTTTTCTGTTTAACCCTGCAAGGTGAACTGCTCTCTTCATCAAATGAAGGCTGTTTTCTTTACCACCGCAGCCTTCACTCTTGCACAGACAAGGTATTTTCAGATCACAATCATCCTGTAAAACCTTGGGCTACTGCAACTATATTCATGCTTATATTCGCCCTCAACCCCAATAAAATAAGCACTTTTTCTTTCTTGCTGGGTCCTATTTGTTTTCAGCAAGTCACTGTCCCGAGCACAGAGTCATTCACCTTGTTCCTCAAGCAGCCCTTGCAGCCTGTCCTGAGCTCCACTCCACTCTGGCAGGACTGTTGTCAGTGCCTGTTGCAGCTGCAGTTTAAACACACCCTGTGCACTTCCCCTTAGATGTCTCCTTTGCCAAAACATTCTGCTCTGGAAGGACTGAGCTTCACCACTCCTGGTAACAGCTGCTCAGTCTGACACCACTAAAATTATTAAAGGATCTCCTTCAGGCCAAAGAATCATCATTGCAACAGAAAGTCAAAGTGATTTTCCAAGGAAAAAAAAAAGAAAGGTCAGTATTATCTGCTTTTATTTACACATCCTAACTCCAAGGTTTTAGATCCTGCTTTCCTCTTTTACACAGCTACAAAAGATTATGGGAACAGACACAGAAACAAACACCTCAATAGCATAAAACCTGACTGTTCATATGTGATTTCTGGGTGAGTTTAGCATTATTAAACACACTTCACAGCTTCCAAATATCCTGTGAAGTGTAAATGACTACACTGCTGAGTCCTACTAAGCATTAAGGCGAGATGGTGCCCTTACTGCTGATCCATAAAGTCTGTCTCCAGCTTTGAAAACCACAGCAGGCACACTAGTTATCCACCAAGGCAGAAAGATTTCCCAGGTTTTAGTTAGCAAGACTATAAGAAACTACGCGTTTGATAGATCTCACGGCCAAAGAGTAAGACATTGTATCAGAGAGAAGAAAAAAGTGGTCACTTTCTAAATAAAAGATGAAGAACTACAGGACAAACGGACTTTTCTGCTCTTGCTGTTTTTCCAGAGGGATCAAAAGGGGGAATCAGAACACAGCCCAGCAAAGAAGCTGTGCTCAGCCTTCCGGGCACGAAATAAGTGAGCTCCTTTGTATTTCCCTTTCACCTGTAACCTGTTGAGGATAATATACAGATACAACTTTTTCAAGCTTGCCTCTCTTCTGCCAAAGTTGTGGCAGGTCAAACGAGACTGCTCAGACGAGGCGCAGTGTCTGTGGCTCCGGTTGGACAGACCCCGAGCAGACAGCCTGGGGTCCCTCCGGGCCCGCCCAGCACCCCGCCGAGCCAGCCCGCCGCTCGGTGTCGAGCATGGGCAGGGCACCGGTTCCTCCTCGGCCTCCCGCACCCACCTTGCTGAGGCAGACGTCCACGGCGGGCTCCCGCAGGCGCACGGTGGCCTTGCCCTCCTCCACGAACCGGGTGAAGAACCGCTCGATATTCTCCTGCACCTGCGGGGCACAGCGAGCGCTTAACAGCTGGACGAGGGGACCCGGCCCCCCTCCCGACTCCTCCCGACTCCCCCCGCTCCCGCCTTCCCGCCATCCCCACCTTATAGCGAGCACCGACCCGGTCCCGCGCCGTGCACACCATGAGGTAAACCCCGCCGCCCCGCGCCCGTCCGGGCGGGCGGCCGAGCGAGAGGAGCGCCCTGGTACCTCGGCCGCGGCCCCGCAGCCCGCAGGTGGGCAGGAGCCGGCTGACCACCTCCACCTCGCACTGCAGCCGCATCGCCGCCGACCAAGCGCCCCGCTCAGGGGCGGGCGGGAAGCGCGGCCCCGCCCGGGGGCCTCCCGCGCTCTACCGCGCACAGGCGGCCGCCGCGATGCCTGGCTTCTCTGGCTCCCCGCCCGCTGCCCGCCGTCCGCCACCGGCCAGGTGGAGCGGAGCCGCCCGGCGGAAGGGTTCGCGGGGCGGGAAGGGAGGGCGGCGGTACCGGTAGCACCGGCAGCCGCGGGCAGCCCAAGTGAAAGCCCTCAGCGCCGGGCTGTGCGCCAGCGCCCCCCGGAGGAGGCGGCGGGCTCGGCTCGGCTCGGCTCGGCTCGGCTCGGCTCGGCTCGGCTCGGCTCGGCTCGGCTCGGCTCGGCTCGGCTCGGCTCGGCTCGGCTCGGCTCGGCTCGGCTCGGCGGACAGAGGGCGGCGGCGGGTGTGAAGGGACACGGAGGGAACTGAGGGGATGGCGGGTGTGAGGGGACATAGAATCACAGAATACCAGGTTGGAAGGGACCTCAAGAATCAACTGGTTCAACCTTTTTTGGCAAAAGCAAGGTATAGAGACGATGGCCCAGCATCATGTTCAGCTGAGTCTTAAAAGTGTCTCAAAAGTGTCCGGTGTTGGAGAATCCACCACTGCCCTGAGATTATTCCAATGGCTGATTGTTCTCACTGTGACAATTTTTCCTCTTCTGTCCAATTGGAATCAGGAGTGAGCTGATGGGGCAGCAAGTGTGAGGGGACACGGAGGAGCTGAGGAGATGGCAGGCGTGAGGAGCCATGGAGGAGCTGAGGAGATGGCAGGCATGGGGGGACATGGGTGAGCTGAGGGAACAGCAGGTGTGAGGGGACAGGGAAGGAACCGAGGGGATAGCAAGGCAAGTGGTCTCTTTTCCCAAGTAATAAGTGTGGGACAACATGAAATGGTCTCAATTTGTGTCAGGGAGGGTTTAGATTAAATATTGGGAACAATTTCTTCCCCAAAGGGTTGTCAGGCCCTGGCCCAGGCTGCCCAGGGCAGTGGTGGAGTCCCCATCCCTGGAGGGATTTCAAAGCCGTGTAGATGTGGTGCTGAGGGCTATGGGTTAGTGGTGGCCTTGGCAGTGCTGGGTGAATGGTTGGATTTGATGATCCTAAAGATCTTTTCCAACCCAAACGATAAACGATCCTATGATTCTCGGAAGCCAGCCCCGCTGTGCACAGCCCGGGCTGCTACTTGAGAGGATGTGGTGGGTGAGGATGGGGCAGTCCCCGCCACTGCAGGCAGCCCCCTCGCCTGATCCCCTGCCCAGAGTCACTGCGCTAATCAGAATGAGGAGAAAAAACATAAATCAGTGAATCCTTTCAGTATTTACTTTCCACATTGACTTATTTTTCTTTCTTAAGAACAGGATTTAGGCTTTAAAACTTGCTGTAATGTAATTATGGACTCGGAGCATGCGCAGGCCACACAGGCGCCAGCAGCCGCCGGCAGGGGGCGGTGCGGGGCGCGCAGGACGGGCGGCGGTGGCGGCTGTGGCCGGCAGGAGGCGGTAGCGGGAGGGGGTGTGTGAGGCGGGGGGCGCAGGAAGCGGGTTGGGGCGGTGTGTGGGGCGTAGCGGGGGGTGTCGGGGGTGGGAAGGCGGTGTGGGGGGGAAAGGCGGTGTCGGGACGGTGCGTGAGGGGCAAAAGGCGGCGAGGGGGGAGCGTGTAGGGGCGGTAGTTGGCGTGGAGGGGCAGGGGGGGGGAGCAAAGCGCGTGTGTCGGTGGAGCAAAAGGAGCCCGCGTCTCTCTGTGTTGCCCAGGCTACGCTGCAGTGGCTATTCACAGGCGCGATCCCGCTACTGACCGGCACGGGAGCTTTGACCTGCTCCGTCTCCGACCTGGGCCGGTTCACCCCTCCTTAGTCAACCTGGTGTGCCCCGGCTCCCCGGGGCTCACCATATTGATGCCGGCCTTAGCGCGGACGCCCGCTCGGCATAGCGCACTGCAGCCCAGAACTCCTGGGCTCAAGCGATCCGGCGGGCTCAGCCTCCCGAGTAGCTGGGACTACAGGCGCGCGCCACCGCGCCCGGCGCTGCCAGCCTCGCGCTGCCGCCTCTACTCCCCTCCCGCCGCTGACGTCACGCCGTAGGGGGCGGGGCTTCCGCCCAGGCACCGCCCGCGCGCGCCGCGGTGCAGGCCGGGCCGCGGGACAGGGTTGATCAGCGCAGGCGCCGCCGCCATCTTCCTCTCGCGGCTCGGCGCGCAGCAGGCAGCATGGGGCACCAGCAGCTCTACTGGAGTCATCCCAGGAAGTTCGGCCAGGGCTCCCGTTCCTGGTCAGTGCGCACCCCGGAGGCCCTTAGTGCCATCTGCACCCCTGCCTGAGCCGCGGCAGCTGCATCACTTTCTCTCTTTTCTCCCCTTAACCCCCCCCCCCCGCCGCCGCCATTACCCTCCATGACCGACCTCCCTCTCTTCTCCCCTCACAGCCGCGTGTGCTCTAACCGCCACGGCCTCATTCGCAAGTACGGCCTGAACATGTGCCGGCAGTGCTTCCGCCAGTACGCCAAGGACATCGGCTTCATCAAGGTAAGCCCCGGCACGGGGCCTGTGCGGGAGGGACGGATGTGCCGGTTCCCGCTGACGCTTCTCGCCTTTCTCGCTCTCTTGCAGCTGGACTAAGCGCCGGGAGGATGAGGCTGTCGCCAGGAGTTCCCGGGGCTTCCCTGGGCCTCCCGCACACTTCTACAGCACTCGACACACCTCTACTTAATAAATAGTCTCCCTGCCCGACTGACGTGTGCGCATTTGCCTTTTGTAAAGGTTTTAGTGGTTCCGGGGCTTCAGTTCCCTCACAGTGGCCTTCCCGGCGGGGTGGGCTGTACCTCCGACTTTGTGCCCAAACCTTCCTCCCTTGTTCAGGGGGTCTGGTTCTTCAGGGTATGGGAACCTGTGGGAAAAGCTACATTTGATACCAAAACAAGAAAGAGTAACGGCATCTTGAGCCTGTGGCAGCCTTTGGGCAGGGCAGATGTCTGCTGGAGCCCATGAGTGATATGCTGCACAGTCCCAACCTCCTCCTTCCTCTGAAGGAGGTAAATATGGTTGGAGCCATGCATCCCTTCCACTTCACCTGGCATTTTGTGAGGTTTCCAGCCACTTTAGGTTCTGGTATGATAGGGCTGAAGACAGGCAAAAAACCCCACTTGTTAGGTGTGCCAGAGGCCTGAAGTTGGTCTTATTTCTTCTAAAAGGAAAAGTGTCATGGTGGTCTCCTGCTATCAGGTTGGTGTTGGTGAAGCTGTACTGTGCATGAGGTCATTTACTAATTCATGTTTGAATGATTCCTGAAGCTGCAAATCATGGAATTGTGAAGGTTGGAAAAGACCTCTTAAGAACATCATATCCCACTGTGGGCTGGTCCCTTCCAGCTGCATGTTCTGCATCTAGTTTGGGAATCCTTAATAGCCTTGGTTTTGTCCCACTGGTTTTTAAAGGGAAACACAACAGGGTCAGGTGGTGAGAAGGGAATGGAGAACACCCAGATGTTGAAGTGCTCACTCTGTGTGGTGGGAAAGGCTCCTGGGGTGGAGAGGTCACGGTCCCCTTGTCCCCTGAATACCTGAACTGGAAGGTGGCCCAACCTTCTTGTCACTGGTGCTGCTCTGGTTCCTGTGGTTATGGAAACAGGGATGTGATGGTTCATGGGAGCCATGAGGTGCCAGCAGCAGCCAGGCATGGCTGACATCATGGCTCTTGGCCTTCTGCTGCCTTTAATCAAGAATCGTCTGGGTTGGAAGGGACCTTCTCATGTCAGTTTCCCATGAGGAGCCTCTGGGGACCTGGAGCTGCTGAGCAGGGGTTTGAGGTGTTCCTGGAGCAGGGGCTGTGGGGATAAGGCTGGGTTGGCAGCAGAGCTCAGTGAGCTGCTGCTGCTGCTCCAGCTGGGTGGGCAGCCCTGTGCTGAGCTCCGTGCTGCTCTGCTCAGGCAGCTGGTTCAGGAATCACCTGAAAATAAGTTCCTGGAACTTGAAAAAACACTTGGTAAAGTAACAGAAATGAGAAACTGTGGGTTCATAGAATCACAGAATGTCTTGGGTTGGAACGGACCTCTAAGGTCATCTAGTCCAACCCCCCTACAATAAGCAGGGACATCTCACACTAGAACAGATTTGCTCAGAGCCCCATCAGGCCTGACCTTGAATGTCTCCAGGGATGGGGCCTCCACCACCTCTAGACAACCTGTTCCAGTGAGTTACAGCATGGCTTCATTGCAAGGGGACCTGCTTTTCCTACAGGGAAAGAACAGCTATTCCTGGGATACTACATAAGATAATTAATAGTTAAAACCTGTTACAAAAATTAGAAGGTAGCTATAGGGACTGTCTTTCTCAGGGATTTCCATCTTCCCTTTGAGGCAGTGCAGAGATCTGAGCAGCTGTGGGTACCTGCTGTGGCCTGGGAGGGTGGCATGGGGTGAGCAGGTCCTTTCTGCTGCTCCTGTGCCCCCAGGCAGCCCTGTGTGGTGCATGGGGATGTGGATTTGGGGTCACTTGGGGAACCTTGGCTGGTGCTGATCCAGGTTTGGTGCTGGGCTGGGGAAGGGTCAGCCTTGCTGCAGCTGGAGGGGACTGTGGGGCCTCTCACTTTCTTTGAGGCATGGTTAAATCCCTGGTTCCCCTCTGGAAACTCCTCAGTGGAAAGGTGAGCTGCTAGAATGAAAGCATTAGTTGAACCCATGCCACAGTTTGTTCTTTTCCAAGGAAGTGAGTGAGCTGGGTGGCTTTGCTGCTGGCTGCTCCCGGCCCCCAGCAGAGCACGGGGAGCTGTGGTGCAAAAGCTGGTCTCAGCAGCTGATGTGCCTCAGCTTGAACGCTGTTGGGGACCACAGAGGAGCTGGTGGCACCTGGTGGAGGTGTTCCCTGAGCTCCACAGACAAGGATAACCGGGCAGAGCATGGAAAGGAGCAGATGCGATGCCACCTTTGTCCTTGGGAGCTTTGAGCTTCTTGTCCTTCAGCAAGAAGGGTGTGATCTACACCTGAACCTGAAAACCACTCATGCCTCATCTTTCTAGGAAGGACATTAATTTTTGCTCCTCAGTCTTTCCATGTGCACGTTGGTAACTGACCCTAGAGTGAAACTGGAGTGAAACACCAAATGAGTAAAGATGCAAAATGGGAGAGGAGGGTCTTCCCATTTCCCACAGCTGAAGTCTGCACAGAGCTGTTCAGCCTCTCTCCTGCTGCCTGTTAGGGGTGACAGACGTGCTCATGGTGCTTCCTGGTGGAAAATGTCTGTGTGTTTCTGTCCCTACCAGGAGCCAGCTGATCTTTAAGGTCCCTTCCAACCCAAACCATTTCATGCCCTGTGTGCAGTTCAGGGCAGTGAACTGTGCTGCCCTGGAGCAGCTGAGGATCTGGTCCCCAGATCCAAGTGCCAGAGGATCTGTGTTATCTACATGAGGGAAAACAATAGCAATAAATCCCTTCTGTACCAGGGACAGCAATTGAAAAGCAGTTTCCTACCTGAAAATAAAGCTAAAATAGGTTTTTGAGTTCCTTCGTGCACATTAAAATGCCTGAATTGTCACCTCGTAATTTTGCAAATGCTTTAAATGTTCTTGCCTTTTTCCTATTCTGTTGCTTCCATCTTTTAAGTCCAGTGGGAAGGTGGCCTGGTGCAAACTGTGATGCCCTTGTACCTTGTTGCTGCCTAACCAGGTATTTATTGCCCAATATACAGTGAAGACTAAGTGCCAAAAGCTTGAATTTCCTGAGCTAGTAGCAAAAATTGCATTTTGTTCCTTCCTAAAGCTGCTGGTTACAGACACTGAAGGTGCCCAGACGTGAAGCTCAAACTTACTTGAAAACAAACAGATGTATAAAGAGCTGCTGTTTCCCCTAAAGGACAAGTGAAATCAAAATACTCTTCAAGGACTTTGCTTTAATAGCAAACAACTGATCCATGTTTTCCTGCAGGGAAATAACATTGCCTACTTGGAGGCAAGTAGAAGATCGTGATGCCTTAGCTTTCAAAGAGATGAACCTCTAATTGCTGAAATAGAGTTGAGAGGGGATTTGGACTGTTGAAAAAACACTAAATTGCATTGGATTATGCACCAGATAAGATCTACGGTTGTCAGAGGCTCCAGGAGGAATTTCCAAGGCTTTGAGTAAAACGCTGGCTTTTAAACTCATCCTAAGGTGAGAAAAATGAAGCTGGCTGACGTGGTCAGCTAGGAAAAAGGTGCAGTTCCTTCAGGTTGGCTGGGGCAGTGTGGGTGCTGAGAAAGACTGCACCTCAGGAGGCCCCTCTGGTGTGCAGGGGGGTCTTTGACTCGCTGGGGTCTGGTTCATTGCAGCGGGTGGCTCGGGGGACCAGGCTGGGGGTGATCTTCACTCACAGCATCTTGGGGTGAGTGCCAGGCCCAACGAGGTGGATCCTTGTCACCTGGATCAGGATCTGGCTCCTTGCTCTTCTACAGGCTGCTCCTCTGCCACGGGATTCAGTTCCCCAGCTGTGAAACTGGGAAAACACTTTTCTGCACCGTGAGGTGGGACAGGGACAGCAGCTTGTCCAGGGATGTGGATATTCCCAATATTGATGTCACTGAATTCCTGCAAGGCTCCACTTGGGACAGCCCAGAGGCTGCTCCAACATGTGTTAGCTGCAGGTGATGCTCGGAGCAGAGAACACTGAGCTTAAAGCTGCTCATCCCTCCCTCCCCAAGCTGAGGGAAAGAGGCCTGGAATTTTGCACAGAAACAAAGTGTTTGGCTGTTGCTGCTTTGTGCAGGTGTGGGGTGGGAGCTGCTGCTCCAAATGCACCTTTCTGCGTGCCCTGGGCTCTTGTGTCTGCCAGATGTTGGTCAGGTGGCACGAGGGTCAACCAGGAGAGGTGCAGGGGGTTGTCTGGTCCAGCTGTGGGGTGAGGTCTTGTTCCTCTGTGATATCCCAGGGGGTCACCCCACGCTGGCCCTGGGATCACCGGGGGTGATGTTCAGTTGTGATGCTGGGCAGGGTCTTACCCAGACTTTCCCCCCACCCACCCCGCAGTCTGTGCTGGAGACAGGCTGGTGGCACCGTGCAGATTACCATCTCCAAAGGTTCGGGGGGTTCTGCAGTCCCTGGACACTTGTGGCTGCAGCGTGTGGGGCTGAGCCGTGCAAGAAATCCCAGTGCAGGAGTCCCTGGCTGCCTGTGGAAGCTAGGTGGCACAGTCTGCCCGTGGTTTCAGCTTGTTGGGGCTCGGGTGAGACAGAAATCGAAATCCCAGTTCTTGTCCTCCTTTTCCTTCTCGTTTGTGGTGTTGTTTTGGTTTTGGTTTTTGTTTTTCTTCTTTTCTTTTCTCCCAGCTTTGGGCTCAGGTTCATTGCCAGCCTCGTGCTCGGGCCCTGCACATGCTGTCATTTTGGAGAGCAAGCATAAAAACAGGGAAGTGTTTTTTATCCCAGGTTGTCATTGACTTTCTCCAACTTCATGCTGAGCTCACCTGCTCCTTTACAAGACCGTGCAGAGTTACCCCCGGGCCCGCACCACAAAAACTCCTTGAACTTGGGGGTATTTATGAGGAAAGGCTGAGAGAGCTGGGGCTGTTCAGCCTGGAGAAGAGAAGGCTGAGGGGAGACCTTATGAATGCCTGTGAGTATCTCAGGGGGGTGCAGGAGGATGGAGCCAGACTCTGCTCAGCAGTTCCCAGGGACAGGACAAGGGGCAACGGGCACCACCTGGAACATGGGAAGTGCCACTGGAATATGAGGAGAAACTTCTTTATGGTGAGGGTGACAGAGCCCTGGGACAGGCTGCCCAGGGAGGCTGTGGAGTCCCCTTCTCTGGAGATATTCAAGACCCCCCTGGATGCAGTCCTGTGGAATGTGCTCCAGGGGATCCTGCTTTAGCAGGGGAGTTGGACTAGATGATCTCTGGAGGTCCCTTCCAACTCTGACAATTCCGTGATTCTGTGATTCATAAATAGCTTTTGGAGAAGTTTAACTCTTATCAACGTGCCACTGAATGTGGTGTGAAGCCCTGCAGTGTGCCAGGACGATGCTCTCTGCTCGGGGAGAGCATCTCCCCCGTGCCCACATCCAGCCATAGCTCTGCTGGCACTGAAACAGCAGCAGAGTTGGGTAAAACACACAGGTTCCTCACCCCTGATTTCTGCAGGTGACCAACACCAAGCAGGCTGGCTCCACAGCCGTGCTCACATATTGTAGGCCCCTGCTTTACAGTTTTCTTTGCTCCTTTGGCACAGTCCTCTGCTAAACCTGCCCCATCCCCAGACAAACCCCCCCTGGGCACAGGGGTGCAGCACCCGTGCAGCCCTGCTTCTGCTCTGGGTGTTTAATATCCTGGTGAGATGAGCATGGAGCAAACCCCCTCAGCAGATGGGATTTGGCTGAGCAGAAGTGCTGCTAAATAAAACATTTTCAAAGCCTGGCATTAGGCATCAGTGGCTCCCTAATTCACGGCGCTTGTTGGGAGTGTGTGTGTTCATTGCAGACAATGTTTATTTATGCCTTGTAAAATCTATTTCAATCAAATAATTTCCATAACTGAATATTTATGCCAACATCCACTGAATGCTCCTTGACTAAACTGAAAACTATTTATTCAGTTATAAATGTTTATTTGTTTAGTGTTAAAACTGCTTTAAACAAACTTAAAAATCAAATTGATGTCTTCCTTGTCAGCAGGATTTCCACTGTATTTTAGACACCAGTGTGCTGAGCAATGTGTAATATTTTATTATCATTTCAGCTGAAATATCCTCTGTATATTTATGCCCTCTGATGGCACTGTGATCAGAGTGCTGACTAGACTTGCCACAGAGCTGCTGCCATTCCCAAATATCCTGGTCTCACGAGCTCAGATCAGTTAGAATAGCAGTTTATTGCACCAAATGCTGAGTGTTAAATCTTAAATAATGTTGTGCTGAGTAAATTGCTGGTCACTGCCTTGTTGTGGCCAGTGGAATCACAGAATGGTAGGGTTGGAAGGGACCTCTGGAGATCATCTAGTCCAAACCTCCTGCTAGAGCAGGATCGCCCAGAACCCAGGAGACTCTCATAATTAGGAAGAGTCTGGAAGTGTGAGAATTCAGCAAATGTATTTATGCTCTGAGGAAGCATGTTGTATTTGCAGATTGTGAAGCAGATGATTTTCTCCACCCTGAAGGGAAAGCTGAACGTTTGTGCCCTGGCTCACACAGGGGCTGAAAGGGGCCCAGGGGCAGAGCATCGCCCTGTGCTCGCCTGTGTGTCTGTGTGCCCCCACCTCTGACTGTCCAGGAGCTCTTGTCAGACTGTGAAACCCTCAGTGGGGACCTGCTGGGGCTGTTCTGGGATATGCACCATGTTGCTCCCTGCTTTTTTGAGCAGCAGGGGAGGTAGATGGCAGCAGGGGTGGAAATCAGGTCTGCTGCATTTGCAGAGGAGTTGCAGCCAGCTCAGGTCTCTGATTAAAAGACTGCATCCCCAGCAGTGTGGCCAGCAGGGCCAGAGAGGAGATTCCTCCCCTCTACTCTGGTGAGACCCCCCTGCAGGGCTGGGTCCAGTTCTGGGATCCCCAACACAAGAAGGACGTGGAGCTGTTGGAGTGAGTCCAGAGGAGGCCACAGAAATGATCCGAGAGCTGGAGCAGCTCTGCTCTGGAGACAGGCTGACAGAGTTGGGGGTGTTCAGCCTGGAGAAGAGAAGGCTCCAGGGAGACCTTAGAGCACCTTCCAGTGCCTGAAGGGGCTCCAGGAAAGCTGGGGAGGGACTTTGGACAAGGGCAGGGAGTGATGGGATGAGGAGGAATGGATTTAGAACTGGAAGAGGGGAGATTTTGATTAGACATGATGAAGAAATTCTTCTCTGTGAGAGTGGTGAGACACTAGCCCAGGCTGCCAAGAGAAGCTGTGGCTGCCCCATCCCTGGAAGTGTTCAAGGGCAGGTTGGATGGGGCTTGGAGCAACCTGGTCTAGTGGGAGGTGTCCCTGCTCATGGCAGGGGGGTTGGAACTGGATGAGCTTTAAAGTCGCTTCCAACCCAAACCAGTCTGGGATTCTATGGTTTTGGGTAGGTGGGAAAGAAACGAAAAAAAAAAGTCTTTGAGGGGGGCAGAAAGAGGAGCTGAAATAGTCAGGGGTGCAGGACTGACCACCTGGGCTCTGCCATGGGGAAAAATAACTTGTGACATCTCCCTGCTGTGAAGAGGGGTCGTGCTGGGATGGGGACAGGGTGGTGCTGGCTCAGCCAGAGCTGTGTCCCCTTGGGGTGGAGGCAGTGGCTATGTTGGGCTGTCAGCCACTGCTACCTGACAAAGGAGTCCTGCCTGTCCTGCTTGTCCCACCCCAGCTGGGCTCTCCAGGACATGGCCACCACGGGCTGGTGACAGGCTCTGCACAGAGAGGGGCTGGAAACACGAAGCCAACACCCACGTTGTGAGCAGGACCGAGTGGTTTCATTACTTGTAGGATACAAAATGAATTATTCCTTATCTTGCATCACTGGAGAGGCTGGAGCTGCCCCTCCTCTCTTGCCTTTATCCCACAGCCCTGTCAGGTTGCCGCTTTCGCAGCCTGTGGATTTTTATTATTTTCTTCTTAAAAGAGGCTTGTTGGGGGGTGATGGTGGCTTAAAGTTAATGTTCATCGAAGTAAAGGCGAGTGGGAGCGAGGGGGCTCTCTCTTTTTGCTGCACTGACAGCTCGTGCTTGGGTTGGTGGATAAAATCAACCCCAAAAGCCCTGGTGTGATGCTCCCCCCAGCTCTCTGCCAGGGGAAAGTGGTGCCAAAGCTGGGAATTTCTTGGGTGGGATCTGACAAAGAGTGTAGCTGAAGTCCTGCCCCTGCCTACAGCTCCACGCTTTGCCCTGGGGGCTTTGCTTGTTCAGCACAGTCTGTGCTGGGCTCTTCCCCACCCTCCTGTGCCTGCAGTAATGCTGTGGAGTTGGGATTTCTTACAGAAAATGGGAGAATTTTAACTCAGATTTCACATATGCTCTAGAAATCCCCTCCTAACCAAACACCTGGGATCCAAACGTCTCTGCAGTGCCTTCTGATGGCTTAATTACTTTTTGCTTCTCCGTTAACTCCTCTGCAATGATGGGAAAAATGTTGCCCGGCTCAGAGCAGCAGGTGAAGCCCAGCAGCCAGCCCCTGCCTGGGGGCTTGGCTCTGCTCAGGACCACTTTTTGTTTAGCTGATTTTCTGGAAGCTCTGGGAACACGAATATATACTTTTTTGTGGGTGTGCAGGCGTTGTTTATCACCTCTTTTATTGTGTATATACCCGGGGTAAGCATGATATAAACCCTGGCTAATAAATGGCCTGGGGCTCAGACGAGCAGAAAATCCTCTGGAGTTATGCCCTGAGTTTATGACATCTTGTCTGCGACACCGATGTGCTCACACGAGCTGTAAAACTTGGTTATGTTTCCCCTGCTCTTTCCCAGGCTTTGATGTAAAGTGTCACGGTGGCTGGTGGCACAAAATCAATGCCCAGCTCTGCTGTCCCCAGGGTTTGTCCCAGCATGTGGCTGAGGGGCTCAGGGCTGAGCTGGGCTCGGGGGATTTGGGCTACCTCTGATGGCCCTTCTAAAGACTTTGTGGGATAAAGTGGGTCCCATGGGTCTGGATATCCTCAGGCAAAAAAATTTGGGTCCAACTAAGCATCATTCACAGGGCTCATGATGAGTTTTGTAGGGATATGGGACATTTCCAACTTTTTGGGAGCGTTTGGGTTGGACTTCAATGATAATGAGCAGGTGCTGGTGTTTCCTCTATGGGAGGTGGCACATGAAATCATGGCTAATCAACATGTTTCCTTTGAGCAGATTTAGCAGCAGGAAGGGAGATTGTATTCTAGGATCATGCACATCTAGAAATGTGTCTCTGCCCTTTTAGCTGGTGTTGGGTTTGAAGTCCACCTTGGACAATTAGTGCAAACACATGGCTGAAGATTTGGCTTCTGTTTACAATGTGGGGGTCGGTCTTTTCTCCCAAGGAACAAGTGATGGAACAAGAGGAAACAGTCTCAATTTTGCCAGGGGAGGTTTAGATTGGATCTGGGAACAATTCCTTCCCCAAAAGAGTTGTCAGGCCCTGGCCCAGGCTGCCCAGGGCAGTGGTGGAGTCCCCATCCCTGGAGGGATTTCCAGGCCGTGTAGATATGGTGCTGAGGGACATGGGTTAGTGGTGGCCTTGGCAGGGCTGGGTTAATGGTTGGATTTGATGATCTGAAAGGTCTTTTCCAATAAAAAAAAAATTGTGATCAATTATCCCTCTGCCATGAGGCAGCCCTTGCTGAGACACCAGCTAAAATGGAGCTTAAATGGTTCTTCTCAAGCTGCTTACTGGGTGTAGAGCCCTATTTGATAGCAGGGGTGGAAGCACGTCCAGATGTTGTTCTCTGAGGGCTGAATGGGGAGTTTAGCATCACACACATTAGCCTGCTGCAGGCAGGACTTCCCAGGGGAGAAGCAGGGGTTGCTGTTGCTGGAGAGGATGGAGAGCAGGGCCAGCTGTTGCACCCATCCCTGACTGACCCCATCCTGAATGGACCTTGTCTCACTCAGTGCCTGCAGGGTCTGGTCCCTGGGTGATGGCTGTGCTGGTAACATCAATTACAGGAGCTAATGAAGGGAGGGGAGTTGGTCACTGCTTGCTTGTGTTCTCCAAATGTCAGAGCTCCCGGAGCATATCCTGGCATTTAAAACAAATGACTGCAGAGGAGTCTTGTCAGCACAGTGTTCTATGTGGCTCACACACTCCCATCTGTGGTGCCCGTGTGTCCCTTCTGCCATGGCAAAAAGCACAGGGATTGGTTTTAAGCAGACTTGGGGTGTGGGATCCTTGTGGGGATGGTGCAAAAATGAAGCAGTGCTCATGCAAACCTTAAGGCACTTTCTGCTAGGTCTCTTGTCGCTGGTGGGAGGCTCAGATTTTGTTGTTCTCAAGTGATGGTTGAACCCCTTGTAATTCTCTGAAGCCAGTCTGAAATCTGGCTGCCAGGTGGGTTTGCAATGTTTTTTCTTTCAGCCACCCAGACGTAGCCCTCTCTGGAGGAACCTCAGCAGACTTTCCCTCTGGCTGTGCCTTTTGCCAGCCCTGTGCTTGAAAGACTTTCCTTTCCTGGAGGACGACTGGAAGATGCAATGGCTTTGGTGGGGCTTCAGATCTTTTTCCACCTGCAGACACCTGCTCCAGCATTGTGGTCCAGGTGCTCCAGGGAAATGTCTCAGTTTGCCTTCAGGTCCCTCTGGGGCATCCTGCCCTTCACTGGCCCCTGCTCAGCTGCTGCAGCTGGGCTAGAAACCAAACTGCTGGGTGGATATGGGCTTAAAAACTGAAACCAGCACCTTGCTCTCCCCCATCCTCCTTGGGATATTTTGGGGTCAGCCCAAATCCCCCAGCCCTCCGTGCCTGCCCCACAACTTGGCCATGGTCCCTGCTGCACCCACATCAGCTCTGATGTGTCTTTGCATTTGAATATTTATCCCTTTGTTATTTAGATCTTAGCAACCAAGTGGAAAAGACACTTTAAGTGACTTGAAGTAAGCAGTCTTGTTGGCACAGAGGCTGTCCCAAAAGTACCAGGGGGATGGGAGAAAGGGATGGAGCAACGTCCCCCTCCTCAGCGGGCTGGCTCAGGCTGTGTGTGTGTCCATCCTGCTGCAACACACACACACACACACACACACACACACACACACACACACACACAAAAAAAGCCTTTCTGCCTTGAGAACGGATCAAAGTGTTGGCTGTAAACTCAGCTGCTGGGGTAAGGAGTGGAGAACTGACAAACAACCCTTGAATCTTTTATTACAGAGCAGCATCGTTTTATCTTCTCCCTGCCAGTGCTGTATTTCAAAAGATATATCAGAAAGAGGATGTGTCTCTCCCACTTGCAGTTTTCCACCTCCAAGTCTGTCCCCTCTCCTTCTGGGGGACTGTAGGTCTAAAAGCCTCCTACAGCACTTTTTTAGTGTGGTGGCACTTGAGGTTCCCCATTTACTTTCCCCCTTTACCAGTGGCAGTGCACTGGATGGCACTGGAAGGACCAGACCCCCAAAACCTCTGTCGTGGGCTAGGGTGACAGAAAAGGGAATAAAAGACAGAAAAACTAAAAGGAAACATGATTTCTCTGGTGTTTTTCTCCCCAAGGGCTGAGTGGATGAGCTGTATTTGGGATGTGGAGGGCTTTGAGCATCAGGAAGGCATAAAATAGGCAGGTTTGGAGCTTTGAAATGGGACCTTATGGCTTTTGAGGACCTAAACTGGTTGGTGTCTAAAGCTGAGACATCTTTTTTTATATATAGGGTCATGAGCACATGCATGTGTGTGTATTTTTCCTCCACCTCCCCTCTAGGCAGGTGCTAAGGATGTGAAGAAGGGCAAAATCTTTGGGTGACAGTGGCTGGGGTGACCCTTTGGGTGAGCAGCAAAGCCTTTGCTCCCAGCCTTGTCGGCATGGATAGAGCTGTTCCAAAGTGCCCCATTCACAGGAGGTAACTTCTAAGTGCTTTGAAATAAACACGTATTTCTGGGTTTATTTTTGGCTTGGGTGAGTGGATTTCTTCTCTGCAGAGGGATGAGGCAAACCCAGTAAATAACACTCTGCAGCAGCCAAGACTGGATGGCTGCAACTGGAAAGGTCTCAGCGTGTCTGGAGGGAATGGAATAGATTGATTTATGATTTTAACAAGCATGGCTGGGTAGGGAATCATGCCTATATGGTTTTAAAGTCATGAGGAGATATTAATCAAAATTAAGCCTGCTTTAAGAAGGCATCTGACCCAATGGTCCAGTTCCTGGCTAATTGATTACACAAATAAAGCAGAGATGTCCCTGCAGAGACAGTCAAAGGACAGTTTGGATGGGTGGTCTCTGGGTTTAATGCCAGATGGAGAAGCAGAGGGTTGGAACAAAGGGTGTAATGAGGAATAATGGGGATCTGTTAGAGGGACCGTGCACTTGTCCCCGTTGATTAGGCCGCGCGTGAAGGGAGAAAATGATTAATAGAAGCACGTAAATGAGTAGCAGCAGTGACATTTCTGGAGCTGCAGCCTGGAACCACACACTGCCAAAGCTCGGAGCTGCCTGGACAGATGGTGAACAGCAGCACCAGAAAAAGGGCTGGTTTTGGGGTGAAAGCCTGGCCGTGTGCCTGCAGGGCCAGCCCAGCCGGGGCTGAATGTGTTAAAAGCCCTCCTGGCAGCCGTGCCACCCCCCCAGGCTGCTGCCTCCTCACCCCTGCCTCGCTTGTCATTCTGATGGAAAATGCCTCAAAAGGGCTCTGTGTGGGGTGTTGATGGGGCTGCCTCCCCACCCCGCCCAGCTGGGGCTCCTGGGGAGTTTTCCACCCCTGCTTTCCACTTGTCTGAACAAGGGGGTTGTGGTGTAGGGTGAAGATCAGGCTCAAAACTTTTTCTTTTAGGGGAAAACGGCCCCTGTGTCTCTGTGCCCTGCCTGGCTGGGATGCACGCCGTGCTGCGCCTAGGGTGGTTGGCATTGCATGGTTGGACAATGGTTTGACATTGCATTGCCCTTGGTCTGCCCCACACAAGGTGTGTCTGGACGTTTCCCTGTGGTCTGGGAGGTCCATGGACAAAGCAGCAATGCCAAATTAACCTCCTTCCAAGGCCTGGACTCTTGCAATGGTGCAGATACGCCAGGGGGTCTCACTGCAAACCCCTATGTCCTTTGGACCCACCTAAAGGAGATGGGTATGGATGAGTTCTGGTCCTTGTGAGGCTTCCCAGTGGGGGGCCTCTGAATTTCTCCAGGCACATTCAGGCATCAACAGTTTCTGTTGCCTCAGGCTTGGAAGAGTCATGTTGGTGATCTCACGGGATTAGCTATGGAGATTTGGGGAATTAAGAAGTTTCTGAAAGGTGTGTAGGCTTGAGTGCTCACCCAACCCAAGCAAAATCCCTGCTAGCAAAATTTATTTGCACTTCATAGTTAATACAATGACTACCAAGGACTTCGGGTTCCTGCACATAATGAGTTTTGCAATTAAATTAAATCTTAGCTGTACTGAAGCCATGTTTTCTACTGGGAATCTGGCCAGCCACCCATGCCCTTCCTCAAGGGCCCCCAAACCCTGTGCCTGCAGCCAGATCCAAGGACTTCGGTGGCCTTTCTTTGGGGTGGTCTGCTGGCAGCTGTGGCAAGGCTCCTGCCCAAACCTGACCCTGTGTCCTGTGGAAAAGTCTCTCAGATGCAGGCTTTGAGGGTGAGATGCTCCTGTTTTGCTAGAATGCTTGTCCTAGACTCTGCTGCCATGGGGTTTTTGCAGTGGCATCAGCTGAGTAGTGAACATTCCTTGGAATCTATGGAATAAATGGAGAGTGCTCAGACACAGGGGTTGAAGGACAGCTGGAAATGCTCCCTTTCTGCCACTTCTGACAGTGTCACATGTGCAAGACAACATGGGTGCTCCTTGAGGGAGGTCATCACGGCTTTTGCACACACAAGCTAAGGAGCTGTGAGTAGAAGTGAAAACCTTGAACACCAGCTTGATGCCACTTGCTGCCTTGCAGATACTGAGCTCCTGCAGGTACATTTGCAGCTTCCCTGGTTGTTTGCAATGGCTTTATTCCATTCCAGCACCGTGTAGAGTCATCTGTACCTGACCCCTCCCAGCTACAAAAGGGACAATATCTGTCAGTGATTTATCCTGGCTTTTCCTATTTTGGACCACACCCTATTTCCCACAGAGACACGGCTCCATTTGGTGGGCCTGGTGCTTTTCCCTCTCCAAAGCAGTGTTCTCACTGACTTTGAAATGATCTCCCCTTTTTTACCCCTTCCTCTTCAATCACAGCTCAGGCACAACTCAATGAGATCAATAGTTACAGAAACAAGAGAAGGATGGATCCTCTGTGAGCATCACAGAGAGAAATGCTGCCTTTGCTCCATTTCCTGCAGCTCAGCTTCCAGCCCAGGTGTCCATCTTCCCAGAGAGATAACGCCGTGTACTCCAGCCTTTCTCCACAAGAAAGCTGCTCTGACACTGGCTCCATCAAAGCTGATGGCAGTGTGAGCTGGTAAATTTATCAGTCCCCAAACAAGCCACAGCATCCATCCTCATGCATCTTTCACCTCTGTTGGATAATGCAGAAAACCCTGATCCAGCAGCACGTTCCCCTAAACAAACCCTCTAGCCAGATCCCCATCCTCTCCCTGCCTTCAGCTTCTGGTGATGGGGCAATTTCACCGAGAGGAGCAGCTCTCCAGGTGTGACCATTGCCTGCACATCCCCAGGTGGTGGATTGGGGGCCTACAGCCCTCAGCACAGAGCCAAGCCAGACCTGAAGCTGCAGCTGAAGAACATCAATCTGCAAACACTTCAGTGGCTGGTGTCTTGTACTGGGGTCTCGAGGTGTCTCTCCCTTGGTATGCAGTTTGCTCAGGGCACGAGAGATACAGTTCCCAACAAAAGTAATTTTAAAGCATCCATAACTTTTCTGAGCAAAGGCACAAGAGGAAGGTAGGAATTGTTTAGGAGTCAAGAGCAGGATGGATGGGGAATGGTTGGATGGATGGAGGGGGAGTGGTTTTAAACTGAAAAAGGGGAGATTTAGATGGAATATGAGGAAGAAATTCTTTGCTGTGAGGGTGGTGAGACCCTGGCCCAGGTTGCCCAGAGAAGCTGTGGCTGCCCCATCCCTGGAAGTGTTGAAGGGCAGGTTGGATGGGGCTTGGAGCAACCTGGTCTAGTGGGAGGTGTCCCTGCCCATGCAGGGGGTTGGGACTAGATGGTCTTTAAGGTTCCTTCCAACCCAAACCAGTCTGGGATTCCATGATTCTATGGATGGTGGCCACCCCAGGATCAGTCCAAGAGCAGCACAGCTGGGTTGTGTGGGGATGAGCCACCGCTTGCTTCAGTCCTGTCAATCTGCTTCATGCAAAGTGCCAAATACCCAGGGGTGACCATGTACCTGAGCGTGGGAGCTAGTTTGATACCTGCAGCCCCTCATTCTCATGCTTGCTCCTGAAGGAGTTACCCACCTGCCAAAAGCACTGGAGAAATTCTCCTCATTAGAATAAACGATGAGGATCACAGCCAGCTGCTCAGCTGGTGCTAAAATCACACGGAGAGGCAACTGGCCACTTTGGTCCTCCCTGACCTTGAAAACTGAGCTAGCAAACGTGACCTTCCATTTCTCATTGCTCCCTGGGATTAGTGGGATGAGGTCAACCTGCAGCACTAACTCACTTTGCTCTTATTTCATTACATTACAGGAGCACATCATGCTCGGCGAGTGCCATCTCCAGTGTTCTGCTCTTGTCTTTGCTTTTGTCATAAATCAAATAAACTACTGTCATTTTCCAACTATCAAGGTTGATTTTTTTTTTTTTAAACTATACTGGGCCTAGCGATGGTAATTTATACATCTTAAAGTTGTCCACTTAGTTGTCTCTCTATCTGGTTACTTTGTTGGACCTTGAGCTGGTCGCTTTTTCCTTTCCCCGTGTTTTCAGGTGGCAGGATCTCAGAAAAGAGATGTTAAGTCTTCATATCTCCTGTTGTGACGAGCACAGACAGACCTGAGGTGGACATTCAGCTCCTGTGAACACTGAAATGGTTGGTAGGATGCACTGTCCCTTCCAGGGAGATGTGAAGGCTTGCTCATGTGTGGTGCTGGTGTATGTCTGTGTTGGCTTTGTGCTTGGGCTGTTGCTTCCCACTGAGAGCAAAGAGAACGCAGTGTTGACTGAAGTACAGTGTCCAAAGCAACCCAAGCTAAGGAGAAGCCATCTTCCAGACTGCATGCTGAAGTTGGGTATGTGTGATACTCAGATTCCCTGACAGTATTTGAAACACGATAATAATCCAAAAGGACATGCCTTGGATTTAAAGCCTGGCTGTTGGTTTTAAAATTGAGCTCTTCCACGAAGGTTGTATTGAAAGCAGTTCTTCATAGAATCACAGGATCACAGACTGGTTTGGGTTGGAAGGGACTTTAAAGATCATCCAGTCTCCACTCCCCTGCTATGGGCAGGGACACCTCCCACTAGACCAGGTTGCTCCAAGCCCCATCCAACCTGCCCTTGAACACTTCCAGGGATGAGGCAGCCACAGCTTCTCTGGGCAACCTGGGCCAGGGTCTCACCACCCTCACAGCAAAGAATTTCCTCCTAATGTCCCACCTAAATCTCCCCTCTTTCAGCTTGAAACTGTTCCCCCCTCATCCCCTCACTCCACACCCTTGTAAAAATTATCCTCCCCAGCTTTCCTGTAGCCCCTTCAGGCACTGGAAGGTGCTCCAAGGTCTCCCCAGAGCCTTCTGTTCTCCAGGATCACCTGTGCCAGGGTCCTGTGGAAGACCCACATGCAGTACTGGGTGTTGAAACAGGAATTAAGTCTTTAAATTTGTTCAGCAGTGATGATTTGATTTACCCATTTTAGTACAAGAAAGGAAGAAGCGCCTGGGGTAGATGGACAGGGAGACTGACCTCTTTGTCATGGAAGGTTTTTAAGACAAGTCAGACAAGGATCTCCTGGGAATGATGCGATGAAGTTGATTGTGGCCGGGGAAGTGGATGAGCTCAGTAACTTCTTGACCACCTCCAGACCTAAAGATGTGGTTTTTCCAACATCTACAGCACAAGACCATTCACCAGGCTGAAGTCCCCGCCCCCCTGGGTGCCGTTCGCTGCCTATCAACGCTTTAAAGCATCAAGTGAGGGCGCTGTAAGGATGACGTGGTTTTAGAAACAACGATTTGCCTGCTCTGCCAACGCCTCCAGCAAAACTTGGTTGTGTTTAGAGATGTAAGGGGGGATGTTTAGAGATGTAAAGTGGGACCAGTGGCCTCCGTCGCTGGGCTGGGAGACGGAAAAAGCACCTCGGCATGAGGCTTCTCCTTGTCACCAAACCTGTGCTCTGCTTTGGGGAGTGCAAACTGCATTTCAACAGATATAACCTAGAGAAAGAAAAATGCTATCAACAAAGGGACAGGAGATTAACTGCTTGCCTGGAGGCAACGTTTGAAGATTTTACAGATACAGCCGTACGGGCTACAGCCGCACTCCAGTCACAGCCGGTACAGCAGGGAGATGTGGCTCATGATATCCCAAATAAAATGACACCGTTTTTCATTATACCTCGCTTGGTAGTGCTCTATTTTTTAAGGTGGTCCATCTGTGAGCTGGATGCTTCTGGAACCAAAGCTGCTTTCAGTGCTCGGTGATGACTCGTTTACCTCTATTTTTGTTCAAAGTTCTCTGGCAGAGGGAAAATCGCCCCTTTCCTTCACAGCTGAGGTATCGGGGCTGCTTCCAAGCGTGGCTGTGAGCTGGCATTGAGCTCCTCATGGTTCAGGCTTGGCTTTGGATCTGAAGCCTCAAAATTGGGAAGAGGGCAATGAGCTTCATGTGGATACGCTGTTGGCTGGTTTAAAGCTCATGCTATCAACCCCCAGAGACCAGGAGGGGCTTTGTCAGTGGTCTTGCCCTTCTTTTCAACTGCTTTAGGACAGGAATAATTGTATTTTCTAGTGCAAACAAGCTTTGGCCAGTGGGTTAAAGCCACCTGGGGTCTATGCTGGTTCTGCAAGATGAGCAATTTCCATGCAAAACCAAAAATGACTGTTCAGGTGAAAATTTTGAAGCTCAAAAATGTGAGTCCATTGCAACCACACACACATGTGCGTGATGATCCTGGGTGTTTCAGCCTCCTTTGAGAAGGTCACCTATGAAATTGGGGTGTGTGTGCATGGGATGGCACTCCGGGGTCTCTCCCTGTCCTCCCAGGTCCTGGAGCTGTGAGGACACACATTTGCATTCTCTTTAGCAGGCTGGGCCATGTTCTCTAGCTTGGATTCCTCAGAAAATTAAATCAATACAATTGCTCAGTTTTTACTCCATTCTCTAACTTGCTGGCCGATTCCTACCCAATTTGACAGAAGACTGGGCCTCATCAGAGGTATTAAATTCCCACATTTTATGAGAACAACTGTCTGAACAGGAGAGAGACCTTTTAATAACATTCCTCTTCAGGGAAGGATGAGGTGTGTGCAAAGCCCTTATTAGACAGAGAAACTGTACAGAAGAGCAAGGGCCACCTTGAACAGAGAAAATATCAGTTTTTTTCATGCTTTGCAACTCCAAGCTATGCAAGGGATGAGCACAGCCAACACTGACAAAAATGGCAGCATTCAAGGGGGGAAACTTGTCCTCCTCAAGGCTTTTTGAAGATGGACACCTCTGGTATGGCATTGGTGCTCTCCCATGCTCATGCCTGCAGGCACCAACCCTGGGATTAGAGGAAACCTGTTGGTGTGCCTGCATCAGTTTTTGAGATAAAGGAGGGTAGGGTCTGCTCCACATGTTGTGCATCACTGTCCATTAACAGAGCCCTTGGTGCTCCTGGGACTCTCCATTTCATGCATCTCCTATATCTAAAAGCCTAGTTATTGCAGATGTCCTCCTAGGACACAACTTGCAAGATTTCTATGTGGCTTGTTACAGCTTCAGCAACTGCTCTGGGCAGGAGAGGGAACAGCAATCATAGAATCCCAGGCTGGTTTGAGTTGGGAGGGACCTTAAAGATCATCCAGTTCCAGCCCCTATGCCATGGGCAGGGACACCTCCCACTAGACCAGGTTGCTCCAAGCCCCATCCAACCTGGCCTTGAACACTTCCAGGGATGGGGCAGCCACAGCTTCTCTGGGCAACCTGGGCCAGGGTCTCACCACCCTCACAGCAAAGAATTTCTTCCTCAGATCTCATCTAAATCTCCCCTCTTTCATCTTGAAACTGTTGCCCCTCGTCCCATCATTTCCTGCCTTTGTCCAAAGTCCCTCCCCAGCTTTCCTGGAGCCCCTTCAGGCACTGGAAGGTGCTCTAAGGTCTCCCCAGAGCCTTCTCTTCTCCAGGCTGAACAACCCCAACTCTCTCAGCCTGTCTCCAGAGCAGAGGGGCTCCAGCCCTCTCCAACACATCATTTCCATGATCCTAGCCCATGTCCCCAGCATGAGAGCAGTTTTAGTCTTTGACTTTGTCTTCTTGTGCTTGGCTGTATTTAAAGCCAGCTGTTTTCCTGCCATTATTTTGCTGCTTTCTTGGAGGGCAGCCAATTTCATCTAAACGCAGGCTCACTGCTGCCAGCAAAGGAATATCCAACCATTTACTTTTGAATAGCTCCCTCATAAAAGTTAGTGGTCAGCAGACAGGTGTGGGTGGTAGTTGCAGTTATCCAGTGCTGGTTTCCACACTTGGATGCTGGCTTTCAAATGGGTTTGATTCAACTGCCACTGCAGAAAGAGAGTTTCTCTCTTTACTTCTCTCTTTCTTTTAAAATCCCCTTCTCCCCCAGCCATGAGCTTCCCTGCCAGAAGTTGTTACGTTTCCAGCAGGAGTCCCTCAATGCTGTGTTTGCTGGGAGATGGAGTCTGGGCAGCTATTGAAGGCAGTTAATGTAAAACTGCTTTTTACAGCCTCCTGAAGGAGTTAGTCTGAGATAAAAACTCATGGGGAGGAGGTGGTGATGGGAGAGTAGGGAAAAGGGAGACAGCACCTTGGGATCATCCCACTGGAGGCAGCCCTGGGACAGAAGGAGCAAGAATGGGATCTGAAAGAAAACTGGCTTTTTTTTTTTTTTTTTCTTTTTTTTTTTTTTCCTCTATGTTAATAAGCCTGAGAGTTGATTATTTCTTTTTCAGCTTGGTAGTTTGGAAACCTCCTGAGCTGTGCTTGAAGCTGGTACCAGGAAGCACAGGGAGCGGGGTGGCTTGTTGGACATCTCCAGGCTACTAAAGTTGTGGGAAACCTGGCATCAAGTGGCATGTTCCTGCATTCCCAGGAGAAGGTCCCTCCAGCAGTAAAGGCTTTAAGGCAGAAGAGGGGAGATGGAGGTGAGATCTGAGGAAGAAATTATTTGTTGTAAGGGCGATGAGACACTGGCCCAGGTTGCCCAGGGAAGCTGTGGCTGCCCCATCCCTGGAAGTGTTCAAGGGCAGGTTGGATGGGGCTTGGAGCAACCTGGTCTAGTGGGAGGTGTCCCTGCCTGTGGCAAGAGGGGTTGGGACTAGATGATCTTTAAGGTCCCTTCCAACTCTAACCAGCCTGGGATTCTCTGATGTGGAGCCAGCCCAGGTACAGCTCCCTGGGCTGGGGGGCAGAGGGGTGCAGTGAGCGATGCAAACCCCCCAGTTCAAGATCCAGAGCTGTTCTCCTGTCCCACACCAGACCCCAAGGATGGATTTTGGCAGAAAGGATTTTGGCACATCTGGTAGCACTACTGTAGTGATACACTGGGTGACGTGATGCCAGCAAAGGGGACTACAAAATCCAGAAGAAATGAGGAAAATGAGAGTATTAAGGATGCAAAATCCTTGAGTTTGTCACCCTCTTGTCCCACTCCCAGGGAAGGGGGAGGGTGCTGGCATCGGGCAGGGCCGTGGCTGCCACCCCACGCTGATGTGGAATATTTTTGATGTTGGAAAGGCAGCCTGTTCAAAGCAAAGCACAACCAGGCAGCAGAATTAGCAGCTTAGCCCCGGGCCATCAACAGATCAACAAACCAGCCTTTTATGTCCGCAGCCTGTTTGGAAAGGAATATCAAAGCTGTGACATCCATAAAACACCAAGTTTGCAGCTGCACAAGGAGTCAGAGTGGGAGCGATTCTGCTTCACTTCTTCCCAAGAGCTTCTCGTTGAGGGAGGCTAAAAAAAAATGATGCTCCATCAACTCCATCTTCCCACAGACTAATGAAAACCACCCTGACACAGCCTGCACTTTTTTTTGGGAGGAAACCTAGATGGGTCCTGGTGTGGCTTCCCGGCGAGCTCCTACAGCCCCATTGGAAACAGGGTGTGCCAAAGAAACACCAAATCTACTCGAGAAGGGTTATTGCTAAGAGCAAGGGTGTTGATGGGGGCTAAGGAACAGCATCCTGCATCCCAGGTGGACAAGGGGTAAGGCTGGTGCTGAACAAACTGTTGTTAATGAGGGTAAATAATTGCTGTTGCCTGCCAGGGTGGTGGCAGAGGGGGATGTGTGTGTGTGCACTGGGATGGCAGAGGTTTCCCCGTGTTGTATCTTACTCCCTGTTACAGCCACTCTCACTGCTTGTGCCCTAAGGGGCTGTAGGTGCATTAAACCTGCCAGGAGTCCACCCTCCTCACTGCACAAAGTCTGTTGGATTACGCCGTGCCTGCCTCCAGTGAGGATAACTGGGATGCAGCTTTCCCCAGAGCATCCTCATGGGCAAGGGAAGAGACTGTTGTTAAGACTCGTAATCACTCACCTCAGCCCACCTAAATTCATCTCACCTGTGAAGATCTAATTATAGGAAGTGGCTCTTGCAGCCATCAAGAGCTGCAGGGGCTCCTCGTGCAGGGTGAACCCCGGCTGCTATCTTGGGGAAAAGAAAATGCCTTTGGGGTGTTTCTCCATCATTAGGGAGGTGTTTATTGCCTTGTTCTTTCCCTCTCTTCCTGAACTCTCCCTGCAGAAAAGCCCCAGCCCTGTGTGGTGAATCCTGCTGAGCTTTTTGCAGCCAGGACCGTCATGCTGGGCACCCCCTTGTAGACGGGGGTGATTAGTGCCCTGCAAAGCTGCTTTGGATCCAGAAAGCAGTAATTCCTGATATTGTCTCTCCTTTGGGCCAAGCTAAACTTTTCCTGGGAAGCTCGTGCTTCAACAGGGATGGAGGATGGGAAGGGGTGAGTTGTGGAGAAAACCAGGGCACATGGTTCTGTAGAAGGGAGCAGGGAGCTGAGACATCTCGGGAGCCCTGGTAGAGGCTGTGACTCTATACATTCAAACAAACAGCTACTCCATGCAGAGGTAAAAAACCCAGAACTAAAATCATCCCTTTACAGCAGAGCACCTGCCTGAGGATGACATTTGTAGAGAGAAATGGGAAAGGGAATTTCTGGTGGTCCATGACAGCCTGTGCTGAAAAGATCCGTTACCACTTTGCTGCACATCTTTTCCTGATTTTTCCCATTTTAGCTGGTTGGCTGTGCTGTAAGACCCTGGCTCTTCTGCCATGATCCTGGGAGCTGGGGCCTCCATTGTTTTTGTAGCCTAAACTTATGGTTGGGTGTCACAGGGGGTGAAATCCTCAAGGGCTTCTTCATGCTAACTTCCACTTTCCTTTAATGAATATTTCTAATGATGTACGATGCACAAGTCGCACTCAGCAAAGATGCAGAATCACCTCCTGGTATTTTCTGTTCCCTTGCAGCAAATTTGCCATCATTGAGTTTCCTACACAATGTATGTCCCCTCCTCCTGCCTCTGCATTTTTTTTGTAGGCAGTCGGATAACTAGGAAGGAGATAAAAGCAGATTTATCTGTTGAGAGTGGAAACACAAATAAAAAAAATGTCAGCTGAGCCATGGGGAGAGGTAAAGCAGCACCGACAGCTTCCTCCCCCCCTCTCTCAGGAACGTATTAAACTTTAACAAGTAAATGAAACTAAGTTTGTGAAATGGTGTTAAAATTGCATAAGGAACATTTTATTGCTCTGTGTTTGCTGTGATCTCTGCTCAGCTCAAAATGCATCCGGGATGCGGGTGTCCCGGCCGTCCCTGGGCATGTGCCAGTCCTGAGCCAGTTCATGGTCCCCAGCTCCTGCTGCACGTTGCTGGGGTGGAGGTGAAACATGGATTCAACCATTCCACCCTGGATAGGAACCTGGACAAATTTGGTACAGCCCAGTTTGCTGGGATTGCTGTTTTGAGTAAGAGCGTCCTCCATCAGCTGCCTGTGCCTTGGGCAGCTCCAAGCAAAAATGGTGTGAGTTGAGCTTGTTTTGGAAAATCACACCATGTCAGGGGTTGTTTTTTTAACTTGAATGCAGGCACATAGTGAGTAAATGTTCTCAAAGTGTGTTTCCACAACAGCCCTGCTGGGAGGATTTCTGCCCTAACGTGGGATCCACCTTTCCTCTTTCCTTTTCTCCCAGCAGTTTCTCTCTCTCTGTCTCTCTCACTTGAGGACCCCAAAGTTTCCCCAAGTTATCTCCCCACATCCGAATATTATGGTGGAGCTTTCTGGAGGCACAGGTGTGTGGCAGGAGCAGGGAGGACCCCAGCTCCCTGGGGGGGTTAGCAATGTCCTCACGGGGGACACCGAGCTGCTTACCTCTGCTTTTAATATCTCACCCCCCCTTAATGCATCCCTGTCCCCGCAGGTTTTTTGGCAGGGATTAGAAAGTGATAATTAGCTGAAAATGCTTCTGCCAGGGTTTTTAACAGCTCTGACACCTTTCTCTTTATCCTGCCATAAACAGCCAAAATGGGAATCATGTTTGGGCTGGCAGTGTGGCTGCAGTCAGTGAGGTTGGGGATAAGGGTGATGAGCCCAAGGTGCCTACACAGGGTTTCTCCTGCAGCCAGGAAGTGTTGGGCATCTCCTCGGGTGGCAGATCACAGTTGGGTCTTTTTCTATGGGTTTTGGCCCTTTTTTGAAAGGTTTTTCAAGTACTTTAATCCTGCGGACTCATGGGAAGGGGGTACCTGGAGGAGGCAGGAGATGTGGTGGCTATCAACAGACCTATTGAAGAGCTTCTGCTGTTCAGCACAGCGTAGAAAGACAGGCTGGAAATCCCCTAGATGGTGCTTATCATCTGCTCCTCAGGCATCTCTTGGTTTCATTGAAGATTCTGGGCCAGTCTTTCTGGAAAGAGTGAGCTCAGCTGAGCTGATGCCTTTTCCAACCTGCAGCAGCCCTGGCCTGACCTGTTCCTGTCCACAGGTGGAGTTTAGCCCCTGAGCTGCTTGGAAAAGCCAAAAATGCCTCAACAACTAAATCAGAACTAGCTAGAAGGATCCATCTAGTTGTATCAATCTGTAGATTGGGCTGGGCATTTTTATAATAACCCCCCTTTGAAAGAGAAAAATGTGAGTCCTGCATGGCTGCCACTGCCCAAATATCCCTGCAGGTGTGTGGGGAAGGACAGACTCTTGGACACATTTATTCCAACCACTTTGCTATTTACCCTAAAGGTACATTTTTACAGGTTATATTTCTGTGAGTGACTTGTGGTCTTGTTCATGTCCTCCTCTTCAGTCTTAATCTCCCACATCTGTGTTTCCCATCCCCAAGTCAGTGCCAGGGAAGGTGCAGCTGCAGCTGCCCCGATGCTCAATCTGAGCTGCTCCTGGTCACTTCCTTCCTCCTCCTCACTAGGGCTCCCCAGGTGCAACCCCCTTCTTCTGAAGTTAATAGTAGTTTGAAGCTTTAATCCCTTAGCTGGCTATAAATGAAGCTTTCCCCTAGCAGAGTGGTGCAGAGAGCAGCTCGTTACTCCCACGGGTGCTTTGCAATTGCTGTGTGGTAGTGGTGAGGCTGAAGAAGCCCCAGTTTTCCCCAGAATCATCAAATCCCAGACTGGTTTGGGTTGGAAGGGACCTTAAAGACCATCTAGATCCAACCTGCCCCGCCACGGGCAAGGACACCTCCCACTAGACCAGGTTGCTCCAAGCCCCATCCAACCTGCCCTTCAACACTTCCAGGGATGGGGCAGCCACAGCTTCTCTGGGCAACCTGGGCCAGGGTCTCACCACCCTCACAGCAAAGAATGTCCTCCTAGTATCTGCTTTTCAGCTCCTCTGCTTGTTAGCTTTTTTCAGTCACGTGTATATTCATCTCCTTGGCTGAAATACAATACTAAGGAGATATTACATTTCACTCAGTGAGAGGAAAAGAGATTGAATTAATGTCAATTAACTGAAATTCAAAGGGAATTGTAATAGAGCAGGGTCAGGAGGAGGCACGGAGCTGCTCTGGGAGATTTGGGATGGAAACAGGTTCCTGCTTGGCCATTGACTCTGCGGGCAGCTCTGGGTGCTGTGTCCCTTCTGCCGTGGGGGGTCTGGATTTTGGAGGTGATGATGTCAGTAGATGGAGCTGTTTATTAATGTTTCCCAGTGATTTACAGTGCAGGAGGATGCTTCCGTGCTGCAGAGAGGCTGCAGGCATCCATGGTCTATGGGAAGGGTCCCCATCCCATTCTTGTTCCACAGTGCCACATGGGGCCATTGGGAGCATGGGGCAAAGGCTGCACGTCCCTGCCTGACTTCTCAGAAAACAGACTATTCACCTCTGCTGTAGAAGCTGGATGGGTGGCCAAGAGCAGGACCTTCCCCTTGGGGACACCAGAGATGGACACAGCTGTTGGGTATCCTGTAGGTGCACCATAGGGATAACCAGGACATCATCCTTCCACTGGGACCACAACTAAAACACAGCAGCTCTGTCCAGCACCTGGTGCTCCATCCCACTGCAGGTTGTGGGTCTCCATGCTGTGGCAGGAGGTGGCATGAGGTGGTGGCTGTGCAGCATGACGGGATGAAGATGGAGTGAATTCAACCCAAATGCCATCCCTTTCTTGCCCCTCAGAGGGCTGTGGCTGCTGTAATACTTGTTTTTTCCCCAGCAACTAGTGGATATTGGGGCTGTCCCCCTCCCCACTGCCAGGTCACCCAGCAGGAAGCACCTCAAATCCAAACAAATCCAAACACTGGTCTGAAGCGAGCTGCTGCATGCACCCATGTACCTTCCTTAAATACTCTCTGCCATGGGGAACTGGGAGATGGTCCTCAAGCATGCTATTTCCAGTCCTGTCCTTGATAATGTTTTCTGCCAGATCTCACTTTTCTAGTGTTCTACTGCAACTTTTAGGGCAAATCCTTGTCTGGAGTCCAATGGGATTGAGAGATTTAAGTGGTTAAGACAGAAATCTCCTTGACTTCAAGGGGGTAGCATAGAATCCCAGACTGGTTTGGGTTGGAAGGGACCTTCAAGATCATATCTTTCCAATGCTCCTGCCATGGGCAGTGACACTTCCTGCTAAGCCAGGTTGCTCCAAGTCCCATCCAACCTGCCCTTGAACACTTCCAGGGATGGGGCATCTGCAGCCTCCCTGGGCAGCCTGGGCCAGTGTCTCACCACCCTCACAGCAAAGAATTTCTTCATAATATCCCATCTAAATCTCCCCTGGCAGATTTAACTCCTGGTGGGCTGCTATGAAGACATAGAATCATAGAATGGTTAAGGTTGGAAGGGATCTTAAAGTTCCAATGGTGTTGGTTCAGACCATGCATCTCACCCAGCTTCTTTCTCTGATGGCAGTTGAACATGGACAAGGTGAAGCAAAGAAGAGCATCCCCACCTCTGCTTCATCTGCAACTGGTCTCTGGGTCAAGGCCACCATTCAAGGTGGTACAGACAAAGTGGTACAGACACAGGACACCTCAGGGTTGGACACGTCTGATGGCAGCAGAGCCTCATTCCTCACACCCTCCAGGTCTGTGTTCTCCTTTTCAGGCATCTGGGAAATTATCCCCTGTTGCCACAACACTAATTTTAATTTTAAATAAATGAGCCATGAACTGTTGAAAATAATAATTTTCAATATGAACACCTGAGAGGCTGCTGTGGATATCTGCCAATAGATTAATTCTATCTTAAATTCCAACAGGCTGAAAATCAGCTTATCAGTAACAGAGAGAAGAAATATGTTGAGATGTGAGTAAGGCAGTTGGGCAAAACCAGAGGAAACCCCATTCTGGTGGGTCGGAAGGAAGTTCCTCTCCCTTCTCCCTGCCTTCAGTCAGGTCTTGTGGAGGGAATTAATTTCTTCTCTGAAAAAAACAGAAAGGTGGGAAATTGGGAGAGGGAAAACCTAGAGGATTTAAAGAAAGATAATAAAGGGAAATCAAGAGGAAGAACTCTGCTTTTCCTTTTTGCATGATCAGATGTATTGTTTTATTATCTGCAGGCCAGCACAGTATTTCATGTCTGCTTATTTTTAAGCACATGAGTATTTTTCTTGGAATATTAATGAACTTTGGCCCTGGCTTGCACTTAAAAATACAAGAAATGCCACAGAAACTACAGAACCTAAGGGTGACCCTGAGGCTGCTGGTGCCATGTTGGCAGTGAGGGGTAGAACCACCATGGAGAGACCTTTGGGTGATGCTGTAAGGTTGCCTTTGGAGTCTGGAGAAGTATAATTCATGCTAATAATTTTTATATTAGGTAATTACTTATGTATCTGATGTTATAATCTAATATCATGTTATATGGGTAGGTAAGTCCCATGGCCGGGTTGTGCCATGGTGGGTCAGAGGTGGAGAGCTCTCCCGTGGGACGTGCTGGTGGTGGGGGACCTCATCTCGTGCCTGCTCTGCAGCCAGAAAGGGCAATGGCACCTTAAGGCAAAGGAGCTTTCCCAATTTAGAGGCTTGTATGGATTATTTTGGGATGTTTTTTTCCAGCCAAAAAGTTGGAGAGCCCGTTAGACGCTTTTGGCGGAAAGCATCATGACTGTGGTGCAGGGGAGGGACGTGGGAGCTGCAGAGCACACGTGGAGGGACAGAACTCATTGTCTTGGAAATGGCAATTTTGGCATTTTGCCCGTGTTGTGCTGGCTGTCCCATGGGTGGTTGTGGCACTGAGCCACGGGGCTGCATCTGCAATGGCTGTGCTGGTGTGTGGCTCTTTTTGCACGGCGCCGGGCACGGCTGGGAGCAGAACTGACATCTCTTTTCCATCCCTTGGATGTTCAAAGAGCCCATGGAAAATGATGACGTGGTTTTGCTGCGTGACATCAGTGCAAGTGTCACTCCAGTGGCCCTGTGGATGGGCTGGTCCCCGAAGAGATTGCTCCAGGTATATGGAGGATGAGCAGTGGACATTGCAGGTTGAAGTCTTGGCAAATGCTGGACGATACGTGTCCTGCTGCCTTCAGCAGGTTATGGACCAAGTATTGAAATGTCAGTAATCAGTGGAATTATTTCTTACAGGATCCCTCCAACGACAGGCACAGGGTGCCAGAATGGGGTCCTCACCCCTGCACAGGGGTTTTGCCCATCGGGCATCGCAGCTGCGTCGCAGAGGCTGTGAGTGCTGGGCTGATCAGTGCAAAAGGTTTTTTTGGGTGCTCCTCCAAGTTGAGAAGGTCCCTCCACAGCATCTCCTATCCCCCTGGCATTGCCTGGACCCCGTGCTGCAGTGATGGGGTCAGCTTCTCCAGCTCTGAGCAGGGATGGAGAGAGGGGCTGCAGAGACGTGTTTCCATGGAGCAGCTGAACTGGAGGTGAATATTCCCCCGAGCACTGATGAAATGCTGGGGTTGCTGTAGCAACGTGTTTGGAGGTAAAAAAGGCCAAAAAACAAGGTGGAGGTGAAGGTTTTGGAAAGGGAGAGTTGCCCAGGTACCCAAGGTGGCTTGGGGGGGCTCAGCATGGGGGTCACAGTGAATTGCCTGGGACAGGGCGTGGTGGGGCACAGGGTGTTGGAGAAACCATGCCTGAGCTCAACCTCTCCGTGTCCATCAGAAAAAGTGACTTTTCCATCCAGTTCCCACAAGCTGGATAACAAGCGCTCGGTTTTGATCTGCATGCTGCTAATTTCTTGCAAAGCTGGGGTTGAATTTGTCCTCCAACTTGGTGCTTGTGTCTGATTTAGCAAATTAACCAGACCCAGAGAGCAGCCCCGGGTGCTGCCACGCTGGTTTTGGTACAGACCTACAACAATTCCACCCTGTGTGGGAGATCTCCAACATGTGGTTACAGGTCCATCCATCTCATTTGTTGAGAACTTTTCGGTGAATTATCTCACCTCCTTTTTCTTGTTTTCATTTAGCAATGTAGTGAAAAGAACAAAGAACTGAGTTTTGAGTGGGGATGGTTATGGGAGTTTTCTCCTGGATGGTTCTCCTGGGTTGGCACTGGGGCAGTGCTGGGTGTTCCTTTCCTCATTTTATCCCAAATGAAACAACCATGAAATGACCCAAGGAAATCCCTTTCCCAGAGTTGGAAAAGCAAAACTGGTTGTTGTAATTTTCAGCCTGAAAGGCAAGTTTTATGGTGAATGCTGTGGGGTTTTTTCACTCCCAGTCCCAGGAGCCCAGTCCTAAATTCCCTGCTCGTTTATCTGCTTTTTTCCTAATTCCTCCTGAACGCTTCCCTCTTAGGGTACATGATGGCAGTTAGGAAGTAACACAGACTGGAGGGGGTTTTGCTCCCAGCTGAATAATGTTGTATAACTAATGGGATCCTGAACAGGGCTGGGGGCTATTTTTCAGAGTTGGATGAACTTTTTGGGAAGATGCTGAACTCTCCTGCTGCTCCATACGTGCTGTTTGTGGATGCAGCTGGGTGGCATGGGGATGGACAAGGGCTGCCAGGGCTTGGTGTCAATAGCAGAGAGGCTGGAGATGCCATGCCTCACTCACCAGAGCATCCTCATCAAGAGGCTCCCCTCTAGCACCTTGTGGAGGTGTGTTCCTCCCTGTGCCTTTGGCTTTTACAGGCTGGCTTTTTATTCCTCCTTGTGCAGCAGTGGTGATCCTGGAAAGCACACACAGTACAGCTTCCACCTCTGCTCAATAAGCTTTTCTTCTGGTGTGGGTGAGGCCACACCTCCAATCTTGGGGTCAGTTTTGGGCCCCTCATGACGAGAAGGACATTGAGGGGCTGGAGCGTGTCCAGAGAAGGGCAACAGAGCTGGGGAAGGGGCTGGAGCACAAGTGTTAGGAGGAGCAGCTGAGGGAGCTGGGGGTGTTCAGCCTGGAGAAAAGGAGGCTGAGGGGAGACCTTCTGGCTCTGCAACTGCCTGAGAGGAGGTTGGAGCCAGGGGGGTCGGTCTCTGCTCCCAAGGAACAAGTGGTAGAACAAGAAGAAATGGCCTCAGGTTATGCCAGGGGAGGTTTAGATTGGATCTTGAGAACAATTCCTTCCCCAAAAGGGTTGTCAGGCCCTGGCCCAGGCTGCCCAGGGCAGTGGTGGAGTCCCCACCCCTGGAGGGATTTCAAAGCTGTGTAGATGTGGTGCTGAGGTACATGGGTCAGTGGTGGCCTTGGAAGTGCTGGATTAATGGTTGGACTGGATGATCTGAAAGGTCTTTTCCGACCCAAATGAGTCTCTGATTGTACAATCCTCTAACTGTTCAGTATCTAATAATATCGTGCTATTGAAGTTAGTTTGCCTTTGTATTTTTGCTTTGTGGAATAGCCTTAGTCTTTGTGTGATATATATCTTAATAGCACCTTGGATAAAGCAGAATGCTGCTAATTTCATATTATGGGATTATTATGAACTCATAGGAATTAATGATGCTTATAAATCTAGTCCCACTGGAATCCTTGACACTGCATATTAACCTGGCAGCTGAGCCATAAAATGGGATGCACAATAACAATCAGCAGCCAGCACTTGGAGTGCTTTGACAATAGCCAGGCTTTGGGTGATCTAACTGGAGCAAAAGGGTTCTGAAAATCCTAGGAGAAAGTATGAGCACTTTTATGGTGAGAGAAGTGCCTTTATACAGGAGGGCTGTCACTTGGCTTGGAAGGTTGGGTGGATACTGAAACAGAATTAAAGCAGAATTTAGCTCCCTGCCTCTTCAGACAATTATTTGCCCACCAGGAAGATCCCAAAGAGTTTAGGGGCACTGGCAGTGATTGAGCCTGGGTGTGTGGGGGTACCTCTGGCTGTCTGTGGGTATTGAATAAATCATTGCAAGAGATGGTTGGTGAGGAGGGACTTTTTACAAGGACTTATAGTGAGAGTACAAGGGGGAATGGATTAAAACTGGGAGAGGGGAGATTTAGGTTGGACATTAGGAGGAAATTCTTTAATGTGAGGGTGGTGAGACCCTGGCCCAGGTTGCCCAGAGAAGCTGTGGCTGCCCCATCCCTGGAAGTGTTCAAGGGCAGGTTGGATGGGGCTTGGAGCAACCTGGTCTGGTGGGAGGTGTCCCTGCCCATGGCAGGGGGGTTGGGACTAGGTGATCTTGAAGGTTCCTTCCAACCCAAACCATTCTATGGTTCTATGATTCTATGGTTTCCTCCTGGTTTCCCTCTTCGCAAGTTTTGCTGCAAGAGTCAATAAAACCAACCCATCCCCACATGATGCCTGGTTCTGCAGTCTTCTGAGCCAGCTTGAATTTTAGGGCAGGTTGTTTCTTTTTGTGTGCTTTTATTTTAAAAAGTCTCTGTTGACATGTGCCATTCATTTCCTGCTTGTTTCTCCCTGTAACAAGCCCAGTTTCTGGACCTGACCACATTTACATGCTCCCCTCACTGTGCAAACACATAAACCTGCTGTTCATGTGCTCACCAGTTAACTGAGCATCCAAAGGAGAGATTTGTACACTCTGTTTGGGTTGTTGCTCCTGAGCATCATGGAAGGCATCAGATGCTTTCCATGGGCTATGCCACCTCACCTGCTGGCTGAGTGGCAGGGCTGGCTGCCAGCAGAATGCATCCGTGTCAGCATCAGGGGACAGTGAGGATGTGTGTTGCTTTGGGCTTGAGCCAGGCACCTCGTTCTGCAGAAAAGATGAGCTGCAGGGATCATGTGTGGCATCATTGAAGCTGTGTGGAGGCGACACTGTCACCTCCTGCATTCAGAGGACATGTGCTTTGGGAACACAAAATCCAGCCTCCCTCGTTCCCTGCAGGATGAAATCATACAATCCCAGACTGGTTTGGGTGGGAAGGGACCTTAAAGCTCATCTAGTTCCACCCCCCTGCATGGGCAGGGACACCTCTCACTAGACCAGGTTGCTCCAAGCCCCATCCAACCTGCCCTTGAACACTTCCAGGGATGGGGCAGCCACAGCTTCTCTGGGCAACCTGGGCCAGTGTCTCACCACCCTTCTTCTTATTTTAATGAGAATTAGCCCCATTATGTAATTGTCATGGTTTGCCTCAGGATCAACACTTAAACCAGAGACAACAATGCTCTCGATTCCCTTCCCCTCCCACTCAGGTAGGTAAGGAGAGAGAGAATTTTGAGAGAGACTTTGCTGGATTGAAAACTAAATTAGACAGCTTGAATTATATGTACAATTATATACAAGTGTTTTCAGGAATGTGCAAAAGCCTCTTGCCTCCCCCCGCCCCCAGCAACTCTCCCAGCATCTCCTGAGCTGTGAGCAGTCCCAAAATGTCTCAGCCCACAGGCAGGAGATAAGGCAGAGCAGACAGGGGCTGGGGTATGAGGGTGATGAGCTCAGAGCCTGGGGTCAATGGTGATGGATGGATGGATTCCTCCCTGGACAATGGCCATGGATGGAAGAGAAGGGAAGAAGAAGCAGGAAGGAAGTTGTCTCCTGTGATCTCTGACCTTCCTCAGAGCTTATGTAGATCTCTGGAATGGAATCCCTTTGGTCAGTTCTGCTGTCTGTCTAGTCCAGCCCCCCACAGGGGGGGTCACAGATACAATTCTCCTGCCCCAGCAGCCTCTGTAGCAGCAGAGCTAAGAAGCGACCTTGGAGTCTCAGCAGTAACATCAGCATTCCAGTGTTATCAGCCCACTGGCTGGAACACTTGCTGCTAGTTAAAAGAAAGCTTATTGAAGGGAAAAAAAATCAGTAGAAGCAAAATTAGCTTCATCCTGGCTCAACCCAGGACAGTAATCCAGGTGCCTTTTACATCTGAGGTACAAGAGAGCCCATCCATGTCCTGGGGATCCCTGAACCAGGTCTGCAATGCTGCCAAGAGCCCTTTGCTCCCTGCAGGTGCACAGCTCCTCCTTCTGCTGCCACCTGGGCTTTTTGTCTTACAAATGATGGCAGGAGCCAAAGGGCAAGAGAAGAAGAGTCACCCAAACTGGGACAGATCCTGACACAATCCTGCTGCTAAAGCGACCTCCGTGGTGGCTGTGGGTCACAGTTTGGAGGCACAACTGGCAGAGAGCCTGGGGAACAGCTCCTGTTGGGGGATGCAGATGGAGCTGGGGTGGGATGTATGTGTGGTAATTCAGGAGGCAGGTGGGACCATGCTGCTGGCAACTGAGTCTGGGCCAGGCTGGTCCTGCTTGGAGGGAGATACTGGAGATGGGTTCAGCCACAGCTGGATGGCTGCTGTGGGGTGCACCAGCTGCAGCTTGTGCCCAGGACACACGGATACTCCATTGTTTTGCATGCTCCACGTCTTCCTTTTCCTATTTTCCTTCTTTTTTTTTTTTTTTTGCACTCCCCCCATCTTGCCTTCAAAGTTGCTATTTATTTTAAATGAAGTGAGCTTCTCTTCAAACAAATCCAAGCCATGGATGCTATAATTAGCAGGATATAGTAATTTTTCTTTGAGTATAATTGGAAGGTTTGCCATTTAGGGATAATACTTAAACTATCCTATTTTATGGCTCATTTGCCAGGAAATGCCTGTGAAGCTTACAGCTTTATCAAACCTTATCAATGGGTGAAGAGTGGCAAAGGAGGGTGTTGCTGCTATCTGGTGTTAAACGTTGCTGCTGCTCTTCAATCTCCTCATTTTACTAACTTCTGTTAATTGAACACCCTCCCTGAGTGTTTGGTGAGAACGAGCTGCTAAAGAGCTCCTGCAAACCCACACGAAGACCCGCTGAAGGTGGCTGAGGAGTTCCACCTCTTCTTGCTGGAGCTGGTTTCAGGTTGGGGTAATTTAGGGTGGGTGCCCTGGCTGGACTGCCCTGCCCTCAGTCCTGCCCCAGTGCTCTGCCCAGCCCCAGGAGGTGGTTTAGCCCGAGCACAGCTGAAACAATCTCATTAAGATGTGTTATCCTGATTAGCTGCTTTCTGATGGGCCTAAATTGAATATACTTGATGGGTTCTCTGGGAGTAGCTTCTCCTCCTCCTTTTGCTGAAGGCATAAAGGCACCTTCATCCCTCTTTCTTCTCACAGAGTGAGGCAGGAGAGGAGGGGCTGTTGGTGCTAGCCAAAATCCAGCCATGCTGGCCCAGTAGGCATGAGGTGAAAGCAGTTCCTGGGAGAAGCTGTGGCTCAGTGCCCTGGGGTTGTGTCTTGAGTATGTCCTGATGGAGCAGACACAAGCCCTGAGGCTCCGTTTGCTTGTAGATGTCCTTCAAGGTGGGTGTTGCAGAGGTTTGAGCTGCTGGCTTTGATATTGAAGGTGTTGGGGAACTTGCAATTCCCAGTTAACACTATGGGAGAGTCTGGACACTGCAGCTGGGTTTGCAACGGGTGCATTTGTGCACCAACACAACTGCTCCTGGACCATCCTGAGCACCATGGCCCTGTCATCCCTTGGTGAGTGCCTGTGCAGGGTTTGTTTACTGAAAACACACTTCTGGGCTTGAAAGATTTTCTTGGAAAGTGCTCTGAGTTGTATTAACTTTTAACCCTTTTCACTTTTTTGTGGTTTTCTTTGGATGCTTTTGGGGCATCAGTGGAGATTTATGAAGTGCTGTGGTCTTGGCAAGGAGCAATAGATAACCTCTTAAACAAAGATTCAAAATGTTCTGTTTGGATGATTTGGGGGGGGGGGGGGGGCAGAAAGAATTGGAAAGATTTAATTTAGTATTGAGCTGAGTATCATAGTAAGGAGGGAGAAAGCCCCCATCCCGAATGAAATGTGATTTTTTTTTTTTCCCCTTAGATTTTTTAATGTTTTAATTAAAACCCTGAAGAATTATATTTGTACTGCCTAGTAAAAAAGCCTGAAATATTGGAGCAGAGGGTGGGAGGCTTCAGCCTCTTGTTCACCACCTTTCTTTAAGTAACCAAGAGCCACCCAAAACCCAGGCAGACATCCTCCTTCTCTCCTACCCCTCTCTATAAAGCTATTCTAGACATTCTTCTTTTGATCGTTACAATCTTCTTGAGTTTCCAGCCTGATTGTGTTTGTGAGCAGCTTATCCTGATATTTTCCCCTTGATAACTTTATTTTTCAGACTAAACAGTTGTCTTTTTTTTTTTTTTTTCCTTTGCTGGCTGCCTTCTGCAAGGGTAGAGGAACCAAATTCTGAGGTTCTCCTCTAGGTCCCATCTTTCCTCCTAACACTCCATCGTGTTCCAGCTCAAGTGCATCTCATTTTGGCCGTGTGGTTGAGATTGCACAGCATCCCAGTTCAGGTCTTCCCAGTGCTTTGTACTATGTACTGTGCCACCTGGGCTGCTGGAAGTCTTTTCCCCAGTCCAGCTCATGGAAGCATTCACCTTTCTCCTGTGCTCTGGTTTCTTGTGTAAGGTTTGGACTTCAGTGTGACTCCTTTCTCCACCCTGTGCCCAAACGCTTCAGGACTTTGTAGTCTCTGAGTTTGGGTTGTCTTTGGCCTTTCTGCTGAAACCCTCCTCTGCACAGTGGGTCAAGTGATGCTCTAGGCCTTGTGTTGGTCCTCTAGGTGGACAAAACCCATCCTGAGGGAACTGCCTGACCTGTGCCTGTTTATTAGCTCAGGAGGAGGAAAACATTACCAGGAACATGGACAGGAGGCAGTGGAGTGATCCTGTTTTATCTCTCTGGAATTAATGAAGCCAGGAACTTTTGCTTCTTCTTGATGGTTTAAATTTACAAAAGTGAACAATAATTTTGCAGCCTCCAAGAGTGAAATGTGGGAGAAACAAACCTGCCTTATTGACTTTTCTAGCTGGAGCAGTGCAGGGAACATTACTTAGAGCTCCACCACGCTAAACTCTAATCCCTGGAGATGTCTTTGTTGATGCATAAGCTATGACCTAAAATATTGACTTTCTAAAGTAATTGAATCCCAGAATCATGTTTCAGATGAAAAGCACTTGACAAATGAGTATAGGAAGGAGCTGAGCCCAAAGGCCTGAGCGTGACTGTAATGGGATTGACTCAGCTGGGCTCCCATCAGCCTCTCCGAAGAAAAGTCCACACCAGGCAGCTCTGCTCTGGGTTTGGGGTTAATTATGGGGCAAGAAGGCTTAAGTTTCTATTTTTTTCCTTTTTTTTTATGGGAAGAAGGTTGATAAATCCTTCTGGCTCTACAGGAGAGGTGGAGGCAGAGGACTGTGTAGCTTGTGAACGTTTAGGGACAGGGAGTCATGGGGTTGTTCATCCTGGAGAAGAGAAGGCTCCAGGGAGACCTTAGAGCAACTTCCAGTGCCTGAAGGGGCTACAGGAAAGCTGGGGAGGGACTTTGGACAAGGGCAGGTAGTGATGGGACAAGGGGGAATGGTTTCAAGCTGAAAGAGGGGAGTTTGAGATGAGATCTGAGGAAGAAATTCTTCACTGTGAGGGGGATGAGACCCTGGCCCAGATTGCCCAGAGAAGCTTTGGCTGCCCCATCCCTGGAAGTGTTCAAGGCCAGGTTGGATGGGGCTTGGAGCAACCTGGTCTAGTGGGAGGTGTCCCTGCCCATGGCAGGGGGTCAGAACTAGATGAGCTTTAAAGTTCTTCCCAATCAAAACCATTCTGTGATTCTGTGGTAGGTCTTTGCAGATGCTGAACTTGCCCTCTGATGTGCCTTGACTTGCTTTTGTCCATGGTTGGTAATATCTTGCTTCTGCACCAAGCCTGACTTTCAGGGGAAGTCCTGGCCCAAAATCTCTGCTTTGTCCTTATGTCTGTGTTCATCTCATATCATCCCATGGCTCAAAGCAGCTACTGGGAGGAAAAGGGAGATGATCCAAATGGGAGATGCTGCAAAGCCAAAGGACCATGGTGGGACCCTGATATGACTCAGGTCTCACTCCTGAGCCCTTTACTGGAGCATGGGGATGGCTGGGGCTGAGGGGTATGAAGATGAGATGTTGGAGGAGGATGTGCAGCTCTTGGTGAGGAAGGATTTAACACCCAACAAAGTGACCAATGAGCATTTCCTCCTTTCTCTGCTCTTCAAAACAAATTCCCCTCATTAATTTACGGGAGAAAAATTATATCAGTATTTCAAATGGCTCAATTTAAACAAGGCCTTATTTCTTACTTACAAATTGTTACCTGGCTCATCTTGCAATGACTGTTTTTCTTACAAGTGTGTTAACCTCTCTGCTTTCTTTACTCATCTGTTTTGCATAATGTTATAATAAGCATTTAAATAACTGTAAAGGTTCCATCAGTTCTTGCTTTCATATCCTGCTGTCACCATGGAAACTGCCTCTACTTCTCTGTCAGTTTTACCCTTTTTTTTTAGTGATTTGAGTTTCTCAGTCCAGTTGCTTGAAGATGGAGTTGGATTCTCCACTCGTTTGCACAGGATGTTGAAGCACCACCCAATGATGAGTATTTTCACTGTTGGTTATTTGTGAGGATACTCTGAGCTGGGGGATGGGAATATGTTTTTTTTTTCAATGTGTGCAATGCAGCAGTGGATGGTGGAATGTATGGTGGCAATCACTGGGATCTGGAATGCCAGGCTGAAATGAGAGTGGGTTTAGTTGAGTTCAGCTAACCTTTGCAAAGTGCTCTCTTTCTGGTGCTGCCACGAAGGGATGGATCACAAAATCCCTTGCAGAAATGTGACGATATTTTTGTCATGGCACTTTTTAAAAATCCCAGATTGGTTTGGGTTGGAAGGGACCTTAAAGATCATTTAGTTCCAACTCCCCTGTATAGGCAGGAACACCTCCCACTAGACCAGGTTGCTCCAAGCCCCATCCAACCTGCCCTTGAAAACTTCTGGGGATGGAACTTGAAGAATTTCTTCCTCAGATCTCATCTTCATCTCCCCTCTTTCAATTTTAAACCATTCTTTCTCATCCCATCACTCCCTGCCCTTGTCCAAAGTCCCTCCCCAGCTTTCCTGGAGCCCCTTCAAGCACTGGAAGGTGCTCTAAGGTCTCCCTGGAGCCTTCTCTTCTCCAGGCTGAACACCCCCAACTCTCTCAGTTTATCTTCATGGAAGAATCTTAGATATTTAATTTCCCCATTAGAAAAAAAATAGATCTTACAGCACCCTAACACAGGATAGATCTGACAGACCCTGACCATGGGCTTTGTTAACAAATGGCAAAACTTAATGCAAATGGCTGAAGTGGACCTGGGAAGGACTAACTCAATGGGACCCTTGGCCATTGGCATGAAGTTCCAGCTTGTCCAGGGACATAATCTTTCCTGGCAAGGCAGGGGTGAACAGAAGGTAGTGGTGAAGGCTCTCAGTTCGTGCCAATCTGCATTTCCATCTGGAGGTAGGTGTTGTCAATGAGAATAAAATGGCAAATGAAAGAGTTCCAGAGAAGCTGATCATTTTCTAACACCCCCCCCCCAGTAAATACAACCCTGTGATGTGTTGCTGCTTTGGAGCAGTGCAGTGGGAAGGAGATGCAGATGGAGCACAAGGAAAAAGAACAAACAGGACAACAGGAGCTGCTGGCATTTTACTGCTGTTTATTTCTCAGGCAGCTCAGAAACACCCTGTTGGAGGCTTATGGTGACTCACAAAATGACACCCTTGGTTTTGCCCAGGACTTGTGCAAGCGTGTGTGGGATCATGGTGTCTGAGGAGGGATTTCTGGAGAGTTTCTGGTTCTTAGATCTGTGTGTGGCAGGAACAGGGGGGAACCCAACCACTTGGCTGAAGCAAAGGCTGCATGGCTTTTTCGTGACAGGAATGGTGAAAAGCAGCTGATTCCTTTCATTTGCACGTTGCAAGTGATCTCATCAAGAGTTTCGTAGACTCACAAGAAGGGACCTTTCAAGGTCATCTAGTCCAACCCCCCCTGCAGTGAGTTTTTCCTGGTTTTATCCTGCAGGAAGCTGGTGCCTTAGTTCATAGGAGTTTGAACTCCACAGAATCATTAGGGCTGGAAAAGACCTCTAAAGTCATCAAGTCCAACTGTCAACCTGACACCACCATGCCCACTAAACCATGTCCTGAAGTGCTACTTCCAAGTGTTTTTTGAACACCTCCAGGGATGGGGACTTCACCACTGCCCTGGGCAGCCTGTGACAGGGCCTGACCACTCTTTCAGTAAATAAATTTTTCCTAATATCTAAACCTCCCTTGGCACAACTTACACATCTGTATAAACATCTCTGCAGAGTTCAGAACATTTGAAAAAAACCAAACAACACAACATGCTCTTGCTCATATCTGATAAGATATTTGGGGTAGAAGAAGGAGAATGTGCCCTCAGTTACTTGTTTTTTTCATTTATTCATATCCAAGTGATATCTCTTGCATGTCAGTATCTAAAGATGGAGTGAGGTGGTGGTGGAGGGATGCCAGGAGACTTTCCATGCTCTTCATTAGCAGCATGTCCTGTCCCAGGGGGGTGGATGCACAGGGAGGTTTGTGTCTGCCAAGGTGCTCTGTGCCTTCCCTTGCAGGGTTCCCATTTTCTGGCATGAGGGTGGAAATCAAAACACAGGCTGAATTAATAGAGATGGACACCTGGATGTACCACATCTGTGATTCCCCTTGGAAACACTCGTTGTGTCTGGTTAGTTCATCCAGCCCAGCATAAGCTGACAGAGCAGCTTTTCTGGAACACACTGTTGGGTCTTTGCTGGGCGCTGGGCAGTCATGTTTAATATCTATAATTGTAATTGCAGCATTTATTAAATCAAATGGCTTAATGCATTTCCCAGCAGCAAGGGACAGCCAGCTGTATTGCTTCTGCTCGTGTGAAGGCTCATTTTAAAACAAGTGCAAAAGAAGTGCTGGTGGTTTAGGTTGGACCTGAAGCCTGGTGATGTTCTGCATGTGGAAACCCTCTTCCCAAGCTGGGCTTGCTGGGACTCATCCCTGAGCAGAGCATGTGTGGGGCTTCCCTGCCTCACACCTTTTTGCTACTGTGTCTGGACAGGCAGTGTTTGCTGCTCAGTTGCCTTCTAGTGGGTATTTTTCCTTTTCTTTTTTGTTTTATAACCTGTATAAATTATTTTCTGCAAGGTGCCTGCTCCCTTTTGGAGCACAACAAACGGTGTGCTGTGTAATATCTTCATAAGTGATCTGGATGATGGGATCAGATATGGGGCCAGACTCTTCTCAGTGGTGTCCAGCGACAGGACAAGGGGCAATGGGCACAAACTGGAGCACAGGAGGTTTAACCTAAAGATAAGAAAATACTACTTCACTCTGAGGGTAACAGAGCCCTGGGACAGGCTGCCCAGGGAGGTTGTGGAGTCTCCATCCCTGGAGACATTCCAAACCTGCCTGGACATGTTCCTGTGGGATCTGCTCTAGGGGATCCTGCTCTGGCAGAGGAGTTGGACTAGATGATCTCCAGAGGTCCCTTCCTACCCCTCTCATTCTGTGACTCTGTGATCAAGTGTACCCTGATGAAGTTTGCTGATGACACCAAACTGACTGAGGAAGTGGACACTTTGGAAAGGAGAGCTAGCCTGCAGGAAGACCTGGGCAGGCTGCAAGAGTGGGCTAACAAGAACTTTATGAAGTTCAATAAGGTCAAATGTAAGGTCTTGCACCTGGGAAAATATAATCCAGGAGTGCAGCACAGGATGGGGTCGATCTGGCTGGGGAGTAGCTCTGTGGAAAGGGACCTGGGGGTCCTGGTGGACAACCAGGTCAATGTTGAACCTGTGCTGCTGTAGCAACAAAAGCCAACAGGATGCTTGGGTGGATGGCAGCCTGTCTCCAGAGCAGAGCTGCTCCAGCCCTCAGATCATCTCTGAGGCCTCCTCTGGACTCTCTCCAGGAGCTCCATGTCCTTCTTGTGTTGGGAACCCCAGAACTGGACCCAGCCCTGCAGGAGGGTCTCACCAGAGCAGAGCAGAGGGGGACAATCCCCTCCCTGGTCCTGCTGGCCACACTGCTGGAGATGCAGCCCAGGACACAGTTGGTTTCTGGGCTCCAGCACACGGTGTCGGCTTGTGTTGAGCTTCTCATCCACCAACACCTCCAAGTCCTTCTCCTCAGGGCTGCTCTCAACCCATTCTCTGCCCAGCCTGTGCTTGTGTTTGGGATCACCCCAACCCATGTGCAGGACCTTGCACAAGTTTATAGAGAATTTTAGTGTTTGCTGCAGGAGAATAAGCTTGCAAAGAGGTTTGAGCAGGGCATGCCAGGAGCAGAGGAGAATACACAGCAGTGCATGAGTTGGGAGCAGTTTGGAAAGCAGGAACTCAGCTTTCCTGCACAAGTTGGCAGATGGTGTGGAGCTGGGCTGCCTGCAAGGTCTGTGGTTGCCCAGTGGTGCTTCTGGCTGGGCACAGGTGGTTCAGGGATTGCTTCTTTCCTGCCATTTGAAATCTTTATCCCATGCCTCCCTGTTGGAAAAGGTTTAATGCTATTGAGTTACTGCTCCCCAGTTACTGCTCCCCACAGCCCTTGTTTCCCATCAGCATTCTCATACAATCCTCACCCCCCTTGTGGGGGTATGAGAATTGTATGGGAATGCTGATGAGAAAAATCATTAAATTTGTTTTAATGAATTAGAGCTGTACAGTTATTTAAATAACTTGCAAATCTGCTGATCAGCAAATCAAGCCAGGGAGTGTTTCTGCCTGCACGAGTTGCACACACACACCAACAAGGTTCATTTGCTGATCTGCAGATCTACACGGTGCCTAAGTGACTGCTCTGTGGAAATTAGGGGAATGGAATAAGTTAAAATAAACATGTAATTCTTCTGGTAGTGCTTTCATTAGTAAAATAAAACCTTAGATGGGGAAATAGTTAAGTTGCTTCTCCCTGTAGGTTTGCAGAATACTTAAAATGCAAATAATTAGTCTAAGAATAGATTGGGAGCCTTGCTGCTGGCAGTCCTTTGCTGTGCATATTTCTGGATGTTGAATGCTGGAGGGGGAGAGAAAAACCACTTTTGACTGGTATTTCAGGCTGTTTCATTTTTGACCTCAGAGCTGACTTGCAAAACTCTGTCCTGTGACCACACATCTTCTGAGAGGAGGTTGGAGCAGGTGGAAGAGTTGTTTCATTAATAATCACCAGCAAGTTTTGTGTAAAAAAAACCAAACCAAAACAAACAAAACAACAACAACAAAAAAAAAACCAGTGCTGTGGCTGGGGGTGTCCACCCTCCTCACTTGGTCAGTCTCCTGAGTGCCTTTGATATCCAAACCCCCATCCAGTGGTGGTGAATGTCCTTCTTGGAGCCATGGCTTCAGGAGCCCCACGCTCAGGGAATGGTGGAGAATCATAACCAGGACCTGTTCCCTGTGTTTTTGGGGATGCTGGGGGGTATTTTGGGAGGAAACTACATCATGAATGGCAGATCAAGGCTCAACCCACCACAGGGATTTTGCAGGCCCTGCAAAGGAGCCTGATGAGGGGCAGGGCTGGGCTGGGGCTGGTGTGGGACTGTCCCAGGGGGGTTTCAGACCTCCAAAGTGCTGCTGCATTTGTGTCTGTGACCTCTTCAGGAGGGGAGGGAACATCCCATTTGCCTGGAAACTGCATGATTTGGGGAAGAAGGGGGGGATTTGTGTGGCATTCTCTCCTTGAAGGGTCACTAATGAACCTCAGTGACTTTCCTTGTAGTCCATTTGCAGTTTGGCTGACAACTTTGGCTAGGGTAGAAGAAGGATTTTCTCTCCAGTATTAGTTCAATGAAGATGCCCTTTGCAGTGGAAGCAATCCTCTTTTATTAGTATCTTAATTTTTAGTGGCGTTACTTTAAATTTTTCTGAAACTTAGCCTAGAAATGAACTTTAGGGCACAAGTCCAGGAGAAAGACTCTTTGGGAAAAGTAGATGTTCCAATTACTGCAATCTAAATCTCCCCTTTTTTTGGCTTAAAACCTTCCCTCCTGATCCCATCCCTCCCTGCCCTTGTCCAAAGTCCCTCCCCAGCTTTCCTGGAGCCCCTTCAGGCACTGGAAGGTGCTCCAAGGTCTCCCTGGAGCCTTCTCTTCTCCAGGCTGAACACCCCCAACTCTCAGCCTGTCTCCAGAGCAGAGCTGCTCCAGCCCTTGGATCATCTCTGAGGTCTCCTCTGGACTCTCTTCAGGAGCTCCATGTCCTTCTTGTGTTGGGGACCCCAGAACTGGACCCAACCCTGCAGGAGGGTCTCACCAGAGCAGAGCAGAGGGGGACAATCCCCTCCCTGGCCCTGCTGGCCACACTGCTGGGGATGCAGCCAAGGACACAGTTGGTTTCTGGGCTCCAGCACATGGTGCTGGCTCATGTGGAGCTTCTCATCCACCAACACCCCCAAGTCCTTCTCCTCAGGGCTGCTCTCAACCCATTCTCTGCCCAGCCTGTGTTTGTGCTTGGGATCACCCTGACCCATGTGCAGGAACTTGCACTTGGACTACATTTGGTGTGGGCCCTCATGGAAGGGGAAGTTTCCTTCTTGTTGCTGCCTGCAAGCCTGATCCACCTTTCCACTTTTTGTCCCATTGACTTAAAAATGGGTGTTTAATTTTCTGGAATCAGGTCACCCTCTTTGCTTTCATTGCTCTGGCTGCATTTACCTTTAAACCTTTAGGAATTTAATTGCATCAATCTCAGATCATTCTGCTGAGTGTAATGTGGCATTTCTTTGGTGCGTTCCTCTACCTCTACTAAAAAGGTCTCTCCAACTCTGACAGTGGTGGAAGATATTAGTCAGTGTTTGGCCCAGGCAGGATATTTTGGACCAGCTGAGCATATTTTCCCTAAGCATTTGTTTTTCCTCCTAAAGGTTTCTTTGGGTTTTTCTTGGCTTGTTGCTGTAACAGTTTCTGACTGTCAGCAGACCAGTCCTGAGGACTATTAAGCACGGAGCCCAACTTGTGTTTACAGCCAAGCTCCAAACAGGGAACACCTTCTGGGATAGAAGCTGTATTTGCAGTCAGCTGCTAATTAGTGTCCGGAGACTAATTATGTAAGTGAGGAAACAGGGCTGCAATTTATGATTTGAAGGCTTTTTGTGTTATAAGCTCAAGGCCCCCCCAACCCCAAATGGGGAGTGTGGTTTTATTCCACTCTAAGTTGTTTTGGGGTATGTTGGGGGGGTTGGAGGAAGATTTGGGCCTGTCCATTGTTGGGGTGGGGCTGGGCAGTTGGGGTGAGGGTGGGAGGGACCAGGGGAGCAGCTGTGTCTGCCTGTGTGGCAGCCTGGCTCCCCTCCCTTGTGCTTTCCTCCCATCCCCAGAAGATGGATGTGCCCACAGTATTATCTCTATTCCAAGCCTCCAAGTCCCTCCTGAAGGATCACTTTCTGCAGCTGTTTTTGTGGCTTTCCTGCTGAATCCAGATGAGCTCCCTTTGCCTCTGGGAACTCTGCCATGCTGAGAGGGTTCCTTTGTGAATGCACTTCAGGGAGTGACTCCTCCACCTGGACCCAAGGGAAGGAGGATGGTGAGGATGGTGGTGGGATGGCTCTTGTGTGCTCCATGCCCACATTTCAGTGCCTGCTGTTCTGTGAGGGCAAAGAGGGAAAAGTTCAGCCTCCTCCTTCAAGGGCTGCATCAAGCCCTGCCAGCACATCCTTCTCTGTCAGCTTGTTTCTCCTGGTGCCTGCAGATAGCTGGAATCCACACCAGCTGCCAGCCTTTGTGTCTTAATGCAGCTTGCATTTCTTCCAGGTGGAGCTCTGGGTGTCACTGAGAAGTGGCACAGCTCTGGTAACTGGGAACCTTCCGGGCTGCTTTGGGCAGGGACAGGATGAGGTTGTCCTGTGTGGCTGTGGGGTCTCCAACCAGTGGTTGTCAAGATGTGCCTCTGATGCAAAGCACTGATCTCTGGTTCCTGGTGTTCATCATAAATCAAATCCCCATGAGCTGGCCCTTGGTTCAGCTCAGCCAAGAGTCCTCCAACTGTGACAGCACTTTTCCTACAACCTTTAATAGCTTTTTGGCTTTTTCAGTTATAATGGGCACCATTAAATCATTTCCCAGTCAACTCCACGCAGTAGTACCTGAGAAACCACGGTTATTGCCATCCTAAATATAGGGAACATCTGTGCATACAGCTGCAGGGTTACCTTTGGTAAATGTTGACTTCTGGCCATGGATGTTAAGACACAGCAGGGCACGATGCTGTCCTGAATGCTTGAATTGTGGAGTGGCTGTCACGGGCTCCAAAGCCATGCAGGAGGGTGTTGGATGAGACTGTAGCTCAGGCTGCGCACACCTGAGAACAAAATATGTGAGGATGGAAATACTCAGTAGAGTCAGTAACCAGGACTGGAGTTTTATTGTCTTTGCAGGCTGCCTTGTAAATTCAGCTATCTTGGAGTGAAAATCAGAAGTGAGGGAACAATCCAGAGCAATGCAGCATTGCTTGGGAGTGGTCTGGGAGAAGCTGCTGTTGCCTCCAGGGAATAATGATAGGACTGGAGGAAATGGCCTGAAGTTGCACCAGGGGAGGTTTAGACTAGATATTAGGAAGAACTTTACCAAAAAGAGTAGTCAGGCACTGGAACAGGCTGCCCCAGGAGGTGGTGGAGTCACCATCCCTGGAGGCATTCAAATAACATGTAGAAGTAGCACTTCAGGACATGATCTAGTGGGCATGGTGTGTGGTTGTTTTTTCTCTTGTCATGGGTGGACAGTTGGACTTTGTGATCTCAGAGGTCTTTTTCAACCATGATGATTCTGTGTGACATGTTGGAAACTGGGGTGACTCTGGCTGAGAGTCAGCAGGAGAGGTGCCCGTGTTGCAAGAAACAAGGAGCCTTCAGGAGTGGCAGTAGTTATGGGGGTGATGGTGCTAGGAAGGGTTGGGAAGGCTGGATTAATCTCTCTTGTGTAGAAGGGTGGATGAGAGGACAATCTCTGCTTACTGAAGGGTTTTTGGGGTAGTCTGCCAGGTTCTTGAGTGCTTGTGCCCTGAGGGCTTCCAGTCCAGGAGCCCTGGCAAAAAGAAGGGGGTTGTGGATGGACTGTCCTACGTTTGCTCTGAATGTTATTTTTTCATGGTGGAAAAGTGAAAAAGCCCCGAAGTCACTCCAGGTGTGTGTTCAAGAGAAGTTTCTGGGAGAGGATGCCCTCTGGTGATGTAACAAGCTGCAGTTTGCTCCAAACATTAAGGATTATAAATGTGGCTGATGTAATTCCATTTCAAAAAGCCTTAGAGGCTTGCAATAATAAACAGAGCTTTTTAGTACCAGGTTATTGATGCAAAACAGTTTAGCAAACTGGGTTGCTGAAGTGCAAATGCCATGTATTATTCATTAGGTGCTTTCTTTCCACAAATCACAGTCCTCCATGGCATAATGTTCCCTCTCCTGGTAGGACAGCTCTTTGGGAAGCTCGTTGGCGTGAGCCAACTCGTGGAGTCACAGACCCATCCATCAGGGCCAACATTTCCTTCTGTTGTTGTCTTCCAAATGGAGTTCATAATGGGCAAAGAGGTTTAATTAATGCTTCAGAGTAATGTGTCTGTTTATAAAGAAATAATGTACTATAAAATTAGGCAATGCATAGTGAAATGTACCCTCCTAATGGCTGGGCTGGCATTTTAAGTGATCAGTAAATCACTTAAATATTAAGACTTTCTTGAGCAAGGATAATAAAGCAAGAGATTTGGAAATGGTAGATACTAGTACTTACAATTATCCACTAAATAAAACATTTTTATAGTGATCACAGAGTTAATCACCTGGCAGAGCAGACAGGTGATGGGGGAAGTGGAAGATGTGTGGCATTATTGCCTGCAGAAAAAGGAATTTCAGACATGTTCTTTAAGGTCAGAGTCAACAAGGAGAAAACATTTCCTGAACTTTTAATCTATTCTTTTGATGAATAAATGCAAACAGCCATAGTTATATAGCAAAGCCCATGATCAAAAACATGACAGACTCAGAATATTCCCCTGACAGTGCTAATGTAGTTGCATGGCAGAGTAGAGTGATGATCTATGAATATTGTTTTCAAACTCCTGCTTTAAATATTTGAAAGTATTCTCAATTGCCTCTGTATTTTTAAATGCAGGTCGGGCAAAAATAGTGAATTGCTGCTTTACAGCTCTGATGGAATAGGTTTTGCAGTACTTCAGTGGTGGGAAGGATGCAGGAGGAGACTCCCAGTTCTCCACTGAAAGAATTTTTGGCAGCTTTGAAAGTGAAATGAGTTTTTAATGAACAGAACAAGTTCCAAATGCTAGGGATGTTTTTCAAGTTAAATATGCAGAAGCTAATGGTCTGGAGGAGATGCAAACTGTTTGCATAAGAGCTCATACGGATTTTTGTCCCAAGCTGGGAAATTATCATAACAGTTTGGAAAAGGTGTGTAACAGGATCATGGAAAGGAGTGGCTCAGGTGGCTGGAGACACTTAACAGATGAAATCCAACCAGGTGGGATGTAGACACGTGTGTGCCTTTGAGTTTATCTCTTATCTCTGTGAATCTCTGACTCTTGGCTGGACAGAGTGTGTCCACTTTATCAGTGCAACTCCAGAAATTGTCCACAATGTGCAATTCATGAAAGATTTTTCTTACAAGTGTTGAGATTTTCCTACTTAAAAGGAAAGCACCAGTATGCACCTGAAAGGATTAAAAAAAGAATAATTCAGCCACAGAAGGTAATATACTTGTGTTGAGGTGATCTTTAAGGTCCCTTCCAACCCAAACCATTCTATGATTCTGAGATATTTTGCTTCAGCTGAAATGACTGCTGAATTTGATGAATGAAGAATTAACTCTTGGTTAAGAATTCAGAGAAGCTGAATGTCTCTGAAGATGAGAAATAGATTGCACAATTGCACATGCTGTTTTCATTGCTTGGTATTATTTCTCTATGTGGAAAAAAAAAAATGAGCAAAACATCTAAGCAACTTTACATCAAGAAGATTAAGAGATTATCTGAGGGATCCCAGTTTTGAGCGCTGGGCTGGTGAATTCCAGATCCACCCAAGGTTGTGAATGTCAGAGATTGGAAAAGAAAAAGGAAAAAAGGACAGAAAAAAAGAAAAAAAAGAGAAGGGATGATCAAGAATGAAAACTCAGCCCAAGCATCCTGGCTGCTCTCTGAGATGCGTTGAAAGAGCAGATCTTCTAGAATGTCTTCTATATTTTGTGCTGAAGTGTCATGTCAGAATCAATACAGAGTTTAGGAGCAACAGTGTTTGATTGGCAAGTCTTAACTTGATCTACATTTATAGGCCAAAAATTAATTTCAAAATAGCTTCCTCCATCAGTTAACGCTTGGAAATGTTTCTTGAATGAAAAAAAATGTAGCTTCAAAAGCTTTTGTAAGAAGCCTGCTTGAAAGTTGACAGCTTCATAAGAAACAACACTTCTCCTTAAAAGAGATTTCCAAGAAAAAGTACTTGTCAATTCTTGGGACCAAACCTTATGTTTGTGGCAGCACTGCTGGGCCCATGAGTCTCATGAGTTTTGAGATGAACTGGCCTGTATCTCAGCCCAGATTCTCCTCATGGCAAAATAAGACAAGTTAAATTAGTAACTGACCCTTAGAAGCTGCAGAAAAGATGCTGCAGATGAGAAGGAGTAATTTATTCTGCTTAGTGCTGACTGCTTGTCAAACACCAGCCCAAGTATTCCCCATCTTCTGCCCCAAAGGTCAGAGAGCTTGACCTTATCTCCTCCTGGGTTCACCTCAAACAACAGAGAACGAGGGGGAGGATGATGGGATGTTTGTAGGAACCGGGACTTGAAGAAGGTCTATTTTGTGGTCACTTGTGTAATTTTCAGCTGGGTTTCTTTTTGACCTTCCTGCCCCATATTGTTAACAGCAAAGAGGTCCCTCCCTGATCATTTTATTTTGAAGACAGCTGTCGGGTAATATGAAGACACTTGGGCGGTGTTTCCTCTGCAAACAAACCCAATTCCTGATGAATATTTAACGTCCTCAACCTTTTGATCCTTGGTTATTAGAGGAGAGAAGTCAGCAGTGGGGAGCTGTGTCCTGTGGGTCTCTATGGAGAGGAGCACCTCGAGGACAGTCCACCAGGTTGGCATCTTCTGACTGTAAATGGATATGCAAAGGAAGGATGATGCCTCCTGGTACCCATGCAGCAAGTGATGTGTATTTTTAAATACCAATTTTTGTGTCCTCTTCAGGAGGACAGACTTGACCTGGACAAGTATGACTGGATGGAGAAGCTGCCAGGGCTGGGACAACATCCTCAAAGTCTCTGCAAACCTCCTCAGGGCATCTTGCTTCCCAAATGGTCAGGTGGCATTTAATTTACACTTGGATGGCAACCAGAAAACTAATTTCCAATAAATGTTGCTGCTTCAAATATTTGCTTTCTGAAATGAAAGGGAGTAAAGGTGATGTTTAGAGATACAAATTCCAGGAACCCTTTTGCTTTAGAGAGACCAAAGAGTTTTATTTCAAAATGATTTTTTTTTTCATGGGAAATACATTTAATTTAAAAAATATTGTTCCTAGGAGAAATAAAATAATTTTGGAAATGGTGGAATAGGGCACAGTGATGTTATAGAAGTGCTTTTACCTAAATAAAATATTACTGACATTACTGAGGTTTTGAAAACATTCAGACGTGGATGAACATGGTCCCTGTTCAGCACCAGCACTTGGAAAAGTTTCCAGGCAGAGCTAATTCAAGTGACAAATGCATTTCTCCTGAAGTGTTTTTGTGTCTCAACTCTTTGATTGTAGTTGAGGGGAGCATATAAAGTTCTCCAGTTTGTTAAGATCATAGAACAGTTTAGGTAGGAAGGGACCTTTCAAGTTCATCCAGCCCAACCCCCTGCAGTGAGCAGGGACATCTTCAACCAGATCAGGTTGGTCAGAGTCCTGTCTAACCTGGCCTGGAATGTTTCCAGGGATGGGGCATCTACCACCTTCCTGGCCAACTTGGGCCAGTGTGTCATCACCCTCAGTGCAAAAAACATCTTCCTTTTATCTAGTCTAAAAGATAGTGCACAATGTTTGATTTTCCCATCTATGATGTGGATGTTGATCTTCAAAGGTTCTCCCAAACCACAGGTGTCCCTGCAAAAGCAACTTCTGTCCTTCTTGCCTTTTCACAAATTGTGCAAAAGCATTAGTTCAATTTACATCCTGATGTCCTCACATCCACAGGTCTCTTGTCCCAGGTCAGATATTGGGGTTGCAAGAGGTAAGGTGGGGCTTTACCTAACCAAGAGCACGTTATGTGACTGCTGGGGGAAAATGATTTACAGGACCAGGTTGGATGGGGCTTGGAGCAACCTGGTCTGGTGGGAGGTGTCCCTGCCCATGGCAGGGGGGTTGGAACCAGATGATCTTTAAGGTCCCTTCCAACCCAAACCATTCTATGGCTGTGACTCGCCCTCCAGTGTGCTGCTCTGGGAGGGTTTTGAAATGGGACAAGTCCATTTTGGGGTAGGAAAACTGGTCTCCATCTCAGTGGGATTGGATGTTTTTGGAATTAAGATGGGAAGAAATGTGTGCAAAAAGAAATTTATTTAAATATGGTTTTACACTCGTTTCATAATAGCAGCATTTTATCTTTTTTACATTGATTTATGGGCACTGAAGCAGAACAGAGGAGTCAGAAGAAAGCAATTAATGACTAAAGACAAAAAAAACCCCGCACAAATGGTTGAAGATAAAAAGAAAAATTAAAAAAGAGATATCTTCCAAAAGCTGAAGAAAGGAAGATAATTGATGGTTCCATTTTAACCTAATGTTATTTTATTTCTGGATCTCTTCTTCTTTTTTATAATGTTATTTACTGCGTAGTTTAGAACTGACAGAAAATAAACAGCACTTCCAATATAATGTCGTTAGCACCCTGATGCACTTGCTCATCCCACTTAGCTGTCAAGTTCCAAGTCTAACCACCATCAGTCAATGTTGGTTGTGATGGAGTCTGTTTTTAATAAGCACGGTGCTCTAATTACCTTATTGCAAACTTAAAGCCAAATGACACTGATGATGGAGGTTTCATGGCTAAACAGTAAAGCCAGTGGAGCATTTGCACACCAACTGTCAGGGGAAAGAGCTGCTGGAGGATCTGTTTCTGGATTGCTTGGTGAGGGTCACTTTGTACTTGGAAGCTTTGTCACCACACAACAGGTAGAAGAGGGAGATGAGACTCTGAAGAAAAGGGGAAATTCTGCTGAGGCTGGAAATTGTGTGTGTGTGTGTGTGTGTATTTTATGGAAAACCAAGGGATTGATCAAATTTGATGTTGGTTGTGCTGCTCCATCACAAATTCCTCCTCCTGATCTTCACAGGTCCCTTCTAACCCCTGTGATTCTCGTTTAAATCCAGGGGCACCATGTGTGAAGGGGGGAAAAAATACTTGGGTTAAACTGGCTGGGTCTGGCTCTTAATTTTGTCACAGGTTCCCAGTATTCAGTGCTTCTCCCAGTCCTTGGTGGTGCAGGGGACCAGCACTGTGGGGTAAGCTCTGCTTTCACTAACATGAAACTTGTACCTTTCACAGTTGCTGAAAACAGTTTGGAAAGGTTGAAGCATTTCATTTGGTTTTCCAGCATCAAACTGGAACCACTTGATGAGATAAAGCTTCCTGCAGGAAAAAAATACTACGTTTTCTAGGGAACTTTATGAGAAATTGGCTGTTAATTGTATCTACTATAAACTGCACTATTTAAATCATCTCCAGTTGCACTTTTTTAGCTGTGCTCCCTGTTCATGTGCTGTTAATCCTCTGGAACTAAAAAGGCTCTGTCTCGATGAGCTGGATCTTCTAGATGTTAAATTAAAGAGGGATTTTTGCCTCTGACACTGAAGCACTTGTGGTTTGGTTTAAATCTCTCACCCACATTTATCAGTAGCTAAGGGGGGGCTGGTGTTAACAGAGCAGCAAGTGCACAGCACCACGTCCATTCAGTCTGAGTTCAGTTAATATCTGGAATAACCTTTTTTTCCCCTGTTTTTTGCATTATAACTGGATTCAGGAGTTTTCATTCCCATGTTGGCTGGGGAACCACTGGAAGCAGGTGGAGCACCAACACCTCCAGGTTCAGGTATGTGTGTGTTGCTCTCTCTGCAGCTTTTCCTTCCTTGGTGTTTCTGAAACAACATTTTCGTGGTCAACTCTGCAGCCACCAGCTCAAGGAGGAGGCTTTGAAAGTGGATGTTTTTAGCTCCCTTCATGCACCGTGGCCCTGGATTTTGCTGTGGGAAACCATGGAGTGGGAAAGGGGATATTTGGACAGGAGGGGGAGGAATGCAGAGTAGAGGGTCTCTTCTGTCCCTCCTGAAGCAGGTTAAAGCTATTGGCTGAGGGCAACGTACCCACCTTGGTTTGATGTGGCCACGGTCTCAGTGTGGGCACTGGGATGGTGTAAACCAGCTTCCTATGATTTAGGGTGGACAAGAGCTGACTGTGCACCCAGTTTTCTGTAGCAACTCCTCAGTGATGGCATCTGACCTTCTTGCTTCCAAATGGCATCTGGTTAAAGGCTCATGGGGATAATTGTACTGGGGCAAAAGCAAAGGGCTTTGGTGATCTTGGGCTTGGTGCAGAGATGCTTTTCCTTGAGCTTTTTTAATGTTCAGTTTCATTTCTCTGCCCAAAGAGCCTATTAACTTAGCTCTTAAGATAATTACTGGATTTCACATTGAAACGCTTTCATACAAATATTTTCTAATACAAAAGAACAAAGACAAAATAGCTTCATGTTATTAATCAATGAGAGTAGAAGGGCGTATTGTTATGAAAATACAGCACCCACTCCTCCAGCTTCCACGGAGCACCAGATGGTACAACATTTGTGGAGACAGATCTTCAACAAACAGTCAGGATTAACCATTTAATGCTCCTAGCTCCTGTTCCTATTTTCTAAACAGGCATGGGAAGGCTGGGCAGCAACTGCCTTTGGGCCTGGCATCAGGAGCCAGGCTGAAGGTGTCCTTGGCTTGATGCGACTGACTTGCTGTTAGACTCAGATTTATGCTCTCTGCTTTTGGCATGCCCAGCTTGGTGTTTCTTTCAAGAGATATAGAGGGATGTTGCAGATATGTTGGACTGAGACCAGCATTTATCTCACAGCCTGCCTGCTCTTGTGCATGTATGTTGGCAAAGCACAAAGTGGTGACTCGGCTTCACACGTGCTACTGCTGCAAATGGGACCCCACTCCAAAGTGAAGGGGAAGAGAAAGAAAGGGTAACAGGTCATGTGTTTGTAGCAGTGGAATTGCTCTGCCCTCTGTCTGACCCCCAATCCCAGCACAAATGAGCAGATCTCTTGTTACACAGCTGCGTAAAGACCTGCATGACTTACAGAGGTGGGTCATGAGCCAGGCACAAATACAGGTTGGGTAGAGAATGGATTGAAAACAGCCCTGAGGAGAATGACTTGGGGGTGATGGTGGACGAGAAGCTCAACGTGGGCTGGCAGTGTGCATTTGCAGCCCAGAAACCAACTGTGTCCTGGGTTGCATCCCCAGCAGCGTGGCCAGCAGGTCAAGGGAGGTGATTCACCCCCTCTACTCTGCTCTCATGAGACCCCACCTGGACCACTGTGTCCAATTCTGGAGCCCCCAAGACAAGAAGGACATGGAGCTCCTGGAGAGAGTCCAGAGGAGGCCATGGAGATGATCTGAGGGCTGGAGCAGCTCTGCTCTGGAGACAGGCTGAGAGAGTTGGGGTGTTCATCTTGGAGAAGAGAAGGCTCCAGGGAGACCTTAGAGCACCTTCCAGTGCTGAAGGGGCTCCAGGAAAGCTGGGGAGGGACTTTGGACAAGGGCAGGGAGTGATGGGACAAGGGGGAACGGATTAAAACTGGAAGAGGGGAGATTTAGGTGAGATATTAGGAGGAAATTCTTTGCTGTGAGGGTGGTGAGACCCTGGCCCAGGCTGCCCAGAGAAGCTGTGGCTGCCCCATCCCTGGAAGTGTTGAAGGCCAGGTTGGATGGGGCTTGGAGCAACCTGGTCTAGTGGGAGGTGTCCCTGCCCATGCAAAGGGGGATTGGAACTAGATGATCTTTAAGGTCCCTCCCAACCCAAACCATTCTATCATTTTATGACACTTCCTCTACCATCTCCAAGCAGGTTTTCTGGTACAGCCAAGTGGACGAGAGAGGGCAGGCTGTGCAAGTCTTGCTGTTTCAAGTCTGTGGCATGAAGTAAAATCCCTGTGTCCCTTTTATAATCCTTTGAATTGGTAGTTTTACATGAGGAGAATATTGAATGTTATAGTGCTAATGCACTTCTGCAGTTCTGCATAATTCAGTGGATAAAGAGCTTCCACTTGGCAAGTTTTATTGTGCTCAGAGCTTTACAAACCCTCAGCAGTGACCCTCACCCAAAAATAAGTTACAATCTGAAGGGAGAGACACCGAAAGGAAGAAAGTGTCCATCAGACTTGCTAAAACCACCTCCCTTGCCGTCCAACCTTTTGCTTTATTCACAGCCCTCTTCCTGCTCTTGGCACAACAATTTCTCTTGACCACTTTTATGGAAAGGAAACCCTCATTTTCATTTACTGTTTTCACTTGCAGTTTAAAAAGCCAGAAACACGGAGACAGAAATACAGAAAATCACTGTCCCAGAACCAAACCTGACAGGCAACAGGAGAGGGGACAATCCATTTTCCTCTCCAGCTATTCACAGAATAAAAGGGAGCTGGTATTTATTCTTTCATTTCTCTAGGGGCCTTCCCCAAGTTATTAGAATCTGCCTTATTAAATAATTGAGAAGGCTTGTCATAAAGTGACTTCTCACTCTCCATCTATCATTGACATGTGCAGAAAATTGCATGTCAAGGAACATTTGCTAGGAAAGCTTCAGGGACCATTAACTCTTGTCACCACTTAAGAGATTAAGGAACCAGAAACAGACCTACTGTTTCCCAGCTGGTTTGTAAATATCAAAGTGCTGGATCTTCCATCCTCCTCTCATAGTGAGGTCAAAAGAAGGAGTGTTGGGGTCTGGACAGGACAAAGACAAACCTTCTGTCATCTTGCTGGAGCATGTGCCATCAATGCCTCATGGACAGGCCACTGTGGGAACCTGCCACCAGCCAGCCAGGCCACACAGCACCCTATCTACCTGGTGGCACAACGTGCTATGGACAAATCCATTTTCAGCCCCCCACATATTGAGGTGTTGCTCATCCTCACCATCTGACCAAAAGCACCACGATACTTCTTGGTTTCTATATCCTTTCAGTGGTCTGGGAATATCTGGTTTCTTCCCACTAATTTTGACCCACCCTGCCCTTTCTCATCATGATGTGTGATGGCAGGTGAACTCCTATGTCTCTCTTCCACCACAGGGTCCCCAGCATTGATATCTTGCTGTTCACCCTATTGTAGTGCTTGATAATCCCAGCTCAGTCGAGCAGAAATCCCCTTTGCAGAGCCAGAACAAGATTTGCACCTTCTTTACCACGATGCTTCATAGCCAGCTTGCTTTGCCCAAGAATTGAAGCTGCAGAGAACAGGAGAGGGAGAACAGGTTTGGACTGAACCTGCCACTGCAGGAAGCTCATCGTGGGGATAACCTGAGGTTTCAATATCATTATCTGTGAGTTTTCTGACAGCAGCCAGACCTGTGCAGATGAAGTCAAACCATGTAGGTGCTCAGGATCATGAGTTTCCTCCAATGAAGTCTGTGACATCTAAACGTTCTTAATGTCCCAAATCACCTCGGTCAAGATGAATCTCTGGAGCTCCATAGGTAGAAGAATCATCAGGTGGATTTGTGACTGCCTTGGCCTGAGGTCCTCTCCTGGTGCTGATGGACTAAAATCCCAGCTTGATGTGGTTTGCTTTGCTTCAGCAATGTCAAGATGATGAGTCACCAACTGGGAATGAACCACGCTGGCAGAGGAAACAGCTGGTGAACACAACAGGTCAGCACAAAACATATAGTGCTGTCGCAGTGTTAACATCTTCACAGGAGTCTTGTCCCCAGGACCACCCCAGAAACGTCTAGACCTTCTAGTTGTACTTCACCAGAACCATGTTGATGGCATGGTCATAGCTTGGAGGAGATGTTAGTGAATTTGGGAACTGGCTATAATTTTCAGGAGTATGCCATGCAAGTAGGATGCCTAGGTGTGTCTTTATTCAACACACTCATCTGAGGGGGAAGCACACAGTGTAGTGCTGGAGCAGCCCAGTATTTCATCTCTTGTGATGGTGGTTGTGTGTTCCAGGTCAAGGTGAACCCTCAGCTCCTAAATGAGTCTTTGCAAGCGTTGGCTCACACAAGATGAGCAGTGCTCTTAAATCTTTTCACCCAAGTCTTCTCCCAGTGAATTGTGAGGTTGTAGATAAGATCTTAGACACATTGTACTCAGACAAATATATACCTTTTTGTTTTTAAAAGACTCAACCCAGAAGCAATTTTAGACTCTGAAGGGGAAGGTCATTGCCTATCTCTTACACTTATAAAATATTAGCCCTTGCAACTGGATGACGAGCAGAGCTGAGGCCCCTGTTTTCACCTCTGCTGGCACAGCTCCTGTGGACTGCTCTCTCCCCAAAATGGGTCTTGGTTCTCCATAAATCAGTGTTGTCAGCCCCAGTTTCCCATCTCAAAGTGAGATGCTGACACTTTTTGTTTCCAGCAGCTTTTTCTTCCTGTGCTCAGAAGTAACTGTCCCCTGTAGACAAGTTATCTGATGAATTTAGTCTCTCTGTCCATGTGGGAACTACCTGGCAAGACACTTGAGTATTTTGACAAAGACATTTACTTCTTCACTTGTAGGGTGACCACCATGAAGACACAAATGTCAAACAATTCTGAGGCAGCACTTCTTCACAGAATCCCAGGCTGGTTTGGGTTGGTAAAGATCATCCAGTTCCAACCCTCTGCCCTGGGCCAGGGACACCTCCCACTGGACTAGGTTGCTCCAAGCCTCTTTAATTTCTTCTGCAGTCAGTCTCCCTTTCTGGCCCTGCCTGCTTTGCAGGTGAGCTGAGGGCCTTCCCCTTACTTCCTAGGTGGGATCTTCTATTGGATTAGGTGGGTTTGGTGGAAGTTAGAGATTTGCTGGACCCCAAGTGAAGATGCTAGTGTAGCTGGGAAAGTTGCGGCCAGCACAGGAACAGCCATGGCCTCAGTTCTACAGTTGTCTTCCCAACCCAAACCTGCCTCTTTGGGGCTGTTACTCCTGCTGAGGACCAGAGCCTGGAAATCTCCTTCTTGCTCTGGTTGGACCAAGGTTTGTTTGTTCAGGTCCCATATGGAGGGGAACCCCTGTTGCACACGAGGGTGTTTGGATGCTGTGGTTCTGTGCAGGTGTGTGGATCATGTTGCCTGGCCGTTGGGTTGGGTGAAGGCTGAGGATTTCAGGTCTCTTCCTTGGAGAATCAAATCCATTGTGTTCGTGTTAGGTGCCATTAGTCTGCTATCAGCTTTCTTGTCCTCCGTGCAGGCATCATGACAGGCTTGGGGAAGGACAGATGGGCTGTCAGCGAGCCTGAAAAAGCTCTTTCTGACTCTTCACTGTGATCTGGTTGTAATTTAAAAGTCATGGGTATTTTCATTTGTTGGGTATTGGAGAATACTGGTTTCTGTGCCTAACAGACATCTCTAGATGTCAGAAAAGAGAGATGTGAAGGAAGTGGCAGAGCACAAATGGCTGCGTTGTGTAGGTGCTGCTCTTGTGTAATGATGCTCCTCTTCTAATGTTCCATAGCTATGTAAGGGAGGAGTAAGAAAGATATTTAAGTTGTAAGGTTATGGAAGGTCTTATTTGTACATCTCTCTCCTGGAGTGCTCCACAATCACAAATTCTTGTAATAAGATGAGATTTTAAAGCTCTGAGCAAGTGTCTCTCTCACTGAAAATACTATTGCAAAACATGAAATAATATTTTCATAATTACGGTGCCTCAGGAACATCTGACGGCTGCTGTTTTGTCCTTATGTTTTCTGCACTTTTCTCTTTATTGAGTGAAATGAGACAGTTCTGGGGTGGGGAGAAGACCCTGTTATTACCCTACAACAGTGTCTCAGAAGCTTCAGTTGCATAATTTCCTGGAGAAGGACGTGGAAACCCCAGCCAGCTCCTGTCCTAAGGCCTAAGCAGTGCCTGATTCAGAGAGCTGCTGCAGCCTGCTCTGCTTCCTCCTCTGGGTGGGAAGAATCAATTCACTCTGATGGTATAATTATTATCTGACTTGCTCAGGTTATTTTTCACAGTTACTTCCTAACACAGAAAGAAGGCCAAGATGAACAGAAGTGTTTAACTTCAGTGATCATAGGAGTAGTACTGATTTTCTGAAGGACTTTCTCCGTGGTGAGTGGAAACTCTGTCTTGCACACACTCCATCACTGTGACACTTTATTTTGGCATTGGGCTTCCATGGGTGTGTGGGGAAGAAACTCAGTACTCCAAGTGCATGCAGCTTGTTCTTTTACTGTTGTCTCTTTTGAGTTTCATTTGAAACCCTTTCAAATCAGTAGGAGAGGGTACTATGGAGGAGTATTGATCTGGCCCCTGTCCTCCAATTAAAATGAAAGATTATTTAAAATCTATGATTTGGCTTATCCATCACACCTTCAGCTTTGCTGCTTGCACCACAGTGGTTAGGAGTCACCAGTCTGTTGAGCAGGTCATGATCCTGACAGCTGTTTGTGTTTCGAGGGGGAAACACAAGAGAACTGCCAGGCCTTTTGTCAGGGCTGCCTGGATGGTGTCACACCAGGTATCCTTCTCTCCTACCCGTGTTAAAGGCTTAAGGTTTATGCAGCCCTTGGGATGGTCTGTGTGAAATGTCCACAGTGCCTATAGATGTAAAGGTTGCATCAGGAGAATAATTTTTCAGAAATACAAGAGAGAGTGAAGATGGAGTCTGCATCCCACCTTCAAACCACACCTTCTGTAGAGAGCCCCTGCCCTGCAGAATGAGGAGTATCTCATGCTTTCTGTTGTCTTTCTACCTCCATTGCTTGCTTTTCATGGGGTTTGGGTGGTGGCATTCCAGAGGTCCAGCCTTAGGCACTGACTCCTCTCCCCTGCTCCTCTGGATCATCCTGTCTTTTCTCTCTCTGGTCTTAAAGACTTCCCTGGGTGAAGATTTACTGTTGCTGGGATTCAGGCTCTGAGCTGAGTTTGGGAAGTGGGCAAAGCACTTTCATTTCTTCTTTCTTTTCCATTTTGTCAACTATTGAGGACCTCTGGAGGTGCAGGCTCCCCACTCTCTCCTTGGTCAGTTCTCAACAAGCTGTCCAGAGCTGCTGCATCTCAGAATCTCAGAGTCACAGAGTGGTAAGGGTTGGAAGGGATCTCTGGAGATCATCTAGTCCAACTCCCTGCTAGAGCAGGATCCCCTAGAGCAGATCCCACAGGAACATGTCCAGGCAGGTTTGGAATGTCTCCAGGGATGGAGACTCCACAACCTCTCTGGGCAGCCTGTCCCAGGGCTCTGGTACCCTCAGAGTGAAGAAGTATTTTCTTATCTTTAGGTTAAACCTCCTGTGCTCCAGTTTGTGCCCATTGCCCCTTGTCCTGTCACTGGACACCACTGAGAAGAGTCTGGCCCCACCCTCCTGACACCCTGTTTAGATATTTGTAAGCATTAAGGAGCTCCCCAACAACACATGTATCTATACCTGCTTTTCCAGGCTGATAGTTTCTATGTGCTGATGATGACCTGTATTTTGCTAGGACTGCCAATTCATGTGTTTCTTGGAGCTCTCTCTTCACCCTCTTCTTTCCACCACTCCTATTTTCTACACTGGTATCTAACGGGTCCTCATGTCACTGCTCTGCAGAGGATAAACAACTGTTCTCCTCATCTCCAGATAACCTCATCTCCCTCTACAGCTCAGCCCTTTCGTTTATTTTGTCCAGATCAATGAATCAAGGCTTTGCAGTCATCTCTATTAGATAATGCACACTAAATGCATCATCGTGGGGTTGTGTCAGAAGAACAAACTGCAGAAAACTCTGGTTCCTGCTGCCCTGGCTGGGAACAGACGCGTCTGCCTTGAACTTGGACTGGTTTGTGTTACACAGGTGAATTCACTGGCTCATCTCCACTTTGTAGCTCTGTTGCTCTCTCTCCTCTGAACCTGTCCTTGTGCCTCCACCATCACAAACTGCCAGCTCTGTAAGTGTCCTTGGGGACAAGGTTTCTGAGAGTTTCATCTCTGCCTCTGGGTCCTGCACTGGCACTTTCTTCATAGAATCAATGGTTTGGGTTGGAAGGGACCTTCAAGATCATCTAGATCCAACCCCCTGCATGGGCAGGGACACCTCCCACTAGACCAGGTTGCTCAGAGCCCCATCCAACCTGCCCTCCCTCCACAGACATGGTTTCTCCCCCTGACTCTTCCCTTATTATCATAATATAATCAAACCCTCATAAAATTCCTCAAATCTATGAGCCTCTTTGCTTCTGTTACCGATTCCTAACTATTTCCCCTAAAACTCACAGCTTTTTCTGCTTTATTTGCAAATGATTTACCCTTCTATTGATGTGACTCGAGTCTCTCTGTACAGCCCAAGTATCTGAACTCTGCCTGTGGAACTGGAGACCAGGAAGCATTGTGAAAGTGTCTTCTGCTCATACAAAATGCAGCAGAGTTTAACTGACTGGCTGACACCACGCTGGAATATATATCCCTTATTAATAGCAATTTGAAAAGTGGCAATGGGACCTCACTCTGCTGTGAGCTGAATCCTGACTCCATCAGAAAGGAGCCAGGCAAAGTTGCAGCCAAAAATAGGAGTAATTTGCTGCTGAGAAATTACTGCCTGGCCACGATGACGGTTCTTTAAAGAAAATTAAGCAAACATTTGCTTGCTTTTCTAACCCAGCTTCATTTTAATTTTTTGGCTATAATGAAGTGCACTTTGTTTGCTGAAAACAAGCTGGAACAAGAGCAAACCACTTACACCCAAATGTGTGTGACTGCATTGAGCTGCCAGTTTGTTAAATGACTGAGGCAAAAGGTCTTCAATTCTGAGAGAAACCTGTGTTTAGTGCAAGTTTTTCCTGGAGAGCCTGGGCCATCCCATGGTTAAAGCAGAAGCAAGGAGCTGCCAGGGTTAAGTATGGTTCCTAGGTGTCATGGACTTCTTCCATAAGCTTGTATGTGAGGGCAGAGAAACCTGCCTTTGGTCTGCAAAGTGGATGGAGAAAACCTTTCTCTTGTCTTTTTCTACAGTATGGACTGGAATAATGTCTCCAGTTCTAGGATCCCCAACACAAGAAGGACATGGAGCTGTTGGAGTGAGGCCATGGAGATGATCCCAGGGCTGGAGCTCTGGAGACAGGCTGAGAGAGTTGGGGTTGTTCAGCCTGGAGAAGAGAAGGCTCCTGGGAGACCTTGGAGCACCTTCCAGTGCCTGAAGAGGCTCCAGGAAAGCTGGGGAGGGACTTTGGACAAGGGCAGGGAGGGATGGGACGAGGGGGAATAGCTTTAAACTGGAAGAGGGGAAATTTAGGCTGGACGTTAGGAAGAAATTCTTTGCTGTGAGGGTGGTGAGACCCTGGCCCAGGTTGCCCAGAGAGCTGTGGCTGCCCCATCCCTGGAAGTGTTCAGGGGCAGGTTGGATGGGGCTTGGAGCAACCTGGTCTGGTGGGAGGTGTCCCTGCCGAGGGCAGGGGGGTTGGAACTAGATGATTTTCCAACTAATTATTTCTATATTTCTATTTGTATTCTATTGACTGGGATGAAAATGCTGCCTACACCAGTGGCTTTGGCTGTGACTCTCTGGCCATAAACTCAACTGGGCTTGCTATGTTGAAGCTATATTGGCCCTGGGATATCTCAGGGGTGTTTTGGAAGTAAGAGCCTGGCAAGTGCATGTACCAGAGAGAGCCTTGGGCAGGAGCATCAGTCAAGGTCCTGGACATGAATTGGGGACCAGCCTGTGTGTTGGGAGGACAAGCAGCAAGAGCAAGCACCAACATGGGAACAAAGGGAAGAGGAGAAAAGTCACATTTTGAGTGCTGTAGGGACTTCAGCTTCTCTGCCCTTTTACTGCAGTGACCCCAAAATCTACAGCTTAACTTGTGACATATACACACACAATTCTTCCAGGCATCCCATGCCTATAAAACAGATATAAGATTCCCATGTGTGTTACTGATGTCATCAAACAGCTCTTGGGCACAAACCTTCCCCATCTGGTATTTTCTAGCAGCACTGGGCAATTCTTTGGCTTAAAAAGATGAAACCCTTCAGCCACACTTCCTAGAAAGGCATCAAGATGTGAAGTGCTGAGTCTGGGTGTTTCAGCACAGCTCACCAGCTGCCATCCTTAAAATGGTCTCATCTAAAAAGGAGTTTTGATTCTCAAAGCGTGAGGGTTTTGTTAGCAAAGGAGGTAATTAGGTTTGTCTCACAGTCATTCAGATTCCCAGGTGTCAACTAAACCAGGATTTCATGAGGAAATTTCTGTCCAGCTTTGTATTTATTAAGGACCATTTGCTGCAATTATATACAGAGACAACAATTATCTACTTGCCCTGTAAGAGAAACAGAAATGTACTAAAAATAAATAACTCCACAAGAATGAAGCACAAATATTTAGAGCTATTGATTTCACCTTCAGAAGTATCTAAGCATCTTTTTCTTGATTTCTCACCTCTACAGCAGGTATCAGGCAGGACATCTGCACAGGACTGGAGTACTTGAGGGATGGATGGAGGCAATTTCCAAAAACAATCCTTCAGTTGTGCAGTTTTCCTCCTTTTATTGTCTCTGGTTAAAGTGCACTCAAGTGTGACCTCCCCATCTTGCTGCCAAGGACGTTTCATGGCTTTGTACAAGCTCCCTCCTCCTAGAGAAACAAAAATGGTTGGAAAAGTGCTAATCTAGGGTATTTTCCATCTCAATGGGAATCATGAAAGGAGGTAATGTAATAAAAGTGGAAATTGTGTTTTTAAGGCTTTTGGCTGCAGCTCACTGGGAGAAAAAAAAACATTTTAGGTCAAAGTAATTTTAAATAAGAACATATCAAATTTATGCTGAAAGAAAACTAGATTGAGGAGGGCAGCTTTTTCCCTCTATGCCTTATTCTGGAGATATCAGACAAAGATGGTGTGATATTCAGGAAGGGTGAAGCAGCTTCCAACAACCCTGGGTTGAGGGTTGCTTGTAGAGGAGATGTAAAACTACCTGAACTGCTTGAGGCTGGATGGGAGCTCAGCCCTGGGACCACTGTGGTGCTCTGTGTCACCTCTGAGTCACAGAGAGAATCATCATAGAATCATCATGGAATCTCAGACTGGTTTGGGTTGGAAAGGACCTTAAAGATCATCTAGTTCCCACCCCCCTGCCATGGACAGGGACACCTCCTGCTAGACAAAGAGAATATGGACAGATCCTGATGGATCTCCTGCTGGTTCAGAAAAACTTCCAGCTGTGGAGATCCACTTTCCCAAGAGCAGTCTTGCAGTCCTTCAATGCTACCAATAGCTAAGGAAAAACTTGCTTTTTTTGGGTTTCTTGGTTATGAATCAGCAACGTGGATTTCTGCTCTGCCTAAAGGCAATTGCCATAACAGGCTGCTGGGACAGCAGATGAGCCAGGACACTGGGACAGTACAATGATCACAGCTTTTAGTAAATTAAATAATATATCTGATTCCCCACGCTGTGATTCCAGGAAGCCATTAATGATGCACAAACCCTAACTGCATTGCAGGAGGCAGTGGATAAACATGGCTGGGCCATCATTTCCCTGCTGGTCTTCTGGTTGCAAATAGATTTCACATTTATCCCCTTCAGTTTTGTGGATCTTGCAGGGGTGAGCAAAGGCTGAGGCAGGGGCCACAGCTCATCACCCCTGGAGTGACTGAGCAATGGTTTCATGTTCTGCTGGCTGTGAAACACCCCAGCCTGAATCTCCTTCCTTGGATGACTATTCTAGCAGAACAGGGCTGTCATGGGTGTGCCAGCTATGGATAAGGGCAAGTCCACGAGGTGGTTCAAAAGGAGAGCTGGTGTGACATATTAGGCCATCAACACATTCAGGACAGGGAATTGTTTTCAATCAGACTTGGGTCATGTACTGCATCTGAGCACGCTCTTAGGCCCAAGAGCTCCTCCACCTCTTGCAGTGAGTAATCCCAGGGAACACGTAACCCACCTGTGTGTTGGAGAGGCTGGGCTGAGACATCAGCCTGGTGCTTGGCAAAATCAGCTGCAATGATTTTGTGCTTTAGATTCCTATCCTTGGTGTTTTGGGATGAGTTCCTTGTATGGGAAAGCCCTTGTTTTTAACAGGTGTACGTGGTTTTCCTGGATGGCTGCACACCTTTCTCTGGCTGATGGCCAGAGAGATCAGAAATGGGGCTTGAGGAGATCCTTACCCCTTGGATGTCTTCTGTGAGTGGTCTCAGGGTGTGGGCCTCAATGTTTTTTATATGAGTTGTCTTTGCTTTTTTTAGCAGGCAAATTCTTGCTTTATTGATTTCCTTCAGGCTCTTTCTATATGGATTCTCTTTATATAGGGTCACCTTAGAATCACAGGATGGTTTGGGTTGGAAGATCATCTGGTTCCAGTCCCCTGCCATGGGCAGGGACACCTCCCACCAGACCAGGTTGCTCCAAGCCCCATCCAACCTGCCCTTGAACACTTCCAGGGATGGGGCAGCCACAGCTTCTCTGGGCAACCTGGGCCAGGGTCTCACCACCCTCACAGCAAAGAATTTCTTCCTAATGTCCAGCCTAAATTTCGCCTCTTCCAGTTTAAAGCTATTCTCCCCCTCGTCCCATCACTCCCTGCCCTTGTCCAAAGTCCCTCCCCAGCTTTCCTGGAGCCCCTTCAGGCACTGGAAGGTGCTCTAAGATCTCTCCAGAGCCTTCTCCTCTCCAGGCTGAACACGCAGCTGTAGTTTTAAAATAATAGAAGAATTTTACCTTTACAATCATTTCACGATTGAGGCATGGAAGTGTTTTCCTGCTGTTCAGTCACTCCAGTCACCTCCTCTTTATGTTTCTAACCTACATCGTTCTCCCCTGAAAACACATAAACAAATGAACACACAATGACAGCAGCTCTCTTGAATTTGTGTGTCAGGGGCTAAGCTCAGTGAATCACGCAGCACCAAATGACTCTGGCTTAAAAGCACAAAAGCAGGGGCTCTGCTTGCAATAGGCTTAAAATTGTGCAAAGTCTTAAAATGTGTGTGGTGGTGGAGTTGGAACATTGCACTGCAGGTGGACCCCACCTCTGGTTACTGGCTGCATGTGCTGCTGTAACATACATATTTAATAGCACGGTGAGCAACCTTTTAATGTGTATTTGAATGGTTTATTGCAACAGTTTCCCAGGGTCCTCTCTGATTAGCAACTTCTACATTAGCAACCTTCTGTTATTTGGAAATAGCTGCCTCATAGGTTTCATGATCTGTGTGTGCTCATTTGTTATTTGAAAGCAACAACCAGCTACTTGTGATGAATAATTTTACGCCTGCTGGTTGGTACCTGCTGCTCTTTTTGCAAGGCTGGGAGTTTGATCTTTTGTGTCTGGCATCGAATGCATCGGTTGTGTGGGCCTGTTAGGAGGTGCAAATTGTACCAAAGAGCAAAGGAGGAAAAGCAAACCCACATTTTCCCTGAAAATCTGCATTATTGAGACTATACAGGTCACTCCCCTTTGGGACACAAAAAGACTAAGTGTAGGTGCATCAGTCATGACTCACAGAATCATAGTCGGGGTTGGAAGGGACCACTGGAGATCTTCTAGTCCAACCCCCTGCCAGAGCAGGATCCCCTAGAGCAGATCCCACAGGAACAAGTCCAGAATTATGTAGGTCTGGACACCTGGACTCCGGGATGCAAAAATATGGGATAAAACCAGGATGAAATGGGATAATAATTATTGAATATTTGCTTTGGAGCTTGCTGGAGGTGAGGAAGGTGGTTTTGCATGGCGTGTGGCTGTGGGGTCTGTGGTTTTGGGGTGCATCCTGCTGCAGGTGCCCAATTTGTGCTGCTTGACCGTGCAGGCAAGGTGTGGGGACCAGCTCCAGCCACAGCACTCCTGCTTGCAGGCCAAATTTGCCCAAGTAATTAATGTGTCACTTCAGTCATTATAAGGAGCATGAGTGTCCTGCTGGTGGGATGCTGGGCAGCAGCCCACTCCAGCCCCTGACACAGCTTCCCCTTCGTCACATCTCCAGACTTGAGCTCTCGGTGCTGAGTGACCTTTGTTAAACAAATCGACCAGTTCAAGTACATAATTTAAAAGTTCTGTTCAAACATGATATTTTGATCTGATCACAGCTTCCCTGTAAAATTAAGGATTTAATGCTCCCATTCTGGCTAAATGGACTTTACAACGCTCAGGCTGAAAAGACTGCACGGTGGATTAGAAAGCCATTGTGAAAAGTGTCATTGAAAAACCTGTAATTTTCCTGTCTCTTCCTCTTACTTCAATGATCCATTTTCCTGCCAAATTTCAGGAGACAAATGCATTAGTTCAGCTGGGCTGATAGGGCTTTGCTCCTGGTGTGTCTGCAGCATCTGGGACCCTGCACGGGGGCTTTAAGGTGGAAATGTGCAGCTGGGAATCATCTGCACCTGGGAAAGTCCTTGCCTGATGTGCAGTGGGTGCTTTTAAGTATTGGGAGTTTATGATGGCTATTATCAGACAAAGCAATGTTTTTTATGCTAACATGGCTAATTGCCTATTACCCAAAGGCTTGTGTAATTTGTTTGAAGGTTTAACTGACACTGAGCATTCATCTTGCATGGCTCTAACAATCCACATGCTTTTGGCAGATCTTCCACTGTCTATAAAAAATATCTAATAATCCATTAGCTTGTCAACTTGAAAGCCAGCCTGTGAGAATATTATTGAGTTCTTTCTTTATTACTAAATTTAATGCCATCAGTACTCACCTTGCATAACGTGATTTACTTTTCTTCTCTGCTCCTGCTGAACCTGACCATAAGACAACCATAAGCTCAGGGCTGCTTTTGGGTGGTCACTCACTTGGCATGTTCACCAGGAGATACGTCAAGTTACAGATACTTAAATTCACATTAAAGGTAGGGGTCTGACCCATGGGGCAGTCATTAAGGCTCCATATGGTGTCCCTTTATAACCCTCTTAATATCACTCTATTCTGGTGGGCTTTTTCTATTGTTGGGTGTCAGTAGGGAGCCTCACTACTTGTCACCCCCAGTGTGTTCTGCAAGGGAGGAGACTCTGGTCTCTCTGATGATGGCTCTTTTGGCTACTGGGTCTTACCTGTATACCCAAGAGAGGATTTAGAAAAGGTTGGAAGTGCTTGTAAACTAGAAAAGGCTGGGATTTTTCATAGGAGCCACCTGATAGCAGGGCCTGTGGCTCAGTGGCTGAGAGATGTCAGTTTTTGACACTGTTAAAGCTGGAGAAAAGCCTTTTAGTGAGAGCTGGGGGGATTTCTGACATATCAATTTGAAAATACACACAGGCAAATTTGGGGTGAAAAGTCAATGAAACTTTCAATTAACCAAACAACTGAGAAAAAATATTCATGCTTATAAGGAAACCCTGAGACACAAGGGTGATATCCCCCCCCCCCGATTTCTACCATTTCTGTGTTTTCTGCTGACTCTGCTTTCTAATTTACAAGCAAAGGGAATGTTGGTCCCCCCTGGGAGCCAACACAGCTGGGGGTGGGTGCTGGAGTTCTGCCAGGCCATCTGCTTCCAGCAGAGCACAGTCACAAGGCCACTGTGTCAGCTTCCCATTAATGAACTGCAAATATTTATGCCATGAGGATTAAGAGGGAAACACTGATAAATAACACTGGAGATGAAAAATACTTGCAGTTGGAAAGTACTTGCACTTCCCTTCACCTTGGCTGAAACCTCTGCCCAACCTGCTGTACCAAGGTGGGGTTGTGAACTTTAGAAAGCCCCTAATGCATCTTTGAAGACCATCTACCTCTGGTTACACATCATTTTGTGTTTCTTTTTCAAGGATAAAAGCAGCCTGGTGAGCACCCGGGCAACAATGACCCACAGCCCACCCAAGCAGGGCTTCTCCTGCAAACTGCCCCATGACTGCACCATCCCCCAGCTGGGAAATGGGTTTTTAGGCAAATTCTCTGGCACAGAGAAGTTGCTAAACAGCTTGCTAAGTCATGACTGCTTTCAGCTGGCTGAAAAAAACAGGCTGCTTGGGAAACGGGACATGATCTTCAGGCCTTTCTCAGGTCCATTTCCTGATGGCTGTGGAAATGTCCTTTCCTCCTTGATTGAATTCATCTTGAAATTCAGGCTCCAGAGTGACTTTGCAAATAGGTTAGTGAAAAATCTGTATCTTAGAATAATGCTGAGTATAATGAATGACTCCTTAATAGCTAGGAAATACAGCTAGCTAAATAAAGCTTTGTGGCTCTGCACTCTTGCCTTATTCTACATGGGCTTTTAAAATAAACTATAAATTCCTTGAGTTTTACTATTGAGATACTTAACTATTCAAGTAGGAAAACTGAAATATATATTGGAATGGAAGAAAATGAATGCCTGAGCCTTCTTTATGGTAGAAGCAAGACTGGATATGGCAGGCCACATCTTTTGAAAAGAGGGAAAATATAAATTAGCTATTTAGCTCAGCATTAAATGCATCATGAACAGCTTCTGGTGGTGGTTGCCATAATTTCTCTCCCACAAAAGGTGTCAGGAAGGCTTGAGAAATAGCTGAATCCCTTCTAAAACTTTTATTCAGCCAATGTTGTAAAATAACTTCATCCTCATGCATCTCATAGTTTTACAGTACCTGGGTTTAAAATCACCGCTTCCATTTTTGGGGACTACATTATATATGGTTTGGTTTTGAAGCCAGAGATTCAAATGAGGCAAAGAATTCTCCTCCTGTGACATTAATCTTTGCAAACTTCTCTGACTGCTCTGAAAACATCAGGAGGGCTTCAATGAGCTGCATTTATGGGGGAATTTGGAAGGACCCTTGAGGGTCGCTGTGAGAGGTCTGTCTTGGTGCAAGCTCAGGTCAGTCCCATGACTCTGCTCCTGAAGAAGGTATGAAGCAAAGGTGACCCTCAGAATATCTAATCCCCACCATTCCCCTTTTCGTGGAACTATTCAGGTGGTTTTTTTTTTTTTTATATTATTGGATTTCTTTCCGATGTGGGTTTCTTAGTCCCTGGGTTCATGGTGTGTTGACATAGGGAGGGAAAGCAAAGGAAATTTGGATTTGGTGTTTGAGTCTGGGTATGATTACAAGGCCTTTTTTTTTTTTTTCTGTGCCTGGTAACGGTGAGAGCTGAACTTAATCAGTTGGGGGTAGAGGAGAGGGTATGGTCTCTTGGGAACCCTGTACATGAATCAGTTTTAGTCTTTGGCTTTGATTCGGAGTCACTGCAATTAGGGGACAAGCAAACATTTATTTCCTGGGATTTCAGACTGGTCAATAGATATGGTAATTTCCATATAACAGTTATATTTTATACTTGGTTATAGGATTTTATTTCAGCTGAGGCACTGAGGGCAGGCTGAGCAGGGACTCAAAGCTGGCTGGGCTGGGACCAATCACTATATTTTTGGAAGTTTGGACCAATCACTATGTTTTTGTTAGACTAAATTGTCCCTGTTTGGAAAAATACACTATATTAACTATATTTCATATATATATATGTGTGTACACATAAATGTATTTCCATGTGCCTGAGCTCCTTGCACCTTCCAGAAGTGCTGGAGTTTCTTTGCTGTGTGTAAGGGGTTCCTGGTGTAGCTGTGAAGGGGAACAGCATGGCAGAATGCAGTGGCTTCATCAGGGAGGTCATGCACTCGGTGGCATTTTAATATAACTTCATGTCTAATGATGTTACTCCTTCATTTAGACAGGAGGGACGTGGCACATTCCAGTAGGTGGGGGCTGAAGTTAGATAAATTACACCTGGTGTTAGGAGGCAACAGTTAAAAAGTGGGAGCAATTAATCATACTGATCACTTTATAAGGGAAGGGGTAAACGCATCCTTACCTGGAGCCTTAAAATCCAAATGGGACATATTCTGGCTCTTGGAGCCTTTCAGCTTGGCCCAGCTGCAGGTTGAGGGATTGGGCACTGTTTGTGTCCTCAGGGAAGAAATTTCCACCACTGGAAGGTCTTGGGGTGTGACCATGAGACACCTGCCATGTGCAGGGTCTCCAGTGGGGCTGTTTCTGTGTCCTGGGAGTTCATAAACATTAAAATCTGACAAATTCCTGATGTTTTCTAACTCTTCCAGAGTGATTTCCACATTACATATTAGTTTAATGGGAATAAATTAATTGAGCTCCTCATTTAGAATCAAGGAATTATTTTTGTTGGAAAAGACCTTGAAGATCATCAAGTCCAACCAACAGCACTGCCAAGCCCACCACTAAACCATGTTCCTCAGCACCACATCTACACAGCTTTTAAGTGGCAGCTCTCCAGCCACTCTTCCCCTCAGCCTGTAGCATTGTCTGGGGTTGTTGTGGCTGAAATGCAGGACCCAGCACTTGGCCTTGTTCACTCTCATACAATTGGCCTTGGCCCATGGATCCAGCCTGTGCAGGTCCCTCTGTAGAGCTGTCCTGCCCTCAGGCTGATCAAAATTCCCACCCAACTTGATGTCATCTGCAAACTGACTGGGGATACACTCAATCGTCCAGATCACTGATAAAGATGTTAAAGAGAACTGGCCCCAACACTGACCGTTGGGGAACATCACTTGTGACCAGCCACCAACTGGAGTTAACCCCATTCACCATTTCTCTCTTCTCTCCCCACAGCCAAAGGCCCAAGAACTATTCAACAAGTCCGAGCTATGAAAAAGTGGGTCCCTGAGAACCTTCAAAAATCTGGTAACAACCCCGAGTCGTGCCCGTATTTGCTTGACCTGTTTTTTCCTTATACATATTCCTTATGTTTTTCCTTATACATGTTTAATTAAATGTATTTCAAGGCCCTGAGCTGCACAACTGCTGTTGTTATTTAATTGCCTCAAATAAACCCTCCTTTTGTGCGTGTTGCTAATGAGCAATTAGCTCTGTGGCACTTGCAGCTCCAGCAGGTGACTCTGGCGAGCCGTTGGCTGGTGATATTTGCCTCTAATTTTTTTTTATTATTTAAATTGTTTCTCTCAGACTACTGTTACCAAGAGTATGGAGAAGAGCCCACATATGTATATGCACAGTACCCAGGATCAGAGTTCCCAGCTGAACTATTGCTGTGCATTAAGAGCTCTATAAACAGCTTTCTGGGTTTTATACCAAGGTAAATATGAATTTTTTTACATGAACTGGTGATGGAAAACCCAGGGTAAATAGCAATATTAATAAACCTTAACAGTTGGAAGCAGCGTGGTTCCAGGGCTTCTTCTCCTCTTCTTAGCACTGGGGGTGATGCAGCTTGCCTGGGTGTTGCCATGGGATTTTGGATGGGGAGTAATTGTGGGTGGGAAGGAAGTTTGGGCATCATCTGGACATTCCTGTGGCCTGACCCAGCTCTGGTTACCCAGACTCCAGTGGGAACTGTGAAAATCCTACATTAGCTGGAGACAAAGTGGTGGAAAGAGCTGACAGTGGGATGGAGAAGACTCCCTGGCTGATGCCAAGAGCTGGGAGAAGTGTTTTTCAGCAGTTTTGCCACAGGGGCACTTGTTCTCCTCCCCTTGTCAAGTGAGTCTTCAGGATCTGCTGGGATATGGTGGCATCATGTCAGTTCTCTGACTGATGTATGCAGTAGACAATCCCAACTCAATCCCACCTTAAATGTCCCCCCATAGAAGAAGATGAGATAAAGTGATCTGGGCTGATCTAAGGACCACTCCCAACACGGTCAACTCTTTAGTTCAATTGTCCAGCACCAAAAACTCAAGTTGAAGCTTCATTAGACATCAAACCCCTACTTAACCTCATAGAGCACGTGCTGCAGATGGCCATGAGCTCCCACAACAAGTTTGGTGAGGACATGGTCAGAATCACTGTGGTGGAAATCAGACTGAAAACTCATTGTACATCTTTGTGGGGAAGAAAGGTGGCTTGGTCATGGCTTAACTGATCTGTAAATAAGGGACGGGTCCCTGACAAAGCTGGTGAGTCTGATGCTGATGTCTTTCTGACAGGACAAGTTCCTGTGTGATGTGCTCTAGGTGACCCTGCCTGGCAGGGGGGTTGGACTAGATGATCTTTTGAGGTCCCTTCCAACCCCTAGGATTCTGTGATTCTGTGACAGGGCTTGTGCCACTCCAAAAGGGGACACAGGGATGGCCACGAGGTTTGCTGGATGAACTGAACTGCCTCAGAAAATCCTGGACAAATGGCTTCATAATGCTCCATTTTCACAGAGAACTGGGTCAAATCATGGCTTCATTTAAAGCCTAGATCAAAGAGTGATGCCTCCGCTCAGGGCACGATAGTGAAATATGGGTTGTTTGACTGCTGTGAAATCCTTTACCTCATCAGTGTAAAAATGTCTCTCAGCTCTTTTGAACATGCTTGTTTCCTCCCCCCGCCACGTCCCTCTGTTTAATTTTGGTGTGAAGCCATGACTGCTCCATTGGGAATTCATTTCTGGGTCAATCCTTTCCAACCTTTTAGTGCATTAATCGTGGCGTTGTAGCTTTGATTAAACTGCAAATTGTTCTCTTCCTAATTTAGCTTCACAAATTACTAAGGGGATGACCGGTTGCATGCAGCCTGGTGATGATTTGCTGCTGTCACTCTTGGCAGGGGGTAGGGTGGTAGTCCCTCTCTGCCTCAAAAGTAGGTGGAAAAGGATGTGGAATCTGATAAATCCTGACTCGCTGGAATATTTGGGCTTGGAAACCACTTATTATTCTACTGATCAAAATAAGTTTCTTATATGAGCACTGGGGGTAGGTTGTCTTTTCCTTAGGTGTGCATGGAGAGCCTGGCCCTGCATCTCCCTTGAGGGACGTTTTACAAGGGCATGTAGTGAGAGGACAAGGGGCAATGGATTAAAACTGGAAGAGGGGAGGTTTAGGTTGGACATTAGGAGGAAGTTCTTTAGTGTGAGGGTGGTGAGACCCTGGCCCAGGTTGCCCAGAGAAGCTGTGGCTGCCCCATCCCTGGAAGTGTTGAAGGGCAGGTTGGATGGGGCTTGGAGCAACCTGGTCTAGTGGGAGGTGTCCCTGCCCATGGAACTAGATGATCTTTAAGGTCTCTCCCAACACCAACCAGTGTATGATTCTATGATTTTAAATAGCGTTTCCTTGATACATGCATATTTTTTACTTCAAAACTCCAGCAACTCAAGTCTGTGGTCCAGGTTGAAAAGGAAGGTTGACGTTTAACAAAGTGGCTAAAATATTGTTTCCTGGGGCAAGGGAATAACATCTGTGTGTGCAGAGCCCCATTCCAGGAGCTGTGAGAGAGGTGTGAGATTGAAGTAACAACAACGGCTGAACAACATAAATTTTACACTGATGTTGAGACTGGGAGCCCTGGAGGAAGGAGACATGGGCTTGGTGGAAAGTTTCAGTGCAGATCTACAGCTTTCCTTCCCAGTCAGTGCTGCTCAGCTTGGTAGGATGCTCAAAAGGATGTCCTATGATTAGATGACTGGAAACATTTTAATTAAGTGGTGCAGCCTTGGTTGCTAAGTGAATTTAAAATGTGTGTAAATAATTTCCCCAGCCTTGCACGTGCTGGGCAGAACTGAGGTATGCAGAACATGGAAACTTTGTGTGCTTTTTAGGATTAAAATCCTTCCGGTTGCTTAAGTGAGAAACCTTTATTTATTTATTTATTTTTTTGACTGTTAACAACAGTGACTGGAGGTGAACCAGAGCAGCTTCCTCATCGCTGGAACTTGATAACACAGGGGTATCAATCAGCCTTCCTGAATTAGCATTTCACTGATAGTGATGCACAAAGCCTTTTAATGAGGACTTTCAAGTCTCCCAGCTCCGGGTTTCTGCCTGCCTGTTCCTTAGCAACGGAGGGGATTGGCAGGCAGAAGGGGTTTGATGTATTCTTACATAAAGGGTTTACAATGCTGGAAATGGCATGCAAAAATTAGGATAATTGTGTTTTGTTGTTTTGGCACGACGTTCAAAGATAAACAAACAGCCTTTGGGCCCCCAGAAGCTTCCTGTTGTGTTCTTGTTCCTTCCTCTGTTCTTGCGGAGAAGTTATCCACCAAGTCTGGAGTTTAAATTAAAAGGGCTTTTGTCTGTTTTCTAGAAATTTATGTATCAGAGCAGAAAAAGTGATGCTCGTTGATCTGCAACCGAAAGAAGAATTAATGCTTGGTGTGCCAAAATGCACGGGAGGACAATGTTCTGCAACACTTCTGCAAAGCTGCAGCTTGTTGGTGGCACCTTCATGGGGTTCCTCATGGCACATAGTGCTCCACCAGGCCGAAATCCTGCACTGAACCATCTCTTCTGCCTCCAGGTTTCTGCATCTTCAAGTCCCTTTGGTGGTTTCCCCCATCTCTGGGCAGAGATGGGGCTGCATCTGCTTCCTGGCTCCCCAAACCTGCTGCAATTTTAATGACACTTATATTTTTGGGATATGCAATATAAACGTTTTTGGGATATGGCTGAGGCCATCCTTTGGGGAGACCCAGCATGAACCCTTGATTAAATGCTGGCTGAAAAAAGGATGATATTTATTATCTATCTTGCTCAGCTTAGACGTCCACATCAAGGAAAGCCCTGGGAATGGGACCCTCCTGGGTGTTGTGGTGGATACCAGCACTCAGCCCCTTTTTTGCATGCTTCCCTTGTCTGCTTGGTCTCCTTTGCTCTTACCCTGGACCCTGCCTGCTGCTTGGGGGTGTCAAACACTAACACTGTGCATCAATCCTTCTCTTTCTGCTTTCCAGGCACTACTCTGAGTGTGGGACTGCAGCAATCATAGAATCATAGAATGGTTTGGGTTGGAAGGGACACCTCCAACTAGACCAGGTTGCTCCAAGCCCCATCCAACCTGCCCTTGAACACTTTCAGAGATGGGACAGCCACAGCTTCTCTGGGCAACCTGTGCCAGTGTCTAATCATCCTCAAAGTCTCTCTCCAGAACAGGTGAGACAGTCTTCCACCCTGAAAGTTGTTGTCAGTGCTGGAGAGAGGATCAGTGTCGAGCAGACACCCTTCACTGGGGAGCACCCACCTCCTTTCCATGGGCTGCCAACCATCAGCCTCCCTGACCTCCTGCAATACGCCCAAGCCTGCTGCAAAGGCCATGATGCTAATTAGGTTTTCCTTTAATGAGCTTTGGTGTGTGCCACCTTTTCACTTGGAGAAGACCACATTTCTCTGGTCTGCCCCACTAGCTGGGTGTGAGACAGACTGGCAGGGTTGGCCAGGCAGAGCTGCAAGGCCAACCCCGTGTCCCTGCCTGGTGGTGCTGTTTGCAGCAGCCTGGAAATGACTTTATCTATATTAGGTTCCCATGCCTTACAGAAGTGAGGGTGGAGGTGCAGAGCACAGAAGATGGTGGCTGCTAAGCTTTCCATCCCTAGGACATCCACCATGTGACACTTTTCTCCTCAGCACAGCACAGCCACAAGTTTGCTGCTCAGCTAGAAGTGCCTTCTCCTCCACTGGTCTGAGTGTGTGAGCCAGAGATGCTCTTCTGAATCCCAGTGCCTCATGCAACAGCCCAAATACTTTAATTCAGGAAAGGCCACCACCAGAAGAAACCAAAGCAAGAACAGCAAGAAAAGCTCTGCAAAAACTTGCTGGCAATTTTATGAGTTCACACTTTGATTTTATTCTTTGCCTGAAGGAGGATGTCCATCCCTGTGCACCAGCAGAAGGCACTCGGTACCTGTGAACCTCACAGGTTATGCAGCCTTCATCCCATCCCACCACAAGGGCTGAACTTCTCCCAACAAGGTGTTCCTGCTCCTCTTCCACTTAGTTGAAACAGGTGATGCCCAGCTTCACTCTTCACAGAATAATCTACACTGCAATTTAAAATAACTTATGTAGTTATTACAGTCTGTTTCCTGGGGGCATTTTGGTGTGCTCAAGCATGGGTGAACACACCCACGCTGATAATCCCCCCATTGCTTGTTTCACCCTGCTCTGCACCATCAGAAGGGGTTTCTGCAGCCAATATTCAGCTGTCAAACACTCAGCCCCTGCTGCCTGTTGCATTCCTGGCAGGCAGCCCCCTGCTCCCTGGGGGTGATGGGTTCCAGGGGCTCCCCTCAGCCCCCCGTGGGCTTTGTGCCACAGCAATCCTGTAGATGAGAAAACGAGGGACCTGTTCCCTGCTTCTGCCAGTGGGTTGTGCCACTCCACTGCGCTATGTGCCCGGCCCAGCTGCAGACATCACCTGGCTCTGGCTCCTCCTGCTCTTGCCTGATCTGTCTCAATCCTTCCCAGTGCCCGGGAACTCGCATCTCTGACAGTCTCATGCTCCAAGTTAATGTTTTTAGGGGTGAAGTGTCTTATTTGTGGTCTCATTTGTGCTGCTGAACCCGGGAAATACGGGGGCTGGTACGACTCGGCTTCTACACAGTGATGTTTTGGCCCTGGGTCCACGTTGGGACCCACGTGTGGCTGCCAGAGCTGATTGTGGCACTGAGCACTGTGTGGTGCCAGCAATCTGCTATATTTGTGTTCTGAGGTCCTTTTGTGGCACTTTTCTGTTTAAGAATGGCATCTTTTTTGTTGCTTCTTCTTTCAGGGCATCAACTGATTTGGACTTGAACACCAGGAGACAGTCATTTCATGTCAACTCAATCAGACAGTGTCCCATTTTGCCCAGAATTAATCCTTAATTGTTTTTTTTCCACATAATTGAAATTAGAGGGAGTTTTGTAGCTGTTGTTGATTTTTTTCTCAAGTGCTTTAGTAGTTACTTTTTATTTAAAAAAGATCAGAAGTTTGAAGACCAATAACAATTGAAATGTAAAAGCTGTGAAATAGTCTCAAGTTTTATTGTCAATTACCTTACTGAAATAGTGCAGCAAGTATATATATATTGGTGAGACACTGGAACAGGTTGTCCAGGGAAGTTGTGGGTGTCCCATGCCTGTCAATGTTTAAGGTTGGATGGAGATTTGAGCATCTTTGTCTAGTGGGAGGTGTCCCTGCCCATGGCAGGGCGTTGGGACTAGATGATCTTGAAAGACCTTTCCAACCCAAACCAGTCTGTGATGCTATGATATCTATATATAGACACACCAAAAGTTGATCATTGTAGGTGTTTGAAGGCTCCTGAAGGCCCTGGACTTGCTTTCTGGGACAACACTGAAGATGTCCAGGCAACCTTCTCTGAGGACTGAAAGGCTGTCAAAACTTTTGTGAAATTTTGAAGCTGCAAAATTGTCCATGCCCACAGCCCCAGTGGCTGCCATGTCCCCACCCTTCTGCTCATTCTTGCCCCTTATTTTATTTTCTATTTAGAAAGAGGGTCTCTGGAGCTGGTGAGCTCTTGCTCTGCAAGGAGATTGATACACCCAGGCACTGCAAAGGCTGGAATTTGGAAACCTGACTGCGTATTCTGCACATTTGAAAAGAAAGCTGGATGTATTTTGTTTGATAAGGAACTGGATGGGATGCTATTTGCCATTTTCAATGCATCTAGATGAAACCCACTCTCTGACATTTCCTCCACTAAACTCGGTGGCTTAATATTCAGCAATCTACCCTTCATTATGTTAAATGCCTTTTAAAAAGTAACCAGAGTGCTACTCGGAGGAGGCCCATGGCATGCAAAATGGCTTCATCCCCATAAAAATGCAAATTAACTCTCTGGAAGTGTAGGTCTAGCTCGTTTGTATAGAAAATAAAAAAGGCCTTCGAACAGAGCCCAGAGGAACTCTGCTAACAACAAGATGTTCAGTAACATCAGCAGCCCAAAATGTTACAGCAAAGATAATTTCTCAGCTTTTTCCCGAATTTTCTTTTTTATTTTTAACCCTGAATTCCTACCAGAACTGAAGTGAGGAGGCCCTGGTCCCCTGACAGCACTCTGCTTCTCTAAGACCTTCATAAATGGTGTGATGCCATGGAAAATGAAGGGGTTTTTGCTGTCTTGGTCAGCCAAAAAGCAGCTGCACTGGATGCAACACACAGAGGTGATTTGTTCCTGAGCATGATTATAATTTTTGGAAGACAAATATCTGTTCTATGTGCAGGTGAGAAAATTTGGAGCTTCTGAGGTGGGTCATAGACATGGAATATGGCATTCTGAAAGAGGGGAGATTGAGATGAGATCTGAGGAAGAAATTCTTTGCTGTGAGGGTGGTGAGACCCTGGCCCAGGTTGCCCAGAGAAGCTGTGGTTGCCCTATCCCTGGAAGTGTTCAAGGGCAGGTTGGATGGGGCTTGGAGCAACCTGGTCTAGTGGGAGGTGTCCCTGCCCATGCAGGGGGTTGGATCTAGATGATCTTTAGGGTCCCTTCCAACCCAAACCATGTGTCATTCATCAAATATACCACAGAAATAGTCACTGTATGAAAATTCACAGACCTGCAGTTTCATTAATTTTAATAACTCCTGCTGTTTTGCTTCCTTTCTTTTTTTCAATGCATTTTTTACTCCTTATTCATAGTGCATGGCCAAGACCAGCCTCTTCCCATGGATCTCTCCCTTCATACAGAGTCACCATGCCACCATCCACATCTGTTCCAAAGGACATTCCCAGGGAATGGGGAACATCTGAATTTTTGGAGCTTTCTTGCAGAGAGACCATTGCCTTTGTTCATTTGGTGGATGTGCAGAGTTCCATTCACATACTTTGTCTCATTGAAATAGAGGTACCATCAGGCTCTGTCTCTGCTCCTTATGAACAGCAGAGTCTTCCCACCACTACAGCAGAGGTAGGAGAGAGACACTGAAAGAAAATATTTTGCTGTTCATGGAGGTGCCCTTTGCCTTGCTGAAACTGGTACATCTTAGTGGCACAGGACCCCAAGCACAGGAGCTTGGTCACATTGAGCCCAGGTCACATTCACAACAGCCTTGGTACCACAAATTGAGTCTGCAACTGAAAGTCACACTTGGCCAAATGTCTGGATCATCTCTTCAGGCCATTGGCAGTAATTCAGCTGTTACAGTAATCTGTATAAACAGTCTCCTTTGGTGCTGGGAAAATTGAATCACTGGGGGGATTTGGGAGGGTTTAACAACCTCAACCCTACAGGTGCCACTTCCAGTGTTTAGTTATGTTGTTGTTGACTTCCTGTTTCTGCTTCCCATTTAGAGTTTTTTACCTTTTTTTGGTGTGATTTTCTGTTAATATTCAATATCTTATGCCAGTGGTTTTGCTCCAGTTGTAAGAGTTTAACACACACACACACACACACACACACACACACACACACACACACTCTCCTTTTTATTCTTGCTTATTTTGTGCTTGGGCAGGAGTCACCATGTCAAGGTGTCTGCCACAGTAATTGTCTGGGCTATGTTCCAGTTTTGGATCATATTTTTGGAAGCACATTAAGAATCACAATGTTCACGGAGGAATTTTGCTGTGTTTTCACAGCCAGATTGTGCCCAGGGTTTTGAGGCCCTGTGGTCCTACCTCAATAATGTTGGGTTGCACTGATGCTCTGGTGCAGCTCCCTGGGTCTGGGACTAGGGTGCTATGGAGTGTGGCTCTCTGGGAGTGATTTCATGTTGCTGCTGGCAAACTTGTTCTCCTGCTCTTGCTCCAGTGGAGAGCCAAGTGATAGTGATGAATTTTCTCATTGAGCTGTTGTCTTTGGAGCATCTCAAACATGGCATTTCTCAATTATTTCCTTTTCTTTCATCTGCTTTTATTTGCTTGAGGCAGATGTTGCTGGGAATTTCAAACAACTTTTTAAGATGTTGGTTCATTTCAGTGGTGCTTGCTTTGGTGGGTTGAGTTGGATGGTGCCACATGCAGCCCCTTGCCTCATTTCCCCACAGTGAGTCCTGGTCACACCAATGTAGAGGGCAGCAACTGCCCTTGGAGATGACCTGGGAAAAGAGGGTATCAGGAGTGGGAATGTCCAAATTTCTTTTATTTATGATGTAGAACATAATAAAAACTCTCTCCTGCTGTTAATGCAGGATCCATCTGGAGCCTTCTATTTAGAGACTTAGAGACTTGCTTTGTTCCAGTCTTTGCTCCAATTGCTTTGACTTTCATCACAAATGAAGCTGCACAGCAAGTCCTTGATCCATTATTTCAGTGCTTTTTTCCTGATTTTTGGTTCAAAGCCATTTTCAGACCTTTCATAGTGTAATAAGTAACCAAAAGCCCTAAGACTCTGCAGGTGTCTGTGTCCAGTATCTCAGCAGATAGAACCATAGGTTCTATCCAGGATGGAAGGGACCTCCAGGATCATCAGGTCCAACCTTTCTAAGTAGGAACATGGTTTAAATGAGATGGCAGGTGGCCCAGCACCCTGTCAAGCTGAGTCTTAAAAGTGTCCAGTGTTGGTGAATCCACCACTTCCCTGGGGAGATTATTCCAATGTCCAACTGTTCTCATAGTGAAAAATTTTCTTCTGGTGTCCAGTTGGGATCTCCCCAGGAGTAACTTGTGCCCACTACCCCTCATCTTTTCCATGTAAAAAGGGAGTTTCAATCTTCTTTGTAGCAACCCTTTAAGTACTGGAACATGGTGACAAGGTCTCCCCTAAGCCTTCTCTTCTCAAGGATGAACCAACACAGTTCTTTCAGCCTTCCTCACATGGCAGGATTCCTGGTCCTTGGATCATCTTTGTGGCCCTTCTCTGGACCCTGTCCAGACTGTCCACATCACTAACGTGTTCCAAATGGTTGGTTTGGGTCCTTTTTTCCTGTATCCCTTCACAAAGCCAGTGCTGTTTTCTAAATAAGTGTTTAATCCTGGTGTTGTACCTTTCATTGTTTCACCAATGAACCATTCTCTTCCGTTCAATGTTTCTTTACTCCAAATGCCTTACACCTGCTCTGTAGTTGTCCAGCAGGAAGCAGAAAAAAAGCACCAATGGCAAGAGTGATACAGACATGTCCTTTCTGAGCTGTAGTTTACCAGTGCATGGAGTGAGGTTGTGCCAGAGACTCCCCTCAGAACTGAGGGCTCGTTGTGTCTGGGGCTGTGCAGAGCTGTGAGCAAGCTGAGCCTTGAGGAGCTCACAGCTCCTGTGAGCTCTGCTGGAAGCTCATCTCCAGACACATTAAAGATGTAGTTAATCAGAAGAGCTGAATTTCACAGCAAGGTAGCATCTGTAAGGCCAAACGAGGTAGGAATATTCATTCCAGCCCCATCAGTCATTAAGAGAATGGGGAATTGCACCATGAGCCCAGAACAAAGTTCCTTGCATTGTCTTTACAAAACAGGAGCTTGATCTTTGTAGAAGAAATATGATCACAGCCTATCAAGTTGTTTTTTTTTTTGTTTTGTTTTGTTTTTTTTTTTTTTTTCTGAGATACTTTGAACAAAATAATTGAGCAGGAAAACCTCTCAGGCCTTTGTTTCTCAAAATATGAAAATTGTAATGTAAATTATCTCATGCCTGGAGCAAAAAACTTATAAAATGTCAGGGTTGTCATGGTTTTAAATACACAAGCAGTCAGTCCTTTGTCAACTTATATTGGAATTTTAGCCATCCAGATAAATTGTTCCTTCACACAGACACACACATATAAGGCTTTTTTTGGGAAAAAAAATAATGAACCTGCTCCTCAAAGGATGTTGCAGAGACCTGCAATTCCCAGCTTCCAGAAACATCTGCAAAAGGAGCCAGTTAATATCTTCAGAGCAAATCCACCTGGGTGTGGGGAACTTATTTATGTAAAAAGACTTGACTGTATAAAATGATTTCTGCTACTGCATCCATTTATATTTTTGTCTTGGTGTAACTAATGGATACAGCAGCAGACCGTGGTGGAGGAACATTGAAGAAGTGCAGACTGGATTGATCCAAATAATAGATCTGTAAAAAAACCCAGTTGTGAGCAAATCTCTGAATACAAAACTTGTCTGAGGGTGGATTGTGTTTCAAATTATACATCCCGTGCAGAGAAATAAAACGTGTCCAACTCTTTGTGAAGGTGTGGTGGGCCAGGGCTCCAAGGCTTTAGCACCCAAAACATCTCTGGGGTGTGATTTTGCAGACCATGGGCTGGCAGCAGTGGCCAGCATGAGGAGGGCTGGTTTGGTGCTGCTGCAGCCAGGAGTCATTTTCTGCATCCCAAGAGAAAACCAGGGAAAATGGGATAAGCTGTGCCTGGGTACAGCTGGGATGGTGCTTCCTGAGGATTAGCCCTGGGGTAGCTCAGAGGTGTTTTCCAACTCATTTTGCGTTTGGAAAAGCAGCAGCTCTCAGAGGGGATTTTAAAATCACTGTATTTAATGTAGATTAAAGTCTCCACAAAGACTTTATTGCTGCTGACAGGGAGTTTTCCTGGGATCTCAGTCATGAGTGTGCAGAGGGATTGACCAGATGGAAAAGCATCCCTTACCCTTAGCATGGGATAGTTTGTTCTTCGTCCTTGTGGGTCATTTTTTGGGACTAAATCTTTCTTCAAGTCTGTAACAAAGATGTGTACAAAGAACTCAGTGTGCACACACAAGTCAGTGGGCCCAGTAAAAGTGTGGGGAGTGGAATTCTTCTCTAACTATAACTTATATATAACTTTTATGAATTCTGTAACAATTTCTTCTTCTAACTTTTTTGCAAGATGCTTTTTATCCTCTGTTGGAGGTTAAGGCAAACGTGGATGAGCTCACTGGGACTCTTAACCAGTCCCTGTCTGGTAAGGACATGGTGATGATGCCATTCGTGTCAAACAAAAATGTGGCACGAGGGTGGCTTATATCTCTTCAACCAGATAAGGGTACTTTGATGTCTTGCCTGTGTTGCTCCTCTGGGATCTCCAACATGATGTGGTTAAGACACACTCAAAGGTGGTTCCTTCCAGCTTACTGTTGTACCAACAACTGTAGATGCATATACAGAAGACATTACTAGCAGCCCTGACCATGTTGGTTATATGGGGCTGGATTAAATCAAATTCACATGCAGCAGGAGCAGCTCCTTGTCCCTGAGCTCCTGTTTCAAGAAAAGGGCTATTCCTGCCACCCACAGCATGGTTTTTCTTGATGTGCTCATCTCATTGTGTTGGTTTTTTGCTTTCAAACTGTTATATCATTGACATCTAACTGACCACATCTACGTGTCTTTGTTGTGTAGGAGTCCTAATAAAGCTGGTTTATATTTACTCCTCTGTGTAACTTCTCTGATGAAATTCTGCTTCCTGAGGTCCTTGTCCTATGTCTGGCAGCAGATCTTTCACAGCAGTGTTTGGCACTGTTTGTGCCTCTTTGTTTACAGTATCCCATCCACCCTAGTCAAGGGCCTAATTTAATTTACCTTTCTTTGTGTAGCAGATTGAAAGGGAACATAAGAGAGAGAGAGACTGCAGCACATGACCTCACTTATGCAAAATGGAGTCTTCAGCACAAAATGGTGGTAATTCCATGATACTCAAGCCCAACAACATCGATACATTCTTGTGCACCTCAGATGGATGTAGTTGTCTTTTGAGGTGTGTATCTCACACTGTTGACTATGGAGGAAGCTGAGACAACTGGTTTAGGTGAAAAGTATGCTTTTCAATGTTTAAGGTATCTTAATCACAAAATCACAGAATCCTCACCGTTGGAAAAGACCTCTAAGATCACCAACTCCAACCATCCATCCAGGGGAAATAAAAAACAAAAAAAAAATCACAAAAAACCCCACCCAAACCCCACAGCCACACATCCCATAAAAAGAACAACACCACACAACCCACAAAAACCCCACCATGCCCACTAGAGCAGGCCCTGAAGTGTCACATCTACACTTTTCTTGAATACCTCCAGGGATGGTGACACCACCCCCTCTCTGGGCAGCCCTTTCCACTGCCTGACCACTGTTTTGGTAAAGAAATCCTTCCTAACACGTGGTCTAAACCTCCACCTGTTCAACTTCAGGCCATTTTCTCTGAACTTGAGGCCATTTTCCTAAAATCAATCCCAGCCTTAAACTGCTTCAGTGGTGGGTTGCCATCCCAGCATGGTTTGGTAGCACCCTGCTCAGGGCAGCTCCAGGCCCAGGGGGCCATTTCCAAGCATACATGTCCCAAACCACCCTGCCGTGGTGCCTGCTCTGCTGACACAGGTAGTTCAAGCCTTCAAAGCTGCTACATAAATCCACCCCTTCCTGAAACCCTGAGTGATGACAACATCAATCACACGAGGTTTCTCGGCCGGGTGGCCCCGAGCGGGACAGCGCTGACCTGTGCTTGGGGCAGCATTTCCTGACCTGCGTTGATGCCTTATTGAGCCAGGCACAATTATTGTGTCAAAGAAAGCCAATTTGTACTCGGGCAGATTGACATCTGGTTTTAGGTGGCAGCAGCCTTCCCTTTGGTAATTGAAACGATTGTTCTCAGCGTGCATTGTCAGAAAATGACATTCTTGCTGATATCACTGAAGTGACTTATATTCACTCTGGAGCTAAACAGATATTGTCAGGCTCGGGCTGACAAGTTCTTTTCTTCTTTCAGGAGGAAATCTCATTACATGTGGTGATAGATAGCAGGTGGCAGCCCCAGAGCTTTGGGGTGAGGGTGTTGTGCTGCACACCCAAGGGGCGCCAAGGAGGAGGTGAAGAGGCAGGACCTGGGCAGAGGTAAGTCTGAACCCTTTCCTTGAAGGGAGGAGGCAGATCAAAAGTGACTTGAGGGGTCCTGAGCACACAAATAACCCACCAGGGCAGAACAGTGGTCTGTCCCTGTGAATCCAGTCCTGCTCTCTCACTAGGTGTGGGTGCAAACTGGAGAGCAAGGGGAAGGGTGTTTTGCTGCCCCAAGCTGGTGGCTTTGCCTGTTTCTGCCTGCAGGCACCCGAGGATCTCATCTTCCCTCTCCTGCAGCTACAGAGGGCTGGAGCACCTCTCCTGTGAAGACAGGTTGAGAGAGTTGGGGGTGTTCAGCCTGGAGAAGAGAAGGCTCTGGGGAGACCTTAGAGCACCTTCCAGTGCCTGAAGGGGCTCCAGGAAAGCTGGGGAGGGACTTTGGACAAGGGCAGGGAGTGAGAGGACAAAGGGGAATGGATTAAAACTGGAGAAGAGGAGATTTAGGTGAGAGATTAGGAGGAAATTCTTTGCTGTGAGGGTGGTGAGACCCTGGCCCAGGTTGCCCAGAGAAGCTGTGGCTGCCCCATCCCTGGAAGTGTTCAAGGGCAGGTTGGATGGGGCTTGGAGCAACCTGGTCTAGTGGGAGGTGTCCTTGCCCATGCAGGGGGTGGGAACTAGGTGATCTATAAGGTCCCTTCCAACCCAAAACATTCTATGATTTTATGATTCCATCACTTTTTGTGAACCCCATTTAGTGGGAGATTCTCCCTGGTTTGTGCACCCAGTGCTATGGTCACCCTTGAAGTCACCAGGGAGGAACCTGGGCAAAGCCATGGCGTGGTGCAACCACGACCATGTCCTCCTACACCAGCTGTCCTTCTTAGTTCATCATGAGGCAGCAACGTGGAAGAACAGACATAAGGTCCACAGTCAAAACCCCTGTCTAAGATTGCACATTCCCACATGGAATCATAGAATATCTCAAGTTGGAAGGGACCCATAACGATCATCAAGCCAATCTCCCTGCTGCTTGTAGGGCTACCTAAAACTCATCTAACTATCACAATATTTTAGCCTCAGTCTCTTGAGGAGGAAGTTTGGGAAAATATCAGACTCTTCAAGCTGCTTAAGGAATATTTTCTTTTGTGAATTGTTCACAATATTATATTGAAAACTATATTATATTGAAAACTCTATCAGAAATTGCTCCTGTTGTGTTTATTGTTTGTGTGCTTTTTTCCTTAAAAAAGGATAAGTTCCTCCCCCAAATAAATAATTCTACTTGCAAAGTGTGTGAAATGGAAAGAATTTCAGATTTTGTTATTATTTTCTGCTACATTTATGACCATGTCAGGATGGAGAAAACAGCAGTTCCAGTGACTCTTGCATCACGTGGTGAAATGAGTCCCCAAGGGCTGAAATGGATATTGCTGAACACAGTGAGGGCTTTTGAGTTTTCTAAAGCATCCAAAGCACAGAGAATTACTTTAAATTGCACTCAGCCTACTGGAATTCCCCCCTAATCCTGTCTTCCTAGATATTTGCACTCATTTTTTTAGCACTGTTTGAGTGCCAGTCTAGTTTGAAGGTGCTGGATTGTTGCAGCTGGTGTTCATTTCAAGGCTAGGAAAAAGCCAAACAAAAAGCTAGATTCTAATTAAAAAAATGCAGGTTAGTTGGGGTTTTTTTGGGGTTTAATTAAAGCCACCTCCAGGTTTTTATACCTAAGAAAGCTGTGTTGTCTTCCTGCAGCTGTCAGGAAGATCAGGAGGACTCTGCCTTTTATCAAGTTGGACATGTTGATTATACAAATGTAAGATACTGGAACAATCCCCTTTTCTCTGTACAGGTAAATACTGACATATCTGCACCAAGCAGTTGGTCAGTGTTCAGGGTTCATTATTGACACTCTGGATTTATCTGAAGTATCAAAGCTTATTCTTAAACACACCACTGAAAGGACAGAATGAAGAATATCTCGTGCAAGACAAAATAATAAAAAGGGAACAATAATCTGCAAGAGGTTTGTAGTTCAACAGATTTAAAGGAGGCAACTTGCTGGATGCTGCCAGTCGTTTTCGGGGCAGTATTTCTATTTCATTAGTTGATATTAAATGTTAGGGAATAAAGTCAAGAATGAGGAGAGAGTGATACAATTTGTCGCTGATGGTGATTTCAGTAGTTTGATGCCTGATGGATTTATGGCAAAGGAGTTGTTTGTATGCTGGAAGGTGTTTAATATAAACCCAGAAAAATAATAGATGAGGTTATGGCTGGTATGAGTGAAAGGGCCATAAGGTGCAGAGAGCTTTCAGGATCATTACCAGCTTTCTTGCTTGAGAAGCAATCCATCCAGGAGTAATGTTTTTTGGGGTTGGACTATTTACACTTCGTCATTTTCTCTCCTCTGAGGCTCTGGGAACAACAGGGAATTAAGCATGTGTAAGCAGGGAAAAGTGCCTCATCAGAGTGCAAAACTCATGTTTATCACTTCAGTGAGAAAAGAGCAGCCTGTAAGGAGGGAAAATGACAGTGAAGAAGCTTGTGCAATAAACCAGTTATGTGTCATGTCCTGTTCAGACTCAAAGTGTGGGCTGCTGGCTTTAGAAGAAACTGATGTGCCTTTGATTTGTATTTTTTTGCCTGCCACAATGCACAGAGAGAAGGACACAAGGGGCAAGATCTAGATACTTATGATAAAAGACCAACAAATGAACATAAGTGCTATTATTCCATTTTTTTGATAACTGTAGATATCTGTAGATATCTTTCTACCAGAAAGACATAGAGCTCCTGGAGCAAGTCCAGAGGAGGCCATGGAGATGATCTGAGGGCTGGAGCAGCTCTGCTCTGGAGACAGGCTGAGAGAGTTGGGGGTGTTCAGCCTGGAGAAGAGAAGGCTCCAGAGAGACCTTAGAGCACCTTCCAGTGCCTGAAGGGGCTCCAGGAAAGCTGGGGAGGGACTTTGGACAAGAGCTTGTTGTGAGAGGAGGAGGGGGGAACAGTTTCAAGCTGAAAGAGAGGAGATTAAGATGAGATCTGAGGAAGAAATTCTTTGCTGTGAGGGTGGTGAGACCCTGGCCCAGGTTGCCCAGAGAAGCTGTGGCTGCCCCATCCCTGGAAGTGTTGAAGGGCAGGTTGGATGGGGCTTGGAGCAACCTGGTCTAGTGGGAGGTGTCCCTGCCCATGCAGGGGGTTGGGACTGGATGGTTTTTAAGATCTCTCCAACACAAACCAGTCTGGGATTATATAATTGTGAGCAAAGAGTATAAAATAACACCCCCTGAATACTCCCATGTGGATGTGTATTTGGTGCTATCAGGGAAAACTTCCCAAGGGGCTTTTGTGCCTAAATAGGAGGTGCAGGATGGCTCTGAATCAGCTCAGTGGGAAAGTATAAATTGGTTTTAGGGCTTTCCTAACTGGCAGGAGCTTGTGGTGGCTGTGGAATTCCCTGCCTGAGCCACAGCTGTGGGTTTCCTCAGCTGGGGCTGCTTTGCATGGTTGAGGGCCTGAGGGCTGGTTGGGTGGGTGTGCTTCCTCACCAGGGTGGGATATCTGCCCCCAGAGGTTATTAGGAGGTGGAAATCAGGCATCTTTTTGGAGCAAGTGATGTCTGCACAGACTTTGCTGCATCTTGGGAAGCTATGGAGATGCTGGGAACCAAACCTACAAGAAAGAATCTCCCCTGCAGAGACACATGGTAGGAAAACATGGACTTACAAATGCTTTGCATTTCTGTTGACCTAGTTGCTTAGTGCTTCTTTGCTTTAAATGGTACTTATTCTCATTTATGTATTGATAAACCCACTTTTAATTTTGGGCTTCCTTATAAAGAGGTGTTCCAGGTGTCTGCTTCCAAGTTGTTGGTGGTTGTGGAGTGCTGCTGGAGGTGTCTGTGGGCTCTCTGCAGAGGTGTTTGATGCTGTGCTGATACAGGTGGGATGCAGGGGCTAAACCCTCCCTCACCTCTGGACAGAGCTCTGTTCTTGTAGAAAGGACAAAGGCCTCTTCTGTGACCAGGCTTTAATTGTGGGTGCCAAGACACGTTTTCCTTGAGCTGTTGTGTACTCTTGGAGCTTTGTACACACCAGAGTCTGATTGTGATAATAACATTTTTGGTGTTCCCTTCAACTCATTAGTCTGGGGATGGGGATGTCTTGCAGCTCTATATTGCAGCAGCTTTTTCATTGGGAATTGCTTAAACTCAAGTTCTTGCAAGCTGTCTGAAGTCTTCTTTAAATGTTGCTTCAAACAGAAGTAGAAGCTATTGATGTACAGGTTAAACATGAACAAGGGTAAAGCTATGTTAATATGCTGTACCTTGTGAAAAAGGATTTGACATGCACATTCCAGAGGATCTATTTTTCCAGCATAAGCATTTTTTGTCCTCTTGTAATGTAGTGCTGCAATAACAGGCTTGAATAAGAACATGGATCTCCTGGCCAAACAAATCTCAGCAATTTTCCTCAACGTTGCTGTTTGTTTGAGGACAAGATAAAATTAGATTTTCAGTTCCTGTGTGAACTTTATCTCTCTAGCTATAGCTTGTAAGAATTTGGGAGTTGCCTAAAATCAAAACTCACTGATACAATAGGAGCTCCCCTTTTACTAGGAAGTGCTGTTTGTTTTCTACATTGCTTTGGCCACCAGAGCCCATGCCTTGACCAATAGTGGACGTGTTGTGGTTTTTGTTAGTGATGATTCCTGCCTAGTTGCCCTTTATTCCTATTCTTCTTGTCAGTCCCAAAGCAATTGACATCAAGCAAGGTGTATGGATGGCAGGGAGGTAACTAGAGACAGCCCAAGTGGCTTTACAAAGGGCAGATCTGGTGGCTCTCTACAATAGAGTGACTGCACTTGTGGATAAGGGAAGAGTAACTGATGTAATCTATCTTAACTGCTGTAAGGCCCTTGACATGGTCCCACACAACTTGCTTGTTGCTAAATTGAAGAGATATAGAGGGACTATTTGATAGATAAGGAATTGGCTTGGTGGCCAGATCCAAAGAGTTGTAGTCAACTGCTGAGTGTTGAAATGGAGATCAGTATCAAGTGGTGTCCCCCAGAGATCCATACTAGGACCAGTGCTGTTCAATATCTTTATTAATGACATAGTTGGACTGAGCACAAGGTGTGGATGACACCAAGATGTGTGGTGTAGTTGACATGCTGGAGGAAGGGAGGCCATCCAGGGGGATCTTGGCAGGCTTGAGAACTGGGCCTTTGCAAATCTCATGAAGTTCAACATGGCTAAGTGCAAGGTCCTGCACCTGCACCAGGGTGCTCAGCAGTATCAGTCCAGACTGGGTGATGAATGCACTGGCAACAGCCCTGTGGAGGAGGACTTTGGGGATACAAGGTGCAATGGTTTTAAAATGAAAGAGGGTGGATTCAGGCTAAATGTAAGGAAGAAATGTTTTACACTGAGAGTGGTGAGACACTGGAACAGGTTGTCCATAGAGGTGATAGGTGCTCCATCCTTGGAAACATTCAAGATCTGGTTGGACAGGGCTCTAAGCAACCTGATCTGGTTGAAGATGCCTCTGCTCACTGCAGGGGGTTGGACTGGATGAACTTGAAATGTCCCTTCCAACCCAGATAATTCTATGATTCTATATTGGTGGATACAAAATGGGATATGAGCCAGCAATCTGTGCTTACAGCCCAGAAAACCAATCATATCCTGGGCTGGTTCTGTGATGCCTATTTACAGTTGGGAAAATCTCAGCACCCACCAGGAAAACCTGGTGTTTGACCATCATTAGCAGCCCCCCAAATGCCCTTATTGCCAGAATAAAGGTACTAGGGTTTGGTTTCTGCTCTAATGCAGTTCTATGCAAAATACTCCTGAAAACAGCCCTCCAGTTTCCATGGAAAATGCAAAATACAGAACAACAAGAACAAAAGATGGCCACTGGTAAGACTTCTTGCCAAGTTGCCCTTCTTTTGAAGAGTAGATTGTTTTGTTTTTTTTCTCAGGCTGCCTCCAGCTGCCTTGCCTGGGTGTCCCCCTCTGGTGGGACTCACTGGGGCATCCCAGAAGGATGCTGGCTAGTCCTGGGTCATGCTGAGTTATGGAGAGGGAGTGATGATTCAGGGAGAGGCATTTACTGCAGCTGGATTGTTTTGCTGGGACAATACTGGATATGTACAAGGAGAAGGCAAGTTAAAGAGATGGTGACAGTGAAGGGTGGAGGAAAGTTTATAGGAACTGACACAAAATGAGTTTTTCTGCAGTTAGGTCTGCAGGAAAGATATTTGTTTGCAAAAAAACAGTCAAAGCTCCCCTGGGCCAGAGCACAGCTGGGGCAACACAGCCCTAAGCCTGTGTAGGTGACAGGGTGAATGAGACCACTCCTAATTTCAGCCCATTTTTGAGGTGTTTTCTGCACAATTTAGTTGCAAATGCAGGTCTGGGTCATTGTACCTGGGAGGGATGGTGGGAAATGGCTTTTCTTGGTCTGGGATGTCAAGCAAGTACCCTCTGGTACTAATTCCTGTTTCTGACAGGTATGGCTCCAGAAATACCCTTTTCACGTGGCTTTCCCTGTACTTGAGATTAACTTCTTGTTTGGTCGGATAAGATTTGTGGCTATAAGTGTGAGATTATAAAATCTCTTGGCCTTGGAGATATTTCCTACCCAGAGACAGCAGCTTACTCAAATCCTCTTTTGAGATCAGCACTAACTACTTTCTCCCCACTCTCCCCACCCCACGACGGGTGTTTGTGTGAGCCTTTATTTCATGTACGATAACAACCTTGCTGCACAAAACCCCAGGGCTTTATCAGCTGTGCTCCTCAAATGGATGCTTTCTTTACCAGGCTTCAGTGTTTCGCGGGAGATATGAAGTGGGTTTCTTTTTTTTGCTGTGTGTGTTTTGTTTTCCTTCCACATCAAAGCTCTGGTAATTCAGCAGATCACCACCAGCAGCAGGCTGCTCCATTATACGTGGCATCCTCCTATGCTCGCAGCGTGCTCTCCTCAGAAGCACTCTTCAATCCTATCAAACCAGAGCACTCAGTGCTTTCTAAAGCCAACCCTTCTTCTTGCATCAGATACTCGTTTGAAAAAGTTATGTGCTGTATCTGGCTACGTTTTGGCTGTATTTCTTTATTGTAGGTTGAATATTTAAGGAGCTGAGCAGCTCAGCAAAACAGCTTCAGTTCCCTTTCGTGCCTCAGCGCTGCTGCTTTGGGTGTGTTTTGGAGGAAGGATGTGATGTTTTGTGACTGCTTTGGGTTGGTGAATAATCCTGCTCTCTTCCAAGTGCTTTCTTCCACCCTGTCTCACCTTCACAGGTCCTGATTTAGCCCATCAAGGGTCACCACTAAACAAACATCTGGGTGGTACTGGAGTCAGCCGAGGTGTGGGTGTTCCACCCCAAACTCAAGGCAGAGCTGTGGTTGGAAGGGTTTCCATCAGGTTTGAATGCCTGATTAACAACGAACAATTTTTCATTATTAGAGATCCAGACTGAAGCTGTGCAGAGAGCTGAGGCTCAGCTTTGTGAAAGGCTTTTTGCAGGGGAGAGGGAATTTTGAAATTTGGCTGCTTTGTCGATAGAAATTAAAATGGAAAACTAAAAGGCTTCACAGATATGGAAGAGCAAAAAAATTGGTGAAAAACATTTGGTTTAGGGAATGTCTTTTCTCTCTGATCCCTTTTTCAAATATCTTATTATAAAATGTTTATTTTTATGTGCCACTTAAAAATGAGAAATCAGAAGATGGGACACTGGTTCTTTTGAAAGTGATATTTTGATTTTTTCCTTTGCAGAGCAAAATGGAATTATTAGTGGACTGATTCCATCTTTGTAGAAAAAAGTGTTTTCTGCTGGAAAAAGGCTTCAGCAGAACAAAGAATTGGAGATTCAGATCCCTCTCCAAGGGAGGAGTGCTCTGTAGGAATGCTGCTGGACATGGAAATGAGATGATGTGCTTCAGGCAGTTGCTCTTCCCAGGCTGAAGAGCTCTGTCTCTGTCCTGGGCATGTGACAGTGGCTCTTGCTCTGCTCTGACCCATCCATGCTGTCCAGGACTTTTAGCTCCTTGGATCAATTTCCTCCAGAAAGCTTGGGGCAAAGTTTCTCTCATGTGTCTGGTTTGCAGCTTCTGTTCTGCAAAGAAATTGGCCCAGAAGGTGTGTGGTGAAGCACCAGCAGAGCTGGAGGTAACTCTAGATTTCTAAGAAGCAGAGTTTAGGTTGCAAGCTTTGAAGAGAAACAAAAAGAAGTAGTAAAGGTGGTGGTAAGTTAGTTAGGTGTAGTGCTCCCTGAGAACATCTGTACCCTCTTGATGATGCCATCAATAATTTCAGTTCTTTCAATACTGAAATGAGCTGGTGCTGCCTAGAAAGGCAATGATGGATGCCATGAGCTGCTCTGCCCTCGTTGGAGAAGCACCCTGAGAGAGCAGAGCAGGCAATAAATTGCAGTAGTCCTCTTCCAGTACTGGCTGTGCACTATTAAGCTGCTAATTTCAGTCTGGCTTGATAAGAGGACAGTGGTGCTGACTGCTGCATTCCTGGATTTCAAGCTAAAGTGCTTTCCATTAACAAAGATGAGGATATATTGACTTGAACTGAAGAGTAAGTGTCTCCTGCTCATTTAATTGGCTCCTTGCTCTTCCTCTCTCATGAGCTGCTCTGCTATAGGGGGATTATGGTCTCTGCCTTGTTCCTTGTGACTCCCTAATTCCTGAAGAACACATGGTCACCCTAATTGCAATGGGTAGAGGAACATCTCCTCTTTTTGCCTTGGGTACAGATGCAGTCTTGTAGTGAAGATCTCTAATTATTGCCATACTTGGCTGTAAAAATGGGTGTTTTTGTTGATTCCAGTGGAGAAGGAACTTAATTACAGAGCCACAAGTGTTGTGCTTCCCACTGCCAGCACATCCTACATGACAATGAGAGAGTCATTAGGAGAGCTGTTTTGTGATACAGGCAAGGTCCCCTCTCCTCTGCCTGTGCATTAAGTCATTGAGCAACATAAAAGTGAACCTCTTGTAAAAATAAAAATGTAGACCTTGACTCTGGTTTGACATGCAAGGATGGCTCAAAATTCAGAAAACAAGCTCATCCTTGGCAGGCTTCTAACATGATACGCATTCTTTGTCAACTCATTTAGTATGTGATTATGATTATCAGCTCTAATAATACCAAATAAGCAATTAATGAGGCTGAGCTTGGCATGGGTTTAAGACAGAAATGCTCTGTGAGTAATCTGAGTCTTGAAAATTAAAATTGTTTCACTCTAATTTCTCTTCAATAGTAGTTAAATGATGTGCTTGAGAGGTTGTCTGTTGAGCTGGAAGGCTGCGAGGGCCTCCACAGCTCATGTTACCTCCATAAGCATGATGGGACACTGGTGTCAAACCAAAACAGAGGGTGAGGAAGATCTCTGTAGCTACCTTGACTTCTGATAAACACCATCGAATAGAGACTTGGTCATCACAAGTTGGGGCAGGGATTCCTTTTCTGTTTATGGTACTCCTTGGGGTTGCAGATGGTGGCAATTTCACTGCCGGGAGAGCTGGAATGAGACTTGAGGGGATGAGGATGCTCAGCTTTCTCTGTCATGAAGTTTCGTTCCTACCCTTTTAAAACTTATTTTAAATAAGTTTTTTATAGAAAGCATTTTATGAGGGCACTTCCTGCATTTTTACCTTTTCCTTGATTTTTATCTAAATCTTAGCAGTATTTGAGGTACTGACATGATGTGGCCATGGCTGATCATGCCCAGAAGCTGTGTCTGGATCCCAGATCGGCTCCCAACCATGTGGGAGCATCCCTGGACCAGGCTGGTTGCTGGATGGTGAAGGGTCTGGAGCACAAGTGTTAAAAGGAGCAACTGAGGGAGTTGGGGTGTTCAGCCTGGAGAAAAGGAGGCTGAGGGGAGACCTTCTCACTCTCTATAACTCCCTGAAAGGAGGTTGGACTGAGGGGGTGAGGTCAATCTCTTCTTCCAAGGAACAAGTGTTAGAACAAGAAGAAATGGCCTCAAGTTGTGCCAGATGAAGTTGAGATTGGATATTAGAAACAATTTCTTCCTGGAAAGGGTTGTCAGGCCCTGGCCCAGGCTGCCCAGGGCAGTGGTGGGGTCCCCATCCCTGGAGGGATTTCAAAGCCATGTAGATGTGGTGCTGAGGGACATGGGTTAGTGGAGGCCTTGGCAGGGCTGGGTTAATGGTGGGACTTGATGATCTGAAAGGTCTTTTCCAAACAGAACAATTGTATGATTTCTCCATCCTGTGGGAGTCCTGGAATTATGGCCCTTAGGGATCTATGTCAGCCCAGTGGGGGTGAGTTTACCTCCTCAGGAGTGACCACATCTTATTGCCTGATGATGTGGCTGATTCTGGTCTCAGACAGGAGATTGCCACCTTGGCCGCAGAAAAGCAGTTGGTGGAACTTGAGTCACAACTATGAAAATAAAAACCCCACTGTCCTGCAGCCAGCAACTCCTCTGGTTGGCTCTTCTCACAGTTCCAGCAGGGCTCTGGACAGCCTGATTGAGAGGTGGGTTCCATCAGATGACTCCCCACAGTTTGTCTGATTAGAGGGGGCTCAGGGCTCTGGAAGATCTGAGCATCATCCCAGCAGGAACAGATTTTCTGATACCTGTCACTTAGATCTGGGCCAAAAATATATGATGACATCAGGCCTCTGTGTGTTGTTCCACCTTTCCCAGTCAGCATCTGGCAGTACAGCTGGATGAAGCTGGTGGGATGTCCTCCTTCCCAGTGCTGGTATGTTAAAGGATAACAAATCAGTGCAATAAAAATGAGTAATAATGCAAAAGAGCTAAGCCACCCCTGAGATGATTAGCTGAGTTCTGTGAAGATGTGATGGCTGGAACACAAAGCTGCCTTTGGAAGTTTGCAACCAAGTCCATGCTCAGCAGCTCCAACAGCCGGGTTGGGTATTAAAAGAAGAAAATCAAATTATTGCCACCCCTAGTCAGCTTCATATTAGAACAGAGCTGAGAGATGCTTAGTGTGGAGCAAAAGGCATGTGGTGTCCTCGGGCATGTTATTGACTCTACGTGCAACCTGCTCTCACTGGCACACAACTTGTTGAGATGCTTTTAAAGAAAATCTTTTAAAACATTATTTGTAGTGGTTTGGGTCTCATCAGGGCCTGCTCCCCTATGACAGCAGAGCTCTGATGGCATATCCCACCAGTTCATCAGTCCCAAAGTGCATCTTGATGATGTATGGCATTAATACATCATGAGAAGCCCAAGCTGCTGATCAGCAGAGCTTTAATGATGTGTTTCTCTGAACTCTGATCAAAAGGCCACCCTTCTGATGATATATTACTGAACAGAATAACCAGCCCTGTTTGGGAGCAGTGTGATGTGGAAGGTAAAGAACCTGGCTTTCCTAAGGTGAGCTGGAGACAGGAGATGCATCCTTGGCTCCTCTGTGGTGGTGACATGAGGATGAAAGTGAAAATGAAGCTGCTCTGAAGTCCACTTGTTCACAAGTTGATTTAGGGACTTCCACCAGCTGGATGGAAGTGGAGGGCATAAACAGGTGCTTGTGTCTGCTTTAGCTGGGTAGAAGACACGGGATAATAACAAGCTTAAAGGTTGTTTTTCTTGTGGCCTGGAAAACAACGAGTCAAACCCTGTTAATGTTGTGCTTGTGTGTTCAGTGGCCTTTCAGCTGGATGGCACAGAAGGTGTTCAGTATGGCAAAGTATTTAATTCCATATATAAAAATGTCTTTTTTGGAGTTATTCTGGTTGTGTTCCCTTCTGTTAGAGAAGGGAAAGCCTTCTTGCATTTTGTGTTCTGAACACTCTGGGAAGGGTTATGCAGCATCCAAGCCTCTGGAGCTGGGTTGATTTCTGTGGTAGTGATAATATCTGGCTCTCTGGAAATGCTCCCCACTGAAGGGCTGAGGATCACTGGGATAATCCCATCTAGATGTGGTCAGAAGACCAACTCTGTAAAGCACTTGCACCCCAAGAAGTCTCCAGAGGGTCTGGGTGACATCCAGTGAAACCAGTTTAGCTACTGCATGTTATTACAGGTATTTAAGGCAGTAGATCAGTTGTTGTTTTGAAAGGAGAACGGTTGAGGCTGGTAGGTCACATATGACAGTTATTGGGGACTCTCTTCCTCATTATTTCCAGTTAACAGACTCTGAGGCATTTCAGCTGAATTCTCATAAGCCCACTCACAGTGTTGAATGAAAATCAGACAAAAAGTTAAATGAAAGTTTTTGAGATGTGCTTCCTTGTGTTGACCAAGAGCAAGAAAAAATATGATCAATTAAGTCTCTGTGGTTTTGGGTTTGAGGGTTTTTTTCAGTTTAATTTCTGAGATTTAAGTACGAAATTGAGGCTTGGAGCTCAAAATATTCAGCATGTAGTAATATATATTAACAGTATAATGTCACGACAGGCTAATTGCTGATAATCATTATAAACTAGCAATGATGGATGGGGCAGAGGAAAGGGATGGAGCCAACGACCTTGGAGTATTCAAAGGTAAAAAGACTCAAGGGCTCAATTATCCCTTTCCCTGCACTCCCTCTGGTACCTCAGGACTTGCTGGTGCCATTGTAAATTAGGACAGAACTTGGCTCTTTCTCACAGCAGACTTCCCAGATGCATTTTTTTGGCTGTCTGTAGGGAGTCTCAGTCATTGGCACAATGAGGCAGCAGCCCACAGCTCAGCTGGATGATCCCATCCTAACAAATCTGAAGAGCAAAGAATTGTATCTGTGGCCTTAGGAAGCAAAATATGTTGGTATTTTGTGAAATTGGAAAATAAAGTGGATCAATCAAGATATTCCTGTATCAGCAAACTAGCTTGTGTCCTTTCTGGGCCTGTGGAGGTTACAGTCACTGTTACTGCTCCAGGTGCATTAGCCTGGGGTTTATTGTTAGTGGAAAGTCCATGGATGTAATAGCAGTATTAAACATGTCTGAAAAAAAACCTAACACCTGCTTGTCATAGAATCACGGAATGGTTCAGGGTGGAAGGGACCTTAAAGATCATCAGGCTCCAACCCCCCTGCATGAGCAGGGACACCTCCCACCAGACCAGGCTGCACAAGCCTCATCCAACCTGGCCTTGAACACCTCCAGGGGGCTTCCACAACCTCCCTGGGCAACCTGTTCCAGTGCCTTCCTACCCTCATGGTGAAGAATTTCTTCCTGATGTCCAACCTAAATCTCCCCTCTTGCAGTTTAAAACCATGACCCCTTGTCCTATCGCTGTCCTCTCTGGTGAAAAGTTTCTCCCCATCTTTCATGTAGGCTCCCTTCAGATATTGGAAGATATTTTTTCTGGTAGTGACAGAGTCTTGAAAAGTGGATTTTTGACAAGAAAATATCAAAGGGATCAAAGTAATCCCACATATATAAAAAACGTAGTAATAATCAAATATCCATGGAAAAAATGGTGCTCAGCATCTGTTGCGGTTTTTCCCCAGTGTGTGTATGTTTTCTGGTCTATTTGTGCCAGGAAGGGCACCAGGAACATGTGTAACCCCAAGTCTGTGGCCCAGGTCACAGAAATCAATGGTTGTGTTGACTTGCTGGAGTGCTTCGATGGCAGCAATCCTATTGACAGGAAAGGAGAACACGGGAGTGAAGATTCAGCAACTTGTCCCCGAAGTGATGCCTTTTAATTTCAAGAAGTCAAGTTGACAAATGGATCTGTTCAGTGAGAGCTGTTGTGATTGCTCCTGAAATGCTTTCCCAGAGCGTCCTGCACCTGCTCAGTGGAAGCCTCCTGGAGCAGAGCTCCATCTAATTGTGACGAGGATGATTATGAATTGCATCCATTACTTAGATTGCCTGAGTCCTGTCAAAATAGGGATCCATTAGGCTGGGAATGATCCATGCAGCAGGTACTGCTGTTTTAGCAAGCTCATTAGGGAACACAAACAGATGAAAGGGAGAGGGTAGGAGAAATATATATTGTGAGTGAATACAGGGCTCAGGGACAATTTTGCTTTTTTATTTAGATGTCTTTGCTGTGTGGTAAAACTTACCCAGTGCTTTAATTAAAGTCCCCCAAACAGGACTTGAGTAAGAAGTGTGTTTATTAACTTTATACGAGCTAGTCACATAACAGCAATTTTGATCTTTAATTGTTAAATCCCAGGTTTCCTGGTAAAGACAACATAAAAATTTAAATCTTGCTTGTAAGAGCATGTGTTATTTTACAGCTTCTAGAGCTACATGCTCCAAGTGGGGACAAACAGCTTTCTGACTGGAAAAAAAATTTCTTAAGAGAATATTTGAGAGGCAATTCACAAAATATACGTATTAATAGAGACAAAAAAACTTTCTTGCACTTTTTCAAGAGTGTGCTTTTGTGACATCCTTGAAATTAATTATAGATTAAAATGATGTCTGTTGTGCACAGTGTGCTACAATCATGATGGATGTGATGGGTAAGACAATGGTGTTTGAGCTGTGAATTGGGGAAACCTTTGTTGGGATGAAACAATTCCACACAGGTGTGCAGGAAGGCAGCAACAACAAACTGTGGGTCTGAAGTTTTCCTGTGTCATTGGCAGTGACTGCAAATGAAGCTCAGGAGAGCATCAAACCCACCTCAGATTGTCATGCTTCTTATCAGGCTCAACGTCAAATGAACATCAGGAAGATTTGAAGCCTCGGTGTTGAAAATGCATTTCTATTCTGCATTTATAGCAATGTGATATTGCCTGTTAGCCAAACAGGCTTTAAAACACACCATTTGAGATGACCTTCTCGTGGTCTAATACTCATTTTCATTGATCACTTTTATGATACAATCATCATATTTGGGGGATTCAGCTTCTGCTGCAACCTTGAGGCCACCATAATTTGGGAATACAATAAGCTGTGAATTACCAATGAGACACTCACATCTCTGCATGGGAATTGTCTCCAACCATTCTGGGCATGGGGTGTTTATCAGGCCCTCCTGGCTATAAGGATATTTGCTGCATCTAGAGTTTCAGCTAGAAGATGTTTATGGGATCTAACATTGAAGGGAGCTGCATTCACAGTGATGGGATCAAGGTTTTCAAATGCCAGTCGAAGTGGTGAGAGCACAGCTGTATCTCTCAAAGTACTTTTTTTGTCTCTGCCTGGAAGAGATTTGATATGAATGATAAACAACAATTGTACATCAAATTCCATAATCCAAATGGGAGATGTTTTAAATCTTGGAGTGCATATAACAGTTTTACTGGGACACATAGAGGTCAGGGAGTTGACTTGCATAAACTGGTTGTAATTGGAGAAATGAATAGAAATACCAGTGAACAATCCAGCTTTCCCAGTAGCTTTGAAGAGATTTGAGTCCACATGGCTAACTGGTAGCACTTAATGCTCTCTTTCCATGTACAGAGATAAAATCAGGATGGCAGTTATGGTGATTTAGAAGTTAACCTCATTAATGGACACCATAACTTGTCGTAACCATCTTACATTTTAAATGCCACTGTTTACCTCTGGCTGTGGCTGATGCAATGAGGATAAGAACTGCACACTTGAAGGTTTCTCTGCTGTCACCTTTCTGGGCATAAATATGTGATGTGAACTTTTCCCAGCTGGAATGAGTATTCTGGTCAATCATTAAATTTCTTTTCTCTGGAGTTATACATATAAATCCTCTCTGGCCCCAGTGAGTGAGTGACATCTTCTCCTGGGTGATGGTCAGAGGCAAAGCAAAAGGCCATATCTTCTGCTGGTGCACACTGGCAGAGCTTCATGGGTGCTGCACCCACTTGCATTGACAGAGTGTCTGGCCCAGGGGCCATGAAAAGTTCAACATGAACATTGGGTGGGTTAGGGAGAAACTGCTGAATCATTTTTCAGGAAGGTACCAGAGAGAAAAGCACATGGGATATTCAAACCAGTCCTTCCCTTTATTGGTCCTTTAAGTGATGTCAGACTGTATGATGTGTGTCCTCTTCTTCAGGATTAATGAGCAGCTACCACGTCATGTTTATCACGTACAGCTTGGCAAATATAAAGCAAAATAAAAACAATTAGGAAAAAACACCCCCAGCTTAAACCAGTGCTATTTACAAAAAAAGATGATTGGTTACATGCAGCCTGAGGTGGGGGTGTTACAGTGGTTGGTTTTAATTAGTTCATACACATGTTCTCCCTCTTGATGTATCTGTGGGACTGGCTTGCTGTGACCACGACTAATTACACGCACCAGTCATGCATTGCTTTTGGTTATAAACAAGTTACAGCAAGAAAATGCTGACACAGTTCAGCCTGGAGTATCCCAGGGGCTCTGAGGCTGTCAAATTAGTGGGACAGAAATATTAGGTCTGGTATTTAGAGTTGCCTGAGACTTCTCCTTCTCCTTTGCAGCATCATCTTCATTTTGATGGGAATCTTCATGGACCAGGTACTTACATCTGTATCTTTCACCAACTGAGCTCTGTTTTGCTCCCCCTGAGTTTGCTTTTTTTTTTTTCCTGTCCTTAGGCTTTGACTCCAGGGCTGTTTAATACAGACATTTGTATCTAATATCTGCATTTAAAATACTACTGTTGTGTGTATATGCATTTTTTTTTTTTGCAAGATCAGGATCTTAAGCAGCAAATTCATCAGTAAGAGTGGGGGGGATGGAAATCACTTTAAAACTTTCTGAATAAGATTGGCTTGTTGGAATAAGGTGTGGGATTATGAGCAGTGTCTTGTGTAATGTGCAGCACCCTTGATTTTCCTAGATGGCAGTGAGCACAGGGAACAGAGCTGGCTGCTCATGGATAGTTTTCCATTTAAAAAAAGATTAAATACATCAAGGTAATTTTAGGATCAAGCTAATATAGGTAATCTTTTTCCTTAACCTGGGGGAAAAACCCCAAAACATCAATTTCACATAAACCTTCCATAGAGAAGATTAAAAAAACCTTTGTTTTGGGCAGAGGAAAAGATTTATAAAGCATCGAGAATATGAAAGTGGGCAAGTGGTCAAAGGACAAATCCTTACCCAAGGTGTTTTAGCAACAAGAGTTGTTCTCCCAGATGTGGTGGATCCTTGTTCAGGTCACGCTGGTGCCCGCACCAAGCGGAGCCCTTGCATCCCATGATGGGACTCCAATGGCAGCACAAAAACACCTGGTGAGCTTGTGTGTGCTCAGCTTCTTCTGCTGGCTCTCCACTGAACAATCCTTTCAGCTGGGAGCAGGGCTGGAGATATGGTGGTGGCTCCTCTGTCTGTAGGACTCTCAAAAGGCAACACCTGGAGCAGAGGTGGTTTCCCTCAGGCAGGATGGAAACTGGCTGCACCTGCACCCTGAGCTCCTGGTAGCCAAGGGAGGAGGGAAGGGCCTTGGACAGGGTAGAAGTGGGTGGAAATCACCACAAACAGAGGCTGGAATTGGGCCTCCTTAATCTGGAGGAAGTAGTCTAGTGACCAAATGATTGGATCTAGGACTGGGTTTATGGTGGCTGTTGTCAATGCTTTCATGTTGGAAGGATTTGAATCCTTTTCCTTGTTTTGATGTGAAAATGTTTTTATAAACTTTTTGGAAGTGTATTAGTAAATTCAAATTGAATTTTCTAGTAGCTTCTAACTGCATCCTTTGGCAAATTTTCTGTTCCTCGGAAACAGTTTTCCTACTTTTAGTTAGCAAGTGAGCAATTAATAATAATTTAATTTCAAAGAATCACTATGCATAGAGAAATAATGATCTGATTAAACTATTCAGTGCCGTGAGAGCTTTTTTTCCCCCCACATTGAATGCAAATACATGGTAAGACAAGGTTGGAATGCTTGAATGGAGCTAGAAATTGCAAAATAAGAGTGTGTGTAAGCAAAACAATTACACGCCTGTGGACTGGAACCCCTTCCCTCCCTGATGAATGAACCCCACTATTTAAACAACAGAGGGAAGGCACTACCAGCCTAGCTTTTCAGCTAGGTCTCTCTTCTCAAGAAAGATGTTGATCTGTGCCACCTGAGAATATGGGGGAAGGAGGGAATGGGCATTAAATTTTCATCAGCTTTCCCATAAATATCCTGGTTTGTCTCCATTTGTATTGGTAACACAAGGGTTTCACGTTGGAGTCTTGTGTTTGGGGGTCTGTGGGTTGAAACATCAAAGAGAAGGTGCCAATTCAGGTTTTTGAAGAAGGATGTTTGTTATATTTCTTTACACACTAGACCAAACAGCTAAAAGTGTTCTTTTAGTCTCTCTGTTTGCCAGGACTAATCTGATCCTTTAGGGTAACGACTGGTAGCAGGGTCTCACTGAGAAATTGTGGATTTCTCAATAAAATCGAGAGAGATGTGACCTCTAAGGAAAATCCTAGATTCAAGAGCAGCTCACTGTTTCTTTATCAGGGCAAATGTACTCAAAACCCTCTTAGTTTAGGTGGTAGGACAATATAGTTGCCAATATGAATATATCCACATTGGCAGAAGAAGGAAAAGGATGTTTAAGTAGAGGTTTCTTCAATTATTTTTATCAAACAGAGCCTGTTTAGAACAGCAGCCTATGTGAACTGTTCAACAGAACCCTTGGTAAATGTGGTGAGAGGGGGAAAAAAGCCATGATGGCCAGTACAGTTGGGTATTGAAGAGCAGTTGCTGCTCAGTGTGGGGTAAAAAGCTGGTTTCCACCTCAACTAGAATATTCATGTCATTCATTGAAGATGTGGCAGGAAATAAATGGTGATGTTTTCTTATGAATGTAACTTACTTTCTTTAATTCTTGAAACATCCAAATTCACCTGTGGAGCTAGTGCTGTGACTTTCTACTTGATGTAACTTTTGTTCTGTGAAGATGTCCTGCTGCCTGTAGGCAGGAGCTTGAGTTTGGGGAAAAATATTGCAGGAATGAAAGCAAGTTCCTTCTTGTAGCCAGGGCTGTGCATCCTGGGCCACTTCAACCATGGGGAGGCAGGGGGCTGTACTCATTTCTCTCTCATGAGAACTTTCCATCATTTTGCATGGATGGGCAACCCCAGGAGTTTGTGTATGGAACAGTTCAGTTCTAACATCTGAGAAGGGAGAAAGCCATGCTTGATCTGTGCTACTGCTGGAAAGCTTCTCTTCGGTCTGCTTGGGCCACAGAGATGATCCAAGGGCTGGAGCACCTCTGCTATGGGGGCAGGCTGAAAGGGTTGGAGTTGTTCAGCCTGCAGAAGGCTTCAGGGAGACCTGATTGCAGCCTTTCAGTACTTAGGGGGGGGCTTATAAGAAAGACTTTTTAGCAGGGCTTGTAGTGATAGGACAAGGGGTGATGGTTTTAAACTGAAAGAGGGGAGATTGAATTGGGATACAAGGAAGACGTATTTTACATTAATGAGGTTGGCGAGATACTGGAGCAGGTTGCCAAGAGAGGTGGGAGATGCCCCATCCCTGGAAATATTCCAGGTCAGATTGTACAGGGCTCTGAGCACCTTGATCTAGTTGATGTCCCTGCTCACTGCAGGGGGGTTGGAGTAGATGGCCTTTAAAAGTCCCTTCCAACCCAAATCACTCCATGATTCTAAGTTTGTCATGGATTCCCCTCCTTGTTCTCTGCTTTGGGTTGCTTGTGTTTTTTGAACACCAGAGTCTTACAGGTAAGACTAGAGAAGACAGAACTGCACATAGTGCAAGGTGTGAAAGGGGTTGGGTGCAGGAACCTGTATGTACAAGGAAGTCTATATGTGAAATGAGAGATGCAGAGACTCCCCTATGATGACAATGGGTTAGAAAAGAACCAGACTGCTGGATGCAGCAGGGGAAGGGATGGAGAAACTAGATGGTATCAACAGAGGGCAAGTAATAAATGTTCCAAAGAACATGATGGCTCAAAGCACAGTGGTGCTCAGAGCAGATGCACTGGACATGAAGCAGATCTCCCCACTGCTGGCCTTGGAGCTCACCCCTGGTGTGCAGAACTGGCAGTGGTGCTAATTAGGGTGGGGTGTTTTACGAGGGTGCTACTAAGCAGAGTTATTTATACCAACACACTTCTCACTTTATCCCTTGCCAAGTTCAAAGTGTTCTCCCTTGGGATAATGAAGCTTGATGTTTTTGCACCCCCTGATGTCTCATTCTTCTGCAAAGGCACCGATGGCAGTAAGGTGCAGTGAGCTGACAGCTTTATTCATTGACTACTGTTAAATACTCATATTCTGTATGGAGCTATTATGTCTGTGGTGCTTTGGATAATGGGCTGTAAATAATAACAAAATTTAGTCTCTGAATGCCCTTATAGGTGACATTAAATTTCATGAAGAAATATGTTAAAGCCGTGCAGAAATAATTCCACGAGACAGTCTTAATTTTCAGCCTCAGTTTCTAAATATTGCCTGTTAGGTTCTGTGGCCTCTGGAGATTTCATTTTTATTCAATGATGACAAATGAAATGTCTTTTTAGGAATATCAGTTCACCAAATGTGTCCCCGTGGTATTTTTATGTTATGCTGGAAGCATTGGAGAGGTGCCCACCTGGCCCCCTCATCCCTGCACAGAACCAAAGCAGAAACTTTCCACCCTAACGCCAGATGAGTGGTGGAGGATGCAAATTTAACTTGAGAACCAGTTTTTTTTATCCCTTAAATGTTGACAGGCATTCAGTACCTGTTCTCAGAAGTGATTATCTGTGTAATAGGATTCATCCCTTTGGAAGTGCTAAAAAAAAAAGAGTTGTTTCCCTAGGTAGATGCTCGAAACGATAAATAAACTTCTCTTCCATTCTCATGAGAAGGAATCCCCCTTGCTAAGGCTGTCAGTGTGTGGAGATGGCCTCTTCTGCCCCCCTCTGCTGGGCAGAGGGTGCCAACTGTAAGGAAAGACCTGGCTGCCTTAAACTACTTGTTGCCCTGACCTTCACACTTGATCTTAATTACTGTGTGATATCCAAGACATTTTTTTAATCTGTAGTTTGCAGCAGATGTCCAACAAAAATCTCTTCTCCCAAGTAACAAGCAAGAACAAGAGGAAATGGCCTCAAGATGTGCCAGGGAAGGTTTAGGTTGGATATTAGGAAAAATATTATATTATCACCCCACATGGCTAAATTCTTGTGCCAAACACTTGTTCCCTAGTGAACAGTCTCTCTCTGAAGTGCATCTCAGGACTTGCCTGGAAATGTCATGAAGACTTGGCCAAATGTTACCCCCTAAACACTCCTTGCCTTCCTTATTTGCTTATATATTTTTCCCCTCTCATTTTGGCCTCACATGCACTTTCTTGCTTTCCTATGCTGACTGCAGGAGGATCCAGATTTGCTCTCTTCCCATCATGTCTTCCATGGTTCCTTCTCTCCTTTTTACTGCCCCTGCACTGCTCTGATGTTCCTCTCCTACCTGACCTGCTTCTTGTGCTGCCTTTGCTCCTCCCTAGTGACAGTATAAATGTTCTGCTGCTGCTGCCCTTTTCCATCATGCTTCTAAACATCCCATTTTTACTTTCAAGTAATTTCAAAGCTTCCCTCCCCTCTCCTTTACCTGTCTTAGTTCACCACCTCTCCTATTCTCTCCACTGGTCTCCCACGTGTCGTTGTCTTTCTGCCACAGGCCTCACGGATTCTTCTGCAATGTTCTCATTTCCCAGATAATCTAGTAGTTGCTTGTCTCTCTACTCCTCTTTCAGCCTGCTTCTGTGCAGAGCAGCTTCCATAGGTTGCAGGGAAGTGGAGCTGAGTGTCCAGAATTTTACACTTGCTATTGTGTTTCAGTAGCAGCCAGAAGTTTCATCTGATATAGGTCAGTAAATGTCGCTGGATTAAAGGCCATTATGGAGTCCATCTCTCACACAACCCCAAGCACAAATACAGGCTGGGGGCAGAATGGCAAGAGAGCAGTTCTGACGAGAAGGACTTGGTGGTAGTAGATGAGAAGCTGGACATGAGCCCCCATTGTGTGCTTGCAGCCCAGAGAGCCAACCACATCCTGGGCTGCATCAAAAGAAGTGTGGCCAGCAGGGCCAGGGAGGGGATTCTGCCCCTCTACTCTGCTCTGGTGAGACCACACCTGGAGTACTGCATACAGTTCTGGTGCCCTCAGCACAAGAAAGATATGGACCTGTTGGAGAGGGTTCAGAGAAGGGCCACCAAGATGATCAAAGGCCTGGATCACCTCTTCTATGAAGACAGGCTAAGAGAATTGGGGCTGTTCAGCCTGGAGAAGAGAAGGGTCTGAGGAGATGTTACAGCAGCCTCCAGTACTTGAAAGGGGCCTACAGGAAAGCTGGGGAGGGGCTTTTCATCAGAGAAGATGGTGATAGGACAAGGGGTAATGGTTTTAAACTGAAAGAGGGGAGATTTAGGTTAGATACGAGGAAGAAATTCTTCACTGTAAGGGTGGTGAGGAACTGGAATGGGTTGCCCAGGGAGGTTGTCGATGCCCCATCCCTGGAGGTTTTTAAGGCCAGGTTGGATGAGGTTTTGTGCAGCCTGGTCTAGTGGTAGGGTTCCCTGCTCATGGCAGGGGGCTTGGAACTTGATGATCTTTAAGGTCCCTTCCAACCTTAATGATTCTATGATATGACATATTGGTAAAGAAAACTGACTCTGGTAGTATTAAGTGGGAGATCATAGGATGTTTCCAGTATAGGAAAAAGCTTCTCAACATGATCATTGACCAACACCTGGAGGGTGTAAGGTGGTGTCCTAAAATGGTATCACCTCCATTCTGGGTCATCTATGGCCCCAAGTGGTTAAGGACAGATAAGTCTTCCCAATGGTCACGTGTGTTGCTCTTGCCTCTGCTGGACGTCAACCAATGCCAACAGCAATTTGCTTTACTGTGCCTGGCTGGCTTCAGTGCCTCCATAGAAAGTCCATATACATAATGACTTCATGCACGTTCCCAGCAGTTAATGCCTGAGATCTGGCTCATTGAAATTCAAACTGCACACTAGGAAAATGGAGTCTACCCATGTCCCAGATCTGCACGCTGAAAGCTGGGATGCAGTCAGATTTCTTTTCCAATCATTTATGAGCAATAAATATTCAGCAGTTTAGAGTAAGTGCTTTCCTGCTCTTTGACTGCAGATTCTGGAGGAAAAGCTTGGGGACACATGCAGACAGCTTTTGCTAATGCTGAGGATACCCACGCAAGAAGGAAGTGGGCAGGGCTTGGTGCTGGTGGCATTAGATGCACAGTGTCCATCTGCAGCAGCCCTGGGGTTTAATGCATCACTATTGCCCAGTGGACTTGCTGGTGGCAGCTGGGATAAGCCACTTGGAGCATGTTGCTCTGGAGTTTTTGTGCTGAGAGGGCTTTCTGCACCTCAGCTTAATGTGCAAAGCCTCTCTGCGGAGAGGAAGGTCCCACCAGGGAACAGAGGAGAACAGCTTTCCCACAGCAGAGCCACCAAAGTGGTTTTGTTCATAGAATCATAGAATCATCATAGAATCCTAGGGGTTGGAAGGGACCTCAAAAGATCATCTAGTCCAACCCCCCCTGCCAGGCAGGGTCACCTAGAGCACATCACACAGGAACGCATCCAGGCGGGTTTTGAATGTCTCCAGTGAAGGAGACTCCACAACCTCCCTGGGCAGCCTGTTCCAGTGCTCTGTCACTCTCACAGTAAAGAAGTTTTTTCTGAAGTTTTTTTTGTTCCCAGCACTTTGTCTCAGTGTTTCTGGATATGAGTCTGAAGAGCTTTGCAGCATGGAGCACAAGATGGTTTAGATTGGGCCCAATTTATACTGAATGGGTTTATTTCTGCAGTAATGGTTTCTTCTAGGATGAGTGTTTATGGCCTTTCCCTTTGGAATCATTGTTGCTCAGACTAGGCCGTCTAGACAGCTCAGTTTCCAGGGCTGTTCACTGAGCTGTGCTTCTACAGTGGATAATCCTTTGTCAAAGCCATGACATTGCCAGCTAAGATAGGCTCTGCAGGGGGAGGTGACTCTGGTGGCTCTTTTCCTGGGAGGCAAAGTGGAGAAAGTCCAGTTCTGTTACTGCTGTTCAGGAGGGGAATGTCCATGATCTGCTGCCCCAGGGGAGTACCCAGGGTTCTTTGGCTCCCAGATCTGTCATTTCATTACATACACACTCACCCTAATGTGCAAGAATATCCAGAGTGTCCACAGAAAGGAGAAGAGCCAGGAAGCTTTTAGTTGCCTTCTTCAAATAATGCATTCTTTCCAATACACTTTTTTTTTGAGAAATAGCTGGTGATCGTGCTATTTAATCACTATGATAATAGTTGTCCTCAAGGAAATGGAATAGGCTTTTCCCACCAGTTTGTGATTCCAGGTCAGATGGAAGATCTTGAACCCCTTGATCTGGCTTTATCTGCCCTTTTCTTCAAGGACACTCAAGAAGCATGGTATGATTTGCCATGCATGACATGTGGCCAGACCCACCACCACTGTGAATGAAGTGGGTGGTGTTTTCCCTTTGAGTCTGGTAGTCTGAGTTTTGCTCCCTTGGACAGCTTGATGAGAAATCAGAATACTGCAGAAGCATAATTAATTTCAAGTAGATGCCTGCTGGGCCCTTCTGCACAGTCTTTGTGATTTTAGGAAGTGTTGGTGTAATGTGTTTTTTTAGCTCATCTAAAGGCATTTGGAAGTGAAGAACTGATGACACTATGTGAGTAAATTTTGAAAGGAGGCTCCTCTTTTGTAGACTACTTATAGTCAAATATGGTCACAAACTGGTGCACGGGAGGTTTCACCTAAATATAAGCAAGTACTTCACTCTGAGGGTACCAGAGCCCTGGGACAGGCTGCCCAGGGAGGCTGTGAGGTCTCCATCCCTGGAGACATTCCAAACCTGTCTGGATGTGTTCCTGTGGGATCTGGTCAAGAGGATCCTGCTATAGCAGAGGGGTTGGACTAGATGATCTCCAGAGGTCCCTTCCAACCCCAACTATTCTGTGAAATTACTCTTCGACCTCCTTACACACAGTGTGTAGGGCTGCTGGGCAGCCTTAGCACAGCCACTGGTCCCACAGTTATTGTGAACCTGGTGTTTGCCCATCGAGGGATTCAGAGGGAAGTCATGGGAACATCCATCTCTTCTGGATCACCAGCTCCATTATCTCTGCCAAGGAGACCGTGTCACATAATCTTTTTCAGAAAAATATCAACCTCTGTAGTAGAGAAGACTCAACTACTCTTCACAGAACAGCTGTTCCAGATTCTCACTGCTTCAACAGTCAGAAGCTTTCTTTTAATATCCAGCCTAGCTCTATTCACAGTCAACTGCAATCTGTTTGTTTTTTGCCAGAATCACTTGATATTTAAAATATCTTTTTCCTCTTAATGGTGTTTTGAGGCTGTTGAGACTGTTTTCTAAAGAAAAGCAATAGACACATTTGTGATGGTTTATAGGGAAAAATGCAGCTGAGGTGAGACTTTGTGGCATCTTGAAAAAAATCTCATTAGGCACACAATTGGGTATTTAAAATACAGCAGTTCTTTCCATCTGGGACACACGCACTTGAGTTGCTGAGGTCTATTCTGATGGTCTCTCCTGGCCAGCTCTTTCCTGCACATGAGGCCGAAGCAGAGACCATGTCCTGTTACTTAATGATGCTTCCAAAATCTCTTTCAGAGGTTTCTTCAAGTTCAAGTACTTCTCAAATAAAGCATCTTGTGTTTAATGTGAGTTGCTGGCAGAGACAATGTTGTCACCCAGCTATCATGCCTCTACCCATTTCAGGAGATACATCGACTATAGGATAGAAATAAATTCATTTCAAAGCATCAGACTTGCTTGGACTCCAAAATCCCAGGCATCCGTTCCCTGGAAGTGCCAGCATCTGGAGTCAGCTCCTTCCCTGGCTAGAGAAATTCTCCCAGCCTACAAATCAAAACTAAACCAGAATGAGCCAATTAACCCCTAATTTGATCAAGATTTGACTGTGAAGTTTGTCAGCTTCTCCATGGCTTGAGAGGCTGAAGGCTGGATGAGTCTGGCAGTAGTGATGAGTGGGTGTGAGAAGGGACTTGACCTAAAGCAGAACATTCCTGCACAGGTGACATTAGAGTAACCCAAAGGGACAAGGTTATGAGGTTTCTTTTGTTTCTGTTCAGGTCATCAGGGGACAAAAGGTCCCAGAGAATTTGCAGCAGTAGTCCAGGATGGCTTTTGGACCAGAAGGGCTGCGTTAGTGCTGTGGTGGCTTTTATTGCTTGTGAAGGTTTCAAATGCTGCACTACACTAAAATTGTCCCTTGCTTTGACAGCTGGTAAGACTAATGGAGGGGAAAAAAAGAGTATATAAATCTTGACTCTTTCAAGAATTCAATTTAGGACTTGACTTTACCCATGAAAGTAGCCTGTGGAATGAGTCAAATAGTGTATTTACTCATATGTGCTCAAGTTTATGGTTTCAGAACAGTAGTTTAGGTGACCACAGATAGAGTTTTTATGGTATCTTCAGTTGTAGGATCTAAAATATGACCTGTGTCACACCTACATGGGAAGACTAAAAAGCATGCTGGCCTGTTTCAGAGGTTGCTCTCCCTTGAACCTGGTACACCAAGGCACAGTCTAGAACAGACCTTTGCATTTTCCAAGGATGCCTACTACCTGCTGAGATCGAAGCTACTGGTCCACCAGTAGCTTCAGGAGAAAGGAAGGCCAGTCTCTGTGTTGGCCAAGTGGGCAGCTGATGATCCTCATTCCAGGGAGGTTATAATAAGTATTCACAGGAGTTTGGGGAACGAGGAAGGATTTTTTCCTGGGTCACATAAGAATATCCCAAATGTCCAAAAAGACCTGGTATGAAGTTAAAGATGGATGGAGTATGTCTGAGGCAAGATATCTATAGGAGGTCTCTGTTTCTTGATAGGAAATGGTTGTACCTTCTTATTCAGTTGGGTGTCTACAGCCCAGAGTCAAACTACACCTTCAGTTGTAGAGCTCCATTGCAGTCCCTTCTCTAGCTGGGTTGGGTTAGTCAACAAAACACTTTGACAACCTCAGTGTGTGGTTTGTTGTTTCACTTGTCCTGTGCTTGCAAGGGTGAGGAGGGCAGAGGAGATACTTCAGAAGCTGTCCTCCTCTGCGTTTTGTTCTGTAAATGGTTATATTTCAATTTACATTTTGAAATTAGCTTTACAAAGGTAGAAGACAACTTCATATGATTCTATGATTCTATATTTGAATAAGGAGCCCTAGAAGATGTCTAACAATGCAAACCCCAGTTTTCATAAAGTATCTGCTTCAGCCTCTGCAGCTGGTGCTGGAAGCTCTTCCCCAGACATGAGGCTTCCCAGGCAGGGCAGTGTTGAGCTGCAGCTTTCACCATGCTTTCCTCAGCAACGTGTGAGCATGTTGCTGCTTACTTGGAACAGCCTGTCTGGAATGTGAGCTGCTTTCTGATTCTGAAGCACAAACTTAATTTTTCAAGACTCCAAGGTTCCAACTCCTGATATTCCTGACACACTTCAGGCAGTCACCTGCTGGCTGATTTCCCATTCGTGCTGGCAGTGGCTTTGCTGGGAGGCACATGGGCATGAGGAATTGCTGGCTTTGAGCAGAGTTGTCATGTCAGATTAGATTTAGATGGGTTTGTGCCCATGGTCAGGATGTTGAAAACATCCACTACACCGAGCAGTGGTGTGTAGTGTCTCTCCTACAAACACTTGATCAAAGCCCACTGAAGACACTTTGTATTAGTCTCCACATTTAGCATCTCTCTCCTCCCACCGTGCTGAGCTTTTGGGGCATCTTCCATCAGTGTTGGGCACCTTGCCCTGGTTTCTCACGTCTAAAACTAGCTTTCCATTGGAGGAGGGGTGAGTTTCAGTCTGTGGATCTTTAAATACCCTCCAGAGCTATAGTTGTGAGACATTAACAGAAATTAGACCTGCCAATTGCAGGCAGGCTGAGCCTTTCCAGGAGTCTGACTTGGGTTAGCATTTACCTGCCAGAGATGCTCTGGGCTATCTGAGTACCTTCCCCTCCTTAATGACCCTCGTGGCACCCAGCACAGATAAAGGACAGAAGATGCACCTTCCAATCAGCCTTGTCATCCTGAGGAGTTCAGTGCCTTGAATGAGGCAGTGACACACACACTGAAAGGAGCTGGTTAGACAGAGCCACTCTTAATTCCTTTGACATTTATTGGTATAGAAACTAGAGTGAGAGTCTCCTCCTGCCTAAATGGCTGTCCAAATCACCAGGCCAGACTCTTGGTGTAAGGCTTCTAGGTTAATCAGGGGAAGTAGAAAAGGGTCCAGCAGCTCCAAGAGTGGGGGAAAGTCAGCCCCAAGAATACTCTGTGCACATGATGCTTGTGCAGTGATGAGGAAGAAGCAAATTCTAATTTCCTCAGAAAATGAACCCCTTTTTGATGAGATCGCTGAGAGAGCTCCAACTGAGCTCTGGGCTAAACATCAATTAGCTCAAGAGAAGGAGAAGATGCTGCATCTTCCTCTGCAGTTGTACATTGCTCAGAAATGTGCTGAACTGCTCAGTCCTGCCAAAGTCACGGTAGTCTTGGACATGCCTGCAGCTAATCTTTAGGAACCAACATCTCTTGAAGGCAGTTCTGGGAAAACCAAACACAATTCCCTATGCACATTCTCTTGCTTGATCTTTTAAGGTTATGATTGAAAACTTTGCTAGTAGGAGACTCATGAATTGCTCTCCTCTGTTCATCTATCATCTCCTTGCTGGGGACGGCTGATTTTTTTAGGAGTGCTCAGCACTCACATCAACTTCAGCACGTGGGTAGAGGGAGCCATGATCTTACAGTGAGACCTAAATTAACTGGGGTCCCCAGGTAAATGTCTAGGAGCTATTTTTGAAAAGGTGGACTCTGCACTGAGGGAGAGGTAAATTCAGAAGTACAGGAGAAGGTTGATGTGAGAACTGTTGTGTCTGTAATTGGACAACAACATGGTGAGGGGACAATTTATTCTATCCCTCTGCTGAAATTCGGGCTGCTCTTGTAGTTTAACACTCCAGGACCCTGGATTCACTCCTTCCTGAGCAGCACTTCACAAAACACAGTGTTTGCACCGTGTCGTGCCGAGCGTGGGCAGTGGTGTGTGTCTGAACACCTCTGCCCCACCAATGTGGTGAATATTTCCCTGCCCAAGCTGAACCAAAGGTAAAATACAAATTTGTCCTACCCAGGCGTGGCTGGAGCCTGCAGAGAGGCTCCATCAGTCACCTTGGTGCTGGGAAGTGGACTCACTCCTTTCCTGAGCAGGCGGCTGTGCTCTGTGTTGAGAAGGGATATAAATGCACTTGTTGCCTTGGCATTAGCTGGAGACGGGGGAGGTTGATGAGTGTGACTAATGGTGGAGGTGAAGAAACCTTGTCTGCACCTGCAGAGGTTGCTTTTACAAACAAGGAGGGGGTTGGACTAGATGATCTCTAGGAGTTTCTTCCAACTCTGACAGTCCTGTGATCCCGGCAGCTGAACCCATCCCAAACCTCTGCCATGCGTTGAAGACACCAAGGAAGTTCAACCCACCCATTTTGTTGCTCTTAGGTGTGGGATGTGCAGTGATGCTTGGGGAAGAGCTGCAGCACCATACAGTGATCCAACAGCTCACTGGAAACCAGTAAGAGATGGAGTAGTGTGTGTGGTTTGGAGGGGGGCTGGAAGGTTGACTGAGGAGACTAGGGAACAACTGACCTGTGCCACTGCAGCCATGGGAAGGGTGCTGGGGAACATCATGGATTTCCAAGTAAAATACTCCAGACAAGCAGCAGAGACACCAGCAGAAGTAAGGAAGGACACAAGTAAAACATGATGTGATCATGACTTGTCAAGGAGTGTTGCTGGATCCAGGACCAAAGCAGGGGCAGCAGGATAATTCATTACCTTTTATGTGGCTTGGAGCAGAGAGTTGAAATGAGGAGACTTAGGTTTTGGCTGCCCTGGGCAGTTGTCTAATCCCTCTATTCCAGAGTCAGAGCTACCAGCAGTTTGGGTCAGTAATACTTTGACACCTTTTCAAAGCAGTTTCCAATCCTTGGCTGTGGTGTGATGCTAGCATAAAGGTAAGGAGATGATTACTCAGCTGCCTGTGTAATCTGTTTCATCTCCCCACCCTAATCTCCATTATCTCCAAAACCAGGCCATGGGTTCTTCTGATGCAGCCTGAGATCAGAAGCCACGCACAGAAAGCAGAAAAGTAGGAGAGCTGGCCCTGTGTTCTGACCAGAAACAAGCTTTTTCCATCTACAAATGGACTTTTATCTTCCCCCCCCCTTACCCCTCATAACAAACAGCCTTTTTTTGGTGAAGTTGTGATGGTTGTTCAAAAGGCTTTTTGCATTAGAAGTCCTGGGATGGAGAGACAGTATCTGGGGATTTCCTGCAGAAGCTGTGGTTGGAGTGGGCTTAAAAGGTTTGGGTTTTTTTCCCCACCTCTCTTGCACTGCAGATTTTAAAGTGCTTGTGGGGTAAAACATTTTGATCAATTATTACGATAATGGCACAAGAGTAGAATTATGAGCATAATTATAATTACCATTTTAATACACAGTTAATTAATAATAAAATACCACATTATAGAATTTTTCTGTTTAATGAAATTCATGACAGAGGCCCCTGAAGCCCTAAATTTAATGTTAAACAAATGAAACCTGTATCTGGGGTTAGGGCTATTAGCACAAATGTGGCCCTGAATTAGCTGCTAGCACAGGACTTGGTGAACCATTAGCCAAAGGGTGGTGGTGAAGCAGCCCTTCCTGACCACAGGTACCTGCTCCAGGTTGAGGAGAGTTGACTTTTGCCTACCCTGGTATTTCTTCTATGTCTACATAGGGATTTACTTTGGCTGGGTTCATTAGCCTCTAGCCCAAAAGTTGGGAGGACAGTGTGTGCTTGGAAGAGAAAAGCTGGTTTTCTTAAGGTTCCTGGAGGGTAAACGAGCCTACATCTTACCATCATGGATTAGGTTTCAACTCTCTCATCAGGATGTAATGCAAAGAGAAAAATAGTATGGGGGTGGATCAGCCTACTGTGCTAAAACACTTCTACAACTAGATATGGAACTTGATCACTAACATATGGGAGACTTGCAAAAGAACATCTTGGAGCATAATAACAGTGTGGAACAGCCCAATCTTTGAGTTGTATGGCTTTGAAAGAAGAAAGGTTAAGTTTTAGGATGGAAAGGCCAGCTGGGAATGGATCTCAACCAGCACCAGTGTCATTACTTTATGCTCATGTTGTCTCTGAAGATTTGAGGCAGGTTGTGGATCATGGAATCACAGACTGGTTTGGGTGGGAAGTGACCTGAAAAATCATCTAGTTTCAACCCCCTGCCACAGGCAGGGCAACTTCCACTAGACCAGGTTGCTCCAAGCCCCATCCAACCTGGCCTTGAACACTTCCAGGGATGGGGCAGCCACAGCTTCTCTGGCCAACCTGGGCTAGGGTCTCATCACCACTCTCATAGTGAAGAATTTCTTCCTCAGATCTCATCTCAATCTCCCCTCTTTCAGCATGAAATTTTTTTCCCCTCATCACATCACTCCCTGCCCTTGTCCAAAGTCCCTCCCCAGCTTTCCTGGAGCCCCTTCAGGCACTGGAAGCTGCTCTAAGGTCTCCCCAAAGCCTTCTCGTCTCCAGGCTGAACAACCCCAACTCAGCCTGTCTTCATATCACACCTGACAGTACAGCAAACCAAATGGACATTCTCCCTCTTTGTAAACGTGTCCCCTTGAGGTTTATTTTGGTAGATGGGAGACTTCCTGCAGCATCATTCTCCAGTGTGGCTCCAAGACAGAGATGAAAGGGTGGTTGGTTTATTTATATATCTATTTTATATGGGGCATGAATCCCATGTTGTATCCATGTCAGTGTGGCCATGTTGATCTGTTATAGCTCTTTGCAGGAGGAGAGCTGGCATCCAGGTAGCTCCATCACAGGCATCCCCAATGAGCTCAGCAGCAGAAGGGTCAATAAACAGTGAGTTTGGTCAGGAAAATACTTCTTAGTTTGAAGACAGACCCACAGGAAGAACAGAGGTCATCTTCACTTGCTTTTAAGCACAGGCAATATTGTGAATAAGTCTGGGCTAGTTATCTAGATGACTTTATCAGTGTAGACCCAGTTCACCTGGCCTGTCCTACACCTCCTTATAGGGCACAATGGGGCACATCTTCCACGAGCCCACTTTTTACTTCTGAGGCCAAGCGGGTCTGATGATGTTGGGGGTGGGAGCTGTGCTTAGGTTTTTAGGGTGGCTCAATGAAAACCTCCTTGTGGCTGCCCTCAGAAAGGGCTTGTGAGGATGTAACAGCATCCTTACCACTTTCTTGTCTGCTGATTGTCATGCCTGTTGCTGGGCCAGTGGCTGGCACCCTTCTTACCTGTCAGTCAACCTCCTCCCTGGGTGCTGTGGAAGGCTTCCAGAAGTGTGTAGGTTCAGAGATGCTGTTACATTTTTGTTTTTACCATTGTCTGTGTAATGAAAAGAGCTATTGGAGGTATTAAATTATCAATTTTCTCACAGGTACTCAGAGTGCTGATTGTTATGGTTGTTTTTATTGATGTCTGATCTGGAAACAGATTGCAGGTTTTGTTGTTTTTAATATAATGTGACATGTCTCAGCATGCAGCCACAATAATGTAATATAACAAGAAACAGGCTGGTTCTGAAAGTACAGGCACTGGGAATTGCCCTTTGGCTGGAAACATTGATGTTGCTCTTTATTTTTTTCTTTGCAGTTCTTCATCAGGGAAGCTAATTCAAACCTTTGCCAAATTCTGTGTTTGAAACGATGTCAACACATCATAGTAAATATTAACTTGTTTTTTGTGGGCATATCTGAACCCAGGTTGTTCCTGTCTTGGCAATCTGTTAGTCTCATGTAGGATATTCAGAGTCACCTCAAGGTTTCCTCTCAGCATCAGGAAACTCCCTTTTGTCCACTTCAGAATATTTCGGCAGCAGAATTAAATTTATGGTGGTGGCAGAACAGAATGTGAGCTGGAAATGAGGGTGGTCCTTGGGAGGTTTGGGAACTGGGAAGGTGGTTATGTGGGTGACTGCAGAGTTACCTCTGTGGGAGCAAATGGGAAGGTAGGGTCAGGAGGTTGGGGTGGATTGGAGTGGGTAGAAGAGATCTGGAAAAGTATCTTTGGAGCTTTGAAGGACCAACAGCTGCTCAGCTTTGTCAATTCACCTCTCTAAGAGAGGGGAAGAATGCTGTGGATGTAAATCAATGTGATGCTCTTCTGTTTTTAAACCAGCACATATCATTACTGCTCTCACACTGTGTTCTGTGAGCAGCAAATGAAAATCAGAGTTGTGTGTTAGAATCTGACCTTTCCTCCTTCTTTTGAACCTCAATGTTTCTGACCCATCACAAGAAGCTGGCTGTGGAGGAGGACTGTTGGCACTTCCTCAGGGCAGCTCCTCTGGAGCATCACAGCTGTTCCCAGCCAGGATGGGCTTAGCCTGGATCCTCTTTGTGGGATGGGACCAGGACTACATCTGCACATATAAATATGCATAGACTCAGGGTGCAGGTGGCCCATGCCTGAGGCTGGCTTTGCAAGAGCCTAGCAGCTTCTTAATTTGTTAAACTCTGATTTTGTTGGATAGGAGGACATGTAAATAAGAGCAAAAACACACTTCACTTGCTGTGATGCTCTGGGAAATGCCTTTAATGGAGCCCTTGATGGGGATGCTGGGGAAATGGAAGTCCTGTCTGTGTGTGCTGAAGGAGTTGCCTGTGTTGTTGAATTAGAGTCCTTGGCTTTTAAAAGTGAGTAATGCAAAACTGTCAAAAGCCAAAAGATAACTCAGTTACAAGAAGCCCTGCTCTCTGGGGTGAGGGTATCCATAGCATGTGCAGGGAGGAGGTATCATCAGAGTAAATGCAGCAGCCACCACTTGAACACATGTCTTGGGGTACTCTGCTTGTCAGGAGTGCTCCCCTGGAGGACTGAACCAGTTCACACTGCAACTGCTCTCCTGGGAAGTATTATGGAATCACAGACTGGGTTGGGTTGGGAGAGACCTCAAAGATCATCTAGTTCCCACCCCTTGCCATGGGCAGGGACACCTCCCACCAGACCAGGTTGCTCCAAGCCCCATCCAACCTGCCCTTGAACACTTCCAGGGATGGGGCAGCCACAGCTTCTCTGGCCAACCTGGGCCAGGGTCTCACCACCCTCATAGCAAATAACTTCCTCCTCAGATTTAATTTAAGTCTTCTCTCTTTCAGTTTGAGTTTGAAACCATTATCCCTCATCCTGTCACTTCCTGCCCTCGTCCAAAGTCCCTCCCAAGCTTTCCTGGAGCCCCTTCAGGCACTGGAAGGTGCTCTAAGGTCTCCCTGGAGCCTTCTCTTCTCCAGGCTGAGCAGCCCCAGCTCTCTCAGCCTGTCTCCATAGGAGAAGTAGGAGAAGTGCGTGCTGTGAAGAGGATCTTCCTTCAAAAATACCTGCAACAAGCCTACTCCTTTTTGATAAAAACACCTTGGTTTCATATTCTGGGTTTTATTTTTAGCAGCTCTGCTGTGAAATCTGTCTCACTTAAACAGACTCTGCTCTCTGTTTTCACTGGCACTTCTGGCATAAAGTCAATAAACTTATTATTATAAGAGAAATCTCTGGGGAATGTCATGGAACTTTGTTAGGTTGACAACAGGTGGGAAAAATTGCATTAGGGGTTATATTTAAAGGGCTCTGATTTGAGGCATGCATTCCTGTAGTAATCAAACTCATTGCTGTTCTCAGCTGAGCACTTAAACCCACAAACAAAGTGTCCAAAAGGGCACGGAGTCCTCTGCTCCATCCTCCTGTGCCATGGCACAGTCAGTTGGGTTCATAGCACTCCCATGAGGTGCTGGGAGGTTGTTAAGAGCAGGTTCAGAGCATCATCATTTAGAGCCTCCCTTCAGCACAGTGCTGGAACAGTGATGAAAATTAAACCTCCTGCTGACCCCGATTCCACCTGAATACCCATACGAGAAAGACAAACAGGAGGACTTGCAAATCATTCTTCAAAGTAGACCTTTAAAACCTTACAGTGGCAGCCAGAGAGGTAAAAATTTATAGCTCTGAATAGAAAAAGTCCTAAATTTAAGCAAGATACTGGCTTCAAGATACTATTTTTCCCTCACTGCTTTCTCTTTGCTACCCCCCACCTAAGCTAAATTTTTCCTTCCTGTATTGCAGAAAGGGTGATCACCATTTCTGTGCTCTACAGGTGTTTTCCCCTCAACCCCTAATTGGTTGATATAATTAACTTAAACCTGGAGCAATTGTTCTAATCTGTGTTGAACTCAAGGTTTCCAGCTCTTGTGTTGCACTTGAAAAGAAGTTCCCGTGCCCCTGCTCATTACACTTCCAGCTGCATCCTGTTGATTAAATCCAAAATGCTGCTTCTTTCTGAAAACCTCGTCTATCTAATCAATCTTTAGAGGTACCAAGTGCAGATTCTGGACATCTTAATGTGTGTTGGGTGAGGTGTGGGGATTTTCAAGCTATAACACTGTTGGGTTAGAAACCAGTGATGGGATTTGATGGACCTACCATGACAATGTTCAGAAGCTAATGGAAACAACCAGTGCTGGTGGTTTGCATTTCTCTTTTAGAGGGGACTACAGTGGTTTCCCTGATATGACTGTGCTGGCATATGAAGCAAAAATGTCTATTATCACTCACACTGCAAGTGCTGAGAGAATCTTTTGGGACTGTGATCATCTCTTATTCAGGAGCAGAGGTATTTCTTGCTATGGAAAACCTCATTGAAAGATCAGTTTCTGAGGGCTCTTGGCTTTTCTGCCAGAGGTGTTCTGTCAGTTTGAGAGAAAAGGACAGATCTGATAAATAAATCCTGCAGCAAGTATCTGAATGTGAGGAAAGTCAGGGAATAAATGGAAAAAAATTGTTCTACAGCACAGAGAAGGACAGGAAATAAAGTGAATGGAGGGGTTCTGTTTCTGGGGAGGAAGGTGAAGGCTCTTGCTGCTGGCAATAGGCTGCTCTTGACCTCCAGCTGGGGAGGGAGCTCTTTTGTCAACACATTTTTACAAGCTTTCAGGAGCAGAGATGGGTTTGCTTTGGGGGTGGTGTAAAGCAGAGTGTAGGATCACAGACTGGTTTGGGTTGGGAGGGACCTTTAAAGACAATTTAGTTCCAACTCCCTTAGAATCATGGAATCATTTAGGTTGGAAAAGCTCTGTAAGATTATCAAGCCCAACCATCAACCCAACACCACCATGCCTGCTAAACCATGTCCCAAAGTGCCACATCTACATGTGTTTTGAACAGCTCCAGGGATGGTGACTTCACCACTGCCCTGGGCAGCCTGTTCCAATGCTTGACCACTCTTTCAGTAAAGAATTTTTTCCTAAGATCCAATCTAAACCTCCCCTGGCACAACTGGAGGCCATTTCCTCATGTCCTATCACTAGGTGCTTGGAGAAGTATGCCCTTGTGAAAAGTCCCTCCCCAGCTTTCCTGGAGCCCCTTCAGGCACTGGAAGGTGCTCTAAGGTCTCCCTGGAGCCTTCTCTTCTCCAGGCTGAACAACTCCAACTCTCTCAGCCTGTCTCCAGAGCAGAGCTGCTCCAGCCCTCAGATCATCTCCATGGCCTCCTCTGGACTTGCTCCAACAGCTCCATGTCCTTTTGGCATTGGGGACCCCAGAACTGGACACAGTGCTCCAGATCCCCTTGTTCACCTTGTGAAGCACCTCTGAACACTCCTCGTGTGTGATGTTCTGCATGGGTGGGTGCCTGTTGCTGGAAGGTTTCCTCTTTTGGATCCAAAAGGTTGAGTTTTACTCTATTCATAGCACTCTGTGCCAGTCCTTGGGCATTTAATGCACACCAGTGCAGGGTGCTGCAGGGCAAGGGCTGCTCCTCATTTAGGGTCCATGGGTACATGCAGGGGGACCTTCTGGTGACGCGCATAATCCCAGATGTACTTGCAGCATGGCACTCCTACCCTCTGTGCAACCCTTTAGCAAGGTCTAGCCTTGGTAAATAAGGGAAGCCAAGCTGGGATTCACAGATGTTGTCTGCTGGTTTGTAGCTGGATTTTTTGTTTTGACACCAGTTGAGCTTTGGGTCCTTCTCATGATGGCCAGCAGCTGGCTGTGACCCCATCCTACGTTGGGCAGCCCACACAGGTTAGAGCAGCTATTTGGGTGCTCAGCAGAGGAAAGTGTAGACACATCTTGAGATCATCTCAATGTACATAAAGAAAATTGTTGGTTTTTTAAACCTTAATTCCAGTCGAAATGGCAAAATGCTTTGAACATCCTTGTTCTTCACCAAAACTGTCTGCAGATGTTTAACCTTCCCAAAATCTGTTTTGGCACTGAATATAAATAATTTCAGTGTGTGACATCTTTTCTTTCAGAAGGAAACTTAGCTCCTGAGAAGGGAAGCTTAACTTGAAATTGTCTTTTTTTTTTTTTTTTTGCTTTCACTGGGTGTGAAGCCCAATACTTTATAATACTCATGGTATTGGTAACTTGGCAACTTTTAAATCATGAAAGATTTACACAAGTGCTGCAGAGTTAGAAATATTTTATGACATGTTCATTCACACTAAATCAGAATCTCCTTTTTTTAGAGTTTTCCTTCTAGATGGTTATGTAAATGCAAAAGGACAGGAGTGGATTTAAAATTATTTTCAGCATAGGAAAATTCCCAGAATGTGACAGACTGCCCCAAAATACTCTGCTGCCTCTGCTCCTGCAGATTTCCAGCCCTGGGAGGGATGGAATGGGCAGCAGTGAGAAGAGGAAGAAACAGAAGAAGGTTCTTTGTTTTATCTTCATTACTGGAACGTTTATGTGCTTGGATGGGATGATGAGTCTGTTTTGCAAGGTGCTTGTTGTGAAATTACAATTTAAAATTATGACATAGAAATCTAGTGTAGGGCATGACTGCTCCCAGCATGCAGCTCCTCTCCTCATCCTTAATTGATAACGAGCAAGGAAACTTTTCCTTTTGGTCTTGTCCAAGGACTGGACCCTGCAAAGCTTCTAAAGTGAGAATTGTCTCTCACTTCTGTGGCTGAGCTCATTTGCTTCTCAGGATAGGGAGGGATGGACTAACTTCTACCATGTGAAGGGCAGAGGCAGGATTATCCTGTCCCATTTCTCCCCCACGCCAAATCCCTCAAGTTTGAAGTGCAGCGTTTAATATCACTCATCAAAAATGACAGTACTCCACAGCACCTGCCTGCAGCACTGAAAAGCTCAGCTCCCCCTGAGCTCTTTCAAAAACTCCATTGCCCGCAGTATTTTCTATGTGCTTTCAACTCGTATGCAACTGCAGTTCTGAATGGATGATTAATTGGCTTCATGTGAAAGAGAAATTCATGGCAATGCCCTCTTGAGGCAGAGCCCTGTGCCCTGCCAAGGTAGGCTGCTCAGCAGACAATCCTCTAGGATGTCTGATATAGTCTGCAAAGAATAAGCCCTTAAAAGGTCTGGAGTTGATAGGGTCTGGTCTCTGTCACCAGCCTGCCACTCCCTGACAGAGGTGACATGCTGAGGACAGAAGTATTTTGCACTTGCAACCTTCACTTTGCTTTATGAGTACATAAATATACATATGAGTACATAAATGCATATATTTTTTCCTGGTTATATTTTTATTTGGGAACTGCTGCTTTGCTTTGAACACTGAGAATTAAAAAAAACAAAACACAAACAAACAAACCATCACCAAGTACATGTCAGAGCCTTCCTGCTTCCCTGGGAGTGCACTTGGATTGCTTTTATAAGGAGCTCTCAGCAATGGTCAGTCTGCCCCTTGGCCCAGCTCAATGGAGATCCTCTGTGCCTTGGGTGACACCTGGGTCTGGGGCCCTGAGGGAAACCCTGAAGACACAAGGATTGCCTCAGCTCTAGCAGCCCATGCAGGACCTAGCACTGACCACAGGGCAGGCGGATTGTTGTTCAGGAAAGGTTTTCCTTATTTCAAGACCTATTCCCAGTTTCTCAAATACCTCAGAGTCTGCAATAGCTCCTCTTTCTCCTTCTGGGTCTTCAGAGAGTTGTGTCGCTGATCTCCAACTTTGAGTTGATGAATTAGGATTCTCCAGTGCACAGCAGATCTCTCAGTGCTGGTGTTTCACCTACCTCTGTAGTAGCTTGTCTCCCTGTTCCCATCTAGTCCTTGCCTGTCTCTCTGGTATCTTCTCATGGACACACATCTCAGCTCAAGGTCACCAAGCATGACGCCAGCTCTTCGTCCACCTCTCTAAGCCATCTCTGTCACCTCTCAGTCCCTGGGCTGCCTCACTCTGTACTGTGTGTAGAGCACAATGAAAACACTTCTCAGGTGAGGGAGGTTTTCTGTTGCAGAAAAGCCTTTTCAGTAACACAGGAGGCATCAACTTGAATATGTTTTTATGGCCACTTTTGCAGCTCTCATTATACCTTAGATCTAGAACAGATCCTTACAATTGCTCGTAATTGCCAGTCTTTGGCACTTTACAAATTCTCTTCCTCAAAATATGCAGCTGGGGAAAAATAACCCTGCCCAGTAAGTGACTCTCACATGGGGAAAGTAATGAGAACTGGAGTGTGGGAGCACCAGGCTTTCTGGGTAGTTGTAAACAGCAGTTGTGTTTAAAAGCATCATCATCTGATCCTCAGCATCCAGCCACAGAAGGGGAAATGCTGGGTTTAATGAATTAAATTGTTCATTAAAAATAATGACCCATTTCTGACTTGTGGGTACTTGCTGGCTGCTTGTGATGCTGGTAGCCCTTCATCAGTGCAGGGTGTGAGCAGCTCCAGCCTGTACTTTCTCCAAGCTTGGCTGCTTTTCTCCGTGCCTGCTATGCTCAATTTATCTGCCCCATGCAGCTGTCTGGATGTAACTTCATTGCAGAATAACCACTGTCCATGTGTTAACAACAAAAACATATGTGGAATCACAAAGTCACCAGCTGGCAGAGGCTGGAGATGGCCTCTGGAGGTCATCTGGAACAATGTTCCTGCTCAAGTAAGGCCACCAAGAACCAGTTGCCTGGGACCATGTGTAGAATGTTTTTGAATATCTGCAAAAACAAAGACTCCACATCTTCCCTGGGCAACCTGTGCCAGTGCTCAGTCACCCTCACTGTCAAAAAGCCTTTCCTGATGTTCAGAGGGAACCTCCTGGACTTCAGTTTGTGCCTGTGGCCTCAGGTCCTGCTACTGATTCTCTCTGCTCTCTCGTTTCAGGTATTTATACGCATGGATAACATCACCCTGAGCCTCATATTTTCTTAGCTAAACAGCCCCAGCTCTCTCAGCCTTTCCTTATAGGAGAGATGGTCCAGACCCTTAATCATCCTTTCAGCCCTTCATTGGACTCTCTCCCATAAGCCCTTGTCTCTCATTTACTGAGGTGCCCAGAACTGGACACAGCACCCCATGTGTGGCTACACCAGAGCCAAAGGGGAGGGATCCCCTCCCTCGACCTGCTGGCAATGCTGAGGGTATTGCTCCCCTTTGCAGCAAGGGCATGTTGCTGGCTCATCTCCAGCCTGCTGTCCACCATCACCACCAGGTTCTTTTCTGCCAAGCTGTTCTCCTGCTGGGTGGCCTCCAGAACACATCAGTGCATGGACTTGTTTTTCCCCAGGAGTAGAACTTTGCACTTCTCCTCGTTGAACTAGAAAACAACTGTCTTTTAATAATCCTACAATCAGGCTTCTGTTCCCTCTGATAACTCACTGCTTCTCAAAAACCTTAGCAAGGTCATTTTCTGTGGTACATGGCATGGGCAATGCACTTGCAGGTCCTATAGGGGGGTGGATTGTGTACTGGAGCCTGTTTTTGTTTCTTCACCAGACATCAAACAGGAATACCATGCTCCCCTGTATTTTTTTTTCCTGTGAAGGTGGTGAGATGCTGGCCCAGGTTGCCCAGAGAAGCTGTGGCTGCCCCATCCCTGGAAGTGTTCAAGGGCAGGTTGGATGGGGCTTGGAGCAACCAGGTTTACTGGGAGGTGTCCCTGCCCATGGCAAAGGGCATTGGAACCAGATGGTCTTTAAGGTCCCTTCCAACCCAAACCAGTCTGTGATTCAATGATTTTCCCTAGGGCAAACTCTTTACACCTGCACTTAACACAAATGAGCTCTTCAAAGCATCAAGCAAACTTTTCCTTCAGTGTGGAAACTGGTTGAGAAGATAGAACAAAGAGTAAGGTTGTCCCAGATCAGAAGAAATCCTATAAGCTATGAGTTACTTAGGGATGTTTATTGACAACGTGTTTGCATTCTCTGAATGGCTCATGCTTAGAGCAGTGGCAGGTCCAGGAAGGTGCTGATAAAAATTCTGCTGTCGATGGTGAGGCTGCAGCTTTCCCCAAGTGTTACTGGAGAGGTGGAGGCACTTCTAATGGCAACAAGTAAATCTTCCTGCTGAGAACTCTAACCTGTTATTGTACCTCTTCCATGTGAATAGCTGCAGGTTGTGCAAGTTAAATATTCTCAAATTACTTATGGAGTCCTCAGTGTCAAGGAAAACATGTTCATCAAATCTCTCCTCCCAGCTCAGGCTGGCAATGAGGGAACAGGGGGTTTCATACCTTTCCAGCATTGCTATAACCTTTTCATATTTTCTGCATGTTAACATACATTGAAGGTGTGAAAAGGGGCAGGAGAAGTCTCCTTTGGATGACTCAGCCTCTGCAGGTGCTGCCTGGAGTTTCTGTCTTTGCAGGGCTTGTGTGACTCCAGATGCTAGCACATGAGGGGTTTTGTGGAAAGGTAGGGCCACAAGCTGCATTGTCTGATGCCCCATGGTCCAGAAGAGGATCTGGAGTTGGTCTGTGGTGGCAGAAGTGGATGGACTTTTATGTGGGCACTGCTGATGATTGTGGTGGCTGGTCTATCTGCTGTGCCACATTTTCTGCCCCAAAAGGCTCTGGTGCTATGGGGAGCAGAACAACTGTTTGGACTGTGCACTTGGGAGTCCTTCTCACGTCAGCGGTGATTAAACCACCCTTGCCAGGAGCTGGTGAGGTGGAAAACACTGTGATTACCAAGCTGATGTCCTGGGATTGCTATTGACAATCAAATTGGGCAATTCTCCTCTTGCTGATTAGACCAGATGTGCAGGACATTTTTAATAAACTACAAAACAATTGAGATGATTTGATAGCAAACCTGAAGAGAATAGATTAATAATTTAAGACTCCAGAACACACGGTCTTTGAAAGTCATGGGTTCTGGCAGTCAGGCTAATGTTCCTGCTCAGCAGCTGGGCTGCCCTCCTGCTCCAAAAGCAACCTGGCAGACCCGACCAACCCTGTGCCTTGTGCTCCAGCTAAAGTATAAAGCTAAATCTACTGCTCGGACTCCATTTTCCCCTCTTTCATTGGTTTAGTGAAGGAAATGCTGGTGCTGATCAGATGAGGGGTAGGAAGGCTAATGTGGAGGTTGGTTGGGTCGTTGGGGCATCATGGGAGATCAGAGAATGATAGAATGGTTTGGGTTGGAAGGGACCTTATAGATCACCTAGTTCCAACCCCCCTGCATGGGCAGGGACACCTCCCACTAGACCAGGTTGCTCCAAGCCCCATCCAACCTGCCCTTGAACACTTCCAGGGATGGGGCAGCAACAGCTTCTCTAGGCAACCTGGGCCAGTGTCTCACCACCCTCACAGCAAAGAACGTCCTCCTAATGTCTTACCTAAATCTCCCCTCTTGAAGTTTTATTCCATTCCCCCTTGTCCTCTCACTACAAGCCCTTGTAAAAAGTCCCTCCCCAGCTTTTCTGGAGCTCCTTCAGGCACTGGAAGGCCACTATGAACTCTCCCCAGAGCCTTCTCTTCTCCAGGCTGAACAACCACAACTGTCTCAGCCAGGCCTCATAGGAGAGCTGCTCCAGCCCTTGGATCATTTTTGTGGTCTGCTCTGGACATACTCCAGGAGCTCCATATTCTTCTTACATTGGAGGCTCCAGAACTGGACACAGTACTCCAAGTGGGGTCCCAAGAGAGCCGAGTAGAGGGGGAGAATCAGGTGCTCAGCATGGCCAGGTAGGTGGAGAAGCCTGCCTAATTCATATACTGTGCTTGGTTTGCATCTACTACAAACTAAACCTGTCAGGTTAGATGGGACAAGCTGTGGGAATGCATGAGGAGAGGTGCTTCTGCTGTGGTGGAGAAGGGCTTTGCTCTTCTGCTCCAAGCTGGGTCCACTCCAATTTGTCACTCTCTCATAGACTCGCTTCAGACTGCTTCCATCAGTGTCATACAAGCATTTGAACATTTCTACTTTTATTTTTAAAAGAGAAACAACCAGGCAGAGCAAGCGTTCTAATAAATGCTGACACAAAGCCAAGTGTCAGACTGGCCAAATCAGTCAGATCAGAGAAATGCATTAAAGAAATTAAATTTCATGAAAGCTCATTACAAGGGACAATTAGTGGGGAGCAGGATCCTTATCAAATGGCAACTACATCTTCAAAATACAAGGGATTGCTGACACTGGGATGATTAGACCAGAGGCTGTGGGTCAGGCACTGTGTAATTAATTTATTCCAGAGTTTGCATTGAGAAATCAAATGGCAGGATGTTAGAAACCCTGTAATTATAAAACTAGGGCTTAGAAGACCATTTGCAGGACACTGCTACTTTTATGTGATACCCTGTCTCTGGTCACATTGCGCCACTCAGTCTGGGGCAAGATGCTTCCCTAGATGACCTCCCTGAGGAAGATGTTCTCCTCTACTTGGAAATCTTCAGATCTTGTTTGGATTCTGTGTTGCAACACTGTCATGCAGTCCAATTAGAGGCACTTTGCCTCTGATGGGCTCAAATAGAGACATTTAATGGAAATATTTGTCTAGCACCTGTGGACAGTCAGGCTTTTGCTGTGTGAATCCCTTTAGAGGTCTGGGGAGCAGCAGGAGGCTGCTGCTGAGTTCAAGTAGCTTATTATGATCTGTACATGAGGGCAGCATTTCATTTCTGTGGTTAAAAAGAAGCAAAGCACCATGTGCTCTGCTGCTGTTTCTGACTATAAAGACAGGAGGTAGGCTACAAGGTTCTCCAGGTGTGTTGTGTTATTCATGCAGGAAGAGCTGCAGGCAGTTTAGGAGAGGAGGTGACACGGGTTACATGCTTTTCCAGAACAGTCATTCCTAGGGCTTTTGTTCAGAAAGTTTGGGTGTTGTTTTTTTTTCTATCTGGATTCCACTTCCCCTGTTCCTCTCTAAGGGAGGGCTTTGCTAGTGCTAGCTTTCTTGGACTGGGCACCACGGGTAGCAAATGCATTGGCTGCCCATTTCTGTGTCTTCCTGTTGCTGTTTGCACACTGACTTTGTAGCATGTCACATAAAAGCAGTAGATCAGCCACAGCTGATTAGAAAAATCCTCATCTTTCCTAGTGTCTTGTTTTCAGCAGTGATCAAAAGCGGAGCCCAAGGAGTAAGAGAGTAAGGCAAGCAGGTAGAGATGTGACCTCAAAATACTATTTCCAGGCTCCAGGAATTTGCTTCTTGGACATTTCCTCACCCAAGATTGGTGTCTCGGTGTTCAATAATCATCTAAGTTATCTCTTTAGTGACTTTTTTCATCTTGCCTGAAGGGAGTGAAGGATTGACATAGTTGTGGCACTCTGAGGGCAGCTGGTGTCCCTGGGAACATGTGCAGCACCATGGACACAGGGCTGTGCACAAAGCTCCCCTGCTCAGGAGGGTGTGCCACTTCTGAAATTATCCGAAAAACATCTCTTCAGGGGGGCAAAGGATCACACCACAACCCACTGGTCCATTTGCAGAGCTCTGAGTGTCCTACTTGGCTGCTTACGCAGGCCCAGCGTGATGCTGGATGGTGTTCACTGAGACACCTTCCAAAGATTACAAGGAACTGAGGGACACAGAGGTTTATGGGTTGTTTATATCCAGAGTGTTTTTCTATTATATTTCTCACTCACTGTTGGCAGCTGGAGAAAATTAGCCATAGAGACAACTTGGTTTTAGCTTATGTTTAATTTGATTCTTTAGAAGCCATCTCTGTTCAATTGCCCTTCTGGGTATTTCTACATTAAAACACAAATTGTTTCTTAAGAGTCTGAAGTTAAGAAGCTCTCCAGGTGCTTTTTGGTAGAGGTGCTCACACATACACATGCACTCCCTAGATTATGAATTTTGATTTTTCATATGGCAAGGCTTAGCTGACACAATATAGCTCAGGAAGGTACAACATGAATTAACTGAATTATAAGGTGAGATATCTCTAAGTGCTGTAGAGAAGTGTTGCTTTGGGGAGCATTCTCTCACATCTGAGAAGTGTGGGAGATGCCTCCTTGTAGGGCTCCCAAGATGGAGCAGTGCTGTCCCATGTCTTTGCAGAAAGCCTGTTGTGGTCTGGTCCTGAGCATCCAAGGCAGGTCATATCTGTGGTCCAAAAAGAGCAGGGATAAAAAGCTTCCCACCCTGCAGATGTCTGTACAGCACAAGAAAGTTATTTTAGAAGTGTTTTATCATGGCTTTAATGCACTGCCTTGGTTCCTGCCCTTGCACATCTCTGCCTGCTAAAGCCCGTTGCCTTAATTGCCACAAATCCAACTCTGCAGGATTGAGAGGGTATTAAAACTAATACATGTAAAACATCTCTCTATATCTTTCTTTATGCATCTATAGAGCTGGGCCTATGGGCAAGTCAGTTAACCTCTCTGCCTCATTTTCCTCATCCATAAAATGAGACTAATAATCACTTACATCACAAGAATATTCAGAGAATTAATGTGATTTGAAGGTGAGAGTGGGCTATGAATAGTGATCACAGTGAAATAGAAGGGGAAAAAGAGAGAAATCCTTCATCAAACAGAAGTTTGTTTATAGTATCTCTTTTAATGGAAGTGCTGGCATCAGCTCCTGTTCACGGGGTTATGGAAATTGAGGACTGAAGAAAAAGTTTCTAAAGGAGCCATTTAACTAGTTTGCATTTGCCTTAATTTACTTACTCCCCGTGTTTTATGCTTCCAGCACCCTTGTAAATCTTTGGCAGGGACTGGTTCCTGTGTTTGAAGTATTTTTTTAGGAAGTGGAGGTGTCTGAGCACCAGGACAGGCATGGAAGGGGCTTCCCAAAGGTGTTTGTTTCAGTGGCCGTTGAGCTGAGCCTTTATCCTGGAGTGGGTGGTGTAATTACACTGCTGGAAAGTGGACAGGGCAGGTCTGTGCATCTGCTGTACATCTCCCCATCCATGGTCTCGTAATTGTGTCATTATTTGAAATTCTAAATTTTAGGAGTCTTTAAAACAGTCCCAAAAGAGCTTTGTTGAACATTCTCTTATAGTGATTTTTTTGTTGTGTGACAGTGCCTAGAATAAATGTCACAGATTTTGAGTATCTTAAGTATAGTCTGATTTTGAGTATCAAGGTTGCCCAGCGAGGTTGTGGTTGCCCCATCCCTGGAAGTGTCCAAGGGCAGGTTGGATGGGGCCTGGAGCAACCTGGTCTAGTGGGAGGTGTCCCTGCCCATGGCAGGGGGTTGGAACTGGATGATCTTGAAGGTCCTTTCAATCCCAAACTATTCTGTGATTCTATGAATATAAGGTCATTAGATGTGTGGGGAACAGATGAAAGTGCAAAATTTGAGGAGAAGCTGCTGTCCTGCCTGTAGGTTTCATGTTTGTACCATTTCCACTTCACCACGGGAGGAATTACAGGCAGAGCGTAAGTCTTCAAAGAACATAATTCTTCTGTCTGTCGTTCTGAATACTACTTTTAGAAAGAGGCACAATTAGGTTAAGAGCACTGAAGAACTGTCTCTAAAAGAAAGAAAAAAGGATGACTCATGCTATTTATTCTCCTACAGCACAAGTTTCTATCTTGCTATCTGATAGCAAAGTCAAAAATACGAATAATTTCTGCCTTTGCAGAAGCGGAACTCGGGCGCTGCTGGTGCCTCACTTCCAGTGGGTCACAATGAATCCACATCCCAGGGATGTCAGTGTCCCATAAAAATCACACCCATCAGTTGTAGGCACTCCTCTGGGTTTGGCATGAATATCCATTCGTGATTAAAAGGCACTTGCCCAGCTTTGAAAGAAGAAAAATAATCAAAATAGTGAAAGTGTGTGAAAAAGCTGCCGAGGGGGTTATAGTGTGCCAGCCTGACTCTACTCTTAACAGTGCTTTGCACTTTTATGCCACCTTTTTTTTTTTTTTTCTTTTTAAACAAGATGATCTTGGAGCTTTAACAGCCTTGAAAAGGCACTCGGCCTTCCTGCTGAGGCAGCACAATGCCCCTGTTCTGCTGGATTAACTGAGGCACAAAGCAAGATTATGGTTTTCAGAAGTGCTGAGCCTCTGCAAGCCCCTTGGACCCCATGTGGGCTCTCAGACAATCAAGTCCAAATGACTTGTTTAGGGCATACCCTGAATGTCTGCAAGAGCTGGAAATACAAATCCAGGAGACCTGACCTCTATTCTTGATATGACACCCTTAGCCACACTTTTTTCTGCTACATGTAGTAAAATGCCCTTCAGCTGAAGAAAGGGAAGCATCATCAAAGCCTGTGAATAACTGGGATGGTTTGCTGAAGATGACCGTTGAAAGAGAGTTTGGAAGAGCAAATGTGGCAGCCTTGATCTGCAACCTGCTGCTGGTGGGGACTGGAAGGTCCCTGGGGATGTGGCAAACCCAGTCCAGAGGGCTTCCTGGGGGATGCTCCATCTCTTTTGGTGTGAAATTGGAAAGGAAACCCCATTTTGAGCAGCAATCACCTCACAAGCTGATGTTTCAGCCACTGTGGTGTGCAGCACTGGCTCCTTGTGAAGATGTCAGCCCAGTGTGAATTGGCCCATTATGTACTTCATCAGGAGACAATATCAGGACACAGAACTGTACTGACAACAATATGGTCTGAGCTGGAGGAGGTCTATTATGGAAACAGGCTGAGAGTTGGGGTGTTCAGCCTGGAGAAGAGAAGGCTCCAGGGAGACCTTAGAGCATCTTCCAGTACCTGAAGGGGTTACAGGAAAGCTGGGGAGGGACTTTTCACCAGAGAGGGCAGCAATAGGACAAGGGGTAATGGTTTTAAACTGAAAGAGGGGAGATTTAGGTTAGATATTAGGAGGAAATTCTTCATTGTGAGGGTGGTGAGACACTGGCCCAGGTTGCCCAGAGAAGCTGTGGCTGCCCCATCCCTGGAAGTGTTCAAGGGCAGGTTGGATGGGGCTTGGAGCAACCTGGTCTAGTGGGAGGTGTCCCTGCCCATGGCAGGGGGGTTGGAACTAGGTGATCTTTAAGGTCCCTTCCAACCCAAACCATTTTATGATTCTGTGATTTGGTGCATCTCTGGTTACCCCCAGGAGCCATGTTTGTGTTCTATGTTAATTATTTCTTAGGGCATTTACTAAGGAAAAAGCCCAGAAAGGTAAAATGTACAAGTGCTTTTTAATAATGAATGAATATTCATGGCTGAGGGAACTGGGACTGTCTAGCCTGGAGAAAAGGAGGCTGAGGGGAGACCTTCTGGCTCTCTGCAACTGCCTGAAAGGAGTTTGGAGTGAGGGGAGGTCAGTCTGTTCTCCTAAGGAACAAGTGACAGAAAAAGAGGAAATGGCCTCAAGTTGTGTCAGGGGAGGGTTGGATTGGATCTTGGGAACAATTCCTTCCCTCAAAGGTTTGTCAGGCCCTGGCCCAGGCTGCCCAGGGCAGTGGTGGAGTCCCCATCCCTGGAGGGATTTCAAAGCCGTGTAGATGTGGTGCTGAGGGACATGGGTTAGTGTTGGCCTTGGCAGCACTGGGTTAATGGTTGGACTTGATGATCTTAAAGGTCTTTTCCACCCCAAATGATCCTGTGATTCTATGCTTCACATTAAATACGAAGGAATGCCGAGAACTTTGGTATAGTTTTTATGGGATTTAGTGCTTTTATTCTGCAGGAGGAATCTGTTGTAGTGCACAGGTTGTGTCTGGCTGGACCGTGGGCCCAGGTCCTTTTTGTACCTGTGGCTGAGAAGAGGTATTTTTTGGGTTACAATTCACCTGAGCAGCTTCTGATGTCTTCTCCAGGTGGAGAGGGACCATTTGTGGAAGGGTCTCATCCCTCCCACGCTGCTAGAGTCTCACCACCTGGCTCAGCTGCCCATGCCCACGCTGTAACTCTCTCCATCTGGCTGAAGGGATCCCACCAAGACTCACTCCTGAAAACAAGCTATGTTGGGATTTTAGATGTATTGGGTTTTTTTTTTTTAACCATTGTTTGCAGGTAGCCTAGGGAGGAGGTCCTGCCTAACACCAAATTGCAACGTATGGTTTTAAAAAATAGTCTGTTTCTAGCTTAAAGGCAACACATTTTTCTGGGTGTTGGTCTGAATTTGTATCAATACAATGGAGGCTCCGTGTGAGGCAAGAAAAGTGAGACTATAATTAAACAGCTGTGGGGAAGTCTCATCCTTCCCGAGTTTAGGTAGGTCGTCACTAATCTGAGAGGGATTAAATCTCAGTATTCAATGGTGGCTTGTGGAGTAGTTGATTTTTGGGTGCTTGAAACTTTACGTTTTTCTTTTAGGACTGCTCCACTGGGACAAGGAATGTCACTGAAATAAAGACTCAGAATAGCTAAAAAAAGGAAACCAAAGAGAAACATGTAGAAGTGGTTGTTGCAGAGCCGAGCAGGGACGGTGTGATCCTCTCCTGGCACCCTGCACTGGTCTGGCATGGGGAGAGCATGGTGGCCCCTTAAGTAGCAGAGAGCCCAGCATGTCACAGGCTTTGTGCACAGTCAGTAACATGAAACAAACAAAGAAAAGTGGGGGAAAAAAAAGAAAAAGTGAAACAAAACAAAAGCTGCTTTCAGCTTTGTGGCGTCTTCCTCTGATGGGACTGGGGACTGTGCAGCAGAAGAGTGTGACAGTTTTAGAACAGATTGTCTGAGAGTTTGTGTGTCTGGAGGTGGAGAAGGAGAGTGGTTGGAGAAGAGAAATGTGGAGATGACAGCTGGTTAGGGCTTTTGAAAGAGGATCTCAAAACATGCCCACTGTCCTTAGCAGGAGGCACGTAGCCATAACCACAAAGTGAGCGGCTGGCACAGTCCCTGCAGTGATTCAGCTCAGAGAAACTCAGCCAGAAAAGGGGAAAAAAACACAAAAGGCCTTGCAAAGAACTCAGAGGAAGTCCAGTTTAACCTGGAATGGAAAGAAGATGATAGTGCAGCAAATCCTGTGGTGAACTAAACAATTAAATGCCACTTTCAGCAATGCAAAAATAGTGTTTCCTTTAGCAAAGAGCAGCTGTAGAATATCCTGCACAGCTAAAGGGAGCTCTGCGGCTTGGGGTCGCTTTCAATCATCTTCCTTGTTCTTGTCTGAGTGCTTTAATTAACCTTTTGTGCCCTGTTCCCACAACCATCCACTCCATCCGTAGCCGTGCTTGTATGGAGTTATGATCCTGATGAGCAGCACAAAGCAGAACTGGAAGGGAGAGGTTTCCAGTTAGTATTTGTCTCCATCCAAGTGAACTGCTTTCCCCTTTGCCAGCTCTCTCTGTTGTTTGCTATAACATTGAATTATTTGTTTTTAATTTAAGGTATGAAGCTAAGATCTCTCCCTGTGAATCTGCTCATTTACAGAAAGCTGCAGTAGAATAATACTTGATTTATGGAATAAAAATAATGATTTAATTCTAATGACAAGGCTGTACTACGTGGATGCTTTCCTACCATGTGTTATAAATTGCTCTCTTCCAACACCAGAGTTACTCATACTCCCCAGTTTGTGATTTTAAATTGCAGTTACTTAGTGCTCAGCCATAATTCCCAACACATCCCAGCTGCTGCCAGAGCACACCAGGAGAGCCCGTGTGGCTCCAGACCTGGAGCATCATGGCCAAGGTGTGCTGGTGCATGAACTGTGAGGGAGGAGAGACCTTGGTTTCACTCTCGGGTACAACAAGCTGTGAATTCGAGGGGAATAGAAACCTGATTAAGCAGGTTGCAGCAGATCTTGCAAAGTAAAAGTGAAGGTGTGAAGTGAGCTACGAGGCTGGATGTGCTTAACAGTGACAAATAACGAGGCTTTTTTGGTGTTTTTTTTTTTACTAAAGTAGCTTTTTCCTTCAAGTTCAAGGTGATATCTCTATATAACTCAGAAAGAGGTAAACAAATCCTCTGGGCTTTTAACAGTTTTTGAATGATTCATCATCTGGCCTTCTGGCTCAGGGCTTCTTTTACTTTTTGCCTTGTGCTTCCTCTTAGATCCCTGATCCCCCAGAAATCTTTCTCTTGGACACTTGGCTGCCAGGCAGCTCTGTGAGCTGCCACCCTTGTGTGGCCCTTGGGAAATAAAGTTCCTGCACTTCCCTGCTGTAATGCATCCCACATTACCCAAAACAGCCTTGGCTTTGTAAGCACCTACCCCATTTATTTGGAACAACGTCCAGTTTTGGTTGCAAATCGCTTCTCCTCATCACCAGGAATCATGGCCTGGTTCCCACTACTCTGAGGAATATAATTACTGCTTTACAGGCAGCAGACCACCAAGCTGAAGTTTCAGCAGCTCCTCACAGCATATGACAATATAATGGTATTTTCCCAGTGAAACCTGCTTCCCTGTGCCACAAGCACTGGGTCTGGGGCTCCAAAGAGCCAAAGAACTGCTTGGGTGTTCTCCTACCATCCATACGAGTGTTTGGGCTCCCTCTGCACTGGCCTGGTGTGAATGTGGGGTGCTTGCTTGCAGGCTGGAGGATCCAGCTTGAATGGTCCAGATGGGTCAGGAGACCTGTAGAAAGGGTTCTATGGTGAGGATCCAGACAGGAGTGGATCTGAGAGGGACTAAGCAACATAGGAGGGGGCACTGTGATTGCCCCCATATATTCGCCTGCATAGAGGGAAAAGAACCCCCTCTCCTTCCCCCCACCTTGTTATCCAAGTTTATTCTCCTGAGACTCAGGTATAATCAGAGCCTCACACTAGCAATCTTTCCACTTGGGCACACCGAAATGTTTGGCCATCTCTTCTGCCTTCAGTAGTTTTTGTTTGTATTTTTAGTCTGGTGTTTTCAGCTCTGCGCTGCCGAGCCCAGAGCGTCCTTTTTGTGTCATTCCTCCTTGGGATTTGAGCTCTGGGACAAGAGCCAGGAGTCAAGAGAGTGGGTGGACCAAGAGCTCTTAATCATAAGCCTCCCAGTCCTGATGGGAAGCTGTCATAGCTAGAGTGCAGCCCTTCCCTGTAATGACAGAGACGTTTCTGGACCTGCTCTCTGGCCATTTCCACCACATTTGGAAAAAACCTGCATTCTGAGCTGCTGATTTTTGCTTCTGTCTTTGGAAGAAAGAGACTCTGACCTCACAAATTTTGCACTGAGGCCTTATCTTCCTGCAGAGCTTTTTGGAAAAGTCGGCGCTATTGACTTCCAAGCTTCCATGCTTGAGGAGTTACTGCTTCTTTCGAGTGATCCACAGTCCCAAACACTGATCTCCACTGATTTTCCCTGAATCTACAGCTTTCGTGTCCATCTTTTGGCCTTGCTGCTTAGCCAAGGACCCACAGTCAGGAGCTTCCTCCCTCCATTGGTGTGAGTAGCTCAGGAAGGAGTTGGTTTTCAGCCTCTGCTTGCAGCAAATCATTTAGTGACTTCCAGGTGGCCTGGGGATGGGACCACCTTCTGCACATCACATGCACAACCCAGGAGAGGTGCTTGAGACTGAGCCAGCCTTGGTTTGAGCCATTCCACATGCAGAGATCATAGAATCATAGAATGGTTTGGGTTGGGAAGAACCTTAAATATAATCCAGTCCCAACCCCGCTGCCATGGGCAGGGACACCTCCTACCAGACCAGGTTGCTCCAAGCCCCATCCAGCCTGCCCTTGAACACTTCCAGGGATGGGACAGCCACAGCTTCTCTGGACAACCTGGGCAAGTGTCTCACCACCCTCACAGCAAAGAATTTCTTCCTTGAATCTTATAGAAATCTCTCCTCCTCCAGTTTTAATCCATTTCCCCTTGTCCTCTCACTCCCTGCCCTTGTCCAAAGTCCCTCCCTACCTTTCCTGTAGCCCCTTCAGGTACTTGAAGGTGCTCTAAGGTCTCCCTGGAGCCTTGTCTTCTCCAGGCTGAACATCCTCTACTCTCTCAGCCTGTCTCCGTAACAGACCTCCTCCAGCTCTTGCATCATCTCCATGGCTTCCTTTGGATTCTCTTCAGCAGATCCATGTGCTTCTTGTGTTGGGGACCCCAGAACTGGACTCAGCCCTGCAGGGGAGTCTCACCAGAGCAGAGCAGAGGGTGACAATCCTCTCCCTGGCCCTGCTGGCCACTCTGCTGGAGATGCAACCCAGGACAGGGTTGGTTTCTAGGCTCCAGCACATGGTGGTGGCTTGTGTTGAGCTTCTCAATCACCATCACCCCCCCAAGTCCTTCTCCTCAGGATGCTCAGAGAAAGAGCATGGTGGGCATTGGAGTAGTCCTGTTGCCTCTGCATAGACCTCTGGGGATACGAGGCTGCCTCCAAGCCCAAGGTGACACAGCAAGGCAGTGCCATGAACACTGGTTGCCCTTGGGCACTGATCCTTGCCCTGTTCACCCCCAGCTCCCCGCTTCTTCATGGGGCAATCACCCAGCCTATGTCCTGGGGTGGGTCAAGTCCTGGTGGCAATAACCTCCCCAATTTCTACCCCTCCCATTGCCCACACCAATGCTCTGTGTCTGCTGTTGGCACAGGCAGAGCATCCTCTGCCTTCCCCCAGTGAGGGACTGGGGGAAGCATCGTGAAAACACTCCCATCCCATCCCTACAGTCACTAGCTGTAAAACTCTGCTGTATCACAAAGATTTTCCTTCTGCAAACACTTCTTTTCCCCCTCTTCTTTTTTGGCTCCTGGAGAGGTTGTGTGCAGCATTCCCAGCTTGCTTCCACTCATGTGGAAGCAGAGCTATCCCTAAATCTATTTATTTCTTTATTTTTGTAAAAGATGTATTTATTCTGCTGGGGGATGTCACGATTTTTCTGCATTCACCCTGGCAGTTTGCCCATTACCTCTGGAGTTTGCCCACGGGAGAGAATTAAACAGCTGAGTCTCCTGTAAAAACAAACAAACAAACTTGGAGTCAGATAAATGGGGCTGCTGCTCGGTGCATCAGTCCTGCTCTCATAATGCACTCTCCCAGTTTATTCAGTTCCAGCTCCATCCCTAAAGCAAACCATCTACTTAATTCAAATCCTCTGGAGGAGCTCTCAGCCGGATGAAGAGGGCAGAAGGATTAATGAAGAGTAAAGGCTGGGAAAGCAAACGAGGAGCCGTGGCTGGTGTGGCGAAGACTCACAATGATATTGCTTCGAGGTAGAACACTCTGTGGCCGGTGTTTTCACATGTTTGCAGCATTTTCCATCACAGCAAAGAGAAGGCTGCAGAGGGCTGAAGTGCTTTGCTGAACATAAAGGGGTCAGGGCCTAAAGGTGGGGTCAGCCCTGTGGAGATGCAGTTCTGCACCAAGTCTCTGGTTCTTGGCGTGTTCTGATTCTCCCCTAAGTTGTTTTTGATCAGAGATGTTATTTTGTTTGCACATCAAGCATTTCAGTCCTCCTGGCTATTCCAAAAATAGCCTTGTCCTCACGCATCTCCTTCTCATCAGTGCCACTGGTGGTTCTGGTTACAGCGTTGTCTTCAGAGCTGCAGGGCATGTGGCAGCCTGGAAAGTGGACACAATTACATGTCCCCACCCCCTGGGCTGCAGCAGTTTTACCAAACCCCAACTGTCCAACACCCTGAGCTTTGATAGGGCTTCTAACCCAAACCCCTCTACTCTGCCCTAGTGAGACCACATCTGGAGTATTGGGTCCAGTTCTGGGCTCCCCAGTTCAAGAGGGACAGGGATTTACTGGAGAGAGTCCAACAGAGGCTACGAGGATGATGAAGGGACTGGAACATCTGCCTTATGAGGAAAGGCTGAGAGACCTGGGGCTGTTTAGTCTGGAGAAGACTGAGAGGGAATCTTATGAATGTCTAAATATCTGAAGGGTGGGTGTCAAGAAGGAGGGGTCAGTCTCTTTTCAGTGGTGCCCTGTGATAGGATGAGGGGCAAAGGATGCAAACTGGAGCACAGGAAGTTCCACTTCAACATGAAGAAGAACTTCTTTACTGTGAGAGTGACAGAGCACTGGGACAGGCTGCCCAGGGAGGTTGTGTAGTCTCCTTCTCTGGAGACTTTCAAGACACGTCTGGATGTGTTTCTGTGTGATCTGCCCTGGGTGGTCCTGCTCTAGCAGGGGGTTTGGAGTCGATGATCTCCAGAGGTCCCTTCCAACCCTGAATATCCTGTGATTCTGTGAACCCACTGCCCTATGGAGACCAAGGGCCTCCTCACTGATTGATGCTGATTTTCCTGAAGACTCTGCTGCATTAAACATGTAGACTGGGTGGCAGGAAAATTCAGCTATCTCGATGGTGTCTTGCAGCCCTTTTCCCTGTTTTCAGCTAAAGAAAGAAGACCCTGCTCTATTGGAGAGTCTTTTGTACCATCTCTGGTGTCTCTTCACTCAGGTCTAGCTTTAGGCAGCTCCAGAAACTTGGTTGACTGGGCCATGTTGGCAGTAATAAGGTGGTCTGATATGATGAAACAGAAGCAGGAGGGTTTGCCTTCATGTATTTTTAGCACCTGAGTGAGCCTCTGGCAGTGTGGAAAAAGAAATCGAGCTGCATAGTGGGGTATCAAGGCATAAAATACAACAGCATGAAATACAGCCTAACTCCCCACATTTTCTCTCTATCTTGTCTCTGGCACTTGCCTCTTCAACATTTCTCTCAGAAAAATGGTCTTTTGAAGAGTCTTGTAGCAGCATAAATATTTTAAAATTTCATTCTTTTAATGAAATAAAATTTAGAAAGAAAGAGGTAGGAAAAAGAGAGCAAGCAAAGACCCTGCAGTCACTTATAGTCCCGTTATTTAAACTTGCAGTTTTGTGGGCAACCTTCTTTTTCAGCTTGAGAGAGCATTCCTGATGGACAGAGTACTGACCTAGGACCCAGGCAACCTTGATTCCCCCATGACCTCCAGCCTTCTGCCTAATTCATGATGCCTGGCTCAGTTTCCCAGGTGTATAATAGGGATACAAGTGTTTAATTTCACCCGTAAAGAATGTAGATCTCTAGTGCTGGGGGACACATAAGACAAGGATTTATAACTTTAAATAAACTGACAGCCAAATTTTGTATTCATGCTGTAATTTCCCTTAGTATATGGTGGTTTGTTGTTTTTTTTACACCATGCTAAGAGCTTGTTAGTTCTGCTTTGACATCTCTGCCATTAAGTACCAGAGAAGTAATTGATTGCTTTTATTTAGACCTGCTTCTCACCCAGATGATTTTTCTTTGTTAGACCGAGTTTCAGAGCAGTGCATTAAAAAGCTGGATTTCCAGAAACCCTTTCATTAGTGGGAGTAATTTTTCAGGAGAGCACCAGGCCCACGGTGGCAGATGGATGAAACTGAGTGAACATCCCGGGGAGCTGCTGCCGGCGAGCGGGGCTGGGCTGGCAGGTTTCCGATGGAGGATTTTTCTGGAGGATTGTTTTTAAATCCTTATTCTGTGAGAGAGCCTAAGGGCACCATCAGGATGTTTTACTTCAACTTTCTTATTTCAACTCTTTGGGGATGCTGGGCTTTATGTAAAAGTCAAAATGATAAAGCCAGGGCAAAAAGCAGAATGAAATGGAACCGTAAAAATTTTTGACCTACCAGAAATGCTCTGACCTCATAAAAAATGAAGGTGTGAGGACAATGCCAAGTTGTTTTCAGAGTATTTCATTTCATGGCAAAGTTGAGATTCTGATTTATTATTCCAATTTGAGTGGAAAGTTAATGTTAAATTATTTGACTTTCTCACAGCAGGACACATAACATCAGCTGTAGCCCTGCGTGTTTTTATAAACCAGACCTAAAGCCCAGTTTTTAGCAACCTATTTCCCACTGGTGTCCACCCCCTCTGCAAAGCACTTGTAAGAGTGCAGAGAGAGGTTTAGAGTAATCACAGGAATAATATCCTGGGTGCTTTGATCACAGATAGACTCAGACCTTGGCTGCTGAACTCCAGCAGCCCCATCTCTGATTTTGGTGTTGTTGTGAATGAAAGGATAGAGAGGTTAGTTACACTTGAGGATAAAAAATTGATGATAATTGGGAGTGTTTCTTGCTGTGGATATCAAAGCCTTGCAAACACCCCGCTGCATATACAGAGAGAGGTGGCACTAAGAAGGGTTGTATTGCTTGTGGACTAGGTTTGATAGGGAGTTGGGAGAACATACTGTTTCTCTGCAAAACACTGAATTTAATCCTACTTCATCTATTCAGTATTTTTTCCCTCCTGCATAGTGTTCAGGTATGCAGCCATTTCTGGTTAGAGGCAGGCAACATACTTTAACTAGTGAGCAAGATGAAGCACTGAAGAAGAGGTTTATTGGGGTGAAAAGCTCCTCTGCCCCATCCTGGAGGAGATGATCAGGAAAACAACATACCTGTGAAGAACACTTTCCTTCTCCCTGTCCATGTGGCACAGAGGGAAGATGATCCATAATCTCTGTGGCAGGACGTTTCACTTAACAAGGTCTGGCATGAAGATCTGCAGGTGAATCACACATGCTCAGGGCTGCTTGACTTTGATAAGACTGACCAGGGAGAAGCTGATGTCCCAAGCAGATTCACCCTGATACCTGTGAAACGTGGCAGCTTTGCAGTGCAGAGCTGGGCTTGGGGCTTGCACAGGATGAGGGTGGATGTTACTGACTTGTCAGTCTTTTAAGCTGCAGCAGCTGAAGAAGTAATTTTGGGTCAAGGGAGGGAGCAGCCTGGCTTGGCTTTCCTGTTCCTGAAGATCCCATGTGTCCCTCCTTTCCTCTGCCCTTGCCTAAAACCATCCTTCCCATGGGTAGGGTTTCTTCCAGTGTCTTCTGTCATGTGGAGAGGGACTTTTTACAAGGGCAGGGAGTGACAAGACAAGGGGGAATGATTTCAAGATGAAAGAGGGGAGATTGAGATGAGTTCTGGGGAAGAAATTCTTTGCTGTGTGGGTGGTGAGACCCTGGCCCAGGCTGCCCAGAGAAGCTGTGGCTGCCCCATCCCTGGAAGTGTTGAAGGGCAGGTTGGATGGGGCTTGGAGCAACCTGGTCGAGTGGGAGGTGTCCCTGCCCACGGCAAGGGAGTTGAAACTGGATGGTCTTTAAGGTCCCTTCCAACCCAAACCAGTCTGTGATTCTATGATTTATTCTATCCCAGGCTCTTTTCCATGGAATTAGTATTCTCATTTTTCTGCCCAATATCATGTCCAAAAACTAAATTAAAAAAATCACCTTGTAGGTATCGAAGAGGAGAAAAATTTATGTTCTGACTTTTCTAAGAAGGAAAACATGTCTGAATTTTTCTGGCATTTTGAGGATAGATTTTGCCTGAACTGCACAGATATTTTGCTTAATCTTACGTTAGGTCTTACAGAAAACAAACTCCACCACACCAAATATTACATTACCAGAAAATATCTAAAAATGCTCTCTGTTGTGCATGGGTTTCACATGGGCCTGTTCATGCAAAGAGATTTGTTTGCTGAGAAAGCAATGATTGGAAGTTAGATTTTTGTCTCGCAACTTTTTCTCCTTTTTTTGATGAGCTGTAATTAATTAGTTCTGACTGACCACATGCATGTCCTCAAACATAGAAATACAGGCCAAAGATACCTAATGAGGTGTGTGTCTGTGCCTCTGCTTTGTAACTAAGGGAGTTAAGAGTCAATGAAAGAAGCTATTGAATAGCAGGAAAAGAAAACCAAGGAGTAAATACCTGAAACACTCTCTTTTTGTACCTATGTCACTAACTTAATTTTCTCCTCCAATTGAATAGATTTTAATTTCTAGGAAGTCTTACAGATATCTTGAATCTCTGTCAAATTACCGTTATGTTGATTTATTAGCTTCACAAAAAATGCAAGCTCCACCACAGAGAAACCAATCATTTCTAATGGAAACCTTTAAACAATTTTTCTGTTTAAAAGGGAGGCTGTAATATACAGCACTGGGTCTAATTTTCATTAATTTGTGCCTGAGCAAAGAGATCTTTTTTATGAAGTAGGAGACTCACTTTATAATCTGCATAAAACTGAAGTCACTTGGAGAGATGAGCAGCCAGTGCCAATGGGCTCTCACATGAGGAGAGGTGGAACATCCTTGAACACTCTTCTTTTCCTTTTTTTTTTTTTTTCCAATCCTACCAGTGTCTACCATGTTGTAGAGCCAGAAGTTGCTCCTGAGCTGGGCTCAGAGGATGACCTACTGGCTTGGCTCTTCCCAAGCTGGGACCACTAGTGGTTTGGCAATGGCATTGGGTGTGCTGGCCACAGGGTCTGGTGGCTTGGACTATGGTAGAGGAGTGAGAAACTGAAGGCTTGTCCCTGCTTCATTTCTCAAAAATGCATTTTGGTTTTGTACAAGAGAAAAAACTGGCAGATGGGGAAGTACAGCTACTCTCCTGGTGGCTCTGGAGCCCAAAAGAACCTTCTAGTCAAGCTGGTCAGGAAATATGACTGCATGGTGGTTGTCCTCTGCCCATGAGAGGCAGCCTGGTACCACCCTGTACAGTCTCAGAGGGGTCTCAATCATGTATCAGAGCAATTCAGCTCATGCAGGAATTGAAATTCCTGAGTGTTGCCCCATCTGGGCAGTTATGAGCTTCCTTGTACTTAAAGAGAACACCAGTGATGCTATACCTGACCCCAAGTAGTGCAGCTTCATGAATGAAAGGTGCTGGCTTGCAAAGATTAGATGGGTCCAGCAGTGTGGATCCCACATTGTGGGAGTGGATGCTCCCTTCTCCCAAAGACCACGTGCTTTTCACAGGCCCCCAGTCTTGGGTCCCAAGTTGGGCACCATCACCCTGTCCACCTTGGTGTTGCCATCTGCCTCCTGACCATGACAGCACTTTCTGTTGGTAAAAACTAGGGTAGAACAGACCCATTAAGTGCTGCTCCAGTTTGCTTTTCATTCCCTGCAGGGCAGCATCTGAAAATCATAGAATCATAGGATGGTTTGGGTTGGAAGGGACCTTAAAGATCATCTAGTTCCAACGCATCTCACTTATCTGGCATCCTTTGAGGAGAATATTTCTCTTGTGCTTAAGTACCTGTTACAGCTTTAAAAAATGCCCCCCATGTTTGGAGCATAGTGCCTGTCATGACTTGATTTGAGATGATGAGATCAATATAAGAAGGGGTATTTCTTGTGTTTCAAACCCATTGATGGGCATGGAGCACACAGGCCATGTGGTAGGGAGCAACTCTGAGATGTTCAAACTGTGCAGAGGTCACGCTGGCAACTTCTGTTTTGTAAAATATGTCACATTTACTTGCTAAAAATACTCAGATTTGTTTCGTACTTACAAAAATTATCTGAAAATTTACAAAAAAGATAAGACTAAGTAATTGAATGAATATCTACCTTTTCCTACATTTCCTGCTTTCCTTTCTTCCTGGAAAGCTTTTAAACTCAAAGCACCTTCTGGCTATTAGTTCCTGCTGTTTCAGGTTCGAATCTGCTGTGTAAATATTTCATGTTTTTTCTTTGCAATATGTATTATTTTTTTTTAAAAATCCTTCATTAAAATTTAAATTGCAGTCCTGAGTACAATTTACTTTGCATATTTGGCATCCACAATACTCCATTTAGCAAAGCTTGTGCAGGCTGTTTCTCTGCTTTTAGGATATTGGATGAGGATGTATATGGAAAGTGATTATTCCTCGTTTGCCAACTGTAGAAGTTTTATAAATTCTTTCCAAGCACCCAGCTTTTGACTCAGCTGCAGACAAGAACTTGGGCATGATAGACAGGCTTTAATTCCTTGTTGCATTTCAAATTGTGCCTGTGAAGTTAGCAAACCTCGGAGCAGGGTTGGAGCTGTTGAGTTTTAGGCCATATTTTCTTTTTTCAAATTTAATTAATATCCCTTCTTTTAACAACCAAGTCAAGTCAAGTCTAGAGTAATACCAGGTGGCATATTTTTTTCTTATTCTCCCAGACAGCATATAATAAATAAATGAAACCCCTTTCCAACTCTTTTACCTTAACCAAAGCAGCAATCTGCTATAAATGATATCTGCAGCCAGGCATTGCACAGCTCCTGGCTTCATGAAGACCTTGATGCTTAGGAAGGCAGAAGGTGAACATAAAACACTACTTTTGAAGCTGAAATAATCCTCTGTTGGAAGAAACTCTTTGTTTAATAACTCAGATACTTTCATGAAATATAATTCCATAACTCAGTTCCTGCTGTCAATGAGCTTATCCTGTGTGGCTTCTGGAGCTGAATTGCAGCAGAGCAGGAAGCAAAGCTCTCTGGTTTGCATTGGTTGTACTGCAGAGGCCAACACAGTGGTGCTTCCCCCTGGACATCCTGAGTCACATCAATCTTCTCGTGAAGCAGCAAACCTCTTCCCAGCACAGGGGTCAGCAGCCATCTGGATGTCTTGCTGGAGATCTGAAGGTTGTCCAACGTGACGTTGAGCTGCACGTCTTGGATTTTACTAATTGCTCCCAGCCTTTCTTATGGAAAAGAAAAGCAATAAGACAAGTGATTGCTCAAGCTGTTGAATTCAGGGCATTCCTCCCCTGTGTTGCACCTCTTAGGGTCTGACCCAGAAGCATAAATTAGGGGTGAAAGAGCCTTTCCCTGTGGTAACAAGTACAGAGTTTGGTCTGTGGCAGGCAGTTGTGTTACGCCATTAAGGGGTCAGGATTCATCTGGGGCAACTTGTGTAGGTCTCAGAGAGCAGCATCTCTTGCAGATATACTTGAAGCTATGATTAAGCCCATCCCAGAGGTGTCCATTTCACCCCGCAGATGGAAGGTGAATCTAGAGGGCTCCTCAGGTGGAGGTGAATCCTTGGTGAGATCTCCAGCTGTAGCTCCTGGTGCTTGGGGTAGATGCAGGTTAACAAAGGCACTAATGTGGCGTTGTGGTGAGATCTCCAGCTGTAGCTCCTGGTGCTTGGGGTAGATGCAGGTTAACAAAGGCACTAATGTGGCCTTGTGGCCACACTTGTGGCCTCTCCCCATTCTTTTCATTGGCATTTATCAGAGAATCACAGACTGGTTTGGATTGGAAGACATCTTAAAGATCATCCAGTTCCAACCCCCTGCATGGGCAGGGACACCTCCCACTAGACCAGGTTGCTCCAAACCCCATCTAACCTGGCCCTGAACACTTCCAGGAATGGGGCAGCCACAGCTTCCCTGGGCAAAGGATTGGGTCTGACGCAGGGTGGCTATTCCTGGGACAGATATTCCCACCAACAGTGATGGCAGAGGATGGGACTGTGTGAACAGAGGGACAGCACACTGTCCAGAAAGTTCTTACCCTTAATTGCTTCCCTGGTGATTCTGGGGCACATGCACCTGCAAGACATTTTGATTCAAAACCAGTAGAAGTTTTCATTCTGTGTCAGAGTTTAGACTGAGAGGCAAAGACCAGAGGTAAGAGAGGGGAAAAAACCTACTTCTAACTTTGGTGCTAGTGTATAACTCCCTTACTATGAAGAAAGCTGATAGACATCAAAGTCTTAGCAGTAAACTTCCCCAGGGCTTTGTTGCTGAGCTCCCAGGTAGGACTCAGTGAGGTTCCCACTGCCTGCTCTTGTGCCTCACTCTTTTAAGACCTGGAAAATTTGGGAGAGTTGTGATTTATCCCATGTGTGCAACCCTACCCCTCTCCCCTGGGTACAGCTTTGTTCTGACGAGCCTGAGAAGTTTGAATCAGCAAACCAGGGGGTTCCTGAGGATTTGGTTTCCCATTGAAGTTGTCAGGCTTTTGCTTATTGCCTCCCCGGGATGGACTGTGCAGGAGCTGCTGCCGGCTCTCCCCGTGCTTTGCTGTGGAGGTGGAAAGAGCCTGTTTCACACCCAGCCTGTCCCCCCCCATCCCTGCTACCCCACCATGGGCCACGATGACCCTTGTAACTTCTTTGTGATGGAAGAACCAGCATCTCTGCAAGCCCTCGGGGCCATGCTGTGTTTTGGGTTCAATTGTGTGCATTAGGGCTTAATAACAACTCCTTCCCTCGGGTAAGGACCTTGAAATCTCATTTATTGTTCTTCAGCACTGCTGCTCAAGCTTCAGGTACTTTGGGTAGTGAGGAGGCAGAGGAGGGACTGTTTACTAGGGCTTGTAGCAAGAGGACAAGGGACTAAAACTGAAATAGGGGAGATGGGTTAGACGTTAGGAAGAAATTCTTTGCTGTGAGGGTGGTGAGACACTGGCCCAGGTTGCCCAGAGAAGCTGTGGCTGCCCCATCCCTGGAAGTGTTCAAGCTCAGGTTGGATGGGGCTTGGAGCAACCTGGTCTAGTGGGAGGTGTCCCTGCCCATGGCAGGGGGTTGGAACTGGATGATCTTGTTGAAGGGCCCTTCCAATCCAAACTAGTCTGGTTATCTGATTCTATGAGGCCCCACTGGCTGAGCAAAAGGAGAGGCCAACATTGCCCTGAAAGAGAAGGGTGAAGTCTCTTTTTTTCTGTCTGCATCCACCTGTTTTTTTCCTGATGTTTGAAGAAGAATTGAAGTTTTTGGTGTGTTTTGTACCACACTTAGCTCATTCTCCTCCTGCCCAAGGTCTTCAGGGGTGCAAAGGGTTTCTGCCATAAGCATGAGGAGCAGTGGGGCCCTCAGAAAACAAAGGCATATTTTTAACCAGCTCTGAAAGCCCAGATCTGAATTTCATAAACATGAAAGCACCCTTGATTCAGGCTCCCTGGAGCTCTGAGAAGCACTCAAATGAGGGGTGGTGCAGAGGAGCTCAAAATGTGCCAGAAAACAGCTGAGTGATGCATTTCAGAGGCATCTCTTTGGAAAGGAGTTTTTCTTAATGAGGAATGAGTGATGCAGGAGACTCAGTGGGAGAAAGTAGTCATTGAATGTTGACATTTGTTTGTAAATCCTTATGTAAGGGCTAGTGTATAAGCACATAAAGATGATTTGTGCTGTATGTTTGGAAAGAAATCACTACTTTATTTATATTTTAATTTGTTGAGACGGAATTTCTTTGCAGTTTTTCTCAAAACCAGCCTCTGCTCTGTAGGCACAGGTGGGAAGTATTGATTTTAGCACAGAGAATGTAAACATGTTTTGGTAACAAATAAACTGTTAACGTGGGCAAACTGGAGGGAACCTGGTTGTGTTTATCCTGGGGACTGAGCTGTGCAGGCAGAGGCCGGGAGGAGAAGCAGCAGGACAGAGGTGGGATGGCTGCACATGTTCAGGGCAGGGTTTGCTGCCCATTTCTGGGGTTTCTAAGTTTGCAGGCACAGATGCCCAAATGCATATATAGAAAAAAAAAAATCCAAATGCATTTATAGAGAGAACCTGCTGCTGGCTGGGGGCACCACAGGTTTCTCAGCATCCCCAGTTGGGACCTGGGTGCCCGAGCCTTGGGCTTGTAGGTTCCCTGTGGTCCCACAAGAAGCCCCTATGAGCTGCCATTCAGCTTTTCCCTGGAAGTCTCACCTCTCTGACCTTACGTTTCAAATCACTCTGCTCTTCGGTTTACTTCCTCTCCCACCAGGTGTATAATTGATATCTCGTACTACATCTCTGGTTGATATGTCACAGAATTAAATGTTCTGCATGGCCAGGTAACTGGAAGTAGATAGCAGTCCTCGGGCTGCTGGCTCTGAATAATGAGGTGTTTTGCTCTAAGAATAACTGAGTTAAACATTCAGACTCTGAGTGTCTGGCACAGAGTAATGGGACGTATGGAGCCTTTAGTTTATATTAGGAAGAAATTCTTCCCCATGAGGGTAGGAAGGCACTGGAACAGGTTGCCCAGGGAGGTTGTTGATGCCCCCTCCCTGGAGGTGTTCAAGGCCAGGTTGGATGAGGCTTGTGCAGCCTGGTCTGGTGGGAGGTGTCCCTGCTCATAGCCGGGAGGTTGGAACCTGATGATCTTGAAGGTCCCTGCCAACCTGAACCATTCTATGATTCTATGATTTTAACTATTGGAATTATTCTTCACTGCTCTGTGATCATCCACCTTCAAGCAGAAGCTCCTCTCCTGCAGCTGGGAAGTAGTTTGGGCATTCCTGTGGGACTGGGGAGACGTGTTACCCTGGGCTCAGCGTGGTTGCTTTGACACACACCATCTTTTTTCACCTCTATCATATTCTCTGCTACCTTGAGCATTTCTGCTGCCGGCCCAGCTGGGCAGGGCGAGTGTGTCCGTGGTTCCTGGGAGGAAAATTTGCATTTGTGAAGTTAGGAGAAGTCAGCAGCAGCTGGTGGTGTGCAGGAACAGCCTGAGCTCCATGTTCTTCCCTGACTGCAGGGAAGGTGCTTGCTGCTTCCTCACTCAGCCAGAGGAGCAGTGACCTGCCATTAACCTCTTACCAGCCAATGATTTATTTGACATCCTGCAGAGGAGAACACTGTTTTCACACTCCTGTAGTGCTGATAGCCAAAAGCTGCCTGAGCTGATGCAAGGAGGGGGAAGCAGGAGGATATTTTTGACCTTTCCTTGAGGAACTCAACCTGTCTGGGCAGAGATATGAGGCAGGTGGTAGAGGTGCACCTCAGCACTGCTGTTGCTTTCCCCTGATAAGGAAAAAATACTGGTGAGGAATCAGCTGGAGGTGTAACACACTGCATGAATTGTGGTGTTTGTAGTAGAAAGACGTGGTGTTGTCAGAGGAGATGGGGCTGCAGAAAAGCTACAGCATAGGGATGCCTCCAGGGGTGTCCAGGGATGATGCCTCCGGTGATGTCCAGTCCATAAGCCAGGAGGCAGGGTTGGGCACAGGCACACCCAGGGAGCAGCTCCAGCAAGGTCTGGGTGCCCAAACAAAGGGTGCTTGGGTGGGGGTCCCACTGAGGCTGGTAAGGGCCATGAAGCACTGTTGGTGTCCCTCAGGATAATGATGATGACATAATCTGAGTTAGGGGAGCAGATGTGCTCCCTGAGACTGCAGAATTGGTTCTGTGGGTGCACACTTCCCAAACCTTCACTGTTGCTGTGCGATGGGACAAGGACTTCCCAAAGGAGGGTGGATAGAGACAGATGTGGGATGAATTTCCACTGTTAAGCAGGACGTGGGCTTTTCTCTCCAAAGCCAAAACCTGAGATCATGATGGGACACTGACCACTCAGATTTCCCTCCAGCCTTCTGCTTGTCTCAGCACATGTGGCCTTGGAGAGCTTGTTGACTCTGCCACCGTCTCACTTTGCTGTTGACAGCCTGATTTCCCTCTCTCCAGCAGCTTGTGTTTTAGCTCCTGCCTGCATTTTCTTTCAAGTCCTTGTGAACCAGTCATTGTGCTGCTCTTCTGACTCTAAAATCTTTCAGCCTGAGAATTTGCCGCTTCAACCTGTTTCATCTCTCCAGCCCTCACTCTGTTTAGGCACCTGATTAGTGCTACAGAGCTGTCTACCTCATGCTTGAACATGCTGTGCAAAAAAAAAGAGGTTGTTAGGTTCCTGGACCACTGGAAATTGTGGCAGTTGTTGCTGATAAATAACATAATTTGAGTTACTACATAATTTTCTGCTGGCTGACTGTCAGGGATGAAATCTTTCATGCCAGCAGCTGAGAGGAGTGATGTTGTGAAGATGGAGCGTGGCTCCCTCCATGCCTGGAGCACAGGGGATGATGGGGCTCAGTTCCTGTCACAAGTGTGGGCTTCAGAAGGGATACCACACACCCTAGTGTGCTAAAAATCACGGAGGATATTTCTATCCCCTTGCTGTTCCTTGGGAACATATACTTCATCTGCTCTCGGGTGGGAGGCAGCACCCTAACCAGGAGCAGTACAGTTGCCAGGGTGAAAAGTCCTGAGTTGCATCCTGGATCCTTGGTTGGTGGAGCACAGGTGTAGATTTAAGACTGCTCTGTGTATTTAATCCTGGGCTTTCTGCCTGGTGTAAGGTTCGACCCAAAATGATAGAAATTATATTCAAAGATATTTAATGATCCACATTGTACTCACAGAATCACAGGCTGGTTTGGGTTGGAAGGGACCTTGAAGATCATCCAGTTCCAGCCTCCCTGCATGGGCAGGGACACCTCCCACTAGACCAGGTTGCTCCAAGCCCCATCCAACCTGCCCTTCAACACTTCCAGGGATGGGGCAGCCACAGCTTCTCTGGGCAACCTGGGCCAGGGTCTCACCACCCTCACAGCAAAGAATTTCTTCCTCTTGCCTCATGTAAATCTCCCCTCTTTCAGCTTGAAACCCTTCCCCCTTGTCCTCTCACTCCCTGCCCTTGTCCAAAGTCCCTCCCCAGCTTTCCTAGGACCCCTTCAGGCACTGGAAGGTGTTCTAAGGTCTCCCCAGAACCTTCTCTTCTCCAGGCTGAACAGCCCCAACTATCTCAGCCTGTCTCCAGAGCAGAGCTGCTCCAGCCTTCAGATCAATTCCATGGCCTCCTCTGGACTCACTCCAAAAGCTCCGTGGCCTTCTTGTTTTGGGGACCCCAGAACTGGACCCAACACTGCAGGGCGGTCTCACCAGAGCAGAGTAGAGGGGGAATGATGGAACATCTCATGGTACTGGCATCTTCTGAAGGGTGTGCACTAACCCCACAGCAGTGGACTTGCTGAAGGGCTAACAACCAGTCTACAGACTGTCTCAGACCTCATAGAGGAGCATTTCAGAGATCTGCACACATGTGAGTTCAGATCCTGTTGACATCACCTGGAAGAAAACTTCCTGTGTTTCTGAAACAGTTGCTACTGGAGATTTCAGGTTACTTCCCTCAGCTGTCAAGTGGAAAAGGGACTTTTTTGATGGTTCCCCAAACCCACCCTAGTGCTGTGCTCTGCCTTGGATGTGGTTTTGGGCAGCAATCCTGAGTGGTGTCTGTTGCAGTAGGCAGAGGCCAACCTCTTGGACACGCCTCCACAAAGCAATGGGTGCCCTGGTACCTGGGCAGTGTGGCAGGGCTGGTGTACGTGCCATACCCAGCTCTGAGATGGTTAAGTGGGTGGAATGGAGTCCTCTTCCTGCATGATCCCCTTGTCTTTACCTGATACATGGACATTTGTATTGAAGTTCTCATCTAGAAATATATATGTATACACACACTCGTATGTGTGTATATGTATATATAATCTTATATATTACCTTAATATATATTATCTTAATATATAATCTTATATATTATCTATCTATATATAATCTATATATATATATATGTAATCTTTTCAGTGCTTACAGAGAAAAAAAAATGCAGTTCCCATTGCATTCCAGCAATCACCAGAAAATATCTGCCTCCTGGAATCTCTCACTGTGGCTTAGGGTAATTACATGTGCAGAATCCACTTGCCTGCATTACAGAGGGATCATTAGGGTCATCACAGCCTGGGTGCAGGTGCAGGGTAGGTAGCTTTAGTATGATTTTGCTAGTACTGAAATTAATCTTTCTCTGCTCAAACCAGGACATGTGTGTCCCAGCAGGGAAGTCAGAGAAATGGTGAAAAGACAGCAGGTGCCAGAGATTTCTGAACTTGTGATTTGTCCCATGTACCAGGGGAGCTGCTAGGTTGGCTGCACTGATCAGGATCTGGAGGATCTGGTTCTCCATTTGAAGGGAACATCCCTTTTGTACTAGTCTCTGAAGTTATTTTAACTTGCATTGACACAAATTAAACAGGAATCTTGCTGTCTATTGATTTTGTCAGCAATGTTTTTTTTCCCCCTCCTGAAGTCATCTTTAAAGACTTTACTTTTATTAAACTAAATGCTGCCAGTTAACTAAAGTCTTTGTTTTCACAGACTCGAGAGAACAAGATCTAACATAAATTAATCATGACTTAATTGACTGAACTAATTCAAGTTCTCTCCAGTCCACTGCACAGCAATATTCCTGTCTTCCCAATGCTGTAACTGAAGGCTAAATGGTACATTGCTTTAACAGCATAAACTTTTTATATCTTTAACACAACATTTTTACTGTGGACAAAAGTTTTAATTTCCCTGGAATTAAGTCCACAAAACATTTTCACAGTTAGGAATGCTGAAGTGAACATGCCTTTTTGTAATGCATATTAGAGCTGACTTCAATTTCTTCCTATTATCTTTTTTTTTTTTCCTTTCCTCCGTGCATGGACTAAATTATTTATTTGGTATTACTATTTCAAAGGAAAAGCAAGCATTAATTCAATTTACAAGCGAATTCTCTCACCCTACAGCACATAAAATGAAATGCAATGAATTGCTAATGCTGCTGGTGTCAAGAGCACAATGCATTTAGTGGAGCTGGCTAAAGCATTAATGTGAGTAGCTCTCCCCAAAAGGCACCACTGTCAGGAACCAGTGAGCCCAGGGATTGTCCCCCTGTGCTGGGCACTGGTGAGGCTGCACCTCCAATCCTCCAGTCAGTTCTGGACCCTCACAACAAGAAGGACATGGAGGGGCTGGAGCGTGTCCAGAGAAGGGCAACAGAGCTGGGGAAGGGGCTGGAGCACAAGTGTTAGGAGGAGCAGCTGAGGGAGCTGGGGGTGTTCAGCCTGGAGCAAAGGAGGCTGAGGGGAGACCTTCTGGCTCTGCAACTGCCTGAGAGGAGGTTGGAGCCAGGGGGGGTTGGTCTCTGCTCCCAAGGAACAAGTGATAGAACAAGAGGAAATGGCCTCAAGTTGTGGCATGAGAGGTTTAGATTGGATCTTGGGAACAATTCCTTCCCCAAAAGGGTTGTCAGGCCCTGGCCCAGGCTGCCCAGGGCAGTGGTGGAGTCCCCATCCCTGGAAGGATTTCCAAGCCATGTAGATGTGGTGCTGAGGGACATGGGTCAATGGTGGCTTTGGCAGTGCTGGGTTAATGGTTGGACTGGATGATCCTAAAGGTCTTTTCCAATCAGAAGGAATCTATGATTCCTTGATTCTCACAAATGCTTGATAGATGCACACACAGAGCATTAATGAGTTTAAGACAAAAAAGTTTATGTGCCATACAGCCCTGAGTACTATTTGAACTTAATATGATGAAATACCAACTACCAACAAATGTAAAAGGTCTGCATTAAATGTCCATGGTGTTCTCCAGAATGAACATGTCATCAGAAGGTATAATTCATTATAGGCTCATCACTTTGCTTTTATGTCTCAGGTCTTTAATTGCTGATAGAGGTTACAACAAAGAATGGATAGGTGATAAAATTACATTTCAAATTCTGCCCTTGTTGCTCTGCAGACTAAGGAGTTGACATCTACAAAAGCAAAGTAACATCCAAATATCTTGGAGCAGATGGAAACTAATGGCATTGTACTTGAATGCAGCTGCATGTAATGAACACCTGAAATTGAATTTTAACTTAATATAGTAGATTGTTTTTTAATTTAATCCTGTTTTTATTTTGTTTGTTTTGTTGTTTGTAGTTTTTTTATTTTTTCCCCCTTAACTGGGAACATTCCCACTCTCCTAATTATGTTTCACTTAAGAGAAGAACAAATAAAATCAATTTATTTTCTGACAGTGAAAAGGAAACGTGCAGCATTTCTCAGCAGTTTGAAAAGCAGCACCCCACACCTTGAGCAAATCTATTACAATCATGTGCTTAAAGCAAGCAATCGTTTTTAATTAAAAGAGCTACTCCCTGTGAACAGCTTAAATATGGAGGCATCATATATATTCTCATTCCACACTGCATTTTTTTGGGAGAGCTGCTGGATAATGTGAAATAATGGATGGGGAGAGGAAGCCATTCCCACCAGAGACCCCTTTGGAGGCAGCTGCTTTATTTACTGCTGGGCAGGTGCCTGGTAGGGACCATCCAAGGGTCAGACCCTGGGGTCTCTGGTGCCTACCTGACCCCTCCATGCAGCAAAATTCAGCCACTGGTCCCTGACCCAGCTTCAGACTAAGAAAATGGGAAAAAAATATTCCTTGACCTCTCCCACATGGACCCTGTTTTGCTGATAGTGGAAATACATTTCTGCAAATACCTTGTTCTTCCCAGTGTGGCTCCAAGAAGCTTCCTTTCCTCTGCTTCGATGCCTTGATCTGCTTTTCAGAGTGAAAACAGCTGGGGCTGTACTTAGCTGGCTTTCCCAGGAACCAAAGTAGGTTTTAGAAGGAATAAAACTTACATTTAGTGATAAATTTTCATGACAGAGGAACTTAAATACCCAAATCCTCCAAAGTTCTTAAACATTTCCTCTCTTCTGGATGTGTTGAGCAAAACACTTTTTGTCAGGATTTTTGATCTCGGTTGTAAAGTTTGGAACAGAGACATCAAAGGTGAAATGTGAATGATTTAATGTCCCATTTGCATGCACAGCATTGTTCTTTCTTCTGAGAACGATGACGTTTCTGTTTGTGTTTTAGGACAGGTGCTTTTTTCTTTCTCTTGCTTACTCGGTGCTGGTTTTGGCATCAGAACAGAGGGAAGGTATTAAAAAAAAATCCCCTTACTCCAGACAGGGAGAGAGCAGGGAAATGGTGAAAATAGTGCCTCTGCTTTTCCATCATGTTTTTATGGCTTTTCATTGTTCTTTCCCCAGTGGAAGGATTAAAAGAAGAAATAAGGAGAGCAGGTTCCTGCTTTACTCCTTTTCTGTTGCTGATGGACTCGGCAGGAAATCATGTGTTTTCATTTAGTGGGAAATCTTAGTTTGAAAAATAAGAGAATGGTTTGATAGTAATAACAAGTTCCTGTGGAGTGGGGAAGCCAGAATGTCTGGAAGGATGAAGTGGTATTTTCTTTTGGGCATTTTTGGGACGTTTTGCGGGCTGCAGCCACTGTACAGGAGGGCAATGAGAGATGCAGAAGCATCCCAAAAGTGTTGGGTCTGCTGCATCGTGGACCAGGACATCCTTGCAAGCTGCTGGGGATGGATGTGAAGAACAACTAAAGAACATGTGCAGTGACATGGTGGCACCACTGTCCTCAGAGCTGCCCTCCTGAGGCTGTGGGCGCACCAAGCATCCCTCCCCAAACCAGTGCTGCATGAGCAGGAGGCTGAGGGAGCTGCTCTCCTACAGAGTGTCCTCACCAATGGCTTCAGATTATTGTTTTCCCTGCAGCAGCTTGGTGGTAAAACTTCCAGTACTTGAAGGGGCTTGAGGAAAGCTGGGGAGGGACTTTTGACAAGGGCATGGAGCAATAGGACAAGGAGCGATGGTTTTAAGCTGAAAGAGGGGATATTTAGGTGAGACATTAGGAAGAAATTCTTTGCTGTGAGGGTGGTGAGATCCTGGCCCAGGTTGCCCAGAGAAGCTGTGGCTGCCCCATCCCTGGAAGTGTTCAAGGGCAGGTTGGATGGGGCTTGGAGCAACCTGGTCTAGTGGGAGGTGTCCCTGCCCATGGCAGGGGGTTGGGACTGGATGGTCTTTAAGGTCCCTCCCAACCCAAACCAGTTTGTGCTTCTGTGAGTCTATAAACTGATGGGGTACAAAGGACAAAAGGTGCTCACTTCACCATGGTATGTGTCTGAAATCTCTCACAGGCTGAAAACTCAAATCTCTATGATAGGAATCACTTCTTTGGTACAATCCACCACCAGCAGCAGTGATGTGTGAGGCTTCGGGGTCTTACAGCACTGTGGCCAATTCCCTGCCAGAAGCTGCTGTCCTTCCCCCCAACCTCTTTTCCTTAATTCATACCCTTGGAGGAAAAAATACCAAATGTAGATTCCAAAGCTATTTGATGGGGAGAAAAGCAGAAAAAGGTACAAATGCCTTTCTCTGCTCTCCTCCACTTGTAAAGTGTGGCTGTGCCATGCTTGGCACGGGCACCAGATGATATTCAGTCCACTCAGGCTCTGCTTTAATGAACGTGCACTTCAAAACAGAATTAACAGCTGACGAGATGGGATTTTGTTGCTTCAATCCAAAGGTGATTAAACATTTGCTGACAAGTCTGAGCAAACATGGGAAGAGGTGGTGGAGTTTGAAGTGCTCCAACTGTGCTGCTCGTGGAGCACTGCTTTCTGCAGAGTAGCTGAGATAAGGCTTAAATCAAACAGATGTATTTACACGAGTGTGGGGAGAAAACTTTTATGAGGCTGTTTTACAGAATAGACGTTTTTTTAAAGGTGGGGCTGATCCTGGTTGTGACTTGCTGGCTGGAAAGGGTGCTTGCTCTGCTTTCACTTCTGTGTCCCCATTGCAGCTGCCCTGCAGTTGTGTTGATCCCCTGTGCTGAGGCTTGCTCGTTGGGGAAAGTTTAGTGACAGTATTTTCCATGGAAGTTTCTGCCTTTTTGTCAGAAAGGCAGATCCTATTATCGTTTTGGTTTTTTTAGTTTCATTCATTTAGTTTCAGAAGGGCAACAAAGCTGGTGGGAGGTCTGAAGGACAAGCCCTGTGAGGAGCAGCTGAGGGAGCTGGGGGTGTTCAGCCTGGAGAAAAGGAGGCTGAGGGGAGACCTTCTGGCTCTGCAACTGCCTGAGAGGAGGCTGGAGTGAGGTGGGGTTGGTCTCTGCTCCCAAGGAACATGTGATAGAACAACATGAAATGGCCTCAAGTTGTGCCAGGGGAGGTGTAGATTTGATATTGGGAACAATTCCTTCCCCCAAAGGGTTATCAAACACTGGAACAGGCTGCCCAAGGTTAAATCCCCATCTCTGGAGGTGTTTAAAAGCCGTGTAGGTGCTGAGGGACATGGTTTAAGCACTAGACTTGGCAGAGCTGGGTTAATGGTTGGTAGGGTTTGTTTATGGTTGGACTTGACGATCTTAAAGGTCTTTTCCAACGAGAATCATTCTGTGAAAAAAAAAAATAAAATAAAATTACTAGAAGAAAATGAGCTCTACCTCAGCCCAACCCAGGACACCGACCCCTGCAAATGGAAAAATGTCAATGTACTGCAAAGGCCACTTGCAGAGATTTCAGTTCACAAAGAACAAGCTACTGTGAAGTCTTTGTTTGGTATCAAGGTGAAGGTTAATTTTAACAGGGATTTGAAAGAGTGTAAAGAACTTGATGGAGGATAAGACCTTCCACATCCCCAACACATTTGGGTCAGGTTTCCCCAGCACTGTGGGGACTGTATGACAAAAAGAAAGTTGCTTTTAAAAAGTATTTGGGCTTATCCAGCCGTGGATCACTGGATTTTGACCCACTCTCTGGCTGGTGTCAGCAGCGTCTTTTAATGGATTTTTAAGTGGTTTGGGGGATTCTGTGTCTCCAGTGGTAGAAATAACTAATTTTGCTGTTCCTTGGTGAATCCAGAGACAAACTGGGTTAAATGGTACACTTAATTGAGCTAAGAACAATCAGTTTCCTTCCTATTTCTACTGTTTTCCTAAAGACGTAAACCAATTAACAACAACTGAGGGGAATTTGTTTGAAATAAATAAAAAACCCAAAGCTCACACTTGTTTCAAAACAGGAAAAAGCAAAGTTGTTTCATTCAAGAAATGGGAAAATGAAACATTTGCACTTTCCCACTTTATTATTCTTTTTTCTTCTGCCTTTTCTTTTCAGGCAGAAGTTTCAGGGAAACCAATGTGCATTTACAAAACATTTTGATATATCTGAACCTGCAGTTTTTAGTGTGAAAAAAGTGGTGACCATAAAAATTCTTCAGGTTTCTTATGGCTACAGAGGAAACCATTCTTGCTCCAGATATGTAGCTAGATTCAGGGGAACCCACTGCATCCTTCTTTGCCGTGACTTTCCTGTGTAGCCTTTCTTAAAAATGATCAACATTGGTAAGAAGCCCCAGACCAGGAGATGTTTTCATTCATGTGCTTTATGGAGATCCTTGTCCTTACACCTCACGGTGGTAGGTCCTTAAGACTCTCACACTGGGGGGGACATGGCTGTTTCCTTCTCCTGGACCCTGTGTGGAAGAGCTCATCTCTATTTCAGCTGTTTGCAAGAAGCAGTGCACAAAAAAACATCCCCAAAACTAATTACAGCTTTGGAATATCCCCGGGGAAATATCTTAGACCTGATTTCTTAGAATATCAAAAGGTAGCAGCTCAAATCTGATTAGGCACAGAGTGTCCAGTGAATGTGCTGTGTCTGCAGAAAAGGAAGACTCCATCAGTTCCCTCCCTCGGAGCTGCCAAGAGCTGCCACCACTGCAAACACATTTTAAACCACTTCCCTTCATCTTTTCCCTCATCTGCTCCATCAGATCTTATCAGAGAGAGCACTCGTGACTGATCTGGGTGTACTGAAAATGAAACAAGCTTCATCCCTGGTTAAACCTCCCACAACTGTCACCAAGCTCATGGTGCATGACCCTGCTCTGGCTACCAGCCAACCAGAGCTCACTGAGCAGTGATGGGGACATCGGCACCTCAGGGACAGCAGATCCTGCCTTTGACATCACAGAGTGGAGTGTCTCACTGGCCCAGGTTGCCCAGAGAAGCTGTGGCTGCCCCATCCCTGGAAGTGTTGAAGGGCAGGTTGGATGGGGCTTGGAGCAACCTGGTCTGGTGGGAGGTGTCCCTGTCCGTGGCAGGGTGGTTGAAGGTCCCTCCCAGCCCAAACCAGTCTGGGATTCTGTGATTGATTCCATGTTGCTTTTTAGGGTTTGGTGTTGTACTTCTCTTGATAGAGACAAACAACCTTTAGCTCTAGTTGTAAGCCAGGGTTTTCCATACTATTGCCTTTAATCAGAGTACTGACATATTGGATTTATTGATATAAAAAAAAATCCTACAAGTACCAGGATGTTTTACACCATGGGACATGATAGAAGGAGAACTTTGCCCTGGGATGCTGGATGGAAGATATCACACTACTAGAAATGGTCATGGCAATGGAAAGAGGCTGGAAAAGACCTCAGGATGTCTAGTGTGGTCCCATATATCTAACATGCCTCTGGTGATGACTACCCACAGCTTTTCTTGTCAAGCTATTTCAGTGCTTTGGTAGGATTAGTGTTTAAAAGTCTTCTTCCTAATGCACAGTCTTAGTTTCCCTTCTTGTATTTTAGTTACAGCCCATTCACTCCTTAGCGAATCTCAGCTGAAATACATTTCCCCTAAAAAAATAATAAAACACGTTTTTTTGACATGAAAAATGTTTCCTTGGCTAATTTGCAGTCTGAACCCTCTGATGAATTTGACCTGAGTTCAAAATAGCTTCAGTTTCACCAAAACTCGACTCCTTGGTAAATTTACTATTCACGAAAGAAGAAACCCTAGATTTAGATTCATGGACTCACTTCAGTCACAGGAATCTGCTGGCTTAAATTCTGAATAAATTCAGGAGAAGAAAATACCATCAGTACTGCAGAGCCCAAAGTAAACACAGAAAGAAAATAAAGATTATCCTGCATTTATATAATATAATCAAGTTCAAATTTACCTAGGTGTAGAGCGATATAATTGGGGATTTGGGTGAATCCCATAGCCAATGGCATCTTTTAGAGATAACAGGTCTTTTTAGAAATGAGATTAATTGGGAAGAAACCCAGTTATGATAATTAAAGCTAAAAAAAAAAAAAAAGACTAAGGAATAATTGAATTTAAAAAGTAGCTGCTTGAAGAACATGAATTTGAATAGCTCTAAAATACATCTGATCCTTTTTCTCAGCTTGCTTTTAATATCTTAGGGTGTTTGGCTGTGGCTTGAGTCACTGCTCCAGGGGCTCAGGTCTGGTCAGGATAAAATTCAAGGGATTGGGTGGGCAGAGAAAATCAAAATGCTCTGCTTCTAGTCATGGACAGGGGTGCTTGGATGTATTGCTCACATCTTTCTGGAAACCCTTTGGAGAGCTTTTACTAGTGCACAAGCTCAGGAAGAAAAGTTGTGGATGGGGTGATGGTTTTACTGGCAGAAGAGTTTGCATCAACCTGATAAAATCTCTGAGCTGGGGTGATGGTCTGTGTGGCACGGGAGAAACTGGCACCAAAGCTGACTGTGGATGAGAGCTAGCAGGAGAAACGTGTCCTGCTGTTGACCACAAAGTTTCCAGCAGGTTCATGTTTGAAATACTCTTGGGAATGAGGTGACTCACCAAGAGCAGAAGGCTTTGTGGGCTCTTTGTTTCACCTTGACACTGAACACAATTTCTGCTCCTTGCAGGAGCTCTTTGTTCAGAACAGACTGGCGGGGCTGCCTGGTATCTTTTAAACGTAGGAAAGGTAGCAAAAGCTTTCAAAAATATTTTACATTTTTTAGCTCGTGACTTTGAAAAATTATTTCCTTTTTTTATTCCTTTTTCTTTTTTTGTCCCCCTAGACCATTTCTGCTGGATGTGCTTGGTGCTTCAGCAGTTTCCTCCCTCCCTCTTGTTGGTTCCTTGGCTTTGGTGGCTTTGCAAAAATTAGTTTTGGTTTCTCCACCTTTGCATGGTTGGTAAACTTGGCCACCTTCTTGCCTTACTCAATTCCTTGCCTAACATCAAGTGAAGCCTGTCCCTGGGCTGACAGGGAGATGCTGCCTGGGACATTCCCAGACTGGAGCCAACCAGGTACTTCTTCTATTCATCATCTTTTGCATCAGTGGTGCCCTTTATTCTGCAATTAGTACTTCCCATAGCCAAAATTCTGAGGGTCATCTCTACAAAGTCCTACGTGCTCCTCCTGTTTTGGAGAGGAGTTCTTGGCCAGAGGCTTGCTGCAGTTGAATACAGCCAGGCTCTGGGTGAGGAGCATCACAGCTCAGGTCACATCTGTCCCCACATGAAACAGGGACCTGAAACAGAGAGAGAGCAGCTTAAAAGAGGCAACCTGCAGGGTTTTATAATAGTTTAACTGAACTGTGTCAGTAAAAGAGAACATTTTTGCTCTGTTGGATACTGTTCGACCATCATTCTATGATTCTATGATCATTCCTCAAAGTATTTCAAAGCTGTGTAGATGTGGTGCTGAAGGACTTGGTTTAGTGGTGGCCATGGCAGTGCTGGGTTTACGGTTGGACTTGATGATTTTATAGGTCTTTTCCATCCCAAATGATTCTGTGATTCCATGATTCTGTGAAGTTTCACCCATTGCGGGCCCGAAGGCACTGCAGAGCACCACCCAACTTATTTTTTTAGGGATTTCTGCCCCTCTCCAAAGGTCATCCTGGCCATGTTGCCTATCAGTTCTTGGCAGCAGCAAAGAGCTGGTGTGCTCAGAGCACCACCTCCCATCCTGACTGGTGCTGTATCATAATTTCCTTGCATTTCCTCACCTTGCTGTTGCTCGGACTGTAGTACTGGCTGTATCCAGGGTGCTATCCCGGGATAATACAAAGCCAGATGGATTAGCACCCATCTGGTTGTACAGCACCCTGCAAAGAGGATCCAGCACCCACCCACCACCACCATACAAATGAGACATTTATACATGTTTTGGGTCTGACAGAAGTTTGCTCATACATGTGTTTGCATGCACAGACTCACACTCAAGCCTTTACAAGGATGAGGTGTCATTTAAGAGCAGGAGCTGGTTCTGTGCAAACGGTGCATGATGATAACAGAGACATTTCTCTGTTTCCATGTTTGGGGTAGTGCTTTGGAAACACATACTGGCATGCTTGCAGCTGGTGCATTCAGGAGCTCATGACTCCTTGGAATAAAGGATCAAGGGCTTTCCTAGCTTTAGAAACAGGGAATTCTCCCTCACAGGGGAATCTTTCTGGATGAGCAAAACATTTGGCTTGCTTGAGCAGAAATATTTCTAAGTTGGCTCCCAAAGATAATTTCTGCTCAGGTGGTGCAGTGTGGTGTTTCTCTCATTTCTACCTGCTCTAGCAAGAGGCATCCACAGCCCCTGTAAGTGCAGAACAGTCTCAGAAATAAGGGAGATGTGCAGGATGAAGGCAGCTCTTCTGTGTTCTTAGTTTGCTGCCTAACATAAAAACCCCCCAGTGCTTACTTGTGCTGGGAATAGCATTACAGATAAAGCAGCTCCATTTACTCCCGAGCACTCACGGTGGGAACTCTATGTTGAACCACATTATTTCTTGGCTGTTTGCTGAAGATTTCCTGCTTAAAAGTTACCTGGGAGAAACTGTTTAATTTGGAAGGGGCACGATTCAGAGCAGTGCAAACATTTGCCTGGGAAATGCCTTTCCACCATTGCATTTGATTCCAGTGGAATTGGCTGGGGGAGTCAATATTGTTGCAATTCCATAGATTTTCTGTTCAGTAGATGCTGAACCATATTTATAATTTATGAATTGGATTAACTCACTCAACTCACTCTTCTCTCTAAGCCCCAGTCTGGCTTGACGAGGGAGAGCTTAATGGAATCACATCTAACTCCAACATGTCCTTTAGCTCCTTCCTCACCTGGGAGGTGCTGGGTGGATTGCTGGCACTTGCAGAAGTTTGGAGTTTGGTGTGAATACAAACAATACTTCTACTCTCAAAACCACCTTTATGAACAAAGAGGAAGCACACATTGCACGTAAAGACCAGGATTTATTTGCAAGATTTACTGAAATCTTAACAGTCCAATACAAGAATCATCATTATTAGCTCAGATGTGTTTATTACAGAAAGAGAATCTATGTAGAAAACCTTTTAATGGTAATAATAATAAAACAGTTAAAATTGTTACTCACATACTCTGTAGCCTCTACCCTTTTTCCTAACATTATGTTCCCCTGCTTTTCTGGGTGTTAGGGTTGGGGGTTTCAGCCTGGGGCTGGTGCTGGGGGTGTCACACTGAGTGTCAGCATCAACTGTCCTTTGCTTGGATAGGTTGTCCATGCTGATGGTTTCTTCCTCACCCCTTGGAGTAATTTTTATACATTTGCTGACACAATTTTATACCATTTCCTTTCTTCCTTAATCCAGAGCTCCATGTCACGTCCCAATTTATTATACGAGGTGCCCTTTAAGCATGTGAGACAGTATTCCAGAGTATCTGAAATGCAGAAAACAGAGATAGCCTTCTTTTGGTTACCCCAGAAACCACTTTTGTCCAGCTCCAGCTCTGCATTTCTTTCCCTGTCCACAGCTGAGCTGTGTGGAGGTGTGGGGTGTCCCATGCCAGCCTGTCCCCATCTCTTGCCATCTGGTGCCTGTACCCCAAATTCAGCATCCAGGATTTCCCACTTTGCAAAGCCTCTGTTATTGTAGCAGGTCTGGATTGCTCAACTCATCAGTTCTCTAGTGATAAATATCTTGCTCTACCCAGAATAAATGCTTGTTACTGCTGTCTATAGAAAGCTACAGTTTTACCACACAGAGATAAACAAAAGTAAAACAAATTAGCCACAGACAGCTGGTCAATTAGAAAAAAAACCCTGCTGTTGCAGCTAATCCAAGTAAGAGAAAGCTGCAGGCAGGTCAGGGAAAGTTCAGGCAGAGCAGAGCTGAGGCCATGCAAACTCAGGGCAAAATGTATGGCCTGTAGCTGGCAAAGTCAACACCCCTTCACAGGGCTGCCCCGCTGCAGGAGGGCCCCTGCTGATGACAGGCAGCAATAGTGCAAACTCTGCTGATGGAGCCAGTGCTCAGCCAAGTGGGCAACTTGGTATGTGTGATAATGAAAAGTACACACTGAAGAGGTGAACTGGGGGGGGTAAACCACCACATTTAAGGAAAAGTGTTTTTTTGCCAGTTGTGTTAACTCAGAAACTTGAAAGTGCCGTGGCCGGGTGGGCAGTTTTCTTGTTGGTTTGTTACCCTGACTGCAGTTATCACAGGATCATAGAATGGTTTGGGTTGGAAGGGACCTTAAGGATCATCTAGTAGATATTTCATATCCATTTTCCTCAGTTTCCTCCAGGCTGATGTGCAAACATCCAGGAACAGGTGATGTACACATTGCAAAAGGTCAAACACGTGCCTCTACCTTCACATGTATGTTAGTAATAACTGACAACCCTGAGCCAGTAACGTGCTGTGGATAAGAAATGTAGGAGGTTCATGGATGCAATATTGTCCAAAAACTACTGCTTGGAGACATCTACTCTCGAGACTCACTTCTCAACCTCCACAAAGGCCTCACTGCTAAGACTGTCAGAGGATTAAAAAAGCCAGAGTGAAACAATTTTTTGTGCTTTACTTATGTATTAGGTAAGATATGAGAAAAGCTGCTGAAATACCCCAAAGAAAGTTTGTGCTGAGGAGCAGTGCCCTGGGAAGCAACAGATGAGTGATCCCTGAAGTGGCCATGCTGAATTTATGGGGCTTGTTGAGGGTTTTGGAGCTATCCCTGGAGCAGAAAACCAGTGACATCCATGAGCCCCACTCACACGGCCCTTCACTTCCCCCATTATCTTGCTCAGCACCAGCTGGGTGCAAGGCAAACTGGTGTCACTCAGGGTCCCACCATGAGATTCAAACAAGCATCATGCTATTGAAGTTGCCCTGATCTGTTACAGGATAATTTTCAACAAGAATAACAGTATCTGCACTCATTTATCTTCTGAGCTCAGCCAGCCCTGGTCCTGTGAACATCAGCTCCAGATGGAGGAGCAATAATCACCATGTGGCTGAGCAAGGTGAAGGAAGCTGCCCCTTTGGACTTTGGGTGCTGAAGTGCCATTTTGCAAAGAAAGTGAAAAAAAGTTCCTCTTAGCCCCACGCGTTTGGGTGGAGTCACAGCTAGACTGGTTTTGTCCTCCATCTGTCTCCCTTCCCTCAACCATTCCCTGCTGCACTTCTTCATTTTCCCCTCTTTTAAGACAGAAATCAGGAGCTGTGGCATGATTTGATTGCTGCTAGTTGATCCATAATACCACATAAATGTGGCCGAGCTCATGGGAGAGGGTCCAGAAGGATGGAAGGATTCCACCAGGGAGAAACCCGAAGGCAGAACCAGGCTGTTGCCTTTGGGCTGGGGCACTCTTTGGCAGGAAATGGACAGGATTTAATAGTACCAATGAGCAGATTTTTTTTCAGAGTCCTGTTACGTATCCCTTTAAACTCTGGGAATGCACTTTAAAAGTCAGTAAATCCCAAGGAAGAATTTCTTGATGTTTGTGCAATACACTCAGTATTAAAAGAAACTGTCACGTCCCTGCTTTACTTTGGGATGAAAACATGTATTTTAAAAACATTTTTCCGATGCTTTTAGAAGCAGCTTTCCCACCAGGCTTGGATTTTCCTTCCAAGGTCTATTATTTTCCTGACCTACAAAATGTGGCACCATGTACTTCTCCCTCCAGGGCAGGGTGGTGCCAAAGGGGAGCCGGAATTTCCATTTCTACTCTGGACTGTGAGAAGGAGCCAAGCACTGAGTGTTTCCTTAAGTCCTCCATTCTAATGTGCTGAGATGCAAGGAGAATTCTGCAGGTTGGTTCTGAAGTGCTTTAATTTGCTGTTTAATACCTGGAATCCCAGTAGGTTTAGACGTGGTGATAGTCATGCCAGGCTGGTAGGTGATGGTGGAAGTGGCTTCTGCAGAGACTTGACAGGAACAAGTCTGGGACCTTTTATTCATTAAAACAAAGGACAATCATCATTTAATAGACAGAAACAGTCTGTGGTGCAGCCACACAATTGATTGTTCAGGCTCTCCAGTGGGTGAGGGCCCCATTTCTACTGTCACGAGGGGCTGTGTTGGAGTGGAAACCTCATTGCTGTACTCAGAGTTTGGGAAGCTATGGTTGAAAATTGGACATCTGGCCCCGACGAGGCTGCTCGTGCTGTTTGTGAGCTGAACACATTGCTTTTCCCAAGGGCCCTGATGCATTGTAATTATTTGCTGTTCATGAAACAGAATATTTTCCCTGGTTTAATATAATAATAGACATAATTGCTCTGCTCATCAGGACCAAGATTTGCTAAATTCCAACGATGCAATGGATCCAAAACCCACAGAAGAGTATTTTATCACTGATACTATAAAGACTTCCCTATAGCAAACATATTTTTATAGTCTACAAATAGCTTTAGAAGATTAACAGAAAAACATCATAAAAATACTTCTTAAATTAAAGATTGCATTGACTTTAATGGTGTACCCTTCCCCATGCTGTCATTCCAGCAATAAACACGGAATGATGTTTACACGGTTTCCAAATCATAAACCACTCATTTTTCATTATTTCTCCAATCTCCAATAATGTAGAGTTGTGTTTATCTCTAACTCAATATATTTTAACAAAAGGCCTGACATTTAAGTGAATGCTGATGGGAAACAAGCACAGAAAATGTTTTATGAACAAATTAATGAGAATACTGCAAGAAAATGAATTTGAAATAAAAATGGGACCTGGCAAAGAAACATACTGATAGGTAGGTTGTACCTGAGATGAATTTTTATGTGAGGTTTTAAAAACTTCATCAACATAGGGCTCCATCAATACTGAAGTCCAGAATTATTCTGTGTGACACCAACAAAACCACCAACTCAAACTCTCTCTCTCCTTAGCTTTGCCCAAATTATGCACCTGACAATTTTTCACCTACCTGGAGCTGCCACTGACTATTCAAAAAGGCAGGAGGTCTGAAAAAGAATTGTTGTGATGCAGTTTTTTCTGTTATGCCAGCAAATTGACCCCAAAAGATCTAAATCATTCTGAATAGAGGTGGCCAGAAGCTACAGCAGCAAAATCAGTGCATTTTCTCTAAGGTAACTTCCAAAAATCAAAGCTGGGGGTGTGTGGCCACTTCCCTACAGCCCAGCCCCATCCCTTGGCAGCCAGTTGGTCCGTGGGGACAAAGCCAGATGCAGACAGGCTGGAGAGGGTCCAGAGAAGGGCCACAAGGATGATCAGAGGACCAGAGGACCTGCCATATGAGGAGAGGCTGAGAAAGCTGGGTTGGTTCAGCCTTGAGAAGAGAAGGCTTTGGGGAGACTTCATTACCATGTTCCAGTAGTTGAAAGGTGGCTACAAAGAAGATGGAGACTCCCTATTTACAAGGAGCCACAGGGGAAAGACAAGGGGTCATGGGCACAAGTTGCTTCTGGAGAGATTCTGATTGGACACGAGGTAAATTTTTCACCATGAGGACAGTCCAACATGGGAATAGTCTCCCAAGGGAAGTGGTAGATTCCCTCACACTGGACAGTGTTAAGTCTCAGTTTGATAGGGTGCTGAGCCACCTCATATAAACTACAGTAGTAGTTTAGAAAGATGGGACCAGATGATCCTTGAGGTCCCTTCCAACCTGGCATTCCATGATTCTATGATTCTTAATGGATCTGTCCCACTGGCACAAGAAAAGTAGGAGGAAAGAATTACAGCAGAGAATAGTTATAGCTGTTGGACACTTGAATGAACCAGTGACTTCTCACAGATTTCTCTTGGTGCTAGACAGGAACATGGGATTACGGATTATTTGTCACCATGCTGGAATTTTAATATACACATGGGAAAAGGTTTGCAGCACACTGTTCCCCATGGGATGTGCCATATTGTTTCCAAGGCACAACTTCATTCTGCTCTTCATTTACTAGAATTGAGACTATTGATCTTCTTGGGAAACACGAGCCTTCCAACAACGGGTGCTCTCAAATACAGTGGCAGTACTGGACCATTAACATAATCACATTATTGCAGAGTTGATATTGTATATAATTAGGCTGGAGGAGGGCAGGGAGTGGGATTAAACACATCACCCAGTCAACCTTAGGGTGTTATTCCATAGAAATAGTTTTTCTAATCAACACGAGCATGTGTTGAAGTAATTTGTTTGTGGTGCTTGTTTTTATTGAGAAAATGCAGCCATATCAGTTTATGTCTCTGGATGCATTTTTAAATTGTTTTGGGTTGTTGTTTGTTTTTTGTAAATTATTCTTATTTTTTCTTTTTAATTGTCCCATAGTACAACAGGCAAATGAGATATTCTCAAATATTTGTTTTCTGAGGTGATTCAGTGTCTTTTGTAGGAGTTATAGCACCTCTAAAGGTAGGTTGGAAAAAAGCCCTGGTCTCTGGTCTTCATGTTTACATGGAATAGTTTGGGTTGGAAGGAACATATCATCCTCATTTTGGCTTTATGGGGTAATTCCCCCCACAGTTAATAGCAGAATATGTGGCCATGGTCTGCTGCTGAGCTCCCTGTCCTGCTGGAGACACGCTCTGGCTTTATTTGCAGAATTTAATGCCCTGCTTAGATCCCATTACATTAAGAGATGGCAAAGAAACTATTTAATTGTCTCCTGCACTCTGAGGTTTAGTGGTTTTAATTGCATTGTAGCAGTTTAATGCATCAAAAGTTATTATTTTAATGTAGAGGACAGAACGGCGCCTTTAGGAGGGAAGGGTGGTGGCCTCTTGGACCCGCCTGGGATCAGTGCAGCAGCTGCCAGGGGAATAGCACTGGAGAGGGAAAGAATAATCTTCACAGAATCATGGAATCACAGACTGGTTTGGGTTGGAAGGAACATTAAAAGTCATCCAGTCCCAACCCCCTGCCATGGGCAGGGACACCTCCCACTAGACCAGGTTGCTCCAAGCCCCATCCAACCTGCCCTTGAACACTTCCAGGGATGGGGCAGCCACAGCTTCTCTGGGCAACCTGGGCCAGGGTCTCACCACCCTCACAGTGAAGAGTTTCTTCCTAATGTCTAGCCTGAATCTCCCCTTTTCCAGTTTAAAGCCATTACCCCCTTTTTTTGTGCTATTCCTGCTGAAACAACATTGGTTCAGGCTGGTAGCACAACAGCTGCTCTCTCTCCTGCCCAGCTGGGCAGTGTGTGGGATCACTGCTGGCTTATAAATGTCATGGATTTTTCCTTCTTTCCAATGAAAGACATGATGCTGGCGGGTTGCATGGACAGCCTGACCTTTTCCAGAAAGGATGTACTGATTCTGGTAGGATTTCAGGTCTGTGGTTTGTGGGTGACTCACAGGACATTAGATGGACCCCAGGGGACAGGGGCTCAGTGTGCCTAGCTCTGCCAAGTCTTCATTTCTCTCTCTCTTGGGGGGAAAAAAAATATCCCTCCTGACTTCCAAATCAGTTGATTTAAACAAATTTTTTTGCCTGCTCTGAGATTTCCCAGCAAGCCAGTTAGAGTCAGGGAAGGTTCTAGAGGGCAAAAACACCCTCTTCGTCTAAGGGGTGGTGGGAAGCCCAGCCTAAGGACCAATGCAGGTGGAGTCTACAGGAATGGTACCATCCATTAATTAGCCCTGAAAACCCTTTGGTCCTTCATGTCATCTGCACTGCTGATCACTGCTCAGGAGCTGGAGCAGGCTTGAAGAACTGGCTGCACTTCTTCTCTGCAGCTTTTGCACTCCCAAGTAATTTAAAGGGTAAAGAAAAGATCCCTGAGCTGTTACAGCTCGTAACAATTACTCTTGGCATTAGCTGTACCTCCCTAAGACAGCTCACCTAACAAATGAATCTGCTCTCCTGATATTGAATTCTTTGCAAAATTGCTAAAGATTTTCAATTATACATGCTTCTTTCCTTAAGTTTAAAATGATATGTGCATGCATTACGGGCTTAAATTAATATTTGAGCTATTAATTGGAGATTACACTTGGCAGCAAGTTATTTTTCGTGGTGCAATGCTTGTGTACCCAGAGATAATATGATGACTGCATTCCTAGCAGCTTATAAATAAATACAAATAAATGAAATTATTTGAGAACTACTCATATTGAGCTATCCAAATGAATCAACTGAATTGCAGGGACATTTTCAGTAGGACCTTGTCCCTTGCCTAGCACCTCTCCTTGCCATCCCTCTGGACCTGGGAGGAACATCTCCAGGGCTTTCGAGGTGGAGCATGACAGCTTCCCATTGATTTTTGTGCTGGGAATGAAGGTTGGTGAACTGTTCAGTGAACTTAATCCCTTTCTCCTCTTTGTGCATTATCCAGGAGCAACCTGCTATATTTATGCCTTCACCAATACCTGCAAGGAGCAGTTCTGTGCCTCTACGGAATGAAAAGCTGTTTTGCAAGAGGGTTATTATGTGTATTTACTGTAAATCAGAGGAACACTCTACTAATTGGCAAATCATTATTTTAAAAGTTTATCAGATATCCTGAGCTCCAGAAGCGAGGAAAAAAAATAATCTTATTTCATTTGTGATTTATTTGTGGACATCTATAAGCACAGACTAGGGTCGTTGTGTCCATGGTGAATTCAGCCAGTGACCCACATAGTGTCTACACTGTTTATTTGTAAAATTGTATGAATAATAATAAGTGCTTTAATGTGCACGTGGCTGTGTTTGGAAATGACCAAGAGAAGAAACAGGTTTAATTTGCCTGCTGACCTCTCCATGGTCAGGAGGTTCATTTCTACTAGTTCCTTCCTTGTCCTTTACACATCTTGCCTGGCTGTGGAGCAGGTATTTGCTGTTTGAAGGGCCACACTGGAAGCAGCCTGGCAGCTCTTTCCCTGCCTGTCTAAACCAGTTATCAGTTATGCTGCCAGGAGATGTGCATGAGAAGGGGGAAATATCAACTCACAGGAGTAATTTCATTAGCAAGTTAAATCATTCCCATGTGTCAGCTGTGTTTTAGGAAGACAAAAACTCTCCCCAAACTGTTTTCAGTGGCTGATTGTGTCACTCCCAAAGGCTGCTGAAATCAAAGGAGGCTATTTGAATCTTTCACACGGCTGCCTTTCTGTCCTGGCTCCCATGAAACACTCCCAGATTCATAGCCTTTTTGATCCATCAGTCCAAAGAGCTTTTGCAGCAGCTGATTTACAAGCTGAAATAGATGTCTCTGGGGTTGTCAGAAAATACAAATGGTGGCTTTTCCTGTTATTAATAAAATCTATTAACAACGGCTGTCCCCAACATCTCCTCCAACAAAATCTGCTTCAGCCCCCTCGTCTGCTCATGGGGAGGAGCTCAGCTCCTGAATAGAAATGTGAACAACTGTGTTTGAAGCAGCACAGATGGTGTTACTATGTGCCACATGCTGAACGGTTTCACTGTAGAGGAGGGAGGTGTGTGTGTCTTAAGCCTCCAAATTTTTCCACTCCTCATTTGTGTGTTAGTTATTCAAGCCATTATAAGGCAGAATATACCTGGAGAAATTAAAGCAGAGTCACACAGAGCAAAACACGTCATAGTTCATTTCAGAGCAGAATCAAATGCAGGAAAACCCACAGGTGAGACTTCAGGAATAGCTAAGGCTCCTAAACCTAAACTCCTAAACTCCTGCTTCTTCTCCTTGTTCATCTGGCCAAAATGGACCTTGTGACCTTTCTTCTTAACACAAGCAACATGTGGCAGTTTGAGTGTTTCCATGTGTAATGCTCATGTGCATTCCTGGAGGAGCATCTGGAGATGGGTCTTCTATCAGTGGAGGAGACATAGTGGTATCACACATGGGACACCAATACCCAATGGGTGAGTACATGTCTGAATGCCTCAGTTCCTTCTCTACACAGTGGCAGCTCTTTGCATGACCAAGACACTGGGTTTGGAGAAGTCCTCCTACACGGTGGTAGACTAATCTCTTACTGCCACTTTTCTGCTCTCTTCCATATTGAAAATTCCAGAGGAGCTGTTGAGATTCAAACCAGCAGCAGGCAGTTGTTTTCGGGCCGACATCACGGGGCTGTCCATGAATCCAGGTGTTTATCCATCCCATGGAGGGGCAATTAGCATCTTCTCTGTGAACAACCCTGCAAGTCCCCTTTGCCTCTCTTTTCTGCAGCATTTGTACTTTTGAGGGTCCTTGAGCATATGAAGACATTAGCCCAGGACCAGTAAGGGCAGGATGGTTGGTTCTTCTAGATCTAAACAAAAAGAACAGGTTATAAATTACTGTTTGTCATTTTTCACTTTGATGTCATATTTAAGTGGTTTGAGATTTAGAGTCCACTCAGTAGTTGAGATGTTGCCTAGTTACCATTTTTGATATCACAGAGAAAGAATAAATAAAACAATATTTTAATATTAAATGCCCCAGCTCGAGAATTACAGATGAGCTCCCTGTGTGTCAGACAGCCAAGTCAGAAATCCTCTTTTGAAAAAGCTCAGATTCTTCCTGGGAGACTTTGAAAATTGTTCTTTTTATTTATTTATTTATGTATTTATTTCCAACAGAGCCTGCATTGCATTTGCTCTGCAGTGGGCTCTGAGACAGGGCATTTTGTTGGCAGGGCCCATTAACCCCAAGCATAAATTCTTCTTACTGGGGCATGTTGTTACAGGCAGAGAAAGGTCCAGCCCTGTAGTAGCCACCACCCCAGTAGTTGCTCCTTGTTGTAGTGTCTGGGTCTGCAGTGCTATCTTTTAACCTGTCACATGCTTGTCATACTCATTGCAAGACATCACAGAGCTCACCACCAAGCTGCCTTAGGACAGCAGACAGCAACTTCTGTTCAATGATGACAATTTATGGGCAACGTCCACTTTTGAGGTGGCTCTTGGCTGCTGACCTTGTTTCATCCCCAGTGCCTTGTCACATATAAATCAGGCTTTCTTCTTTCTTCCTGAACCTGGCGTTTGAGAAGTGCAGATGGTGCTGAGCAATCTTTCATTTGCAGCAGGAAGTTGAATGTCTGTGTCTGCACATCAGAAATTTATTGGGATGCTGCTGATGGTTGAAAATCTTCATATTATTAATGTTAATAACAATAATGTTAACATTCATGTTAATTAGAGACTTATATTAGAAGAGGGGAGATTCAGACCAGGATTAAATTTTTTTATGGTGAAGGTGATGAGACGCTGGCCCAGGTTGCCCAGAGAAGCTGTGGCTGCCCCATCCCTGGAAGTGTTCAAGGGCAGGTTGGATGGGGCTTGGAGCAACCTGGTCTAGTGGGAGGTGTCCCTGCCCATGGCAGGGGGGTTGGAATTAGATGATCCTGAAGGTCCTCCCAACCCAAACCAGTCTGGGATTCTATTGTTCTATGTTGGTTTTTAATGACTTCGAAGTCAGCAAAAAATCTAGTCTGAGAACTATTTAGTCTTATTGTTTTATCATTCCCCTCACCCCCCCCCCCCCTTTTCTTTTTTTTTTTTTAATCTCCTTCAGTAAAGATGTAGGTTTGGGCTTTTTGGTGAGTTTTTTCTGGTAGCAATATATATTCAAGTTTTCCTGGGTAAAGCCTGAAGTTTCCTGGATGTCTTTTCCTGGGTTTCCTGAGTAAGAAAGTGCAGCAAGAAAAAACAAGTTAGATTATGGAGTTCAGTAAGTACTTCATCATGAAGAATTATAAAGCCAGCAAAGTTTCAGCTGACATTTATATTTAAGAGAAATCTATGAAATAGCAAGAAACACACAGCTCAGGAATCTGAAGTGCCTTTCAAATGGTTAACTTTTAGAGATATAGACACTGAAAGGGTTGAAGTGTGTGGCTGTTGTGTCCTGTCATCACATCACTTCACAGCTGGCAGGAGTCAGTACCAGATCAGGTGCTGAAGGCAACACCAACTCATGCAAAGGCTTTCACTTGAGTTTAATTCCTGCAGCAACATGAAGTGATGAGGCAGTTCCATTGCAGCCAGGAGATACCAGTGAATCTTTCCCTGAACATTAACAGCAATGGATAAATATCTGTATATACAGAGATAAATAGCTATAGACGTAGATATTTTAAAATCTTGCAGTGCATGTTTTCCAGTGATTAGAAATATCACAGAGAAGGATTTTTCGGGGTTTCATGTTAGTGAATCAGAATATTGATGATTTTTTTTTTTTTCTGGTAGAAGGAAATTTTCAGGCAAAAGTGGATGTTAATCTGCAGTTGTGGCTGAAGACCCGTATTCATAATGTAAGGTTAAAAGCTTTCCCAGGAATGCCACTGTAATAGCTTTCAAAGCAAGCAAGGCACAGTGTGAGCTACTCAGGGTACTAATATTTGTTTTAAGTTAGGCTGGACATTAAAACTAATGTTATTGTATCATGCTAGAGAGAATCAGCAGCTAAGCTCCCCCCAGAAACTTTTATTTCTGCCTCATGGGGACACCATGGATCATTTCTAGTGTTTGTAAATGTCTTTTCCAACTTTGCCCATCAGCTGGCTGTCTAGACTTGATTTTTCAGCAGTGGAGAGAGATGGGAGCCCACAAGGAGGAAAACAGCCCAACAACTTTAGGAGGGAGGTGGGAGCCTACCATCAGCTTAGCATCTCACCAGCTGGAGTGAACACATGCCCTTCCAAGACCAGAAGAATCTGAGTCTGGAAATATGAGCATTGAAAAGCTGCAGCAACTAATTTTAAGATATTTGTGAAAGAGATGTGAGTTTTGTCCTCTCTGTGGACAAGGTTCAATAAAGCAGAGTGAAAAGCCAGAGAGCTGCCTTGGTTCTTCCACCACATTGTGAAGCTCAGCTTCCTGAGAAGTTGTCCCTTGGCATTTGTCTTTGAGCACTCATGTTCTCTCTGTTTCTAGTTCTTTCTCATTCAGATATAAATGCTTTCTTTTTATATTCCTGAGCTGAAGCCAGTAGAACAAGTGTGTCCTTGTGATGCAGGATTTCTAGCTAAATTGGCAGAAGAAGCTTGGGCAGAGGAACTCAGTGTGTCTGCAGGACAATAGAGCCTGGCATCCTTAGTTATGAGCAGATAAGTAAAAATAAAGGATGATTTAAAAATGAGAAAGATAATTTTGATTTAAGACAAAGTGAAAATATAAAGTAATATTGTAGAAGGAAATGGATCTGTTCTTTAAATGTACCTACCTAGTAAATATTTAAGCCAAGGGAGTTGAATAAGGTACCCAAGAATCTGTCAAGTGCAGACATTCTGAAGCCATTTTTTACTTTGATTATGTTCTGTCTTTTTATGGAAGTACTACCCTCAAAACTTCTATTTAATCAAAGGATTAACATTTGCCATATTTCAATTTTGGAAACCAGATAGTGTTTTTTGAGCAGTTCCTCAGGGAATTTTATTTTCTTGATTTACTTTGTTGTTGCTCACATTTACAGGAGGGAACTCACCCTTCTCAGTCTTAAGCAACTAAGCCCCAGTCATGTCTCTGAAGATGAGGCCTTCACTCTCTAGTTGTCCCAAACATATTTTGCAGCAGAATTATAAGCTATTAAAAAAATTGTCATTTGAACACTAAAAAAAATTCAGCTCAGGTGGCAAAAACTGTCTTTCATAGAATAAAAGCCTTTTTTGAAGATCTGGTTAATGAAAACCACATCATTCAAGCTTAGCTGGCTACACAATATCTGCCAGTTTATCCAGCAGTCTGGGAAATTAATCCATGAAACTTAATTGACTTTATATACTTACATTCAAAATATTCAAAGGGAACCTCCAGTTTATCTGACGGGTCACCCACGCTTCTCTTTGATGAACCTCATCATGAATAAAGATGGGTTCAACTGAGCTTTGAAAGGAACCTATAAAACATTGGGGATCTTGCAAGTCTCCAGGTAAGGCAACCTGCACATCAAAGACTTATCCCCTAAGCTGGATTTTTCATAAATATTATGTGGAAAGAGTTGATAGTTGATTTTTTCCTTCGTTCTCCCATCCCTTGGCCATAAGAAACAGCTATTCCTGTTCTGCCTGTTCACACTTTGTCTCCAAAGGACACAGCCTGAGCTCAGAAAATCAATAAATAACCTGACTTGTTGATTCCTGTCCAAATGCCCATGCTGTCCAACTCTGAGAGTGATTATGTTTATCAGGCACACTGCACCTGCTGTGACACCAGCCATTCACATCTTATAAGAAGACGCTCAGTGGTTTATAAGGAGAATTTAGTGTCTGTTGCAAGCCAAGAAATCAATTTCCTAAGCCTCAGCAGACACTCAGGCCACGGGTCCTTCCTGGAACCTAACTCAGATTGAATTATTGCTTCAATTCCACTTGGCAAAAATGATGTTAATGCAGAAGATGAGTTAGGAGAAAATAAATAGTGACTGCAGTAAAAATGCATGTGGATGAAAGAGAATGTGCTTAAATGAAATAATGCCTTCTAGATAGAATCCCATAAAAGCAGGAGGCAGATTTAACCCAATAAGCAGGAAGTTAGACATGTGATTCCTGTATTATGAAGAACACCTGATTCCTAGAGAGTTATGATGAAAGTTGCCCTGAAGTCTCTTCTGGAACTGCATTTTTTTAATCAATTATGCTCCATTTTGGTTTCTAGGTTAAGTAGCCCGCCATGCCTCTACAGAGAGGTGGTGGAGGCCCCATCCCTGAAGACATTCAGGGTCAGGCTTGATGAGGTTCTGAGCAACCTGATCCAGTTAAAAAGGTCCTTGTGCACTGCAGGGAGGCTGGACTAGATGGCCTTTAAAGGTCCCTTCCAACCCCACACAGTCTATGATTCTATGTTAAATGAGTTTGCTTCCTCGGTCCTTGATTTCTGGGGATGCCCTGGCAAAAGTTTTTGTGCCAGATTATATCTTCAGAGGTGCCACATGTATTGCCTTGTGCCTCAAAACAAAGCTGCAGTGAGTAGCTTTGATTTAAAGGCTGCAGAAAGTTTCCCAACACCTCAGACTGTGGTGTATGAGGTGATGGTCCTCAACACTGTCTCGTGATATTTTGGCAGTTCAACTGAGAAAGACATTTTTGGGTATTATTTTGTTGCCTTTTTGTCTTCAGGCCCTTCCTGAAGCAACATCAGGAGCATCAGGAAGGGCTGGTTGGCTGGTGGTCCCTCGGTGGTGGGCTGGCTGGTTAGCTCTGGAAGTTGGTCCATGGTGAGACATTCAGGGTTGTTTTTAATAACGATGAGCACACTGAAGAATGAGGATCCATCATGAGCTCAAGCAGGGAAAGCTGGTAGAACTTGATTTTAAGCAATGATCAACAACTAGTAACTGTAAAGCAAGTGGTATCACTTGCTTGTGCCTTGCTAGGGGGATAGAGAGGGTGAACATCCTCCAACAACAGCAGACCATTCATGGCTGCTAGTGACTAGCCAGGTGTTTGCAGAGGGGAAGCTGGTGAGGATCTTCATCAACCACTGAAGCAAAGACAATTGGAGGCAATTTTTTTTCCATAGTTCTTTTGTGGGTTTTTTTAATGTTTTGGTTACAGTAGCACTGACCAGAACAAATAACCTGGTGAACGTGAATTGGTGAAGTAAAGTAAGAGGAGAAACAAATATTGTTGTTTCTTTTCAGGGCAGACTTTGAGAGATGAAGGAAAACAGTGAAATCATCTGGAGGGATGGGTGAAGTAGAGCTGCAGTGGGTTCAGTGTGGAGGAAACAAGCTTGGAAAGCCAAGGGCACAAAAACTACTTAACATTTGTGTCACAAGCAAAAGGGTTTATTTTTGCAGTGACTGTGAATAGTCATCTCTGAAAGACTATTAAGAGTAAGTAAAGAGGTATGTGGTCAGCAAAGGGGACTGATCAGCAATAAAAAACAGATATTGAGGGTCAGAAAGAGACCATGACTTGAAAGGAGACCTCGCTCAACTCAGGCTCAATTAGACTTGAGAGAGACTGGGTAGTCAAGTGAATCACCAATTATATGTCTGGTAGCAAGGACTTTTATGAATTTTGTCAAATCAGGGATGGTACAGTGTAACTGGAGAACAGCCAACAGTACTTCAGTCCTTTCATTTAGGAAAGGGGAAAAGTGATGTGGGTGGTTGTAGCCTTCTTGGTCTGACCTTGGTACTCTACAAGAGAGTAGAAATACAAAACAGGGTAAAACCCGTTGTGATGGATGGCAAAAAGTAGATTGTGCTGGACTAAACTATTCTCTTCCTGTAGTAAGATAACTGAGGTGATATCTCACTTGATGCGAGGAAATGTGGGGGAAATGACATTAGAGAGGGAAAGGATGTTCTTAAAAGAGCCAGTATGGGGGCTGGTGGTGTCAAGTCAAATGAGAAGAAAAGAAAAGGACTGAAAAAATGAACGTATTTTATTGTATGCAAATCCTGCTTCAGGCAGGATTATCCCTTTCTTCCCAATATCTAAGTTTCAAAAAGGAAAAAAAATAAAGATAAGCTTTGTTTTGTGGAGCTTCACATTTTCCCCAAGGAAAACTCCTTCCTACTTCTTCCATAAACAGACATTTGTGTTGCTCACAAGTCTGTGTCTGGGAGCAGAGACCAGATGGGGCAGGGCATGGCCTGCAGGCAAGGACAGAGCTTGTTTGGCACTGAAAGGTTAAGGTGGCATTAGGAACACACAGGGTAGCTTGTGGGGAAGCACAAGAAAGCACAAAGTAGAGGGCTGGAAAGTCAAGGGGACTGTTTGGGCCCAGAGGAGAGGGCATCAGCAGGACCTCAAGTCTCCCTTTGCCTTTGGCTGTGAGTGGGTTGGGGAGCTGCAGCATGGAGCTGGGCAAGGAGCCCTGCAGAAGAGCATCACATGAATTGACAAAACTGGGACTTCTGGCCACCTGGAGAACTTCAAAGAGGTTTATTGGAGCTCACCCCACTTCCCCCTTGCTGCCACAGTGCTAGCAACACTGCTCACCAGTTCCTCTCCTTTCTCTCCATGTATCAGCCAGATGTTTATATAGAGGCCCAGGTGCCCACTCTTGCTGGGTTGCTGCTGTAAGGAAATAGGATTATTAGCAATAAGAAGAACAACCAGGTTACTGAGCTGAGAGTCAGAAACAAATTTTTCAGCCAGGAGGAAAAGGGGAACAAGGCCCATTAGTGTTACCCTGGAGTGACTCCAGACTGATCAGCATGTTTCCTACAGGGAGAGTAGCCCTACTCCAAGGCCCTGTCCCAAAAGAGCATTTGTTCTGCCCTCAGTGTATTTCAAGCACACTGGGGACACAGCTGGTTTTGTCTAAATGACAATTCCTCCTGTTTTTTCCTAATGATACTGGCAACATGGCCAGTAAATCTTGCCAGCACTGCTCTGCTTCACAACAGTCACATCTCCTTGGTAAGATGCTGATGAGATATTTTATCCCTCCAGTTCTGTTGTATTTCATTTTGGGAGAATATTTCTAAAGGGAAACCCATCCTGATACCAACTAAAACTTAACTAGTTCCCCTCTGCTAGGTAGAATTATCTCTCAACACACAGAGGGATAAATCAAAGCTCAGATCAGAAAACGACTGAATTTCAGCTTTCAAACCATTCCTAGGCAGAATTCCTCCTCCCTTTTGGGAACTGGAAACAAAATACACCCCTGGCATCCTTTAGTACAGCTTCCCCATGGGTTATGTTTTAGATTAACCTCTTTTAGGGCTAATGAGGTAGTAAATTATGTACTTCTATAGCACTGGCTGATGTCTTGCTCAGTGCTGGCTGGGTGCATCAGAGCTGGCATCCCTGGGTCACCCTGTCACTGCTGTTGCTGCAGACTCTTCAAATCTGGATGGCTGAGCTCTGCAGGAGCCTGATTCCTTACCCACACCACTGCAACTGGGGCATTAGGGACTATTTTAAGCATAACAAATTAGAAAGACTTGCACCAGATTCTGCAGTTACTGCTATCCCAGGGCTTGCTTGATCACAGCAAAAAAACCAATTTGCAGTTCCCAGTAGGTTGTAGTGAGAGGGAAGGGAGGCATTGACCCAGGTCACTGCAGTGGTGAGTGCTTTCAGCAAGACTTGGTGCCATGGAACAAGTCATCAGATTATTAACCAGAATTTTCATTTTAATAAAACAAAAATGCATGTTATTTCTCATCTGGCAGCAGCCTCCTTTAGGAAGGGGCATTGGTGGCACAGGCAGTGGAGAAAAAAGTCATAGAATCACAGAATCCCAGACTGGTTTGCATTGGAAGGGACCTTGAAGATCATCTAGTTCCAACCCCCCTGCATGGGCAGGAACACCTCCCACTAGACCAGGTTGCTCAAAGTCATACTCAGGGTTCTCAGAAGAGAACTTGTGTTTGTGCACTATTCAACACCTTAGAGGGGTGGACATGCCCTCACAGAGTTCCTCCCTGAGACAACCTCTGCTCTTGTGAAATAACTTGTGTCAGCCCACCTTAATTGCTTCAGGCAAAAGGAATCAGGTTAATGAAGACCTGCTGCTTAAAGGCTGACTGATAACCCAGCTTCATTAGGCTGAAGTGAGCTTGGAAGGAGTCAGGCAAGTAGCTCCTGAGGCAGGACCATCATCTGCAGGGACAGAGCTGCTTGCTGGAGGAGGACAATGTCCCTGAGTTATGGATTAGATTTTTAGTCTTGTTTGTTTGTTTGTTTTCTATATGCTGGGCTCTTGTGTCTCTTGCTTGCTGGATGTTTTCCTCTGTGTTGAGGACTCAGTGGGAAACTGCAGAACTGTGATTAATTGTCTCTCCATAGGTGACTTGTACTAATGCATTTGGAGGCAGAAGTACAGAGCTGGGTACAGACAGCATCCCAAAAGAGGCAGCTGGCATCTTACTGAGGCAGATTTTGTGCTGAATCCATAAAGGATAATCAGACTAATCTACTTATGTTGTCATGTTTCTGACTGAGCTACTTGCCATTTTTGGCCTTGGTAGCCTGTACAGATATGAATGTTACCCTGCTCCTTTGTAGGCTCCTGTTTTTACCAGCCACTTGAGCATTTACTCATTTAAATCCAAGATTGTTCAGATAACCTTCAGAACAGAGATGTTATTGGTACTTCTCATTTGCTCAACACCAGCTCTAACAGTGCTTTGGTACCTCATTGGAATCCTTAACTGGGACTTCAGTTAAAAATTTGCAATAACGGTTTGCTAGAATAGATTTGCTTTCAGGCCTGCTGTGTAGTTCTCTGAAATGAGCTGGCTACCTAGTTATTCTGTTAGCCAGGAAATCCTTTGGGAAGTAAATAGGTTAACAGTTGGACTTGGTGATTGTAGAACCATATCATAGAATCCCAGACTGGTTTTGGTTAGAAGGGACCTTAAAGACCATCTAGATCCAAACCCGCTGCCATGGGCAGAGACACCTCCCACTGACCAGGTTGGTCCAAGCCCCATCCAACCTGCCCTTCAACACTTCCAGGGATGGGGCTTCAGGTCTTTTCCAACCCAAACAATTCTATGATTCAGGCCATAGGTAGCAGGGAGAAATTTAGCATCATCAGGCTGGATACAAGATCCAGCAGGACTGGAGCATGATTTCCCAATAGCATGTTCAAAAACAAATAAAGGAACTGTTGTTTCTCCCAGTGCATAAAATCAATAGCCCCTGAATATCCCAGTTAAAGGATCCCTAGATATGCTCTATTTTCCCTTAAACCTCTAGTTCCTACCACCATGGGATGGGATTCACCGAGCTCTGGGGCAGCAATTTTTCTATTTGGTAGTTTTATTTTATTCAACTGTTGCTTTCTTGGAGCCCACCCAAATCTCACCAGCAGTGCAAAAGGCTGCTGATGTGCAGCCAGTCCTGAGCTTGCAATGCTTCAAGCCCTGCTTAGCTACTGATCCCAGTTCCTGGATTCATCAAGCTGGCACAATTAGTCTGAAGGATTTAGGCCCTCCACAAGCCAACAGGGATGGATTCTGGCCTGACCAGCCTGCTCTCTTTAAAGACTTACTTGTGCAGCTGGTTGCTTGAAGCTGGGGATAATGTCTGAAGAGTTTCTTAAAGTAAATAGGACCTACACATCCTTTCCTTGCATTGCTGTAACCTCTCCATGTGTGAGGACTTGCTGAAATGATAGATTCTGGTATACCTGGGTTTTTGCTTTAAGCATGTGTATAATGAATGTTGTAGTTGATATAATTTATCTAGGTGTTCTTTTTTTGGTTGTTTTCTTGGCAAATTGCAAATTCATAACTAGCAAATGTTTTTCCCTGAGGGGTGGAGACAGTTCAAGGGATGTAATTTCAACTGGAGATGTAACAGGACTTGAATGCCTAATTCCTCTGAAAAGTCCTTGCTTGTGCATGTGGCTCTGGAGACAGCAGAAAGAGGATAATTGTTGCAGGCTCTGTGCTGGTCAGTGGTGAGGAACTCGTTGAAGTCCATGTGAGGATGGTGCCTGCCCCTTTCAGTCACTTGCCTTCACTGCTCCTCAGTTTTCCATATTAATGTTCTCCTCACTCCAATACTCTTCCATCTTCTGCTGTTCACCCATCACTGCCCACTTTGAACCTCTCCACTTGCTCATACCCACCCTCTTTTCATCCACAGGCTTTTGCCCAAGCCTGTTCTTTGCTCCTCTCCTCTTGCTGTTTCTTGGCCCTTTCCTTTCCTTGACTCCTCACCATCTCCTACATCTCATACAATTAATTATTTCCCAGCCCTATCCCTCCCATCTTTTCCCAGATACTTCCTGCAGATGAGGGAGGCAATGATGGGGTAGGTCTGAAAATCTTCTCCTTTCCTCTGGCTGCATTTTCTGCTGTCCCATCTCACAATGTGCTCAGAGGTGCATGAAAATGATTAAAATTCTGATTACTCTTATGAACAATGTGGAAAAGAACAGCTTTGGAATTAAAATTCAGAGAGAAATTGAGTCCCATAACAGAGTCTGCATCTATATTCAAGATATGCTAATATGCTCTTCCATGAGATCTTTGAATTCAATCAGGAAATCACCTCACAATAAAAGCCTAAAAATACATACAGAAGAGAAGGCAAGTGAGGAAGCCAGTTGATGGCATTGATAAAGTCTCTGCACAGATCTAGACAAACCTGATTGATAGCTTATTTTGAAAAGATTTTTAGACATTAATCCAATGCAAGCATTTATGCCTGGCTTCTTTTTGTTAGCTCTTGGTGTTGGCACAGTGAAAGAACACAGTCTCTCTCTGTTTTTTTTGTATTTGTTTTTTTTCCTCTCCTTTTTCTTCTTTTTTTTTTCCCCCCCTGGCATGATCTTGAAGTTCTTAAGGAATGAGCTGGTCTAAACAAAGCAGCAGGTTTCTAATTTAGTTTATTTATTACGTAACTGGATGTAATTGCTAATAGAAAAACAACTTATTACTGGCTGATATGCCTAGTTAGTGAGAGCAAAGACCAATTCACATCCGACTCCAGCTCTCGTGTTTAGTAACATCACTTGGCTTTTTTTGATAGGCCTGACAGGAGCTTGTTAGTTATTCCATACTGCAGAGCCATCCAGGAGGAAAGGTTGGGAGCACCATGGGTGGTGGCAGTGCCTGGCTGTGCAGACGTCGCTGGGGTTCAGTGCCTCAAGCAACTGTCTGAGCCCAGATGTTCAAATACCAGTGAGCAATTAAGCCTGGTGATTATTGTGCATATCAAGAACTTGTGAGTATTTAAATACCAGGGCCTTCATTGTTAGAGAAGTTGAATAACAGGCTCTAATTTTGCTGACAATCTTGCCCAAAGAAACTGAGGGTTAACAGTGGAGAAAAGATGTGTGTTGCTGGCTACAAAGACTGTTAATTGGCTGGACCTGTGGGAGATACTGAAGGTTTTTGCAGAGCTAAAGTATTTCCAGAAGATCTGTCTAAAGCAAAGAATATCAAGTACTTGTCTTATGCAATGTGCCAAGCACTTGATTGCAGTCTGATCATTGTTCAGAGACCAGAGAGAGTCCAGAGGGAGGACCATTGTTTGGAGATTGGAAAGACTCTCCTGGAGAGGGTCCAGAGGAGGCCACAAAGATGATCCAATGGCTGAAGCAGCTCTGCTCTGGAGACAGGCTGAGAGAGTTGAGGTTGTTCAGCCTGGAGAAGAGAAGGCTCCAGGGAGACCTTAGAGCACCTTCCAGTGCCTGAAGGGGCTACAGGAAAGCTGGGGAGGGACTTTGGACAAGGCCTTGTAGTGAGAGGACATAGAGAGGATTAAAACTGACAGAGGTGAGATTTAGGTTAGCCATTAGGAAGAAATTCTTTGCCGTGAGGGTGGTGAGACACTGGCCCAGGTTGCCCAGAGAAGCTGTGGCTGCCCCATCCCTGGAAGTGTTCAAGGGCAGGTTGGATGGGGCTTGGAGCAACCTGGTCTAGTGGGAGGTGTCCCTGCCCATGCAGGGGGGTTGGGACTACATGGTCTTTAAGGTCCTTTCCAATGCAAACCAACCTGTGATTCTACAAGCTGCATGTGGTTGGCAGGAAGGGGGGTGAGGGGAGGTGCTGCTGGATCTGCTAAACTGTCTGAGGTCTAGCTATGGGCCATCACATTTGTAATTTGTTCTTAATATGGAGGATGAAAAATTTAATTATTCAGAGTGCCTGTCCTCAGCTGTAGTGTGGTGAGGGACTGCAGCTCATGCTGCAGGGAGATGCAGTGAACGTGCAGCACCTCCCAGCACGTGTGCCATGTTTTAGTAACCTGGCTGTTTTGCAGGAAAATTGCTGTTTCCCCTTCAGAAGCAAAGGATCTTGTATTCTGAACAGGTGCTTCCATGCTGCCTACAGGTACTCTGATCATGGTGCAAGTCTCCTCAGGGTTTGAATCCTCCTGTGAGACACTGAGCAAAAGAAGTTTGCAGGCTCTACTTATGAAAAAATAATAATTTCATGGCAGCTATGAATTCTCAGGGCAGTATGTGCAAAGGACTGATTTCTGGGCAGTTTGCAGCTGGCCACCCTGGTTTTTGTTGTGTTGTTTTGAGATGCCAGTGTAAGCCCAGAGACATGAGTTGTGTTTTCCCGTGTAGCTGCCAGCCAGGGAGCAGCACTAACCCAGCTTTGTTTACTACTGCAAACATAACTTGAACCTTTAGCTGGAAAACCATCCTACAAATTCTAGGGGAGATTCATGGGTAGATTTTATTGCTGTTCAGCTGCTCTGTCATCACTAAGTCTCTCTGTCAGCGTTTTCTGTCGAGGTTGGCTAGAGCCAAAGTGTTGAGCTGCACATATGGAGACTTGCATGAAATGTAGGCCCTGTGAATTGTAGTTGAGAGTCTCAAACATATGAGTACAGCTTGTTTCACCTGATATTTTCCACTGGTTTGGTTATTAATCCAGGATGCAGAACGTCCTGTTTAGATCTTTATTTAATGTGTACCTTTGTCTTCTGAACTGATCAAGTAGAAAAGGGTTTTGAACTGAGATGACACTATTAGTGTTCAGGCAAATCTTCTTGCTGAATTTCTTCTGCTTTTATGAACTATCAAAACAAAATGCTTCTCTCTGCCCCTCCATGAGTGTCATTGGTTTGACTAACAAACCAAAGAAATCAATTATTCTTGTAGCTCTGTGCACCGTGCCTCACTCCCCTACCAAAATCTCTTAAGAGCGTTTAAACCGTGGTGAAAATTGCATGAGGTTGTTTGCACTAAAATGGAACATATGGCAGAGAAGTCAGATGAATATTGGGAAAAAGTGTTATTGCTCATGTCTAACAGCTGGAGGATTGTGTTACCGTTAAATGGTTGGTTACTTCTTACAGGATTCAAAAACTTCTTGTGGCAGAGATCTCCAAAGCAAAAGGCTCTCCCCTGACAGCCCAGGACCAGGATGTGGAAAGGTCTATGCAACATTAGCAGCCTTGGAGCAGCTTGTGTTAAGCATTTCATAGTCATCTTGCTTCCTAGAGTTGTAATCCAGTTGGAAGTAGGATGGTATTGATTGATAAATATGATATGACAAAGAAGAAAGTAATACCTCCTGAGAGAAGTAAATAACAAATTAAAAAATAATATTGTGTGAAGGCCAAGTAAGCCCCACCAGAAGGGAAGCAGAGTGACTAAACTGAGATGTTCTGTCCTTGTTCTGATGACTTTAAAAGGAACTTTAAGTTGGTGACTCTTGTGTCTGCCCTATTTGTTGTCCTTTCTTCGCGTGTTGGTATTCAGAGAGAGGAACAGGGCTGTTGATACTGGTCACCCATTCAATGGTATTTGCACTGGTTGAATTTTGGAGCAGATCTGGCATTTTGAAACTATTCTACTAGAAGCATTCATCTCAGAAAACCATTAGGTAACAATAAGGAGCTCTGGATTTAAGTAGAGTATGTTGTTGGTCTACAATTCTAATAAATTAGTCATTCTTCAGTTTAATTTTGTTGTAGGAACTGAATTCTTCCCCAATCAACACCAGAGTGCTCCAGGATTAGTTTAACATGTTTTTTCCTGGAATGAGGATACATCAACAATTCATACTCTGCAGGTATGGCTCTGACACCTGATGAGGTGCTAGCTGTAATCAGGTGAGAACATGGATGAATAGATGCTTAACAAACTGCCTAATCAAACCCCCAGTATATTCTCAGAATTAATGAGATACTGAGGGCTTCAATTAATACAGGGCATTTTGTAGAAATCTTGTGTGTTATTAATTTAGGAACAATTCCCAGCAGATGACTATCAGCAGGAGCTGCAACAAAAGTGCTGGGGTGCTCAGAACTTGTTCAGAGGTGGATTTAGGCATAGCCAGAGTCTGGATGTTTAATAAAACCTCTGTTGTGCATTATTTCCCCTCATCTACAACTAGTTATGTTTTAACAGATGGAAGTGTTGGTATTACTGAGTCGGGCAGGTTTGATCTTTCAGATGAATACTTCCATGTACACTGAGAATAGATATGAAACTGGGCAGTGAGTTTACTTAAGCAGAAAATATATATGTAAACACCTTTGTGTGTGCAAGACACGCACACTCAAATGCCTATTTGCATAGCTAAATGGAGGAGTTTGAGCTCAGAGATACTGCAAATGGTTTTGCATCTGCATTCAACAGATGCATTAGTTTCCGTTTCCAAAGAAGAAAGTGTCTGTCTTGAGTGGTGTAAAGAAATCTGCTTTGTATCTTTCTTTTTCTAGAAATAATCAAGACTTACTTTGGAAAACTCATTACATTTGAGCCGGCACCGGAGCTGATACTCAAAGATGTTTCCATTTCAAATAGATAAATTTGGTTGCTGGTAGTTTTATGATCTTAACTTTCATGCTGCAATCAGGCATATGCGGATATACGTGTATTTGTCTCAGTGCAGAAACATGTGCTTAGAATGCATTTCTGGGGAGCAAACCATTATATCTTGCTCTGTGTGAGGGGCCAGCAGCAACATTTATTTGTTCACAACCCCAAACTTGGCACTTGGGTTTTTAAGGCCAGGTTGGATGAGGCTTGTGCAACCTGGTCTAGTGGGAGGTGTCCCTGCTCATAGCAGGGAGGTTGGAACCTGATGATCTTTAAGATCCCTTCCAACCTCAACCATTCTATGATTCTTGTGCACCTTCAGACTTCTGCTACAGAAATCTATTGCTATTTGTCCAACTGCCCTGGTGGATCTTCATCTGGTCTTCCAAGACTGCAGTGATTTGCTTCCTAGGGACAATTTGCAAACTGGGACTTCTCAGTAGGTAAAAATCAAAGTCCATTGACTCCAACTTAATGTAATCTGAAGAAACATTAAATTTCTGAAGGCTTTGATGGATGTAGTCTGAGGTTTATCTATTGAAGCCAGAAAGCTCCTTTATTTGAAAAGAAACTTCCTTTTCCCCTTCCTCTAATCTGCTTTCACTGTAAGTTGCTCTTTCCAGCAACTGGAAAGAAAACTGAGCCATTTGTCTGCACCTAAATATGACGATTTAGATGCCTAAGCCCAAGGGATTTTTGCACTGAATCTTTATTTGGAAGAGATGTCTAAATGTAGTCCAGTATTAGTAATCTCAGACTGAGTGAAAGACAGTTTCTCCTAGGTTTTTTCTTTCTGGGTTGACATAAGCCTCTTCCTGCTGAAAATCCCCTCTCAGTTTCAGGGCTGTGCATCTGGTATTTGGGACCCAGCCCTCCCCAGTTAGCATAAAGGCAATCTGGGGATTTGACTCAGCATCTGATCTCCATACCAGGAACCACTTGCTTTTAGTTTAGATGCTGCTTCCAGAAATTCAAAGTGCTGTTACAGGCCTAATTTTTTTTTTTCCTGAAGCTAATCTTTCCATCCAAATAATAAATGGTACACTTGCTCCTTCTTCACCACTTTTACAAACATTTATTTTGGGTGACAAACACGGGATTGCATGACATGATTGAGGAACAGTTGAATGTATGCAGTTTGTTCTGTTGATTTAAAAACACAAATAGTCCCATGTTAAAAGTTTTCCAGGCAGGAGTAGGCCCAAAAGGAAATCAGGTATGATTTCAATAGTACTTCTGGGACATTAAAATGAAACTCATCCCCATATTGGCAGTATCACATGTTAAAACCATAAATCTAGTTTGTTAAATGTCAGCTTTGAATGACACCAAGTTGGGTGGGAGTGTTGATCTGCCAGAGAGCAGGAAGACTCTGCAGAGGGATATGGACATGCTGGATCAATGGGTTGAGGTCAAATGTATGAGGTTCAACAAGGTGAATTGTGTCCTGCACTTGGGCCGCAAAAACCCCCAATGCTCCAGTCTTGGGGAAGAATGGTTAAAAATTTCCCAGAAGAAAAGGACCTGGGGATGTTGGTCACACTTCTGAATATGAGCCAATGTATGTGCAGGTGGCCAAGAGGGCCACCAGCATCCTGGCTTGTGTCAGCACTGGTGTGGCCAGCAGGACCAGGGCAGGGATCGTTCCCCTGTGCTGGGCACTGGTGAGGGGACACCTTGAGTCCTGGGGTCAGTTCTGGGCCACTCACAACCAGAAGGACATTGAGGGGCTGGAGCGTGTCCAGAGAAGGGCAAGGGAGCTGGGGAAGGGGCTGGAGCACAAGTGTTAGGAGGAGCAGCTGAGGGAGCTGGGGGTGTTCAGCCTGGAGCAAAGGAGGCTGAGGGGAGACCTTCTGGCTCTGCAACTGCCTGAGAGGAGGTTGGAGCCAGGGGGGGGTCGGTCTCTCCTCTCAGATAACAAGAGGAACAAGAGGAAACAGCCTCAAGTTGTGCCACAGGAGGTTTAGATTGGATCTTGGGAACAATTCCTTCCCCAAAAGGGTTGTCAGGCCCTGGCCCAGGCTGCCCAGGGCAGTGGTGGAGTCCCCATCCCTGGAGGGATTTCCAAGCTGTGTAGATGTGGTGCTGAGGGACATGGGTTTAGTGGTGGCCTTGGCAGTGCTGGGTTAATGGTTGGACCTGATGATATTGAAGCTCTTTTCCAACCACAAAGATTCTGTGAAAGATATTTCTTATTTTTTATGAAGTCATGGTGTTGATTCATTTTTAGAAAGCCTGTATTTTCAGAAGCCCTATTCAAAACTTTTGGTTTGTAGATGGCTTTTGCAAATGCTGGTTACTCCTTTTGAGGGACCATCTAATTTTGGCATATTGCTGGTGAAACACTTGCCACTCTAGTGTTTTTGTGGGTTTTGAGAACTGGGCTTGTGTGTTGTGCAATTCCTCACTGGGAAGATCAGATTGGAATTTTTTTTTACCCTTTGGCCCAAGTTTGGGGGATTCTGCAGGAATTAAAGCTCACCCAAGCACTGTTCTGTAAAGTCAGGCTTGTCCTGCCCGAGCAGTGCCCTGGTATTGAAATTCATCCTTCAAAAAAGACTGATGTTATGATACAGTGCTTAGTTGCTATGACTCAAATTTTTTGAAAGATCATTGAAAAATTGGCAGGAAAGGGCAAAAAGATTTCACAGAATGGCCTTGGGGCTGTGGAAAATACATTATGGCAAGAGACCTCAGGAACACAATCTCTGTAGTCCATCAAAAAGGAGATTAAGGTGACTCGATCTGTCTAAGTGACTTCCTAGTGAGGATATATTGGCTCCTAAAGTTGTTTTAATAAAGTAAAAAGGGAGAGAAAGAACCGATAGTTGGGAGCTGAAGCAATAAAAATTCAAACATGAATTAGACCCAATTTTTTTAATAGATGAATGGGGTTAACCACTAGAGTAAGTGTTGGCTTCTATCGATGTCTTCCTAACACTATTGAAAAATCTGGTTTTGGAGTCTACTTTATCCAGAAGGTAATTATTCTTCAGTTGTGTATGATCTGTTGGGCTTGGTGTAACAGCAGTTGGATAAAATACAATATACAGGATTTTGTTGGAGGACTTGGTGGTCAATTTTGCCAGTAAAATGATGCAGTTTATTAAATGAATTACACTTATGTTGGATCAGACTGAAGTTCTGAATGTCCCTTCCCCAGACAGGCTGAGCGACACACTAAAGCCATTAGAAACAGGCAAATAAAATAACCCTCCACACTAACAGATAAACTATTTTGAACTGACCTGCTGGACCTGTACTAGGTGGCAAAAGTATCAAGTTTAGCTGCAATGTAATTTCTAGATGAGGGAGAGACTGGGAACAGACTTGATCCATGAAACTCCTTGCTGTGAGGGTGGTGAGACCCTGGCCCAGGTTGCCCAGAGAATCTGTGGCTGCCCCATCCCTGGAAGTGTTGAAGGGCAGGTTGGATGGGGCTTGGAGCAACCTGGTCTGGTGGGAGGTGTCCCTGCCCATGGCAGGGGGTTGGAACTAGGTGATCTCTGAGGTCCCTTCCAACCCAAACCAGTCTGTGGTTCGATGAAATGCTGAAATACAAAACCTGACCATTCGTTCCCCTCTCTGTGCTCTATCCTTAGGAAATATACCCACTTTGAAAGAAAGCTTTAAATTATCTTGAACTGCTTCCAAGGCAACAGAGGCATAGTGTTTGTTAACAACTTTTGCTTTTACCAGCATCCCACAGCTTTTGGAGCCTGTCCTAGAGCTCCCAAGTCCTAGAAGCTGCCTGAGTGCCTTTGCACTTGTGTATTTCATTGAATATGCTCTTAGCACGTAGCAAAAACCATGACAAGACGTTGTTAAGAATCTGATGTGCTCTTTGTTAGTACCATTTTCCTTGGAAAAGATGGTTTCCCCAGATTCTAAGCTGTTAGGGAAGCCTTCCAGCCCCAGTGAAATTTTACTAAAATTGAAAAGAAAAAGAGGGGATTTATTGCTTCCTTACACTTGATATATCAAACACCTTAGAAAACTTAGTATCAGGGAAAAAGCAGAAGTTTTCTGTCCTATGTCACATTACCCCACATTATTGAATAACTTTATTTTGTGGGAATGATCAGCATGATGGATGCTCTTGCCTGTGGTGGTGAACCTGAAGCAGAGGATGATGTTCAGCCAATGGAAACGTGTGTTGCCTGGGGTAGAACCACAGGTCTAGGGTGGAGTTTGGGAGATTTTTACTCTCAGATTAAACCAATTGCCAAAAATAAAGTATGTCAGAGGTGGCAGGGAGTGTGGAGCAAATAATTTCCTATAGTTCTGATAGTGTCTCATTGCTTTTGGATCCACAAAATACAGACCCATATATCTAATCTGAACTTCATAGGTGACAGGCTTAATGACCTCTTTGTCTTAACTGCAATAAAATCAACTAGATCTTCATCACATCTCATGTCCTCAGTCTTCCCTTAGTTAATAGGCCTTTGGCTTCTCTTTCTGAAGCAAGTTTTCCTAATTTTTTGTAATCCTGTATTCATCCTTGTGGCTCTCCTCTAACCTCTCTTTTTCAGTATCTTCTTGGTGTTCCATCTGTAGGAGTTCCAGCTGTGCCTGCTGCAGAGGGTGGTTGATCTCTGCTCCCACTCTCCATGTCTTTCACCACTGCTCTCCTAGACCCAGTGTCATCCTTGGGAGGTCATGACTAGTGGGCTAAGAAGGCTTCTGGAGGGCAGACTTCAGATTGTTCAGGACACTGGTTGGGAGCGTTCTTTGGGAGACAGTGCTGAAGGGTGAAGCCCAGGAAGGCTGGATGTTCTTCAAGAAGAAAGTCTTAGAGTCACAGGGACAGGCCATCCCCATGTGTCATAAAACGAGCTGCTGGGGAAGAAGACTGGCCTGGCTGAGCAGGGAGCTCTTGCAGGGGCTCAGGAAAAAAAAGAAGGGTCTACCAACTTTGGAAAAAAGGGGCAGGCAACTCAAGAAGAGTATAGGCATCTAGCTAGGTCATGCAGAGAGAACATCAGAAAGGCAAAAGCATGGCTAGAACTCAACCTGGCTGCTCCTGTAAGGGGTAACAAAAAAGGTTTTTACAAGCACATTAACAACAAAAAGATAGTCGAGGAGAACGTCCACCCATGATTGGATGCAGGGGGGAACATTGCTATCAAGGATAAGGAAAAAGCTGAGGTACTGAACACCTTCTTTGCCTCAGTCTTTAATAGTCAGACCCATTATCATCAGGGTATTCAACCTCCTGATAGGGATGGAGAAAAACAGCAACTCCCCATCATCCAGGAGGAAGCAGTTAACGACCTGTTATACCACCTGGACACTCACAAGTCTAAGTTACAGGCTTGGGGATGAGTGGCTGGAAAGCAGCCCAGTGGAAAAGGATCTGTGAGTACTGTTCAACAGCTGGCAGAACATGAGCCAGCAGTGTGCCCAGGTGGCCAAGAAGGCCAATGGCATCCTGGTCTGTATCAAAAACAGTGTGTCCAGCATGAGTAGAGGTGTGATTGTGCCCCTGTACTCATCCCTGGTGAGGCCACAGCTCAATTGAGTGAGGCCACTGTGTTCAATTCCAGGTACCACAGTATAAGAAAGGCATTGAAGTCCCAGAGCATCTCCAGAGAAGAGCAATGGGGCTGGTGAGGCTGGTTTGGAGGACATGTCATACGAGGAGCAGCTGAGGGAACTGGGTTTGTTTAGTCTGAAGAAGAGAAGGCTCAGGGGACATCTTATTGCTCTCTACAACTCCGAAGGGAGGTTGTAGAGAGGCTGGTGTTGGTCTCTTCTTCCAAGCAACTAGCGATAGGATGAGAGTAAATGGGTTTAAGTTGTGCCAGGGGAGGTTTATGTTGGCTATTAAGGAAAATTTCTTTACTGAAAGAGTGGTGAGGCCTTGGAATGGGCTGCCCAGGGAGCAGATGGCGGAGTTGCCATCCTTGGAACTGTTCAAGAAGCATTTAGATGTGGAACTTCAGGGTATAGTTTAGTGGTTGTGGTAGTTGGGTTATGGTTGGACTCAATGATTTTGAAGGTCTTTTCCAACCTTGGTGATTCTATGACTTGAGTCTCTATGTGGATAGTAGTTGTTTTTTACAATGTCATCCTGGCTCCTGGCAGTAGAGGCCGTCTTCTTTGATCCTATTTGCATGACTCTGCTGAAGAGCTGTTATGTTGCCTCCATCCCTCATCACCAGGCTGACCTTCCTGCTTTCTGTAGGGTTCTTCTTAAGGTGCTTAGGGTGCTTCAGGGCTGATATTACCACCTTGGGGTTACTCCTGCTCCCCACCTTTGTTGCTAAAAGGACTTCACCAGGGCTTGCTTGGTGCTCTGAGCCTGGTTTGGCAGGGATTAATGTTCACCTTCTGCAGCAGAGAAACATGCAGTGAGAGCTGCATGAAAAAATGTGGCTCAACAGGACTTGAGGAATAATGTAATTGTAGGATTGGAGTTTAGAGCCGGCACTGCTGGGGAATGGGTAATATTTGAAGGCTCATTACCCTGCCATTTTAGGAAGGAAATCTTTGGTACAGTGAGAAATGTTATTCCCAGACACCTACTCTATTCCTTCTATTTCTGTTGTTTTCTCTTGAGTCCTGGTGTGCTGTGTTCCAGTGGTGGCTGTTTTTTGGTACCTGGAATTGGTACACCAGCAATTTGATTTGTCCGTGTCAAGCTACGTTTTCCATTTGTGGAGAACAGGGGGCAGATCTGCCTGTGTGTTCCTAAGGTGCAACCAGACAGGTTTTGTGAAGGATCTGGAACTTGTGTCCCCATCAGCCCACTGACCAACAATAAAAATCTTTGTATTGTGGAGCTGGTCAGGTGTGAACTAATAGTAGGAATCCAAGTACCTCTGGCAGGGTATCTCCACAGGGGCTGGCACAGCACAGCAGAAGACATTAAAATGCTGGTTCACCCAAGATGAGGGTATGTGGTGTTAGCTGTGGCCTCTGCTTGCTGCAGGCATCATTGCCTGCTGTTCTTGGCTTTTATTTCTGAGTGGGCCATGTACTTTGCTTTTGGGGAGTGAAAGAATCAAGTCCAAGATTCTAAAGCAGGGCACAGGAAGATAGAGGGGAAGGGAAACTCTTGATAAATTGGGGAAAAATGACATCTGCAGGTGAACTTTTCATTGAAATGAAACAATCTGCACAACCCATAGTTTTTTTTTCCTAGATCTTTTTCCAGCCTGGCTTAACTTGCAGTTCTCATAAAACTGGAGATGGGCAATTTGGTTTATTGGTGATTCAAATACCAGCAGAATGGGGCTGCATTTGCCAGTCTACAAACTTCACAGACATTAGGCTGCTCCCAACAACACCAGTCTGCTGAATTATTTCTGCTGGAGAGTCACTTCATGAAAAAGCAGCAGCTGCTCACTGAAAATAAATATCTTCTCTTGATACTGTAAGCAAAAAACCTGCTTTTAGTCATGAAATGCTTCATACTCTTAACAAAGCAACATATCTTATTGATAAAAGTGCTGTGTCTTGCCACTCCCTTGACTCCTGTGTTGGAGACTTCTCCCTTGTTCTGGTTTTCCATTTAACAATCTATTTTAAGTAATTAAAATAGAATTAGAGCCTACTACTACTATATCCTAATGTACTACAGCATCAATAGCTCATCTTGGAGCGTGCCCTCTATTCACTTGCCTATAAATCTTCTTGTTGGTAAAAAAAAAAATATTTGCATTCAGTCCCTCAGATGATTGATTCACTATTTAAGAAGGAATATGTAAACTCTGGAGGTTCTGCCTAGAGGAGTTAATTCATCCAGGTAGCAAAAACTTCCTGATGAAATCTGTGGAGAGTATACTGCATGTGGTTGCTCATGTTCATGAGAACACAGCTTTGAGTTAGGGACCTTGCATGCAGCTAATGTTCTCCTAAAATGATGTGAATCATAGAATCATGAAATCACAGGATGGTTTGGGTTGGAAGGAACCTTGAAGATCACCTAGTTCCAAGCCCCTTGCCATGGGCAGTGACACCTCCCACTAGACCAGGTTGCTCCAAGCCCCATCCAACCTGCCCTTCAACACTTCCAGGGATGGGGCAGCCACAGCTTCTCTGGGCATCCTGGGCCAGTTTCTCACTACCCTCACAATGAAGAATTTCCTCCTAATGTCTCACCTAAATCGCCCCTCTTCCAGTTTTGATCCATTACCTCTTGTCCTTTCACTACAAGCCCTAGTAAAAAGCCCCTCCCCAGCTTTCCCGGAGTCCCTTCAGGTACTGGAAGGTGCTCCAAGGTTTCCCTGGAGCCTTCTCTTCTCCAGGTTGAACAACCCCAACTCTCTCATCCTGTCTCCAGAGCAGAGCTGCTCTAGCCCTTGAATCATCTTCATGGCCTCCTCTGGACTCTCTCCAGGAGCTCCATACCCTTCTTATGTTGGGGGCTCCAGAACTGGACACAGTTCTCCAGGTGGGGTCTCACGAGAGCCCAGTAAAGGGGGAGAAACCACCTCCCTGGCCCTGCTGGCCACGCTTCTTCTGATGCAGCCCAAGACACAGTTGGTTTCTGGGTTGCAAGTGCACATTGCTGGCTCATGTGACAGCCCCAAAGGGTGGGTTTCATTGATACAAATGGTGGTATCTTCTGGGGCTGATGCTGGTGACTGTGCCTCTGCACAGGGGGGAGGGTGGGGCATGAAATCAGGTTTGGCTGAGTTGGTTTCACCCACCTAAAAGCTTGTAGCTCTGCTGTCAGGCAGGGATGCTGCACATGACTTCTCTCTCTGATTTACTCTTGGTATCTCTGCACTTTGATCATCCTGCGGGCACGTGTGGTGCTTAACTGCTGGGGCATTTTTTTTGAGGTGTGATTCAACCAAAGTGTCATCCTGGGCACCGTGAGCACTAAGCTCCATCCACCATCTCCCCATGTCTTTTTGACACGACCTTAGCACATTTGGACTATCATGGGCTCCCAGTGTTTGCACCATACAACCTTGTGTTGTACTTTTAAAACCCCATCGTGGTGGCCTGCAACACAGCCCTGCCATAAACACCAGGCTTTGGGATGAAATAATTAGAAATGTATTGTAATTATGTGCAAGTGGGATCCAGCTAAGAGCTGAGCGTTGCCCCAGAGAGCACCAGCTCTGAGCTGCACTGGTGTAAATCACCACAACATTTAATGTGGCACCAGGGATTGCTTCCAGTGGCAGGTGCCTTTAGCAATGTAGACACAACCATTGTTCAGCTGCCCTGGATTATCAAAGTTTAGTTTTGCTGTTGCAACTGGAAGCTGCAGGATGCATCATGTTAGGTTAGACAGACCATCTTCTGCTCTGCAAAAGGCAATTATGGATCCAGCCTTTTGTCTTTTTGGCTGAATAAGGGGGGGTTTCTAATAGTTCTGGGCAAATGAAAGAAACAGCCTTTTTAGTGGGAAATGTCTCAAGAAAGACGTGCCCTGCATGTGCAGCACTAACAAATTTGTCAGCCTGAAGCTTTCCAAGGGATTTAGCAGGTAACAAACCAGTCGCTGTTACAGCTGTGTCGAACTGTCAGAAAAAGCTGATTTGTTGAAAATGAAACTTCGTGAAGAGATTACTTTTTTTTGGGGGGGTGGGGAAATCAATGGGAAAATTTTACCTGCTCAGAGATGGTGCTTTTCAACAAATAAGTTGCCTTAATGGGGCAGTTGAGCCAAGTGAGGTTCAAGCTTGGTATTGTTGCGTCCCACAGCCAGAACTTCTACTGCTTCTCTTGCATGGTCATGCAAGTCCTTAATTCAGATATTGATGTATTTATAGAAATAACTCTCTAGATACTTATTTGTTGGCTCTCACAACAATTTCTCTGTTCTATTCCTTAGGGCTGGCTGCAGATATCTTAGCCTGCAGCTTCCCAGCCCCCTGCTTTCCACTGCTGTGTGGCATTGAGACGTGTTAAAAGTGTACAGAATGGCTTGTAATTTTGCCAAGTGGCTGAAAGATCAGGAGGGCTCACTGAGAAGAGATATGGGTTGTTTATCCTGCTCTAAAACATGTCATTAGCAGCTTGGTTTCCTACCTGTGGATCTCAGCTTGCCCCTTGTTTGGGGTTTGCTGCTTAAACAAGGACTTTCACGTGAATGCTTCTTATGGCAAGCTCCTTTGCTTTGTTCTCATCCCTCTGAGATTTCCAATCCCTTTTAACCATCTGTGAGGCATGGTGAAGCAAAAGAAGCCTCATTAAATCCTTAAAAAGATAATGCAGAAGCACTTTTCCAGAGGAGGGCAAAAAGAAAAGAAAGAAATATGATAGGCAAGACATTAAAACAAATGCCCAGCAATTACTGATTCACTTATTATCTTCTGCAATCAGGAATCCATAGGGTATGAACATGCCTTTAAATAGAATATCTGGTCTAGGAAATCTCTTCCAAATCCCTCCTGATTACAGGTTGTGATGGTGACTGATGATTCTGAATGGAAATGCCAATTTTTGCAAGTCTGTGACTGGTTGTTCCAGTTCCCTGCTATGACTAAGAGACAAATGTGAGAGATTTACTGCCTCTTTTCTCCTTTTTTTTTTTTTTTTTTTTTTAAGATTTGATTATTGTGAGGTTACTGAGGGTTTCATAGAGAAAATGTGAACTGTTATTTCCAAAGTAAACACTGCCAGACACCCGTGTACATGCAGTACCTACTTACCTGCAGGTAGCTATTTATTCAGCTCACATATTTACTTATTTATTATTTTCACAAAACCTGAGGGGGTTTTGACCCAAGGTTAAAACTTCCAATTTACCAGTGTATCAACATGTGTTAAAATGCACGGGGAAAAAAATGGAAAGAGCAGGGGTTTGGGGAGCTAATTAAGTGTGCCTTTCTCTTGTTACTGTTGCTTATGGATTTGCATGTTGGCTGTGCCTTGAGCTCACAACTGCTCTGCGTGCTGCCCAGGACTGGGTGCAGCCCAAATCACTCCTATCCCTCCCCCACACACTATTCTGCCCTTGTGGGGTTTGTGGGAGCAGTCTGACTTGATACAGTGGGGATGGACAAGCCTTGAGCAGGCAGCACAGGTGAGAGCCAAGGGAAAGAGAATTTAACTTCCACAGTTCCTGATTAAGATCACTCCCAGGCTATTAATTTGTTGGCTGCTTTTTCTGCTCTTCTGTTTTTGGAGACATGTATGACTCTCTTAGTGTTCTTGTGGACATCTAGTTGCTAGGGATTTTTTGTTTTAATTTCAGCATGACTTGTCTACGTGGGTCAAAGCCAGTCCATCTCACCCTTCATGTCACAGAAGCTCTCAGGTCAAAACATTGGCTTTGTCTCTTGGTTTGCTGTTAAACCCTTAACCAGGTGCTTCCATGGATCAGTCTCATTTTCTGCACTGATGACAATAGAATACATACAACTTCTGCTGACACTATTTGGGGGTCATTCCAGATATTTACCTAGAACTATGCCATAAAGCCTCACAGATCCCCAAACTGGTCTTCAAAAGAAGTGGAAAAAGACTATCCGAGACTCCAGGAGTGAAAGGTTTTGGGGAACAAATGCTGATAGTCACTGAGAACTAGAGAGAGATGACCAAGGACCATGCCCCAAGAGAACCTGCTGCTGTGTCAGTGTTGCTTGGTCCATCAGCATCGTTGGAAAGTCTTTGAAAGGAGAGAAGAAGGTAGTACAGCATCAACATCCTTCTTGCTTAGTAATGCAATGCAGATAGGCAGCACTTTGATGTGCTCTTGTGTTGTGGTTATAATGCTGGTGGAAGTTGTCCTCTCCACCAAGGAAGAGCAAAGGATTGGTGGGAATATAGGTAGGGTCTGCACAAGGGTTTGAATTCAGAGTTGTATATATATTTCAGTACAACTTCTATACACTTATATAAATTGAATTGCAGTTGTCTAAAGCAGTCTGAGCTCTGTATTTGCTCAGTCCTTGTCACCTGGCATTTAGCAACACTGCTGGAGTGCAGTGCTGTGGGGACCTGGTGCCCACTCCAGCACTTGGTGCATTATCCATCGAAGCCTGCCAAAAGGACACGTCTTTATTTGAGGCTGGCTCTGCAGTCTCTCCCCATGAAGTAATCACAGCACTTCAAATCTAGTAATTTGATGCTGTGATATCATTTCTACAAGTGCAGGAAGGCAATACTTCAAGAAAAAAAAAAAAAAAGAGTGTTGTTCCCTTGTGTTCAGTCTACATGAAGGTATATCTGCTGTTTAATTTATGGAGTACTCAAGGGCACCTGGCAGGATAGATGTTTCAGTCCCAGCCCATCTGAAATAACAAGCCAGGAGAAGTCTCTGCTACTGATATGAAGTGTCAGGAAAGAAGAAAAGCCTGCAGGAAGAAGAGCATTGCTGAATTTAGGCACCACGCCAGAGTTTAACCCTACAGAAAATCCTCTTTTGGTTTTTAATCAACCATTCTTGCAGCAAGAGGGGAAGGAGAATTTCAGAGGAGACTGAACCTGGATGCTTGCACTGGGCAGGAGGGCAGGGCTGCCATCACACATGAGCTGTGCATACACCTTGGGGGTGGAAGCAAAATATATGATCAGCACCTTCCTCTTTAGCATGGAGAGGTCAAGAAGTTAAAGCAGGAGGAGGGTGTTTGGCACCACTCTGGGGCTTGAAGTTCTGCATGAATGCAAAAATAATCTGTACAAGAGGAGAATATAGGTTGACAGCTTATTCTTGCTGGCAGAAAATCAGGCAGGTGTTATTTTGAAGTCAGGCTGAGCTCCTTTAACATGAGCCCCTCAAGGGGAGCAGTCTGGAAAGGGGCATGAGGCAGAGAGAGAGGGATGGGGCCAACAGGCTGCAGCTCCAGCAAGAGCTCATCTCCTTTGGAATCTGCTGAAATGCCAAGCTGCATAGGAAGTTTTGAGTGAGACACAATGGGAGATTGTTTCCCAGGTGGCAGAAAAGCACCATATCCAGAGTCTGATCTGGTTGCTACGCTGTGATGGTCACAGGAGAAGGTGAAAACTTACATTCAGTGAAATAAGAGGATGTATAAGGAGACAGAACATTTTCAAACAGTTGGTTACCCCTAAATATTTTATCATCTGCACATTAAGGCTAAGCACTGGTGGCAAGTGGCAGTAAGTTTCTTATTCAGCAGTGGATCATAGGTCCTGATTTAGAGACATGTTAGGAGCAGAGTTATAACTGCTGAGATGACAGCCCTGGGGTGCCCTCACTAGGAATGGTGGAAACCAGCTGAAATGAAAGCAGCAAAGTATCTGGCTCCTTTCTCTCCTGGAAGGTGATTGTGGGGTGCAGGGTTTGTACCAGCCCATCACATCAGCGACTAGGTCACTTTAAAAAAAATTTTATTTCTTTTGCTTTTAAGGCTTTTGAAATGTTTTTTGCTTTTATACCCAGCAATAACAGCAGCTGCCATTGGTCCCAGCTACACTTGCAACATGATTTAAGGGAAATACCAAGAGGCTGTTTGGGGAGTGGTGGTAAGCCAGACTCAAATGTCTAAACTTGGCAACCTCAAGTGTTTTTAGACAGGCCTTTGTCAGCTTTGGCCTCATCCTCTGGCCTAATCCCAGTAATGTATGTTCTGAAATCACTCCTGGACTCAGCTTTTGGTCTTCTGCATCATTCTGTCCTTCATTCTTTCTTTCCTTTAGCCTCACCTCCAGGCTGCCCAGCTCCCTAACACTAAACACAAACTCTTTCAGGAACATCTCCCCTTTTCAAGATTAGTACTTATGCACTGGAAGATGTGATCTTGAATCATGATGGATTTGATGGCTTCTTGTAACATTTTCTTCTTCTTTTTTAATGTCTTCTCTTTTTTATTTTCTACATCAGCGATTTCTTCCTTTCTTCTGTGTTATCTTTCATGCCGATGAGGGGGGAAAGGTGGCAAATAATTTGGACCCTGGAGATGTCTAAGTACTATTGGTTGCTCCATGCTGAACTTAAAATGTAATGTGCAAACTTGGACTTTCCCTTGGTAAGCTTAAACCAGGCACTGAGGAGAAATTCAAGGAACTTTATTTTCTAAGTCAAACATAAAACCAAGTGAATGTTTAAGAATATTACTGGGACGCAGCACCTGACCCAGTTTTGTGACCCTCAAGATGAAGGCTGCCTGAACTTCAAGCTGAAGGGCTGAAAAGGAAAATTCATAAAACTGGTGAATATCCTCTTGTTTGCACATTTCAGTTCACTTCTGTACCCAAAAGGCCACTGCATTCTTAGAAAAGACTCTGATGAAGGTCACTTGTTCTCCTCCAACAAGTATGGGTGGAAGTGCACAGCATAGGACTGATCTAGCTAAGCTCTCTGGGGGCTCATTTAGCCTGTGTCAGACAAGTAAATTCACAGCTGGTGTTTGCATTGAGCAGGAAAGTCCCACATTGGCACAGAAATATTCTATCCTGTCTTTCCCCTCAAAGACAAGCACAAGACAGATCTGTGTTCTTCACATTTTACTCGTGTGTTCTTCAGCCTTTGCTCCTCCAGCAGGTCCTGCTGTTCTCAAAGGAATACTTTGATTTCCATTTCATCAGTCTGTATCAGATGGGTCTCCTTGGGTTGTCAGTGGTCTAAGAAATTATTACATTGGTGATGTAATAATGGAATCACAGGCTGGTTTGGATTGGAAGGGACCTTGAAGATCATCCAGTCCCAACACCCCTGCCGTGGGCAGGGACACCTCCCACCAGACCAGGTTGCTCCAAGCCCCATCCAACCTGCCCTTGAACACTTCCAGGGATGGGGCAGCCACAGCTTCTCTGGGCAACCTGGGCCAGTGTCTCACCTCCTCCAGAGGAAAGAACCTTTTTTTAATATCTCATCTAAATGTACCCTCAAAAGTGATCTGGTGTGCAAAGCAGAGTGCAGAAGGATGTTTCTTTAAGTACCAGTAGCCAGTAAATTGTTAGTGGTCCAACCTGATGGGACCACTGGGGATGAGGCAGCTTGGCTTCCCAGGTGGGATTGCTTAGGGGCACTGGAAGGAGGACAGGGTTGGGAGCTGGCTTTGCTGCTGCTGCAAGGCAGAGCTACACGGGTCTTGCTGCAGGCACCCAAGGAGATGCTAATGGGCAATTGGCAGCATGGGAACTATTTTTCCTTGCTTGAAAAGGGGAATGGGGAGACTGAAAATGGGAGGAAAAGTGAATCAATCTGACTGCAGCAGAGCTCTGGAATAATTAATGAATAATGTGCATTGACCTGGTGAGAGGGTTGTTTACTGCATGAATGCATGGATTTAGCTTAATAAGGAGCTGTAGGGGGAAAGCCCTGAACCATCAGGAAGGGAAAATAATGACTGAGAAAATTCCTGTCTTCATTAAAATGTGAAGCTTGTTAAGAGACAACGTCAGGACAAGAAAATTTTCAGGCACAGTTAATTTGCTAAGAGAGGAGGATATTGCATGGAGAGAGGGAGCAGTACGTTCCAGCAATCCCTTTTTCTGCTCTGGGACCTCCTGATGGAGCCACAGGCACTCACAGCACCCTGTGCAAGGGGGAGTCCCACACCGGGACCTTGCAGTGTGTTTGCAGAAGTCTTTTATATTGATCTGATCTACAAATATCTGACATGTTTGGATGAGTTTCCCCCAGGAAACTGGCTGGGACTGCTCCTGGGATGGCAGGATTTGCCAAACTGGCAGGATTTGGGCAAATCTGGATGCATGAAAGACTTGAGAGAAATTTCAGCTCAGAGAGGTGAAGGCATGAGGCTGGCCACCTCCTGGGGGAATGTTTAAAAGAGATGGGAGAGGGTCAGGAATGGAATTGAGTCTATGAAGGAACTTTCTTTCACTTCAACTCTTTCTTAGTGCAAGAGGGGGGGTAAGAAAATTAGAAAATAAACAAGAGACTTGGACAAGAAAATTTGGATACTGTAGGGAGTAGATTATGTGGGAGGAAGCTATAGGGACATAATTATCTCAGACAGCTAATTAATGAGACGGGAGGGTCTGTGCAGGCCTGCAGCTGTCTTGGTAGAGGAAGGAAAAGCTTAGAGGAAGGGAAGGGGAAATTTTGCTCCTTGGAGGAAAGGGGAATTTCTGAGCAATCATATGGCTCTGGTGTGAGCAGAGCCTGTGGATATTCTGTGTGGTAGGTGGCAATTATCAGGCCTGGGAAGCATGAGTTTTTGGGAAAGTTTTGTTGAGCATCTTTTAGGCAGGTTATTTTTGCTGGATTCCTACTTTGCCTGCAGCATCTATAGTGGCCTGCAGATAACTCACACCAACAAATGGAGGGACTTTTTACAAGGGCTTGTAGCAAGGGGACAAGGGGTGATGAATTAAAACTGGAAGAGGGGACATTTAATTTAGACATTAGGAAGAAATTCTTTGCTGTGAAGGTGGTGAGACCCTGGCCCGGGATGCCCAGGGAAGCTGTGGCTGCCCCATCCCTGGAAGTGTTCAAGGGCAGGTTGGATGGGGCTTGGAGCAACCTGGTCTAGTGGGAGGTATCTCTGCCCATGGCAGGGAGCTGGAACTAGATGATCTTTAAGGTTCCTTCCAACCCAAAAAAATTCTATGATCTCTTAATGGGGTTTGGGCCCTCAGGTGGTTGAGGTAAATCTGGATCCTCCTGCACTGGGTGCTGCTGCTTGCTCTGACATGCCAGTGTTTGAGAATGAGGTACAAGAGACTGTCCATTCCTCTGCAGAAAGAGGTGGCTGCTCTCCTGGTGTCCCTGCTGGGCACCTTGCCCACGCTGACATCCCCAGCCTAGCTGGCCCCTCTTTGGCTTCTCCCTTGCAAGTGATGAAATGATATGGTAATTGTCCCCGTGTTTGAAAGGCTGGAGCACAGATGTTGTTGTTGCTATGAAATCAGTTTGTTGATGGAAAAAGGAGTGTGTGGCTGCGTGTTGTGACTAGGGCTGGTAATAGTGTGTGATTATTTCTTGCAACATCAACAGAAGTGCTTAATGAAAGAGCCTGCAAAATGAACGCTAAAATGTTTGGTGAGAGAAGGACTGGTGTGTAGCAGCACTTAAAGGGAGCTTGAGGCAGAGAAAGTATTGTAAAAGAAAAGATTGTGATGGAAATATGGATGTGGCCCCTCTGGACATGAGGAAAAGTTCAGTTCTCTGAGGTTGTGTGAAGTGAATGGTGCTGCTTTTCCATTTCTCTTGCCAGCAGATTTGGATTTGGATTTGCTGACCTTCAGCTGTGGAAATGCTCCATTTGGGGCATTTTTGCATATCCAGCCATTTGGGACACTGGCCATCCATCACTGAGTGTGGAAAGATCTAGTGAAGTATGAGTCCTGACAGTGCATGGATGAGATTTAGCTCATGGAGTACAGACACCTGTCCATTCTGCTGGAGATGGGCTTGAAGCCACCAGAGGTGGTGTTTTGAACTCTGCAACCATGAGTTTGGTTTCAATTTAAGTTTCTTCATAGTGATAATATGTTACTGTATCTGGACTCCACTTCCATGGACATAGGCTGGTCATTCTCCCTCATGCCCAGGAACACAAACTGCTTATTTAATTAAAGACTTGGACCATAGATTTTTTTTTTCCTTTCTTTTTCTGTTCTTTCCTGCATGGTTTGTTTCTGCAGTTTTAAAATATGTGCACCAGTTAAACATAATCACTGGTAAAAACCTCTATTGAGAGGAAAACAGACTGGGAAAGTGTTTTTCTCATTTCTCTTGATGATGAGCTGGGAAAGACGTGCACACTGGCTCCAGTCAAGGGAGCATAATGAGGGACAGGTAATTCTTTGCTGCTCTTATCGTTACTCAGCTGCTCAGTTTAAATCAGGCCTCAGTCAGTCCAGCAGAGGAAGCTCCTCAGTGGTGGCTGTGAATGGAGACATTGACAAATGGCTTGTGGAAATGTCTCTCCTTGTCTTTGTGCTGCCTGCTTTCATGGGAGCATCTTTAAAGCTCCACTGTTGGCCCTACTCTGAGGTGAACCACATAGACAGTTGTGCCGTCCACAACAGCTCTGCTCTCATCACACATGACTCTGTTTTCTCTGTGTGCCTGTGCAATTACAACTTGCCTTCATGCTGGTGACTCTAACAACAGCCCCCAAAAAGCTGGTGCAGGGGCTGTGGAGCAGCTGTGCTCCCATCCGTGCCACTGCCTCACTGCTGGTGCGCTGCTCCTGGCTCTGCTGACCTCATTTCTCCAGGCTGACGTCAGCCAGGAAAGGCAGTGCTGGGGCTCTCTGTGGGGGCACAGCCAGGGACTGACTCATCCTCTCTTCTATATAGGTCCTCAAATGGTGCCTGCAGGATGTGACTCATTTCACCTCTCCATCAGCTGTCAGGGCTCCAGCCAGGCGTCAGACTTATCACAGAATCCCAGGCTGGTTTGGGTGGGAATGGACCTTAAAGATCATCTAGTTCCAGCTCCCTGCCATGGGCAGGGACACCTCCCACTAGACCAGGTTGCTCCAAGCCCCATCCAACCTGCCCTTGAACACTTCCAGGGATGGGGCAGCCACAGCTTCTCTGGGCAACCTTGGCCACGGTCTCACCTCCTCCACACTAAAGAATTTCTTCCTCAGATCTCATCTCAATCTCCCCTCCTCCAGTTTTAATCCATTCCCCCTTGTCCTCTCACTCCCTGCCCTTGTCCAAAGTCCCTCCCCAGCTTTCCTGGAGTTCCTTCAGGCACTGGAAGGTGCTCCAAGGTCTCCCTGGAGCCTTCTCTTCTCCAGGCTGAACAACCTCAACTTCCCAATGGCTGGAGGGAGAGGAAGTGGGTTTTGTTCTCCATGATGCCAGAAAAGACACGGGTCTTAGCTGTGTATTAGTTGGTGAAGGTGTTACAGCCTACCAGCTGCTTTTCTCCAAGTTTTTTGGAGGCAAAGTGCTGGGTCTCCAGGACAGGAGGGAGAGCCCTGTGGGCTACAGTGAGCTAGTCAATGGAGGCATCTGAGCCATGTGACATGTTAAAGAGAGGATGAGGATTACTGCTGTCTTGTTTTATCCCTCCTCTGGTGTCCCTACACACTTCTGCCTTGTCCCAGGTGAGTTTGACCTTGTCAAGACTGGCCCAGCTCATTTGATGATTGTGCAATGGTAGAATAACTAGGTAAGTGGCTACATGGTTCAGGAGATCCTGGATGCTCTCCTGCAGACCCAAGTCAGACTGGTGGTAGGCAAAAAGCAAAACTTTGCACGTGTTGTACTCTAGCTCCAATCTGCATTGCCACATTTTTAAGAAAACTGTTGTTTAAGAAGGAATTGGTTGGTTTTTGGGGGGGATGGGGAGGAATTTGCATTGAGAAACAGAAATGTCAGGACTTGTATCTTTTGAGCTCTCTAACAGCTAGAGCATGCTTTGTTTTCCCTGCTAACTCCTTAAAATCCAGAGAAAGCAGCCTTGTCTTTCCCTGGCTGTTTTACTGTCTTTGGGCTGCAAGTTGGATTGCTGCAATTCTTCTGATGGAAACACCAGGGAAAAGCTTCCCTTTGCTGACATGTTTTCTTGCCTTATTAGTTTTTCTCAGAGAAGCTGCAAGTTCAGCTTTTTGCTTGGTTTAGATGGGTCTTGAACTTGAGGCTTGAGTAGAATTTAGCCTGGAGCCATAATGGGATGTAAAACTGGGGATTGATTCCCACCAGCTTTGACTCCAGCACAAACTGAACATTTAAGTGTGGAGCAGGGAACACCTTTGTCTACAGAAGCATTTTGAGAGGCTTGTGACAAGCTGAAGAAATGTAACCTCTTTGCTCAAAAATGCAGGTGTTTTAAATAAGATGTCTAATTCCAGGGCTCTCCAAAATGGCACAGACTTTATGTGCAAAAAACCCAACTGTATGCCCAAACTAGGTGATAAAATATCTAAATTGCCTGACCATCCTGCTATTGCCTTTGTCAGACCACATTTAATTAGCAGGAAATCTAGATGTAAATGGAAGTTTTTTGCCCTTGTGAAACCTGCAAGCAAATCCAATCCTAGAGCCCTGTGCTGTGAGCAGGCAACGAGAGGGTATAAAGCTAAGTTCAGTTCAGTCACAAATTATATGCTTTCCATAAAGTTACAGGTCCTTTTCCCTTCCTTTTTAATAGGAATTATGTGTCCTGGCACTGGTGCATGATGCAGGCTCCGTTCATCAAGCTGCAGAAGAAATCCAGAACGTCACGTAACGAATTGCCCACTCAGCTTGCCAGCTGGCAGTGGGTATCATGGCAGTTGCTGTGCTGAAAGCAGTTTTTCTCTGAATTTTCAGGGAGAAATGAAATGAGTCCTGTGAGCTGCCTTCAGCTGTTCCTTTCAGTTACTCTTATTTTCTTCAGATACCCCAAGATGCAGCTTTCTGCTCCATCTCTTCCCAGACCCGCAGTTGCTTGTGTCATAGGAAACAAAAATTTCCCTTCCCACACCTAAGAATAATTAAACTGCCATTAAATTGATTTATAAAGATAGATCTGATGGGGAATCTCATAAATGCTTATAAATATCTAAAGGGGGGTGTCAGGAGGATGGGGCCAGACTCTTCTCATTGGTGCCCAGTGACAGGACAAGGGGCAATGGCCACAAACTGGAGCACAGGAGGTTTGACCTGAATATAAGAAAATACTTCTTGACTCTGAGGGTAACAGAGCCCTGAGACAGGCTGCCCAGGGAGGTTGTGGAGTCTCCATCCCTCGAGACATTCCAAACCTGCCTGGACATGTTCCTGTGGGATCTGCTCTAGGGGATCCTGCTCTAGCAGGGGGGTTGGACTGGATGATCTCCAGAGGTCCCTTCCAACCCTGACCATTCTGTGATTCTGTGATAAATAAAAGGGTTTTTGGTGGAGGCTTAAGGAGCTTGTGTTCATGTCTGAGATGTACATTAATGTTGGAAAAGGTTATTTCAGCCCCAAGAGGCCACGCAAGGGCAGAGAAGCAGAACCACTACCTGCAGCAGGGCAGGAGCCCACGGAGCCGTGGCAGAGCCAACATAATTGTAGACGTGGGCAACAGACAGGGTTGGTCAGCGTTGCTAAGAAAAGTGCTCTCTTCTGCAACACTACATTTTTCTCTTGTCCATCTGCCTGTCTGTTCCCTTCACTGTTGGTTTTATACATAGCTCTGCATTCCTTTTTTTTTTTTCCTTTTCTCTTTGTTTTTTTCTTCTTCTGTATTACTGAAGGAATTGTCCAACAAAAAAGAGCAGCCTACACTTGAGTGCTCGAGCAAACAGCCTCAGAGGACCAGCATTTGAATTCTGGGCACAAAGAAGTCATTACTCGGCTGCTCTGTCCATTTGTCATTATATGAAATGCACCCTGACTCGTCTGTAAAAGCTACAAAAAGCCATCTGCTCATATTAGTCTTTCTCTTTCCTGTATCAGTCTCTGGTTGTATGTCTTTATTATGTTCTTTTAAGAGAATCACAGTCTAACTGCTTGAGGCAGGTGAAAAAAGGATCTATGGGTACATCTTCCTTTGTAATTTTCCATGGGGGAATTTAATTCATCAAGGAGGTGGGAAAGTAATGATAAAGTAACTCCCTCCTGTTACTCATCTTGGGTAAAAGTTGAACCTCCCTGAGTCTTGAAGCCCAGGACAGGAGGTCCTGGCCTGGTGTATGTGCAGTGTGAGGGAAAGGAGGGATTGCAGACTTGCAGAGACTGCTCAAACTTTCCTTCTTTAAATGTTGGCTTTAAGAGGTGTTGAAAATGCCTTTTCCAGCACAACGTAGCAGTAAGGGACTGACCCCATGGAGGGGCAGTAGTTGAGAGATTGAGCATTGGAGAAGAGAATCATAGAATGGTTGGGGTTGGAAGGGACCTCTGCAGATCATCTAGTCCAACCCCCTGCTAGAGCGGGATCACCTAGAATAGCTCACACAGGAACACATCCAGGTGGGTTTGGAATGTCTCCAGAGAAGGAGACTCCACAACCTCTCTGGGCAGCCTGTCCCAGGGCTCCGTCACCCTCACAGTGAAAACATTTTTCCTTATGTTTACGTGGAACTTTCCATGCTCCAGCTTGCACCCATTGCCCCTTGTCCTATCATTGGACATCACTGACAAGAGCCTGGCTCTGTCCTCCTAACACTTGTCCTTCACATATTCATAAATTTAATGACGTTGCCCCTCCGTCACCTCCAAGCTAAAGAGACCCAGCTCCCTTAGCCTTTCCTCATAAGGGAGATGTTCCACTTCCTTCATCCTCTTTGTGGCTCTGCAGTGGACTCTTTCAAGCAGTTAAAGAAGAAGGTACGAGGAAGGCTTAAAGCACCTTCCACTACCTGAAGGGGCTACAGGAAAGCTGGAGAGGGACTTTTTACAAGGTCAGGGACTGATGGGATGAGGGGGAACGGTTTCAAGCTGAAAAAGGGGAGATTTAGATGGGATATTAGGAAGAAATTCTTCACTATGAGGGTGGTGAGACCCTGGCCCAGGTTGGCCAGAGAAGCTGTGGCTGCCCCATCCCTGGAAGTGTTGAAGGGCAGGTTGGATGGGGCTTGGAGCAACCTGGTCTAGTGGGAGGTGTCCCTGCCCATGGCAGGGGGTTGGAACTGGATGATTCTTAAAGTCCCTTCCCACCCAAACCAGTCTGGGATTCTGTGAGAGGACCAAGGCTTTACTTGTTGTGAGCAGTTGGTTTGTTTTGGCTGCCTTTCCTGTGGTACAGAAACACGTTTCTCAGTGTTCATGTATTTGCTCTCACACTTGGTGTTTTACAACTTCAAATTGAGCAGCTGAGTAAAGTGAGATCCATATTGCCCATGTTAACAGCTACCAAGCAGAACTCAGTATGAATTTCTATGAAAAATTTATTGCTGCTTTTCTTTTTTTCAAAATGTTTTTTGCCAGCACTGAAAGAACACAAAAGCTTTCATTGTATAGACCTGGTGAAAAATCCTGTTGCATTTATGTTAAACTAGTGTATCTGCTGAGAGACTTGGGGTGGAGAGGAACTGTCCACATATGGCTGCATAAACCCACATAAAATAGGAATATTGCAGTTATTTTGGGTGTTGATTTCATAGAATCATAGAATGGTTTGGGTTGGAAGGGACCTTAAAGATCATCTAGTTCCAACCCCCTTGCCATGGGCAGGGACACCTCCCACCAGACCAGGTTGCTCCAAGCCCCGTCCAATCTGGTCTTGAGCCCTTCCAGGGATGAGGCTGCCACAGCTTCCCTGGGCAACCTGTTCCAGATTTGTGAACCAATCCTCTGATAGGATGGGAATGACTCAGTAAAAAGACTTTACAAATCACATTATCTGTGTAATGAGTCACTTGTACTCCAGCAACATTTGCTTATTTATTTTATACCTTTTTTTTTTTCCCCAGACACACTACAGATTGTGGTAAAACGGGAATAAAACCTTTAAAGTTCCCTTTTGCTCATTACTGTTCTGTAAGCCATGCTGCACAGTTACTTCCACTTTTTGCACATTTTCCATGAACAATTTTCAGCCTGTAAAACTATTTTGTTGGCACAAGTTGGGTGAGGAGGGGGATGGCTAAAACTTTTGACCTGTTGTCCAGGCGACCTAAGGCCTTTGTTTCACTGGTTGTAAATTCTGTTTGTGACAGATCTTTGGCATTGAAGTTGATTGAGCCAGGCTCCCTGTATTCCTAGCATTTTTGGACATCTGCTTGCAAGAGTGGATCACAGCCCTACAAAATGTATCTGCTTTCAGTGATGGAAGCTTAAGGAAACTTCCCAGGGAAGTGGTGGAGGTACCGTCCCCGGATGTGTTCAAGGCAAGGCTGGATGTGGCACTTAGTGCCATGGTCTAGATGGTGTGGTGGTGTTGGTCATAGGCTGGACTTGATGATCTTAAAGGTCTTTTCCAGCCTTGGTGATTCTGTGATTTTGTGTGAAAAAATACCCAACAAAACCCATGGAAGTCTATTGAAGAGTAAAGCTGAGTCCACAGAGTCCCTTTAAAGATATTAGATCCCTGTGGTGTTACTTACCCTGGGAAAAGCAGAGAAGAATTTTGAACTCCAGGAATTTTCCTAAATAACAGACTTCATGCACAGCTTGGCCTAGTTGGAACACTGATCCCAAATGAGTTTTTTGGGAGATTTGTGGAGGTTTGTTTTGTTTGTTTTGTTTTTTTTTTCTTAGAAGATAGTGATGTGGGGTAAGATAAAAGGAAGTTCTTTGTGAGCTGTGTCAGAAAATCAGGTGAGAAGAAACAAATGTTGTTTTGTAAGCAGATGTGCTGCTTGATGTTCAGGGTCACTGGGACTGGCAGCTGGCTAAGGAAAAGCTGCAGTCCCTGGGAGTGCCAAGCTGTGATTTACCTAACCAAGGGGTTGAAAGATATGCCAGGGTGAGATTAAAGGGAAGAATGCTGCTAGAGTGGAGTTATTCTTGTTTAAGGAATGCTTACTGTATTTTTGAAGTAAAATTGGATATTGCTGGTTGACTTTGCATTCATCTGCTTTTTATGGCCGTGTTCATACGTTGCTGACAGCACTGCTCTGTTATTTAACAGGTTTGAGGTGAAATGGAGCAATTCTTCTTCATTCAGGAGCGTTAAAGCAGATGTGCTCTGGCAGGCAGCCTTGGGAGATGGGGCTGCATTTCACTTTTTGCCCTGTGCTTTCTGTTCCCCTGTGCCAGCTCGTCCTCTGCTTCCTTCCCTGCATCCTTTGCCCGACTCAGCCCTGTCGGCAGCGTTTCCATCACTCCCACAGCAAAGCTGCTGCTGGTGGAGAACAGGAAAATGTCCCTGGAGCATATTAACCAGAGGCTAAAATCCTCCCTGGAGTTTCCTGCTTGGCTCTGCTCTGCCTGTTCTGTGCAGCACAGCAGCCTGTAGCCTCAGGAAGGGATCTCTCAAGGTCTTTCCAGATTAATCCCTTAGTCTATGGGCAAGAGAAGTGAATTATACTGACTGGATTCATTAAGGCTAAACTCCTATTTGATTCTGAGCTGTAAAATCAAAGGCTTTGATTTGGGTTATGGGGAAAGGTGTAGAAAAAGTGTTCTCTGGGCTCTGCTGGACCAGAGACCTCAGAGAAGATCACTAGAAGTCTGTTCTCCTGCTGGAAGCTCCTCTACAACACTGTCTGCCTGTCTGCACTTCCTTTCATACCTCACCTGGTTCAAAAGCTTCCCATCCCCTAAACTTACTGCATAATAAAAGAAAACCTTTTGTAAAATGCTTTCTGAATTTCCAAACCTTTTATCTTGCACTCAGGTGAGCTCTTAAACTCATTCAGATGAGTGGAAACTGTGAGCACAGGCATTATGTGTGCCAATAAAAAACAGGATGCACTTCAAAGAGGAAGGGAATTTACCTTCAGACTCCATGGGAATTCCACTGAAAATTGGAATACTGTTAGACAATTCAAGTTTCCTTCACTGGAAGCTATCTACCCAAATGCTCACCACACTGAATCACTTGTTGTTAATCTGGTCAGTGAGATCCCAGATAAATTCTCCAAGGATGGTTAATGATGACTTCTCTTGGGTATTGTAGAGGTGCCAAGGTTGTTCATGTCAAGAAGCAGCACCTGCTTTCACCCTGTCCCCAGGTGTCATCAGACAAGAGCAACCACCTCGGGGCTGCCAGGTCTGTCACCATCTGATGGAAGTGTTACTCCTTCCACATGATGCAGGAGAGCAAGTCCCACAGCAATTTTCCTGCCTTGGTGCCCCTCAATTTCCAAATCAGCAGGCAGGGGGAATATACTTTTCAAACGTATGAAGAATAGATCTTTCCTGAGCCTACTAATGCATTTGAAATCTTACAGTATTTATTTTTTAAGACATCCCTTCCCTCAGCTTGATATTTTGGTCAGAGATAACCCCTGATTAGAGAGGGACTACTTATGTTTCACAGATACACAAAGAATCAAATAACCTGCTGAATAGGTGAAAGGGAGTGAGTGCTGATTTTTGACTCTCAGTCCATTTGGAAATGTCTAGGCAAAAATTCCCATTGCAGTTCATTTTAGTGATACTCCTGGCTAATGGTAGTGACTACCTGTGGCTGAATATACAGCAGGGTTTCCTTTCTTGGGGCTGGACTATGATCAATCCCGTGAAGTCACTGGAAAGATCCTTTTATAGAAATAATGTCTGTGCATTTATTTGATATTGCTAATTTGCAGGAATTTAGTTTTACGTTGTGGAGGAAGAAGTTATTTGATCTCCAACTACTGAAAGCTTATTATAAGGTGAGGAAACCAAAGTCAAGTTGCATTCAGCAATCATCTGAAGGAGGTTGAGGGCTGTGACCTGCTGTTACACTCCCACATGGTGCTGGGGGACATATGGATGAAAATCCCAAAGATTGCCAAGTTCTGTTTCCTTGATAAAGACCAGAAAAGTAGCAGTGTAAGTAGTGATGTGATGGAAATAAGTTGTGGCTGCTTTAGTCTGCAGTTTCTTTCCTAAGCCTCCCTTTAAAGACCTTTAAGAGAGATTATGCTTTGTAAGTGGAGGTCTGTCTTTGGGGCATTTTTTCCTCAAGTTCTCAGTCAATCCTGTCTTAGTGAAGCATTGCTAAAGATAAAACACTTTACAGAGGAGCAAAGATTTCCATTTAAGAGTTCTTTTTTTAAGAATCCTTTTTGGTAGGTGGGTAATCTTCACTAAAGCTTTCTGAAACCAACAGGAACATTTAAGCCAGTTACTTACAGGAAACCATGTAAAGAGTTGTCTTGCAGTAGATGAATCAATAGCTAGTGAGAGTCCTAAAGCTGGAGGAAAGCCCACTACTTCTCTCCATTTACCAAAGCTGGCTTTTCTTCTCCCAGTAGGATATTGTCTAGCGCTGGAAGTTCAACACACCATGGTGTGAACTGGGAGACTGGAGAGCACAAGAGGTTTGGGGGCCATTAGTGGTCCTTGGGTGGCTGCAAATCCAGCAGCAGCTGCTTCTCTGTCATGAAGAGCTGAGCTGTGGCCAGTGAGCTCAGCATCTTCTGATGTGTTGTGGTCTTTGAGTTTCTTCTGAGCACTTTGAGGATCCCGTGGGGTCTGTGAGGCAGTTTGTGAAATACTCAGCAGGCAGAAGTGTTATCCGCTCAGATTTTGGTATCCCTCCCCATCCCTGGGATGTGTACGTGGGTGCTGTCGGGGTGAGGCTTGACAACTTCATCTCTCTGCAGCTGTGAGGGCAGAGGAACCTGAAAGGTTTAATCCCCTTCATGCTGTGTTGTTGTTTCCTCTGCTTTCTGCCCGGCTAATTGCCGCTCACTTCCGTAAGCGATCGGGGTGAGCTGGGATGAAAGTCAAAATCTGAGAAGGGAGGGAGAAGTGTGTTTGCTCAGATCAGGAGCATTATGTTGCCTGTTCTCTCCATTACTTCCTGGAAGGATGAAACCCACAAGGCTGCCACGCTTGGCTAGCTTTGAAATTAGCTGCTGTCATCCTTTTCTCCTGCTCAACTTCTCAGTGGATTTATCTCACCAGCCTCTCCGCTCCTTGAACAGAAAGTCCATTTAATCCACACACAGCACATTTCTAATAACTTTTTCTTTTTTTTTTTTTAGTAAGAAATTCTTGAAACATCCTTAAAGTTGGCATTGGAGCTATTTATTTCATTTTCATTTTCTGGGGCGAGGAGTTAAGTTCATCAGAATTTCTCAGGAGTCCAAATCTTGTTTTAAATAAATCCAAAGAACCCTACTGCGTTGATGTCTTACAGCTCTCTTCTCAAATGTAATTAATTCTTAAAGAGTTCATAACTTAAGAGCCAATAAAGAAGTAATTGTCCTTTCTTTTTAATTACTGTTGGAGAAGTATCTCTTGTCTGTCTGAGACTGGTAAGGGAGCAGCTATGGCTCTGTCAGATTGCTGATTGCCCAGTTTAATATTAATTTTTCCATTTAAATAGCTTAAATGACTTCTCACATTAATATTTGGGACTGGCATCAAGTGACCTTGTTGGATTGTACAAAACCATCTTTTCTGTTTAGATAAGAGGGTATCAGGGAGCTGCTACATGAGAGTTACAGCTGTCTCTCCTGGGGCTTGTCAACAGATGTTGAGATTTGTACTATTAAAAGAAAACAAACCAGCCCTCTTTGGGGGCATTTCCCAACCCTCACTATACCTAAAACTACAGAAATAATGAGTGCTACTACAGAGTTTGTAGTTTGTCTTCTTTCTTTCTTTCTTCTTTTTTTTTTTTCCTCAACTCATTGGGGTAACTTTACATTTTGCATTTGGAGAGAGATGGGGAAGGCTTGCTTGACAGCTACCCTAATGGCTTGAATAACCCTTCTGACTCTACATGCTTCTCAAATTCTGCTAAAGTAGAAACATTGTAAAAGCAGCATAGGTAGCTGAAGAGATTTATTTGATTTGGGTTTACTGCCAGGTGTTTTTGTTTGTTTATTTAATGATTTTAACTGTGTTAAAGGTCATGCTTTGTTTAAACCGCTGTGTTTTAAAAGATACTCTGATGTGAAGAGGATGCTCATCCTTTTGGAATGAACAAATTAAATTGTCTTGGTTTTCCAGTTTACCATTTCTAATGCATTTACCATTTGGCATAGAATATTTTTATTAAATATGATCTAAAAACTACTTATTTGAACAACCAGTGGTTATGTGTGCACACTTTTGAACATACGTGGCATAAAAAGGAATAATGTAGAAAATTAAGGCAACTCAGGAGCTATAAAAGCTGCATTTCAGAATGTGTATAAGCACATTTAGATTTTTATGGGCAGCAGTATCATCTTTTTGGACACTTGGGACCTGCCCCATGGTAACAGCAGAAAAGTCCTGTGACCTTTCATTGGTATGAGATAAATCTAATGAAATATTGTAAATGAAGGGAAACATCTCCCAGTTCATAGGCAATATCCTCGGCAAGTTTCATGGGTATAAAGTAATTGTCAACATTTAAAATTCTCTAAAATGCAGGCAGATTTGTGCTTTATTGTAAAAATCAAATGTCATAATGCATCCACCCACTTTTTTCCTTTTGAAACCCTTTTGTCTGCACTGACTGAGTGCAAGACTCTGTGCTCTGCTGCCTTTCATGTGGAAAATTGCAGATATTGGGAGGCTTGGCCCACGGCCAGCCAACTAACAGATGAAGATTTGCAGACAACTTTTTCAATTTCTATGCATTTTTTTTTAAGATGCTTAGCTGGGTACTGGGAATAGGAAACCTGTTGGATGTGTTTCTTATTCTCTAGATGAGTCTCTTACTGCATTTGTAAAGGGAAGGAAATGTGCCTCATTATATGCAATTCATTCCTGTTGGGACAGCATGAGGGCTCTGCATTTGCTATTTTCCATATTTGCTATTTTATTTTAGCTTCTGACTTATTCTAGTATAAGGTGGAACCAAGCCATGCAAACCTGCCAGTGTAAGAAATTAACAGCTTTGGATATGAGGTGAAATTAATCTGAAGGTCATGGTGATTATTGCTAATTTTTGTGAGTTCCTAGCCAAGAAGTGACCAGTTGGCAAAATCCCACCTGAAATTATTTTCTAGATTCATTAGATTACTTGTTGTGTCTCTTCTTCCTGAGAAATCAAGTAGATTGGGTAAAATAATTTTTGCAGCCTTTTCTGGTGACTCTCAAGAAATGTTGATGGTGCCAGAGAGGTGCTGCAGTGTCACTGAACTTTGCATCTAATGCAGTGCTGGTCCTCATGAGGTCCTTGCAAAGGCAGCTGAGTGCCAGTGTGCTGCAGGTCAGTTGCTGCATGGATGGAATCATAGAATGGAATCACAGGCTGGTTTGGGTTGGAAAGAACCTTAAAGCTCATCCAGTTCCAGCCCCCATGCCATGGGCAGGGACACCTCCCACCAGACCAGGTTGCTCCAAGCCCCATCCAATCTGCCCTTGAACACTTCCAGGGATGGGGCAGTCACAGCTTCTCTGGGCAACCTGGGCCAGGGTCTCACCACCCTCTCAGCAAGGAGTTTCTTCCTCAGATCTCATCTCAATCTCCTCTCTTTCATCTTGAAACTGTTGCCCCTCGTCCCATCACTTCCTGCCTTTGTCCAAAGTTCCTCCCCAGCTTTCCTGGAGCCCCTTCAGGCACTGGAAGGTGCTCTAAGGTCTCCCCAGAGCCTTCTCCTCTCCAGGCTGAACACCCCCAACTCTCTCAGCCTTTCTCCAGAGCAGAGCTGCTCCAGCCCTTGGATCATCTTCATGGCCTCCCCTGGACTTGCTCCGGTGTGAGTGTGTCAGTGCAGTAGCAAGTGGAGAGGAGTGCCTCAAGTTCTTTCAGTTGACTTTATGCCTATTGAATGTAACCTCAGCCAAAGGTAAATTAATAAATACTGAGGTGAATTTTGCCTAGAGGAGCTGGTGGTGGGCAGAGGTTCACCTTTCCAAGCAGCTGTGGGAGCAAGGATGCACCAGTGTTGGTGTTACCCCTACTGCTGCAGAATGAATTTCCAGAGCTGATTCAGCCAAATACCAAACAGAACTAACAACGTGTTGTTTCCTCCCATTTCCAGCTCCTGAGTTACACCACCTGCTGCCATGACCACTGTTTGGCCAGACAATGGGATAATTAATAAGCCAAACGACTGACCTTAATTTGCATGCTCTGAACTGCAGCCTGTCCTTACAGAAGCTCCATCAGTGGTCCCACCAACCCGTGGGCACGTTTCTCTGCAGCCATCAATGCCATCAAGTGTGGGATCATGCTGCTGTACTTCTGGGTTGGCTTGATGGGAAATTGGTCTGCAGGAGACATCACCAGAGAATCATAGCATAGTTTGGGTTGGAAGGGACCTTAAAGGACCTTTCCAGCCTTTAGCTCAGTGACGGGGAACCGTATGAAGAGGAGGGTGGTGCTCCTGCTCTCTCTTCCCCTCTCTTTAATGAGACTGGAATGAGATGTGTGAAACAAATAGTCTGTGTTTCATTGCTGTTTTGCTGAGATCTGGACCAAACAGTGGTCATTAAAAACCTGTGCAAACTCAGCTCTCATCTTTCACTGCTAAGAACAAAGTATTTGGATTGAGATAGTGAGTGATGTCATCTGTCCTTTTCCAAAATTAATTATACAGAATGTGTTTTGTCTCCAGTAGGTGAAGGCTTTAATTGTTCTGTGTGGAGGTCTGACATTTCCCTTTTTCCATGCATTTTGCAGAATTGAGTTCTGCAGGAAGAAACCAGACTTGGTGCATAGAGCAGGAGATTCAGACAATGCGGTGTCACACATGTCCCCTGCCTGGAAGAGAGCATGAGGATGTGGTGAGGTTGTTGACATAGTGACAGTGCCAAAAAGCAGGACTACAAAAAATAGAGAAAGGGAAAAAGTCTGCAGGGCTTGACTGAGGGGAGAGCACTGACTGCAGAGGTGCTCAGTGATGCAGGTTTCTGGCTGTGGGTGGCAGAGAGTTTGGCAGGGTCCATTGTGGCAGATTTGCCCATCCCGTGGGAAGAGGTGGCTTGCAGCTCTGGAAGCCCAAAGCACCTTTTGGTCTGAAGGCAGCTGAGGCATGTCCTCAGCTCCAGGTCCTCCTGGTGCCATTTGGAGAACAGTTTTCCAGCAACCCCCTGTAGAAGATGTGTTTGTGCTTGGGTGAGCACCCCCTGCTTGTTCTTCTAGGTGGGTGCTAGTGGGAGTCTTGGTTGGGGCTTTCATCTGCAAACATTAACAAGTCACAAATTGAGTCCCTTATTTTAATTTTTTTTAAACAATTTTCTGGCTCTTTTTCTTTGCAGGGAGGACTGAAGGACTGGGATTCAGCAGTCATGATAACAGACCTTTGGTGCCCACTTCACCCTGCTGTTTAGAGTTGCAGGAGGACCAGAAGACCCAGAAGACTCACAGCCTGTAGGCAACTGGTAGGACTGAAACAATCTAAGCCCCCAGTGAAAATTATCTACTATTTTTCTAGTAATAAACACATGAGAAACCCCAATGTTTGACACCAATCTCTTCATCAACCTTTAAAAGTCAGACTTTCTGGGAAGATAATCTGAGTAATATTTTATTATTTAAAATAAAAACATACCTCTATGTTTGTTTCATTCTAATGCATGAAATGCAGTGCAATGTTCATTACAGCTTCAATTTTAAAATGCAGTCTTTAAAAAAAAGAATTTCCCTGATTCAACACCTGACAAAAAGCACAAGTTTTCACTACTATTAAGAAAAAAATGAGTTAGCACTCTTACAAGGTTTTAAAAGTAAAATTATTTCAAGGTCTTCTCTTTTTCTTTCAAAGCAGGAACGATGAAAATATAAGTGCAGGTGACAGGGCATCCCAACGAGCCATGCAAAGGGAAAACTTATGTCAATTAAAGAATCCTTCTACCATCTCCCATGCTTGTAGATTTCATTTCCAAGGAAAAACCCACAAAACCCCAAACCAAACATTTTTCACAAGTCAGCTGATTTAATGCTCTTAGGAAGCAGAACTCAAGTCCTATAGAACGATAAATTAGGATTATTGCAGTACCTGCATTTTTTTTTAAACTCCATAACCTGCACTCAGTTGTCCAACAACACTGCAGGCAGGCTGGATAATTCAGTCCCATCTTTCTTCTAAGGTTGAAATGCTTTTGAAATGGACTGATTCTTATCTTCTGCTATAGTCATTAAGGTGTCGTTTAAAACCCACACAGCCTTTATGACAGCTTTATGCCTCCCAGAGGATTAAACTATGAAGAGATGAATGTGTTCCTTAAGTTTTTAGCAATGAATTCCATATCAAAGGAGAGCAGCAGATTGGCATCTTTGAGACTAAAACCTTTCATTAGCTTCTATTTGGGCAAAGCTCACGTTGGGTCAGAGTATTATAACACCCCTTAATATCAGTCCCATCACAAGGATCTGTCTGTTACTGCTGGAGGTTTGACCCTACTTGTTATTGGTTTTTTTTCACTTTCTTACAAAGCTCATGCTGAGAGTTTCAACATAAAATTAAAATGGGATCATGGAAACGTGCTGTTTTTCCCCCAGTATGCCATGTGAATTTCCAGTTTTAGAGTTCTCTATTTTTGTCTCTCCATATGCTCTCTCACCAGCTGGAGTTGAGCAATCTCTTGGTTATTGGTAGAATGGAAAGCATCTGTCAGAGTCAGGAGTCCAATCACCACTTATCACCCATGCAGGCAATGGAGATATCTCTTAGTTATAGAGGTTAGGTCCAGTAGTAAACATCTCCATACTGAGCCTTCATTTGGGGTCCTGCAGATAACTCAAAAGCACTGCTGTGTTAATAAGAAGGCTTATTTATTAGTTCTATAACGGGGCTCAAAGACCTCATTGGTTTACTTGGTGGTTTGCTCTTATGAAGGAGTGATCCTGAACCTGTCCACCATTTAACCTCAATATAAGGAAACACTTCTTTACTCTGAGGGCACCAGAGCACTGGAATGGGCTGCCCAGGGAGGTTGTGCAGTCTCCATCCCTGGAGACATTCCAAACCCACCTGGACATGTTCCTGTGGGATCTGCTCTAGGGGATCCTGCTCTAGCAGGGGGTTGGACTGGATGATCTCCAGAGGTCCCTTCCAACCCTGACCATTCTGTGATTCTGTGATTTTCCCCAGGGCTGAATTCAGTTGCAGTCCCTCACATGAGTGATTCCACAACAAATTTCTCCCTGCAGCAGTGAGGATAATAGCCTGCTATTAGAATTGCCTGGAAAATGCCATTTGTTGCTTCAGTTCTGTTCTTTCACGGAAAACACTGACATCTTTTCTTTTCTTGTAAATTTTTCAGAGGGTAGGGTGATGTTTTGTGACAAGAAACTCAAACAAAAGGGTGCAGTAAAAATGTCACCCTTCACTACCTGGCTGAGTTTAAACAAAACAAGACCCTTCAGCTTTCCTGCTGTGTTCTCCACAGGACTGTGTTCTGTGTGCATCCCTGTAGGAGGTGAAAGCCAGATTACTGTTACTGTTATTATTTTATTTTCTCTAAAATGAGAAAGTGTTAATGATAGAGAAACCAAAACCTGGTTTGCTTCTTGCCTTGAAATGGAAATTTTAAAGAAATGCAGATCCAAGTGTGAAAAGTTCTTCTCACTGTAGTGGGGCTTTGGGTGCCTGTGCACTATAGGAAATGAGGATACTCTAGAATGCAGAATTTTTCCAGGAATGTTTTTCTTCACTTCAAAAGCCATGTTTTCATTCAAAATACAGCTGGACAGTGGAAGCTTATCTCCTTAACTCCCTTGCCTCTCTATAGGGTTCCAGTAGGTGATGCCAGTAAGGGTGTTTTGCCAGGAGACTGCAGCATGGTGGGGTCAGCTCACACATCTGTCCACCCACGTGGCATCCCACTGACCTGCAGGGTCTCCTCTTGACCCATGTGGGCTCCTCCAGCCATGTGTAGCAGCATCTCAACTTGGTTCTGGGCCACTGAGTGCACACAGCCCTGGCTGAAGAACTGGAATGGGGTGTGGGTGAATGCTACAGGCACATCCACTGTTTCCAGAGGAATCCATTAACATAATTAAGACCATTATACTCTAATTTAACACACAATTTCTATGACAGTTGCAGAGCAGATCTCTCTGCTCTCTTTCTTAAAAGGAATATTTTCCTTAAAGGGAGGTAAAGTTGGAGGAGAAGAAAAGTAATCTTTTCCCTCATTGACTCATAATTTTTTAAGAAGAAATTGCACAATGCAGAAATGTTTGAATTCCTCCCCATTCTGGGAAATCTTGTGGGAGTGGACAGGCCAAGATATACATGACCATTCAAAATAGATGTGGTTTCCAACAAGATGCCTAAAAGAAACACTGCAGCTGGGATTTCATTTCACAGATGCTGAGTGCCCTGTTAGTCCTACAGGGAATGTGGAGCAATTCTGGGGGTGATCTCTTGGAAGAAGGGCCAGTGCTCCAGTTTTGTTACAAGGTCCAAAAGAAAAGGAAAAGTATCTGAGTGAGCTGAGCTACAAGTACTTATCTTCACACACAATACAAATACAGAGAACTATTTTTATAAGCTTAGCAGTTATTCCCTCCTGATCACGCTCAAATTATAAATGAATAAGATAATGAGGGCTATTAAAATAATTTTTCATCGAGGTTAATAGATGAATAAGACAATTTAATGTTGACACTTACATCTCCAGGATTAATTCTGCAGGGTGCTAGGTGAGCTGTTCTCTTCTCAAGGATGCCTTCAAGGATGCTCAGGTTCCACAGATGCCCTTGGAAAACCCAGCATTAGCCTGTCTCAGTTTGATTCTTCACGAAGGTATCATGTTCCTGAAATATTTAAGTTATTTAAATAAGGCAGGGACACAGTCTTGCTCTGTGTCCTGCTTAATGCAGCATTAGTGGATTGGTCACCTTATGCTGCATGAATAATGAAAATACAGATCCAGCAGTGTTTACAAGAATAAAAGCAGAGCATTAAGTTCTGCTGGCTGTCCCCTCTACTATTTGCAAGTGCTCCCACCTCCACAGGGTGTTCTTGGTGATGCTTTGGAGCCCTGCATGAACTACATGTTGGAAATGTGTTTTCCAGATGGAAATATGTATTTACCTGTTTTTAAACAGTAATTTTTTTCTGGTTAAAAATATGTTAAGTGATGCAGCTAGGGAGCTGGTCTAATTCCATGTACTTTGGCAGGTGGCTGTGCTTCAAAAACAGTGAAAGAGACTGTCTAGAAACACAACATAGGCTGGAACTCCTTGGTCCAAACTGCTTGGCAAACACCTCGGGTTTCATTCCCTGCCTCTGGGGATCAGGCTGAATTACCAGCAGCCAGAGCAGCAGTGATGCACATGGGGAGAACTTGTTTCTAACACTCTCATTCAAATGGATCTGTCCAGTTCCTAGCATCTCTCTTTTTAGGGCCAAGTGAAGTCCAGCAGAGGTAAAGTGACACAATCTTTTGCAAAGAAGTTGAGTGAAACTCTGACTTTACTTAAAAATAATCCCAGCAATTCTTTGCAAATGATTTCCATAGAGGTTTTCTTCTTAGCTCTTGACCAGCTGAATAGAACTAGGCTTTTGGTTACAAACCAGAAAACTCAACCCCATTTTGACCATTTTTGCTGATGTTTCTGGGAGAAGCTTGAAAAGCTGCAAACAAAAACCATTGGAAACCACAGGACTTTTAAGAAATGAAGTGTATATTTTTGAAGGATGGTTGTTTCAGTGATGCAGAACTCCTTGTTAGTGGCTCCTGGAATATTTGTGAGAGCCTGCACTACTCCATTGGGGTGCTTCCATGACCAGCATTAGTGGCTTTTCTGCAGTGACAGCAATGAACAACTCTGCAGTTCAGAGTAAGGGCACAGTGGTTTGTGACACTCGATCAGACATATTAGGCATCAGACAGCCTGGAGACAAAAAACTCACTTGACTTCTAAGCATGGAAGATAAGGAGACCTCAGCTCCCAGAACAAATCTGCCAGTCATCTAGTATGTCTGGATAGAAGTCTTGAACTTGCACTAACGTGTCTGCTAGACAGATTAACCCCTGTGCTTTTGGGAGCAAGAGGGCAATCAAGTCCAGGGATAAAGCTGAGAAGATACCAAAACAGCCCAGAAGACATAAGCATCAGTCCCAAACCCTATTTCCACTCTGTAATTGCCCAGAGACAACCCTGAATGGACAGAGGGAGCACTAAATAGTAGAATTATGTTGGTTGTAAAAAACCTTTAAGATCATCAAGTACAACTGTTAACCCAGCACTGCCAAGGCCACCACTAACCCATGTCCCTCAGCACCACATCTATGTGGCTTTGAAATCCCTCCAGGGATGGGGACTCCACCACTGCCCTGGGCAGCCTGTTCATATAGAAGCAGGAATGGAGCTACTGAACCTGGGTGACTCCAGGTTTTTTATTCCCACTGAGTAAATGATTTCTAGATTGCATTTATGAACAGGCACCTAAATCCTTCCCAAGGCTCAGCTCAGCTCTGGTTGGGAGTGTGATTTGTAATGAGTAATTAAGCACTTCAAATAGGCAGCTCGCCTATGTGGCTTGAAAACTGGCTGAACTTGATGCTTTTCCTGGATGGATTTGCTTTGTAATGGAGAAATCTTTTATTTATTGGTTAAGATGTGAAAATATCCACAAGTGCTGTACTTTGCTAAGAGTCTGATGGCTGCCACCTCCCTGGAAGTGAAAAGCTGAATCATTCAAGAAACTTTGTTGAAGTCCACTCCAAAGCCTAATTAAATAAAACCAAAATCTGGAAATAACTCTAGCCCCTCAGGCTTTTTCCACTTATAATACACATGGCCAGCTCCTAATTCTTCTGAACACAAACAGCCACTTAGAACAAGAAACTGATTGTCTGCTGCCTCAGAGCATCCAACTGTGTTTCTTGCTCTGGTGGTGAATGGGGTAAAAGTGGAGCAATGGGGGTTGAGAAGAGGAACCAGGGGTGTTCCAATGTTTCTTAACTCCCAAATACATTTTTGTGTAGTGTTTGCTTCCAACCAGACCTGTTTTCACAGGTGCACCCAGCAGAGCTGGGTTACAAACTGGCTGCACATTTGAAGAAGCGAAGCGATGCTTCAGCTCCAGCTGTGCCCACGGGGACTGCAGTGAAGTGCTGCTCTTCAGCTTCCGGCTGAGATGAAGGCTACTGTAGGAAATAACTACACGTTTCTAAATTCTTGCCTGTTGGCTGACAGAAGGAGCAAAGCAGAACTGGCTGCAGTGGTTCTCAGGACTAACAAGTATGAGTTTCTGCATGGTTAAGCGTGCAATGAGCTCAAATGAAGTGGGGTCATAGAAAGGAGTTTGGTGTCTCTTTGTGGCTTCATGCATGACAACAACTTAAGCTACTCAGGCAATTACAGAAATAAAATCAAATAAGCTACTGGTGAACCTTTCCCAGCCCTGTTTCTTGTAGCTGTAATTTTTTCTTTTTTTTCTTTCTTCCCCAGAATTAAAGTGCATGAGTGCCTTGGAAAGAAGGCCCTACGTTTTACTGTCTTAAAGCAAACACCTTTCACAGGAGGGGAGACCAGAGCAGTGCACAGACAAAGCTGGTGAGGCCACTGGGAGAGTGAGGCCGTGGTTGTCCAGCAGTTCCTGGGGATCAGCCAGTGTGAGGGAGGATTCAGCATCCAATGAGTAAGTGAAAAGATGTTACTGCTGGCCTGGATAGTTCATCGTAAACTTAACGGTGATTCTTGCATTTGCCACAGGAACAATCAGCTCTTCTCCTCCTGTTTCAATGTTAATCTATTCCTGATGGGACTGGCTAAGGTTCTGTGAGCTGCCTTAAAACGTGATGAATATGATTGCTGTTCTTCTGGTGACTAAGCATCAGGGGGTGTGTTGGAGGACAGATAAGAGATCGTCAGGTACCATGTCGGTTCAGTGACTTCCAACAAGAATGTTTCCTCCAAAGCGATGCTCTTCACTTCTGGCTCCAGCTTTTGTGGCTCACAAACTTGTTTCTTTATGTTGATGTTAATGGTGGGCCTGGCTGTTAATATTAATGAAAGAGAAAATGGTTTTAGTCACTCCTTGCTTGATGGTCTGCCTGGTTTGGATGTACCAGCATTGGTGGGATGAGCAGGCTGTGCTGAGTGGTTTCTCTGCAGAGCAATAGAGGGATGGGAACTACTTGGGCACAGAGCAGCCCCATGAGCAGACAGAGATGCTGGTTGGAGCTGTGGGGTCTGGGTTCTTTGCACTGTGTCTTGTGGCACTGCTGGGGGCTGGTGGCAGGCAGGGAACAGCCTCTGTTGGTGTCAGATGGCTGAGGGAGGCTTGAGTAAGCAGCACAGGGCAGGCCATGGGCAATATCCTCTTACTCTGAATTAAAGTAGTTGGTCTGACTGTGTTTAATGTGAGAATTTGGATTGACTCTGCTCCAGTCAACATGTGACCACACAACATCAACTATTGCAATATTGCTGTGCCAGAAAACAGCCTTGGTGGCAGCACTTGGTCTTCTTGAACACATTTTCTGTGATAAATACTCATGTTTATAAAACATAATTGCCCTTTGGGCTATGCCTCTGTCATGCTTCCTTTTCCCACCTTTTTTTGTTTAATAATTAATTTTCTGCAGGACATTCCAAGCTTAATTTGACAAGCACAATAACCTGCATAGGTAAGAGTTGCTCATTGTAGGTGATTTAGCAGTGTTACAGGCAGCAACAAATTACCTTTTCTCCTCTGATCAATGTCTGCCTGCAGCTCTTGTCTAGTTTTCTCAGAGGGCAATGATTCTTATTTATCTCCAATTTTAAAATCTATAGCAGAAAACAGACCCAGCTGCTACAACATGAGGAAGGCTTAAGCCAGCAGAGGCACAACCTGCTAAGTGCAGGACAGGTTGTCTGGGTTTCGGTGTTCCCTCCTCGTTACCATTAGTGCTCCCTGGGAGATGAGCATCTCTAGCTCTGGGAATGCAGCTGCTGTCTCTCCGGTGTGCTCAGAGCTCAGCTAAACGTGCCCAGCCATAAATTGTGGTTGAAAACTAAACTGAGCAATAAAACTGTAAGAGAATATAAATAGCTTAAATGGTGAGGCATGGAGGATGGGTAGTAATGGGGACCCCGGAGGGAGCTCAGCAGGCAGAGGAGACAATGAGAAGAGTGATAGACCATTGAACCTGCTGGAGACAGAAATAATCAGGGCAGAGCTTAGAAGATGAAGAAATGCAGAGGGTCGGACAAGGAGAAGCCAGCCTGACACAGCCAAGAGGATTCAGAAATGAATTTTCATGTGTGGGGATTGCATCTTCTCCTCTCACGCCAGGGAACCCTGAGCTGTCCTGCGGCCTGAGAGGCTGCAGGCTCCTGGGGACATGCTGGGGACACATGGGATGGCATAGATGTCCCCATGTCCCATCCAAGGCCCCGAGAGGCTTTTGAGGAGTTCCCACCACTGGGTACCTCTGTCCAGTTTTCTTTTTCCCCAGACTTTGTGTTCAAGGGCCTGCCTTGCTTGGACTCACCCTCCTTTTCCTGCTTTTTATGTTTGTTGCCTTTGATAAGCAAAGCAAGGGGTCCTACCACCTGATGGTGTAGGTGGAGAAGGCTTTTTCTCTTGAAAACCTCCAACCTACTGCTCTGTGATTACAGGAGAGCAGAGCTCCTGTAACACAACTCACTGACAAAATGGCTCCTGGTTAGGCACTGAAGAGGGTTTGCTGCTGAAATAATTTGCAGCCCCAGCATATGGTAATTAGAGATAAGCAAACAGTTGAAATAAAATCTCTTAAATTATCCCACGCTGTGCACAAGGAAATGTGAGGCACATGAACAAACAAGCTTGCAGACAGGGTGTTAGCAGGTGATTCACCAGCGGCGTGTCTCTGCCTCGTCTAGTTCATTAGCTCGTCATTAATTTACACCTGCACTGGGTGAATTACAGCAACACACGGGCTTGGAAAACACCCCGGGTTATTTTGCTTACAAGGAAGAAATGTTACCAAACAAAGTGAGCTCCCTTGGAAAATTAGGAAAGTGTTGGCTTCTTCCCCCTAAACCAATTTGTTAACCCAGATATTTTGTAACTCTTATTTTCAATTGCATCAGTGCACTTGAAAGCAGCTCTGAGACCCCTTGCCCTACACACGTAGGCATAATTTCTTTTTTGCTTATGAGCAGCTTATCAACTCAGCATTTACAAAATCTGTTGCCTTCTGCAGAAATCATGAGGAAAAGGATTTTCCTATTGATGCTACAGCAACAGCTTAGTGTGAAAACAACATCCCACAGTGCTTTTGGTTGTAAGGTGGGTTTGGCTTTTGACATGAACTCTATTTTCTCCCCATTTCTGTGCCTGTGTTTACATTGCTTCATGCCATTTACAGGTATTTTGGTGTGTGTGTGGGGGGGTTCACTGAAAATCTGCATGTTCACTGCGTTGAAAGGAGGAGTCCTACAGAAAAGCTGGAGAGGGACTTTTGACAAGGCGATGGAGAGACAGGATGAGGGGGGAATGGTTTTAAACTGGAAGAGGGGAGATTTAGGTTAGATGTTAGGAAGAAATTCTTTGTTGTGAAGGTGGTGAGACCCTGGCCCAGGTTGCCCAGAGAAGCTGTGGCTGCCCCATCCCTGGAAGTGTTGAAGGGCAGGTTGGATGGGGCTTGGAGCAACCTGGTCTAGCCCATGGCAAAGGGTTGAAACTAGATGATCTTCAAGATTCCCCTCAACCCAAACCAGTCTGTGGTTCTGTGATTCTAAGGACCATCCCTTGCTAGGTTGTGTGGTGAGCCCCGACATGGAGACCACCAGAGATGCTGCAAGTGGAAACTGGTGGGTAATGGTGTCACTTCTGTTAGGGGTTTAGGGCTGTTCACCTTTTCTCTGGGAGAAACCTCACAGAGATTTCTTAGTTTTGAAAGGTGTGTGTACTGGGTGCTGTGTGGTTTCATGATAACTTCTGGTTAAAACACACAGAGTGTTTAAACCTAGAATGTATAAAATGTATTCCATAAACCCCAACATGCAAGAGCTCAGATCTGTACCTTTCCATGCTTGAAGAAAAGAATAAATCAGCCTCCTGGTTGCTGTATTAATATTCCTCTAGCTTCGGTGTTTATTTGGGGGAGTGTTCAACACATGGTGCAACAGATTGTCTGTGAGACCTGTCCCTGAGGGCAGCAATTCCCCAGTGACCCACAGCAGAGGGGGCTGGCATCTCTGGAGTTTGAATGTCAGGCAGGGATTTCAGCATTTTGGGATGTGCTAGAGCAGATCAGCAAGAAAAGGAGTCAGTCTAGAGAGAAACTGATCTTTATAACTGTTGCATTAACAAACCTCACTGCTAACAGTGCATATCTTCACTGTAGTTGGAATTTATTTGTTCTCAGTCACCCATTGCCAGATTTCAGGATGTCTTTGAAACCAAGACTAGCCATTTTTCTATCGTTTCCTTTGGTTTCTTGTTTTGTTTAGGTTTTTTTGTTTGTCTTTTAATTTGAGGTGCTTGTAGGCAATAATCACATCAACACACGTGCATCCTAAACAACACACTATTAAGCTGCAGAAATCTTCCTCTGGAAGAAAAATTTTTTTGAGACTGTGAGCCACTCTTTTATTGAGACTAAACCCACCCCCATGGGCAGTATTTCTTTATTACAATGCCAAGACATGAGTCTTAACAAGGCAAAAATAGGAGATTTTGATTACGTTGGAATCCTAAAGCTGCGTCTTAAATACAATAGTGTTTCATCATGTGAACATCTAACCTTACATCCTCTACTCAGTGGCCATCTACTGTTAGCAATGTTCCTTGCATGGAGCCAAATAACTTTCAGTTAAAACAGAGCAGCTATTTTTGAGAAGCAGTCTATCACCAAGACTCTGAGAGCCAGAGATTTTAGTGCTCTCCTTCATAAGCTGCTTCAGTGGTTAGATACTCTCACATCAAAAGCGTGAATGTCTCTTCCTGCTTCAGCTATTCTGTGATTTTCCAGCACAAAATTTCCTGTCCAGGAGACAAATTACTGCTTTGCCTGCTAGTTGTCAACAGCATGAGGTATGGATGACTGAAGGAGGGCAAAAACGTTGAATACTTTGTCACTGGAAGTGAGAGGAGGAGGGAATTTTTTGCTGAACTATCCCGTTCTTCATGTGCTGCTCACCCAGGAATGGGCACAAAGGGAGGCATTAATCTCAGCTCACCGTAGACATGCAGAAATTGGGTGTCTAGTCTAAGTTGTCTGAACCCCTCTCTAGTCAGTGGAGGAGAACAGCCCTTTCTAAAGGGCGATTCATTAGGTAGGTATCAAATACAGGCTGAATAAAGCATGACCTGCTGGAGATTTCTTTGCTCCCCTGACTGCAGAGACAGCCTGGGCCACAGGTTTGATTCAGACACCATTTTCAGACACTAAAAGAAGCTGAGCAGAACAGTCCTCCTCTCCCCCCAAGGCTATAGGCTTGTCCCCCCTACTCCCGCGATCCAGGAGTGCATAGAAAATTGTCCCACACGATTTGGGAGGTCAGCCCAGTTAATCCAGTCACTTACCCTTGTCTGCATCTTTAGCTATGAAGGATTGAGGAAGATGGGGGGGAAAGCAGCAGCTCTTCCTGGGCAGACTAATAGCTGCAGGAGCACAGATCTGTCGAATCTTCACAACTGCCTCGGTTTACGGCTGCTGCATGTAAAAAAGGTGACGCCGGCCATAAAATATTGGTCATCTGACTCCATCACAAAGATCCCTGACAATTTAATAAGAATTCCTCGTGATGCTTCACGAGCTCTTTCATGGTTTTGACACAATGCCTCAGGCAGGATGGATTATGTGGGCTCCCAGGCACTTTCCAAGAGGGAATCATGCTGGCCAGTATGTATGAGTCAGCCAACCGTCCCGCTTCATCACTGTGGACTGATGCCTTGTAGCCCACAAACTGGGGCCAACCTTCTAGTCCCTGACCCTTTCTTTTGCCACCAGACAAGACAGAGGATGTTACCATTGCCTCCTAGAATGACATCCATCCTTAACAGGACGTGGGGTTTAACGAATGCATGGCTATATGGCTTGTACAGGAAAGCTTTGCATCCTTCACATAATCACAGAGTCAACAGGGATGAACATAACCTTTTATATACTTAGTTTTCTGAGCTCTGTGAGCGTAACTCAAATAAATCTTAGAAGAAGGTTTCATTTTTCTGTTGCATGGTCGATACTCAGCTTGCAGGGAGCTGATACATCTGTTTATTTTCTTCCTCATCTTGCAGGATATACATTGTGCACAGCACCATGAACAAGAGCTGGCTGGAAAAGGGATGCTGTTATTTCATCTTATCTCAGCCTACGATTTTTGAAATGAGCTGACATAAGATTTAATAAATATTCAGTTAAAAGGGAAGTGAAATGTTTTCTGCAAAGCTTCAGCTTTTGACTGGGGCAAAAAAATATAAAACAAGAAATCTGAGATATTTCTGATTTCTAGGGTAGATTTCTGAAAAGAAAAGATGGAATAACTGTACCTGGATTAAAATACAGACTGATATCCTTGATCACTACCTCAAGACAGTCTCTTAAGTCACATGTGGCTGCAAATTCCCTATCAGAACTCCTCCCCTGTTGCTTGACGATGTTTGAAAGGGAAATAAATATGTGACTGGATGATAAACAGATATGCAACACAGAGAGCAAAGGGGAAGATGGAATGTGTCAGGGCAGGCATAACACAGCTACAGCACAGACATGGGATATTAGGGCCTCTCGGGGCACAGACTTTAAAGGTTTCCTGGTATTTCTTAAGCAGTTGTTCTCAGTGCTGTCATCCAGTTACAGCTCTCAGCCAAAAGGTGCAAGGCAGGTTCTGCTGTTCTCCAAAAATAGCTAAATAGTAAAAGTAGCTGGTAGCTAAACAGTAAAATAATCCCGAGTTTCTGAGTTTCTCCCATGGTTGTAAGAAAGAAGAGTAGGGATTCTACCCTAGTGTGAAAAATAAAAAAAAAACGAGGGCTATGTGATACACAGATTTTAAAAGGCCAATTGAAAAAAGTGTAAGTTGAACAAGGAGAAATACAGACTCATGGTTATTCAACTTCAACACTCTTTCTTGTTCTTGATGTCCTGAGGAAAGACTGCTGGGCACATGGGAGTCTGAGGAGAGACCAGGTCTGAGCTCTTGCTGATCAAAGATGCTGTTTTTTACCAGCTAAAGGCTTAGTTCCCTGTTCACATATGCTAAAGCACCATGCAAACGTACAATGATGAAGATCCTGAAGAAAGGGTAGGTCAATTTCTGCATGATGAGTACCAGTATGTGATGTGAGCAGATGATGTGCGGCTGCTGCAGGAGGAGCTTGGCTGTAGACACAGCTACACACAAAGGAATTTTGTAGGTGAGGGGGGGATGTGGTGTTATTTCAGCAAAAAATTGTGACAATTCAGATCTGCCCTAGGGGATGGTGCCAGAGGAGCAGAGCTGTGGTTACAGATACTTCTCCATCTTCTTCATGTTTTTGAGTCCATTCCTGTGCAAACAAGAAGAGCAAAAGCAGTGGCAGGTTTATTGCCATTGGGATAAGGGTGGTTGGATGATTAGATACTGGCAAAACTTGGGATGAGGGTTTCTACAGAGAGTGATGTAATTCCTCCCTCGTACTCTGTGGCTCTGCACTGCAAGTTTTGGCAGAGTGATCAATGCCTGTTCATGGGGTCTGGCACCTACTTCAGCAAGAGATCAGTTTGTCCTCTCCATCTAGATAGATTTTAAGATGAAAAAGTTTCTCTTAGAGACTCATCTGCTCTCTGAGTCATCTGCCTCCAATGAGGATATTATAGAGCCATGATATAAACCCAATCACTTGGGAACAGCCAACTTTAGCCATTAATGCCATGTTAATAATGACAAAAGTCCTGGTTAAAAATAACCCCTTGATCTCTTAAAGGCTTGGAAATGAGCAGAACACAGCTGAAGCTCAGTTCTGGTTACCTGCAAACATTTGCACACATCACTGTGCCCTTGGGGGCAGAGGGACTGCATTTATTCAGAAAAACCAACACAAACTCCCCCAAACTTAATTAAATTTAAACAAATATCAACACTGGTTTAAAACAAGCATGGTTAAAAGTTAGAAATGCTTTGACTTCTGGCAGAAAAGTGCATTGAGAGAGGTCTCAGACAAGAAGGTAATGAAAAGCCAGGAATATTATTCATGAGCTTTCAGTTGGCTTTTAAAGAGGAGTCTGCTTTGATTGCTGGTTCATAGACCTGAGTGGCAATGATCTGTCAAAAAATTATATTTCATCTCTGGCCCAGGGAACTTTGCTGAGGAACTGGTTGCTGTCTTGTTAGAGGGTTATTGACTGTTGTATAGTATCTGCAAAACAGCCTGTGAAACATTACTAGGAGTGCTGGGAAAATTGGTGGAGGTGCAGGTGGTTCAGCTGGCCAAGAAAAAGGTTGGTAGTTATCAAGTAGAAATCATAGAATCACAGACTGGTTTGGGTTGGAAGGGACCTTAAAGATCATCCCTCCTATTCTGCCATGCCTTCAGCATTGGGGGAAGAGTGGCTGGAGAGCAGCCTGGCAGAGAGGGACCTGGGAGTGCTGGTGGACAGCTGGTTGAACATGAGCCAGCAGTGTGCCCAGGTGGCCCGGAAGGCCAATGGCATCCTGGCTTGTATCAGGAATAGTGTGGCCAGCAGGAGTAGGGATGTGATTCTCCCCCTGTGCTCAGCACTGGTGAGGCCTCACCTTGAGTACTGTGTCCAGTTCTGGGCCCCTCACTTCAAGAAGGATGTTGAGGTGCTGGAGCAGGTCCAGAGGAGAGCAACAAGGCTGGTGAAAGGACTAGAGGGAAAGTCTTATAGGGAGAGGTTGAGGGTGCTGGGGTTGTTTAGCCTGGAGAAGAGGAGACTCAGGGGGGACCTCATCACTCTCTTCAACTCCCTGAAGGGAGGTTGTAGTCAGGTGGGGGCTGGGCTCTTCTCCCAGGCAACCAGTGACAGGACAAGAGGGCACAGCCTGAAGCTGCTCCAAGGGAGGTTTAGGTTGGATATTAGGAAGCACTTCCTCATGGAGAGGGTGGTTAGACATTGGAATAGACTTCCCAGGGAAGTGGTGGAGGCACCGTCCCTGGATGTGTTCAAGGCAAGGCTGGATGTGGCACTTAGTGCCATGGTCTAGATGGTGTGGTGGTGTTGGTCATAGGCTGGACTTGATGATCTTAAAGGTCTTTTCCAGCCTTGGTGATTCTGTGATTCTGTGATTTATTTGATGAACGCTCTACCATTTTGAGGTAGTTTCACTTCCTCTGCAGAAATTTGGTCTGCAAAGACTTCAGGGGGTGTCATCCTAGTTGTTTCTTTTCAGCAGAGCACTGTGATGTACCTCTAGCCCTTCTCACTAACAGGAGTCTCTGGTTTACAACACAGGATTAAGTTTTTGCAGCTTAACAAACTGTTGCACATACAGCCCCCTTCTGTGTCCCCAGGCCATGGTAAACACCAGGAAATAATCTTTCCCTGGTCTGCAATGGAAAAAAAAGACTAAAGTACCTATAGTTTGCATAGTTGTGGGCTAAGCTCCTGTGCTTGGACTGCTCCTGCAGCAAGGCTGAGGGGTGATAGTTGAGTCACAGTGCTCCAATCTTGTATCAAACCCCTCAAACAAGCATGTTCTTGTCTTCCAGGTTGTTATAGGAGTGCCAGCAAGGTACCAATTAACCTCCATCTGCTGGGGTCAGAGGTTGCTCCGTGGGACCTGTATGAAACCCCTCTGACCCATTGTCCTGGCTGAGCCCTGCATGCTGTGCCTACACGCACTGGTTGGCCTGGTCTGGGTGCTGTGCTGGCCCCTGATGCTGTCCTTGCACACCAGCTCTTCTGCTGCCTGCATGTCAGGAGATGTCAGTGTTGGTCCTGGCTGCTGTTCTTCTGGCAGAGGCAATGTTTCCTGCTCATGTACTTCTGCAGACATCTGTTGTGTACTGCCACCGTGCAGGCAGGGTAAAAGCCCTTGTTTTTCTACCTGTTCTCTCCTCTTGCCTGTGGTTTTGTGTGGGCTGCCTTGTGCTGGTGGCCCAGTGCACCACTGACCTCAGGCTGTTTGTGCTTGTGAGTCCTGGTGGCTGAGCACACGCTTGACTGAGCTCTCAGTTACTCTCTGTAGTTTTTTTCCCTTGGTGGCTGCATTTCACTTCTCCTCGCATCTTTGCTAATGCTGAGACTTTCACACAGGTATGGAAATGTGAGTCTTATTTTTCTCAGGGCTTTCACTTGAGCTGCTGTGGGTGCTGCACCTCTCCGTGTGCTGACTCATGTTGTTTTTCAATGTAACACTGTTTTTATGGCTTAACTTTGAAATTCGTGTTCAACTGCTCACTGTCTTTCAGAAACAGCAAGGCATCCTTTCTTCTACTTAAACTATTGCTACTTTTATTTTTTTTCTGAAATGTTCTGCTGCTGAGACTATTTTCTTTGTCTGCATGCACCACTTTTGATAGCCCAGGACCATAGGGCGAGGGCAAGTATAAAAGGTAAAATACTTATTTTTAGATAATATGCACTGGAATCATGTGTTCCAAAATTGGAACAAGACCCGTCCTGCTGGAGGTCTTGGCATTTGTAGGTGCCTGCTTCAGGGAGAGAGTGACAGGTTACACTATGCTTGAATATTGCCTGGAGAGGTTTTAGGTCCCATTTCTGAGAGCACTCCTCCATCTCCTCTTTATGGTGCTTCTGATACACTCAGAGCAGGCTCACCCGTTAATAGCAGCTGCTCAACTCTGGGGTCTCCTCAAAGCCAACCCACACACAAGCATCTCAACTATGAGGTGATCTCCTTGGTAATGACCACCCACATGCAATTCAGATGCAGCAACCTTCCCTTGGCTTGGCTGCGGCCATCCTGCTCCTCTGCCATGGCCAGGATGAGAGGAAATGGCCTCAAGTTGCACCAGGGGAGGTTTAGATTAGATATTAGAGTAAACTTCTTCACTGAAAGGGTCATTAAACACTGGAACAGGCTGCAGAGGGAGGTGGTTGAATCACCATCCCTGGAGGTGTTTAAAAGCTGTGTCAATCTGGTGCTGAGGGACCTGGTTTAAGCCCTGTACTTGGTGGAGTTGGTTGGTCAAGTTAGGTTATGGTTGGACTCGATGATCTTACTGGTCTTTTCCAACCAGAATGATTCTGTGATTCTGATTCTATGATTCTGTGCAGCTGAGGATCTTTAGTGACTGTCGTCTTGAAAAGCACACCCAGAGAAGCATTGCCCTCCTTTTGTACTGCAGAAATATAGTACAATTAATAAACACAAGGCTGGACGTGTAAAGAGCTCATGACAACCCAGTTTCCTTGCAGTTAGACAGGCAGGCTGACTACATCATGAAAGCAGAAAGCTGGTACAGGGCCAAGTGGTGGGGTAACAGGTGATTAATGCACAGAGAAATGCTCCTGTAGCCTATGGAGCCCATAGGCAGGATGGCTGCTAGAGGGAGTGGGAAGCTGTTTCTCTGGCAGCATCCAATGAGTAAGGATAGAAAAAATCCCATTTGGTAGGGCCCAGCAGCCTTCCCAAATGGCAGGAGATAAAATCCATTCTAAAAACTTCACAATCTACCTTCACTTTCAAATCCATGCAAAGGGGGAGTCCTCAAATAGTATTCAAGCACATTGTGGAGTGATGTGGAGCAGCTGGAGCAGAGCTGAGGACAAGGCCATACATTGAACAAGGTCTGTAATGTGCACATTCCAGGTGTTTCTCTTCTGAATGAACCCAAATATGAGTTTATCTACCACCCTCTCCAAAAAAGAAAAAAGCAAGAGCAGCCACAATTCCCACTCCTCTTCTCTGCTCTGGAGGTTTGAGCTTTGAGATGGATGTGGGTCACCTACAGAGGAATGACCAGAGGGACCTGTTTCCTGTCTTACTTCTGGAAATGTGTTTGGAGTTGATGATGTCAACCTGCTGTGGCTTCCTGGGAAGGTTTGCAGAGCAGAGGCAAGGTGAGGACTTATCTTCTCAGGTGCAGTGTTGGTACCTGCTGGTAGCCCTTGGGAGCTCATTCTGAACGAGCTGGTGCTTGGGGAATTTCCACCGTGTTGTGGTGACATTGTTTGTGTCATGCAGCCTTGCTGAGAAGCAGTGAACATCAGTCTGGGAGGAATGCCATGGTAACCTGGCAGTGTTGCTTCCAACTGCCAAGATAACTTAACAGAGACAGCTTGAATATCCCTCCACAACTTTACCTAGTGTCTACCAGACACACAGTTTGTGGTCTTGTGCACTGAACTAAAAGACTGAGGCTCCAAACAAAAGCATTTCTCTCTGTCCTTCCTTGCCAGGCTTGATGCTTAAAATTTTTCCTCTTTAGCTTCTTGTTCTCATGGGACTGTATTAGCAAAAAGGCTGGAATTTGTACCAGGCTCTGCAGGCAGCTGTTTGATCTTCACTGCCTCTTTCTGTTTCATCTTCAGATAGATAGAGTGCTGGCCTGGGCATTAGAATCTGTGCTATTCTGGAAGTTTTCTGTATTAAATTTTCCAAGGAGTCTTTTGTGACGTGTCTAATGCTCCTGTAATGTGAAAAAAGTGGAGCAAGCAGTCTACATCACAAGATGCTGCTATTCTCTTAGAAAACCTATGTTCTTTTCCAATCCATCTGTTCCTACTGATTTCTTATCTATTGGAAAGGTAGTGGTATCCAGAGACACCTTATGGGTTTGTGCTATTATTGGTAGTTCCTTAATCTCTACTTTCTGAAGGTTTTTTCTTCCAGTGGGGTGTGGAGGACATGCAAAAAGTAGAGTAGGATAGGACAGGACAGGATAGGGTAGGGTATCTCAGTTGGAAGGGACCTACAATGATCCTCCAGTCCAACTGCCTGGCCACTTCAGAGCTGACCAAAGGTTAAAGCACGTGGTTATGGGCATTGTCCAAATGCCTCTTAAGCACTGACAGGCTTGGGGCATTGACCACTGCTCTAGAAAGCCTGTTCCAGTGTTTGAGTCCCCCCTTGGTTAAGAAATGCTTCTGAAAGTCCAATCCAACAGTGGAGGACATGCTCTCCTCCACCCAGGTAGTTAATAATTTCTGCTCTGGAGATGATTATCTGAGATTGTGATCAAAGTAATTGAAAACCTGGTGTATCTGAAAAAAATAAAATAGTTGGTTGTCCAGCTAAGAACTACATAGTCTAGGCCGTATCACAGGCCTTGGTAAGCAAGGGTGGAAGAGGAAAGGACAGTATCTTTTGAGTACCAGAGCCACAAGGACACATGCAATCTGTGCTCTCATTGGCAGGTAAGGTGCACTGGAGTGACAGATGACAGCTGCCATCCTCAGCTGCCCAGAGGTTCATTGTAGCCAGCTAAAATAGGGCAGTTCATGGGCAGCTGACCTGCGTCCTTGCTTTGTGATTTGGAAACCTGCAGTTGACAATAAGAGATTTCCTTGCTGGAATCTTGTGGTCACTAACCATTTCCTATGTGTCCTTTCATTCCTAGGACATTTCTCCTCTCAAGTGCTGTGTTACAACAGACTCACCTGCTGGTTCATTGCCCCTTATTGACACATTTTCTAACAGCCCATGACGTGACTGACAGTTGAACCATTTGTTGTGTTATTTGTTGTGAAAGGTTACTAACTTTGAGTGAAACGTGTTTAGAAAGTAAGACATTTGGCCTGGGGTTTAACCCTTGGAGGGTTGGGAGCTGGGGAATGTGGCTTTAGACATTGGAGATACCCACAAAAATGTCAAAGGAGAGAGCTTGGTGTTTTTACCTGGGTTGGAGGTGGAGGCTCCCATGGGGGCTGAGGCAAAGGACAAGGCTCCACATGGTTCAATAGTCTTCGCAATTGCAGACACGGTGCAAGTGCTACATGTTTACTCAGGACATCTTTACACCTTTATTTGCATGTGTAATTCATCTGGAGACTTGGGTTTCAATCCCCTTTGAACGATGTGCTCTGTCAGCAGCTTGTGTCTTGTGGCTTAGAAGAGATTGAAGGTTTGCTTTTTGGTATTTCCCCCTCCTCCTGTTTCGGCCATTCCCCGTTTGAAAGATGCAGGCTGTTAGGAGCAGAACGAGGGAAGTGTCAGCAGAACAATTTACAGCCAGTCAAAGTCAGGGTTTTTTGAAACAAATGTGCCATTGAACTGAAACATTGCATAGCCGAGGCACAAAGTGCTTTTCCAAAGAATTCTGCCATGGGGGAGCTGCTGAAGATGGCAGAAATTCCCCTTTGAAAGAGCAGATGCCAGCAGCTTAGCTGTGTGCCTTCATTGTAGGTGGGTTGGACTTGGGGTGCAGTGAGACATCTCTGCTGGTGGCCACGGGGAGAGCTTCTGTCCTCAGGAGACACTGAGAGGAGAAAGAACTCTGCAGGGAGCTACAACACATCCTACAGCCTCCAGGTCCCAGGGGACAACACAGTTTCTCTCTGCCCTTCCACAAGAGGTGCAGCCTTGCTGGGCTGTCCCAGAAGCTGTCAGTGAAGCAAGGCATAGTTCCTTTTTTTCAGGTGCTGACAGGAGTTCTGGCCACGGACCACAACTCTCTCAGTTTTCCTGCTGTCCTTTGTATTTTGTGTAATTTTGTTGCCTTGTCTGAGGGCAACACAGAGATTATAACACCCAAAAAATGTTTGCCAGTTTTTGTTACTTTGCACCTTTTGATTTCTTTCTTGTGTCATAGTATTTACCATGGAGGGTTTTCTTTCCATGTAGGACACTGTGTATTTAGAACAATTCAGAATATTATTATCTTTTCTTTTTTTTTTTTTTTGTCTTTAAAGACATTCAGGCCAAGTGATCTTTGCTGCAAGAACATGCTGACTGCGCAGTAGAGTCTTACTCTAAGTGTGAAAGTAAGGAAATTCAATTGCACTTGCTTTTCTTGCATCTTTTTGAGTGGAACTAGGAGATTTTCATGGCAGCATCACCCCAAAAAACCCCAACAAAACAACAAAAAAAACCCCACAAAACAAAACCAAAGGAAAAAAATTCTTTGAAAAGATTTGGCTTGATCAGCTTGTTCTTTCTTTCCTCCTATGATGAAAGAGAAGTTGTTATTTGAGAGACATGGAACATACCATTTTCACAAAGGAAGTCACCTTCAGGAAGGCACGACTTTGCTGGGGGTTAGAAGGTGTCTAAATGTTATGGGTATGGTTAAAAAGGGAGGTAATGACCCTTCTGAGGGTCCTGTTCCCATCATCTGAAGGCCCACACACGGAATGAGCAGAACCTGTGTCTAAGGTGCAGCAGCAGGATGGAGAGGGGGAGCCAGGGAGACCAGAGAAGAGATATTATAAGGGGACAGAAAATGACCTTGGTCTAGGATTGCTCCTAAAAGCTGCCACTCACCATCTAGCCAGGTGTTGAGGAGCTGCAAAATGCACTATGGGAAAGAAACATGGAGGAAGCAGATTCCATTGGTACCTTTTTGTGGTGGAGGTAGGGGGACGTCCATCACCTGGTTGAACCAGTTTGTACCCAGTTGAAAAGAATCTGCACTGGCAAAGAAGCTGTTTGTTTGTTCTGTCTTGACCAGTGCTCCTTGGTCATGGCTAAAGCCTCCTAAAAAAGAGGATAGGGGAAAAACACATCTTTCCCAAGTGTACCTGAGCATGTTGGGCTTTGGAGATCCTCCTGCGGGGTCTGGTGAGCATTTGGGAGGATAATCAGGGAGACAGATGGATGAAGGGAACACCCGAAGGGAAAAGGAAGGCAAATCCTGAGGCAAGGAGGCTTCCTGCAGGCTGGGAGGAGACAGCAGTTCTCAACCTGAGAAGACACTGACAAAGTGCCCCTGATGGAACTGGGGGTGTTCAGCCTGGAGAAAAGGAGGCTGAGGGGAGACCTCCTCACTCTCTGCAACTGCCTGAGAGGAGGTTGGAGCCAGGGGAGGTCAGTTTGTTCTCCCAAGGAACAAGAGATAGGACAAGGGAAATGGCCTCAAATTGTGCCAGGGGAGGTTTAGATTGGACCTTGGGAAAAATTTATTCACTGAAAGGGTTGTCAAGCCCTGGCACAGGGAAGTGGTGGAGTCCCCACCCCTGGAGGGATTTCAAAGCCATGTCGATGTGGTGCTGAGGGACATGGGTTAGTGGTGGCCTTGGCAATGCTGGGTTAATGGTTGGACTTGATGATATTAAAGGTGTTCTCCAACCAAAATGATTCTATGAGTGCTGGAATGGAAAGGAGCAGCAGGGTCTGGAAACTGGTCTTCAGACTTGGACTTTCTTAGTCAAGTGTTTTTGTTTTCCTTTATTTTCAGAGTTTTATTCTGGTTGTTTTTTGGTTTTGTTTTTGTATTTTTTTGTTTGTGTATTTTTGTTTCTTTTTTCTAGTAATCTTAAAAAAAGCACCTCACCTTTCATCAGTAATTGCAAATGCCTTCTAGCTTTTGGGAAAACCCTGGAAAGAAAAGAGGGAGCTGGAGCATTGCTGTCATGCTCAGTGGTCAGTTCTGGTCCCATTGCATACATATTAAAGGCAGTGTGGGCAAAGCAGTGGAAAAAGGGTGTTTTAAGTCAAACTTGTGGAATTTTCAGCTCCCATCATATTATACACTGAGACCAATTTTTGATCCTGTGAACTCCCAAATGTCTTCTGCGGCTCTTCAAGTTGAAAGAAGCTGTCAATCAGGGTCCTGAGGGACAAGAAGCAATGTCTTCATCAGATATCTGGCATGTGAGAAAGGCATTGCAGCTTTGTTGATGAGCAGACTTGAAAAGACTTGGCTATAAGCAACAGGACCGTCAGAACAGTAGGGAAAAATTCTCAGTATAATTTGGGTTGATTCAATTTCTGATTAAATTATCATGGGTATTCCAGTGACAAGAAGCAGGAGAGGAGGTGGGGGTTGCATGCTTAGGCATGGGAGAGTCTCCTTGTGCTGAGCAGGGCTATCTTGGGTATCAGAAAAATACAGACTGTTACCCAGACACCTATGAGGTCTTAGTCTGTGTCATATATTTACCTGTGATGATTCCTGGTGGCTTTTAAAAATATATTATTTGGTCTCTGACATACACATCTGGGAGTAAGAAGGTAGCATTCATTCTTAGGAACTTACAGTCATGTCTGTTTTTCCTGATCCAGTCCTTGATTTTGTGCTTTCTGATGTCTTTTATTTTCTCCTTCCTGAGTGGCTGTAACGTTGGTTATGGCATTCTATTTTTGTACATTGATGGTAAAGAAAAGCTCCCTGAAAGGCCCGGGAAAACTAGCTATGTTTCCAGAGACAGAACTGTAATTCAGGAAAGTTTCTTGCCTCCTTGGGCAACAGGAGGAACGTAGATAGTCTTTGATGTGGTGCCTGTGAATAAGGAGGAACCTGTGTACCATTACACTGTAAAAACTTCTCCCTTGAAGTGGGAAGCTAATCCAGCTTTCATTTAAAAACAAACAAAAAAGAATCCAAACCTCAAAACCTCCTGTGACAAAAGCATTGGGTCTGTTTATATGTTGGCTCTTTCTCTTCTTAACTACTCTTAGTACATGTTTGTTTGAGGTTTCTGCCCTGAGTCAGGTAGCCACGTGCTTTGACTAACTGGCCATAAATCAGAATTGGGTCTGGATCTCTTCATCTTTCTCTGATGACACAAGAGTTTGCTAATTGAGGAAGGCACCTCTGAAAGCCCTGCAAGGCAGGGTGGTAATCTTTCCTTTGAGATGGCTCCTTCTCCACCCAGGGCTCTGCTCCACCCTGCCTTTGGGCTGGTCTCTCTTGCACAGGAGGAGCAGAGAAATTACTATCACCTAGATTAATTTTATTCCATACTTTGGGAGTTACTAGGAAAGACTGGGACTTCAGAAAGGGGTCGTTTCCTGTAGAAAACCTTCACTAAAGAAGGTCAGCATGTCACCATGACTGTGATGCAGAAATTACAATGCTACTGCCAATCTGTAGCACTAAATCAGTGCAGGTCAGTGCTTGCTCACTGGTCCAGGGTGTACCTGGGGCAGGCTGGGAGCCACATCTCCATTCCCTACAGCTCAGCTCTACAAAATCCCTGATTTGGGTTGTTTCATCCTGATCACTCAATGTCTCAGTAGTTCCAAGCATGGGTCCAGATGTCTCTGTGTGCCTATGGTGCTGTGTCCCTGCTCTCTCCTTAATTCTCTTGCCCGGGCTATGGTCCCAGGGTAGGACCAGTATGGATTTCTGTCTTCTACAGCTGATGGTGTAAATCTTGGCTGCTCCGCATCTCACAGAGTCAAGTGGTGAGTGGATGAAGACAGCAAAAACACTTCAGCACCACCACCAGCCTCACTGAGGTGGTGGTGTGTTCTCCAAGCTGCCAGGCTCTCCATCTCCTGTCAGCTCCTTCTCAGGGGTGGTGAGTTTGTGGCAGAGTTAGTAACCTGCTCACTTGCTTCATGTGCATGTGTGCATGGCCTCCTGTCTGCAGCAAGGTTCTCCTAGGGTCCAGCTAGTGAAAATGTACCTGGGTTTGGCCCTAGAGTCAGAGCTGGCAGAGACATCTGAGAATCCCTAAAATATTCTCCAACTATAAAGCAATCTTAAATAGGAATTAAAAGCCTAAATCCTGAACATATATATATATGAGTATATAAAAATTAATAAACTGGAAATACAAAAGGCAAAAAAGATCAAAAATTTTTAAAAAAAATCTTAATGTATCTTTGATTTAAACTGCTTTGACTTGGGGGGGAGGGATAAAACCCCAAAGCCACAAAAAAAATCACCAATAATCTTTGAAATTCGATCTCAGAATGAAATATTACTATTTTCTGGTAACAGGATTTGTCAGAATCAGCTCTGGTTCATGGACACTTGGTTTTCTCTATCTTTTTTCTAGAGTGGAAGAAAAAAATGTTGGAAATGATCAGCCTGTCATGTTCATGAATTGTCTTCCCATGCTGTGAGGAGCAGAACTGTAGGAGATGCTGTAAATAATGTAGGGCTTGGAAGAGCTTTCTGTGGAATTTAGGAAGCCTGGGGAAAATAAAGCTGCCGTGGGAAAAAGGAGAACAGCACCCAATTCCTCTGCATCCACCTGGCATCTTTCCTTCCCCTCTGCCATGGTTTTGTGCTTGCTTCCTAGATTTTTTTCTGCTGTATCAGCACTGTTGGGATCAATACTGCACTGAGCCTGTGATTCCCTGCAACGTGCCATCATTTAGTGAGTAAAGGCAAGGAGGGCTCAGAAGAAAATGCCAGGCAAGGCAGGTTTGTCAAAGAAAACTGGTGCACTCGTGTAGCTGCTGTTAGACATTGCTCAAAGGGCAAAATCCTGAGGAATTCCCTTCATAAAATTCTGGCAAGCTTGTATTTGCATATGCAGTTCAGGTATTCCAGAGCTATTTGTTCCAGTCCATTTATTTCAGTTCTTTCATGGTATGTGTAGATGTAATAGGGTGTTAAGGGGATTTGTTTTCCCACCTCCTGATCTTGAGCTGAGGGTGGTTTGTTTACCAGTGAATCTCAAAATAAGCAGCCAGGAGAGGGAAGGAAATAATTTTCTGCCTGTCTGTGGCTGCCTGGGATTATTACCCCCAACTGAAGGGAGTGTTGAGCCAAGGATTTGCAGAATGATCCTTTCTCTCTGAAGTTCTTCTTCTGTAAGGATGGTCTGGCCACAGCAAACTCAGCAGAGAGTATCTAGAGAACAGGACCCACTTGACTGGCCAACCAGGATAGAGGACAGGCTGGAGGAGAAATGGCTGGGCTCAGCAGCTGGGTAGGAGGGTGCAGACAAAGAGATGTTATACAGGAGGGTGCAAGGATGCTGCCCATGGCCATCCCCAACCTGACCTTTTTCTCAAGTGATAACCACCAGTGGTGGTTATAATGGAAGAGTCTGGTTGTGATGGCTGCATCCATCTCAAACTGGCCAACTCCAATTCAGAGGAGGCAAATAACAACACACAAGCCAAAGACTGATTTGATCGACGTGTCCACCTAACCACAGTGCTGATCAATGTCTGACTGAAGCCAAACATGTGGTCAGTGGGCAAACATGACTATGAGTCAATCATCTTATCCCCATAAATAGCAAGCAGCCCCAAGAGCCCTTGGAGCTTCCTGGTATGACAGTGGGCTGCATGGCAGGGTCTCCCATTGAGTAGGGATACCTCTCCAGGTTACCCCTCAAGGCTGTGAGATTCCTTGCTGCAACAGATTCTTGGAAAGTGATGAATAGCATGCTAAGAGTGGAAATGCTAGCTAAGGGATAGAAAGGATTTATTGCACATATGTAATACTTCAGATAATAAACCACTGACCAAGTCTGGGACTAGGATCCAGCTACCCTGAGATTCCTCTCCGAGAAGGTGCTTAGAAAGCAAGGGTGTCCAGTCTGAACCTCATGACTCAATGGAAGGGTCTTCCTGACAGTTTTGTCTGACCCTGTCCTCTATGCAGTAAATCACTGAGTGCACCTTGCCATCAAATCTCGTGAAACCACCGTTGCATTTCCTATCAAACTTGATTAAATCCCTGTTTTATGTCAATAAATGTGTTGCTATTTCTCTCTTGCTAGTGAAGTGCATCTCTCCATCTGTGGCAGCAAGACTGGAGGGGCTGCCTGGAGGAAAGCTGCCTGGGGCTCCAAGCTGCATGTGGTGAAGAAATGGATGGGTATTGAGGAAAAACTCTGAGATAAGAGGAGTAGCTCACAAGCTGAGGTTTGCTTGTGCACAGGGAAAATTACATTGGTTTGGCAAAACCACCACTTATCTTTTTGTAGGCAAACTCATTCCATTTTAAGAATGGCCAATTGTAGTTTGCTTAAACCTCTTCATGATCAACAGAAGCTAAATAAAATGTTTGGGTTAAGCTAATAGGAGGTTATCCCTATGGAGCATGCCCTGGCTTAGCAAAACTGGTTTAAAAATATCCCTTCCATTAAAGCATCAGCACTTAATAAATTGAGAGGCTCTGGATGACAGCACATAGAGGCATTAGGCACTTGGATTCACACTGGTGGACTTGTGGGAGCCTGGACAGAATGTGGTAGGGATAGATGAAATAGTTCTGAAAAACATCTCCTCATGTCTATGTACATACCCAATAAAGTGTCAGCACATACAGGGAATTTCAGCTGCTACTAATGATGCTTTGAGTCTAATTTCCATCTCTTTCACCTTGAAAGATTCAAAGCACCAAATAAAATCTATGCTTTTGATTTTCAGATGCATTTTCTTGGTGATTGAAACCGTTTTTAAGAAACAATTTGAGAAAGTAAGCCCAGTTTGGGGAGTTTATTATATTCAACCTCAAGCAATTTTTTCTACTTTATGGTTATGTCCAATAAATTCTGTGCAATGCCTCCAATTAATAATGATGTCCAAATTCCCATATTACCCTGCCACAGATGGTGTAGTAATATATGAGCAAATTGCTTCAATTCTTCCCAGTTCCCATTAACATATTAAACTACAATTATAATTTTCTCATATTTCAAACATTTTGAAGTTTTTACCATATAGCATTGGAATTCCTTTCCATGATGTATGCAAAAAAAGGGAACACATCTACATAACACTATATTGGGTTTGAAGAGAGCTGATTCTGCTGTTAAGAAATAAATATTTTACAGTCTGCATTAGGAAAAGACAGCTTTAACTGAGCAGAATATAGTTAATTTAAAAAAACCCAAAAATCTATCTTCCAAAACTGGCTGATCTGATCTACGTCTTTTTGTTAATAAGAAAAAAAATATTGATTTCTTGATGCTAATAGGCAGAAATAATGGATTTCTAGACAATCTTGTGGGGAAAAGGAGGTTGTGGTGTTGTTCCTCAAAAATTCTCAGTGTTACATGATTTTGCTAAGAAATGTTGAAAACAAGTTCTGGACAGTTCTGTTCAGAATTTATTGTGTAATTGGAGCAGAACAGTCTGACAAGAAATGGGTGGAGAGGCCAAGACCAAAGATTCATCTGCCTCAATATCCCCATCTCCAGTAGTCTCCAACACTGAGTGCACAGGGAAAAACACAAAAGATTAAACCTGAATATCTAAATTAATATTTTCCTCCCAAAGCTCTTCCTGTCTCCAGGTATTTGAGTTCAGAGACATTCTATGCCAAGATGTGGCTTCTGCACATGCAGCAATTCTTGCTGGACCTCTCTTTGTGAACTCTGTGCAAGACTAAAGGAGACTCTGAGAGGAGTTTTCACCTTTCTTAACAGGAATAGAATAATGTAGGAAAAGAAATGTGACTCACTGGTTGTTCCTACTGCCACAGGGGATGAGGGCTGCCCTTTTCCCAGCTATGGATATAAGGGAAATGTAAGGGGCAGAAGCACAGAGGACCCCTGCACATTGTCATCTGGAGCCTACACAGTTCTCTGCCTGGAGAGGAAAGGGGATAGAAATGGAGTGAGGATAAAATAGGACAGTGGTTCTGTAGCTATGTGAGCCTGGTGGCCACCTCCCCCAAGAGAACCATCACAAGCAAGGACCTAAAAAGAGGGGTAAGAATAGCAAGCTCATTCTCATCATGGCAAAAGAATTAGAGAAGCTTCTATGTTCTATCCTGGTGGATTAGTGCTTTAATCCATTTCTTAGTAATTGTCCTCAAAAACACTAGGAAAAGTATTAATAAGTAATAATAACTGGAAAGATAAGTTCTGAGCTAGCAAAAAGTCCAAGTGAGCAAAGTAGTTTTTTCTTGTTTTCCAGAAGAACCACATTGACAAAAGACTGGTGGGACATCAAAGAGATCTAAACACTCTGGGACACCTGGGGGCATGTGAGACTGAAGAGTCTGCTGATGCAGAACTTTAAGAGTCTGTAGGATTTAAGGATTGTACTGTTTCAGTAACAGGACCAAACAGGTAGTGTAGATGCCTCAGTGAAAATGTCTCCTCAGTGTGCTAACAAAAAAAGCAAGAGCAGAGTAAAAAAGGGCTGTGAGAGAGACCTTGAAGGCCAAACTCGCAAAGCATCTGAAATCGATGATGTAGCTCAGATGAGAACCTTGTGTGGTATTTGTTAAAAAGATATTGCAGAACTAGAAAGGGCTGAGAGAAGCAAGACAAAGGATAAAGGCTGAGGTAAGCAAACCTCTCCTCTGAAGAGCATCTGAAAGCACCTTTGTTCTCCAAAGGGACGTAGGGGGTGAGTGTGTCTGTAAAGGCTACTCTAAGGGGCACAGTCTGAAAACATAAGTATCCATCTCTGGTGTCTGAGCATGAGAAGGGGAGGAAAGTCAATGAAGCTGGAAGGCAAGAAGTGCTGAGAGGAGAAAAAATACTCTTCTATCCAGTTAAAAAAATGCATGCTTTGCTGGATAATTAAAATAGTTAGAGTTCTTATAAAGAGTGAGAGGGAATCCCCTTTCATGGCATTTAAACCAATCTCCCTCTTCTAGGATTAGCATGAAACTTATTGTCAGTAGCAGATTTTTTTTCACCTGTCTATTAGTGGTGTGTCATGAAACTCCTTTTAAAAGTCTCCTCTGCTGGTAGCTGCTAGAAGTCAGTCATCTGGCTCTGTTCCAGTCTGGGAATTTCTGTGCTCCTGACTGCAAATTATTCTTGGTCAGGATAATTGAACTGGATTCTCAGTGGATGTAAATTATTCCTGGTCTGTTGGAATTGCTTATTGCACAGTTTGTGCAGATCCAGCACTGAGGGTGTTGTGCATGGTGGTGTTGAACATGCCACAGGTACGTTGGGAATCTGCTCCTCTGGATATTTCATGGGATTATTAAGTTAAATAGTTTAGCGGGAGGATTTGTAAAATGTTAATTTAATTGTACTTGAGCTACACTGATTAATTGTACCTAGCTTCAGGAGGAGACCATGCTCCTCTGGTTGGTGCAGCAGAAATGAAGGCTGAGGGACATACAGGGCAATGTAATCATACAGTTTGATGTTTACCTCCTGCTCACCAATTATATTAAACTCTGTAGATTCTCTTTATTCTTTCCTCAACTAGAGAAATAAAAAAAACCCCTGACAATCTATTACTGATAAAGAGAATTTATTGTTTTAAAAAAAGAGGGATTTTTTTATATATCAAGAATATTTTATATTTCATTCATTTTTAGAGCCTTTTCTCTAAATCATATTGTGGTGCTAACAAGTAGCATATTGAAATGTCTTTGCATTAGCCAGACTTGAAGACAAGTTATTACTGCACTGTGCAAAGACAAAGAGATGAGCAAATTAAATAGTATAAAAATGAATATGAAAAAGTGTAGTATATTTTTGATAGCTCAATTTGATGAAATGCACGATTTCTGTTTTTTTCTAAAATGTTCACAGCTGATACCTTGGGAACAGATTTTATGTCAAAAGAAGTCTTCTGTCTGAGTTAGAGACCTGCTGAAAAGTGGTGCTTTTTAAACAACAACCTGAGGAAAGCAAGGCTGGATTTTCAGGTGTTTGACTGGACTTGAGTGACCATGGTTCAGTTCAGCACTCCTCAGGTCTGGGATGAAGATCTGCTCCTCCTTCTGCACACAGCTGTGCTGGTGTTTGAGTTTGGACTAGGAGAGCACTTTTGAAGTAAGTCTTTGCTCATCCTCACTTTACTGCACTTGTGTGTCATGGAGTGGTTTTGGCATGTGCAAAAGGGTTTCATAGAATCCCAGACTGTTTTGTGTTGGAAGGGACCTACCTTAAAGATCACCTAGTTCCAAGCCCCTTGCCATGGGCAGGGACACCTCCCACTAGACCAGGTTGCTCCAAGCCCCATCCAACCTGCCCTTGAACACTTCCAGGGATGGGGCAGCCACAGCTTCTCTGGGCAACCTGGGCCAGGGTCTCACTACCCTCATACTACAAAATTTCTTCCTCAGATCTCATCTCAATCTCCCCTCTTTCAGCATGAAATTTTTTTCCCCTCATCCCATCACTCCCTGCCCTTGCCCAAAGCCCCTCCCCAGCTTCCCTGGAGCCCCTTCAGGTACTGGAAGGTGCTCTAAGGTCTCTCTGGAACCTTCTCTCTCTCAGTCTTCATAGGAGAGCTGCTCCAGCCCTCAGATCATCTTCATAACCATCCTCTGCACTTGCTCCAAGAGCTCCATCTCATTCCTTTGGGATGTCACTCAGCTGGATCAAACACATGCCCGTCAAAATAAAAACATGTACAACACAGTGAGGATTCTGGGTCTTCAGATCCACTCCTGTTGTGGCCACAGGACCCTTGATAAAACTAAGGCAGCTGCTGAGCCTCAGTTGCCTCTCCATCCAACGCAGACTGCCATCTTGCCTTTGTTTCTCTTGCCTGGGATGGGAAAGAAGAAGAACAAGCTTCATGTAATGGCATGGTTGGGGTGGGACTACAGCTGTGCAAACTACTGGACAGATTTGTTTGGGGGACAGTGCTGAAATATCCTCCTTCCCTGTAGCCAGTACACTTCAAGCTCTGTGGCATGTGAAGGGAAAGCAGCTCTGTTGCTGGACTCCTGCCCATGTTGCTGTCATACCCATATCTTACCTCAACAACCACCAGGACAGAAGTGGTTGTTCATATTTACATGGTCATTTTTTCATACGGTCATTTATAAGATGCTGTAGAAACTCCAGTTTGATTTTTAAATTGCTTTGCTGCAGAACAACAGCATGCAGCAGGCAGAGGGCAACGCCACTGTGTGTCCAATTAATGTGCTCCAAATTCCAAATTCTCATCACAGATGTGATGAATTTTCCCAGCTCTGCCTGTAGTCAAGAAGGAGGCTGGTGAAGGGGGTGCTCAGCATCCCTGAAGACAACAATAGGAACAAAAAGGAGAAATGCAATTAAGGTGCTAAAACGATATCCTGGTGTTCTACCAACTCATATCTCTGCCCAGGACTTGGTCTTAGCTGGGATCACATAGATAGTTGATCATTGCAAATTTCCTGGAAAGCTGCTTAATCTGAAGCTTTACCTTTAAGCAGAAGATTTTTCAGTGTAGGTTGTGACAAATAGATCTTTGCCTCCATTCTAACTTTGAGGTGTTTTTCAATTATTGTAAGTTTCTCAGGACACGTGGATCAATAAAGCTGATGGGTAGCTTGTGTAAGACCTCTTTAGACACAGCTTCCAAAGAGCTACCTAACCTTCTCTCAGTGAGAATAGCTTAGGTGACAGAGCCTGAGAGTCAGACATCACTAAGCTGAACGAGCTACAGCATGAAAGATCAGTAACTGAGTTACAAGATGTGTGTCTTCCCCTGCCTCAATGACCCTTCTTTTTTTCTTTTTCTTTTTCTTTTTAAATCCCCAGGCTTTCTTACTTCTAGCAAACACACAGGGAATGGTGACCCCTGTTGCAAATGGCTCACAGTAAAATGGGATGGAGTATGGCACAGAAAGGTTGGGTTATCCTGGTAAGCACAATCATGAAAGGCTGGTGTATGCAACAGTAGCTCAGTTTCAAGCAGGTTAAGAAGAAGTGAATATTTTCAAGCTGGTCTCTTGTTGTCTGGAGCACCTTCATGGCCCTCAGCCAGTGGGTGAAGCAGGAGGAAGATCAGAGGAGGGACAACCAAGAGGACAAAACTGGCCTTTTCTTCCAAGTCCTCACCTGGCCGATGTCTCCATCATTGAGCTGTGATCTCACAGCAGGGGAAGGAGGGCAGTCAAAGGTGGGGGTCTTGTTTTGTATGCCCCATATACAGCTGTACCCATGGGATGATTTTCCTTTCTCCTTTCCAGTTCTTGGAGGAAGACAGTAACTAGGTAGGCTGCAGATGGGTAGGACTGTCCTGGTGGTAAGTAGGTGAGACTGAAGAGGACATTCAGGGTCACTGAATCATGTCTCCTCTACTTGCACATGAGCTGGTAGGGGGCATCTCCTCCAGAAGGATCCACAGAACATCCCTTCCAAAAGCTGCCAAACCCCAAAGGCTGCAAAATGCTTCCCAGAGCCATGTAATGAACATGACTTTCCAAGGTCCTTTTTCCACTTCGCTGCCCCACAGGCCCTGAAAGATAAGGAGGAAGAGCCATGGACACATGTAAATGAGCTTGAAGGAAATACAACATCATCCATCCATGTATCCCATATCAAGCTATAAGTCAAGTTGACCAACCCCATTTGGCTCTCCAAAGCTAATATTTTGGACAAAGGAATTGGAGTTACTGCAAGGCCTTTGTATGACAAACACATTTGGCTTTTCTTGAAATTTGTATCTAACTCCTCCTTTTCTTTTTTCCTTTCTATTTAGGGAGTATCTATAGAATTTATCTTACTGTTAATTGTATTAATGGGCACCCATCACTAGTATTAAAACCAAAGACTTTAATTCCTAATTCATTCTTGGAGGAGCATATAAAGCATGATTCCTGACAGTACATATAATTTCTACTCTAGTTGTGTGAATTCTGCTTGATCTTCCCTGATGGGATTGTAATTACTGTAGAGTTTACCTTAAAAAAATCTCCAGCCCCATCCATGATCTAGTACATCAAATCTTACTGGAAAGACAACTGCCATGAGCAGTGGCCAAACATTTCCATCTGTGGCCATTAGCAAGTCATTAGATACCATCAATAATTCTGTATTGCTCTCATCTTGTGCACTTGCCCAGCGTTTTTCAGCCAGATGGAAATTTGAATGTCAAATGACAGTATCTTCCAAAGGTTTTTCTTAAAAGAAAGGGAATAAAGCAATTTGGAACTCCTAACAACATATGAAAGGTTATTAAAACCCTTTTAGGTGTGAAGGGTTTTGTGCAGATAGTATCTCCGAGGAAGCTCAGAACCTGCTGGTGTGTGAGACGCACCAAGTGTGAATTTATACTTGCAGTTGCATTTCAGGTACATTTATTAAAAACTCCTGGGTTTTCATGACCTGCCTGTGGCTGCAATCAGCAAGTTTTCATCTGCAAATGAAGGGCTCTTTTTTCATATTATTTGAGTGCAGCCAATTCCTTTCTCTCTCATTCAGATCAAAGTCACTCTCCTTTCTGTACGAGTGGCAGTGGGTTGGTTCCCTTAAGCTACTCAAGTGCAGAGTGTTTGTGACCCAGCCAGCTGCAGGATATGGAGCAGAGCCCTTGAAGAAGGAGCTCTTTGAGGAACTGTTTTCCCTGTGGCCATCACAAAGCAGCTCTGCTATTTGGACACTTATCCAAATGGAATCATCCCACCTTTAAATATTGCTCCTTAGCAAGGGCACAGCGAATGAGTGAGTTTTCACATCTTCATAGAATCCCAGACTGGTTTGGGTTGGAAGGGTCCTTAAAGATCATCCAGTTCTAGCCCCCTGCCATGGGCAGGGGCACCTCCCACCAGACCAGGTTGCTCCAAGCCCCATCCAACCTGCCCTTCAACACTTCCAGGGATGGAGCAGCCACAGCTTCTCTGGGCAACCTGTTCCAGTGTCTCACCACCCTCACACTAAAAAGTTTCTTCCTAATATCTAACCTAAATCTCCTTCTTCCAGATCTTGATCTTGCTTGACTTTGTGGTATTGCCAAAAGCAATACAAACTGTCTCCACCTTCACAAAAGCAAGCTAAACACTTGTTGTTTTCTCAACGCAAATGAGATTTACTGCTATTCTACCTGATCTTTGACAGTATTAGCAGATAATTCTGGACTAATCTGCAGTAACATGTTTGGGTTTTTTTCTGCTCACAGGAACGTGCTTCCTCCAATTACAATTTATTCTGCCTCTCATAGATCACTGCAGGATGGTCCCTGGCAACTCTGGCTTGTTCAACGTGTGTGCAGACAGATTGCATTTTCCCTAATGTTTTCAATCAGATCATGTTATGTATTTGTTTTCTAAATCAATTTCCCAATGGATTTTTAGGAGCTGTTTTTTTTTTTCCTGTTAGCTAAATTCTATATCTGGAGAACTTGGAGCTGTGTGACTCCAATCATTTGAGTCCTTTCTGGAAAAGGCACATTTCTTTAGTAGGATTCTTGTAACAAAACCAGACTAAGGATTTCTGTGCACCCACTCTAGCTCTGTCATTTACTGAATGTAAAATGTTCAGAGTATTTACTACCAGTGGATTTATGGAGAGACTGGATACCTCAAGCCCTCTGGATTTAATAAAGGAAGAGACCAGCTCTTGAAAGCCAAGAGACATGAAACAAATTTTGTGTGTGATTTCCTAACCAGGGAGAATGTTTTATTTCTGGTAGGTTGACTATTCTTATAGACCCAGGTAGAAATTAAAATTTTACTGGTTATTTCCTGCAAAAATATGCCAAAGAACTTCTGTTCTTGGAGTAAAAAGGTTTTAACTTCACCTATTTCACCAGCTTTAGAGATAATAATTTCTTCTCTTGATGTCAATTGGTAACATTACTTTCCTGAAAAGAAATACTTTCATGCATGGCCACACCAATGAAATCTAATTATTTTGCTGGTCTGGCCAGAAAGCTATAAAATACTGATGTGTATGAACAACAAAATAAAATGTAACTTGAAGCAGAATGTCTCTCAAAACACAGAGAGAGCACAGGGGCTTGGCAAGGAATCAGGCAAAAGAACAAACTTTGAGGAGAAGTTGGAATTTGCCTTTTCTCTGCTTTCCATGGGAACCCCATCCATTTTCCAGTGAGATCAAAGGGACTCTTTTTATTGCTTCCTCCAGCTTTGAAAAGCAGCTGAAAAAAGAGGCAGGTTTCAGTACAACAGTGCAATTCCTGGTTCTGCTCTCCATTTCTCCCCAATATTACAGTGTTTATACTGAAGTACTGGAGGGAAAACCCCATTGTTAGGAGTGTTTCTGAGGTTACCTTGATGTGCATGGCAAAGGAAGGAAAAAATCCTCCAGAAATGAGAAGAGCTCGGAAGAGCAAGACTTCTTTTTATTTTTTTCCTTAAATCTTCTCATTATCAATATTTCACAGCCTTTTAAGATGGGATAAACAAAGTAATCACAGAGAAATAATAGCTATATTGTTACAGGAGAGAAAAACGAGGAGATTCTGCAATGAAGTGGTTGAAACTCCGATGTCCTTAAGCTGGGATAATGACTGATTGTACCTTTCACTTAAAATTACTTTATGTAGACAATTTACTTCACCCACAATTAAAACCACTACAGCTTCTTAGACACAGCATGGCAGCAGCTTAATACAGCAAAGGAAAAATATTGCACATGACCAGACAAACTACAGTTTGTCTAGTTATATGTTGCTATTAAGACAAGAAGCATTTAGGTGAGCTGAAATAACGACCTGCATTTTTGGTGCCCGGTTGCTGCACAAGGCTAATTATAACCTGCCCTTTCAATTCTTCTTATTGCCTCAATTGGGTGTGTTATGAATGGGTGACCATTCCACTGCATCTGAGAAATACTGACCCAGAAGAAAACCATCTGCTGCACTGTCAACAGCAGCCTGGGTTCAACCTGCCTCTTTTCCAGTCCTGAAAAACCCCATCTTTACTTATCTTAAGGCATCCAGCTGCAGGATGGCTTGACACAGCAGGGCAGTCTTCTAGAAACACAGTTGCAAGACACTTGGTAAAGTGCTGGTGCGTTGGAAACGAAAACACCTACTTTCAAATTTACTCCCAAAGGCATTTTGTATTAGTATTATTGCAAGATTCCTAAAAGCCAGTCTTGAGGTGCAGACTTGCAAAGCCAGAGCCATCAGCACCTCGTTTTCTGTCCCAGTGCATAACAAGCCTGTCTGCTGTGGCTCTGAATCCAGATACAGTCGGTTTTCAACAGTATCCCTGCAGGTGTCTTTTTTTCCATTTTCCTAGATAGTTTCCTGTCAAGAGGATTAGAGACCTACAGGGGTAGGACAGCAGCTTTGATGCCATCCCTCCCCTCTAATGTTGGTTTTATCTGGTATGTATGCTGCCCTGGAGCAGGGGCTGTGGAAAAACACAGGGTGGGAGCTGCAGGATTGGAGCATCCTTGTAGGAGAGACTCACAGAAACACTGAGTCTCTCCAGGGCTCCCAGATGTCATTCTTTGTGTGTGGTCTTCAATAAACACTCTGCCTTTTGTGCATGATATTAAATAAATATTCTACCATTTAGTAATCTGGGAAAGATCTCTTTTGGTGAAACACTGGGATGCACTAAGGAAAAATATGGCTTTGTGGTGGCAGTGGCAGACTTTCTTAGGCCAACTGGCTGTGCTCTCTTCATGATAAGTACCATCCCCACCCTGCAGATGATTGATGAGCATGTTATGGGGTCAGGTGTTGCTCAGCATGAAGCAGAGGTGGAGAAGTCTGCTTCCATGCACAAACTCAAACTGCATGCTCTCTATCCCATCTCACAGTGGTTTTAATATCTGTGCCCATAGCTCAAGTACCGAGGTAAACTTAATGAAGAAAAAGCTGTTTTGAGCCTCAATATTTGTGGTTCTGGGTTTCAGAGCTCTGAGAGTTCAGCTGGTGGACGGGGTTGTGCTTTTCCAGCTCAGCTCTCACAGCCACTTGCAAAGGTGTGGTGCCTGCTGCCCAATTAGAAAAGCTCAGCAGTTGTGATAAAACCAGAGAAGTTTTTTTCTCCACAAAATTGCTGAACATAGGAATTGAGGCTTGTGAATCACCCCAGGTTCATCAATTTGGCTTAAGAACCATGAGAGAATCTTTTTAAAGACTACTTGTCAGTTCTTACCACTTCGTTGGTTCTTTGGTTTCACATTTTCCACCTTCCTCCCTGAAACAGAAACTGCAAACTTTGATGTTTAAAGCAAAATTGCAATTAAATTCTAGTCTTTTAGAGCTGTAAGAAAACAATATATCTATTGTCGTTTTAAAGATGCAATTGTGAGAGTTAGTAACAGTGACTGAAGTATGTAATTTGCTTAGGGTGTTGTTTCAGCTGTGCTCAGTGGGATACAATTTTTTTTTTTTCCTCGTTCTCTGAGCACAGCAAACACAATTTTGTTCATTTGGACAAAGCTTGTTTTTTACTCAGTGCTTTTATTGAATACTAAAAATAATAGGAATAAGAAAAATAAACATATATAGCTTGGTGAGGGCTGTGCAAGAGCTCACAGGGTGATTATTTCACTGGAGGTTATTGGGGGGGTTTAATGCTTTTCAGACTGCCACCCAGCTGCATTCTTACCAGCACAGCTACTGCAAAGAAAGTATCTTTTAAGTTCAGTAAAAGAGAGGTTCTCTTTATTTTCACCGTGTCTGGATTACCATCCGGGTTTTTAGTTGTCATTTTTGACAGCAACAAAAAAAACCTCTTGCAGGGCTTTAAAGGCAGACAAAAAGGTTGCTCCTTTCCTGGGACAGGTTGATTCTTTTTCAAAATACAGAGAGCAAAGAACGAAGAAAAATGGAGATCGGTTTCAAAGCTTTTTGCTGAAATCATTTGCATTGGCTTCAAACTTAATACATTGTAGCTGATCTCAAAGACTTCTAAAATCAACTCCTCTCCTGTCTGCAGTGTCTTAATTAATAATGCTGGAACTCTCCACCTATTAAAAGGAATCCATTTACTTGAGGAAAGATAATTATATTCTTGGCATATTTTCCCCACAAATCAATTAGAGTTCCCTTCCAATGCTACTGTGGTCTTGGATGAAACAATTGTACTTTTAAGACTCTGGCAAAGACAACTTTCAACGGCAATTTCTTTTGCAAACATTTTATTCTGACAGCTTTATTAGGCTACGAATAGGAACTTGAGGCTGAATCTGGAGCATTGAGAGGTTTTAAGATCCTGCCTGAGCAGAGCCTGCTGAAAGCAACTCCACAAGTCAGTCACAATATCCATTTGTTTACAGGTATCCTAACAGTAACTTTTGTCTTCTCTCCACTTTAGACAGGTTCTTTTCCACCTGTGCAAAAACATTACTTTGTCACTTCAGGGTGAAGGTCCAAGCATTCAGGACTGAAAAGCCAGCAAGTGCAACCCAGGGGTGGAAAGCTGCAAACCCAACCCCTTGCTCACAGGTATTTGGTGTGCAGGCTCTGTGCTGATCCTCAAGTCACTCACCAGAAAGCAATGTAGAAGGTGCTTCTTATTCATGTACTGCTTGGAGCTGCAATGCCATCACCTCCTGCAGCAGTTTTAAGTGAAAACACCACAGGCTGGGAACCCCAGGGCTGTTGCCAGTTCTAAATGCCCATAAAGAAAAGCTGGGGAGGGATTTTTGACAAGGCCATGGGGTGATAGGACAAGGAGGAACAGTTGAAAGAGGGGAGATTGAGATGAAATATTGGGAAGAAAATCTTTGCTGTGAGGGTGGTGAGACCCTGGCCCAGGTTGCCCAGAGCAGCTGTGGCTGCCCCATCCCTGGAAGTGTTCAAGGGCAGGTTGGATGGGGCTTGGAGCAACCTGGTCTGGTGGGAGGTGTCCCTGCCCACGGTAGGGGGCTTGGGACTGGATGATCTTTGAAGTCCCTTCCAAAACAAGCCAGTCTGTTATTCTATGCAAATCCCCACCACAAAGAGTCACATCTGTGTTTTTTTCCATTTAGACTTTTCCTCCCTGCTAGGGTGGATTTCTTTCCCTTCTGAAGCCCCTCCTGGTGAACCTGCTTCTCACTTCCTGTCAACCTGTGGCTGGTCATTCTGAGGACTTTCTTTGTCGAACATCTTTATTGTTTTTAAGCCATTTACTTTCCAGTTGATTCCTGTAAAAAATAATCACATTATTATTGTGCCTTTGGAAGCTCTTGCAAATTTTTTGATTTTGAAAATGGTTGGAAGAAAAGGGGGTGGCAGGGAAGTAGTGAACTTCTTCCTCTCTGGGTGTCCAGTGTGTTTCAGTGGTCTGTCTAGTGGTGGGATAGCAGCTAATTTAAAGCACCCAGCAGGCAGCTTTTCCTACCTGGTACACCAAGTTGCTGGAAAATGTCACCCTATCCAAATATCTCTTCGGTTTCTGTTTTCTGGAGCTCATGATGAGACTCTGGGGCCTTTTAAGGGAAAGAATGAGAGGGTTGGTTTTTGGTCAAGCCTAGGTGGAGCAGGAATAAATGAGAAGAAAGGTAAGAAAAAGAAGGAGAAAGCAAATGAGAAATAAGATGGAATCCAGTAGCTCTTAATTCTAAGATCATTAGTCTCCTCCTCCTTTTGGCAAACACATGAAAACCACCTTGATTCTGCTACCCATTAAAAAAAGGATTTACTTTCTGTCCAGGCCAGTTCTTCAGAAAGAGATCTAAGAATCAAATTCTGTGGTAGAAAGGTGTGTGCAACCTGGGAGCTGAAAAAGACTGGCAGTCACTCCTGTTTTCATGCCAAAATGATGTCTGTAGTGGCATGGGCAGCTCCAGCACCACAGCCTTCCACAGTAACATGAAAAAAAAATAATGTTAATACAAATTTGCATCAGCAGCCTTTGTATTTGCTGCTGAGCATGACCATATCCTTTGATATACTAATAATTTTCTCTCTGCTGACACTGTAAATATGCCTGTTTGGTGAGGTGTTCTGGTTTTTCCATGCATATTTATTTTAAATTAAGTGCTAAATTTCCTTGCATTAGCTCAGGGATGGATTTAAAGAGCAGAAAATGCAAGTAAGCTTTTGTTTTATGGGTTACAGTTTTTATAATATACTTTCTTCAAGGCAGAATGAACATGCTTTCCTCATTGACATAACTCTTTGAAAGCTAATATTTTTACTAGTGTTCACAGAGTGCAGTAAATTAATTTAAAATACCTTTTAAGGATGTAATAACACAATGAATAAGAGAAATCGAGAGGAAAAAGTGTAGTGAGAAATCAAATGAAAATAATCAAAGCTGATCATGCCAGTGAGCTTTCAAACTTTATATAATGATGAACTTTAAGGAGGCAAAAACAATAATAATAAAAAAAGATCTCATTTACTTCAGCCTAGAGACTTACTTCCATTTTTATCCTTAATTATCCTTGGTGGCATTCATTATATCCTAGCTTAGCCATCTTAAAAATCACCACTTGTCCTCAGTCTGTGATCTTGGATTTCTTTACAGTTGGTGAAGAGACCTTGACATCTGTGAAGAACAGTTGGTCTGGTGTGAGGTGTGTGTCTCATACAGGTGAGGTACTGGGAGGGTGGAGAGAGGTGGTCCAAGAACTGGCAAGAAATAGACCAATAATTTGGAAAGTGAACCTTGAGTGGAAGGTATTTGAGTAGGATCTGAGCTCACATTCCAGCTCTTTCACAGACTTTCTGGATTATATCAGTGCCAAAAGAAAGCTTCTCAGTTACAGGCACAGCCCAGTCTCAACAGGCAAGGGAAGGATGATCTCCTCTACTGTAGAGATGTGACAATGAGACACCTGTAGGTGAATAATGTCTCTGCTCTGCCAAAGGCACTCACATGCTGGTAGCACTGTCTCATAGCTTCTGTAATGCCAATATTATATTTATGTTCTTTTGTCTTTCTTTTGCATCTGTCCTTGACTGTGTTTGTCTTTGCTTTCCAAGGTCTGGGATGTGATTCACTGAGCACCTTCCAAAGGTGGAAATTACCCCTCATTGCCCAGCTCAGGAATCTTCAAGCCTCGGATCAGATGTTCATAGAATTGGTAGAATCATGGAATTGTTTTGGTTGAAAAGACCTTTAAGATCATCGAGTTCAACCATTACATTTTGAAGGTGTGCTGGTTTTTCCTCACACATCTTTTCCAATTTGGTCATTTGGCCCTTTACCCTGTGAGAAACCTGCCTTCAGAGCACTCATGATGTGGTTTTGTCTTTGACTTGGGGAAGGGCTCCAGCTGAGAGCCTTGTAACTACACTTGATCCAAAAGGACTGAAGCCTTTTATTCTGAAGGCTGCTGACCTTCCCTTACTGTCCCTCCCAAGCCCAGGGTGTGTACCTCTCAGGACACACTCTCTCCTCCACAATCTATATTTCCTCCCAGTGCTTTAGGAGAAATGAGGAGAAAACCCCAAGAACTGTGATGTAGCTCACACTCTGGGCTGCCAAACATCTGTTGGTATTGTTGACCCTAGTCTCTGGCTTCCCATCTCTGACTCCCAGCTTTGAGATCTAGAAGACAACCATAACCAGTCAGTCCATCTATCAGTCAGTCAAATCGGGGGAGTTATCTTCAGTTCTCCTGCTTCAATAAATTCTAAGATAATCCTCTATCTTGTGTAGAAGTGTGGCCATCTGCTAAGGGCCACATTTAACTTAATTTGTCTTCTAAGGCATCCTATCACACCTGGCAGCCCAAAAGTGGGAGAGCTCAACTTTCACCCCTACAGGGATGTCTGAAGAAAAATGTGTGGTAGGATAAAGCAGATGGTGTCAGGGAACCTGCAAATCTTCTCGACAAAGCTGTGAATATTCAGACAATCCCTTGCCAGCTCTGTCCCACAAACATGCAAGGTGATATGTTTACTTCCCTCAAGATTATTTTCACAGAGTAAACCAGCTGTGGCAGAACAACAGTATTCTCACAGCTGAACAGAATTGCTTCTAAAATCATACAATAACCATAAAAACATCCAATGGAAATGTCCCAACTATCCTGATTTCTCATAAATTCTGTGAGAACAGTATTAAGTTGAGTTTGCATCTGCTGTCTGTACATCTGTAGTCCAGTGATGGCTAAATAGATGAGCACCAACTAGTAATGAGGAGCATCTGAAAGTTCATGAGTCTGATTATAGAAATGGTTTGTATCAGAGTATGTGGGTGTTAAAGTGTAAAACTGGACTTAAATTCTTGCAAGAAATATTTTTTTTATTTTTTCCTTCCTACAAATGCCCAGTTCAGTGAAGGGAACAATGGTTTTTCACACATTTGTAAGTCTAAAGGTGAGAAGAATCCATAATTCTTATCCACTCTTGACCTTGTGTGTAAGACATTGCAGAATTTCACCTCTCCCTTCCTTCCTCACTCGTTGTTTCAGGGATATATGAAATTCACTAATTCATCCAAGGCAGCAAACCTCTTTTTAACCTCATGTGTTGAAGAGATCTCCAGATCCATTGAGGAATCAACCAGCAGGCAAGGGTGGCCTTTAGATTGATGTTGTTATAATACTTTGGGATATAGAAATCTAGTTTATGGTCAGCCTTCCTGTGAGAATCCTAAATGACATTATTGGCAGACTGAAGCAGGTTAAGGCTGGGGGGATAATTCCATTCTGGTGATCCTTAGTCTGCTGTGGGTCATTGCATTTCTTTCCATTTGATCTTGGTGAGACTCATGTCTGGCCTGCAGGATGCTTTTGGCTTCCCAACTGCCCAGAGGGATGGAGGGATTTAAAAGCCCTGTAGAAGTGGTGCTGAGGGACATGGTTTAGTGGTGGACCTGGCAGTGCAAGTTTAATGGTTGGACTTGATTGTTTTAAAAGTCTTTTCCAACCAAAACGATTCTCTGATTCTATTCCTTCACTCCTCCCTGCTTCTGCAGCTGATCACCCTTCCTGTTCAAACTCCTAGGTGACTTCTCCCTGCTACTCGACTTGTTCCAGTCTCCAGCCTTTCACTCCAGTTCCCGTTTCCTCTGCTGGGTTAGAGCAACATTTAACAATTCAGTACTTCCTTCTCAGTCTGTCTTTTTTGCTAATGTGAGTGGCACAAACTCCCTGCAAGGAATTTTATTTCTGGCCCACAGAAGATTTTTTTTTTTCAGACCTTTTGTGCACTTCTCAATATTTTCCAACTGCTTTTTATAAATGTGAATGCCAGAACTGTGCTCAGGGTGACTGTGCTCTCTCCCCAGTGCTGTATGCAGGAACAAAATTACTTCTCACTTTCTGCAGTCCTACCTGTGCACCAAAAGATTGCTGCCTGGGTCTCAGTGGCATATAAGGGAGTTCTGCTGAATTGCTATTTTCTGCTTTAAACCCATCACAATTTCCAGTCTTTGCTTTCCATGGCATGGTCCCTATTGCACAGGTATGACCAGGTGCATGATCCTGAACAAGACTATAATTAAACATCACTGCTTAAGTGGTCCTGCCTTATTCAAGTCCATTGCCCTCTGTAAATAGCTGGTCCTCAGCAGTATTTACCTGTCTGCTGATCTTGGTATAATCTGCCCATTTTAACATCATGTTACTGATGGCAACAAATTCTGGCCTGTGATGTGTCCAGTTCTACATGCACACACCATGGACTTCCCAGGTGCCAAAAGGTGTTCACATTTTAGGAACAGCAGACAGGATGGGTCAACAGGTCCCTTCCCAGGCTATCTCCTGATCATAGGCACCAAATCATACACATTTTACAGAATCACAGAATCACAGAATTTTCAGAGGACCTCCAGAGGTCACCCAGGCCTACTCCCCTGCTAAAGCAGGATCCCCTGGAGCACATTCCACAGAACTGCATCCAGGGGGGTCTTGAATATCTCCAGAGAAGGGGACTCCACAGCCTCCCTGGGCAGCCTGTCCCAGGGCTCTGTCACATTCACCATAAAGAAGTTTCTCCTCATATTTCTGTGGCACTTCCCATGTTCCAGCTTGTGCCCGTTGCCCCTCGTCCTGTCCCTGGGAACTGCTGAGCAGAGTCTGGCTCCATCCTCCTGCACCCCCCTGAGATACTCACAGGCATTCATAAGGTCTCCCCTCAGCCTTCTCTTCTCCAGGCTGAACAGTCCCAGCTTTCTCAGCCTTTCCTCATCAGGAGATGCTCCAATCTCCCAATCCTCTTTGTTCCCTCTCCTGGACTCTCTCCATCAGTTCCCTGTCTCTCTTGAACTGGGGAGCCCAGAACTGGTCCCAGTTCTCCAGATGTGGCCTCACCAGGGCAGAGTAGAGGGGGAGAATGACCTCCCTTGACCTACTGGCCACGCTCTTCCTTATGCACCCCAGGATTCCATTGGCCTTCTTGGTGACACTGTTTTTTGCTTCTGTATTTCTTTTTCTTTCTTGGTGCTACAACCGGTTTTACAATGTAAATCTACCATGTGAACTGCTCAGCTATCATTGGTCTTGCCTAATTATTACCAAGTTTTGTGGTTTCCTGCACTTAAATGGTTTCTCTCCCCTCCCTACCCCAGAATCACTTATTTAAACCTTTCTCAGTTTCCATGAGTACAGGTAACCAAAATAGTATTTTATAGTCTCCTTATCACCTTTCACCATGTCCACTACGACCAGTGTAGCAGAATATCAACTCATGGGAAGGAATTGTGATTTTTTTAATGTGTTATAAAGAACTAGCAATATTGCTTCCTTTCAAATACCTTTGTTCACCAAATGTATAAGCTCATGAAAGAATGAAATCAGATTTGTCTGACATGACTTATTTTTCACGAAGCGCTGCTGACTGGAATTAATTATATCCCTATCTTTCAATCCTTATTGATCTCCATATCAGCTTCCTCTTTATTTTGCCTGGGAATGAGGGCAGATTAATCAGCCTGTAAATTACTTGTTTCATCACAACTGCTTTTTTGAATGTTAACAGCACATTCAGACTTCAACAATCTTCTGCAACTTCTTATGGTTTATCATCCTTATTAAGGCTTAATAGCAGTGGGAAGAGGTTTTCCCAAGTAATCTTTTTTTTTTTTAAGTTTTCTTGACTGAAATTTATCTGAGTCTGCCTAATTTTCCCCTGCTAACTTTTTTTTTTTTTAAATGAGAGTTATGAATGGCCTGGAAGGTGTTTCACCAAGACTTCTGTGTATGAAAACTTCCTGCTGTTTTCCAAAGGCGATGCTCAGGATTTGCTCACACCACAGATAAAGTTTTGGGGTCCTAAGTGGATGTGAGTGGATGTGGGTCTGACTTAGAATCACAGAATCAGTTTGGTTGGAAAAGACCTTTAAGATCATGAAGTCCAACCTTTAACCCCACACTGCCAAGGCCACCACTAAACCACCAAGTCCACCACTTCCCTCTCTGTATCGCCGATGGTGAAATTGGGCAAGGTGACAAAGGAGCATGGGGAGGAAGCAGCGAGGTGAGGAGCTGTGTGAGCTTGTGGACCATGCACCAGACAAGCTATCATGAAAGCGTGATCCTCCTCCCACACTGTGGCTGAACCCCTCAGGCACTGCTGGAAATTCCCCCCAGTCACTTTTCCCTTTCCCTTTCCCTTTCCCTTTCCCTTTCCCTTTCCCTTTCCCTTTCCCTTTCCCTTTCCCTTTCCCTTTCCCTTTCCCTTTCCCTTTCCCTTTCCCTTTCCCTTTCCCTTTCCCTTTCCCTTTCCCTTTCCCTTTCCCTTTCCCTTCCTTTCCTTTCCTTTCCTTTCCTTTCCTTTCCTTTCCTTTCCTTTCCTTTCCTTTCCTTTCCTTTCCTTTCCTTTCCTTTCCTTTCCTTTCCTTTCCTTTCCTTTCCTTTCCTTTCCTTTCCTTTCCTTTCCTTTCCTTTCCTTTCCTTTCCTTTCCTTTCCTTTTTTGTATAATATGGCTGCACCATCCATAATAAGGGGGATTGTGTGAGTGGGTGGGGGAATCTTACTCAGATGGTTTAATAAATAGTCATTATTGATGATGATGCATTATTGGTTAATTTTAGTACCTTATCTCCCTGCATTTGTAGGGTTCCAACACTGACAACTTTTTGCTGCGTGTAAGTAGGTCGTTTCTTTTCTAATTCCTACTATGTAATTATAGGAGGAACATTAAAATAGATACAAATTTAGTAAAGGTGACATTTTGCTTTTATTCTTTAGAATTCGTGCCTTGATAAATATGCAACTTGTAATGTTTACATGTCATGGAATACAATGGCATTGACCTACTATTGTAGTTGAAAGTTCATTAGTTCTGGTAGATTAGACAGTATTAATTAACTAAGATTAAACATTCTTTTAAACCATCATAAACTGCCATCTCAGTGTGGCAGCTTATTAAAGAACATTTTCTGGTTGTTTGTTAAACCAGACTGAAGTGACAATGTAATTATATTTATTCCATCAAACAGAAAGGTCAGTTGACAAGGCTGATGTTTTCTGGTTAATTACAAGCAGATGATTTCATTGATTAAAAACATGAGCTTGTTAAACTTGTGCATAGAGCTAAGAGATATATAGGAACCCAGGGGAGGCAGGAAAGGGGGAGGGAGGAAGATGATTTTAAATGTTATTTCCACTCCCTCTCATTCAGAGCCTTGGGATGAGCAGAAACTGATTCAAGCCATGATAATTCATCCATCTGCAGGGTCCCTGCTTTTGGGGGTACAGTTTGTGTTAGGTCAGGAGGGCTGGTCTCCCACCCCTCACCCCAAGCACTGATGCACCATTTCCATCGTGAAAAGGGTGTCCAAGCAGAAGGCAGGAGTGTGCAGCAAAGGGCTCAGCTGTGCCTGGGAGTGCAGGGCCAGGCCCAGATGTGCAGTGAGACGTGGGAGTGGGGTGAGGGTGCTGAGTGGGGTCTGTATGCATCAGAGAATCAGCATCTGGGTTGGAAAAGACCTTTAAGAGCAAGTCCCACCATTAACCCAGCACTGCCACCAACCCATGTCCCTCAGCACCACATCTACATGGCTTTGAAATCCCTCCAGGGATGGGGACTCCACCACTGCCCTGGGCAGCCTGGGCCAGGGCCTGACAACCCTTTCCAGGAAGAAATTGTTCCCAATATCCAATTTAAACCTCTCCTGGCACAACCTGAGGCCATTTCCACTTGTCCTATCACTTGTTCCTTGGGAGAAGAGACCAACCCCCCCCTGGCTCCAACCTCCTCTCAGGCAGTTGCAGAGCCAGAAGGTCTCCCCTCAGCCTCCTTTTCTCCAGGCTGAACACCCCCAGCTCCCTCAGCTGCTCCTCCTAACACTTGTGCTCCAGCCCCTTCCCCAGCTCCGTTGCCCTTCTCTGGACACACTCCAGCCCCTCAATGTCCTTCTTGTCATGAGAGGCCCAGAACTGACCCCAGGATTCAAGGTGCAGCCTCACCAGTGCCCTGCACAGGGGCACAGTAACTGCCCTACTCCTGATGGCCACACTATTTCTGATACAAGCCAGGATGCCACTCTTCCCCAAGTCTGTACTGTGCAGTGGCAAATATTGGGCAAATATTTAGAGCCACAGATCAGGCAGGCTTCAGCAGAGCTCGGGTTAATGTGTTTTATTGCTATCCATTAAAGGAAGCTCCAGAGAAAATCCCCACATTTGCAGCCAGGTGCAGGAACATCAGGGTTTTCTTGTATTTCTTACATTTGTTAGGGCCCAGGTTCTTTAGTATCAGGATTTTTGCTGAGCTGGTCTGCCATGGACAGTCCTAGCTGAGAGCACAGATCAAGGATCTAAGGGAAGGACACAGTTTATTTTTCTTCCCTAAAAATGGACTTACAATAAAACAACCTCACAGCTCCTTGCTTGGCCTGGGGGAGGTCCATGTGAGGTGCCCCTGGCTCTCTAGCCATCCTTCTGGAGACACCAGGTTGGAAGGGACAGAGGGTTATTTTGGCAGATGGCAAGAAGGACTTTTGTCCCATTTTTGTCCCTTTCCTGCACACAGTATTTTGCAGGATAAAGGACTTTGCTAACTGAGGAGTAAAGCAGGCAGGATAAATAAATGCAGGCAATGAGAACTGAGCAGAGGGGTTCCAATGATTCTTGGCAACCAGAGAAATAAAGATGTTCCTTCTCCCTTCATAAACCCCAGATCCTCTCAGGATAAAGATGCTGCTTAGAGCAAGCACAGTGACTGTTACAAATTCACTTTGAAAACTCGAAAGACACCATGAGGTGACAATGTCAAAATGAGCAGACCTACCCAACAGTGCAAACATGAGGTGTGTTCCAGGCAGAGAAGGCATGGGGGCATGGAAAAGATAGGAAGGGTGCCAAGGTATCAGGGGCTAAAAGCTGCTCCTAGCAACAGGCTCCAGCACTACATGAGGAAGCAACAGTGCAGGCATCTCAGTGTCTTCCAGCCTCAGCAGCCCACATCCCTGTTAGAAAGACCATTTCTCTTCTGATTTTGTGGCTGTGAGACATGACACCCAAAACTGGAAGACTGTCCTGCCAAGGGCTGCTCTTCAACTTGTGTTGGGTGCCTGCTGGAGTATACATTTCCTTGTAAGAGGTCAAATGAAAAAAGCATCATGATGACTTCTAGCATTGATAAGCTTTCAAAGGAGAGGGCATCTAAAGAGCCATTTTTTTACAGGAAGTTCCCATATTAAATCATGAAGAAAGAAAATCAGCACTGGAACGGATGGAGGGACATGGGGTACTGACTCTCAAGAGTTCCTGCCTTCCATGTGACACTGCTCTCAGCTCAGCCATTTGTCAGTTTGCATCCTGATAGTGAAGATCCAATCTTTCTCCCTTGCTTTAATGGTTCCTATTTTGTTAACTACTACCAAAGATGAGCCTGAGGATAAAAGTGACATAGCCTTGATTGCACAATTGGACTGTGCAATTCCTGGGCTGCATATTTCTTTATCCCCCTCTTGTAGCCTTTTTTCTGTAGAGAGGTTTCCTAATCTATTCCTGCCCTCCCAGTTAGGTGGTTCCCTTTTATCTCAAATTAATTTCCTGTGAAAGCCATTGAGATGAGTGGTGTGTTGCAATAATACCCCCATAAGAAATAGCAAAAGAGGGTACAAGGGTTTACAATGGATGTTCATGTCAAACTCATACTGTTACAGGACACATTTTGCTGTTAATGTAGAGGTTTATGGTTCCATTAACTCTAAAGGGAGTCAGACAATTAAATGCTCCACAGCTTCTTGGAAATTCACTCCTGGAACTGTCTCACACTCCTTCATCTGGCTGGTGACATTAAGATGTGGCATCAACATAGTGGGAACTTTCTCTGTAGCAGCTTGTGAGCTGTTCTAGGCAGAAGTAACACACCCAGTGTAACGATGAGTATGTAAGGAGTAAGTATGAGTAAGTGTAAGTATGCTGTTATGGGCACAGCACATAGTGGTTCTCTCCCCAGCATGGCAAGGATATGGGCTGAAACCCCACCCAGGTCAGGAGAATGTGGCTGGATGTGGCACTTAGTGCCATGGTCTAGATGGTGTGGTGGTGTTGGTCATAGGCTGGACTTGATGATCTTAAAGGTCTTTTCCAGCCTTGGTGATTCTGTGATTCTGTGAAGCTGATAACTGTTGCCACTGGAAGGGTAGCTGGGGACTCATACGGCATTAGTAGATCATCTACCTTAATTTCCTCATATGAGGTGTTTTTTTTTCTTCCTCTTTGGTTCAGTCACTGAACCACACCAAGAAAAAATAGGAGTGAGGGAGAAGAGAAGGACTGCCCCCTCCTGGTAGCATCCCAGCGACCGAGGAACTGATGCTCTTGCAGCTCTGCATAATGGATTAATTTCTGGCCACTGCTCTGGCATCTTCCCCAAACCCTCTCTTGAAATAGGTAACTAAAACCATGGAAGAGCTTGCTCTTTTTCCCTGTAGACCTTAACCAAGTGCATGGCAAGGTCAGGAGAAAACTCACAGCAGAAAGCAGAGCTATTCCTGTTTTCTAAATCATGTTGCAACGGCATGAGATCCTTTGACAGAGGTTGCCAGAGGCTGTTACACGGCTTAGGTGGCCTTGTGCTTAATGCAGGTGACCTGCTTGAGGCTTTTGTGTTCCTCCCACTTGCTGGTGCTGAGAGTTGTCTCATATAATGCATGAACATGTTAAAAAAATACCTTGATGTGGAACAGTGGAGGCTTAAGGTTTTTATGAGAAATGCTTGTTGCCTCTGAAGTTTCAGGCAGGCTTTTCTGTTGTCATGTCACTGACATAAAATAAAGTGGCAAAGGAATTCTATTATACATTTAATGCCCTGGTGAAAGCAATCCTTATTGACCTGTGTTGTGGGACACTAAAATGCATGAAAAAGAGAAGATTTACAGAGTTTGCTAGGCCAGTCTTTCCTTACAGACACTCATTTAAGATTTTTCCCTCCCGGGACATGATTCTTCTGCCATCTTTGTTCCTTCTTCTTTTCCAAATCCCAGAATGTATGTCTCCAACCCCCTGCAAACCCAAAAATCCTCCAACTTTCAGTGCTACTATTCCCCCAGATTTGTGAATTTTGACATCAAAGAGCTGCAGTCCAGATCAAGGAGACCTGATCCTGCAGTGCTGGACCTCCCCCTTCCCTTTAGTCCCTGGTCCAGTGCCATGTCCCAGGGTGAAGGACTTCTGCACCGAGGACAATGTACAGATCTCTGTTACTTGATCTTTTGAGAAGTTCCTGCCTCAATAACCAGGCTCTAACCCAATGGGTCTGTTGCTGTTTTATTTCCCAACAGTTCTGCTATGTGTGAGATGTTTGAGACAATGTCTCAGGTACTGCTGGCCTTGAGATCTGAAATTAAAGCAACATACAATGAGGTCAGAATGCAGGCTGCAATGTAAATGTGATTCTCATCTTGTTGTTCCTCCCATAATTTTAAATTTGTTTGACCTAGCCTTAGGACATGTAGACAGAGTGGGCAGCCTCCCCAGATCATCCCATCCAGTCCTATTTTTCTATTATTCCATTAACACATCTGGAATAAAATGCCTCATGTCTGTAGCATTTCCATGTTGGGGTTTGATTAACATTTGTACACACCTAATACCCAGATTTACCTCTGCTCTTACAGACTCCCAGGGGAGCTGTCTTGTCTCACTTGGTGTTTCCATGTACTTCAAGCTTGGATGGCAGAATTTATTTATTTTTTTTTTTTCAGCTAAGTGTTGAATAAAGGATTGAATTTGATTAGTCTATGACACCTTCTGAAAGGCATTTCCCTTCACTCCCTTTCTTCCTTCTGATGCCTTCACTTTGATTTACATAGCAAACTAAAGCATAATAAATCCCAGCTGCTCTTAGTCTGAGATTTGGCACTTCAGAGGCATGACAATTACATTTCTGGAAATTCTGGTCCCCCAAACTCCCAGTTTCAATTTAGGGGCATTCCCAAGATGTCTTGTACTTTCGTATGGTCAGATGGTATTTTCAAAGATGTATAAAGATCAAGGTTTGCCTGTTAGTCTTTGCTCGACTAATTACTCTGGCATTAAAGAGCTGCACTCCCCGGGCAGGTGACTGATGGGGTGACATGACAAAGGCATATGCTGGATTTCACCTGCCAGTGTGAGAATAAAGCTTGGTAGCAGATGAGGTGCCCTGACAAAGAAGTGTGGAGTGGGAAGGAGACACCACCTCCTTCAGAAATCAGTGCAGAGGCTTCTGGGATTAGCTCATGTCGTTGCACAAGCCTGGTGATCTTTGTGCCTATTTTGCTTCAAGTCCCAGGTCCTGACATCAGGGGAGTATAGAAGAATTTCTGTCTTTTTTTTTTCCCCTTGTTTTTACTTTTTTCTTTTTCAATAAGCTGATACAGGTTTTAAGGATGTTTGAGACTTCTGTACAATGGTGAGGACAGTCTCATGTCATCTGGTCTTGTAAGGGTGAGTGTTTTCTGCTGCTAGATGCAGTGGGCTGCTGGCTGGTGCATTAAATGCACAGAAGTGTCAGTCAGAGAAGCTGGTGGCCAAATGGACAAAGTGCATTAAATGCAATGAAGAGTTTGGTGGAGTTTAAAAATTTACATATTGGAGAAAAATAATAAAATCAATCTCAATTGCCTTCAAAAATTGAGAGATGCAACAGAAAGGTAAGCTATTTGTTTATTTGAAGAAAGGTGTCCTGTGGAGTTTGGAAGCTGGTGTAGGAATTCAGGCTATTTGAGGCTGCATTCCCTTAATCAAATTAGGGTTGGTATGTGAGGGGATGCTAAAACCATCTCGAGTGAAGCCATGGGAATGGACCTGTCATAGATGCCCCCACCAGGGAGGGCAAGTGAGAGACTTTCAGCTTCTGTAAATCAAAGCAGCTACATCTAAACCGGGTAATTAAATGGAGCCGAAGCCTGTGGAGCTGAGGGTCTTGCCCCAAATGTTTTGCAGTGGGCAGGGAGCATGAGAAGCCTTTCTGCAAAGGAGGAGAGCCAGCAAACCAGCTTTGACATGCACCAGCCAAGGCTGCCTGTGGGCAAAGCCACTGAGACAGCACAGAAGTGACAACTTAAAGGGTTGTTTCCTCACCAGGCCTGAGAAACTGTCAATAAATTTAATACCAAAGAGAAAAGAAAGAGAAACACTCTGGGGTTTTGTTTGTTGGGATTTTTTTTTTTTCCCCTCTCATGTTTTTTCTTCTCATCTGGAACAGAGGTTGTCATACTTCCCAGTAATAGCAACTGCTTTGTATTCAGTCAGAAAGTTTGGCAGTTCTATTAATTTGGAAGTTTCTTGCAAAGATGATCCAGTATTTACTCTGGTATGACTGAAACAGCTCCAAATGGAACTATAATCCATAAAATAGGTCTTGAATGACATTATTATAAATTCAAATTATGCCCTGAAATGCCAGGCTACAAATGAAGACTTAAAGGGAGGCAAAACCTAAGGCTGGTGTTAGTATGCAGCACAGTGGTTTTGTTTGTGACAGAGTAATTGCCAGGATTTTCATTAAATAACCAAAGAAACCTTTTCCAGAGGGAATCTATTTGCAATGGAGATTCCCTGACCTGTGTAGCAGCAGAGCAATGACCTGCTGCCTACGGAGGAGGTGAGTAAGTCAAGCTAATTAAATCTTGCTATTAAATATCTTCCTCTCTCTCATCTTTACATCGTGCTGGGATATATGTCACACATGTGTAATGAACTCCAGCAGACAGCCTTGTGTCTGGTAGTGCCAGTGGGCAGGAGGGGGTTTGGATCTGCTGCTGAAGCTCTACAAGCCTGTAGACTGGGGAGATGTAGACGACTGAGCAGGGACACAGTCTGCCCACCATAGCAAGTCCCTGCTCCCAAACACCTTGCCTGGTCACCATCATGTGGCACTGCAGGCAGGAGGTACTGAAGAAAACAGATCTGGGCCAAACCTTCCCTTGTACTGGTGTTTCTCCAGCTTTTTGCAAACCGTTTAATTCATGCATTGAGTATGATGGATGGGGAGGTCTGGTGTGAAGAGAATTACTCATTAATGTCTTGATAGTGTTTCTGTGCCACATTCTAATCAGTATGATCTCGTAAACGAAAAATCTTGCCTAGATAATATAGACCACTAATCACAGAATCACAGAATTGTTTGGGTTGGAAAAGACCTTTCAGATCATCAAGTCCCACCATTAACCCAGCACTGCCAAGGCCACCACTAACCCATGTCCCTCAGCACCACATCTACAGGGCTTTGAAATCCCTCCAGGGTTGGGGTCTCCACCACTGGGCCAGGGCCTGACAAACCTTCTGGCGAAGAAATTGTTCCCAATATTTAATCTAAACCTCCCCTGGCACAACTTGAGGCCATTTCCTCTTGTCCTATCCCTATCACTTGTTCCTTGGGAGCAGAGACCAACCCCCCTGGCTCCAACCTCCTCTCAGGCAGTTGCAGAGAGATAGAAGGTCTCCCCCCAGCCTTCTTTGCTCCACACTAAACAACCTCAGCATGTGTTACCTACCATGCTGGATCTTGGGCTGGATCCCATAGTGTTAAGTTCATCCAAGCATCATTTGCTGTGGACACAGGCTGCTGCCAGCAACAAGGCTGAGCACGTTGCCTGGGGCTAGCAGGACCCAGCCTGCAGGCAGGCAGAGGTGGCCCTGGTGTCAGGGCTCTTTGCAGACAGCCTCCCTCGGTCAGCACCTTGTGGCTCACTCTGCTGTTCTGCATGTTAAAAAGGCAGTCAAATTATAACTTAGCTCAGAAAGGAACAGAACCTCTGGGTGCTGGTTTGCTGGCACTCAGCTCCCCCATGGACAGTTCACTGGCCCCAAAACCACTGGTAACTCAGGGCATTTGGTTCCATAGTCATTTGGGATGAATGTGACCACTATCATAAAGCACACAGCTGGTTTACAGGCAAGTGGACTGGCATCAGTTTGAGTCTGCTGCCCTATGATTGTGTGGGCAAATGCAGACATGAATAATCTGAGGAAATATTGTTTAAAAATTCCAGACACCCACCAACCACTCCCAAGTGCAGGAGAAGCTGAGGTGAATCTTGCATTCAATATGTTGCAATGAGGCATCTAAGGATCATCATTAAGGAAGAATTGGAAATTTACTGAGTTTAGCTTTGTTTATTAATTCCTTTGGGTTTCTGAGATAATGCTGGAGTGTTATTTTAGCAAAATACAATTGTTGGGTTTGTGGGCTTTTGTTATAGAAGGATTTATAAGGGAAAGACACACAGCAGCTAGCTGGTGATGTGTCACCTTGCAGAAACCTCAGTTAATCCTACGTTGAGCTCATGAGGGCAGTTCTTTGGCTTTTGACAAGAGGCATCAAAGTGAAGCCACCACGTAGATTTTGCAGTGCTTGTTCTTCTGCTGCATTGCCATGGCTGAGCCTGCAACTCCATCGTGTCAGGCACTGCACAAATTCATAACAGTAAAATTCCTGTGGTCTGAATGACCCAAGATGGATTCCTCTAGCCTGATATTGTCACCTACCCGTGAATAGGTACTAATAACCACATTAATAGCTAATACATGCCACAGAAATAGCAGAGAGAGGAGGGTCCTTTGGAAGTTCTCTGGGGTAAGAAGGATCAGAACTAAGGTGCTGCAGATTTGGGCAGAAAGTTCCAAGAAAGTGTAAACCAATAGGATCAAATAATAGTAATAGAGTTGTGGGGGTAAGGGACAACAGGGAAAAAAGGGGGTTGAGAGGAGGATGAGGAAGATGAGAGCTAAATCAGAGAGTGGCATCTTTGGCTGGGAAGGGGAATTCACTTCCCAACAGCTGCCAGAATAAAGGATGCTTCCTCCTTCCCTGGGCAGTGCCAAGTCATTGTAGCATTTGAGATATTTCTGTCCATCATTCCACATCAACACATACAGTTAAACAGCCCCTAAACAATCCTCTGAGCTGCAGGACACAACCTGGATCAAGCCAGAGAATTTGCTCTCTGCGTGGTCCCCAAATTCAATTGATGCAGTTAATAGAAAGGTGAGAATGCAACAAAGAGCAAATCCCTCAGGACAGAGCTCTCACTAGGTTACTCCTAGAGCTCCACTCGAGCATCTTCTTTTTATTAGCAATAATATAAACTAAACCAGCCACAAACCTGCATCCTTGGTGTATTTGTAGTGCATCTAGTTGATTCTGCTTTTGATATGACCGCAGCAGTCTCGTCTTTGAGGTGTGGATCAATGAATTGTTGAGGCTTTGCAGAGCAGTTCTCAGGCTGGTTTGGTTCAAACTCAGATCGATGTATTTTTTGGCAGAGGCACAGTTCAAGGGGCTGCAATTTCACCAGCCAAAAGCTGGTTTGCTCAAGGGACTTAGCAGGAGATAATTGTTTTCAACACAAGATTTGGAGAACCGGTTTCTCTTACTACTGATCACAGAGATAAACAGGCAGATTTGTCTCTTCTCTTCTTGTTTTTGTTTTCTCTGATTGTTTTGCTGTGCCCTGTGGGCAACCAACATGACTGCACTGCAAGGCTTGCACTGCCCAGCCCCTTTGGACACCTCCTTCAATGACAATTTAGCTAAGCCTGGGCATGCTCGTCTCTTCTCCCCTCATATTTACTGCACTTCAAAAATGCAAATCCCTGTATTTTTAAAAAATCACTGAAATCACTGAAGAGACATTAGCATAAAAGTGGCATAAGAATACAGAAAATTAGAGCAAGATGGCAGTTGGTTCAAAGCCAAGCCATGTTCCTTTTCTTTCCTTTCAATTTTGTAGGAAAAGTTCGATTTCATTGCAATTAAAATTTTCCATGGGAAGACATTAGTAATCACAGGAAATATAAAAAATGAACATGTTTATTACAATTATAATTTGGAAATGAAATTATGCTTCATTCTGACTTGTGGGGATTTGAGAAACTGTACAATTCTGGTTTCCTATTTTAAGGTTCCCTTATCCCCTCTTTAAAGCAAACCAAAATGAAACATCGTGTTTGGTTCTTCCATTGTAAAAGAGAATAAAGAGATAAAAGGACTTGGAAGTGAGGTGTACTCCTGGACATGTAGTGCTGCACCCAGATTTATGCCAAAGAACTTTTATTTCCTATGGAAGGTAGAGAAGAGACACTTGTAGCACAATCTCTGCTGTGGCTTTTGAAATCCTGAAGGCCAAGTTGGGCAGAGTGAGGAGCTCAGTGATGTTGGGCAGCTCTCCAAGTCACGGTGCTCAGTGAGGCTGGTCGGGGGATGCCCTAGTCTGCCCTTGCTGGGCAATGGGGACAGCTGGACATTTGCATCTGAGTTTTCCCCTTTTATTTCAGAGTTTGCTTTGACCTCTTTCCCAGCACGGCCTCCAGGGGGAGGCTCATCAAGGGGATCTCATGACTTTCTATTCCTAGGGCACAGTGGAGAGCAGGGCTCAGCACAGATTCTCTGTTTGTAGCCAAAGGCATTTATTAAAACACACGGTGAGAGCTTCACTGAGATGTCCCGTTGGTTGATTCACAAGTATTTGTAGGACAAAGTCACATTAATCCGAGAGTCCTGCAAAAATTATACTGGTGACCCAGCAGGTTCACCCTTAGTATGATGAGTTTTCTCCTTCCCCAGGGTAGGGAGATGCTGTAAACTCTCAAGTAGATGCTCTTCACCATGGATAAGAGGGAGGAAAGGAGTTAATGTGAGTTTTGACTGCTTATTTTGTGCTTATTCTTGTAAAGATTGATGTGTTGTGCTTCAAAGAGCATTAAGCTGTAACACTTCTGTTAAAAGAAGGTTTTAAACAGTGGATTTTTATAAACCTTTATATGCAACTTTATTCCCTTGTTGACTTAAATAAAAGCGGTAAAAGACTGTGATGTGTTAAGAAGAATTATCTTCATCATTGCAATTTATCTTCATTCATCAGGCCACTCGAGGCACCTGCAGGCAGAAGAAGTGGTGGAGGTTTCCCTCCTGTCATGGTGCTGTTGTTACCACCCCAATATGAAATCAAAGGGAGATCAAAGGATGCCTTCATGTGCAGGTTGTGTCCCAAATCACATCACCTCAGTGTTTCTCAAGGACTAGATGTCTTTGGAGTGAAGTTACACTTGACCTAAGCACAAATTATGAGGGCAAAAAAGGGGAAATGCAGTGGTCTCTGTTCTAAGGGACAGCCACACAAATGGTTCAGTCACCTCTTCTCAGCTCAAACACTTTAATTCTGTGTGGCAGTTCTACAGCCTACCTGTGACTCAGCTCATGCGGTATTTATAATCAGGGACAGAGGCCTCTTCTCTTTCATCAGTTACTTGCTTATCCTTGATTCCTTGACTTTATTTTCTTTAACCATTTCTGAGCTTGAACCAAGATTTTCTCCTTTCATCTCTGTGAACTCTGGTGACATAAACCAAGACACAATGTCCTTTTTATTTCTTTCCAGCTGGGTACCGTTCCCTTGGAGTGTTTGAATGTATCAAATAGTGGCATCACCAGAGGAAATGGCAAGGTGGAAAGATCAAAGGACCTTGTGAGCAGCAGAAGGGGCAGCAATGGCTTCATCAGATGAGAAGGAAAGATGCCAGTGACAGATGATGACAGCTTGTGTGTTTCTTCAGCAACACGACACGAGTGAAGTTTTGCTGGTCTCACTATGATTTTAGTAAGAAAACAGATTTGGTTGAAGCAGACAAAAATATAAATAATAAAATTCTTAAAAATAGAGAAAGAGGAAAAAATGCTGGGGCTGTCAGTCAGAATTTATCTGTGAAGCAACTACAACATTTTCTGGGCTTTCATTTGCAGATCAGATTCTTTCCTGAGCTGTCTTCCTTCCCTCCCACTATTTCTATCACCACCCAAATTGAGCACTGAACTTTTTCCAGCATAAATGGCATAAAGCTTTTCTGTTTTACATGCAACAAATTCCCCCTTCAAGGACATTTTACAATCATAAGAGGCTCCTTGGAGTCCTTTGATATATCATTTTGAGTCCCAAATAAATCCCAACAAGAGCCACTCTGCAGAAGCATCTCACCTTTTTGCTCAAGGCTTCAGTGCATCATATTCAAATGTATGAGCTTGCATTTCTCCAGAACTGAGGATTTTGGTATGTATTTTTGTGATATTTTCTCAACAATTGATTTAGGAGCATTTAATGTTGGAAGACATCAACTGCTTAAGATGAGTACAACTGTGGAGTTGCCCATGAGCTGTGTGTGAGCTGGTCTTTTGAGCAGCTCTGTCTCCCAGCTACTTTGCTGTATGGGTATGAGTAGCTATAAAAATAAACAAACAACACCTCTGATAAAGCAGCTTAAAAAATTACCCAGGTCCAAAAATCCTGATTGACGCTGAATCAGAGTGGTAAAGATTCCCCAGGCCCCAGTGGTGGGCACCTGGAAACAAGAAAGAAGAGGCATGACAAAGTGATTCTGGAAAGGTTCCTGAGTCCATCAGCTTAGTGGGGACAGGCAGCAGAGTTTTCCAAGACAGATGGCTGACATTGGTGTTAATACAAATGGGTTGCTCAGAAGAAAGTCACAGAAGGCCCTAGTTAGCAGCAAGATAATTGCTGTGCTGCTTTATGTTTCTCTGTTAGTTCTTCATTCAATACAAAGGAATATTAAAAAGAAAGTTAAAAAAGAAGTTGTCAGATGTACTCTATAATGGCAAAGAGAAATCTGATGGGATAGAGAGCTGGGATTCAGGCTGAGCAGTCACGAGGAGCTTTTGGGCTGGGATGCATTAAGTTGTGGAACAGCCTCCAGCCAGTACTGGAGACGTTACCTTAGGCTGAGCAAAACTCTAGCAAAAGAGTGGTTATCATCACAAAACCCCTGTGATTCCCTGCAGTAATGAATTTTATGGTCACGTTTAATGACAAATTCCACTTTCTAGTGGTCTGTATAATGGCATTGTGGGTAAATATTATACATAAAAAGATGTGCCAGTGAGTAAAAATTCTGTAATCTTAGCTTTGGGGCAGCAGGCAACATGTTCCCTGTTGGGCTGTGCACATTCAGTGGGCTGTAATGCTCTCAAAACTTCCCAAACTCTTTATTTTCCTGCTTCTGGGAAAAGTTACATAGACTATAGCAAAAGCAGCAAAACCTCATTTCCTTCCCTCTAAAAAATCAGCAAGAAATCTGGCAAAAGCAAAGACAGGGATGAAATGGACTTTCTGCCGTGCAACATGACAGCATCAGGACCAGCTGTGACAACTTCCCTCCTGTCCCTTCCCTAGAAAAAGCACCTCTGAAGGTGAAAATAAGCTGCAGGTTGTCATGGCTAGAGGGTTATTAAATCAGGCCTTTAGTTTTTTTAACACTCCAGTCAGAGGGAAAAAACCCTACCTTGTTGCTTGTTCTCAGCTTTGATCACCTGCAGGCAGTGGGCCCAGACTCATCTCACTCCTGTGCTTCTCCATGCAGATCAACAAGATAAGCAACACTGTAATGGCAGCAGTTACTGCTGTCAAAGAAGCAGACTGCAAAGCATCTGAGGAATTTGGTCCATGTAGCTATAAATATTTCAGACTGGGAAGGAATGCACAGCACAATCTTAGAAGCCAACCAAAAATCATATATGAAAGTTTAATTAGGGGAACACATGAATATTTTGGTGTATATCCAAGTAGGAATGTCTTCATTATCCTTGTCTTTTATGCCAGCATCCCTGAGGCCATTACACTGGCTAAAATTGATGGGCACTTGTTCTTGCATCAGCTCTGGAGTATTCAGCCTGTGTGAGCTAGTGTTTCAGTTGCTTCTTTTGCCATTTCTTCATTAAATTTCCTCATTTCCTTTGCTTGACACTTACACAAGTTCTATGTCTTCCCAGTGTTAAATGAACACTGATTTGGTGGCCACCAGCAAAATTTGCAGTGGTGTCAACTTTGCAGACATCACCTAAAACAACCCAGACACTTTCATTCTGATGAGAGTGCTACAAGACCTATTATTTAGCCATTCCAAATGCATGGAGAAAACCAGAAGTCATTTGAACCCTTGTAGATACCTAAATGTTGTGCGACTGGGTGGGAATAATGGGGAAACAGCATAATCAGCTCTGAAAATGGTTTCCTACCAAACTTCTCCTTCTTCCCTTGAAAGAAACTTCAGAAAGAAGTAATGTTAATGTACTTTTCAAAATAAAGCAGACTAATAACACACTGGGATGTATACTGTAGGAGATCAATCTGTGTTGTGTAGGACTTAAGCCTCTTGAGACAAACCAACCATCTGAAACCCCTGCTACCACTTCTATTAACCTGGGATAAAAAGTCCAGGATTTTCTGTGGCCTGATTCTCCTTGGTCCTGAGCACCCTCTCTCTTTGGCAGAGATGCTCAGCCATTCTCCCCATCAGGCCATAGGTCCCTGTTTGCTCTGTTGCCTTGTTTTGGACCTCAGGTTCCATGTCATGAGTTTATGATATATTTCTGCACTGGACAGAAAATGTATGAGAGTTTGATGTAGTGAAGTGTCAGGCAAGTGTAAAATAGGGTTTTTCTGTTGTTCCAAACCAGAATTTTTCATAAGGACTTTTCTCCCATAATCATGGAACAATCTGCAAGGTCACGGGCAATAACTGCAGCAGTGGCTGAATTTCACTGGGGTTGGACTGTACAAGTCAACAGGTGAAAAATGCCACTGACCTGAAGAGTTTGATGAGATGCACTGGGGATTCTTTAGGAAAGAAGTTTCGTCTGGACCATCTCCAGACTGATTCATTCCTCTTATCTCAGCTTTGGATGAATAAAGCTCCTGAGACTCTCTGCCACTTTGCTGTATAGACTGAGGGCAGGAATGAAGCTTTGAATAAAACCTTGAATTTTAGAGACTAAAAGCCAAGAAAATTTAATTCCATGGACCATGAGGAATAGATAAGGTACCAGTCAAGAGTCCAACCTTCCCTGCTGTTACCAGAAGGTTTCATTGTTTTTTTGCTCAAAAGCTAAGTCCTCCTGTAGTGCCAAATTCCACGGCTATGGGAGGAAATGTAGGCATCACACAGAGGTCCTCTCAAAACTGAGAAATTCACACTCTTCAGACCTTCAGATTTCTGCCATGAGGTGACAATCATAAGACAGGTCTGGAAATAAACCTGTAAAAGTCAGTGGGACACCCTCCACTCCACTCCTTGGGCCTTGAAACAAGGCCTTGGGAAGAGATCATCCAAAGAAAGTGGCAGATCAGCTGTGGAGACTGAGCATGAGGTGTAGAGCATGTGATGTGCCAACAATGTCTTGCGATCTACTGGAGATAATAGTAACAGAAATAAACTTCAGTTATTAAAGGTTTTCAAGCCATTACATCACCTCTGATTTTTCTGGCAACTGCTGCTGCAAACAACTTTTACTCTCATGCACGGAGAGCAGACTTTCCAAAAGGTTTTCCCCTGAGAAGATAATTCTTGTTACAGGGCTGCTTTAATCATGGCTTTGCTTCCAGAATTGTACCTCCAGAATCCCATGGGAAGTTCCTGGAATTGGCATCCATCCACTAATGGAAGAAGAAGGGTGAAAGAGGAAGGACATGCTATAAACTCAGATAGTGTGTGCAGTGTCTGTGAGGGGTTTGGACAACAGGAGCTCTGCAGGCCCCAGCAGCCCATGTGGAGGCAGGACACAGGCTGCTGCCATTCACTGTGATGACAGATGGGACAGAGGGGCTGATTTATGATCACCCAGGTGACACTTGCCCTTGTCCCTGAGCTATGAAAGGCTGGAAGAATAAAGGAGATAAATGGCAAAGAGCTGTGGCTGCAGAAATAATTACCGTCCAGAAATGTAAAAACAAACCATATTTCCACTATCCATTTCAAACCTGGACTCTTCAGCACTGGAGACCTGCAAGACTAGGATAAGAGGAAACGGGCTAATGTTGCACCAGAGGAAGTTTAGATTAGATATTAGAAGAAACTTTTTCTTTGAAAGGGTAATTAAACACTGGAACAGGCTGCCCAGGGAGGTGGTTGAATCACCATCCCTGGAGGTGTTTAAAAGACAGGTAGGTATGGTGCTGAGGTACATGGTTTAAGCATTGGACTTTGTAGACTTGGGTTAATCATTGGTAAATTTGGGTTAATGGTTGGACTCAATGATCTTAAAGGTCTTTTCCAACCAGAATAATTCTGTCATTCTGATTCTGTGAAGATGGGCCCTGTTTTTCAGGCCATTCCGAGGCATGTAAATACAGGCTATGGCTTTTCACTCCAGATGTCAGATCTGCAGTCTGGTCACTACATGCCTCTTAGGTTGCTGATAATGTCCTCCAAATCTCTCTCTCTGGTGTTAAGATGCAGGTATACAATCTGACACAACATTTTTGTGGGCTGGATGTCTCTGTGTTAGTAGATAAAATTGGTGACCTGCTTCATCTCGCCTTCTGGGCATGGTCCCTATCCTGTGTTCTTGGCCAAGCTGTTAAACACTGTTTGGGAATGCACTTTGGAGCAGGCCAAATGGAATAGACCATAGATAATTATGGTCCACAGCTTGACTTTTTGTGCTGAGGTGTTGTTTTACTTACTGGAACAGCTGTAGCCAACAGTGCAGAATTATGATGCATCCTTCAGTTTGCTGCACTTACACCATTCATGGGTTGTTTTTCACTAGTTCCTTTCCTGAAGGCCATCATGATTTCTGTTTCAAGCAAGGACAGTACTCTCTGCCAGTCACCTAAGACATAATCCAGGCAAATTGGTGCATTCTCAGCTTTTTGCTAAACCAGTAAATTTAACAAATGGAGCACTCACCAGCAATCCTGTACTGAGGTCATTATCAAAACCAGAGTTACATATGAGCTGATGTTTCATGTCTTGACTGCAGGAGGTGTCATGGCTCCAAGTGTAGCTTTTCCGGATGAAGATGAACAGTTTTGGTTGGCATCTGTCAGGAACATCTGCCCAACTGTAGATTCTGTTGTCAGGCTTGCAGCTGGTGGCAGTGGGTTTGCAGGTGGAGCAGGTCCCACACAGCTCTTATGTGTCTAGCTCCACCCTGGTCCCTCCTTTATGAGCCACATTTCCTCTGCAGCACATGTCACTGGGGTGCTCCTCTGCTCAACCCATGGAGCAGTACCCATGCACTTTGTCCTGGCAGGAATATAGGAAAGGAAATGGGTCTCAATGGAGAACTAGTGGTAGGGAAGAGACATCACTAGATGGCAAGTTGTTATCCACAGCTGCTTACACTAGAGTCCTTTTCCTTCTCCTCCTCCTTCTGAAATTTAATGCAAATATTGATTTTCTCTTAGTAAGGGAATGGCCTCTATTCTCTGTGCAAGGAATGAGGCAGAGGGACCTGAGAAGAAAAATGGCATCTGATCAGGAAATTAAAGATAGCGTCAGAAACATCTCCACTTGGAGGCTGAATCTGCATATGCAGCTTTATCTCTTTTGGTTCTTCATTTTAAATGTGACATGCTATCATGATCAATTTTCTTTTTTTTTTTTTTCAGATAAGATCCACAGATGCTCACTAAATCAGCAAGCACCTAGTGTAGTCTTTCGAAGCCACCATAGCATTTGCTAAGCTTTTGAAGGCAATGCCTAACAAACCTCATCAGCTGAATGTTTTCAATTAGAAGGAGAAACAGGACCAGCCATTTGCAGAAGATTTTCTTTCTAAGATGCTTCTCTCTTCTACAAAAAGTGGATTGTATAAATGTAGCAAACTCTCCCATCTCTAGGAGGTGTAATTAAGGTAGTCAAACCATCCAGCCATTAGTGACGCGGACAATTTTTTTTCTCTTTAACCTACTAATGCTTTCAGTGTTGAGCAGAGACCCTCATTTATCAGGGCAGCTCAAGATACCACTTCCACTGAGCCCTGTAAAAACCCTATTGAAAAGAAATTCTTGCTTGGCTTTGGCCAGAGTGGGTGAGCTGTGGTGCTGGTCCCCTGGGGAGGTGGCAAGTGCTCATCACCACAGCCAAGATCAGGCCTGTAGGGCAAGAAGTTGAAACATACAGAGAGTAAAACCATATGGAGACAAAGACCTTTTCCCAACCCAGCCAGGTATCTCAGATACACCTATGGTTTCCACAACAAGAGAAAACCAGGAAAGATGTGGAATAATCAGTTGTGCCAGAAACCACTTCCGCACTGAGGTAATTTCATATCAGGGCAAACATCTGAGCTTTGGGGAAAGGTCTGGGTTTGCATATCTGTGCACCTGGCTCTTTTCTGCAGTCTCTCCTTATCTCAGTGTAACATTGCTAATAAGGGTTTCAATATAACCTTTCCATTTCTCTTCCTAAACAATGTGATATCAGCCTCTGAGGCATTAAGAAGAAAGTGAGCATTAATTAAAACAACTTCCATATGGAAATACAATCTCCCCATATAATTTTCATAGATTAAATCCATACTGAAGGCAAAGAATGTTATCATCAGGAGGAACCTGACATCAGATTGCTGTTGATACCAGAAACATAAAAGAAAAACAATTCGGGTGTGAAAATGAAACCCTTTGGGATTCCTTGGTTTGAACCTGAAGAAAAAGGGAATCCTGTTTTCTTTTTGAACTTAGAATAATAGAATCATTTTGATTGGAAAAGACCTTTAAGATCATGAAGTCCAGCTGTTCACCCAGCACTGCCAAGGCCACCACTAACCCATGTCTCTTAGCACCACTTCTACACAGACTTTCAATCCCTCCAGGGATGATACCTCAGCCTTTTAAATAAAATGGTGACTTCTAATTAAAATGGTGATTCATGTATTTTAAATATCTCCAGGGATGGTGACTTGCTGGAAGTTGTGATGCCCTTCAGCTTTTAAGGAGAAGGAAAATATGGCACTGATGATTTCCAGAGTAAGATGAGGAAGCACACTTTTCCATCCCTGCTTTGGGGGAAGGGGGTAAATATCTTGCAGGACCAGCAGCAGCCTCCCAGGTGTAGCTGTCACTGCTGTGGAGGGTTGGGATGCCATGGAATCACAGAAGCACAGAATGGTTTGGGTTGGAAGGGAGCTTATAGATCACCTGGTTCCAACCCCCTGCCATTGGCAGGGACACCTGCTTGCAGCACACGATGTCTGAAGATGTTCCTCCCCAAGCTCTGCTAATGAATGACCCTCCCCATGGCACAACCCCCTTCCAGCTCTTCTGCCAAGAGGTTGCCTCCCCGGTGCTGCTTGTGCAGGGAGTGTGACAGTTGAAACTTTTGCACATGGAGCAGTGAAGTATTAAGAGTTGATAGACAAGCCTCACCCCATGCTGACACATCCCAAAACCTAGCTGCTGGGCTACTAGTTTGTGGCAGTTTCAGCAGCAGCAGAACACATGCTTTCCAACCCAAAGAACTTGAAAACACATCATGCCTTACATTTGAATGTCAATGAAGACATGATCTAAAGGAACAGATGTTGTTGTCTTCAGTGAAATTTCATCTCTGCACAAAAATTCATGGAAGACTTGAGTGACTCCATGGAGATGGTCTCTGCTTAATAGATAGGCCTTTATGGAGGTTCAGCCCCAGATGAAACAACCCTTACTAGATATTCTGAACCAACAGGTATTTGTCCCACTTGTGCATTAGTTGGGAAGGCTTCCTGACTTTAGCAAGGCCAGAGACTCATCTTTCTAGTGAGGGGTTCTTGTTTGGTCACCTACAGAGTTTCTTCTGGTGTGAAGTGTTTTGTTCTGTCCTGTGCCACAGAAAACCCATAACCCATTTCCTTTTAGTGAATCCTTTTAGTGAATATCCTAAGTGCACCTGTAAGAGTCGATCAGAAGGTCGGTATTGTCTCAACATTGTCATCAGTAACTAGACCCCAAAATCTGGACTAACATCTCGACATGAGTTTGCAGTGGCTTGCTGAACTGGCTGTTATCAGATCCAGAAGCCATGGAGAACAGATTGAGGTATGAACAGTGTCAGTACCTGGTACAGGTCTATTCTACTGGAGCAGTAAAGCGAAGAACTGCTGTTGAGGAAGATGGATCCTGCTTGTTGTGCCAACACCGATGAAGATAACACAAGAACACACCTCCTGTTAAGAAGCCACCCACCTCCAAAGCTGGCCACACCTCAGACACTCCTCTCTGGGCATGTGTGGAAGCCTCACTCCAGACAGGTGGAGATTGGCACATTTCCACGGGACCCAGGTGGAGTGGAGGTGGGTCCAAGGCAGAGCAAGGTGTGCTACCCAGAACAAAAGATGGTTCCTTATCACCTAATTTCGAAGATCTTCCCCACTGAGAGATCACGACGATCAAAGAAGAAGCAGCGGAACGCCTTCTGGATTTGGGACCATAGGGACGCCTTTGGACCCGTGGTGGTAGCTGTTATCCTCTTTTCCTCCTTTTTACCTCATCTTTCCTATTTTTCTTCCTTTCTATCGCATGCCGCTTTGCGGGCAAGACCAATAAAGTCATTGTGGGTTGATAACTTATCTCCCTGGGCTTTTGCCATCACGCGTCCACCGAGGAGTGGACCGCAACAGCACCCAAGCATAGAGTCATCAAAACAGTGCCAGTGGAGGGAGCCTACAGTTGGGCTAGATCAACTCAAAATGATTCCCCCACACTCCCAATTGTCCTGAATGGGACAGCAGTGGTGTGTTCAGTCACAGGACAAAAAAAACCAAACAACAAACAAAAGAACACCAAACCAGCCACTTCTCTTGTATCTTCTGAGGAAATCAGCATCCATCTCTCACCCCTCAAGACTGCTTATGTAACCCATCAAATCACCTAGACCCTGCATGCTAATTTTCAGGCTGCTGTCACTTTTTAGTTGCTTAGTCCACTTGTAACATCTACCAGCAAGTTGGCCTCTTTCTGTGACTCTGTTAGATCCAAGCACAAGGCACTGAAACTCTCACTTCCCCCTGCAGACACCTTTTCAACTCCACTAAACTGGTGTCTGCAGAAAGTGAACTTTCTTGATGTGCTCATTTATTCTGAGATGACGCTACATACACTTTTTACCTTGACAAACAATCATCTGTTTCCAAGAAGACATTGCAAGATTAGACACCCTGAATACAAATACGGTTGTGGTGAGCCCAGGCACTGAAAACTACTCACAGTAGTTGAGTTAATTATGGAGAATATAACTAATAAAGGTAAATAACTCTAAGCCATGAATTCTTTATAAACATGCACGGGAAGGCAGATGTACAGTGGTCTGGTTATTACGTGGCTGAGTGGGAGTTGCAATTTGATTACAAAGCTGCAGTCAGAAGTGTGTCACCAGAATAACTTTGTAATCAGCCCTTTGCCTCAGTTTTGCCTGATTGAAATTGCTGCACAAGTGTCTGTTCTTTCATACTCCTTTTCCCCAAGGGAATTTTTAGAGACCACAGCAAAGGGAGATATTTATAAATGTCCAAGATTTGCTCTCCAAGATTGCATCTCTTATGTTTGAATATGTAAGTGCCACTGAATTCAGGTTCCGGAGTGTGTCCAGAGAAGGGCAGCAAAGCTGGGGAAGGGTCTGGAGCACAAGTCTTAGGAGAAGTGGCTGAGGGACCTGGGAGTGTTCAGCAAGAAAAGGAGGCTGAGGGGAGACCTTCTGGCTCTGCAGCTTCCTGAAAGGAAGTTGGAGCCAGGGGTGGGTTGGTCTCTGCTCCAGAGGAACAAATGACAGTACAAGAGGAAATGGCCTCAAGCTGTTGCAGGGGAGGTTTAAATTGGATCTTGGGAACTATTTCTTCCTGGAAATGGTTGTCAGGCCCTGGCCCAGGCTGCCCAGGGCAGTGGTGGAGTCCCCATCCCTGGACGGATTGAAAATCTGTGAAGATGTGGTGCTGAGGGACAAGGTTTAGTGGTGGCCTTGGCAGTGCTGGGTTAATGGTGGGACTTGATGATCTTAAAGGTCTTTTCCAACCAAAATAGTACTGGGATTCTATGAATGCAAACTCAGACTGTGGAGGGATGCTGAAAGAATAAGGTGAGCAGAACTGATTGGAGCAAAGGCTCCAAGGTCATTGTAAGCCCTTATGGTCTTTGGTGCATTTGGGAATGAAACCCAGCACTCCTTTGAATTTGTACATTTGCCCACAGACTCAGTTCCTCCATGGAACTGCCCTGGGTCTGTCAGAGTGGCATTTTCTCCTGGGCATGGGTGAAGATGGTGCAGGAAGCAGATTTTGGAAAGCAAAGATTTTGCATCACTTTTTTAACCTCTTCTGAACACAGAGAAAGATTTCCCATGTCTCTATATTCCTGACATAGCTGCCTGTCTCTGAGACAGCTAGAAGACTTTGATGGAGCTTTGCTTTCCACTTAACTGATGCCTGTCCACAGAGGTCATGGTGTGTGTGTCATGAAAGCTCACAAGGTCTTTGCTGCAATACATCTATGTAAATACCACACAACTGCAGAACTGCATCCAGGTCATAACAATCACGGGGAACAGGCTGACAAAGGCAACCTGCTCAAGGTGTTCAGTCAGTCTGAAAGTGCCTTAGTAACACCTGTAATAAATAACACCAAATCTGGCAATAGTTTTCCCCTCTCATTTTAGCATCAAAGCTGTTGTTAGGAGCTTTCACACACAGACAAAAAAAATACACACTGCTTTTCAGAAGGACTCTTTCACTAACACCCTATGTATCCAGATAACACAGCTCTCCCTCCTTCTGCCAGTTCTCCCAGGTCCTCAACCTGACATGTGATTTAAAATTTTGATAAGAAATGGAGCAGCTGATTAATATTTTTGAAGCCAGCAGCACCGTACCAGCTAGCAGAGTTCACAGCTGCTACTTGTCAGAGCCAGCCCAACATTTCTGACTGTCATTTGGTACCCACGAAATTTAAAAGAGATCCTGGCAGCTCAGCTTGTAGGCTAATGAAGGTCTTCATTTAGGGAAGAAGGGGACAACTTGACCCTATAGCTCCTGGGGCCAGCCCAGGGCCACCAAATCGGGGGCATTTTCAGTCTGGCATTTCTTGAGGCTGAGGTAAAAGGCTGCCCTTGGCTTGGTCCTGGGAGGTTGGTCCTTATCTCCTGCATCTCTGTGCCTTGTGTTACACCCACTGTCTGCAGCACTGGGTGGCATCCTGCCTGGGCACAGATGACTTGCCGATCATCACAAGAGCCCTGGCAGGTCATGCTGCAGAGCAGAAGAGCTGCCACACTGCTGTGCTGCAGTTTGGGACTAGCCATGGAAGCTGGAACCACACTAGGTAAGATTTATTCCCTGGGTTCAGCCCAGAGCTACCATCCTTCCCTGTCACATCTGTGGCAATGCCAAACTTGTGCCTGTCACATAGAACCGTAGAATTACAGACTGGTTTGGGTTGGAAGGGACCTTTAAGTCCCTTTTAAGGGACTTAAAGATCATGGAGATCCAACCCTCCTATATGGGCAGGAACACCTCCCACTAGACCAGGTTGCTCCAAGCCCCATCCAACCTGCCCTTGAACACTTCCAGGGATGGGGCAGCCACAGCTTCTCTGGCCAACCTGGGCCAGGGTCTCACCACCTTCACAGCAAAGAGTTTCTTCCTCAGATCTAATCTAACCTGACATGACTTTGTTTCACATGTCAGATAAAAGTGAGACAAGTGAGTGTCAGTGACAACACACTTGCAGGTATTTCGGCTCTGGCAGAGTGGCTGAAGCTCCATCTTCTATCTTTAACATCTCAGCGGCTCCAAAAGATTGGGAAAGACACTTTCCCTTCCTGAGACTTGCAGGTTACAGCTCTCAAGCTCCACTACGTTCTGCTGGCTGGTGTGTTCCCATACCATGTGTGGCTATATGGAGAGTTGGTGTCAGGATCAGGACTCCTCCCAACAGGAGTTAGATGAGGTTGCACCTCTTTCACTGGTGTTCAGTGGAGAATGAAGAAGTTCAAGCCTTGTTGTGAGTCCTGATGAGTTGGATAGTGGGTGGATAAATAAGTTTAGGAGCTATTTGTGAAGTGAGGACTTACACTCCCAAAGCCTTCCCACTTACCTCCCCACGGCTACCCAGTACTACTAGGAAGAAAAAGAGTGACTATGGAACCGTGCTGGATCCAAGCTGAGATGGCTCCGTAGAACAGTGTCAGGAGAAAACTCTCTTGGAAGGTTTCAATAGCCAGGACTTAAGCCTTGCACAGCCCATGGTTGGTTGGCAATTAGTTTGTGTATTTGTCTGAGCATCTGGCTCCATCCCCACAGGTTAGGTAGAAGACCATGATGGCCTGTATGAATTACACAGAGAAGCAGCTTTTCTGAAGGTTTTGATGTTAAGCAGGACTCCTTGTTGTTGTTTCATGTAACATATACTTGCCAATTATTTGGGCATTATTAACTAAGTCATGACACAAAGCATCGTATTATAGGAGCTCATGTCACCTCCTATTAGTGCTAACCTCAGAAAAATGAAAATTTGTGGTCTGGAAAAAGAGGAGCATTTCAGCTTTCCAGATCTAAGGCATCCACACGTTGCATTCCCTGCCTAATTGTCCTGCTAATTCAGTGGAGCTTATTTAAAAAACCTCGGCAAGCACAGCCTACAAGGCACGTAGGCAGCCTCAGGCTGTGTGCTGGTTACACAAGCCATCAGAGCCCATTTCTGTGCAGGGGCTGCTCATTCCCTCACCACATTTTTGCCAGGCTGGCTGACTTTTGCCAGGGGTCAGACAATACTGTTGTTCTCCACCCAAGCCTGCTCCCTCAAGCGCCTCTAGAAATAGAAGGTGAGGTTCCTGTTGCCTGCATTCTTCCATCCCTACTCGGGGTTTCACTTTTTCAAGGTCAAGAAAATTCACTGTACTGCAGTGCTACTGATGTATTCACTCTGAGGATAGAGGAAAGGATTTGAATAATGTTGGAAAAACACCTCTCCCGGTGTAGCACTTTATTAGAACTGAATCTGCACCGAGCTTTCCTTTTTTTTCTCTTCAAATGAGTGCAAAAGATAATTAAATGCAGATCGCCGTTTCCAGGCATTTTCAGCTTCCTCCAAAGACAGAAACGAGACGTATAAAAACACAGAGAAATTCAGAAACTGTCACATAAGTTGGGAAGGGGATTAAAATATTGCCAAATCCGACTCAATTGTTCCATCCGGCCCTTGAAATCTGTTTCTCTGAACATTGCTGCTGCTTAAACGAAAAGACAGAAAGTGTAACTCAGCTTTGATTTAAAAAAAAACAAGTTTCAAGAAAAGCTTTTCCAAAGAAGAAGTTTGGGTGTGAGAAATAAATTAAGTTTCTGAATTGAGAGTCAAATAAGAACAGGTGATGTGTTTTTTTCAGAAAAAAAAAAAGAAGAAGAATCTGAAGATAAATCAACTTTGTGATAATATTTATAAGTTTCCTTTTAATATTTGAAGACCTCATTTTGAGAATTGGAACAGCATGATAAATAGATACTATTTTTCACACAACTTGTCTGAGCTGGAAAAAGTAAGGGTCTTGTAAGGAAGGTGATTTATTTGAGCTATTCAGCCGAGTTTTTCTCTTTCAAGTTGTCTGACAAGGTCCGGGTAACAATCTGAAGTCTGGGTGCTTCTTCTCAGTGAAATCTATCTTTGAATCTCCAGTGCACCGACAGCTAATGATCCAGCACTCTCAAAGGCTGGCAGGATCACAGCCTTTCAAGGCAGTTTTTCTACTTGCAGTTCACCAACACACTTTTGCTGTTTGATCCAACAGTGAGCAGATGTTTGTAAGGGCTGTAGCAGGTGCAGGGCACAATATCCTATGGACACCTTCCTCCCAAGTTCCTCATGGGCTTTGGTTCAGAGGTCAAAAGCAGGTGGGACATTTAGCAGAGATCTCCATCTCAGCCTTTGCAGCTCCCAAAACTCTTTCTGGACTCAGTCCCTGCTCAGTGTGACCTTCCATACCTCATCTCATATCACAGAATCACAGAATGGTTTGGCTTGGAAGGGATTTTAAAGACTATCTAGTTCCAACCCCCCTGCCATGGGCAGGGACACCTCCCACCAGACCAGGTTGCTCCAAGCCCCATCCAACCTGCCCTTGAACACTTCCAGGGATGGGGCAGCTACAGCTTCTCTGGCCAACCTGGGCCAGGGTCTCACCACCTTCACAGCAAAGAGTTTCTTCCTAATGTCTAACATAAATCTCCCCTCTTTCAATTACAAACCATTCCCCCTTGTCCTATCCCTCCCTGCCGTGTCCAAAGTCCCTCCCCAGCCTTTCTGTAGCCCCTTCAGGCACTGGAAGGTGCTCTAAGGTCCCCCCAGTGCCTCCTCTTCTCCAGGCTGAACAACTCCAACTCTCTCAGCCCTCTTTGTCCCCTTGCTTGTTGGAGGGGTTATCTGTGCCCCTCATCTTGCTCCCCTGTGTGCCTGACTGTGTCACAGTGATGTCCCCAGCCTTTGCCTCTCTCACAAGTCCCTGCTCTTAGCTACACAACCCAACATTATTCTCTTAATGGACAAGCCCACCCTGAAGCTTTAGATAATGGAAAAAAGGCCAACGGGAATTTTAATAGACTCCTCTATGCCTTTCATTGTTCTGAAGCAATTTTATTCAAACAGGCTCTTGGAAGAATTTCTGTGAGCTCCAGAGGATCAATTGCAATGACGAGATGATTAAAGAATAGATAAAGGTTTTTAATAAATTATAAACTTCCTGCAGAAGTACTTTAACAAAATGAAGTTATGATGGTGCTGATATTATCCTGCCTTATGATCATTTCCCATTTGTGAACAGGAGATTAGATAAAGATTAGTGGAACAATGGAGAAATAGGAAATGGGAAGTTAAAGTTCAAGTGCATAAGAATACTACAGTGACAATAGAAATGGTGTTAAAATCAGAAAACACATAATTTGTATGGCATCCTGCCTCATTCACCAAAAAATTCTGTAAATTAGGTCTTGGTCAGCATATGTGGAAACACAATTTTTTTATATTAAAAATGCAAGTTGTGTCATTGGACACAGACTTAAGATCACCCAGTACAAGTCTGCTCCTTGTCTGGATAGATGTGAATTACAAAGTTGAGTTTCTGGAGGAGCTGATATTTATGAATTCAGAATTTGCTTTCCAAACTCATCGTGTCCAAGAAAATTCATTTCAGTAGAGTCAGTTCTGGCTGGGTAATGGGAAAAGTGCTCAGATGAGCTCACTGGAAAAAACAAAAAAAAAAAAGAGAGAATTTATTTTGCAAGAAGGTTTTCACCCAGTCATGTTAGGAATTACCTCAATCAGAAAACTGCCCCACAAGAATTTAAAGCCTAAAAATCCTGTCTTCCTTCACAAATCCAAAGGAAAAGTGGAAATGTCCAAATCTAGTCCAACAAACAATCAAATCCAAATCAATTAACGATGGGGAAAATACTAATATAATATTCAGCATTTAGAAAGTGAAAAACCATTCCACTTTTGGATTGCTCTCCCCAGTATAACACAAAACATGAATATAAAATACAGTGTGCCAAAATTAACTCCAACCATTAATAAAAGCCAACAAACATAAGATAAAAGAAGTCAGTGAAAGATTTTAATCTAAATTGTTTTGATCCCCTTTCCCCAGAGAAAATCACTGAACTTGGCTCTGATGAGAAATTTCTATTTGAAGAAAACCCATATTACCTTCTGGAAAAATGCTGCACTTGCTTTTTCTCCATGAGTAACTCCAGTATCCAATAACTCAGGTTCTTATCATCAACCTGCTGAAAAGCATCTGACCTTGTGCTTAGTGATGCTGATTTTAATGAGACTCTTGAATGAGTAAACTACTTCTCGAGATGAGCAGAGGGATGGAAATGTCACCCAGCATCATTTCAATGGACTAAGTTGTTCAGAGCTGATCCTGGCTGACCTCCAGCTGAATAAATGACCCTGTGGGACAAAGTCACATGATTCATGTTAACTCATCTCAGAGAAGCACTGCATGTCTGAGCCAGCCTGCAACATCCATCATTCCTTTTTGGGTTGTTTTCAGGCTTTTCTCAAGCCATGGGGCAAAAAGCAGCGAGGTGTGTCTGAATAAACTTGGTGCCATTTCTGTTCTAGTAATACTACCAAATTCAATTACCTTTCACGCTGGTGGCTTTTGATTTCTTAGTTGTTCTATGAATATTTTTTTACAAGAAACAGTGTCTCAGAATGTCATGTGCCAGTAAATCAGCAGAGCTCGATTAAGCCCAGGGAAAGATGCTGATGTACTCTACTGGAGTTTTTCTCCCTGCATATTTATTCTCAATGATCTGGGGATACACGGAGATTGAAAATGGGAAATGACTAATGCAACTTTGTGAATCTCCATCCATCTGTCCAATCTTCCCTGGTTTACAATAACATGTTAGTCACGGGGAAGAAATGATATTTAATGATATTATTCCTTCTGTTCATTTGCTAGCTGACTAATTCAGTCATACAGAAGCAGTCTAGCACCTCTCTTGGAGGAATTAAATACAGGCCTTGAATGTTGCAGAAGACTTGCTGGGACATCCAGTTTATACCTACATTTTCCATGTATTCTCAGCAAACATACAACATGTTATTTACCCTTCCTGGTTATAAGTCACTGGACAGCAAAGTGAAAAGATGATGAATATAAGGCTTGCAGTTTTGATGAAGGGAAAGGAAGCACTTGAATGACTGCTATATAATTCTTGTATTGTTCTTTTTAAACCAAAACCCCCTCACTTTAATAATAGAGTTCCCTGGCAAAGTGAGTCACATTCTTGAAACTAGCTTATGAGCTGCTTTTAATACTCACAGCACCTTGTTAGTCTGTGAATATTTTCAAAGGTTCCACACGTTGCTATTTTGGGGAGAGCCCATGAGCAGCAACTTAGAGAAATATTTATTTACTAAAAAAAATTCCTCCTATTACTGCTGAGTGAATACCAAAATGACCTGTTGGACACCTCATCTGTGGACTGTGATTTAAGAAAAAAATAGGGGAGTGACTCAGGACTGTTCTGTAGTGATTTGTGACCATGACTGAGCAGACACAAACAAGTAGTGGTTATTTCAACATCTGGAATTGCAAAATAACTGCAACGTGTTGCAGCACGGTGCTGAGCATGAATAGAAACATTAATCCATTTTTCATCATCAGCTACCAGAAAAAGAAACTCTTAACACTAATGTGTGTCAGAAACCTTAAGACATTGCTCAGCTGCTCTTTCTGAATGAGGGACCTACCTTGTTGCATTAGTTTGTACCACCTGCCAGTGGTTGGTGCACCAAGATCAAATCTGGATGTCATTGTTGGAATTTGCTGCTGTTGGAGGGAACTGTGGTCGGTGTGTTTTGTTCTGATGTCAAGTTGCTACTGGAAAGGTCTGAAATACCAATAAATGCACGTTGCTGAAAAACTGCTTGGAGAACTAATAAAGCACTGGCTAGCTTCTCCAAAGGAATGGAAAAATACACTTCCACTTTTTTCTTCATTTGGTATTTCCTTGCTGAAAAAGTGAAATACCTACAGCAAGAGCTAAATCACAGAATCATAGAATCATAGAATGTGCTGCATTGGAAGGGACCCATCAGGATCATGGAGTCCAACTCCTGTCCCTGTGTAGGGCACCCCAAGAATCACCCCATGTACCTGAGAGCATCATCCAAATGCTTCCTGAACTCAGGCAGGCTTGGTGCTGTGACCACTTCCCTGGGGAGCTTGTTCCAGTGCTTGACCACCCACTGGGTGAAAAACCTTTTCCTGATGTCTAACCTAAACCTCCCATGATATAAACCTGAATTTCCAGGTCTGCAGCTGGTGTAGTTGCAACGATGGCATCAATACCTCTGTGGCTGGCACAAGTGCTGTGCTGAAAAGGGATGAACTGCTGCTGCCCTGGCCAGCCAAGAAAACTGCTGGAGTATTCATCTGATTCTGAGAAAGAAGCATATTTAAGATGATGCCTGAAAGCAATAATTAAGATTTGAGTTTTAGGAGTATTAAATATAGACCAGGAAAAAAAAAAAAGACATCTAAGCCTCCATGTCCTCAAGACAAACTGATAAAACAGAAGAAGAGAAAGAATAATTGGGAATAAAGTTCACATAAATCTGCATGTCATCTGCATAAAAACTGATCTCTTATCCATATCTTCAGATGATAGCAGTGAAAGAAGCCTGTGGAGGCTGAATAAAGATGAAGCCAATGAGAAATCCTGTGAGGCATCAGAGGAACCAGGCTCTGTGAAATCAGAGAGGGTCAGCCAACCCATGTGAAAATGACAGATATGAAGAGAAGGTGAAAAAGCAGAGTCCAGCCAAAAGCTGCCCTGTAGGCAGTGAGGTGCTCAAGACCGGGCTGCTTGTGGCCAGACCCTCAGGTGCTGAGAGCAGAGCTGATCCTGCAGTGTGGTGGGAAGGAGAAGGAAGGCTGAAAACTCACTGAAGGACAACTGCTGGGCTCACTCCAGCTCTTGAGTAAGGGTGTTGCTGCAATGTCTGCAGGATTGAGGGGACTGTTTTAAGAAGTGGAGTCACAGACCTCATTTTTATTTGGTGTAATGTTGCACCAGTGGTCTGAGGACAACTCGTGTTGCAGATCAGATGGCGAAGCCTCCTGGGTAGAGCATTGGACAATGTCACTGGGGCAGTTCACTCAAGAGCAGTTATCTCCATCAATGGAAAGGATTGGCAGGGCCACATCAGATCAATCTGAGTGTCTTTGTCAGGCAGAGATGTGAGGGGGTAAAGGGCTGTCAGTGGCCTTCATCTTCCTGCATGGAGAAAGGGGTAGAGTGCTGCACCACAGAAGGAGCAGCTACCTGGGTCTTCTCCAGCTGAACAACAGGAGGAGAGAAGATGGCACCTCACCTCCTCCCGTGCTTTGAGAACACCCCTGGCTGGTTGCCAGCAAGCTCTTTGAGAGAAAGATGAGAGCATGAATAATATGGACTTAAATACTGTGAACTCAAACGTCTGCAGCCACAAGAGGCTGATAGATCAAGTTTTAACAAACCAGATGGTTTCTCTCAGTTGTCTTTCATAAATGAAGCCAAACACCTACCTTTTACCATGTTTTCCAGAACTGTAGCCTGGTTGGGTTTGCAGGTATGAAATTAGGAAAATTTCCCACTGTTCACAACAATGCTTTACGTATCCAGAGTGTTCCTCTCAGTCAGGGTTTAACAGCCTGATTCTGCTCCCAATGATGTCAGTGGGTGGTTTGTCACTAGGCACAACACAGCCCAGCATCTGCCATCTCCCTGGAGCTCCAGGAGCTTGGGGCATTGCTGAGAATGAATGAGCTGCCATGGTGCTGGTGGCTGGGCAGGCACTGGCACACCTGAAGCTTGCCAGGACATAAGGGGCTAAAATTCATCCTAATCACAAGTTTGATACTTTGCTACTTCAGGAAACCACAGCACAGAAGCTGTGTTGAGTGCTGGTTGCACTCCACCTTTGTGATTACCCACTTTGTGCTGTTGGGGGTTTTTTTGGCACTTGTCCCATGTCCCCTTATCTGGATGTTATACAGCCCCCTTGCCGAGGACCCACCATTTCCCAAAGTAAGGGTGGATTTTTAACAAAGTTTTTCTCTATAATGAAGATTTCTGGTGTTGGGTTGGTCTCAGTTATTAAAATCTTCCACCAGCCCTTGTGTTTGAGCTGCAGGAGATGTCCTCCCATTTCAAAGGTTTGAACCCAACTATCTTCTATGCAACTATTTAAGAAACACCTCTTGACTTTATTTTTTGCCTTTATGCTCCAGAAATAAAGGCATACATCAAAATCTAATAAGCTCAAATGGACTCTGCTGTCTCCGTAGCACCAATAGAGGATCCTGCTATAGACTCTTTATCATCACCTACTATGAGGTCTGAGCTGGACTTTGTGGTTGCACACCATAAAAATCAGAAGACATCTAAGTTGCAGTCCATGGAGAACAAGGCGTGTAGCAGAAAAGTGAAACAATGAAGTTGCCCTGGCTATAAATGACTCCTTTCTACATCTCCTTTTCATTCCTGGAAATGACACGAAGATGGTGAGTGGATGTCCTTGCAGGAATCCTTTGGTCAGGAGTCTAAGGTTAAGGTCTTTGTGGCTTCCTAGGCAAGTATACCTTTAAAATCAGGATAGGTTGGAACCTGACGATCTTTCAGGTCCCTTCCAACCTTCCCATTCTATGATTCTGTGGTTCTGTGGTTCAGAAAAGCACTTCAGTGTGTACATGCACTCCACTGCAAGAGCTTTGTTGATTCAGAGGCTAAATTAATTGGTAGAGATTTCATAAACAAGACCTTGCACATAATTTCTGCCTTAAGTTCCAAATATTGTTTTTATTGAATTCAAATAATTACATGAGGCATCAACACCATTCATTAAAATAAAATATTACCTGCCCACTTTTATTAATGGTGCCAACTTTGCTGCACTTGTGGACTGTGGACAGATTGCTTAGCTGGTGGAAATCAGCAATACTCCATTGTCACCAGTGGTAGGTAGTTAATGTAAACCTCTGAGAATCTGGCCCAATGTGCTGAGACAAGTTTTTAGAAACCTGTGGGCCAGGTGGATCACAGCTGGTCTGATTAAAGTACAAGCAAAGTTGTCTGGATGGAATCCAGAATAAGCTGATTACCCAGTAGTGGCCTGAAAACACATAAATCATGTATTCAAAGTATTGAGCTATGGTTTCTAATAAGCTTATCTCCCAGCTCCAGCAAGCCAGTCTCTTGTGGGGAAAGCCAATAAATAACTGTAAAATGAAATAGGAATCTCAGAAATTATTACTGTTATTTAGAATTTATTAGGTGTGCTGCACTGGCATGGAGGAAAGCACTCTGTGCAAAGGGGGACTGTGCACTGAGCCACACATTGTACCCAATGGATACTCATGGAACAGCAGACCTAAAATAGCATAGAAACCAAGAGCTGCCCCTCCAACCCCTTAATTTTGGGGTAAAAGTATCATGTCCAGTTCTGGAGTCCCAAGTTCAAGAGGGACAGGTGTGTGCTGAAAAGAGTCCAAAGGAGAATACAAGGATGATGAAGGGACTGGAACACCTGCCGTATGAGGAAAGGCTGAGAAACCTGAGACTGTTTGGTCTGGAGAAAAGAAGACTGAGAGGGGATCTTATTAATGACTGTAAATATCTGCAGGGTGGGTGTCAAGAAGAAGGGACCAGTCTCTTTTCAGCTGTGCCCTGTGATGAGGGGAAATGGCACCAAACTACAACACAGGAAGTTCCACTCCAACATGAGGAAAAACTTTACTGGGAGGGTGATGGAGCCCTGGGACAGGCTGCCCAGAGAGGCTGTGGAGTCTCCTTCTCTGGAGACTTTCGAGACCCATCTGGACACGTTCCTGTGTGATGTGCCCCAGGTGTTCCTGCTGCAGCAGGGGGGGTGGACTCGATGATCCTCAGACGTCTCTTCCAACCCCTATGATTCTATGATTCTATGATTCATCTTCTAACTACAAGTACTTTGGCCTCCTACACACACAGATACTCCCTCAGGAAGTCAGCTAAAGCATTTTCTAACTTCTAGCCCAGAACTTCTTCTGGACTGTTCAAACACCATCAGTTCTTGTCTCAGCATTTTTTGTTAAACAACTCAATTCCCTTCTGGGTGTTTTTTGCTTGTTGTTGTTGTTTTTGTTTTCTTTTTAAATTTTTATTTATTTATTTATTTATTTATTTCTCTCTTGTTTCCCTTCTGGACATGTTTATGAAGAAAAATGCATTTCCCTTTCATTTTGCAAGACCCAACATCCAAATGACCCCAAAATCCAAATAGCTTTTCTATGTGTGGTCTGGCTCCAGAGAAGACTTCTGAGCATGCACAGAGTAAGGACCAGCTGGTTTAACAAAGTGAATGATTTCTGATCTAACTAGCTGTGAATGAGCATCCTGCCACTCAGCAGGCTTTGAAATGGGTTGATCACCTCTGCAGTGGCAAAAATTTGTCATTCTTGATGGTGGGTGACCAGTAATGTAGAGGTAACCAGTAATGTTGAGGGCTCTCCACCATCACAGGGATGGAGAGGGTCCTCCCTGCATCTACCAGAGTCCCATGCATGGCACATAACCTAGACAAACTCCACATTTCAGCAGAGTGGGGTTTTAAAGAGGGAGAAGCCTCAGCTTTGGGTGTGGAGTTCAGGGCTGTGAGCTAGATGCAGAGTGTTTGAAGGAAGAAGCAGAGGGGATTTGGATATTGGCATAAAACAGATCCAACTAGATGATGTGACGAGCTGGGTCTGGACAAGATTGTGCATTCCTTAGACCTTGCCTTTGCCATGATATCCTCAAAATTGCAAGACCACGAGGGACATGATTAGATAGGACCTTGGTTTATGATGTTGACCAAAAATATCTTAATTTTTGGTGTGTTTTATTTGCCTATATTATGCTCTCACTGCTCAGATTTTAATTCCTTTGTGGCTGGGAATATCTTTGTTCTGCTGAGCACACACTGTCCTGTTCCAATTTTTGGACATCTGTGTGCTACCATATCAAACAGTACATTAAAATAATGCATCCTAATAATGTCCAAAACAGAAAGGAAAGTAGCTCATGAAGAAATCAGCCTCCTTGGTTGGGACAAGATGGACAGATCTCTGCAACCGTCATATGGATAAGGTAAAACAAAGGCACCGTTGTTAGGGAAACTGCTTTCTCCTTAGTGATTAAAATAACATCTGACAGACTGCAGGAATCAAGTCTGTTCTGAATATTCATTTTTTTTCCTCCCTTCAGAACACCACTCTACTGAGGACCACCACCATATTGCAAGGTTTTACCTTTTCTCATTTCATAAAATGATTTGAGAAAGAGGTATAGATGAGGGGGCAGGAAGTGGGAGTGGGACTTCTTCTTGGTGAGCTTCATCCTAATGGGACAGTTTGTAGATGTAAATACTCCCACTGGGATTTCCTGCTTCCTCTGCAAGTGCACCAGGATTTCAGATAAAACACAGATAAAGCTGTTACTCTGTGCTCATTTGGATGCAGTTTCATCTGTTAAATATGCTCACAGCTCACCTGTGGGCTGTGTTTCCCAGAAGTGGAAGTCCCCAGGCACCCATACCACTGAGACATGTGACCAGTTTATTCTCCTCCACAAGTACCTGACTCATGCTTCCAGTGGGGATGGTTTTTGTAAATGGTTTGGAAATGGTTTTTATAAAACCACAGGAAAAAGGAGGCTGGAAAGGATCTCTGGAGCTCACTAGATTAGATCTGGTTGTTCAGGGACTTATCCAGTCAAGTTTAAGTAACTCCAAAATGTTTCTCAGTCTGTTCGTGTCCCTGCTCCAGTTTTTTACTATGTTCCTGATGAAAAGTAAATACTTATATCTAACTGTACTGCCCCAAGTTGCAATTTGTGCTGTTTCCCCATGTCATTTGAATGGCACAATGGGACATGGTTTTGGGTCTCTCATGGGTGTGTTCTAGATATGCTCTGAGATGGGCTATTTTGGTGGCTCTTCTGAAAGGAAATTATTATATATGCAGAGGACAGCACCAGTATTTTTCCTGAGTGACAAAATTGCCTTAAAAAGGGCTATAAATGTTGCATGTGCTGATACGAAGGGTTTGAACCTAAAAGGTGCCCCCCCACTCACAAAGCCTGTGGGCTTCACAGGGAGGTCAGTGCTCAATTTCTGTGTGTTCTGAGCATAAGAAAATTCTTCAAAAAATGGAAAAAAGATGACCTTTGGGTTGCTCTGGGGAAGTGGAAGAGGTGGAGGAGTTTAATTGACTTGTGCTTCTGGGCTGCCTTGGGATGCAATAAACGTGTGAGTCTTCAGCCTAGCCATTAACAGTGTTTGTGTCTCTGTTCCTCCATTTCTGTGGGCTTAAACTTAAAGACAGACTTCATAATAAAATCCAAAAGATTTAAGGCAGATCTACTTTAGTACAGTGTTAATAAGCTATTTCCAACAAGGAAGGAGCCTCTGTAGATCTTGGTGTACTTCCTGTAGATGATGTGCATTGGAAGTTCCATCTGTGTTTCCTGTGTGTATTCTTGGGTGTGGATTTTGCTAAATGTGATAAATGAGAGATGCAGAGATCTGTACAGAGGAGACACTGACCAAAAAGTGACACTAGCTGGAACTGTGAAAGAGAGGAACCATTCAATCATTCTGACACAGCTAAAAAGTAGATGGGTAAAGTCATCCCCTCTCAAATCTTAGCATATTCACCTGATGACTTCCTAGACATCTTCCAAGACTCTTGGCCTTTTATAAATCCTCCTTTGCTGTGGCACAATGTGAGCTTAAATCTTTCTCCAGTCATCTCAAGCACTTGGGTAAAGACCTGAATTTCTACTCCCTGTGGGTAGGTCATGTCTCATTCACACGTTCTAAATCTCTGCTGGGTTTTTTTTTTCTCAATTACAAAACTAATAAAATCACACTTTTATGTGGATTATGGCTTTTCTTTGCCTGCCTTTACCTTTTTCCCAGTGACATTTAGTACTTCAAAATCAAATGCCATTTCAATGGTTAGAAAAAGCAGAGATGGGTAGCGTAGAGTTCAAGCGGGAAAAAAACTTATGGTCGTAAATCCGTGTAACAAATTCCAGTCTGTGGTCTGTATCACTCACCAAGGACAAAGGAACGAGACAGATACTATTCTGGAAGCTGCAGTCAGCCATTAGAATTTGTCACTTGTTGGACTGCAGCACCACAAAAAGGTAGCAGGGTTATTTCTTTGCTGCCTGCATTTTTTTATAAGCTTTATGCCTCTATTTCTGAGGCCACCTCTGGGAAAAACACACGTGTGCACATACATGCAAATCTATGGTCAGGTCACTTGTGCTTTGTATTTTTTTGCTTTGTTTAAAATTGGACAGCCTCAGAGGATGGGGAGGGAAGGGAGAGGTTGGTAGTTATCTTTCTGAAATGGTTAATGGAAGGCAGAAAAGGAGCCATTAAATTGCTGCAATACTAATTGTGCCCGTGCCGCTCAACATCCGCTTCTCAGCCTGTCTCCAAATGGGACTCCCCGTGAGTCACTCCTTTATGAAGACTTGGCTTTGCAAACTAAGCAAGCAGGTTAAGTACTCAAGTTACAGAATTATTATCCAGGCCATTCCCTGGAGCCTGGGGTGGAGTGGATAAGCTGTAAAGGCTGCATAATAAACCAGCCCAGGAATTCTCAGCAGCTTCGCAGGCGGGCACACTGTCATTGCCTCGGCTCCGTGGGGAGCACTAATTGCAGCACTTGCTGCAGTCCCCTTCAGCTTCCTGACAGAATGCCAATTTCAGGCAAGGACTAATTTATCAATGGCTGGAGTGGCTAAAGAGAATGTATCTCTTGTCATGTTCCAGGCTGCGACTGCAGTGTTTCTAAAGTAGCTGTTGTTGCTCTCACAAATAATGCATGTTAGCAGGGTGTTTCTGCAACGGGCATGAAGGTCCTCCAGGCTTCGAGTCTTACGAGATAACAGTTGTTCTACATTAATCTGTTTTAATGAAGTTCCTGACCTTCTTCCTTGGTAGACTGATGAGTAATTTTCCAAATCGATCTTGCCTCACGTCTTAATCCTATTTTGCAAATAATCCCAATAACTCATGTATGAACACTTACAATGTTGGGCCTGCAAAAAGAAAAGAAATAATAATAATAAATGAGACAACAATAGACACAGGGACTAATACTCTGGGTAATTGCTTTTGTGGAACTTAGGACAGTGACTGTCAGTTCTGATTCATGGGGAACACAGCACACAAGAAAGATGTGAGGCAGACTAATAAGTCCCATAAAAATTTATGCAGATGTCTTCAAGAATCCTGTGTAATCATAAAGTAACCAGGCAATGTGGAAAAAAGGTCTTATTTATGGTGCACTGCATAAGTCAAGAGATTTAGTAGGATCTTATAACAAAGGGAGAGTAATTAAATGCCTCAGAATCAGGAATTGGACACTGTAAATGAAAAATGTCTGAAGAGGAACAGTGAATAGAGTATGTCAGTGTGTGTTTCTAGAGATGTTAATGGACACGATTAAATCTGTTTTTTATCTCTACCCATAAAGCATGTTGGTTCTTGGGTACTGAACTCTGTGTCTGTGCACAGAGAGAAGTGAGGAAGGAGTGAACAGTCATGTCTAGAGAAAAGTGGAACAAGGATGTAGGAGGTGCCTTTAACTTTACACCTTAGATTAGAGGGGAAAAAAGGGGATGAGTGGCAAAGACTGAACACAGGAACAGCTTCTTATGGCTTATGGCTGTGATGGACACATGGTGAGGTGTGCTGAGGTCATGCTCAGCTCTCCAGGAATGAGGTGCTGTGTGGATATGTTTTACTCTCCCATGCTGTCAGGTGAAACCCCCTGACCCAACCATTCTCAAACTGAACTTCAACCCTCTCATTTGCCACCTAGTTACACCCAGGAGTCTTATTTCCATTTCCTTGCAGGAAATGGCAGCTGCCAAGTGCAATGGCTGTAAAAAAGCATCCCAAAAGAAGATAGAATAAAATATGCCTAGCCAGAGGTAGATGAAATCTGTTATTTAGGAATTTTTCTGGGCACCTTCTTATAGGTTTACATCAGTCTGGGGCCTCCATTTCTGGTTGGAGAAGACAATTAGATAACTGCGGTTGCCTCTTCAGATGCCTTTGTAGAACCAATGCTCCTTTCACCCAAGCTTGGGCCAACACTGACAATCCTATATTTCACTGTTCAAACGTTATTTAGTTCAGTGAACATGTGACCACCTTCATTTTTTTCGAATGCTTTTTTGGTCAGTATATTTTTAGATGTGGCACTTTGATCTGGTCATTGGTAAAGTGAGCAGCCCTTCCTGTGCCCTCTAATGTTTAATAGATGAGCAGCTTTCTACCCACAGAGTACAAACTGACCTGTTTCTTAGGGATTCTGGTTTTGTACAACTGTGTTGGCTTTTTGAAGGAGAAGGTGGCCAGATGTTGCACTGTAATTTTTTTGTGTGTTATGCTACTTTAATCACTGCTGTGAAATACATGATGAAGCCAAACACAGCACTCTTTTCTTCTTTACTAGATTTTATTAACAGCTTGTGCCACTTAAGAAATAGATCTTTATCACAAACAAATGCAAAAAATTACTGTCTTTGAATAGGGAGGAAATCTGCCCACATGACCACACAAGTGAGCTGTAGCTATTTTTTTTGCAGCTGCTTACACATATATAAATAACCCTCACTATTCTTAGTGAGAGACAAAAGTTAAGTGTTCATTCATTAAAAGGAAAGTGTATGATTGCAGTTTTAAGGCCTCAACTGGCAGTTCAGTGCCAGACCAGGCTTCTACCTGGTCTAGCTCTCCTAGGTTTTGCACCTCTGCTCTACATTTTCCTTCAGAGCCCCTAGGAGTTTTGGGGAGTCTTTAACTTCAGCAGAGGTTTGGAAGCAGGCTGTGTGATGTTAGGGGTAATCATGTTAGCTCAAGATGACTGCATGGCTCACCAGCACTGAGAGGAAATAACTGCAGCATGATTCTTACTTTGCCAGTAAGAAAACATCTTTGTCTTTAAAATATGGACAGAGATAGTGAGAACCTTCTTACCAGGCATCCATTTAATGTCACTGCAATGATGCTTCCAAACAATATGAATGAGATATTCCTGGGTGGTTCAGACTGGAAAATATCAGCAAGTTGATTAAAACTCCCCAATGAGCTAAAGGTGGAAAGGGCAACTCTACATCTAACATTTATTTACCACCATTTCTGAACTTTTATTTAAGAAAAATCCAGATTGCACGTGTTACCCCAATGTGTGTGAGCAAGACTTTCTCTACAAGTCATTGTGCTCTCTTATTTTATTAGTTCTGTCTTCTTTGTATAGTACATTTCAGTATTTACTTCCCAATCATTATAAAAGCCTTCAGATACGAACAGGTCTGGCTAAGGAATGATTATGTGTTTTATGGTGAAATTATGGACCTCCTTACAATTATTTAGGAAATCCTGAAGACAAAACACCGTAATAAAAGCAGCATTTCAATCTGTTAGACTCATATAAAAGCAGAGTAAAAAAAGTATCTCTGTTGAGTTTATTAACCAGTCCTGTGTTGCACAAGGTGGGAAACCATTTTGGTCATTGGTTTTTGCTTTTGGTGAAGGAATAGTTATTAAAGACTATATCACAATAAAAAGACCCATCTTCAGCCTGTATAGATCAGCACAGTGATGCTGATGTTGTTTTATACTCCATGAGGATTTGAGTCCCAGCTCAAAAATACAATTGTTAGAATAAATACAAAAGAGATCATCTAGCTGTGAAGCTCCAGCTGTGACCAAGGTTGGGTTGGTTGGAAGAGGTGGGTTTAGACCCAGCTGAGCCTTGGCTGAGTGCTTTCCTGCAGGGCTGCTCTGTTGCTCCTCATGGAACAGAGCTGGAGCTGAGTCCATAACCTGGGAGCTGTGTTGAAGACATCCCCTGCTTTGATAGCATTTTGCAAGGTTCTGCACCACAGGATTTTGGTGATATCTTCTGGCCTTTATAAGGTTAATTTTTTTTTTAAGGAGGCATTTTGCCTTTTTTTAGAGGAAAAAAATAAATGAATCTTTTCTTACAGATCTTAATGCTGGAGCAGTCCTGGGAGATTTGGGACATCCTGCCAGAGGAGGTTCTGTGGTACAGCTGGCTGTGATTGCAGGGATTGGCTTTACTGACCCAGGTTTTTCCTCCTCATTGATGTTTTTATTTGAACAGCTGTCCTGTATTGGAATTGGGGGGATCTCCATCCCAATAACTCCACGATGCAGTCTGAACTTTGCTGCAAAATTTGGCTTAAAATGCCTGGTGGTAGCTCAATTTTTACAGCTCAGATCTGCCTACTAACTAACTGTCACAGGAGAGAGAAGGGACATATTTAATGTGGGAATTTATAGGACAGGTAGCCTGCAGCTGCCACGAAAGAGAGGTAGCAGAAGTTACCTGTGGTTGAACTCACTGTCTCTTTCATGAGGGACAGTCTGGGTCAGAGCCTGGGAGTGGAGGCAGTAACCTGGGGCTCTCCTTCCAGTGCCTGGCTCATGCAGCCTGGGGAAATGTGACTTGGCCACAGCCTGTCAGTGCTGGGAGTGCTGGGGAAAAGTGCCACAATTAGCCCATTTTGAGCAGTATAAATATACTGGAATTGAGAGATCTGCAGCAAACTCTTTACTTCTCTTACTATGTCCAGTTTTGTTATCTATGAACATTTATATGCCTAAGAGCATCTGGGAATACATTCTAAATGATGGTCCCTACAGGCATGTTGCACTTATCTTTAAGGTGAACACAAAATACAGCAAATAAGCTGTTTGGAGAGCTTGAACTGGCCACAGAAGACATTAACATCATTATTTGTGATTGACTGACAGAGTCGTTGAGGTCAGGATGATGGAAAATCCAGGCTGACCTCAGGTATCTCCTGGGTCAGAAGTGTTCACCCCATAACCTGCATCCCATTCATAACTCCTGGCTGAGCTGGAGGAGGGATTTGGGGAAGCAACCTGGTTAGGATTTAGAGATGGATTCAAAGTCTTCTTGTAAACAGACTAAATAGATCCTGATCCTCTGAGAAAGCAGATTGCTGTCAGAAAAGAGCAAGTGCAGGGAGGTAAAAGCAATGTTTCTGAAGAGCAGGGACAATCACAGTGTGGGTTAGATGCACTCTTTGTTTTGAGATCCTTGTTAAAACCCTGACAGCTTAAAGCACTCTGCGGAAATGAAACATCAGAGCAAAATGCAGTGGGACTGCTGAGAGAGTGTTTTTGCAGCAAATTCCAGAGCTGGAAAGTGAAGGAACACACTGACAGTATGCCCAGGAGAGAAAGCAAAAATAGATATGAACAAACGATTGCAAACAGGAATGTTTCTGCAGCCGAGCAAGCGATCATGCAGGTGTTTGGATCGAAGGAGCTCTGCCCGGCAGAGGAGCACACGTGGTGGGTAATTACTTCAGCCTGGCTGACAGTGATACATTTATTGAGCTGGGATAAGTCACTGCTTTCACTTGTCCGTCCAGGCCCCAAGTACTTCTGTAGTGATGAAGTCCAAAAAGAGATTGTAAAGATTTCTACCTGCGGGAGCAAATTAAATTTCTGCCCCATGTTACCAAGGATCTTGGCAGAGGAGATAATTTATGTCAAGAAGGTGAGTAGCCTCTTGGCAGAGGTAAGGGAAGTGGAGGAGCCGAGTCCAGGGAAAAAATTCAGGGAGGCAGGAAGTTTTATCCCTTCGTAGAAGAGAAATTGCAGAGAGCCTCTGAGGCCAAAGCAATGCATTCTCATGGAGAAACCTTAAAAAATCTTTCAGTGTGTTGGCAGGAAGGAGAGAAACAGGTTGGCAGCCAGAGCGATGCCATTTAAAAATTCAGATTCTGGACAGCAACGTGCTTTTCTTGTACAATTTTAGGTTTCCTGTGCCAAGCCTGGTATTTTTCTCCAAACTCCTATTTATCCTCAGCACTGAATTAATATTTCTGTTTTGCTTTGCATTGAGCAGCAGTACCACATCATGAACACAGAGTCATGCAAATATACTAACCACCACTGATTACAGACGCTGCTCCTGTAGGCTGGTTTTCAGCCAGCATTTTTGAAGATAGACTTTATTATTGACTGGATTTTGCCAGTTCACAATCTACAGTAAATGAGCAACTCATTAGAAAAAAACCCGACACAACATATATTTATTTTCTTCCGTTTGAACTGATTATTTAAGGCTAAATCCATTTATGGAGCTAAATGAGAAAGACAAAAAAGAAAATAATGTGGAAATGGCTTATACAGATACAATGAATGTTGGCTTGTATTTATTCGTTCTAGCCCAGGGTCTGTTGTGGCTCTCAGGCCAGGGAAACGTTGGAAAACTGTGCAAATACACATGGATGAGGATAATTTATTTGACAAAAATAAGAAGAGCAATCCAGTGATAAATAATATTTTATGACAGATGGTAAGCAAGAGGAAAAGAAGAGTAATGTGCTCTAGTAGGGCTCTGCAAAAGCCTGTACTGTGAAAAAAGATCCTTGGAGATCTACATCTGAGAAGTAGGTGGCAGATCTTCAGAGGAACAAGACCTTTCTGTGCAATGCTTCAGTCTAAATGGATGATGAAAGACCTGGATACAAATAGAGGGATCTCTTGGGGAGGAGCAAAAGGTTTTGGTTGCATTGGTACTTAGTGCTGGTGCAAGGTTAACTGGATTATTGCATTACGTCCTTTGTCCACAGCTCTGGGAGAAGGTTAATAGGTTAAACAAGGCTCATACTGGAACCAAACAAATGTTGAAAATGTGGGAAAATATGCCATGGTAGCAACAGACAGCAGGAGCACAATGTGGGTAATTTAGAAAGAAATTAAAAGCTGACTTCGTCATAAGAAGTATCAACACAAGGAACAGAAATTAAGATAATGAGCTCTGAGTCTTTCAGGTCCATATGTAACAAAATCTAGTGTCTGGAAGCAGAAGCTAGGCAAATTAAGAGAGGAAATAAAATACATGCCTGATGATGTGAGTACATAAGCCAATGGGACCACTGGCTGATGTTGGGGAACTTATGAATACATACCTCATGGGAAAGATGTAAACCAGTAAGGTGTTCTTCAAAAAAACCTGCTGTTGATTTTATGAAGAACTTCTGTCTAGTATCACACAGACAGATTGCAGGATAGCAAAGGCACCCTCAGGTTAAATAATCTATGAGTTCCTGACTGTCTCTGGTGATCAGGATGGGAAGATACAAGCATAGTTATAGTTCCCTCTGCTCTGGCTTGGTTGGAGAAAGTCTTGTTTATAAAGCGTGCGAAGGCCGTGGAGATCTTCCAAAATAGTTGTCCCTTTGCTCACAGAAATGGCTGGAGAGCTTCCCAACCACTCCTCACACCCAGGCACCATTCACCTGGGGTATGTTGAGGAAGAGGAGCCAGTGGAGTAAGATAAAGAAGTAATCGTGCAGCCGTCAGGGAAACACAAGGCATTTTAGTTTGCAGAGATTGGCAGAGGTCAATTAAAAGTGTGAATTTAGAATTATTCCATTAAACTGGTACAAATCCCATTCTGAACCCTCATTTTTCATTCTAAAACCATGGGCTCTAAGTTGGTTTGAGGAACAGTACTCAACTAACCTAAGATGGGAACATTTTAGACCTCAAATACAGATACGAGTGTGAAGATGAGCATCACTTTAGTGGCTTGAGCAGCCTAGTGTGAAATGGTATCTATCTTAAATCTCATAGTCTTGTGAAGAAGAGAGATGTGTGTAATTAATTTTTTGACTAGTGGGTCACTTCTACCCTCCTCCTGTGTCTATCTTTCTCACACAAATTACATGTACTTCAAGAAAAAGTCAACGTAAAGTTTCCCTGTTCTCTGTGAGTGGAGGGCTTGATCTTTCTGTGCTTCAGGTCACTTGCAGAAAAGGAAACCATCCAGATAAAATTGTTTTTCCACACCTTTTAAGATTTCCACATTCTTTTTAAATTGCGCTGGAGTGTGAGCATTTCACAAGCCCCATTTGTCCAAAAAGATATTTCAAGTCTGGAAACTCTGAAGCTACTGAGTTCTTCAGCTTCAGTGGTTGCAGTGACCCTGAAGAGACCTCAAAAGCCTGAAAGTGGTGACGTTCCTGAAAATACTTGGCTTTCTGTGGACTTGCATATTTAACATTCAATTTAAGATTCAAGCATTAAATGGGATTTCTTAATCTTAAGTTCCTCATAGCTTTTACTTGCTCAGTCTTTGCCCTGCAATAATTATTTTTGGAAGGAAGTTGGAGCTTTTTCCATTAGTCACAGAAAAGAAACTCCTCAATCCCTTTTGTTTTGGAAAAAAATAAAGCCTGACTTTAAGGGCTTTGTGCTGAGTCAAATTTACACTGTGCTCTTGTTGCTCAAACAAAACATTTCAAGAGCCATTTTCAGTAGAGCTGGAGGGTGGCACAAGCCACACTTAAAATGTCTTGGCTGAAGTTGTTTCTAACACTGTGTTTCCGTGCAGCAGCTTTTTGGCTACTTCACTTAAAGGTGTGGGTGTGAGTGCAACACAAACGGTTGGTTACATCCTGCTTCTTTTCCACCCAGGCCTCAGGAATGGGGCAAGGACTACAGTATGGCAGCTCTTATGGTTCATCAAAGGCCACCTTTTATTCTGAAGGGGAAATGGAAAGATTTCTCTGGGCTTTGAGATGTAAAAGGTAAATTTATTACTGGCTTGACAACTGGGAAACCTATTTCCGATCATTAGAGAGAGATTGAAATGGGTGATTTGACACAGTGTCAGATGTTTAATTCAAGAGAGTTGTGCCAGTCCTACATGCACTCACTGAACATTGTTTAAGAGTTTTGATTTGTGGTTTACAAAATACCCTGTGGGTTATTCTGCAGATTATCTCAGCAATCCTGTTTGGAAATGAATGTCACAGAAGTTTGAGTCTTCCTCCAAACGCCATAGCTAGAGTTGACCACAGGAAATACTGAGGGAATTCAAATGTCACTTTGGAGAAGTATGTTCAAAATTGTTCAATGCAATGCATTAAAATGTATTTTATACACTTTAAAAAAAAAAAAAAGTACATGCATCTTTCCAATACTATGACAAGGAAGAAAGGCCCATAGTGCTTATTCAGTTCAATGTCATGACAATTAGAACAGGAGTTAAGGAAGAACCAGCATTTATCTGCAGACTGACTTGTCCTGCAATCCTGGTTTTATTTGGTGGAAAAAACAGTGATAGTTTAATATGGTTAAATCTCTTGGGAGAAGACTGACACTCTTGCAGTTTAAGCTACAAGGAGACCTGATTTCCATTCCAAGTTCTGATACTGATATCAACAGTGGAAATCAATTGGATGAAGCTGAAGCCACCTAATTGTTGCATCTCAGAAATGCTGTACAGAAACATAGAGCACCTGAGCTGTACAGCATAAAAAGTGGCTCTCACATGCCCTGAGGGGATCCAGAGGCTGAGGGGAGACCTTGTCACCCTCTGCAGCTACCTGAAAGGAGGTCGCAAAGAGGCAGGTGCTGGTCTCTTCTCACAAGTAACTGGTGATAGAACAAGAGGAAATGGCCTCGAGCTGCACCAGGGGAGGTTTGGACTAGACATTAGGAAGAAGTTTTTCACGGAAAGGGTTGTCAGGCATTGGAACAGGCTGCCCAGGGAGGTGGCTGAGTCACCATCCCTGGGTGTGTTTAACAGTCTGTGGATGTGGCGCCTGGGGACACGGCTCAGTGCTGGAGTTGGCAGAGTAGGGTTAATGGATCCAATGATCCTGAAGGTCTTTTCCAACCTAAGTGATTCAAAGAGTCCATGATTCTATGCTCTCTTCAACTTGCTGCAGATGCTGGGCACGGATTTCTCCCAGGTGTGTCACGAGCACATTGCTCTTCTGAGTCCTGGGACTTGCTCTACACACTAATCCTACTCCAATAGCATGGGCAGAGGGCAATTATGAAACTTCTGGGCATGAAGTACTCTGAGCAGTCTGCTGGGTAACTGCAAATCCTGAACAAAGGAAAAGTATCTGTTTTTTTCCTCAGGTTTGTTTGTTGGTTTTTTTTTCCTTTTTTTTTTTTTTTTTAAATGATTGTTCTGGGCAATAAAAGAAACTTGAAAAGAGACAATCAGCAGGGAAACCCAGATGACTGGCAGCTCTACTGTGGCTATTACCTTTTCTAAAAACAATTCTTAGGTTTGCAAAAAGAGCTTTTCTGTGCGGGAATTGATCCCTGGTTTGCATTTGTGCAACATGTAACAAATAAAACCTCTGATCCACCTGGAGCCTCCAGGGCCCTTTTGTGTAGCCTGAGATCAACAAGTTCATTCAGTAGCATAAATCACAGAAATGTAAGAAGGAAGCTGAAAAGACTGGCTGCATCAAAGCTCTGCACTGAGGGAAAATATCCCTTTTTCCTGCTCTGCTCCCAGGGCAGGCTGTTCATGACATGTTCTTGCAAACATCCACCAGAGAGGACTCCTCAGCTCCTTGCTCCATTGCCATTACAGTTAAAGATACTTCTCTAAAAGCCCAGTGAAATCTTGGAGGTGATAACTGAATTTCTTCTTGAACTGGTGGAGAAAAATTGATTGCACTCACATTTATGACCCATTTTATGAAATTTGTCATCCTCATCACACCCATTCTCTGTATCTGTCCATATCCCTCCACCTGTCTGAGCAACTCATGCTTGACAGATGGCTGAAAACTTCTGTTTCTCTCCTGCAAATTCTTCCCATTCTCTTACATCTTCCTTCTTTGAAGTGCAGTGCTCACAACATGGAGCAGCATCTCCTTGTCCTGTATCCATCTTCCAGCTCTTCTGTTAAAATCTCCCAGTGAGATCTGCCATTTGACTAACATGGTCACTCACAGGGAGTTGTAGGTTACTAATATCTGCAAATCTTTCCCAGATATTAAATACTCCTGTAAAACAGGGAACAAAACCCGACACTGAAATGATGCCAACAGTGACAGCTCCTGAAGATGCAGAGGTTCAGCTGGACCTTCCAGTTTTTCAGTTTGAATGGAATATTTGCCATGGGTATGCAACCAGTCACCTGTCAATCTGCTGCACCTTGGATGTTATTAATGCTGAAGATTCTCCCCACCTGGAATACTTTGTCCAGTTCTGGAGTCCCCAACACAAGAAGAACATGGAACTCCTGGAGCGAGTCTAGAGGCCACGAAGATGATCAGAGGGCTGGAGCAGCTCTGCTCTGGAGACAGGCTGAAGGAGTTGGGGCTGTTCAGCCTGGAGAAGAGAAGGCTCTGGGGAGACCTTAAAGCACCTTCCAGTGCCTGAAGGGGCTCCAGGAAAGCTGGGGAGGGGCTTTGTACAAGGACAGGGAGGGATGGGATGAGGGGGAAATGGTTTCAAGCAGAAAGAGGGGAGTTGTAGGTTGGACATTAGGAAGAAATTCTTTGCTGTGAGGGCAATGAGACCCTGGCCCAGGTTGCCCAGAGAAGCTGTGGCTGCCCCATCCCTGGAAGTGTTAAAGGGCAGGTTGGATGGGGCTTGGAGCAACCTGGTCTAGTGGGAGGTGTCCCTGCCCATGCAGGGGATTTGGACCTAGGTGATCTTTAAGGTCCCTTTCAATCCAAACCATTCTATGATTCTATGATTCTCACTGTTTCTCAAACCCATCTCCTGTTGAGACAAGAAGCTACAGCTGAACAGAAATGCTGCATGTCAAAGTGTTAGGACTGAGTACCTGAAACTCTGACAAATAAACCAGCATAACTGGCATTTGACTCATTGGGTCAGACTTCATTTAACTTAAGAAAATATATAAGAAGATATGACAGTTCTGTTCATGCAGAAATAAAGTTGTGCTGTCTCAGGAAGTGGGTGTTCACAAACGGTGCCAGTTTCTGTCAAATGTTATGCAAAAGATACAAATCAGCTGAGCTGATTTGACATTAATTACATGTATACATTTTCCTATGGTAAACTTTATAGTGAAAAAAAAAAGCTCCAAAAGTGGAATCCCTCTTCTGTTGCCTTCCAAATACTTCAAAACGGAGCCTGTTTGCAATCACTGAAATCTGGCTGCACGCAGAACAAGATGGTCAGTGACATGGCAGTGAGATCCCTCCCGTGTTCTTCAGTGATGTGGGTTCAAAATCACATCTCCCACATATTTGGAACATGGCTTTGGAAAAAACTGCTTCTATTAAGCAGCATATTAAGCTACACATTAATGGAGCTGAACCAGTCATTGCACTGATTCTCTAGCTGGAAATCTGACCTTGTAACTCTTCCCTTCTCCCTGCATTAAGATGTGTACAAGGGTTGACTGTGAAGACAGGGTGGGACAGAATCAGATTTACCAAGCTGCTAGGTATCCATGTGACTGCAATGCTCTGATTTTATCTGGTTGAATTTATCATAAACTAAAAAAGAAAATAAAAATGCACTTTACCAGAGATTTGGGCAATCTTTGTTCTCAAGAGGTCCATAGAAAACACAATGCCCTGGGAAGAAAGAGCAGTACAAAGCTTTCCAGGTTGCTGTGGAATTGAGAGAATGGTGTTTTATTCTACATTCCTCTGTGGTCTGCCTGTCCTCCCTGGGACCAGCCTGTGGGAGACATTTAGGCACCTAAAGGTAGGTACTTACAGCTAAGGCTGGGTAAGGACAGGCCACGTGACACTTAATCCTTTTTGTTGTCCACTCCCTGAGTCTTAAGTCCTTGATTACATTTGCAGGATCCTAAACGTCTTGAAGATTTTGGGCCCTGGTGGAATTTTCAAGGCTTCTTAGTTGCCTCGATACTGTTTGATCACATTTAGTTTCCAAAAAACATTTTGTATCTCTGACTGATCACCTTAGCATCTATTACCTTGAAATATACTCCTGTATATAGTTCTAAAGCACAATATGAATCATCAAGAACAGAGGCATTTTAAATCCTGAGAGAGCCTGCTAATTTTTTTCTGAGCATATTAATGGATTCAGCAGGAACAACGACAAAGTTTTGAGCCATTAGTACCTTCCCTCTGTACGGAGCATAGGAGAGAAGCCAAAAGGCATTGAAAGATGAAAAAGCATTGTTGTACTTGGAAAGAGGTAGGAAAGGAAAGTGAAACCACGGGTCAGATAAATGGCATTCCTGGAAATAACCTGGAGAAACTGGAATGAGGATGAATGTTGAAAAAACTAGAATGAATCTGACAGCCTCGGTGATCCTGTGCCAGAATGGAAGGTAGTTTCAGAGACACTTTATAAATACAAACAATCTGGAAAAGCTGGAGATCTTTTATGTTTTGGAATAAGTAATTGCTTATATACAAGCTGTGACAGCTGGATGAAGAATCTGCAAATAATTGGAGAAAGAAACCTCAGCTGCCATAAAAAAAAGCAATCTTGGGACATGTGTACAGGAGTCCTGTGTAACAAACCCTTCCTTCTGTGCAGTCATGGAGAGGTCTCAGCTGTCCAGATATGGGAAGCAAGAAAGACATTAAACAATAGGAGATAGTCCAGGGAATAAAAATGACTATGAATCTAGAAAAGATAAAGATTGAAAGAGCTGGGGTTGCTTAGTTGGAGAACAGAAGCAGAGTGGAGATATACAAGAGCTTCAATGTTTAAAATCCTGCAACAGAGAGAAAATACCCATTTTCCATATCCAGTGTACAAAGTGAGGGGTAGGAATGGAGAGAGGGATCAGGCTCGAAAAGCCAGTGGCTTAGCACTGGAGTGGGCTGCCTGGGGAGGTAGGAGCATCTCCCTCCATCAGCAGAGGTGTCTGAGTAAGAGCAGCAGTAACAGTCTGAGAAGAGCTGAAACTGCCTTTGTGCAAGGGGGTGGACTGGGTGACCTCTACCATGGTTGAAAAATTAGGCTCTTAGTTTCACTGTCGTTTGTATTTCTCTGTGTGAAATGAGGACAATTCATAGCAAGCCATGCTATTACCTTAAATCTGTCAAAGATTATGAGGAGCTCAGATGCTTCAGGAGTGAAGGAGGGGAGGTGTATAAGCTTCTAAGGTTGATCAGCAGCCTCCTAAACCCATGATTTAAGTGGCACAGAGCTGTTGTGCTATAACTCAGATGCTGCTGTACTGAGTTTTCTGCAGGAAATGGGACCTAATTTTTTTTTCCCCTAAGCATTATCAAATGCAATGTCAGAGACAGTATTTGAGAAATCCACCAGAGACCAAGAGTTGTGATCTTTATTTTTTCTGTGACAGAGTTTGGTATGAGGCCATTGGCCTGCATCCATGTGGTTGTTGATGAAGGACTGTCAACTCTTCCTGCATACAGGCAGTGTGGAAGAATCAGTCCTGCAAAAAGCCCAGTCTTGGCTGCCAAGTATTCCCATTCCACATTGGGCTCCACTAGAATGGAGGGAGAGAACTCCTAACTGGATGGGGGAGCTGAAACTGGACTCCATCTCAAACAGGAACGTGGGATGAAAATACATTTTCTGAATTACAAGAATGCTGAGGCAGTGGCACAAGAACACTGTGTGATGTTGAGTTTTCTTGGAAAGAAGTGGTTCATTATTAAAACTAATCAGAACTGTCCAGCAGTAATTTCGTGTTCAGCAAATAAGACAACCAAAAACCAAAACCAAACCAAAACAAATTACTTTATTTACTTTGAGACCCTGTCTTCAAGACTGAGGCATGTGGATGCAGCAGTTGAGTTGTCCTGGCTTAATAAATTACCAGTGATGAGCTGAGTTGCAGTACATTGGTGAATTGTAGCAAAGTGATGGCTTGGGATAGGGAATAGCTGAAATATCCACAAATGAGACAAACACCCACGACAAAACACAAAACTTTCACAGCAGAGAGAGGGTTAGCTTGTCACCAAAGCATTCTCCTCCACCTCTGTCTTTTTTCAGAGTTCTGTGATACAACTCACAGAGGCTGCAATAACAGTCTCAGCAGACCACACCCCTCGGAATTGATCAATTAAATAGAAACTAGAAGTTTGGCCAAGTGCCACACAGCATTCATTGCAAAATTCAAAGGAAGTTTCAGGTTTTCTTGCACCTGACCCAAATCTTCTCCTACAAGACCTTGCAGTGCACTGACCACTATTTAAACACTGCATGGCTGATCTTGCCTGCAGAGTGGAACAATTTTTTTTGTTATTATTATTATTTTACAAAGTTTTAAACACATCCTTATTGGAGTTACAGATTTTGGAGCCAGAGGAAACTGCTATGACCCCATCTGACCTCCCCCCAAGCACCCATGGGAGTGCTCCAGGAAAACTTGTTTTCTAACTGAGCTGAAACATCTCCTTTAGGTAAACTCCCTACTTTGCTTCCATACCTTCACATAGCTGAGAATTCACTATTTGCACAGGTGAATTACATCACAGGATGATTGCCTGATTCTTAAAAAATGCAGCCTGTACATACTGCCAGATTTCTCCCAGCTTCTGCTTTCAGACATGGATCTTCTCATGCTCTTGGAGTGAGTCCAGAAGAGGCCACAAAGATGATGTCAGGTCAGGGCTGGAGCAGCTCTCCTACAAAGACAGGCTGAGAGAGTTGGGGGTGTTCAGCCTGGAAAAGAGAAGGCTCCAAGGAGACCTTAAAGCACCTTCCAGTGCCTGAAGGGGCTGCAGGAAAGCTGGGGAGGGGCTTTGGACAAGGGCAGGAGTGACAGGACGAGCGGTAAAAGGTTTTGAGCTGGAAGAGGGGAGACTTAAGTTAGTCATTAGGAAGAAATTATTTCGTGTAAGGGTGGTGAGGCACTGGAGCAGGTTGCCCAGAGAAGCTGTGGCTGCCCCATCCCTGAAGTGTTCAAGGACAGGCTGGATGAGGCTTGGAGCAACCTGGTCTGGTGGGAGGTGTCCCTACGCACGCAGGAACTAGATGATCTTTAAGGTCCCTTCCAATCCTAGCCATTCTATGATTCTATGAAGATCCCACCTGAAAGAAATCTTTTATGCAGGTACTTAAAACAGGTCAAATAATCACTTCCCCATCTTTCTGTTAATCGAAACAAGATGAGCTTATTAAGCTTCTTGCTGTTCAGGAAGTTTTCCAGACTTGAAATTAAATAACTTGCCCTCTTCTACATACTTATCTCTGCCCTGCAAAATATTGTTTTAAAGTGTAAATACTATGCAGACAAGCTGTGATGTTATTTTTGGGAATTGCTTATTCCAGGTCATATTGTTTTCCTGGAATGATGCACTTGTTTAGTAAGAACATTTAAGAGTAGAATCTGGACTTTAAAATTACATGTTGGAAGTAAGGAGGAACTGTTCAGCACGTCCTGAATGTGTCTGAGTAAGGATTAGGAACTACAGAGGAATAACATATCCTTGTATTTAACACAGCAGCTGTCTTGGATTTGGAGATTAAAAAACAGTCTTTACACCTCAGAGGTGTTCTCCTGATTAAATGCTGGATCTGGAAATACCCCAGGCTACGATGCAAGTATCTTGCTCACGTCCATTTGGTATCTGTGGTAGCTTTTATTGCAGATTTTAATGGAAAAGGCAACAAAGCAGTAATTCATTCAGCATGATTTCTTATCAGGAAATTGTGGGGTTTTTTTAGGAAAAAGTAATGTTCACTGCTGCAGATCTGCAGCTGCTGGTAATGATGAACACCTAATCGTTTATAACAATTTGTGTCACTGTGCCTTGCTGCATTGTTTCCTAACAGCCTGGTTGATTCAGCTCAGGGTAGTCATAGAGTAAACATCTTGCTAATGTGGAAAGGATCCAGTGTTCACACAGTCATGAATTATTGAATAGTGACTCGATGTAGTTATCAAGGTATTTACTATATGTCTGTTTGGACTAAATAAACAGAGATGTTATCAAGAAGTTTAGTGAAGCAAGAATGATCCAAGATAGCAGCACCTATAGCCCTCAAGGAATCCTGACTTTGTGTCCACAGCCATGGGCTCTCCACACTGCCATGGAACCACAGGAACCTCTAAAGCCTGCTTGAGGGTGATCCCCACTGTCACATTATCCCTTCATGAAATGATTTAGCTCATCTTCAGTTCCCCTATGCATCCTTGTGCCAGCATCATCCTTCACTTGAAGGTGGTCTGCTCCACTTGAGGTGTGTTTCTGTCCCTCCTCAGACATCTACAAAAAGCAGTGAAATCTTGTCTTAGTCCTTCTTTACTAAACCTAACAAGCCCCAGCTTCCTCCACCCTCTCTTTTGAGGTCACCAGTCCCTGATGCCCTTTACAAGTCCTCCTTAGCAGTTCTAGTGCCAATTTTTATTTCTTCAATGAGCCTCTCCAGAACTGCATAGAGATGAAGTGTCACTTAGGCCTAGTTCACTGGCATTGGGATGATCTTCACTGGAGTTCATTGTCTCCATATATTGTAGGACTGAATTAGTTTTTCTTCCAGCCCTAACATTTTGGTGTCTAGGTGTCATTTCCAGTCCTGCTAACTGATGAGTTTCAGATGGGACAGGTGTCCTTCCCAAAGCATTGTGCTTGCACTGTGTCTTGTTGTCTCTTCAAATATATTATTGTATGTCAGGACAACGGTTGAGTTGTTTTATTTTTCTCTAAACCTTAAGGTCATCCAGTTCTTCCTCGTGATATTCCTGCTTTACTCAGAGCTGAGGATGTTCCAATGGATTTAATAGGAACACTGTTAATGTACATCATAGACTCATAGATTGTAGAACGGTTTGGGTTGGGAGGGACCTTAAAGACCATCTAGTTCCAACCCCCCTGTATGGGCAGGGACACCTCCCACTAGACCAGGTTGTTCCAAGCCCCATCCAACCTGCCCTTGAACACTTCCAGGGATGGGGCAGCCACAGCTTCTCTGGGCAACCTGGGCCAGGGTCTCACCACCCTCACAGCAAAGAATTTCCTCCTAAGATCTTGTATTTCAATATCTCCCAGCTCTTCTTTTCTCTATTGCCTCTGAGGGCAGTTTCCCAAGGGATCCCATGCACTAACACCCTCAACAGCTGAAAATGTGCCTTTCTGTTGTTCAGGCTCCAGACTCTAATGTTTACCTGCCCTGTACCCCTCAGGAGTGAGAATTCAACCAGGGCATGTCAGCTGCAGCCCAGGCTACCTCCAATCCTGACCTCTCTGATAGGTTCTTCTACATTAGTGAGCAGGTCCAGCAGTGCCTTTCCTCTGGTCAGGCTTGGTATCACCTGGACTAGGAAGTTGTCCTCAAGGCATTCCAGTAGTTTCCTGGGCTGCTTGGAGTTCACAGATGTCTGAGTGGCCGAAGCCACCTATCAGGATCACTGCCTGTGAGCATGATGCTTCCTGCAGTTGAAGAAAGAATTCTTCATCAACCTCCTCTCCGTGATCATGTGACCCATAGTAGACACCAACCAAAAAGTTTCCTTCGTTGGCTTGATCTCTAAGTTTCACCCATAAGCTCTTGACCTGCTCATTGCTGTTCTTCAAAGATAGCTCCATGAGATCAGTTCTGGTTTGGCACAGAAAGCAACTCCCCCACCTCTTCTTCCTTGCCTGTCCCTTCGGAATAGTTTACAGCTGTCGGTCATCACGAATTTCTGTGAGAGCAATCAGGTCATAGTTTTCCATCTGGGGACCAGCTACCAGCTCCTCCTATTTGGTTCCTATGCTGGGTGGCTTGATATGGAGGCACTTCAGCTGGGCTATTGGCCACTGCCCCTTCTTGGAGCAGTTCATCCTAATTCCCTTGAGCAATTCACAGTGGTTCCCTGTTAATTCCTCTGCAGCCCCTGGCTCCTCTCTAGTGCTGACAACTCCATCCCTTCCCCCCCTAAATCTAGTTCAAAGCTGTTTAGAAGTGTAGCCCAGCTTGTTGCCCAGGACAACAAGCCCAGCACACCAATATAAATGCTAAAATTCCCCAAGGAACTCTTCCAGTAGCCTTGTTATAAAGAAATATTTCCTCTTTTAACCCTATTTCCTTTTTCTAGCCTCTTCTTTTTGCTACCTTAGTGTTAACCTACACTTCACCTTCTCTTGCATAATTTTGTGTCTGGTAGGTTACACATTTATTTTTTTTTTTAAAACCACCAAATGGATTTGACCTGCAGCATTTCTTGCCTAAGACTCTAGTCCAGACTGCTTGTAAAATTCTGTTTAATTTTGTCTCGTTTTCCATCATCACGATGTCTTCAATTACTTTTAAGACTTGTCCTAAATCCTTGAAAATAACCAAACTTGAATTAATTACTATTAGTACTTGTATCAGTGTCTCCCAGTCTTTTACCTTAACTAGATGTCTAAGCACATAAATCCAAGTCCTGTGCTGCTCTTAAACAGTACCATGCTGGTTTGCTTAGATTGATGGTGTGTTCTAGATACTTCAGCTATTGATGGCACATGCCCTAAATGTAGGATCTGATCATGATGAGGCTCATACCCCGAACAGATGTCAGGTGATGTTTAGAGTCTTGTCAGTCCAGGTTTTCATGTGAATCATAGAATGGGTTGGGTTGGAAGGGACCTTAAAGATCATCTAGATCCAAACCCCTTGCATGGGCAGGGACACCTCTCACTAGATCAGGTTGCTCAAGTCCCCATATTTGCATCCAGGTGGTTTTCAAGAAACAAAACCCTGCTGGTTTCCAAGATGCTCACGGAAGAAACAGTAGAGGTTTTCTGTTAAAACAGCAAATTGTTGTAACAGCTAATTTTTGGAAGGCAGGTATTGCCCAGCACTTCCTTATCCCTCCTGCAGCTGAGCTTTATGATGCATTACAGTTTTTAACTGGCTAATAGAAAACGAATCAATTTGTGAGCTTTCCTATTGCAAGTGTAATGTGATCATTCCTGTAAGAGATCGTTATCTGTGAGGAACAATATTACTTTGCAAGGGCCATGATGGGTTAAGAGTAATTATCGACTAACAAACAAGCCTGAAATCTTGTACTGAGAGGAATGGTTGTTTTTTCTTTCCCAGAGAATTAAATTTAAGTGATGCCGTTGTGCTGCTGGTGCCAAAAACAAAGCATGACATTCTTGAGAATGCTGAACTCTTGGTGACCTCTCCGATGATGATGTTGGCACTTGGCAGTACTTGGGAGGAAAAAGCACCCTGAGAAGGGATCACAAGGCTTCCTGCTAAAGACAGCCCTGTGTAGTTCAAATTGCACTCACCTCTGAACCACTCCACTGGATTTCAAAGAAGTTCCAGCAGTGCAAAGCTGGAGCAAAGCAATGGCCGATTTGTCCAGTTGCCATTTCATTGACATTTAGATGCATTTGCAAATGGAAGATGTACCAGCTTTAAATTTCTCATGCTGAGGTGGGACACTGAAGGCCAAGCACCTAGGACAGAGCAAGCAAAACTTCAATGGAAGACTCTGGATGAGATCTAAATGAATGAGGTTGCAACCAACCCCACAGAGGGTTTTTTACAATTATAAACTTTGTGCACCTTCAAAACTAGGACTGAGGGTATCCAAGGCATGCTCCTGCCCTCACTCATGGCCACATCATGCAGTCCTGACTACGAAGCACTAACATATCTGTCCCTGAGGTGTTGCTCCATTTGGAGGAGGTACGAGAAGAACCAAGATCCAGGCAAGTGGGGATGTGAAGCACAGCTGCAGCTAAAACCAGTGAAGTTGGAAGTGGCTTAAGCTGGAAGTGACAGTTAATGGAGATGGTAGAAGAAGAACATAACATTTTCCAACAAGGGCAAGAGGCAACTAATGGGTTAGAAATCAGATGCAGCCCTAGCATGGATTTATCCAATCTGAAATAAAAACCCAAGAAAAGTCCCTTAGTGTAATACATCTTGCACACAGCTGTGACCAAGCTGCAGGCTGTGTGTGGAGGAAACAATTTCCCCTGCTCTGACCATTAGTGCATTAGTGTCATCTTGAATGAGGGAGAAAAGGAGAAATTGAAAGTGTAAGGAATCTTGTTTCTCTGAAAGAGCAGCCCATGGGACAGAGGTGAATCCTGCAATTCCATCCCTATGGGGATGCTATTTGAGGACTGACAGTGTGTTTCCCTTGCCTTGTGTTTCCACTGTTTGCTGCTGGGGTCCTGATCCAGATCTGAAAGTCTCAGAATTTCTCCCCCTCCAGTGTTGCAAGCAGGTAAAGAAGCATTTTTGCTTCTGTTTTAAGAGGGGAGAAGAGGAAGCTCACACAGAGGGGGTTTGAAAAGGCTGAGGCACCCCCTGCCTTTATCCCAGGCTGGCTCCTCAGGTTCAGCATGATTGATACACCATGGGTTTAGGGCTGAAACTTGTCTTATTCACACTGAAGCCGTGCCAACCCAAAATTACACCCATTGCTGCTGTCTAGCCTTGGGAGCATGCAACAGCAGGGTCCTGGGCAAGGCTGGAGATGTCTTGCAGAGCTGAGTAGCCCCCTCCCAGGGTCATGTCTATGCCCTCCCAGCAGATGTGAATTAAGCATTGACCACTTAGGTTGCCTGAAGATTTGGCTCGACTGAATATATTTACTTTCTATGTCCTCTGCTCTCTTCCTGTTCATTCTTAGCTTCTAATATCCTAGTAGTTAAAAAAATTGCCACCAGGAAATAGGAGACTTAGTTACTACTTCTGCTCACACCAGAGTGTCCCAGATGAGTGGCTTTGCCCCAAGCCTGCAGAATACTCTGAAGGGAAGTGGGTTCAGATTGCCTTCTGGAGCTGTGCTCCTTTGCAAAATCACAGAATCACAAAATTGTTTTGGTCGGAAAAGACCTTAAAAATCATTGAGTCCAACATAGCCAAGTACACCACTAAACCATGTCCCTAAAACACTTAAGTAGACTACAGAAAAGAAAGGACAGTCCAGGCTGGGACTGTCTTGCCCAGTGGTTGGAACAGGGCTTTTAGAGATGAGGTGATACTGATGGTCAGGACTACAAAACCAGCACCACTTGTTGTCCTGCAGTGTCTGAGTCCCTCTTGGGACATAAACCTCAGCTGCTCTCTGGGCCTCTAAGACAATGGGTCATGTAAATGTCTTTGAGGGCCTTTAACATTGGGGTATGAATACTTCCCACAATTGTTATTGCTCTAGGCAGTGAGAAGTCATTGCTTCTATCAGGAGCAAGGTACTAAAATACAGAAACACAAGAAAAAAGTTGGCATGCTACAGAGGAGAGAGAAGAAAGTCAACAAGATGAAGTCAGGGACAGATAGAGAAGAAATAAAGAAAATTAGGTACAGTTTCAGAACATTAAATTTGCAAACAAAAGAAACCAACTATGATGAGTGGTGAAAACTGGAGTAATTCTGCAGAGATCTATAAAACAGGCCCAGCTATTGAGATTCTGCCTGATCAGCTGTGAAAAGTTGCTCTAGTGAGTATCCAAATGGTTCCACTTCCTCCAACCATGAGAATCCTACCCACCATGGGAGTCTGTCCCTGTGGGGCCTTCTGGTCACCAGCCTGCATTAGCTTCTTGTCTTTGAGGAGGAAGTGAAGGCTTGTTGAAGCACTCACCCTCAGCAGCATGCTCTGCTTCATGGCCAGGAGCATGAGTGGGAAGCTTTCTGCAAAATATCCTGATTTTTTTCCTTGCTAAAATTCCAGCTTTTTAAAGGCCATATCTTCCACCTGCTCCAGCACTCATCAGGGAAGGCACATTGGGGACCAGAAGAGAAGGCTGGCCAGGTTGGAATGATCAATATGTGTATAGGAATAAAAGGGTCAGCATGGTGCTGCTCCATCTATTTCTTCCCTTGGTTAATATTTGATCCCCACAGTTGAGATCCACCACACTCTGATTTAATGCCATGTTACAGGCCACAGCATGATGCTGCTGACCCAGCCTGCCACGAGAAGCCATAAAAGGACACTTTGTTGGGATGAATATTTTCAAAAAGGTTTTCAAGTGTGATTATAGACATTTCAGTTTTCAAAAGCTGGGAGCCTATCAAAGATGCTCTCAGTATGTTCATGCATATCTGTAACTTCAAAGAAAGGTTGAGAGGCCTCCCATCCCTTCCTGCTTGAATACTGGCCACAATTGCCTGGTTAAATTACCTCCTTGGAGTGATCACAGTGGGGTTTTCAGCTTTTATCCACCGAGAGTTTCTTAACCAATTCCTACAAAGCTGCACCCAAGTTTCTCTCCTTGTGTGTGCTACAAATGGGTCACATTGTCACTGAGGGATTCTGAGGGAGCTCCTTGCACTCCTTGCTTAATCCCCTCAGTGAAGCCCGGGCCTGTGTTTGGAACTGAACAGGACACAGAGTTCCAGAGCTTCTCTCTTCTCTACCCCTTCCTTTGTCAGTATTTCCTGTTTCTTCATTTCCTGTTGAATCCCTTTCACAAGACAAAGTGGATTGAGAGGAAATAGACATTAGGAAGAAATTCTTTGCTGTGAGGGTGGTGAGACACTGGCCCAGGTTGCCCAGGGAAGCTGTGGCTGCCCCATCCCTGGAAGTGTTGAAGGGCAGGTTGGATGGGGCTTGGAGCAACCTGGTCTAGTGGGAGGTGTCCCTGCCCATGGCAGGGGGGTTGGGACTGGATGATCTTGAAGGTGCCTTCACACCCAAACCAGTCTGGGAATCTATGAAATAAGGAATAAAACTTAGAAAGTTGAAAAATGGAAATAGAGAAACGTGCTGATTCGTTCTGTAGTTTCTCTTGTAAAAAACATAAAGCTTGAGGAAAATTGGGGAGTGCATTTTTCATCAATTTCCTATGAAACAATGATTCACTTTCAAGCCATTCTGACTGGGGCCATGGCTATTGTTAGTGGAGTAAACTCTTTTTTCAGTCCAGCTCCTCCAGAAGGTTACTCCTGACATTGAGGACTTCAAAAGTCCTGCAGGTGTTGCCAGCTGCCTCAGCAGTTATGGCATCTGAACTGTCTTGCATTCTCCCTTGCACAATGAGAAGCACCCTGTCTCTTGTGCCGTGCCATCTCTTCCCTCTCCAGAATTGCTGGTACTTTTCATTTCTGAAATAGAGGATTTTAACCTGTTTCCCATCGTGCCTTTTCTCTTGACTAACAGGTTGTGCATTAGTACCATGACAGGGGCAGCACGAATTCCTGAAAAACCTTACCAGTAATTTCTTTTCCATCTTTTTGTCTCTCCATCCCAGTCTCTCATGCCTACCCAGTCTCCCCCCATTTTCTCAATCCTTTCCTCTCATCTCTTTCAGGGAAGGCCAAAGAATTCAAGTGGGAAATTGCACTGAAAGTAGGACTTTGGAAATCTTGGCAGATATGTCAATAACAATGCAGCTTTCCACAAAGCCTTTCATCCTCCCTGCCCAACAGGTTGCAGAAGTCCCAATTTTTTATTAGTCAGGCTTTTAAAAGACACACATAATACCTTGACCTTCAGTGCATTCACTGTCTGTGCCTACCTTGTCTAAAAGCAGCTCTGGCCAGACCCTGCCAGCACAGAGTTATCTTGTCTCTCCAATTAAATGGATGGGATCTTGTTCACTGCTCTGAGACTTTAGGCATAGACAATATGCTTGGCTGTGTTTGGTTGAGTTTCTCCTTAGTAAGTTACTGTCTTGACACTACAAAAAACCCACCTCTGACAATCTGGTAGCTGCCAAGGTCTTTCTGGATAACACAGTGGAAAAACTGGAGTGAAGGTTAAACAATTGGTTTTTTCCCCTTCTTTCATCTGTTCTTTGTAATATCTCTAGCCTATTGAGGTGGTGAGCCCAGTCAAAAGCTGACATTTAAGTGTGAAATAAGCCTTTTTCAGGCTTACTTGGGCTAAAATGATGAATTTTTGGATTTACCTTAAAAGCCTGGATTTACCCTAGAAGTTTCAAAGACTAATTAGTGCTGGTATATCACCACCATCTGTGGATGAACCTCAAAGTAATGAGTAAAATGCTGTGAAGCCCTGTAGGTAACTGAATAGTGGCTGTATGGCCTTGGACCACTCTGATTTCCAGGGCCATATGAGGAAGGATCTCAGTAGAAACAAATTCCCTCTGCTCAAATAATCCCTATAGAGCAATGTTGATTTGGGCCAGATTAGATTCTGTTTTAGAGGGCAGGAAAAGCTACCAACCAGCCAGTCAACAAGCCAGCCAGCCAACTTGGGCCAAAGAAGATCATTCCATTGACTTATCTAGTGTGGTGTGGTCAGCAGGTGGGTGTAAAGAGTCAGAAAGTAAACCCAAGTTATGCTGCACATTTGCTTTGGTAGCAGGAGAGTTTGTATTTTGAAAGTAATGATGCTAGTTCAGTGCTGGTCCAAATCCACATCCCCCTTGCTGCAACCAAAAAAATAGAAGTGGCTGAGCTGATAATATACTTGTGATTGCTGAGAGCAGAGCTTCACCTTACCCCACACCAGCATTGCTGACATTTATGTTACTGATTTCCTCTACCCTTTTGTGAGAGCAGATAAAATGTACAATAATTGCAGTCTACAGGTCTGTAATTGGGAGGACTGAAAGGAGAAATTGGAGCAAATTAAATGAAAAGGCTCATTTTTCTTAGACACAAAAAGAAAGAATATATATGTGAGTGCCTGTTTTTCATAAAGAGTCATTTACAGCTCTTTTCAGAAAGGATGTGTGTGAGCAAGGCACAAAGATATATAATAGAGACAAATTAAACTCCCCTGAGTCAATGGTGGCTCTGCAGGGCATTGCATGACAAAGAAGAAATTCCTGGAGACAAACACAATTAGAATCTCTTTGCAGAAGCCATACCCCTTGAAGTCTCATAGATTTGAGCACCTAATTCTCTCAAACCCCTTCCTAAAATCACAGCCTAGATGAGGGAAGAGGTTTCCTTCACAGCCCCTTTGGCTGGGTGAAACTTTCTGCTCCAGCTGTCTTGCAGCCAAGCCCAGCACAGACCTGTGTCTTCTGCCCCTCAGTTGGTGATGCAAAATTTGCACATCACTTCTCTGAGCTTTCACCCATGATGCTGCATTGGCTGGTGACATCAGCACTGTATCAGTTGCCAAGGCAATTTGGAAAGGCCTTTATTAAAGGCCAGACCCTTCCATCACCTGGCTGACTTTTCAGAGAGAAAAGGTCTTTCCAGACTGCAATGAAAATTCACTAAATTGCAAATTCTCTTACAAAGTCCTTCCGTGTCATCTGGATGGCTGGAGAGGACCATCAGCATGGCCCCTGCATCCCTGGGCACAGTGAGGGGTAGGAGCAGGGGATGGTTGTTTCAGTGGTTCTCTGTGTCACCAGAACTAAATTTAAGGTTTCCTTAAAAAGGAGTAAATTGACGCACAGCAGAAAGCAGAGAAAGATCCACCAACATTCTGCATGATGAGTTTTCTTCTTGCTTTCTTCTCCAGATTTTCAAGTTTTTAATATCTGGGTGTCAGCTGGAAGCTGTGCAGGGAGGAGTGGAGGAGTAGAGTGGAGTAGAGTATTAGACTATCTGGTAGACTAGACATGCCTACCAGGGACAAATGTTCAGAGGTCTCTGGGAGAATGACAGTAAAATCCCCTGCCATGGATCTTCCTCTTGGTTCTTTCTTATTTCATTGCTTGGATTTTTTTTTTTTTCATAGTCTTTTGATTTACAGATACCTTCTTGGAAACCTTATCACGGGCCTCTCTATTCTTTATGAAATCTGATTTCTAGCTGTGTTATTGTTAGGAATAATGGCAAAAACTCTAACAACTGAGTAACAAAATTTCTAACATACCTTGAGTATTTTCAGCCTTGAAGAGTTAGAAGCTGGGAAGCCCCACTCCAGCTAATAGCTTCTTCCAAGGAGCTCAAATAATGGATCTTTTCAGAATTATTTCTTATTAAAAAAACCAGAAACTCAGACACACACACAAATCTCTCTTCTTAGATTGTGAACATGTTGATCTTTGGGTTTTATCAAGGAGAAAGAACACAAATACATCAACAGTCCTGAAAGGATCAACCATTTTGTGACACTCAAATGTCTACCACATGGACTGAAATCCTCCACATCAATTTCAGAGAAAGTCAGGGGTAAAAATCCTGCCAAAACCTCATACAAGGGATGCAGTGAGGAGAGGGAAGCACCAGGGGATTCTATCAAAGTGTTCAACGTATCGATCAATGTGAAAGAAACCACAAAATTCTTTCACTGAACAAACCTTGCATGAGGGTTTGTGCAAGGTGACATTGCTGGGAGGAGGAACAGATAACATTCAAATGAAAGAAATAGTGTATATTAATATATAATATTAATATAATAATGCAGTGTTCCCTGGAAAAACATCCAGCCTACATCCAGGAGAAACACGAGTCCCCATGAGAGTTTGCTTTGCTTTCACCAGGCTGCACTCTGTAATTTTGCCACAGGAGATTATCTGTAGTTTATTTTAACTGGGATGCTGGAGCTATTTTTGACTTTGCACTTTTAAAGATTCTTGTTGCTTGGCTCCAAGCAGGCTTTAAAACCAAGTACCTCAGGATCTTAAACAACTGATGGGGCCTTTTCTACAAGTCCTGCTGCCCGTCCCATTTTGTGTGTCAGGCAGGCACTTAGCATCTACTTTCCCCCTCCAACACATATAGTGCTGGCATAAAAGTCAAGTGTAAGTTGAAGCCAGGGTTGTAATCTATAATCTAGTTACAGAATAGACTCTGCTAAATATTCATTAAACATTCTAGTTCCTCATAATAGGGAATATGGATTTTTCTTCTAAAGATTTGGGCCATTAATGCAGAAGGAAGGACTAAGTGTACCATGTTAATTGTGTGGCACAGGAATGCAACTGGATTTTCTGTCACTTGGAAAGATCAAACAACTCAAGTCAGAGGAAATCATTGATGTTTCTGTGCTAAATGACTACCCAAATAAGCAGAGACAAGCAAATTCATATTTGAGTGGAAGGATTAACCTTTTTCTAGTGTATCTGCATAAAATACGGTGTCCCACCTAATCTGAACACTCAGCTTTTCCTCCATATGATCTGTTGTATCTTGGATATATTTGCCTTCAGACTTGATAAGTTGCCTCGAGGAGATGCTCATCTCTCTCCCCTGACTACTGAAGGAGCCTGGAGCTTAAAACAGATGCTCACCTTTACACCAGCAAAACCAGAGAGAAATTACAGACCTACTCCATGGTCAGCAGTTGGTTACTCCCTGGTTACAGCTGGTTAGAAAGAGAGCACTGGTGAAGAGCCCAGGCTCCTGCAATCCACATCACACTGAGCTTTGTTTTCAGATAAATCAGGCACAGACCCTGCCCCTTCCTACCTTTCAGTTCACTCAATTTATTAATGAGCCCAAGTTCCCATTTGGTTTTTTGTTTTCAAGCATCCTTTGCTTTTATTCAAAAGATTCCTAACCAGAAGGGAAATTATTCACTTTGGGATGATGACAAATTTTGAATAATTTAAAAAAATCCGGGTACAATTTTTTTATTTTTTTATTTTTTTTAATTGCATATTCTTTGCTGTAGACTCAGACTTCCAGCTTTTAAAACCTACAGATAAAGATCAGGGAGCTGGAGCACCTGTCCTATGGAGACAGGCTGAGAGAGTTGGGGTTGTTCAGCCTGGAGAAGAGAAGGCTCTGGGGAGACATTATTGTGGCCTTTCAATACTTAAAGGGGCCTATAAGAAAGGTGGGGACAGACTTTTTAGCAGATCTTGTTGTGATAGGACAAGGGCTGATGGTTTTAAACCAAAAAAGGGGAGATTTGGACTAGATATTAGGAAGAAATTTTTAACACTGAGGGCCATGAGAGACTGGACCAGGTTGCCCAGAGAGGTGGTAGATGTCCCATCTTTAGAAACATTCAAAGTCAGATTGGACGGGGCTCTGAGCAACCTGGTCTAGTTGAAGATGTCCCTGCTCACTGCAGGGGGGTTGGACTAGGTGGCCTTTAAAGGTCCCTTCCAAGCCAAACCATTCCATGATTCTATAAATGAAGGTGGACACAACTGTATTGAAAAGGAATTTGGATGAACTGCTCTTCAAAGAAGATTTTAGTGTGGGAGGGCACCTGGAGCCAGAGTATTTTAAACTTTTATCTGTTACCTTTGGCTTACGTTTTATGTTCTATCTCTTAAGACAAGAAAACTTTTTTTGACTTCTAGCCAGAAAGACAATAATTCTGCACTATTTTCAAGATTTTCTTAAAAGCCAGGCTCTGTAACAGATCTCTGGCTAAGAGAGCAGCATGATTAAGTGTCCTTTCCCTTATCACTGGATGTGGAAGAACATTTGGAGGACAGACACCACTGCTGATCTCTGTGTGAAGACCTGTGGGGGGAGTGTGAAAGTTTGCTTATTGGAGAAGAAGATGGAAATGTTTATGGTAATTAAATTGGAAGAGTTTCTAATGTGAACAGGTTAAAATTTCCTAAGAAATATTAGAGTTGATTAAATAAAATCCAATAAGAAGAAATTCAGTGCCAGGAAGCTGCTAAATTAGCAGGACTCTTTTCTCTCTGTACCATCCTTATCCACCACCTGAAAAGAAAATGGAATAAACAACTTTGGTTAATTCAGTGGGATCAGGACATTGGCACATGGCATGTCCTGTTTGTAATAGTTGCCTGTTTCAGTTTGCCATGTGACAGTGTGACAGGGTGCTGCTGGCAAGAGGTGGTGTTGGCCTTCCTGGTTTTGCCAGAGGACGCTTTTCTTGTACGTAGTAGTTCCATGATAGCTCACTAATTGTTACTGGCTCTGGTCCTCTCCAAAGGCTTATTTCAGTAAAAGGAGCAGTTCTTTACATAGTTTCTTTCACAGGCTGCCAGTGGAGGCCTTGCAGGATGGTGTCCAGCAGCACTGCATGCCTCCTGTGGCTGATGGTTCCAAGCACAATGGGCAAGATCAGACCAAAGGGAAACCGATGGGCGGTTTCTCAGGGGTACTCATAGAATCACAGAAGAGCTGTGGTTCAAAAAGTCCTTCAAGATCATTGAGTCCAACCATAACCCAACTCTACCAACCATTAACCCAACTTTACCAAGTCAAATGCTTAAACCATGCCCCTCAGCACCACACCTACACAACTCTTAAACACCTCCAGGGATGGAGACTCAACCACCTCCCCGGGAAGCCTGTTCCAATGTTTAATTACCCTTTCAGTGAAGAAATTTTTTCTGATATCCAATCTAAGCCTCCCCTTGCTCAACATTTCCTCTTGTCCTATTACTTGTTACCTGGGAGAAGAGACCAACCCCCAACTCGCTACAACCTCATCTGTCCAACACAGATTTAGGCTATCCTGGAATTCTCTTTGCCAGTTGAAGCTCAGGAATTCGAGTAGGTTGGATGGAGCTGTAATAAAGGTGCAGTATAGAGACCTCAATATATCACCCTTCTCTCTAAAACTCCCCAAAACTGTAGCTGTGACAATTCCAGCTTAGTTTACGGTTTTAGCAGAGGTGAAGGGAGGGCACTGGAGTTTCCTCGGTGCTGTTGCTCTCTTTTCATGCAATTTTCAGCCCAGTTTCTCTCCCACGTTAGCCTGAGTCTTGCTTGAACAACTAAAAGCAACCTTCAGCATTAGGATTTTCCTCAAATAGCTGCCTGATTGCAAGGGGGGTTAAAGTCAAGTGTCCCCCGATCCAGCTCAGAGAAAGTGTGAGGAGGATCCATCCCGTAACTGACACTTAGATCCTCCTGCTATTTTGCTCCCAGATGGGAAAAGAAAATGTTAAGATGATAGATGTCTCAATGTTTTTACATGGTGGCACCTCCCAAAAGGTGGTGATTTGCAAGTCACTGCCTTCCCATGAGGTGAGACACCTGTTTAGGGAGACAAACCCCTGAGGTAGCACAGCTGGCCTCTTCTCCACAGCCACCCGATGATGCAGTTAAAGTGCCACAGTAAATATATTTACAAACCACATCTGTTTAAAAAGCATAGTGTGGCTAGGCTCCACCACCTGGGAAATTCATAACACAGATGTATGTTAAAAGTATTTCTCAAAGAATTATAGATGAGGTATTTACTGTGAGTTAAAAACAGAAGCTTCCTTTAAAAAAGAAAACCCAATTCCATTGTTCTCCAGCTGTGCCCAGGATTTTTCCCCTCAGCCTTCCAGCACCAAGGGCTTTACTTAAAAGGAGTTGTCAGACTTGGCTCCCTTTGCCAAGTTAACTTTGCTCTAGCCCAACTTAGCTTAAAGCTTTTGCTGCTCTTTTTATAGCCTTGATTTATTCACACATTCTCAACCATCCTTTTCCTAAGGCCTCCAGACATGGCAGCTCTGTGCTCTGATTGTTCACGTTGCTTGTGCTGTTGCAGAGAAGTGCACGAGCAAATTACCAATAAATTCCAAATTACAGATTGTTTCTATTTTCTGTTTTGTATTTCTGCACTACAGAGAGCAGCTGGAGATGAATTTGTGTTCCTCAGGTTTTCCTAGCATGAAATACCAACTCAGGATCCATCCACGCTAGAGAATAAAATTGTTTGTTTTGCCCCGGGTGGAAATCAAATGTAATATTTGTTAAATCTCAGAGATATTTATATGAACTAACTTCAAAGCTCTGGGTATGCAGAGCAATTAGACAGAAAATTCTATGTGTGTTATATGATCACTGCTCTACTATAATATTAAATTGAAAAAAAATGTCTTGTTTATGTTTGCTAAACAAAACCAAAAATACTTCAATACAATAAGCACCTCTTTCATCTTCTCCATAGGAACCTCACAGGTGGCAGAGCACACTGCACTGCCTCATTAGTGCTGAGCTTACAAATAGAAAAGGGTTTGGTGAGAAGGAGCAGATAAAACCCATTGCCATTTCACTTTGAAAGTTCCTGTGTGTCTCCTGGTTTCCCAATGAGTGCTGGGAGTCTGCAGACAATCTACCCAGGCAACGCGATTGGATTTCACCAGTGGTTTCAATAATCCTAATTCAATAATTTTAACAATGCAAAATGAGTTTCTGATGACTCTCTGTAGCTACTTTAATGATCTTGTTTGTTCAGTCTTGCTTAATACCATATTAGTTTCATTTAATTCAATAACCAACATCAACTGATGTACAAAATATAAGGATAAATTACTCCTAGACCATGGAACTGATTTCTCATAGACTGTCCTGTGTGTTGCTCAAGCATTTTCCTGGCCTTGGCACCAGCTGTGTGGGTGGGAAGGCCATGGACAATATGCAATACCCACCAGGGCACCTTGCACGAGCACCAGTAGCAGAAACCAGCTTTTCAGGAACAATGTGTTTTTGCCGTAATGATACCAAAAAGCAAATTTAAATTGCTAAAAAAATATTTGGAGGCCTTTGTGATCTCTGTGCAATATTTAACTCTTTGTTTGAGCTGCTTTATCATCAGCCAAACTGTGTCATGCTGTGGTGGAGGAGTTCAGGGAGGACAGCCACGCTGGTTGAAAAATGGGGTTTATCATTCAAGGACGTTTTTTCCCCACAGTTTTGTGATTTCTTAACGTTTTGCAGAGGCAAAAATACAGTGAAAACAGACACTGAGAAGCAGTTGCTTTCCAAAGCCTCTTGTTTCCTCAAACTGTCTTGGCCACATTTTTTAAAAAAGAGCAGAATTCTGTTTCTATTGATTTGTTTTTTAAATTCTGTTTTCCTCTTATTAAAAAGAATATAATTTATTTATTTTTTCACATAAATGGAAATGGCTGGTCATCTTGATTCGCATCCTATCATCATTCTGCTGTCAAGACAAATGGGAAGCAAGAAAAGTGAGACTTGAAATAATCTGTGGTTTTGTGCTGTGTGGTTTGTGCCGTGGTTTTAGTGAGCTCAGAATTTCAGGTGAAGACCCACGTAGGGATAAGAAAAAGCCCCAGTCCCTCGAGGCTTCAAGTGCGTGTGTAGGAGCAGGTGAGGTGGGCAAGCTGTAGGTGCCCCTCTGTTGTCAGATAAGGGGAAAAAGAGAGAAATCAGACCTTTGAAATTGTGGTTCCTTTTGCTGCATCTCAGCTGCAGTGAGGAGATTTATAATGCCCCATTTGGGAAATCTAGAAACCCATTCAGAAGGAAAAGATGAAGTTACAGTCGTACTTATGGATGAAGTGCAAGTGCTGGGTTTGTTCTTCTTTGATGATTTATATGCATGTGAACCACAAGTCCACTTTTCACACTAGAAATCAGTTGTGTCGTCGCCCAAACTAGAAACAATAATTAAAGACAAGTGTGTTTTAATGCTGTTTTTTCCTTGTGTTTCCTTGAAACGTAGGGCATATGAATCACAACCAGGTGCCTATTGCTGTTGGAAGTAGTTACAGTTTGTGTACACAGTATGCACTCACCACTACAAATATTTATCTGAAAACAGGAAACCAAAACAGTGCGTGACAACCATTTAACTGCAAGATGTGTTTGTTATTCAGTGGCAGACTGATGAAAAGGATGGATTTTCCCATTTGTTTGGCTCTTTTGCTGTTCAGTGTTTTGAGTGTAGCTGACTGATTGAAAACTTTTAAATTATTGAATTAAAATCCCTCTTTACAAATCATTCCAAATTGTATAGTTAATTATCTGGCTTATCTGAATCCAGACTAATGCTTCCTTTTGATTGAGGGTGAATTTTAATGTTTTTATCACACAAATGGAAAGAGAATTTCAAAACAAAAACTCCAGAAAAGCAGAAAAAAAAAATCAGAACTTTTCATTTGGTTTGTCAAAACAAAATCTCTCTTTCATGGTGCAGAACTATTTTCAGACTTCACCCTGCATGAGACATTTCTCAGAAAGTTACAAATTGCCAAAATAATATTGATATCTACAAATACTGCTGAAAAAGATTTAATTTAAAAATTATTCCAGTAGTAATTATAGTTTCCTGGTGAAATTATTTTTCATGAACAGTTTTGCTGACAAGTATGTCCTTTTTTCAACAGCACTAGATGCAAAACTTGTGAGTGTGCCAGAATGGTGTTTGTCCTGCAAATGAACAGTGTGAGCTGCTGGCACCGTGACTGCCTGAGCATCAAGTCTGGATTTCTTCCTCCAGTCCCACAGCTGCTCACTGAGGCTGTGTGACCACACATCTCCCACATGAAGTGATTTCACATTCATCCCGTCCTGGAGGATCTACCGCCCTTCTCCATTGAGAGAAGCTGCAGGGAGAACAACCACAGTGAACATCTTGGGGAAGCACTAACTTTGAGATGGTAAAATTAGGTGAGATTGATCACATTGTGAGTGATTTCAAGTACAAATTCACATGGCCCTGCGGGTGGGAATCTGTAGAATCAGGGAAAGGTTTTGGCTGGAAAAGACCTTTAAGATCATTGACCCCAACTGTTAACCCAGTTCTGCCAAGGCCACCACTAAACCATGTCCCTCAGCACCACATCTACATGGCTTTGAAATCCCTCCAGGGATGGGGACTCTACCACTGCCCTGGGCAACCTGGGCCAGGACCTGACAACCCTTTTAGGGAATAAATTTTTCCCAAGATCCAATCTAAACCTCCCCTGCCGCAACTTGAGGCCATTTCCTCTTGTTCTGTCACTTGTTCCTCAGGAGAAGACACCAACCCCCCCTGGCTCCAACCCCCTCTCAGGCAGTTGCAGAGCCAGAAGGTCTCCCCTCAGCCTCCTTTTCTCCAGGCTGAACACCCCCAGCTCCCTCAGCTGCTCCTTCTAACACTTGTGCTCCAGCCCCTTCCCCAGCTCTGTTGCCCTTCTCTGGACACGCTCCAGCCCCTCAGTGTCCTTCTTGTAGTGAGGGGCCCAGAAATGATCCCAGAATTCAAGGTCCCCCCTCACCAGTGCCCAGCACAGGGGGAAAGCACTTGTTCCATTGAAATGCTTCTAAATGAATTTGATTTTTCTCAGTGTATAACTGGAGGGGTTTGTCCCTATGACACCAGGCAGACTGAAGAACACTTGTCCTCTTATGATGTTAAACTCAGTTTGAAGACTTGGCCAGGGCTGCAATCTAATAATATGCAGGGGAGTTTTACATCTGAAATAGGACAAGGGCCATTACATTCAAGTTTACAATCAAATTTAGCCCATTGGATTTTCCGTTCCTACTCCTTAAATCCAAACCCCCATTAAAGAAAAGAACAAGTAGTTGTTGTTTTTTTTTAGAAAATCTAAGTCGTGGCTGAAACCTCATGTGCTCATAAGCAGAAACAACAGAAAAAAGTGGCAGCAACAGCTCATGATGTCCAATACCCCTCAACTTTGGCCTAAAGAAAGTTAGAGTCGTGGAGCTGTAATCAGCTCCCCACCCTCTCTCAGCTCTTCAAAGGGGAGCATTTTCCTAAAGAAACTCTTGTTTAATGTTTTTACTTTCATGCTGAAAGGGCAGTCCTAGAAACCCTTTGCTTTTATGCTCTTGGGCAGGGATTTCATGAGCTTCAGCTCTCCCCATGTTGGCTAAAGACACATGTTTCATAGCAAATGAAGGAGTCTCGGGGAAAACTGCCTGTGTTCCTTTTTTCTTAAAACTTTCCCTTCTTCAGAAAGCAAATAGAAAGCATAAAGGCTATTTCTCTTGAGTGGACTGCAATCATTGTTCCAAGTTGAGGCTTTGTGCACGTCCTGGTAAAGAGGCAGGGGTGGCTGTGGCTTGCTGGATTGGGGTTTTAATCATTCATCCTGTGACAGATGTAGATAAGTTTGCCTGGAAAAGAGGTTTTGCAGAAAATCAGCAACCTGCCTGTGCCTCTGGGATGTTTAAATAGAAACATAGTGCCATGGGGTTAGCTTGGTTTTCTTTGTGCATGTGTCTGCTTAAAGGGTGCTCATTAGAGAACCTGATGACAAAACTAAAGGTCAACGTGATCCTCTAGTTTGGAAGAGCCAAGTCACCAGAAAAAGCAAAACACATCCCTGTGGTCCGGGTAGGGAAATGACAGTGGCAGGGGTGAATTGGTATGTATTTCTCCAGGGAATTTGTAGCTACTTTCTACTTTTTTACACTGGTCTGAAGCCACACTAGCATGTCTGTTGTCCTCAGCTCCATCCCCACTCCTGCTCCTCTGGGAGGGAATTGCAGGTGTTATGGACCAGACAGCAAGTGTTGTCCCATATTGGCTGCCAAGTCCTGCAAGTTCTGCAAGTTCTGCTGCTAACAGCAAACCTCTTGCAATGCTGTAGGCTGTGATGGCCTCCACAGCATTGACATGGCTGTGGTCACTACCTGTCCTGGGGAGGATCTCTGGAGATGGCTTATAGCACTTCTTTCTGCTTGCCCATAATCTGCTTTTTTTGCTCTTTCAGGAGAAGTAGGGTGGGAGTGAGGTGAGGAGTGGGCATCTCAGCTGAGGTCCTGCTCTGCTCCAGCACCACCACTGCCTGCCTCTGGTAAGCATGCAGACAGGGCTTCAGGGAAGCAGAAGGGCTTCTCCAAGCCTTACATCCTCTGCCATAAGGCAAAGATGAGAGCCTGTGGAGGTGATGCACCTAGAGAACAAGTAATTATCCTCAACTCCACCTTTACCAGCCCAGCTCTTCTTTATCCCACCTATGCAATTTGTTTTCTTAACTTCTTTCTTGGTCAGTACAAATCTTGGCCCTTTTCCATGTTCCCTTCCTACAGCACTGCAGAAATGCTGGAGGCCACAGGGAACAAGTCCAAGGCCTGTTAATACCATCTTAAAAACTGCCAAATGGCTTTAGATCAGAAACCCTGTTTCCAAGGATTATCTCATTTGGTAGCCTGGCCACCTAGATGAAATCACCCTAGATACAGCCTAGCTGCTCTAACATTTGACCAACACTGGACTCCTTCACATGTTAAAGAGTAGGTCAGAATTTGCATCAAAATCCCCTTTTAAGGTCAGCAAATGCACAGAACAATTCAAATGACTTAAATGCACACAACACGACCAGCACCCATGGAAGATTTATGAGCATCATGTGTCTTTGTATAGGGGCCAAACCTCCTGCATTGCCCCAAAATCAAAGAGTAACCTTTTAGAGTGTTAAATTTGGGCCACAATGGTCAGTGTCATGTTGATGATTGGTGTGGGGTTTATTGGAGTGGTTTTAATTAAAAAGGGAAGGGTGGAAAATTCCTCCAGTTGCTGGGTTTCACCAGATAAGGCTACATATAATTTTTCTGTGTTCTCTGCTTTCACTTCTTCCCATTTTCTTCCTCTTCTATTACCTCTCTAAAGTGTTATTAGAGTTGGCTTCTCTTTGCAGTTCTGCTCTGCTAGAATTATGGAGACAAAAGTGACCTTACACTTTCCCTGAAAAGAAGAGGAACATGAGATTAATGCTGCTTTCCTGTGTTCAGTTTATGAAGACAGCATCAGAGTCTCACTATAACAAAGATTATAAAAATCTACATGTAATACTGAAAGTGTTGTAAAATACCTTGTATAGCATAAAGAAAGGCTCAAAATATCTTATTTTTCAGTTGCTGGGTTTCGTTTTGTTTCACACAGCTACATCTCTAGCTGCTATGAACCAATGCAGCCACATGGTGCAGACTGAGTGGAGGTGTTTTAGTTGCATGGGCCTCTAAAGCATATCTTGAGCATGCCAAATGCTGAAGGTCTGAATTCTTTACTTCACTTTGTGTTCATGTCAGGAACCAGAACAACTGTCCCACCATTACCAACAATTTGTTTCCATTACATGCCTTAGAAATGGTATAGGTAGCAATGAGGTGCCTATCTCCATTGGTAAGATGAGGAACTTGATGACCTTTAAGTCCCTTCCAACCTTAACCATTCTATGATTCTGTGCATAATACACAAGGATAACGTGATCTCTTGTAGAGGTACTTCAGCTGAATGTCACTAAACCCTGGGACAGAAGAGCTGGTCTGGAATAGCAAGCCTTTATTGCACAGTGGGTGATGAATGCCATGGCCATCTGGTGTGCAAAGCTGCAGATCACTTGGATGGTTTACAGACTAAGCCAAGATGATGGAGCCATTGTGGTTCAGCAGGGAATACTTGGGGATTCCCAGTCAAAATAAGCAGGCACCATGAAGACCAGAATTGACTGCAGATGCCTTCAGCACACACAAGCCTGAGCTGCAGTATTTCTTATTCCACATTAGACAGTCCTGGCGAGCCTTTGGTAGGAAGAGTCTTGAACATCTAGACGTTTCTGCATTTGTCTTGACATCCACACCACAATTATTTTGGCATTTGATGCAGGTGGGAGATGGTGAATCCTATTTCAGAGTCAGGAAGGGCTCTGTTGGGATACAAAAGGCTTTTGCTACTGCCTTCCCATTATAGCAGGAGATTGGAGGCACTTGGTTCTCTTTCCTTTATGTTGAGCAGTCTGGATGTTCCCAGATCAATCCAGAGGAGCTGATTGACATCATTTTACAGTTGTCCCACAAAGGGTTTGCAGAGTGATATAAAGGGGAAAAAGCCCCAATCCCCCAAATGTAGTCATCTTACTACTTCAATTTGCATGTGTGAATGTCAGTCTTTAAAAACATTACCTGGTCTCTTTGTAACAGTTGGAGAGAGATCTGCTCCCTCCTAAGGTGCAGGCCATGCCCTGAGGGTGCCTGTCTGCCCACTGGCCACTGAGAAGCATAGATGGCCACTTGGACACTACAGTTAGTTTAAGAGAGCATCAGTCAGCTGCACTGACCTGCATGGCATGTCCTTTCCACCCCCTGGCAGGAGAAAATCCATATGCAGCTGTCATTCCTGTGTATAGTATTTGTGGAGAACCATCAGCTGCCCTGTGAGGATGATTTTCCAGCTGCCTTGTTGATCTCATGCAGAACAAACTGAGTATAATCAGGGCCTAGAATTCAATAAAAAATATACTGAGACTCTGCAAGATCCACTGACTTGGCATTCTGCAGATTTGACCTTTGAAAAGTCAATGCAAGACTGCTTTAGACTGGAAGGTCACCTGAAGATTAAACAAAAACAGCTTGTGCAGGGAAGACTTGGCAATGTAAAAAAGATACCCTCCCCACAAAAACTCAGCTGCAGATTTTTAAATTGGATACATACAGAAATGCTGTTGACAATGTGACAGACAAGTATGAAAAATGCGGTTCCACCTCTGTGATCTTGAAAGACACTGAGCTCAAAATGTTGCAGAGCTGATGTCTCTGCCATCACCCACCTGGTGTGGTCAAGCATCCACAGCTCTGAAATTTTAATAACTGAACTTTTCTTTGTCTCAGATACAGAAATTGAAGCTATGCCTAGATTTAGTGGCATAACTAGCACAGTGCACCAAAGAATCTTCAAAATGTGATGTGTGCTTTCACTGAGGGATTTGGCTAACCAAAACTGGCACAGATCTGCCCTGGTTTCCTGTCAGGAGATACTGTGCACAGCCTCACCTGCAGTAACTGCTCTGCTCTGAGCTCATGAAGGAGGGCTAAGCCAGCCCATTTATCTTGCATTTGCTACAGGCTAATTGGATGCATGTAGAAAATTATCACAGCCCAGCTGATGCATGGGGAGCTTTTACCCACAGGTCACTCCACAAGTGCAAAGAGGCATGGCCTATCTAGGGGAAAAGAAAAGAAGCAACAACAGTCAGAAGAACTTGTGCTGGTCAGTCAGGTGATGTGGAGGTTGTATAATTACTGTGCAAACTCAGTACATTCACTGTCAGTCAATCACTGAGGTTTGCTGAACCGTGGTGGCTGATCATGCCTGAGGTCTTGGCTGGCTTCAATGGCACAACAGGACACAGTCCACCTTCCTCAGGGTAAAAGGAGGACATCTGGCATCTCACCTGGGGAGCCAAAAACCACATAGGTGGCTAATTAGCCTCACTCACTCAGCAGAAGGCAATGAGCTAAGGAGCCACAACCCAGGACAGTTCAGGCTTTTTGTCCTCCCATCCATCTCCCCTGTCTTCTGCTTCTAGGTGTGCTGCCCTTCATGGCAGCTTTGGAGCCCTGTGACCACACCCGATTTTACCCTTTAGTTGCACTTCACCATATGATAACTCCCTGCTGGCACACTGGTTGTCTTCAGGTGCTTCCAACCCACCCCCCTACGTGTGGGGAAGGGAGGAAGAGATGCTGCAGTGATCCACACAGCCCACAGCAGGGGCACAGATCATCTCTTCATTCTTGCTGTCAAAGGATCCAACCATTGTAACTTAAAATTATACATGGAGGCAGTTCTCAGTGCCAAAGGCACTTCTGATGAGAATTGGGGTGGATTTATTTAGAAATGGGGTGAATGATTTCCACTCAAATTACGATTTCTCTTGATATTTTTTAATAATACATGGAGGTGTCCAATGTTTTTAAGATACTTTGGCAGCTCTTGGCCACTGCTCAGTCAATTCAGTGCTGACCCAGCTCTTTCTGAGGATGGTGCCAGTAGTTCTCAGTCCTGCAGGTGTCCTGCAGTGCCCATAAGCCTTGCCTCCAAGGGTGCAGGGAAATCACAGGGGCCCGTGATAGCCAACCTGCTAGAGAAGACCCTGTGGCTGTGTCTGGATCACCTCTGTCTCACTGTCCTGTAGGACCTGGTCAGTGTTTTGGCCTCTTATTGAAACCAACAGAAATTCAGATACTACCAATGAATGTGTCTACAGAAGCAGAACAAAGCTCCACAATTTCAGATATTTTTTTAGGCAAGAAACAATCGCTATAATTTTGTCTGGCATCTTGAATGACTTGGGCAACTTTTCTGAGTGATTATTTTAACTTATCAAACCCAAGCTAGAGCAGATCATTTAGAGGGACAAACATTCTAAAAAAGAGTCTGTCCCAGTCAAATAAAAGCATTGTACTCAAGGGAGGTCCTTGCTCACTGGCACTAGTCAGGGCTTAAACCAACAGTCAGTGGGTGAAAAGGCCTTTTTCCCCCTTAATGAGAGTTCCATTTTATTGAAGAATAGCCTGACTTATAACAGAAATTCTAGTCTAAAGAAATTTAACTCCACAATAAGTGAAATTATGGCAGTGAGTGAATATCTTCTAAATAAAGAGGAAAAACATACAAATCATTTTCTCCACAGAAATTATTACATATGCAAGGGGCTGTGTGTGTGTTTATTCATGCCTCCTAAATGATGGAAACTAAACTGCAGAGATGGGATTTCTGAGGAAACTAGTAATTTTTCACTTAATACATGGGTACTGACTTTTTTCTGAGGGGCTGTGGATCTTCTCTAGCACTGTATTTCACACTTTTCACTAGTAAACAGAGATTTTTTTGCAGCAGAAAACATTTCATTTTCACCATTTTCTTACAGGAATGCTTCTCTTTTCACTCCCAGAGAGTGTAACTCTTTTTTTGATGCTCCCCTTTTGCATTTTTGTCAAAAATTGAAAGCCACTTTCATCAATGGGTTGATATTTTTTTTCCCAGGCTTTCATTGCTAGTGTGCAACCTTGATAAAAAGGGTTTGCAGCTTGCTAAGGAAAACAAACTGCCAGTTCTTTTTAACAGAAATGAAAGTCTCCGAGCAATGTGGAGCTGCTGCTTCCACTCTTTAGTTTTGCTTGAAAAGAAAATGCAAAAGCTCTTTGTACTGCACATTGTTCAAAATCCTGCCTGTTTCATGTCTCAAGAAATACCAAATTGTTTAGACTAAAGAGAGGAAAAAACACGTTTAAAGACTGAAATAGTTACATTAGGACATAATCTTGTAGAAGTGTTACAGCCTCTGGTGTGCTTTTCTTTTTGCTATTGTGCTCTAAGGAATGTCTGGTTTGATTCTGGCCAAGGGACATCTAACAGGATCTATCTAATAAGAACAGTGGAGAATTTTAGAAATGAATTCCCAGAAACCAAGCAGTGATGGTCACTGTTACGCATTTAGTAAAGAATGATCTGCAGGCTGTAAAGTGCATCTGCTTGAGAAAAAAACCCCTCTAGTTTTAGGAAACTGCTGATTGCTAAATGATTCCAGTTCAAAGCATGGGGGATACTGCTGGAATTAGCATCCTCTCTAGAGCGAGACCAAAATCCTACTGTGAATGTGCTCACCCTGTATGTTGCAGTGGAGAACAAGCCTTCTTCCCACCCTCAAAGGCTGGAGGGCAACAAGGTAAATTAAGAATTAGTCTGTGGTGGAGATAAGAGTAAGTCTCCTGTTGTGATGGTGGGGAGAAAGGAGATAAAGAGGTTCAAGGACTGGGACAAGGACTTCACTTAGGGTCATCTCAGTACATACAGATGGAACCACCTCTGGTCTAAGAAACTTCCCACCAATTGCCAAAACACATGGAAACCTGCCCTCTCCAAAAAGACTCAGCTCCCCAACATCCAGGGGTTGTCTAGAACTTGACCTCAGGAACAAGGAAATGTTTGTGTCTCCTGTGGCAAGCAGGAGATTTGGGCCAACCTAGAGAGAAAAAGAAAGAAAATCCAGCATATTCACCCTTCTCTAAAACTTGCTTATTTTTACAGCCCAACTCATCCCTCCACCCAGGCAGCAGCATGAGAGACTTGGAGGAAAGAGGAGAAGAAAAGAACAGGGTTAAAGTTACTTTTAATGTGTTACTTAGCCAGTCAAAGACTTTCAGCTTTGCAACTTGGGAAAAAAAGAGACAATCTGAGCATTTGAAACCAGTAATTTAAATGAACAATTCCTGGTAATTTGAGATGATGATTTGGTCAAACACATTTGTAAGGTTACATGCAATGGTCACGTAACATTCAAGTGGGAGGAATTTCTGTGATGGATTTAAGTTTCTAGGCAATTTTCAGAAAAGTCTGAGGTTTTAAGGTTCACCCTGAGGCCAGACATCACCCCTACGTTTCATCACAGTTGCGATGCAATCTGCTGCACTTGGAATTCATTTGGATCAGGGTAACAGAACAGCACATGAAGAGATGGAGCACCCTTAACGTGGGCACCTCTTTATCCAGCCCCTTTTCTTCCTCCTTTTTATAACAACTGGTTCCACAGGAAGGATCCTTCCCATGAATCTCTTGACAGTACAGGCTAGGGTACATCTGTCCTGCCATGGTCCATGGCTGTAACTCAGACACATGAGCCCACCTATGTCCTGCAGCCAAAGCAAGCACATCTGGAGCTCTAATGGGAAACCAATAAAAAGGGCAGAGATCAAGATCTAGCTGGAAGGAAACCAACAAAACTCCACCAGATAACCAAACTGGTGTTGGTCAAGAAGTAGCTACACAGGCCTGGTGAGGAAAAGCAAGAAGACCGCATACTCCTGGTGCTGCTGACACTGAGACCAATGACAAAAACCTCCCAGATGTCAAGGGAAGCTTTCACTGTCCAAAAAAGCTCCACCACAAAGAGGAGGAGGATGGACATGCTCAGTAAGAGGGTTTCCCATGCAACATTAGTTCTGTGCCTTGTAGTAAGCAAGAAAACAATTGCAGCAATATTAAAACTGTTAGAAGCTGTCCTACAAATTATCTCCTGCTGCCTCAGCTCTCCAAGATTCTGAAAGTAGAATAATTTAAGTACAAATACACTGTCTACAGTCTTTAAATCCACTTCAGATGAACTCTGAAGGACTTGGAGGAAACATTATTTATCATCCTCCAGTGATATAATGAGGTAAATTGCTGATGTCATCAATTCTTTTCTCTTTTAGCTACAAACAGTAGGGTTCTCAGATGCACAGCTTCAGTCAAATAAAATTTAATATAGGCACCATGACACTATTTTAAGTTTATTTGATTCATTTCTTGCCAGATTGCATTTGCTGATGCTTGGGTGTTTTTTTTTTCTGCAGGAGAATCACATTAAAGATGTAGCTATGGAAGCGGAATTTGGAGATACTGATCTTTAAAAGAATTGATGTGGAGAAGCCAACCTTGAATGCAGCAAGTCAACTGCCTGCTCAGTTTAACAATTCTGTGTTAAAGCTGGCTCAATTTGGAACAACTCCTAGGTTAGGGAAGCTTGTTTGGAAGGTCCATTGTCCCTGAAGGATGATAACAACATAAGGCTAGAAGGGTCTCTTGGGTAATTAAGTTACTTCAAACTTCAACATCATGGTCTCCTGGATTATAAAGCTACTGAGCTGTACCAGAGGTTATGTGTCTGTCACAGGGCACCTGATTTGCAGACTGTGCATACAGAGGGGCACTTGCCACTGAACTCTGGCACTGCTGGATCAGGCCCTAAATAATTTCTGTGTACAGATTTATTTCTAAGGCTTATTCGGGAGCTGAGATTTTTCATCAAGGATCATCAGTGTGCAGAAGTTGTTGAGACTTTCTTTTGTGGCAGCTGATGCCTGCATTCGGTTTATTGTCCTCATTTGCAACACTTCTTCAGGACAAATCACCTCTTCCACTCAAATCAGCAGCTCCCTAGACTGCTCTGTGTAAATCCAACAGCTGCATGAGGGAACAATCCTGAAACTTCGCTGTACAAACAGTCCAACATAGTAACACCCAGGAAGAGCTGGGATGAAGGCCCAGGTTGCATGTACAAGTAGAACAAAGGAATGCTCCTTTCCTCCCCAGCCTGGAACATGATTTAACCCATCTAATGAGGGCTCGTTTGCGCTTATAAAGATAAAAGTCAGCTTTCATTTCTCTGTATTACTTCATCAGTTTACCTAGTAATTAAAGTCAATGCACAGCTCGGATCACCTCAGCTCCCTGTCACCTTGAAATCTCTGAGCCTCTGCAGCACTGAAAGAGCAGCAGAGAAATGAAGAGGTGCAAACTCCAGCAATTTGCTGGAAATGCCAACCCCTCCAGCTGCCTTGTTGATGTATGTGCTGGATAGAGCTGTGCAGTGGCTGTGCTGAACTGACTGCTCCAGAATATATTAACATTATTAATCATTGTGCTTATCAAATCCTACCCCAGATGCATGTGGAGTCCATCAGTACAATCTGAAATATTCTGCTCTTGCAGACACCTAGCTACAGAGCAGCTCAGCAAAACATATCAAAAATAGAGAGAAGAGGAAGGTTATGCTTAAGAGGCAGTGGAAATGAACTCTAGAATTCTCTCTGGGTATGGAAGAGGAAGGAGAATTCCTTCAACCACAGGAAAGGCTACTCCAAACATTGCTGGAATAAATTTGATTGAGGCAGTTATCAGGCATCAGCAGCAGGTGAGAAACAAATGAGCAAAAAAGGAAAAGTAACAAAGATCAGAGCATGTAGGAGCAGCAGGGCAGGTGCAGCACAAAAAGAAGTCAGCAACCAGCAAAGAATTTAAGTTCCCTCTTCCCTCAAGTCTTCATAAGAAGTCATCACAACATGTGAATGACTGTCACTCAGAGAATGGCCTCTAACCACAGAGTGGTAATTATGGTCAGCAGAGAGAGAAGACCTCAGACCAAGTGGAAACATCTTCCCCACACAACTGCACATGCCAGATTTCACCAGGATCTTTATACTCAATTGCTGGTGTTTGACTGGTCCACCTTAGGCCTTCGTCTTAGGAGAAGTGTGGTTGGGGTCTGGGTCAATGTGGCTTTAGGTACCTTGTGATGGATGAGGCATTTGGAGAAAGGTGGATGTGCCCTGCTTAGGCCACTAGCTCACCTGGAATGCCTCACCAGAGCAGACAATATCTAGTCTTATAGAGCTGCATTGGGGTACTCTGGGAATTCCATTGGTTGGTGTGGGGCTGGGCAGGGAGGTGAGATATGAAGGGTTAAGTGGGAGATAAAATACCTGCTAGGACGGAAGCCTTTTAGCCTGAACTTGTCAAACTCAATAAACATTTTCATAGTTCCTCAATAATCATCTCCTGGAGCGTCATCCTCCTCCTCACGCTTTCTTTTTTCATCTCCTTTGCTGTCATTACTTTGACAGATGTAGGCTGGATAACTGCCTGCCCGGGCTAAATTCAAAGCACACTGGAGTGTCCCACTTGCTGGATGTAATTACTGCATGTGCTTGGTCACTTAGTGGGATTAAAGTAAAAACCCAGGCCCAGCCATTTCAGGGAACAAACCTCCGAAAACTTCATAGAATGATAGAATGGTGTGGGTTGGAAAGGACCTTAAAGATCATCTAGTTCCAACCCCCCTGCCATGGGCAGGGACACCTCCCACCAGACCAGGTTGCTCCAAGCCCCATCCAACCTGCCCTTGAACACTTCCAGGGATGGGGCAGCCACAGCTTCTCTGGGCAACCTGGGCCAGGGTCTCACCACCCTCACAGCAAAGAGTTTCTTCCTCAGATCTCATCTCAATCTCCCCTCTTTTAGCCTGAAACCATTCCCCTTCATCCTCTCACCCCCTGAGGTGCCCAGTCATGCTGCATCATCAGCCCATTTAAATGATGTAATGAAATGGCATCAGATCACAGGACACTTAGATAAACTGAAAGACAATGGTACATTGGACACCTCACCTTGATTTGGGCAGATGCCAAATGGTTGTATGCAAAAAACTTTCCAAAATCTTCTTTGTTTCCAAGGCAATACAAGTAAAAGCAGAAACTGCTTTAGAAATAATGTTCTTTTTCCTAAATTAGTGCTGTATTTCAGTGTACTTTGAAATCCTGTAGAAGACTGTCAGCTGGTGATATTCTCATAAGTTGCATTGTAATTAGTGCATCAACTCCTGCTTGTGAAGAATCAGACCTAAAATGCACATACAATAGAAAATTTCTACAAAACAAAATATGGCCACAATAACCCCCTTTCAGACAATAACTAAGCAGCAAAGCTATTGTTTTCTTCTCGGCTCTGGCACAACTAATTAAGCATATTTATCTGACTAAATAGTTTGATGTATTGTTATAAAATGATTCTGCATCTCGCTGGTCTTCGGTGGCAGTTTATTTTTAGTCTCCCTTTGTTTGCCTCTGCTATTTCTGTGCAAGGAGCAGAACATTTGCAAGTATTTTCATTTTGTTATTTCTTTATTTTGTTTCAGTTTGGGAGTGGCCTGTCCTATCCGGGTCTCTTTGCCACACAGCATGTCTATTCCCAGTGTTTTTCTGATTGCTTGGAATAATGGATATTTATAAGCTTAACAGAGGAGCTTTGATCAGCTTGACATCTTTGTCTTTTGATGGTCCAACGAGCTGCTTGCCAGTTTGTAGGTAGTTTGCCTGAACAGCAGCCCAGCACTGAGGAGCTGCTTGCTCATTATACTCAGGGGTTGTGTATAATGAGCTGTACATTGAAGTTGTCTCCACGTGTTGATCTTTCTCACTGCAAATCCAAAGAAACAGAAATACCCCAGGGAGCTGCTGACAGATCTGATTCTAAAATAGAGCTGGACAAAAAATAGAGCAAGAAAAAAACCAAAAAGGACCAACAACCCGAAGTGCTGAATTTTGACAATTTGCCTATTAGTGATTTACTGGGGAGCTCTTGAGTTTCAAATTTTTATTCAGCAAATGGTCTGTGGTTGGTCTCTGCCCATGGGTTGCTTGTATGAAGTATTTGCTTTAATGGCTCTGTGAGCACAGTCTTTGGTCAGTAAAGAATGCATCTTTCAAATGCAAAAAACCAAAACCCCAACTTCTGCTCCCTCATAAATGCCAAAAGCAGCTGAGAAATGGAGAGAAAGCACTAAAGAAGTCTTTCAGACTTTTTTCCTTTCTTTACCCCTAACATTTCCTTCATTAAAGTTGGTATGTGCCAGTCTAAACAGGAAGATTTGCTGAGAAGCAGGGCTCAAGTGGAGACCAAACAGTAGGAGCAGGATAAAAAACAAGGAATAACCTCTTTTTCTGGAAAAAAGAGACATTGAGACAGTTTCTTTTTCAGTCTCGTGCAATAGGTGTTCAAGCCCTACCTTGAGGGAGCAAAAATATTGTCTCTGTTGTCAGGCCAGATAGCTGAAAGTGTTTTAACCCTTCCCTCCCTGCCTGTCCCTTGTTGCTGTACTTCTAGATGTATATTTACAAAGGAGGGGCTTTTTTGTGGTTTGTTTATTTGAGGGAATAAGTGTCTGCAGAGAATTGTGCATGTTAAGTGGAGGGTTTATTGACAGGCCCTTTCTAGCCACATCAGGACAGTGCAGCTCCAAGCTTAAAAACCAAGCACCAAAAAAAAGCAGTGCCTTGGAAGCACTGCATCATTCCCAACTGAAAAGTGACCCAACTGCCTGTCTGCTCAGGCAGGCAGTGCTCCCTCCACGTAAGAAGCCTGAACATGCCATTTCTAATGCACCAGGATGCTCATCAGCCTTTGCAGCCCATCAGTGGGCATCGTTTCCCATAGGTAGAGAGAACCACGTCTCAGGAAGATGCAGCCATGACAGCATCTTGCCATGGCACTCACACTGATTAGAGCTGAGTTATCTTCCTTCTCTGCTCTCTGTGTCATCTTAAAAATTTGTTATGACTTCAGCTGCCGTTTCAGTTCCGACATCTTTCATTGAAAGGTGAGGTTACACCAATAGCAGAAAAGTAGGGCATGAAACTTTACCTGAATTTACTGTCAGTCTCTGTCCTTGTGACCTGGATTGTCACACTGGGTCGAGTTCCAATCAAACTATCTCTGGCTACTTGGACCTGTATCTTCTGCATTTTAATTGCAGTAACACTTCATCCTTCATCCATGCACCAAACTTGGGTTTAATTTATGGTGATTCACAGCTCTGGACATTAAGCTAGATTTGTGCAGAACCAGACCTGATGGGAACCCTCTGAGCCTGACCTCTTCTGGAGAGGATTCCTGAGTCTATGGGAATGCATAGAGGCATTCAGAGATGTTCTTTTATATCTCCTTGTCTTTTTGAAAGTATTTTTCATGATGCAGAGATTTCTCATTCTGTGAATCATTTACCTTTGCAAATGCTTAAAATTCCTTAGAACTGTGGCATAGTCAAAGGAATTGCAACAGCTCATTGAAAATATTTGTGGTAAACACTTCTTTTCATATGGAAGGCAGGTCCCTGACTGAGGCATTGTTTAGCTGAGCCATTTGGAAACAGCAAGTGTAATAACCAGCTCTCAGCAGACTCTGGTTTCCCTTGTGTTCAGAGAGGTGGGCTGACTGGTGCTGCCAGGCTGTTGGGCTGCAGTACAAACTGTCCCTCCCGAGCTGTTCTCAAAATCCCTAGACGCATTTTCTTCAAAATTTCGCATTTTTTCCCCTCTTAGAGCACTTGTTCATCCTCCATCATGGCCATTTTATTTCTCCATTCCAGCCTCCTCTAATAACCAAGGGAACTTGCTCCAGTCTGGGCCATCTGGATGTTATTTGTATTGAAATATTTGTTGCAACATCACTTGCCAATTCTCACACTGTTTTCATAGTTTATTTACAGATGCTGATAGATACAATAGCATCTCAAACAGCTTTCTTCTCTTTTGCAGTAAATCTGACAGAAAACAGGGAGCTTCAATGAATGAGACTTTGTCTTCTTGGACTGCATATTATAGTCTGGCAAGTTGTGCATGGGTGATAACGTACCAAGGACTTATCTGGTACAAACCCTAAAGATCTGGCAGGGTTGTGTGGCAGGGGGAGCCCTGTGTTCTGTGCTGACACACAGGCAGCTGGTGGTACTTCCAAGATCCAGAGACAGCAGTTTCTACAAGTCCAGAGAAACTGAATTCAGCATGATTTTAGCTCATTCTTCTCTCCAGTATATCCCATTTCAATAGCACTGAACTTCTCAATGAATGTTTGCTTTTCTCTTCACCTGCTGCTTCTAATAGGTTTATTTTTCTGATTGCACTTGGACCAAATGTTTCATTTGGTGTCTATCATAAAATCATAGAATTTATTGGGTTGGAAGGGACTTCTAAAGGTCAGCTAGTTCAAACCCCCTACAATAAGCAGGGACATCTCACACTAGAACAGATTTGCTCAGAGCCCCATCAATCCTGACCTTGAATGTCTCCAGGGATGGGGCCTCCACCACCTCTCTAGGCAACCTGTTCCAGTGATCCACCACCCTCACATTAAAGAACTTTTTCCTCATGTCCAACCTAACTCTACCCTTCTCTAGCTTGAAACCATTACCCCTTGTCCTATCATTACATGCCCTTGTGAACAGCTCTTCCCCAGCCTTCTGATAGGCCCCTTTCAGGTATTGGAAGGTCACTATAAGGTCCCCTTGGAGTCTTCTCTTCTTCAGGCTGAACAGCCCCAACTCCCTCAGCCTGTCTTCATAAGAGGTGCTCCAGCCCTCTGATCATTTTCCTTGCCCTCCTCTGGACACACTCCAACAGGTCCACATCCTTCTTGTGTTGGGGGCTCCAGAGCTGGACACAGCACTCCAGGTGATGTCTCACCAGGGCAGAGTAGAGGGGCAGAATCAACTCTCTCCATTTGCTGGCCACACTTCTTTTGATGCAGCCCAGGATGTGCTTGGCCTTCTGGGCTGCAATTGCACATTGGTGGCTCATGTCCAGCTTTTCATCCACTAGTACCCCCAGGTCTGTTGGTCTGTTTCCACAGGGCTGCTCTCTAGCATGTCTTCCCTCAGCCTGTATTCTGGTTGTCCCAGCCCAGGTGCAGGACCCTGCACTTGGCCTTGTTGAACCTCATGAGGTTCACCTGGGCCCACTTCTCCAGCTTGTCCAGGTCCCTCTGGATGGCATCCAGTCCCTCTGGCATATTGACCACACCACCCAGCTTGGTGTCATTGGCAAACCTGCTGAGGGTGCTCTCAATGCCACTGCCAACATCATTTATGAAGATATTAAACAGCACTGGTCCCAGTATGGACCCCTGGGGGACACCACTTGTCACCATTTTCCATCTGGACATCAAGCCATTGACCACTGCCCTCTGGATGTGACCATCCAGCCCATTCCTTATCCACTGAACAGTCCACCCATCAAACCCGTATCTCTCCAACTTAGAGAGAAGGATGTTGTGGGAGACTGTGTCAAAGGCCTTGCAGAAGTCCAGACAGATGACATCCATAGGCCTTCACTTGTCCACTGCTGCAGTCACTTTATCCTGTATGTAAACTACCCCTTGTCTTGCTACTTATTTTCAGCAGAGTAGCAAAACACACAAGAAGAAAAGAACTTAATGAGGCTTAATGAAAGGCATTTCACACAAGGCAGATATTGCTGTAAGTTAGGATGGATGTTGAGATAGGTCTAGGAGGGGAGAACTGCTCAGCAGACCTCAGGACATGAAGCAGCTTCATGGTGGTTGAGGGCTTCCAGGTGTTGCTGTTGGGAGCGGCCTGCTGCTCTGGGACCTCTGAGGTGAAAGAACATGCAGCTCCTCTGGGTCTCTTACCATTGATTTTTGGAAAGCAGCTTTGATACTTGAATCCTTTGTTCCAGATGTGTGACCAGGAGCCTGCATTGGAACTTGAGCTGTGAGCTTGTTGGATAACCTTTAGTGAAGAGGAAGGAAGGGCCAGCATGAGGCCCAGAGAAGCAGGGGTCATGTGAACAGTAACAGCAAACTGCTAACACCAGAAATCAGAGAATCACAGAATGGTTTGGGTGGGAAGGGATCCTTCAAGACCATTTAGTCCAACCCCCAGCAGTGAGCAGGGACATCTGCAACCAGATCAGGTTGCTCAGACCCCCATCCAACCTGACCTGGAACGTTTCCAGGGATGGGGCATCTCCCACCCTTCTGGGCAATGATCACAGAAAGAATCTGGAGATTTCAGGTGTTGTTTTTTTCTTTTTCTTTTATTTTTTTGTTTCAGTAACACTGGAAAGAAAGGAACTCCACTTTGTTGTGGTTTCTATCAGACATAGAATGTTCTGATTTTTGCTTGGAGAAACAAGGAACTGTTTGCCTTCCAACCAAACTTGTGTTGGAAATAAAGTTTCAAAGTCTTGTGGAAAAAAAGACTACCTTGTGACATGTCACAAAACATCCCCAGATCATTTACTACAGCTCCTGCTCTCACAGGGGAGACACTAAAGGCCAGTGACATTGAGAAATAAGGACAGCAAAATGCAGACCACCAGAATCAGCAGAACACCAAGGATAAGCTGGAAGGTGAATGATCCAAATTGCTGTTATGTGCTGAGTTAGTTCACTGAAAGCAGCATAATGAAGGAGCGAGTAGACAAAGGTCCTGCAGGGAACACAAAATGTAACTGAAAGCTGTTGCTGAAGGCAGATGAGCTCAGAAAAGCACCAGAAACTGCTTTGGGAACACACTCCTCCCTGAGGATTCCTCGTGAAGGAGAGAGATGTTCCCCAGGGAGCTGGAGACAAGTGGACAAACCATTTCTTCCTGTAATGGAGGGCATCACTGAAAAATAAGAAGTATCTTGATTATAAGAAGTGCATTTGCTGACAAGTCCCATGGGATATCTGTAAACCTCCCAAGCACAAATCCACTGTCCTGCAGGGCTTACTGAACACAAAAAGGAAGCAGAAAGGGAGAAATACTTATACAAATGCCTTAAAAATCCATGCCAACCTTTAGCATGAGGGCAGAAAATAGAGTAAATAACCAAGGAGCCAAGAGACTGTTGAAAGGGAAAGATTTTATAGCACATTAACTCCCCTCAGATCAAGTGCAGAAGCTTTCTGGGTTGGACGTGCAGAAACACCAGCACTGTTTTCACTGCAGGCCATGCATGGGCACAGCACCTTTAAATGCAGGAATTAAGGCTCTAGTGGAGCTAACTAAAGTTGCTAGGCAAGGTACTAGTTATGACAACATCAGAAGATAACTGAAAGAGGGTAGATTTAGGTTAGACATCAGGAAGAAATGCTTCATCATGAGGGTAGGAAGGCACTTGAACAGGTTGTCCAGGGAGGTCGTGGCTGCCCCCTCCCTGGAGGTGTTCAAGGGCAGGTTGGATGAGGCTTGTGCAGCCTGGTCTGGTGGGAGGTGTCCCTGCTCATAGCAGGGGGGTTGGAACCTGGTGATCTTGAAGGTCCCTTCCAACCTTCACCATTCTATGATTTTAATACTTCCTAAGCATCTCCTCCCAACATATTGGAGAAAAAATAGAGCTGGCACATGAAGTCTTTGACATGGAACAACTTGCTACAATCCACACAGACCATGACAAGTATTCTGAAAATAATTGTGTCTCTGTGCTGGGTAAATCTACGCTGGAGATCCAATGGAGTTGGTGGAGCCGAAATACATTTATCACTGACTCAAAGTTAAGTATGGGCTTGGGATTTGAGAGCTGAGATCCTGCTGGGTTGGCTTTGTGCAAACAGAACACTGCTCTGAGCAGCAACGTGGATGCTCAGAGCAGTCAGAGAGCTGCTTCCCAGGGGTGTAACAGCAGTCAGCCCAGCTCACTGAATGCAACCCTGAAGTGGGGAACAGCAACAAAACCTGGAAATTGTTCAGCTACTTGATTCCCCATGGTCAAGAAAAAAAGCTCAAAGCTTTTATTATAGAATCACAGACTCACAGAATCATTTTGGTTGGAAAAGACCTTTAAGATAATCAAGTCCAGCTCTTCTTATGGTTAAGAAAAATGAGGAAACAGTGACAAAGCATGCAAGACTCAGACAGATATCTTACTGAATAAAAAAGGGTTGTCAATGGTTTTTAATATAATTAGGGAGTAATTAACAAAGGAAGATGCAGGGATTAATGAAAAAGCAATAATGTACATTTAAACAGAAAAGAATATTTTGAAACTAGAGCTAGAATGGGAAAAATATGGACCAGTTACAGGTTCATTGTTAGTTAAGCTGGAAGTAATGAGACAGGAAAGTCAGAAATGCAAAGCAGATAGTTCTGTTTTATATTGGGTGGTATTAGGCTGGCTTCAAAAATGAACACTTCACCCATACATTAGGATGATTCCATCAATTTTCACCCACCTACCTGGCAAAAAGAATAGCAGCCTGGAGAAAATGATTTTTCTTTCATGTTATATCTCTTTACAATGGAGCCTTTGATGGTGTGCAATCTGTCGTTACACTAACTGTCTGCTCACATGAAATGGCATCTGAGATGCTCTGTGGCAGAAACAATGTCCTAATGGGGACAGAGGGGCTCTTCCACAAAGGCTGTGGTTTCAAAAAAGGAGATAAATAAATAAATAAATACACCCCCCCAAACTAGAGGTATTCATACAACATTTATTTTTAATAGGACATGAGATCCTAAGTCTCTTAAACTCCGTTGGAAATCTGAGCCAGAAATCCTGTGATTTTATAAGATAGTTTGACTGACTAAGGCAAAGGGATTAAAATTCTTTAGGATTAGGAAATTCTTCACCATGAGGGTGGTGAGACCCTGGCCCAGGTTGCCCAAAGCAGCTGTGGCTGCCCCATTCCTGGAAGTGTTGAAGGGCAGGTTGGATGGGGCTTGGAGCAACCTGGTCTAGTGGGAGGTGTCCCTGCCCATGGCAGGGGGTTGGAACTAAAAGATCTTTAAATTCCTCCCAACCCAAACCATTCTGGGATTCTGTGTTTCCCTGAAATAGGTGCTGATGATGTGCAGTGGCATGAGGAGAGATGTGAGGTCTCAGCTTTGCAGGGTGCTGCAGGGAGGTCGGCCACCACAAAGGGTGTAACTGTGATCTGCCATCTGACATGAGGCAGCTTTGGAGGGAGAGGGAAGGTTTTGCAGAGATGACAATTGAAATGGAAATGCTGTAAATAAGGGCTCTGCACTTGCCTGTTTTGTAGCTCTCAGGAAAAAAAACACAGACTGGTTGGAGGGAAATCGCTGTCAAAATGTTGCACTTGTGCTAAAATTGTCATTTTGCATCTACCCATTAAATAAATGTAGAATAAGTGTCAACTGTCAAACGTGCAGTTGTGACATGCAATGTATTACCTGGGGGAATCCATCTGAAAATATGTAACATTTCATATTATGTATTAATCATGTGAAACGCTGTGTTCCATGGTGCAGATTAACCTGCCTTTGGTTTCCACACAGACTCTCAGAGAGAAATCTTGCTCTCTGTGTGGGTTGTTTCAATTATACAGTGCTTTGCTTTATTTTTTAGCACTATTGAAAAGTAATAATTTGGCTGGACTAAGTCCGGCTGTGTTGTAAAGTTAATTAATTTCTTAGCAGATCTTTTTAAAGACTTTGTGCTCAGAAAAAGCCACCGAGCACAAAATTAATTGGGCAGGGTTACAAAATATCCAACTCAGGCATTACAGGAGTCAATGAGAGAGGTTGTGTGGAGAAAGGCTTATTGCTTTTATCTCCCTCGATGTCACTGACATACAGCCAGCCGTGATGATGCTTCATATTGAAAATTAAAGGAATGCTTCAAAGCCAATTTAGAATGAGAAAGAGAAAAACTGTTGTTGCAGGACTAAACTTGGTGGGAAACATGAGTTATCATTTTAGCACAGCCCCAGGGGCTGGTCAGAGCTTGTGCATGCAGGAGCATGTAGGAGTGTGAAGTGAGCAAAGGGCAGGTGTGACCTTCCCCCTCTCCATGAGGACAGCAGGTGCTTCAGCCCAGGATTCACCCTGCAGCTCCTCTGACACTTCTGCCTCCAATTCACACTGGGGCTGGTGTGGGGCTTGGCTTCTTCCAACTTCTCCTGTTGTTCAGATGCTTTGTTCACCACCTTTGCATGTTTGGAACAGAACTGCCAGCGTGCCAGCTGGAGGATGGGGTACAAATCCCCACTTATGTGAAGATCCTAGTTAATACCACCTAGTGTCAAGCATTATGCTAGAGGCTTGGTCACCTGAGCTATAGCCACTGCTGTCACAGAGTGATAGAAGACAGAAGTGTCTTCAGCCACTGTCAGTCTGACCACCCTTACTTTTCTTCCTGGACCTGGGAGGAAGCCAGACAGATAAATCACCTGCTTCAACATCTCAGTGAGGAGCCTGATGAGATGGAACAAGGCTGGATCCCAGCACCCAAACACGACATGCCAGTGCTCAGGTAACTGCACACATGAACCAAACCTAGAGAGCTCTTGGATCCAGTTTTGGAAGTGGTCTTTAATTCTGGTCCTTTCTCTTCTTAGCCCTGGCCAGGAGCATGCCTTCGAGGTTGGAGAGGGAGAAGTGGTTGCTTTACCACCTTTCCATCCGGTGGCTAAAGGCTCTGCTGGGTTATGCTATGGATTGGTGGCCTGAGGCTCCATGTTCCATCATGCTGTGAGCAGAGAGACACCCTCTGGCACATCCCTGCTGGCCACGGGAAGGTGCATCATGGGATGTGGGACAGCTCCTCTCTGCCAGAAAAAACCCCTTCCTTCCCAGTAGGCTTCTGCTTTCAGCACCTTTTATTTCTCCTGATAGCATGAAAACATCCCTAAATTTAGGTAGAACTTGGGCTGAAGTGTTTTCCAGACTCAGTTTGCTTTACAAAAAATAGAATATGTAGTATTTAATATTGCAGTTTTCCATAAAATTTGCATAAGCACAGTGTGTGCCCTAAGGCTCCTTACCAAGGATTCTGTGCATTGTCATCATACATATATTAACAGTGTGTTTGAACTCTGTAGCAAATTTTAATTTTTCTTTGTCAATATCAATGTTTCCATTGCATACACAGGGTGGAATGAGCTCAGTGTTTTCATTCTCTTTTCAATTAACTTTTCTTCCCCTCATCAATGCTGTTGTGGATTAATTCATTCTCTCCATCTCCCCTTTTCTTCAAGGGGGGAAAAATAAAATAAAATTGTTATCTGATATGAAATATTTAAGCTGGAATAAATATTAAGTTGGAATAACTGGCTGTGAAAGGGAGAACTCGATCTGGGTAACATTGTCCCACCAGGCTAAATGCTTGACCATTTTCATGGAAGACAGATGATCCTATGGCTTGAGAAAACTGTAGAAATAACCCAAAGAGGGACTTTCTGGGGTTATTTAGGAAGGAGAGTGATCCAAAAGAGACAACCATTGGGCTGGGATCCTCCTTCCCTCTCCAGGACAACACAGGTATTAGTCCCATTGCTGTAGCATTTCAGAGGAAGGTCCATGTCTCCTGGTATATTGTCACAGGTCCATAAGCACAAGCAGATCAGACCCATGTTGTTGATCACTGGAGGAGTGCAATGGAAGCTATTTTGCTGCTGGTGGTGTTGCACAATCTCCCATCTTCCTGCCCAAAGAAGGAAACTCCTTGGAACTTCCATCCAGAGTCAGGGGTGGCTTCAGCGAGCCCCCTCAAAGTGTCTCAGGCTTCAACATCTAACAGAAGGTTTGAAGCACCTCAAAGCACCTCTGCAGCTTATAGGTAATGCTCAACCTTCCCTTGATTATCTGAATTCCTCCCTCCCTCTGCAGTCCTATGAGACTTGGTTTGAAAGAAAATCACAGCAAATTGGTGCCCACCCTGCTATGCAAAACATGCTGATATTTATGTGCTGGCATGATACAAAGAGGGGCAGTATTCTGGTCTTTTTTATTTTTTTCCAGGTCATGGGGTGGATGAAGATTTGTGTTCTTCATTTATGGAACTGTGTTCCTGACAAGAGTCTTCATCTTTCAAAGGAATTATTCGTTGTACAGCAACAGTGGGCTGTTTGTGTGGAGTTTTCAGGAAGGAATCCGCAGATGAAATAAGCAGCCATTTAATTTATTCTTCACAGTTGTTTCATGTAAATGAAGAAATGGAAGTATTTGTGAGCCATCAAAGCTGTGAAATAAATGCACGATTAGCTGCATGAAAGTGCTGAAACCCATTAGCACTCATTTTAGAATAATAATGTACTTCAAGTCTATTTGTTGAAATATAAATACAATTATGTGGAAAGAAATTAATGCACAGTACGGAGTTTCTTTAAGATCTCATAAAATTTTCTGCAGCACAAGATTAAATTAATGAAACCATGTTTTTTGGAAGGCAAACAATTAGGATGTTGTATGAAAATATAGATAAAATAAAATAAAAAAGAAGTTATCACCAACTATGAGCATTGAAGCAGAGAAGCATTTGTAAAAATGGATCTGAATGGTGAAAGCAGAGTCTGGCTGGTCCTGCCCTTCAGTGATGGGGCCAACGGGCAGGAGGACACCTGTTTTTGGGGGCACAGCTGGAAGTGAAGATGCTTCCAGCAAAGGAGAAGTTTGGGTCATTAGAAATTCATCCAAGGTACAAGATCAGACAAGTGATTCTTGCTTCTCTCAGTCTACATTGGACAGAAACTTGGCTCACAAGGGTGGTGTGCAGTGGTTTCTCATCTCTTTAAAAAGATCTTTTTTGACTCCTCCCTTTCCCTCATCCCATCACACTAGCTTCCCATCCTGGTGTTGGTAGCACTGTGGTTAAATCACTCAGAACTGGTGACCAGCAAACCTCCAACATCAACTGAAGCTGCCCGTGCTCGGAGTGATATCCCACCTTCAGCCCACTGTCAGCCCAGGTGGGAACAAGATCTTCTTTGCATTATGGGACATCATCCAGCCTCTGCTGAAGACATTGAGCTGCAGGGGGATCCTGTGGGAATTGCTCATAATGTCAGCCTCCTTTTCAGAGCTACCAGGAGGAGATGATGGTTACAAAGGAAGCCCCATCTGCAGGGGAGAACAGGAAGGGAAAGGCCACATTATGGAACTTGTTTTGCACCATAGGAATGTCTACTTAACTGGCATTAAAATACTTCCAATATTAAAGCTGATAGCCAGAGGCAAAGCAATTAACTGTGCTGTGGAAATATGTGCTCCATATTTCCAATGGGGTTCAGTCAGGTCTAGTATAAAATGAGAACTTGTCCTCAAAAATGAAGAACCATTTGCCATAGTCCTGAGAGTACAGACAAAAAAGACATCTTGAGTCCTGTCTGCAGTTCTGGGCGCCACAGTGCAAAAAGGATATGAAGCTGCTGGAGAGTGTCCAGAGGAGGGTCACAAGGTTGGTGAAGGGTTTGGAGGGGATGCTGTATGAGGAGCGGCTGAAAGCACTTGGTCTGTTCAGCCTGGAGAAGAGGAGACTGAGGGGAGACCTCATTGCAGCTTACTGCTTCCTCACTAGGGAAGGAGGAGGAGCAGGTGCTGCCCTCTTCTCTCTGGTGACCAATGATAGGACCTGAGGGAATGTTAGGAAGATGTGCGGGAGGAGGTTTAGGTTGGACATTAGGAGGGGATTTTTCACCCAGAGGGTGGTGGAGCACTGGAATAGGCTCCCCAGGGAAGCAGTAATGGCACCAACCCTGACAATATTCAAGAAACATTTGGACAATGCCCTCAGGGACATGGTATGAACCTTGGGGTTGTCTTATTCTGGGGCGGGAGTTGGACTTGGGGATCCAGGCTGTCTGAGGAGGTGTTTGAGCCACCTTCCCTAGATACATCTAAAAAGACAGATGTGGTGCCAGGGGACAGGGTTTGGTGGTGGACGTGGCAGAGCTGGGGTAGTGGTTGGACTTGATGATCTTGAAGGTCTTTTCCAACCAGAATGATGATACTATGATACTATGAAAAAAAGTCTTTAAGAGTAAATATATCAGTCCTCATGTCACCTGAGCCAATATATAAGTCACAGAAAAAATGGGAAAAGAATGTAGTCTTTTGGGTGACACAAGGAACTGTGCTTCAGCTCTAGGAGCTCCTCACCTTAGAGGAAGAATAGGGGTGTTCCTCATCTGTGAGCATGCAATTAATGTTGTCTCAATCAGTAGGGATGCTTGCACTCTTAAATATATTCATGTGCTTTTGCCCTTGTGAGTTGGCATAGCACTGTCTGACAGTTTGTCAGCTTAGCTGGATGTCCCAAGGAAAGAGGAAATGAAGGAAAGGTGAAGTAGTAAAATCACTGTCTCCATTTCCTCACTTCCCAATGCCAGCAGACATCACACACATTTGCAAACCAACGCTCTCTCCAACGCTCCATCATTCAGTATTGACTTTCAGACATGAAGAAAATACCAGCTAGCAGGACTGGTCTGTTAATGTTGTAATAATTTATATCTGAATGGCCGACGTGAAATGTGGATATTAGAAAGTGCTTGTGATAATGACATAAGGGTGGCATTTCTCTTCAATGTTTTGGTAGTGAAATACCCTAGTAATTTTAATAGGAATGTAAAAGGATTTGTACGCTGCATAAGACATGAATACATCAGTTTGTTGCCTGCCTGTATTTGGTTTTTATCTATCCTGGGACACAGGTTAAATTTCCTCAGGGGTCTGTACCACTGGTATTCATCCCACCTAACTGTAGCCATCTGGAAGACAGCTGACTGAGACTTTGATGCTTAGCCTGGCAAAACCAGATATTGTAACTCCCTCCACAGTCATGGGAAGAGAGATGGACACTCCCAAGAAACAAAAATCCTACAATCAGATCTGAAGTGGTTGAGTCAGCTTCTGGAGACAGCAAGGACAGATGGCCAGCCCAGATCACCAGCTCAGATCAGGTGCCAGGATCCAAACAGCTCGAGTTGAATGAAATGAGGACCATTCCCAGTGCAGGCTTTGATCAGGTTAAAATTTTGGTGCCTGGCCATATGATATGACCTTACCTAAAATAAAGATTTGCAATCCACTGTCTTTGGAAAACTCATTTTAGTTTTTGGGTTTTTTTTTAATGTTAAGGGCACAAACAGATCCACCTTTCTTACACCTTGATCTCAAACCTTGAAAGATCTCAGTTTTGAACTTCAGCTGTGTCTCCAGTAACAACCTGATGCAAATTCCAGCTTCTGGTATCTCTGCATATCCATCTCAGTCTAGACATTTTCTGGGACCTACAAAGCATCATGAAAGCTGACAAAAAATTAAAGGAAACCAATACCTGAATGCCTGAGTCGTGACCTTGAGAAAATCCATTACACTGTTGTAATTAGATGGCTCCTTCTCAGTAGATGAAGTCCTGTAAATGCACATCAACCCATGAGAACAATTTAGTGAGGAGTTTTTAAAGGTTGCCAAAGGTCAGAAGGTTTGGGAAACATGTTAGTCAATGGTCTGCATCTCTGCTGGCAAAGGAGATGTTCAGGAACAGGCTGTAGTATGTCTGGCAGATGGCTGTCCTTGCACACGTGCCTGTTCACAGACCACAGCTACTGATTTCAGCTCAACCACGGAACCTGAAAGCCTGGCCAGCATCTCAAGAGATGTTAAGAAAGTAGTTTTGTAGAGAGACTTGGACTGAGCAAGCCTGCATATGTGTCATTTAGGAAAAGATATCACCACAGAATCACAGAATTGTCAGAGTTGGAAGGGACCTCCAGAGATCATCTAGTCCAACTCCCCTGCTAAAGCAGGATCCCCTGGAGCACATTCCACAGGACTGCATCCAGGGGGGTCTTGAATATCTCCAGAGAAGGGGACTCCACAGCCTCCCTGGGCAGCCTGTCCCAGGGCTCTGTCACCCTCACCAGAAAGAAGTTTCTCCTCATATTTCAGTGGCACTTCCCATGTTCCAGCCTGTGCCCGTTGCCCCTCGTCCTGTCCCTGGGAACTGCTGAGCAGAGTCTGGCTCCATCCTCCTGCACCCCCCTGAGATACTCACAGGCATTCATAAGGTCTCCCCTCAGCCTTCTCTTCTCCAGGCTGAACAGCCCCAGCTCTCTCAGCCTTTCCTCATCAGGGAGACGTTCTAATCCCACAGTCATCTTAGTTGCCCTCCACTGGACTCTCACTGGTAGTTCCCTGTCTCTCTTGAACTGGAGAGCAATGTTGCAAACACGTATCTGCTGCCCTGGTTGTCATTAACATGCAGTAGCAGCTCAGTTTGCTCAGGGTTGTTCCCAGTAGCAGGTTTTAAAAGCATGACTGTTTAGCAACTGCCATGTAATGATGCGATGACAGCTGCAATATCATCATTATCATTTACAATACAACACCTCCAGAGGCCCCACCAAAGAGCTCTGCTACTCAGGGTTTGTGCCCATGCCCACACTGCAGGCACACAGAGACACACAGAGTAAGAGGCACAGCAGATCCAGTGAATTGCACCCACTCCTCACTGTGCAAGGTGGTGCAGGTGTGTAAAGGGACCCCTCTGAGCTTACATGTGGTGTCTAGGGCTAAGATGGCAGCTCAAAAAAATGTGTTGCAGAAGAAAGAATTTAAGTGGCACCCTTGTTAGCAAGGTAATAAAGGGTCCTGGGATGAAGTAAAAACGTAGAAGGCACTTTGAGTGTCTTCTTGTTTCTGTACTAAGGATATTTTTGGCCATCAAATATGTTGCTCTTACTCCTAGCATCTTCAACAGACAACCTTTGATTTGTTTGTTTAGATTGAAGACATCCTTCCCAGGCTGTGCACGTCCAAGGAACCAGAGAAACTGCTCCCACGTGGCTTCCTCCAGACAGATTTTCAGCTGATGAAAATGCTTGTGGGAGCAGTGAGCTGGTCCTCTCCTGGGGAAAGCCATTGGGGAAGCAGCCGCAGCTGCTGCAGAGAGTCTGCAACAAGGTGCAGCTCATCTCTATTCTTCTGACGTTTCCTGGACTGTGCATCCACTTTTCCCCCAAGGCAAAGTGGCTTCTGACACGAGTATTTGCTTAATCAGGCTGCCATGCTAGGAAACAATTTGATTTGAAATCCTTTTAATTCTGTTTTGTACATGCACCCTTAAGTCCTCATGCTGGTTAACGGGGAATGTTCGGATGCCCCCTGGCAATTTGTTAACGCTCTGTTAATGCCAATTACATCAGACCAGAACTGTGGAGGATAAGGGGGGTTGCTCTACTCTGGAAAGGGGCAGGGTGGGAGCCCAGTTTCTGACTACATCCACAAAATACAACAAGCTCCTCTTTGCTGAAGGGCAATATGTAATGAATACAGAGAGACCAGGTTGGCTTTTGATTGCTCAGTCTGCTACCACCCTCACGTGTGCTGGGAAGGGTTCAGACTCCTGTGCAGTTGTGCTGTAAACAGGATGGGATGACACAACTGCTTAATTTCTTCACATCAAGTGACCTGGCAACCTGTGCTGTAATGAGTGATACTCATGAAGATGTAAGAGGAGTACTATGGCTCCCAGTAAATCCTCTTGAAGTAAACATAGCTAAAGAAAGCTCCCGTAACACTAAAATCCAGGAGACTGAGCTGCAAGCGTGAGGAAGGAATTTTCTATGACTGATTTAATCCAAAAAAGCTTATTCTAATCAGATCCTTCCAGAGCCACAACTCTTGACGACTGAAGGAGCCTCAAGATTTGGGCCCACCAAGCTGACAGGCTGTCAGAATTTCTACCCTAAAATGCTGGGCTGTGCACAAAGTCTGTGAGCTGCTCAAGTCCAACAATTTCTCTAATTTGAGAGCAAAATGTGGCATTAGTCTACAGATACATGGTGGGTCACAGTCTCCAGGGTGAGAGGATGGCTACAGCATAGCCCTGGTTGCTCTGCACAGGCATGCTGCACTCACACTTCTCCATCCTTTTTGTAATCCTTTGGCTCTTTAAACCACCAGGTATGTGTGTGAAAAAAGAAAGGAAACATATAAATAGATGCAACTTCAAACAAACCAGCAGAACCACAAGCTTTGCTTCTGCCTCTGTTTCTGATGCCAAAACTGGCAGACCGATGGGATTTGTTCTAATGAGCTAATTGGGAAAATTTCCCTTGACTGTTCCATCAAAAGCTTGATGTGCTCTGATCAGCTTCTCCTTGACAGCAGCTCAGGAAAACCTGCAAGCTTGAACCTGCTGGAGCCTCCTTGGCTTTTGGCTCAGCTGCAGGTGCCTCCCGGAGTCAGAGATTTGGGTTCAGAGCAGCAGTCAGAGCTCTCAGGGCTGAAGGGCTGATATTGCTTCCTGGGCATTACTGCCTTGTCATTTTTTTCCATGGTGTCCTTTTTTATTTTCTCCTGGATGAACAATCTTTTTCCATATGGGTTGTGAAGGGAAACCATTTCTACCCAAATTTGCCTCGTTCCTCTCCAAACCCCAGCAAGCCCAATTACCATGGTTACCTGCATCTCTGCACCATGCCAGGGAGCACCAGTGAATGCAAACCAGCTGAGAACATGGAAATGATTCTTGTTTCTACTGGCTTATAAAAATATCCCTGCTGATATTTTCTTCCCAAGTCTCAGTTTCCCATGGATTGTTATTTCTCTTCATTCTGATGACCTCCTGGGTACTCCACTGGGCAGTACTGATACCAAATGCTCTAGAGACAGCCTGGCCAATAAACCAAAGATCCTGACCTGCTCACTTTCCTCTAACAACAGAATTGATTCAAAACACATTAATCATTCAAGTTCCTTTATTCAGAGAACAGCACAGGTAGCAAGAGGTTACTGTGTACTTGTGATCAAGCAGTGCAGCTTGAATCCAAAGAACCTAACTAATTAACTGCTCCCTTTAAAGACACCTAATTCAATCCTTAGAAATGATAAAAAAAATTAGAAGCTAATTTGGGCATTTGTAGTCTGCACATCAAAACCCACAATGCCACAGTCTCAAATTTTCATTATTTCTTTAAAGGACTGCAGGTACCTACACAGACACCTTGCTCAGCTGTGTGCTAACCAGTTCCTTATGCTCCCCAGCACCTTCTCTGCATCCAACTACAACGGACAAATTCTGCTTTTCAGGTGTGTCTTTGTCCAACATCAGTAATGAAAGAGCCATATGAAGTTTGTAATAGAGGACAATAGCTAACCATCCATGAATGGCAAGGCCTGGTTAGTTAGCAGCAGCTGCATTTACAAATGGTGGGGAAGTCTAGCTGATGAGAACCAGCATTCCAGCATTCCTGTTGATAAATGCTACTTCATATAAGGATCCAGACTGAGAACTTTCAGTCAGATTTTTCCCAGTAAGAAATAAGGTAAAGGAAATATTTTCTGTGACTCATTTTCCTATTGTCATTTAGAAGGAAAAAATCAGCACTTCATGGCTAAGGGAGATGCCAGCACTCTTCACTGGAGTGTGGACCTGATAATGCAAAACCTTCCAGAGGCTGAGCCAGGATTAAATTTAAGCAAACCAGATTTACTGGTCAGATGACTAGTAAATTTACAGCTCAGATAGGGAAGCTAAACTTATTAGCAACACCGTGGAAAGGTAAGTAGACTGCTTCCAGACCCAAGGTGGTCATGTGCAGCTGAACCCATCTGTCAACACTGTCACACAATTGCTTACAGCCTTTTGTTAGAGCTGGGTCTTCTGTGAATGCACCCTGGACTTGTAATCCTGCTCTAGTCTGAGCAGAGTCAGTTCTAGCACAACTTATTTTGTCCAAGTCAGTGCTTCTCCTTGGGGGATAGTGCTGATGTGCTGATGGAGCCAGGTCTGGTGGCTATGCCCCCCTGAGGTCCCTGGGCCTTATTCTGTTCCTCTTGCAAGTAATACAGATTTATGTATCAACCAACACACTCTCATCACACTCTAGTAGTACTGTTGAGCTGTGTTCTCCAACCCTTTCAGAGCAGCAACGGCTCGAAGCTTCAATGTATAAATCAAACATGTTTCAGCTCACACACCATTTACTGCAAATCCAATGCTAGGAATTCAATATTTGCCTTCTGGAACATGAGGTGTTTCACAGGGTCTTTCCATGGTATGATATTATTCTTGTCCACTGACCGAATGAGTCTAAGGCTGAAGTTTCCCCTGAAAATGCTGCTGATTACTGGAGCAATTTGAAACGATATTCATTTCATCCGCATTGTTAGAAAAGACATCTTTGCCTGTAAATGTGTTTGTTCGGTCAAGAACTGAAAGCAAACAGACAAAAGAGGGACAAGCAGTCAAGGCAATCTCTGGGAAAAACTGAATAGCTCTTCACAGAGAAACATTCACTTACATTAGACTCAAGGCTCGACAAAGGCAAAGGCTCTGTGAGGGGTAACATTCAGAGGAGAAAAGAGATGAATAATTTGCAATGCACCTGGTACTCAGAGCTCAGTAGCAGCTGGAGCATCCACAGCTCAGAAATTACACCAGCAACCAGGGCTCACAACAGCGTGGGGAAAGCGAGCTCAAGGAGAGCACTCTGCAATTTACCATCACTTTTACTGCCAAGGAAAATAGAAATATTTGCCTCTCCTTTCCCTTTTGTTTTGTTTTGTTTGTTTTACAGGACAAATTGTTTCTAAAAGATTTCTGCAAGCACCACATCCAGAAGTACCTAGGAAAATGAATTGTGCAGCAGCCTATTTTTAAATTGGACAAGAAAATAAATTGGGTTTCATGGCCATGTGTAAAGATTGTTGATGTGAATTATACCTCATTGCTTTATTCTTAAAGCTTGGAGGGAAGGGAATTACAGTATTCTTTTCAGAATTTATTGAATGTAGAGAGACTCAACAAATATTGTTAAAAATTTTTAAGGTTCCTTTTTTTTTTTTTTTCCTGATGTGGAATATAGACCAGTTATTGTGTGTGATTTTTGGAGATGAAGAATATAAACAGATTCAGCTGGCTCATATTTTCTTGAGTTGTAGCTGTGTTGCACCCCAGGCCACTGAACAAAGGAAAACTTGGGGTCTTGACAACCCCCCTGGCACCACCTCCAGGCAAAGCAGCTCATGGAGTTCCAGGTCGTGTTGACCCACTTGTCTACATGTTGATGGGTCTGGTCCTGGAGAAGGAGGAGTAAGCAGCCAGCAGACTTTATCTGAGTGGCCTCAGGGTCTGGCCTTGTGCAGAGGTGTAAAGCAGAGGAGATTTCCTAGGGAGATGTAAGGAGTTAACTTCAGCTACCAGCCTTGTGTGCCAGGCTTAGGTTGGCTCTGGGTCCCTACAAGTCAGAAGGGTTGCTGCTTCTGGATAAAGGAAATATTTTATGATGGATCAGGTGTTCTGTTATTCCCTTGTGATAAGAATGGTGCTTTAAACGGGGCTTTGTAAGTACAGGAGGAAAAGGAAGGGAATGCAAAGTGCTGCAGTGAGGAAGCTTTATTTTCATGGGAAAATATAGTTACTGCAAGGTCACCTGGAGAAAATAACTCTGCCAGCTTGATGACTGTTTCAGAAGGAGGGATGTAATCTCTTGCTAACATCCCCAGCCAGGATATCTCTGTATCAGCCCTGTTTTTCTTGCCAGAGTCCTGGTGCCTCAGGAGGAGCTGGGCACTGCTGACAGCCCTTGTTCAGGCACTGGCCTCACGGTAAGAAATCTGCATTACAGCACAGGGGCTCCTGAGAAAGGATGGAGATAAGACATGGAGGAAGGGCTGTCAAATCCACTTTTAATGGACTTTCTATATAAATACATTATTTAGAAGAATTATCCAGAGTTAGAACACAACCAAGGTTTTTCCAGAGATATTAGTCATCCAATTTTGGGGCTTTCAGCCAGTCTTGTACCATTGGAAATCAGGTGAAAACTGTGAGTTGTTTTTTTTTTTTTTCAAGTTGCATTCTTCTGTGTAATTAGTCCTGCAGCAAACTTGTAAAGGTGTGAGCAGCTGGGAAGTATGTGAGGGCAAGACCCCTCACAGAGCATTGTGGTTGGTATTTCTGTCCTTCAAGTGATGAATTCCCAGTAACAGCAACTCCCTGGCACAACTGGGATGTGTCACCCTCCCAGTAACAGCAATGGCAGATTAAAGCATAGGATAATGGAATCCCAGACTGGTTTGGGTTGGAAGGGACCTTAAAGATCACCCAGTCCCAACCCCCTGCCATGGGCAGGGACACCTCCCACCAGACCAGGTTGCTCCAAGTCCCATCCAACCTGCCCTTGAACACTTCCAGGGATGGGGCAGCCACAGCTTCTCTGGGCAACCTGGGCCAGGGTCTCACCACCCTCACAGCAAAGAATTTCCTCCTAATGTCTAACCTACATCTCCCTCCTCAGCTCTCTTTTTCATTCAGAATACAAGTTTTCAGAATTAATACCATGTCTTACCCAAATCATTAAAATGATTGATTCAGTAAATGCTCAGAAGATCACAAATACCTTCAGCATTAAAAATCATCTACATTTATCAGTCGATATGTCTTTGTAATTCTCCTAGACTATATAATAGACATGCAAAATAGAATAAGATTGTCTAAAAGCTGCAGTTTCATTCATAAATCATCTCATTGTGGCATACTGATGTGTGTTGTCACAGAGCACTACCTAAAACCCAAGAACTGAATATAAAAATAATATTGCTTTATGTATTTCCAATCAAACACAGCTTAATATTTGATTTTAGAAGTTAAATTGTCTAATTTGCTATCATAAATCCACAAGGTTCAACAGAACATTAAGAAAATAAATTACTAGATACCCCATTTTTTGCCTGTTTTTTTCTTCCTTTTTTTTTTACTACTAAATTTTTATTTTTTTTTTTACCAGATACTGGGCATGAAAAAGTAATTTATAGTATTTATTTTCTTTGGTAAGTACAAATTTTCACAAAAGTAAAACAGGTCGGGCTATCTACCACCTACAGAAGTTATTTAAATTGCTTTTACCAACTTCAGTGGCCTTGTTTCTGTTGTTAGCAATGCTCCTCTGCAGACTAACTAAAATATTTGATCCCTCAAGCAAGACCTGATCTCCCTCAGAAGACTTTAGTGACCTTAAGAGGATGATGAATTAAAGGGACCATAATTTGAGGATTTTCTCCTGATGGAATGAGGACGAAGATGCTGGAGAACATGTGGGTTTTTTTTCTATGACTTCTCTAAACCATGGCAGAAAAAAACAGAGACACAAGAAGCCTCTACTGTCAAAACTCATCAGGGTAGATGAGTTTTGGGGTTTTTTTAAATCTAGTATGTGGACTATTGATATGTGAAGGTGTAGTTTATCCAAGTCCTTACTCACAGTTGCATCTACATCCAGCACATCTTTGCAGAGGCTGCTTCTTCCAAACAGCCCCATGAAGCTTTGTTTTAAAAAAGGAAGACCTCCATTGCCAAGATTTCTCCTGCTTTTCAAATAGAGCTTCCTTGTTCTCTAGCCTCTAATTTGCCATGTCAAGAGGCACTATTCAGACTCAGGCCAAATAAATTATTATACTCTATTCCATCCCCATCAAATTCAGGGTGCAGATGGTTTATGTCCTTAGACCAGGGACTAAAATTATTGGCTTGGCTTTTATTTCTCCATTCTTGAATAATTGGTGAATAGTCATGTTTGAGACACAGGAGACCACAAAAAGAAGACACTGTTATATACAGCTAATCTATTTTCTATAAAATAGGTGACATAAGGAGCAAGTCCCAAATTTCTACTGGGTTTTGCTTGAGAATAACTGCTGGGCATTAACAATCTCAAGCTGTGATCAAAAAGTGCTCCTCAAAACTCACTACTTAGCTTCTTTGCCCAAATTCTTTCCTTTTCCCAAGCATTTCATGTCCTTGTCCATACAATGACCGTTGCTAACAATATGTTTGTGGTGACTCATGAAGTATTTGAAACCATATGTATTCAACCTGCTTGACATTCCCCCCTCCTCAATTGCTGCAGACAAGGTAGAGTGCAGATGTCTCTGAGTTCATCCACTTCTCCTAATGAAGAAGGAAAAGTGTGATATTACAGAATCACAGAATCACAGAATCACCAAGGCTGGAAAAGACCTTTAAGATCATCAAGTCCAGCCTATGACCAACACCACCACACCATCTAGACCATGGCACTAAGTGCCACATCCAGCCTTGCCTTGAACACATCCAGGGACGGTGCCTCCACCACTTCCCTGGGAAGTCCATTCCAATGTCTAATCACCCTCTCCATGAGGAAGTGCTTCCTAATATCCAACCTAAACCTCCCTTGGAGCAACTTCAGGCCGTGCCCTCTTGTCCTGTCACTGGCTGCCTGGGAGAAGAGCCAAGCCCCCACCTGACTCCAACCTCCCTTCAGGGAGTTGAAGAGAGTGATGAGGTCCCCCCTGAGTCTCCTCTTCTCCACTGCATCTGAATCTCTCCCTCTCGCTGTTAGTCACCACTTAGTTTATTTTAAGATGGGAAAAGTTCTGATGAGGTGTTACAATAGGAGGGAAATTACATACAAATGTTTAATTAGAAGCTTCTTCCCATGCTAAATGGTACTCCTGCAAGATTTCGTGGGACTAATTGGTGTTGCTCTACTCCTTCTTCTAAAAAAAGATGGGGGATGAGCTGATGGGAGAGGGAAGTCACCCTTTCAGCCTGGCAGGTGGGTGGGCGGTGGGACGGCGAAGGAAGAGGCAGGCAGGGAGTTGAGGAGAGGAGAAGGAGCTGTGGAGGTGGAGGAGAAAACCATCGTGAGAGGTGGTCTGAAAGGCTGACAGGTAGAAGTTGGGGGTGACACTCAGAAGAATTTTTTCAGGTTCCTCCCGGGTGAATAGCTCTAGAAAGTTTTGGGTTTCGCAGAAGGTGTGGCACTCCCAGAAAGAAAAAAATTGTTATAAACAGTTACACTTTTGCATTTTTATTGATAATGTCAACCAAGCAGAGTTCAGTGGGCAGCTGCTAATGTGAATTCAATAAATAGCTTGTAGAGGGGGAAGGGATCACCATCCACGATGCCTTGCCTGAGGATCTTCAGAGGTTTGCCTGCATGGTAACAACAGGGAGAATGGATTATGAAATATCAAAACTGTAAAGCAGTGAAATGAAGCTTTTCCTCAACCCTTCCTGCACACCGTTTATAGGATGAAAATGTAGAGGTTAAGTACCCAAAACATCAAAGCACCTTAAAACCAGAGGCTAAGTTGAACTTCATTATTAAATATTGAATGTTCTTTGTGAACATGCTTTTTATTCCGGCCCTCACTTGCTGAATGTACTCAATATATTGAAAATGTTTTATCAGAGAGATGAGGAATACTTGACATGTAGCTCAGCACCAGGCTGGAACTCCCTGTTCCAAAGCCAAAAGGTATTCATTCTGGTAAAGTTCTGCAGGGTAACAAGACTGCAGGAATGCTGAAGGCCACATTATTGCCAAATCAGCATTTTGTTTAAAATTACCCTTTGGGTGTTTTTTCCATTCTTCTCTTTGAACTTTATGGATCAATCATTTCCTTTCTGTGAATTAGTTTTGACATCCCAGCTTTCAGAAGTGCATTCTTACAGAACCACAGAATGGTTTGGGTTGGAAAAGGCCTTTAAGATTATTGGGTCCAACCATTCTTGCAGAGGATTTATAGGATGCGAGCAACAAACTGTGTCACTTTTGTTGGCTCCAAGTCAGTCTGGCATTACTGTCCTCCAAATGGAATTAAAGAAATTTGGGAAAAATCATTTTTTTGCCAGATGTGTATCTCTTAAGTCCTCTGCTTTGCTCCTCACCCAAGCACACCCCCAAAGATATATTCAGTAGGAGCATGTACAGAAGAATGTAACTTGCATGTGCTTTGTCAAGTATTTGCATGGAAGTTGTATGGGTTGAAGTGTATCTATCCCACACACAGACAAGTGGAAGACCTTGAGTCTTCTGTGGCTATTACCAAAAGGTATTTTAGGGCTCCTTCAGGTGCACTTAGGAAGATATGTGAGTATCCATGGTTTGGGAGAATAACTCCACAAAATCTCTGCTAGTCTGTGTTGTAGCAAGGTCAAACAATGCTCTTGTAGAGTGGACTCCTTCAGATACAGCTTGGACAATTCTCCATCGTGTGCTGCTACCTGTGGGGTCATCTCCTGTGCTGCTTTGGAGAGACACAAAAATATTGGCCAAGGTGGGCTAGGAAAGAAGCTGTAGTCAGAATAACATCTGTTGACAATTCAGGTACTATTTGAACTTCTTCCATTTTCTTCAGATTGTTCTGAGAAACTAAGGTTTCGAGTTCTTTCTTCAAGACTGAAGCTTATTTTTATATTAATATCCTCACGTTTGGTTAGATTATGGTGTCTTAGCTGTGCCTGGAAACAACTTCTGTAAGCCAAGATCATGGACATTACTACTTGTTTCTGTTTGAACACTGAAGAGGGTTTGGGGATGGTGACCTGCACTGCTCCTTCTGATGGCCCTGCAGATCTCTCTTTCTCTCAGTTTTTGTGCAGATAAAGCTGCTAGTGTCTAATATAATAAGTGAACCAATATTTCTGCAAAATATGAATGATGAGTATAGCCAAACCAGACTCCAGGGTAATTTAGCTTTACACCTGACTCTCCCAGGAACATTAGATGTACCCAGGAGCATCTCCAGGCTCTGACCCCAGCTGACATGGAAAGTCTTAACCATCTTAACCCCCTTGAGTCATCTTCATCCCTGAGACAGGGTGGCTGCAGGCTGTGATGGTAAATGATCCCTGGCCTACTCTAGCTTCCAATCACAAAATCATTGGGAAATCCCAGGGCTGCATTGGGAAATACCAGCTGCAATCAGCCAGACCTGCACCAGGGCCAGCACATGGGTCATGAGCTCAGGCTGCCTTAGTGCTCCTCACTCAGGTGATTCCTTCTGCCCCAGCTTTTGGGAATGGAATATTTCTACTCCTTATAATGGTTGGAGTTTGCTCCCTCAGTGTTTTACAAAGATTAAGCTCTCTGCTTGTACATTTGTCTTCATCTCATGAAAGTATGTGCTTCCTTCACTCCCTTGGCCAGTTCCTGAAGGACTTGAATTTATGATGTTAAGGCTCCCTGTAACCCCCCAGGCAACCTCCCAAATAATTTTTCCATGGAACAGAACATTTAGAATTCAAAATGGTAGCTGTTTTACAACAAACATTTACTACCCTTCAAAAGAACCTAAAGCACCCTTTGCTGGTTGCATTTCTTTTAGGCACTCTTCTTTGACCCTTCATAAAGAATTTCCCTGGACTTTTTCCCTTCTACATCTTTTCTGTTTCCCAGCAGCATCCATTGTGAAAATCCTGGCTTTCAGGTATCAGAGAAAAAGAAAACATCTAACATTTCTGGGAGTGCCTAGTGCTAGTGAGAATCTGCAGCATGAACTTCCCTCCAGCCTTTTATTGCAGGGGTTTGTTTTGTTTAAAACCATCAGTGATAGACTGACTGACTCTCCTAAATCTAAAAGACCTTTTACAAGAGGAGAAAGGTGATGCCAACAAAGCAGCCTGGTTTGCACACAACAAAACACTGCATCTGAGCCTGCAGTGGATGTGTTTGGTTTTTTTTTTCTCCAGAAGGAAGTAATTAAAGGACTCGTGGAAATGCTAATCTCTTTATCATACTAATAATTTAAGAAAAGGAGAGAACATTCATATCTTTTCCAGATATCTGATATAATAGTTCAACCTTCCAACTGATCTCAGAAAATTATGCACATTTTCAACTTCTGTGTTACACAGGGATTAGTAATGGAACAAAGTGTTATGTTTAAGCATTCCCTAAAATTGTGGGTTTTTTTACCATAGAGTTACTCTTTGGAAAGCACAGATGGAAAATGTAAATGGGGGAATCTAAAATTTGACAGGCCCAGTAGTGAACAGCATAAGAACAAACAAATATTATAGAATGAACCTTTAAATGTGTCTAAGGCTGGGTCTGCACAGCCATGTAGCAATTAAAGAGTGAATTGCAAAGCAGCTTGTCCAGGTACTATTTGGTATTTGGGACAGTTTGATCTGCCCTGGGAAGGAAATGTCATTTCTGTGACTACAGGACAAGCAAGTCTTGAACGACATAGAAACCAAAGCCCTGGTGCAAGAGAATGGCATTTCCTTTTCCAAGCAATGAGGATGTTGTAAAGGGAATTTGTGCTTCCAACACATCCCGACTTTTCCTGTTGCTCTTTATCAGGTTTGAGACCATTGGGTGGTCTAACAAAAACCATGGTTTAACCTACCAACGGGGGCATCATTTAAAAATTCTTACATTTCCAAATATATGTATTTCAAAGCACCAGCCTAAGTGTCTCTACAGTCAACCTAGCACTTAGAACCACAGAATGAGAGAATGGTTTGGGTGGGAAGGGACCTTAAAGCTCATCCAGTCCCACCCCCTGCCATGGGCAGGGACACCTCCCACTAGACCAGGTTGCTCCAAGCCCCATCCAACCTGCCCTTCAACACTTCCAGGGATGGGGCAGCCACAGCTGTCACTGCTCCTGCTTGCATTTCTGTAGTAGCCTGAATCTGTGCTGGGGTTAGTTCAGCTTCCATCATTTCAGACTATTCAAGCTCTGGTGTCACACTTTCCCAAGAATACCTCTATGATTTTCATCCTTTTGACTATGATTTCTGCAATGTCATGCCTCTCCTTCCTTTTCACTGGAGGACTGAGTTGCAGTGATTGCATTTTGCTCCAACTGTCCCCATTTAAAGCTTTGCCTTTTACCTTGTTCTACCAGTCAGGTCTGTTGCCAGCTCATTGTAAACAAATGAGCACATAGTTTTATAAAATCAGGCAATGGTCAGGAGTTTCATAGGTATAATTTGGCTTTGCTCCTTCAGAATGAATAATTTTGACTGAGAATAACCTTGTCAGTTGTGTTCTACAACTGCTACAAATGACACATGAAGATACCACTGCAGATTCCTCTGCTTATCCTTGTATCTGACAAAAGGAAATTTAGAGCTCTCAGTATTGGCATCTGAGAAATTCCATCCAGCAGATCCCAGCTCTGGTGTATGCAGCAGCATTCCAGCCAGCCAGCTGCTGCAGGTTTTTCTCTATTATTTCTGACAGGAATAGAATGAATTGTATAAAAACTTTTTTCTGGTCTTTGATTAATTAAGCATTTTCACCACAGCACACACCAAAGGCCTGAGAAAAAACAACTCAAGAGCGAGAGTAAAAATAATTCTATAGTTTTTCCTTCAATATAAAGAGCCTTTTGAAATGCACTAGAAGTTACAGACCTGAATATTGTGAGATGATACCTCCACCTTTTTATTTTTTTAATTAGCATATTGTGGTGTTATTACCAACAATTTGGATGAAAAGGGATGTTTTGTGTAAACATTTCTCCTTTAATTTTATTTGGGAGTTTCAATTAAAAATGAAAACTCAGCACATACATAACTGATCTACAAATGAGAGAGGGTTTAATCCAAAGAGGTCACTGATTTCCTTCCTTTTCTAAAAAAAATGTAAAGTACACCCTTTCAGATTTTCAGGATTTTGAAATCTGTAAAATAGTAAACTACTTTTCCTAAAATTTCAGGCTCTAATGGAAAGCTGCAGGTGTTATACAGAAGGTCAAAACACATTTTGTTTAAAAATGTGTACCCTGGTGATGCTTTCAGCAAATGAAATAACCAGCATTAAACAAACCTCCCGATGTTTGCTCCTGGATGATATAATGATCCTTTTTTTTAAAAAAAAAATGATCCTTTTAAAAATGATCCTTTCACTGGCAAGATGAGCTGAGATAAAACCATGACCAGAAAATGAAGGCATCAGTAGTGCAACTATTATAAACCTTAGTGCAGCATTTGAATTTTTTTATATAGGTATTGTGACTTGGAAATTGGCAGTTGAAAGGACAATTGAAAAGTAAATACATTTATAATTGGAATGATCTTTTTTTACCTCACCTCAACCACCCAGAACCTAATGAAAAGTAGTCTAAAAAAAAGAAAAAAAAGGAGAGAGAGACCCTGGATGACACCAATAAAGCTTAAAAGTTTAAAAGCTCACAGCATTTGTGAAGTGTGTACAACTGCATAATTGTTGGGGGAAAGTAACTTGTTTGTTCCAGTTGGGTAGATTTATTTATTCTAATTAAAATATTCTGTTGCTGGCCTCTCTAGCATGAATTTTCATTATAATACAAAATAATAATTGAAATTAATTACTTTGTGTCTCAACTCATCAGCAACAGATCTTCCTGACACTTGGAATGTCAATTCTAATGGCAACAGTGGCAAAATCAGGCATTATCCTTCCTCAGGTTTCCTCCTTCACCACTCAGGAACTGCTGTAGTGAAATGACCTGGACCACTGATGAAACTGTGTGAGACTCTACCCTGTACTCCAGAGCATTCTGTCCATCAGAAGCCATCCAGGTTATGATTTTATTTTGTTTTAATTCCAGGGACTGCAAGTGATATTCAGTTCCAGTAAAGAAAATTAGTCACAGGGTCCTAACCTTCTGGGGTAAAATAACTGCTCAATCACTTCCAGTATTTCTGTGGACACCTGAAGGGGACAATTGGGGGCCTACAGGAAAGTTGGAGAGGGACTTTGCACAAGGGCAGGGAGTGACAGGACAAAGGGAAACGGTGTCAAGGTGAAAGAGGGGAGATTGAGATGAGATCTGAGGAAGAAATTCTTTGCTGTGAGGGTGGTGAGACCCTGGCCCAGGTTGCCCAGAGAAGCTGTGGCTGCCCCATCCCTGGAAGTGTTCAAGGGCAGGTTGGATGGGGCTTGGAGCAACCTGGTCTGGTGGGAGGTGTCCCTGCCCATGGCAGGGGGTGGGACTGGATGATCTTTAAGGTTCCTTCAAACCTACACCATTCTATGAGTCCATGAATTTCTAAAGGTGCTTCTTCAACACATCCACTGATCTGCTGTGGCCCTTGCTCAAAATGCCAAGGCTGAGCCAGACACATGTTGATTTTTAGCTGGAGTTTATACAAGGGGAAATGAGAGGAAATAAATTAATTATTGGGTCACTGCTGAGCTGCTCTTTGGTTTTGACTTTGTGCTGGCATTTTCTGTCTGAAATGACTTTTTGAATTATTTTATTAATGGAAATGTGGGCAGGTGGACTTGAAAATGTAACTCTTCACTGACTCAAATGAGAATATGAGGTAATTAAATATTTTATAGCTTTCTTAAAGCTTTATTCTGCTCTCTTTCAACCACCATAAACAAGCTTGCTATTTCAGCAGCTGACCTGGTCGTTTCACCTGTCTGGAGACTGCCCAGTGCTGCTATTTCACACACCCCCATGCAAATACCTGGACCCACACCTGGTCCCATAGCTTAAACACCATCTTGCAGAGGTGGGCTCTGGTTTCCCCCTGCCCATCCTCAGTGGTGGTTGCTCTCAAGAGAATTAGTAGATTTTCTGGTGGCCACTGGCCATCTTGTGCCCAGGTCTGGTGCCAGGAGAAGTGGGGTGGGTACCACAGATGAGTGCTCTGGGCAGGTACACTCTGAGGGCAATGAAGGGGATTCAAAGACCAGAGCCTCTCCCTGCTGTCTCCGAAGTTGGTTGGAGCTTGACTGTGGAATTCAGTGAATATGGCAAAATACTCTGGTAGAAAGAGGTTGGTCACTTTGTCATTAGCTTTCTGCTCTCACCACTGCTCTTTGTTACCTCCACCACTCCACACTCTGGCCTTGAGGCTGCTCCAGCAGAACCAGCCACTGGTGCCCAAGTATCACTTTTGAAGGAGCTCACCTGGTGTCACCTGCACTTGCTGGAGCAAGGGGTGACTCTGTGCCCAAGGACTGCTCTGGGTAAGGTTGGCCACCCCAGCTCCAGCTGCTGACAGCTGAGCTGCAGGAGCAGCAGCAATCTCCAGCTATTAAAAAGAAGAAATTGTGGCAGCCTGATGACCTCACTCACAAAGACTAATGCAGAAGCCTCCAGGACTGTTTCCATCAGACCATGATGTTTTGTTCAGCCAGACTCTTTCATGGAGACTTACTGATTCCTTTGATGGGAAATCCAGGCTGACTTCACATCCATCTAATGACTGTAACCTGTAACTCTGCCTTACAAAGCCAACTGAGGTAGTTTGGGGGGTGGCTGGGGTTCATTGGTGCGTTGCTTTTTTTTTATAGATCAGTTGGAAGGGACCTACAGTGACCATCTAGTCCAACTGTCTGACCACTTCAGGGTTTACAAAAGATGAAAGCATGTTATTAAGGACATTGCTAAGTCGAATGCAGCTTGAGCTGGGGCCCTAACTTGACAGGAGAGCAACTACTACTGGGTGACTTGGAGTCTTTCTCCCCAGCTGCAAGTGTATAGGTGCATGTGAAGGATGAGGGGAAGGGAAGAGAAGCAGAATCTGACCTCTTGTGCACGTTTCTATCCAACACTGAACATGACCAGATTTTGAGCCCTGAAAACATGACCCAGTGAAAATGCCACCTGGCATTAACTGATACTTTAGATCATGCCTGAAGGTACGGAGAAGGAAACTGTGAGCCTCAAGATAAGCTGCAGCTGTCAGATGATTGAAGAACATCCCCATGGGATTGGGCTGCATAGGAAAGGAGAAGAGGAAGCACCAGCAGATGGCACTCGGGAATGCACAGCGCTGACTGTTTTTTGGGATCAGTCACAGGTTTTTTTGCAGAGTGTTTTGAACAAGGTTCTTGGCTCCACGCTCTGCACTGCACAGAGGGGTTCACTGCTCTGCTGCTGGGCTCCTGGGTGGCAAGTCCTCTGCTGCTGCAGGAAATATCATGCTTCCTTGCTACCCCATCATTAAAAGTCTCCCTAATTGCATGATGCCTTCTCTTCCCTTCCATCTCCCACCCCACAGCCTCATGGCAGCCCTCCATCACGGGCAGCCAGGGAGCTCATGCCCTGGCTGTGCTGCCTCAGTGGTACTGGTGGTGCCTCCACCCGTGGGTGGAAGCTGGACATGGGAAAACCCCAAGTCCATCCACTGTCCTACTGGCCATCTGGCACAGTGGAGAATGCAACTGCACCCAGTGCATGGCCATGCCAAAGCTCCCGGCAAAGTGAGAAGCCTGACCAGAAGTCAGCCTGTCCTTTGCCTTGCTCCATCAGGCTGAGGGGCATGGACCTGAGCAGTCCAGGTGTCCCACCAGGGAGCCAGCACGGATCTTTGTCCAGGATTTTCCACAGGTGAGTATTTTGGACTGATGAGTGAAAAACTGGTGGCTGTAATAGAAACCAGGACACTTTCTGAAAGGCTGTACCTCAAGTGTGTGATGCCAGTGGGACACTTCCACGTAGGGGTGCTGCTCACCTTCTGGACCCATCTCTGACATCTGAAAAAAATGAAATGGCTCATTCCATGTAGTCAAAATGATAGATACCCCAGCAAATGATGATCTGTCAAGCAAGGTTGTCTGACAGAGAACAACAAGGTGCAACAGAGGGGTCCTCTCTGAGACTAAACATTGTAAAATGAACAAACAGAAAAGAGTACTTCTTCCTGTGCATGATCCTCAAGGTGATGCAGTTGGCCAGAGTATTTCTCCAAGAGTCCAAAATGGTGATTACATTTGTAGATGAAACTGTTCCAAGTCAAACACAGACATGGTGAAATGTGTTTCAGAGAAATTATGGAGTTGTTCATGTTTTTTATGACTGTCCATGTAAAAAGTCAAGTCCCCAGCTGCCAGAACTCGAGTTGGCTTAAGCAGAACTGTGCTGGTTTCTGGCAGCTGAAGTTGTTTTTTTATATGGTATATTTACATATTCACCATTGTATCTGGTCGTGTTTTCAAGGCAAAGTAAATCATCCATGTTAAAATAAATTACAGTGTTAATGATAACGGCAGTAGCAATAGTAATAATAATAATAGTAATAATAATAATAATAGGATGTTTTGGCTGAATCCATTCTTGACCTCCCCCCCTCCTCAAACAAAAAAAAGAAAAGAAGACAGTTTGCAGGTCTCTTAGAAAAGGACAGGTTTGTAACTCCAAGCAGGAGCTATAGGATAGATCTGGTCCTTGGGAGGCTGGTGCCGGGCAACCCGCTTGGTTCAGGCAGATGGGTCACAGAAAACCTGGTTGCAATGTATTATATTATTGCTTATAAAGACTTTTCTTTAAAGATCCAGGTCTCTCCCTCTGAGGCTTTAGAGCTATGGCTTTCTTTCCATAACCTCAGGCCCCTGTTCTGTCCCTCTTCCCCTGACACGCAGACCAGCTCTCCTTAGCTTTCATTGCTCTTCTTGCTTGTCTTTCCTGCCGAGTTCAACCCCATTATTTTTGTCCCCTCTGCTGTGCCTTTTTCTGCCATCTCTGCCTCCTTCTCTCTCTGTTTCTCGGGTCTTTCATCACGGTACCAGCAGGTAATGCCCCTCCCATTGACTTCAATGGGCAGCAGATGTGCCCTCCCTCCTGCAAAGCCTTTCCTCGTGGTAGGGACACAATTGCAGCTTATTTTTTGCAAAACTGCCACTTATGCAAAGGACAAACCCATATTTCAGATGACCCATTTCTATGAATAAACATTAAGCCCAGAAAATAAAGATTGATTAAAAACTCTCCTGTGGCACTAGTTGTAAGAAAAATCTGCTATGCTGAGGTATCTGTTAGTGCTGCAGAGCTGCAGTCCTCTTCCATTAAAAGTCATTGATTAAATGTCTAATTAAAAGCTGCCCAAATATATATGGTGTTTAAATATAGTGGAGTGTTGGAATTTTGATGAACTCATTAATACAAATCTTATTTGTGAACAGTTACAATGGTTTGCTGATGAAAATCAGGTTTACCCTTTAGCTTTGCTCTGTGGTTTCCTGTGGGAAAAAAGATCAAAATTATCTTTCCTTTTGTATGGTTTGTGGTTTTTTCTTTCATATTTCAAGTGCTTTGGATGGATACCTAATTTGCTTTCAGTATCACAAGTTCTCTTTTGGCATCAGAGGATATATTTTCTGAGCTTCACAGAAGTTTCAGCTGTTCAACTACCATTGAAGTCAATTGGATCATGTGGCTCAAGCAAGGTATAACAATTGGAAAATGCACTCCAGGGTTAAACTGCTGCACTTGAGCTATTAGATTGAAAGAGTTATCCATCTTCCAAAACACAACCTGGGTTGCCCCAGCATGGTGTCCCCTATTCATCACCTCCAGACAATTATAGCTGCATTCAGTGCTGGTGTAAATGAAGTTGCTCTATCATTTGAATCATGCAGCTTAAGCCAGAGCTGGATCTGTCCCACACAGAGCTGCTGAGTTTGCAGTGCAAAAGAGGCCCAGGGATGGGGGTGATTGGCACTGGTTTGTGAGAATCACTGAAGAGAGGGAAAAGGAGGTATTTAAAAAAAAAAAAGACAATTAAGAAGGACATGGAGCTGTTGAAACGAGTCCAGAGGAGGCCACAAAGATGATCCCAGGGCTGGAGCAGCTCTGCTCTGGAGGGACTTTGTACAAGGGTGATGGGAGGAGGGGAAATGGTTTCAAGCTGAAAGAGGGGAGATGGAGATGAGATCTGAGGGAGAAATTCTTTGCTGTGAGGGTGGTGAGACCCTGGCCCAGGTTGCCCAGAGAAGCTGTGGCTGTCCCATCCCTGGAAGTGTTGAAGGGCAGGTTGGGTGGGGCTTGGAGCAACCTGGTCTAGTGGGAGGTGTCCCTGCCCATGCAAAGGGTTGGATCTAGATGATCTTTAAGGTCCCTTCCAACCCAAACCAGTCTGTGAATCTACAGACTCACATTTGAAAATTGGATATGGCTTCTGCTCAATGTGATGCAAACATTGCACACAGCTTGGCCAAAGGAAGAACAGTTCGTGGTCCTTCCTCATATCTAAGCTTTCAGACCATCCTCTTCATCACAGTGCCTGCTGGCATCAAGATCTTCAAGGCTGAAACTGTTCACAAAACCACCACTGCTGCAGGGGACACAGCTGGACACCTCTGTGATAGGTGTCAGACAACTTTTAAAGACTTAGGATGAGCTTCAGTTCACCTTCAGAGAATGTTATATATGTCTTTGAAGAAGCTGGTATGCAAGATAGTAGGACAATTTTCTTCTTGGATTTTTTGTGCTTGAAAAAATGACCATGACAATCCACTCTATTTTTATAGAGTGCACTTCATTGCAGCAGCAGGATGGTTTATTTTCTGAAACCATCTCCCACCTGAATATTGACATAGGCCTCCCAGAGAAGAAGCCACAGGCCTCAAGCAGATTGTGTCTCACCTTCCTAAAATGAGAGAGGCAGAACTAATCAAGTAATAATCTGCAGAAGGCCACAGTAACCAATTAACTAACTGCTAGGGGTTGTCAAAATAACCCTTGTGAGAGAAAGAAGGTAATGAGGCTATCATGTCAACTTTACAGAGTGCTCCCATGGTAGCTGAAAATATAAACCAGTTTTATTCTCTTCTTCTATACATTTTCCAATCCATTTCCTACCATAAAAATCAAATAATGTGCCAATAAATACAGTATTTAAAATTTCATCACTTAATATGTTAACATTCAGGATGGAGATGCCATGGACAAGCCAAAGAGTAGCACACTGCCATAACTAGAGGGAAGTTCTGCTTCTCACAGGGATAACTGCTCAGGTGGTGACAATTATTGTCCCCGTCTTGACCTGAGCTCTTCCACTTGTGTTCACATGCACTGTCTTATTTTTTGTTTAGACTGAGTGTCCCTAAAGGCAAAATCATCCTTTGGTAATTTCTACAATACAGCTTCTCCTTGGAACTGGCAATGCCAGAGGACAGATATTAGTGCTCAGCCAGGCACTCCTCCCTTGGGAAGTCCCTGGTGAGAGGGATGGAGGAAACACTCCTGGCTACAAAGTTTCACCATGTCGATAACTCTGGAATATCTGAGACTAAATTAAATGTCTTTTTATGCATTTTTCACTGTGTCCTATGAGGTTGCTCAGTTGAAATCTCATTCCAGCTCCAATGCTAAGGGCTGGCATTAAGATGCCCCCTAAAATGCCATGTGCAATATTGGATTTTGGAAATGACTGTAGATGGCATTAGATTTCAAACAACACCATCATGATTTCCATGAAAAGAGTGGGCAAGGCTCTAAGAGTGGATCTGAACTGAGTGCTGTGTGTGAACAGGTGCAGAGGTGCACACCCTGCTCTAGTGGACTTGTATTCATACCTGTTGCAGAAAGTAGGTGGAAATGGTTGCTGAAAATCATAGACTCCCAGACTGGTTTGGGTTGGAAAAGACCTTCAAGATCATCCAGTTCCAATCCCCCTGCATGGGCAGGGACACCTCCCACTAGACCAGGTTGCTCCAAGCCCCATCCAACCTGCCCTTGAACACTTCCAGGGATGGGGCAGCCACAGCTTCTCTGGGCAACCTGGGCCAGGGTCTCACCACCCTCACAGCAAAGAATTTCTTCTTCAGATCTCATCTCCATCTCCCCTCTTTCATCTTGAAACCATTGCCCCCCTGTCATATCATGTCACACCCTTGTCCAAAGTCCCTCCCCAGCTTTCCTGTAGCCTCTTCAAGTACTGGAAGGTGTTCTAAGGTCTCCCTGGAGCCTGAGAATGCAGGTTTATTGAAAAATGCGTAACAGGACTGGCAAGCAGATTTCCTGATCCACAGCCTGCTGCTCTGCCTGTGCTATCTTAATTCTACAGAGGAGCTCCTGGTTGGAGGAAGGTGCAGTGCTCCCACTAGACAGCACACCCAGGATCCAACTGGTGGGACTGACACCTGGCTGTGGTGGTTTGCTTGAATTCAGCCACATGCAAACAGGATTGCTTTCAGCATCAGCCAGCATGTGCATGGCAGCAACCCTCTGGGAATCAGGTGAATTGCTCTGCTGTTACCTGCTGGACTCTCAACGCATAGCAGGGGGGCTGAAAAGCCTCCAAACCTACTCCTCTAAGTGACCACACATCTGGCACTGCACTGAGATGGATGATGAGTCCCCTCTGCACACACCAGGATATGTTTAAAAGGGTTTGGGGATCAGATCAGCAGTTTCTAACTGCTAACAATGAAAAGAAAAGCAAGGAAAAGATTGACTTAATCTAATTCAGGTTACAAATCCCCCAAATACCAGATTAATTACTTGAAAGACTGTGATAATGTGGCTTAATCCTGTTCACCTTTAGTTCTACATCAGCTTTTTTATTATTAAGCAAGAAAATGACAAAAAAGCTTTTTGTCCCCTCCGTAATTACCATGTCCAAAAAAAAAAAAAAAAAAGGAAAAATACCCCACAACATTTGCAATCAAAATGATTTCAGACTTCTCAGCTGCCTGAACTGCAAGCTACAGGTGGTCATGGTGTAAAATGTCACTTCACATCATTGCCACAACAGATCAATAGGTGATTAAAATGCCAGTTTAATTTCAAAGCTATTGTCTCCATTTCCTTTGTGTCAGAAAGCTCCTCGCATGCCAAGGTAAACCTGAGCTGGAGGGTGTGTGCAGAGGCTGATGCTCAGAATGACATGTTGATTATAGAGAGGATAATTAGAAGAACGTTTAGTGAATCTTGAGAGCCAGAACTTGGATCACAGGTTTTATAACCTGTGGTCTAGCAATGAAGGCTTTTTACCACATTTGCCTGCTTTGCTGGTGATTCCATCCAGTTTTATTTCAAAAGCCTGCAAGAAAGAGATCAAACCTACTGGTCTGACTGCTCTGCACTGGGACAGATTTTTTTTCTTGCATCTCCATTCTGGGGAAGGTATAGATAACTCAAGGAAAAGATTGCAACTCAGGACATGTTTAGATGAACCATCTTCAGGGCTTGAAGGTTTTGTTCTGTGATTCCTTGCAAATCCAAACAAGAAATACACCATAGAAAGAAATGGTAATAATATGGGTTAATTCAATTCTGTATCAGCTTCTCAATAACAAACCAATTCAAATGACAGATGTTATATGACACAAGTTATGGAATCCAGCAGAGGACAAGAGTATTTTGTTTATAAAGAGAAAAGAATATAATCAAAGACAGGTGTAATTTCATCTGCACCTATTATTTTAAATTACGTGGAGGATTAGTATGTGTCACATTTGGTCTAGGATCACCAGATTTCTATTTATTTATTGCATTTGTCCACTATAGGGAAGACATCTGCTTTAACTGGATGGAAGACAAATACTTGAGCTCTTCCCTGTATGAGAACCTGCCTGGTATAATGGGATTTTGCTGGCAAGCAGAGTGAGAAGCTGCATTTCTGAGCCTTCCTGCCCTAAGACTCTATCCATGGACCCCATCCTGCTGCTAACTAAACCAGCTCCAGGGACATTGGCCCTCTGCAAAGAGGAAAGAAAAAAGGGTTGGAAAGGACAAAATGTTTGGGTGAAATAAAACATGCTTTTGCATCAAACTACCTGGGAACAGTATTTCTTTTAATCAGAGCTAATGCCTGGAGGCTCAGTGGGGTACTTTGTGTTGCACCACAAAAAACTACAGCTCTTGTCTTCCAACATAAAGTTCTAGAGAAGGAGAAGAATGTGTGTTTAGTTGTGGAAAAGAACTTAAAGAATATTGAAACCAAAGATCAGCCTGTGTCACATGCATTATCATTTAATCTTGTTCTTGTCTTAATGACCGTTTGGAGGAGTTCAGTTCATTCAGAGGAAAGTTACCCAAATTAACAGTCTCTGCACCCAGGAAGAACATTTTATGCCCTTTAAGGTGCTGCTGTCCTTAAAGGGGGAAATTTTACTCCTTGGCAGCATGATCTGTGGGATCCTAATAAGAGAAGGTGTTGGGAAACATTTTTAAACAGTATTTACTGCCCAGCTGCTCTTTATTGAGTCTCCCAGGCTCCCAGGTGTTGGTTTAAGAGAAGACTGTGCAAGAACTCAGACCATGATGTATCTTTAGTATAAAACCAGAAACTAGAAATACCAGAGATACCCCATCCCTGGAAGTGTTCAAGGGCAGGTTGGATGGGGCTTGGGGCAACCTGGGCTAGTGGGAGGTGTCCCTGCCCATGGCAGGGGGGTTGGAACGTGATGATCTTTAAGGTCCCTTCCAACCCAAACCAGTCTGGGATTCTATTAGAAACCATCTTTGCCCAGAGGGGGTAAGATCTGCAGATCTCCACCACGCTGTGAGGAGCAGCTGGGGACTGCAGACTGTACTTCATGTGTGCTCAGTGTGGGACCCGCATCTTCCAGCAGCTCCTAGAGAACAGGTACTGCAGCTGGCTCTAATGTTTGAAGCACAAGGATCTTACAGAGACTAAAAAAGCACAGCTGGGAGGGTCTGAGACTGCTGGATGAGAGGATCTCTCACTGAAGCTGTGTTTCATAGAAGGATTTTTGCTCTCTCATGTACTGGAGACGTTAATGTGCTTTTCTGTCTGGCAATGGTGATAGAAAGGATTCAGTCTCTTTAAAGGGAAAAATAAAAATTGATAAATTGCCCCATGATTTACAACTGAATCAAATCACTGATGTATCAGTTTCACAGTTTGTGCATAAGTACTATTGGGAAAGGAGAAATTGGCTTTACTACTGTCATTAAAATCTTATGTAAGGAATCAGATGAGATATCAGGAAATGGTCTAATATACTTTATTTATTATCAGCTTAAACGAACAGATTTCTTGGTTAACTATAGAAAACTTGAGTAGGATTCAGTCACTGGGAAATCTTGTTCCTCCAGACATTGCCTGTCCATTTGTGCACTTGGGCTACTGCAGGTTTTACTGTCATAGCAGAGAAGAAGAAAGCTGCCCTCTTTGCCTCGTGCAAAATACTGATACTGAAGCTCCATTGCAACACTTACCCTGACTTAAACAGCATCTGAAAGTCAGCCCACACTGTGGCTTTCCAGTAACCAGAAGAAAAATCCTCTACAGGACTGGAGACCATTCCTAAGTCACACGTAAAGGGCTGTGCAGCACCTTAAAGCACTACCCTGCAGATTCCAGCTAGTCGTTACAAAGGGACCTACATGCAAAACACTGAGGAACCAGAGTTGGAGTCACAATGATGAGAATTAAAGCTTATGAGAAGGAAGTACAAAGCTAGCCTGAAGAGAATAAGGCCTTTTGTTGCCAGAATTCCCATTGAAATGAGGATTTTTGTCCCCCTGGGCAGCTGTCGAAGCCTGTTTGTCTTTGCTGCTGGCATCGTTCAGGAGTACACGTGTTCATAAACAGCCTGCAAGGTCTGAAGTATTTGGCACTGTTGGAAAACATTTTGAATGGGTTGTATTGCTCACCTTTGACATCAGTAATGCACTATTATAAGCCACACAAATCATCAACCAAATCATGTTGTGTGTTTGCCTAGAAGTCAAAGCTTTCACCTTGCTAGTGTGAGTGTATTTTTGTACTTATGAATAAGAATGTTCATTGATTAGTTACTTCAAACACCCACCAGACATTGACACATACAGTAAATTAAAGCTGATTCATAAACCCACAAAGGTTGTGGCTCATGTCCTGCAACATTGGCTGAAAAAAGGTAAATAATACCCAGCTAATCATCTGACCTGCTGTGGAAATGAGCAGGAGAGTCAGGGACCTGTGGAGAAGGACTCATCCCCCACTCCAGGTGAATTATCCATATTTCAGACAGTGATCTTGGAACAGGACCAATAGCTCTGGGACAAACCCCCTCTCCTCAGGCTCCCTGAAGAAGATAGATGCAGATCTGGCACAACTTACCTGCACAAAAACATCCCTAAATTGCAATAATGTGGGGTTTTTTCAAAGCTGCAAAATAGAGTCTTTCATGTTAAGGCTGGGAAAAAAGTCCTGGCTCAGGCTGCCTGGGACAGTCTTCATGTATTCATCCCAACATGTGTCCTCATAAAACCATGTACTATTTTTCTCCATTTCCCTCTCAGGGTGGACTGCTCTCCACCAGCTGAGCAGATATTCTGTATTTTGTTTTCTCTTGTTTCTCAGTGTGTCAGCCAGGCTCGATTTGCTCCACACATTTCAAACCTTGCTCTGAAGACAGTATTGTTAATTTCCTGTAGGTTTTTTCTCTGCTGTGTCTTGCTATGGTGGCTGAACTGTTCACAAATTCAATCTGGCTATTTTCTTACCACCTCAGTGAGATAGGAGCAAATCATTAACCCTTGTTTTCAGGCAGGGAAATGAAGAATAATAAAATCACACTTATAGTTATTCACTGATTTTGGATACCCAGGCTAGGACACCTTAGATCTGGTATTTCAGGGTGCTTAGCCTGTTTTAGCACTTTTTATTCAAAGTGCAAACCTCTCCAACTCCTGCTGCAGCTGTAAATACTTGGCATATTTGCAAACCAATTGTCAGGGTGTCACTGTGGTACCTGGAAAGTCAGGACTGCATACACAGCGACCACCTGCAGGAAGTGTGGGAGCAGAGCTAATTGGATGAAGAAGCACAGATTCCCAAGTGCAGAGCTTAATTTTAGGTACCTGGTGTGAGGATAGAAAGTTAAACCAGAAAACTAGGTACCTATACCTTCTTTTAAATACCTTAAGCCTCAGCAGCCCTTCTTCATAGCACAGCCAGGAGAAAAAACCTGAGATCAAGGATGATCTCCTGAATCCCACCTCTCTATGGCCTTACTCATGAATTCAGCAATTTGCATCTATCTAGGCACTTCATTTACTGTTTTCTGTCTAAATGTGCCCTGAGCCCATGTGCCAACACGTTCAGGAGAGGAGGAGAAGGGGTTTCAGGACTGCAGCAGCCTCATGGATGGAGGGGAGACCCTTCCCCAGGGAACACCAGCAACATATTCAAGCCCCTCAGCAGCCTGACAGGATTTCAGTGCATGCTCCCCAACTCCATTCAGCTTTAACAACCTAGCTTATCAACAGCTAGATTTAAATAAATTCAAAACCCAGTTAAAGACAAGTTCTTTAACTGCATTCATCCTTTCAGCAGCCTCACAGAAATATTAACACTGCAGAAAATGCTGCATATTGGCAGAATATTCCTTTACTGCGACTCATGGATTACATTTTCTAACAAAAGCCAAATCCTGTGCTGTTCCTTTATTTACAGCTGATATTTCTGGCTTTGAAAACAAGATAAAGCACAAATGTCAAGGATCTCTTATCCTTTCTCTGTGAATACGATATTTTAATCCATAAACTACATAATACCTATCTGCATTTCAAGCAACAGTAATTGATTAGCAACTTCATGATCTGCTTAGTATATGACTTGTCCTATTGATTAATGTTGCAGTAACATTATAACATCACCAGAATCATAAAGTTGCTAAAGATAACTTTGAAAAGATCACAGTTCTGTGTTGCTAATGTCTTATAAATAGAGGTGATGGAAGGAAAAAATCTCCATTACCTAATTTACAAACATTTCAGACAAATATATCTGTGTTCTGCAAAACTGGTGGCTTGGTTAGTCTGTTAGAGGTTATAAGATAAACTTTGTCCCTTTAAACTGGTCCAAACTCCTTGAATGAGTTTGGGAAAGGTTTTTTCTTATCATTATCTCTTTCCTTCCCCTTCTTTCATTCTCTTCCCTCTCATACCACGTGGTGGTGTGGCCTGGCAGTTGAAACATTCTTCTTTTAATATTCTCAATTAAAAAAAAAAAAAAAAGAAAGACAAAACCATAAGCAATTCAAAATAAGGGTTTTAGTGTGAAGTGCTAGACAGGAGAGAGAAGTGGTACTGCCATTTCCTTGCATCCAAAGAGTGAGGTGTCTTCATGTTAGCTGGGCTAAGCAGCAGAGGAATGGGTCTGGGAAGGATCTCAGGCAGTGCAGGTAGAGTTAAAAAATTGGTGGTTTATGGCAGGACTATCAAAAGTTTCCTTCAAATGCATTAAATAGGCTGGGGACTCTTGGAGCCACAGGCTGGACTGAAGAGGCCAAGTGATCTCCAGTTGTGTCCTCAGCCCACAAAGACCTGTATGTCTCATGGGTGGTGAGCTCCAGCCAGCAGATGTGGGACTGGCTGGAAGGCTGGGACAGTGAAGATGGGTAGTGTGAAATCAGCCTTGTGTTTTGGGGGAGCAGTGCTGGGCCCTTGGGAACCACCTGGAGGATTCCCTGCAATCCCCATGCAGGGCTGCAAGACCCCACTAGTGCTGCTCATCAGAATAACTGTACCCATGTCCACGGGCTGTGCTGACACAGAATCACAGAATCACATAATTGTTCTGGTTGGAAAACACCTTTAAGATCATCAAGTTCAACCATTAACTCAACTCTACCTAGTCCGGTGCTGAACCATGTCCCTCAGCACCACATCTACATGGTTTTGTAACACCTCCAGGGATGGTGATTCAACCAACTCCCTGGCAGCCTGTTCCAGTGTTTAAGTACCCTTTCAGTGAATAAGTTTCTTCCATTATTTAATCTAAACCTCCCCTGGTGCAACTTGAGGCCATTTCCTCTTGTTCTGTTTCTTGTTACTAGGGAGAAGAGACTGACCCCTCCTCTCTCCAACCTCCTTTCAGGCATTTGTAGACTGTAGAATGATGTCCAGCCCCAGGAGCTGCTGGCTTTACTGTGCACAATAAACCACTCTTTCCTGGCTTACATGACATCCAGGTGAACTTTTTTCCCCAGGAAAATGAGCCATCAGGTTTCTGCTTTTCATGGGGAAATGCTCCCTGTCCCTGGGCATTCACTGTTCTCAAGTCATGCTGTGGATGGGGCAGCCAAAGCAGTTCCACAGATTTTTGGTGGAATGGGGGTATTAAGTGGGTTGTTGCTTTTAATTGTCTCTTCAGGAGGTTTCCCTCAGCAGATAAATTAGAGTCTCTGGCAGGAATTGCAGCCAGAGGTCAGATCACAGACTGTCTCAGAGACTCAGAACTTGCTGCCCTTGCACACCTACAGGAGTAAAGGGAAATAAAAGGATGGGGTTTTTTTCTGTTTTGAAACTCAAAACTCACGAGCAGAGCCCACCACTGATAAATAATCAATGTTTATTCCAAAGGCACAAAGAGAGGTGAGGTTTGTTAATGCTAATTGCTAATGACAACTGCCAACACTGTACTTTCTGTAGAGGGCCATGAATGACTTGAAGGTTGTGCATCGGTCAGAAGTATTTTTCTTCAGGTTTTTCTACAAGTACTGTTATTATAAATGATGAAAACAAGAGTGTCTGGAAGGGAAGGGGAAAGTGAGAGTAATGTGGAGGGATCTTTCCATTTGTCTTAGGTTCTGGTGTGTTTCCAAGTCTATCATCCTCAGATTTAATAGGAGACAGAGAGAAATGCCAAAGAGATGAAGAAACCTGGACAGCAGTTGGGGGCATCTTTCATTTCTTTTTTCATTGTGTTTTTCTTGGCAAAATAAAAATAAGAGTAGTGAGCCTGTCTGAATATAACAAGGAAATCTGCATGAATCCGGATTAAATTTTTTTGCTGTGGGAAGCCTGGCACCTTGCTCACCCACAATCACAGTCTTTGAGACATGCCTGGGGGAGGAAAAGCAACTACAGCTTTAAACAAAAGCAGGCTGGTACCCCACTAGCATCATGGGTTTCTCAGCCTAGTCCTTCCAAACAATGAAACTCCTGGCAAGGGGGATTGCCCACGCCTAGAAGTAGCACTGTGATGAGCTAAGTAGTCACTAAGTCAAAGTATGTGTCAAATAAAATATTCCGTGGGCTTCTGTTGGGCTCTTGGCTGGAAACTTTTCCATTAGCAACCTGGTTTTCGAAGGCTTGAAGAAAATATTAAGCCAAGGAGAACTTTTATCACTCTGTCACCAGGGTGCTTTGTCAAACCTCTTACATAGGCACAGGCAACATGTGACTTTCTACATTATTTTCCTGTGAAAAGCAAAATGTGGATCTTTTTTTTTTTTTTTTTTAGGATGAGTGGAGAGATGTAAAAGGGACAGTTGTAGCCACTGACATGCAAAGGTGGGCTATAAAGAGCAGAAGTAGAAATCTGCTCTGAAGTGGTTTAAGCAATAAGAGACCCTACAGGTAACCATCAGGATGGACAGAAACTTCTTTGTGACAAGTAGATTCTGGAAAAGAAGCAGAAATGGTGAGAAGTTGCCCAAGGAAAACATAAACAGATATGACAGCTCTGCCTAGTCAATGCATCATGGAGAATACAGAGGGAATGGTTATACACTGGCATGGACATGAACCGTGGGCCAATTCATTCCATTTTTTTCCATGGCTCTTACAAACTCTAAATTCACAGTCTGAGTCCTTCAAATCAGTCAAGGTCTCAGAGCACAGTTTCATCAACCAGTGATGCTGCAAGACAGAGATGAGGCTGTGAAACTCTGCTGTGAATTTTGTGGTCAGGTTACTGGATTCAATTTGAATGAAGAATTAGGAAAGGGTCGTGTCTGTTCCCTCTGGGCTATGTTAAAAACAAGACACAATCACATGCAGCAGCTTCCCATCAGTACCAGCCCTGAACCTACACGTGGGCAAAACCACCATTTCCAGCTCTTATTCAATACATTATTAGAAGCATCAGCTTCCTTCCAAAAGGTGGAAGAAGCAGATTTTGGTTTTAGGTTCCCTCAATTCCACAGATCATTGTTTTGGACCCCACTGTTCCTCAACACAGCCAGGGGTAATTCCTGATTATTTCAGATTAAATAAGTTTCACTGCTCATGACTGTAAGGTTTGCCCTCACAGCACCCACAAGCAGAGAAACACCACAGTAAAAAAAATATTGAGCCTTTATGCCTCTGGGTTGAATATTTTAAGACATTTGAAAACAGGAGCACGCTGGGAATTTCATATGCACTCAACCTGTCAAACTCCCACTAAATTCTGTTGCTCACATCTCAGTCATGATAAAAAATAGTGTTCGATATTTTTTTTTGGACAGTGCATAGACTAATATTGGCAACAATAATTATATACACAGACAAAGCAATCAACAATTAGGATTATCCTACACTGCATGGTCAATCTAGGACAGCATAACAGGATGTTTGTTTCCCACATGCTCTTCCAGAATATTCATTCCCTTTAGAAAGAGCCCATCAAGAACTGCAGCAAAGACACTTCATTACATTTCTCCCTGGTGATGGTGTCTGTTCTTTCCAAAAACTGTTTAGGAAGTGATCATTTTATTGAAAAGTAGTGGATTTTTGGTTTTGTTGTTAGATTTGAAATTAATATAGTGTGTTACAAGAGTCTTTTGAGGGATAAACAAGAAGACTTATTTTTACCCCAGTTTAGGTGCAAACCTGCCCTTAACATGTTCCACCATTCCCATAGCATCCTGCTTTCCAGCACAGTAACTGGACTGTTCCACACCATCTTTTTTCCCCTAATTGCATTGAATAGCAATGACAAAACCAGAGACTGCAGTTTGGTTCCTTGATGAAACCTATTTTTAAGCTTAAATATTAGTTCCAAGTCAACTTAATTCTTCTTTGAAGCCAGAAGTGCTTTGTCAAGCACAGACTATGCTGAGATTTATCACAGCACTGCTGCATGAAGGCTGATGCTTCACGTCTGAGAGCAGACTTGCAGGAGGGACTGAGTTTTGGATTCAGGAAGCACAGTTGTATCTCATGCTGGTTTGTTGTTCTGTTTGGGGTTGTTGTTATTGTTTGGTTGTTTTTTATGCTGTTTCCCCCCCTAAGGCTTTAGGAAAAAGAGTGAAGATTTTATTCTCTTTGCCTCCCAACCTCCTCCATCTACTTGGGAGAAATTCTGCTACTAGAAGAGAGATTGTGGGACTTACAGACACCTGACTTCCCACCTAGATGGTCAGATCTGATCCAGTCTTTCTCCAAATATCATCCCAAATAACTGTTCCTTCAGCAAACAACATGCCTGACTTTAAACACATGAATTATCCCACCCCTGCTCAATGAAATCTCCTAAGCAGGTGCTCAGATCCTGGAGAAGTTGAGTCTTTGCCTGAATCAAGCATGAATATGCATGATGGTTGAACAATTTGGCTTTCAGTGTAGGATTATGCAAATTGCAGATTACACGCCCAAATGAATTGCCACTCCTTGATTCACAATTAATCACTTCAACCGTTTCTCCATCTGCTTTTGTTCCACTTTTATTGTTCCTTTCATTTCTCTAGTATATCAATCTGCACTTTTCTGCAGGGAAATGGTTGCATTAACTCAGCCTTGTAAACGGAAAGCATCTCTTTACAACTACAAATTCCAAACTTTTGGAAAAGTTAGGTCCTATTTCTCAAGGAAAAGCTTTTTCTCTGAAATTAGCATAGAAATTCCTCTTCTCTCTAGGTCAGGAGACTTCCCAAAGAAGTAGCAGAGGTGAGCAAGCAGAGGTTCTTCAGCCCAGGCAACAGAAGGGTCTTCATGCCAAATGCAACATGAGATTAGTGTTCAAAGTCAGAAAAGCTGGCTGCATCAGGAAAATGTCATTTAAACCCCAGCAGGCACCTGTCAGCCCAAGAGATTTATGAGAATTAGTTGGTCTGTATTTCAGATTGCAGCACAGTGAAACACAGTCTCCCTCTCCTCCCTCTCCTTACCTATCTTTGGCTGGCTTCATCCTCGTGATGCTTCTAATCTGTCTTGAGCTCTTCCTGTGCCCTCACAGCTGAGGCTCTCAATGGCAGCCAGGAAGGTTCAGCCTTTACTAGGATGAGTCGCTAATAACAACGATGGTAGGAGGCAGAGAAGAGTGGGATCTTGGCTGGAAAAGGAAGGTGTGGGGATAATAACTGAGTGCTGTTAAGGCTCGAGTGGTTCAGCAGCTGGCTCAGCACACCCATTACAGCAAAGAGGCTGCTGCTCTGCTGTAACTAGCACAGTAATTTGTCAGTAGGTGCCTGGTATTCAGTGCACATCTTTTCATCCATATGGAAGAACTGCACATTTGTTGGGGAGCTGCTGTCCTTAAGCATGGCTTGCTTTGGTTGGTTAAAGTCTGGGTTGCTTTCAGTTAGCAAAGTGTAGGTTGCTTTGAGGTATTAAAGTGTGGGTCTTCCTGGCTGCTGTGGAAGGTGGGTTTTTGCCTTTGAACAAAATAAGAGCAGTTATGGAAGCACCAAAACCTCACAGGTAGTGCTCAAGGGTTTGCACGTGGGCAGTGCCAATGAGCAGCTTTGCCTACTAGGACTGACACAGGGCACTCAAAGGACTGGGTCATACAGACCACTGCCTCTGCCAGCTTCTCACAGGTTCAAATGCAGTGCAACATTCTGTCAGGAACAGCTTCAACTCCAGTGCTCAGACAGGTCCATTTGAGGTGTTGATTTTTGCCTAAGGCCGTATTCCCAAAATCCTGAGTCTTGCAGCACCTGAGATGGGCACCTGTCCTACCACAGGAGCTGTTAGACTGGGCTGTCTCCACTACACACGGGTTTGTGACACTCAGGGCTAGGCATTGCAAAACAATGATGGAAAATGAGAGGTAAGGACTAGTTTTTTTCTACTTAGGGGAAAATTAAATGGCTTCTCTGCTTCCAGCTGGTGAATAAGTTTTCAATAAAGCTTTCCATAAGAGCTTTCACCTGCTCTCGAAGAAATAAATAAATCAATAAATCTTTCTGGCTACTGTCTATATTAATGGAGGGAAAATTGTACTTATTGGTGAATCAATTACCACAATTAACTGGCTAATATCCTTGAGATTTGGCTATTGACTACTTTAATTACATTTTCTGACTTGAGCTGCCATTTCCTATAAAGGGAGGAGCTGGGATTCTACATGAACATCTCCTCTGATTCTTTGTGTTACCTCAAGGAGCACAGGGTATCTAGTGAAGGTCATTGCTGCTGTCTTGGCTAGACTTTTGAAGTACTTTTGCATTACTACAGCAAGTGCCTCAGAGACTTATGGCTTAACTGCCCTCTGTGACAAAGAAGTGTTTCTCTGTAGGACTTGAAGATGTCAAAAGTCTCTGGAATATCTCTTGATGAGAAGCTGTTGTAGTCCACTGTCTCCTTCTGCAACCAGGAGATGGTCAGCCTGTTCCTGTCTCCATGACAACCAGGATTTTAGAAATCACCTCAGCGCCTGTTTCAGATGATGCTTCATCCTAAACAAGATAAAGACAATGGCAGAAAATATGTTTCCCCACTCAAGAGGTGTGTTGACTAAGGGCAATTAAGCAAGCTGTGTTGAAAATGACATTTCTTGAGCGTGCCTTCCAAATAATTCAGGCTGGGATGTCCATGACTTGCACTTAGATAAATATCCTTGAAGGGAATTAAGGATTACAGGTGTGAGATTGCATCACGATTTGAATACATTGTCATTCCACAGTGGAACATTCCATGGGATTGGCAAGATGAAGATTTGCTAGATTTTCCCCATTGTCCCATCCTACAGACACTCTGCTGGTAGCGTGGAAGACTGAATAGGTAAATAGGACCTCTTAGGTGCCTAAGGTAAAAAAAGGACAAATCTTTTCAAACTGATGGCTTCTGTTGTGTTCTGAGCCCTACCACTGTGGTGGCTGACCTTCCACATGGGTGCAGCAATCTTCCAGGAGGTCATGAAAACCAACTGCAGATCTGAGAATTAAGGTCACAGACTCAGAAGTGAATGCAGGTGGATCAGGAATCCCCAGATGATGATACTGATGGCATTCCTTGTCCTGAGACACTAGATGACTGCAGATTCAAGGAACACCTGGAGCAGTTCCTCCAAACTTGAAAGAGTGATAGGAGGTTGGCTGTGACTATCAACGTGAAGTAAACTGGACAGCATGAGAAGCAAAGAGAACACAAAAAATAAATGAACTCAAATGCAGCCATGACTTCAACTTATGAAAATAAATGTATTTAAAAAGGGAAGTGTTAGAACGAATTAAACAAAAAAACCCGCCAATTCATGGAAGAATTGACCAAATGCTTTATATCCTGTCGCCATCTGCTGGAACTGAACTGCAGCAGAGCAGGGAAGAGAGCAGACCATGGAGGCTTTGGGGCACCGTGGGAAATGTGAGGACAGCTACAGAGCGTGGAAACCCATAGGACACCAAACTTAAGGTCATGGTCACGCATCCAGCAGTTTGTCAAAGAGCTGTGAACTGCTCCCCATCCCCACCACCATCCCAGGACACAGGGACTTGGCCTATGCACAAAGAGAAGGTGGGTGGCTGTGTTTCTCTAATGGAGATCAGCTGTCTCCAACAGGGTCTGCCCTTGCCAGGGTCACCCCAGAAGGTCTGGAGGGAGGATTTGATGTCAGAAGCTGGCATCTCTGCACTCATGGCTCCCTGGGGTCCATGGGCATGTTGAGTGGGACACCACTGCTGTCCTCACTGCACGTACTTCTGGAGTTTCTACTTCCAGCAGTGAACCTGAGAAACAGGAATCAAAAACCTTTGTGGCCAGATAGATTTTTCTCCTTTATTTTTTGAAGTGAAATCTAAAAACTTTGTGCTTTATTTGCACCAAAATATAAGAAGAGAAGAAATACAGAGTCATGCTCAGAAAGGAGTTTGCTGGTAAGGCTTCACCCACAGTCCTGTACAGGAGATCCTAGAGGGTTCCTCTCCTGACTATTAGAAGCTGACCCTGTATTGCCCAGGAAAGCACATGAGTATTCTACTTGTTCTTTGTGTGAGCAGGAATACTCTCATCCAATCAACATTAAATCCTTCTAATCAATTAAAATAAGCAAACAAGCCCTGGCAGTCCCTTCATGGAGCACCATTCAAACCCTCAGCTTGAATAGCTGTCCTGCTCACTTTCTTTGTCCTAGTGACCATTTATTCCATATTTCACACAGTCTGAAGCAATCTCAGCAAGACTGTTCATCTTGAAAAGCTCCTCTAGCTAATAATTAGCTCTCTAATTAGAGCTAAGCTCCTTTTCAAGCTTAGTCTCTACTTACTATAAGGCAGGGATTTGCACCAAGGTCTCCAAGGCTCTGGAACATCCCAAAGATGTTCTTCCCCATGAAAATTCTTCTTTTCCCAAATGAATTACCATAATAATTTTAGTCTTATCCAAGGTCAGACAAAGCAAAACAAAACAACCCCCCCACACACAACAAAAAGATGCATATCATGCAATTTTAGCTGCCTACAAGCAAGACATCTATTTTAAATTATCATTTACTTTTCCTTTATAGAAAGCAGAACAAACCAGACACTGCCCAAAGGTGATTCAACCCACCATTTTGAAGCCCTGACCCTAAACTGGACTGAATTGCCCTGTGTGGGTGCTGATCTTTCAGTTAACTTCAGAAGGAGCTGTTGGTTAAACCAGACCAGAACTTCTGGCAACTGGTTTGAAGAAGCCTCCAGGGAATATATATTTTTGTCAATTTTAGTAATCACAGAAAAAGATTTCTGAGTGTAATTGTATCCTGATGAAAGCTTGATTATATATGTGTGTAGTTCTAGATGAACGAATAAACTGTTGATTGGTTAAGAACAACAGTGTCCCAGTGTGAGGAAAGATGATTGAAAGTAGACCTGAAATCAACCTTGTCCTCAAATTAGTGAACTAGTACTCTACAGACTCAGTAAAAGGAAATTATTTAAATTGCATTCTGCCTGGCTACCTGTACCCTCTCTAAAATGTAGCAAATTAGAACACCTAGTTTTTAGACAAAGTTTCAGCTTTTAAAAATCTAAATAAAACCATGTCTGATTTGCACATTTTCCCTTTCTTCTCTCCAGGGCCAGACTCCCTACTTATGCTCCCTCCTACCTGTTCTGGGCTTGGGGCCAAAGCAGAGCTCTGTTTGCTTTAGGCATCCACGGGATGTTCAGAGAAGGGGTTTGCAGGGTCAGGAACGTCCTGGGTGCTTCCTCTCTGCAGAGACACAAACTGCGTGGAGCTATGCGTGCCTACACCGATCTGAATTAATCCTGAGGAAAATTTAGTCTGAATATATCTCCATTTACTAAGAATTCCCCTTACTGGGAATCCATCCCTTTTTCCTAAGCCTCACCTCAGGCTACGAATGATGTTTCGAGGTCTAAAAATGACAGGTTCATTCAGCCTAAATATATAATTAAGTCCTCAAGGGTTCTTCTGATTGTGACTGATTAAAGGCACTGTCACTTTTGTGGGTCTCCATCCTAGGGTAGCCATGGAAACATTTGAAAAAGGGATCCTGGTGAATGGGTGGGCTCTCTAACTTAATTTTCTGCATAAAGCACAGATTGTCTCATCTTCAGGGATCTGTCTTTTGTGGGGGATGGTTTGATGTACTCAGGTATAAGGGAGTAAACCCCTCATGGATTATGGGGGGAGCTGGATGCTGATTTGGGGGATCCTGAATCCTTTCTCCGTGTCAGCACCAGAATGGAGTGACACAGCAGAAATGGGTCCCTCTGCTGTTCTGCCCTCCCTAAAGGGAACTGCAAGAAAAATTAGTGTAAATATTGCGAGATATTTAAGGTTTTGAGGGTCAAAAAAGGTACCATGTCCCAGCTGCTTGGCAGTATCTCTCCTGGCAGATTTAATGTCAATGACTGTGCAATAGCTTATCCCTGGGTGAAACCACTTACAACACACATGAAAGGGGGAAAACGTGGGACTACATATTCCATACAAAGCCTGGATTAAAGTCACTGACATAACTCTCTCCTTAATACTCTGTCCAAAATGCTGACCTGCCCCTTCAATGTCTTTTTACCTTGTTAAATGTTTGCAAGCCTTTCCCTCCAGGGGCTCAGAGGTCAGGGCCTGTGTCCATGCTCCTGAAATAACTGTGCTAACGTGACGGGTGGGTAGTATGAGAAAGGTAGATGTGAACCTCTACTATTGAGATATTTCTTATAAAGGTCATTCAAACATTACAGCCATCCCCAGACCTCAGAAGGAACCATTTAAAGGGAGAGGAATCAACACAAGAGATGAGGGATTTCCATCATTTAATATCAGATGTGGTCTCTCCAGAGTGTTCTCAGTGTCAAATGCATTTTCTGACCTGAAAGCAAAAATTTGATTGAAAAGTAGGTATTGGAAAAAGGCAAATAGACACAGCAGCAAGTATTCACACAAAATTGAGTTTTTTGAGGTGAGAAGCAGCTTTGCCTTTGGTTTTTTATTTCATCAGAAGTTTCCATAATGATTATCCCATAATCCTCTAAATTATAGTGCATAATAGGGCACTGGGAGAACGAAGGCAAGCAGAGCATCTACACTTACCCTGGAAAAGGTTAGCACTCTCACTGTTCTGCCTTTATGACTATTTTGATATTTGCAATTAAAAACTCAGCACTGATTATGTCCTGTGCAGCAACAACTAAATGTCAAGGTCTGATCTGGGAATTGAACATGTGCTTAAGTACTTTAATTTTTAAAAAATTTTCTTTTGCACTGGGACCTAAATCTTGGTTCTTGTAAACAACCACAGCCCTGATCCAACTAAACAATTAAGCTTCTGCCTTCAGTTAGGCACAGAAAGAGCCCCACTGAAGTCCTTCCACGTGAAGCACAGATTGAATCAAGACATAGATCATCTAATTAATGGCACATCCCAGCAGACAGTGAATGCTGGAGCACACAGCATTTGCTTCTGCTTTCAGCCTCTTTGTAAGGCTGACTCCAGGAGTACTTTCCCATCGATGAGCTTGCTGGTCTACCCAAGGAGACTGCCTGCCTGAAGTCAAGGCTGCTGTCAATATATCTAGTCCAATTCACAACAATTGCTCTCAACCTGCACTTAGCTTTGAAAATTACAATTCTAGTTCAGATATGAAGTGTGGCAATTAAGGCATGGACTCTGTTGTGATTCCCAAGCAGAGACGGAGACGTTTATTCAGGCTCAAGCATTCATATATCTAGTCTACTTATCTATTGCAAGCTATGAGGACATTTCATAGTATTGACATTGCTTAGCAAGAGTCCATTCTGTTTTCAACATCTAGTTCCTTCTTCCACTTTCTCTGTTCTCCAGCTGCTTCTTGAGATATCAGCTGGGGGACACCAGCTTGTTTACTAATCCCACAGTCATTTTCCCAAAAGGGCCATTAGGTCAGCAGCACCTGCAACACTGCTGCCTTCTTCTAATTCAGGCATGCTGATTTTCTGTAAACCCACAATGAAGAAGGGCTTATATGCCTCAAAGCTCCACTTTTTTTCCTCCTTATCAAAAGGTTTATTACAAAAAAAAACCAAACAACCCAGCTTTATTCTTCCCACAAGCCTTGACTTGCTGCTAAACATTATTGAGATGAATTCTAGTGGAAGCCACAATTAACGCTTTAATTGTTACATGTGGAATATGAAAGGAGATTTTGCAAGACCTTCATGAAATCCAGGAAGGCTCTTCAATATGGTAGGGCAACATGTAACACAGTCATCTGCAATGGGGGCAACATGGTAGGAATCCATGACTGTATCACCTGGGATACAGAGACACCAGAAAGCAGGCAGAGGTGGACTTCATAACATGATCATTCCAATTCCTGGGCCAGAACAATTTGCCTCCAGTCTACCAAGGACTGTAATAAAGTCAACAGAAGCTGCTGGTTTCTCTCTTTTTCCATCCAGGAGTTAAACCTTCTGCATTGAATCTGGGTGAAACCATTGCTTTTCCATGGAGTGGAAATGAAATCCTGGTTCTCTGGAGTTTGCTTGACCAACTCCATCAACTTGGGAGTCAGGTAGGTTGGTTTTCCCACTGATCTTCTGTCTCTGAATTATTTGCTCTGGTATTAAAATGGATTTAGTGTAGTCCAAAGCCTGAATTTTCAAAGCTGTTGATTTTTTCCATGAATTGGAACTCCCTTTGTGGTAATGAGTCTTCTAGAAGTCCTTCTTGCTGTGGTTATGTCAGATCATCTGCTTTAATTTAGGTACTGGATGCCTACTACAAGCATTGTAGTTTTATTAAAGAGGGAGGGGTGTTGGACACTTCTTTGGCAGATGTTACCCCAGAACCCAGCAGCAGTGGGTGGCCCTGGTGAGGAACCAGCTGAGAGGTTGTTGGCAGTGGGTGAAGCCTTGTCCACAGTCTTTCTCCTTTCTTATGGTAATCCAGCAGGTGCCAAGTCCTGGAGGATCCCATGACCTGCTGTGCAGCTATTGTGACACTGAGGACAGGGGTTGGATGAGATGGGAGAGGATGGGACAACATGGCGTGACCTGGCATGGATGGTTGGGCTGTGTGGGAGATTGGTGAAGTCCACCAACAGGAGAAGCATGTGGGTATGCAGAGGAAGGAGGGGAAGGGGGTGTTGACAACCCCATGGCTGTGACATGAAGGGAGGGAAGATTTGTACATATTCCCTCACTTGTTACCTAGGGCTTTCTTCACTTGGCTGTGAGCAGGTGAAATGCTCTAGCAGGACAGAGTCATGGAATCACAGAACAGTTTGAGTTGGAAGGACCTTAAAGATTATCCAGTCCCAACCCCCCTCTATGGGCAGGGACACCTCCCACTAGACCAGGTTGCTCCAAGCCCCATCCAACCTGCCCTTGAACACTTCCAGGGATGGGGCAGCCACAGCTTCTCTGGGCAACCTGGGCCAGGGTCTCACCACCCTCACAGCAAGGAATTTCTTCCTCAGATCTCATCTCAATCTCCCCTCTTTCATCTTGAAGCTGTTCCCCTCTCATCCCATCACTCCTGCCCTTGCTCAAAGTCCCTCCTGAGCTTTCCTGGAGCCCCTTCAGTCACAGGAAGGATGCTCTAAGGTCTCCCTGGAGCCTTCTCTTCTCCAGGCTGAACAGCCCCAACTCTCTCAGCCTGTCTCCAGAGCAGAGCTGCTCCAGCCCTCAAATCATCTTTGTGGCCTCCTCTGGACTTGCTCCAACAGCTCCATGTCCTTATTGCATTGGGGGCCCCAGAACTTGCCCTGATGGAGATGTTTCCTACCTATGTGTATGGGCACACAGATGTTTGTGGGTGTGGGACTTCCAAAGAAAGAAGCACTCTTTGGCTTGTTATAGTTATTTATATTTCCCCTCTTTCCTCCCCACTCCTGAACAGAACATTTAGAGTCACACCAGGCTGCAGCAAGAGGGGTATCAAATATTTAATAGAGTTTCAGGAGTTTCTCCCACATTATGAGGTGTGAAAAGACTTTTCTCTCCTGCTTGAGGTCTCTTCTGGCAAGGGATCTGCTTCTTATAAGAAGGGGTTCAAGGAAGGATCATATCGTGTATTAGTTATTTATTAGCTCTCAGAAGATAGAATTTTTAAATAATGTAGGAATAACATTAATATTATTAACATTTTATTAACATTAAATAATGTTATACAGGTCTGATAACTCAAAAAGATATTTAGAAATGGTTTGAACTCAGAACAATAACTGGCAAACAATGTTTATATCTTCCTGGCATGACTTTCATCAATCAGATGTAGGTGTAAAAAATTAAGCCACTTCTCCAATGAACCATAATCACAATAAACCTCACTTAGATCTTCCTGTTCTGCCTCTGTCTTTGCTGTCTCTGTGTGACACTTGATTGGTGGGGAAGGCAAGTGTTTTACACAGAGGAAGAGGGGATTATGTTGGGTGTAAGGGCCAGACTGACTTTAATCCTTGGCATTCTTTCTTTCCCCACCTGTCCAAAACAGGTGAAATTACAATCTGTTGACATCAGAGGAAAGTCACATTTCCTCACATAGCCCAGCACTTAATTCCAGGGCAAAGAAGCCGAGTTACACACAGGGCAACTGCAAATAAAAAAACGTTAAAAAGTAAAAAATATCAAATTGTGGTGTCAGCAGAATGTGTCTGGAAATACGAGTGTGTGGCAGGAGAGGCTTTTCCAGATTGCTGCATCCAGCTCTACAGTCTGCAAATTCACAGCATTGATAAATGGGAAAGAGCCCTACAGGGGCTTGAATATGTATCTCCAGCTGAAAACTCACACAGTTAAAGCTGTTTCAGTGAAAAATTGTAAAAGAAACGGGTCCTCCACAAGTGGAACAAAAGGCACTAATGGGCTACTCAATCTAAAAAACTAAAGGTGTGAGACACTCCAGTGGATTCAGCTCAGCACTAGGGAAAATATCAGCCTAGAAATAAGGCCAACATTGTTAATAATGAAGGTAATTAACCACTGGAGCAGCCCCTCAGAGGATGTTGTGGTTCCTCTGTCGTCGGCAGTTTTAAATCAGGACTGGATAATTATTTTGCAAATGCTGTGCTTTAATTCAAAGTGGAATTACTTCAGGGAAGTCCTGCAGCCTGTGTTACACAAAAGCTGAGCCTGTTTGGTCCCAGTGGCCCCTTTGGCTCCACACCAGGGATCCGTGGGATGCTGAACACGGAGGCAGGGTCACATCCCACATCTTTCTGTTTGTCCCAGCGCTACACCTGGTGGCTTTTTTTAGCAGAGCCACTTGTCCCCTCTTCTGCCAAAGACACACACTCTTGTGCTAAAAAATATATGACCAATGGTGTAATTTCTTTATTCTTCATCTCACTCTGGACTTCTGTAACAACACAACTTTCATTCCAATGGAACAGAATTAGACATTTAATGAGAGAATCACTGCATAGTGCTGCATAACAATTTAATTTTAGGTCTGGCTTTTCTCCCTGTAAATGACAAGAAGAAACCAAAGACTGTTCTGTCAGTCAGACTGTCATATCTGTAAGAGGATGAGAGCAACACCCTTTCTCAACAATGCTGAGGGAATACAGAAAAAAGGGCTAGAAAGGACCTCAAGAAATCACATGGCCTCTCCCTTCAGACCTTCCTGCCTGAGCAGACCCTGGTAGGGGATCTATGGCTTTTAGCACCTGAGAATCTGGTCTCAAACTGGAAATAAAATGTATACAGTTCCACTTGGGATACCCAGGAGGTGATGGTGGCAACTGCTCAGCCTGTTATGCTCTGGGGGCTTTCTGTGTAGGAGACAAGCAGCAACAAGAGCACTCTTCATTGTCTGTTACTCTATCAGCCCCAGCAAGCTGCTCTGGCAGACAGACAAGACTGCAAGGAAAGCTTGGCTGAACCCGCTTGCCTGTGGCCAAATGCAAAGGAAAATTTCAGGCCAAAAACTTTCACTCAAAAAATGAGGCATCCTTCCTTGTTACTGAGACATTTAAGGAAGCAGCCTCATTTGGTAAAATCCAGATCTCCCAGGAACTCCTGATGATCACCTCTTCTAATTACACCTTGTGGGTTGAAAGACTAATCAGGAAGCTGCTGGCCTTGGACCAAAAATGTATGCAGACAATAACTGGTATGTGGAACAGCAGACACAAATAAAGGCCTTTGCCTGTGGAGTGTGGCAAGATCATACCCAAACATCTGGGTTTGGGACAGGCATTTAAAGTTCCTCCAGGTCCCTCACTTCTTCTCTTGCTCTGCCCCAGGAGACAGAAGACAATGTCAAAGCTTTGCTACAACTGTGCCTACAAAACAATAGTGGCTCTGACAGAGGACTAAGCATCACTGTCCTTGCACAGAGGCTGCTGCCAATAAGACCCTCATGAATCATGACTGAGACCAAACCATGGGTCACAGTTTCCTGAACAATGTTTTAAACTGATTTTTGTTCCTTAACTTGAGCATACAGTCCAAAAAAAGCTCTGTGCATCTTAATTTACCTGAGATTCCTGTTTGTGTTTGGTGCCAATGGTCTACAACCCCCTTCTTCATTTCACCCGTGCAATTTCTCCAATTAGCTTGACTTTCAGTACCAAAATTCAACTCTAAATTAATCTTCTTGATGGAACCTCACAAATCCTTTCTTCCCCACAAACTCCCTACTTTTGTGACAGCAAACACCCCTCTACTTTTGCCTTTTTATTTCTACAGCCTAGGTAATGTATCTCAAGGACTTTTAGCATGTTAGCAAAGTCTGAACAGCTCTTCTAGCAAAATACACTGGTCTCCCTGTTTCCCACACAACATCTGAGAAAGATAAGATATTGCATTGATTGTAGGTTATGTATTTAGGGATTAGCTGCTGTGTGTGGAATCCCCAATTCTCTCCCTGTTATGGTAGTGCAAGATAAGGCCCAGATTTTGCACCTCTGCTAATTTCTTTTCACTTACCATACCCACGCAAATAGAGATAACCTTTATTCTCTTATCAGGTATCAGCTGCTGTATCACGTAATTGCAATCCTCTCAATTAACATGTACTGCAGTGAAAAGCACCAGGGATCACAGACCCATCTAGAAAGGTAAAAAGAACATTTCTGAGACCATGAGGCAAGGAGGAGAGGAATTTTAATGGTCAAAATGCAATCACTGAGTGGCCGGTGTGACTATGTGTGTCTACTGGATCTATGGTTCACACAGGTTTTCTTTTACCATGGAAAGAAAATTGATCCAGCAAACATTATTTTGATTCTAGCTTAGCTATGCCTGTGATTGGTTGCACTTAGATGAAGTTTGGGGATTGGAAAAAGCCAGTGGAAGGTTCTGAAGGTGGTAATGGACATTGTCTAAAGGAAAGCTATGAAGCTTTGAAGAGGGAAGTCCTGGAGAAAACTGTCTTGTTAGGAGAAAATAATGATGCAATCTGATGAGGCCACAGGAGGCCACAAAGATGATCCAAGGACTGGAGCAGCTCTGCTCTGGAGACAGGTTGAAACAGTTGGGGTTGTTCAGCCTGGAGAAGAGAAGACTACAAGGAGACTTTAGAGGACCTTCCAGTACCTGAAGGGGCTACAGGAAAGCTGGGGAGGGACTTTGGACAAGGGCAGGGAGTGATGGGATGAGGGGGAATGGTTTCAAGTTGAAAGAGGGGAGATAGAGATGAGTTCTGAAGAAGAATTTTTTTCCTGTGAGGGTGGTGAGACCCTGGCCCAGGTTGCCCAGAGAAACTGTGGCTGCCCCATCCCTGGAAGGGCAGGTTGGATGGGGCTCTGAGCAACCTGGTCTAGTGGGAGGTGTCCCTGCCCATGTAGGGGGGTTGGAACCAGATGATGTTGAAGGTTCCTTCTAAGCCGAACCATTCCATGATTCTATGATTCTACAAATCATCCCTGCAAGGTGGACTTCTTATAAAAGCTTCTTCAGCACAACGGCAGATGAGACCTCATCCTGCTGGGAGCTGGGCTCTGCTAGGTGAATGAATCATGGATGCTGAGATGGGATGGAGAGATGACTCATTTAATGGAGCTTAAAAACATGTGCCGGCCACAGCAAGAGCAAGTTGACTCTTCAGCAGTGAGCCTTGTCAACAGGCTGGCCAGGGGCCAGCAGAGAGGGAAGCTGTCACCAGAAGGAAGCTGTCACCTGCAAAGGACACCGTATTGCAGCAGCACTGCTCAGCCAGGAGCCTGTACCATCCCACTGAAGAGATAAACAAGGGATGGAAAATGGGCTTTCATGTAAAGAGGACTTGGAAAGAATCCCAGCAGAGTTCAGGGTTTACATCATGAGGGTTTTATGGAGTTTGTAGCTGGGGACAGGAGGAAGCCTGGGATACAGCAGGCAGCTCACCTGCAAAATGAATTCCCACATGCACGTGGAAGAGAGCAAGATATGAGTATAAAGAACAAAAACTCAGGGAGACACCTCACTTTTTAGCAGCCCACTCAGCCTTGGGATGTGGCCATTTTTATGGCTAGCACTACCCTGTCAGGATAGACTGATGCTCCATATTCTTGGCAAGACCCCCGAGCCAGAAGCTGAACGTACATCCTGCTGAATGCATTTGACATCCTGTTTAGACAATGGGTCACACTGGGCTGCCAGATTTGAAATGCTGAGACTGGTGATGGTCCCAGGAAGATGAATTGACATGTGAGATATGGAGCTGTGGGAGGCCTGCTGCTCAAGGGCTGTTGTGGCTGCACGCACGTACAGCAGGCTGAGGAACTGAGGTTTGGAACTACAGTCAGAACAGAAAGTATCATCATGTGCACATTAGTCATTTTTCCAGGCATCTGGCAGCTGAGGGTTGCTGGGCATCTGGAAAAACATCTCAGGAAAATCCAGGCTACCTTCTGTAACCTGTGGATTTTGGTCAAATATTCCATAATGCTCATGTTATGGATGATAAAGTGGCTCTGGGGCCGTAGGATACTGAGGCAAAACCACTTCTCCCATCTTGGATTATGGCACAAAAGAGAAAATGCCTCTTTTACTGTCAAGGTCAGCTCTAATGCAATGCAGCCTGAGAGCCTGCAGCTTCCTCGTGGGCTGCTTAAAAACTTGGGAGCTGCCAGGATCCAAGCTGTGGTGGGATTATTAGCTCAGACTGGTGCCTCGCCGTGCACCACAGAGGTACCTTTGTCAGCAATCCAACTTGCACTGGGAGCCTTCAGCAGTGCAAAGAGGAGGTAAAGGCTCGTTTTCCCCAGCAGCAATTTTCAGCCTTTTTCTTACTGTGTTGAATGACCGAGAAGGTGCTGGTGGAGACATGGATTCTCCCAGAAATGGCTTGCACAGGTTGTGCAGAACCATGATGGTGCTGCCTTCCCTTAACTGTTTTTCCCAAAGCATTCCAGAGCAGGGATTCTTGGAGAAGAGGTTGAAAACCTGTGCTTGAGGTTCAGCAATTTATTGCCACCTCCTGCCCCATAAAGGTAACAAAAGCTGGCAGAAAAGACACAACAACAGTTGCTAAATGACAAGATGGAGCAGCCCACATGGCACATGGAGAGAGAAGCACAGATGGCAGAGAAGGGCTTGCAGGAGACTGTGGGAACGAGGGCAGAATGCAAATCCCACCAAAGCATTTCGGTAAATAATTTGCCTAATAAAAAAGCAGTTTGGTTTTAGAGTCCTGGAAGTCTTTTCCTGTTACTAAAGCACACACTGAACATGAAACTGGGAGAGATTACAGCTGTGTACTGCAGGGAAAAAATAAACAAAGGATTTAAAGTTAAATCCTTACTAAAATCTGAGAGATAAAGTTGGCTCTTCTGGAGGAAGAACCAGTTGGAATAAATATTTTATTCATAATTCACAGAGAAGCAGAAACACTTGCTGCTTTGTGAATGAAATGAACACTGGGAAGGAAGGAAGGAAGGAAGGAAGGAAGGAAGGAAGGAAGGAAGGAAGGAAGGAAGGAAGGAAGGAAGGAAGGAAGGAAGGAAGGAAGGAAGGAAGGAAGGAAGGAAGGAAGGAAGGAAGGAAGGAAGGAAGGAAGGAAGGAAGGAAGGAAGGAAGGAAGGAAGGAAGGAAGGAAGGAAGGAAGGAAGGAAGGAAGGAAGGAAGGAAGGAAGGAAGGAAGGAAGGAAGGAAGGAGGGAAGGAAGGAAGGAAGGAAGGAAGGAAGGAAGGAAGGAAGGAAGGCAGGCTGCTCTGCTTGCTCAGGTACCTCAGCCTGTCGTGCCTCTGACTCTGCCTGTAGCATATTAAAAATGGAAAGGAGATGAAGAACAAACTCAAGAAAAAGTGATTGGGGCGATCAACTTTTCAGACAGTTCACACACAGGTTCATGCAAGGCCTGATACAACCATTTCTGCTCACTGGAAGAGCAACCACCTTTTGTACACATCCCAACAGCTACAGAGGCTCTCGTAGCTGCTCGTAAAATTTCCAGTGAAATATTTGGGAGTCAGAAGGTCTCTGTTCATCAAAAAGCATTGCATGGAAATTTGTCACATATTAAAAAAAAACAACCCTGATTTGAAACAGGAATTGGGGGGTGTGGGGGGAAGAAAAGTATTTTGAAAAGGTCAGAACAGTCCAGCAACCTTTTTTTTTTCAAAGGGAGCTCCAAGACTGGCAGTTTTGAAAGGAATTTTTATTCTTCTACTTTTAGAAAAAATCATCAGGGCACCCATCTCTTCCCCAGAGACACAGAGGGATTGTGGTCCCCATGGCTGGGGCTCACTTCCCACATAGGCCCACTGTCCCAGCAGGCATCTTGGATGCGACTGCGCTCAACTCCAGGCTCTTGGTGGCTTTTGGCAGGGAATGTGAAGTTCTGGCAGAATTGAGGCCAAAAAGTCTCTGCCTGGGCAGGACAGCAGGGCTTTCAGCAGGCTTGTTCATTCCTGACACTGTCAGGAAGACGATGAAAATTACCCTGAAGGCCTGTCTGCATGAGAAGAGCATCCCAAGTCCATCCTCAAAATGCAGACCCTCAGAGATCTTCCCTCAGGAATCCAGAGAAAAGGAGTCTCACAGGTCTGAGAGCAGGCATGATGGAAGAAGAGAAGGTGCTTCCCAATCTTTACATCAGCAATGATGTCCTGTTATAACTGGACATTCTCTGCTCTGCTGACATCCAGAGAGCTGTGTCAGTCTGTGTCAGTGGGGAATGGGACCTGAGAGTCTCAATACAAATATCTTGATTCTCATATGCTATGGATAGGTATCACAAAGAACATCCAATAACAGTGTTAACCTGCTTACATCTAGCAAGGTGGGTTCTTTAGAAGCTCTCAATATTGCGTCAGCTCCAGAGTCAACTTAAGTTACTCTTAAACTTAAATTACACTTGAAAACTCCACTACAGTATTTTAAACCAGAAATGCTTTACAAGAACCCAACTGAAAACATGTGTCAGCTGCAGCAACAAGACTCCTGTAAAGGATCACCTCTGCTCTGGAGACAGGCTAGGAGAGTTGCGGTTGTTCAGCTTGGAGAAGAGAAGGTTCTGAGGAGACCTTAGAGCACCTTCCAGAGCCTGAAGGAGCTGAAGGAAAGCTGGGGAGGGACTTTTTACTCAGGCATGGAAGGATAGGATAAGGGGTAATGGTTTAAAGCTGGAGGAGGAGAAATTCAGTTTACATATTAGGAAGAAATTCTTTGCTGTGAGGGTGGTGAGACCCTGGCCCAGGTTGCCCAGGGAAGCTGTGGCTGCCCCATCCCTGGAAGTGTTCAAGGGCAGGTTGGATGGGGCTTGGAGCAACCTGGTCCAGTGGGAGGTGTCCCTACCCGTGCAGAGGGGTGGAAACTAGATAAGCTTGAAGTCTCTTCCAACCCAGTTCCATTCTATGACTCTGGCTTCTGCTCGGAAGTTGGCAATTCTGCACAAGGAATGAGCTCCTTCTTGTTTGATGATTTAAACAGAGCATCTTCTCCACAGAATGAATGCTAAATATTGACCTTCCTAAAATAGAGACTGCATAAAAGGAAAGGCCCAGGCTTGATACCAAAACACTCAGCATGGTTCCATGGAAGCAATTGGCTGTGATCAGCTGAGAGGTGTAACACATCTGTGGTGCCCTCTGCTGAGCAGCCTGTAACAGGCCTACAGGAATCCTGCAAATCCTCATCTTCACATTTACAACTGAGTGCAGGAGAAAATACAATAGTTATCATGGATTACAGTTCAGGATTTTATGGACAGTGACAGCTTTGGCCTGTCACTCAGGTGCCAAAAAAAATTGCTCTGAGATACTGACTAGGAAACTAATTGTTAAATCTAAGGGCTGAATTTATTCCTTCTTGCACTGAGCTTACATATTTTTATTTTGAAATGATGAAGAGTAAAATGCAGCAAATTTGACACTCGGTGAGCAGTCATGGTTATAACTCATTTAAGGGAGAGAGGAAAGGTGGGAGAGTCCTCACTCACAAACTCCACAGCTGATTTTGTATATTTGCTGTATTTAAAGATGTGCCTTTCTGCACCTGCTCAGAGTTGCTCAGGCTGCCAGAGGTTATCTGCAATTTCAGAGAAGCAGAGTGGGGACAGAGAAGCATGCATCCTCACCTCCTGCAGCCTCATGTTGTCTTGTCCTCCCCTTGTCTCCCAGCAACCACCCTGTGCCTCAGACCCCTTTGCCTCTGCTCCCTGTGCTGCAGTTCATGACCAGCTGTGGTTTTAGGAGAGTTTGCAAATGACTGATCACTGGGCTTGGGGGCCAGGAGGAAAATTTTCCCTTTAGGGTCTGCACCTTTTCATGTTGCTCTTGCATATGTAGGAGGTTGTAATTATAATAGATTTATTATTTACTCGTTTGCAGGGCCAGAGGGAGGGACTTTGGACAACGGCTTAGAGTGAGAGGACAAGGGGGAATGGATCAAAACTGGAGGAGGGGAGATTCAAGTTAGATATTCGGAATTCTTCTCTGTCAGGGTGGTGAGACCCTGGCCCAGGTTGCCCAGAGAAGCTGTGGCTGCCCCATCCCTGGAAGTGTTCAAGGGCAGGTTGGATGGGGCTTGGAGCAACCTGGTCTAGTGGGAGGTGTCCCAGCCCATGGCAGGGGGTTGGAACTAGATGATCCTTAAGGTCCTTCCAACCCAAACATATCTGGGATTCTGTGATTTCACCTGTGAGAAAGAGTGAGACCTATGGAATTCAAGCTGGAGCCATCATCCCTTGGAGAAGAAGAGAGAAGAAGATTCAGAGGCTGAACAAACTCCCATGAGTGGGCTGCAGAGTCTGGCTGAGGGCTGGGTGGTAGGAGCCCTTTTGCCACTGATTAATCATTTCAACAAAGTGGCATCCTATCATCAGCTACAAGTGGGATGAGAGCTCGGGGGCTGTGCTAAAGCATCCTGGATATGTTTCAATTTTATTTTGCTTCTTTTCTTTTTTTTTTTTGGTATAAGGATACTTCTGAATTAATAAGCTAACAGGGTTTTTTTCTTCCTTCAGCAGATGTCTAGAAAGGAAGAAAAACATATAGAAGGGGGAGGGATGTGCATGCATATAAAAGGAAGAGACTGATTTTATTTTATAATTTCTCAAGCATCCATTTCTGCTTGTGAACAAATGCATAGACTGATTAGCACCAGCCTTGGCAAGGCCTTGGTTTGGGAGAATGACAAATAAACAAGATGTTTGGCTTGCCAAATTATTTGCTGACACAAAATGAATTGTCAGCTTCGTTTGTCTTTGCGTGGTGATTTTGTGGCTCTGAGGTTCTTGTATCAACCAAAGGCCTGCTCCTTTCTTCCAGGTACCCACGTTTTACTGCATGGTTCATCCTCCAGTGGCTCACCTATAGACACAGCCTCCCAGAGGGGCAGCTGGCATGAACATTTATCTCTGTGACCCATTTTCAGCAGCATGGGAGCTGCAGGACCCATGTCTCAATAGTGCTCTCCCCCAGATCACTCACAGTCTCTCAAAATTCCCCCTGTAAAATCCCCAAGAAGCCCAAAAGGGATCATGGTTCACAAAGATTCCTGCTCATGGAACTGGCAGAAACATTGTGTTAAAACCCAGTTTGCTCTAAGGAGTTTTCTACAGAGAAGCAGCATCTTTCTCCCAGAAGGATTTTTTGCTTGCAAGGCTTTTACCTAAACTCTCACTTCCCACAGGCATTTTATCTTAGAATAGAGACACATCAGAAACACTCTTCTGTCACTGGTGATGTTTAAGAGTGCTTTTATTTAATTTATGTCATGCACCAGGCAATTACACCACTGAAGATAATCTACAAAATTATACAGTAAACTACGTATATAGGATATACATAAGATATTTTTTCCTCCTCTTTATCTGTTTTGGGTTTTTTTGGATTTTTTTTAAGCCAAATTTTTTTGAGAAGTACCTATCTTAAGTTTATAGATGAGAGCATCAGGCCATGACATGGGTGTTCAGGGTAGTTTTGTGGTGGGTGTTCCTTTGGCAGTGCCTGTCAGCCTGGGTTTCTCTTCCAAACTGAGTCATGCCCCAAGGCAAAAAGACTGCCCTGGCCCTCTCCATCCTGCTCAGGAGGTTGTTGGGTTTCAGCTCACTGTCCCCAGAAGGAGAAGGTGGGAGATCAGAGACCATGTCCTGTGCTGGAAGCCCCTGGCACTCTTCTTCTGAATTGCTAAAGTGGAAAGAGATGTAGAGTGGTAACCAGCACCAAATGCTTTTTCATCTCTTGTCCTTGAGCAGCAAGAAACAAGTTTTTCAGTAGAGATCCATGGGTCCCTCAATGGTATAAGCTAGAACATGAGGAGGAAGTTCTTCACTGTGAGGGTGACGGAGCACTAGGACAGGCTGCCCAGAGAGGTTGTGGAGTCTCCTTCTCTGGCGACTTTTGAAACCTGCCTGGATGCATTCCTGTGTGGCCTGACCTAGGTGGTCCTGCTTTGGCAGGGGGTTGAACTAGATCTCTAGAGGTCCCTTCCAACCCCTACCATTCTATGATTCTATGATTTTAAAGCAGCACTCTGGAGAACCAGCCTTCCTGCAGGCAAACAATGTATGGAAAAGATCTGCTCTTCACCAACTCTCAGAAAAAAGATCAAGCCCCAATTTATATTATTTGTAAGATTGTTGTAATGTTTGGAGCACAGGATGTACATTGAATATGCCATATTTATCCAAGTGCCTTTACTGCAAAGAGATGTAAGAACCAACCTCAGAGGTATCTTATCTACTCCTGCTTCCAGCACTACCTGTGATGTGACTGTTGCAGGGTAAAGGGGCTGGGGAGGGCTGTGGTTGCACAGAACACTCAGCTCTTAGTCGTTTGTGTGATCAGAGATACAGTAAGGTCACCACAGCTACAGATAACTCAATCCTAATTAATTTCACTATGGAGGCAGCAATCTGAGGAGTTTGCCAAGTAAAGAATACCCGGGATCGATGGGTCTGTGACACACAGTTGTCTACAAAAGCGTGAACTGAAAATCCATTCAACAACATGGAGCTGGTGTGTAGCTGAAATGTGAACTGGCATCTTTAAAAAGCCAGCAGATGAGCTGCTGAAACCTGGGCTGACCTTGCTTCTCAACCCTTGGCCCCTCCAGTGACTTTCCTGTCCTTTCACCTCTTCTTATGAGAGAAGTCATGAAATAGGAAGCACTTTCAGCTGCAGTCAGCAGCCTGATCAGTAGCAGAATGAAGTGGCTGTGGCTTTTTGTTACTTTATAATGTTATCATCATTTGCAGCAAGTCCAAACTGGGGATTAAGGCATATCACAAATTAGTTATATAGATTCCACGAGCCTTAACCATAAAAACAGGGCCTGAGCAACAGAGAAATACGAGCTCTGAATTCACAGTTTCATAGGTTTCATTCCTTGTGCTAGCACAATTTTTTCAAAAACCCTTCCAGCAGCCCTGGAAGCAAGTGGCTGTGATACAGCCCAGTGAAGTTCCATCACTAATTCCCAGCCCAGGGGAATGTTGCCTCACCTCCTCAATATTACACACCACACTCACCAGATGAGATATTAGCTTCACAGTATTAGAGATAAGCAGGGCAAATTTAATGAAAATACATCCAGACATGCATCTAAATGAAGATTATGCATGAACAGGATACAGCTTAGTTCTTGAGGTCATATTCCAGAGGCATCCTACTGGGGAGATTTACCTGTAGAAAACCTATGGAAACAGCAACTAGAGAAGCCCTTTCCATGAAAGTTCAATGTGATGCCAAGGAGCTTAGAAGCCACTTTGGCACCATCCATGCAAACCCTCACAACAACCACAGGATTTGAAGCATTGCAGATACTTAGCCACAATACGTGACAGAGATGACAAATTAGAAACATTTCAAGCCATTCACCTATCACTTTTGGAGAGCAAAGAGTGATGCTGAACAGCTTAGAAAGTTGCTCATGACAAGGACTAGCCACAAAAATAACTTTTGTCTTATTATTGAAGAAGAAAATGAAATAGAAGTACCTTGTGAGACTGAGAATTTAGGGAGGGTTTGGAAGCACAAGTATGGTAAGAGGATTTTTGAGTGCACTGTAGGTTTGGGGTTTTGGCTTCATCCACTCAGAAGGATGTTGAAAAAGAGCAATGAGCTGGAGCACAAGAGACTTAAATTGTTTTGCTGGGCCTTGCTGGCTTTTTTGGGGTGATTTTTGGTATTTCTCCATGGGCTGCAGAAGGAGTGTAAATACTTTATACCAGACTGCTACTTCTCAGCTGGCTAAAATCGTAAGAGCTGAACCCCTTCTTAACTCACTAGTGTAATTAATGAGTAGAAGAAATTTTCAGTGGTGAGATTGACATAGGAATGGAACTTAGTGACACACTAAGCAGGAAGAAGTCTTTGATTTATTGCAGTAAGTGACATGTCCCTTTCAGCACAATTAATTTAATCCAGAGAGGGTAAAAAATCAAAGTCCTCACAGCTCCATGTTCCAGCAGCAACACCAACCTCTGGCATTGAACTTGCCAAGATCCTTGTATTTTTAGAGTGCTAAGGATCAGATTTTGGATCATTGCATTGAGGCTCTACCATGAGCAAACCTCCAGTTTGTGATTTTTTCACTAAGGGGATGCAGAATCAGACTCTGGTTTTGCTGTGTCACCTGCTGGTTATGGACACTGGGTGGGAAAGGCTGGTTTTCTGCAGTGGAAAAGAGAGCAGTGCACCAGGGAATATGCAGACAGATCAGCACTAGGAGCAACTTGTTTAGGGATAATTTTACACCTCCTTTCACCAGCTCCTTCTCCTGCTTCCCATCCAGTTGGCAATTCCAAGTTCCTTTTTCTTCCCTGCTTCTGTACACATGCAGATGTTTGTAGTCTTTGGCCTGAGTATTTTCCTAGGCCAGTCAGACCAGGACAATGTGGAAGAAGATTTATTAACCTGCATTAAGCAGCCTCCTGCCTCAGCAGACTTTTTTCTCTGTCTACAAGCCCCACAGAGTGGCCCAAGTGTTCTGGAGGAAATGCTGTTCTGGGAGCCTCGTGCTGCTGGTTGAAACCATGGAGAGATTAATGGCACTGCTTGAAATTGTGTGTCCTCTCCATGGGGCCAAGGGAGGAATGAGATTGTGAAGGGGAAGGCAGGATGAAGAAGGATGTTGTCATTTCTGAACCTAACCTGCAGTTTCTTCAGAGCTGCAGGAATTTTGGTGGCAGAGAAATCATGGGCATTTATGGATCCCCTAATGAAAGTGTCAATCATCCCGAGGAAGATGCCCAATAAACCTGGCAAGATCCCCATTGAGATATACTGTATGACTAGAGTGTATATGCTGCAGTTATTTCTAATCTGTCTCCCATCTGAAATACTTTATTGCATTTTTAGAGGCTCTTTTAAAAGCAGAGAATGCAGCACTGCCAGAGAGTGCTTTTATATTTTAGGTTGCCTCATTCTGAGCAGTAAGATACTTTTAGGCTGTTACTTTACCTTACGTTTTCACTGGGATGATGGCAATTTCTGTGTTCTGCTAAATTGCAAAGCAACCTCCCATGATGCTGAAGTGTTTGTATCAAGAGGCTCAGCTAAACAACACATAACAGGAGATTGGCAAAGTATCTCTTAAGTGTTCTCATTGAGGGTTATCCCTTTTGTTCTAGACAGAGGTGCTTATTTTGTGCTTGCACATTTTCTTTTCCACTTTCCAAAGCTGCCAGGTAGCCATGGCAATACTGATGCAGGAAACTTTACTATTCTTTTATATTTGCTTTAAAGTAAGCACGTAAAATCCAGCTTGGCCTATAGATTCCACTGAGTTCATAAAACAAAGTGGAATATAAATAGGACCATGTGAGTTTTATGCTGTTTGCTTCATTTTGCTTCCTTCAGCATCATCAACATTATGAAATTTGTTTTTAAAAATCATGACAGGGTTATGACTTTTATGTCTTTATCAATTAAGTAATTAACTTCTGCTGGGTTGGCCTCTCAGACCTCTCTTCCTGCTCAAAGTATTGATGCTTGATACTGGTCCTGTACAACTACATTGCTCGTGTAAATCAGGCAACTATTAATTCAACTGGCCAAGAGGCTTTCTTGAGTGCACAAGTAACCTTATTCTTACAAGCAATTGCAAACAGAAAATATTGGGTGTTAAAACACAGACACAAAAATTAATTGGGTCTTCTGCCTTTTCTACAGTCAGTCCCATAAAGAGCTTGAGAGCAAGATTTACAGGCTCAAATCAGTACAGCTATTAGAAATATTTTAATGAGAATGTGAGCTGGACAAGCATATTAACTTCAAAATGAGTTGGTATCTAATTAAAATATGACCAAATATAGCACCGAATTTCAAGCACATTTCTGCTGCCTCTGGGTCTGAAGCACAGGAGCCAGCAGCAGATTGTTGCTTCTCAGTTTATTTATTTCAAGGGCAGGTTGGATGGGGCTTGGAGCAACCTGGTCTAGTGGGAGGTGTCCCTGCCCATGCAGGGGGTTGGAACTAGATGGTCTTCAAAACCTTTCCAACCCAAACCGTTCTGTGATTCTGTGATTCTCTTTCAGGAGAGGGTATTCAGGCAAGAAAGCAATCCCTTCATCAGTGCATGGAGAAGGAGGCAGATTGCACAGGTTGGGGAAAAGTATGCTCATTCCAGCAGGAATTTTTCAGCCTCTTCTTTTTCTTTCATACCCAAATGAATGATGAATGGAAACAGGCATGATATTTTTCATTGAATCATGGAATACTTAGTAGCCCGGGTCCATCCCCCAGTAAAAGCCTTCCCATTATCTACAGTAGATACTAGATCACATGCATCATTATCTCCAAGGCAAAATTAAGAATAAAGAGTTTTGAAATTAGGTGGCTTTTTTGCTTTAAAAAAATCTGGGAGAGTAGGAGGACCAGGCTGGGAGTATCATCCAAAGAGCATTAAGGAGCTCTGGAGCATGTTGACTTTGTATGGAAGCCCTGCACAGAGCTCCTCTGGATGTCAGCAGGAGCCACTCTGAAGATCAAGGCCACAGAAGGAGTATTTATCCTTGAGTATTTATCCTCTTATCCCAGAAGAGCATTAAGTGTAGTATTTTTATTCCTTGAAGGCTGTTTGGAAACCTTTCTAAGAGCAGCCTCCCTTTTGAACTCAGGGCTTATAAAAAGAATTATAACACTTAGAAATAAAATATTTTCTTTTTTTTTTTAATCCTTTTTTTTTTCCCCCCCCTTTTTTAGATCTGTTTATGTTTACTGGGTTATGTTCCTATACAGCAACTGAGCTTCTGTCCTGAAGCAGGGGCAGGCTGGATTTAGAATATATTTACAGTTTTCTCAATCCATCAGCAGCCAGGGGAAAGGCTCTCACATGGGTGTGCCCCAACAGTCCTGAAACAGAAATTCATGGGCTTTATTTTTTTCTCTTTGTTGCAAACAAATAAAAACTTTTGTCACCAGATACTCTGAGAAAGACATAACGGGGAGGAATGAGGATGTGCAGAGAAGCTGGAATTCCTCAGAATAACTGCATTTGAAGAATCTCTGTGTTTTTACTGTTGTTTGAAGTCAGAGCTGGGAGAACTTGGAAACAAAACTGCATATTTAGAGGCTCACAGAGATAATGCAGTTTCTGGCAGGATTTTGCTATTTGAGGAGAAGAACAATTATCCCCAGACTTTTGATAACTGAGTTCAAATCAATCTTTAACACATACAGGAGGTGTTTAAATTACACTGCTAAGTCCAAGTAAAGCCATGGATCCATCTATCAAGGGCTTTGGAAATTTAGTTCCCAGATCTCAGTTTTGCAACTTGGCTCCATCTTCCACAGCAGAAATTACCACCATGATTATTACTGTAATGTGATGTAATAAAAGTGCTCTCACCCAGACAGCATCCAGGTTTTCTATTAGATGGGAGTGAATAAGGAATGATAAATAGTTGCACAATTATTAACATCACCAAATATGAAGACACATTATCAAGATTTTAATGCAATACTGGGAAAGAATGGCTACGAATCTCCTAGGAATAATTGTAATGAGGGAAATGAAGGGTTTAAAAACTGTGCAGCACTGATTTATTATGGTTATTTTATTCCTTTTTCTAAACTTTGCTCCTGTTTTTGCAATTTCTTGTGGTTTTGTATACCCAGAGTGAAGTACAGCCTTAACTGCTGCAGTGCCCAACTAATTATGCTTATTTTTGGCACTATATTGTGCTTTAATTAAGAACTGTTTGCATTTTCTGAGCATGCAGATGCCAAAAGTTTGCCTTTTTAATTAAAACTAAAAAGCAAACTAAGCTGTTCTGTGCAGAATCTGAATGAAGCTCTAATGAGCGGGGAAGGACAGAGAAGAAGCTCAGACCTGGTGAACTTTAATGCCAGTGGTGCAAAATGCAACTAATTATACAATAATTGATTGTTTGCCATGTGAAGTAGCTACAAACTTATTTGCCAAATAGACTGACAAGATAGACTAATCTCTTCTCTCATTCATCAGAATGGTTGAAATTCTGTTTCAGCAAGGCACAAAGAAAGGCTGCACCATCCTGGTGTAAATCAGCAATAGAAAATTGACATCATCTCTTTTCGTAACTGGAAAGTCGAATTGCACGGGACATTCTGCTGCTGGGCCGAGGTAATCCCAGGCACAAATCCAGGTTGGGTGGAGAATGGATCGAAAACAGCCCTGAGGAGAAGGACTTGGGGGTGGTGGTGGATGAGAAGCTCAACATGAGTTGGCACTGTGCACTGGAGCCCAGAAACCAACTGTGTCCTGGGCTGCATCAAACAAAACGTGACCAGCAGGGCCAGGGAGGTGATTCCCCCCCTTATACTCAGTTCTGGTGAGACCCCACCTGGAGAACTGTGTCCAGTTCTGGAGCCCCCAACATAAGAAGGACATGGAGCTCCTGGAGAAAGTCCAGAGGAGGCCACAAAGATGGTCCAAGTGCTGGAGCAGCTCTGCTCTGGAGACAGGCTGAGAGAGTTGGGGGTGTTCAGCCTGGAGAAGAGAAGGCTCCAGGGAGACTTCAGAGCACCTTCCAGTGCCTGAAGGGGCTCCAGGAAAGATGGGGAGGGACTTTGGACAAGGGCTTAGAGTGAGAGGACAAGGGGGAATGGATCAAAACTGGAGGAGGGGAGATTCAAGTTAGATATTGAGAATTCTTTGCTGTCAGGGTGGTGAAACCCTGGCCCAGGTTGCCCAGAGAAGCTGTGGCTGCCCCATCCCTGGAAGTGTTCAAGGGCAGGTTGGATGGGGCTTGGAGCAACCTGGCCTAGTGGGAGGTGTCCCTACCCATGCAAGGGTGTTGGAACTAGGTGATTTTTAAGGCCTCTTCCCATCCAAGCTATTCTATGATTCTCTGATTCTATGATTTATACCGGGGAAAGTCCCACTCTCAGCTCTTTGGTCCACTTCCGAGCAGGCACAATGTCAAACTCCAGAGGTTGGAGACAATAGGTAGAAAATAACCTGCCAGCCTTGAGGAAGGGAGAATAAGATTTGCATTAAAACCACCCGAAGTTTAGGCATATCTTTACTTCTTGGCTCAGGCCAGCTGTAGCTGAGTTCCTGTGGCTGAGATGCCCGCGATATCCCAGGACTAATTCATAAATCACAGCAAGCACCAGTTCTGGGAGCAGATGGAAAATTGAGAGGGCTGTGGCAGAAGAGATAATGCATGGATATAACTACAGCAAATTACATTAAATGGGATAAAAGAACATGTCCTGGGGGAAAACACAGCTCGAGCACCAGAGCCAGCAGCCCCATGTTCAGAAATGGGGTCAGGATGCATGAATTTCTGATTTTAAATTAGAGTGATGGGCTATGCAGCCTCTCAGAGTCAGGCAACATCCTTCATCTACCAGAGTGAATTCTTTGGAATTTTCTCTCCTCCATATGTTAGAGATATGTTTTTTTGCATCAGCTACATAGAGGTCAGGTCCAGGTAGATAATGGGCAGACTGGAAATTTCACATGAATGCCCTGGTTGAACTTTGAATAGCACTGATTACTCACATGAGAGGATTATACCACTTTATCCTGATGAAATAATCCCTCAACTTTCTGAATTCATTGAAGCTTTTTTTGTTTACTTCTGCAGTGAAAGCAAAGCTTGTGAAGGATGTATGGGGTTGGGAAGAGCCAAGTTTTGAAAGGATTTTTTTTTGGCAGCCCTTCAAACCCAAACCAGCTGCCCGTGCCTGCAAGCTTCTCTGAACATTGTAGCGTGGCTTCAAACTCCAACCTCCAAGGCTGGGTTATTGTTTGCTTACAATACATGTTCATAGCACAAAAGATGAAAAGAGCAATGCCAGGCTGATCACCACCTTTCAGAGTCAGACACCAATAGGTTGAACTGAGATATATTGGGTAATAAATCCTTACCAAGTGCAAGGGGCTGCAGTGGGGTAGAGCACAGTACCACGTGGCTTGCTGGAGATGGTCCACTAAACTCATTGCCCCTCTACTAACTGATTTTTCCCTTGATGCTTTTCTGTGGACTCTCTACAATATAACAGGTTTTTCTGGTGCAGTTTATGGAAAACAATCCTGCAGGTCAGGGCATCATGTCAAAAAGCCATCATTTTGTACTGTCATAGTTACTGTGCTAGAAACAGGAATAGCAGGAACTGCAGCCTCTAACATCTTAGTACCTACAGCCTTAGAAAACAGTCAGAGGGGGCATGATCATCCTGCCCTTAATTACACACAGTCACTATCTCCTCCCTTCACAAACCTGCTTCCACCTGTGCATTACTTTCACCTTAATTTATTATCTTTTAAAACCTGTTTTCTACTTTCATTTCCAGGTTGTATCCATCAATACATCCTCAGTCCTTCCCTGAGGTAGCTGACATCTGTCACCATGTACCTTTCTGTAATGTCTCTACTGCTTGTGTCTAGCAACTAAAGCCAAATGCAAATTTCAAAGCATTTGCAAATATTTGCTGGGTTTCAGTCCATAAACACTCAGACCAGGCACCCTTTGGATTACTGGGAAGTTCTGACTATTACAGATATTGGCAGAAAAGAAAAATATTGCCACACAGTGGAGATGAAAGATCCTCGTGGGTGAAGGAGATGTTCTGACACTCACAGAAACTTGACCCTGTGTCCATAGCAACATGTGTTTACACACTGGGTGGGTCCACACCTGGGGTTGCAGAAGCTCCTTCTGAGTCAAGGAGTTGTTGAAGCAAACATAGAAATGTCATCAAGCAATTAAGGTGGCCAACTGTGCAGCACCTGTATTGATTTCAAGATTATGGATCTAGGGAGGGACCACATCCACTAACCATCAGCAGGAGGCAAACGGGCAGGATTGTACTGCCACTTCACTGTGAAACTGTTCATTCAGAGGGATAGAGAGTAATTTGTGAAACACAAATTCTGGAAACATGCTTAGTCTTAATTCATTAAATAAATTCTCTTGTCTCTTGGGCCTGGGACAACATGATCTAGTGGGAGGTGTCTCTGCTCAAGCAGGGGGGTTGGAACTAGATGATCTTGATGGTTCCTTCAAAGCCAAACCATTCTGTGATCCTCTGATTCTGTGAGTGAGAGCTGCAGTTCAACATTCTTTCTCTAATGGCACCAGGGATTGAAGAGGAAGATAAAACGAGTGTGAAACCAGCATTGCGAAGTCACAAGCTGGTGGAGACACTCCTGTGTCCTACCCAGCAGCCAGAAGCTGCCTTCTGTCCCAGCATGAAGCTGGGATGGTCGTGGAGGAGTGTGTGTGCACTTTCCAAACACAACAGCTTTAGGTCCTTCAATGGACTTTCTGGAGGGGTGGTGGTGGGAGACAGCTCATGCTGGAGAGCCTCTTTTCCCAGTCCTGGTGGGATCTGTAGTCCTAGTGATCTGTAGGAATTTATTTTCTTTTAAGAAACATGAACTATATGCCAATAAAATGGTGATCCCTCACAAGTCCTGTTAGATGTCATTCCTGCTATTTGCCCACTACCTTCCCCCCAGATATTGCATGAGAGCAATTGCTTGGGATAAAGGATCACAGAAGAGAAAGGTTTGGGTCCTTCTGTGTTGTTGGTTATCTTGGAAAATCATTATTTTGACAATATGTTAAAAAGAGGATAGTGGCACTTCCCTGCAGTGCAGCTTGTGAGGATCATTGCAGTCAAGGGCCCTGGAGACAGAGAATGGGGCAGAAAGAGGATTTTTGTAGCAAATCTTCAATTTCTCTTCCTGACACTGGAGAGCAAAAGAGAAGAGTACTTGGAGCAGGGCAGCTCAGCCTCACTGACTGGAAAAGCCAGAAGACACCAGCTCTGTCTGTCAGTTTAAGGACCTTTTCCATATGATTCCTGTAGCAATAAGATGAACCACCAGCAGCACTTGCATCTATTCTGGGCAGTGAATTCTTGTGCAAGAGGAGGCATACATCACATCTACTTATTTTTTCCAGCATTTTTAGATGGTTCAGCAGATTTACAGATTTATCATCTTCATAACACTCTTATGCTACTTCCCAAAGCTACAGAAACCAATAGCAACATTTGATGGCCGTGAAATCATATTTATGAGATCCATTAAAAACTCTGTATTGGTGGTTAAATCTGGAACCTGGCATAAGTGATGAGAATATATTGGAGAAGTCCCTGTGGAGCAACATATGCGGGCTCATGTTCATAGCATCAGGAGGCATCTGTCACAAATTTCAGCCCTCCCAAGCAGATCTTGTCTGGCATTAGTATAAAGATGGGCTTTTAAATAAGTGCTTGTGTTCCCACCACATCAGAAGGCTTTGACTTCCATGTTATGCAGACAAGGTACTGCAGGAGAAAATAGTCTTTCCAAGTGAGAAGAAAATAGCCAGACTGACTGACAAGGGAGGCTAGCATCCAGTGCCCACCAAAGAACAGGCTCTCAGGCAGGGTTTGAGGATGACATGCCCTGTGACCATGGTCATGGACCCACACTGCCATGCACAGGACACTTGCTCCTTGTGTGTGACTCCCCAGGGAGTACAAAACACTTACAGGTTCCTGCCGAATTTGGGTTGTCCTTCTAAAGGGGATTTCACAGCAAAACTGCCTCCAAGTGTCGGTTTGAGTGGCAACCACATGGCAAAAAAAGGGCACTTTTGATGCCCCATGTTGGAGGAAAAAGAATGTTTGGTTTAGGAATAATTAGGAAGAATTTCTTCCCTGAAAGAGTTGTCAGGCCTTGTCTCAGGCTGCCCAGGGCAGTGGTGGAGTCCCCATCCCTGGAGGGATTTCCAAGCCATGTAGATGTGGTGCTGAGGGACATGGTTTAGTGGTGGCCTGGGCAGTGCTGGGTTAATGGTTGGACTTGGTGATCTGAAAGGTCTTCTCCAACCAAAACTATTCTATGAATGTACCCTAATCAGCCTTGCACACAAATTTTTTGAAGGTGGGTTTGTTTCCAAGTGGTGGAAGGACAGCAGGGACACAGTCAAGTGTCCTCCTGGTTCATGGTAAGGGAGGGTCCCAGGAGACAAAAGTGTCATAGAAGGGTGACAGAGATGACTGCACCACTGCCCTGTGCCCCTGCCCTACAATTGCACACTTCACCTGTGGCAGACCCCCCCCAGCTTTTCATTTTTTTGGCCACAGAGGACTTTCTGTAGAAGGTGGGTTTTGTTGAACCAGGTGAAGAAGAAAGTGCTGTAAGAATTGACTGCAGTGGGCTGCACAGATCATCTTTAAATATGAGAAAAGTACATTTTTTGCTTCAAAACTTCTGTTTCATCAATGCTACTTAGAAAACTGATGACACTAAGACAAGGGTTCACTGCCTTTAATGCTGATTCCTGGGAGTCAGGGGCCCTCCCCAAAGGAAAATAATCTTCCTAATCACAGATGTGCCCTTCACAACAATCTTTCATTGCCTCTTAGTTGTGATTCTTGGACCACTGCATTCAGAAAATCTTGGCAAGCTGAAGCATGAACCAGTCCTTCGAAACATTCAACTCAAGCTCTTAGCTCAGAATGATGCAGGGATGTCTTTTCACCAGAGAACTCCTTGCTGTAATGAAAGTGCCAAGTAAGAAGATCTTCTGATTCCTCTCCCAGAGGCTCACAGCATGTCCTCTCCTGATGGGCTCCTGTCCTCCCCATGGCACAACACAAATGGTGCCTATGACCTGATTCCTCTCAGCTTTGTGCTGAGGAGACACAGCAGGGAGATGGTTCTGGTTTATTTTAATCACTGCTCTTATGCCCTCTCCCTCTCTAGCTGGGAAGTTGCTGGCGTTCTAAACTATCCAACCCCAGGCAGCAATTTCCTGAGCAATTAGCTCTGGTGGGAAACATCTTTCTGTTTTCCTAGGGTCAAGTCAGAACAGGCATTTAAAGCACTTGCCAAGTGGTTTTAGGGGCACCAGATACAAAACTGGTGCCCTGTCTGCAGACACCAGGCTGCTTGTGGTCACTGGGCATCTTCACCTTTGGCCACAGGACACCAGCACTGCTACTACCTAGGCTGACTGAGAGTTGGTGGACCTAATTCTCACACCACTGTTGTTCTTGGGGGCAGCACTAGCATCCAAGCAGAAAGCATTTCATCTTAGAGCACCCCAAAATGCATCCTTCCCAACCTGCCCCCTGGGGCAGAGCCAACCTTCTGCAGCACCAGGGAGGGGCTGGCTGACTGTTTCTTTGTATGAGGAATGTGCAAAATGATGAAATGTTTTCATAAGATCAGTCCATCCCCTAGAGCAGGTCCTTCACTCATCCTTGAGTAGGCACTTCATTAATTAGAGAGGGGTGAGCTAATGGCACCCACCACCTCTTGTTCTGAATCCTTTTCTTACCACAGAGCTGTTTGAAGTGGGTGTTTTCTTTACGTAGCTGTAGAAGCCTACAGGGCAAATCCTTCTAGCATATTCAAAGGCATTAGCAAGGGAATTAACACCAATATGTTTGCTTTCCCCTCATCTCTGTGTTTCTGATTCTTTTACATTGCTAATATGCTTTGAATTTATTTTCCTCCCTTTGTTTGGCTCTGGCTTATCCTTTTGTTCTCTGACAAGAACGCCAAAATCCAAACGCTTGCCTTGGTCCCAGCCAGGTATTGACTTTTTCCTCATCTCTTCAATTATTAACCACGTTGCTGTTGCAGTGAGTCAAGGTCTCAGACCTTTCCTGCCATGCCCTGACAAGAGCCGTCTGCTTCATTCCAGCCTGAAAAAGCAGCTGGAGCTGGGATTGGCAGCACCACTCATCCGTGCAGGAAAGCTGAAGAGTCTGCAGGCTGGGGAAAACTTTATTGCTGTATATCAGCCTCCAAGCTCAATTGGAGCACCAAAGCTCACACATTTTATGATACTGCATGTTGTCTCTGCTAAAATCTCATTATGTCTTTGTAGTTACCTCATCCCACTGCAGAATGATGTGGGGTGTTAATGACACAGAGGTGGTAATGAAGTGTCCCTGTGATGATTTACAGCAAAAACCAGTTCTGCCCTGAAAAAGTCTTATAACCAGCACTTACTTTTATGATGGACTGCTCATTCACTTATTAAACATTTATTGTTTCCTCAATAAAAGTAATCTTAGATGTATTCAATTATTAATATAAATAAGGCACAAAATGTGAAACAACAGCATTCTCATTTTCTGTTTTGTGTTCATCTTCCTTCTTATTCAACCATCACAAGAGGAGCAGGGGAAAAAAACCAACATTTAGACTTACTGAAACACAAATACAGTTTGCATAAGAAAAGCAAAATTCTTATCTATATCTGTGTCAGGAGCAAAAAATAAAATTAAAACTCCTTAAACCCATAATGTTGATGAGTGAGATAGCTCTGTATTTTATCTGTGTAAATACAAACACACACACACATGTATATTTTTATAAATATATATATATATATATACATACACACATCCTCGTACACACATGCTCATATTTGCAACTTACCACAGCATTGTCTTTAGGTAATTATTTCTTCCACAGATCTTTAAAAACTGGATCTTCTGTGAAGCCCTTTGGCTCAAAGTTTATGGGATCATTGTAAGAGTTTTGGGGTTTGTACCTATCAAGCAGCCCCAGATTTGCACGTGAACACTTGGGATGGGTCTGGCCCTGTCGCGGATCGATATTAAAGGCTATCAATGTCAGGATTAGAAAGGATTTCATTACACTGTAATGATTAGAAAGGATTTAAGTTCCCATTGCCAGTTGGCTGGTGTATTTGAAACAGGTTTACAGACAGTTGCTCCTGTGAAAGACTATTTTTTGTTCACTCAGTGTCATCGGGGGCACCCTGGAGAGCAGTAGCTTCATGCTCCTGGTGCAGCACCGACTGAACACAAGTTACAAGCTCTGAATCTCACACTAGGCGAATTTTCAAGCTTTATTTGAATCTTTTCAGGCTTTCTGCCAAGGTTTAGCTGTGATTGGGTAATCTGGATAGACTGTTTACTCCAAAATGTTTGGGATAAACTTGTTGCAGTTCTAAATAAAACAAGTTGTTTGCTCACGATTTGCCCTCTCCGTTCTTCCTCCCGTTTTGCAGATGTATCTTACAGAGGAAGATGATTGGAGTATAGGAAAGGAAGAATGTCTTCCAGCTCTAATATTTCTGAAGTTCTCCAACTGAGAATAAACTATGCAATATGAGAAGCAAAAAGTGCAAGGTCCTGGGGTGTGTATTTCAGTCACCCAAGTGCCAGACCAGTTGGCAGCATAAGCAAACCTCCAAAATAAATGAAATATTGCCCTTTAGTTGGCAACTGAAGCAAGAAACAGATCAACACAGAAACACCATGACTTACACTGCTCTAGAAATCTTGTAAATATATCATCCTTTGTTTGTGAGATCAAAAATTATGAAACAAGTATGCAGATGCTTAAACGTCTGGACAAGAGGGCAGAGAAAAGAACAGATCATCTGAAACCAGGAGCCATCAAAATCTGGAAAAAAATTTGTAAGCTGGTTTGAGATTTCACTTATATTTTGAAAGTTGAAACTGCAACTAAGTTTTTGCTTGTGTAATTCTGTTCTAGAGCAGTTAGAAAAGAGCTGTAAAAGGCAGAGGAGTTGTGAAACTGTCCCTTTTCCCCCCTGCTTGTTTTAGCTGCTAAGCCTCAAATTCTGACGCTGAAGTGATGTTTGCAGCCATACTTATTTATGCACCTGCACAAAGTGCCAGAACTAGCATTTTATTTCACTAGCATTACATTAATTATGGAGTAAAGTCTTCTGTCTTACTTCCAAACTAGGTACCAGATCATCAGGATGTAGCCATTTATTTAGTTATACACGTTGTGGATAAACCCATAAGTCAATGGAATTATTTGACAGCCATGAAATACCCAGACCGGGTTTTGGATGAACGTTCAAGTTGTAGACCAAAATACAAATAAAGTGAAGCCTTCAATAAAACTCTGAAACATTATTCTGAGAGAAAACCTGGAAATTTTGCTTATCACAACTAAAAAAAAAAAATTAGTTGATTACAAGCACCCAGTGGTGGAAATTCTAGTACTAAGGAGCCCCTTACAGCCTGAAGTCATTTACTTATTGCCAGTAGCACGTACAGTATATTTGCTTGACTATTATAATTCTTATTTTGCTGCTTTTTTATCAGCATTTGCATGTCTTGATATCACCTTAGCTGATAAGTGCACATTTGGTTAGACACACAGAGAGGGAAAAAGAAAACAGCTAAAGAAATGGGAAAGATAAAAATCTGTTAAAGTCAAATTGAGTTTTTATATTAGAATTGGATTCATCAGGTGCTTCACCTATGGCTACTGGTGGAGGAAAAAAATGCTGGAATGAAGAACTCAAGTTTAGCTATGCATGCTTGCTTTTTGCAGAATTTAAAAAAGAAAACCAGATCTTAATGATGGCTGTGTTGAAAGGGGAAAATGGAGTGTACAGCAAAGCTATGAATTGTGGCTGCATTTGCTGTGGCATTGTGTGCAAAAGGTCCTTATCCCCAGTGAATGGTTTTAGTGTCATGAAGAATACATCTAATCATGCTTGTGAGCTACAGAATATCCCAGATTTCAAAAGAATGTGTTTAGATGCAGAGATGGGCAAAAAGAAGCAAGTCATTTAAAAAAGGAAAGTGATTCATTTATGCACAGCAATTATTTTAACAGTTTAAAACCATTATCAACTGACTGATTTTTTTGGCATCAGAGACATTGGACTTAAGAGGAGACAATCCAATTGGGAATCACAGTGCATGTTCCCAGTGAAATCTGCAGTTTGCCTGTGAAATCTGGAGTCACCTCTCACTGTCCCATTTCTTTGAAACCACAGAAGAATGTGTACAGAGAGATGGGCAATGCTCATCTCAAGAGAATGTATTATCCAAAGAGGAGGGAACATTTTGCATTGGCCAAGAAGTCGTGTTCATTTTGAGCCTACATTGGAGTACAGCTCTTGTATCAGCTCCATACAAGATACACATCATCTTTATCATTTGATTTTTCCGTTTGCAATAGTTTTTGGTGTTTTGTTTTGTTTTCATCATCAGTCATGACCATGGAGTTGAGCATGTTTTGAAGTGGTGGCAAAATTCTTGTAAAGGGAAAATCTCTATCAGGTTGTCAGGATCAATTGGATTACCCTCTCATCAAACGTGCTAGACACTTGACAAGTCTGAAGGCACAGCACATGCTGAGTGGCTTTGAATGGAATATTCTCTGGGGAGCTTGTGCTCCACAGGATGCAATGTTTTGGCTGTGAAAAAAATTCATAAAGCTTTTCTTCAGCCTTCTTATGCCAGACTGTGCTCGTTGCCTTTCTTTCCATGAGTCACGTATTTGTGAGGCTGTTTCTAACAACTGATGGTTGGCTCATGCTGAGTTAGGAAATGATTAAAGCAGCCTCACTTCTTTGGACAATGATAAACTTCAGCAAAAAAAAACCGTGCAGCTCATGGAGCTTGCATTAAAATGCAGCTAAAAAATAAAAATATAAGATATTGGAAACAGTATGTGTTAAATGCTGTTTGGAATGGAACACTGATCTAGTACAATGAAATAGCAAGACTGTTTGATCACCATGTGGGCCTGTACGTTCTCATGAACACCATCAAGTCCTTCAAAGCACATGCACAAGGATTGAGAGACCTGTTCAGTGTATTTGAATGCAGGGTGAAGCCCACAGACTGAAGGGGCTGGTTACAGACAGGGCAGTAGAAGTGAGAAACTACAGAGAATTTGTCTAATGGTGTCTTGAGGAACTGCTGGGGAAGCTGTCCTGCCAGGATGGCAGAGGACTGAGGGCAACATATACCTGCCCATTTATTGACTCCTTGACTGATAGCACAAAGAAGCAAAGCACCTGAAAACATCTACAAAGCTGCACAATGTGTGTGTTGGGGAAATAACAGAGGAGTGTGAGACACTTCTTTACCATGGATGGGAAAAATAGCATCTTGCTTCTTAGTGTAATTAGTTCCACACATAATGTCTTAGTAATAAAATGTCCAAGTCTAGTCTTAATTTGGACAGAAAACAGGCAAGCTGGAGTCCACCTTCCTTAATATCATGAATATAAATAAAATAAAAAATTATTTATTTATGGATTTTCTTGCCTATGGCTGCCTGCAGCAGCAGACAGTTTTGAAGTATAAACCAATCTGAAGTGAGCAGCACAACCTACACTGCCAGCTGATCCTAAGTTCCCACTGAAGAGTATTACATCCAGTTTTTAAAGAAAACTCCTTTTTTTTTTTTTTTTCAGTGTTTCTTTGAGATATCCTTGCCCCCCCCCAAAATAACTTCAGAAATAGTCTTCTGAATTAAAGCTGGGGAGGGGTTTCTCACCAGAGAGGGCAGTGATTGGACAAGGGGTAAGGGTTTTAAACTGGAAGAGGGGAGATTTATGTTGGACATCAGGAAGAATTTATTCCCCATGAGGGTAGGAAGGCACTGGCACAGGTTGCCCAGGGAGGCTGTGGCTGCCCCATCCCTGGAGGTGTTCAAGGCCAGGTTGGATGAGGCTTGTGCAGCCTGGTCTGGTGGGAGGTGTCCCTGCTCATAGCAGGGAGGTTGGATCCTGATGATCTTTAAGGTCCCTTCCAACCTTCACCATTCTATGATTCTATGAAATGAAGAGGTATTTTGTTATGAAATGCTAAACAGATACTCAAGCCACTAAGCTGTATTTAACTTAAGCACCAGATAAGTGTCCTACGAGTTTGTATTGTTCACTCCACAGGAAGATAACAGCCAGTGCATCCATCAGGAGGGAGTGTGGAGGCTCATGTCCTGGTTTAATTAAAAACCAAGCAAATACTTTGGTCAGGGCTGGGGGTGAGGACTGAACAGAATGGAACCCAGGGAAGAGCTGTGCAGAGAAGATGAGATGTATGAATGATTGTATTTTGTTTCTACCTAAAATATACGTCCTACTGCACTATAAATTCTTGGGAAATAGAGATTTTATTGACTTCTGGCTTTGCTGGGGCCAGAGGAAAAAATAAAGGTAACCTATGATACATCCCTTGTCTGTGGAAATAACGGCTGAAAATTTGGAGGCTGGTTTGTACCCAGCAATCTTCTCAAGGACATCCACAAGGCAGGAGAAAGGTGTTCCCTGGCTGAGTGAGGAGTTGAAGGGGTTGGTGTGAAAAATTGCAGCAACCAGTGTCCAGCAAGGTCCTCCTGCCCTCTCCATTCAGAGGACAGTGGGAAGTGAGCACAGAGTCTGTAACACATGCTTTGATTTACATTTTGGGGGCTTTGTTCTCAACAGAACTCTCCTCACCTGCTTAATTACCCCATTTTCATTGCTAAGGAGAAAAATTTTATAGTGAATATCAGTGCAGAGACTGGGCCTGGGAAATCTTTGTCCTGCTGTCAGATGCAGAGAAAGAACACAGCCCAACAGCCAAGAAAGTAATTTATTTGATTTTGAGCTTAATTCTGAGGAGCAAGAGAAGTTAAACAAACAAACACTTAATGTCTGTGCTGATATAAATTCTGATCCAGAGCTGCACCATTATTGTTTTAATTTGTGCAAGGCAATCTGCTGGTTTTGATGGTTTCAGTGGAAGGACTTGGGAAGATGACAGACCAGACATGCATCCAGACTGCAGTTAATATGAAAGAATGCATTTCTCAGCTGCTCAGAGTATGAGCACTGAGAAGAAAGACATTCTTCTTGCTCTTTGTATAAAATACTCTTTTTTTAACATACAGAACAGCTTCTAAAGGTATCAGCTGAAAAAAGACCAGCACACAGGACATCAGCTTAATCCTGTTTTGTTCCTGATTATTCAGTTTGCAGTTGTGGGCAGGAAACCCAACACAAACCATCAGGAGGTGCATGCTGAAGGTACCTTAGAAGGCTATTTGGCCCATTGCTCTCTGTCCTCTCACCTGCAGCAGAATCAGTTCCACCTGTGTCCTTCCTTACAGATACATGTTGAATATTTTCCCTGGGAATCCAGATGGAAGTTCTATGACCTCTCCAGGTAATTTTGTGAGAACAATTTCTGTCCTATCACTAGGCTGCTTTTCTAATAAATAGAAATACACTAAGTTTGTCCAGCTGAAGAAGTGGTAAACGATATCCTGTTCTCTGAGGATCTAACAGCATGTTACCCCTGGGCAGGATTTCTTTCTTAATGTCTGATTTTAGGAATAACAGCTGTTCTTACATGAAATTCAGCACTAAATGAGCCATCCAGCTAATTTGAGCCCAACCATTTCCTCTAACCATTGTCCAGGTCTTTCCTGGAGGTCACCAGTGGGTGATTGGTCTCCATTGCCCTTGGACAGGAGGGTTAGTTTGTCCCTAAGGCTTGGGCCCAGGTATTGACCTTCAAGATCTTTCTCTCCTTTTCCACAGTGGAGACTCTATATCTGCTGAGAACCCTCATAAAGTACTTCACAAGCATCTTCATTTCAAGTGTATCAGGCATCCTTGTTGTCAGGGATGCTGATGAAGTTTTGCTGATTTAATCAGCTGAGGATGTGGCAAAGATCCTGTAAGATTTGGAACCAAGTCACATTTCTATGCCTGCTTTTGGGTTTACAGCACCCCAGTGTCCTTCCCTGACTGCCAGCAGCCCAACCCACAGGTCCAGAGGTGACCAGGTTGAATGTTTTCAGCCACACAGTGTGACTTACTGCCCTAATTCTCCAGCAGGCTGGAGATGTTCTGCTCTTTTTCCAAAAAGAAGAATCCCATTTTTTTCCAATAAGAAAGTGTAAGGGAAGGCCTGTATTTCTAGCTGAAAACCTATAGGAATTACCAGTGTGAGTTTGCACTGCACATAGCAAGTGCAAAATTCCACCAGGAGAACTTGTAGCTCCAAAGACTTGATATTTTTCTATCATACAACATACTCTGAGAGCTACTCTCCAGCAGACCCATCCCTTGGAACTGGGCTGCATAATCACCATCACACAAGAGTGCATGGATGTATCTTCATTGCTGTCCCTGTGGCTCCAGGTGTCTGTGACTCCTCACACAAACTGGCATCCATAGATTTACCTCTTCCAAGGAACATGAAAGGATGGTTGCCACTAGAAGCATTGAATAACCAGCTCTCTAAAGGCTGGCTTCTCAGAGCCCTGAGACGTGAGGCATCAGGGCTGCAAAACACCAGGGAGTCCTGGTCACTCACCATCCACTGTGAATCAGCTGGCAATGTACATATCACCAATGACAAGCAACTGATTTTTTAAGTATTGTTTTACTGGTAATATCCTAATTCACGTACATGTTTTGTTCAGTTGTGAAGGGCTTTTGATGAAAAACAAGCTATTATGGACACAAAACCTGAATGTTAGGTAGGCAAAGCCAACCTTGCAAGCAACTTTTCTATGACAAATAGGATTTTTAGCCCTGTTCTCTCTGCACATATCCCTGGACACATGAACAAGGAGAAAGGAAAAAGCTTCTACCACTTGCTAACCCAAGAGACAGAGACACAGAGAGTGACCAGTGGAGTTACCCAGAGAGCAGCCAAAGCCCCCAAGTCCAAGTCTGAGCCCTGCCCTGGTGCCCCTGGGAGCTGCTTTGTCCTGAGACATCAATCCAAGGCATGTTCATGGCACGTGGCTGCTCCCCAGGGCACAGTTAAGCTTTTCCATGTGGCCTTTGGCTTTGGACCCATTCATGATTTTTTTAGGCTGAGGGTGGTGAGACACTGGCCCAGGTTGCCCAGGGAGGTGGTAGATGCTCCATCCCTGGAAATATTCCAGGCCAGGTTGGACAGGGCTCTGAGGAACCTGATCAAGTTGGAGATGTCCCTGCTCACTGCAGGGGGGTTGGACTGGATGACTTTTAAATGTCCCTTCCACTTGAAACCATCCTGTGATTTTATGATTCTATAACAAAAAATAACCTTTTATTACAGTGAATCAGTAATATGGAATAAATACAGACCCTCTTGGTGGGCAGCATTACCTTGGTAAACAATGATAACAAACTTCCCAAGAACGTCCCCAGCTGATGATCTGATCTCTTACTGCAACGATTCCAGCAGCTGTCAAAATCAAATATAAAGGGGCTTTAAACCACCTTTTTAAAGACTGAAAAGCATTTTCATAGATTTAAGAGTCCTTCAAACCCAATTATCGAATCAAAATGCAGTTGCAGCCACTCTGCCTAACATCTCTTCAGAAGTATAAAAACACCCATGTATAACTAATCACTCATCAGCTTGTGCAGTAAATGCTTTCCCAGCGTGTGCTTTATGACAGCATGTACAAATCAAAAGTGAAATGCTGTTCTTAGCATTCACCTGTAGCCACAAAGAAGGCTGTAAGGTTCCCCAGCTGCAAAAACATGAGCTCAGATCCCACAAGGCACAGGGGAAGCTCTCAGCAGATGAAGCAAAAGGGGAGCTTTTCAATGTGCCCACTGGCTGAGACCCCCAGAAGCAGGTGTAGAAATATGTACATGAGAATAGTTATGTACACACATAGGTGCAGGGATAGGTGTACTTACATATCATGGGATCATAGAATGGTTTGAGTTGGAAAGGACCTTAAAGACCATCTAGTTTCAAATCCCCCCTGCCATGGGTAGGGACACATCCCACTAAACCAGATTGCTCCAAGCCCCATCCAACCTGCCCTTGAACACTTCCAGGGATGGGGCAGCCACAGCTTCTCTGGGCAACCTGGGCCAGTGTCTCACCACCCTCACAGCAAAGAATTTCTTCCTCTTGTCTCATCTCAGTCTCCCCTTTTTGAGCTTGAAACCATTTCCCCTCATCCCATCCCTCCCTGCCCTTGTCCAAAGTCCCTCCCCAGCTTTCCTTCAGCCCCTTCAGGTACTGGAAGGTGCTCTAAGGTCTCTCTGGAGGCTTCTCTTCTCCAGGTTGAACAGCTTCAACACTCTCAGCCTGTCTTCATAGGTGCTACAGCCCTCAGATCATCTTCATGGCCTCCTCTGGACTTTCTCCAGGAGCGTGTACCTGTATATAAATCAGTGGGTGGTGAAGTACCATTCTGCTGTGATTAGCAGCCATGTTAATCATACTAAGAAAGCTTATGGGTTTTTCAAAGCAAGATTCCCAGCTTGGAGCTGGGACATGTCCCACCTCGCAGACTTCAGAATCTGCTTTAAAAGCTTGAATAAGCTGCAACCAGTTTTTAATAACTAGCTTCCCTGCTGTCAGTAGAGCTCTGTGGATTTACACTCTCTGATGTTGCTGTCCCCTCCATGCTCACTCCAGGGAAAATCTGGAGCATATTTCACAAGTTTATTACTGTCATATATCACTACAAGCATTTGCAGCTGGTGTGAATGGTCGTGGCTCTGTGAAGTTAACATCCAGGTCTTTTCATAAATGCATATACATGGCTTGATACATCCCCTCTGTCCTCATGGATATATATTTATATATAGCACATAGGAATGATGATCCAAGCACCAAAATCCTCAGCTGATATTACTTGGTGTACTTAGTCCATATCATTCAATACATCTCACCCCACTGCTGTTTTCCTTCTGTTAATATATTAGTGTTGATGGATGTTGAAGTGCAGCAGCCCATAAAGGGCCAGATGCATGAAACACAAAGTGTTAGTGGTCCTAAAAGTACACTATGGAATCCTTACCTAAATTATCCATTTGTTTTATGAATTTCTCAACAGGCAATTCTTTGTTTATTTACTTATTTTTGATACTACGTTGGGGTCTGTCCTCCAACCTTATGTTAAAGTCAAATAAAAAGATATGTCTTAACTTCTTCTTGCTTTTAGTTACTTGTGCCTGCAAATAATGATTTAGGCTGCCACATATATATCTGGGCAGCATCATTACTTATTTCATTTCCTTCCTTCCTTCCCTTTGCCTCACTCTTATATTTGTTGTAGCTTTGAGCTTTTTTGTGCCTTTTCCTTTTCCCCCCAAAGTCAGCAAAACCTTTCCTGTAGAATCTTTTCTATTTCTGGACCACCCTCATGGCAAGAAAATACAAGTCTTATTAAAAACCATGTAACTTACTTTTGCTTACTGACATAACCTACTTGAAAATCAATAAGAGTTAAATTAAGCACATAAAAATATTATTAGAGTTTTACAGAGCTTCTTTAAGGCCACGTTTAATTAATGGTGTTAGACAGCCCTTTTGGTTTTTTGGCCATACCATAAAAACGAAAGGAAAAAAGGTTTAATGAAGTAATTATTGGAAGTGCAAACAGTATCAGAAGGTAGGTTTGGTTTGCAGCATAAGGTATTTTTGCTCAAGGAAAGGAATAACATAAGGTTAATTGAGGAGGGAAAAAGAGCTGCTGGGCAATGCACAGGCCTGGAAAGGTGAGGAGAAAGGAAACCAGAGTAAGAAATGATTTAATTTGGTGCAAAGGGCTGCATGCAAAACAGGTATGAGCATCTGGGTACCAAAATGATCCACATATTCAGAAATTATGCTGCAGTAAGGACAAGGTCAGACCAAGTGAACAAGGGACTTATTTGGAAAGAATTTCTTTTTATTTGGGGAGTCACACGTCTCTGGAATGTTTTACTTTCTGGGTTTTTTTTTAAACAACAATATTTCTAAAATTGTCTGGAAAAGTCTGACAGATCCCTGAGCACTTCATGCTGCGGGTCAGGAGGGCATTTGCTGTCATGAAACAGACGAGGAGAGAGAAACCAAAGAGATGTCCAGGGAAGAGGAGTTCACTGGCACAGAGGGACTGGAGGAGGATCTGCCTCTTCTCTCTTGGGACAGATTGATCAGCAGAAAAGAAGAAGGACAAAAATAAAAAGAATAGTAACTTTCTCCATGAAACACTTCTAAGGTCTCTCAATCAATCAACATCCTTTGGAAATACAATCCTGGAGTACTGTGTCCAGTTCTGGAGCCCACAATACAAGAAGGACATGGAGCTCCTGGAGAGGGTCCAGTGGAGGCCACGGAGATGATTTGAGGGCTGGAGCAGCTCTGCTCTGGAGACAGGCTGAGGGAGTTGGGGCTGTTTAGCCTGGAGAAGAGAAGGGTCTGGGGAGACTTCATAGTGGCCTTCCAGTGCCTGAAGGGGCTGAAGGAAAGCTGGGGAGGGACTTTGGACAAGGGCAGGGAGGGATGGGATGAGGGGAAATGGTTTCAAGCAGAAAGAGGGAAGATGTAGGTTAGACATTAGGAAGAAATTCTTTGCTGTGAGGGTGGTGAGACCCTGGCCCAGGTTGCCCAGAGAAGCTGTGGCTGCCCCATCCCTGGAAGTGTTCAAGGGCAGGTTGGATGGGGCTTGGAGCAACCTGGTCTAGTGGGAGGTGTCCCTGCCCATACCTGGGGGGGGGGGGTTGGATCTAGATGATCTTTAAGGTTCTCTTCCAACCCAAATCATTGTATGATTCTATCATGTGATTCTATGTTTGCACCTCACAGCCTTTGGTGTTTGGTCAACGATTGGCTAACCTGCTAGGCTACTGATGACTCAGCTGCTTTTACTTTGAGGTTGTGTTTGAATATGTCTTTACCCATCATACACTGCTGCAACAGCATGATAGATGTGTCCCTGACATCTCTGCAAACCAGTCTCACCATGAATATTATAGGAAAGAATAATTTTGGTTTTTCACCTTAGAGCACCACAAGCACAACTGCAGCGCATCAGCTACAATCTCATCCCCACAGTTACAGGGCCCATGACATCTCATCTCAGAAGGATGAGACAGAGTATATTGACCTTGGGTTTTCCTTTAAGGTGGTGTTGCTCCAGGATCCAAACAAGGTCACGGAGAGCTGAGTGTGTTGTTGTGGCATCCTCAGTATTGTACACCTGCGAGTACACCAGGCAGAGACTGTTTTCCTGTGTGAGATACTTGCAACTACAAGCCCGTTAGAATTTGACAATTTAATGAATGGGAAAGCCATTCTTCATTAGAAATACCTGAATGAAAAATGTCTAGCAATTATCTTTGTAATGAAGCTAAATCAATGAGTGGCTTTTCAATCCTGATGTTAATGGGAAACCCAATACCTCGCCTGAGCGTGACCGAAGGAGCATAGTTTGCTACAGGAAATCCAGTATTTGGCTGCAAACTGAAACTAAAGGGAGGTGAAAACAAGCAGATGAGTGGAAAGTTGCCTGAGAGGAATGGAAAGTTGTGGTTCTCATCTAGAATTTTGAAACATGTCTGTAATGTAGGCTGATCTTAAATGATACATCAGTCATTTGTGCTCTAAAACAATGTATTTAATGTATCTTCTCCTTATCATAAAATTATAGCATGACAGAATGGTTTGGGTTGGAAGGGACCTCTAAATGCCATCTAGTTTAACCCCCCTGCAGTGAGCAGAGACATCTGCAACTAGACCAGGTTGCTAAGAGCCTTGTCCATCCTGACCTGAAATGTTTCAAGGGATGAGGCATCTACCACCTCCCTGGGAAAGCTGGGTCAGTGTTTAAACCCCCTTGTCCTGGCCAGATAAGGCCACTAGGTTGGTCAGGCAGGACTTGTCCTTGGTGAAGCCATGCTGGCTGTCTTCAGTCACCTCCATGTCCACCATGTGCCTTCGCATGGCTTCTGGATCTCTATGTTAAAACCTCTCATGGAAGAAGTGGTAAGTCCCAGAGTTCATTTTAAGTCAAAGACAGACTGCAGAAGGCAGAAAATAATCTGTCAGGACTTGGAGCTATCACATATACCACCAGTATTAGACCTCTCTGCCTCAGGAAAGTGATCAATGCTGCTGCACCTGAACCTATGAAAAGACCAATGAGAGCATGGACATGTCTTGAGGAAATGACATTCTCTGCTGACAAAGCACTAAAGAAGAAAGCAAGATGTGGAAAAACAGAGACATGGAGTGGTGGTTGGAAAGCAGAGACAGAGGTATGGTTTTGCTTTGCTTCGCTTTTTCTTAAGGCAGGAGAAGGGAAATCTTGTTTGTATTGCCAGGTGGAACAGCCAGAGGAGACCCTGGAGCTGAATGAGAGGGGACGGGAGGGTGAGGCAGTGATGGATATGAAGAGAATAGGAAAACGTGCACAAAAGAATGAGAAGCATTTGAAAAGCAGCTACTGAAGAAAACAAAAGGTGAACCTGAATCTTTCTTTTGTCATTTTCTTCTTAGAAGAAACCTGCAAACTCCTGCACTGAGAAGCAGAGAGAGGAGGTTCCAAGGAGAAATTCACACCCAACAAAAAGGTGGGAAGGACAGTGGCCACCACACCAGGCTGGGGAAGGCTGCTGTTGGATAGCCCACAGGAAGGCAGAACTGCAGAGTGAGGAAGAAATGCTTTGGGGAAGAAGTGAGCCTGGCCACCAAAGGTCAAGACCAAAGGGAAGGCAAATTGCTATAGATGTGGTGGTGTCCATCCAGTCACATCACAGATTCTGTGGCAAACAGGCCCCCAGGCTGCCTGTTTTAAAATCTGTGCTGGAAAACTCTTTTCATAAAGTCCATTTTCTCCCTGGACTACCAGAGCTCAGATTGACAAGTATAAATGCAGCGTGGCCCATGGTTTGCTCACCTGTACATCATGGCTCATTGGCTTGTGGGCTACAGGAAAAAAAATCCTGATGGCACGTTGCTGCAACACGTGGTTTTTACAGCTCTGGGATGACTCAACTTCCATTCAGCTGTAATTGATCACGGAGTACTTGAATCCTGCACCTGCCATCAGCTGTGAGTGCATGTGTGTTCTCCATTCATGGGGAAAACACTGTGGCCTTCTCAGCTTTGCACTGAGAGAATATTTTAAATATTCTGAAATCCATGGGTATAAACTTGGCGTCGCTCAGCTGTTAAACCCTGCTATTTAAAATTGTTTTTATATAGAAAAGAGAGTTCTCACATGGGTTTTCAATTGCTCACCTACTCTAAAGTCACTTGTGAAGAAAAGGGAGGGAGTACTTACTACTTTTGGAAAAAATCCATAGTCCTTTTAATCATGATGATTGTCACTGCTTACTTACATCAGACACTGAAAGATTGCAGCCCTGCTGGAGAGCTGCTGTGCATCAGAACAAAGCTTCTCAAGGCAGAGGTCCTCTGTTCCAGCCCCAGTGCTGCTCCGTGGTGTAATTACACAGTGGTGCCTGGTGCTTGAGGATCCCACTTCAGATCAACCGAGACCCAGATGAAGCCTGGCTGCCTGCAGGGGTGAAAGCATGAGATGTAGGCATCAAGGAGAGATCTCTGACTAAGCACCCTTGTGTTGATGCAAAGAGCAGAGGAGGGCTGGGTAGAGCTGGGAAGGTTCCTAAAGAAGGCAGGGTTCAGGAGAGCCTGGATGGAAATCTTCCAGTCTCTAGAGAAGGAGGATGAAGGGGAGGGAGGAGAAGTAACCTGATGACACAGTTAAACCATATGGGAGTTGTGAGGTATTTCAATAACAAGAGATAATAACAGGCTGCCCAGGGAAGTAGTTGACTCACCATCCCTGCAGGTATGTAAAAGACATGTAGACATGGTGCTTAAGGACATGGTTTAGGGATGGACTTGGCACTGCTGGGTTAAAGGTTGGACTTGGTGATCTTCAGGGTCTGTTCCAACCAAAATGATTCTCTGACTCTGTATTCACAGACTTAAAATACCCATTGATGAGAACATGAGCTCCAAATAGCTGAGAAGTAGCCTTCTGTGTTCTGCTCAGAAAATAAATGTTTGAATAAAGTGATGAGAAGAGACATTTGAGAAGACAATATATATTCTCTAGGCTTAGTGCCACATAGGCAAGTGGTACACATGTACATGGTGATGGGTAAAGACATGGCTCTAAGACACCAGAGCTGCAGTCTGTCAGTGCTGGATGCAGGAGCTGGGTAGAAAATGCTGGAGCAAGACTGTCCATAATCTCACCTGTTTGCCAGACATGGTGGCTGGAAAGGTCAGAAGTGCTTGTGTGTACTGCCTGGGGGCAAAAGATTAATGTTGATCCTCTACACTAAAAGATGGTCAATTGAGACTAGGTATTAGGAAGAAATTTTTTACAATGCGTGTGGTGAGCCTCTGGTCCAGGTTGCCCAGAGAGGTGGTAGAAGCCCCATCCCTGGAAACATTTCAGGTCAGGCTGGACAGAGCTCTGAGCAGCCTGGCCTAGTTGAAGATGTCTCTGCCCACTGCAAGGGGGATGGACTCAATCAACTTCAAAGGTCCCTTCCAACCCAAATAATTCTGTACTCTAGAATGTAAAACCAGGTTTTATATACACACAGAAGTGACTGAAGATGTAATTCAGACAAGCCCCACCTACCCATCCACACATTTAGCTCTCCAGCCTGGCTGCTTTGTGAGAGGAAGGAAAAAAGGAGTTATTGGGTCCTGTCCACTCCTTCCAAACATTAGCAGCCCAAGTAGATGTTTGCTCTTTTCTTCTTTCTTTTTCTTCCTTTGAGTTTGTGATTCATGCCTGACTCTTAACTATGGACAAGTAGAAATGATGTCACAACCCGGACATTCTCTCTAATCATAGACTCATAGAATGGTTTGGGTTGGAAGGGAACTTAAAGATCATCTAGTTCCAATCCCCTGAACGGCCAGGGACACCTCCCACTGAGAAGATAGTGGTTGTAACTTTCCATAGCACGTTTATGCAGAAATCTCACCTTGAGGAATACTGAGGAAAACCTTAGTGCTCTCTGGAAATCCACCCTCCTAGTGAAGGCTGAAGTTGACCATCAGTCATCAGACATGGATGTGACAGTTGTGCCCTGTGCTGTTTTTACCCTTCTGCACACTTCCCTGAGACACTCCTCCTCACTGCCCCAGCTCTGCAGCACACACAGCCCATGTCTAAGGTCCATCTGCTGGGACATCTTCCCGATGACTCCTTGGCTAGAGAGGGACATGTGTGCTGCTCCAGTGGCAGCCCAGCTGGCTCCTGCACTGCAGGCTCCTCCTTGCTGGTGTTGCAATCAGCAGCTCCTGAAGCAGTTTTTGCCGAGTCACCAGGGAGGCTGCTAATCTGCATGTATTAACTGAGGGGCAATCCAGTATCCTGGGGAGTCCGACTTCCCCCAGCAAAGCTGTGTAAATATAACTCCAAAGGATTCACAGGCACGCTGGGAAGTTTCCTTTGGGCCAAACAATATTTTTAATTCGTTGATAGCATTTTAATTTTCTCATGATGAGGAACATCTAAAGGCAACCACATTGGAGAGCGAGAAAGGGTCAAGAGGCAATTAAGAAAGGAAGATCTTGCTTTTCACTGCTAGGAAAAACAGTTAATTAGATGAAATAAGTTAAAAAAAAAAAGAGAGAGAAGAGCTGAACTGTAATTTGGAAAATTTAAAAAGCTTTCTATCAAATAAATTGATTAACAGACTAATCACAATCAGGACTCTTGGATTAGCAGTTAATTTGTGGAATCAATTAGTAGTGGTATTTTTCAAATCACAGCTTCCTCCGGAGCACAGGGAATTCATTGCAGCATGTTTGTAGAGATAACAGATGCTGGATTAGGGCTGTGGAATGATTCCCTGTCAATATAAGAGCTCTGTTGTACCCTGCCTTCAGGATTTTTATTTTAAGGGTTTTTTTGTGTGTGATTGGCTGTTGGCTGAGTACTCTTAATTCCTTTCTTGGTGCCTCTGCACTTTCTAAATTTTTTTACATTAAAGAACAAATTATTCTCCTAGTAGTTTTTTAGTGCTCTCTGCTTCTTTTGAGGGTTTATGTAGCAATCTCCTCCCTGGAGGTCGACCAGCAGTTCCCTGCACTGTGAAACAGCAACTGAAAACTTGAGGAAAACTTGGTGGGACTTTGCCATCCTTGTGCATTAAGGCAGCTGGGGCTGGGGGTACCACTGGAGCTGAACACTGGGAATCTGGGAATTCCCACTGACTTCAGGTATCCCTGGGCTATCTCTGTCCCAGCCACTGTGCTGGATTTCATGGGAAGATAAAAAATTGTGGTCAGATCCAGGGGCCATAGGTTGCACAATAACTGCACATTGCTGCCTATTAATTAACAGCATGTGTCATACCAGATAATTACACAAAGTTGAACTACATCTAAAACATATTTGGGCAATAATTCTGTGGCTGTTTGACAATTGCTGCCACAGCTAAAACAAACTGAAATTATCTGACATGGCCATGATGATTCTTGAGACAGAGATTGGTTCATTCATGCAATGGGTACTGCAGTGCCAGTGGCCCATGGGCTACAGGTCCACGGGAAAGTTCATGAACTGCTTATCTGAGGGTGTGAGCCTTGGGCCCCATCTATGTAAACCTCAGAATTGCATCATTTGGTAAAAAAAAATGGAAAGAGACAGATGGATCCAAGATAAATCCCACTTTGAAACTAGTGCTTAGTGAATTCCCCAGTGGGGCAGTTCCTGCAATGCTTCAGTCCTGACAAAGAGATAAAGCAGCAACATAATGTTTTAGGAAGTTCCAGAGTAAAACAAGCATAAAGAGGGCTGTTTCTCAAAGCACTGTCTCACAACTCTCATTTTATTGTTGTCTAGTTCAAATTGCTTTTTCCATCCATGGTGCAGAAGGAATTTTACTGTGCAAGCTGTTCAATTTCATATGCCTTTTTTTTTTTTTCTTCCTAGTGATCAACCACCCCTACTGGAGTACCCAATATATGGAAACCCATTGTGAAATATTTGCTAACGTAAAGACAGAGGATGGTTTATCTAGCATCTGTAAAGTTATTTAGAGAAAATGTGTCTCTCTGTCATTTCACATCTGCCAACTCCTGTTACTAACCCTTTCTTACCTCATGAGTGCACTAGAAATGCTTAGAAAATGTTCATTAAAATTGATTTCTCTGTCCAATTTTATAAACAATGAAAATATATGAACCTTCTCTCTCCTTTGTGTAGCCTTTTTCCCCCCTGCAGCAGAATGTCCATATAGGATGAGAGGCAACAAAAGCAGCACACTGACATGGAGAGCAAACACACAGCAAACTCCTGTGAGCAATGCTGAAAACAAGGGGATGGAAGGCATCTCACATTGAAGGTTCAGAAGAGTTAGGACATTCACATACCTGCTTCAAAACAGCCTTGAGGAGGAGGACTTGGGGGTGATGGTGGATGAAAAGCTCAAAACTAGCTGGCACTGTGCACTGAAGCCCAGAAACCAACCATGTCCTGGACTGCATCAAAAGCAGCTTGGGCAGCACGGCCAGGGAGGGGATTGTCCCCCTCTGCTCTGCTCTGCTCTGGTGAGACTCCACCTAGAGAACTGTGTCCAGTTCTGGAGTCCCCAACACAAGAAGGACATGCAGCTCCTGGAGAGGGTCCAGAGGAGGCCACAAAGATGTTCAGAGGGCTGGGGCAACTTTGCTCTGGAGACAGGCTGAGAGAGTTGGGGCTGTTCAGCCTGGAGAAGAGAAGGGTCTGGGGAGACCTTAGAGCACCTTCCAGTGCCTGAAGGGGCTCCAGGAAAGCTGGGGAGGGACTTTGGACAAGGGCAAGGAGGAATTGGATGAGGGGGAATAGTTTCAACTGGAAAGAAGGGAGATGTAGGTTACACATTAGGAGGAAATCCTTTAGTGTGAGGGTGGTGAGACCCTGGCCCAGGTTGCCCAGAGAAGCTGTGGCTGCCCCATCCCTGGAAGTGTTCAAGGCCTGGTTGGATGGGGCTTGGAGCAACCTGGTCTAGTGGGAGGTGTCCCTGCCCATACTGGGGGGAGGGGGGGGGGGGTGTTGGATCTAGATGATCTTTAAGGTCCCTTCCAACCAAAACCATTCTATGATTCTATGATTTTCCATGGTGAAGTTGTAGGTGATAAGACAGATAGGAGAGAAGAGCTGCTATAATACATTTTGGTCTGTAACTTCACTGATTTGAGAGGAAATGTATGGGCTAAGGAAGAGGCTGAGCCAATGATAAGCTTTTCAATTTGTAGGGCTACTGATATCTATAGAAATGCCAATTTCTGAGGCAAACTTCCTAAAATTGGTGTTCTGAACATCTCGGATGGATGTAAATATTTCCTTTAGAATGTTTTGTTGTAAAGGTGACCATTCCCTCCCAGACCTGTGAGTGGCTACACTAATGATGTGTTGGGTGGGACAGACACCATGGAGCACTAATTGCTTTCTCCTTCCCATAAGATGGTCTGCCCACCTTTCCACTAGAATGAATAAGTACAGGTGGCTTGAGAGCTTCTGAACAAGGAGTCCTGTTGATATAAGTGATTTTGGCTCACTCCATAACCCAGTTGAGCCATTTAATTGGCACGGGCTCATGCATTGCCACTCACTTTAGCCCAGATTATGAATACATCAGGAATTAATTACGCCAACATACTCATTTAAACTATTCATAAATTAACGATGCGTTTGACGAGAGGACTTGACAAATCAGGACTGCAGAGGGATTAGGAATCTCATTTCGCTGGGAGAAAAGCTTCACCTGAGTCATGAGAGTCAGTGGTAGGTTACTAATTGCCCACACCAACAAGCCAGGCTGTTTACTCAATCTGTGTACAATGTCAGGCTCTCATCCTAATTAAGTAGCCACCGTTTCTCTTCAGATTTGTCTTACTGGCTCGTTTAAACCCAAGACAAACAACATGTCACTGCACTATGATGTATTGTTCTTCAAAGATGATAGCATGTTATTCATTCAGAAGATGAATGCCAGCCTTTAGCATGTTGGTTTTTTTCTGATTTCATGGATGTTGCAGCTGTGGAGCTGGTCACACAGCCTTGTATCCTGCAGGAGAGGCAGTGAGCAGTTTCTCAATAAACCCAAATATTTTTTAGGTGAACCAAGAATATATTTATATCAGAAGTTCTTTCTTAGAATCATAGAACTGTTTTTGTAGAATCATAGAATAGTTTTGGTTGGAAAAGACCTTTAAGATCATCCAGTCCAACCATTAACCCCCCACTGCCAAGTCCACCACTAAACCATGTCCCTCAGCATCATATTATTTGTCATTATGACCCACCACACTTGTTCTACAGAGCAATTATTCACGTAATAAAATGTGTCCATTAGATCTCATTTAAATATGTTGTCTCAGCTTCCAGAGAAAAAAATCCCTGTGTTTTTCTCTCATTGAATGAGCCTGCCTTAGTGTTTGATATCTGTGTTCTTAAAATATTGCCACTGGGATACAAAACTGACACTTCCAAAGATAATCAAGAAGAAAGTATATTTATTGCCACTCAGTGCTTACTCCTACAGTCTGGGGTAAAAGAAGGGGGTATGAAGTGGTAAATATTTGGCAACAGACTCACCTGGAAGGAAAAAGGAGTCATGCAGAACTGGCCCAAAGTCTCCTCATTGTGTAAACCTGTTTGTATTTCCAGAGATCTGCATGCTCAGGGACGTGGGGCTGGTCAGGGTGGTCAGCATCATGGTCATAATTTTTTCCCTCCTCCTTGGCTGGTCTTGAGAGCTACCATGGTTTAGCAAAGCTGTGTCCAGGCTTGTGGGGCCCCAGCAGGGTCCAGCTGAGACTGTGTAAGCATCATGCAACCCAGCTGTGGTGAATGTCCATGACACCAAAGGCCTCTCCAGGCCCCAGTGTTTACCTCCACTGACTCCAGGCTGCACCCTGAGCACTGTGTGCAGTTCTGGGCACTGCAGTATGGGAAGGACATTGAGGTGCTGGAGAGGGTGCAGAGAAGGGCAACTAGGCTGATTAGGGGTCTGGAGAACAGGTCTTATGAGGAGAGGCTGAGGGAGCTGGGGCTGTCCAGCCTGGAGAAGAGGAGGCTGAGGGGAGACTTCATTGTTCTCTACAGCTCCCTGAAAGGAGGTTGTAGTGAGGTGGGTGTTGGCCTCTTCTGCCTAGTGACCAGTGATAGGACAAGAGGAAATGGGGTCAAGTTGCAGCAGGGGAGGTTCAGATTGGATATTAGGAAAAATTTCTTCACTGAAAGAGTGGTGAGGCCTTGGAACAGATTGCCCAGTGAGGAGGTGGGGGCACTGTCCCTGGAGGTGTTCAAAAAATGGATGGATGTGGTGTTTCAGGAGATGGTTTAGTGGTCATGGGGGTGTAGGGCTGAAAATTGGACTTGGTGATCTTGAAGATCTTTTCCAACCTTAACGATTCTGTGATCTCCACATCTCCAGGGTCACCAATGTCATCACCTGAAGGTGAGTTTGGTGTTTGCATTTGAGCTGGACCGGGGCTTTGTACTCATCTAGTCCTGCAGGTTTTCAATCCATTTGTACCCATCCAGCCCTCAACATGACCTCTTTTTGTTTCACTGCTACTGGTGTATTAAACAAGAACACACACACACACACATTGTTAAATATTAAAATTAATTATATGATAGAATATTATATAATGTTAACTGTACCAATAACAATAAAAATAGCAATAAAAAAACAAATCTTAAAAAAACGTTGAAATGTGAAAAATTGACACCTTTAAGTTTTATGGCTGCTTTCACCTACCTGGCTGGTTCCCAAAACTCTGTTTGTCATAGTGCTAAATTACCTGGTGACTTTGTCAAAGTAAGACTTAAATAATAAGTCCCCTAGCAATTAATGTTTCTCCTCCATTACATTGCCTCGACCTGGTCTTTTCTTTTAAATTCCACCACAGTTGTTGATTCATTAAGGTACTCAGGAGTGTTTTGTGAAAGTATGAATGTGAATTCACTGCAGAGAAATACCCTCTAACACTTAAAATAAGTGGTGGAGCAAACCAGGGCTTTGGTTTCAGACCTTTGTAGAAGTGTGTAGTATATTCACCTCCCTGTACTTACACTTTATTTCTGAATGTTGCCCCAAGCTGAATTAATTCTCCAATAGAATATTCTTCAAAGTCTCCTGTGTCGTGTCAGCAGCTCTTTAAATGCACATATTTTAGATATATGCATTGGTCTCTTGATTATGAAAAAGTGTTATTAAATATGTAGTAAAATATTTATGCAGTATGACTTTAAAGCTAGGAATATGAGATCACAAGAGGTTTCTTTAATTGAAATAGCCTTTGTGTGCAGCTGGATTCTGATTGAAACTCTGCCTAGCCTACTTAAAACAATAACATACAGATGACATCTGATCTCAATTGCTTTTCAAATACAAGTCATTGCAATATTATTAATTCTTTATTATATGGCAAAGAAAATAAAGCATTTCCATCCAGTGAATATTGCCATTTGGGTGACTTGGTTTTTTGTGGATTTCTAGAATGTCATTAATAAATAAAATGCACATGTATGCATTAATATACTGTATATACCTGTTAGTATCAAGTCCAAAATTGAATGAGATACTTTAACAGATGCTTAATATTAAGCCTTTGAATTAATGCTTATTTTTATCTGTGTTCCCAGCCCCATCATGGTCCATTTGGCTTTTTTGGAGTCAGCTTGACAATGCTCACTAGCTGGGTACTTTGGCCTCAGCCTGTGCACGCCTTACAGCTGAGCCATCTGTCTAGACATCAAAACATATTAAAAAAAACCCAACAAACAAAATGAAAAAGCTCACCTACCTGGGAAACTTCACTGCAGAACTGTAATTAAAAAATTAGTGCTCTCCCACTAGAGGCATCCTCTGGGGTTTGCAACATCTAGGCTGGCCCCAGGATAGGATTCAAAGCCCAGAACTGGTGGAAATGCTTCCTGCTCAGTTTGCAGAGTCTCACTGCTCTTGGAGCATTGCAGTGGGGAACCAGCACTGGTCAGCAGCACAGATAACTGGGGTCATCAGTTTGGCCAGGACAACAAATACAATCTTCCAGAAGATTTGATGGATGAGGTTTTCCTTACATGTATAGGACCGGTTCCTCCATCGACATAAATCAAAGTAGATCCACATACAGCAAAGAAGTGACACTGATTTACTCTAAGACTAAAGCTGCCTGAAATGCCTTGAACACATCAACCAAAGAAAAACCATCTCTAGGATTAGAAGCAACCAATCGACTTCATCCCCTTCCTCTACCTGCCCATCACCAGCTACTTTACACCCCTGCATTCAGTGGGGTGGTGCCATTTGGTGCCATTTAACAACTGCTCATGTTATCATAGAATCATAGAATGGTTTGGGTTGGAAAGGGCCCTTAAAAGGTCATCGAATCCAACCCCTCTGCCATGGACAGGGACACGTCCCACTAGATCGGATTGCTCAAAGCCCCATCCAACCTGGCCTTGAATGTTTAGTAAAATAGGGAATTGGATCGATGCTTAGGGTGGGGTTCACTTATAAGAAACATGGAGCTAATTATCAAGGCTCTCTTCACAATCTATGAGATAGATGGGCATTTTCGGTGGAGTCCCTTCCTTCAAAAGCATGATGAATTGCCCCCAAGCCACCTCTTTCACTCCTGTGAGCAAGAGGAGAGCTGAGTGTGACTGCCAGGGAGTGGTGGGCAGAGAGCCCTGCTTCAACTGCCTGGGAGCCCTCTGCTTAAATCCACATTGTAACAGCACTTTCAGCTCCTCGGTAATATATTCTGACAGTAAAGCACAGTTGTCAGATGTTTGGGGATGAATACTTGCTCCAGCTGGCATCATAAACGGTAAGGCAGCGTGGCCTTTGAACCAATAAAAAGAAAAGAAAAAAAAAAAAAAAAAGGCAATGTTTTCAGGAAAAAAAAGAAGATACATGGATGAGCTCTCCATAACGATGAGTTATGGTCTCCGGTGACACCCTGAACGGATGAGCAGAGTGATAACATTGTTCAGACACGAGCAGGCAACACACAAAATCGCTGGGATCTGAAACGCGGGTCTGTATTTCCAGGGCTGAGCACAATGAAGGGAGCTGGTGACAACGTGTCTGTTAATAGGAGAGGACTTGTGAGCAGCAATCAGGGGGTTTTATCGGCTCGTTGTCAAAGCAAGAAGCAATTGGAATACGTACCCCAAGGGCTCGAACCACATGGTCGGTATTAGTGTAAGCAAAGGCTGGGGTGGAATATTTACAGGCACCGGGAGGTGTTTTGAAAATGTGCCTTGAAGGTCTCAGGGCTTTTCAGCTCATTCTGGAGACAATAGGTAGTGACAGTTTTGCTGTAAGAAATAGGGATAATGAAATCTTTCTCTGTTTTGATCAAAGGAAAACTATTTCGTTTTCATCTCCGACAGACGTTGTGCTTTCAAAAGTCTCAGAAATCCCAAATCACACTTAAAGGCTCAAGATTTAAGGGAAATCTCCAGATGAGTCAGCAAAGGCGAATGCAGAGTCCCATGATCTTGTGATTTTATCCTGTGTCACAAAACCGAATAGAAGCCATGGAATCTGCCTTTTTAGCTCAAGAAAGGATCATAAGTAACCTTTTTTTTCATGACAGATGCACATCTGACCTGTGCCCCAAGACATCCTGCATAGACCTGCGATGACCTCCACCCATCTCATCCACCACTCTGTCACCCTTCACACTTGAAAGTTTTTCCCAGGTTTTCCTTTCAACAGCTGAAAACTATTTATTCTTTGTCAGATAAATGTTTACTCCTTCCTTCTCTCCGGTTTTTGTTCGTTTTGTTTGGCTGGTTCTTTGGTCTTCCTTTTGTTTTTGTTGTCGTTGTTGGGTTTTATTGTTTTTGTAGTTTTTCTAATCTATATGAAAGTTTCCTCTGAACTCAACACCCACTATCCACCACCCATCCACTTTGGAAAACTACGAGGAATGAATTTCTTAATGACTGTTTGAAGGGTGCATTCCCTCGCATTCCTGTGGTGAGTCGTTATTCTGAGGAATCGTTGCTGAGGGCTGACCCCCCCCCCCGGCACCAGGACAGACTGCTGGAAATAAAGTTTGCTGCTCCAGACTTGATTGCTTCTTACTAGATATTTCCAAGATATATCGGCTTCTGGAGCTTAACCAGATCACCTATCAACTAAAAATAGCGACAGGAGCATTTCACAGCTCTTTAACAGCCTCTTAGGAGGCACCCTCAGGGGTTTTGTTCTGCTGCTGATCTCCCCTTAACAAAACTGTTCAGCAGCAGCTGAGCCAGCACCAAGTTCTGCGTTTCTGATCCGGATGAAGCTTGGGAGAACCAAACCCCACAGTTACAGCAAAACTAAACCAGAGGCATGGGTGATTTAAGCAGAAGACAGGGCATGTGATGGAGATACACCAATATTTACAGAATCACAAAATTGTCGTGGTTGGAAAAGAACTCTAAGATCACCGTGTCCAACTGTCAAAGCCCCGGCCACGCCCCCAAAACAAACAAACAAACAAAAAACACTAGAGCATGTCCTGAAATGCCAAATCTACACGGTTTTTGAATACCTCCAGGAATGGTGACTCCTCCACCTCCCTGGGCAGGCTGTTCCAGTGCCTGACCACTCTTTCAGTATAGAAATTCTTCCTAATATCCACTCTAAACCTCCCCTGGTGAAACTTCAGGACATTTCCTCTAGCCTTATTGTTATTTGCTTGGGGGAAGAGGCCAACAGCCATCTCCCTACAACCTCCTTTCAGGTAGTTGTAGAGGGCAATGAGGTCTCCTCTCAGCCTTCTTTCCTCTAAACAATCCCAGTTCCCTCAGCCTCTCCTCACAGGATTTGTTCTCCAGCCCCTCCACAAGGTTGGTTGCCCTTGAGCCCAGCCCAAGGAGCTCTGGCAACCGTGTGTGTTGGGGTTGGCACAGGAGTGGCCACCACTGTGCCCTTCCCTACAGCCAGATCATTGCCCAACACATCAGGAAATTGGCTTTCATCAGAGTGGCAAGGGATGGTGCAACATCTCACAGGGAGGAGAATTTGGCAATTATGAGTTCTGCCTGCTCCTAGGGGAGTCCTGATGGCATTTCACTTATCACAACACCACTTTGCATTCGATTTTGCAATTCAGGAACTGAAAGGCAGCAATATCTAAATTATCTTTGGCTAAATAAGGACACTGGCCAGAAGAAAACAATCCAGTATCAAAAGGAGGCAAAAAAGAAAAATATCCCGCTACATTTAAAAAAACAAACAAAAAAACCCCAACCCCCCACCAAAAGCAAGTAGATAAAGAATGTTTCCTTTTGATATTTTTTTAATTCAAATAGGCCATATAAGGAGCCTCAGTGTTTTCTTCACATCTGTGTGACTCCATTCTTCGGAAATTTTCTGATATGAAATGTGTCCTATCCGGGATTTGGTACAATCTCCAAACCTTGTGATCAAATCACAGCTCAGAGAAGCAAAGTGCTGCTGAGCATTGTTTACAAGCAGCTGCTTTTAAGTGCCTGGTTTGGGCTCATTTTCCAAAGCAGGACTCGCTGTCTCTCAAAGACCAAGGAACCCGTGTGGTAGGTGGGAGCTGTGAGGAGCTGTGAAAGGTATTCTGGTCACTGAGTGAGAGCGTAGGAAGGAAAATGTAAAAATTGCACTTCTCAGAAACTGCATTGAATGCTTTCTTTTTTTCTTTGGAAGCTTTTGTCAGTATTCTTCATGAAACAGGCAGCTTTCACACTGATTGGGATGAAACACGTATCCTTAAAAGCAGCACCTGTTGAAAGCAGGTTTTCCTGGGATACGTTTCAGCAGCAATGTGTTGGATTTGTTCCTGGCTGCCAATGCCATTGAGATGACCACATTTTGAGCCTTCTGAGTGTGCCTTCCTGGGCTTCTTGCAATGCTGTGGGAGGGCACAGGGTCTTCCCTGGGCTGAGCATCCTGCTCCAGGAGGAAGCTCAGCTGCTCCTGTCCGAGGTGGGTTACACCAACCACCACCTTCTCTCCCAGCCTTGCAAGCAGCCACAGCAGGTGGAAAACCTGTTGCACTTGCTTGGCTCTTTGCCAGCTTCAGTGCCATGGCACAACTTGTTCTTTGAATGAAAACTTGGATTTTCTTCCTTGCTGGTGTGAGGGCAGCATCAACGCAGCATAAGAAATGTGCCTTCTACTCACCCTGCATCTGACCATTGTCATAAATGACAGGGACTTGGAAGATACTGAGCAATCAGGTGGTGACAGGAGTATGAGATGTACAACTTTCCTCCAGTGCTACCAGGGGAGCCAGCAACCCTGCAGGAAAGACCCAGCTACACCCAGTTGGTCTCCAGGAAAACATACCGCTCAGACTTCTTCCTTGTAATTTTTTTTTGGAGAGCATAGAAAAGAAGAAATTTGGTCTTTGCTTGAATATCAATATGAGTTTCTAAATATAACCCCTACAAAGATTTTCATTCAGCATTTAGTGGTTAAATCGGGTCTTACGAAGCTCTCTCTTAAATTGGTAAATAAAAGAATTCATAACTATTTTTATAGGCTTAAAGAATACAGATCAGAAATGTGGGATGTGTGCACACCATATTAGTGTGCTTTGGTGTTCTTATCTTCCTGCTTTTAAAATATTTAGGCATTGTTTGCAGCTACACTTGCTGTAGGATATTGAATCATCTATTCCACATTAACTTTTATGCAGTAACATTCCTGAAGCACAGAAGGCTTTCATCTACTAAAAAACCCCTTATATCAACAACTAAGCTTCTTTTCATAAGTTATATTGAATCAAGGCATTGGATGATAGCATGGATGATTGTGCCTAGCCCAGATTAGGTGAGAATTATAGCAAATCCTTCTATTCATAATGGCAAATGTGAACATTTACTTACCTTCCTGAAAGGCTTCTCCTTAAAAACAACAAAGGAAAATTATGATCCCCAAGCCTGTAAACTCCACCTCTATAAAAAAGTTAAAAACTGCTTTGCAGCAGGTTTCTCATGGACCAAAGGGTCATCTGAAGGCAGCTGATGGGGTGCTCCAAAGCTTCACATAGTGACATATTGATTTAAGACCTGTAAATTGGAGGGTCTATAGCCTTCCTATCAAATTTGCTTCTTTTCAGACTAGGATGTCATCTTGCAGGGACATCTTTTATTAGATCATGTTGCTCAGAGCCCCATCCAACCTGGCTTTGAATGTCTCCAGGGATGGGGCATCTACCACCTCTCTGGGCAACCTGGGCCAGTGTTTCACCACCCTCACTGTAAATAACTTCTTCCTAATGTCTAACCTAAATCTACCCTGATCTTAACTATCCTTGTGCAAACTGACTGGTTTAGGGCCAGATGTCACAGATTTTATTCAAACACCATAGCACCGTCTTTTGGTTTCAAGGGATCATTTGCAAAGCAACATATTTTTCATGAGGGAAAATACTTCTCTTGGTTTAAAAACCTGAGTTTCTGACTTGGTGTTTTGGTTTTGGTTTGCTTCCTGCATTTCTTGGGGTTATTTGGGGGAGAACTACATATCCAAATTAAGAAAGAATAATAATAATAACAATAATCAGGATTTACATTTTAAAACGTGGTGGGTTTTATGCTGCCCTTGTGTGGCTGGTGATTGCACTAATGCATCATGCTGGTGGCCCCATGACCAAAACCCAAAGCTGCTCATTTCTCTGTTGGCCATAGCATGGGGGTGAATGCAAGAGTGGTACAGATACACTTTACCCTGGGTACCTGCATTCTTCATTTTCACCTGGCTGGGGCATATTCTGTCATTGGTGCTGCTGAAAACCTCAAAAGACATTTAACTCCTTGACCTTCTCTTGGTGGACAGTCACTACAGGTCCCCAACAGACTGGTTGTTCACTGTGGTGACTTGTAAGGGTGCAGGCTTATGAGCCTAGTGCAGGGGACTGGGAAGAGTTGAGTGAGTGCAAGGACCCCTTAAAAGAATGCATAAGGTCCCTTGAAGTCCCAAGTGGTGAGCCATTGAGACCATAATGTGGTTGCATCTCATTGTGCTTTGATTTTGCTCTCACTGGTGGTGTCACTGGGAAGCTGTTCAAGAGCCTCACTGCTCCTGATGTCATAAACCCCTTTGCAATCTGCAGCCTGAGTTTATTCATAACCTGTTTAAGCCATCAGGAAGTTGAATGTCTTGCTGTGACACTGCAGACAGTTTGCTAACCAGTGGCAACATGAGACCTTTCAAAGGAAAACAGAGTGCTCTGCAAACGACTTCTTCTCACCAGCAATCTCTGCTGGGATATATCTCTGCAGTCCTTACAGACCCAATTTCATTCATACTACAGAAAAGCACAGCCTCCATGGAAGGCCAAATCTATGGAGAATGCACAACTCATCCAACCACATGATGGGTTTTCATAAATGTTAAGAGACCTCAGTGTGCTTGGCTGAGCTATCAAGAAGCCACCTGGAGCAGCTGCTTTGAAACATCAGTATTTTTCCTCTGGTATCTCCAGTACTCAGGAAACAGCTCCCTGGCAGTTTCCATCTGCATTCAGCTCCACTGCAATATTGGTGTTGGAAAAAGGAAACGTAACCAGTGCTCTGCTCTCCATGGGTCACCAGGGCTGCTGGGATGGAGGAAATCACCATTAACCCTCACACCAGAAGTTTTGGGTCCCTATCCTGGTGATGCTTCTGCCCATGCTGGAGAAGGGCTGACCACTGCAGTAGGCTAGAGTACTCAATGTTTCGCAGGGACCAGAGCCTAAGTCCAATGCCTGCTCACTCTTTCTCTGTTATTATTACTTGTTTATCAATCTGGGTAACCTTCTCCTTGGCAATCATCATGAGGAGACCACTAAGGCTCCTACAATGTTTTTCACAGAATCACAGAATCATTCTGGTTGGAAAAGACCTTTAAGATCAAGTCCAACCATGAACCCAACTCTACCAAGTCCAGTGCTTAAACCATGCCTCTCAGCACTGCATCTACAAGGCTTTTAAACACTTCCAGGGATGGTGATTCAACCACCTCCCTGGGCAGCCTGGTCCAGTGTTTAACTACCCTTTCAGAGAAAAAATTTCTTCTAATACCTAATCTAAACCTCCCCTGGCACAAATTGAGGCCAGTTCCTCTTGTCCTGTTGCTTGTTACTAGGGAGAAGAGACCAACCCCCACCTCTCTCCAACCTCCTTTCAGTTGCAGAGAGCCAGAAGGTCTCCCCTCAGCCTCCTTTTCTCCAGGCTGAACACCCTCAGTTCCTTCCTCTCCTCCTCATAAATTTGTGCTCCACCCCCTTCCCCAGCTCTGCTGCCCTTCCTGGACTCACTCCAGCACCTTAATGTCTTTCTTGTAGGTAGTACTGAGCTTCACCTCTGACAATGAAATGAGAGAGGCATCTGCTGCTAATGACCTTCAGTACAAATTCATTCTCTCTGTATTTGAAACAGATACAGCATTTAAACCTGTCGCTCACTTTCGACTTTGTCCTATCTTGCAGATCATCCAACTCTCTTTCATCATGAAGGTGCTTTCTGTGGCAGCCACAACCACCCCTTCTTGTCCTCCCCCTCCACCACCACCCCCCCAACGTTTAGAAATGCTGCTTTAACACTTTTAACCCCCCAGCCTGAATATTCACTTGAACTCCTTTCAGAAAGTCGATCAAAAAGGAGACTTGTCCCATTGTGGAAAATTTCCTGATCAGAAATTCAAATGAATAAGTATTTATTCATTCAGATACTCAGGCATGGAAATCTCTGCACTTTGAGTACAAACACAAAGATGTTTTTATTTTAATCTCTCTTCTGCAAATTAACATGGTCATATAGTTTTCAAAATTAAAAACTCTAAGGATTAAACCCAACCGGCAAACACAGCTTGGAAATCATTTGGTGTCCCAAATATTAAGATTACTAAATGTAGATGAAAGAGGCAATTCCAGAAGAAATTTCTGTTCCTTCACGACTAAAGAAGATAAGCCTTAACTATATGTGCATGCAAAAATGTAATATGATTTATTTTCCAACAGGCAAAACTACCATATATTGCTCTAGGTCACGGATCAATGTGACTGGAGTATAAATAAAACTCCAGGGGCTCACAGGCTGATGATGGCTGTAATTATTGATTAATTCTGCTTTAGAAAGCTCAAAAACAAGTCCATCTTGACATGGACCACAACACAACTCCTCTCTCATTGCATGAAAACAAAATGAACCCCTTGTTGGAACTGCTTGAGGTTTTCAGCCTTGCCGAGGGATAAATGTCGTATCTGGCAGGAGGGAAATGAAATTATTACTTCCAACTTTTTGGAGAGAATTTTAATAAGGATTATACTAAAAAACAAAAAAACAAAAAAGCAGAAACAAAAAAACCCCATAAGCAGGTTTTCTGGCCTGAACACAGATAGAGGGCTCTTGTGGGGTTTAGAGGAAAATAGGCTTCTTTCCCACACATTTGCTAAAGTGATTCCAATTTCATTCTTGTGTATTAACAGCACCTGGAGGCAAGTACCCAGCTGTGGTTTTAGCACAACACAGACATCCAGACAAGGCTGGTCCCTGTCCCCCAGACTCTGCAATCCACAATTAAGATGAGAGGTCCTTTTCACTCCAATTCTAACCATTTCACTCTGTTGAAAAAAATGAGTCATATGACAGATCACATCACCTTCTTTGACTCAATGAATCGATTTCAGTTAGGACTCTTGTCCTTTTGCTTTTAGAGAGAATTAGCCAATGTATCCGTGCTGGGAATATTGCATATCCACATGAACTATGCTGCAAAGGCTGGCAAGGGATGAGAAAGCCTGCCTTTCAATGGATATTATGGGTAAAAGATACCTTCTACTAAGAAAACACCACTGAATGCATAGATCACTAATAATAGTCTTTATGTTGGTCATCTTTATTTATCACAGAGGACACAATACTGTTGCCATCCCATCTCCTGGGAGAGAACTGCACCCCCAGTGTCTAAAATCTGCCAGATGACTGATAGCATCTGAGAATCAGCTCTAGGCTCATCTCTGTTAGGGGTTTTTGGACCAGAATTGTAATCAATTAGCTTTGACTAATTAATTTGTCATCAATTAGCTCTTCTCTGATGAAGTTTGGAGAGATTTACAAGGGTAACTTTCAAATCTCTGACCCTTCAACATCCCTTGGATATCATGTTAAAAGTATGGACAGTTTGGAAAAGTAGTTTGTGAAAGTCAGAACATAGACATGTTCTTCTCAAGTAGTAGCTGCAAGAAAAAAACACCTGATGGGATGCGAGTCGTACATTAGCATATGTTCATCATCTTCTTGATACTGTTAATTCTGTTATTTGTACACAAGAATATATGGAAAGCAAAGAAAAACTCCTTAAAATAAAGGTTCAGGAAAAAACTTCTGGCTCTTGGCAATGTGAATGCAAATGGGGCTTTGAATTTCCTTGTAATCATCCCAGTCTTCCATCACCACACAGACTTCTCACATTGGTCCCTTCATGAGCATGGGCTGCTCTGATGTATTCTTATTATTTGTTAGAATTAGCTATTTGAGGACACTTTTCTTCTTAAGCTTAATATTTTCACCATCTCAGTTACTGACTGCTCCCAAGGTGTTGCCTTGATGTGCTATTTTAGGTATGAGAGGTTTGCAGAGTCACTTAGATCACTTCTAGGCAGACACTAAGAAGAAGATTTTGAAAATAAGTGCAGAAGAAAACATGGATAAATATTTTAAAATATTCACAACATGCTGCTTTGTGTGCAGGGGATCCAGACACAGAAACTGTGAAATAAACTTGGAAAGACAGTGAGGAGCTAAAAGCACAATTCAAAGGAGCAGAGTGATCTTAGTCTGTCAGTTTTCCCACCGAACATGGCAAACCCAATTCTTTTCCCTCGGAATGTGCTTTGCAAGGGGGATGCTGATACAACCAACTGTATCATCTCTTCCTTGTACATGACTGATAAACCATGACCTTCAGTGTGTCACTCCAGAAAACAATTCCCTGTGAGCTAAACAAGGCTGTAGCACACACATTTGTGCTCAGCCTTAGCACACCAACACTAAAGAATTGATCCATTTTGCCTGTGGCAGGAGCGGTGCGTTCCTAGTGCTGAGCTGCTTCATTCCTTACCCTCCTGGAGACTGTGCTTCAGTGTGGCTGGTGAGACCATTCCATAAGGAGAGGATGGAGCACCCCATCCAGCCATCTGCCAGGATTCATTTCATTTTGGGCTTGTCTTTGCAAGCAGATGCCCAGGCCGGGCTGGTCCCCAGGGGGGCCACAGTGCTGGCATGCTCAGCACCCCCCATCTGCTCCTGGCTGACATTTCCCTCCAGCTCGCTTCACAGGACACTGGGAGCAGGATTTCTGTCCTTCTCCAAAGACATCCAATGCAACAGATTGACTCATCAGCATGTGGCACAGCTATCTGGAGGGTAAGTGCTGTAGGAAGTCATGGGGCTTGAGGAAATGTCAGGCTTTTGTCTGTGTTTTGGAAGGAGATGTGAGCACTCAGAGGCTGGAATCCCTGCTTTGCATCGGCCTGGTTGTCAGTCTCAAGGAAGGTGCAAAAACCATCTTTTTGTTGAGACAGGGTGTGTTGTGGTGTGTCCATTCAATGGTGACTGGCTTGACACTGTTGCATGGTGACCGTTGAGGACTGCCAGATGACCTCAGAGCATCCCTGCCCAACAGCCTCACCCTCTTCTGCTCGTGAAGATCAGCACAGCAACAGCCACATGAAACAGTTCTTACAGAGATCATAGAATCAGAGAATGGTTTGGGCTGGAAGGGACATTAAAGATTATCTAGTTCCAACCTCCTTCCATGGGCAGGGACACCTCCCACTAGACCAGGTTGCTCCAAGCCCCATCCAACCCCCCCTTGAACACTTCCAGGGATGGGGCAGCCACAGCTTCTCTGGGCAACCTGGGCCAGGGTCTCACCACCCTCACACTAAAGAATTTCTTCCTAATGTCTCACCTAAATCTCCCCTCCTCCAGTTTTAATCCATTCCCCCTTGTCCTCTCACTACAAGCCCTGGTACAAAGTCCCTCCCCAGCTTTCCTGTCAGCCCCCTTCAGATGCTGGGAGGCTGCTATGAGGTCTCCCCAGAGCCTTCTCTTCTCCAGGCTGAAGTATGTCTGGGTAAGGCTCTAGAAATGCCTATTTCTCAGCTCTGAGTCCTACCAAAGCTGTTATTTCCCATCAATAACCTGGTCAGTAAACGGTGCTGCAGGTCTTAGCAAGGCTAAGGCATGGGTAAGTCCAGGCCTCCTTCAGCACACTGGAGCTGGCACCACTGCTGCTTTCTGTAGTCTTAGAGCAGAGCCATTTTCCAGGTGTTTTTTTTTGTGGTGTTGTGTGAGGCTCCAGCACACTGTAAGCATTTGGTGTGATGCTTACCCATTGCACGTCTGGATTTGTTTCATCTCTTCTGCAGTCAAAGATCTTTTCTTGCATTATCAATGGTATATTCTAATAATACCTGATGAGCAGTGAACACAATGAACTGCTTCTCCCCCTTTTCATAGCTTTTCAATCTAGCTATTATTAGCTATTATTATTCAGAGTATTCAGAAGTGTGCCTGGATCCATTCAGGGATACAAAGCTCTGAAGAAAATACCTTTGAAGTCAAAGGGAAGCATAGTAGTACATCAGCACAAGCTTTGGAAGACAGACCCTATTTATTAATATTGTTAATGACCTATCTTTTCCCACCATTTCTTGCTCTCTTGTGTTGCACATCAAAATTGTAAGAAGTACAGGACAAGAGATATATTTTTCTGTATGTTCTTAGAGGAATAAAAAGAAAAAAGGACCATGATAACTAATAACTGTAACGGAAATCATGGTCACCATCCTCACCCATGAGCAGGAGGATTTGTAATGGTTGCTATCTGGTACAACCATCCCAATCAAATATCAATCCAAGATATTCCCTGTGAAAGCCCTAATGGTAAGAAAAAACAGCCTGAGGACTAGTCTGGAGCAGGCTGATACTGATCAGCCAGTTCTTGTGTGTCTGTCTCCTCTCCCAGCTGGCTGTTCCCAGGCAAAATCCCAGGTAAGAAATCACAGTTTCATAGAATCATTGAACAGTTTGGGTTGGGAGGGACATTTAAAGTTCACCTAGTCCAACTCCCCTGCAGTGAGCAGGGACATCTTCAACTTGATCAGGTTGCTCAGAGCCATGACCAACCTCTCCTTGAATGTCAGGGCATCTACCACCTCTCTGGGCAACCTGTGCTGGTGTCTCACCATCCTCAGTGTAAAACATTTCTTCCTAATATCTCCTTCAAATCTCCCCTCTTTCAGTTTAAAACCAACCCCCTTTGTCCTATTGCTACAGGCCCTGCTAATAAAATTTGTCCCCATCTCTCTTCTAAGCCCCCTCAAAGTACTGGAAGGTGCTCTAAGGTCTCCCTGGAGCCTTCTCTTCTCCAGGCTGAACAAACCCAACTCTCTCAGCCTGTCTCCAGAGCAGAGCTGCTCCAGCCTCCGGTTGTCTTTGTGGCCTCCTCTGGGCCTGTTCCAACAGCTCCATGTCCTTCTTGTGTTGGGGACCCCAGAGGTGGACACAGTACTCTGCAACACTCTGACAACATGCAGCAATTCTGCCCCTGTTTCCCCAGTGTGGTTATTGACACAGGTCTCCCTACCTGATCTCTACATTTCCCACAAATATACAGATGTGAATCATCCTCGAGATGCCACCTGCTTTTAAAAAGTGGCCAACAGATTAAAAAGCCCCATGTTGGGTGTTACTGTGTGAATCACAGTGTGGGTGGGGTGAGGTGGTGCGTTTCAGGCAATCCTGATGGGGTTGGGTGAAATCTGTGGGGATTTGCCTACCTTACTGCCAGAAATGTCTTTGGAAATCTCAGCCTCAGGGACCTATTTTTCACTGCAAACTGTTTCAGGAGGAAGAGGCAAACACTCTCTAGAAGGCAATTGGGTTGACAGCAGTGAGGACTGGCATGGTTCTTTTGAATTATTCATAAAAGAAAATAAGGGTTTTAACGGAAATGCCCAAATTCTGTTGTTGTCCTGTCATATGTTCAATACTTGGAGCTCTCTAAGGTCTGTTGTCCAGGCAGGACAGGTGGACCAGAGGGGATACAGAATCATAGGATCATGGAATAATTTGGGTTGGAAGGGATCTTAAAGATCATCTAGTTCCAACCCCTGCATGGGCAGGGACACCTCCCACTAGACCAGGTTGCTCCAAGCCCCATCCAACCTGCCCTTCAACACTTCCAGAGATGGAGCAGCCACAGCTTCTCTGGGCAACCTGGGCCAGTGTCTCACCACCCTCACAGCAAAGAATTTCTTCCTAATGTCTAACCTGAATCTCCCCTCTTCCAATTTTAATCCATTCCCCCTTGTCCTCTCACTACAAGCCCTTGTCCAAAGTCCCTCCCCAGCTTTCCCATTGGCCCCCGTGAGGTACTGGAAGGCTACACGATACGTGAGAAAAAAAACCCATAATAAATAACAGCAACAAAAGTCCCAAGTTGGAAGGTCTGCTTCCAGCATTTCTTGTGATTCATGTTTCAGAGCATGTCATCATCTTTGTCCTATGAAAAGTTCAGGACAGGAATCTTCCCCTGTATTGGGTTGGTGGAGAGTGAAGCAAAGGTCCCTGTCAGGGGCCATGTTTCCCAAGGGTGCTGTGCCTGGGCCCTTTGGGGTAAAGGAGGTGCAGTTTCCTCTCTGTGTAGGTTTGATAAATTTTTTTTTAACTAAGCACTGAAAATCACAGCAGAATCACAGCTTGATACTGTTTAAGCTTTTTTTTTTTTTTTTTTTTCACAACTCCAGCAAAAGGTTTCACGAAGCTGCTCCTATTAACAGTCGCTCTGCTCTCTGCTCCCTGCAAGGGCTAAATAACAGGAATCACAATACATGAAAAAACATGGTAATAAAAATAAGGGGCTGAAATGTGCAGTCCTGATAGTCATCAGCCACAAAGCCTGCCTGCTGTGGTGGGGCTGAGCACCCCGCAGAGCAGCTCCCTGCTCGGGTTGGAGCACAACCCCACCTCCTCCCTGCAGCTGGATGTTTTTGATTTCCTCATTTATCATTTAATCTCTGAGAAGAATGCAATCATGGAGTGGCCAAAGCTATTTACCAATTCAAGCTGAATTCATCAAATAGCCTCAGCCATGAAAAACACGCACATGAATCCTGGACAGGAGAATGCAGCTCAGTTTGTCATTTCTTGGATTAACTGTTTTTATTATTTGTACGATTTTCAAGCAATCATTTTGGCATGATTCATTACACGGTAGGAGAGTTCTTCCCCCTTCATACTCCAATGGCTAGCAATGAGAAAAAATCCATCCCTCACAAATTTTCATTTATGTCCTCGAATTGTTCCCATTTGCCTGTAGTAAGGGAGCATACGAAGGGCTTCACCCTCTGGATGTAACCTGAGCATCATTCCTGGCAAGGTGGGAAGAGGAACATCTGAGTGCAGCTGGGCAGGGATTAAGATGAGCAGGGAGGTAATTGTTTTGGTTTTTTTTTTCCCTCAGGAGATCAAAAATTTGTCTTCCAAAGTCCTGTCCTGAAGATGGGGCTGTGGGTGCCCCTGTTGTTAGGCAGACTTGCTCTACCCCTGAGCAAGTTGTGTGGCCTTAAGCAGAAGAGCTGCAGGGAAGCTGAAGCAAGGGAAATTGTTGCCTGTATTCACATATTTGAGTGCCTAAGATCTGATCTGAACTTCTCACAAGGCTTGTCCCACGTGAGATGCTACTGAGCTGTGCCAGAGGCTGGAAATACTTTTCCTTCATTAAGCCTCTGCCCGGGGGCCCTTTTCCCTGTGCCTGGAGGTGACTCTTCGTTTGGGAGCAGATGCCCTGGGCATCCCCCATGCTGCCCCCAGCAGAGGTGGAATTCATAGCCCTGGTGGCCAGGGGGGAGAGCAGAGGGGCTGGGCACACTTCTCAGAGGCTTGTTCTCTGGCTGGTTAACCTATCCTTCCTCCACGACGCAGGTAAAATATCTTTACAAGAGCCACTTGTTTCACACACAAGCTTTGTATGAGCACTAAAAGACCCTGGAGACGTGTGGTATACACCCGATTTTCACCTACCAAGCAGGAGAATAGACAGATAAATATTTACACACAGCAAAATTCTCTTGCACGGAACAATTCCAGGAATTCAAAGCCCAGGAGAGCAGCGCTGCCAGCAGAGTCGATGCTCTTTAGCTCTTAAGTGGCACATTAACTGTAGTTAGCAATCCTCAGCGATCAATGCCAGAGGAAGATGGAGAGGCACAGGCAGAGCCGGGGCTACCGAGAGCCTTCTGCTGGCCTTGCCTTCTGCTCCAGCACATCCATCCTCCTTTATGGCCCTCTACATATCTTTATGCCATCAGTAGAAGGCAATCTCTTACAGAAGCACGGCGCTGCTTTCCCTCTGCACCAGGGCGTCTGGAGACATTAACATCACTCAGGTTTGTAGTCGACTGAAACTTTGAAGGCGTTTGCATTTAAAGTCGAAATTCTTCCCTCTGTGAGGGACCCAGGCTGGAATTGTTCACCGGCTCTATCTGGTATAAACCCTTAAATCCAATTTGAATCGGTGCCAGATGAATCTCACGGCTCTCAGGCTGATAGGTCCCCAAATGCTATTAACCTTCCCCTGAATAGCCTGCTGGCACTAAGCCCTTCTGCCTTGCTCATGTTCCCAGGTTACTGGGATGTTTTTCTTCCTCAGAGCTCCAGCTTTTGGAACCACACTATTGCCTGTCTCCACTTTTGGAGAGAGAAAAATCTCTGAACGGAAACTGTACTCATCACGCTAGGAACAAGGCAGTTAAAAGGGAATACATGCACATTTTTTGTTAAATCTTTTTTAGCTCTACACCAATCTTACAGCTTTTAGGGGGAGGGAACATGTGCTCCTCAAACACATGGTGCTTTTTGTAAGAATTAAGACATTTTCCCTAATTTTTGGCTGTTCAAAACCAGACACTCGATTTCTGATTGGAAATGCTCCCTGGGTGGTGTGACCCCCAGGGGATACCTGCACTGCTGCTGGGTGCCAGCCCCGGGGAGATGAGCAAAAGGGCCCGTCCAAGGCCTCAACTGTAACTCCACTCTGGAAAGGGATGGAGGCCTCAGTTTTAGAGCAGAATTTCCTTTTTCCAAAGGGTTAAACCCTCAGGAAGCAGCCAGCAATTAAACAGAGTCACAGACACACTGGGGCATGATGTGTTGAGAACTTTCATAGAGTCATGGAATTGTTCTGGTCAGAAAAGACCTTTCAGATCATCAAGTCCAACCATTAACCCAGCTCTGCCAAGGCCACCACTAACCCATGTCTCTCAGCACCACATCTACATGGCTTTGAAATCCCTCCAGGGGTGGGGACTCCATGACTGCCCTGGGCAGCCTGGGCCAGGGCCTGACAAAACTTTTGGGGAAGAAATTGTTCCAAGATCCAATCTAAACCTCCCCTGGCACAACTTGAGGCCATTTCCTCTTGTTTTATCATTTGTTCCTTGGGAGAAGAGACTGAATCACCCCTGGCTCCAACCTCCTCTCAGGCAGTTGCAGAGAGCCAGAAGGTCTCCCCTCAGCCTCCTTTGCTCCAGGCTGAACACCCCCAGCTCCCTCAGACACTCCTTGTAAGAGGAGCTTCCTAGGCTGCTGCACCAGATCTTGCAGATCAGATCTTTTTACCATTCAGTTCAGCAGAAAGATTTAAGTAAAACAAGACACCATTGCCTCAGATTGCTTATGATAATAATTCTCTATGACAAAGTGCTAAATATTGTGCTTTATTTTGTGCTTTATCTTGCCATTAATAGGCATGTGAAATTGAGGAAAAGTGCTCACCAGTGAGGAGCAGCCTGGTAAGTGGATGCTTAAGCAACGTCTGCCTGTGAAAGTGCTACATCAAGGCACAGTTACTTTATCTTCATGTGCAAGTGGGGATTTTATATGTATAGATAAAAGTGAAATAAAGTTTGGGAAGCCTAGTCACATCACTGGCAGGATTTCACTCTGAAAAGCTACATGCAATGAATCCCTTTGACCCTCTGAGCAGAGCACCAAACCAGATGGACCTTTGCTGGAGAGCAGCAGGCTGGAGAAGGCTGCAATTGTGGCTCCATGTGGGCAGGGTTGTGGGGTCACAGGCTCAGCAGCCCACTTGTTCCCCTTAAATACTCTCACTTCAGCAGGTACTTGAGCCCAAGAAGGAGCCTATGTGAAACTGATGAAGAAAAAATGAAAACACTTGAAAATGCTATTTTGAGGTTTATGGAACTTGAATAAATGAGCATATTAACTATTCAATTATCTATGGCATTTCAAATGTTTTATCATTCAACCCACTCCTTCCTCTTTGCTGGGACAGCTTCCCTTTGCAGGGGCTGAGGGATCTTTCAGAAAGATGCTGGAAGTTCTTCTCTCCAGGTTTGTATTTCCCAGGGGGAAGAACTCCCAGATGTGGTGTCCAGGCAGCAGCTAAATTAAGGTCTCTGTTTTCTTTGAGTTGCCTTCACAATTTCATACCTCAGGGTTGCTTTAATGTCTGTTTTACTCATTTACAAGGCCCGTTCTGCAGGCTGGTGGAGGTGGGAGCTGTTTCTTCTCAATGTGACCAGCAATTCGTGGTAAGCAGAGCAGCTAAGCTACAGGGCTGCCCTGGCAATGCTGAAGTCATTCTGCAAGTTTGTTTTAGAAGTCTTGAAAATCAGTTTGAAGATGGAAAAGCTGCTGGTGAGATGTTATCTGTAGGGATTTCTGATGGTGGAAGTGAGCTGGATTTCCATTTCTCTGTGGGTCTTTCCAAGGAGTCCCCAGCTGCACTTGCAACCTGTGCCAGCCCATGTGTCAGGCTGGCAGGGGGGGACAGGCTGGCTGTGGTGCTGGGCATGGGAATGGGTGACCTGTCACCCTCCTCCACCCGTGTTTGTCCTTAGCAAGTAGAACATAAGCTGGGGAGCATTTATGCTGAGCTAAGAGCTGTCCTGCTTCTCCTCCCTTGGCTCTGATTGCCTCCTGAAATGTATTGAACAAACCTAGAGAGACTGCTGTCCTCCTGTCTTTTAAACCTCCTCCTCTTTCACTCCTTGCTCAAGGTTTTTCCAGTGCTGCCAGTGCTATCTTTAGTTAGGGCTTTGAGACTGGTTGTGAAAGGATCTGCGATTGTATTGGGGATCAAACCTCTCCTCTTTCAAGGCAGGCAGCCCAGGGGGTGCTTAGGGAGGCTCTCTGTTCCTCAGCAGAGCTACTCAGCTACCAGCAGTGCTACTGAAGTGCTCCTGATGCCCACATGAGCTGTGTGGTGGGGGTGCCTGAGGAACAGGTGCTGTGGATGCCCTAGGGAAGCAGGCATCTCCCCCAGCCCTGTTGGGAAAGCAGAGCTTTAATGAGCTCCATGTTCTCCCTTGTTCAAAGTGAGCCCCAATGTCCTTGTTCCACTAACTTCTACTTTAATGAGCTCATTAATTTTCCAAGCATTTGCATAGGGGATGATTGAGGAATTAGGCTAAGTAATTTTATGAATATTGCCATGAATAGTAAATGCTGTTCCTATTAGAATGGCTAGTTAATAAAATATTTTTATTTCTTATTTTATTGTCATGCTCTATTTTCAAATAAAGCCATGAAAAACAATTAGACAAAGTAATACTTTTGATGATAGGACAAGAGGAAATGGGCTCAAGTTGCATCAGGGCAGATTTAGGTTGGAGATCAGAAAAAACTTCTTTCCAGAAGGGGTTGTTGGGCACTGGAACAGGCTCCCCAGGGAGGTGGTGGAGTCACCATCCCTGAATGTGTTTAAAAGTCATCTGGATGTGGTGCTTGGGGACATGGGTTAGTGGTGGGTCATCAGAAATAGGGGAATAGGGTTAGGATAAGGTTGGACTCGATGATCTTAAAGGTCTTTTTCAACCTGAACAAATCTATGACTCTATGATTCTATTCTACTTTTGAAATAGGATATACTGTTCAATCCCTAAAGAAAGAAGCTATGAGAAAGCAGTTTTTATGTCAGTGAAAATGAAAGTGTCCAAGTGAAAGTGAAAATAACGTCAAAATTAGAAAAAAATATCCAAATTTTTGGTAGGATGCTTTATTTACTGAAAGCAGGGACAAGAGTTTTGAGGTCTATATATAATTTAATTTGTTAGTTAAATTATTATTCATCCAGTAAAAAGTGAGGACAAAAGGGAACAAATGGTAATTAAAAGTGCAACACTTTTGTTCTAAACAAAAGCAACCCTGGAGATGGTACAGAAATCGTGTGTGGGAGATAATCACAGTTCCCAGACATCCTGAGACAAATTCAATTCTCACATATTGTTTGTTTGCAAGTAATTTCATCCCACAGACCTCCAATAGACATTTTAAATTATCTTCACCAGTAAGGAAATCTGTATTTAAAAACCAGAATTACAGTTGTCATGAACTCCTGAGGCAAAAAAAATTAAATCCGTAAGTTGATTAAAATTTGTGGGGAGGGGCAAGTCACTAAAAGTGCAAAGAAGGTTTTATTTCTGAAAGCCACAGACAAAAAGAATGTATTTAAATTGGTATTTTATCTCCCAAGAGCCAGTTTCAAAGATCGTTAGTGTGAAAGTAAAGAATAATTGAGGACATTGCCAGACTACACTGATGAACACTAAATACTGACCTTAGAGCAGGCATCATAGGGCAGAGCAGCCTGAGAGAAGATGTTAGATCAGGGAGGCTGAGGATGGAAGAGAGTTTCATTTTGGACCATCTGGATCTCCAGCTTCAATGCACATGATCTGGCCATGGAATGAGGGACTCGTGGGAGGTCAGTAAATTCTGTGAACCCCTTTCATGGTTGAAATCCAGTTCCTACTGTACAAAGTTTTGCCTTGACTCTCTGGAAAACATTAGCTAAGGGTGTTTAATGCTTAAAGACACTTTGCCTGCTTGGAATGAGGCTTTTGGCACACACCAGTGGGTACAGATCCCATCCAGGAGAGACCCCCTAAGCATGGGTGCAAGGAAGACCACTGTTGCATGCACACTGAGGAGCAGTTTGCTTGGGGAAGAGGTGGAAGAAACTCTCACCTGGGTGGTTGTACTGCTCTTTCATCCCAAAATATGATGAATAATATAATGAGTAAAGAATATATGAAGAGAGTCTGGTGTCATGATGTTTTCTTGGTGAGCTGGAGGACTTTTTACAAGGGCAGGGAGTGATGAGAAGAGAGGGAACGGATTAAAACTGGAAGAGGGGAGATTTAGATGAGACAAGAGGAAGAAATTCTTTGCTGTGAGGGTGGTGAGACCCTGGCCCAGGTTGCCCAGAGAAGCTGTGGCTGCCCCATCCCTGGAAGTGTTCAAGGTCAGGTTGGATGGGGCTTGGAGCAACCTGGTCTAGTGGGAGGTGTCCCTGCCCATGGCAGGGGGGATTTGAAACTAGATGGTCTTTAAGGTCCCTTCCAACTCAAACCATTCTATGATCCCATGATATGTAAGTACACCTATCCCTGCACCTATGTGTGTACATAACTATTCTCATGTACATATTTCTACACCTGCTTCTGGGAGTCTCAGCCAGTGGGCACATTGAAAAGCTCCCCTTTTGCTTCATCTGCTGAGAGCTTCCCCTGTGCCTTGTGGGATCTGAGCTCATGTTTTTGCAGCTGGGGAACCTTATAGCCTTCTTTGTGGCTACAGGTGAATGCTAAGAACAGCATTTCATTGGTTGGAACTAGGTGACCTTCAACCTCCCTTTCAACCCAAACCAGTCTGGGATTCTATGATTTCCCTTTTAAAGTACACCGATCTGCCTTGAAGATCCCAAAGATCTGGGATCCCCAAAACACTCAACTCCAAGAGAAGATCACACCTACTTGGAGCAGGCTGGGGGCTCAGACTCCATCCTACCCACTAACGATCTCTCCTCTTTCAACCAGAGGGCAAACATCATTAGCTGGAAACAAATGTTTGCTTCTCCCCTCAGCAAGCTCCTGGTGCATGTGTGCTATGACTTCAGAGGGTGATGCAGGAGCAGAAGCTTTGTGCCACAGCATTGGAGCTGCAGAGAAGATGACTCCAGGCAGTTTCCAAAGCCCACAGGAAAATGAGCCATAAAAAGGCCATCCTGAGCCTGTGGCCACACCTGGGCACTGCAGCATCCAGGGAAGCAGCACTGGCACCTCTTGCACTGATGCTGAGCAGCAAACCTCCTGCAGAGAGACACAGGCTGTGGCAGAGCAGCCCTTTATCTGAGGATGAGTCCTGAGCTAAGTAAGCAGCAGAAAAATCTTAAATCTTGAAGTTAGGGTCACCGGTGTCTCCAGCTAGTGCTGTTTCTGGTGAATTAAATCATGCAGGAACTCTGCTGACTGCCAAGAACTGCAAAGAAGAAGGAAAAAAAAAAACCAACAACCCCAGCCCTGGTGATATGTGTCTAACCTCAGCTTCAAGGCAGGAATAAGCTGTTATGTCCTATAATGCCATTAATTCTTTTATATTTCTTAATCTTTTTCAAATGTTCTTGGAGCTCAGCCAGCCTGGAGCACATATTGTAAATCATTGAAATTTATGGTATATAATTCTCAGTGTATTTCACTTGTCAGATTTAAGGTCTGTTTTGGGAAACTGTCTGAGGATTACCTTCTGCACAAAGTCTCCTTTACAAAGTACACTGGAAAAAATGCAAATAAGTCCATATAAAACACTTGGTATAGATGTGCAAACTGCCTCAACATGCAGCAAAGACCCTGTCAACCTGTCTGTATCTGGGAGCCAGTGCTTCACACCACAGGGTCTGGGTTGGGAAGGGCTTGAGGAGCAGGTTAAAGGCAGATGTGCTGCCAAAAGGAACCTCCTGCTGATTTCTGAAATTTCTGGGCTCTCTCCAGTGACTGGCTCTGCTTGGCTGGCTCTGGGAAACAGCTGTTTTTCAAACAGGCTGACATACCTTTTGTTTACCTTATTGCTGCCCTTTTGGCCCTACCTCTGAACCTCTCACTTCAGAGAATCAAGGGTTGCTTCCGCAGAGCTGGTCTTGCAGAATGAGTTTGAAGGTTTGTGGTCCAGCCTGACCTCACCTGCCCATTGCTCTGGAAAGCTCCAGCATAAGGAGATGTTGTGGCCAGCTTTGCACTCACCTGCTTCTTCATCTGCCCCTTAAAATTTTGAAGACTACTGTTCCTCAAGCTGGCTGCTCTTTAATCAAAGACCCCAGTTTTCACTTCTCCTTTGGGATTCAGTGCTGCTGTTGGTCAATTAGTTCCCTTTGGGTCTGAACTTCCCCCATGGGGCATCTTTGCCTCTGTACTTAGGATGGGACCTTGGTCTCCAAGCCCCAAAACAGCCCAGTGATGTAGAAATACTTGCAGGACTCCACCTTCATGTGATAAATGTATTGGAAAAAACAACCACTTGAAGAGGTGCTGGCACAACCTTAGTGAAGGCTTCGAGGCATAAGCACAGTGTTAATTCTAAACTGCCTTCAGCATAAAGTTTGGGATGGGAAGCAGTGAACAAGGAAAAGCAACAGCAGCCCCAACGCTGAGTGACAAAAGGAATTCTAAACATATTCTCGGATGCTGTTATCATCCCAGATAACATTAAAGTCTTCGAGGCCCAAAGGAAATTACAACACACACTGGAGATTAAGCAAACTGCCTCCCAGCTGGCTGTGTTGTCTACTCTGCCATACTCAGCAATCACTCACTAACTCTGAAATGTATAGTTGTTGCATGGCAAAGGCAGCATTTTCATGGAAGACTCACAGAGTGTGCAAGCTCTCCCTTTATACATAACCTTGTTAGTAATGAAGTCCATGTAGATTACCTGCTTGGCTAACCCAAGTCATCCTGCAAGAGCAGGATGTTAGGTTTCCACCGAGGAATCAAGTGCAGGAGGTTAGGTTTCCAATAAGCAATCAAAAGCAGGAGGTTGAGTTGACACCCAGGAATCTGTGAGCCCCACATGGAGACAGCAACAGCCTACCTGGAAGCAGCATCTGGATCTTGTTGCAGTGCTGCTCTCAGAAGAGTCAAAAGGAGAACAATACCACATGTAAACCTCTTGTTTGTGGCAACTCTGTGAACACCAGTGGCCTCATTTGCTGTATCTGGAGCCTCAGTACACCCACATCAGTGAACCTGCCTTTGAGGGCATCTAAAGGGGTTGCAGCACAGAGAGAAGGCCAGGAATCTGGCAGACAAAAATGTGCAAAGGTGGCAGAAGAAGGTGGCTCTTGGATTGCTCTTGAAAAATTCACCAGGCTGGACCCAGTTGTGCTGAGCCCATTAACACAAAGCAAGGAATCACTGTTCACCATGGGCTGCTGCTCAGATGAAGTGACCAGTTGATCCTAAAAGACCAAAGAATAATCCAACGGAAGGATTTGCTCCCCAGGCACCCTGGGTTGGGAATGAATGGCTATTCAATCTCGGCAGGTTTATTGTATCAGGCATCGTGGTCAGAGGAGTGAAGATCAACTTCCAGGAACATGTGAGTCCTCATCTTAATTTCAAATTCCGTTTAACTACAGTGCTAATTACCATTTAAAGCCAAAGGCTTCTGTTCACATTTGAGACTCTTGCAAGCAAGGTTTTAAAAGCCTTTCTGATTCACCTTTAGTAGCTGGCAGTCATCATCATCACATCAAAGTTTAATTTGCTCTGCTCCAGTACAAAGTCCTCAGCACTGGTTGGCAAGGCTGCCTGGGTTAATTACTGTCTACCAGGAAAAGGACAAATTAAATGTAAATAGCCAACAGGTTCAACTAAATAATGAAAGAAGTGCCTGTTGCATCACACAGTGGGGTTTGCATCTATTCAGGCTTAGGGGATTTATAGATAATGGCATCATTTGTATTTTATTTTCTTTACATGTATTTGAGATGTCTGCAGAAGAAACAGGACAGAGGTTTTACTAAATCAGCCCAAATTTGCACCTGCCTCAGTGTAATCCAAAATAGCCATCATTTCAGGGATGTGGTATCCCTGGAGGGTGTCAGCCTGGAAAAGGAGTGGTGACCTCTCCCTGGTACATCAGCTGTACCACAGCTGGACCCAAACTCGTTGGGTTGGATGCTCCTTACCTAAGGACATGTGAAGCTGTGCCTACAGAGTTGGGATACCAGAGACCATGTCTGGCTCCATCTTGCCTTACATATCCTGAGACAAATCAGGATATCCTGACCCCCTTCCCCTTCTTTTCTTTCCCAAAAATATGGATCCAAGTCTTCAAACCCACACGCCCCCACCTCAGTAAAGCTGTTTTGCCCTGAGGGTCCCCACTGGGGCTGGGGACAGCACCTTGCAGAGGGTGGATGAGGCATCTTCAGTGCTCCTCCCTGGCTGGGCTCTTTGCCTCCACTCACCATCAATAGAACTCCTCCTATATAACATATTTCCTCCCATATAACATATTTCCTCCCTGGTGTGGAGAGGGACAACTGTATATAATTTCCTTATCTTTCCTAGGTGTGCAGTTCCCAGCTTTATCATGTAATTTTCCCAACACTGTTTTGAACATTTCCAGATTCTTGCTAATAGTTTTCCTTCAGTTCTTGCTCCCAATTAACCTTTCATACTTCCTTTAATCCAGTAAACTGCACTTTCCACCGTTTACATTTTTTATCTTACTAATTGAGTTTTTTCATCTCCATCTTTTGATTTCAAATCTAATTATATTGTTATCGCTGGTGTAAAACCAGTAGGTTATTGATAACTTCTGTTCATTACTAAATTAAACTCTGTCTTATCATTGTTCATTGCTTAGTGCTCTGATGTGGAAATCAACCTTCGCTCAGCTCTTCAGTCCCTTCCACTGTTTCCTAAGGCTTGATTTACTAAATATCTTGGGTGAAATCATTCTATTCAGCCTTCTTCAATAACAAAATTCAGCCGTGGCTTTGTCCAGGCTTTATTAAAAATACATGACAAGCAGCAAGAGATTAGCCTATCACTCCGTGAAAGGTTCAAGTGTTCCTGAGCAAAACTGCACATACATTATGAGGGAACAGAAGAAACGTTTCTCCAAGAGCCTTCAAAATCTTAGAATAAATGCAAAAATTTCTGTAAGGCTCCTGGCACAAACATCCTTCAAACACATTCCCATATACATTATCTTTTGTGTCACGGAGTAAGAAATGTTTAGCATATTCTATATTCTTGTGCCTATAAAATCTGAGAGCTGTTGCATATTCTTTACCAGGCTGTGCTTTAGAGGAATGAGCTGAACACTAATTTGAGTCCATGTTGGCAGGCATGACTCTGGAAAACCAAATAATTGGGTGGGGATTTTTGCTATAAGTCAAAGATTTTCATATAATGGTAAAATTAAAATTCTGAGTAGCATGGAGCAGTACATGTTGTATGTAAGAAAGGGCCAGGGAGAAAAGAAAAACACAACTGTCAGCAGGAACCTGAGACTGGACACAGCTAATAACAAATACACACCAGTATGTGACTCTGGGTGATCTGAGGATTAGGAATAGAGGAAATCCCATCCCCAGGTACTGCCTGTCAGTGGATTTTCCCATCCTGATGGATCACTGTAAGGTGGCTGCTGTCTCTTCTCCTCTCTTCCTACTTAGAGTTCAGTAAAACCATTCACAGGGATCGTTTCCTTCAGAGTTCACAGGGCAGTTAATTACTTCACCACATTGGGAAGGAATGTTTTTTCTCAAGGACAGAAATGTTGTCTTTTCTGTCTTCCTCATTGTAGTCTACCAAGCTTCCAAGCCCACACATCCCATCATCTGATGCTTGTAAATACCAGAGTTCTGGACACCCTCAGTTGCCAAGGAATAAACTGAATTGGATTAAATATATAAAAAAACAACTTTCTTGGAAATCCCGCTCAAGCAGTTTCTAATCAGAGCAACTTTGCAAAGGTTACCCCAACTGACCTGACAAATCTTTCTTCCACAATGATTAACTCATCCCAGATTGCATATCATTAGCTTTTACTGCAAGAGACAATGGCCCTTGCTCCCAACAAGTGCACATCACGTGTGGAAAGCACTCCAGCAGAAAGTGGGGGTCATCTCCCTTCCACAGCACAAAAGAGAATAATTCTAAAAAATTGAGAGATGTTCAGTTAGTGATGGCAGAGGCCACGGAAGCTCATCCAGAGCTCTGAAGGGCAATGTGGTGTGGAATAAGAAGTAAAGTCAGGTATCAGCTGCATAGGAATGAAATTGAACCGGACATTCATGTTACAGAAGAAGAAAATGACTAATGGGATGATCAGACAAAGAGATCAAAAGCAAGGAGAGCAGCTGCCAGAAAATTATTCCCAGCAATTACTGGAAAAGACAGGACTGGAGCTTTCTTATGACAGGAGGATAAAGCCAGAGTCTTGCTAATCTTTGAGAGAAGAACATTTAGAAGATAAGATGGGCCAGTGTCAAATTTAGTGTAATTTTGCTGAAATCAATTGAGAAATTCAAGAGACTGATGTAGTCCTATGAGTTCAAAGTTACCCAAAGGCTGAAATCCTGTGCAAGGTGACAGTGATCTGGAAACAGAGTATGGAGCTTCACCAGCTGCAGCAGCCATTTCACCTTGGTCAATAATTAATCATATTGAGTTTTACAGATAATTCGTATAGTATCTTGGCATAACACTGTGACACTGGGAAATATCACCCCTTCTGTAGGATTACAGAGCAAGTTTACAGCTCCTTCCCATGCCTAGCACAGCCCCTTTGCCACCAGCTCCAGAGTTGGAGGCATCAAGTTATTATCTTTACTGGAAAATTAACCAAGCCCAATTAAATAACCTGCTTTGCTTGTTTCCAGGCAGAAGGTTTTAGATCCCAGTCTTTCCCTTTCTCCTTTATTCCTTTTAACTCAGTGTCCTGTCATTGCTTTTTTTTTTTTTTTTTCCTTTGTAACACTGGATATTCTCTTCCTTCCTTCTCCCCTGAGGACTGATAGATGCTTTGTAAGTGAGATACAGCAAATGAAACAGGAGAGTCCTTCGTGCTTCTCAATCTAAGCTGCAGTGGAAGAGCCTCTTCTCCATCTTCAGAAAGCTGAGAGGAAGAGTTGCTGTCCAGATGGACTTGAGTGACCCTGCTCTACGTGTAAGACTTTTGTGAACCTTTCTTTGTTGCAAGAGCAGTGGATGTTAAGGAGTGGAGTATACAGCACAATTAAAGCTAATGAGTATTCCCCAGTCTTTGATAAAATAGAGTCTAGATCTTCTGCTGGAATGAACTCAGGGACATCTCTGACTTCAGGGAAGCTTTTCCCATTTATAGCTGCTTAGTTTCTGGAGCTTAAAAACTGCCTTTTTAGCAAAAGTCCTTTGCTACTACAAGGGTTTTTTTGGGAAAAGTCAAGGTATGTTGCCATCTAAAGAAGTGCCATCATGCATAATTTTCACCTTCTTTACATTCCCTGATGCTCTGCTATAACAGAAATAAATGCCCAAATACACTTGTGGAATATTCTGTTTGCTTAGGATAATTCAGAGCTCATGTACCTAAATGTGATGCAGTTTCCTGCTATTTGTGTTATTCCCTGTATTACACATAGACTGCAGGATACACAATGGCATGGTAAAACCTTCCAATCCTCTTCTTGATTGACTGAAATCAGTATTTGTCCCACTAATGTGAACTCTGATATTTACTGCCTAGCAGCTCAAGTCTCCCATTTGATAACTCCTTGTCCTACAGCAAAGATCAAGTTTCTCTGCCCCTGAAGCTTGGGCAGAAATCCCTTCACTTCACCCATCAGCATATCCCTCTTACCTCAGATGTCCTTTGCCTATCCAGGGAGTCCTAAACTCTCCCAGAGCTGGAGGGTGTAGGTTGATTAAGCATGGTTGGCTGAGCCTGGAATGAGCTCAGTAATTCAAACCCTGGGAGCTTCAGGATCATGTGGTTTTGCACAGGGATGGAAATGGCTCCGTAACTCTTCTGAAGACACTCTGGGGAACAGCTCCTCCCTGCTCATCTAGGTCTGATCTTCATCATCCCTCTCCACCTTTCATCTCTGAAGAGGAGCACAGGCAGAGCTCAGTGGCTGGGAATTACCTGGCAGACCATGGTTGGCAGATCAGGTTTAACATCTTTTCCTTTCACACAGATGCATCAGCACCTGTGAAATGGAGAAAGAAAATCTGAACACGGGATAGACTTCTGGGAGGCAGGAGAAGAGCTTGCCCTTACATGTTATTTTCTGATACCCTTTTCTGGTCTGAGTATCTACAGTTTTTAATGATATAACTTACAGATCACTCCTCTGCCTTTGATGCACACACATGCATGGAATTTAATAGTATTGGCTTACGGGGTTAATGAACCCTCCCTGCCTGCACCTCCTTCCTGGGCAGGTGGGACACTTCCAAAAATCAACAGATTTAAGACCTATTAGATGTTCAGCATGGGACCTGCTAAGAGAAGATCTGGATCCCAGCTGGCCTAGGGACCCAATTTTCCTTTACATTTAGATTGGGACGTTTGGAAAGGAGGGTGCTGGGATGTGTTGTTGCTCCACCATGGAGGCAGGATGCTCCACCAGTGGGAGCACTTGTAGCTGAGCATAAAATCACTCCTGGCTACTCCACTATTTCTATCTGGAGACAGGTCCCACAAGGAGAAAAGTGTCCCCAGGACTGCACCTGGAGACCTGAAGGCAGAGCAAGGCTGTCCTGTGACAAGCCCTGGAGCAGTAATGAGTGGTGACCCCTGCAGAGCAAACAGAGCTGAGTAGGAGGAAGGGAATATCACCTGGGTTATGATGAGTGTGAACAAGCTCAGAGATGAAGGCCATGAATCAACAGAAAGCAGACACAGGTTGCTTCACCCCAGTGAAAAATCAAGAGTCAAGCATGGTGGACAGGAGTGAAAAAATGGGATGTAAAGCCTTTTTTTTTGGTATGTATTTTGGTACCCAATTTTGGTACCTTTTGTTCCAGCTTCCATAACAGACTCAAGCCTGCATTTCCAGTAACAAAATGTTTCTGAGCTTATCCTGTCCTTGATTAGGCAATGGAGTTTTCTTCCCTGCTCCACCTGAGGTAGGATTTTTCAAAAGGTTTTGTTCTGGGACACTTGCAGAAAACCCCTACGTGATCCTATGGCTCCAAGAGAAGGGGAAAAAAAAACCCATTTGCTTTTCAGGCCTGCCATAGAGCACAGAGAATTTACAAGGCTGCTGCAAAGGAAAGTCAGACTTTGTGACAAATGAGCCATTATTAGCCTGTGAAAACTCACACTCAGTTTAGCTAGCAAGGGTGTTATTAAGCCGAGAAGGACGCGATGGGACAGTGACAGGCAGAGACAAATGGTTGGCCCATCGTGCCCACCTGCATTGTTTGGGACGTGCACTTTGCATGGCTTGGCAGGTTGCCACGTGGGCTGTGTTAATTTTAGCAGCAAGGACACTAAAGAATGCAGACGTGGTTAATAATGTATGCTGTTGGGGTCCTGGATTGTCTCTGCTTTTCTTGTCGCAGTCCTCTGTGTGTTCAGTGTGAAACGAGGGAGGGAGGAAGCCAGTCAAGGGAAAAAAAAAAACCAAACCCAAAATACTCAGTATTTGTCCTCCTGGAAAGGCACAAGGCCAGATTCCCCCACTGTGGAAATGGGGAAGGGCCTGCAGAAATCAGAGAATTTTTTAAAGACAAGGGTGTCAAGAAACTGGCCCCAGTCCTGAGTTTGCCCATTGCCTGCAGGAATCTCCATCTTATTTTAGGAATGCTGAGTAGCTCCAGTTTCCATGGAGGTCAGGGGGCTGACAGACTTTTCTGTGATGTGCAACTGGAAACTGGAGCAAGACTGAGCTTCCAGCCAGAGTTGTCTGCAGTGTCTGTTAACACCACTTTGCAAAGAGTCTCTGTTCCTTCCTACCTCAAATTAATCTTCCTGGAGAAGAGCAATTCCATTCTCCTGCTGCTCGTGGCCTCACCTGCCCACTTTCCCCCTCCAAAACAGCCACATCCAAAGCTCCCCCTTCCACACCAGATGGAAGCAAGCACCCTGTTCCCTTGCGTGTTAAGGATCATCCCCCTCTTGGGTTTTTTCTCCTTTTCTCAAGTTTTGGGTGTTCTTGGCTGTAAGCTCTGCTGGCGGGGGGACTCATCACTCTTCACGTATCTGAAACAACTTTGTCTGCTAGCACAAACAAGCCATGATGGAGAAGGCACCAAGACTAATGTGGATCTCAATAAGAGAGATTTAGTTTTTAATGTACTTATTATGACCGATTAATTAAGTGTCTCATAAATACAGGGAAGACAGCTGCAATTCCAGTGTCTGAGCAAAGTCAGTCCACCTACTGCAATAAATCTGCTTTTAAAGCTTTATGGATCCTCTAACATTTGAAGGAGCATTGTCTTTTTTGTTCCTGTCTCCAGCAATGCATCAGTTGTCATGCCATTTTCTAGCCAATGTTCTAACCCCGTCATTCCCAGACCCCTGTTGCAAATCCACCTTCCTGCAAACTCTCCTTTGTTAATGCAACAACCTTTGGAATCATCCATTTTGAGAAGAGCAGAGCAGGATTACATTTTTTGAGCATAATGTCAATGTCAGTGTAGTTTATGGAACCATAACAATGTGAGAGATGGCATCTGGTGAGCCCATCGTGCATGCAATGCATGGTTAGCTCCAACGATTCCTCTGAGTTTTGCTCTCTCTGTGATGATGGGTGGCAGCATGCCACTCGAAGGAGAGTCACTCCCCTGCCTTGAATAGAAAGTGAAGAACATACCCTGCTTCAGTGGGCAGGCTGGTGGCACAGGGATGCTGATATGGACACCCTGTGGAAATGCTGCCGAGAAACAACAGGAGAGGAACAGCTCTGCAGGTCCATCAAGGAAGGTCGGGTCTTGCATTTCTACTGATAGGTCTTGGTGGCTGCCCAGAGGCTGGGCAAGTGGTGTCCACTCAGTCAAGTAAGAGCTCTTGGCTTTAGGTACAAAAAAACACCACGTGGTCTGTGCAGCCATCTCATGCTCAGTTATTTAAGGCTTCTTCTGCACATGGGGAGAAACCCTCAGATTATGGGACAAAGTTTTTAGCAGGACCTGTAGTCATAGGACAAGGGGTGGTGGTTTTACATGGAAAGAGGGTGGATTCAGACCACATATTGGGAAGAAATTTTTTATAATGAGGGTGGTGAAACACTGGCCCAGGTTGCCCAGAGAGGTGGTAGATGCTCCATCCCTGGAAACATTCAAGGCCAGGTTGGCAGGGGCTCTGACAAGAAGAGAACTGGTAAGAAGTTACAGTGAATGTGAATGTGACTTTGGTCTTTGGGCAACCATTATATAACATCTTAGAAATATCAGGTATGTTAACCAAAACACACACTCATCTCTTCCTGTCAACATATCTCCTTTTTTGAAACTAGCCAAATGTCACTGTCTGTGCCTTCCGGGATGGCAATATTCAACTTGTCATCACTGTGGAATACTTCCAAGAGCAAAATGGGGATTGTTTGGCATTTTAACCTCCAAATATACCAAGATCACTTCCAGATCTGCAGTATTTTCATTTTTGTTGTTGTTAATGGTGTCATAGGCTCCTAACCATAGAATGCAAATCACTAACAAAATTAAATCCTTCAGGCGCTCCCATGGCTGATCTTTATTTATTTATTTACTTTTAATATATGATGGGGAGAAACCATCTTATATTAAATTACAGGTAGCAAAGCACAGTCTAGCTCTCAAAGCAAGGCCTCATTGGTAGAGAGAACTCATTAATGTCATTCAAATAAATTGGTGTGAAATATGATCATCCCAAGCAGTACATTTATTTACACTTGCAAATCAGGAATAACACAGTTAAGATATATGAGGCAACAATTAGGGAACGTGTCTGCAGGTATTCAAGAAAACATCATTCAGCTTCTGCTGCAAAAAGATGAATATTTTATTGCCAGTGTTTCTGTTTAATTGAATAATGGGGATACTAAGGCTCTTTTACAGGTACAGCAGGAATGGAAATTTCAACTAAATTTAGAACTAATTCCCTTGAAGTAGACCTGGTATAAGAAGAGGTTTTTTGTTTGCTCCATACAGGAGCTTTCCCCTACTTTAATTGCAAAGCCCTGGTGCTGCCCAGCAGGCTGCTCCAGTGGGTGCCCTGCTCTGGGGGTGCACCCAGACATGACAGAACTCCAAAAATGTGGTGCTTGAGGTATTTAGCATGGAAGGGAAGGCAACAATGGCAGCAGGTGAAGGCAGGACAGGAGGTGACATCTTGCAGCGAGTGGTACCCGCACTGCTTGGAAACCACAAGGTTACTCCTTCCCATTTGGAGAAGATACTTTTAACAAGGAGAGACTGGAAAGAGAGGTGCCTTGGGGAGGATGGGTCCAACCTAGATCTATTCATACTGGTCTAACCCAGATGTTTTCATGTATGTGCTACCCTAACTCTTCTTTTTACCTTCTGCCCAGGGTGAAGAACAGGGCACAGCCCAGGGTAGGGCAGATATCTCCATGTTCCCAGGAAGCACAGCCTCTGAAACCATCACCCACTGATGTCCAGAGCAGCATTTCAGCTAACTTCATCCTTCAATTGGGGACATTCAGAGCAAGAGCAACAAGAAGGTGACATCTCTGTGCCATCCAAAGAGGCTGAGCACAGTGACTGCTCCTGCCCCCATCCAACCTTCAGGCTTTGCTCTGGCTTTACAACAGTTCTTCAGCAAACATGGAATGTTTGCAGAGAGCAATTGGGATGTCTCTGATTTGTTGAAGCCTCTGGGCCATAAACCAACACACTTCAGCAATGCTCTGGGCTCACCTTAAAAATAACTGGCTTTGCCCTGCATTTACCTACCAGTGGTAAAACCTGCTACTCGTGCAGGGCCTTATTCTACCAACATTATTGCTTGATTATCCTGTAAAGCCCCATGGCAATTCTTTGAACATCAATACCCACTAGTGTAGTGTCACAGTGCAGTGTAGTGTGAGTCTACTGAGTTTAAAAAACCCAAACAACAAACCAAACCCCCCAAAAAATCTTGTAGCAAGTTTATAATCAGTACAGTACAGTAATTTTTATTTTAGGTTCCTGGAATCAGCCGAAGCATCACGATGAGGGCTACATCTGGGGGATAAAAAAGTACAACTGTGTTAGGAGGTTATGATTACTACACATGTCGCTGTCATATCAGTCATTTAGCAGTCATATCCCAATAAACTGCTGTGAAATTTGTCATTTCAAAGTCAGATTAATGCAGATTCATATAATAAAGTCATCACATCACACAGCTAAGTAATTATGTTCAAGCGTTGTCACCGCAATGAATGTCTGTGTGCCTAAGTACTGGGGGTGACTTTTTTTTGGCTGCTGTTCTCTTAATGATGAATTAGCCAAATGGTCTCTTTAATAACTTTCCTCTGGAAAGGTATTTTAATAAGAATCCAGAAAGACAGAGAAGGGAAAAAAAAAATCACCTTCTTTGAATATAATAACTACTGATATTCTCCACGCAGTTCTTTGGGAACCTGTGGATTCATGGCACTCATTACAGATCAAAGAATTTAATTCATCTGTATATCCTTGTCTGTGCAGAGAAATACAGAATAAGTTAGAGAGTCAGCATATGTCAGAGTGAGCAGCAATCTGTTATGGCAGTAATTTCTCTGCTTGCTGCACTACAGAGGCTTGTGCTCAGACACAGCTCATTATAACACACACTTTATTTTGGTCAACCAGTCATGGTAAAAAATATTTGGCTAATGTTTTCATTGCCTGCCATCTGTGTGGTCAGCAAGGTTGTCCAGCAACATCCGAAATGTCACTGTTTCAAACGAGAGCTTAATTGAAATTTAATCAGACAGAGCTTTTCTATTAATTGAATACCAGCTGATTAATGCAACTTGTTTTTCTCTGAAATGGCTGTGGTTGTGCAGAGCGAGGGCTGCTCCCTCTCCCCATGGGTGTGTGCTGACTGCAGCACAGCTCAGCTGCTATGAGCAGAGGTGTGAAGACTGACTCTGTCCCCAGAAAGCCATTTAAATGCCACCAAACCGAATTCCAAAAAATGCCATAGTTGAGTTCACATGTACAGCCTGGATCCAGCCCTTCCACTCTTTCTGTTGGATCACGTGCATTTGTTTTCCCTCTGGCCCTGCTCAACAGTTGGAGAAAGGGTTGCAGGATTTCCAACCCTGTGGAGCTTCACAGATTTATCTTTGCCCTTGGAAGGCTTTTGTAGAACATCTCCCAGTGATGACTTTGGGTTTTTTATGTATGTTAAAGGTTTTCTACCCTCCTCCCAGATGAGGGGGCAGTTTGCCTTCCCTCATAAAGTGAAGTGTGAGGCACATTGCAGCAAGGCCGTGCAGAAGAGTGCCCACTGATTATTTTAAATACTAAATCTGCAATAAGAAAGGACTGTTTTGTCAAAACACTACATTCTTTTACTTTCCTTCCTAGCCTATTGATGGCAGGATCTCATGTTTAGGCAGACACTGGCTCACTATTTATTAACTCGTTTTTCTCAGCACCCTAACAATTGCACACTTTGTCATGGATTTCAAATCACCTCATAAAGCCATGAAGTCAGTCAAGTCAATGACTCAAATATGAATTAATCTGACTGGCAGGTTTCTACTGCAGCTGCTACAGAGCTTTTACTTAGTCTGTGACAGCCCCATTCTGAATTTTCCACACTGTTTTTAAGACCCCAGATGATCAGTCCATGGTTGGTGGCAGTCCTGTCCTTGCTTGCACTCAGAAATTGTGTGTTGAACATGTTTGCTTTCTTGTGCAAAGCAGGAGATTGTAGGGGAAAGGCAGGGTGGAGAGCCAAGCCTTCTACATGGAGTCAGGAGGAGACTGAGAAGTACATTTAGACATGGGAACCCAGAAGTACAGGTGGTTTTTATGGTTTAGGTATAGACCGAAGTATTGCCCCCAAATCACAAGTCCTGACACACAGGCTGACCATTAAAAAAAGGTCTGAAGTCCCACTGTGGACTCACCAACTCCCACTGTGGACTCACATTGGTTTTATGAACATCATAAGGGAAAAGGAAGACAAAGACTTTTAATAAATAGCATAATTAGGGCAAAAGCAATCATGCTGCTTTTTTCTTTGCCACCTCCTGAAAAGTGGAAGGGAGTCTGATGGGAGAAAGGCACAGTTCTGATTAGTGCCATTGTTAAAACATCTGAACGTTGGGAAATGCACCAGTAACCAGCAGCAATATTCCCAGGGCTGTCCTAAGGTTGACATTGAAGAACAAGGTGCCAGGATGGTGTCATCAGTCTGAACAGTAATTTACATTTTTCATGAGAAATGAAACCTGGAAACAAATGGCAGCTTGCTACAGTAATTCACCCAACTGCTAGAAGCCTGAGGAGCACACCTAGCAATTAACTTTTACCAATCAAAGTGCTATAATCTGTATGAAGAAGGGTGATACAAAAGGAGCACCAGGCTGGAGCAGTCCTATGGCTTTCTTTGAAATATTCACTGCATATTTTCAACCAAAACTGCCAAAGGAAAATCAAGTTGTTAATAAAAAATTATACTCTGTGAGCAATTCTTTGACCTACCAGACCCCTGTAAAATCCACATCCTAGTGCTACTAAAGCACCATGATATTGTGCACATGAAGATGAAAGGTATAATTGGTATTTGGGTTCATTTCTTCAAGAGTTCACTGAAACAGCCTCAAGTAAGAAATGAATTTCACTGCAGTTCTCCAAAGCCTGCGTGCAGCAGGGAGGAGGCAGGACCCTGCCAGAACAGGTTGATGGTTGACAGCACCTGAAACACTGCAACACAAGTCTAAAGTAATGAGCCCCTCTCTGATGGGAATCTCTTTGGGCCTACAGGAAAGCCAGGGAGGGGCTTTTTACAAGGACATGTAGTGATAGGATGAGGGGTAATGGTTTTAAGCTGGAAGAGGGGAGATTTAGGTGAGACACTAGGAGGAAATTCTTTGCTGTGAGGGTGGTGAGACCCTGGCCCAGGTTGTCCAGAGAAGCTGTGGCTGCCCCATCCCTGGAAGTGTTCAAGGGCAGGTTGGATGGGGCTCTGAGCAACCTGGTCTAGTGGGAGGTGTCCCTGCCCATGCAGGGGGGCTGGAACTGGATGATCTTCAAGGTCCCTTCCAACCCAAACCAGTCTGGGATCCTATGATTCTTTTCCATGGCACTCTCTCACTGCCCACTTGCATTACTGGCAGTGCAGCAGCAATACTGCCCTTTAGATCTGCCTTCCTACTTGCCCTTAGATTTAATTTAGGGCAGTAATTTCAATCTGCAGCTGGAGCAATAATAAATATTCAATTAAAAGCTTTTTTTTTTTTTTCCACTTCAATAATTTTTTTTCTCTCAAGAACATTGAAATTTTCAGAATTTTACTTCTTACATGGAGGTCACCTTTTTTCAAAGCTATAAATTATGCTCCAGCCTCCTCTGAAGTCATGGAAAGGGTCATCCAGAAGTAATTGCAATTTATCCTCCCAGCTTCAAGCAAACAGTTTTAATGGCCCTTCCTCTGCTGACAAGGCTTTGTGCTGGAGGTTGCACTGGTCAGTACTCAGCAGCCAAGAGGAGTGCAACATTGCTCCTTGGATCACCAGTGCCACTACTGCCTCTCCCTGGTGCTAAGGGACCTGCAGACCCTTTGGTGACACTTGGCCAGGGGCTCTCCACATGCTCTTCTGCCTTCGTGCATCATAGAATTCCAGAATGGTTTGGGTTGAGAGAGACCTTAAACATCATCTAGTTCCAGCCCCCCTGCCATGGGCAGAGACACCTCCCACTAGACCAGGTTGCTCCAAGCCCCATCCAACCTGCCCTTCAACACTTCCAGGGATGGGGCAGCCACAGCTTCCCTGGGCAACCTGGGCCAGGGTCTCACCCCCTCACACTAAATCTTGGAGACAGTCCTCACTAAACAAGCAATAAGTGGGCATGTTCTTCCAGCAGCCCCATGTTAAGATGAGATGGAACCTAGGATCATTTGGGGCTGGACCAGAGTCACATCTACTCCAGTATCCTGTTCTTGACATGACCAGTAGGACATTTTTAGGATAAAGTGAGGACAAGGTGAGCTTTCCATCTCCCTGGACCCAGCAGGTTGGTGAGTGTTGGTGCTGGAGGCTGCATCCTGACTGCTGCTGGGAAATGCAGCATCCACATATCTGCCAACCTCTTTTCCACCCACTAATACTTTCTGGCCTCCACCACATCCCTCAGCTACTAAAAATCTCAGTGTATTATCTCCATAAAGTCCATGGTAGAGCCCTGTGGCCAGCATATGATATCAGGGACCTGCTGAGCTGTATGAGCTGTTCAAAGGCAGGTAAGTGAACGTCCTGAGGGGTGTAGAACCACTGGGTCAGGAGAGCTGTTGTGGAGGAGTGAGCAGATCATTGCCTGTCCTACAGCAAAAGGAACACAGACTTTATGTCTTGACACGGGTGGCAGAGAGTTACAGCAGAGCCAGGAACATAAACACATCTCCTAAATCTCAGTATTGTTCCTCTCCAGAAAATCTGATCGGTTTATGACATTTAATAAAACAGGTTTTTTTATCACAATATTTTTTGAGCTCAACTGCCTTTTCTGATCTTACTTCTCCTTGTTTCTAATTAAGTTAAAGTGAATCCCACCAGATTTCAAAGGGAGGGATCAAGAGCCAATCCTTTCATGATCTAGTTAATACCTGTAAATAGCAGCTGTCACCCAGTCCCCACTATGAAGGAATAGGTGGAAAGAGGAGACACCATAAAGCACTTTATACTTAAAGGCAAGAAGCCATAAATGATCTCTATGTCCTTTGAAACCTGAGTGGCTTTTCCTAGGGCTATAAATTTCCTTTTAGGACCAAGCAGATGTACCCATTTTATCAGTTCATAATTTTTTTTATGTTTTAATGCTAGGTTTTAGGCTTTTTTGTGTGTGTGTATTTGGCCCTTGGACACCTTCGTGCGTCCAGAGCTGGTCTGCCTGCTGAGCAAGAAAACTCTGCATGGTGAAAAGGCCCTGAAAGACTTTCCTGTGTCACCTCCAGGCAAGGAGGTCCAAAGGACATTACATGGGGCATGATGCTGACTCTGGGCCCATGGAGCTGTGTCCAGCTCTGTGTAATGCCCTGCCTGGCCCCAGCACTGCAGAGCAGCACTGCCTCAAACAAGTTTATTAGCAAACTGTCTACAGTTATTTTATATAAGGGAAGGCTTTCAACAGAAAATAACCCAGTGTGTCAGCTCCAGAAGATCCCTATCCAGCTGCAATGTCCCCGCTTCCTTTCTTGGGGGGGAAAAAGCAAAACTGCACCCTTGTTACTTCCCTTGGGGAAAATCCCTGGACGCTAAAGAAGAAAGAAGTCCCTGAGGCTCTGGGCTAAATGAGTATCCCGAAACATAATGGGCAAAGTTTTGTAATAAGCTCATTTTCAGAGTTTTACCTTGTGGGGTTTTTTTTGGGTAAAAATGTTTGCTGCAGATTGGTTTGTGAATCAAAGGGGCAGATATTTCTGCAAGAGGAGAATTCAGATCCACCACTGTTCTCAGTGCTGAGCAGCAGAATGCCACTTTGTAATGCTTTTGAGGAGTCTGCTACTCAGAACTGCCATGAATATACCAAAGTGAGAGCACTGACCTCTTCCTCCATCAGTAGTAGAACAGAAATGTATTCATAGCATCACGGAATGCCAGGTTGGAAGGGACCTCAAGGATCATCTGGTCCAACCTTTCTAGATACTACTATAGTTCATATGAGGTGGCTCAGCACCCTGTCAAGTATCCCAACATCCTGATAAATGTTCCCTGTCCATAAATAAGTCAAGCTTGGACCAGGTGAGGATCATCTTAACAGCAGAAGAGATGGGAATGAATTGGATAACTCAAGCCAGCAGCATCAGGACTCCTTTGTCTCCCTCCCAGGGAGTCTGAGAGGTGTTGGCCAATTCAACAGATATTTACAATATGAAAGAACAAGCACCCAGTATTTCAGCTTGAAAGGTACCAGCTTTAAATGAAGGACAATCCCATGTAACACAAATAATCCATTTATCTCACTGCGAGGTGCATGTTGTGTTCTGAGTTACATGGGCTAAAATGGAACACGAGTTGCAAAAAGGTGCAGGAATAAGTGAATGTAGGAAAATTATTTGCTCTATTTTTTTCCAGCTTTAAATGACCTACAAACGCAGTGTAACAGTCACAGAGCTCTTCTAAAAAAAAAAAAAAAAAAAAAAAAAAAAAAAAAAAAAAAGACCAGCTTTTTGAATAAAAGAGAAATATTATAAGCATGTCTGCAAAAGGGATTTGCAAAATGGAATAATTCAGGCATAAAATATTTCTTCATTTTCTGGTAGAATATTCTGCTGCTTTTATAACTTTGAGGAGGAAGCAGAGTAATACCTTAAATATATGTCAACTGATTAATGCAGAGGAGCTGAGAGCCACCCCAGCATGGCAGGTGGGCAATATGCATTTCACCAATCTGTGTCATGCATCCATCTTGAGACACTGGAGAGTATTAAAATTGCTGTACTCTTAATGCAAAAGTAAAAAAGTCAAGTAGGGACCCAAAACATGCTAAAATGCATGTAGGAAATCCAATTCAATGAGAATCACCTTGAGCTCTTGATCAGATGAGGTGGTTACATGGGCAGGAAATGAAGAGCAACATCAGATGTTCCTTCTTCCCTCACCTGAACACACCAAGAGCCATTTGCTGTCCCAGACTGGTCTTGCTTGTCTGGTACAAACTGCAGCAAAACAGCAAGGTAGGGGAATTAGGCTTGGTATGTAGGACTACAACTAATTTAAGCATATTTTTATTTACTTTGTGCACAAGGAAGATGATCTGAATTGATTTATAGAATCATAGAATCACAGACTCCTTTGGGTTGGAAGGGACTGCCCCATCCCTGGAAGTGTTCATGGGCAGATTGGATGGGGCTTGGAGAAACAGGTCTAGTGGGAAGTGTCCCTGCCCATGGCAGAGGGCTGGAAATTAGAAGATCTCCAGAGGTCCCTTCCAACTTTGACAATTCTGTGATTCTATGATTCTATATTGACTGAAATAAAAGTAAAAACACAGAGACAAAGCACATGGAACATTACTTGATAGGGTCTAACCAGCTTGCTCTAAGCAGGTAATATCATAAAACAGTTTAAAGCATTCAGAGATGAGCAGATGAAGGAGTAGCAGCCTGACTACAACAGCTGTGGTCCACCATCCAATTTCACATTTCATGAAGCTTCCTCAAGATTGACTCTGGTTTGGCTGGGGGTGTGGGAAGGGCTGCCAGCAACCAAGGCAGCAATGGCTGCAGGTGTTTATTTTCTCTTCTGGACCTTGTCAACTGCATCAGGTCATTGCCACAGAAAGATACTGGTGTTAAATTGAAACACAGACTAAATGAGAAGGAAGGGAAGGAAGACTTCATGTTTGAAGCAGCCAGAGCTGTGTGGTTACAGCCCCAGGCACCAGGCAGAGAACCCAAAGCTGGCAATCGTGGCCTCAGTACTGACACTGCCATGGAGCAGGCAGCAGCCTAAGTGGTAATGGTTTGGTTTCAGATGATGATTCTTCTCCACACTTGAATGCAGGTTTTCAATGTGGTGTGGCAGCAAAGCCCTCACAATCACTCCAGTGTGTCTTGGAGCAGGATAGGAACCTTCCCTCATTGCAGCTCCTATTTCATGGCACAGAGCCTCTGGTTCCAACGTATTACCTGGGAGGTGTTATCTGAATGTAAGAGCAAGTGACAGCAAGAATCAAGAGAAAAGCAGCAGAAATCAAGATCATCTTGCTGGATGCAAAGAAAAAGATGGGTAAGGCTGTATATTTTGAATGAAGTTCTCCTGCAGGGAGGAGATAATGGGCTGTGGGTGTCACTTGAGTGTCACCATGAGGGCTATTTTGTTCCCCTACGGTAGAAGCAGGAGCAATGAGATTGAAGGAAATACTTAATAAAATACTGGGGACAAAACCCTTGTAGCAACAAGATTTAACATATTGGACATTTAATTTCTGTTATGTTAGATAATTTGAATGCTATTTGAGTTTGGGTCCATGCAACTTGGCTCACCTGTGAGTATTTTTATTTCAGTGGTGGTGCAGGTGCCCTGGGGCCAGAGGAGCTGCTCTGTACCACACTGAGCTGCACACTCCAGAGCTGTGAACAGGAGACTTTCACCTCCTGGAACCTTATCAAGAATCAAATCAAATGAGTTTGTGAGCCACTGATGTGATACAAGATTAGCCCAAACCATCGTGTTTGCAAACTCCCATCACCTTTCCTGACAGCTCTCCAGCTCTTCAGTTTTTATTTATCATCTACATGCAGGAGCAGGAAAAGCAGAGACCTTGCTAGGAAATGCTGGTGGAAATGGAAGTGCCTGCCTTTCCCTAAGCTGTATTATCTTTTATTTTAATCTGGTAACTTGCTATGAACAGCCTCATTCACTATGAAGTCAGCACTTTTATTCATTAACTAAAATTAAACCCCCTTGAGATTAGCTTTTACCTTCTAAATCTAATCATGGACAGACAGAGAACTTATGGCAAACCAAAGACCTTCAGAAAATCACCCGCTAATCATGTCACTCCTCCCTGCAGGTCAGAGTTGTCAGTTCTGGGGACAAAAGCAGTCTCTCAATCTCCATTAGGGTGACTCAGTCAGACGGTGAAATTGCTGGGCAGGTGTCTCTGCAGGCAGCAGGACGAGGGGAAACAAAGGCTCTCCAAGCCGAGTTTTTTTGAAAGGAATGTGCTTTGTCTGGTGGTTGGACTCTCAAGTCAGGTTACAGGTGGATGTTCAAAGTCAAGGATGATTGCAGAGTGGAACAGCTGCCAAGCACCACAGGTAAATGAATCCACCCACAAAAGTGATTTAAGTACCCAAGAGATGGTGAAGCTAAAGGGATCAACTGGACGTTAGGAGAATATTTGAGTTAGGCTTCAAAATGACACATTCAGGAGAATAAGTTTAAACTAGTCTGTAAAACAGATTATGTCTCCCTGTCTGTGCCTATAGCCAGGTGCTTTTACAGTTCTAGTTCTAGTTCTAGCAAGTAGTGTATTAAAAATGTGCCCTAACTTTTGATAGACTAATTACATGTTCACATCACCTGCTGTGGGAGCTCTGAAGCCTCCTCAGTATTAGCAGTGATGACACTTTATTTCCAAATTCCTTATCCAAAGGGCTGTTTACTCCTTTCTAAAAATTATTAATGACATTTGAAAAGAAAACAAAACCAAAAATGGAACCTCTTACCAGCTCTATTCACCATGCTCATCCTGCCTTATCACTATTGTGTCATCACAATTTATTTAGAGGAGCATTTCAAACACTTGGCTGGGGTGTTTCTCAAAGCACATTCTGCCCTCTCATCATCCAGGCTTTTCCTGCCCTGCCTTTCCCTGAACCTTTTGTTGACTTTCTGCTACAGGCTTAGGGAAGCCAAACTGCAGTTCTCACCAGTCCCTTAGCAATGGTGTTATCAGAAGTGGCAGATGATGTGTTGCTTTGTGCAAGAAATTAGTGGTAAGACCAGATTAATGCTTACACAGCAGATATTGAATCTGATTCCGATTTCAGACCAATTTTACAATGATGTTACTTTAGTGAGATGGATGAAGCTGCTTCTGATTTACCCTGAGGTCCATCCCTTTAATAGAAATGAACTGACTAACTGAAATATGGTCAGATTAAAAAACAGACAATGTGATTTATCAGCAGCTTTTTTTCCATATACATTGTTTTTGAAATTTCTCATTTGATGTTCCACCCTGTCTAGAATTTCATTTGTGGCCCTCTTCTTGAGTGGTCTCTGTATTGACCTAAGGATTTTTCTCCTTGGTACATTAATCAGACTGCATTTCCCACAGCCTATTTTAGTAGCATTCCTTTCATCTAGACAACTTGTCTTGCCTTGCAAAAAAAAGGCCTCATTCTGTACAGTTGTCAGCAAAAGCATTACTAGATGTTGCAAAGTTCAGCATTTATTCTGTATGTCCAGTTTTGTTACACAAATCTTTGCATTACAACTTAATGAATGACCTAGTGATAACAGAAGAATCTCCAAGGAAATTTAGAACCAGCTTGACAGATATTTTGGGAAGCTTGCATGATGCTGAGCATGTAATCTTCAGAGTGTTTAGTTTAATTTAGTGATTTAATGCCTGTGTGTGGACATGCTGCAGAGCCCACTGGCTGGGCTTCCATTGCATTTTTGGGTGGGATAGTGATGGAAGGTCACAGAGGTTTTTGTTCCTAGTGCCTATGAAAAGATGGACAGGAACTTCAGGAAATGAGATGGAATCAGTGCAGAAGGTGCTGTGCTGTCTTACTGCCAGGGTGAGAGAGAACCTGGTACCAGAATGCACCATAATGGAACAGAAGCCCCTAGCTTGACTGTGAGGAGTTCTTATTTAAATTATTGTTGAAAAGAGAAGTAGTGCTTGGCTCTAAAATCCAAAGCAGAGTTGATAAAATGACCAACAACACTCTGAAAATGTTAATTGAAAAAGGGGGATAAATTCTTCCCAAGAGAACTTGCTCCTCTTTTGTCTGTCACTCAGCAGCCCTGCTAAGGGCCCCAGAGAGCTACAAAGTGTTGGTAAGAACAAGTGTTACTGTCCACCAGGCTGGTCTTCTGGTCTTTGTGGTTTAATGTAACATTTCCTGTAGTAAAATTCAGGTTTAGGCTATCTCTTTAAAGAAGTTATTCACTGCTATTAAATAAGGATATTCAAATAAAACGTTCTTGACCAAACCACAGGGCTTAGATGCTTTGACCACACTTCTAGTTCTCTTCTGACAACATCTTCATGCTTCATAGAAGCATTACTTTAAACATCTCAGTTTTTATTTGGCAATATTTTCCCCCTGATTTCAATGCACTTTAAACACATGAACAGGTTTTTGCACAGAGTTTAAGCTTTCATCCCTGCCTCACAAAGGGGTTTGGGACTTGATGTTTCTTCTTTACTACAGTATAACCCAGGGAAAAATTTCCTGAAAGCAGGAGAGTTAAACCAACATGAAATCAGTACAAGCTAAAATATATGTGTTCAGAGCACAGATGAACTGAAGAAGTGACCTTTCAGGGGTCCCTCCTCATTCATTTCCATATGTAGATAATCCTTGATCTCGTATCAACCAAGGAATGCCCAGACAGTGCTATGATTTTTTCCATTCTCCTCTTGCTGTATCAAAGCTTTGGCTGTAAAGTAAAAAGAAGCAGCCCTGCTCTGTCTGACAACCCAAAATAACATTTTGACACAGACTTTGCCAGGTATCTTCAGTCCCTGCTGTGACTGAGAAGGACATGTCTTTGCTGCTGGCCTTGTTCTGTAGCAAGCTGTGTCAAGTGCTGGGCACATTCTCCCTGCAAGTGAGCTCAAGTCTTTCACCCTAATACTCTTCCTTGTCTCTCAGTGACTTTTTAATTTGATTTCTAGATATTTATTTATTTTTTTCTCCTACATTTCCTGCATGAGAACTACTCCTCTGTAGTTGAGGGGCTTTTCTCAATCATGTTGTTAACATTCAGCTCTTTCTACTGAGGTTTATTTCTTTCCTTGAGCTGAAATTCAGGAAGATACTGTTTATTTCTTCCCACTTCTGCCTACCTGAGTGAATCAAGGGCATTTAAGTGTGCAAATCATGAAGAGATTGTGGGTGTTATGAGCTGTAAACTGGAGTCTAAGGACCAGAGCCATTTGGGCAGCAGAGTCCTACATGGAAAAGTTTGGCCAGGTAACCACAAAGATGTGGAGACAAACTCGGGCAGAATAAATAATGTATCAATGTGCTTTATTTAGCTGGTGGACTGGAACTCCTGAGAGACCACACACTCTTGATGCTGGCCTTGATACCAGGGAGGGAGAACAGTAAGGACACCACTGATCCTTCTCTGGGCTGAAGCATCTCCTGGGGCTTGAGTGACAAGAGGTGTGGACTGGGCTGCAGTGGGGGTGTCAGTGCTGCACTGTGGACCCCAAATGTCTTCAGACTCCTTTTATCATCCACTGCCTGGTAATGTTGCTTCCACTAGACCAGGTTGCTCCAAGCCCCATCCAACCTGCCCTTCAACACTTCCAGGGATGGGGCAGCCACAGCTTCCCTGGGCAACCTGGGCCAGGGTCTCACCACCCTCACTGTGAAAAATACCTTCCTATTCAAATCTCCCTTCTTTCAGTTACCCCTTTTCCTGTCACTACAGGCTTTGGTAAAAAGTCTCTCTTTATATATTGAAAGGCTGCTCTAAGGTCTCCCTGGAGCCTTCTCTTCTCCAGGTTGATCAATCCCAACTCTCTCAGCCTTTCCTCATAGGAGAGGTGCTCACAACCCTCCTCAAGACTTGCTCTAACAGGTCCATGTCTTTCTCATACTACAAAAACAAGAAGTTGTTTTTGAAATTTGCTCCTGCATTTTGCTACATGTGATTTTCATTACCCACAACCTTCTGCACCCATTAGCTGAAAGCTGCTAATTTGCAACTAGAAATAAGAGTCAGGAAATGACACATCTGATTTTGAAAGGTACTTCCAAAGCCCCAAAAGACCATTCTGAAAGTATGAAGGGTTCTAAAGTTCAGGGTCATAGCAGGACCCAGAGGAATTAATGACCTTGGAGTGAGTGCAAATAAAGTCTGTGTTGTTACTGTCCTGGGTTTGGGGGTTCTTTTTACTTAAGAACTTTAAAAGACATCTTTAAAGCTGCCACCAGTAACCTGTTGGCCTTCTTCTCTTCCTAACAATGCTCACAGCATTAATCAAGCCATTTCAATTCTCACTTTGTGTGAAGCAGCTTGTCTCACACTGCTCTGGGTCTGCAGGTCTTTCAAGACCCAGGTGTGAAAAACATTTTCCAAAAATAAAGCAAAAACCAGCACCAATCAACACTCCAAAATGTGTCTTGGCATAATTACATCAGGAGAAGCAGGAAACTCTTTCTCAGATAGACCATGGTCAAAGGAGCCAAATAACCACAGAGATGATTCCCCAAACCAGAGTAGCCCTTGGGAATTAAACTTTAAACCATTCCCTTCTTTTTTTTTGGTGCTTTATTTCAGGGCAGTGGATTTGAGCCCAATTCTAAAAGGATCATTAGAAATTACCTCCAAGCTATACTCCAATTGATGGGTCAGCAGTTGCCCTTGGTTCAAAACTGGAAAACGTTGGTGGCATCAGGCTGACACTGATAACAGTGCCTCATGGATCACTTTGGGCAGAGTTTTTCTTCTCTATCTTGTCAGGTTTATATCTTCATTGTGATTTTGGGACTTGAGCCCTCAAGTCAAACCCACATTCACATCTGGTGTTGCATTATGTTTGTCTAAGGAAGCTCACTGTGAATGAAATGGGTTGTTTCACTTCTTCATGTGTCTCGTATCCCAGCCAACAAGCCAGTTAATAAAATATTCATAGCATAAATTATGAGCCAGAAAATCAGCTCGTGTTGGCATTTTCACATCCCAGCCTACAAGTGCCAGGAGGATTCCTGGGTTCATAAAGGTTGGGTCTGGGAGGGACCACCAGGATGGGCAGCTCTGATCAGCAGCCAGTGGAGAAGTTGCTTCAGTGACCACCATGGACCTCTCTGTGTGCCAGGGGCAGAGCATGGCTCTGGAGAGGTTCCTGGCCTTGCTTTGGAGGCTGTGAAGATTTGGTTACATCCCTTCCTGAGCTATTCCAATATACTCATTTAAAAGAAAGAAAAAAAGGAGGGGGAAAAAAAAAAAAGAGCAGAATAACTAGTACCTTTCCTGGCAGTGCAGCTCTGCCTGCTTCTATTTATAGTCACTGGATTCAGAGTCCTGAATTAAAGAGCTGCTCAGGAAGAGGAATGTTTTTGCCCTTTCATGGATCCTTTATACACTGTGCTGAAGCTAACTCCTAACTTTCTTTTCTTTAAGCAACTGAACGCATTTAGTGTCTCTCTGTAAAGAACCCTCTGATGGCAGCTCAGTGCAGACACTTCCATTTTTCAGTCTCCTTTCAGAGCACAGATGCCAAAGCTGGACCTGCTCTTACAGAAATGGCCTCAGTAACACTATGTACAGAGTGAACACTGTTGCCCACATTCCTCCTGCCCCAGTCATGCACACGAAGACCCTGCTGCCCCTTCTTCTTCCTCCCCTCCTTGCACAGCCTTGTTGGTTTGATACAAGGAGTGTTTCCTACAGGGGTTGAAGGGAGCTCTTGGAGTTGAGAAGGAAGGACTGTCGGGGCAGCTCCAGACTGTCCCTTCAGCTGTCTGGTCTCTGCATCTCACTGCTTTAAAACAGAAGGTGAAAAGACCCCCAACATAAGAAGGACAAGGAGCAAGTCCAGAGAAGGCCACGGAGATGATCAGAGGCTGGAGCAGCTCTGCTCTGGAGAAAGGCTGAGAGAGTTGGGGGTGTTCAGCCTGGAGAAGAGAAGGCTCCAGGGAGACCTTAGAGCACCTTCCAGTGCCTGAAGGGGCTCCAGGAAAGCTGGGGAGGGACTTTGGACAAGGGCAGGGAGTGATGGGACGAGGGGGGAGGGTTTTAAGTTGAAAACAGAGAAATTTAAGTTAATTAGGAAGAAGTTCTTTAGTGTGAGGGTGGTGAGACCCTGGCCCAGGTTGTCCAGAGAAGCTGTGGCTGCCCCATCCCTAGAAGTGTTCAAGGGCAGGTTGGATGGGGCTTGGAGCAACTTGGCCTGGTGGGAGGTGCCCCTGCCCATGGCAGGGGGGTGGAACTACATGATCTTGAAGGTCCCTTCCAACCCAAACCATCCTATGATTCTATGAAATATCAGGTGATTGGAAGGAAGTTATGGTGCCAGCAGGATTGGTGTAGCCCTGGGAGCTTTCCCTTCACAGCACAGCACCTGCTGAGCATAAACCCAGCACTAGTGATGGGTTACACACCTCCAAATCAGGACCTGATGATGAACCATGTATCTCCAAATCAAGACTTCAAAAGCCATGGCAAAGAAAGGCCATTTCACCTCCAGGAGGATCCTCAGGGTGCCCTGAGTGTCCCCCTGGGCTATTGGGTGGCTTTTAGACTGTAGGGACTGATCCTCTAAGGGTGAAAATCAAGGTGGCTCTGGTGGGATCAAGTGCAACTCAGTAAGTTTGTACTCCCATAGCGAGCATGTGGCTGTTGGCAAAGGATATTTCCATCCTCATCTTGTTTCGCCTGGTCCTGAATTGAATTGACTTGATTATTCATGAAACAAAAGCCATCAGTAATGGGAAGGATTTATGCACCTCACATTTTGCTGCCTGATAATAATAATGGCTTAAAAAATTAAAATTGACTTAGCAGGTGAAGGACGGTGCGTTGTCACTGGGATGCTTCTCTTTGCAAAATTCCCACTTCGATGCTGAATGTGAAATCTCCTATTAGATGGAAACAGATGAGATGCTCAGGCCAGACTCTTTGTCATCCTTGTCAGGAGCAGAGGGCTGAGCTCTGGGTTCTCAGAGCTCAGGGTGGTTTGAAATGTGCTGCTCCTTTTTTTTTGTTTTCTTTTCACCGCGTTGTTCAATACTCAAAAGTTTGACAAAACTGTGCCAGGTAATATTATGTCGAGGTGCTTTCAAGAGAAAAAGAAAGGGGGAAAAAACAATCCATATTGGGAAATAGGTGGTTATCAGAATATAAAATACTGCATCATTAAGAGAGGAGCACAGAGTATCTCCCCTGCTTCCTTTCAGGTCCCAATTCATCAGTCAATTCCTCTTGAGTAAAACACGTGCCAAACTTCCTGCATGTGCTTTTGTGCCTGGCTGAATACAGATGGACTTAATCATGTGCTTGTACACTTTGCTCAGCAGGTTTCTTAATTAGAGAAGTTGTTTAAAAAAAAGGCCTATGGTGATGGCTTCTCCGTTCTTTCTTTAGGAACCAATGTCTTTAAAACTGGAGATCTGCAATTGCATCTCAGCATGTTACAAAATATTAATTAAAGCCACACTCACGCAAACAATCCTTCTTTAGCAATGAGCCCAAAGGGAAAGAAATCCAGGCACCAGCAAACCACCTGTTTATGTGAGCACAGGTTCTTCTGTAAAACATCTGAAAACAGTGGTGTGATCATGAAATAAATACCAGAATAAGTGAACCTGCCTATTCCCTTTATCCTATGGCACTTCCCCACTCTAGTAAAGAATCCCTGCCTTTCCTAGCTGCAACAGCAGGGAAGTAACACCACAACTAGGTCATCTCCATCCACTGGGGGAAAAAGCCTGATGAAAATGCCACCCTGCACCCACTGCAGCTCCGAAAATACCAAGAGAAACAACCTGATCCTGCAACCTCTTTGCACCTGGCTTTTCTACAGTTTTTATAATTTTGGGTCTTGTGCTGTTGCACACTCAGGACCTGGCGATGTGGGAGCTGCAAAGGCAGCAGGTTCAAAGGGATCAGTGTGTCCAAGGCTGCCTGGGTGAATATTTTGGTTTTAGGCATGATTAAAAATGCCATTTGGGCAAGTGCCCAATGCTACACAAAGCCATGACTTCATCAGCACACATAAGCATATAATATACTTATTAAAGCATTTTTTTAAAAACCAAATTTACATTTAAGTGCTTCACAGCTTATTTTATTTTTATCAGTAGAGCTTTCTGTGCATATGCATTAAGAAGAGTGTGTCTAGCTAGAAGAGTGGGTCTGGGCTACCATGTGGACAAGGTTGAGGTAGGCAGCATTGTTCCTGTCAAGTGTCAGAAGAGTGCAGACTGAGTTTCCATTCATCTTGAGGCCTTTTTCTGTGGCCAGAGCAGCTCTGGGCTAGCCATTCCTCCACGCAGATGGTGAGGCTGATGCCAGGAGATGGGGCATTTTGAGAGCCCCCACATTAGGAACAAGGGCAGCTGGAGCAAAAAGGCTCAAGATCTCAACCTAGGTGACAGGAATTCCTTTGCCCATTAAATACAAGGCACAGCACTGGTTCCTTTTCTTGCAGTCCTCATGAATTAACACTGCTAAGCCACTACACCTGTTCTGCACTGGCCATATGGAGCTTTGGTCTCCAAAAAGTCCATATTTCTTGCCTGCTTGTTACCCTTAGCTCCTGCTCCCTACATGGTGTGAACTCTGGGGCATGGGAGGATTCACAGTCAGCAAAAGGGACTACACACTACACTACTGCAAAACACATCCTTTTTTTAGGGAATTTTGATACACATTTGGGTTTCTCAAGTGATCTGTGGAATTCACTGGTGATAAGAAAGAGAGAAGGGCACGTTGGAGGTTGGTAAAAACAAATAGGCAAAAGGGATGCAGGAATAATACCTATATTTAACCTTGCTAGGAGAGTCAAAACACTTTTAGTTTTATCCAAAGGAGTGTTTTGGAGATTATAAAAACATTTCACTACTATTGACACGTTTTAGCTTTATCAAAATGGGGGAGATGAAATGATTAATTTCAATTCCTTTCTTTAGAAAATGTTGTCAGGACTGACATGTTCCAACAAAACATTTTGATCTCTCCTGAACCATACAGTTTAGCTACAAAAGCTCCCAGGGGAAAACAGTTAGTCCAGCTTTCCCTGAAATGCAACCTCCTGGGTTTTCCCTCTGGCTGTGGCACCAGCAAGAGCTGAGAGAGCCTGGGTCAACATTGTCTCTGGCCTCGAGTCTTCTGGCCCACCAGGTTTCAGTGCTGGATGTGGTGTGGATAATCCCCAAGATGATATGGAAAATCCCACATGATAGTTGTTTCCCAGAAAGGCATGGCCATCCTGAGGGCTGGTTTAGACCAGGCAACTGATTGAATGCCCCTGTTCACCAGATTTTGCTCACACCTTGATGGTTCTCCATAGCATTACAGAGTGGTTTGGCTTGGAAGGGACCTTAAAGATCATTCAGTTCCAACCCCTTGCCATGAGCAAAGACACCTCCCACAGGTTGCTTAAATAGATGGACTTGCAGTGGTGGGTTTTTTTGTAAAGGAGCCCCCAGCCAAGCAGGGTGAGGGCCCTAGGACAGTGCAGGGTCTCTGTGCAGGCTCTTCTCGCTGCAGAAACTCCCCAAAGGAAGCTCTTCGGCAAGTGAGCAACATTTTGAGGAGCAAAGTGAATTTCCTCCTCAAGGGGGAACTGTTAAGCTGTTTCAGGGAGCAAACCCCAGGGAAGGATCAGCTATGCTCCTCTCTGTCTGGGATACTGTTGGAGGCATATTTCCCCCCCAAAGTAATGCTAAGAGATGCTGGAAGTTAAAAAAAAACAAAGCAGGCTGTGACACATCCTGCTCCTGTGAGAGATGTTCCTTGCTTTTCTCCATCCTCCCTCTGCTACCACAGCTTGAGAAGGATCCTCTCCTCCTGGATTTGAGCAGCACCCACTTATCTCTTGTGCCTCAGTGACACCAGTATAAAAGCTGAGCAAAAGATAAGTGAGGTCTTGAAATGCAACCTGTTTGTCACATTCCCATTATACCCCTTATTTTTTCTGACTTCTTTGGCTTCTTGTAGCAGCAAGTTGCAATTATTTCTGAGAGTGGTACCAAAGGGGACAGGGGAAGGTGTATGTAGCAGAAAATAAAAAGGCTTCTCCTTTGTACCCAAAAATAGCAAAGGTCTATCATGATCCAGTCAAACCCCCTGTGCAATTTCCCCTGTTGTCAGAAAGAGAAACCCATCATCTGATGAATCTCTTTGCATGCCTGACCTGAATTCCCTGTGAAAATGCTGGATGTGCTTTCTTTTGAAGCTGCTCCCTGTAAAACCAGGAAAGAAACAAATTCATTCACCCATTTGCCTTCTCTTTAAGGGTATGAATTATAAAGGTGCTTCCAGACACTGAGAACGTCCATCCTATGTGAGCAAGAACCAAATGCATATCCCTCAGGAGCCAAAAAAACCCACCAAAAAACCCCCAACCTCTCTTTAGTGTCACTCAGGCTCTCCTAAGTGATACATCAGCATTACCTGGCAGATGCAGCTCTTAAAAAACTTCTGCAGAATTGAGGTGGAAGTTAAAAATACTTTATTACTATTTTTTGTCCAGCTGTTTTCCAGCCTCTGTCTGACCCGGAATTCATAAGAAGCTTATCTTTGGAGCCTGGGATAGGTTTGGGAAGAAGAGTCTATTGATATTATGTTCAGTTTTATATCCTTGAAATGAGGTTGAACCTAAAACTAACCCAGATGCCTGGCTATAAAATAGTTGCTGTGTGTCCTGAACTCAAGGGTAATGTTGTTGGTGAGAGGAAATTGTCACCATCAGTGATTTGAGGGGGAAGGAGTGGGGAGGAAAAGAAGACAGGCTGAGAGACTTGGGCTTGTTCAGCCTGGAGAAGAGAAAGCTCCAGGGAGACCTTACAGCACCTGCCAGTACCTGAAGGGGCTGCAGGAAAGCTGGGGAGGGACTTTTGACAAGGGAAGGGAGGGATGGAACAAGGGGAAATGGTTTTAAGCTGAAAGAGGGGAGAAGGAGATGGAGATGAGATCTGAGGAAGAAATTATTTGCTGTGAGGGTGGTGAGACACTGTCCCAGGTTGCCCAGAGAAGCTGTGGCTGCCCCATCCCTGGAAGTGTTCAAGGGCAGGTTGGATGGGGCTTGGAGCAACCTGGTCTAGTGGGAAGTTTCTCTGCCCATGGCAGGGGGGTTGGGACTAGATGGTGTTTTATGTTCCTTCCAACCCAAACCAGTCTGGGATTCTGTGATCTTACAGCCGTGAGGGTTCAGCATTACAAAACCTGCTCTTCAGCAAGACAACCAGTGCAGATGTTAAAGCCTTCTCACAGGGTGCAGCACTTGCACCAGAGCAGGCAGCAGCTTGGTCTCCCTGTGACAAGAGCAAGTCAAGTTGAAGTTCTTGGGATGAATCAGGTCGAGCAGAAACTTGAAAATGCGTTTCCCAGCTATCGGCGAATGCGTCAGCTGCCAGGCCAACGCCTGTCCTCGCCTCACACCTGGAACCTGTCAGAGCTCATCTGCTCCTGGAAAAGGCTCTGGTTTTGGCAGATACTATCCACTGAAAAAGATGCTTTTGAAATCTCCTGTTGAGCCCTATTTATAATTCAAACCTGCTTGCGTGAGGGTTAAGCTCCACTGATAATGCACGGATTCAAATGAAAAGCCACCTGGTTAGCATTTAGGGCTGCAATTTTTTTATCTCTCACAAAGTGCTTCCTCTCCAGTTCTGCAGCTTATTTTTTGTCAGGTTCAAAGAGGGAAAGAGCTTTATCATTTAGAAAAGGCCAGAAAAATCTAGGCCTCTTTTCTTTCTTTGAATGTTAATAACCATTTGCTTTCTCTTCAACCAATTACAACACAACTGATGTCAATTAGTGAATGTCCATTGACTAAAACCTGTCTCATTATTTGCAGTTCTCAACAAAAAGCATAAGGAGGTGCCAAAAGGCTCAGCAGCCTCCCAGCTTTTGCAGCAGTGTGTGTTGCAGAGCTTCAGCTCCCAGCACTCCAGGAGACGAGACTTGGGTCAGGAATTATGAGCTCTCTTTTTGCCCTTTGGAGAGGGCATGGTCAGTGCATCTTCACCAGAATTATGTGCCTAGAAAATGAGCTGGCTTCAGGGATCCAAAGCCCAGGACCCAGGCACCCTGGGGGCACCCAGGTCTGCCCCACACCTGAGGATCTGCCTGGGAAAGGAGCAGAGCAACATGGTGGGGAGCAGCAAGATGTGTGAGTGACTGATCAGAGTTGTTCTCACCCCAAAATGGTGCTCTGGAGAGGGAGATGAGTGTGAGGGAGGAGGAGGAGGAAGATAATAGCTCTGCATGTCCTTCAGGTTGGAATATTTCAATTTGAGCTCATTATTTCAACAATAAAACTCATGTTAGAGTGAGAAGTTGCCTCTGCTAAAGGGTTTGAGACTTAAGCCAGGAACTCGGGGGCTCCACACTGTGAACAATCAAACTCAAAAACAAATCTCTTTTCACTGTAAATATTTAACAAGAAACATCATTTACATGCTTGTACAGCTAATGTCAACAGCTTCTGGAGAGGTTTTTTTTTAGTGACTTTAAATTAAGCAGTGCCTGGGCCAGAGAAGATGACACTCACAACCAGGGTCTGCCTGGTATCTCACTGGTTGTCTTGGTTCCTTTTTTTTTTTACTTTTTGAGAAAAACTGCCCTGCAGAGATCAGCATGTGGTTTTATGCCCAGGTATAAGCAATCTATCAGGGAAAATGGCCAGGTTCAGAATTGGAACATTTTCTGTGGCTACCTATTTCCACAGGGCTGTGAAAGGGCATGCTGAGATTGTGCTTTGATAGGAAAGGAACCAAGACTGCCAGGAAAACTCACTCTTCCATAAAAAAAAGTCCAATAAAGTCCAACAGTGACCTTCCTTTACTTGTTTCTATAGTAACACTCAATCCTTTTCCTACAATAAACCCAGTCCCCTGTTTTGAAATTAAAGATGACTTGCAGCTGCTGGGACAATATGGTAAGAACAAAATGTTTATCTGAGTCTTCAAATGGGAGTGGGATTCCTCAGAAAGACTCACCTGGCCCATGAGATGCTGGACAGCCTTGAAGATCCAGGTCTAAACCTCTTTGTTGCAAATGCATGGACAGTGTTGTGCAGAAAAGCTCATTTCATGGAGGTCCTTGAAGTTCATGCTGCTGGGAGGTTAGTGGACTGAACGTGCAGAGCAATGAAGGAATTTGGGGAATTGATGTTTGACCATTTTTTTCATCCCTGCCTTGAGTGTATGACTCAGATGAGGGGAGACTCGTTTTCTCTTGCACCACTAAAGGAAATGTGCATGTTTTACAGCACATATTTGGGCATACAAGACCCAAGGTCTTTTGCAAAACAAGGACCAAATTACAACCAGCAGCATTTTCTGCCTGTTTTCAGGAGAACACTACTCTAAAGCCTTGTAAGAGAGCATCATCTTTACTCTTGTCAAGCTAATTTCACAGGAAGAATGATGAAAGTCTTTTACTGATGGGAGAAGTGAGATGTAGAGAGATTCAGTGACCATGGAGTCCAGGAAAATGATGGAATTGTACCTCATGTGCAACCTTTATAATGTACAGTTTGGAAAGACTGGACTCATTCTTGCACTGACCAGGAGCTGCAAGATTCCCGTTCTGTTGTGGGCAAAGCCAGAAGGTCTGAAGACTAAATGACACTGAACTGCCCTGGCACAAATGCATGAGGGGACTTCTGCCATGCTTCAGCATTTGTCTTCATGGTGACATATACCTTGCAACCTGCTCTCCAATGTTTATTTGTCTGAACACCATGTAGGTGCTTCAGGCCACGGCAGTGAGTCCTTTACTGAAAAATGTAGACAGGAGAGAAAGAGGAAGAAACACCAATTTGGTTTTCAGATGGGATTTTGTTGAGTCCCTCTTTAACTGTGAGCCCTTTGTGTGGGGCCTGAGGCACTACAACTGCATCTGCCTCTTTATGTTTTCAATTGGTTTTCAACACCACGGGTATTACATTAAAATCAAGGCAGTCACAGGCGTGAGATATCCTGAGCATGGCAGATGAGGGTTAGATTTGTTGCTTGTTTTATGTACTGATTAGAGAGCTGATTTTTTGGAAAGGGAGGGCAGGTTGGGAAATGGTTATTTCCTCTCCTTGAAGCTTCCCCAAAGCACAACAGAGCAGGGGGGGCTGTGAGGTGCATCTTCTGCACAGATATAACTAACAGATAAAAAGCTCCTTACACTCAAACCAACAGAAATGCTGGGACTATCCTCATTGCTTGCACACTGGAGCAAATTCTTTGCTCCCCCACACATGCTGCATTCACATCTTCCTTTCCTCCTTGGCCCTCCAGCTTTGCTGTGCTGGTGGCATGTCCCCTCCCCGAGGAGCGAGGTCTCCCACATCCCACCTGGGATGCTCAAACAGAAGTGGCAGTGAGCCTGATAGCCAAGAGATTAGTGCATGTGGGAGGTAAAAACCCTAGTGAAGAACATGCTTGATATATTAAACACTATCCACTCCCTGTTTTGAATAACAATTTGATTATTCTTAGCTGCTGTTCAGAAGAGAAGAATGCTTTTAATCCTGTTTAACCCTCTTTGGTTTTTGAATTCGTTTCCTAAGCTTTCAGGGTAATGAAAAGGCATTACTCTCATCTGGCACTGTTTCTGTCCTACCACCTTGCAGTCTCCCAGCCCTGGTGGCCTGTGGTACAGCTGAGCATCCCCCACCATGCTGGAGACCCCAGGAACCTGTGGTGGTAGGTGCTGCTCACACTGGATGAAGAGGCAACTCCTCCCACAACCATCCTCAGGCTGATATTTCCTTGGCCTTTGTGGCTTACAGTGAGATTCATTTTTAAAACAAAACAAAACAAAACAAAACAAAACCCAACCCTGGAGTTTGGCAGATTCCCCCCTTCTGATTTTTTCCCAGGATTTGGCATTCACAGTTCTTTGGTCCTCATGAGCTGCTCTCCTGTGTCTGTCCTTTGTTAAGCAGGGTGGGAAAATATGTGTGTGCACATGGATGTGTGTGTGTGTCTACCTGGGTAAGCTTCTCTGGGAGGTTTTAATGATGACATAACCTGGTCCTTCTCTCTTGGCTGGGGACAATATTGGTGCTTGGCTTGACAGTCAGAGCTCCCCAGCCTACATGAGTACCCTGAAAATGCTTTGTCAAAACATGAGGGAGCCTACAGGAAAGCTGAGGAGGACTTTTTACAAGAGTGTGTAGTGATAGGATGAGGGGCAATGGACCTAAACTAGAGCAGGGTGGATTCAGATTGGATATCAGGAAGAAGTTCTTCAGTATGAGGGTAGAGAAGCACTGGAACAGGTTGCCCAGAGACGTGGTGGAGGCTCCATCCCTGGAGACATTCAAGGTCAGGCTTGATGAGGTTCTGAGCAACCTGATCCAGTTAAAAAGGTCTCTGTGCACTGCAGGGGGGCTGGACTAGATGACCTGTAAAGGTTCCTTCCAACCTGACACATTCTATGATCCAATGATTCTATGAAAACACTGAGTTTCAAGCTGAGCTCTTGGTTATTTCTTTTTTGCTTGCAGGAAAGGCAAGAGGCTCATCACTGGGCTCTGCCATTGCTGTTTCCTTCTCCCTGAGACTGCCCAGGAACGTTGTGCTTTCCGTCTCCCCCGAGGAAAGTTAAAAACCAGTTGAAATTGAACAGGCTGCTTGAGCTTTCTTCTAGCTGCTGAGGCCAAGTAAATAATTTACTTTGTCAGCAGGAGACACCATTGTGCCCCCAATCAATAAGGCTGACATGGGTGAGCGTCCCTTCTTATTAAATGCTCCTTATCGGCTGAGTTTGAGTCACAACTCTATTTTACAAATACACATCATATACGTGGGTACATTAACAGTCAATACCTTTCCCCTGTTGTTTATTAGGTAGATTGGGAGGCACTGGGGAGTTTTAAATTTTCTTCCCAGCCAGGGAGGGATTTTAATGTCATTACTCACACTGAGATCTTCTCCGCTTGACAAATAGGCCATTGATTTTAATGGGGCAACTTGTAGCGTGAGGCATTATTTAGTGTGATTAAGAGTATTATAATTTGATGACTTCTGTTCGTTACCATAATGGGATGTGGAGATAGTGACAGGATAACTGGTTGTGGTTTCCCACTGAAACGAAGGAAGTGTGTGTGATATGGGAAGTGTAATCTGCTCTCCAGCTCTGGGAGGTATAATTGAAACGGGGGGGGAGGATGGCCAGGATGGCACTTTTCTGCATTGTGTGGCAGCTCCTGGCTGTGGGTCAGCATCTGCAGTTTCCAGAGTTTTGGAAATTTCTGAACTTTGCCCATATTTCTCTCTCCTGTCGGAAGTTTCAAACAAAGTGGACCAAGTTTGGTGTCTCCTGCTTCAGCCATAGTCCCCCAGGGCTCTGGGGCTCCTGGGGTTCAATAAATCTTGCCCAGCTCTGAAAGACTAAAATGAGCAGGTCCACATGGGTCCGTCCATCTGTAGGAGGCTGTGAGGAGCCTTGTCACCTTGTCACCTGAAAGCCCCTTCCTACCCCAGGGATCATGAGGTGGAAGGGAATTGGTGTCCCCTCTCCTGGACAGAGTGCAATGTCTTGCCCAGGGATGTCACTTGCTACGTGTTCAGGCTCTTCCTCAAGTTGCCAAAGCACAGGGGACTGACAGAAGCATCTGGACCTCTTCCTTCACTCCCACTGTTCCCACCACTGTGGTGCCTCCAGCATATCTGGGGACGTCAGGTAACATGTATTTTATTTCACTAGGATAGGAATAATTTTTTGGCCAGGTTTGTTTCATCCACACCATCATAATTCCCTGTGCCAAGGAAAGCAGCGAGCAGAGGAAGGTACAAATGCCATTTTCAGTGGCAGTTTTTGATACAATTGCCCCTTGCTTGAGGGTCCAAACCCAGGGAGAGGATTAGCACTGTGGCAGCAGGTGGCACAGTTCATTAGAAGCTCCTCCTAATAGGGAGAATGGGCAAATCTTTCTCCATAAATCAGAGAGATTTACACAGTAGCTCGATAAGTTCAATTCATTTGTCCATGTCTTAATCAACTGTTTAAAACAGAGGAACTGAGGGTAATACCCCCAGGCAGCTTCAGCTGGTTTTTCTCAAAGTGAGTTTTATTTTGAAATGTTTTCCCCACTCCTCCTGTCTTTTATTGCCTTTGCACTGGCTGAGGTTTCTGATTTTGGGGAGAGCACCCACAGTGAATATTTTTACAGAAAAAGCTAAAATGAGTCATTTACTCCATCCATACAAATGATGGCAAAAATTGGAACTTTCAGGGACTAATTACATAGAGGTTTTTAAATCAAGGCTTTCAAATAGTACATAATAATTCATGTGGCTGCTAATGTGACAAAAAACCTGCTAGATAAAGAACAAAATAGAAAGACTGGGAATATTTAGGGTACTTTAATGATGAATTAAGGAATTATCATTGTTCTTCCTGGGGATTTTAATTTGAAGTAAAGAACATTAAATGCCCCTGTTTCTTGCCTCATTGAACACTACCAGGGGTAGTCTGCTCACTCGTGTTCTGGATGTGTTCCCTGCAGTACAACCTATCCTCATGTTTTTATTACATTCCTTCCCCCTCACCCCAGGGCAAAAAACCTTCTCCTTTGGAGAGCTCAGATGCTCTCCCCTGAGAGATGTTGTCCCCAGCAAAGACCTTGCTGCAGAATGGCCCTAACCTGGCTGCTGGGCTCCCCCAGGGCAGCCCCCCCAAAGAAGAAGACAAAGGGAAAAAATAATCCCCAGGGAAAACTGTTTCCTTGAAACCAAAATGTCAGCAGCCAGTGCCACCTATCTATATGTGCATGTACTTTATACATTGGTTTATTGTCCACAGTTTAAGCAGGGGAGGGCCAGCCCAGCACATGCAGCCACCCTCTCTGGGCAGCAGGATTTGCAGCAGCTGCTGGGTTGGACTTTGCAGGTGCCTGGTTTCATCTCGCTCCCATTACCAGCCCAGCGTGACTACCCTGGTGTCACACTGATGGGATGGCATTTTGGCACCTGCAGGAGCAGCTCCTTGCATGCTGGCACACATCCTCCACCCAGGGCCCAGGCAGCATCTGAAGGACTGTGGGACATGGGGACATTTCCATCCACTCACCAAAAAGCAGGAAAATGTCCTTCACGCCTCCCCAGGTTTGTGATCAGATTTGGAAGGTGTTACTAATTTTACTGCTAGTCTATACATCAGCCTGTGTTCTCTCAAACACTTCTTGATGGGCTTGGCTTGAATTTCTAATCCATAATGAAGTCTGGAGCTGAGCTAATTAAACATGAGCTTTGGTTTCATTTCAAACCTGTGCACAGGTTGTCCTCAGATGAACCACAATGGAGGCCTGGATTCAACACAACACTCAAACACGTACCTTGAAGGACCAAAGTTGGTGAGCACAAATGTACCCACAGAGGCTGCAGCTCTGCAGGGCAGAAGGACCAATCATCAGCTATTTATGCAACAGCATTTTTGGTGGGCTGACATTATTTGGTCTGATCCTACTTGATTTGCTGGGATTTTCAAGGTTCCTCCTTGAATAAAGAGCAGCAAGAACGAAGCAACTCCTCCAAGACTTCCTGCATCCTGGCTGCTTCTTGCAAGTGAAGAGTAGGATTTCCCTCGTTAATGAAGGAGAGGAGTGTTTGCTCCATCTCTCCTCCAGGGAAGCAGGCTCTGTGCAGGCTGCAAGAGGGTTACCAGCTTGCTGGAGGACACATGGTGGGTGTGGAGCAGTGCCCAGCTTTGAATTCCTGCACGGTCATCTCTTGCTTGCTGCCCTTCTCTCTGGGTGGAGGACACCACTGCTGCTGGGTGTCTCACCTCCTTGGAACCCCAGCTCATGGATGTGGTAATTGGTACTGGGGCAACTGCAGACCCTCTCCACAGAGCCACTATTTTTTCTGGAGCCTGTCCAGAGAAGGACAACAGAGCTGAGGAAGGGTCTGGAGCACAAGTCTTAGGAGGAGCAGCTGAGGGAATTTTGGGTGTTCAGCCTGGAGAAAAGGAGGCTGAGGGGAGACCTTCTGGCTCTGCAACTGCCTGAGAGGAGGTTGGAGCAAGAGACAACAGTCTCTTCTCCCAAGGAACAAGCAACAAGACAAGAGGCAATAGCCAGGGGAGGTTTAGATTGGATATTAGAAGAAACTTCTTCACTCAAAGGGTTGTCAGGCCTTCACATAGGCTGCCCAGATGGAGTCGCCATTCCTAGAGGTGTTTAAAAGCCATGCAGATGTGGTGCTGAGGGACATGGGTTAGTGGTGGCCTTGGCAGTGCTGGGGGAATGGTTGGATTGGATGATCTGAAAGGCCTTTTCCAACCCAAATGATCCTATGGTTCTACAAGTGTGTGCTGGGGCTATTGCAGAGCTCCTGCAACAAACCCAGCCCAAGCAGGCAGCCACAGCTCAGTGCAGTCATAAAGGAATCGAGTGCTCTCAGGCTTAGAGAAAGCTGTTGGGGGCATCAGCATTGCAAAGTGAAAAGTCTCTTACTTTCTCTTACTTGCTCTTCTCATTTCTGAAGCTTCAGTCTGACTTGATTTATTCAGGCTACCTTGTGGCTCTTCTACGTTTAGAGAAACAGACTCCTTTTTAAAGCACTGTTTTAAAAGATGTTTTAATCTTTCTTGTCTAGATTGAATTGATACCACAGCTTGTTTGTCCCTGACACTGGTAAACAAACAAAAGCATTCTTCTGTTGTTAAATATTAAAAGAGAGCCAAGTACAAAACAGATGATTAATGACTTGGATGTTTCCACCTGGCAAACCAAATTACTGAGAATATTGGACAGCACAAACTTCATAATAAATTGATTATTCCATCCCTGCTTAAACGTAGGGTAGAAGGAAAAGAAAATGAGATTACTGGTGAATGAACCATTCATGCATGGGCTCAGGCCCTGAAACTTCCCTTAGCTCATTTTATTGACCCGCTTGTAAAGCTCTGAATGTTTCATTAGTGCCAAACGTTGGAGATGGGAATGGTGGGTGGAATTATCTCCCAAAGGAAGAGGTGGATTCCCCTACATTGGGCAGTTTTAAGACTCAGCTTGACAGGGTGCTGGGCCATCTCATTTAAAATATATTATTACCTAGAAAGGTTGGACCAGATGATCCTTGAGGTCACTTCCAACCTGGCATTCCATGATTCTGTGATAGTTCAGCCACGATGCAGGCAGGTCCTACAACATATTGGATTAACCTCTTTCCTACATGAAGCCAGGAGTGAAATTCCCCTCTATTTCAGCAAGACTAGTACTTGATTTTGACTCTGGCACATAACTGGACCCCGTGTCACACACTAGTCCCTGTCGTGCAGATACATCCCTTATTGTAACTGATACCAAAACTCTACCCCTTGTTGAAGTTGGGGGAAAGTCTTTTCACAAGCTGTTCTTCTGAAGTGCTGTTGGAAGACCCCCAGCACACTTTGCAAACACAGCTCACGTGCAGCTTTATTTTGCCACTTTGGGATAAAGCTGAGACCTTTCTGAACCAGCCAAAGTGAACCACACCAGGGCACAGGTTCAGCATGATGTACATCTAGTTTTGTTGGAGCTTTTGCTGTTTCTAAATGTTGAATTCTGAGATGGCACCCGCCAAGGGACTACCAGGTTTCCCCCCACACGTCTGATTTGCAAAACCTCCAGAAATACATATATATAACTTTTTTTTTTTTTTGGTTCAAAATAAAATGAGTCAGAAAGAAACTTCAGAATTACTCTTTTTAATTTGCTGCTCAGCCTCCTGCCCACACAGATGGACTCATTGCTGTTTGACTCCTGTTCACCAACTGCAAAAAGGGCTAGAGAGGACAGACTTCATCTCTGTCCACAGCTGGTGGTGGGATGGTGGGCGTGGGGCAGCTCTGGGCCCTGCACACTGACATTCAGGTGTAATGTGGGAGAAACAGTTGTGTTGCTTTTCCAGTGTTGCTCCTGAGAGCCCCTTCCCCAAGTACCTGGGATCCTCAGGGTCTGGGATGACCACTGTATGACCAAGGGGTATGTTTTTCCCCAGAAACACATCACACATCCCCAGAAACACTCTGGCTGTTTTCTTCCTCTAAGAGGCAGCTTTGCAATAGTAAGAGATGCAGAGAAGTGGTAAATCCCAATTTAAGGGTTCTTATATTTTAAGCAGATGAGTCATTTATATACTTTGGCAATTAATTCATCCACATTAACAGCAGGCTGAGCTGCCTGTAACCAACCAACTGACTCCTAGCAAGGAACACCTAATGGGGTTACAAGGCACTTAAAGATGAAGTTCTGAATGATCAAAGGAGAAAAACAAACAATATTTTCTGTTCTCTTTAAAGGCAAGAGTATTCAGAACCAGAAAAAAAAAAATCAACTGTGAAAAGCTTTAAAAAAATTGCTGTGTCTCTTTTCCTTCCCTCAAAATGGAAGTTTTATTGCTTTTTGTGGCCAAGCCTAAGGCAGGTTTTGTTATTTGAAAACAACCTGCCATCAGCGTCCAGCAAGCACAAGTTGCAATCTCTGGTTCCTTCAAGCCAGCCAGGATTTTTTGCCTCTGTAAATATTTATTTCCCCCAACCAAGCAAGAAACCCAAGTAGGATTCATTTGATTAACCACATATTTCTGTACAATCCACTGCAGAAAGTCAAGGAGAATTTGTAACCAGACACAGGATGGAAGAAGGGCTCAGATCACTCGGAGGAGTGAGGCTGGTGGGATCTTACCCCGTGTCTCACCTTGTGTTGTCCTATCTGGGGATCTTTCAATGTCCTTAGGAGAGTGAAGCTCCTGTCCCTTTGGGACTGTAAGGGATATTTCATATTTATTTTTTTATTTATTTATTTTAGGCTGCCCTGTGTCTTTCCAAACAGCTTTCTCCATCTAGGGAATGAAGTCTGACTCCCAGCATCTCAATAAAATTTGCCAGCTCCCCAGTGCTGAGGAGCACGGGCAGGCAAGTGTTTTGGAGAGAAGAGCAAGTGGAAGATGCAGTCAGGAGAGTGGGAGGAGGATGTGCTTTGAAATGTGGTTTATTAAATCCATCATTCCAGAGCAATAATAAACATGGAATTTCAGCAGGGTAGATGAAGCTGTAGGCCTACTCCATGCAGTTTTTCATGGTTAGGGTCAATTCGTCCATGTGGATCCCAGGATCTAGACATGTCACGTCTGGCAAGCACACAGCTGTGGGTAAGGGCTCCCACCAAGGACAGATCTGGACTTTCTTCTCCATGTGCAGCTCTGCAGGCTGCACATACAGTGTTCAGAGATGCTCTGATTTCCACCAGTGATGGATCAGACCCCAGCACAATTTCAGGGAAACCTATAAGCAGCAGCCAGTCCCTCCCACAGGCATCCATGTGAACACCGAGGAGGAACAGGTGGTCCCAGTGAGCCAGGAGCCAGCAGTGAAGAGTCACCTCCAGCAGTCAGAGGTCAGGCTGTGCCAAGAAAATGTGTTTTCTCTCCTGTTCTGTACAGATTCACAAGAGTTCCTGCTCCTACCAGCTGATTCCTGTGAAAAGCTGCTGAAGTGGTGTGTCAGCTGCAACCACACAATCCTGCCAGGCATGTCAGCTTGATTGGTGACCCTGGCTACATCTGAGTCTGACAGTGCACATCCAGTCATGCCTGATGTCCACACACTGTGCTTGGGTTTCACTAAGTACCACCATTATCCTGCCTTGCCCTTCCAGCAGGGCAGCTGGATAAGAGGGTGGAGAGAGCTCATGTCTCCTACTGCTGCTGTAGACCCAAATGCCTTTTCCTTAGTACAAAGACCTTGACATATCAAGGATCAACTCTGAACAGATGCAGAAGGCACAACCCACTTCTTCAAACACGTGAGCCAGTTTGGAAACGGTTTGCAAACAGTTAAAAAAGAGCAGGTGTAATGCAATGGTGAGCTTCTGCCTTACACCCTCTTGTCCCTGGTTCCTAGGAGACCACTGGGTTCTACAGAGATGCCCAAGCCAGTGGGGACCCAGGACAGTAAGTGTGCATGGTCCAGACACCTGGGCTTCCCCTGACTCCATCCATCAATGAGCATCTCACATCACGCTCTCCTAGTCTGACTTCTGAGATTATCCTGGTCAGGTTCTGTCACAGGCAGGTCAGCTCAAGCTCACCAAAATAATTTCTTGTTTGCCAGTTCAGGGTAGTGACTTTGGGCAAAATGATGCCCCAGTTTTGTGTTGCATTGAAACAGCTCCTTAGGCAGGCTTGGTTGAATGGCTCTGGGCAGCTGTCTCAAGACCAAAATGAAACCTTCTTTGAAGTAAGTAGACCCTAGATAAGGTCTCAGAATTTGTTCTTTTAAGGTCTTCAGACTCGTCTGGAAGCTCAGCTGAATATGAAAACAAACCAGGAACAATTAAGAACAAAGAAGTGTGCAGAAAGCCCTGTAAGGCAACAAGATGGCTGAGTGTTAGCACTGCTGCACAGCAGGGCTGGCTCATCTGCTCTGCTCTTTCCCCAAAGACACCCTTTGCACACCCTCCATCAGCTGAGCAAGCACAACCTTTGTTACAGCACCTCTGACACCCTCCGTTCTGCTCCAGCTACTCCTGGTGCTATGTCTGTTCCACCACATCCTCCATCAGTGATTCTCCTGATGGCTGTGGCACACTGTGCTCCTGCCAGCTCTTTCCCAGGGCTTTCCATTGGCAGTGGCTGTGGGATCATGAAGCATGATGTCTGTGGAGCTGCTGGAGGTGAGGCACAGCTCAGGGAGAGCAGGGGACTGAAGCAGGTCATTTCACTCTGTATATCAAAAGCTAATAAAAATGGACAAATGGAATCACAGAATTGTTTTGGTTGGAAAGGACCTTTCAGATCAAGTCCAACCATTAACCCAGCACTGCCAAGGCCACCACTGACCCATGTCCCTCAGCACCACATCTACATGGCTTTGAAATCCCTCCAGGGATGGGGACCCCACCACTGCCCTGGGCAGCCTGGGCCAGGGCCTGACAAACCTTTGGGGAAGAGACCGTTCCTAATATCCACCCTCTTACCATGTTTTCAAATCTCTGATTGTTTTGCACAGGCTTTTTTTCATTACCACAGTCAATAATATGACAATAAAGTTGATCCCAGAATAAACCTGGATTATCACATATGTTTGGTTTGTTTGATAAATGAATCATCAACCCCTTGGTAATCCCAGCAGTACGCTTATATTTGCACAGCACTGCAAAGAAAATGGGAAGTTCGGTGTTTATTTGGATAAATGAATCTTTTTTTCCTTTTCTCCTCCTTCAAAGCCTTCTCCATCCAGCTTGTTGAAAATCAAAGCACTTTTCTCTATTTTTCCTTCATGCACAGCTCAATGTGTCTGCTAATATATGGCTGCTAGAGCTGAGTTAATTTTAAACAGAAAGCACTGTAATGATGGAGGTCATTTGGTCACCCACAAGGATCATCTCCACTGGCTCAGCTACATCTTGTACATGCTGATGAGAGGTCCTGGTCACCTATGGGCTGAGATCCTCTGGCTCCACACAGCTCTGAGGCAGCAAAGGGCCTCCCTCTCTGGCTTTGGTATTAATTAAAAGCAGTGTATGTGCTCGAGGCTGTGCACAGGCACACCAGCATGGACCGAGCTGCCATTATGGCTTGGTGCCATGTCACCCAATAGGCACCTGACAGTGCAAGGCAAGAGCCAGACACCCTGTGTAGGGGCTTTCTGGGTGGGGATGGAGGTGCAGGGGGGCTTGGGCAGGGTGGCTGGAGGGGAAGCAGGAGGCAAGCATGATTGCAGGTGCTGCAGGAGGCAGTGAGGTGCACAAAGGTGAGACTGCATCCTGAACCCTGGGGTCAGCTCTGGGCCTCTCATGACAAGAAGGACATTGAGGGGCTGGAGCGTGTCCAGAGAGGGTAACAGAGCTGGGGAAGGGGCTGGAGCACAAGTGTTATGAGGAGCAGCTGAGGGAGCTGGGGGTGTTCAGCCTGGAGCAAAGGAGGCTGAGGGGAGACCTTCTGGCTCTGCAACTGCCTGAGAGGAGGTTGGAGCAAGGGAAGGTCAGTCTCTGCTCCCAAGGAACAAGCAATAGGACAATAGGAAATGGCCTCAAGTTGCCCAGAGGAGGTTTAGATGGATCTTGGGAATAATTTATTCACTGAAAGGGTTGTCAGGCCCTGGCCCAGGCTGCCCAGGGCAGTGGTGGAGTCCCCATCCCTGGAGGGATTTCAAAGCCATGTAGATGTGGTGCTGAGGGGCATGGGTTAGTGGTGGCCTTGGCAGTGCTGGGTTAAGCGTTAGACTTGATGATCTGAAAGGTCTTTTCCAACCAATGTTTCTACAAAAGCCTTGCTCAGTCTCTGCAAGGGAAACCAGGACACCCAGAGCCCCACTTGAGACTGATCCTGACACTTCACTTCTGATGCAGAGGTTGAGCCATTGCCCTGCCTATACGCTGCTAATTCTCATGCAGCAGCAAAAATCAGAGAGGAAAAAAACCCCAGAAGGCTCATTTGTGGCTGCAACCAGATTGCAAAGGTTGAGAGAGAGCTCAGAGCCCCTGGGTGCTCTGTTTCCCCCATCACATTCAGGGCTGTAGCCTTGCAACAAACACTCTCTGCCTGACACTGCAACACAGATGATTGCTGTGAGATTCTTTGAAGGGAAGAAGAGTTAAGATCATTATATTTTTTTCGCAGCCTTTCAGCAGTTCCTCTGTAATCGTGGGAACTGCTTAACCACACACTGACTTGCTTCTCAAAGGTATCGCTGCCATCTGACACCCCTGGAAGCTGCTAGGGAGCATTCAGGGGGGTTGGCAAAACATCCCGAGCTGGTGGCTGAGTGTGGCTCCATGTTGTGGGGACACTGAGCCACCACAAGACCAAAGCCAGCAGGAGGGACACAAGGAGACACCCTGGGCCCAGCCGTGCCTGTTGTCCTTGCAAAGATCCCCTTTGCAGGCCCCGAGGCAGCGCCGTGCACCTGCTGTGTCAGGAGGGAACAAAGACGTGTCCTCTGCATGGCATGTCATCCCACGGGTCAAGAGGCAGAAGTCTCTTCTGCCACACAACACCACCACCCTGCAAAGGCACTGGCATAGCCTGGGAATGCTCCCATGAGAAAAGCAAGGGAGTAAAGATCCTTGGGAAGGCAAAGCACTGAAGAACTGCTGTAACAACGGCTTTTATCTCTACCAAGAAGCACAAGCGTTTCTCAGTGGCTTCTGCAGTAGCTGCAATTGTTTCTGAGACACTTTCTGAGCAGCTTGTGCAGTGGAGGCAGCAGCACAGGGGGGAAGCCTCTGCTTTGCACTCCCATCCAGACTGGAGAAGTGCAGGCAGGTTTGCTGTGTAGTCTCCACACTGAACTAAATCCCTTTGGTTGATGTCATGGAGACTCCTCAGTCCCATCACAACCCCAGAGCACCAGCTTTGGATTGGCTGAGCTCTGCCATCCTGCCTCAAAGCCACCAGCTCATGTCCCTGTACACTTTACAAACTTTACTCTGGTCCCTCCCTTCCTCTGCAGATGGTTCCCTGGAAGTGAGTAGGGCAACCTAGATTTCCAGGGAAAACTGAAGGGTTGTCTCCTGCCCCATATTACATAGCACACAGATAGGTGGCTGGAGGAGGGTACAGTGGCTGGAGGACGACTGACCACCCTATCCCAACAGAGGGGCTGTCCTGCCATTAGATGACTCCTGTGGCAGATGCATTTTAATTTTGTTTATTTTTATTGAAGGCAAATATTTCAATCTTTTGATCATGGACCTGAATTTGCAGTTTGGTGGCAGCTCTGAATCAATACATACTTTCCCTGAAAGCAGCAAGATTGCTTGTGAAAGGTGATGGGATCAGTTAAGAAGTTAAATACCATTACATCTGGAATTGTGGCAAATCGTTTGTGCCATGATCTCCTGATTAGCCTTATTACTCAAGCTGCCACAATCCATAGCAGGGTTCTCTTTGCACCATCTGTTATGGCAGGTCTTTCCCCACCAGCACAGTGGGACTGTCCTCTCTTGCAGCCCTGCCTTGATAAGCCCTGCCAAGAAGTTGGTGAAACACTGGCCCAGGTTGCCCAGAGAGGTGGTAGATGCCCCATCCCTGGAAACATTCAAGGTCAGGTTGGACGGGGCTCTGAGCAACCTGATCTGGTTGAAGATGTTCCTGCTCACTGCAGGGGGCTGGACTAGACTAGCTTTCAAGGTCCCTTCTGACCCAAACCATTCTGTGATTAGAATCACAGAATCATAGAATTGTCAGGGTTGCAAAGGACCATTAAGATCACCTAGTTGAGACCCCCATGCCATGGGCAGGGACTCCACCCACTAGATCAGGTTGCTCAGAGTCCCATTCAGTCTGGCCTTAAATACCTCTAGGGATGGGGCTTCCACCACCTCTCTGGGCAACCTGTTCCAGTGTCTGGTGAAGAACTTCTTCCTAACATCCAGTCTAAATCTACCCTCCTCTAGCTAGGATTCTGTGATTCTAAGTTGCCATGTCTGCTCCTCTGTGTGAGCACAGGGAAGATGCTCTCCATGCCCTGCCCTGCTGGTACATGATGTTGTTCTAGATGGGTTCAGACCAGCTGGTGGTCCATGTGGAGTTTCTTCCACCAGTGACAGTGAATATGCCCAGGGTTTCTTTACTAGCCCTAATTCCAGATTTTGTTTGAACTGAGCTTATTCTTTCAAACATTTCTCCTGACACTAAGAAATAAAGCAGATAAAAGGGTAAAGGGAGTGCCAGGCTGATCCCATCGCTCCTAAAGTCAACGTGAGTAATTCCATCAGCTTCCTTGGGTCTCCAGGTTTCTCAGAAGTTATGTTGAAATATCTTTTAAGTGATTTAGGGGCTTATATCCTTCTGCTCAGTAACTGACAGTGAGACATCTACACCTCCTGGGGTTTGGTGGTACTTTAGTGGTGTCTGTGCTCCCATTGGAAAACGTGACTTGGTTTGAACACATTCCCATATGTGGCAATTTCTCCCCAGCTCTTTGCTTGTGGTCTCTCTCTTTTCTCTGCTCTTGCCCCATAGCAGTTTGGTTTTCTCTTTTCAGCCAACAAAGTGGTGTGCTGTCCAGCACACATCTGGCAGGGAGGTGGGTCACTTGCAGCTCCCCAGCAGCCAGCTCTTCTTGTCTGTGATCACCAGTGGCTCCAACCCAGGGATTTGTGCCCCCATGGAAAGGCACAGCCACTTCTGGCTGACAGCCCATGGTGAGAAGCTCCATTCCAAACCACAGAGGGGGCACGAGAGCGAGCTGGCAGGACAAGGAGACAGCGTGATTATTGACCAAGCAGCAGAGAGATCACACCATTAGTGACCTCAGGGGCTTTTGACACGGGGAGCTGACGCCTCCAGAAATCCTGCTGGGGCTGGTGCCCAGGGTTTGGTGTTCCTCTGAGCTGGCTAGCTGTTCAAGTACTCCTCTGCTTCTCTTCCCACCCCCAGGAACCAGATCTCCAAGTGCTTTTAAGGCTAAAGCCATTGCCTGCACGTGGGTTTGCTGGAGCCAAAGAGCCCTTGAGTTCTGCTCAAAATTGCAGAAGTCAGTAAGTGGAAGCTCTGAGAGAAGTCAAGTTAAAAAAAGAAAAGCAACAAAAACAACCCACATTATTTAAGAGCTGCTTCTGTTCCATTGCTGTGATGTGCAACTGGTTCATGGGATGCTGAGTAACACAAACCCCTGCCTTGCAGAGGAGTAAAACCTACAGAAGATGGTTTGGGGGCTGATGTTGCCATGTTGCTCTGAAGCCTGGGATGAGCTTCTGGTTCTCAGGATAGCTGGCAACCCCCTGTTCCAGGCACTCAGGCTGATTTTCTGAGGTGTCTGGTTTGCTGGTTAAATTAGCAGGTTTAGGAAACTGCACAAAAACAGAAATCTCGCCCAGGAGGCAGTTTTTATTTCAGTCTCTTCTGAAAAATGAAGTCTATGTTTCTTCCCCAAAAACCTGAGTATCTGAGGCTGTCTTGCTCTGATGTTAGCATAAAATAATTGTAAACCTGTTGCCTGCAACACTGCTCACATGGAAACAAAGCCCTTTTCTGCTGCTGAACCAAACATTTCCTCTCCTGTAGCACAGCCTGGCAGCTGCTGCAACCCCACGTTCAGCTTAGCTTTTGAGGGCTCAGAAGAGGATGGTCACTGTGAGACCATGCCTGGCTGAGCTGAGCAGTAACAGGGACATCGTGTCCATCAGAGCAAGCAGAGCCCCCCGGACTCTTTGCAGGATTTCTGCAAATCACGGACACAAAACTCATGACATCTTCAGTTATTGAAAAGGAACCTGGAAAACAGTCAAAAACAAAGCGGACAAATCCCCAGCCACTTTTTAAACCTGTTTTTGGGCATCTCTAACAACCTGATTTTGACACGAGCCAGGAGTGACATTCCCCACCAACCTCAGAGAGGGCTGGAGCTTTTCAGTGGCTTTAATATTCAGGTGTTTAACGAGATGCCCAATTAAGCTGAACTGTAGCCATTTGTGCTGCCATTTATTACAGCAACACAAAGGAGTGAAGTGACTGTCTCGTTAGGATTTCAACGTATGGACCCTTCGTGTTTTAAAAGAATAAAATAAAAAGAGAAAACTTGATGTCTTCACACTGTTCTGATGGAGAACAGAGGATTAAAATGTGTAGAAGAGGGAGGCTGAGTGTAGCACAGCACTTCATACACAGCAAAGGAGGGGGAGCAGGGACTGTTTCACAGGCGAGGACACGCACGACGTGTGAAAGTTTTGGCCTCTGCAATTTGCATCTCCCCAGACGGAGCCAGATGCCATTTCCAGTTTCAAAGAAAAGTTAACAGGATCAAAACTTGCTTTGCTAAATCCCAGCTGGCTCGAAAATGTGCCCACAAGCTTGAAAACAAGCTGGCATCACAGGGGCTCATGCTGTGCACTGCAGGCTTGGCACAGCTACAGCAAATGTTGATGTTGGAAATATGGTGGATTTGACCCTTTTTTTCTTTCTTTTTTTTTTTTTTTTTGAGGGTAGCAATGGACTCTGAGCACGGTGGGACTGCACAGTCCTTCCTGCCCTGTGTGATTTCCCATAGGTTGGTAACTGAAGTTCAAGTGAGAGGACAAGGGGTGAAGGCTTTAAACTGGAGCAGGGGAGATTTAGGTGAGACATTAGGAAGAAATTCTTTGCTGTGAGGGTGGTGAGACCCTGGCCCAGGTTGCCCAGAGAAGCTGTGGCTGCCCCATCCCTGGAAGTGTTCAAGGGCAGGTTGGATGGGGCTTGGAGCAACCTGGTCTAGTGGGAGGTGTCCCTGCCCATGCAGGGGGTTGGAACTAGATGATCCTTAATGTCCCTCCCAAGCATTCAATGAGTCCATGATTCTCTAACCTATCTCTATCTATATTCTGGCTGCTCTCTTGTGGCAAACTGTGCCCTGGGCAGTGGGAGGGCAGGACAGCCCCCAGGTCTGCTCACTGGCACGGGGCCTCTGGTCCCACAGCAGCTGGGATGTTCAGGGCACAAGGAGCTGTGCAGGTGAGGGTTTGGCTCTCACCTGCATAAATCAAAGCTGCTGCTTGGCTCTTGCACCAAAAATAACTCCACTGATGGCCTAAAATGATCTGAACAAATCTGAGGCAGACCACCAGCTGGATTGTCTTGGTGGATTGCTTTTGGGTGTGTAAGGTACCAGACCCAGCTATGCAACTTGCTTTTCTTTTCTGGTTGCCTATTTATTTTTATCTCACATGTTGATTTTTCCTAGTTTTATCACTTTTTCTCCATTCTGTTGCAAAGCTGAGAACTTCTGGTGGTTTTGACTTTTGTTTTTTAGGTGAAGTGATAAACATTTTCTGTAAAATCACCTATCTGGGTTTATCAGCAGCAGCTAAGGAAGCAAAATGATGTTCCACAACATTTCTGATGAACAGGGACCTTATGGATGTGCCACGTGTACCCTGTCATGTTCACTGCCAAGGCCATGGAAACAAATGCTGCTCAGGGCACTGCCGTGGGAAGACCAACACTAAATGTTGATTTGACTTCAGCCCTCCAACCAAACCTAAACCCCCTTCACTCTCTGAAAGTTTCCTGCCAGTTCTGCCGTGCAGGCCTATGGCACAGGAGACCTCCGACCATGCTTCCGTGGGTGTCGTGTGAGCACCACCAATTTCATGTGTGAGTGGTTCTTGGAAATGTGTTGAACAGAATCCACTTTCAGAGCTCATTTATTCATGGTGAGGTTCATGTCACAAAATGCCAATAATCTCTTCTGAATTATAAAGGCTGAATCTCCCAGTATGCTTGTTACTCCAGGTAGAACAGGCCCCAGTGAGAGCATTTCACTGAGCTTTTTCCCTCTCAGACATTGTTTTCCTCCCTCCTAACCCAGTAAATCATCTGTTGTGATCTCAAACCACTTCCTGGGCTTAGAGTTATAATCTTTTGTTGACTGAAGCACTACTAATGGTTCTTAGGACAGTAATAAATATGTGCTTTCTGGATTGGCCCTGATTTATTGCAGAAAGTGGAAACCTCAGGTCACTAACGGAATCTCAGATCTGGGCGAAGGTTTTTATGCTACTACTCCAAAATATTAATGTGGGCAGGACGTGGTTGTGGGGACAGAAATGACTTCTGCCCAGTTATAAGTAAAAATAAGTTATTAAAATGTACAATATAACACAAGTAAGTTACTACTCTTTCAATCTAATTCCAAGTCCAGCTGTGTGCACTCAGGCTGTGGTGCTGCCAATGCCCGTAGCTGGCTCCTCCACAGATGGTTCCTCAGGAGCCATGCAATCCAGCTCACTTCCCCCCAGTTGCACTGACACTGTATCTTAAATCATCTAAATGCTTCAACACTCGAAGTCTAAATTAAATAATCAGTTTAAAATAATCTAAAATTCATCATTTATACCTATTTTTACTATTAAGGTCCTAACTCTGGAGAAAGCGAGAGGTCCATTTCAGCACATCCATGTGATGTTTGTGATGTTTCCTACCCTCCTGCCCTCCACTGTTAAACAAAACCAGTGGCAGTAAAAGTTTTCATTAGATGTATTTCAAAAAGTGTGTTTAGGAGAGTGAAAAAGCTCAGGAAGTTATTTGCAATCACATGTGTGTTCCACACACGGTACTACGATTTCAGGCTTTTGGATTTCTTTCTCAGCATCAGCTCCAAACATCACTTCATCCAAAGCCACTTCCATCTTCAAAGACCAACTGGAGAACTTCCCCAAGACACTGTATGTGGGTGTGTGTGCATGCACAGCTTCCAAGCTGTAACATTGCCCCACGATCTCTATAACCTCTGCAAATGATGGAGCAAAATTTCCAGAGGTCCCTAAGCAAGGTCAGATCTCCCCACTGTAGGGACAGTTCATCAGACCAATGGGCCAGCCAGGTGATTCTGGGGAAGGAAGAAAGAAACCCCTTGGGGGGTATTGATGGAATAAGTGCCCCAGGGGTGTTTTTTCCATGTTTTCTTATTTTTATTTTTATTTTCCAAATCTCTTCATTCCTTTCAGGCTGTCTCATAAAGTCACCATGCAGCCCCATCTGCAAAGTGTTCCTGACGCGGACGATGTGGCTGCTGGAGAAGGTCTCCTGCCGCTGCACTCTCCTGCTGAGTGATGTGGAATTATTTCCCCTCCTTCTGGAAAATAAATTTATCTCTGGGCAGAAGCACAGATCTGAGTTCTGTCTTCCCAGGGCATTTCAGAAGGCATCAAACAATGTTAAACCTTGGGGCTGTTTAAGCAAATACCAGAGAAATAATGGCTGGCAATTCCCTGACAGCTTGCAGCAAGCTTCCCAAGAAGTTCTGCACTAAAACAAACATCTGATGCACAGAAAACATGACAAAAATACTGTATTTATGATGCCATTTTTTTCCCTCTTCCTTGCTCTTACTTATATATAGTGAATAAATGGATTTAAATAAGATTTCCAGTCCAACACATGCATGTCTCAGTTTATTTATGTATTTATTTTAGCATGAACCGGTTGTATAGGTGGGTTTGCCTGCTCCTGGCAGGAATGGGGGAAAAAAAGATGTCTCAGCTTTTTCCAAACCTTATCAACAAATAGTCTGAGATGTTTCCAGCTGGGGACACGTCTGTGGATTGTGCAAGTCTGCTGCTCATGAGACTAAAACCCAGCACAGAGCAAGGGCTGGGGCTCTCTGCAGTCAGCCACAGAAATGCATTGTGTTGCACAGGAAAATGCGGGAATAAATCTAACAATAAAATATTTTCAAGAGTACTAACAGGCAGCCTTATCCCCCAAATTCCTCCTGCACCAGGGCCAGGAGAGTGGCTGAGCTCTGGGCTCTGCTTGCTGCAGCTGTAGCAGCACTAAAATTAGCTCAGCAACACACCCGGCTCCATCTGGGCTTTTAAATGTCATTCACCAAGTGCTCTGATCCTTGTGCCTGCCTGAGCTCTCTGTCCAGCAGGGATTCAGTTATTTGGGTAAAACTGGCTGCATCCACCTGTGCAGCAATATTTCCTTACAAATGTCACTAACAACTTGTTAAGAGTTTGTAGTTTTGTGGATAAGGGATGCCAGCAGCCTCCTCAGGTCTCTGAGTAGAGAGCTCAGAGTAAGAGCTGCAGTTGACTGGAACTGACGGGTTCTGAAAACCCCACAGAAAGCAGCATTGCCTTTCTCTGAAGCCCACAAAAGAGTTTGCATTATCCTCCGTACCAGGAGGACCCAAAATAGGTCCTGCCAATGAACTTCAGTCCATGAAGCTTCAACGTTCGCATCCCAGGGCTCAAAGAGAACAAGCCCAGAATGAACAGGAGCATGGGGAGGAAGGGAGATCCCTGAGTGCTTTGTTGCACAAAAGAATCACAGAATCATTGAATAGCTTGGGTGGGAGGGAGCCTTAAAGGTCACCTAGTTCCAACCGCCTGCCATGGGGGGGGGACACCTCCCACTAGACCAGGTTGCTCCAAGCCCCATCCAACCTGCCCTTGAACACTTCCAGAGATGGGGCAGCCACAGCTTCTCTGGGCAACCTGGGCCAGGGTCTCACCACCCTCACAGCAAAGAATTTCTTCCTCTTGCCTCATGTAAATCTCCCCTCTTCCAGCTTGAAACAATTCCCATCACTTCATGCCTTTTTAAAAAGCCCCTCCCCAGCTTTCCTGGAGCCCCTTCAGGCACTGGAAGGTTCTCTAAGGTCTCCCTGGAGCCTTCTCTTCTCCAGGCTGAACACCCCCAACTCTCAGCCTGTCTCCAGAACAGAGCTGCTCCAGCCCTCAGATCATCTCCATGGCCTCCTCTGGACTCAATCCAACAGGTCCATGTCCTTCTTGTGTTGGGGAGCCCCAGAACTGGACCCAGGACTGCAGGGGGGGTCATACCTGTAATACATGGAAACATTTCTTTTCTGCATAAAGATATAGTTATGTGTATAGGAAATGATTATAATATTATTTTCTGATTAGTGGGAAACCAAGGAACATTGCTGTCAGAAAGGACCCCAGAAGCACAGAAAGGGCTGTGAAGGTGTCTGCTCAGCACTGCAGCTCCTGCAGGAAAGGTCTTTTAAAAAAATCTGAAACTGAGACTGAAAAGGAGAAACACCTCCATCTGAGAGATGAGACCTGTGGTGTCCCAGAGAAGAGACTCCCAAAATTATGATTTTAGTGGATGCAAAACTGTTTCCCAGAGCCGCAGCTTAAAAGGAGCCCCAAAAATGCATCCCAGGCCTGGGGGCCTCTCAAGAGCTGCTCTGCTCTGCTTTCCCTTCCTTAACAAAAAATCTTTTGGAAACCTGGGTCATGCTCCACATTGTCCCTGGACTTTCCCTGGCCTTGGCAGGATGTGATCCCAACCACAGCTCCCCACCACCCTCTGGACTCTGCCATGGACCCATCTCTCTCTGGGCTTTGTATTTCCAGCCCCTTCCCTCATTTTTTCAGGACAATTTGAGATTGAGGGCTTTGATTGGAGCAGAAATATTTACTTTTCAGTCTTTGTGAGGGGTTTTCCTTCCTATCACACCCCACAAGACAGCAGAGAGGTGACTGCACAGCACCTGCCAGCTCTAGGGTTAGATTTCTGTGCAGACAAAGGGGAAGAAAAGTACTGATGAGGTAGGAAATTACCTTTCTGTGTTTAAAACAGTGATGCCACCCCCTCTGTGCTATCATCCATAGCATGCTCACAGTGTTAACATTTCTTTTCTAGGCTGGCCATGCTTGGTATGTTTCGTATCAACACAAGGACCCACTGGACCACCAGACTGTGGGACCTGTGGTTTGTGAGACATCACTGTCTTCCTGCAGAGATGTCCAGTTGTGCTTAACCAGTGAGGGTGGCAGACTGAGCCATCAGGTGCTCAGGCCAAGCACACATGTGCACCTGTCCTCTCCTCTGCCAGGTTTAGGGTTCACTGCATGACATCCTGATTTGGAAACCATGATGAAGACACCTCCAAGACTGCAGAGGCAATAATATCGTGAAACCACCGACGAAATCCCTCTGTAGAGAGTTTCCTCTGCAAAGGACATCAGTCCTAGACTGGTGGAGCCCATGCACCTTCCAGCACATGCTGTGTGGAACAAGTAGAAGCTACTGGAGCCCTGGTGGTGTAACCCAAAATGCATTTTTGGTGAATCAGGTTATGTCTGAAAGAAAGAATTGCTCATTGATTTCTCCAGGAGGGAGATGGCAATTTTAAACCTCTTTTTTTTTTGTGTGTCTTTCTGAAGTGTCAGACAACATTTTTGGCCAGACCCAAGGTGTAACCAGGGTAAGAGAAGTTTTATCTGATGTCCCCTTTATTTCTTGTAGCTTGGCTCCAAAATTCCTGGCCAGCAACTGACTTCTAAAGAGCAACAATGATCTGCTGCTCTCAGGCCACGCTGGGGAGATGAAAGCATGGAAGCACCGTGGCTGCCCTAACAGCTGGACTCTACCATCTGCCTGAGCAGAGACACAAGGGCAGCTGTAAGAAATACATCAACTTCCTTTCATTAGGAATTGTATCAGAGTGCACCAGGAGCCTTTATGATGCCAAAAGTCACTTCTGTGCAGCTTCCATTCTGAAAAGAAAAGCTCCAGCCTCCCAGCTGCCTGCTGGGACGGTGTGAAGGAGCACGGGAGACATGACCCACCGAGGCCTCCAAGCTGAGGAGAACAGGGGCATGCTTCTGTCACCGTTTGTTTTCTTCTCAGTCACCAGGTAGCACTTTAACTGAGCTTCCCCAGGAGGGGGTGAGGGTGCACCTTTTATTCAACCAGGCAAGCCCAGCTGCAGGCAGGCACTATTGCTTTCACATTACCTTTTTCTTCTTTATTTTTTGTTATAACAATACTTTTATAACTGTTATAAATACTGTTATAACTGTATTTTTCTTATAACAATAGCTCCAGCTCCCAAACCTGAAAAAAAATCCACAGCCTGAGTTTTCAATATGCACCTCTAAAGCTCCTCAGCAGGCAGGGCTGGCATGAAGCTCATCCTGCCACGTGAAGCCGGGGAGAGGGGCTGTCAGAGCCCCCAGAACAAAAACCACTCAGAGATGGAAAGTAATTCCACTGGTGCAGAGCTGGTGACCACTCTCAGTCACAGCTTGCAACATGCAGACTCCCAGTCTCTCTCAGCTGCAGCACAACAGAAAGGGGTATTATAATCTCCTTCTAGGAATAAAAATATCCTGCATTATAATTTGCTCAACCTCACTTTTCCATCCCAACATTTAGGAGAGAAAAATAAAGCAAACCCATTTTAAACAAATAAACAAAATGATTCACCCAGTAACCAGAGTTTAATCTGGAAAATTACTATTCTGGGATCTGAAACAGTATTAAGGGAAAACACAGGAAAGATTAGACAAGAGGACTTTAAAAGGTCATCTCTCAGAAGCAGGACAGCAGATTTGGATCCAGCTGCCAGGAGGACTGAGAGAAACCATTCCAGTGCTATGTACAGGCTTTTTATATTCTAAGCACCAGGTAAAACAAAACCTGAAGCAAAGGTTATAAAAAGGGAACAGGAAAGCAGGTGCACTAAATAAAGCATCAGCTGGGATAGCTGGTTTGGGATCACCATCCTCAGCTGTGGAAACTTGTACCACCTTCAGGCATCTGCTCCAATGCGTGCTTGGATCCAGGCCAAGGGCTAATGCCCCCTTCTCAACATTTGAGTTGCTTATTGATATTTTAAATGATCCTAAAAAAAACAGATAACGGAATGTAACACCGAGCTTCCTTGATTTTTTTTTTTTTGTGTGATCCTAACACCTTAGAGAAGAAAAGAAAGAAAAAAGCCAGGCATGCACATTTGCATGTGCAATTATGCCCCCTAATCTGCTGCTGTGATGATGATGAGAGCACATTAAAATCATGTAATTGCATGCTTGATGGCTCATTAGGCACGTGTGTGGGCACAAGCTGATAGCTTGCACATCTCACTGGGGCACTAGTGTAAATATTTTGCACGAAAGGCTTAACTAGTCTTGCTAGTGCAGGTGTCCTTGGTGTCCTACGTGCCACCCCTGTGTAGATGGCAGCTATTCCACATCTATTCCTTCACAAGGGAGTGTTGTGCCACATTTTATCCATGCAAAAGCCTGCCTTTGTGGAAGGAAGGATGATAATTTTGTCCCTTCTTGGAAACCGTGCAGCTAAAGTCTATTACTGTGGATTTGTTCACTCAGCTGTGAGCAGTGCAGGGCACTCTCTGGCTGTTGCCATCCCATGCCTGCTAATACCAATACTAAAACGGTATTTACCAGCATGAAACATGATTTGTGGAGCCTGTTTCTCCTGTTTATTTATTCTAGAGGATTACCAAGTTGGCATTATCTGGTGTTTATCTGTAATTAGGCCAAAGCAAGGTTTGCTTCATTCATGCTCTTGTTCCACCCATTTTTCAAAGTGTCACCTTAATCTTCTGTAATTATTGGGTACTTCACAGACCAAGTCAGTTTTGAAACCCATTAAAAATCTAATTAATGCAAAACTTGAGGATTCCTCTCTAGTTGTGGGACTGCCTCAAGCCCTAGCTCTGCTAGCATGAGAAGTGCTTTTGCCTTTGACTTCATGTACTGCAAGGATCACTTGTTTATTGAATGGCTCGTCAGCTCCTGCTGCATAACTGTGAGAGTAATTGGTTGCTTGAATTTCATGAGCTTTCTAAGCAAAGACAGGGCATCTTCTGGCTCGGCCAAGTTTGATAAACTTTTAACTTCTTTCATGTCTCTGCTTCTGTCTCTGCCGAGCAAGGTCTCCAACAGCCATACACGCTGACCTTACTCACAGGGAACTTGTGGTCCCAAAGAAATTAATTTTCCCAGTTCAGCTCCACCATGGCTGGGTGGTATCCATCTATCCAAAGGCCCCAGAGACCTTTTCTCACAGCACTGAGCAAAGCACCTGAAGGCTTACTGATGAACCCCTGACTTTGGTGTTCATGATCTGAGAGCTGGCTCCTCTCCTCTGCTGCTTTCCCACCTCTCTGACCTGTCCAGGAGCAGCAAGCTTTCCCTTTCCTTTCTCCAGCTCGCTGTTCAACCTTCACTCCTTCCTTGGACACCACATGGAACCACAAAAATGCAGCTGTCCCGACCTCTCTAGAAAGTTTTGCCCTTGCTCTCACCAAAAAAATAGAGTACAAAATAGGTACAAAATAGAGAGCTGGTCCTTCCTAGCACTTGAGATCAGCCCTCTAACATCTGCTTCCCAGCTAAAGGGAAATTTAGAATGGAAATTTGACTTATCTTCTGTTCAGTCTGACCCTGCTCATGGGGGTATGATGGCTTCTCTCTGCCTTGAAGGTAACACCACCTCTGATGCACTAGGTAGAGATTACAGGGAGCTTCTTCACGGCCAGACTGAGCAACCACCACCAGTCCCTAGCTGTGACTGAGCTGCCTTTGCTCATCAGAGTAAGGCAATAAATGGCTTGGGGAAGTCTTAGGCTCTTCCCCAGCTAGACTGAGGGCAAAGCCAATTAACCTTTGGAGAATGACTGAAACAACTCAAACCTGCTTGTTAGCTTTGTCATTGTCGTGAGCAGAGCAGGTCACGGTGCTATTGTCAGGGTAGGCTGACTCCAGCTCACTCCCCCAGGAGCTCCCAGGGACCAGAGGAGGTGGTTGCTGCACACTGAGATGTGGCACAATAGCCTGTCTCAATCCTCTGATCAAACTTTGCAGAGTGCAAAGATTTCAAGGGAAATAAAACATACGGACCCAAAAAGAAGACACAATGAAAAGACAGAATGATGAAGGCTGTGGGAAGAGCTGTTTAATCACTTGGTATTGCTGTGATTTTTGTAACACAATCTATAGCAAGTAATTTTGTCATTACACTTCTCATCATCACTTTAAATAACCTACTTTATAGAACAATGAGATTAATTAATCCCATTAGTTCAGAGTTGCTGGAAGACTCTAACGAATTTTCATTGAGGATTTATTAATTCTTCATCCTAAAAGCCAGTGAAAGGATTGGGAACACGGGAAATTTCCTCAGCACTTGGCATTCTCCCCTTCCTCACTGCACATGGTTTTTCTGTGAGAAAGACAGCTCTTGTGCTCCAGACCCTTCCCCAGCTCTGTTGCCCTTCAGTAGTAAGGGCAGTAGATTCTCAATAGTAGTGAGAAACCATGAGAAACCTTTGAGAGAGGACCATCTGGTCCCTGAGACAGGAGAAGAAATGGCAGAACTGAGGACAGAGGGGTATGGGAGGACCTTTGAGGGTTCCTCTGACCTCCAAAATTCTGTGGCACCACTTTACTGCTGGAAGCACAACAGTAACAGTTTGTGATGATGCCATCTCTAAGTTGAGATGAATGAAACAGGTCTGCATCTCCAACATCTGCCAGCAGCCTTGCCTGATGGGAGTCTGGTCCACCAGCAGTGTATGACCTTCTGCCGTGGGAGGCTGCAGCCCAATCACTGCATCCCACTGGACTTCTCCATATGCAAGCCAGCTACAGGGTGGGCTTCTTCATGGCACCTGGATCACAAAAGCTGCAGCAAAACCAGGAGTGAAGGTCCTTAGAGATGGAACGGGCAGAGGGGAAAAAGGCAGGAAAAACTCGGAGCATCTGGCTGTGGCTTTGCATCTGTTGTGGGAGGTTTGTTACCTTTTGGAGAGAGGTGTCTTGAACAGTTTTCCTTAGGAGTCATCAGCTCCCTTTCAGTTCACCCAACAGTTGGTGCCTGGGTCCTGGCACTGCACGTGTATCTTGTGACATTTCCTCCCGCCCGAGCAGCGCTGCAGCGAACTGTGTTGCAGAGGTTACACATGCTGGGGCACCATCTGAAGGGCAGCCAGAAATAGTCCAAAGGAACCCAGATTTGCACAATGGAGGAAAAGGAAAACACAGCCTCCTTGCAGGACTTGCTGGACTTAGCACTCTTGTTTAACAAAGCTTGTTTTACCAGTATTGAATTAAACCACCTCTTTAGCAGCCTCGGCACAGGGATTCCTTTCCTTATGCTCAGAGAGTGGAGTTACATTGTACTGAACATTTGCATTTTCTGGTTTGGATTCATACCTCTGAGTGACCCCAGCCCGAGGAGGGGAACAGTGTGGTCAACCTGGGGGGAAGGCCGAGCAAATTAGAGGGAAGGGAGAAGTGAGAAGCTTTCAGGGGAAACAGCTCAACCTCCCAGGTTGGATTCTGGCTTTACCTGGGATTGTCAATTTGTCAAGAACTAGGAAGTTAACAATTGTGAATTGATCCCTCAGAGGATTAGTTTAATCCCACTGTGATAATCAATATAATAAGCACTTATTAGCTTTCTATTCAAGCTGGTGCCTCTCTCCAGAAGAGCACACAAATCTCAAGCAGTGAAGGACCCTGCTGATCTCCACCACTGGCGGCAGGTGTGGGGAGAGGAGGAGGAGGGCGGGACAAGGCAGGGAAGGAAGCTCACCAGGAGGACACAGAAGGACTCGTTCTGTTCTGCAACCCTGACCTGCCCCCCAAAAAGGTTTTATTTCAGGAGCTGGGGGGAAATCACAGAGAAACACCCTTTCCCTGCCCAAAGCAAGTCAGAAAGAACGTATTTCTATGAGAATTTACACTGAGAAAGTGTAAAACTGAGCAAATGGAAACAATTCCTGGCATCAGCCAAGCTTTTAAATGTCCCTTAATGACCTCCGGGGGCAGTCCCTTAATCACAGTAGGCTAATGGGCAGGTCAGAAATAGGTCCCCTCACAGATGTTGCCTTTCAGAAGAGTCCTAGTTTTCAGCACTCCCCATCCCATGGTTTACATCAGAAGGATGCATAGAGGTTTTCAGAGCAGCACATGGGACCCAGCACTCATTTCAGTGAACTAATTAATTTAATCAGAGCTCTCACCTTCTTTTCACCTTACTTACTAATTTCAGTGAAACATACTGCTTCTTTCAGAGATTTGTGAGAACATAAATAAAACATAGCTTTAGGCTGTTTACGCCTGTCTTGCCTTTTGAAATGCACCAGTCCAGTGATACGTTGATTTTTCTCACTAGACTCATCCCTCATCTGCAGAGTTAATTGAATTGCCATTTTATCTGATTTCATCCTCCCAGAAATCATGCCTTGCACTGGTACAATTTTCATGGCTTCATTACAACTTGTATGTTTATAAGCATGGAAAAGTATTTGCAGCCCCTTTTTTTTTTTCTTTAATACCCACACTGTTCAGGCTACAAAGAGGAGTTTACACTCTGCTGCAGAGCAGTGATGCTGCTGCCAGCACCCAAAGGGTCTCCCCTCCTTAGTGTCCCAATTGATTGTTGTATGGGAATTTAAATAGGCTGGGAAACTCCAGAGTGTAACATTATCTCCTGGTGGAGTACCAAGCCCAGAATTATCTCAGGGCACCAATGTGAAGTAAATAATAAATGCTGATAAACCCAGTCCGTTCCCACATCAGGACCCCTGTGGCTCTGGTGATGTAGGACTGTCCTTTGTCTCTGTATTATTCAGAGCAACACTTAGTACAGTCTGTGGAGCAAACAAGTACTGCTCTTTGCAAGTCCAAGCCTTTGCAGACAGGTGTCAAGAAGTGGGTTTTGTAGAGCTCCAGGGTTCTTCTGACTCCATGTACCTGAAAACATCCACCACAACAGAGGGAAGTGCTTAAAGAGTTTTTTGGGTTCAGCAAAGCCGGAGGAGGATGAGAAAGTTCTTAACTTAGGAGCTGGGTGATGAAAAATGGAAGATTCAGGCTTAATGTATGGAAAAGACTTTCCAAGGTTCTTCAATAGACCTCCTTTCATAAGAAAGGCAGTGAAGATCTTGTTATATGGGATGCTTCAGTCATGGTGTACTGAGCTTGTAAACATTTACAGTGAAAATGATTAACACAACTGAATGTCTGTTGGGAATCCAAAGGGACTAAAATCACTTTGTGTGTGTGAGAGGTTGTTGAAAACCAGACTTTAGTTGACATGATCCAGGAAATTAGGATGGCAACAGGGCACAGATGTACTCTAAAAAGATGGAGAAAGATTAGGGAGAGGTCAATGCTGTGTGCCCAGCCTGACCCAGACACACAGCTGAATGCAGGCACTGCTGGGCTCTGGGAGGGACCTGAGGATGCTGACAGAGCAGCCTGAGCATCCTTCTAACGTTCTTATTTTCCTCTGATTAGACTAATTCTTACAGAGAAGTGCAAGTGTGTTGGAAAAAAGACTATTTCAGCTGATTTCCAGGATGAAGAGTTGCTCAGCTACCGTGATGTTGTATCCCAAAGGTGTACAGGGAAGGAAACAGATTGCAATCAGTCCAAAATAATTCACCTGGAAAAGGCATTGAAGTTGGCACTATCAGCAACAGTGCTGTATTCTTTAGTGTGGGGCTCAAGGTATTTTGCAGGTGTCCTGGCAAGTTAAAAAGAGCTTTAGAACATAATTATATTGGGGTCCTGCTCCCAAACAAAATCTGGTTTTGAGGAATTAGAAAGACTGGAAAGAGATCTGAACCTAAGCAAGGCTTTTAACTGGGTATTCAGTGGCTGGCCCCTACCCAGCAGTGGTGTGGTCTGAGGCAGATGCAATGGATGAAGGCTGAGAGGCAGGCTGCAGGGGGCACAGGCAGGTCATTGCCCATAATCCACTGAATTTTTTCAGGTCCCTCCCAGTCTATGATGCTCCAATAAGTTGGAAGCCATAAGTATGCAATATAGCTCCCTACCCATAGCTACATACAGGCTCACTTTCAGAATCACAGAATCCTGCTGGTTAGAAAAGACCTTCAAGATCATGGAGTCCAACCATTAACCCACCTCTACCCAGTCCAGAGCTAAACCATATTCCTAAGCAAACCCCACCTATGGGTGCCTAAAGCAGTTGTGAACCTTGCCATGGGAAATGCCACTCCTGCTGGCAATGTGTGGGTCTGGCTGCTGGAAGGATGTGTTGTCCTGTCACAGTGCATCTGGGAACAGACCTCTCAGCCTTCCTCACTGCAGCCTGGTGATGCCACAAGCAGTCACCATGCCATGCAGGGCACAGCCCTCTCATCCTGCCCTGCATGGCCAGGGACTTGGCCAAGCTGCTGCCTGCACACAGGGCAGGCAGGAGACAGGCAGAGTGAAGCATCGTGTCCTCCTGCCAGCCGCAGGGATGGTGTTTTTCAGGCCCTGTGGAGTGACATGCCTGCTCTTCATAATAAAATACCACAAAACACCCTCCCAGCAAGAGCGAGGCTGAGCTAACAGGATTTGTGCAGATCTGGGTGGGTGAGTGCTGCCTGCCCAGCACCTGGGCTGCCAGGCTTCAGCCATTTCCCTGCAGTTGGCTTCTGCCCTCTACATGTTGGTGGCTCTTTGTTAAAAAACTTCATGAGTCGCCGTGATTTTCGGAAAGCTGTTCCAAGGGTTGATTCCCTCTTACAAAAAGAGCAACATCTGTGCCCCATTTCTAGAAAAGGCTGAATTTCTTTGTCAAGCTTCAGCTTTCAGCCACTGATGGGTGTTTTTGCCCCTACCTTTATTATCTGCAGAACTTAAGGCTACTCTCACAATAATCTTTCCATATATGAATCTCTGGGCTGTGTCCAAGTCAACTCTTAACCTTTCTTTTGTTAAGCTGAACAGACTGAGCTGCTGCAGACTCTCACAGCAAGGCCAGCTGCAAGGAAGCAAAAGGACATGATTATTTTGAGGCTTTCTGTAAATAAATGTCTCCGTTGGGATTAAGGAGTGGGCATGAGGCACGCAGAGGGTCTAAAGTGGCACCTTTCTGGTTCAGCCCTAATTTCTGCAGTGGGTAATTAGGCTTACTGCCAGCCTTTAAATCCCCGTCTGTTTAAGGGAACTAACATTAATGGAGGAGGTGTTCACCACAGGAATGACATGATTACTTGGCTGCTGTTAATGAGGGCTGAGGAGCAAACTGCAGCCAGACACTGGATGAAAATGTTGCTGTTCCCTGAAGCTGAAACAGGGAGGTCTGAGACCAAGTTCAAACAGCTCATGGAGAGTCTCCTCTCTATGGCATGGAAACACCAGAGCCAGAAAGCTTTAGGATGCTGCCAGAGGGCCACGGGCTTCAACCCTACCTAGAGGAGCATGTCAAAGACCATCAGTCTTTAGCTGACTGCAGACACTCGGCCACAGGACACACAACATAAATGTCTGGAGCCAGACTGTGCTCCAGGTCTGCTTTTCCCACATCAGGATGAGGATAAAGCCATGGAATGTGCAGAGGGACCATCCCTGATCCCACTGCTTGGAGCAAGGATGGATGGATCTGCCATCTATGGTAAAGCTCCAGGTTTTGCCCCAGTCTTGGGCTAAAGCAGACATACCACTGGATAAATGAGAAGGTATGAGAAAGATGAATAGTTTGACACTTTGCAATTCCAGAGTTAATCTTATAAAATGCCTTGTATGGGAGACAAACAATTCAAAAAACCCATCTTCAGTTGCAATTACTTAATCTGAAATCAATACATTGCTTACATGCAAGAGAATTAAAGACTGCTCTACACTTGTCTGATTTCATTCCTCAATAATAAAAATTGATCCACCTTTCTTTGAAAGGAAGGGAAAAAGCCCAGCATAGTTCACTGTTTTCAGCAACACGTGTGTGAATCCTTTACGTAAAGTATCACCAAATAACTATTAATAGTAATTAATTCTACTAAAATACATGGTCCCCTAAGAGACTGGGCCAGGTAACACAAGGCACATTAGAAGGCAGCTCCTGCTCATGAACTTTATCCTGGACCTTCAAAGTGAGTAGATATCTCAAGGTTGCTCTCCAGGTAAGTCGACGGGAAATGTAAATGCAACATCACGAAGCTAATATATGTAAATTGTGGGCACTCCGTGGCCTGATTTCACTGTGGCTTAGTTTTACCTCCTCCAGGGTCTGTGGTGAAAGGCAGTTGTCCTAATTCTGAATCAGAACATCCATATCAGGAGATTAATGAGCTTAGTCTCATCCTTCATGTTACTCTTTATGTTTCTATATCTGTTCTCTTGCGTGTTCCTCTGCAGATAACGCTGACACTGAACATAGATGTTTGTTCTGGGTGCATCAGGATGGAGGATCTCAAATCCTAGTCAACCAAATTGCTAGGTCTTCACTGATGTTGTTCAGCCTGGAGAAGAGAAGGCTCTGGGGACACCTTATTGCAGCATTTCAGTACTTAAAGGAGGACTATAACAAAGATGGGGAAAGACTTCTTAGCAGGGCCTGTAGTGATAGGACACAGGGTGATAGTTTTAAATGGAAAAGGGAGATTTAGATATTGAGAAGAAATTTTTATGCTAAGGGTGGTGAAACACTGGCCCAGGTTGCCCAGAGAGGTGGGAAATGCCCCATCCCTGGAAACATTCCAGGTCAGGTTGGTCAGGGCTCTGAGCAACCTGATCTGGTTGAAGATGTCCCTGCTCACTGCAGGGAGTTTGGACTAGACAGCCTTGAAAAGTCTCTTCCAACCCAAACAGTTTTGTGATTCAGTTATTCTGATCTTGGTGTCACATGATGGTGCTCAAGTTCTCCAAAGCCCTCACCTGCTCCTAAGAAAACCCTGAAAACATCCACTTGTAAAACATGCTTTGAATAGGAAAAAGTGGCAATTTAGATTCTTGCTCTTTCTGCCCTTTGCAGGCTACACCTTGAAGACAACTAAACAGCCAAGGCTGTGACTGAAAGTGGCAGAGCAGATGTGCACCCTGAGAAGTGGCAAATCCAGCTCCTGTTGTGCTGGAACCCATGGGTAAGTGCCAAGCACGTGCACGTCCAGCTGGGGAGGGGCAGAGCTGCCTGCCTACAGCACCGTGTCACAGCCCCTGGAGCAGGCAGAAGAGCCCTGGTCCATTAGAAGTGGCACCTCTGAGCTGGCCTGTGGTGGGGCTGAAGGAGGCACCACAAAGCACAGCTCTGCAGAGAGAACACATGCCCCTGGCTGACAGCGTGCAGAGAAGGGCTGGAGCCAGGGGCAGGCTCAGCACTGAGGTGAAGTAATTAATTAAATGGTGACAAACATTATGACAGCCCTGGGAGGAAAGGAAGATAACCAGCGTGGAAAATGTCTCATAAACAGAAGGAAACGTGACCACAGAAGGTGTCCCCTGATGCCACCAGTGATCCTTGACAGCAAGGCCATGGAAGATGGCAGAGTCCTTAGGACAAAGTCAGCATTGTCCACCTGGGGCCACCAGCTGTGGACATGGCATGCTGAGACCAGACCACGTAGCTGAGTTATGAAATGTCCATTCAGTCCCTGCTGGGGAGAACTTACAACCTCCAGCAGAAAGCAACATAAATACATGGGATCGATTTCCTTGAACCAGCATAAATCTATGAAGCAAGCAAAGCCATGCTGATTTACTTCCCGCGAGGAAATGGCCAATAAAGATGATGTTTAATCACTGTCTCTCCTTCTGCATGACACACAAATCATTCTCTGTTGCCCTCACACTGTGACCAACAGCTTGGGCTTGTCCACAGCCCCTTGCAGCAGCCCAGATGTGGGAAAGAGAAATGTCAGCAGTGCCACATCGCTGCTGAGCTGATCCAAATGGGGACTTCCCTTGCGACAGGTCTCATTTTACACTGTAATTTGGCTTTCACCTCCAACCACCCTCACCGCTTTCCCGTTTCTGCTTTTAACACCTTTCTAACCCACAGGCAGGAACCCCCAGGGCCAGCTGTGGCATGGTGGAGAGCAGGGCTGTCACCAAACGATTGGGTTCATATAAAGGGAAAAGAAAAACAAGACACTGGAGCCTTGGGAGACTCCAATTGCTAGAGCCTCCACGGGTGTCTCCATCCTCTCCCATGTCTTGATCTGTGCAGGGAGGCTCTCAGCAGAGCCTGGTCACTGAGGACAAGGCTGCAAGGACTTTAGGTCCCTCTGTTAGCCTCATTTTTGGGCTTGTGTCTATGTCCTGCACTGGGCTTAGGGCAGACAAGCTCCTGCTTCAGCTGCTGGCGCAACTCCAGAGTCCTTCCTCAGGCCTTTTGCACCCAATTAGACCATTTTAAAGACTCCCAGTGTTTGCCCTGAAGAGAACAGAGCCTGTCACCTGGAAGAGCATTTGAAGGAACCTATTCTGAGTTGGTTTGGATGTGCCTGATGGGGAGTTAGGCTGGGAAGCTACAGCCATCTCCTCCGGGGCTGTGACCTTTGTGAGGAAACGGAGGGGAAAAAAATCAGCACTGGACCCTGAGATCCCACAGAAACCTTATTCCACATCTGCTTTCCTGTTTTTGTAGCAAACACAAAAGCAATCTTTCCTTTTAAAAGAAGTCCTGTTTCCCAGACTGTTTAGGAGTCTGTTGTCACGTAACTCTGAAGTTTCCATCTGCAGATCCTTGATTTCACCGGGTTGAACGGGTGTTACTAAACTCAGCTAATGAACCCAAAATAAGATCTTACTGAAAACAAAGCTGTTCCTGGTTTTCCGAGGAAGCTACCAAGTAAAGGAGTGGTTGAGGCAGTGGACAAGTTTTGAACAACTTTCTTTTTACCAAGTGCCATCCTAAACCAGCCAGTGGCAAGGGGCACACCAGAACATCACTGAGGCGAGGGGCTCCGGAGCGGAGGATGCCGCCGGGAAACCCTTCCCAAAGCGGCACAAAAAGCGGCAAAAACCTCAGGGAGAGAGAAAGGCCCCTCATGCCGGGCGGGAAGCGCAGCTCCTGAGGAGCGGCCGCTCTGCCTCAGGGTGGGCGGGTAGAAGAGCGATGGCAGCAGCTTAAAACCCCGCGTACCCCCCTTTAATCTCATTCCATCGAAGTCACTGAGGTGAAGAGGGTCCGGAGCGGAGGATCGCCCCGGGGAACCCTTCCTAAAGCGGCAAAAAAAGTGGCAAAAGACCAAGGAGAAAGAGGACTCCTCCGCCCCACCCCCCACTCCCAGAGCGGGAAGAGCAGCTCCCGAGGGGAGGCGGCTCGGACGGAGCGTGGGCGGGGACAAGGGTGACGACGGCAGCTTAAAACTCCGTGGACCCGCCATTTTGTCTCATTTCCTCGAAGTCACTGAGGCGAAGGGCATGCGGAGCAGGGGGTCGCGCCCGGGGACCCTTCCCAAAGCGGCAAAAAAAGTGGCAAAACCGCAAGGAGAAAGAGGGATCCCCAGCCCCCAGCCGCCGCCTCCCGGAGCGGGAAGAGCAGATCCCGAGGAGCGACGGCTCTGCCCCAGCGCGGGCAGGGACAACAGCGATGGCGGCTAAAGCCCGCACGGACAAAGAGCAGCCCTCAGGGAGCGCGGCGGCCAGAGCGGGCAAACGGGGTGTGCTGCGGGCCACCCATAATCCAGGAGGAACTAGTCAAGAACCTGCTACAGCACCTGGGCACTCAAAAGTCTATAGGGCCAGATAGGATTCACCTCAGAGTAGTGAAGGAACTGGGGGAGGAACTCGTCAAGCCTCTCTCTCTCACAGAATCACAGAATGGTCGGGGTTGGAAGGGAGCTCTGTAGATCATCTAGTCCAACCCTCTGCTAGAGCAGGATCCTCTAGAGCAGATCACACAGGAACATGTCCAGGCAGGTTTGGAATGTCTCCAGGGATGGAGACTGCACAACCTCCCTGGGCAGCTTGTTCCAGTGCTCTGTTACCCTCAGAGTGAAGAATATTTTCTCATATTCAGGTTAAACCTCCTGTCTCCAGTTTGTGCCCATTGTCCCTTGTCCTGTCACTGGTCACCACTGAGAAGAGTCTGGCCCCATCCTCCTGACACCCCCTGTAGATATTTATAAGCATTGATGAGATTCCCTCTCAGCCTCGAACAGCCCCAGCTCTCCCAGCCTTTCCTCACGGGACAGATGCTCCAGTCCCTTCATCTTACTGGCCCTGTGCTTGACTCTCCTTGTCCTTGAACTGGGGAGCCCAGTACTCCAGTGAGGCCTCACCAGGGCAGAGTAGAGGGGAGGAGAACCTTCCTTGACCTGCTGGCCACACTCATTTATCATTTATCATTTATCATATCATTTATCAGCAATGCTGGTTAGCAGTCTGGGAGGTCCCAGACAACTGGAAGCTTGCCCCTGTGATACCTATCTACACAAAGGGCTGGAAGAAGGGTCCAGGGAACTACAGGCCAGTCAGCCTGACCTCAGGACTGGGGAAAATCATGGAGAGGTTCACCTTGAGTGCCCTCACATGGGAAGAGCAGGGCAGCCAGGGGATCAGGCCCCACCAGCATGGGTTCAGGAAGGGCAGGTCTTGCTTGACCAACCTGATCATCTTCTATGACCATGTGACCTGCCTGGTGGAGGAGGGAAGAGCTGTGGATGTTGTCTATCTAGACTTCAGCAAAGCCTTTGGTACCATCTCCTACAGCATTTTCCTAGAGAAACTGGCAGCTCATGGCATAGACAGGTGCACTCTGGGTAAAAAACTGGCTGGATGACCAATCCCAGAGAGATGTAGTGAACAGGGTTGGATTCAGCTGGTGGCCAGTCACCAGCGGTGATCCCCAGGGCTCAGTTGTGGGGCCAGTTGTGTTTGATATGTTATTAATGATCTGGATGAGGGGACTGAGTTCTTCCTCAGTCAGTTTGCAGACAACACTGAACTGGGCTGGAGTGTTGATCTGCTCAAGGGTAGGAGAGCTCTACAGAGGGACCTGGACAGGCTGGATGGGTGGGCCAAGACCAAATGAATGAGGTTCAACAAGACCAAGTGCTGTGTCCTGCATTTCGGTCACAACAACCCCAGGCAACGCTACAGGCTGGGGGAAGAGTGGTGAGAGAGCTGCTCAGCAGAAAAGGAGCTGGGGGTGCTGGTTGACAGCTGGATGAACATGAGGCAGCAGTGTGCCCAGGTGGCCAAGGAGGCCAACAGCATCCTGGCCTGCGTCAGGAACAGTGTGGCCAGCAGGAGTAGGGAAGTGATCGTGCCCCTGTGCTGGGCACTGGTGAGGCTGCACCTCAAGCACTGTGTGCAGTTCTGGGCCCCTCACTATAAGAAAGACACTGACTTGTTGGAGCATGTCCAGAGAAGAGCTACTAAGCTGGGGAAGGGGCTGGAGAACAAGCCCTGTGAGGAGAGGCTGAGGGAAGTGGGATTGTTTAGTTTGGAGAAGAGGAGGCTGAGGGGAGACCTCATTTTTCTCTGGAAATACCTGAAAGGAGGTTGTAGTGAGGTGGGTGTTGGCCTCTTCTCTCAAGTGGGTAATGACAGGACTAGAGGAAATGGCCTGAAGTTGCATCAGGGGTGGTTGAGACTAGAGATTAGGAAGAATTTCTTTACTGAAAGAGTGGTCAGGCCCTGGTACAGTCTGCCCAGGGAGGTGGTAGAGTCACCATTCCTGGAGGGATTCAAGAAACATGAAGATGTGGCACTTCAGGGCAAAGTCTAGTGGGCATGGTGGGTTTTTCAGGGTTGTGTGTTGTTGGTTTTGTGGGGTGTGTGGTTGTGGTTTTGTGCATTTCCTTTTTTTTTTTTTTTTTTTTTTTTTTTTTTTTTTTTCCCCTTGGGTGAACGTTTGGACTCGGTGATCTTAGAGGTCTTTTCCAACTGTGAGGATTCTGTGATGTTTTTGACAACACAGTTTTGCCAACACAGCCTTCCCTAGATGAGAGACAAAATGCATTAGTTCAACGCCCCTCCAGGGCCCACGCCTTCGTGTGGCACCAATGAGCCATATTCAATCAAGGCCCCATTGTCTCACCCCACTTTTTGTAATTATCTTTATGAAAAAAGGCACCTCATTAGTGTGATGGGCTGTGTCTTCACATGTCCACCATACCCCTGGCTATAGCTTTGACCAGCTCCATGGCAGTAATAAATCCAGAGCTGTCTCTTTGCTGTGTTTCACACTGGGATGGCTGACGTTCCTCAGTGCCTGAGAGTAAAGGCTTGTCTCTTTTGGGCTGTGCAAAAATGCCTCTGGGAAGAGGTACAAAAGCTGCAAATTGCCTCATCTTCACTAGAATCTTAACTGGAGTAAAGTCAAGAGCACATCTATTATATTCATAGTAAAGACAAGTCCTTCATCATCTGCTTGTGCTACTTACAACATCAAGAGGTAACAGCATCGGAAATTGGTGCAGTCAGTTCCCAGAACACAAGCCTTAACATAGTAAAGGGAAATAACAATAACACAAAAATAAATTGCTACAGTTACAGCTGTTTTATTTCTCTCATATTGGTAGAAATTTAATATCCCACTGGAGCTGCTTAGTTGTTTGTTTTAAAGTTAACTTTGTCCTTTAGGACAGAAATTGGGAAGAAACTGTGTAGATTTGTCCAATATCAGAGAAAGATAAATCTTCCCTACTTAAGCAGGCAATGGTTCCTGCCTCTCATGCAACCAGCATGGAGGGTGTCCCGAGGGGCATTACTCCTGTTGTTTCTCACACTATACTTAAATAAAGAAAAAACAAACCCTCCGATGGGAAAACTCTCCCACGTGCAGTTCTGTTATCCAGGGTACAAAGCAGGAACCAGACATTGGGATTCTGCTGCTCCTACTCAAAGGAGGAGGAGCCCTGAGTTATATCAGAGCAGAGTTGTCCTATCTGAGCATCCTTGATACCCCATGAACCTGTTGGTGAAAGACTCTGCAGAACACACATCACCCCTGGAACAGCAGCTATGTCCTCAGAACAAAGGTCCAGCTAATTTAGTGTCCTGGCCCTCATGGTGGCCAAAGGTGGATGTCCAGGGAAGAGTTTAAAAAGAAGGAAAATACACATTACCTTGCCTGGATACTTCATTCTACAGCTCTTTGCAACTCATGAACTGAACAAGATGTAATGTCTGTGTAGCTAGTGACTTGCAATGAATTCCTGCAAAGTCTGCCCTTGGAGCTGTGTCATCTCCTTCTGGAGTTGCAAACACTGGCAGAAAACCATTCCTCTTGTTGGTTTTCCACAAAACCTGTCTCTCCTTGGCAGACCGGTGTGAGCCAAAGGAGGTCGGACTCTGTGCTTCCGACAGGCACACTTAAGGGAAAAATAATGTTGTAAATTTTATCATATGAAGAAAATCAGCATAACAAAAAGTATCTAGTGGAAGACCATCTAACTGGCTCTCCCCCACAGGTGCCCTTTATTTTCACAGGAGCTTGGGGTACTGATTCTTGCAACAAATTCTTCCTGCCATTTGGGAGTGCATCAAGCCATGCCTGACCAAATTGCACCTTCTGCCTCAAAAATTTTGTCTTGGGAAGTTGGCTGGCCTGCTGGGAAAGCATTGGACAGAGATGGACTGAGCACCGGCTGTGCTTGTGGGCAAGTTCCTTCACCTTCTGTGCCTTTCTTCCCCTTCCTCACCTTTGTTCATGTTGTGTGTCCTACAGGTGAGTGCTCAGAGCAGGGTAGCCTCTCGCTAAGGACTTGCCCTTGGATCATCTCTGTCCTGTATTTGTAGATCTAGAGGAGTTTGTGCACCTCAAGGTCCTCTCTTCCCACCTCTCCTCCCAAATGCTGTGAGAAGAAAATGATGCTGTGCTCCTGTTCTGCTTCACATATCCCAACACTGACTGGGGTCTGTTTTGGCTTTGCGGAAATACTTTCAAGAACAAGTAGGCAGAACCTCTGCAGCTACAAATTGCTGCTGTGAGCAACATTTATAAAATGAGAGACTGTGTTCTGCAAAGTACTAACCTGAAAAGATGCCACTGGGCACCCACCACAGCTCCAGGTAGCCTGGAGGGGACTGCAGCCACTGGGCAGCCAAGGAGGAGAGATTTGCATCCAGCCTGGAAAAGAGAAGAGAAGGCTCCAGGGAGACCTTAGAGCACCTTCCAGTGCCTTAAGGGGCTCCAGGAAAGCTGGGGAGGGACTTAGGACAAGGGCAGGGAGGGATGGGATGAGGGGGAACAGTTTTAAGCTGAAAGAGGAGAGATTTAGATGAGATTTTAGGAGGAAATTCTTTGCTGTGAGGTTAGTGAGACCCTGGCCCAGGTTGCCCAGAGAAGCTGTGGCTGCCCCATCCCTGGGAGTGTTCAAGGGCAGGTTGGATGGGGCTTGGAGCAACCTGGTCTGGTGGGAGGTGTCCCTGCCCATGCAGGGGGTTGGGGCTAGATGCTCTTTAAGGTCCCTTACAACCCTAACCAGTCTGGGATTCTGTGGTTCTATGATTTATGACCCCATTCCCACTGACTAGGCACAATTTTGGTGTCTACACTGGAAACCTCACAGACACCAGGAACTGTGAGACCTGGAGAACCTGCTCATAATGAGACTCGAGATCTGTCTGTTTATAGAAGGCATAGAGGTGACTTGCTCATCATTTACAAGTACCTGGATGTGACAAATTTTCTGAGGAGAGAGAGCTCTTTCATCCAGCAGGAAAAAGAGTAATTAAGGATAATATCTAGTGCCTGGACCTGGAAAAATTCAGACTTGAAATGAGGTGAAATTTTTAACAAGAAGAGTAGTTAGCCACTCGAACAATTTATTGAAGCCTACAGTGGCTCTGAAACCACTTGAAGGCCTTAAATCAAGGTTGAATATGATTGTGGGAGCTCTGATGTCAGCAGAAGCTGCAGCTTGATACGAGCATTTTGGGCAAGGGGCTCTGCCAGAGGCAGGGGATAACCCACAGAATCGTTAAGGGTGGAGAGGACCTCTAAGATCACCCAGTCCTACTGTCCACCTGTCTCTGGTTTAATTGCCAATCCTGAGGCAATTAACCACCCAAGAGGAAAAACAAGAAAAAACACTTGATGAGCCAGCTCAGTTCAAGCTGAAGGTTTTTGAGTAGTGGCTTCTCTGAGCCCCAAAATGACACAGAAGCAATACAATAAATAAGTTAAAACAAAAACCTGCAATGCATCTAATGGGCTTGAGTTACAAAGACAAAAAAAAACTTCATTTTTTCTTTGCCTGGCATTTCAGCTGTTCCACAATACCCAGATCAGGGCAACATTTTTGCTGAAAAGCTCAGGGTCTGGTTAGATGTCACCATCTTGGCAAGGTTCCTGAAGGTCTTGGCCAGCTGGCTGCATTCAAGGTTTGTGACCCTTCGACCTTTAACCCATGGTATCTTCAGGTTATTTCTACAACCTCTTGGTTCCAAATAACTAGCATTGCTTTGCATCAGTTAAACACCTAGCTGCTGCTCTTGCCTGGCTTCCCTCTGCAGTTGCACAGGCTGAAATGCTACTTGGAATCAGAATGTTACACTCAGTGATGTGTAGCAGGCACATATCATTAAAGGAGTTTTACCAGGAAAGATTATCCATCACTTTAAATAGGTCATGCATACACTTAGCATATGTTACATTAATTCTCTTACATGCAGCCAATCGCACTGGCTAATTGAAAATTTCTGTAGTCACCACCAAAAAAAGTCATTTCTCTGGTGATTAATAAGCAGGGAGTCTGGGAAAAGAGGAGAAAAAAGAAGCAGGAGCATGAAAGAGGGACCAGACTTGGTGTGAAGTTCAAGAGGAGTGGCATCCTACAATGGACCACCCAGTTGATGGTGTAATTTAGATCTAAATATAAAGCTGCCATCAGCTTTGTCTCCACCCTGCACCCCACAGCCCTGGGCAGGGAGGGACCCCCCAATATAATCTCCCAGGTCCTGCTGTCCGCTTGGGAACAGGAGGACCAAGACCCATTTCAGAGTTTACCACCTCTCTGGGCTCACCATGCGAGGAGTGCAGGGCAGCACCGAGATGCCATCACTGGGGACATGGTTAATTCATCGCAACCAGGACGTTTATTCTTCCTAGTCACACCCATGGCTTTCCTCTCTTTTTTAATGCCAGGTATTTTTAACCGCTGCCCTTTGCAAATGCTGCACCAATGTCCTTGTTTATCAAATTTCAGGTCCCAACAAGTTTAGCTGAATTCTCAGAAATGACAGAGCAAATGGCTTCAGCCTCGCCTGCTGACACACCACCCCGTTGTACGTCTGCTTCCCCTCTGAAATCTAGGAAGCGTTCCCGGCTGCGCTGGCAGGAATGGGAGATGAATCAATTCTTCTGCCTCCCCTGGTGCCTCTAGTTGACTGTCAGGATCGGTCTCAGCCCTTCAAGAATTGATGAAGTCCCTTCCTGGCAATTATGCTCATGCACACGCTTCCAACGTCACCATCCCAGGCTGTGCAGCTGATGTCTCAGTTGGCACCAGCAGATGTGCAGCTCAGGATGGAGATATTTTTTAAAGACACCCTGTAACACCAGTGAAGGACAGGTGGTCCTGCAGGGATGGGCTGAGTTTTTCTTGCATGTCTGCAAACCTCCTGGGCAGTCAGGTGCTTGTTGCTTGTCACCGCAGTGGGTTTAAAAGCTGGAAACCCCTGTTGGAGACCCTTGCTGGGGGTTGGCCTTGGGGACTTGCCTTCCTCTACCTCTGAGCCAGGTCCTGGGCTCTGGGGGTGGGTGGCCCAGCCTCAGGGTGTGCACCAGCATCTCTGCTCTCTCTGCAGGGAATGCTCGAACAGGGCCAAGGTGACCAAAGAGCAGCAAAACAGGAGCTGTCAAAGGAAGCTGCTTCAGGTGTCCTTGCAGGAGCATGGGCTAGCAGCTCTGGAGAACCAGAGATCAAACCACAGCTCCAAACCATGTGTTTCCCTTTAACAACCTCAAACCCAAACTGAACAAAGGTAACAAACATTTTGCCTTCCTACCAGAGCATCTCCCAAAAAGGTAACTCCCAGTTTGCATTTAAATCATGCTCATTGCACAGAAATTCCCCCAAGAAGCCCCTGGCAGTGAGGAACTGCTTCCACCCACTAGATCCATGAGCACCACATTCTCCAGCATTTCCCTGAGCATGGCACTTCCAGCAGACTCCGCCTGCTTTCCCCTGTAACGAGTACCAGGTCTAAATGAATCAAGTTTATTTTGAGATGCTTTCATGAGCTGCTGTTTTGCATTTCCATTGCCCACCGCTCCCTGTGAAGCCTGCCTTGCTTCAGCAATAATCTCATTTGGATATTAATCCATCCAGTGTCTCTCTTCATTAGCCAAGTACATCTTTCATGGCAAGGCTTTAATTAACAAAGCCAGAATTGCCCTTTGCTGTTATTTGCTTCTCCTTGGTCCAAGTAAGGTAGTTGCTCCAAGCCCCATCCAACCTGCCCTTCAGCACTTCCAGGGATGGGGCAGCCACAGCTTCCCTGGGCAACCTGGGCCAGGGTCTCACCACCCTCACAGCAAAGGGTCTCTTGTCTCATTTAAATCTCCCCTCTTTCTTCCTATATATTTTCATCTTTAGCTCCATGGGGAGCTTGGTCGGTGTTGGCACAAGGTATTATCTGAGAGCTGAATCCAGGGTGGGGTACTTCAACTGGAGGAGCTGCAAGAGGGAACTTTAGGTGTGGAGGGAGGTCCTGAGCCAAGGAATGTCCTTTTTGGCAGCTGTTGTGCAAGTCCATAGATCTGAACAGCTCTGCAGTACCCACTGTAATAGACCATCAAAGGACAACTTCGTGATGCTGTGCAGAAAAATACTCTCCTCCACTGTCAGCCATATCCTGTGCTCTTCTTTGGCAGGCACACAGCTCCCAAAGTGTCCCAAACAGAAGCAGTATTTGCATTTTTACACTGTGTGAAGACCAGCCGTGCTGCAGCCCACTCCCCAGCTGTGCCCTGCACATCTGCAGCCACCCACCAGGAGCACTGCTGGAGGAGGGCACTGCCTGCCTTGTGAGAGCTCAGTGTTATTCTCAGCAAAACACAAGACCTCAAATTACCATCTCAAGTCACATCCATGCCAGAGCCTCTTCCATCATGTGGCATTTTCTCCTCCCACCAGCTCCTCCATGGCTCCAGCTCTTGCCTCTCTGCTGGGGACACAACTCTCCTTCACACTCCCAAAACCACCAAAGTTGTGCAGCTGTAGGTGTGAAGTGCCACACGCCAACACCTCACAGCTTCCAGTGTTGAGTGGAGCCCATCAACACGGCTGCCTGGAGCAGGGCTGGGCCACCCCCCAACTCTGCTCAGAGCCTTTCCTGGGTGGGGATGATGGGACATCCATCAGAAGATCACACAGAATCACAGAATCACCTTGGTTGGAAAAGACCTTAGAGATCACTGTGTTCAACCATCAACCTAACACTGACAAGTCCTTAACTAAACCTTATCCCTCAGCACTATATGAGTCTTAAATCCCTCCAGGGATGGTGACTCCACCACTGCCCTGGGCTGCCTGTGCCAGGGCCTGACAACCCTTTCAGTGAAGAAATCCTTCCTAACATCCAATCTAAACCTCCCCTGGGCAACTTGAGGCCATTACCTCTTGTCCTATCACTTGTGACTTGAATGCCCCAGCCCACCACCCTTCTCCAGCAGCCTCAGGCTGACTTTGCTTCATGCTCCATCTGAAGCCCTGGAGCCTTGTTCATTTCCTGCTTATGGAGCTTGGTGGCTTCTGGACATGAGCTGGGGTGCTGGGGTGCTGGTGGGATGGGCTGAGGACACCCCCATGCACAGGGCAGTGCATCCCATCTTCATCACAGCAGCTGATTGCTTACCCAGTTTAGAAGGAAGCATGGAGGCCAAGTCAAAGCTGGATTAAGGTGGCGATGGATGCTCTTCAGCAAGCCCAGGGACAGGCCCCAGAGCCGAGTGGCAGTGGGGGTGGCAGGGGCTGCTGCCATGCTGGCTGGGAGCAGTGCTGGCCCCACAGTCACAGCAAGTCCCTGGTGCTGTGCTCCACAGTTTCAGTTGAGATGATTGCTCTGTCCAACAGAGCCGTTCTGTGCTGAACAAGGCTGTGCTTCCTGCTGCTGTCAAGCAGTGCAGATTTAAAGCTCTAAAATAATAACTGCGTTACGGCAGGTCTGGGGTGGCGGGTATGAAAGCTCCTTAGCCTTTCCCCTTTAAGAGGATTGCTTAACAAAGGCAGTCCCACTCACCACTTTACTCCATCTTTATACTAAAGGGTACCAGTAGACCAGAAAATTATTTTAGATTTCAAAGGAGCTTCATTTCTGGAAGGTGCCTCTGAGTTTTCTCATCCATTACCACAGAGAGGGAAGGTTTCTGAATGGCAATAACAATCTGTTGCTGCATTCACTCCCAGAGAGTTATAATACAGTGAAAGGCATCCTTCTGACAAGACGAGCTGAGGAATAGCAGGCTGCAAGCATTCAAGGCAACTGGGGAAGAAATGTGAGCCAATATTTCAACCAGGTTCCTGAATCATCGCACTTCGACAGCAGCATCAGAGACACAAAAATGAAGAGAAAACACAGAGACCTGCAATCAGTGGCAGCTTTAGGTCACTGCAAATGATTTAAATAGCCTCCTTCCACAGTTCCAGCGATTTATACAAGTTGGTATTTGTTAACAAATACAGACTGGGCAGAGAAAGGATTGAGAGCAGCCCTGAGGAGAAGGACTTGGGGGTGTTGGTGGATGAGAAGCTCCACACGAGCCAGCACTGTGTGCTGGAGCCCAGAAACCAACTGTGTCCTGGGCTGCATCCCCAGCAGTGTGGCCAGCAGGGCCAGGGAGGGGATTGTCCCCTCTGCTCTGCTCTGGTATGACCCCCTGCAGGGCTGGGTCCAGTTCTGGGGTCCCCAACACAAGAAGGACATAAAGCAATTCCAGAGAAGATCATGGAGATGATCCTCGGGCTGGAGCAGCTCTGCTCTGGAGACAGGCTGAGAGAGTTGGGGGTGTTCAGCCTGGAGAAGAGAAGGCTCCAGGGAGACCTTAGAGCACCTTCCATTGCCTGAAGGGGCTCCAGGAAAGCTGGGGAGGGACTTTTTACAAAGGCATGATGTGATGGGAATAGTTTCAAGCTGGAAGAGGGGAGATTTACATGAGGCAAGAGGAAGAAATTCTTTGCTGTGAGGGTGGTGAGACCCTGGCCCAGGTTGCCCAGAGAAGCTGTGGCTGCCCCATCCCTGGAAGTGTTCAAGGGCAGGTTGGATGGGGCTCTGAGCAACCTGGTCTAGTGGGAGGTGTCCCTGCCCATGCAGGGGGTTGGAACTAGATGCTCTTTAAGGTCACATCCAACCCAAGCCAGTCTGGGATTCTGCAATTCTAAGTTCAGTTTGGAACAGCTCATTACTCATGGCTGTGTCCCTGTTCCTTCCCCAACAAGGGGAGATTGAAGCAGCAACAGGAGCTGGCACGTTCCCACTCCCAGCTCTGGGGCAAGCAGCATGGTCAGCCAAGACGCTTTCACCTCAACAAGCCTGATTTTGCAAGCCATGGGACTAAGCTGGCTTTTTGGCAGAATCACGGCTGGTTTCAACTGCTAAGAGCTCAAAAGTTTGGTGGCTTTGATTCCTATTTAATTTCAGTATAATGAACATCAATTTTACTACTTAACCTCCTTGTATTCTGCAGTAGATTTAATGTGGCAAAGCACAATTCATCAGCCCTGGAGGAGCAGGATATGCCTGAATGCTGTTATAGATGGTAGTAGAAGGGCCACGTTTTGGCACAGCCCCTCTAATTTATTTAGGTACTTATATGGCCTTCATCACCATAGTTACCTGAGTGCCATCATTAACACATTCATTATGTTAATGTGCTTGGTGTGGTTTTACCCTGGGAGGGGAAGAAGTGTGCTGAGAGAACCGAGGCAGAAGGCAGAGTGACAGGTTTGGTGTCACTCAGAAAAGTCTCCATAGTCATAGTCATTGAGTTGTCAGGGTTGGAAGGGATCTCTGGAGATCATCTAGTCCAACCCCCTGCTAGGGCAGGATCACCTGCAGTAGATCACACAGGCACATGTCCAAACAGGTTTGGAATGTCTCCAGGGATGGAGACTCCACAGCCCCTCTAGGCACCCTGTTCCAGTGCTCTGTTACTCTCACAGTAGTTTTTCCTTATCTTTAGCTTGAACATCCTGTGCTTCACCTTGTGCCCATTGCCCCTTGTCCTGTCACTGGACACGGTGGAAGAGAGTGGACCCATCCTCATGACACCCCCTGTAGATACTTACAAGCATTTATGGGATTCTCCCTCAGCCTCCTCTTCTCCAGGCTAAACAGCTCCAGCTCTCAGCAGTTCCTCACAGGGCAGATGCTCCACTGCTCTGACCATCTCTGTGGCCTGTGCTGGACTCTTTCCAGTAGTTCCTTGTCCTTCATGAACCGTGCAGGCCAGAACTGGAAACAATGCTCCATGAGGAGCAAGAGGCCAAGGATGTTCACGTAAGCTCCAGTGCAGGGCCACAACTGCACAGATGTTTCTTCCCCACTTCTGGGGATTGGTGAGCATAGTAAAACATACACTCACTGGTAGTTTTCAGCTCTAGGATGACTATTGCTCCAAAAACCTACAACTCTGGTGAACCAACTTGTTATATTTCCAATGCAGAAAAAATGTTACATGTTCACGTTGTCTGTACCTCCACAAGCAGCTTTTAACTACCTTTAATTTAGACTTCTGCAGCAATTTAGTCAATTTTCTGGGTGTGAAACTTCAGTTCCTAGATAAAGCCCAGAGAGTGAACTCTCGACTCTTGCTAAAGGAAACCATTATCATGGCTGAACAATAACTATTTTGATTGGTCTTTTTACCTCCCAAAACTCTCGGAAGAGAAGCAGTTACCATCTTCACACTCTGTTGAAGCCAGCTCTGACTTGGAGTTCCCAGTGTTTTGGGGGCTTTTTCTTTTAAGATGTAGAGAGCTCAGTGGGTGTGAATAATGCTCCTACTCTTTGGGAAAACTGTGAAAACAGATTAAAAAAGTAAAAGTTCCTAGAAGTTGAAATACGTGAATTTGTCCTGCCTGCAAGAAGAAGGGGTCTCTGTCCATGGAAATACTCAGCAGTCAGCTGGCCCAGGCCCTGAGCTACCTCATTTTTTAACTTGGCATCTGGCATAAAGGAGGAGGCTGGGCCAAGGGACCTCCAGAAGTCTCTTCCAACCTAAATTACCCTCTGACTCTGTTAATTTAATATCTGGTCAAATACCACTGACTGCAAAATCATAATAAAGCTCCTTCACCTGGGTTTTAAGAAATATTAAGTTGATCTAATAAGGAAGCAATTCATCATCCCCAAGTCCCATCTAGCAGAGTGGGGAGGAGTACTGACACTGAGCTGGATGAGCCAGAGCAGACAGGCTGTTCAGTTCAGCACAAAATCATGGGGACCCTTGCAGAGCCCTTATTTATCTGTCTCACTACTTCTGATAGTTCTTTCTCTGGTGTCATTAATGCCCATATTAAGCAGGACCTGTCAAAGACATATCTGTAGTGAGCCCTGCCAGTCACCTCTCTCCACCCCAAGACACCTCTGCTAAGAACACCCAGCCCCTGACCAGCTAGCAATATAGGTATTAATCCCCAGCATCTCTGCCTTTGGGAATAATTTCCTGTGGGGACCAAAGTCAAATGCTTTACTTAGATAGCCTGGATCTGCTGCATTTCCCTTATCTAAGAAACTCTTTTCATTAAAAAAAAAAAAAAAATAAAAAAAAATATCTGAAATGTCTGTGCTGTAATCTGACATTGATAAAACCATGATGTAATTCATCCTGTCTAGCCTTTGCTTTCACATCCTTAATTACTCTTCCCTTCAGAAAGTGTTTGGAGACTGAGCAGAATATTGAGTTCAAAGCACCAAGGCTGCAGTTCCCCAGGCTCCCTCACATATGCAGAGGTTTTTAAGAATAGTAGATGCTAAAACCACAAAGCCCCAGGCTCAGTTCCTGGGCTAGCCTTGCTATTCAGACTGACATTTTGGGGGGGGTTGTTTTCACTCCTGAAGGCCGAGGAAGGGGCCCTTGTTCCCGTGCACCATTTGGAAGTTTTCTTGCCATTTGTATTTTGCAATTTCTGCTGCATCACTTTCCTTTCCATGAAGCAGATGGAGGGCTCGGACTCCTGGACACACTTCTCCTTACAGAAACCAAAGGAAAATCCATTGAACATTTGGCCTTTTCTCAGTTATCCCTAATCTTCATTCTCTTTAGCCCTTTTTGTGTGTACAGTCACATGGCTTGGGACAGGCTTTTCACCATTCTCATTTTCCTCTTATACTTTCTGACCTCTGAGGTAAAACTTACCTTTCCAGCCATCCCCTCCTCAGTTTGCTGGGAAGTCTCTACTTGCTCTCAGTATCTTCTCTGATGTACCTGCACGACCAGGGAAGTCTGTGGCTTCACCCAGCTAGTGCTGCTGTGTTTGTTGTAGCTGCTGGTGGGAATATGGAGCTTGCAGTGCCTCTTCTCTCCCCCACATTTGCATGGCTGAGCTCTCTTCACGCCCCTCAAGTTTCTCTGTTAGCTGTGTCCGTTGTGGAAATGCTAACGGGGTTACACAGAGTGTAACTCTGAGACAGGAGACAAAGAACAAGTAAAACACTCAACTACACATAGAAAATAACACAGGCAAAATCTGCAAGCTGCTGTGACTCATCTATATACACTATTGATTACGTTGTGTAAAGGAGGAATTAGTGCAGAAAAAAAATGTACAAAGGAAGAATGAAGACTTTGCAAACCTCCTCTGTCCACAATTAAGTTTGTTTTCCTTAGGCTGGAGACAAGCAGCAAGGAGCATCATAAGCCTGTGCAAAGTAATGAGGGAGAATGGATTGAGAACAGCCCTGAGGAGAAGGACCTGGGGGTGCTGGTTGATGAGAAGCTCAACATGAACCAGCACCGTGCACTTGCAGCCCAGAAACCAACTGTGTCCTGGGCTGCATCAAAAGAAGTGAGGCCAGCAGGGCCAGGGAGGTGATTCTCCCCCCCTACTCTGCTCTGGTGAGACCCCACTTAGAGAGAACTGCGTGCAGTTCTGGAGCCCTCAACACAGGAAGGACATGGAGCTCTTGGAGCGAGTCCAGAGGAGGCCATGAAGATGCTCAGAGGGCTGGAGCAGCTCTCCTGTGAGGACAGGCTGAGAGAGTTGGGCCTGGAGAAGAGAAGGCTCCAGGGAGACCTTAGAGCACCTTCCAGTGCCTGAAGGGGCTCCAGGAAAGCTGGGGAGGGACTTTGGACAAGAGCTTGTTGTGAGAGGACAAGGGGTGATGGATTAAAACTGCAAGAGGGGAGATTAGGAGGAAATTCTTTGCTGTGAGGGTGGTGAGGCACTGGAGCAGGTTGCCCAGAGAAGCTGTGGCTGCCCCATCCCTGGAAGTGTTGAAGGGCAGGTTGGATGGGACTTGGGGCAACCTGGTCTGGTGGGAGGTGTCCCTGCCCATGCAGGGGGGTTGGAACAAGGTGATCTATAAGGTCCCTTCCAACCCAAACCATTCACAAAAAAAAAAAAAAAAAAAAAAGAATTCTGCAGAAGGCAGAGCTGGGAGCCTGATCCTGCCCTCAACTCAGGGAGAGGAAAGAGGTGGGAATTTTAATCTGTAAAGGTTATGGCAGCAGAGGACAGTTCCATCTGTGCTTGTGAGTGACTGTAAATACGTGTGTGCTCCATGAACATCCGTGCTGGTGCATGTTTATTTGCATACACTGACATACTCACCTCTGCTTTGCAGAAATAAACACACAAATCTCTATGCATATGAATATTACATAATGGTGCATCGAGACTATAAATCAATATTAATTAATGACCTTGGGCTAGCACAGAGCTGGTCTCTGATTGGCATTTAGATATTCCACTTCACCAGATGTGCAAACTGAAGGAGAGACAAACAAGGGCTCAAACAGGGCTGTTACCACTGAGGACCTTCTCACTTCCAAAGCATAAATGGTCTTGAAAACCTCTTGACTGTCTATCCAGAGCCCATCAAAAGGAGTGGAAGGACACCCACCAGCCAGGCCTTGGATGGCACCCACAGGATGTTTCTGCTTCTTGGTGGGAGGTAGGTAACTTGCTATCTGCAAAGGGAAGAAGACTGAAAGCATCAAACAAGTGGGACATCTGCTTTGCTCTTGCCACGTATCAGCGTGCTGCAGATGTGCCCTCATGTTGACCAAGGATTATTTTCTCTCTTTTCCTCTTCCATAAAGAAAAAGGGAAGAAAACCATAAGAGCTGTAATCCTTGAAGAGGCTGAGTTTGCTTTGCAGGGGAAAATGCACAACTTGAGTCATTCTGGCGTCTCCAAACCTCACTGGTGCTGGAGAGGCTCAGTAAGATCTGCTGGTTTCAGAGCTGTCCACTGTGAGGTTGGGGCACCTCCACGTCAGCCAGCTGCAGCAGCAGGTGCTCAACATCAAACACCAGCCCTACATTGAGTTTCTTTCAAAAAATCCTGGCCTCATTTCAGGACCTTTTAGGACATGTTGGGCACTGCAGTGAATCACAGAATCACAGAATCACCTTGGTTGGAAAAGGCCTTAAAGATCATCAAGTCCAACCATCAACCTAACACTGACAAGTCCTTAACTAACCCATGTCCCTCAGCACCACATCTATATGGCTTTGAAATCCCTCCAGGGATGGGGACTCCACCACTGCCCTGGGCAGCCTGGGCCAGGGCCTGACAACCCTTTGGAAGCAGAAGTTGTTCCTAATATCCAATCTAAACCTCCCCTGGCACAACCTGAGGCCATTACCTCTTGTACTACCATTCCTATTGAAGGGGTTGACTGTATATACAGGACTGAAATGACCTAAGAAAAATTATTACACTTAGATTAAGACTAAGAAAATGGATCTGAGAAGGAGAAGAAAGCAAGTGTCCAACAGTAGTTGGTCTCTTGAAGGCTCAGCAGCACTGTGCAGCTGTCTCAAAACTCACCACCCGGCTATGGGATTAATTCTAACAATTAAATATTAACTCTGGTCAGACCAAAGAGATTCCATGGAGATAGTGTCATATTTCAAGATAAATATAATCTCAGTTTATGAGTATACTATCTGTGGTAATTAGGAAAGCTACTTGTTTCTTTATTTTGAAATTATATTCAGTATGGCCTCCTAAGCTGATGTCATTCTAGTCACCAACATTTACCACAGTGAATTTCACTTCACTTTCACAGGCTTTTTGTTTTTTTAAGGAGGAAAAATTTAAATGAAAAAAAAAAAAAGTCTAAAAGTATCATCCTGAAATCCCTGTTTGCTCTTTTCCCTACTCTGGAGTGTCTTAAGCTCCTTTGTCTAGTAGTACTAAAGGTCTTATACATGTAAAGGTCTTCTGAGCATGTACAGAGGTATCTCAGTTCTCAAAAGGCAGAGCAGACCACCTCATGTCTAAGACAAGGCCTTTTTGAGACAAGTCCTACAAACACTGTCCACCTCCCTGTGGGATTTCTCTGGTGGAGGACAGTTAAGACACCTCAGTACCTTGGGTTCTGCTTGCCCCACATCTGCAGCTTTCCACCATGAGCTGTCCCCAGCCCCAGTGACCTGCCTGCTCCATGCCATTCCCAACTCTACCCAACTTCCCCTGTCTCAGGTAGCTCCACTTTTACACCCATTGTCTAAGCCAACCTCACGGGGCCTCTGGTTCCACACTGACACACGTGGCTAAATGCCACATTCCTTTAAAACAGCAACTGGAAACACTGGGTTGGGTTTATGAAGCATACAGCCTGTTCTCTGCTACTCTGTTTTAATCTTGGGTGCAGTCATGGAGCTGCCTGAGGCCAATCAAAGGTGCAACTTTTGGTAAACTGTTAAATGCTCTGAGCTTCTTCCTTCTCCCTGTTGGGAGAGAGGAGAACAAGCGCCTCTTATCGTGTTTGTATAATTAAAGCAAAAAAGAAAATCTCAACCTCCACCCTCAGTCACAGCTGGGAATTCATGAATGCAGAACGCAGTCAAATACAATTATTTATCAGTCCTAGCCTGAGAATAGCTTTTATGAAAATCCTTTATTATCCTTTCAATCAAAGACAAACGAGGCATAACTATCCTGTGGCTAAGTCATTCTGTCCTTCAATACCTCTCGTGCTGTTTCACCCTTACCTGTATCTTCACTAACACATTTTGCCCAGTTTTCTGGGGGTCAGGGATTGGGGTTTTTGGGGTTTGCTTCCAAGCTTTTGGACTTAGGAGCCTCTGCTCTGCTTACAAAGCTGGACCTCTGGGAGCCACTTATCCACCCTATTAGATGTTGATGGTGAGATGGTGTTTTCTAATTAGATATGGAGTACAAGGTCCAATTCTGAACTTCATTGCATGGGGCAAACCATCCCCGTTGCTTTTTTCTCCATCAAGAAAGACCTCACAAGTAATACAAGAGACCTCATATGTCCCCTCCCTGGAAGTGTTCAAGGGCAGGTTGGATGGGGCTTTGAGCAACCTGATCTACCTGCCCATGGCAGGGGGGTGGGAACTAGAAGATCTTTAAGGTCCCTTCCAGCCCAAACCATTCTATGACTCTAGGATTCTATGACTCTATGATATACCTTACACAATTTTTTCCTGTTGTCTCCACGTGACACAGACATTTAATATTTTGGTTTTGGTGGAAGATGCTGTGATACAGCACTGACATTATCCCCCACCAGAGACCTGCCCTGTACCTGGAGAGAGAAGTGGAGAGATTCATATTCATTTCTGTGAAAGTCAAACTGCCACGTTTTTAGAGGGACCCTCATTGAGAGGCTTCCCACCACTGAAAGAGGTGTCTGAACTAATCCCACACTTTGCTCTTGATTTGCATTTCAAAATACAGATGTTTTAGTCTAAAGGAATAAGCAAATGTCATTTCTTGGAAGAGGTGATACTTCAGGTGTGAAAATGTGCTCATACTGAAGACTTACCCATGTTTTCTCCCTGTGCCCATCAAACCAATTGAAAGTGCTGCCTTTCTGTGTAGACTCGACCTCACTAGTGGATGTAAAGTCTGAAAGGGAATTGAAGATATTCTGAAAGAAGAGCAAAGGCTGAATAATGAAATGAGAAGAGCAAGCTATGAGCTCCTGCCCTCTGAAAGTTGGCTGAAATCCTCAATTAAGCCCTCTCATCCCAGCAACTGGTTTGAAACTCCTAGTTCAAACCAAAAATAGTCAAAACCATCTCCTGAGGAGTGAAGAGTTGACCCATCAGCAATCTGATCTACGCTGCATGTCTGTAACAGTTCCAGTGATCCTCACACAGTTATTGTGTGGTAGAGTTTGGGTTTTTTCTTTCTACTCCCATATGTGCACCTGCATAGAAAAACACTCTTTATTTTTCTGTTTCATGAATAATACAGGAAGACATAAATAATAGATATGTTATTAATAAAATGGCCAAATAAGTATTCCCCTCAAAAAGCACGAGTTTGAAGGCAATGTCAAACAGATTACTGGATGAATATTTGATATTTTAATTTATTGGGCAATTTCTTACAAGAATAGTTGAAGTCCTCAATTAGACTTCATACCCCTGGTGCTCCATCACATCTGCCACTAATTTATGCCATGCTCCCTCCACTCCTACAAACCTGCCTCTCCAGAAAGATTGGTGGGTGCAAGAGCAGTCAAAAACTACCTTCAGTCTGACCCTGAGACTCTCAGTCATGGGTTGTCCCTCAGCATAGATCAAAACAATCCATGGGATGGTCCAAATTGTCCCCGGACTTCATGTCTCTTCTTTCTGGGGTGCAAAGTCATCTCCTCATCTAAGTTCAGTTCCCCTCTTTGGTCCTGCTCTTGCATACCTAAAGCCCAGGCAGAAAGCAAAATGAATCCTGGAAACCCCTCAGCAATGTGAAGACACAGGGGAAACATGCATGTGGAAAGAAATTAAATACATGAAAGCTCCTGAGGTGCCTGAATTTTTATTTAATTAATTTTTCAGTCATATTGAAAACTATGCATGTTTTTTTTTCCTCTGACATGCCATCCTGACTTTTCAAAAAAATGAAAAATAAATTTGTTTCAAGCAGGAGATGATAAACAGCAGCCACCAGGGTTTCTGCAGGAGATGCCTCCTGGCTCCTCTCACAGGCTTCTGCTTTTCCCACTGGAGAACTGGCAAAATAAGGCAGAGCAAAGGAAGGACCCCTTCCAAGCAGAGCAAATTCACAACAACTCCACCCAACCTGAACTGAAAGAGGTTTGGGGTTCAGCTCAGATCACTTCCATTTCCCAGGCCACCTTGCTGAGCAGTTTTCAAAGATTTTGAAAAAGAGACATTAGAAAATAACAGGAGAGGAAGAAAAATCTGACTTGCCTGGAACAGGAATAGAAAAGCATCTTTTCTGGGAAAAGATGAAAAAGGAGTAATTTTTGTCTTGAATTCACCTGCAAAACTCATTGCCTTAAGCTGTTATTGAGATGAGCAGCCTTTTACTGTAAAAATTATTAGACAGGTGAGTGAAGTACCTAATAAACTGGATATAAATTAAAAGTCAGGTTTTTCAGAAAATTTAGTGCATATTAGACAATTACAACCCCTTTTAAATGCCAGGAGACATTTCCATTGATTCCACCTAGACTGAACCTCTAAGAGCATCTTGTTGCAAAATCCCCTGTTTTACTCTCAAATCCCTTTCATTGGCCTGAATGAGGAAAAAAAAAAATGTGATTCACAATGGGGAAGAGTTTTGCAATATCTGACATTGGTTCCTGTTGAACCAGAGCCTGTGCAGGAGCTGCACAGCTGACCTTTTTGCCTGGGCATGCAGGAAAACACCTGTAGGTGAAGGTATGTGATGTTCTCAAAAGCACATTGGCCACCAGAGCACAGCAGCTGTATTTATTGCACTTCAGAAGGTGTAACACAACCCAAGCAGGTATTTCTGAGATGCTCCATCCCAAGGTTTTGGTTGGGGAAGAGGGATAAGTTGCTCCCATCTTCTTCAGGTTGGCTCAGACCATCTCCTCTTGCATGGTTGCTCAGAGAAGCTGTGGCTGCCCCATCTCTGGAAGTGTTCAAGGGCAGGTTGGATGGGGCTTGGAGCAACCTGGTCTGGTGGGAGGTGTCCCTGCCCATGCAGGGGGTTGGGACTGGATGGTCTTTAAGGTCCCTTCAAGCCAAACCAGTCTGGGATTCTGGCATTCTATAAACCCCACTACTCCAGACACTGCACATTTCACTCCTGTTATCAATAAGTGTTTGAGAGGTCTTAAAATTCAACCAGTGTCCTTTGTCACAGGTGTCCAGGGAAGCCTGGCTCCTCTCAGTAGTCTGGATCCAGCTGAATGGGCTTCCAAGGGAAAGGGCTATTATCACCACAACACTTTTAAAAAATTGGAAACATTGCCTAAAATTGCTTTCATAAGCAGAGCAGTGTCTGGCCTGCGTGGTCCTCCAGGTGAACCTCCTGGGGTGATGGTGAGGCACTGTGCAGCATCACATGCCACCAGGGATCAGTGTTCTTCTCTTGCAAGGTGAGGGCCATGCCCAGTGCCAAGAGCGATGCCAAGCTCCAGGGATGGAGTTCCACCTCCAGAAGCAAATGTTGTGCACAGTACACATGTCCTCTGGGTAGCTCCAAAACAGAGCTGGTACAAAATGTAAACCAGTTGTAACCTTTGTCCTCCACCTCTCCAACACAAACAACTCAACACCCTACAGAAGAAAAGCATGAAGAAGTGAAGGCCATGGGCCTTGCCCAGGCAGGACCATGCTCAGCCACACCAGCCTCAGCCCCCCACACCTCACCTCCCTCTTCCCAGCAACACCACCTTCTGGGGCAGCTGCTCTGCAGGTGTCAATGACAACACACTGATTTACACCAGCTGGCCCGCTGGTCCCCTGGGTGGGGAATCTTCCCACCTCTGCTGCAGTTACCCAGTGTCCACCCAGCTGAAATTTTAACCCTTTCTCCAGACACCTCTAAGCTCCCTGTCCCTGACCATGAACCAGCAGCAATGCTCTTCATGTAATAGTCCAGCAAAAAATTACTTTCATCATCTCCAGGCTCCTGGGAAGAGTGAGACCTGCAGAGATGATCCCTCAGTGCCTTCCCAGGAGGTTTTGTCCCACGTGGTCCAGGAGGTCCATGTCCAGAGGACACCTGCCTGAGCCCTGGAGGCACTGCCCAAGCATCCCATCAGCTCCCCTCAAATGGAATTAAAATAAGTATATCCTTTTCATCCCTAGGCACAGTGGGTTAAAGACTGCAGTGGGTTTCTCTGGAGGGGGAGCTGCCTTCCTGCAAGGATTTGGGGTGAGAAGGCAAAGCAGGAGCTGGTGGTGCTTCATCCCTCAGCCAGCAGCCAGCAGAGAGCACTCAAAGACATCCTCTGCTCCCACAAACCTCTCCTGCTCATAAAATCCATCCTGTGTTTAATATGTAGTGGCTGTAACAAGGAGCCACTGAAACTTAATTGTTTCCCCTGCATTATGAAGAAGAATAGAGACGCTCCAATGGGATTTCATTTTATTCAGGGAAATAAACTCGGTCTGATTGTGTTATTTTAAATAATTCCCAGGATTCATTTCCATAGTGCAACAGGGGCAACTTCACCAGCAGGAGTGTTGTGTATTAATATTTCCCTTTAACTTAAGAAGGATTCACTTTTTTTTTAATTTTTTTTCCTTTAATTTTCCCTGCTGATAATGCACAGACACTCATTATTTTTGGAATGTCAGCCTGATTGGAGTTATCTTTGTGCACCACTTGTTTGTCAGATAGCCAGGTGATGGGAAGGGCTGCAGCTTTGCTGTTGTGTTGATTATTGCCAGGCTGTCCAACTCCTCCTGTAGCCTGCAATTCCAGGCTGGTGGCCGCAATGTCGCCAACACACTGAGCAGCCCCATTTGTCAGTGGTTAATTAAACGTGACCCATTTCTTTCACACTGCCCTTCCCTTCCACTCCAGGGGCTGGCAGTTCACATGCCAGTCAGTGTTAGCACAGCAGGGCAGAATATTATTTTGATTATTTGACACAATAGCCCTGCGTTTTGCGGCCAAAACCCTGTGTGTGTGGAACACAAACAAGCGCACACACATCTTGCTGGTGCAACAATATCACCATTGTGGGAAGCCAGACCCAGACAGTGGAGGTGTCTGTACACCCGGGCTTGAAGCTAGCTCAGCTGGCCCATTCCTCCAGATGTGATGTGTCCGTGTGGTGGATGGGTCTGCTGAGCACATGGGGATCTAAGAGAACCTTTTCCTGTCCTCCTGGTGCAAGGAGATGGGGGCCTAAAGTTGACTTAAAGATTGGAACGAGTCCAGAGGAGGCCACGGAGATGATCCGAGGGCTGGAGCAGCTCTGCTCTGGAGACAGGCTGAGAGAGTTTGAGTGGTTCAGCCTGGAGGAGAGGAGGGTCTGGGGAGACCTTAGAGCACCTTCCAGTGCCTGAAGGGGCTCCAGGAAAGCTGGGGAGGGGCTTTGGAGAAGGGCAGGGAGTGAGACAATGAGGGGGAACAGTTTCAAGCTGGAAGAGGTGAAATTTAGATTGGATATTAGTAAGAAACTCTTCACTATGAGGGTGGTGAGACCCTGGTCCAGGTTGCCCAGGGAAGCTGTGGCTGCCCCATCCCTGGAAGTGTTCAAGGGCAGGTTGGATGGGGCTTGGAGCGACCTGGTCTGGTGGGAGGCAGGGGGGTTGGGACTGGATGATCTTTAAGGTCCCTCCCCATCCAAAACATTCTGTCATTCTGTGAACTATGTGCAACCAAGGCAGGCTGCCACCTGGCCCTCCCTGGGACTGCTCCTCTGAAACAAAAGTGTCCCTTATGGCCACCCCATGTCCAGCCCTGTGGGCACTGTTGGACCTGCTGTAAGTATCCCTGTGGCCACTCTTCCCAGCTGGCAGATGGGCTGAGAGACACGCAGACATCCTGTCTCACAGTCAAGCTTATATTTTTCTGCCAGTTTAACACAGGCCCTTCAGGAGGATGAAGGAAAACTAGTGGACCAAAGCAGGGCTTGTTTCAGCCACTCACAGTGAAAGGACCTGGAGGGGTTTTAATTTCCATGCTACAGTTGGTGTGCTTGGTGCTCTCTGCAGAGCACAGCCCTGCTCCTGCAAGCTCCAGCCCTGGCTCCCCTGCCTATGGCCACGAGTTGAAAGCTCCTTGAGGAAACACTAAGAAGAGGTGAAGCTTGTCAGCAAAATGAGCATTTTGTCAAGGGTTCATAGTGCAAGACAAGGGCAAAATGTAGGTGAGAGCAGCAAATGAAGGCAGGATCTGCTCAGAGGGCTTCCCTTTGTCCACCAGAAACAGCAGTAGTTGTGAGTGGAGGAGCTTCCTACAAAGCCCAGCAAACCCCTAGCAAGCATCAAGGCATGTTTTTTTCAAGAAGAAGAGGAGAAACTGCTGTAGGCCTGGCCACCAACCTGTTACTCATTCACAGCAGAAGACATGTACGTGGGGATTGGTTCATTCAGTCCATCTCTACCCCCCGCCAGAGATGCAGATGTGGATGGGACTGGAGCACCCACATCACCAACATGCAGCCACCTACAACTGCTGGCCCTGGAGCCCCAGAGACCTGCCTCTCTTCACAAAGATGATGATGAGCTCATGGTCATACAGCAAATAGTTATCCAGGAAATGGCTGCACAAAACTGGCCGTATTTCAATTACATGGAATTGCTGATCCAGGGTTTTTCCACTGCCTTCTGACCCACTGAGCCCAGGGAGGCTCACACATGGTTTAGATGTTATTAATGTGTTTGTCCACCCCTACAGCTTGATGCACATGAAAGCTTCAACTGCTCATCACTTTTTCAAGAACGTGGCAAAACCCTGTTCCTGTGGCAAGTATTAATGGTTTCATTTGCAGTCTCTGTGCCTTATTTCTGAGACTGACACAGGGCAAGTGATGCATTACAGAGAGAATGAAGGACCAGAGGGATGTTACATGGATTCTAACTCTTTGTCCCAGGAGGGTAAACCTGAGGCCACTCTGAGAAGACATTCCCCAGGGGGGGTGTAAAACAAGTTGCACATGTGTATGGAGATGTCTCCAGTCCTTGAGAGACAGACCAAGGCACTCCTATGGATCACTGCTTCTCTTCTTAACTCCACAAAGGACATTTGGAAATTTCCTCTCTAATCCTAACTGTATTCACCATGAAATGACTGCTTGTTTGAAGGGAAAAACCCCAGCCCCTCACTCCCTGAGTGTGCTGTGGCCTCTTGCTGTTGCCTCCATCAGGGTACCAGGAGGGGAGGGGTCCCTGTGTCCTGCCTGGTGTCAGATCAGCAGATCCTGTTGCTTCTTTCCACTTCTTCACAGGATGAAGCCTTTTACTGAAAATCAGTTCAAAAGCATTGTTTTTCCTGGATGTTTGGGCTGGAGAAGGTGGGCCATAATCTTGATTCTCCTGGTCAGTGCCCAGGGGCTGACTCCTCTGTGTAAGGCTGGAGGATCAGGGGGCTGCAGTTGCTGCCATGGCACTTACCACTGAGCCACTTTTCCAGCCATTCCTCTGGATCCGGAACAATAACCCAGACAACAAATTGCAGCCATGAAGCACCATCCAGACCATCAACTGACATTATCCTGGGGTGCACAGATACCAAAAGTGACAGAGTTTGATCTGAACAAATGAGAAACTCACCAGGGACAGTAAGCCCAAGGCACACAATCACATTTCATGTGGCCTTAGACCGGTGTATCTCCCACCAGCAGCCCAAATTGTTTCATCCATGAAAATTCTTGGATGCCAGAAAGATTCTTCTCAATTCACACCAGTCCTGGAGAGCAGACCTAGCCTGAAATTAGGTAGTTTGATGTAATTTATAATAGTTCTGAGACTGAAACTGCACCACTGAAGAAAACAGGTGTGTCTAAAGGGTCCGTCACACTTAGTTATTTATCTAATAAGTCTATCCCTTGGAGGTTTGGCCCTAAACATTGTTAAATGAGCCTGTTTCAATTTTCAGAACAAACTACATCTGATCAAGAGAGTGTGAAAAGGCACAAGGCAGATGCTGCTGAAACCTTCAGAGGATCTGGGGCTGCCACTCCAAATGGGCCTTTTGTGGCTGTTTTCATTTCCAGCGTCTGACCTGAGGAAGGAACAGCCTTGCTGATCCTGCAGCTGCAATTTGTGGCCTGAGAGTAGAGTAGGGAAGAGCCTGGGCTGGCCAAAAGGAGACAACTTGGTGTTTGCACTCTGCACTTGTTCCTCTGCCAGTGCTAAGGATGGAGATGTAGTGTGTGTGCCTGAGGGAGGTGTAGAAATTAAATGAAAATGGAGGAGCTCTCTGTGTGCTGCAACTGCAGGAACTGGAGCTTTCACAAAAATACTCTATGCTGCAATGCACAAGCAGAGCTGACAGGTGACTCTTACTGTCTGTGGAGAGCAACAGCATTTCCACTGCAAGGAATGCTCCAATTTTGGAGCTGCTTCTAAGGGCTGAGCCTGGCATTGCATCCCCCAGGTGCAGGGTTGTTGAGGGGCAGCCAACATGAAGCACTTTCTCATGCTGGTTGGGCTCATCCCACACCACAAACAGAGGGGCTAGGCTGGCTCCACACTTCAGGCTGGGAGGTGGATAAGGGCAATGCTCCCATTTACTCCACAAATGCATCTCATTGGACATAGAATCATGGAATGGTTTTGGCTGGAAAAGACCTTTGAGGTCATCAAGTCCAGCTGTTACCCCAGCACTGTCAAGGCCACCACTAACCCATGTCCCTCAGCACCACATCTACACGGCTTTGAAATCCCCCCAGGGATGGGGACTCCACCACTGCCCTGGGCAGCCTGGGCCAGGACCTGACAACCCTTTGGGGAAGAAATTGTTCCAATCTCAACCTCCCCTGGCACAATGTAAGGCATTTCCACTTAGTCTGTTGCTTGTAACTTGGACTGCATTTCTGTGATTCTTGCCCAGAATACCTCCACGTGCAAAGGTTGTCCTTCTGGGAAGCCAACTCCTCCCCAGCCTCACAGGGCACTGCCATGGAAGTGGAAAGGCTGGGAGATGCAATATCTGGCTTTGATGGAGTCTAATTGGTGATGCAATTCCTGTCTGGGCCACCTTAGTGGGATGGGCTCTGACCCTCCACGGGGATTCCTGCTATGCCTTTACAAGCATTCTGACAGTAAATGATCCATTCTGGGGTGATTGGCTAATCATGTATAAACTGTTCCCACTCCACAGATGCCTCACACATTACACGCAGTCCCCAAATTCAGCAGAATTATGAGACTGAGGTAAATTATTTAGTTTTGCTGTAGTTTTGTTGGATGTTGGAAATCTCAAGCTGGTGTGGCTGGAAAGGGGGGACTAGAGTAACACACAGAACTCACCAACACCACTAAATTACTCTGAATCTCAATGCTGCTTAATGGTCTCCCTTACTCAGATCTCAATTATTTGTAGACGGGCTCCCAATGATGAGAGAGAAAATAATTTGCTTTTGTCTGGTATTGGAAGAAATGAAAAAGCTGCTAAGAAAATATCTTCTAGAATAAATGCCTGCTGGAGTGTGTGGGAAGCGTTAGAGTCCCAGAACTTTGGTTATTGAAGCAGTTGGCCTCATTCAGTTTGATTGATTTCATTTGATTTTATTTGCCTCGCTCTCTCCTGCAGCAGAGGGGCCTGTGACACACACACACTGCTTCCCACCACTGGACAACCCCCTCATCCTGAGCACTGCAAACTGGGATGTGCTTCACTGCTGGTTCCTGGTTCCTGCGGGCAGAAGAGTGCAGTCCATGGGAATATTTTGCATTGGAATACTTTGCAATACTTCCATGGCAACATCTTGCACCGAGCAGTGCAGCACATTGTCAGCAAGGCAGCATTGCTCCCACAGGGTGGTTCGTACCCAGGCTGAAATCATAGAATCATGGAATGGTTTGGGTTGGAAGGGACCTTAAAGATCATATAGTTCCAACCCCCCTGCATGGGCAGGGACACCTCCCACTAGACCAGGTTGCTCCAAGCCCCATCCAACCTGCCCTTGAACACTTCCAGGGATGGGGCAGCCACAGCTTCTCTGGGCAACCTGGGCCAGGGTCTCACTACCCTCTCACTCAAGAATTTCTTTCTAATGTCTAATCTAAATCTCCCCTCTTCCAGTTTTGATCCATTCCCCCTTGTCCTCTCACTCCCTGCCCTTGCCAAAAGTCCCTCCCCAGCTTTCCTGTAGCTCCTTCAGGCACTGGAAGGTGCTCTAAGGTCTTCCCAGAGCCTTCTCTTCTCCAGGCTGAACAGCCCCAAATCTCTCAGCCTCAGTGGTGCCCCATGCTTGGCCACAGACCTTCAGGAGAAGGTGAAGGACTAACACTGCCCTTACTTCCCATAGGAAGGTGCTGCAGTTAATATCCTTCAACCTGATGCTTTTTGATAATCAACACTGATAGTCTGCTGGACCAAACCATGGCAGCCCCAGCTGGGATAACCTGCAGTTCCTCCAAGGCTGAGGGCTGGCTAGAATTAAGCTAAGCAAGCAGTTAAGAACCTACCCCAGTGTCTGCTACAAGACTATCTGCATTTTTTCCCTCTAATAAAGGTGCAACCTGATGCTTGCAGATGCCTTGTGGGGTGGATGGCACTCAGTAAAATTTTATTGGGTGCTTGGACTGTGCTCTGCTCGTGACCTAAACACCCTCTCAGCTCAGCAGAGCCCTGGCTGCACACAGATAATACATTGGCTGGGTCCCAAAGCCCCCCATTTCCTCCAGGAGGCCCCAAGCACAGGTCCAGGGGGATGTGGTGGGCACTGCACGTGTGGCCAGGCACCCCCAGCTGCTGGGTCACCTTGCTGTCCTCCTTTTCTCCCAGCTCTTTGCCCACAGATGTATCACCCATCCAACACATGGTCTCCTCGGGCAGCCTCTGAATACACTTTGCCAGTGCTGGTGGGTCACACAGCATAGTCTGAGCAAGAGGAGGGTCTTCATGTTTTTGGGAAGTGCCAGGGAGAAGGGGATGGTACTAAAATAGGAACTTGTTTCAGGGTTAAAAGAGACAGATGAGTCTGGTGAGCCTTTCCAGTGATAAATACAAGTGATAAAATGAACCTCTGGGTTAATTTGGGTTTGCAGGCTGAAGTGGCAGATGCAAGCAGTCTGTGGGGACCTTCTTCATGACACATTTTTCCTCCTAAAGCAAATCTCAAGTGCTGGAGCTGATGGAGCCCCAACACAAACCCCAGTCATGGCCACAGGAACACCCTGAATGAGATCAGCTGAATTTCCCAACCCCCCGAGCAGCTCCTGGGTAACTTATGTCAGTGGGGGGCAACATCATTAGCATTTAATGTAATTTCACAGGGCAATTTGGGACACTCAGCAAACTCAGGTAGCTGTCAGCTCTGACTTGGGGAGTTATTTTAATTCCTCCTTTGTCCTTCAGTAAACTGCTGTCTAGTGAGATGGCTGGCTTTAGGTTCCCAGCTTAACATCATCAAGTAGATCTTAGCAGTAGCTGTACTGTTTAAACATTTAAGAACAAGACACTTTAAAAGAAGCCATGTCAGCTGATACTATTCAGTGGGAATCATTTGGGCAGTTATCCCGCAGAGATTTATGCACCTGCTTAATTTCAGGCTGTGAGTTACTGTCACAATTGCAGTCACAGTGTGTGTGGAGGGGTAAGGTTTACTGGGTGCTTCAGCCTCTGCAGCACCAAAGCCTGAACTCCCAAGGAAGTGTGCCAGTGACGTGCTAACAAAACCCTGCATCCCTTCCAGTGGCTGTTTGACAGGGTAGAGCAGCAGCCAGTTAATGATTCCAGCCTTCAGGATCCAATACTGCCTATCTGTGCTGTGAGGATCTTGGCTTGAACCATCTGTGGGCTGAAAACAGAGTGAGAAAGGACCACCCCTTGAGGGGTTATTGATGTTCTACCTACAAAGCAGAGGATAAGGTACCTGTCCCTCTTCTATCCACCTCCATTTGAAGTATCTCCAACAAGAAGAGTCAAGGCCCTGGGCTTCTGCCAAGACTTGCCCTGGATGGGGCTTTACAGGTTAATAAAACACCCACTGCCCTCACAAGGTCAAAAGAGCTTTTGAAGTAGGTCCACGTGCAATGCTTGTTATCCACAGGACAATGGTTGTTGTCCAGAGAAGAAAGGAGACTGGGCAGGTGGGTGGGGAATTGCTGGTGGGAGACCAGAGCCCTGGGTGCAGGTCTGAGTTGGTTTGGGGTGACCATAGCTCAGATGTGGCACAGCTGAGGGCCAGTTTGGCAGATGTGTGGCAGGATGGAGAGGCTGAAGGTAAAGAAAAGACAAGAAGTAACTGAAGGTTGAATGTAAGCTACTGAAGGCCACACTGAGAAAGCAGCCTCTGGAGATCTACTGAGGCACATTACCCCAAATTCTCCTTGTAACTGGAAGACAGTTAAAAAGTAGCATCAGATGGACCCAGATGTGCAGTTTGGGACTCCCTTCAAGTAGGGAGGCCAACCAGTGAAGGTGATGAGATGCATTTGGGTGGTTTCATGGAGGGAATAGCTTTGCTAGGCTCTGAGCAGTGCAATGGCAGCTAAGGACCTCCCCCTCCATCTTCCAGTGGTGCCCATGGATGGTTGGCTCCACTGAGCTGAACCTCCCTGGGATTGGCCATGCAGGAGGGAGCTACAGGCCCTGGTCTCCCCTCACCCCCAGATGTCCCATCACTGAGTGAGACATGTTCATGACTTGGAAGTCCTTCACCGCTTCTGGAGAAGCAGCTCCACCACACCTGCACAGCTTTTTGCACATGAAGCAGGAGGAAACCTGCATTAAATGGCAACTGTGCTGCCATGTCCTACAGTCAAGTCAGAAGCTGCTTGGCAAGAGTCTGATGTTTCCCTCAGTATGTTACTGGGAGTGAAGAAGCCACACTGCTCCAGCTTCCTGCATGGAGCAACCTTTGCTGGCACCCATCCAGGGTCCATAGAAGTCTGGATCTCTGCAAGGCTTCCCAACCTTCAACCAGCAGAGCAAACCTTCCTGAATCCCCCTGACCTGATTTCCTGTGGGAAGAGGAGATGGTTGCACAGAGGGTCAGCTCTCTGAATCCTGGGACCAGCTGGGCTTGCTCTGTGAACACCTCAAATCTTCTCTGCACCCAGAGGCAGTGAGAGTACCTGGAATGGTGCAGAACAGTGTGTCTCTCGAGGGGAACACAGTATTTTGGGCTCAATCACAGTGCAACCTCAGCACCATCCTCACAGGCTCTGGCTGGCAGTGGGTGACAGGCTCCATCCAGCCCTGAGTGCCAGTGGGGCATGGAGAAGTGCTGTGCCCATCCCTTCTTCCACCTCCAACTTTCTGGTTGGGCTGGGGAGAGGGAACAGCCCCAGCAAGAACTGAATCCAGCCCCTTGCATCCATTGGTGTACCTCCGAATGATAAATTGGGTGGCTCTGAGCTCTTTGGGGATGGAAGCTCAACAGAGGATTGGATCATCTCAGGACAGCCCTGAGGAGCTCAGACCCTGTCACTGGTGGCCAGGAGAGCACTCAGCAGGGCTGGAAGAGTCCAAGCCTTGTTAACACTGTCCTGCCTCGTGCCAGGGGGGTCATAAGGAGCCCTGGCAGCACAAATGCTTTTTCCAGAGCATGTCACTTTGTCCTGGCTTGGAGCACTAATCCCTAATTGTTGCAGGCAGAGGAGGAAGCTGAGTGTAACCATGTCCAAGGTGCCCATAGTTTTGGTGCAACCCTTGCAGGAATCAAGCAAGAAAGGGAGAGGACAGGGACAGTAACTTCCCAACAAGTTCTTGGTTTACTCTGGTAAATTGGAAGTAAGAGAGACCTTCATCACCACGGGTGTCACAAGACCCCAAAATGAACGGACATCAGGCAGCCTGGGAAGGTGCTGGGAGCCAGGGAGGTATCTCAGGTGCTTTATGGAGACCAAACACCACTGAAGGGGGAAATAGCCAGGTGAAAACCCAGCAGTGGGCAGTGCTCGGGGCTTAGTTGTATCGCTGCCTGCCAGACACACCGAGCTGGCTTGTCCCCTTTGTGCCCCCTCCCTGTGTCACACCAGGGTGTGGAACCCCCGGGGCTGGGGACTGTCTTTAGCCTCGTGCCCTGGACCACCCAACCGGGAGCAAGCACAGGGTGTTGAGTCAGTAGAGGCTGGGGAAAGCAGCGCTGCTGCCCCCCGGCACCCCAGGCGAGTGTCACGGGTGGCACAGAGCATGGCTGGGAGGGAGTGGGCTGAGCCCTGGAGTGTCCCCCAGCACCGGGAGCGGGGACAACGGGGGGGACAGCAGGCTCAGAGGGCCGGCAGGGAAGCCCCACGACGGGAGCGCAGCCCGGGCCGGTCAGGGAGCTCTGCCCGGGACCGGCGGGAGGTGCCCGGGACAGACCCGGCTGAAGCCGGGAGCGCAGCGCGCAGCCAGGGCGCCCCGCACTGTCCGCACCGCGCGGGGCACCGCACCGCTCCGCGCTTTCCGGAGCGGTACGCATTGCACCGCGCACCCCGGAGCAGAGCAGGGCGCACAGCTCCGCGTATCCCGGAGCAGAGCGCATCGCTTCTCGCATCCCGGAGCGGAGCAGGGCGCATCACTCCGCGCATCTTGGAGCAAAGCAGGAGGCACCGCTCCGCGCATCCCGGCTCCGAGAACAGCTCAAAGCCTCGCCTTGGCACCGCCCGCGGCCCTGCGCGCCCCGCGGCGGTGTCGGAGCGGCGGGGACACGGGAGGAGGCGGCGGCAGAGGAGGAGGAGGCGGAGGAAGGCGCGCAGCAGTCAGCCACGCAGCTTTGACGTCGCCGGGCTGCGGCTCCCCGGGCCCGGCTGCACGTATAGCACAGCGTGACAGCACCGCCGCCCTCCACTCGCACTCGCTCCCACTCGCACACGCACCCACCGCACGGCAGAGGGAAGCCCGCTGCACCCCGCACCCTCCGTTCCCCCGCCGCCCCTCGCCATGGGTCCGACCGCCGCTCCGCAGGCGCGCTGAGGGCAGGTCCAGGCGCGCAAGAACAGGACACACCTCCGCTCTCCCCCCGTCCTCCCTCTTCTCCCCCCACCCCGACGCCACCTCCGCGCCGCTCCGCGTCCCCCCGCGCAGCATGCGGGGGCCGCGGCGCTGCGATGGCATCTGATGGCCGCGGGGCGCGGGCGGCTGCGGAGGCCCCGCGCTGCGCTCGGCGGCCCGAGGAGGCGGCGGCGGCGGCGGCCGGTGCCGTGAGGGGGCTGCCGGTGGCCTGAGGGGGGGCTCGCCCCGCGCCGCTCCGCGCCTCCCGCTGCGCAGGAGGAGGCGGAGGAGGAAGAGGAGGAGGAGGAGGAGGGAGGACCGGAGCGGTGCCCGCCGCCTGCCCCCGCCGCCCTGCCTGCGCGGGCGTGCGCGGCTCGGCCGCAGCGGAGCGCGGGGCTCCGGCGGGCGCTGCGCTGCCTCCCCCCGCCGCCCCCGGGGCTGGATATGTGGATGCTCACGTGAAGATGGATGTAGCGATCGGGCTGCTGGGGCTGCTGACGGTTCTGCTGGAGGGCAGCTCCGGGCAAGGGGTGTACGGTGAGTCCGGGGCGCGGCGTGACCTTGTCGCGATTGTCGCCGGAGCGGGAAGGTGGGAGGGGGTGGGGGGGCTTTGTGTGTGTCCCCGCGGTCGCGGGGGTGGCGGGGCCCCGCTGCGCGCCGCGGGAACCGGCGGAGGCAGAGCGGAGGCAGAGCGGAGGCAGCGCCGTTGCCATGAGACGCTGACATTGCACAGGGAAAACCGGGGAGGGAGGTCGGGGAGGAGGCTCGGGGGCTCCGGCCGGTCCCGGCCCGAGCTAGCCGCCGCTGCGATGGAGCGTCTCCGCGCCCGCGGAGCTCCGCGGGGCCGCCGCACTTGTTAGCAGCGGCGCTGCCGCCCGCGGCCGCGGAGCGAGGGGCGGGGGCGAGCCGCAAACTTGCCAGTGCTCCGCCGGGGGCGCGCAGTCCCTGCGGCCAGGAGGCTCCGCGGGCAGCTCCGTTGGTCGGCGCGGAGGGCAGCGCCCCGAGGCCCCGCTTCCCCGGCCTCAGCCCCCCTCTTCCCGCCCAGCAGTGACTTGTAAATCGCCGCCGCGCAGCGGGACGCGGAATCTCCGCTGAGTGGGGCGCAGCGGGGCGGCCGGGGCCGAGCCGGCTGCCTGAGGTCCGGCGCTGGGGCCGCTGGTCTTGTTGCTTTCCCCTTCTGCCCCCCCACCCTCGCCAAGTTGGCCCCGTTTTGGCGAAGCTCGGAGCCAAACAACGGAGAGAACTGGGCGCCCCCCCGGACCGCGGTGCTGCGCGGAGGGGAAGCCGCCCCGGAGCCCCGGTCCAGATGGTGCCCCGGCCCCTGTCCTGGCGCTGCCCTGGCCCCGGTAATGCCGCGGTCCCGGTGATGCCCCATTCCCGGCGATTCACCCGTCCTGCTGATACCCCCACGATGCCCCCTTCCCAGCGATGCCCCGATCCCGGTGATGTGCTGGCGCTGCCCCGGTTCTGGCGATGCCCCGGCGATGCCCCGGCCCGGTGGTGGGGTTTATGTAAGCGGCGCGGCTGGGCTCGGTGACGGTGCGATGCTGCCGGGAGCGCTGGCTCTGGCACTCGGTGTTGAGGAGACTTCATGAATTTGCCAGTAAATGCTTCATTTGACATCCGCTCCTAGGAGCCCCTGCGCCTGTTTCAGCACTGAAATACTTGCTTCCCACCAAGGCTGCCCCAGCTAGAGATGTACTCCCCCCCCTTTTTTTTTTTTTAATTTTGCAAAATTTTGGTGTGATTGTAAATGTCTGAGGGGTTGTGCTTCGGCAGCTGGATTACTAACGTGCAGATCTCTGCACTGGCAGTGCTGGAGCTCCCTGCCTTTCCCGACACACAGGCACATATTGTTGGATGCTCTGGAACAGCAACTGCTGTCGTGAATAGGAGCGGGCTTGTTCAGGCAGAGTGTGTTCTGTTGGGGACCTAGAGGAAAGGGAGCTCTTGCCCCAGCCTGAAGGCTGGCGTGGCTGCACGGGCAATGTCACATGCAGATTTGTAGTAAGATTTCGTTGGGGGATGCTGCTTTTTCATCCTGTAAAATGTAACACCTTATTTAGGTTAAGGACGATGGGTGAAAGGCTGGTGAGAGAGTTGGGGGGTAGATGGAGTGGTGTGAAGTCAGTCATATGTGGCTGCACTTCATCTGAAACCCTTTCATGGGAATGTGTGTTTCTTCATTGACTCCTGAAAGTTGGTTTGGGAAAGCAAACGAGCTCTGCCAAAAAAAGCCCAGCCCAGGGCTGTCCACCTGGCAGCCTGGAGCACCTTGAAGATCCTGCTCCAGGCACCAGGGCCATTTTAGAAAGGAGGTTTTGAGGGGAGTGCCCTGAGTTATGTTAGCAAAAGCGAATGCCAGCCTGGAAGAGGGGGCCTGCTTAGTCCTTGTTGCTTTGGAAAAATAGCTCTGTGGGATTTAAACAACTTTTTTTGTCCTTTGTTGAAGATTTCAGTATCCTCACATCTCTGCTCCCAAGTGTGGTGCAGTCAGGAAGATGTCTTGCTGGCTTAACCCACTTGTTCCCTGCTTTTGTGCCCGGAACGTGAAATGCCGCTGTCTGTGCTGAGAGCGGGCACAGCCCCCGCAGCCTCCTCCGGAGGGAAGGCTCGGGGTGTTGCTCCACTTCGGCAGGGGAAGCATCGTGCTGCCCTGCCTGGCTGTCCTCCCCTCTCCAGCCTCTCCCTGCACTGAGAACTTGCTGCTCTGCCAGTCATCCAGACCCCTCATTCAGGTGCTGTTTGTCAATTGTCCCCAGTTCCTCCCGTTGAGGCTTGTGTCTCATCTGCAGGAGGACCTGTGACCCCAGGATTGGGTGTCAGTGGTGATTTGCACTGCCCGAGCTCCACCTGCCTGCTCCCCTGGCACTGCCTGCCTGGGCACTGCCTGCCTGGGCACTGCCTGCCTGCTCCCCTTGGCGCTGCCTGCCTGGGCACTGCCTGCCTGCTGCCTGCTGCCTGCTGCCTGCTGCCTGCTGCCTGCTGCCTGCTGCCGGTCTCCGGCACTGCAGGAGGTGCAGAGGGGCCGCTCGGCTCTGCCCTGTGCTGGCACAGCGTCTGGCACGGCAGCGTGCATGTCCACCCGGAACAGCAGCAATCGAGAGCTGGTTTGGTGCCTTTAAATGCAAAATAAATGCTCCACATCTGCTTCAGACAAAAAAGCAAATGAATGTCCCGTGATGTCTGGCTGCAGAGCTCACAGTTAACTTCCCTCTGTTGCTTCTGAGCAGTAAAGCTGTGGTGAGAGAGTCAGTTGCTCAAACAGCTGAACCTGAGGGGGAACTGAGGCACTGACACTAGGACCAGTACCCCAGTGATGGAGCCAGGGCAGGTCTGCCCGGTTCCCACCGTCTGCAGCTCTGTGCCACACACTGCCTCTTCAGGGGAAGGGGGGAGAGCAGAGCTGCTAAAATCCCCAGCAAGACAAAATAACTCCTCGGCTCAGCTTTTCCCACCTTGTTTTCTTGGGGAAATAATCTTCAGAAAAACTCAAGTGCTGCATGCACTTTCCCTCCCCTTTAAATGATGCATGACTTGCATGGTTAATAAAGCAGAAAACGCAGGTATTCAAAATATGATGGTTATCCTTTCACTAAACTTGAAGTTACAAGAAGAGAAAATGGCTAAATGAGAAGGCCAACACGGGGATGGAGCCTTTTTAAGCAAGTAAGTGGCAGCTCATCCAAACGTGGAAGTTTTGTGAGAGTGGAGAGCAGATTTGCCCATCAATTCCCCTGAACTGCTTCAGCCAAGGGCCTCACTGGGAACCCAGGGTTCAGGTGCTGAGATGCACAATGTCCCCAGGGTCCCACCCAGTACTCATCCCTCTGTGCACCCCAACACTTATGTTTTATCCCAACTCCTATAATAAAAAGTGCTGAACATCCCCTCTGCAGATGCAGGGAAGCTTAGGAAGGCTGTAAATGCCTCCCAAGAGCAAGTGTTCACAAATGTAATGATTATCTACTGTGCTCAAACATGGCTGAGTCTCCCTAGGGCTCTGCCCCTAATCAGGGTGTGGGACTTCGTGTCCAAAGTGAAGCAATGGTAGCTAAACAGACAACCAGGCTTTCTGTTGCTGGTGCAAAGTAACGTGGAAGTGTAGCTATTTATTCTATTAAATATCAGTGAGATTGTCCTTGTTCCTCGAGCCAAGCATAAAATATTATCTAAGGAGCTTATCTTTTATTGCAGTTGTATGTTTTGTAATGAAGCAGGTTTGCAAATGGGGAGACCAAACTCCTTCCACCCCGATGGCAGCTTGGCAGGGGTCTGATGAAACACTTTGTGTCCCAGGGGAGGTGGAGCAGGGTCAGACAGCGTCAGGAGAGATCTTCCCTCGCCTCTGGCTGCCTCTTTATAATGATGATTATTCTGTGGTGCGCTCGGTTTCCCGGGGCGGATTAATGACTGCTGGCTCCGGAGCTGAGAGTGTCTGCGTGCTGCTGCTGACCTGGCCTTTCCCTAATGCTTGCCCTGCTTGAACAAGTGGATTGGAAGGATGAAAGATGGAAGAGAAAAAAAACAAAACACCCTGAGCAAGAGCGTTTTTCCGGTTAGAAAGGCCAGTTGCCTGATTCCGTGGATAATCATCCCTCAGTGTCACCGCACCGGCGCAGGGTTGGAGGATGTTTCCGTGGCACTGCTGGCCTGGGCCGGGTGTGAATGCGAGCGTTGTGTGGGCCGGTTTAACCCCGCAACAATTCGGGACATTGTGCGAGAGGAGCGCGGCAGCCCCGGGAACAGGGGAGGAATTATGCGGTGCCGCAGGGGCCGACGCTCCCGAGCAGCTGCGCGCTCCTCCGCCGCCCGCTCCAGGAGGTTTCGCGGGAGCCAAGTGAACGCTGAGAGCTTGAACTCTTCACTGAGCCCCGCAGAGGGATCTGCTCCTCCCTCTCACACCGCAGATGTTTACACTGGGATCTCGGCAGTGGTCTGAGATGAACTTACAGCTTCAGCAGCTCAACCTGGGAGCGTGCGGCGGTGGGGAAGCAGCCGCCGTGTCTCTTAGGGACAGCCAAGGGACCGGGGTCAACTCTGCTCCGTGGTTCCTAGTTGTGCTGTAGGTAAGGGGCCGTGCAGCACCCGGCATCGTGGGACCGAGGGAGTCTGCTGTCCAGGCATTCAGGGGGGTGGTTTTGCCCTGGGGTGCAACAGTTTGGGCTCAAGTGGGTGCAAATGGATAGAGTTAAATTGTAAAAATGCTCAATAGTGAATGTGCGGGAGAAGATCGACAGTGGAGATTAAACCTGGCTTCAGGTCTGCTGGGTCGGTGCAGAAACTTCCATGGGGTTTGGTGTGTCCTGGGACGTGCTCAGAGCAATGCTCTGGCATGCAGCAAGTTGCCTCCGTGCTCTGCTGGATGGTGCTGTGGCATGTCTCCTCCTCCCAGGGGCAGCTGATGCTCTGTGCATCCCTGCTCCAAATGTTGCCTTTGACGCTGTGTGAGGGACATTTGGAGGAAATCTGGTGGCAAGGAAATGGTCTTTAAACAAATAAAACAAAAGCTCCCCTGGCTCGGAGAAGCAAAATCCAGTTTAATTAGAATCAGTCAGATGAAGTGCTGGGGAGGAAGGGAACAGATGAATGATTAAAGCTCAGTTTTATCTTCTACCCTGCTCAGATGTTTTCTGGGACCTCCTTTGGTGAAGGGGTGAGTTGCTCCCTGCACGTGTTGCAGTGTCAGCCTATATGGGTATATATGTATACTTTTTTAGGGCACTGGATCTTCTGCAGTATATCCCCTTCCTCCAGTGGATGAAAACCCTTTCAGATGGGAGGCAGCCAGTCATGGGCCATGTGAGAAGGAATGCCAGAGGGGAGGATGCTCCTGCTCCCCCAGCCAGTGCTGGGATGCCTTCCCTCTCCCTGACTCGGGTGGGCTCAGGGCCATAAGTTGTTTCTTAAACCATGTTTCTTAAACCTGGAAAAGACTCTGGTTTTGGAGAAAGGGTTTTTTTGAGAGCAGCTGTCTGAGGGGAGGCAGCTCCATTGGTCCCCATGACCCAGCTTTGCCCCAGTGCATGGGTTTGGTGTTTGCAGTGCTGCTGCTCCATCACCACTGGAAGAGTGCTCCCTTGTAGCCACGCTGAGTCTCCATGACTGGCTCCCCGTTAGGTCCTTGGGTTTATCTTTTTATAGCCCCACTTTCCAATTTCGAGTTATGTCTGGATCCTGCTGAATTATTTCCTGCCATCTCCATAAATAATGGCCTCACTAAATATAGCTGAAAATGGAGGAAAGTTGGTTTGCTGTTCTCAGATAGATTTTGGAGCCTAGCCCTTCTGGGAGGAGGACTTTTTTCAGGACGAAGTGGTTACCCAGGAACAGACAGGTGGCCCAGCCTGGCAGATGCTTCCTTCCATGAGTTTTTCTTGCTTCCATGAAAGGATGAAGAGCCAAGCAGTTGCTGTGGGCATCCTTACCGGCACACTTTACTCTTGGTAGCATGTCACTTCACTTTGACATCTCTTTGCCCTGATTGCTTGTTGCCAGCATATTTGGGTACCAGGGAGGTTTGTGATCTGGAGAACATGTCTTGTGAGGAGAGGCTAGAGGAGGTCCATCCATTAAGGTGGCTAAGACTGACCAAGGTAGTTTAAGAAGGAGAGAAACCTGTTCTAATTATCTCAGGAAGGAAGAGGCAGGCAGTGGTGAAGAGCTAGCTCCAGACAGCCACCTATGGTGTTGGGGGAGCCAACAGCAGTAATTTGAAGTTATCAAATCCCACACTGGAAATAAATATTAGGTTTTTTAATGCCTGGGATAATTAGCTGTTGGAGCAGCTCCGTGAGGGATGTGCTGGACTCCCTGGTGCCAGATGTCTTTGATACACAATCAAATGTTGCTTCTTCATTTGGTGAGCTGGATACAGCTAGGGATTGCTGAGGGAAGTCTCTGGCTCATGGATGTGCAGGAGGTCAGTCCAGCTGAGACCCTCTGCCTCTCCTGGCCCCAAGCTCTGGGAAGCAGTTAATCTATTTTCAATATATCAAAGCAGTAATCAGAGTAATACAAGTTACTAACAAATGGTCTGGACTTTAATTATGTTATTAATGCATTACATGATTAAAACATTGTGTATGAAATGCACCAGTAGGTAACACTAGGCCCCTTTCACTTTTCATCCAAGGTGGATTTAAAGTATGAAAAAGTAATTATTTAAGAAAAAAGAACCAACAAACCAGAGCTGGAATTGCCAGACAACAAGTGCAAGCTGTGTTTCAACATGCACTTCTTGCTGTAGCCTGTTAGTACAAACCCACTCTAACAGTGACAGTCTCCCTCGTTTAACAGAAGGGGGGAGCTCCAGCAGGGGAGTGAAGGAAAATGGGGGTGGGAATGGTGGAGTGAAGGGTGGGATGTGGTGTGATCCTCCAGCCCCCCCCTGCTGCTCCCCTGGCTTTCACCAGGCTGCCGGGTAGCACATGGCAACTTTTCGTGAAGGAATAATTCCAAGAGATAGCTGCAATCTTAGGGTAAAAAGAACACCCCACTGCTGCCTTTATTGTGGTTTTTTAGGTCTCCTCTAGTCCTTGCAGTGCTCTTCAAAGAGCCTCTGAACAACCTCTTTCCCACTGCCCCCGAAGGTCCACCAGGTCTGCCTGGCACCCAGCACTGGCACCCTGGGGTATCCATGGGCTGGAGACACAGTCAGCTGTGGGCTCATAAACCCCTGGTGCTTTGGGATGAAATAAAACCACCCATCAGATACAGGTATGAGCCTGCTGGGCTCCTGCCAAAGCCACGTCTGCATCTGCCTTCCCGTGGGATAGCTCTGGAACTGGAACATCCCAGACTGTGGATGGGTACAGACACTCCAGACATCCAAGTGTCACACATCAGGACACAATAATGGGCTCCTGAGGGCTGTTTGCATGGCAAGGGACACCTCGGTGCTCAGGGAGACCTTAGAGCACCTTCCAGTGCCTGAAGGGACTAGGGGAAAACTGGGGAGGGACTTTGACAAGGGCAGGGAGAGATAGGACAAGGGGGGACAGTTTCAAGCTTGAAGAAAGGAGATTGAGATGAGATCTGAGGAAGAAATTCTTTGCTGTGAGGGGGATGAGACCCTGGCCCAGGTTGCCCAGAGAAGCTGTGGCTGCCCCATCCCTGGAAGTGTTCAAGGGCAGGTTGGATGGGGCTTGGAGCAACCTGGTCTGGTGGGAGGTGTCCCTGCATGCAGGGGGGTTGGGACTGAATGATATTTAAGGTCCCTTCCAACCCAAAGGAGTCTGTGATTCCTGTTGGAAAGAGCTGAAGGCGTTGAACACTGCACAAGGCTGCCCACCTGATCAGTAGCTGTTTCTCCTGAAGGTGGAGTTACTCTGCTCTTCTGGGTGTTGGATTGCTTTCTTTTTTTTTTGTTTTGTGTTGCTGACCATTACACTGATGGAATATAAAGCAATAAATTGGGCTTGGCAACATTTTCCTGCAAGGGCCAAAGCCACGAGGGAGCATTGCCACAGGGGCTGCTTTAGCACCAGGTTTGCCCTCACATCCCATCTCCTCAAAAGATGGGGCAAAGTTCTTCTGTCCTTGCAGGCTAATGCTGGATCTCCCCTGGCAGGGGGACAAGATGCAGGTGTGAGAGAAACATCCCAATTTGGTGCAGCTGCCTGCATCCCCTGCACCCCCCTGGCAGTTAGGCAGCTCCTTAGGTCAGTCCCCAGCCAGGGCTGTTCCCTGAACCCCAGTTTTGTTCCTCTTCCCCTCTCCCCCCACTACTGCCAAGTATTGCAAAGAGAACTTCGTGTATCAGCCACTTTCTTGCAATCTTCCCCCAGAATTAAGCTCGATCTCACTTTTTCCTCTGCACATAACCAGGCTGCCAATGCAGAGGCAGTTGTACAGCTCTTTACAAAGGGCAGGTCTGCAGCCCCCCAGCTGTAATTAATTCAGATCATTAATTGAAGCATGGCCAGGCTGGCAGCTGCCTTTGCTCCTCATAGGGGCTGTGAGCAGCCTTAGAGCAAGTTGGCAATGCTGGGGTGCTCCTGTTGCTGCTCTTCTCTTTCAATCGTAAGTGTTTTGTTTTCCTTCTCTTTTTTCATTAAATTGATGTATTTGCTTATGGGGGGTGGAAGAGGTGTGTGGGGAAGTTATTGCTTTCTTGTCTGCACTGTATAAATGGGTTAAAATGTGGCTGGGGTGATGGCTTCTTTGTTGTGGTGCTCAGGTCTTCTGTGGGCTCTTGAGTGAAGGTCCCAGAGTGGCTTTGGGGTGGGTCTTGAGGGGGGGCTCTGGTCCCAATGAGGGGATCTGGGCCTGATGTGCCACACGTTTCTCCAGGTTATTATGTATGATGTTTGTCTGAATCCCAGTGAGGAAGAGAACAAAGTGATGCTTGAAGGAGAGCTGGGTCTCTGGCATGTGCATGGTTGAAGCTCACTGAGGTTGGACCTGGGGGAAAAGGAAAAATATGTGGGGTTTTTTTTGTGTTAGTGGTGACTTCCAAGAGTCAAGGAGTTATATCAGGTGATCACAGTGTTCTGACAAAGTGGAGATGTGCTGGGGGTTATTCTGCTTTGAGTTTTGTGGGTTATTTTTTACCTGTGCAAGTGCTTGAATGTGAAACAGAAGGGACCTTTCAAACAGGCATCTCAAAATGAAAAATGGAACTGCTTCACTTAAAAAAAAGTGTCAAAACATTGAAATGGTTTCCAATTATTCCAAAATGCAGTCAGGAATTTATGGAATATGTCAGGCTTTGGAATTTACCTAGGTTTATTTTTTTCTGGAAAATATTTTGAGAGGGGTGGGAGGAAATGTCCTACTGGAGCTTGCACAGCAGTGAGCCACATCTGCTGTGTTGTGTCCCAAGTTTAGGTCAATGAGAAATGGGCTGATTTCCAATGCTATACAAGAAAACCTGTCCCATTCAGTGGTTTCTGCTCTTATGCTGTGATTGTACATGTGCCACCAGCTTCCTTTGTGCTGATACATGGAGTGATCTGTTGTACATGAGCAAGGCTGTTGTGGTTCCTTGGCTTTCTGGGTGGCTACAGGTGGGATCCAGCTCCTGAGGCCAGCTGGGTGTCTAGCCTACAGTGTCCTCTTGTATTGCAAGGCCAATTACTTGATTATCATCTAATCTATGGAGATGTGGATGAGCAGTTGTTTGAGGTGATCCTTTCCATGCAGAAGCTGGGATGCCTGCATCAACCAGAAATGATTAATATGTACCAATTATCCTGCACCTGGACTGAAATTATTAGTAGTCTGAATTATCCTTTTCCATACTCACTGGGTGTGACTTAATTCATGTTGGTCTCAATGCCTTCCTGGGCTTCTGGGGAGGTTCAGCCAGGGCCTGCTCTTAGCCAAGTGCCTATTTCAGAAGATACAAACAGAAGAACTGCTTTGTAAGTGTGGTCAACCAGGTTGAAGAGCTTTTCACTAATAAACTATGAGAGTGCTCATCTGAGGCAGAAGCTCTCACATTTTCTAGTTAGTTTAATTAACTTGTATGTTTTGCCTTGTAGGAAAGCTTGACTTTACCTCAGGCACCTAAAAAGAAACTTTACTGTTGTGGTTAAATATTCTCATAAAGAGAACACTTTGTTGCCCACAGCTACTCTGTGCTCCAGCAAGCAGAGTCCTCAAACTTGAGGGCTCTTAGAAGTGTAATACCAACACCCTGCAACTCAACTCCCACCCGATGAAGTCTGATGGGATTTCACTAATGGGCTTTCCCACCCACCCAGCACTGGTGTTGGAGCCCCCTGAGAGTCCTCTCCCCAGTGGGGTGGGATGAGTCAGAGAAGGGAGTGGAGTGTCTGGGTATTTCATTTTTTTTAAGGCTTATGATAAGTTGTAGGAGTGATGCAGAGACTTAGAACAAGTGTTGGAAAGGAGTGTGTCTAACTGAGGAGCAGGTGTGAGTCCTTGCTGTGTTTACCAGCCAAGGTCTGAACTCCTTCATCCTTGGGTAGTTCTTGATGTTCCTTTTGCAGCTGATGTTCTGGAGAAACAGTGGGGCCACCTGCTCTGCCTCAGCTGTTCAGGTCACAGTGAATATGGATGGGGAAAGCAAAAAAACTGGTTTCTACTGACTGTCTAGCTGTCTGGTGAACACCAAGTGTGGAAACACAACAGGGTGATATTTAGATGTGGATATTGCTGCTTCTAAAGACCTTCCTCCTCTTGGTTGATTGATGTTAATAAGAAGTACTTGAAGCTTAGTTGACAGGTTCCTCCAGTACAGCGACCCATTTGTTATGGGCTGGTAGCCAGATTTGTTGCCCTGGAGGTGAATGTGGCACATTGCTCCATGAGGGCAAGTCTTGTTCACCAACCCAGGTGCTGCAGAGGTGAGGCAGACCCAGTGTTCACATGGCAAATAGGGTTTGTGTTGAAGAGTCTTGTAGCTCCAGCCTCTGGAGCTTTTGTATGGTCATCTTGGTGCAAAATTCAGAGTTTGGTTTTCCACTGCTGCCTGTGATGCTCTTCTAGGTGGGACCAAAGCTCATCTGCTCACTGATGTAGTGCCACATAGAATGGTTTGGGTTGGAAGGGACCTTTAAAGGTCATCCAGTCCAACCCCCCTGCATCTTCATCAAGGGGGTCTGTTAAAGGACATCTTCAACTAAATTGTGCCCTTGTATCATTCTCTTATTAATGGTCCTGGGTCAAAGCAACTGGAAGAACTTTATGGGTGAGGCAGAGCTGCCCTGCTGGGTGCCATGACCAGCCCTCCCAGTATCTTCCAGGGCTGATGGAAGTTCAGAGCTTGGCTGGTTTCGGATCGATTTTCCCTAACTGCTGGTTAAAAATGCAGCATGGAGGAAACGCTGCTCTGAGCCCAAAGTCTCTCCAGTCCCAACACAGTGGGTGAGCAGGGTTTCTCACCTCTGCACTTTCCCTGGTGTGGAAGCACTTGATTGGAGGCAGAAGTGCCTGTGGAGGAGTTCAGCCTGTACTGGGAACCCCCTGTGGGAGCTGTCAGTGCTGGCAGCTGGTGTCTGTAGATGACATCTCTCCTCCGAGGCAGGAGCCCAGGCTTCCCTTCTCGCTCTGGGTACAAAGCATGACTCTGCTGGCGTGGTGGATGCTCCAGGGAGTGGCTGGGCAGGGAACAGGAGCTCTTGGACCAAGTCCAGAGGAGGCCATGGAGATGATCAGAGGCTAGAGCAGCTCTGCTGTGGAGACAGGCTGAGAGAGTTGGGGCTGTTCAGCCTGGAAAAGAGAAGGCTCCAGGGAGACCTTAGAGCACCTTCCAGTGCCTGAAGGGGCTCCAGGGAGACCTTAGAGCACCTTCCAGTGCCTGAAGGGGCTCCAGGAAAGCTGGGGAGGGTCTTCTGGCAAGGGCAGGGAGGGATAGAACAAGGGGTAATGGCTTCAGGCTGAAAGAGGGGAGATTCAGGTAAGATCTGAGGAGGAAATTCTTTGTTGTTGTTGTGAGGGTGGTGAGACACTGGCCCAGGTTGCCCAGAGAAGCTGTGGCTGCCCCATCCCTAGAAGTGTTGCAGGGCAGGTTGGATGGGGCTTGGAGCAACCTGGTCTAGTGGGGGGTGTCCCTGCCTATGCAGGGGGGTTGGGGCTGAATTATATTTAAGGTCCCTTCCAAACCAAACCAGTCTGGGATTCTGTGAAATACCTTAACTGTGGGGCTGGGATTCAGCCTTGGCACTGCTTTGTATGATCTCTGCTGCTGGTACCTCCTGCTGCTAATGCTGCTCCACAGGCTGGTGCAGCCCTGCTGTGCTCCCACCAAGTGTGTCTGTACCCCAATGTCTTGGTGGTCTTCGAGTGGTCCAAGTGCATCAAACCTCATGTTGGCCATCCCAGATTAATGTAATGGTGCTTGGCTACAGGGTAGGAACTCAGAGCAGTGCTGACCTTTGTTGGTTGGTCTCTCAGTTTCAGCTGGGGGGATGTGAGCATCTCCAGGCAGGCAGAAAGCAGATGGGAGGCTGTGGTAATGAGGACAGCTGCAGATTAATCTGGGGGTCAGCAGAGCTCCACCATCCAGAGCTGTGCAGCTGCAGCTAATGCAGGAATAAATGGAATTGCAGCAGTGGTTAGGGGTGGTGCTGAAAACCTGCCCTCAAATTGGCTGTGCAGGTAAATATGTCGAGAGAGGAGCCTGTCACTGTCCCTGCTTAAAGCCTGGTTTGCTTTTAGGGTCTTGTGTTAAAAATGGGTTAAAAACACTTTAACTCTTCCAGTGCCAACAAAGGGGAGAATTCAGCACAGAAAAGCCCAGGTTGCCCGGAGGGGTTGTGGCATCTCCATCCTCGGAGATACTCAAAAGCCATGTGGACGTGGTCTTGGACAACTGGCTCTTGAGCAGGTGGGTTGGACCAGATAACCTCAGAGGTCCCTTCCAACCTGCAGCATCCTGTTCTTTGCTGTGACCCAGAAGGAGCTCCAGTCCTTACAAAGACAGCCCTGCTTTTCCTTTTTCTTCACTCTTATTTCCTCCAAAGCCAACAACTTACAGGTGGTATCCATGTTGCCATTGGAAGCTCAAGGAGAAGAAATGGAAGAACAGATATTGGCACATTTTTCTACTGTGGCATAGGATGAAAAGAATTGGGAAATCCTGCTGTGTTTCTTATGCTGTCAAAACAATATGGCTGAAATTGCCCTGACAAACTAATTTTAACCACAGAGTGTTACATATTTTTTAGCAAGGCTACAAAGTGACCCTCAAAGTGAGCAGGCTTCGTGGCTGTGCCCTGTCTGAAGAAAAGAGTGCTGGGGTCATGGTTGTTGTGGGACAAGTTCCATGTGTGTCATGGCTGGGTGCTGGCTCCTGCTGCTGCCAGGTTGCCAGTTATATTGGCAGTCCCGTTTGGTGGTCATGCATAGGTTGGGGAAAAAAAAGGTTTGCAAGAAAGCTTGTGCTAGTTGGAAGAAGTGAGCCAAGCAGGTAGAAAAATTAATAAGAGGAGTAAATCTCCTAGTGTGATGAGTGGGGAGGTGCTCTGCTTACACTGGGGCTCAGCAAATAGACGTTTTGCTGTAAAATGACACGTCTAGAATTGTATCTTCCTTTATCCACTGTAGTGGAATTCTTACTTTTTCTTTGCTTCGTGTGGAGTCTGTGGCTAATGGGCTTTGTGCTGCTCTCACTTGGCTTCACACCATGGCTCTGCAACACAGATGTCTCTGTCAAGCTGTGTGTCCTTGTGTGCCCCCAGACGTGCTTGTGGTGTTAATCCCGTGGGGTTTGGCCTCGGGGGGGGTCAGGCTGACACACAAGTCCTTGTGTGGGGCTGTGTCTGGGCCCTGGGACCCAAGGGCTGCATGTTAAGGAATCGATTCTACAACCATAATGTGGGCAAAACCCACCAGGTGTCTTGCTTGCACGTTTGGTTTCTTAGCCAAGATGGTCTCCATTTCATAAGCCTTTAATGACTCACTGGTGGGATTGCTCTTGCAGGAAGGAATCTGGGCTCCTTCCTTTCTTGCATCCTTCAGAGAGTGACTGTGCAGCACTTGGCTGCTGGTTCTGCAGTTACTAGCTTCTAAAGCACCATATGGAAGAATATTAAAAAAAACACTGGCTTTTTCCAAGTGCTGGTAGCTCTGGTCCTTCTGAGGAGGGCAGTTGTGTCTTTCTGACTGTCTCTCTCCTGTCTGTTGTAGACTTTGTGCTGTGTCCTTCTTGGAAGGGTTGATGCTGGTAAGAGCCACTCTGCACACAGACCTGGGGTTTATGGAACAGAGTTGGACTTGTCACCTGCAGGGCTGTAGTATAAACATGTTTCCAAATCAAGAAGCTCCCTGCAACCCTGTGCTGGATGATGGTCTGCATGGTGTACTCCTCAGTGGTGAGGATGTTCCCAAGTGTGTGACACTGTACTTCCCAGCATACAAGTGCTTTTGGGTTGCTGCCCTACTGAAATGATCTCTGGCTTTGGATGGACTCTTGTCTTGCCCCAATTCTCCACTTACATGTGCAGCAATAATATTTGGTCACAAATAGCAGGTGTGCATGAGGATGTGCTTGGTTCAGTCATATTAAAAGTGTGACTTTGCTGGTGGAGCAAATCAGATGTGTAATGGATGGCTGAGGATGATCTTGTGGGAGTTTTAGAAGCAATTTATTAAAGCTCCTAAAGTTTCAGCCCTGGCTCCCTCATATTGATCAATATAAGATGTTGCCTAGAAAAACTGTTGTGCTTACTGCCTTGTGCACTGGAATATAAAGGTTACCCCCAGCTAATCCTTCTGTGTGTGTCTCACCAGTTTTGGTTGGGTTATTGAGGAGGTGGCTGTGTCTTGCAGAGGATTGTGCAGTGTCTGCCAGCTGTGATCCAGCTGTGCACCACTGGTGCTCAGTTCCTGGGGTTGATGCTGAGCCTGGGCAGAACTCAGTGCTGGTGTGATGAGGATAAGGTGAGTGTGGAGACACCTGGAGTAGTGGCTCCCAGTGTTGTCTTAGCAAGACCTTGTTCTTGTGTCCATGTCGTCTTGTCTTTGCCTTCTCTCTCCCAAATCCCATCTTTGATGAACCTCTGGGGACCTTCCCATGTGCTGTGCCATGTTGGAGGTCTCACCTCCCCAGCTTGCTGTGTTTGCTGTTGGTCCAACCACTGGGGAGCCCAGGTGCTGCTCCCAAGCTGTGTCAAATCCATAAAAACAGCCCTGAAGGATGGAATGTCTTGCATTGCTGAGATGCTGTCATGTGCCTGTTGTGCTAGAGAAGTTTCTACTTCTAACTAGTTTGAGATCACTGTGAAGCAAGAACAAAGTCATTTGTGGGATGAAGATCCTCTTAGGGTTGATTTTGCTTAATTAAGATCTCAAGTTTCCAGCTGCCCACTTAAAGCAGGAAAAGCATTTTTCGACTTCAGAGTACAGTTGTGTCATTAGCTTCATCATGGGAAGACTGTTATTACACATCAAAACGTTAATAAAACTTACCTGAAGTGTGGGGGTTTAAAGCAAAACTCTGCCAAGCTGTGCAGGCTGGTGCTTCCATGGACCAGCTTGGGTAAACTCTCTTGTCTGTGTACAGACCTTCATCTGGGGCTGCCTGGGCATGTTCCCTCAGAGGTGTCTGTGTAGGGTGTCCCTGGGCAGGAGAAACACAAGGTTCCTGGAGTATTAGAGCTCTGGAGGGAGGAGGCTGGTTTGCCAATTTAAAAGCCATTTGGAGGGTGTGATGTGAAGGTCACTGGGTAACTACAAGGGTGAGAAGATGAGGAGGGAGATGGAAATGAAGGGAGAGAAATGTGCCAAGGAAACAAAGAGCTTGAGGAGGAGACAGGAAGCTAGAGCAGTTTTTCCTTTCTTTTTTGAGACAAAATTGACCTGGCCTGCAAAACATCTAGGGTGGGACTGGGCTGTGTTTGTGCATCACAGTCTCCCTGGGAATATGAATGAGACAAACCATTGCAGTGCTTATTTTTGGATAAAAAGCAATACTCTGGGTTTGAACACGGTGTGGCCAAGTGATTTATTGGCTCCCTGTCCTGGGAAGATGAGGGTTACTCAACCGTACTGTGCCTTGCTGCTGGCTCTCAAAGCTGGAGAGCACTCTTCCTTACCTAAGGGTGTCCTCCAAGGGCACAAAACCCAAAATGCTCAGTGCCCTCCCACCCTGTCCCCTCATTGCTCTGCGTGTATCTGCTTTGGCTTTTACTGTCAGGGACAGCTTTTCAAAAATAAAACCCAAAGACTTGAAATGTCATTGTGTGGAGGGGCAGGGCTCATGGGAGCTCTGGGAGAAGTCTCTGCATGCTTCAAAGTCTCTGCATGCTTCAGTTTGCAATCATGCAGTAGTTCCAGTTATACCTGACTTCACTAAAAGCTGCATTTCTTGTGCTGAAATACAGTGTGCTCTTAAGCTGCTGCCCCCACCTGTGTAAAGGGATGGTTAGTGATCTTCTCCTGGCCTACTCGATTTATAAAGATTAATTGCACTCCTAGCAAGACTTCAAAGCATCACAGAATGGTTTGGGTTGGAAGGGACTGTAAAGATCATCTGAATGGCTTCTAGCTGAAAGAGTGTAGATTTAGAGGAGATATCAGGGAGAAAATCTTTCTATTGAGGGTGGTGAGACCCTGGCCCAGGTTGCCCAGAGAAGCTGTGGCTGCCCCATCCCTGGAAGTGTTCAAGGGCAGGTTGGATGGGGCTTGGAGCAACCTGGTCTGGTGGGAGGTGTCCCTGCCCATGCAGGGGGGTTGGAACTGGATGATCTTTAAGGTCCCTCCCAACTCAAACCAGTCTGGGGTTAATTTGCAGCACTGACTTCTTGCAGTGTCCCCTCCCCTGCACCCCTGGGGAGGGGGTCAGTGCTGACCTGTGCAGAGCCCTGGTGCAAGGTGAGAAAGCAGCAAAAGGCTCCAGGGGAAGCTGCAGCTGTTTGCTGTGCTGTGTAGGAGCAGTTGGTAGTTCCTTCTGATGGAAGGGGAGTAAGGAGTTGATGGCCTGTTTGAGGAGATGTTAAGTGTAGGCCTGGTTTGGAGGACGTGGCTGAGTACCCTTGTGAAAACAGAAAGGTGTCCACTTCTTTTGGAAAGCACTTGGAGCTTTGCAGAGGTAAAGCACTGAGAGCTCTGCATCTCTGAGTATTGTTAGTAATTAGGGCTGTTGCAGTGATGAGCTTCAGGCTATGGAGGAAACTGCCAGGGACTCACCCCAGGTGTGCAGGTGACACTTGGATGTGGCACAGGGTGCAGGGTCAGTCCAGAACAGTGTCCTAGAGCCAGAGCAGCTCTCCCAGGAGCAAATATTTGGCTTGAGGAGGAGTACTTCAGGCTTGGCTTCTTATGGCTTAACATGCCTCATACCTGTGTCCTGCTTGGGTTATTTATGTGGGTGACCTGTAAAGTCAGAGTGACTGACCCTGGGGAGGTCTGTACCACCTTACCTGGGACAGGTTAAACCTGGTCTTGCCTTGAGGCAACCATCTATCCATGCAGTGTAGCCAGGCTGTTGTGTCCTGCCACCCCCGTGTCCCCTGTCCCTTGCAGCAGTGCTCTGCAGTTTCAGGGCTGTGTTTAGGAAGAGCCTGTTCCTGCCTCAAGGGAACCTGGGCTTTCTAAGCACTGGACCTCTTCTGCCTTGGAGACCAGAGCTGGTGCTGGCTGTGGGGCTCTTAAAGGCAATGCTACAGGTGCAAAGAAGGGGCAGGGGCCAAATGTACAGAGGCCACTGGTTGTAATTGCTCATAATGTCTGTTGTGCAACTTGTGCTCCTGTTCCTTTGGAGAGATCTTAGTTTTATGTGGGCTGGGCTTTCTGAACCCAGATGTCCAACACCTACCAGTTCATGGAAGCATAGAATTGTTTTGGTTGGAAAAGACCTTTAAGATCATTGACCCCTACCATTAACCCAGCACTGCCAAGGCCACCACTAACCCATGTCCCTCAGCACCACATCTACACGGCTTGGAAATCCTTCCAGGGGTGGGGACTCCACCACTGCCCTGGGATAAACATCTACAGACTTAGATGGGGAGGCAGGCACTGCAAGAATAACAGTTCCTGCCTCTGCAGTGCCATGGGGCTGGTGTCTGAGCCTGTGTTCCCATTGCTGGGCCCGTGGCAGTGAGTGGCTGTGGGTGTCCCATCATTCAGCACCAGAGTCATTCATGTACATGCTGTCTTGGCTCTGTAGATCACCAGGGATAGTCTTTGTGTGAAACGAAGGCACCTTTGCAATTCCTTTTTCTTCTCTCCCCTGCTTGCTTCTTCGTGTGTGGAAAAGAAAGTTATGGAAAAAAAAGTATTTTTTTTTTAAATTGTGTGCAGTTTTTCAGCAGAACCAAACCCCAAAGCTGCTCAGCCTGACCCCTGAGGAGCAGTGCTGGGTGTGTGGAGCAGAGCCCTGCGCTGTGGGATGGAGGTGGTGGATGTGGCACCAGGAGGTGGGCTGTGAAATCATATTGAACATAAAGGCTGCTGGCAAAGGTGCTGTCTGAGCTGTGGTCCAAGGCTTGGCACCCCTGGTTCTCCATCTGCTGAATCTGAGGCAGCCTGAATGGGTTTGGGAAGATGAGGGATGGGCTCCTGCACAGAGCCCTGCAGCTGTGGCCTTCATTTCCATTGACAACAGTCCACATTTGTCAGGGGAACTCCTGCTCTCATTTGTTATCCAGATGATTATTTTTGTATCCCAGGAGGTGCCACTGATTGCAGTGTTATGGGTGTCCTGGTGGGAGATGCTGTAGTTGTTTTTCAGCGTATCCTTGAAGACCTAGAGCAGGGAGAGCTGCCACAAGGAGGTCTCCTGTATGGAGAGCTTCTTATTTGCTGAGGGGGTTTGGATTTAGGCTTCCACCTAACTAACCTGTGCTGTGACATGCAATAACAGAGTTGTGGAAGATGTCTTGCCTTCAAACTTGAGGTGAGCTGGTCCACTCCAACTCTTACTCCAGTGTCTGAGGTGCAGGAGAGAAGCTGTATCTCTTCTGGGGAGCAGCAATGCTCCTAGGAAGGGTGCTGGCTTTTCTTTAGGGTTTGCCCAGCTGTGTATGGATCTCAGAAACTTGCTGCTTTCCAAAATGCTGTGGGTGCCTCAAAGCCCACTGATGTATAGATCTTAAATTAAAAGTTAAAAATGATCCCATAACAGGAGAGCTGTGGGGTAAGGTTGACATCTGTATGCATCTATGTATATAATGCAGCTGTTACAGATGTGAAACTGTCACGTATTCATACAATTGTCATATTGAATGTTGGCTTGGAGAAGATGCATCTAGGAAGTCAGACCATATCCCCAGGTGGCAACAGATGATGCTCCTGTAGGCTGAGCCTGTGGGAGCAGCTTCTTTGGGGCTTCCCACCAAGATGTGATTCCTTCACAGGCTGGTTCAGCACTGACAAGCTGCCCCATGGAGGGTCCTTCTTGTGTGTCTCTTCCAGGGGTGGTGTTTGCATTCAGCTGGGCACATCTGGGACCACTGCCTCACCTGTGCTCCAAACTCCCTGCTTTGCATGGTGACCTGCATCTAAACAAAACTACTGCCAGCTTCCATGGGACCCAGGGTTCCTTTTGCTCCTGTGAACCCATCCTTGAGCACTTCATAGCTGTCCTGATCTGCTCCCCTGCTGTGGTCTGCCCTGAGGATTTTGGGGCACGCTGGAGAGAGACCTGATAGGATCTGTGTGCAGGGATGCTGCTCTGAGGACTCTGCTGTGGGAGTACAGGAGTGTCTGGGGAGTCCTTGTGGGCCCAAGGCTTTAAGGTAACGTCAGGGTGGCAGAATCCAGCTCCTGCTGAGTTTATTCCCTTGCTTGTAGCAGCTGCAGACTGAGGTGGTCCACAGTGCAGTGAGATCCTTGGTGTGAGCAGTTATGGGCAGGGTCTTGCCTCTTGCCCTGCTGTTGCTAAAAAGATCCCTAATGGCCGTGGCTGCCCGGAGGTTTCTTGGGAGCAGCTTTACTTTCTCAAAATAAGCAGCAAGGGGGTAGAAATTTATTTTGCAGTGGGATTTCTCCTTGCCCCAGAGTGAAAGCTGGGGCAGCTGAGGGACACACAGCACCCCAGGGGCAGAACCTACTGATTGCAAAGGACATCTTTGATTTATTTAATCTTTTTCTAGCAGCCCCTTGGCTAGGAAGGCTGTGCAGTGATGTGTCAGGCTGCATCTCCTGCAGTGGTGAGGAGGGGTGGTGCCCGTGTACAAATGAATCTTCAGAAATGTAGCAGAGCTCTTTCCACTCTCTACACTATATCAGTCTATTGCCACAGTGCTCTGAGCTGGAGAGCTTAGGTGGTTTCCCAGATGGGATTGAGTTCAGTGGAGAGCTATAGAGGGGGAAAGGAGGGCTGGAAACCTTTGGCTTTTCTGTTTTCAGCACAGGATGTGCAAGACTCCTCAGGGATCCAGCATTGTCCATGTCTATGTGCAATGTATCTTACCTGTTTCTCCAGGATCTGGGACATTGCAGGAGCTTTGCAGCTCTGTGCTTTTCATGTGTCAAGAGAGAGAATCTCAGTAGGAGGCATCATTAATTGCTTCATCTCTATGTAGCATGGTAGAAACGCTGGAGCTATGTAAAGGTGGTGTTTTTCCCTGTGTCCTGGCTCTGGTGGGTAGGTCTTGTGGAATTATATTTGTGTGACATGCTCCTTTATTACAGGGAAACAGGCTTCATTTTGTGTGGATTGAATAAAAATGTGCATCATGACATGATGCTGCTTAAGCAAATGGCAACAGCAAAAGTTGAACTAGTTCAACTAGTTCTTATAGCATGTGAATGAAATAGCTCACTAGAGCAGCTGGGAGTTGAAGAGTTCTTTATACATTTTTCAGGTAGATCAGTTCTGAAAAGTCCTCTTGAAAGTTTCCAGGAAGAAAGAGAGGGCAAGGAAAAATCAGTCAAATTGAAGGTTATTTTGAGGCACCTGGTTCCTTGCTGTGGAGGGGTGTGCAGGGCTGGGGAGCTTGGGAGAATGAGCATTAAAATTACCATCCTGTTACATAAAGGCTAAATAAAGAATAGAATCAAGACTTCACAGGAAAATAGTTCAGGTTGTCAGACTGAGAGCAAGAGTTTGAATTTCCACTGGCACTTGGCTGTGTGAACACAGTATGGTTTGGTACTCCATACATGTGCCCTGCTCCTAGTAGGGACTGGTGATCCTTGGATGAAAGCCACCTCTTCCTCCTGCCACCTCTTCCAGCTCTTTCCAGTCAAGAGTTTGCCTTTGGATTTGAAGCAGTTGTGTGGTGGTTGTGCAGGAAGCAAAACTGTAATTCCATGCTCATGTTGGCAGGGTGTTTTGTTAGAGATGTAAATCCATGGACAGGCTGCAGGTAGGAGTGCAAGCTTTTATGAAGCAACACTCTCAAGCTTTTGGGGTCATCCTGAAGTCCAGGCTCTCAGCCCTGGATCTGTTGCAGGACCCAAAAGAGGTCACCTGAAGGTGACATCTGGACTTGTTATTACTACTTTGTCCCCTGCCTTGGGGCAGGGTAGGGTTGGGAGGGTGGTTGACCAGCTGGTGTGGCTGATGAGCTGGGGTCATCTCTCCCAGTGCTGTGCAGAAAGGTGCTGAGGCTGAACAGCTTGGAATTATTATTTTTATGGCTGTTGCCTGTCATTATTTAGAGGAAACATCCCAAATGTACTAGGGGTGGGGGTGTCTCTTCCATGCTAATGTGCAACAGGCAGAGCAGAAGTAGTGACTTAACCCTAAGCAAGAGTATGAGGAGGAGAGTGACCTCCCCAGGTCAGGCTATGGGCAGTGTCTTCCCTTCCCAGGAGCTTGAGGCAGGTGCCTGCAGGCAGTGTAAGGTCTGTCCTGGAACTGGTGTGTTTCCCCAGCTTGCCCTCCTGACTCCTGCCACCTCTGCAGGATTTCCTGAGATGGAGGTTGCACACGTGTCTGTACATTTCAGAGTCTTAAATGAGCCTTTTCCTTCTTCAATCCTCTGCGCTGCTTTTGAAACACTTTCTATTTTTGGTCTTAAAATATGCTCTGAGAGAGCTACACAATTTCCTCGCGTGGTGTGAAGCAGCAGCCAGACAATTTCATTGCTGCCTCCTGGTTCTTGTGTTATGAAAACCAGTCAAGTTCACTCTGCCACCTCCTTGTGAGATTAATGATCTTAGGAGAGGCTGAAGCTGACTGGAAGAAGAATGACTGCTGCCATTTCCCTTGCAGTGCAGGTGTGACAAACTGGGGTGCAGGTGACAGGAGTGCTCCTGCAGCACACGGGATGGCATGGAATTGTGGAATGGAACTGCTATATTCTGGCAGAAAACAGCAGATTCCTAGAAGTAACATGTGAAATTACTTCCAATGCAAGATGGAGGCCTTTAAAGGTGCATTTGTGTTCCTCAGGGATGATCCTATAGTCAGAGATGGAAAACTCCCTTGATGCAGAGTGACCCTCTTGGAGAGAATGTTTTTGTAGTTCTTTGCACATTTTTATTCTGGTTTTGGATGATCCAAAAGGTTCTTTTTTTTCTCTATTAGTTGCATTACAGCTTTATCAAATGATGAAGGGGTGGAGGAACACTCCTAAGTGCTCACAGACTTCATGTCTACGTGCATGTCCCACCTCCTGAACACAAGTTCTGAAGTTGTTGATATTCTTTGCAAAGAGCTTTGGAGCCTGGGCAGAAAAAATGAGTATTAGTAGTTATTGCTGGTGATAACTTCCAGGAATTTACTGAGGGACTAACAGTATTTTTTTCTCTTCAAGACTCTGTCAGCTCCATTTGAAAGGCTCAGGACGGTGGCACAGACAGCATCTGAGCTTTCAGTTGCTTTTAAAGTAAATTTATGGTTCTCATGATAGTCTAGAGAGCTTGACAATGTGACTCTTACGGGTTTGAAAAGCAATAACTTTGAATTTACTTCTAAGAATTCTTGATGTACTGGCCCTTCCCTTGGGTTGAATATTGTCCAGGAACTCAGTATATCACATGCCCCAAACCACACCAACCCAGATTTAATGGAGTTGGTGAGAGTTGAGGTCAAAGGTAACAGCTGGGAAAAAGCTGGACATCAAAATGACTGGAGGATCATGGAACACAATCCAGAGCAGGCTGTGGGAGCAGGAGCAGCAGAGACCCTGCCCTGACAGAGTGGGATTGCTTGAATCCTCCTTGGGGGTACAGGGATTTCAGAAAGGACAATGCAGGTGAGGAAACACGGGGAAGCTTTTGAAGGGGGGATACAGGAAAGCTGGAGAGGAACTTTTTACAAGTGCATGGAGTGATGGGGATGAGGGGGAATGGTTTTAAACTGAAAGAGGAAAAGACTGAGATGGGATCTGAGGAAGAAACTCTTCACTATGAGGGTGGTGAGACCCTGGCCCAGGTTGCCCAGAGAAGCTGTGGCTGCCCCATCCCTGGAAGTGTTGAAGGGCAGGTTGGATGGGGCTTGGAGCAACCTGGTCTGGTGGGAGGTGTCCCTGCTCATGGCAGGGGGTTGGAACTAGGTGATCTTTAAGGTCCCTTCCAACTCCAAACCATTCTTTGAAATACTGACAGCAGCATAGCCAAGTGAGCCTGCGATCTGGTGGCTGTGGTGAATGAAATGCAGGTCCCAAACACAAGTGGGGTGTACAAAGCCTTCTGTAGTTGCTGGGCTCAAAGGGGAAACACCCCAGCACTGTGCTGGGCCTGGAGGAAACGAGCACAGTGAGGAGCAGGTGGGCAAAGCTCAAAGCAAATGCAATGCCCCAGCTCAGGTCCTCAGATCCTTCATGATAGCATCTGGACCCCACAAAATCCCATCTCTGGTTTAGCTACTCTTGGTTTCCAGTCTCTGAGCCCAGATAAATTCAATGTGCTCAGGAGTGCCTCTCCAGCATGGAGCAGTGTGGTTAAACACAAAACTCTGCTTACCTCCTAAAGAAGGTGGGCATGTGTGGCTCTGCCTTTTGGGATGGGCCCCCAGCTCCTGGGGATGCTAGAACTGTGCCTGGGGGGCTGGGAGAGCATCACTCAGCTCAGGCCAAATCACTGTGTGGATCGCTCAACCAACCTATCTGTACAGGTGACCTCCCAGGATTGTCCCTCTGGTGCTGCTGTGTGTGGTGCAGCCATGTGATCTGCAGACTGTTGTGCCAAAAGCCTGACCCAGATCCACCATCACCACCGTGGTTGGGCTCTGTGGGCCCAGCATGGTCCCTCCTCTGCAGACCAACTGTCTGATCTGAGAAAGCTGAGCAGGAAAATGCAGTTTTAGGGTGTTATGTGCTTTTTATTTTATTTTTTTGGCATGGCAATATGAAGAAGAGAGCTAAGAACACTGTCAGCTTTGTGTGGTTCCTCTCTAACTCTAGCACTGAAGAGCAATTAATCAATGTGAAAAGTAATTATGACATTAAACGACCAGTGACAGAACTTATGTTTTCCCACCCACAAGCTTCCCTGGTTTTCTAGAGCTGCTCTTCTGAATATCACAGGGTGGTGGAAGCTCTGATGCCATTTTTCAGCATCTTGTCTTCACTTTTTGAACAATTTTGGTAACTTTCAGCAGGGCAGTCACTTGTCTCCTGGCATATGGAATAACTGGAGACATTTTGATAATCGTGAGGGGGGGAAATTATTTTCTTGAAATAGAAGTGTTGACATCTGCTTCAGAAAATAACAAATGTTCAACCAAATAAACTCATTAAATACCCCTTGAGTGCCATGGCAAAACTATAATTGCACATCTTGCCTGACATCCTGAGCTTGCGTGCAAGGATTGCTAATTATTCTGCAGTTTTTCCCTCTTAGATGAGTGTCACAATAATGAATATTTATCAAAAAGGTTTCTGGTGGTTTGTCTGAGGGGTTTGATTGTGAGAGTCTCGCACTGCTGGGGTGGGAAACAAATGCCTGGTGTATTTATAGAGATGCTGGTGATCACTCCAACACTGAGATGGAGGCCTCATGCTGCCTGTTGTTGTGTGTGATGTGTGATGGCCATCCTGGAGGGTGCCAGTTGAGACTGGGGTCCCAGCAGCTTTACCAGTGTTTATATGGAAGTGTTGATATCAGGGTGGTGAGACCAAGTTGCCCAGAGAAGCTGTGGCTGCCCCATCCCTGGAAGTGTTCAAGGGCAGGTTGGATGGGGCTTGGAGCAACCTGGTCTAGTGGGAGGTGTCCCTGCCCATGGCAGGAGGTTGGAACTAGATGATCTTTAAGGTCCCTTCCAACCCATTCTATGATATACCTACTGAAAGACAGTCCTTATTTTTTTATATATAAAATACATAATGTGATTGATGTATTACAAATACATAGTTTGTATACCTAAAGGCATTAAACCAAAATAGATAGGAGAAGATTCAGAAATCTTTGCTGCCTTCATTTAGAGCTGTCCATCAGGGCAGAGTTCAGCTCTCATTTTGTTTTATCTCACATGAATAATTTACTCCCATTAAAATAACTCTTGGTTAAAGCTGCAGCTGAGAAATGGGGAAAGAACTTGGAAAACTGCAAGAGTTCCCTCCAGTTGGTGAACACTTTTCTTGGTGTGCCTCAATATTTTTTTTCCATATATAATGAAGAGATTAAAGGGGGGCACAGTAACATAAATATTTTGGGTTTGAGTCAGAGGCTCCAAAGTGGTGATATTTCAACAATATCAAAACCCCAATGGTCACAGCAAATACCACTTCAGCTTAGCCTAAATAATTTTTTTCATCCAGTTTGGCAAGTGAACAAAAAAAAATTAAAAAAAAATCAATATTTTCCCAGCTCTAGAACTGGGTCAAAAAGAGATTAAATTATTTCTCTGACACAGTCAGTGGCAGCAGGAGGAGCTGAACACTCACTGAGTGCACCCATTTCTCCCCGAATGACTAAACACTTGCTTGTACTTGTTATGTATCTAGAATTGAGGGCTGCAGAACTGGAAGGGAAGGTTAGGATGTTGGGGTTTTTTTTGCAGATACATTAAAAAATAAGGCTGGGTGAGGTGTGTGGCTGTGGGTCAGAGCAAGGAGCCCTGGCCCAGAGCTGGGGGTACTCAGCACCTACAGCTGAAGTAACTCGGTGGTGTGTCCTTGCTCCTTATCTCCATGGCATTTGTTCACTTCTGTAGCTGTAAATACAAAACTATCTGTGTGAAGGACTTCAAGACTAAATATCTGAATATTGCCCATTGCAAATAACAGGTTTTGCTGCCTGGAAATGTGCAAGCCTGTGTTTGGTGGGGAAGACAGCATGGAGGGATCAGGCCATCAAATGACTCCTCTCTGTTTAAGACAGAAGTCTGATGTACATCTGGCTTTGTACAGAGCAGGAGGAGGCAATTAAAACCTTAACTTTTTATATGTAGGGTGTGAACAGGTTTGAAGGTTTGTTTGTGTTTCAGGTTTGACATAACCAATGGTTTGTTCAACACTTTCACTGTTTCAGATGAGATGCAATACAAATGGGGCTGTGTGAAGGAACAGGCTTTGATAGGATGAAATCCCATATCTAGGACTTCTGACAGGCTGGGTTTTTTCTTTAGGAAAAACAATTCTAGCTTTTCTTGGCTATTTGATATATATTCAGCTATGGCTGAATTCTGACAGCAACAACCAAAAATCCCCCAACCTGTCATTCACCTTTCTGGATAAGGTAGCTCTAAACGTGTCCACTTGGCAGGTTGCATTCCCATCTTCTGTTTCTCAGTGACAGACAAGGTGTTGGCCAGCACTGCTTGGCCCTTGCACATCAGAACTAGACCCAGATATCTTTGGTGTGAGCCCAGAAATGTTTGAACAATCCCAGCTGCTGACTGCAGTACTGCAAGGAGTGATGAATCCAGTATTAACCCTTCAGGTTGGTCTGGTGGAGCCTTGTCCTTGCTTGGAAACATGTCCTTGTATCTGTGCTGAAAGAAGAAGAGGTTTTGTTTTTCATCGTGGGTGCTGCTGGGGTTGGCAATTTCTGTTTGATAGAGGAGGGTCCAAAAGTATGTGGTGATGCTCAGAACCATCAGGGGGCTTCAGCTTTGTCTGGAGAACAGTCTGGTGTCATGGGGCTTAAAAGTGGAAAAAACCTCTTTTCCCTGGTATGCTTTTGTGCATATGTCCTTCCCTTTTGCAGTTGAGGACTTCAATGTCTGGAAGAAATTAAAATAATGATTACCCTTTAAACTGAGCTGGTGACTTGGTTTTTGGGCAGTAGCCATGCTCTGCTCCAGTGCTGCCAGATCTCCAAGTAGGTGGTGCTTTATTTATTCATGGCTAATTAAGGCTGAAGCTACTGAGGTCCCTTCACCATGTGAAGAGACCCAGTTTTTAATTACTGCTAGAGGAGCGTGCTGGGCTGGGAGTGTGGTGAAGGTGGCACTGCTCCTCCATGGTGTGGAAGTCCTGAGCTTTCTCTGTTGCATCTTGGCAGCATGTGATGTGTGTGCAGGTATGAACTTGCCCACTCCAACATGTGAAGCCTCCTGCAGTCCCAGCCCAGCTGAAGAGTCAGAAGTTGGGGAAGGAAAGTTGTTCAAACAGCCTGGAATCAGGCCCTCCAACTTTGTATTACTATAGTCTTTGATGAGATAAGCATTCATTCCTTTCTCGACATCCCCACTCGTCCACACAGAGTGGGAATATTATTCAATATATTCTTCTCTCTTTGTTTTGTGGGGTTTTCTCTTTAGTCATGTTAAACCTGAACAGAAAATGAGAGAGATGCTTGATGCAGGTTATGTGCTCAGTTGCATCATTAATGGCACAATAAGTTGTGGTGGCACTGGAGTGGTTGGTGGGTGGAACCCAGCCTGCCACATAGCCCCAGGTGCCCCTCAAGATCCAGACACACCACAGGACAGAAAACACCACCACTAATTTCTGCATCTCCTCACTGTAGGATCTGGCTGCTCATTGATGACTTGAGAGGTTGCTGGGTTGGGTTTTTTTGGTTTTTTTTAATCTCCTCCACATGAGCTGCATCTGCACTTCTGGTTCTGTGTAACTATCCCATGTAACACCTTTCTTCCTGGGCTTTGGAGGCACTAGGTTGTCACCACTGCTGGTGCCAGCCATGAAGCCATCCCTCAGCAGACAGCCCTGCAGGGTGGTAATGTTATTCCTCAGAAAAATAAAAACTAATACCAGGCAAGTAACTGCTAATTTTGGGTGTGAATGTTCATCACAGCTACAGAAGCAGCTGGTATTATCTGATGGGGGTTTTTTAGTGCTTGAATTAATGGTGGCAGGAGGGCTGTGAGATCCTCCTGGGGAGACAGGGAGGAGGTTGCACTCCTGCCAGCAGGTTCAGGCAGGATGCTCCAGCATCACCAGGGCTGAGTGTGGTGGTGGGATGCTGGTGTGTGGTTCTTCATGTCTCTGTGTACTGTGAACATCAGGGGCTGAGCTGGGTCCTTTTGACTCTTATGTGCTGGGCTGGACCTTCTGAAGGGGGTTCTGAACCCTACCAAGAAGTTGTTTTAGGCTGTTTCCTTCTTGTGAACTTGGCAGACTCCAGGGATGGGAGTTTAGTGTTTAGCATTGCTTAGTATTCAGTGCCTAATTCAAGGTCAGACTCCTTGTTTTTAAAGATGCTGGGATTTAAAGATTTCTATTTTATTTTTCACTGTGCTAACAGCTGCTAAATATTATTCCCACAAGTTGTGCGTCTGTGAGACACATTCTCAGTGTACACAGCAAGCCACAGATACACAGCAAAAGATTGTTTTTTTTACTCTTTTGGAGGTCACAGACCTCCTGTCTAAGCTAACAGCAGCTCTACCCAAACACATGCTTTGCTGGCTGCAGTCTGAGCAAGTGAGATCCTTTCAATGTTGGAATGAAGAAAGGTTCCCAAGTCCCCTTAGGTTCTCTCAGTGCAGCCACTCCCTGTAATCTCATCTCATCCCTCTGCATACAGGATGGTGTAAATTGAAATGATTGCCCTGCCTGGCAAGCTTTTTTTTTGTTTCCTCTAGAAATAAAAATGAATTTTAATGGAGTTTATAGTTTGTAGCTAAAATGGGCTCCAGCCCATCACGTTGCTGCCAGAAATACACTTTAAATCTCTGAAATCAGCTTTTCCTTAGAGTCCCTCCTGCTCCCAGGTAGGCTTTGAGTGTTAAATGCAGCCAGAGGTAGCCTGAGTACAGAATGTGTCCCCAGCCTGTGGTCTGGCAGGGTGACACTGATGGTTCCCAAATAAACTGGGACTCTGTCTTTTTCCAAGGCAGGATTTTTGTTGTTCTTCTTAATCTGCTACGGTGAAAAGTAGATACCATCTTGCTTGCCATTCTCATCAAGGTGGTGGCCTTTCTGGCCATGTACATTGCCAGTGCTGACAGCTCTGAGCAGGTTTGGTGCCCTCCCATAGCATCTCCCTGGGGACACGAGCTGAAACGGCAAACTTGCAAGAGCTGCAAAATTTCCACTTCAAAAGCAAGAAGGCCTTTTCAAAGGAACATGAATATCAATGTGCAGGTCTTGTAAAATGGTTCCCAGTCTCATTAGGATAATTAAAACACTTGTATTGCCACTAAAATATATTGTGGAATTAATGAGTTGGGTTTAGAATTCTAAATGCAGGTGTAATGTCCTCTTTTGCCATGTGCAAAAAGCTGAGAGAGTTGGGGGTGTTCAGCCTGGAGAAGAGAAGGCTCCAGGGAGACCTTAGAGCACCTTCCAGTGCCTGAAGGGGCTCCAGGAAAGCTGGGGAGGGACTTTGGACAATGGCAGGAGTGATGGGATGAGGGGAAACGGTTTTAAGCTGAAAGAGGGGAGATTGAGATGAGATCTGAGGAAGAAATTCTTTGCTGTGAGGGTGGTGAGACCCTGGCCCAGGCTGCCCAGAGAAGCTGTGGCTGCCCCATCCCTGGAAGTGTTCAAGGGCAGGTTGGATGGGGCTTGGAGCAACTTGGTCTAGTGGGAGGTCTCCCTGTACATGGCAGAGGGTTTGGATCTAGATGATCTTTAAGGCCTCTTCCCACTCAAACCAGTCTGGGATTCTATGTCTCCAAGTGGTTAGATGGACAGGTTGCTCTGCTGATCCAGCAATTGCTTATGGCTGGGATCATGAGAGGAGGTTCAGAGTAATCTCAGGCATCCACCCTGTTGCCATCTCTTTTTGCTACTTCTGAGGCCTGATGTGGTTTGGTAGCTGCTGTTTGGATGTCCTGGGGTGAGGAGCAGAGCTGTCCCATGAAGTGGCCATGGAGTGGAGCATTTCTGGCACAGCAGTTTGTCTCAGCCATCTGGGCTTGGGGATGCAGTGGGCATACTGGCCACAGGGCATTGGTAAGGCTGTGAAAATGAGTTTCATAATTTAAAATTTGATTTTAGTTGGAAGTCTGAGTGGCATATTGGAAATGGGGAAGTGGGTAAGGGACAGAGAGAAATTCCTGGGCTTGTCCTGGATGATGTTGTTGGTAGGATGAAGGCTTGAGGCTGAGCATGGCAGAGCCTGGTGTGCCAGAGTCTTTCCCAGATTGTTTCTGATACTGGATCACAAAAGTTGTAATTAATGGGGAGCCCAAGCAGACACACAGTCAAAACAGAAAAAGGAGCACATGCTTTAGAAAGGAAGTCTAAGATGTAACTCAGACTCAAGTGGGAGCCACTTCATGATCTTCCTTGGGCTGACTAGAATGGCAACTTTTTACGAACTCCAGGTGATGTGGGGAAGAAAACCCAAAATAACCTGTGCAGCCTTCCCTTTTCCCTGCTGCACACAGTAGTTGTCCTCAAAACGTGGCTTTTACCCAAAGCTGCTACTTTTGTCTGTGGTAAGGACAATTCTGAGACTTCATGATGAACCCCACTAGGGCTGGCAGTGGGAGGAGGTGATGGGTGTCTCCAGGGGATGGGAGATCCATCCACCCTGATAAATGCAGGGAAGGACATGGGAGTGCTGACAAATACTCCCAAGCAACTGTTTTGAGTCAACTAAGTATTGACAAGGAGTTTGTGATGCTGTGGAAGCTGCTTATTTACACAAGTGCTTTGATCCAATATGCAGCTGTGTCTTCCCAGGTAGCTGCTGTGTGTGTCTGAAGGCTGAGGATTGCTCATCTCCACTGGATTTCTGTGGTCCAGCACGAATGTGATGGAGTGGTTAAAAAAAAAAAAAAAGGCAAAACATTACCAGGTTTCATTTTGTAAAGGTTTTTTTCCCCACTGCTGTTCTTGAAAACAGAGGACTGGTTTTATTCAAATTTAGAGAAGATGGAATTAAACTGAGGCTGGGAGAGAGACTGACTAGAAGTGACTCATGTGGATGCATGCCAGGGAAATCATGTACATTTGTGAGTGGTAATTGTAAATTAAGGTAAAAAAGAGGCATTGGTTATAAGCCCTGTTTTGTGTGTATCTGAACACCCACCCCTTTACACAACCCTATCAGTGACACAGTGAGAAAATGGAGGTGCAGACAAGACCACCTCATTTATTCCCATATTTGCATACACTTACAAATATACTCTCAAAGCGTCAAGATGCTCCACAAGAGCCTCCATAACATTTATCTCTTGCCTCTTTTAAACGTGGATTTGCATAGCTGAGTTCTGTGATTTAAATTGCAAATGGCAGAGAGAGGAGCAAAACCCCAGCTCTGCAGCAGCGTGAGGGGTTCGTTCTGAAGGCAACGGCTTCATCTGTTCCCTCCCGGGTGGGTTGAACTCCAGTTGCCTCCACATCCTCCACCTACCATCCCTGAGAGCCTTCTGCACCTTGTCCTCTGCTTGGCTGCTTTCCAGCTCTAAGCTGTACTCCTGTCTGCTCACACACAGGGGGGATGTGTTGGAAAGCAAAGTTCACCCTCCTGAGACTCCCTCTGCTGCAACTGATGGAGTCACGAGGCTGAATTCCCCAGGAGCTGGAACTCCCTGGCACAGGATGGATGGATGGATGAGCTCCAGGGGAAAGGAAGGCTGGTGGAGTCAAATCAGCATCTGCCTGTGATGACTTTATGCACTTGGGGGGCACGTTGCGGTGCAGTGGCTGAGCTCTGCCTGGCTCTGAGATGTCCCTGAGGATCTTCTCCAAATCAAGTTTTCTCCATATTTTGGTGATTTCTTCAGTAGTGTCCATTTGTTCTGATGACAGCATGCCAGGCACAGTCTCTGTCCCCAAAAGCTCCCAGTTTGTTGGGGGAGGGCAGTCAGGAAAATCCTCTATTCCTTCATGGTGAGGTGGCTCCAGGGATGTTCCTGGAGCTCTGCAGGGACACATGGTGCTGCCGGGCAGGGCTGGCTGCCTGGGGGATGCTGAGCTCCTCATCAGGGTGCATCGTGCCTGTGGGTGGCTGCCTGTGTCTCATCTGCTGGTGCAAGAGCTGCCTCCTCCACTGCTGGCAGCAGCACCCAACCCAACCATGTCTTGGTTCTTCCCTGAGCACATGTTCACAGCTCCCAGGCTGGCTGGTGGCATCTTCTCATCTGTGGCAGTGCTGCAGCCCCCTGTGCAGATGGCTTTGGATTAACGAGCAGTGATGGGGATGGGTGGGGGAGAGGATCCCTCTTGTTGAGGTTGTTCAGAGCTCTCTTGTCCTTGGCTCATCTGCACAGCTTGAGTGAGAGAGCCTGGAGTTGTGCAGGAGGAAGACATTTCCTGAAAGGAGGGTTTCCACACTTCTGGGGTAGGAAATGTTCAAGGAGAGATTGGATGGGACTTTGAGCAACCTGGTCTAGTGGGAGGTGTCCCTGCCCATGCTGGGGTTTGGATCTAGATGATCTTTAAGGTCCCTTCCAACCCAAATTATTCTGTGATTCTATGATTGTAGCAGCTCTCTTCTCACTGTGGGAAGCTGCTAATTGCATTGAAAGTTCGTTTGCATTAAAATGACTCTAGCAAAGGAAGGGCTGCAGAAAATAACCCTCTTACCTTGAACAGAAGGGGTGACTCTCTGCAATGTTTTTTTGGGTCATCTTTGAGTTACATTTTTTTTAGAACTTTCGTGGATAAATCATGCTGAGGATGTCGTTCATATCCAACCATGTGAACACCACCAGAGAGCTGGCAGATGTATATGGTTGAGGTGAAGCATGTGTTGTTGTGTCTCAAACTTGGAGATGCTGCTGCTTGTCAACATTGGATTCAAATTCTTTCCTTAGAAGACCTGCAAAATCCTCTGCCGAGGTCTCCTTAGAACCTGGGACCTGTTGGTCGAGGTATTTGAGAACCACTGGAAGAAAAGGCAGATGAACTGCATGGACATGGTGTTTGCAAGAAGGAAAGAGGGCTGCCAGAAAATGTATTAGCACAGACAGAGCTGAAGCTGGTGGTCATGGTGCATGTCATGGGCTTGGCCAGAGAGAGGGTGTGAGAGAGAGCTCTTAGACCAGTGACTGTGGGTGCAGAGGTTCATCACCAGCCTGAATGCCCCAGGACTTCCTGTCTAATCTCCTCCAGAGCAGGCAAAGGAGGGTACAGGGGTGTCTTTCATGCAGTAAGTGGGAAAAATATTTGCTTTGGAGAGATAATTTGAGTACCTCCTTGATTCATGGCAGATGTGTGGCTGGCAAACTGAACCTGTCTCCTCTGAGCCCCTCTGTAGCACCTAAAGCCAATGGCTAGTCTCCCCAGGCTTTGTCAGCAGGCTGGCAGCTGCTGATGTGGGATGCAAATACCTTTGCTCATCTCTAAGTGCAGAATTTCAGCTGGAAGCAGCCATGGCAGGTTCCTCCTCTGGGTTGGCAGAACCAAGCAGACCAGGTAGTGCTTTTTCAGGAGCACATCTTAAGCAGAGAGTCCCAGGGACTCATTCTTGCTGCTTGGTTCCCCTGTGTGTGTTCTGGATATTGACTATCCTATAATCTTGCCATTCCCCTCAACATATGTTATATTGTGATTTTTACTATTAAAATGTTCTCTGTATGTTGTAGTGTTTGCAGACCTTCAATCCCATCTTCTAATAACCCAGGCTTAAAGCTTTGTACTTACTCTGGTTTGAAATTATAATAACATGTTTCTGCCCAAACACACTTTGTTATACAAAGTTAGTGAAGTAGATATTTTACATTTGAAAGTATTATTTTCTACTGGAGGGAAAAGAAAATAGTGTGCTTCATCTTTTTGTAATCTGTCCTTGACTTGTCTTCAAGTGTTACTGAAAAACATTGTCAGTTCTGTTGTATGAAAGCTGTTTTCAGGGAAGGAAATGTTTCTGTGGTGGCATTGTGCTTCCATTTGATGCACTTGCTTTGGTTTGAAAGCTGCTGAAGGAAGAAAGGGACACTTCTGTTCCATTTCCAAAGCAAAAGCCTGTTTCTAATGTGATGGGCTGTGTTATGAGGCTGGGGAGGTCTCTGTGTTCTGATCAGGTATTAAATCTTGATGTGATGGGCTGTGTGGGTCATCAAGTGATTGCCCCAAACCTGCACATCAGCACCTCTCAGGTGGGGGATACAGCCCTAAAGGGCTTTTCCCCACCTTCTGCCTCAATTAACCTGCAGTTTCACTGATGTTGCTGACAAAAAGAGGGAATAATTAGCATGCTGATCTTGGAAAATACCAACATGTTTATCCAGATCAGCACCTTCTCTGGGCTCAGTTCAGACCTGCTGGTGTTACTGACACAACCAGGTTCTCACTCTGCCAGAATCTCTGTACTGTTGGCCAAAGCTGGTGGTGGCTTTCCTAGCTCTGTTGGAGCTGTGCTACTTCTGTGGTGGCTGCTGAGCTCTGTAGGAGGGGCAGAAAGCTCTGCTCCTGGCCAGGTAGGGTCTACAGGGGCTACAGAAAAGAGAAAACATGTGGGTAGGCTGTGAGTGTGTTTATAATAAATATGAAGGTACTCTGTGCAGTGAACTTCCATGAGATTGGTGTCTATCCAGAGCCTATTCCAGTCATCCCCTAGGATTTCTGTATGCTTGAGTATTTAAGCTTTATCTGTCCCATCTAACTTGAGACATCTCTGAGAGCCAGCCAGCTTGGACCCCCTGCCACAGCCAACCTCTGCTGGATGAGAGGTCCAACCCCAACTAACCAAGCAACCTCATCAGCTGGTGTAGTCACCATCCCTGTGTGAGTCAGTGAAGGGAGGCCTCTGAAAGCCACCACCCTCTAATGGGGTTTTCCCCTGGAGACCCCTTTAAGAGGCACTTCTCCCTCTCTTTGTTGCCAAGACAAGGAACATGGGTGCTTCTGTCTGCAATAATGCTTCATTAGCCACTGAAAACTGAGTTGCAGGTGAAGTGCAGGCTGTTTGCCTTCCATTTTGCTCTGGCCTGGAAGATCCATGTGCTGTTCTCACTTGCGGGACCAGGTAGTAATTTAGAAATATAGTGGGGTCACTTCTGGTAATTTGGACAAAATCCAACTTGAACCATTATATTTTGCCTACCTAAAATCTTCCTGTTTGTTTAACTTCAGCTGGCAGCCAACCTGTCCAGCCTTGGCAGATGAGAAGGATGCCTGGGTGCTTAAAAGAGAAATGCTGGAGTTTTAGTAGTTTTAATGTTCTGGTGAACAAAGTCAGTGGAAGATGATTAAGGACTGTTGGGGATGCAATCTGGGACACTCTGCTTTTCACCAAAAGGATAGAACCAAAGGTCAGTGGGTGAGCAGAAGGAGTGTGCCTGCTCTGTGTGTGTGGGGGGCTGTTTCTTTAGAAATGCCTGTTCTTCTTTGCTAAAGCAGCAGCACAAGGAGGCACAGCTTGATTTACTCCAGCAGCAAATCAGTTAATGACCCAGGTTTTTATTTTGTTTTAATCTGGGGGAGTGCTAATCAATCTTAATGCACAAGGGCAGGTGCCATTTCAAATGTCCTGGTCCTGTTCTGCCTTAGCAAATAATCCTGGGTGTGTTGATGAAGTCAGCTTTGGCCCAGAGTGGGGACACAGTGTGCTTTAGCACCTTGATATTATTGCAAAATGTAATAAATGTCATAATCTAAAGGGTATTTTTAATCACCTCCTCAATATTCCTTTTAAGTGATGGTTAAATCCACTTGGTTCAACCTGGATAATGCTCTGCTGAGGCAGGAGCAAAAGCTTCAGTATCTCCTGATACAAGGGACACAAAGTGCTTGGTAAAGCAGTTGGTTCTAGCAGGTTCCTACCTGAGGTTGTTTGTAGGGCTGGAGTTGACTTTTAATGGGTAATGATGCCTCTTTTTTGAGCTATACATGAAAAAGGAGGTTCAGGTGGGAGCAATTCCTCTGTGTAAGGAGCAAAACCAGCTGTCCCCAACCCTGCCACTGGGTGCATCCATCATCCCCTGGACACCCCACCTTTGTACAACTGTGTATGTCTTTTGTCCTTAGGATGCTGTGGTGAGGTTGGTGTCCTTCATTTTGCTGGGTCACAGGGCAGCAGGAGGGGAAGGAGAGCCAGGTTTGGGGAAGTTTTAGCCACAGATGAGTTCAGTGTAACTTCCCTGCTCGTGGGAGGAATTCACTCTTGTCTATGAGCCAGCAGTGTGCCCAGGTGGCTAAGAAGGCCACCAGCATCCTGGCTTGTATCAGCACTAGTGTGGCCAGCAGGACCAGGGCAGGGATCATCCCCCTGTGCTGGGCACTGGTGAGGCTGCACCTCCAATCCTGGGGTCAGTTCTGGGCCCCTCATGACAAGGACATTGAGGGGCTGGACTGTGTCCAGAGAAGGGCAATGGAGCTGGGGAAGAGGCTGGAGCACAAGTGTTATGAGGAGCAGCTGGGGGTGTTTAGGCTGGAGAAAAGGAGGCTGAGGGGAGACCTTCTGGCTCTCTGCAACTGCCTGGGAGGAGGTTGGAGCCAGGGGCAGTTCCATCTCTTCTCCCAAGGAAAGGAACAAATGATAAAACAAGAGGAAATGGCCTCAAGTTGCCCAGAGGAGGTTTAAATTGGATCTTGGGAACAATTTCTTCCCCAAAAGGGTTGTCAGGTCCTGGCCCAGGCTGCCCAGGGAGTGGTGGAGTCCCCATCCCTGGAGAGATTTCAAAGCCATGTAGATGTGGTGCTGAGGGACATGGGTTATTGGTGGCCTTGGCAGTGCTGGGTTAATGGTTGGACTTGATGATCTGGAAGGTCTTTTCCAACCAAAATGATCTGATGGTTATGAACTGTCTCTTCAAGGGATGCTTTGTATCTGATTACTTGCATCATGACCATACCTGTGAAGAACAAACATTTCCCCACTGCAGTAGTTCACACAGCTCAGATGGAAGGAATTCTAAGCATCCTCCTCAGGGGGGGACAGATGCATCCCTTTCCCATCTGTTGAGCTTTAAGGCTGGGCTGGCTATTAAAGGGGAGAGGACATGTCTTCTGGAGGTGGCTCTGCGAGTGCTGTGGGGAGGCAGTGCCATTGGCCCTAGGAACCACTTGGGCAATGAGGATGGTAGTTTGGGGCTCTTAGGGAACTTCTTGGCATTTTCCTGGCTGCTGCAAATACTTTGGGACCAGAGAGGGCAGCCGAAGGGGGCAAGAAGTGCAGGTGCTGGGTGAGAGGGGAAGTGTTGCTCCCAGAGCCATTGCCCCTTGGGATGTTTCCATCTGAAGTGCTGCAGGGGAAGCTCTGACCCCAGCAGGACACTGACACCACCTCCAGCAGAGCCAGGGTGATGCCAAAGAGCTTCTACACTGTCTGCATCCATCCCCCTGCTCCGTGCTGCTGGGGTTGTTCCTCTGCAGCAAGTTGAGGTATGTTTCTGGGCTCTTCCTTTTTTTTTAATAACTTTTCATTGGCTCAGAGCAGAGATGCCAGTCAGGCATTGCCCCCTGGGCAGGGAGGTCACCCCACTGCTTTGGCTGCCTTTCAGTCCTGCCCCACCTCTCCAGCTCAGCTGAGATCTTAATTTAAACCCTTGCTGTTGATGGGACATTGTTTGCTTGGATGAGCTGCCACTTTTTTTTAACGGAACAGGAATAAAATGTCAACTATGGCAGGTGCTGCTGGGCTCTGCTGGGAGGGCACAGGGAAACCTGTCCTGGTGTTACACTGCTGGGAAGCTGCCTCTGGGCTTGAAATTAGCCAATGAAACAAATAGTTTTAAAGTACAGGTTTTTCTGTGTACCTGTAATGGTCTCTTTTAGGCCTGGAAATCAGGAGGGATTTTTTTCTTTATTCCCCGGTGCCATTGTCACGATAATGACATTTTCTGCAGGTATTTTTGAGCAGAGTGAATGACATTGCAGGTAGCTCTTCCTGGGTTTGTGCTTGCAGGGAGTTGGAGCCTTGAGCTGAGGATGCTGGAGGCACCAAGTGGGGAGTGATGGCAGGATGTGGTGGGGAGGTCACCCCTTCTCAGAAGTTTTGGTGTTTGATGTGAGCAGGGCTGAATGTGCTTGTTGTAGAGACCAGTCTGTACTGGCTGTGGGAAGTGAGGGCCAGGTCTGTCTGACATCCCAAATGCCACCTTCTACTAAAAAACATGAAGGGTTTCAGGAGTGGTGTCCATCCAGCATGGAGATAAATACAGTGGGACTGCAGCATGATTTGTCTGGGGTCATCAAAGTGGTTTATGGAAAACTCAGAGTAGTTTCCTCTGCTTCACAGAGGAAGCAATTGGGGTGGAAGCAGGGATCTGGGGCTGTGACAGCAGGGCTGAGGCTGGAGCTGAGGTTGCTTTGCTCCCACCCAAGGCTGTGCCTCTAAAGGACATAATAATTGATGAACTCTCAGCCTGGCACAGGCATCTTACCAAATGAGGAGCTACAGCTCTGAGAGGCTGTTTGATTGTTTAGATAGTTTGTGTTTTTACTGAGCTTTTTTCTAGGAACCTTTTAACATGATGGGAGTTTTTCTCAGCTTTATTAAGGGGGCAGATGGAGTGAACTTTTTCCAGCACACAAAACATGGCAAACTTCAATTGTGCCTGGCAGGACTTTAATGACTTAATCATGAGGAAGACTTATGCTGAGAAGTCTTAAGGTCAAAGGATGGTTGTATATGATTTTGGGGGGTTTTAGTTAAAAAAAAAATCAAACAAAACTGATTAAAAAAAGGGTATTTAGTGAAATACTGAAGTGGTTAGAATAATGGTAATGCATTTTTAGTGTGTTTGAGTAAGTCTGAAGACTTCAACAGAGAACAATTTCTGCTGGTGGTCTCAACTGCTTTACGTGCTGAAGGTGTGACAGAACCACCTTGGCTGAGTCATCTTCTGTCTGGGTCTCAGACTTACCAGATGTGTTTCCTGTCTTGCACACTCCCACATGAAGACCATACTGAATCATTTCTTATTTTCAACCTCAGAACTCATACGTTTGCTTACATGTTGTATTGAGTGGATTGATGATTTAGAGCTACTTAAACACACTAGTTTCAGTCTCGGTTATGACCACAAATTGATCATCGTTCTGTTCCATCTTGAATTAGCTTGTAGACGTGCTTGCTTCATGCACATTTGGTTGCTCATCCTTTCTTAAATAAAATCATTAGAAGGAAAGGAACAGGCTGTTCTGTCAAACTGCAGTGTGGGTCGCAGCCTCAAGGACATGGGTGACCTCAACTGATGAACAAGAAAGATGTTCAGCTCTTCCCAACTAATGCTTGTGGGATTGCATCTGATGTCTGTCTTCTGATGACCCCAGACTTACCTGTTCAAGCAGGCCAGGTGGGAACCAGTTCTGACCTTGAAGCAATTTAATGAGGGTGGTGGTGGTCTGAGTGTAGGTCCTTGCTGAAGAGGTGCCAGTTCTGGGACTGCCAGTTGGTGTCCAGCTTGTCTTGGTGAACTGTGGGTCTGGGATATGTTCCTGGAGTGCTTCACAAGATCCCACTAGAAATCTTCTTTCCTGATGTTTTAAATAAAGCATTCAGCTCTTGGGGGAGATGACAAAATATAGACTAGTGGCTGCCCAATCACAGAATCACCAAGGCTGGAAAAGACCTTGAAGGTCATCCAGCCTATGACCAACACCACCACATCAGCTAGACCATGGCACTAAGTGCCACATCCAGCCTCTCCTTGAACACATCCAGGAATGGTGCCTCCACCACTTCCCTGGGTACTCCATTCCAATGTCTGATCACCCTCTCTGTCCCTGAAGATAGATTTGCAGTGTCTCTGGTGAAACTGTAGCTCAGTTGAATTCAACAACAAAACCTTCCAAGGGAACGACTCACCAGGGCTGGACTTCTGCTGCTGACCAGAAGTCAACACAGAAAGCAGAGGTGACTGAGCAGGTGCAGAAGGTGGGAGGACCATCCTCAGCCCATCAAATGGAAGGGGTGGGCATCATTTCAGTTGGTGGTTTCTGTAGCCTCATAGTGCAGCATCCTCTGCAGCTGGCCCATGATGGGGGGGGGACGTTTGCTGGAAATACAGCTTGGATCAAGTCATGAAGAACTCCTGTGATGTTGACAAATTAAGACTTTCATTTTGCTGCAAAGGCCGTGCATAACAAGGGGTGTGTTGAGCTGTGAATGTGTGGCATCTGGAGAGCAGGTTGTGTGCTGGGAGCAGGCAGCAGTGGGACGATTTCACGGTTTTCATTCTGTGTAATGTTCTACTCAGCTATTAGCATGAGTCAAGCACATTTGTGCTGCTTATTGATCTTTTAAGTCTCCACAAATGCACCCTCTAAAATTAGCAAGTAGTCCAGCCTAGTTATTTTTAGTTAAAAGGTTTTATTTCTGACACAATTGGTCAAGGCAAATGAATAGGATTTTCCAAGAAACGCTTGCTGAAAGCAGGAGAGCAATTTCTCCAGAAACCTGAACACAGTTCATATCCCCAGCAGCTCTTGGGTGATGAGACCATTTGAGTGTTGCCCACCAGGGTATGTAAGTACTGAACTTCCATGAAACTCATCAAATCAATAGGTTTTAAACCCCTAGACTTCAGAATTGTAGACCTGGTTATATTGTGTAGGCAGCAGCCTGCACATGGCTCATGGGACTCAGAAGGAGGCACAATCCCCATCAGCAATTGTTGGAGTGTGTGTGGTTCTTACTTTAATTGTGTGCTCAGACATCCCCATAGACCATATGTTTTGTGGGAAAAAAAACATGGTTTGAATGGAATATGGAAAAGTTTAATTACAGTGATAATTGCATCTTGTTTGTGGAGTTGATTGGAAAAGCTACCATGAAGATCCAGTAGCCCTTCACTGTAGTTCTCCCCTGAGCTCCCCCATGACGTCTTTCTTGTCACCTTGGATTGCTTCTTCTTCTTGTGTTTCAGTTTTCTATATAGGGCTAAAAAAAGCCCTTGATGAGTGTCTGCATTTTTACCTTCAACAATTTTGCCCATCACCATCCTCTGAGGGATGTGTTTCCATGTTGTAATATCCTTACACACCTGCCGGGTGGTTTTTTTTACTTGACTTCACTGGATTCTAATGACTGTTTGACTCCTGCATTTCAGTCACATTCTGTTATCTGTGAAATGCAGCTGCAGGCATGTCTGCAGCAGGGATGCTTTTTATATAGAGGTATTATTTATAAATAGAGAGAGAGAGGCTCACACAGATACATCCCCCCTTTCTAGACTTCCTCAATGTGTACTCCAGGTCCTGTTCCAAATGAATTGCAGTGGAGCTGTGATGTTTTCTCAGTCTGACAAGTAGTCAGCAGACTCGTGCTAGGAAAATATTTGATGTCTGAAGATTATGTGCTGATATCTGAGCTGTGCTGATGGATTGTGGGGGCTCTGGTTGTGAATTCGCTCTGCCTGAGGTCCTCATGTTGATTTTCCCTTACAGTAGATGACATGAGGAGCCTTTCTCTGACAAACATGGGGATGAGGATGTGCTGTTGGATTGGCAGAATGGGAGAGAGGAACTTCTTATTGCACGTTGTGGATAATTTCAGCTGGAAAATACCAGAATGGCAAGAGGTTGAAAGATTGAAACTCGTGTCTCATGGTGTCATTAAAGAAAGGAATGCTTCACATTTTTTGTACTGTGCTGGAAATTCTTTACCCCAGTTTAAAAAAAAATGTATTTTTTATTTTACTATTTTAAAAAAAATTTTGAATCAATAAGTACTCCAGGACTAGCATTTGTTTTAGACTTTTTTCTTCCTGCATGTCCTAAACATACACTAGATGTTAAGTATTAATGTTCTATAAATTTCAAAGGTCTTAGACTTCAGCTGGTAACCTCCTACTGTAACTCCAAGAGAAGCAAACCTGCCCAGTTATAGCAGTCAATGACTGCTATAATCAACTGCCCATACACCAGTCATGCTTGTGGGAAGAATGGTGTATGGGCAGTTGATCTCCCCCCAGATCCTTCCTTCAGCTCTCCCAGAATAACAGAAAGAGGCACTGGGAGGAGGAGAAGACACACAATTGTGTGGATCAAACCAGGTTGCTGATGCCTTACTCTGCTTAGAGCTGTGGGTGAGATTGAGGTGGCCCCAGTGTCCTGTGGGATGGTTGGGGAGGGGAGAGGAGTGGATTCCCATTGTCGAGAATATTTTCTCCAGGTCCAACTCCTAAAGGAGTTGATGTCTTCTCTGTACAAATCCAGCTCTACCCAGGAGGGTTGTAACTGTGAGCTACTATTGAAGCTTTACAGAGATGCAGTGTTGCAAAATGAATAATTGGCTTTCTTTGAAGTCCCCAGAAAGAAAGAGGGAGTAAAGTGTCCCCTTCTCAAAGGGCAAACAGAAGGAGAAGCTGCATAAGACAAACCTCTGTGGCTCCTAACTCTTTTGTGGCAAAACACAAAGGTTTGGATTGGAGGCAGGGAAAAGAAACTGCATGATTGTCCTTTAATCTCAGATTTCATTGACTGTCATGGACTCTGAGCTGAGTTTGGATTTTGGATTAGGCTCTTTTCTGGAATTGGCGTGTTTGGTTTAGATGCAGCAATGTAATTTTTCCTACTCAAACCTGGAATTGGATAGGCCATTCTTCCCCTTTTGTGTAGAATGATATAATTGTTTTTGTTGGAAAAGATCTTTAAGATCATCTACCCCAACTGTTAACCCAGCACTGCCAAGGCCACCACTAACCCATGTCCCTCAGCACCACATCTACACGGCTTGGAAATCCCTCCAGGGATGGGGACTCCACCACTGCCCTGAGCAGCCTGGGCCAGGGCCTGACAACCCTTCTGGGGAAGGAGTTGTTCCCAATATCCAATCTATGGGAGAAGAGACTGACCTCCCCCTAGCTCCCACCTCCAGTGTGAGACAGTGTGAGCTGAGAGGTCTCAAATTTATGGCCATGACTTCTCCCATTCAGAGCTTTGGTTTATCATGTCTGTCTTTTTGTGCTTCCAGCAGCTGTTCTGCTCTGAGGTAGGGAGCACTGGATGTGGGGTGTGGCCACTGGTGAGCAGGAGAGACTCTTGGGGTGCAAATGAAAGAAAACACACTTAATTGCAGCTCTAGTTAAGGCTGTTTTCTTCACTAAATACCTTCTACTTAAGGCAGCCTGGGAGTCATTAATTCCTGATTTTGTTCCTCAGTTCCCCTTGAAATAGGTCTGTTTTGGTCATGGGATATTTGGTCATTGGCTTTCCTTGGCAAGGCTTTATTCTTCGTAGCTCTCCAAGTGGCAACGACATCTCTTTGGGGATGTGGTGGGACAGCAGAAGGGTGGTCGTTTCTAGTTGACAATGGTGGATGTCTTCTGCTGTGTCTGTACTTGGTTGTGTCTGTAGTGCAGCTGTGTGGCCCTTCTCATGTACCCCACATCATGGTATAAGCTTTAACTGGGCAGATTTGTGTGTTGGTGGGTTTTAGTGTGGACACACTGCTCGGTTGTAATTTCTTATATCCCCTATCAGCCAGTTTATTATTCTTTTGGTCCTCCTCGTTCTCAGGGTCATTGTTATTAAGGTGCTGTTTCAATGTGCTCCCCGTGCTCTGAAGGAGCTCCACTGGGGCTGGTCCTGCCCTTCCCCAGCCTGGGCTCAAGGGTCTCCTTCACCTCTTGGATGATATTTTCATGAAATCAGAGCAGAGTCTGGCTGCTGCTCACTGCTTACACGTGTAGCCTGGAGCACATCAGGAGGAGGGTGAGGTGGAATTTCAATCAATGTGCTTTGAATTATTTAAGAATTCATCCTGAACTCCTCAGCTGATTTCAAAAAATAACCCTGAAAAAGAACCTGGTTTATGGATTATTCCATTCCAACATTTCCTAATGGAAACGTTTTGACTTCGCCACTCTGGAATGAGGTTTTACTTCTGAACCTGCCTCTGTTTAATAACTAAAAATGCAGAAAACCCAACATGTTGCAAACAAAGACTCTTTTTGCCCAATTGGAATACCTTTATTTTTTTCTTCCTCCTCTGGAAATTCTAAAGCTTTGTCACTGTGTGTTGGTAGAGTGCATTGGCTCAGCTGGCAAGCCAAAAACTATGGTTCTGGTTCATGATCACTCCTCCAGCACTGGTACCTGCTCCTGCTTGCTAGCTACACTGCTCTGCACAGCCAGCACTGTCAGAATTTTTGGGGGGAAATGTCACCTTTTGGGTCTTTGTGTGTATCTGTTGGTGTGAGAAGGGAAGGACTCCTCTCCACCCCCTCCACGTGCCGAGTCCCAGTTTGGTGGAGGAGCTGTGACAACTGCAAGTGGGGTCGGGGTTGACAGAAAGTGCTCCTGAATGCCAGAGAGGAGACAAGATGCTTTATATGCCTCGTGCTTCTCTCTCAGCTTTTCTGACAGCTGCCCAAAGAGAAATCCTTAATCATTTTTGTAGCCATGCTTTTTCTCATGGAGGGAAGAAAACAAAGTCAAAGAAGGTTGAAGGAAAGTGAGTCTGTAAACTGGCTGAATGGGGCCACCTCATATAGAATCATAGAATGGTTTGGGTTTGAGGGACCTTTCAAGGCCATATAGTCCAACCCCCCTGCAGTGAGCAGGGACATCTGTAACCAGATCAGGTTGCTCAGAGCCCTGTCCAACCTGGCCTGGAGTGTTTCCGGGGATGGGGCATCTACCACCTCTCTGGGCAACCTGGGCCAGTGTCTCACCACCCTCAGTGTGAAAAATTCCTTCCTAGTATCTTGTCTAAATCTCCCCTCTACCAGTTTAAAACCATCATCTCTTGTCCTATCTCTACAGGCCCTGCTAAAAAACTCTGTCCCCATCTTTCTTACAGGCTCCATTCAGGCACTGGAAGGTGCTCTAAGGTCTCCCTGGAGCCTTCTCTTCTCCAGGCTGAACAGCCCCAATTCTGTCTTGTCATAGAGCTGCTCCAGCCCTCGGATCATCTCCGTGGCCTCCTCTGGACTTTCTCCAACACCTCAATGTTCTTTTTGTGTTGGGGACCCCAGAACTGGACCTAGCCCTGCAGGGGGTCTCAGCAGAGCAGAGGGGACAATCCCCTCCCTGGCCCTGCTGGCCACACTGCTAGGGATGCAGCCCAGGACACAGTTGGTTTCTAGGCTCCAGCACATGGTGCTGGCTCGTGTGGAGCTTCTCATCCACCAACACCCCCAAGTCCTTCTCAGGGCTGTGCTTTATTGGTAGGACTACTTTTGGTAGGAAAGCTGCTGAGGGTGTTGGTGGCATGGACTTCATAGAGCTGCTCCAGAATGGAGCCTTATTGTTACAAACATTGGGGAATCTGGATGGTTTGGTGTGACCCTTAGGGGAAGATACTTCCTCCTTTTGAGGGTGCAGGAGCTCTGTTCCAGCTTGCCCTTGCTTGCACCTCCAAATCAGACAAAAAGAGCTCTGCAATGTAGCAATGTTATTGTGGCAGCTTTTGTACCAAGAGGGGAAAAATAAACAGTTTGTGACAGTGCAGAAGTGCAGAAGATGAGTGAGGAACTAGGGAATCAAGATCACAGCAGTTTTATGGGGCTGACTAAACTGGGCAAAAAGCAAAGAAAACCAGAGTTAACTGTGCTCTGCTCTGTTCAGCCTCCAGGCATGGCAGGAGATGCACTTGGATGTCAGATGCAATATGCTGCTGAGCAGGGGGTTTAGGGACAGAAGAGCAACCTTGAACCTGAGCTGTCCTGCTTTTGTTAATGCAGTTAAATCCTTAACAAGAATTTAGCAGGGCTTTGTATTTCATTTTCATTTCTTGCTGGGGACAACTATCAGTCTGTGTGACAGCAGCCACTCTGGGGCCTGGCTAGACACAAAGCAGCCAGAATGTACTGAAAGCTGCGTATGTCAAAGAATTATTTTGACTTGTTTTATAAGAGTTCAGTCCTGGGCCCCTCACCACAAGAAGGACATTGAGGGGCTGGAGCGTGTCCAGAGAAGGCCAGTGGGGCTGGGGAAGGGTCTGGAGCACAAGCCCTATGAGGAGCAGCTGAGGGATCTGGGGGTGTTGAGCCTGGAGAAAAAGGGGCTGAGGGGAGACCTTCTGGCTCTGCAACTGCCTGAGAGGAGGTTGGAGATATGGGGGTTGGTCTCTGATCTCAATGAGCAAGTGGTAGAACAAGAGGAAATGGCCTCAAGTTGCCCAGGGGAGGTTGAGATTGGATATTACAAACAACTTATTCCTGGAAAGGGTTGTCAGGCCCTGGCCCAGGCTGCCCAGGGCAGTGGTGGAGTCCCCATCTCTGGAGGGATTTCAAAGCCATGTAGATGTGGTGCTGAGGGACATGGGTGGCCTTGGCAGTGCTGGGTTAACAGTTGGGGTAGATGATCTCAAAGATCTTTTCCAGCCCAAATGATTTTTTAATTCCATGTGTGGTATGTACAAGTCATTAATATCAATAAACAGTGGCACTCCCAGATATTCCAGAAAGCTACTGTTCTTTTGCATCCTAATTTGTTTCTTTCCAGCATGTGCTCTTCAACATTCACACTGAAGCTGTAGAATTGCCCTTGGTGCAGCAGCCTTGGCTACTGCTAATGAAAGAGTTGTCCTTGTCCCTTGTGTCCAGCTCCCAATGGTCCTGAATATCATAACTTTGGGTTTTGTCACTCAAGTGTAGGGAAATAGTTTTCATAACTCTTCCAACACTTCCTTGAGCTAGTCTAGCTCTGAGCATCTGTGGAGACCTGGCTTCGTCCTGAGATGCCTACAGGGTAATTGAATACCCTCCAAAAATTGGATCCTCTGTCCATGAAACTAGATAGAAATCCCTTATCTTGCCATTGGGGATCCCCCATGCCCGGTCTGTGTTTGAGCTGGAGAGCAGAAAGGCTGTGTTTAATTTTGGGCAGAAGTGCTGTGGGTATCTCATGCCTCTGGAGGCCAGCTGATGGAGGAGCAAGGAAAGCAAAGCTTTCACTTTGCAGATCACAAGGTTGTGACATCTCAGCACTTTGTCCTGCCCTGCCTGTGTCTAACTGGGGTGCTGGGCTGAGCACCACAGGAGGTGGTGGGCATGTTGGACACCACACAGAGCTGCTGGAGCATGAGCAAAGCATGGAGATGTGTACCAAAGGAGCCACTTGGCTGACACCAGGGTGGTGATGGGAGCTGGAGGTGGGTGTCTGGGGTGCAGAGGAGCTGTTGGGAGCGTTGCACACTGGTTGGTGGTTGTGGCAGCTGGCGAATAACACCCTAGTGAATAGAAAGTGAGCAACCTGGTCTGGTGGGACGTGTCCCTCCCGTGGCAGGGAGGTTTGGAACTAGATGATCTTTAAGGTCTCTCCCAAGCCAAACCAGTCTGTGATACTGTGAAGCCATGGTCTGTCAACAGGTCGCTCAAATACCTGTTGTCTGCATGTCTGTGAGTCAGGAAGCCAGAGGCAAAGCCTGAGCCCTGTGCTGCTGCACCTGCAAACCTGGCACCAGGAGAACCCCGGGGAACAGCTTGTTTATGAGCAAGTAACTAATCTTTCCTTTCAGTGGGATCTGATTTCACGTTGGGCAAGTCTTTAGGACTGCAAATAGGCCTAATCAGGGAGATGGGTGAGTTTCAAGTGCAATCTTTACATAATAAGGGCCCAGTAAATGCGTTTTTTTCCCTTTTTTCCCCCCCTTTCTTGTAATTGCCCAGTATCAGCATCCTGGTGTTCCTGTGCTTTAGCTCCTTTCCCCTCCCCTTTTGTAAGATGCATGGAAAATAAGTGGTTGTAGGTCCTTCTTCCCAGTGTCTGTCAGCAAACCTTATGTTGGGTTTTTATAATTATTTATTTTGGACATATAAGATCTTGTCAGTAATTTCCCTGCAATGTCTTTGATGTTGTGATAAAGCCTGATGTCATGAGCAGAAAAGTTTGTGAAACACTTAAAAGTCTGCTCACTGCTTTGGGTTCACTCATGCTCACTGCTCTCCTCTTCTCCCTTTTTATTTCTTTCTCTTCTCCCCATTTTCTTAACAGTAGAATAGCATCTGATGCCCGTGGGTTGTGGATCTGTGTGGTTTTTCTTCCTTTACACATTGTCACTGTTGTTCCCTGCCCTGGAGTCTCTCTAAATCCTCACCACACACCTGACAATTGGCTGAGGAAATTCCAGTGTGGCTCAGAATGTGAGGTGTGTCCCATGGGCAGAGCCTGGAGGGGGCAGTTTTCCTTGGAAAATGGCCTGGAGAGCAGGAAGGTGGAGTCCTTGGAGGAGCTGAGCAGGTTTTAGGTCTTGGTATTTCAAAGCCTGAGGAGGAGAGAGGGTGGCTGTGGGGAAATGCAGTTCTAGCAAACATGGATGAGGAGGAATTGCCCTCAAATACACAGCAAACCCAGCTGGAAGTATCTTCCATGATGTCAATCCATGATCATCTTGGCTTTTGTTGGGTCTTGGTTGAGCTGGGACAATCAGTGGAGTTGTTTTGTCTTTCTCCTCTTATTGTTCTATAGAACAATTCAATTCAGCAGCATCTGAAGGGAGGTTTAAATCCTTTACTGTCCCCTGACACCCCACGGTGCTGAGCCATCCTTTGGGCTCCCTGATGTACCACACCTGCTGTATGACCATCGGTGGAATAAAAAACACAATTCCCAGCAATTTGATGACAAATTCAAAACAATTAATTTTACTAGAACTCTGGATGGCACAATCAAATTCTGCCTTGCACCCTTCTGCTACAAATCCTGCATGTCTGGTGATAGCTGAGCAACTTCTAACAACAAACTGTTTCCTACAAGGAGCTTTCAGCATGAGAAACAAAACAAATCACTCACCAATTCAGATGACTTTGGGCAGCCAGCAAGACAAAGTTAATAATGTAGCAATTAAAAGTGAGATTTTATTTCTGTTTCAAAGGGGGGAACACATTAATTTTTCATGTCAAAATGAGCTTTTCTTTTTAAAGAAGTGCCAGGAATGAAAACAAAGTACAGCTTCAGTCTGGGAGTGCTGAGAACACTTCATTTTGCCTGAAACTGTTTTCACTACTAGTTCTGCTGAGAAAACCAGCTTTTGTTTGCTTCTCTAGTTCTTGTATGTGGCAATAAATTGAAGCAAGACCCAGCTATTCTGGTAGCTCATTCAGAGTTGTTTTGATTGGAAAAGATCTTTAAGATCATCAAGTCTAACCAGCAGTGCCAAGGCCACCACTGAGCCATGTCCCTCAGCACCACATCTACATGGCTTTGAAATCCCTCCAGAGATGGGGACTCCACCACTGCCCTGAGCAGCCTGGGCCAGGGCCTGACAACCCTTTGGGGAAGAAATTGTTCCTAATATTTAACCTAAAACTCCCCTGGCACAACCTGAGGCCATTTCCTTTTGTTCTATCACTTGTTCCTTTGGAGCAGAGACCAACCCCCCCTGGCTCCAACCTCCTCTCAGGCAGTTGCAGAGCCAGGTGTCCCCTCAGCCTCCTTTGCTCCAGGCTGAACACCCCCAGCTCCCTCAGCTTGTGGGAGGGACTTGTGCTCCAGACCCTTTATGGTAACAGGTGAGGAATTTTGATATCAAAGGGCATCTCTTTGGCTCTTTGAGGGTTTCCTTCTTTGCTCTCAGACCCTATCCACTTCCCCCTTGTAATTTTCCTTCCTGTTTTCACTCATTTTGTGACTCCTCTTTCATTCTGTTGGCAGAGGCCTTGCACTTTGTAGTGTTTAACCTCTATGCATTTGCACCAAGGCTGGAGGATCCCACAGTGCCTTTCCAAAGCCCAGAAGGTGTTTTTGTGTTTGGGAGATCAGTAATGGAGCCAGGATCTCCTTGGAAGAGACACAGGCTTTTTTGCATTTTTTGAGTGGTTTTTTCTTTGCAAAGTTGTTGCAGAAGCAGTTTTCTCTGCCAGGCTGTGGCCAGTTTGAGACTGAGCCAAGAAGGGCATCCAAGAATTAGAGTTGCTCCAAAATACTGGAGAAGATTTAAAAACATCCAACTATTTTCTTGCAGTGTTTAGTAACGTGGTGCTGTGCCAGGCTGCCATCGGGTCAGCCAGACCAAGCTGAACTGTTGGATACACATTCTCACTTATCCTAAATGGCCATTTCTTTTAATTTCAGATTAAATTTTGCTTGGGCTTTTCATCATTCTAAATCACATTCTAGGAATCATCCACTCTAAAGACGTCTTCATTGGTTTATTGATACCTTTTATTTTGGTCTGTGTGCTGAAGATGTTTCTTGAGAATACAGCTTGCCACAAATGGCTTTGTTTTGTAGATAAAACGTGGGGGTTTATGCATTGGTTTAAAAAAAAAAGATTCCTCAAAGAACTTGCTTGAAGATACGTAGGAAGACAAGATACAATGTGTTAATTCTTGCTGTTTAAAAATATAAACATAAACCTTTAGGTATGTAACTATACAATAACATTTTCCAAAGTTTTGAACTGGGGAATTTCACCTTTGGTCCCTTCCTGTGCTTACCTGCTGTGGTGAGACCTTGGTACTTGGGATAAACTGCTCTAGCCCTGTGCTCCAGGATGGGATGATTAGTGTTCACCAGCCAGGCCAGGAGTGAGGGCAAGTCCATTAATACCTCAAGCAATGCAGCAGAGATGAGTGGGGAGGCACAAAACAAGAATGACACTGAACAGTCACAACACACTTGTTATAAACCCTTCTATAAGTATTCTCTAGGCTTTCACTGTGAGAAAGCTGTAAGAAAAAAATAAATTAAAAGGGAAAGACTTGCAAATAAGCCAATGTGAATAAAATGTGTTGTGTGACAGCCTGGCAGTGTGTCAGGGTTTGACTCAGGATTGGCAATTAGACCAGAGACAACAATTATATACAAGTATGTTCAGAAATGTGCAAAAGCCTCTTGCCTCCCTCAACCCCCAGCAGCTCCCCCAGCATCTCCTGAGCTGTGAGCAGTCCCAAAAAGTCTCAGCTCGCTGTGTGAGATAACAGCAGAGCAGCCAGGGCTTTGGGGAGAGTTATGAGGTCAGTGGTGCCTGAGCCTGGGGTCGATGGTGATGGATGGATGGAGTCCTCCCTGGACACCGGCCATGGACAGAAGAGAAGGGAAGAAGCAGGAAGGAAGTTGTCTTCTGTGATCTCTGACCTTCCTCTGAGCTTACGTAGATCTATGGAATGGAATCCCTTTGGTCAGTTCTGCTGTCTGTCTAGTCCAGCCCCCTACAGGGGAGGTCACATACAATTAATTCTCCTGCCCCAGGATGTAGCAGCAGAGCTAAGAAGCAACCTTGGAGTCTCAGCAGTAACATCAACATTCCAGTGTTATCAGCCCACTGGCTGGAACACTTGCTGCTAGTTAAAAGAAAGCTTACTGAAGGAAAAAAAATCAGTAAAAGGAAAATGAGCTTAAACCTGGCTCAACCCCCAGGACACAGTGCCAACAGCAACGGGTGTCTTCACTGTAGGTGCAGGAACATGTGATAAGCTGGGATGAGACATTGAGCAAGATGTGCTAGAATGACAGGTAGGAGTTCCTCCTTTTATAGGAAGTTAATGTTTTGCTTTAAATAAAGCAGTATTTGTTTCACAAACAGATCATTGAATTAGAAGAAGGTGGGGAATTAGGCAGTTAATTTATTTTCTGCTGAGACTTTATTAGAATCATAGAGTCCTAGACTTGTTTGGGTTGGAAGGGACCTTCAAGATCATCTAGTCCCAACCCCCTGCCATGGGCAGGCACACCTCCCACTAGACCAGGTTGCTCCAAGCCCCATCCAACTGGCTCTTGAACATTTCCAGGGATGAGGCAGCCACAAACCTCTCTGTAAGAGTTGGATTTCTGGAGCAAGCTCTTTGGGGATGGGGTCTATTTTGTTTTGTTTTAAAGCTCTTCCCTGTGACCACAAGGGTTGGGGTAGCTCTGTATGAGCTGGTTGCAATTTCACTGTGTTTTATGTCATGTTCTCTCCTCCTGGGTGATGGAGAGGGGGGCAAAAAACCTCACCAAAAACTGAGAACCAGTCAGTGCCAGGCTAACGAGAGGAGGTTGTCCTGTAGGGACTTGTGTCCATGCTGGATTTGGGAATGCTGCAGTGTGTGGCGTCGCTGTGCGGAGCGGGGAGCGTTTGCTCTGCTCTGTGTGCCACCCTTTGGTTGGCCCCAGCCAGCTCCTAGTGGGCAGCACAAAGGAATCCTTTTTCAAGCCAAGAAAAAAGTAACTGCCCGTTCCCTTCAAATTTGCAAGTGTTCTAGTAATACTTGAATGCTTAAAACTGTGTATCCAGAAAAGGCTGAATTTCAGCTCGGCGCTGGCACCGTGCAGACCCTTCTACATTAATTTTATTCCTTAGTGTGGTGCCAAAAGCTTATTTTCCTGTGTCTGATTCTTTTTCAGATTAAAATAATGTCATTAGTTCTTCATACAAAGGCATCAGCTTGCTAAATTACCTTAAAGTGATGACAAGTAGGTGACACCAGCATGATTGCCTACATTAGTTAGCCTTTTATGAGGCTTTTGCCAACCCTGCACTTAATTCCACCCAATTTGGTGTTTTGAAAACAAACACAGGAGAAAGATGAGTTTTAAATAGCAAAGTCTGGCCAAGATTTCTGAGGTGGGGATGCTTCCCTGAAAGAGGTTTCTGAGATAGCCTCCCCTATGCATTACAGCATCATATCCAACCCTGATGCAAAATACTGGTCTTTCCAAAATGCTGTATAGATTTTGGGTACCCCTGGAGGAGTCACAGCAGGAAATGTTTCTCCAAGGAGCTGGTGGAGCTCTTGTAACTTTTGGGTTGTGGGAACCTCTCCTGACACCTATGAGGGTACCTATTAGTCCTAATACAGGTTTTTAAGAAGTGCACAGCAAAGTCTGAAGAAGTCTCCCTACATCTCCTGCAGTGGAGGAGAAGAGAACAGGCAGCTCCAGGATTGCTGCTGATGGGAAGTAGCAGGAGATGTAGAGTGACAGTGATTTCAGAGGCCTCATGTTGGTAGTATGGCACTGGGGAGAGGTCTTGTGCCCCAAGGACATATCCAGAGTTTGGAGCAGACCATCTGCTTTGCTCCAGTGACCATAGAGGGGTGTAGCCATTGCTCCCTCAGCATGGTAGAGACCTCTGCCTGCAGCTGTGGAGACAGCCTGACCTACCACCTGGGTGAAGAGCATGTTGCTGTGGGGAATATGGTCATGTACCTCTAGCAAAGAGCTTGCTTACATGCCTTCCTACCTGTTCTCCTTTCCAGAGCCATGGCCTGGCAGATGGAGCCTATATTAAGCTACTGCTTCTCGGTTGCCTGGCTTGGAAGCAGCAAGGCAGCTGGCCTGCTCTCCATGCATCCATCTGTCTCCTTGCCATCCTGCTCAAATAAAAATTTTTTGAACCCAGAGACCAGTTTTAACCAGCAGAAGCCACCACCTCAGGGATAATGAAGACTTCTAGGACAATCCACTGCTGTATAGGGAAAAAAGTGACATCCTTGTCCTTGGAAAAGTGTTACGTGTATTTTGGCAGCAACCAGATGATGTGCATGAATGGTCTCGAGGGCAGTGAGGCTTGGAAAGGGGACAGTGTGGTGGGAGGAGGGTTTGGGGACAAGGCTTTGGTAGCTTTACAGTTTTCTGGTCAAATTGTCTCGTGTATTCATTCATCTTGTGGCTTAGAGAGGTAGAACAGGTCCCTGTTGGTCTGTGTGAGCCAACAGAATGTTTTTAAAATTGGGGGGGGGAAAAGGACAATTCTAATGCTATAGAAAGAAGTAAAAGCTGGGCCTGGGGCCCTGCAGAGCAGTGCTGGTGGCTCATCTTCCCCAGCAGTGTGCTGCAGGTGAGGGCAGAATGATCTTCATGGGAAGTTGAAAAACTCTATTGACTGTTGTTGCATGGGGCAGGTGGTGATCCCTTCTGATATGCTCTGTATCTGAAACAGAGAATTGTGTTGGTCTTCCAGGAGGGTCTGGAGTCCTAGAAATAGCGTGAAATACTCAAATAAACCACTCTGCTCTTAACCCAACATATGAGCAGTGTTGGAGCTCTTGCCTTGGCCCTGCTCTCTTGCCTGCGTGGCTTCTCCTTGCAAGTTTCTAAAAGTGGGCTTCAAATGCAAGAGGTGATTTTTCTTGGCACATCCCGTGTTGTGTTGAAAACCCAGTGGCATAATCCTGCCATGCAGGTAGAGCGAGCTGTTCCAGGGACAGGAGCACTTTGGAAACGTTGGGGCAGGAACCCCAACAAAGGAGTGTGGTTATTTGCAGGAGTGAATGTTGTGTTTGCATGAATGCAGTTGTGGGATGGAGAGAGGAGGTGATGTGCTTCCTCGTTAGTCCTGGTTGGAGTCACCCTGATGTTCCTGGGCAGCCGTGTCAGGGACAAGAGCTCAGGGACCCCTGGCCATGTGCTTTGCTTGCTGGGAAGCATGGTGTGAAGCAATTATTGGGATCTTGGTGTAGGGTAATCCAGGAGTGGAGAATTGGTCTCTTGAACAGGATGGGCAGTTGCTGTTGGGGGTGGTAGGAGGCTCTTTGCAGCAGCTGGAGTGGGTGAACCTCCCTGGAAAACTGTTCTTCTCTTTGCACACACCTGTAATCCACTGCGACCAGTTATTGTAAGCTGTGTGTGAAACATCTCTCAGCTGTCTTAACTGTGTACAGAAACACTGTCCTATGTGGCATCTTCTGCATCTGCAGGAACAACTTCTGTTGACTACCAACAAGTGTCTTACCTCTGTACAGTTGGATCAGTTTTCTAGCGAACTGCCTGGGAGCAGCCAGATTCTCCCCCCAGGAGGTTTATGAAGACATTAATAAAATGGCTAGTCATCTTTAAATACTTCTTAGGCACCTGGTCCACAAATATAAATATTGTTTCTGTTGACCATGTTCTAGAACATCTCTGGATAAGCCTTTCTTTAGTAGATGTGTGAGATGAGCAGATGTTAACAATGAAGACAGTTTTCTGAAATACCAGGAAAGTATTTCTATGAGCTTCTCTTCCACTTTCAGTATATTCCATATGATGGACTAAACCACATCTGCCTGAGGGGCAATTGGTCTTGATTTAAAAAGAGATGAAGAGCTGGAGACTGAGCAAGCACACCTGGTCTGGCTATGAATGTATATGGAAACAAGCATGTTCTCTGTCACACAGATATACCATTGACAGGTACCTCAAGGAGGGCAAGCAGGGGCTCAGGTGTCCAAGGACTTTGCATTCCCCAACCTTCAAGAGAATGATTAATTTGGTTAAATAATCACAAATTACCAGTGATGGCTGCCATAAAATGGAGACAGATGGGTACAGGGAATTGTTTTGAAAGGCCTTTCAATATCCTACTTCAGCAACCATCAACTTCATGTCCCAGTTTTGGAAGTCCTGGTGTTGAGCTGGTGCCCAATCTGATGAAAACTGCTTCTGTGCTTTGCTGCAACAGAGCCTGAGCAGTTTGCTGGATCACTGTCAGAGGAGCAGCAGCTCTTCTAACCAAAAATAAAAATGCTATCAAAGATATTAAAAGATCAAAGAACCATCCTTTGAGTAGTCCTCATAGGATTTAGTCAGATGTGAAAATGGTATTACTAAAGGCGTGGGGGAACACAGCCAAGCCCCATGAAGATGGGAAGGGAATTATGTGCAAAAATGTCTCAAAAAAAAAATAAATAGGGAGGACTTTTCTGCTAGAGGAGACAAAATAAAATCCACACCAGAGGAAGAGTTGCATTAAACAAGTCTTGTGTGGTGGTGGGCAGTGAGGCACACCACCTGTCTGTGTCTGAATGACTGGTGGGTCACTGCCCAGCACTGTGCAGTTGGGAGGTGGCACCTCTTGCCTCTTGTGGGGTGTTTCTGTGGGCTGGGACAGAAGCAGGAATTAATCCCTGCTAGTCAGTCCCTGGCCTGTTGCAAAGGTGCTCTCAGAGCATCTGTTGTGTTGGGTAGGAGCCAAGGCCTGTGGGAAGGGGGATGGGGGAGGGTGGCCGTGCACTGTTGGGTGGGTGTGTGATGAGGGCATCATGAGCTGGGATCAGAGCTATAGGTGGGTCTGTCTTTGCCTTTTCCCTCCAAATATGGCACCAGTTGAGCACTGCCCAGTGCCTGCTGCTGGGTCCAAGGCTCTATCCACACAAGTGCTGTTTCATGGACACCTTTTACTTCTCGTAGCCCAGCTGGTTTTGGCAGCTCAGAGGTGGTCCCAAAGGAGATCTCCATTAGTGCCCCAGAGAAGTTTCCTCACTGCTGTCACATGAGGTGGTGCAGAAGTAGACCCTGCAAGCTGTGTCCACCTCCCCTCCCACAGCATTTTGTGAAAGGAGGGCTTAGTAAACATTGGCCAGATCTTCCTGGGGAGGGGAAAAGGCTGACAAAAGCCAAAGGAGAGGTGAGACGTGACGTTATTTGGCTGAAGCTGCAGCTCTGTGTCCTGCAGGTTTGGATGCTGGACGGGCACCAGAGAGATCCTTTTAACTACCTGACTTAGTGGAGATTTTAATTTTTCTGTCTCGCCGTCCCACAGATTCTCACCAGTTGCCTCTTGGCAGCAAGACCTTGTCTATGTGACTCTGTACCTGCAGGCAGAGCCTAGAGTCACCTTTTCTAAGACGTGTAGAATTTTTATGCCTTGGTTATCACTCTGGAAATAGATGCAAATCAAAGGTTGACCCAAGCCTTGACCAATCATGCCAGGGTGGAGAACCCAGTTTCTGTGGGTAGCAGTGGGGTGACTTGCCAGCTCCAGCCTGAGGATTTGGGGCTCTTGACACCAAAGGAGGGAATATTTTGTTTTGTGAGATTTTAATGCTTTTTTTATTCAGATTTTCTGCACATGGTGGGCCAGACAGGGCTTGGAAAACAGGCCAACAGATTTAGCACCAGGAGGACTAACACTGTTGTCCTTACTACCCATCTGTTTTGCTACAGCAATGCAATAAAAAGTGCTACGTCAGGAATATTTCTCACTTAGGAAACTTAACAAGAGTTTAATTAAGTGGAGGCAGGGCTCAGCAGCAGATACTTGCTTTGCACCTTTCAGCTGGAGAAGGTGTGAGGGTGAAGAGCAGCTGTGGAGATGGCAAGCGAGTGAGGGAATTGCTGGAGTGGGTATTTTTATACCTGACATGTCAGCCTAGGTGCCTGGAAAAAATATGTTTTGGGTTAAATTTGTCAAGCCTTGGCATATAACTCATTTCTCTCCACGCTGAAACAGAGCAAGTGTTTGAGGTGAGCTGATTCTCCCAGAGTGCCCTTTCAGGTGAAGCTTTTCAGTGCTGCCTGGTTGAAGATGGGCACCCCACTGCTCCCCTATTGAACTTCAATTGGGAAGCCATGGGATGCCAGCACTTCTGTTCCTCTCTGGTGGCCCCAGGCTGCCTTATTTTCCGCAGATTTGTTGCAGTGCTGGTGGTCTTGTCTTGGAAGCTACAGCAGAAAACTACTTTGCCCCCTTTGCAAGGGTTTCACAGATTTTTGCGGGCTGTGAGTGTATGCAGATGTGTGTGGCTGTTCCTGGCTAGGCTGCAAGAGGTGCAGAGGGTGTTCCAGCTCCCTGGGAGTCACCAAGGACTCTGCTGAAGAGAAGCCAGCTGGACCTGATCCTAAATCAGAGCAAGCACTGAGGTTCTATGTAGTGTTTACTCTTGAAGTTAGAAAGAGGAGCAGAGGAGACCAAGTGTTGTCTCTCCATGTGTTTGTCTTAATGCAACTGCTATCAGTGCTGGTTATGCAAAGTTTGTCTCCTCTGTGTGTAAGCCTGGTCTAGAAGTTCTTAAGTCCAAGAGGGTGTGGGCAGTGCCTTGAGGATCTCAGTCTAGTTGCCCCTCCACTGGAGAGAGGCTGCTTATCATACAGAATCCCAGACTGGTTTGGGTTGGAAGGGACCTTCAAGATCATCTAGTTCCAACCCCCCTGTCATGGGCAGGGACACCTCCCACTAGGCCAGGTTGTACCAAGCCCCACCCAACCTGGTCTTGGGCACTTGGTCTGCAACTTGCAGCATTTCCTTAAGCAAATTGTCCTACTTCCAGCTTCAGCCTTTCAAAAGCCATGTTAGGAGCTGGCAGCTTGGATTTGATGAACTTTGGCCTCACCTGTCACATCACTTCCCTGCTCACTGGGATGAGGTTTGCAGAAACTACAGCTCTTGGGCACAATTCTGGTAGATCCAGTTTGGACGCTTTTGTCTTGTCGCCTCCAGGCCTTGGTTCAAGTGCAAATTCATCACATTTAAAGTTATAAATTGAGGATCAAAGTTCCTGCTCCCTCCCCCCCCCTACCCTGAAATAAAGGGCAATAATCATCTGAAATCTGTTCTTTTGGTAAATGTAGATTAGTTCATTATTTTTAGCCCATTGAGGCTTTTAAAGTTAATCTGTGGTTGACACAGTTTCTATTTTAAAACAATTATTAAATGAAAGAAGCTACTAGTTGCATTGAAGAAGCAGAATGCCAGGGTTAATAGTTAATAACAAACTTTAATAACCAAGCAGCTGGTTGTGGCTATATCAAAACAAATATTAATTATGCGAGAAGATACTGCTGCTTGACCTTTATGATCCACTTCTGAAAGTGAGATTGATTAAAAAAGCAGTATATTATATGTACAATGTGCACTATAAAGCCTGGAACCTGGTATTTCCATTGGAAAATTGCTTTTCTCTTGGAGCAATTAATATCATACAAGCCCTGAATTTTTCATAGTGGCCCAGGATGTATTTGCAAAAAATGAGTTGCCTTAGCAACTGCAATGTCTGTGCAATTTGAGCCATGGTGCTTCTGTACCAGAGGATGTAACATACACAGTCATATATGACTAAATTTACTTAATAAAACATTTTGAATTGGAGGTGATGCTGTATCAGCAAATACTCCGCTGCTCAGCATGATATTCTTGCACCTTTTTATTTGCCTTTTCATCACCATTCATTTAGTTTTCATCTTGTAACCAGATGGGTGACCCAAGTCTGAGAAAGCACCAATGGCAGGAGAGTCTCTAATGTTGTCTTTAGCCCCCCAAAATGAAATGAAATGGGTGTTGGGAGTCACTTCCAGAGTCACTCCCTGTCAGTCTGATGTGGCAGGAAGTGCTTGAGCAGGTTCAAGGGAGCTAAGAAATGCTCTGCACCGAGACCTGGTGAGCTGGCAGTGTGAGAGCTGGAGCTCACCTCACCGAGGGGTGAAGGGCTTAAGGTCACCTGAGATGCTTTTTCCAGACCTTGGGAATGAAGGTGGGCTTCATTTGTCCTTCCTGGTGCTGTAGGATGGGGCTGGGGCAAGCAGGATGGATCTGGGAGCTGGCTGTGGGATGGGATCATGGCCTTCCCTGGCAAAGCAGGTCCTAACAGTTTGCCTTCCCTCTGGAGGTGAAGAGACACCATCAGCTTGTCTCCCTGACCCTGCCAGACATTTTGGGCTTGCTTTGGCATTCTGGAGCAGGGGGTGAAGTTCCTGCAGGGCTGTGGGCAGGGTTAGGCAGTGGGGCATTACCACCCTTGGCCCCTTGCTTTGAGCATGTTGTTTTGCACCTATTTCTGTGTGGTAACCAGATTTATTGTAATTTAGGCTGGTTAACACCAGGGGAACAAGGCCTCTTAGCCTGATGTGTGCCCAGGGGAGCAGTGGCTAGCACCCTGAGGCTGAAGCATCCTTCTTCACCAACATCATGAGATTGTATTTTCCAAGAAATCTGACAAAATTGCTGGCTTTGGGAGGCAACGATGCCGTTTTGACCACCGAGGAGTGTGCTGCAGATACCGAGCAGGGCCGAGATCTCTGTCTGGCATGTTTCTGCTCTCACCCTGTTTTTATAACTTGTTGTGGTAAAATCTGTACTTGGCAGGCTTTGCAGGTATTCCCAGGGCCTGAATGCTTCTGTGGCCTGGAGCATGAGCAGCCCGAGGGTCCCATACTTCAGAGCAGGGCGAACCACTGGCAATTTAAATTGGTGCAGTTCTTCCTAATGCTAATTACAAGGCATGTTTCAGCTTTTGTGTGTTATTTCCTGCTCACAGTTCCCTATTTTAAAGGAATTTGTAAGCTTCTTGCTGTTTTTTTTTTTTTTCTGTCTCTGTGTTGACCTGGCAGCCAGACTAACTGTCCATGCTGATTTATCTGCTTCTCTGCTCTCCCACTTTGCCATTCAAGACGTGGTTGTTAATTAAAGCTGCCCCCTGAGCAGACTAACAGCTTTCCTCCATCCCCAGGGGCCTGAGCAGCAGCTCCCCGTGCTGCCCTGGGCCTGGTGCAGCAGATGTGCCCCTGGGGCAGGAAGGAGAACATTTGCTGCAGAAATGCCCCTCTATATCTCCCTTTAGCTGCAGCTGGTACTTCCCAGAAAAACCAGGCATCAGAAAGTTCTCTTTTTTCCCCCCACCCCACAATATTCAATGAGCATAACGAGTGTCCATATGTCCATGAGTAATGCCAGTCCCAGCTTCCTGTCTGTCTTGGTGGAACAAACCACTGCTTTCTTGTGCCATTTGTGTTGCAGCTTGTTGAGCTGCTTTTGTGAGCCTGGAGTTTGGGCACGGGTGATGGATCAGAGCTGTTCCCACTGCCCTCCCTGCCCTGCACCAGCAGCACATTCACTGCTGGGGGTCTTGGTGCTGGAGACTCATCCCATGGGATGGAGGTACATGGGGATGCCATGATCTCCTGTCACTCTTACAACACTTTTCTCCTTGTACCACATAGGCTGTTCCAGAGTAACACATGAACAGGGGTTTCTCCTCCATGTCCTCCATTCTGTCCTTCATAAAATATTCTTAAACCTTGAATTAATCAGGTACAAGAAGCATATTTACTTCCTAATGTCAGTTATTCTAACAGCAGCATCCCTATGGCTTTGCTATCATTTATTGCATACATAGTCTTCTTGGTGTGCTGGGCATTTTAATTTTAATACATATCTCTGTGACCTTCTTATATGTGGAGAATAGAAATCTTAGTTTCTCATGCTAAGAATGGAAAACAGAACAAAACAAAAAATGGCAATTTGAACTCTGGATCAACCACAAAAGGACAAGCGAGCTCGCTCACAAGATCAAAAAAAGCATAAATGGTGATGTAAAGGAGAAACTTTAAATGCAGATATTATGCATAATGTTTAATCCTGTATAAATAACATTGCAGAAACCTCATAAATACTTTGGATAGCAAAGTATTTCTATTTCTGCACGAAGAGAACAATTCTTGTTCTCGCTTCTATCGCAGTAAATCCCACAAACATCAGTAAAATCAATAGCATGGCACTCGTAGGAAGCAACAACACTTTTTCTGTGATTAATAATCGTGCTGCATCCGGGTAAGGGAGATGTAAAACAGGGCAGGAGTCTGGCTCTATCAAAGCTACTGTGGTGCAAGCTCTTCTGTGAGGGTGTGAGGTTTCTGCAGTCATCCCCGTGCGTTCTCTTGCTTTGGGATGGGGATGGCAGTGTGGGAAGGCTGACCCAAAGCTGATTGACCTTTTTTTGGTAGAAAGCTTTGGTGATTCCTTAGATGAAAAGAAACCAGCCATCTATACAGTGAAATCGTAGAGGGAACAAAGTCCATGTAAATGACAACTGTCTGAATTTCTCTAATGGTGAAGTGCAGAGAACATTATAGGTCCTCAATTAGCCAGGTCATATCATGTCATGGGAAGGGACCTTAAAGATCATCTAGTCCCAACCCCCTGCCATGGGCAGGGACACCTCCCACTAGACCAGGTTGCTCCAAGCCCAGGGATGGGGCAGCCACAGCTTCTCTGGGCAACCTGGGCCAGGGTCTCACCACCCTCACAACCAAGTCGACAGGATTAGCAGTGCCTGGGTACTAGGTGCCCTTTCACAGTGTGAGGCAGGGGCAGTGTTACTTACCATGCATGAGGGTGCTTGGAGACTTGCAGCTGGCCCCATCAGCATCAGATTTGGTGATTTCTGACGGGATGGGGCAGTAGGTGCTGGGGCTGTGTTACTGCAGCATCCCTGCCTGCCAGATGAGCTCCTGCTGGGAGGTGGGAATCGCTGGGGGAAATGCTGTCCTTACCCAGCACTGCTGCAGAAGTCAGGGCTGTGTGCTCACTTGCCTTGTCTTCCGTTTGTGTCACAAAGCTCTATTCAAAGAGCATGATCTTTCATTTCATGCGCAGTTCCCAGCTGAAGACCTTTGTTGGTTTTGCCTGAGAACATGCTGCACACTGGTCATGTTACTGGTGAGTACAAAGGCGGGTCTGTCTGAGCACAGAAATTAACTCTCTGCTCAGCAAGATCCAAGGCAGGGAAGAGCAGAAAGGCTGCTCAGATGAGGAGCAAGGGGGTTTGGAAGAGCATGGGTCCTTTGTCCAGCACACTCCAAAAGAGAATTTCAGAGCTTGGTACACCCCCATCCGTCCCTCCCACACTGGCATCCAGGGTCCTTGGCATGCATCAGGGCACAAGGTTGTTTTGGGATTTCCTGGCCTGCAATGGGACAGTCTCCTTGGCAGCTTGGCTTATGAGCCTGGGTCTGGTTGTTATTGCAGGTGAAGTGATGAGGAATGTCCATACCAGACAGGAGTTATTGACATTCCACCAGGATCTTACTTGGTTGTTGGGTGGATGACTGATGGATTTAATATACTAATGATTAGTGGAATTGATTGAGTTTCTTGTCTTGTTTCAAGAAGATGTTTTTGACTAAAGGGGCAAATTTTTTCCTGGTTGACTTGTTATTTCTGTTCTACCTACTTAATTCCATACCCATCCTTCCCCCTTCTTGTTGGTCCAGTGTGTTGGCAGTGAGTGCAGAGGAACAAGTCTCTAGGGGCAGGTGATACCTGGGTGAAAGCTGTTGATGGGAGAGAAGTCTGGAGAAGTGGGGCAAGCAGCAGTGTGGTGGGGGCTAGAAGAGCTTGTGGTGAGAGTGAAGCTCCCACTGGTGGAGGTGTTCTTGGAGCAGGTTGTGCTTCTGAGCTAGAAAGAGAAGAGATTTAGATAAGATCTGAGGAAGAAATTCTTTGCTGTGAGGGTGGTGAGACCCTGGCCCAGGTTGCCCAGAGAAGCTGTGGCTGCCTCATCCCTGGCAGTGTTGAAGGGCAGGTTGGATGGGGCTTGGAGCAACCTGGTCGAGTGGGAGGTGTCCCTGCCCATGGCAGGGGGTTGGAACTGGATGATCTTTAAGGTCCCTTCCAGCCCAAACCAGTCTGGGATTCTGTGTTTCCACCTGGACACAGCAGCACATGAAAAGAACCTTTTCTGATATAAACAAATCAAAATCTGTCTTGTGGTCTCCTGAGGTACCTAATGAATTGGAGCAGCTTGGTTGAAGTGGACAGTTCTGTAGCATTCTTTAAGGATGCTGAGTCTGGAATTGTCTAAGCAGAAGGTCACTCCCAGCACAACTGATAAGGCACTGGCTTCAGCTTTTAGTAGCTGGATTATCCAGGAGAACTGCAGTTGTGTTGGCACACTGCTGGTATTGCATCTCCAGATGATCAAGATGATAAGCCAGAAGAAAGGGAATCTTCAGCAGAAGATAAATGAGATTGCATTGAAATTTAAATGAAAACAGTTTTGGCAAGAATGTGTGTGAATCCTTCAAGGTAATGTGCAGCTCTCAGACTCAGAAGTCAATTTATTCTGAAAACATGGGAGTATAAAAAGGTGCATCCAAGTTTAAAAATAAATAAATAAAGGAAATGTGTAGAGCATCCAATAGGTGCTAGGAGAAAAATGAAAAATAAGTGGAAGGAAAACATTTGTTAAAGGCTTCACTGCAGGTAATGCTGGGTAAACAGCTTTTAGTGAGTGATACCAAGGTCTTGAAGGAATGAGCTATTTGCATTTCAGGGCAACACAATTTAATGGATCTAGGGAAACCCAGCAGCATGAGAGTGTGCTGCTGAACTCCACCCATGGGTTCTTCTCTGTCCCTGAAAACCATATAGGTAGAGATAAATAGATATGGAACAGTCCTGTGCAGGCACCTTGAACTTTACCTCACAGCACTGATAGATCTTTGCATCAAAGGAAAGCGACGAGCAACCCATGGGAACATAGAAACAGCTGTAAGAAGCATCAGTGAAAGGAAAAAAAATAGCTGTAGACAGATTATTTCCTTTTTTGCCGAGAATAATTGGGTGCTGCTCTGCTGGAGACAGAGAAAGTTCATATTCTTAAAAGAAGATGAAAAGCTAGGGTTGATGGTAACACTTCTGTTTCATGCTTAGTGACCTACTACGTGGTTGTGGCTGAGGCTGAGATCTGTTCGGGTTGCATAAATTTGAGAAGCAAAACAGGGAACATCTCCCTGACCTGTGGGAGGAGGCTGTGGGAGGGATCATTTTCTTCCTTTATCTGTAAGTTCACTGTATGATTGTTCTCCAGTCACAAAAGAGTTAATAAATGCCCGAGAAGGAAAACACAAGCTACTGCTCCATGACAGGCCAGCACTAGCAGGACATGGGGTGTGAAGAATAGATCTAAAGAAGTAAAAGCTGGGATGTCAATGCAGAACTCTTTATCAGCCCCTTTGTACCATATTTAGTGTCAAAAAACCTGTAGATATTTGACTGGTTGAAGCCCTGGTTAGTTCAGGGTGACTAAATTGGCACCTTTGTCCCCTCTAGGTCATGGGTGCAGCTTGGGGTGAAGGGAAGGGACCAGCTGCAGTTCTTCTGCTGACCATGTCTTATTTTTCTTTTTTTTTTTTTTGTTCTTACGTTAATTAGGTCCTTTCATTCTCTTTAGCTTAGCTCATACCTCCATTGAGTCTTATCCTGTGTTTCTTTTACCAGTAAGATTTCCACTGTTTCCAGCAGAGTGATGTGCATGCCCAGGACTGAAGGGTAAAGCCTTCACAATCATTTCACTTATAGAAAACACATTGTTTTGGCTGCAGCAACACAGGGAATGGGGCATGTTTTTGGGTATTTGAAATCTTGGGAAGTATGTGATGAAATGGTGTTTAAATTATTGATTGGTTATTCTGTACCTTGTTAGCAGGAGCAGATGAGCTTCAAGTAGGAGCACAGGGCCAGATTTTCTCTTCCTTCAAGGTGAAGCACTGTGGGAGGGATTGGGTGCCTAATGTCTAAGAAATAAAGCCAGGTTAGTAGGTTTGCTCATAAATGGGGAAGGGCCATTTTGCCATGTTTGTTTTGAACAAAACATAAGGGGAAGTGTTTGGAGAGAGCTGCCAGGTTGGATTCATTCGGCTGATTGTTGCTCTGGCATGTGCTGCCATCTCTTCTTCTGGAGTCCAACCTTAACAGGAGAGTGATCCCATGCAAAACAGGTGGGATGGATCATCCCCTGGCCTTGCTACTCTTTCTGTGCTGATTGTAGGAGTAGGCACCTAGTGTTGGGTTAGACCCCACATTTTGGATAGCTAAAATATATTGGGATGAGTTCCAAACTCTTTCTAGCTTCCCTTGTCACCTTGGATAACTTCTGCTGCAAACTGGGTTTGCCCACCAGCTGACATCAGAGTCCAAAGGTCACTGAGGACGTCTCAGAAATACCATATATGTTTTTCACTCAAATGTGTTGGATGTGACCTCCATGGACAGCTGTGTCTGAGGGGGACAGGGCTAATCCATGCTGGGAACAGGATGTGTGGCACTTAACACTGAGGCATTTGCTGCAACAATAGCCGGGGGCAAAAGTTTTGCAGGGACTGCCAATAGGAATTGCAACAAGCAGCAAATGCAGCCTGATGTGGTGGGGAAAACATCTGCAGATAAACCCTTTTGAGAACCAGACAGGGCCTTGAAACTGGAGGCTGAGATGTGATGCTTGCTGCTAAACAACTACTTAAAAATGGAATAGGCAGTGTCGACCATCAGTGTCATAAGCTAATGGGTCATTGTCTTACTGGTCATTTTGACTTATTTATATCTGGTAAATTGCCTGTTGATCTGAGAACAGGAGGTGGATGAACAGATATGTACCTTGTCACAAGACAAGGTGAAGTGTGATGTGTGCAAGAAAATGTCACGTTTTTACAATATGTTTATGTGGAAATCATAATTGTAGTCAGTGAGATGATGCGTTGCATGGTTGCTCGTTCTCCACTCAACACTCAGTCAAGGTCTGAATTCCATTTGTAATTTCAAATTATTCTCAAAAATTGTTCCTGATGTTGGGATGAAGGACAACTGTTCTTTAGTCAAGGAGTCAAAGCCTGAGTGAGGTGGAATTTGTCAGAAGTCACAGGTCCATGTTTGTCTTGTGATGTGACATCTTGGGATGTAAGTTACTGTACTGATGGTGGTAGTTGGGTGCATTGTGGGAGACTGGGAACCTTCCCACAGGTCTCTGCAAAGGATGCTGTGTTTGAAGCTTTTCTGATGCTGGTGGGTTACTGTTATCCCTCTCAAACCCTTCTCTTTGTCAGAGCAGTGCTGTAAGTCAAAATGATCATCTTCCACTTGAAGAAAAAGAAGAATGGGAATCTGAAAACTGGAGTTGTGAAAATTATGTAGGTTGAAAAATATGTAGTTTCAGATCAGATCCTGAAAGCAGGAAGATCACTTTCCATTCTTGAAATAGATCAGGAATAAAGTCCCTGGAACCAGTGGGATGCCAGGTACATTGGAATAACATGCACCAAAAATGTGTGGTCCCCTGAGGGCACTGCAGCCTAAATGTGTTTTCCTTCATCTTCAGCTGAGTGTTGCTTTGGGTTCAGTTTATTTAGTCTCAGTGGCTGGCCTTACTGGTGCTGTAGAGGTTGATGGGCTGTATTTTCATTCATCTCTCCAAGCTGCGAACAGCAGGACCATTTCTCATGGCCAGACCATCCCTGCTCTGTAGTAGCAGAGCTCCAGGGATGTGGATCTTCATTGCGTTAAACCAAATGAGAATTTGCCTTTGTTTCAAATCACAGAATTGTTGCATCCCAGACTCGTTTGGGTTGGAAGGGACCTTAAAGCTCATCTAGATCCAAGCCCCCTGCCATGGGCAGGGACACCTCCCACTAGACCAGGTTGCTCCAAGCCCCATCCAACCTGCCCTTGAACACTTCCAGGGATGGGGCAGCCACAGCTTCTCTGGACAACCTGGGCCAGTGTCTCACCACCCTCAAATCAAAGAATTTCTTCCTCAGGTGTTGTCTCAATCTCCCCTCTTCCAATTTAAAGCCATTCCCCCTTGTCCCATCACTCCTTGCCCTTGTCAAAAGTCCCACCCCTTTTTTCCTGTAGCCCCTTCAGGTACTGGAAAATAGATAAACAGATAAAACACAATAAATTGACACTATGTGCATAAATGTGTGGGGACTCTCCTGTCATACCTGCTTCTTCCCCTGGCGTGCTTCCAGACAACTCTGATGGGCTGTTGGCAACAGTTCTGTCTGGTCTGAGGATTTCTGGGCAGTCTGGGATTTATAATGAGTTACTGTGGTAGTTGGTGAAATGGAGGTTTTTTAACATTGTCTGAAGTGAGGTATCTAAATATGTGTAGTAATTCTTGACCTGGGTCAGAACAGGTTTACAAAAGCAAGACGTGATGGCTGGGGAACTGTGCTGAAGCTGGACCCTGAAATCCAGTCACTTCATTAAGTGCTTTGAAGGCTTGAGGACTGGAAGATCTCGAGTTGCTTGTCTATAATTGCATCCTGAGGGCATAACTATATCCTGTTTGTCTTCTCTCTTCCCTTCCATTTATCATGTACCTTCCTATTGCAAGACTGGGAAATTGAATTCCTTTTTCTGACTCATTACTTTGCTGTTCCTATTTGTTTGTCACTGTTATAGCCACTCTGGCTCTGAAAGCTTTCCCTCTCACCCTCCTGCCTCATCTCACCCTCTCTCAGGCATTATCCTGGTGAGGTTTCAGGCTTGTATCGTAATAGAAACTAAAGAGTAATTACACTTGTGGAGTTTGTGATGCCATTAAGTCAAATGACAAAGGCGAAGAAATCGGTAGTAAAAATGTCAAGGGAGAAAAACCTGTCAGCTGCATTTCTTAAACTACCTTATTTGATGTCACACTGTTGTTATTTATGATTTATGTAGCACCAGAGCTGTGCCTGGCTCTTTAAAAGTGAATGAAAAGACACAGGTTAGATTCAACACAAAATAGACTGGCAGAACGTGGGCAGGCAGCAGCCTGGAGAGGAAAAAAGGGGGAGAAGGAAAATGTGGACACGCTTTTGGACTGGTTGGTGTGGGGTTTGTGGTTGGTTTGTTTTTTGTTTTTTTCTTTTAAACAAGATTTTCATCAAGAGACCATTATGTGAAGGCTTTGCTTCTGCCTGTGGACCTTTAGACTGGGATTTGTGAAGTGGGAGATGAAGTATTTCTGAATTGGAGCCTGTGACCATTAGGTGTGGAAGATCTGTCTGGTGTTTATAAATACACCACTGGGGAATATGTGGCAGGAAAAAGAGCCAGAATTGGTAAATGTGCAAATGGACAAAGTTGGCCATAGGTAAGGTTCTGCTGGGACCTGTGGAGGGTGATGCCCAACCATTTCAACCACAGACTCTGGAAAGATGGCCTGGTGGGATTCAGAAGGTCAAAAATCCCAAGTACTGCTTAGATTTTGTTTGGAAACCTGCACCTGACATGGCTGAAGGACTCTGGTGCTTCATCACATGTCTGGTGTTCCTGTTGTGTGCAACATACAGCAGCCTTCCAGTACCTAGAAGGGGGCCTGCAAGAAAGCTGGAGAGGACTTTCTACAAGGGCATCTAATGATAGGATGAGGGTTAATGGTTTCAAGCTGAAGGAGGGGAGATTCAGGAATGACTTTAAACTGAAAGAGGGGAGATTTAGATTAGATATGAGGAAGAAATTCTTTGCTGTGAGGGTGGTGAGACCCTGGCCCAGGTTGCCCAAAGAAGCTGTGGCTGCCTCATCCCTGGAAGTGTTCAAGGGCAGGTTGGATGGGGCTTGGAGCAACCTGGTCTAGTGGGAGGTGTCCATGCCCATGGTAGGGGGTTGGAACTGGATGACCTTGAAGGTCCCTTCCAACCCAAACCATTCTATGAATAGGCTGAGAAGTGAAATCTGCTGTGAGGAGCAGTGTCCCTAGCAACATCTCATGGGCAGGTTATTAATAAACAGAAGCAAATGCTACAGAGCAAATCCTGAGAAGAGGCCTGTAGCACTGAGACACCCCTGGTGCATTTCTTTTTCCTTTTTGCACTTTTGTGCCTTGTCCTTATTCCTACTGCGTGTTTGAAATGGGAGAAGAAACTCCACTGTTTTCTCTTGGAGTGTGGCCCTCCCTTGTTTCGGGACAGATTTAGTCCCTTTTGAATCTGGGTTTGGGCCTCATGCAGGAGCTCCCAAGGGAAAATGGTCTAGCTTTGGCTGCATGTCATGGTTTTGGGTTTCATCCCATTTTTTTCCAGCCCATCTCCATGGAGGGAGATATGGGGAGATAAATACTGCACAATATGGTCATGTTCTAATGGCTTTTTTAAAGACCTAGGTTCAGAAATCCCTTCCTTTCTCAAGGAAAAGTGCTAGACACGTAACCCTTGTCCAATCGGTATCAGATCGATTGAGGAAACACTAAAAATAAAGCTGGACAAAGAAGACATTGACATAGCTAATGGAGTTCCTTCAATACAGAGAGCCCTGAAGATCAATGCTATTGTCATATTGTGAAACTGCCCTTTTTGAGCAATCACTAAAATGGGCTTTTGCTTTGGAACAATCTCCCCTGTGAAAATAAATGCTTTCAGGTGATCGACATGACAGGATGGGTTTGCAAGCAAATAGGAAAAGCATGTGGTACTACAAAGCAGAAATGTGGTGGAAGATACTTAGAAGATACTTAGGTGTGTCCATGGGAGCCAGTAACTCCAAAAGAACCAGACTTGGGTCGTTTGCATAACACCAAGAAACCAATTTTGGTCCCTTCAGAAGACGCCTGGTGTCACCATGAAATGTCCTGTGGGATGGACAACCAAGCTCAGGGCAACGGGAGGCACAAGTCATATGTCAGGAGACACCAGGGATCCTGTGCCAGAGCTCACCTAACATGAATCAAAGCTCAAGGGCTGGGGTGGATGGAGAGCAACCAGCAGAGGTGTCCCACCCTGCTCTGTCCTGCCTGCAGCAAGGATCAGGCCAAGACCAAAGCCTGCAGCACCTCCTGCTGCTTTAGCTAATGGAACACTCCAGCTTTTTAAAGTTACCAAAAAAAGGGAAGAAAATTCTAATCTGCCCTTGCCTTTGAAATAACTTTTCTCCCTTCTTCATTAATCAGGAAAGCTGTTACAGCTCTTGACAGTGCTCTGGAGTAAAACAAAAGGGCCTAATTCACTAATAGGGCCTAATGCATAGTTAAATTCTGCAGCCAGCCAGTCTATTTATCAAGACAGTTCAAGTTGAAAATTGGTCATGTAGAAAGATCTTGTTGGCATGTATGGAGGGGGGCCCATTTTCCTGAAAAAGGGGTATCTTGTACCAGGACTGTGAGAGCAGAAGCCTCACACTTCTCAGATGTGATGAATTTCTTTGAAAGTCAGGTCGTTTCTCTGAGCTATTTTAAAAAAAATATGGAAAATGTGCCTTAGAAACCACCTTTCCAACAAGTTTTTGTGTCTAACCCTGGAGTTCGTTTTCTGTTTAGTTTATGGAGAATGTATTTAAGAATTTAAGCCCTTAAATTAGGTGTGCATTGAGTGTTTTAGGTCCTTAGGAGGTGTGTACCTGCTAGCACTGGTGTGGAAAGTCTCAGCTTTGCATGCAGGCACCTAAACCAGGTGATGCTCTTTGAGTCTTCCCCCATGCAAAAGGAATGAAACACCCAAAAATGAAGACATGCAGGCTCTGTCTTCCCCTGGTGGGAACTTCGGAGGTGGACTCTTACTCCCATGTGCCTCCAGGAAACAGGTCTTACCCATTTTTTAACAAAATTGTTGTATCTGCCCTGTGAGTGGGTCCCCTGTGCCAGCTGGAGACAGTTGAAGCACAAACTCCAGGGTTTGCTGGCCTGATGTACAAGGCTGAGTTGAGGTTTGTGTGGGTGTGCAGGGAGCCACCTAAGTGGGCTTCATAAAGAGGATGAAGTTCATCTTCTAAGCTTAGCAGGGCTGCTGTAAGTCTGATATATAGTCCATATGCTGGAGTTGTGTTTATGAAGACTGAGATATGGTCTTTCAGGAAGGCATTATCTGTAGATCCAGGACATTTCTGGGAAAAAAGCCTGTGGCTGCCATTTTAAAGTATAATATATTGTGGGTGCTTGTGTGACAGAGGGGTACAAAAACACACAGATGACCTTATATTTTATGTGTATTTGGAAAAATGACAGCTCTGATGTAATGAGGATATCCAGCAGGTGAATGAAATGGTGTTCACACTGTGATCCAGCTGAGATCTCTGGGTTTGGCTCCCAGACTGCTCAGTGGGATAAACCAGAGCAGTTCCACTGGCACTGCATTGCCATGGTCCAGAGTGGGTATTTAAGGAGTTATCTCCAGACCAATTGCCTGACAGATTTATAATAGCCCAGGTGGTTGATTTGGCCTGATACACCCCATTATAACACCTGAGTTTGGATAACGTATAACTGAGTGGCATTTTCAACTCTTCAGGCTTCAATTTTCCCTTTAGAGAGTCCTCCTAGGACTCAGGTTTTCAGGAATATTTCAGCTAATATGTTTCAGCCATTTGACAAAATGAGAGTAAGGAAAACGGTGTAGTTTTGTTCATCTTAAGAGATATTCTTAGAGCCATTTCCCTGAGGCAGCTCTGGCACCTTCATACTGTAGAGTAATGCCTTGATAGTTAGTGGAGGCATCTGCCTTTCTTGTACAGGGTGCTCATATTTGTCCAAGTTACAAGAGCCTGAAAATCTAAATGTGTGATCAGTGGAGGCTTACAGGAGCTTTTTCTAACTCAAAACCAGAGGGAAAAAGTGTCCTAATAGTAATGTTCAATGCATTGAGGAGGAAAGTAGGGTGGGAGCACTCAAGAAGAAGCCAGGAGGAGTTAAAGGATGAGGAGTAGCTGGTGAGACACAGAGCATTATCTTGAGCAGATGGGCAGCTACTTGCTGAGGGTGCTGGTGTTTGTAGCCCCATGTAGAGACCTTCACACTCGCATGTGTATTTTTCCAGAGGGAAGGCATTTAGAGCAAGGTTTCTGGGAATCAGGTACTGCAAAATCTGAATTTCTGGATTTGGGCCCAGAGGAGGTGCACCTAGACACAGAAGGGATTTTCAGAAGCACTTTGTCCAAGCTTTATTGATGTCAACAGAAAAATAGTTACTTGAGCACATCTATATAAGTGTGTGCACCTTCATATACCTTTAAATCTCAGCTTTAATCAACTACAGTGAGACCATCTCAGGGAAAAAACCCATGGGGATGTGTATATCTGTGTGTAGTGGAAAGTCTGGTCATGGAGGGGAAGTACCATCTGGGGCACAGAAACATGGAGGGAATGTGGAGAAATCCAGAGGAAGTTCTGATTTGCTGAAAGAGACAGTGCTTGTGGAGGAGCAGCCTACGGGCATCTAATTGAAGATCATTGTGAGAGCCATCCCCAGCAAGCAGGAAAACCTTGTCTTGCAGACTGCTCAGCACTTAGTGCTCATAACACGTGGGGTTTGGAATAAGAAATAATTTCTTAAAAGGACTGGATGATATTATATTTGTTCTCTTCTGTGGGATGGATCTGAGGAAAGACTGATGAAAGCTCAGATATTAATTCAGTCTGTAAGCAAGCCTTGGGACAGGTTGTGAAATAAGCCTTGTGATCATGTTACTGTGCCTTAACAAGTCCCTGCCAAGCCCAGAAGAGGTTTACTGTGATGGATCAGCTCATATGTGGCAGCTCCTTATGAACAATAACTGGTTATGTTGGAGCTTGAGATGTCTCTGAGTGGCTTCAGCCCAGCTCAGGGTGTTCTGACCTCCTGTTCAGGTGGATAAACCATCAGCTGAACACCAAAAAGGACAGACTGGGGCCCTTACAGTGGGCTGCTGCTTCTTGGAAGCTTTTGGGATTGCTGTTGTCTACCCATAGGCTGCCTCTTCATAGGGCTTGTTTTTGTCAGCTCCAGAACTTGTAATAGAATGTTTCTGTTTTGGCTGTGTTTCTAATCAAGGACTAGGGCTCCTGGAGAGATGATGAAGAAAATTATTGAGGTCTTAGAGGCTCTACAAATCAAACCACCAGCAGTTGAGCAAAGCCATGTGGAATAGGTGGGCTTCCTGCCTGGGGTGACACAACCCAGAGGTTGGTGGAGCAGTGAGGGTCTCTGCACACAGTTTGCCTGCCTAGTGTCCCCACTCAGCCTATTTCAAATTAGTCTCATTATGCATTCCAGGTACTTTTCTGCTTTGCTTGTAATTGCCATTTCTACCAAGACTTCAAGTATCCAGACCTAAAGAATAATTATAGAGCAGCTCACTAACTCTCCTGCACTTGAAAAACTCTGAAACCCTCAATATATCTATTTCTTACCTGCAAGAACATTCATTCTTTAATTAACACCTCTGGAAGACTATTACAAATCTATTTGTTGCTCCTCTCTCTCTTTCTCTCTTCCCCCTCTTGTTGTTGCTCTCATTCCTCATTTTTCAATACCATGGTTTGCTCTCTCAAAACGAAATTGTAATTGATGATCCCCGTAATATTTTGATTAAACTTCAGAAGCAGGATGGTGTGTGGTATGGCCTTTGAGTTCAGAGCCAGCCATCTGCTCCTGCAGACACAAAGGGTGCTCCTGCACCTTGGTGCCTTAGGCTGACTGTTACCTGTGGTTAATAATGAGAGAATAAACCTGAAAAAACCCCAAACCTGCTGCTTCTCATTCCTCCCTCTACTCCTGAAGAGTATGTGTGCTTCTACCTGCACCTCAGTGCTTCTGTGACTCTTTAGCAGTGCCTATGCTGGATTATGTGAGTTCTTGGTCAAACAGTGTGATTTTTCTCTCCCAGAGTATGGAGGAGTCCTTCAGCTGCCTCCCCTGCCCAGCCCTGATGCCCTGGCCATTGCATGTACCAGAAAGCAGTTAAAGATGCACAGATTCAGGCGAGCTCAGCAGGACAACCTGTGATTCAATTTGTTTGAAGGAGGTATAAAACTTCTTTGATAAGCTTTGTTTAATAGAAATGCAGAATCATCTCTCTGAAGGAGACACTTGTCCAACTATCAATGCAATTGATCTCCTTTGCAGGTTTTATTAAGCTGTCTCTTCCTTCATAATAGTGCACAAATTGTTTTGCGGCTCATTGCAGACATGAGGGTTCAGCCAAAACCCCCCTATTGCTGCTGGAAAATCTGAAGACTTTCATCTGGTGTACTCTAGAGTAGAGTAGGAGTCAGGAAGGTGCTTCCATAGGTTGGTTTTTATTTTAATGAGTGTAGCTGCCTACAGAACCAACATGCTGATGCTCTTTGAAGCGTTGTGCTTTGGGCCAAGGCTGGGAAGCTGGGTTGAAGACTTTTCCTCTTGCGAAGCAATTGATTGAACTGAACAGACTCTTTTTTGAATATGCCTCATCCTCCTGCCACGGTGGACTCAAGGCTGCCCAGTGCTACAAGTGGTGACTTGAAAGCTGGGGATGGACTTTTTACAAGGGCATGGGGTGATAGGATGAGGGGGAATGGCTTTAAACTGAAAGAGGAGAGATTGAGATGAGATCTGAGGAGGAAATTCTTTGCTGTGAGGGTGGTGAGACCCTGGCCCAGGTTGCCCAGGGAAGCTGTGGCTGCCCCATCCCTGGAAGTGTTCAAGGGCAGGCTGGATGGAGCTTGGAGCAACCTGGTCTGGTGGGAGGTTTCCCTGCCCATGAAGGGGGGTTGGAACTAGATGATCTTGAAGGTCCCTTCCAACCCAAACCAGTCTGTGGTTCTGTGGTTTGCCTCGGGGCATGGAGTTGTCACAGTGGGTGTGCTGGGATGGCATTTGTCTTCAGTGCAGCAGCTGAGAGCAGGTGGGCTTCCAGGGCCAATTCAGCACTGCTAGCAATTATAGTATTAATCATGCATTATTATGGAGCCCCATCCAACCTGACCTGGAATGTTTCCAGGGATGGGGCATCTACCACCTCTCTGGACAACCTGGGCCAGTGTTTCATCACCTCAGTGTAAAAAATTTCTTCCTAATATCTCATCTAAAGCTCCCCTCTTTCAGTTTACAGCCATCACCCTGTGTCCTGTCACTACAGGCCCTGCTAAAAAAATTGTCCCCATAGAGACACTACTACATTTTCTTTAGCAGTAGAGTAAGTGCTGGTTTGGGCTGAGATCTTCTGCTCTGTGGGGAAATGACTTTTGGGCTGTAAAACATGATGGTGGCACAAGTTTAAGCAAATGCTTGTGATCTGGGTGGTTGCACAGGACAGAGATATTCAAATTCAGCTACAGCTAAACTCAGCATGAGCTTCTGGGAGAAATATTTGCAATATATCTGCCAGTTTCTGTGTTTTACTGCAAAATGCACAGAGGCCACTTCAATAGAAGTTAGCTTTCAATTTAAGGAAACTACATTTATTTACAGTAACTAGATACAATAAGTAGATATGCAATACCTGCTGTACTGTAGACACAATTGCTACTGTCAGTAGCTCAGCTCATCCTTAGCCAGTGGCACGAGCAAGTGCAGAGTGCTCCATCTGGGGATGAAGAACCCCATGTACCAGTACAAGTTAGGGGGTGACCTGCTGGAAAGCAGCTCTGGGGAAAAAGACCTGAGAGTCCTGGTGGACAGCAGGCCGACCACGAGCCAACAATGTGCCCTTGCAGCTAAGAGGCCAGTGCCATCCTGGGGGGCATTAAGAAGTGTCCAGCAGGTCAGGGAGGTTCTCCTGCCCCTCTGCTCTGCCCTGGGGAGGCCTCACCTGGAGCCCTGGGTGCAGTTCTGGGCTCCCCAGTTCAGGAAGGACAAGGAACTACTGGAGAGAGTCCAGCACAGGCCACTGAGATGCTGAAGGGACTGGAGCATCTGCCTGTGAGGAAAGGCTGGGAGAGCTGGGGCTGTTCAGCTGAGAGAGAAGGAGGCTGAGGGGGGATCCCATCAGTGCTTATAAATATCTCCAGGGGGTGTCAGGAGGATGGGGCCAGACTCTTCTCAGTGGTGACCAGTGACAGGACAAGGGGCAATGGCCACAAAGTGGTACCCAGGAGGCTCTGAGGGCAACAGGCCACTGGAACAAGCTGCCCAGGGAGGTTGTGGAGTCTCCATCCCTGGAGACATTCCAAACCTGTCTGGATGTGTTCCTGTGGGGTCTGCTCTAGGGGATCCTGCTCTAGCAGGGGTTTGGACTAGATGATCTCCAGAGCTGCCTTCCAACCCCGACCATTCTGTGATTTATAGAGGGGAATACAACCAGTCCTTCCCATTACAGTCCAGTTAATGGTGTGATCCTAGTAGATGCAGTGGACCAGGGGTGTTGAGGGACCACTACTTCTGGTTGGTGGCTCAACTGAAGCTCTGGCAGATGAAGCAATGTGGCCTTTATCTCTCTGTGCACTCGTGCATTGGAGTAGCTTGTGATTGCCAGGTTGTTGTAAGTGTTCAGGAATATCTTGTCTCCTAAGCTGTGCCTGGTACAAAGGCATGTGGTTATTTAATATGTAAACGTTTGTGTGTAAAATGAGAGCTGTGACAGTGGGAACCATTTGTGTATGTCTTTCTGGTACTTTTCTGGTCTATATTTCACAAAAAGGTTTGATAGCTTGCACTTAACCCGGCAGGAAAGCTGCCATAATTGGAGTGACATCTCTGTTTTTTTATATTTATATTTATTTCAAAGTACAAAAATGCTTTTTGGAGGAAAAAGCAGAATAGCTAGCATCCTGAAGGGAAAACATTCAATATGAAACAGCCACTAAAGTAGGTCACATTTTAAATCTAGCAATTTGTTTGTGCCTTTTAAAGACAGGAGCCATCAGGTATCCAGGTCCTCTGTCTGCTTCTGGGATTTTTTTCTGAGTTCTGTCAAATTCAAGACCCAGATAACGTGATTACTGAATTGACATCAAGATGCTGTTAGTGTGCTTCAGCTTCAGGTCATGTTCAGGATGAGCCCAGAGATCCAGAGCTTTCCTCAGGTGGGCAGACCTGGCAGTAGCCTCCACCCATGTCCTGTGTTATGAGCAAGTTGTACCCAGGTTCATAGAATCATAGAATGGGTTGGGTTGAAAGGAACCTTCAAGATCATCTAGATCCAACATCCCTGCATGGGCAGGGACACCCCCCACTAGACCAGGTTGCTCCAAGCCCCATCCAACCTGACCTGGAACACTTCAAGGAATGGGGCAGCCACAGCTTCTCTGGGCAACCTGGGCCAGGGTCTCACCTCCTCTTAGTGAGCTTTGGAAGCTGTCACATCCAAATTTCATGATGGATTATTAGAGTAGAAAAAAATGGTGGAAAGACCTCTACCCAGGAACAATCCCAGTTTGCAGAGCACTGGTTGGGACTTATGGGCAGCCTCAGAGATGGTGTTGATGCAGGTCGTGAGGTAAGTCAGATTCAGGGCGAAGGGGAGGTTGGGTGATGAAGTTAGTTCATGTAAAGGAAAAAGCTGTAGGAGATTGTTAAATAACACGTGGTGGGTTTTTTGGGAGTGACAGTATGAGAGTACAGCTGAATGTGAACTCCTGCCTGCGACCAAGACTCAAGAAATAATGAAAATTTGGCTGCAAACACCTTAGGGTGGGTTAGCAGAGGCATTGTGCACTGGGGGATGGATCTAAGGAACAATTTGAATTAAGAGCTAAGATTCTTAGTGAGCTGTTGCCTCTCTGCATCCATCCTCCATGCTCTTTGTTCTTTGAAACAGGAAAGGACAGAGGGACATAAGGGAAGGACAGACACTTCAGGGGAGTTTGGCTGAAGATCCAAGGATCCAAGCAGGTTGCTCTGCTTGGCTGTGTGGCTGGAGAGGAGGGTGTCTGGCTGTGTGTTGTCATTGAGGATGGTCCCAGAGGTGTGGTTGGCATGTTGGGGGTAGGATGCCCCCAAAATGCAGGGCTAGAAGGGGGTTGCAGAGAGGAGGCTCACAGAGCTGACCTGTAACACGAGGTACATGTGAGGAGCACAGGTAGGAGCAGCAGCCATCCTTTTGAGGCATCCTCAGTGGTGATTGACCCTGGAGCTGGGGGCTGAGGGAGGTGCTGGGAACCCCTTCTTATGTTTGCCAGCTCTTGGCTGCAGATGGGAAGGCAAAATTGTGCCTTGATTGAGGTGGTAACACTGATCAACCAGGGGGTCAGTGGAAGCTGCTGTTCTGCAGCCCCAGTTGCAGAACAAGAACCCAGATGCCTGCAAAATCTCTCAATTTGTTTTTTTCCTCAGTAAGAACAGTGGTGCCCTTTCTTTGCTCCTCTCTGTATTAGATACTAAGCTGGAGAAAACAGAAGAACAACGTAGCATATCAGCAGTATTCAGTGTGAATCCCCTCCCTGCTGCTTCCTTACAGGCATGAAAAGGTCTTTCTTTTATTAGAGACACAACTCCCAGTTTTGCAGTGGTGGTTCTCCCCAAGATATGCTTTGGTCTTCTCAAAAATATCTATTTGGTGACATGAAGATGAAGAATTGCAACTGAGATGTGGCTGTTGTGACACCTGGGAAGTGAAAGCTGTGGAAGGGTTTGGCATTCAAGGCTGGGGTCTGTGGAGGATTGGAGGTGACACTGTCATTACATCCTTGTCCTCTGAAGAGTGAGCACAGCCTCACATTGCAAACAGACTGAGGGGGAGAAATGAAACCACCTCTTTGTTATTCCTGGCAGGGTTTCTGTGCTTATTTAAGTCTCTTGTCTTACTGTGGAGCAGCTAATGTATGTGCTAATGGAGAAAGGTGCTGGAGCTCTGAACAGCATGAGAAGAGACACGCTCAATGAAGAGCTTATCAGACGTTATTAAAGTTTGCTAGTGTGGGAAACAGGGTGATTGTCACAGATCCCTCTCCTCGTTGTACACCTGCTGGCAGACTTCCCAAAGGAACATTTGCCATTGGAGCTGAGTGCTGGGATGGGTGGAACATGGATAGCTGGCTGAGAGCTGCTCTGCTGTGTGCAGAGGCAGCTCCTGCCATGGTGGACACGTGGCCTGGATCACTGAGATGCCACAAGGCTGCCCAGTGCTACAAGTGGTGACTTGAAAGCTGGGGAGGGACTTTTTACAAGGACATAGGGTGACAGGATGAGGGGAATGACTTTAAACTGAAAGAAGGGAGATTTAGATTAGATATGAGGAAGAAATTCTTTGCTGTGAGGGTGGTGAGACACTGGCCCAAGTTGCCCAGGGAAGCTGTGGCTGCCACATCCCTGGAAGTGTTCAAGGGCAGGTTGGATGGGGCTTGGAGCAACCTGTTCTGGTGGGAGATGTCCCTTCTCATGAAGGGGGTTGGAACTAGATGTTGAATGTCCCTTCCCACCCAAATCATTCTGGGATTCCATGACTTGTGGGCTAGGCTGGTGGGAAATTAGGCCCAGTCTTCCAGCTTTTCTCCCCAAGTGTGTGTTGTTTTTTTTTTTAAATTGGTTATGAAAAAATGCCTTGGCTAGTCAAACAATGTCAGCCAAGCCCACGTGGCTGTGAAGGTTCACCACTCTCAGCAGTCAGTGGCATGCACATGAGAGAGCAAGACCAGCACTATCTGATTTGACTAAGGGTGGTCTTTGGCATCAATTCAAAGTGAGACCCAACTTCTATGTCTAGATCCAAGGTGGGACCTCTTGCCCTTTTCAGCTTTGGTATCTGATGAGCTGCCTGCAGAGGTGGTGGTGGTGGTCACTGTTTGCTACAGTATAATATTATTTGACCCACAATATTCCTAGAGTCTTCCTCCTTCTCCAGCCTGACTGCACCAAGCCTGCTTGTATTGGGAAACCTTTGAGTGTGTTGAATGTGTTTTAGCCAATGGCAGGGCCACCTACAGTGAATGTCTGGTCTTCCACCAAATCTGATGGGTCTTCCACCCACACATTTCAACTAATACCTGCCCTTGCTCAGTGACAAGAGGGAGTTGAGCTTGTGTTGGGTGAGGAAAATGGTTGGGAAGAGCCAGGAGCTGGAAAGCCTTTCCATCCTGTGGGTTTGGCTGCTTTAGCTTAGCAAATTGCAAGCTGAGAGGGGATCCAGTCTTAGCAGGAAAGGCAAAAGTGGTTGCTCAGCTTTTGTAGCCAGAGAACAGCAATTGTGCAAGAACAAATCAATATACAGCAAAGCTAGAAGACATTTAAGACTCCAAATAAGAAGATTGATAATCATGGGGGTAGTGAGGCTCTGGAACAATTTTTCAGTAGTAGAAGTGGGGTGAAAAACAGCTCTGTACTTTGCAGGTGGATAGTCCATAGAAGGGGTTGTGTCCTGGAGATGGTTGCAGTCTTAAGAGTTGGAGGCCAGGATGGTGAAGCTCCAACATCTTTTGTTGCAATTGCCCTTCTATTTTGATAGTTGAGTTTGTCTTGTGTAGATGGTGTGCCCTGATGTGAATGGAGGCATCTGCTCTCTCTAGCTCCAAGGTTTCTATCCTGAAGGCCATAAATTGTCCTACATGAAGCCCCACACCCAAGAGGTGTGTCAGCTCTTCCTTTCCCCAGGAGAGAGATGCTGTGTTACTGTTTGGATTTTTTGACTGTAAATAAGAATTCTGTCCCTATTATACATCCTCAGGTTCTCTTTCACTGGAAAGACATTTTCTGTGTTCCCATTTATCAGTGTGTGATAGTTTTTATATCTGAATCTTTCTCTGGAAAACTGTACTGTTCCACTGACATGAAATGGAAGCAATACAACCATGGAAGAGGATGTGTATGTGATTTTTTTTTTAATGAGAATTTGCTTATTTCTGGGAGGAAAGGGTTTACTTTTCTAGGGAAAACAGTTGGCATTTCCCATGTAAGTCAGTCCATGCAAACCTGATCTCCAGGAGATACATCTGTACCTCCCAGTTACCACTGCTAATACACAGCTCACAGTCTATTAGGTACAAGATAACATCTTCTGGTATTAGCTTTAATCTCTGCTCTAGGGTAGATTTACTTCTGTTTGTACCTTTTACACTGTCTGCTCCAGCCCTGCTTGCTCCTCTGCTTGAATTAGCCCCTAAATTAGTCTCATTCTTCTGTTCCTGGGAATAGGATATTACAGGTAGGAGGAGATGGGCTGAAGAGGCCAAGGGGAAAAGAAAAAAAACAACCAAGGGTGTTTTGCCTCCTGTGTTATTCACTGGCTGTAGCAACAGGCTCATAATCACCAGCCTTTCCTCTACACCAGAAAGTGTCTATAGAATCACAGAATGGTTTGGGTTGGACAGGACCTTTAATGCTCATCTAGTGCCACCCCCTGCAGTGAGCAGGGGCATCAGCAACCAGATCAGGTTGCTCAGAGCCCTGACCAACCTGACCTGGAATGTTTCCAGGGATGGGGCATCTACCACCTCTCTGGGCAACCTGGGCCAGTGTTTCACCACCCTCAGCATAAACAATTTCTTCCTAATATCTAGTCTGAATCCACGCTCTTTCAGTTTGAAGCCATCCCCCCTTGTCCTGTCAAGGACAGGGTACAAACCCACTCCACAGTTCCCAGGCTATACCAGAGCATTTTCTGCTTGGAGACCCCCACGTTAGGTCCTGCTTTTACTTTTTTTATGACCCAGTATGCTTTGCTAACTGGTATCTGCACAGAAACCCCACATGGGTGGTGGGTCACCAGGTTCCTGACCAGCATCCTTGCCTCTGCCCAGTAAGAACACCCCCCAAAAGCACCTCTGGTGTGCAGCAGGTTGGTGTGCCAGCTGGCAGCCCACTGGTGGCTCCAGGTGTGAGGAGCTAACCAGAAAGCATGGCAGATATTTCCCCGCATTGCTCCCTGCTGTGCTGTTCCTTGGCTCACAGCAGTTCCCAGGCTGCTGCTGCTCTGGATGACAGCATTCCCAACACTCTCAGGGCTCCTGCTTTATTTGCAGTAGAGGTCATTGCAGCTTAAGCCTTCTGGAGGTTTTGGGGGCAGACTAATAAAGCCTCGTGGGAGGTGGTCTCATTTTTTACATAGTGCTTTGCTTAGTGGAGCTCTGGTTAAAAGAATACCAAGTATCTGGTGTGCCCATGGAGATAAAAATGAATTGAAAGGTCAACACCAGCCTTTGTGTTTCCACTTTTGCCCATGGAGATTTTCCTCAGAGAGGAAAGGCTGTGGTCTATAATTTATTGCTTTGAGAAAGTGCTGAGAGGGCTGTACTAGGAACAGCACAGAGAAACATAATTATACACACGCACACACGTGCTGGCAGCTCAGAGGAGGAAGGACAGAAGGCAGTTCCCTGTGCCAGCTCGTGTCTTGGCTATTTGTGCACATCCCTTAAGATGGCCAAAAGGTTTTGTGGCTTTTGTAGAGGTTTACATGTCGTCTTGTGTTCAAATATGAGCTGGAGCTTGTAAGTGCTTTGCTCATGACCTTTGGAGAAGCTGAGAGTTATGGTGAGTGAGCACAGAGTGGTAATTGCAGCAGCTATGGCACCTCTGGGGTTCATGACAGGTCCTGAGCTCCCCTGAATGTGTTGTGTTTTGGTTTTTTTTAGAACAGCTTAACTCTATATTCTCTGCAGAGCATGTGCAATCTGTGCATCTCCCCCACTATGCTTGTCTTTGCCTCCTGAGGAGGGTGAAAATGAAGAAATTAGTTTCCAGAGAAGCCCTGATTGAAGTCAGTGGGACTGACTTCCATGTGTCCTGCACCTCTGATCAGCTGGCTTCTCTGACTTCTCATTCTTCTACTGCCTTAGACTTTTGCGGATTTACAGATTCCTTGATGAGCTTAGGGTGGATTGTAGGATTGCAACCTCGAAGATCATGGAGTCCAACCATTAACCCAGCACTGCCAAGGCCACCACTAACCCATGTCCCTCAGCACCACATCTACACAGCTTTGAAACCCCTCCAGGGACAGAGACTCCACCACTGCCCTGGGCAGCCTGGGCCAGGGCCTGACAAACCTTTGAGGGAAGAAATTGTTCCCAAGATCCAATCTAAACCTCCCTCGGGCAACTTGAGGTAATTTGCTATTGTTCTATCACTCCTTCCTTGGGAGAAGAGACCAACACTCACCACTTCTCTGGAACAACCTTCTCTAGTTGGCCTGCTTAGACCAGGTGATACCTAGAGGTGTCTCCAGCCTCAGCAATTCTGTGACACAGTGGTTTATCCACACTTGATTGGAAAGGAAAGGATGGGAGCTGTGTAGTCCCCTCATTTCCATCTACCTTCTTGGCCTTCTTCCATCCTAATACATACCCTGCCACCCAAGCTGGGAAGCACTTTCAGTGTATTTTGGAATGTATCCCACTGAGAGACTCTATTGGAGTAACTGCCACAAAGATGATAACAGCATAAAGAAACAAAGCATAGATCCCTGCCAAATGGGTTGCCAAAGCTGCATGAACACAAGAAATGAGTGGTTTTAAAAAAAATAATCTTGGATAGTGGTACAAATTAAATTAAGAGACAGAAATAAGCAATTAAAAGTAGATGAAAACATGTATACTGCATGCCAGAGAGTAAAATAGTATGTCAAAAAAACCTGTTGTGTAATTCAAGCCCCTTGAAAAGTGTGAAGCTGTTGGTTTTGGGGTAGCTGATCATTTGTTTTGCCTTGAAAGAAAGCAGAATTGAGAGCAGTTAAGCTGCAGTTCTCACGTTTTCCTCTCTATTTAGAAGTCACTCTCTATGTGGGGTGTCAGAGGGGTGCTCCATCCATGGTATTCCCATGGCAGGACAGAGCTCTGCACCAGGATCTGATCTCTCCTGGAGTGGAGGAACAAAGTCTTGCTTTGGCTTAGGGCACGGTGGTGTTAAAACTCTCCTCTCTGCAGTTCCTTCCATCTGAGCACAGATTTAGAGCATGCCCTGAAATCCCAAATATTTTTACAATCTTTGTGTTGTTCTTAATAAGACTTTCAAGTAATTGCAGGTGTAACACCAGTCTGCTTTAGAGCTCAGTGTAAACCAATTACAAGCAGCTGGTGGTTTGTGCCAGATACAACAGCCTTAATCCAGGAGAAGAGAGGGAAGATGATGTCCTCAATTTTGCCTTAGCTCAATCTCAGCACCGTTTTGTCCCCTCTTTTGTCAGCAAAGTGCAGCCAAAATACATCTTGGTTTGCAGGAAGCTCTGCTCAATGGTAGTTTCTGGTTTGAGATGGGTTAGGAGCTCAAAATTGTCTGTTCTCCTGTTCGGCCAAACTGGCTTTTCTGGAGATACTGCAATTTGGAAGTGAAGCTGAGTGCTGGCTTCAGTGTGCCCCATGAGAGAGAAATTGTCTGGCCTTGTGGATGATGCCAGGTTATCAGGAGCAAGGAGGAGAGGAACACAACAGAGAAACATGTCAGCATTGTACTGCCTTGAAATATTTCATGTCCAGGTAGTTGTGTAAAGTACTCTAGTTCATATAAAAATAGCTTAAAATTCTGGATCTTCTTTCAATTTTTTTTTTAAAAGAATTTGAAAGAAATGCATACATGAGTTCACAGAAGAATACATGGTTGAAAAACTGTGATTGGTCTTGTGAGAGGTGGTGTAGCCAGAGTGCCATGTTCTAGATCCCTTAAAGATGCAGCCTTGGCTAAAGGAAGGCAACCTGGTCCAGGGGGAGGTGTCCCTGCCCATGCAGGGGGGCTGGAACTAGGTGATCTTAAAGGTCCCTTCCAACCCAAATCATTCTATGGTTCTATGATCCCAGGTTGTGCCTTGCAGTGGAGTGGAGCAATCCTGGTGTTGAGCACTTTGAGGGAGATGCCAGCTTTGGCCACTGCTCCTGGTAGGATTAGCTGGGGGCTTAAGCTGCTTCCTGAGCTCTGGCATGCAAGTAAGAATACGTGGCATCCTTTGCTCTCTGGAGATCAGGAGATTACCTTAATGCTGAACATGGGAAGCAGCAGATTGTTGTTTATCCAGCAAGGAATAGATATTATCATTCAACCCCAGAGCCATGCTGGCATTTTACCAAGAGTGATGCCCTGCAACCACTTGTGTATTTGTGCAAGCATGTGTGGCTTGTGTAGCAACAAAAGTACTGTATCATGACACAATAAATTGTGCATGAATAATTTATATTTTATTTATAATCTTAGAGCTGCATCATCTACTGTTCTCCCTTCACCCAATTCCATTTCTTTCCCTTCTTTCAATCAACCACTGCTCTTGTATTCTTCATTTTTTTCCAAGCATTCCACTTCTTCTCTCAAGCTTGTCTTTGCTCCCTAACATTTCCATTTCTATTCCCTCCCACGCTCTATCCCTGTTCTGTGTTTCTCATGTCCTGCATATTCTCTTTGAGAAACTCTAGTGTGCTCTGAGCCCAGCCCAAAACTTGCATAAAACCTCCTATGCAGCCTTAACTGGGCACACGAGGTGTCTCACTGGGGGTTTTGAGGACCTCTTTCTTCTCCAGCTTGTTTGGGGATGGGAGGTGGGACAGCAGAGAAGAGGCTTCTTTGTGTGCAAGGAGATGGCTCCTGATTCTTCACAGATTATGGTGGGGCACTGTTGGGGAAGGGCTTTATTGCTTTCAAGGCTTATTTGTTCACAGGGCATTTTTGAAATCAATATGGTTTGACTTACCACAGGATAATCCTGTAGTCCAGTGCTCAGGTAAATTTGTCCTCTGTATCAAGATTCCTCTCCTGTGCTGCCTCCTGTGTTGCCTCTTCTTCCCAAAGATGTGCTGTAAATGTTGGGGGTTTGTCTCAGAAACCTCTGCTTTCCATGTTATTAAGAAAACCCCCAAAAAACAAAGAAAAACCCCATAATCAGGTACAAATCTTTGAGCTTCTAGGAGCAGATGGCTTTTAACTGGAAGAGGAAAGATTTAGGTATTAGGAAGAAATTCTTTGCTGTGAGGGTGGTGAGACCCTGGCCCAGGTTGCCCAGGGAAGCTGTGGCTGCCCCATCCCTGGAAGTGTTGAAGGGCAGGTTGGATGGGGCTTGGAGCAGCCTGGGCTGGTGGGAGGTGTCCCTGCCCATGGCAGGGGAGCTGGAACTAGGTGGTCTTTAGGTGCCTTCCAATCCAAACCAGTCTGATTCCATGACTACTTGCTTGTTTGTCCCTAAAACCTCCAGGGTTGCCAATCCCCATGTTAGTTTCCAGTGACTGTTCTCCAGGGAGCTTTCTCATGGTGCTGTGCAGCCAGATGTCAGGTCCCCTCCCTGCCCACAATCCCAGCTGGGGTGTAACATGTCACCCCTGAGCAGGAGAAGGTGCAGATGGAGGGGTCACAGTAAGTGTCACACTGAAGCTGCCATGCCAGCCAGCCTAGGTGATAGGCAGGGTCAGCCCACCCGTTCTTTATTTATTTGTCTCCATCCCTGGAGACATTAAAACTCCACCTGGACGTGTTCCTGTGTGATCTGCTCTAGGAGGTCCTGCTGTAGCAAGGAGTTGGACTAGGTGATCTCCAGAGGTCCCTTCCAGTCCTGACCATTCTGTGATTTGGTAAATGGATGTAATCGTGGTGGCATCAAGATGCCCAGAGTGTAACCCCACCTTCAGCAAAATCCATGTGGAAAATGTCAACATGTGGAGGGCTGGCACACTTTTCTCTGTGGGAAGACCAGTGTCAGAGCAAGCAGCCCTGTGTCATTTGCTGTGCAGGAAAATCAACAGTATTTTGAGAATTAGGTCCATAAATAAAGGGTTATGTAAGCTGTTAATGATGTTATCTTTTTCAGTTACCTTCAGCTTTGCTCAGCATCTGGTTTATTGTGTCCGTGGTGCTGCTGGGCTTTTCATATGTCTGTGTGAATTTCAGTCAGGGCTGAACTCCATGAAAATGTAATAATGGCCAAACGTTTAAAGGCACACGAGTGAAATGCACAATTAACTGTGGCTTGAGTGAAGTAATTAAAAATCGTCCTGAAATGTAGGAGAGCTCCACATGGTATCATGATTCTCCAAACGACTGTCACCTAGTGTCCATTCTAGTCCTGAATTATTTCTCTTAATCCTTTCATAGCAGTGCACAAGTGTGTATTTTTACAGGGAAACAGGGATTTGTTCTGTTTCAGCATTCAGTACTGTCTGTCAAAGCAGGGCTGGCTCTGAGGGTATGTGGTCAGGACTGCTAAAAATCAGGCAGCAAAACGAATAACTTAAATATCTGAAGATGCAGATACGGTGGAACAGCAAATAGTCCCCAAGATCCCTAGAAGCAATATTGCAGCTTTGTCTTGAAAGGATGCTGGCAAAGCCTTTTGAGATCCAGCTCAGCCAGAGCTGTCCTCTGAGGGCCCTGCAGGGTCTGTCCTCCAGCTTCTGAGTGGTGGTTCTCAGCTTCCTGCTGAAGAATTGAGTCTCTGTGGCACTTCTATCCTGTTACTTTTGTTTGTGACTTGCAGTAAGCATCCTGGGGGAGACAGTAAATAATCTCATTCATGGATATTTAAGCCTGCACTCAAAGGATTAGAAAGTTGGGCCCCAAATTCAGTAGTCAGGAGACTTGTCCCCAGCAGAGCCTGATGGGCTTTCTGCTCCTGCAGTCAAACATGTTTTTCTTTTTCATCCAGGAAAGCAAGGCCAGATACAGATCTGATATCAAACCACTGCTATAAAAACATATTTTCAAAATTAAGAGCTGGATTTGTGAACTATTTTGAATGTTTTTCAGGATATGTGCATTGCAAACAAATGCTTTGGCATGAAATGGTGCAAGGGTTCCAGTGTCATTAAATCTTCCCTACCAGCAAACAGAATTGCTGAAATGCTATAAGGAGATAATGCTTCATTATGTTTGAAATCAATTAGTGGCTTTTACGAGGCCCGTATTTTAGTGTTCTGACTCTGAAAGGGTGACTTGAGCAGTAACATCTCTCTGCTTTTTATTTGTGACCTCAGCTGTGCTGTCTGTCTGCTTAAATGTTGCCTCAGAGGGGGAAAAAAAAAAGACCCGCTTTTCATATGTGCTTCTCCTCATCCAAGGCATTTGAAGTGAAATAATCAGTTCTGAGACAAGTGCCCCATGGGCCCTTTGGGGTGTCAGGGTGCATAAGTCTTCCTGGAAACCTTACCTGCAGAGCAGAGCTAAAAATAGGGCAGCTCGTGTGCTGCTTTTCATTATTTTTCCATGAGACAAGGGTGGAAAACAGGCGTTGACTTTTTCTCATTGCTGTGTGATGTTCACACAGGTCTGAGCAGCTTCAGGGTTGTTTAGTGGAAGCAGAAAAGGCACGCACAAAAAAAAATTTAAAAAAATCTAAGGGGAAGTTTTTGTGTTTGGAGAATTACGTAGAGAAGGAGGGGACACAGAGGGGAATTCAGGAACATTGCTGAGGCAGTAAGAAAAGGAAAAGATGCGTGTTATTTGGGGTTGGGAGGAGCTGTAGGAACCAAACCATGAGCAGATGGTTGAGCCTGGTGTGGTAGCTTGGTTTGCTCTCTGATGATTAGTTCTGGGAGACACTAGACATGGACATCATGGGTAACAGCCAACCTTGCGAAGGAGAGTGAATGCAATTGAGGTGTCATCCAGATCTGTATTTCCAAGAGGATGGTCCATGGTTGTCTCATCTAGCTTCTGAGCAGCCAGGAGCTGGAGCGTGGTCCTTCTCCCAAAGGTCCATCTCTGCTGCCTTCCTGCTGTTTGCCTGGGCTATCAGTCTCATACCTCCCTGGGATTCCCACACCCCACCTCTGCCCTCCAAACACCTCCCTGCAAACACACAGCTGCCTGGCTGCCCTGCTCCAGCTCCCTTCCCAACACTATCTTGTACAAGTGTCCACCAAAACTTTTAATGCCCAGAGGATTTCCCTAGTTGCTGCAAACAAGGCCACACACACTACCCTCTCCAGTGGGTCAGCCTGGTCTAGTGGAAGGTGTCCTTGCCCATGGCAAGTGGATTGGCACTAGATGATCTTTAAGATCCTTTCCAACCCAAACCAGTCTGTGAGTCTATGAACATAAAGACCTTAAATTCAGAGCGGTGATTTCCAGCCTGGACTGTTTCAAGTCTGCTTTGTTGTTACAAGTTTCATATTTAGGTGACTCTGCCATGGGTGTACCAACTAGGAGGTGTCTCACAACTAACTGGTCTTGTCTGTATGCTGAATTCCCAGGCTGTGACTGATACCATGATGGAGGCAGCAGGACCCTTGGCTTGGTTTCTCTGGTTTCCCTCTTGTGAGCAGGAGGTTTCTGCAGTGTCTGTGGATGGGAGCATTGCTCTGGGGATGCCTCTGCAAGTATTAGAGGGAGGAAAAACTTCCTTGTGTTCACAGAAGGGGGAAAAAACCCCAAACAAATGTTTTTTTAGTCAGTGAATTTTCAAGTTTACTGATGCTTTTCAAGACTTCTGAATATTAAGATTAATCTGAATTTATGGTAGGGGCAGGGTGGTGCAGGGAAACCTGGGTACATGGTGGGCTGCCAAGTCTGGGGCAGGAGCTGGTCTGAAGCATCACACAATGGTCAGGGAAGAGGGTCAGGAATCTGTGGGGCAAGCCAGGGTGTGATGAGAAGCAGGGTGGCCTTCCCCAAACTTCAGCCCCTGGTGAGGGATGCCCTTGGGATGTCTCACAAGAAGCCTCTGGCAATTAACTTCTGAGGCATGTGAGATACTTAATGAGCACAGAATTCAGCAATTCACTGTATCAGTGTGTACTTCACATCTGGGATGGCCTACTCTGTAGCTCCATCATGGGCTCATAGCATTTAAGGATCAGAGATACCCCAGGTTTGACTAGAAAAGGTTCTGAAACGCAGCACAACTAGATGTTTTCTCTCTTCCGTGCAGTCCCTGCCCCTCTCCTGAGCAGGAGTGCTACCCTTGATGCTCTAGAAGCTGAAGACAAGCTGTGAAGTAAATTATTTTTCCTCTCCAAGCCAAGTTGCTAGGATCATCTGAAATAGCAGGCTGGTAATTTCCTACAATTATTAATCTACTGAGAAAGAGCATTAATGGTTGAAATCTCTAAATGTTTTGTTTACCCTTCAGTTTCTCACAAATGCTGATTAGAAAAGATGTTTTTTTGGAGAAAATAATTTTTTCCAGTACTGATACTTTAATCCACAGATTAAATTTGACCCACTTCTCTCCGTGTCATTATTTCACCTCAGGTATTTATAATCTAAAGTCCTCCCTCTATTGTACTGTGCTTCAAATCCTAGGAGGATTATGGGTAATTATGTGACAGACACATGGGATGGGGAAAGCTAAAAATGCTGGCATTTATTTGGTTTTTTACCTGCTGAGGAGTTTTGCCTCCCTCATTCAGAGAGCTGAGGGGGAGAGGAGCCATTCACACAGCTGATGGGGTTCTTTGCTTGGGGAAGCTGTGGCTGCCCCATCCCTGGAAGTGTTCAAGGGCAGGTTGGATGGGGCTTGGAGCAACCTGGTCTAGTGGGAGGTGTCCCTGTCCATGGCAGGGGGGTTGGAACTAGATAATCTTTAAGGTCCCTTCCACCCCAAACCAGTCTGGGATTCTGTGTTTTACTGCTGTGCAGGTTTCCCTCATCCTCATTCAAAACTTGGCACATGGGATAAGGTGGTGAGGCCATGAGGTAGATATTAAAACCAATGAGCACATCTTTGGGTGGCTCCAGGCACCATGACATTTTTCAGGCATGACAAACTGCTAGACTGATGGCAACGTGCTCTGTGCAGGGGATGTGTGGCCTGTAAATAGTTCATGCATTATGGAAAATGCTTAGGGACTGGTTAGTGCATCTCAGTGGGGGAGGTAAAAGGAACAGGGTCTGACTTGGTTTTTAGGTAGCAAGTACTTAGAAGCAGCAGGAGGAAGAGAGTAAGTGGTATTTCCCTGGTATGTTATATTTGCCATAGTGTCAAGAATTTTATAAAGAAAATGGCTCAGCAGAAAAAGAAATTGAAATGAATATTATAAATTTTTGCTCCCTGTGAAATTACACGTTTTGGAGGCCAAATGTCCTGTTCCAGTTAGATGTTATCTTTTCAAAAAGTACCTGTGAGCTAACATTTAATGTCTTCAGCCCTCAAGTAGCTGTCAGTGGTGACATGCAACACTGCTGTCAGGAGCAACAGACCCAAGTAATAATACTATAAATCCTGCCAAAAAGCTTTCTTTTCAATTTTTTTCCCTGTAAACTACAAGTTATTTTTGTCTGTAGAGTCTGACCTCAGGTGTATTAGAGGTATTTGATATTACTGCTATTTCAATAATGACATGAAGGTGCATGCATGTTTTTTTCCCATGAGATAACTTACTGCAATTGGAATTTTTTTAAGGAAATGAGCAATTTCAGAAAGCAGAGATGTCTCCTATTTAAGGGATCAATCCAAGTCATTCCCTCTGGAGAGTGTGAGTGTGATCAATACTTCAGGCTTTGTCCTGAACACTAGTAGGTCTAAACTGGCTCACAGTTTTGAAATACCATTTTCTGATGGTTCACAGCTATTAAAGTAGTCAAGTTTCTTGGTTGTGAGCGTATCTATAAATAAGCACACATTATTTATACATAAATTGGAGCATGAGCTTATGCCTGTGCACAAATACAAAAATACCTCTGATTCTGAACTGCTGTTCAGAGAACTGCAGGGCTGGGGTTTTTTTTTTCTGTTCTTCGAAGCAGGCAGATAAGATGTTGAAGAGTTTTTTGAGTCTGAATGGAATGCCTCCGAGCTATGGAAAGTAATCCCAGCTGCTCAAAGCTCTGGCAGAAAGCACAGATAAGCTTTCCCCTTGTTGGGCAGAGAGAGTCGTGCTCCCTCGTGTGCACCCGCCTGGCTGGCCACGGCTGGGAGAGCACTTGCAGTGACTTAACAGGTCACCCAAATTTGTTTGCCACTGTTCCCCCTAAGCTTATGTCCCTTTATTTGTGTGTGATGTGGAATATGTTGCTTCATCCTTCAGCTTGTGAGCTGTCCCAGCATTGCACTGTTAGTTGTTTGTTGTGCTATGCCACTTATCATCAAATCCCAGACTGGTTTAGGTGGGAATACACCTTAAAGACCATTCAGATCCATCTCCCTGCTGTGGGCAGGGACACCTCCCACCAGACCAGGTTGCTCCAAACCCCATCCAACCTGCCCTTGAACACTTCCAGGGATGGGGCAGCCACAGCTTCTCTGGGCAACCTGGGCCAGTGTCTCACCACCCTCACACTAAAGAATTTATTTTTAATTTCTCATCCTAATCTCCCCTCTTTCAGCTTCAAACTGTTCTTCCCACATCCCATCACCCCCTGCCCTTGTCTAAAGTCCCTCCCCAGCTTTCCTGTAGCCCCTTCAGGCACTGGAAGGTGATCTAAGGTCTCCCTGGAGCCTTCTCTTCTCCAGGCTGAACACCCCCAACTCTCTCAGCCTGTCTCCAGAGCAGAGCTGCTCCAGCCCTCCCATCATCTCTCTGTCCTCCTCTGGACTCGTTCCAACAGCTCCATGTCCTCCTTGTGTTGGGGATCTCAGAACTGGACCCAGCACTGCAGGAGGGTGTCTCACCAGGGCTGAGCAAAGGGGGACAATCCCATTCCTTGGTCTTGTGTATTCAGCATTAATCTCAACCCTGCTCTTGTTTTATGGACTTTTTTCAATTACCTTTTTTTTCCCCCCTGATAAATGAGCAGCCTGTTTTTCCCAAGCTGTGCTCTGCCTTCTCTGTCCATCTGTTTGAATCTACACAAACACTCACCATCCCAACTCACCCCCTTGGCTTGTTGCAAAGTGTGTCACAGCCTCTTTCTGTGACATGTTCATCAGAGGAACAACAGCCAGAACACCACTCAGAGCAGAGCTGTCTCCTCTGCTATGGCAGCAAAGGTCTCTGCTCTGACCACTGTGAACAACTTGGGGCAGGAGGGAGCGTGTGGCTTTGACAGTGAAAATAGTAAACTGGGGGGGGAAATGTATTCAGGTGAATTTACTAATAGTGAAACACTCGATATGAAAACCCAAACAATTCCTGCTGCAGAGCCATGAAAGTGGAACAGGACTGGGTAGGAGTCAGCACCTTTGCTTTCTGTAGCGTGGCATTTAGCACAGAACCAAAGTCTTTCCATAAATCCGTTGCTTCCAACAGCACAACAACTGCTCTGTCTTCTCTTCATGGACCTGCTTGTTGATTTCCTTTGATTCCACGGATATCTTTTTTACTAAACATTGCTAGTAATTTCTTCATAAAATTGTTTTCTTCAAGATGCTAATTTTTAGGATGAGATCCAAGTTTGTGCGTGTAGGTCTAGCCTGGCATTCCGTCAGGTGAGCAGCATTAACCGTGGCATTTGCCTGCCCATGGAAAAGTGATCTTGTCACACAGACCTGATTTCCCCCTTCCACAGGGTTGCAAGTTTAACTGGCAAAGCTAAATTCACCGAGACGCTGAACTTAGATTATTGGAAGCCATTTGACCTCCAACTAAATATCACTCTAATTAAAAAGTGATCCTTGCAGCCTATAAAAACCTGGCAAACAGAGAGGCTTGAGGACTGGCAGCTCTCATGAGCAGGAGTAGGTCATGGGGAATGGTTGCTGGTGGGAATTAGTGCTAATGGGGTGACAAAGGCTGCAGGTGACCGAATTCACCACCAATTACCACATTCATATGATGGTCTGGGAACAAGTTTGAGTACACTGAGGACAGGCTACTCTCATATTGTGGTCTGAAAAGTTTAGGAAAATAGTTTTGTAAGAGTAATGGACATAGAGATGGTGGGTGCAGGCCATGCACAGGGAAGGTGAGTCCTGGGGCTGTCTCATTGTCCTGGGAGAGTTCTGGAACAGGGAAGAATCTTGCAAAGATTTGGGTTTCATAGCAAGGGTCTGACTGAAGGTGAGCTGCCAACACCCCATCATGACAGCATGAGGTGGGCTGGGGTGGTGTTGGCATGTACCCTTAAAATCACAGAATGGTTTGGGTTAGAAGAGACCTTTAAGGCTCATCTAGTCCAACCCCTGGCAGTGAGCAGAGACATCTTCAACTAGATGAGGTTGTTCAGAGCCCCTGTCCAAGCTGGCCTTGAATGTTTTCAGGGCTGGGGCATCTAGCACCTCTCTGGGTCACCTGGGCCAGGGTTTCACCACCCTCACTATAAAAAATTTCTTCCTTATATCTAGTCAAAGTCTACTCTCTTTTAGTTTAAAACCATCCCCCCTTGTCCTGTTGCTACAAACCTTCATGAAATGTTTGTCCCCATCTTCAACAAAAGATGGGGGTAGATTAAAAAAGCTTTCAGGGAAACTATTCAAAATCTTTGGATTCATTGATCTGGAAATGGATGTGCTGACTAGGCTTTGGTTTAAGTAAGATTTCACAAGCCTGGCTTTGGAATATAATGGGCTTTTTTCCCCTAAGATGTCAAGAAAAGTATCTGAGAGGCAGTGCATTTCCCCTAATATTTCCATTTTCAGCTGTATCTGTCATATCTCTTCCCTTCAAATAATACTGGTATCCATGAGTTTAAGTGCAGGCTTATTACGTACTAGTATTTTGACCTGAATGTAGGACTTCACACACAGGCACCCTGCTACCTACTGAGCTGCTGTTTCTTCACAGTTTCGAGGCTTTCTGAATTCTTGTAGCAGAAGACAAACACATTAGGAAAGGAGTAGCATGTTGTCGTGGTTTGGGTCTAAAAGAAACAACAAAGAACCAGCCCTGAGGCCACTCGCTCAACCCCATAAACAAACACACTGGGAGGGGAGGACAAACCCAATTAGAAGCTCGTGGATCAAGACAGAGGAGAAGGAGGGTTCTTCACTGGTTAAGGTAATGGGCAAAACAGACTCAACTTGGGGAAAAATAATAATTTAGCACTAATCAGATGCCCACAGGACACAGACACCACACAGAGCAGGGCTCACATACGTTACCCCACCCCTCCCTTCCTCCCATGCCCAAATCACTTTGTTCCCTATTTCTCTCCCTCCTTCCCTCTGCTGGCACAGGGGGATGGGGATGGGATTTAGAGTCACTTCACAGTCTGGTGGTTCCTGCTGCTCCTTCCTCCTCAGGAAGGATTCCTTACAGTCCTTCCCTGCTTCCCCACAGGTCCCTCCCATGGCAGAGAGTCCTCCACAAACCTCTCCTCCATGAGTCCTTCCCACCAGCTCCAGAGCAGCTGCTCCAGCGGGGGCTGCCCACTGAGTCCACTGGCAGCAAAATCCAAGTTCACCCCTCCTGGTGCCTTCAGGGAATGTTCCACCACGTTCCTGCATGAATCGCCATAGGTTGCGGGGAAGCTCCTGCTTGGGCACTTTCTTTCCCTTCTTCCTCATCAACCTTGGGATCTTCAACCTGATACCACCTTTCAGCTCTTCCTAGGCTCACTCTGCTCAGCTCTTCTCTCAGTTCTTTCATATATTAATGGCAGAGGTGCATCTATTGTCTCTCTAATGGCCCCTTGGCTGGTTTTGGAGCTGGGGAAGCTCTTCAGCTTCTTACCTGAGCCACTCCTTGGGCCCTTCCCCTACAACCAAAAACCCCACCAAACCAAACCAGCACACTCGTGTTTGATTAATGTACAGTAACCAAGGCCAGCTCTGTGTAAGGGGATTTTCTTCAAATCCAGCAGAAGAAATGGAAGATACCACCACTGTAGGTGCTTCTTCCTCGAGGCTGCCCCTTCTCTTGCTGGCCCTGGGGCTTGTGGGGTGTAACCAGGGCCACCTACACAGCCCTGAGGAATAGAAGTGTCTCTTGGGCCCTCTTTCACCCTGCTGCCATCGGTCCCTCACTGCAGCTTCCTGAAGTGATGGTCAGACTCCTCAGAGGAACAGGGACTTCCTTATTAAGCTGCTTCTGGTGGATCATTGGAAACAGTCTTGTCTTTATTTCCTTTTCTCCAATTTTCCCACTGTCACATGTTTTCGTGGCTCCAGCCCAAGACCTTTCCTGTGTTGCAAAGATGGGTGAGCAGCTGCCTCTCCAGCCAACGTCAATGGGTTTCCTGAGGAGGTTGCACAGAGCATTTGTTCATTGTGGTGGCACAAAAGCAAAGCCCTTCCTTCCTCCCTCCATCACTTCCCTGCCCCATCCAGCCCTTGGTGAGCCCTTGAGTGGCTCAGCACGTGAATCAATCACAGGAGAGGGTATGGGAGTGTGACACCACTGTGGTTGGGTCTTCACTGTTCATCACCTGCCCTTGAGGCTTAATGGGGAAACCTGTACAAGCAAAGCCCCAACTTTGGGATCAGAAGACAGGCCAGCTTTGTGTCCTCCTGCTCTCTGCAGAAACTGGGTGGCAGCTTTGGCTCTCCAGACACAGGTGGTGCGTTTTAGCTGGAGCCATGAAATAAGATGGTATGCACACAGATTTTTGACTCAGGGCAAAAAAGGTTGGAAGCTTCTTTTTATCACAGGTTTGCATTGCTCAGTGGTTAGTCAGTCATTAGGGTATTAATATTTTTCTTTTTTTGTGTGTGTATAGGTATAAAAACAGTTCAGTTCACATAACACTTTCTTGCAAGACATTATGATGTAGACTCTTGATTTCAGGTGGTTTTATAGATGACATGTTTGACATAAGATTCTTGCATTCATCAGCCATTGCAAGAATCTGGGATGTAACTTGGGACAGTTCTTTTTATTCCTCTTTTGTCCTTTTTATTCCATCTCTTTTCTGCCATGGTGTCTATAAAATAAGTGGATGATCATTAACATTAAAAGAAGCAGTAGTGAGGATCTTACTTAGGCTTTTTATTGATGCACCCAGAGCAGGATGGGCAGTCATGCAGGAGGCAAGGTCAGCACCCAAGGGTGATTGATGAATAAGTTATTCTGGCAAGAATGGCTGTGGTGAGCAGGCCTGGTCAGAGCCCTGCAGAAGGGGACAGCAGTCTGGGGAATGGGTGAGGGGAAAAGGCAAAGTGAGCACTAGCAGTGGGTGTCAGGCAAATATTTTTATTCAAAAAAGATACTAATTGCTGCTTTAGTTGCTGGGAGCTGGAAAAAGTGTTTGTCTGGAGTTGCCTGTCTGTACCCACGAGGACACTGAGCTTATCTGACATGTTGTGATGAGCTGGCTGGTCTTGGGGCCAGGAACCTCATCACCCTGCAGGGATGTGTCACTGGGTGGCTTGGGGATGCCAGTGTGGGCACTTGTGACAGGGCGGGATGGCCTTGGCAAGGGGAGGGACAACAGTGGTGGCTTTGGCAGGAGCTGGTTGCCTGGACAGCCATGGAGAGCAGTCAAAACCCAGCATCCTGCTGGACCTGGCAGGCCAACGCAATAGCTCTGGCACCACCAATTTTCAGCTTGAGAAATGAGGAAACAAGGGTCCTACTCTACTGGAGAGAAAAAAAAAAAAAAAAGTGGGTTTAATAGCTCTTGAGGAAAAGGGTGGGGAATGTTTGCAAATAGTGCTTGGAAAGGCTCAGCCACCCACAGGTCTGTGGTGAGTGTGTGGAAGAGGTGTTTGTATGTAGCATCCTGAGAGAAGACTTCCAGACACTGGAGCTGCTTCAAAACAGCAACAATCCCCCTCTCCCCCTCAAAAAATGAGATCCACAGTTTAATTAGATCAAACAACCTCCCATTGACTGAAAGCACCAAATGTTTAACATGCAAGTGTCTCATTGAAATAATCATGTGGAAAAAGCAAAACCAGGTCATCTCTGCTAAATCTCAGAGATTTAAATACCTGGGCAGATGTTGGGGGAGCTGTTTAAAAATAAGCAAAATATTCTGCTTTTCAGTCATGTTTAATTTAAACTGTTTAGCTTGAGAAATGTTCTTAGGCTAAGCTGATGTTCTGGAAGTTGCTCAGTTGTTGATGGTATTTTATAATTACTCCTTGTTACTTGAAATGGGCTGAAATGGATAATTCTATTAGAAGTGGTACCTTTCCAGTGCAGTCCTATTTCAATGGGAGCAGTGCCCCCTTCTGAGGCTGGAGGTGGTGGCAGAGCAAGTCCACGGGGGAGGAATTTGCAGCTTTTTCTAAATTTATGCTGGCAGTTGAGCCTGCTAGGAACAAGAGCAAATGAAGGGTGGTTTCCAGTGGGCTGGGAGCTCAGCAGTGTCTGGGTAAGCTTCTAGGAGAGTGTTTCTGTGTGCCACTGGGCACAAACTGGCACATGGGGAGGCTGGATGCTAATGCTGCAGCTCGTCTCAGGCAAAAACTTGATCTTTGGGATTGCATTATTGCATGTATGTGTGTCTTCATAGTCATAGAATTGCTTTTGTTGGAAAAGACCTATGAGATCCTCTACCCCAACTGTTAACCCAGCACTGCCAAGGCCACCACTAACCCATGTCCCTCAGCACCACATCTACATGGCTTGGAAATCCCTCCAGGGGTGGGGACTCCACCACTGCCCTGGGCAGCCTGGGCCAGGGCCTGACAACCCTTTGGGGAAGAAATTGTTCCCAATATCCAATCTAAACCTTCCCTGGCACAACTTGAGGCCATTTCCTCTGTTCTGTCACTTCTTCCTTAGGAGAAGAGACTGACCCTCCTGGTCCAACTTCCTCTCAGGCAGTTGCAGAGCCAGAAGGTCTCCCCTCAGCCTCCTTTTCTCCAGGCTGAACACCCCCAGCTCCCTCAGCTGCTCCTCCTAACACTTGTGCTCCAGCCCCTTCCCCAGCTCCACTGCCCTTCTCCGGACACGCTCCAGCCCCTCCATGTCCTTCTTGTCGTGGGAGGCCCAGAACTGACCCCAGGATTTTATCCTTTGGAAGTAATAATTGTTGCCCTAACTCATCCTTCAGATACTATAAACAAATCTAATTCCAGGTGTTTATCATAAATTTCACTCCATGATATGATCCCAGACCCTGGTGCAGTGGAGGGCCAGTGGCCAACAGCCCCTGGTAGACTCTGCTGTCATCAGAGCACAGTGAGGTCTCCTGCTGCAGTCTGGAGTGTGTGGAGCCCTTGCTGGGTGCCTCAGGGAGATCACTGGCCCAGAGACTTTGTGGACCATGGGGATAACAGATTAGCAATGTCAGCCACTTATGAGACCAGGGAGTGTGGTTGTTGTGAAGAGAGACAGAAAAGCAGGCAATGGATGTGGTGGGAATGCACAAAGCCAGGCAGGCAGGGATGTTTGCTGGCTGTTGTCTGCCAGCTCCTAGAAACCTTCAGTGCTGAGTCTCCCCAGGTCAGGGTGGCAGCTTTGTGTTTGATAGGATGCCCCTCAATAGGATTTTCTTCCATTACTTTGATACTACATGATAAGACTTGCATAAAATATATATTCATTTAAGAAATCACAAAAACACTAGGAGAAATAGCAATGCTAGAGTGACTAAATATTACAATTACAACCCTAAGAATTAGGAAAGTATTACAATAAAAATGGATACTGCAACCTCAGATCTTGGTTATGGACCTCTATGGTAATAAAAAGATTGTGTCTTACACCAAAGTGTAAGTACAAAGTAGCCTCACACCACGTAGAGAGTTGACTGAGTCAATGGAATTACTCCTGTTTGATCCTGAGAGAGCCTGGCTCAGTAATTCTTAAAGATAAATTAATTGTGTGTGATATGCTTAAGCACACAAACAAACATCTCGGTGATTAATTTGTAGTTATGCTTCAGTAGTGTATTTGGAACATTCTCATCTTTTTTCATGATGCATCACCAAGATGAATTATCCCTAAAGTTTCTAGATGCGTGTAGACATGTTTTGTTTGGATTATGTTGAGAAGTGGGATTAAACTCTGTTAAGTAATTGCACAGCAGGGTCTGGATTTGCTGTTGGAGTGAAAGCTGCACTTTGAAAATTGAAGTTTTATGCACGAGGGGGGAAAGAAATCTGGAATGACAGTTTGTATTTCTCTTATCCTGCCAACTGGATGTAATCAGCCATCTTAGGTGTTTTTTGCTTTTATTCCTTTACTTTAAAGAGATGTAAATTTTGCTGTTGAATAAGGATTGCCTTTGGAAGGGCGACAAAATACATTTCAACTTGCCATGATGGATAATAAGACCATTAGAGCAACAACAGAAAATCTGATTTAGAGTCACCTGGAGGCACGTTGGGAGAGACTCCAAAGAAGCGTGAGCCAAGCACAGGAGTCAGTGCCAGGTAGGAGAATGAATCCTTCAGGAAGGCTGTCAGTCCCTGGCAGGTCTTTGTGTATGTGCTAGGGAGGAAGGAGCAACCTGGAAAGCTGCTTTGTGGGACACACTGTGGTCAGTGATATAGAACTTGGGGAGAGACACGGGACTGCAGCACTTCTGAGTTACCAAATTCTGTGACTTGTTAGCATTGCTATCTCAGAATTAATTTTGTAAACTGATCAAAGTTAAACCTGTAGGTTGTTTTGCCCGTTCCCATTATTGTCATGATATTCCAGGACCTTCTATGATGAGTGGAAACCTTGCCTTTTACTTCCTTAGGTAATTTCTAACCAGTTGGTTATGGTTTGTTCTTAGTCAGTAGAGGAAATTCCTTTGAGCATGCATCTCCTGCATTGGTTTATAGGCAGTAATCGTATCCCTGCTTGACTCTTGCTTTGGTAGCTCCCCAAGCTGAAGTTGTCAGTCTTTTCTCTGTCCCTTTTCTTGAGCATCCAGCTCAAGATGTCACATTGGGACCAAGATGACAACTGTTTGGTAGCAGCAGGGGAGGCTGCTGGTCAAGCTGATGCTGTCTCATTTTGTATCATATCTGTATTTAAGACCTAGTTTATAGCCTTTATTGTAGATCCTTCTGGATTCCAATGTGTTCATCCTGAAGGGTAGGGCAAGCACATGTCCTTGTTGACCTCTGATAGAAACTGGTATGTGCAGCCTGGAGAAGAGAAGGCTCCAAGGAGATCTTACAGCAGCCTTCCAGTATCTGAAGGGGCTACAGGAAAGCTGGGGAGGGACTTTTGAGTGAGAGGACAAGGGGGAATGGATAAAAATTGGAAGAGGGGAGATTTAGGTTAGACATTAGGAAGAAATTCTTTGCTATGAGGGTGGTGAGACCCTGGCCCAGGTTGCCCAGAGAATCTGTGGCTGCCCCATCCCTGGAAGTGTTCAAGGGCAGGTTGGATGGGGCTTGGAGCAACCTAGTCTAGTGAGAGGCCCATGCAGGGGGTTGGAACTAGATGAACTTTAAGGTCCCTTCCAACCCAAGCCATACTATGGCTATGGTTGTATTTTCTACAAACAGTGGAGAATTGGAGGTGGGTCAGTACATTGGTAAAGGGACCAAAAATTCCCAGTGATTGGCTTAAAATCCCTCTCTCTATCAGTATCTCACAGCACTTGTCTTGGCTTTAGGATTATTGAAACCAGGCAGCCAGGCCTAAAATAAATTGAGCCAAAGTGGAACATGTTTCAGAAAAGATGTTGCAGAAACAGGGTAGGGTATGACTGGCTGGGGGTGGTGGTCTGAACATTGCATGAGTGAATCTGTCCCCCCTGGGAGGGGAGAATCCAACAACCATGTGTGTGATGATATTTCATGGACCTTGTGAGGTCCTTGAGCAACCAGACTGCCACAAAGAAAATCCTGAGCTAGGTCAGTAATTCTGCAAGGCTTGATGGCACCTTTCCCACCCCAGTTTCTACAGCATCTGCATCAATGTGGGCCTATATGAGGAATTAATATTTTTTGACTTTGAAATTTTGATAGGATGAGGTTGTCCTTTGCAAACCTATTCTGTTCATTAGTCAATAAAAAGTTACTAATTTTGGGAAAAAATATTTTTAGTCAAGATGTTCCTATTTGCTTAAAAAGAAGTTTCATAATGTTAAGAAAATATAATTTGTAACCTTTGATTATGTGTCAACTTTTTTGCTTTGGAAGAATCCCAACATTTATCTTCCTGTTGGGGGTAATGTGTTTCTCTGGCAAAATACATTTTGGGTGCCAGTTTGTTGGTGGGCTTCCCTCAAAGCTGGCTTTAAGGAAAGATGACATCTGGGTTAGCAAAGCATTGTTTCTGCACACAGGTCCCCACCAGCAGGTGAACAAAGGGGCTTATGTTAGTGCCTTCAGGAGAGAGAGGCTGGTTGAGAGCTGCACCTCTGTTTTCTCATTGTGGTTGTCTTCTGAGAAAGGAAATTAAGAGAAAGCAAGCTGAGTTGATTTTGTTTTCCTCTACCTCATTTTAACTGTTACTGGCTCCTAAATTCCAACTGAGCTCTCATGCAGAGATGCCACTTTTTGTATCAGTGGCAGAGTTGGAACTAGTTGATCTTTAAGATCCCCTCCAACCTAAACCATTCTGTGATGCTAGGATCTGATATGGAGCACACTTTGGGACAGCTGTAACACAAAGCACTAAATGCTCCGTTCATTATTCTTACACTCTTTCACACAAAGTTGATTGCTTTTTCTCATTGAATTACTTGAAGTCTCTGGATGAAAACCACAGCAGATATAGTCCAAGTCTTGGTTTCACTGGAGTACATGAAGCTGTGTCTGGTGGAAACTCCCTGGTGAGGTTGGGTGGTTGAGAGTGATTCAAGTGCTGCCTCATGGATGGAAAATTCTTTGGGAGATGGAGGCTGCACGTGGCAGTGAGCAGCAGGCTGCTTTGTGGTGCTGCAGGAGGGGCTGATGAAGCTGTGGGAGGCTCTGTGAGGTCCCGTTGCACCTCCCACGCTTCTTCTGAGAAAGGGTTATCAGTGTGTTGTCTAAAAGCATGAATGGAGTTGGGTGAATAACTCGTTCAGTTAACTTTGTAATAACCAGCTCATTCACAGGGCCCGATCTAGAGCCCATTGAAGTTAATGAGTGTTCTGCTTGCTCCTCTTTTCCCTGATTGCTGATTGTGTGTAAACAGCCTTCGGTCATCACAAATTTGTTTATTTGAAATTATTTGCAGATTATTTTGGCAATTCATTTCTCCTTGAGCGTGCAGGGTGTTCAGTGTTTGAAGCAGATGATTTCAGTTGCTCCCATTTGCAGCTCCCGCCTGCGCTCCGTTCCCGTGCCCTGATGGAGCAGAGATGCTCTGAGCATCCTCAGTCACTTCCTCAAAACTTGATTTTCCACACATTCATGGTCAAGTTCACAGGAACGTCAGACCTGCTGTGCTGAGTCTGGTTAGAGCTCAGTCCTTGCCCAGTGTGTATCTTGATAATGGTCATATTATGGATGCTTAAATAACGAGTGCACAGAGTGATTGTTTGGTTTATATTCCTAATGAAGTGTAACGTTACCAATGGCTAATAATTCTCTTCCTTGAAACTTTCTGCAATGAGCATCACAGCAGAGTGTGAGGTTCCCAGTCCATGTAGCACGAGTGTGGAGCAGGCAGCCTAGTTCAAGGCTTTTCTTCGCATTCTAAAGAATGTAAATATTTATTCATGTGTTTGTCTGCATTATTTTAATATTATTCTGATCTCAAAGAAGATGGAGACTCCTCTTTTACAAGAAGTCCCATGGAAAAGATGAGAGGTAATGGTTACAGCTCCTCCCTGGGGAGATTCTGGTTGGCCACAAGGGGAAAATTTGTCACAAAGAGAACAAACAGCCATTGGAATAATCTCCCCAGGGCAGTGGTAGATTCCCAACAGTGGACACTTCTAAGATTCAGCTGGACATGGTGCTGGGCCATCTTGTCTAGGCTGTGTTTTTACCAAGAAAGGTTGGACTAGGTAATCCTTGACGTCCCTTCCAACCTGGTCTTCTCTGATTCTATGATCAAACCATGGGTTTTTGCTTTCCTTTTTCATGTTCAAACAAATGTGGAATAAATGAGTGACACTGGGGCTTCTGGTTTATCCTGTTCTAGTAAATGTTTTCTGAGCCATGATCATTTGAAGGTGGGCAAGCACTCAAGTATTGATGCCACATTGGAAGGAGGAAGAGCAGTGTGAGCCACTGGGTCAAAGTCTCTGTAGCACAGCGTGGAGCTAGAGGACATGCTGCTCATGCCATGTGATATGGGGCCCAGCTGCTTGGTCTATGTGGTCTCATTGGAGACCTGTGGGTCCCCTGAAGAACCACAGACAGAATAACCCTTAGCACAAGGATGCTTTCGAGCTAAGGGATGTGCCTTGTGGCTCTGGGCTGTGTGGGTGCTCTGGCTTGCAGAGATGAGAGGGCTGGTGATGTGGGAAGGGAAATGCTGCCATTGATGTTGGCCATAGTCAGAGCTGGTGGAGATTGTCAGTAACAGCCAGATGGCAGCTCTCCTGTGGATGCAGAATGTTCCTCTCTTGAAAGTTTTCTTAACTCATCCTCAAAGACAGTGATGGTCTAAAGTTATGCAGCTCAAAGGGATTTTGTGCCATTTGGCTTCAGCCCATTCCAAAGTATCTGGGCAGAAGTCGTTCTAGACTGCTCTTGCCTGGATAAAGATGTATATCTTGATGTGTCATCTTATAAAATATGTATTTGCTGGCACTGTCACTGTTCAGATTTTTGGAGCTCTGTTTTTAAGGAGAAGTTCAGTAGACTTCAGCAGTGACTGTAAACATGTAGGTGTCAGAGCTGGCAGGGAAGATGGGGCACAAGCAGGACCCTGCTATGCAGAACTGGTTCATAAATAGCTCTTGTCCTATAAAGGTTGTCAGAAGAGAAATCTTCAACACTTGACATTCAGTAGCAATCAGGGTGGCTGAAATTCCACTAAGAAGCACAATAATGGATGCCTGGGTGGCTTGGGGAAGGTGAGCAGTAGAGGGCCTGGAAAAGAGGGTCAGCCAGAGAGCAGGCTCCAGGCTGTGGGATCATGGGGTGAGGGGTGATAGGATGTAAAACATCAGTGAAGTGTTGAAGAAAAGAGAATGGGCTCAGCTGGCTACACGCTTGGTTATTTTAAGACAAAGTATGGATTTCTGCTGTCAATAAATACATAAACAGAGACACTGGATTTGAGCATCTCAAGGGCTTTCTGTATTAACACCTGATATTTATGATTCTAGTCCTGAAGGGCTCCATGCTTGTGTCTGATGTCATGTATTGTAAATTGTTCTTGGCCTTAATACACCCGGAGACATAGAAGGAGGAAAGGCAGGAGTGGGAGGACATCACAGCAGAAGAACAGGCTGTAGGTTGACACCATGTTCATACATTTGTGCAGCATGGGAACTCAAATGTGCTGTGAAAACGTGTGCCTTGCTCTGGCTGAAGTCGTGAGGCACTTTCCTGTAAGAGCAGGATCCAGCCCTGAACACATTGTGATGCCTGGGAAAAAAACCCCACAAAACCCAAGAAACCCATGTAGATGTGGCTTCTCTCTTCTGCAGAGCTTTGACCCTATCTTTTGAAGGAGAGAAAGACTGTTATCTCTCTGCTGATCGTTTTCTTAAGTCCCCCACCTTCTGTGTGCATGGGTAGGCAGAGGGTAGACCACCCTTTGGAGAAGGCCTGCGTCCTCGTCCTGTTGAGGAGCTCCTTGGCATGGGCCTTATCTTTTATTCATGCAGTTGGGCATAATGAGGTTTAGTTGCACCATCTGTGCTGCAGCTGAGGACCCTGTTCTCCTCTTCCTCAATGTGCCGTGTCCTCATCCAGCTTTGCATAGCTCCTGGTGACATCTGAGGCATGGCTGCAAGTAAATGGAGAGGACCATGTTGGGTGGTGGGTGAGCATGCACCACCACAGCTGGTGGCTGGTGGGCTCTGCAGTGGCCAGCACAGGGGTCTTCATGTCGCTGGTGATGGGAGTGGGACGAGATGCTCTGTGTGTTGTTGATTCCTCCTGGCAGGTAGCTGCCCCCTCCAGACAGCAAGGTTGTCCTGTTATAGACAAGTCTTCTCCATACTGTGCTGGGACCTCATCCCTGCCCCCCCTCACCAGTGCAGGATGCTCGAGGGTTGACATTAATAGTTCAATGGATCTTTATTGTAAATGTCAGGCAGGTTTTCCTTCTGGGAAGGAGCACAGGCAGGCACATATTGGGATCCCATTTGTTCATCATATTAAACTGTTCAGTCTTGCCTAAAAAAAAAAATCAATACTGCCTTTTAATCCAGAAAACCCTGGACAAGATGCCCTGGGTGAAGGTCCATGGAAAGAGTATTCTTTCAGAGAGATGGCTGCTGGGTGAAATGAGCACTGGTCATCTTCAGCACTTTGGCTGGCAAGCAGAAGCCACTCTTGTAGAATCACAGAACTTTTTCAGTTGGAAAAGACCTTTGAGATCATTGAGTCCAACCATTAAGCCAACTCTACCAAGTCCAGCACTAAACCATGTCCCTCAGCATCACATCTACATGGCTTTTAAACACCTCCAGGGGTGGTGATTCAACCACCTCCCTGTGCAGCCTGTTCCAGGGTTTATCAACATTTGGTGCTTTTCCAGGAGTTTGGGCCAGTTTGGAGACATTGCATCATGTCTGTCCTGCCAACCAGTCAGCACGGAGCAGACCCGGATCAGGCCCAACAGCAGCCCCAGGCTGGGCTCCTGGGGGTCAGCTCCAGCAGCCCCTCTAGTTTGGATGGTTTCATCATCTGGGCTTTCTGGGCATTGCTTCTTTGAGCTTGGAAACCTCTCCTAAGCACCAGTATTATGTGATGTAAAAAGTTTCTGCTTCACAAATACATATTTTTTTAATTTTAGTTGCTTTTTTAAACAGCAGGTGTCAGTCTGGACACAACTTTTTTTTTTTTCAGTTTAAGAATAACTTCCTTTGCTTCAGCTTGATTGATCCAGAATTGATTACAGATTACAACTCTCAAGCATTGTTGTAGCTGCACAGATGCTTGATAAAAGTCACCACCTCTTCTCTCACCTTCCTCCTTCCCCCTGTGCACAGTTTTCTGCAATTTATAATCTAAATCAACCTGTGAGGGCCCAAAGAGGGGTCACGGGAGGTGGAGAAGCCCAGTGTCCTGTTGCTATAAGCTGAGACCTGAAGTCAGACTGAAATCTGCTGGAAATGCTCTTGGGGAGGTAAAGGAGAACTGATCCTGATGGTGACACTACATATACAAGGCTCTGGTTTCTTCCTTTTTATGCCAGTTTTACTCTGCTGGTGTTTATTCCTATTCTAAATCACAAAAGAGCAAGTCCTTTAATACTGGTAATTTAGAACAGCTCATGTTAGAGTGTCTGACCCTTTTAAGCTGTCCCTGCACATGCTGCTCTGTGTGTGTGCAAATAAAATGCTCAGGATCTTTTTCCCCTTAAGAAAACGAAAACATAGAAGGTGCCTTGATTTTTGCTGTTAAAGTTGGTGGAAAATTTTAAGAAATTAAATATGAATATAGCTGACTATTTTCAGTGCAAATTTTTTTTAAATAAAAAAGACTTTTTCTTTCATTCATTTTTTTTTAGGTCCCGGCTTCTTCATCAGAGGAACACTTTCCTCTTCTCTACTTACATCAGCAACTTCTGAATTGCTTTTGTGTTGGAAAGGAGCAAAGTTTGCTCATGTGTCAGTCTGCTCCCCTTGGCCCAGCCCAGCCCTGTGGAGGTTCCATCAGTGTGTGACACGGGGTGGGGTGGAGCCTGTTGGGGTGGACAAATGGCAGGTGTGGGCAGTGCCCTTTGGTCACGCAGGCAGGACAACCTGCTCCTTCTTCCTTTCCTGCTGGTGTGTTTCCTTTTTGGGTTCAGTTAACGAAGAACCATCTGCTGAATATGTAGGATTTGGAGCTGCACAGTCACTACAGAGCTTTGGTTTTGCCAAGTTCTAGCAAAAGAATGGGGGAAAATATCTTGTTTTCCTTGGTTTTCTTGTCTGTTGGGTGGAGGTGCCCAGACTTGTAGCGCAAGAAGATCTTGGCTCCCAAAGAAGGAGTTTTGGGGTATGGAAGTCCACATTTTTCTTGAACAACATTATTGTACTCTGCATCTGTGAGCTATCCCAGCCCTTTCATCCTCAGAGAGATGCTTGGCATTGCTCCACAGGTTAAAAAACAAAACAAAACCCCACAAAATAACCATTTACATCGTGCTGTGGCTTTAAATTGAAAGAGGGGAGATTTATGTCAGACATTAGGGAGAAATTCTTTGCTGTGAGGGTGGTGAGACACTGGCCCAGGTTGCCCAGAGAATCTGTGGCTGCCCCATCCCTGGAAGTGTTCAAGGGCAGGTTGGATGGGGCTTGGAGTAACCTGGTCTAGTGGGAGGTGTCCCTGCCCATGGTAGGGGGGTTGGGACTGGTTGATCTTTGAGGTCTTTCCAATGCAACCTGTTCCATGACTCTTTGATTCTATTTTATTTCTGTACAGCTTCTTCCATGCAAGAAGGAACCCACCCCAGGGAGTTCATGTGCAGGTGGCCACTTTGGCCAGTCCAGGGCAGCCCTGGTGCTGAACCTTGAGTGTGGGGGTCCTGAGATGGTCCCCCCATGCGAGCAGCTCACACAGAGGAGTATTAGTGCTGCCTTTGATGTGTTATTTTTTACTGTAGCTTAATAGAGTTTAATCAAAGCCTTTGATTTTCCTTGAGCAACAGCTTCAACCTTTTTTTTTTTTTTGTGCCTACATCCTCCTCTGTGTAGCTCGGGCCCTCGTGTATGTGTGGTGAGATGTTTGGCCTTTTGGATCTTGTTCTTAATATTAAACAGACACTTCTGAAATCAGCTATAATTTGAGATACAAACCTATCAAACTATTTTTGTGACTTACTAGTTGCTAGTTAATGAGGAGGGTATTAGTTAGCCATGTTCTTCTTTTTTGAGGTTGGGAGAAGAATTGTTGCAATCACTATTTTTATTACTAACATTTGAAAGCGTATGTGGATATTTTCATTACTGAGTGGCATCTTTAGCTCTTCCAATTAATGTCAAATTCCAGGAATCCATATAATCTGACAGAGTTTGCTGTGCTGAGCAATGTATTAAGGACAGCTTATGATACACTAATTAGGAGTGCATTTAAAGAGCCAAGAATCCAATAGTTTTAAGGAAATCTGCTTATGCTTTTTTCCATTTTCATCTCTTATTTCTTAAGCCTTTTGTTTTCTGACATCACAGAAACAGTTTAAGGGCAAGATTATCAGCTGCTGGAAGTCAAAGTACTGCCAGTGAAGTTGCTTAGATGCTGCTGAATTACTCCAGCTGAGAACACAGTCCCCAAAGCTCAGCACTCAAGAGTTCATCTTGCCACCTCTTGTGTGAAGTTCTTCCATCTCCTGTTCATTGAAGTTGGTTCTGCAACCTGAATTTTATTTCTTTGCCCAGGGAAATATGCAAAAAGAACTGTTAAACTTTTCAAACCAAGGTCTTGTTCACACCAAAATATGCTTGTGATGGTTGGAAGGAGAGAAATGTGATTGGAAGTACCTTGACTGTCACCAGAAATGCCAATTTCAATCATGGAAATACCAGTTGGTACTTGGCTCTGGGAATTATTTCCTGGTGATACCTGTGTTGATATGAAAATATAAAGAGATATCTCCTATGTTTTGATGAAAAGACCAATGGCCTGCATTGGGATCTGTGAAGTTTGTCCAGTTTCCTCTGTGGCTATGGCAGTGCTGGCTTCCTCAGAGGGCACTTGTTCTGTCACTCCATCTCTGTGCCTCAATGTCTATACATAAATCCAGGCAGACAGATGCTACTTACTCATTACTCATCTGTTGCAAATGTTTTAAGTTCCAAATAAACAGTGAAAAACACTTTTATAGGATTCCTGAGGGGGGGGGGGGGGGGAATATCAGTAATCTGACAAAGTGTAAGGTCAATTAGCATGGTTTTGATTTAAAAGTCAATTCAAAACTTCTCTTTGGATGAAGAATGAAAATGTTAGGAAGTTGGTGTGGTTTGTTTCCCTCTGCTGTTCCTTGTCTTTCATACAGTGATGCTGAGTGGATTTGCTCCCAGGAGGAGGGGTGAGGGAGTTTGTGATCTTACACCAAGCCCCAGAGCCTGGGCTAAAGGAGCAGTGGGGAGCAGCCGAGCTGCTGGGGGGACCTTGGGCAGGTGGGCAAGATCACAGAGGAATCCACATTATTGCCTTCAGCTTTAGCTCCTCCTTAGGAGCTGAGCACACCAAATGGCTCCTGGCTGTGAGTCCTTGATTGTGGATCCCATCTCTGGGTTAGCCTGGCCTCAGAAACCCTTTGGTGACCTTGGTTCTACATCTCACTGTTTGCATGTGTCCTGCATCTAAACTTGACCACAGAGCAACTGCAAAGGTTTGAAAACAGAATAGGCAGGGCTGTGCACTGGCTGAATGTGGGTAGCAGGTATCCTTATTTCTTCAGAAACTCACACTGGGAAGGCATGGGATAGGTTTCTCTGCCTCACCCTTTAAAGGATCTGTCACTGCTTGGACTGCAGCTCTTGGACAGCCAGTAGTGTGGGTAGACAACCTCACAATAGGAATTAAAGAGAGTTGTCTTTCTTCATCAGATATGAAATGATAAGAGGGAGCGGAGCGCTCGCAGGATTTGCACATTAATTCTGCAGCAGTGGCTGATGTTGGCTTCATAAATAATACGGTTTTGCCTTTTGCTGCTGAGCAGAGCTCAGCTGTAAGAGGAGCTTTTAAAATTTTGTTCTGTTCTTTTTAAGTCCAGGAATGGGCAAAGCCAAACTCAAGAGTTTACAAGACTGGAAGCATTTGAATTTGTTGTGGTGTTCTATTAAGTAACAACAAGAGGTCAAAAATACTCTTTCCAGTAATTTTTAGATCTTTTGTTTTTTTTTCCTCAAATGCCTTTTGTAACAAATCTAAACTACTCTTGGGGCCATGGTATTTGGTGACACTGGCTCCTGCATCAGCACCAGGTCAACTTTGTGCATGGTGCAGACTGGAGTTACTGTCCCAGCTGTGGGATAGATCAGGTCAGTGAGACCATCAGACACACTGATCATTTGGCCTTTGCACTGCTGAGGGCTCCAGTAGAATATAGGGTTGAAGAGATGGAGAGACAGTTGGTATTTAAGTGTCTTACATACAGGAAAGCCACGTGTCCAGTGTGCCCCTAGTGGGGGTTTATTGACAATAGAGAAGCTGCAAGGAATCCGTGCAAGGAGTAATAGACTTGTTTGGGTGGGAAGGGACCTTTCAAGGCTATCTAGTCCAACCCCCCTGCACTGAGCAGGGACATCTGCAACTAGATCAGGTTGCTGAGAGCCTCTTCCAACCTGGCCTGGAATGTTTCTAGGTATGGGGCATCTCCCACCTCTCTGGCAACCTGGGCCAGGGTTTCACCATCCTCAGTGTAAAAACTTTCTTCCCAATATCTAGTCTAAATCTCCCCTCTTTCAGTTTAAAACTATTACCCCTTGTCCTATCACTACAGGCCCTACTCATCTTTGCCCTTATCTCCCTGTTTTTATTGTTATAGCCTGAGCCCCAGTGCTGAGCTTATCATTTGGCCAAGCAGGTGACAAGCACAGAGCTCTTCTGCTCAATATGATTTTGCCTGCATCCATCTGCAAATCCCCAAACAGCATATCCATGGCTGGGGGCTCCTCTCTGCTGGTCCCCACCCCTGGGAGTCACTGCTGGGATCAGCTCTGGCACTGCTGGGGTGCACACTGCTGCTGAACAGGAAGGTTGCACTGAGGAGCTTAGCAGTGGTCATTAATTTTGGCTGGGAGAAATGAAATGCATTTCCCACTCTAAAGGCTTTAACAAATTTTGCATGAAAGGAGCAACTCCATAATGGGACTTAATGGCTAATTGCACTCTGTTAATAACATTGGAGATGTCATCAGCCACTGAAGAGGGGCTGGGAAATCACATCACCAATAACACACAACCTAATGTTTCCTGAGTACCAAGGTGGGAGTTGAATAATTTTCATCATTAATTTTTATTGATTTGTTGATCGTTCATTGATGTCTGTTCAGATAAATCATGGAAGTGCTGATAGAGAAGTTAACTCTGAAGGCAAGTTATGTGTTCAGTGGCACATCAGTACTGAGCTATTAGTTGGGCTTCCCTTGGGAAGTGAGATCTATGGGAGGTGATCTTTGTTTCTGCTGGTTTGTCTGTCAGTCTGAGTCCCAATTAATGTTGGAAGGGCTGGGCCAGTTTGTAGCACACTTGATGGAGGAGCCTCAAAGACTGCTCAGCTGCCAGGTCTTGTGGAACTGTTTCCATGTGCAATGGTTGAACACAAAGGAGTGTCTTAACAGTGCTTCTTGCAGGAAAAAAGTAGCTATGTGAGCTCCTCTCCTAGTAGGTATCAACAAATCCCAAAGGTGAGAGGGCAGGGATTGACAGATGTTATAAATGCCCCAGTGTTGGGAGAGCTTCAGTAAGAGCTTGGCCCAGACAGAGACTCTCCCTGAAGGACAAGCCACTGGAAACTGGGCTATTTTAAGCATATCCTTAATTCCTGGTAGCTCTTCCAAGCAGGCTGGGTGGTGGGTCTGACAGTCCTGTCCTGCTGTCAGTTGTGTGAACACCAAACATCACTTGAGAACCTCTGTCCCCTCCACCTTAAGTGCTCCTCTGCAGCTCTCTTCTGTACCAGCACAGTCTGTGGTTTGCTAACAGGGAGGAAAGCAGGTGCTCTCTTGCTTCTGCTTACCTGGCCTCACTCATGGTGTGCTTTGGCCAGCATTTGGCAAGGTGTTGATTTATGTTATGGGCAGGCAGGATTTTCCCTAGGCTGCCTGGAGAGGCTCCCAAGCAGTCACAGCTCAGTGTTCCCAATGTGCTTCATGGGGGAAAAGACTCTGGGCTGGGAGAGCCCCCACTTCTGCTGCCCATGGCAGTGCCTGAAGGAAAGGGGTGTGATTAAGGAAAATCAGCTTGTCCATGGCAAAGTGATTGCAATGGGTGTTGATGGCTTGTTAAATGCCAGCTGTGGTTGAACTGCTTGATATATTTGCAGCTGATGTGGTTGGGGTTGGAGTGCTGTGGTTGGGGTTGGAGTGCTGTGGTTGTGGGCCCTGGTGGTCACCACACTAGCCCTTGACCAAGTGGCCAGTTGACTTGGTCTCCCCAGGCTGGTGCTGACTCTCTGTAGAGCCACTGTAGGTTAAGCTTGCTTTGCCCCCAGCTCAAGCCTTGTGGGATCTCTCATCCTGAGCCTGTTTTCTGAGGAAGGTCAGAAGACAAAGGCTGTGTAAGTTCCTCCTGGAGAAGTTGTGCCAATGGCCTGTACAAGGCCGGCATGAAAAACCCCAAGACAATGCACATCTACAATTCCCTTCTCAGTTTTGTCCCCACTTTTTAAGCAGTCTTTGGAGATTATTCAGGTGATGAGGACTGCAGCATGTGGCTCTCCTGCTGAGTTCCTCATCTCTCCATGTGTATTCTCATATTTTCTCCCACCTGCTCCCATTCTGTATCTTCCATAAACATCCCAATCCCGCTCGTGCTGTCAGGAGTTGTTATTTGTGCCCTGGGTAACTTCACTCTGGGTATTCCACCCTCTCCCAGGAAAGCTGGAAAAATAGGTTGGTCAGGAATGAGACTATGCTTTTCTTCTGTCCAGTCTCTGGAGATCAGCTTGCTCCTGGGTGGACTTGGCTCCTACCAACTCTGTAGCACAATGAAGGTGAATCAGCTCAGAGCAAGCAAAGCAAAGAGGGTCCATAACGTGGATGAGGGGCTGGTAGCCTCTGTGGGGGCAGCTCCTCTAGAAATTATGCTGATTATAATAGTACTTGTTTTTACTTAGTGTAATTTTATACGTGTGAGTTTACATTCACTTTTAAGAATGAAAATGAAAATAGCAGAGAGCCTGGGCAGGCTGGTTTGCAGCTGGAGCTGCCAGGCACCCCTGCAGCTTAGGGTGTCCAGTCCCTCCCAGCCCAGAATGCCCAGGGCTGAGCCTGCAAAACTATTAAAATCTTGGAATACAGGAGCTAATGAAAAAACGAGTAATTTTCTTGGTGCTTTTGCTGATCTGCTTTTTTTGTTTGTATTTTAACGGTGTTATTCTTTTCCTACTGAAGCTAAAAAAAAATTGTACAAGTTTTGATAGTGCCTGGAATATGTAAAATCTGGTGTAATAGGTTTCCAGCTTTATATAATGGAACATATTCCCATCATTCAGCAGTTACTCCTACACCCAGTGTTTCAGAACAAAGATGTGAAAACTAAGTGTGAGACACTGAAGTACAGGAAACACTATTTTAATTCAAGAAATCATTATTCTTCCTGAAAGGAGGTTTGTTTTCTTGATAGTCCCAGCTTGCTGGGACAGATTTGTGCTATCTCAGAAGAAATGCAAATTGTTGTTTAAAAAGCTGTTTATTCTTGCTTAACACTATAAAGCAGCATTTTTTACATTTGCATTCATGTAAGGTTATGTATTTTAAAAGTCCTCTTTAATATTAAACTGGCTTTTTTCAGTCAGCAAACAAAAATGAAACCCCTTTTTGAGGCCTTTACAGCATGTAGTGAAACTTTCATCACTGAGCCAAACAAGAACAGGCTCTTTTCAGAACAAGATGATCCCTGTTGCTGGCATTTGTGTGGGTTTGGCAGCACCTACAGCCCTTCCTCTTGCTTTAGGACACACTCATAAACTGTTTTTATTCCTTTTGCCTGGGCAGGTGAGAAGTTACAAGTGGCACCTGGCTGTCAGATGAGGCATCAAGGCTGTGTTTGTGTTTCAAGTCTGATGGTGCCCAGGTTGACCTTCTTTTCTGCATCTGCAAGCCATGTGGGGCCAACAATCCTGTCCACCCCTCTTTTTCGGCAGAGTTGGGCTCAAGACTGGAACAAGCTGCCCAGGGAAGTGGTGGATTCACTGTCCCTGGAGGTATCTAGAAGATGTGCAGACATGGTACTTAGGGATGTGGTTTAGTAGTTGACTTGGTAGTGCTGGGTTAATGGTTGGAATCGATGATCTTAAAGGTCTTTTCCAATCTAAATGATTCTGTGATTCCTTCTAGGCAACCATTCTGGGCTGTCTCTTCTCCCACAGCTGGTGGTTCAGGCATGGTCCAGTTTCTTTGAGCTTAAGCAGTGTTCTGCACCACTGAAGTATTTCCATCCTTACTCTAGTAAGATGCCCATGGCCCTGCTGCAGATGGTAGGGCCCAGAGATGGTCATCCTGGTAAGGTGTCCTGACTGGGCAGGCATTGTTGGGTATCACTCTTCCAAGTGTTGACTCTGCCAAGCTGTGCTTTCTAATGGCAAGCAGGGCTAGACTGGGCTCCAGTGGCTTGGGTAGCTCCAGGGAAGCTGCAGCTTTTCCACCTAAACTCTGCTGACCCCACCATGGAGGTACATAAAGGTCTGTGGAGCAGACAGTGATTTTTGGTGCATTAAGTTGTAGTGCTGTCTTAAAGCTCGGGCTGGGGAGAGGCATTTTGATGATCTTGTTGGGTGCCAGCCCCAACCTCGTTCTGCTTGGTTGCACTCCGTTGGTTCCTCAGCAAGTGCCCTGTTATGGATGTGCCATGGTGTGGAGCTCAGCAGGGCTTTGAGCAAGGTGTCATGTAATAGTGGCATTAGCAAATTAATAGGTCCAGGCCTCTCTGCACCTCAGAGTGACTCCTGAGGGATCTTGCTTCATTTGCTGCTCCTCTTGGCTGCAGAGGGGCTGGGAGGTGGAGGCAAGCTAATTCTCTGCCAGCTTCTACTAGCAGCAAATGAAGCTTCAGCTGTTACAACAGGACAGGGGAAACTACATGGACCATGGGAAGAAGGTCCAGAGCTCAAGCTGTGGCTCTTGATTCCCCCTGGCCCGTGTCTGTGAGTCATCACAGTTGCAGCTTAATGAAACTTCAGGTTCCTGAAGAGGGACTTGACCTTTGCCTTGTTGTGCTGGGTCCTGTGCCTGATTTCTGTGGTGCCCTATATTTATGTGTGCAGTTCCTTTAGGGCTGAATCCATCTCCATGGTGCTGCTTGTCATGAACTGTGCTACCAGAGTTTCCTTGGTTAAAAATATGTTTCTAAAAGAGGTTTTGTCAAGGTGTGGAAACGGGAGTAATGGTTAAGAGTGCAGGGTTTGTTCTGAGGTGATTTTTAGTGTATTTGATTTTCATGGGTCTGTGCCATTTTAGGTGGGAGAAAGTCAAAATATTACTGTATGCTTAGAGCAGCCAAATAAGTAAGATGTGTTTACTGCTAAACTATAATACTGTTGAAACAGGTCTGGCCACATCATCTGTTTTGTGATGCCAGGAACAACAAAGCGTTGCTTTAATTAAGCCTGTCACTTGGAGATCTTGTCTTCTTTCTTACTTTAGAAGATCTATTGAACCTGCTCCCTGCAATCTGTAGGTTGCAAACTGCTCAAAGAGCAGTCCAGGGAGGAAGATGCAGTGTAGGAAGGTTTCCCTCTGCACTTGTCTTTACAATTCCCCCCAAATGACTGCGATCCTGGAAAGAAGCTGCTTTGCTGTGTGCAAAGGGCATTTCAACCTGGCACGTTGTGAGCTAACCAAGACATCGTGATGGTGCCACTCTGAGTGTGCTGGAATAAGAGGCTGGGAAATTGAGAAGTACCAATTGTAGTGACTTCTATTTTAGTGAAGAAAGTGGGAATTCACTGGTGCATCAAGAGCCTTTCCATATAAAACCAATTAGGAGTGAATCCCCCAGTGAATTTCATTCAGTTCTGCAGCATAATAAGGGGGAAAACTTTTTTTTAAAAAAAGAGGTTTAAAGTAATTGCAGCTGCATTTCCAGCTCTCAAAATTTAGTTTTCCCATACTCATATGAGCTCTTAATTCTGCTAATTGCAAATGAAGTGACTGGGAATCTCAGTGGGATTGCTGGGAAGTGTGGGAAACACTTTCTATGGCACAGGAAAACACAAGTACTGGGCTTTAATTGCCAGTTTAAGGGTGTCTAGAAAAGCAAGAGTTACAAGGCAACGTGTCTCAATGGCTTGCTTTTTATTTGCACCCAGGACCCACTTTACAAACAAACCACAAAAAACCTGAAGAAGGTCCTCAGAGATCCTATCTGGGAATCCTGTGCCAGAGGGATGTTTTCTCAGTGCTGATACTCCAGGAAGTTGAGGTTTTATTTCCAAGGGCAAGAGAGAGACTGTGGCTGTGGGCAATGGAGCTGGGGAGGGGTCTGGAGCACAAGTCTGATGAGGAGCAGCTGAGGGACTTGGGGGTGTTTAGTCTGGAGCAAAGGAGGCTGAGGGGAGACCTTCTGCCTCTGCAAATGCCTGAGAGGAGGTTGGAGCCAGGGGGAGTTTGGTCTCTGCTCCCAAGGAACAAGTGATAGAACAAAAGGAAATGGCCTCAAGTTGTGCCAGGAGAGGTTTAGATTGGATCTTGGGAACAATTTCTTCCCCAAAGGGTTGTCAGGCCCTGGCCCAGGCTGCCCCAGGGCAGTGGTGGGGTCCCCATCCCTGGAGGGATTTCAAAGCCATGTAGATGTGGTGCTGAGGGACATGGGTTAGTGGTAGCTTTGAAAGTGCTGGGTTAATGGTTGGACTTGATGATCTTGAAGGTCTTTTCCCACCAAGGTGATTCTACAGTTCTACGTGCAGCACTAGTCAGAGTGGAGTTACCCACGTTGTCCAGATTTCTCTGGGGACAGTAACTTTGCAGCCAAAACCTGTCAACCCTCTCATGGTGTGTGCGTGCGAAGTCCTACAGCGTGGAGAAGAGCAGTCCATCTGCTTGAATTGGATTAGCTGACCTTTTGATGGGTGGAAGAGAGAGCAAGAGGTCAGTCAGGAGATAAATTGTTGCAAGAGCATGAAGGAAATTATTCTTAATTATTTGCCTTGGTGGGGACATGTGATTGTGACCTAGCTCTGGGAGCTCTTTGCTCCTGTGGAACCTGCAGCAAAGCTGGTTTTGCAGTGAGGTGCCTCTGGTGGCTCAGCTGAGGTAGAAAGAGGCAGAGGTAATACAAGAAATGTGCAGGTATCAGGGAAGGTGTTTTCTTTGATGCGTGATGATATCTCTGATGTTCCAGGACAATCCACAAAAATCCTTAATGCAATAAAATGGTGCAGCTCTCAGTGAATTCCCTGGATAGAAGGGGGAGTCTGTCTCATGCCCACATGGACAGAAATCCATGTGGTGGTTGGGGTGGTATGGAAAGCTTTCAAAGCTGGCCTCTCCCACCTGGGTGGACATGGGGGCTGTCCTGGCAGGCTGAGCAGATACTGACATGTCACCAGGGATGCATTGGGTCTTCTCTGGCTCACAGGGGTCTTTTCAGTTCATCTGTGGAGAGAGCAGCTTTGCTCACCAGCTTTGCTTTGTGCTGCTAGACGAAGAAGGATAAATGTTTAAGGAAAAATTAACGATGAGAAGGAAGAAGTAGTGAGATGTTGAATGGTTAGAGATAACTAGATTCAAGTTCTCATGTTAGGGACTGTTTCCTTCCCTGGGTTTCATAGGAAACTCACATTAAAAGGGCTTTTTGCAAAGGATGCTCTGCATTTGTGCTCCTGTAATTAACTGAGAATTAACTGGGGCTGAGATAGTCCCAGTTAGAGTGGAAAGCATCTGCTCTGGAGCTGCTGCCAGGCCTGGAGAGCCTCCGTGGTACAGGTCTTCCCAAGTGTAATAATCCCTCACCACAGGTATTTGCTGGGGAAAAGTTTCCCTTTCACAAACAGAGACAAGGTCAAGACCTTGTTGGAAAACAACAGCGAGAGGATTAACAGGACAATATCAGAACTCAGGTTCTGTAATTATTTCCTTTAGTCTGAGCAGGGATAAGATCTTCATTTGTGGAATTTGTAGGATTACTTAAAATGTAATTACAATGTGATATATACATATATGAAATAGGAGACCAATAATGATTCTGCTGGAAAATGTAGAATGTATTTGTCATGCTTCTCTTTCTCCAGGAGAATATTTGTCCCAGTCCTGCAGCAGGATCCATGCAGGACAAATCCCTGGGTGTGTGCACAACTCCCTGGAGAAATGGGTCTTCTCCAGACCAATCTCTGCTTCGTCACTGATGCTCTGCTCTTCCCAAGGAAGAAAGAATTTTTGTGGATTTTTTTTTTTTTTTTAGGGAAGATTTAAAGTAATTGCGACTGTTTTTGCAACTCTGAAGTTTTCCCACACTCATATCAGCTCTTAATTCTGCTAATTGCAAATGAAGGGACTGGAAATCTCAGTGGAATTGCCATGATGGATGCACAGCCCTGGGGCAATAACTCTCAGCAGTGCAGTGTTTGGGGTATTTTACTGCAGGTAATGTGGGATTTGTGACCTGCTGCTCACACTGCTGCTTCCCCACACTGCTGCCACAGGCTGATCTGATTTTGATCCTACAAAGCTTATCAGCAGAGTATCTATTGAGTTTGGGAACCATGGTGCTGGAACAGATAGATTAACTATTAGTAGTAGTAGTAGTATTATCACCCCTTACAACTAATTACACTGCTGGTTTTTGTTTATTGTTATTGTGGGTCCAGAGGAGGCCACGAAAATGATCTGAGGGCTGGAGCAGCTCTGCTCTGGAGACAGGCTGAGAGTTGGGGGTGTTCAGCCTGGAGAAGAGAAGGCTCCAGGGAGACCTTAGAGCACCTTCCAGTGCCTGAAGGGGCTCCAGGAAAGATGGGGAGGGACTTTTGACAAGGGCAGGGAGGGATGGGATGAGGGGGAACAGGTTCAAACTGGAAGAGGGGAGATTTAGGTTGGATATAAAGAAGAAAATTATTATGCTGAGAGCAGTGAAATAGTGGCCCAGGTCGCCCAGAGAGAGGTGGTGGATTCCCCATCCCTGGAAACACTCAAGGTCAGGTTGGACAGTGCTCTGTGCAACCTTATCTAGTGTAAGGTGTCCCTGCCTGTGGCAGAGGGTTGGACTAGATGACTTTTAAAGGTCCCTTCCAACCCAGAGCATTCTGTGGTTCCCCCTGGGCAAGTATTAAAAACATGATCTCTGGCATAGGGTGGATGTGGTAAAGGCCACGATAACTCTTCAGACATGAATATGGGCTGAGATCATTGTCCCTTTTAAGGATGTCTTTCTTACTTAAAATGATTTGGAGTTACAAAGTGGTCACTTGCACCTCCTGGCATGCATGCTCTGCTCTCCTGCTAATTGTAGTGAGCTGCTGGAGGCCCTCTAAAGCTGGCAGGGACCCCTTTTTGTGATGGTGAAGCACAAGAGCAAAGTCTTGCAAAGGTTTTGTGGGATTGCTTTGTTTTTCTTGGTCTGATGTGTGTAGATCCAGGATGAATTAATACATACCAAAAGATGGAGGTGGCTGGGGACATGGAAAAGGAGGACAGAGGCTTCACCTTTCAGTTGTCCCTGGAAGACTGAGGAACTGAGGATGCTTTTTGTGGAGGTTCAACCCTCATTAAAAAATCCATTTACTCTTTGGTCTGTTTTTAATTTGATGATGTAGTAAAGTCATGTGTAAACTAGAAACTCTTGAGATTACCTCAGAAATTGTGCATAAATGCTTTGTTGATTCTGCTTGTCTTCTGTTTTGAGCAGTTAGGAAACAGTGCAGTGACAGTCACATACATTAGAACCTGTTTTTCTGTAGGAGCTGAAATGATCATTATTAATATGATTACAGAAGTTGAGCTTTTATAGAAAAATACCAATTACTGTAAATGTTGTGATTAAGGTCAAGAGAGGTACCTACATGTTACATGGACAGGCAGGGAGGAGAACCCCAGTTGTCCAGGGTCTTATTCTCACCACCATTCCACAAATGCTCTGTAGGTCATTGAGTATCTCCTTTCTTAGACCTATGCTACCTCCCACTTCTTTATTCACTTTTGCTGGGTGATGAGCTTGGTTTGAAAAAAAAACACCTTTCTATTCATTCCTGCACTGCTTTAGAAAATAATTTCATTCTGCATGTTTCCCTCCAAAGTCACCTAGCATTCCTCACAGCATCTGATCTGTCCTTTGTCTGTTTTTGTCCTTTGTCAAGTGTGTCTAGATACCCACATCCATACTCAACTTTGGGCATTTCTAGTTTTGCCTTTTTATTACTTCCCCCCCCAGTTTATACTGTCTGGGGAACTTGTTGCAAGCTGAAACCAAATGATTTGTGTAGGGGGGGGGGGGGGGTGTGGGCAAGAGGCAGAGAAGGGAAATAAATTGAAGCTGCTGGAAAAGAGCAGCCAATAAGGGGGACCTCTGTAACATCAAAATATAACGAGGCCTGGTGAGAGGTCAAGCTGGCACCATTTTTCATCTGAAAGAAGAAATCCCGTGGTGCCACCCAAGTTCTTTGCAGTAGAAGCCAGACAGGGTTGTTCCTGGGTTTGTTGTTAGGCTTTTTCTTCTGACACTTCCCATCCCTGGCGTGGTGTGTGCCTGTTGCTGGGAACAGCTCCATGATGGATCCCTTCCTGCAGCACTGACTGTGTGTAATCACAAGACAAATTCTTCCAAAATGCCACAAACAAAATAAATGCCAAGTATATATTACTTTAATGTCTCGTCTAGTATGAAGTCCTTGGAGGCATATTTCAGAAGTAGCTGTAATGAATATTCCTGCAGTGGAGAGAGGGGTGACATTTCATAATTATGCAATGTCTTCTGAACCATAAAACTTTAAAACTTAGAGTAGTAAGAATATTTTTGTTTTCCTGTATTCATTAGATCTCCTCTTAAAGCAGTGTATTCTTTTGCTGTAGCAATGCACAAGGGGGGAATTTTTTCCTTTCTGTGTTACCTTCCCAAACCTAATGGATATCGTGGCATAGACACTAAAATGAAGGACACTTCAAATGTAATTTGAAGTTATGTGAATATAATATGAATGAAAATGTAATATTAATGTAGTATGGATTTAAAAGGCAGCAGGGTGTTGGCATCATGTTGCTGACTCTTCTAATTTTATCACAAGTCTCATGATCTATGCTGAACCTTGTTTTACCTTTCTGCTCTGTGGCTCTGCTTTAGCATGTCATGTTATTTGTATTTTAGGAGATGAAAAAAGCCCCAGTCGTGGCCCAGGGCCCTGTTGCACCATGGCTGTGTGGGGCAGACCAAGGAGGGTGCTCTGTGTCCCAGGGCATTGAACTCCTGAGGAGTGGGGGAGCAGCTCTCCTTGCTCAGGGAAAGCTGCAGTGCACTGAGCATCAGTGCTGCTGTTCTACTTAAAAAAAATAATAAGAATCAACAGATTCTTTTAAGGTCAGAGTGTCACGCATGGGGTACATCTCTGTCCTTGCAGGAGGGACAGTGAGCTCCATGGGATGAGCAGCCTAGACAGATGGTACCAGGGATGGATAAGTCTAATTTCTTTATTCTGAGCAGTAAATGGCACCTCTAGGCTTGCAAAGCACCAGCCATGTCATACAGGGAGGGTGTTGGGGCTGCAAAACAGGTCTCCTGAGCAGTAGGAAAGCAAAGCTGAGGCAGCTCCTGTGTAGGGAGGCAGGTGGATGTGCTTGTCTGACTAAAGGTGTCCACAGGCTGAGCATGGTGTCTATGTTCAGTCATTGTGTTGGAAATAACTGATGCTAAGAAGCAATATTTCCTGGCCTCATGAAGCTGCCAAGAGCAGTGACAAGTTGGTCTTGAACATGTTTTCATCTTTCCTAAACACGGGCTGCCTGCAGGAGCGTGGAGAGGATGAGCCAATGGGTCTTTGGAACTTGGTGTGTGGTGGATGCAGGAGCAGATCTGGCTGGAATATCTGCAGAAGCTTGCTGTCATGGTCACAGATAGAGCTGCTGGGCCAGCCCTGCCTGTTGCAGGGGGGCTTTTGGCTCTTGTGCCCACTCAGTTAGTGTTGAGTGGCCCCGCCAAGGTGTTGTGTCTGATGCTCTCGAGGTCTTCCAGAGCTGTCACCTTGTACTGTTAGAGTTGTGTGCACACCAGTGATACAGGAAACATCCTTCCCTGCACAGGCTCTTCTGCCTGTGGCTGGTGCTCTGCAGAGAGGTGCCACCAAGGACAGATTCCTTAAACACTGCTGAAGAGGTTCACCTAGGCTGAGCACATTGAAAAATGATCTAAATATAGTAGACCAAGGTGGATGGGGGCAGTGCAAGGTAGCTGGGAATATCAGGCTTAGTCATTACAGCCTGAAATAATTATTCTCTTCCTGTTTATTTAGTTGACCTGACACTGTCCTGCTCAGGATCCTTTGCTCAAGTCTCATTTTCTTTGCCTCTGGAGAGCAAGGGTCAGAGATTACTCTGAATTTGCATTATTAGCAGGCTTGCATCAAGCCTAGGCATTGTGCAGCAGCTGATAGCACAAGGGGCTGTGTCTGCTGGGACCAGTACTGGCAAGGTGATGGGGTCTGCAGGGGTCCTGGAGCAATGCACCCCAGGAATCCCACGTGGGTGTCAGCAAAGCAATGGAGATGGGAGAACCAGCAGACTGGTGGGAGAGGGAGACAATGTGCAGCCCAGAGCCCCACAGGTGGGAGCTGCAGGCTCAGGGGTGGGGGATACAGCTATTGCAGGGGACCCAGGGAGAGCCCACGGGTGCCATCCCAGCAGCATGGGGCTCTGCTCCGTGGGAAACAAGGCCAGGATCTCGACTGCTTTGAGTCCTGTTGGGCTCAGCTCTAATTGTTCCACTTGCTGGTTGTGATTTAAGGCTTCAGTTAGGACTTCCAGGCTTATCCACTTCTCGTGAAGAGCAGCAGCACACTGCAGAGCAGAGAGGGTGAAATACTGGGGCTTTAAAACTCACCAGAATTACATTTTGTCTCTCCTGCTGTTTAGTTGACATGACTTTATTTGTCAGTAGGACTGTAACTCAACTTCCTTACCCCATCGATCTGCTCTCTGAAAATTTTAATAGTTGTGAATTTTGTGGTTCAGAAACACGATTGTAGAGCCAGGAATGTGCTTTGGAGACTGGCCACGAGAGATGTAATTTGTACAGGTGGTATTAGCAGCAACGTTGCCATTTTCCTGCAGGTACAACATGTAAAACAGCATCACGTCCTGTAGCTCAGGTTGCACATACAAGAAAATTTAAGTAAAGGTTCTGGTTGAGCTGACCTCTGGTCCAAATCCTGATCCTTCTGACAGCAACAGGGGGAGGAAGCAGCATCAGTCCCACTGTTTCTCCTGCTTAATTTTAATGGTTTAATTAAGGCTTCTCATTTGCATAATGAGTTTGAGAGTACATTTAGGAAGATATGTAATAAAAAAAGAACAATAATGCAGGGTTCATTTGGAAAGTGAAACAAAAATAACTGGAATGCAAATGAGTCTGCCAAGGTTTTATTTAGGTGTTAATAAATAGCGGGGCAATCTCTTCTGGTGCCAAGTGTGTGTGTGTGTTGAGTAAGTGAGACGATTCTCCATGGTGAGAATAACTCAGCTCCAGCCTTGGTGCTCCCAGCTTAGCGCTGCTGCCATGGGAAGGGGTCTGGGGCAGGCCCGGGGTGCAGGGCGATGGTTCTCACCTGGTTTCTCTCTCTGGGTCTTGCAGCGCCCCCCACGGTGCGGATCGTGCACTCGGGCCTGGCGTGCAACATCGAGGAGGAACGCTACTCCGAGAGGGTCTACACCATCCGGGAGGGCGAGACGCTGGAGCTGACCTGCCTGGTCACCGGCCATCCTCGGCCACAGGTGAGCCCCCGCTGTGCCCGGTGGCTCCTGCCACTGACCCACCACAGCTTTCCTCTGCCCTGTCTGTCTCTGAATCTCTGCGGGTTGGTTTCATCGTCTGCTAAGGACCAGATTGGTGCAGGGTGGTAGAGATCAATGCTTCAGGATCCAAGGGAAGGAGTTGTAAAGGCTGTCGGTTTGATGTTGGGCTGTTGTAGAAGAAACATCAACAACAGAAAAATGTATGGCTCTTTTTGAAGGAAGAAGCCCCATCCTTGGAAACGTTCAAGGTCAGGTTGGATGGGGCTCTGAGGAACCTGACCTGGTTGAGGATGTCCCTCCTCACTGCATGGGGGTTGGACTAGATGGACTTTAAAGGTCCCTTCCAACCCAAACTGTTCTGTGACTGGTTGGGAACATGGTATTAAAACCAGCATGTCTGTGTTGTGCTGTAACACGGGGTCCTGATGTGAGAGTCTGAGATTCATGGTGGTTGGTAGAAGGAAAGGAAAACAATTATGATGACAGGGACAACTGAAAGTAGACAGTTAACACCAGAGTGAACATCTGGAGAGGTGGCACATGAGTCTTGCATGAGTCTTGGATGTCGCTGGAACCAGAGCATTACAGCAAACCCAAGTTAAGAGGAAACAAATTGCCTTTTCCCTGCCTAACTCTAACCTACAACATCACGTTCAAAGCTAAAGAGTCTTGTCAGCCTGTGCTACAGCTACACTGGTGTGTCCCTCACCACCACCACCTCCCATTGCCCTGTTAAGAGGTTATGTTAGATCAGGACCTTTCAAGCCCTGTGTGCAGGTGTAATGCTTTATTCCCCGCCCCCCCCCCCCCTTCTGCTTTTCCATTTAATCTTCTCCTTTGCCCTTGGAACCAAACCTTCTCGGTTCCTTCAAAGTGGCCATCGCCACTTTGTCTTCTGCTGTGTCCCCTCCTCTTGCTCTGTTGGCAAACAAGCTGAGCAGGGAGCTGAGAGGGTGTCTGTAATTAGCTGAGATGACCACGTTTCACAGAGCACGTCTCTGTGTGAGGTGTTGAACACCAGGATACCTTGCAAGGACCTTCTTTACAAGGTGGTGAGTTAAAGTCTTCTCTCTTGCAGTCATGTAGGACAGGTGGGAGCTGTGAAGTGCAGCTGGGGAAAGGGGGTTCACTGGGAGACCTTGAGTCTGCTGAGGAGTGATGTTCCTCCAGGAAGGGTAGAGGTGCTTCTTCCCTACATTTTGTTCCGTAGCTGTTCCCAACTAAATGAGAATATTTAAAAATAAAGAAGTTCAGCTGGTGCTGGTTCCAGGGAAGGTGTAGGTCAGGCTGTGTCTTAGAACACCCTGCTGGAGCTGCAGACAGTTGTACTTGCTCAGCTGCAGTCAGACATAAAAGCCACCTTACAAAACAAGCCATTTTTCTTTTCATTTAAGTGATCACTGTCTAGCCTTTGCCAGGTGAAGGAGAAAGAATAAAAAAGGCCTTAAAAAAAAAAAAAAGAAAAAGACTGAAAAAAGGTTAAAAAAAGGACTGGCTTAAAAAAACCAACAAAACTGGGTTAAATTTCTGGATGTTTTGCTAACACTCTAAATAATAACAGTGATGTTTTAAAATCAGTTGTGTTATTATGAAGTTTAATATTCAGTGCCTCACAAAGTGTGGGAAGTGTTTCTTGTCCTGCTGTTGTACTCTCTGCCACTGCTGGTTGTCCTCTTGGCTCCAACATTGCCTGTGCCATGGGAGGCTCATGGAATGTTGTCAAGGCAGATGTGGGGAAGATGCTGGTGGCTCCTTGTTGGAAGAGCCAAGTGGGAGGCCCTGGGCTGATACACACCTGGTTCATGGCAGTTGATGATCACATTGTAATGTAGCTCTGGTTGATGTGGGAAGGGAGCACTTTCCACCTGGAGGTCACCCTGCTGCTTTTTGGAGGATCTCTTATGGTATAAGGTGCTCTTCAATGTGAGGAAGATGGGGTCTGCCCCAGGCTGGTTGCCGTCTCCAGCCACCTCTGAAACAAGTTCATGTCCCTCAGTGCCTGTTAATAATGTTGGATTAGTTCAACCTTCCCAAAATTTTCTTATCCGGGCTTATTTAACAACTTTTTAAGGTCCAAAGCAGCTGCCTGTGGATGCAGCAGTTCTGGGCATGCTGTAGGGTTGGGGGGAGATAAGTAGCCCGTTGATGTGCAGGCAGAAAAGAGCAGGATAAGGGCAGAGTGGGACTTCCAGTGAGCTTCCTTGGAGGATGTTTCTCTCTCCAGCCACCTCCTCCATCTGCTCCGGCAAAGCTGACCAGCAGCTGAAATCAAAGTTCCCTCTCAGACCTGCCTGCCTGGAGGCTTGAGGGAGCTTCCAAGCCAGGGGGTTGTTATTAATCAGGAAGCACTTTGGACCAGCTATGACAGGTCCTGTCTCAAGCACTAACAAAGCTACGATCTTGCTGAATCAAGAAAACCCAACAAGCTGTTCAACCAAAACGTCTTATCAAGAAAGCAACCGCGCAGCTACTTTTTTCATAAAAATCTCTATTTTCTCATCTGGGATTCAGGATGGAAAATTGATTTCTCTTCATTTTATCTGTTTATAGATTTTCTTTGTCAGCCAGCACCCTGCTCTGCTCTCGCTCAGATGTTACAGCTCTCTGAGACTCGAAATATTTGTTGCAGATTAATTGCCTGAGAGCAGGGGGTTAGTCTTGGTGGTCTCAGATGGGGGATTCTGCAGTGCCATACAGGAGGCTGGACAGGGCCAAGTTTGAATGTTAGCCTTTTTACTACATTCCTATTAAATTTCCATTCAATTTTAGTCCTCCAGAAAGTCAAAAAGTGGAAGTAAAAAAAAAGCCTAAGACATCGTAAGTTTTGGCATTGCCAGATTTAAACTTTGGCATGCAGCTCTGTGGGAGCTGTAGTCCCCAGACTCGTTGACCTGTGAAATTTGGCTTCTCTTAAACAAGACTGCCCTGGATCTCACCAATGTTTGTGTTGGTTTTATCACTGGGGCTGCTGAGAAACACACCAACTGGGGTCAGGCCAGAGATCAGGGTTAGTGTAGGTTCAGCAAGCTGATGCTCACTGCTCCCAGCTGTCTCATGCCTGCCAATAACTGCTCTTGGGCACTTTAAATACAGATACTGTAAGATGTTTATTTTGCTTTTTTGAATACATTCTGCTTCATGGGCCTGGTTCTTTAGTGGGGGGAGGTCTGCAGGGTGCTTCTGTTGTGACCAAGAGGCAATGCCTGGTTGGAAGAGATGGTACGGAATTTATTTTTAGGCCTTCCTCTTCATATGTACTAGAGGAGGTTAAGATTGGATCTTGGGAACTATTTGTTCAGTAAAAGAGTTGACCAGGCCCTGGCCCAGGCTGTCCAGGGCAGTCATGGAGTCCCCATCCCTAGAGGGATTTCCAAGCCATGCAGATGTGGTGCTGAGGGATGTGGGTTAGTGGTGGGTTTGGCAGTGCTGGGGTAACAGTTGGACTTGATGATCTCATAGGTCTTTTCCAACCTTAATGATTCTATGATTCTGTATGTACATTCCCTATTTTCTGCAGTAAACTTGAGTCTTGGCCAACTGCTGTCCTGTGCTGCTCCTTACACTTCAGTGGAAACTGGATAAGGCCAGTAGGAATTCTCACCTAAAAGAAGGGCTGCTAAGAATGCCACACAAGTGTGGCAGTGGCTCACAGAGGGGGACTAGGATGTTAGCAGAAGTGGAGCACATCTGCAGGGATGCCAAGAGGAGGAGGGATGCCAGCTTTCTGCATGTTCTCTTGCCTTGTGTCTCTGCTTTGGCCATGGCAGTGATGGCATTGCAGGTAAGCAGAAGCTGCCAGCTCACACCTGTGGCCCCGTTGCATTGAGACCAGAGGTGAAGTTTGGCCTTCACGTCTTCCCAAACATCGTGCTGGTTCATTAATGGAGCATCTGCTTCTGTTCCTGCTCAGTGAGGTGTGGGAGCCAGGCAGCAGTAAAAAAAAGATCATTTAGCGCCCAGGTCTGGTGTTAGTGAGAAGCTTTATTTAGTGTCCTTAAAGCAAATTGTGGAAGTACTTTCTGCATGCCTTCAGGTTTGGGAAGGGCATTTAAGAGCAGGTGCAGATGCTCAAGCAAAAAGTCCCCTTCCTGATTCACAGGCTGAGCTGGCTAATTGAGCACCTTGATAGCTGGGGACTTTGGAGCTACAGCTAATTACACCTGCAAAATTAAAATCTCTTTAAAATCATGCACTCTACTTAACAAAGAATTTTTTTCATGTTTTGGGGGCTAATTAGCTGTATTCACCTGCTTTTCTGACTCAGAGCTCACTGTAGGTCTCCACAGCTACTGAGAGGCAGTTTGAAAGCCAAGTACCTAATGGTTAGGAGAGGAAACGCCCCTGTGAACTTTCCTCCTCTGGGTCTTCTTATGGGTCTCAGCCAGATTGCAGGCAGGCATGTGCCAGACCTAGTGATAGGCTGGAGAAGATGCCAGCACTACAGGATGGGTCAGCTTAAGAAGCTGAGCTTGGAGGAGGACCCATCTGAGCCCTCTTCCTGGCTCTGGAAGACATCAGGTCTTCTTGTCTGATAGTTGTCCTGTCATTGCCTTCCTGTGGGCCTAAAAGGAGCAGAGAGTTGTCTATGAGTCAGCCTCAGACCACTGCTGTGAATTGCTGTGAATGGATGTCGTCCTCAGGGCATCTCCAAAGGCTCCTCTAAGTGTTCTGCCACCTCAGGCCCTGACCACCTTTCTCCTCAACCCTCACTGTCCTGTGGACCATCCCCAAGGAGAGCAGACCTTTCTGATGCTCTGCCACTGCACTCCAGGACTGCTGCTACCAGCACAGTGTCTGCCTGGTTTTCCTTCCTACCACATTAGGAGTTCCCCTGGGTTATAAAGAAAGAGGCAAACCAGCCTGTTTTAGAAGGTTGCGAAGTTTTTTTCTTATTTCTTTTGCAAGCTGGCTCCTGAACATCCAAGTTGTGTATCCGGGACACAATTACACATCCGTATGCCTTGGATGCCTGCAAGGGAGCACTTGTAGATCCAGAAACTCTTCCTGGGGAAGAGGTCAGGGCTGAGACCCCTGGTGCAATTGTGCCTTTCTGTGTTGGGAGTGCCTTGGGCTTGCCCCAGGGCAGCCCTATCTGCTCTTGCCACCTGCGTGCTCAGTGTTATTTTACACTCCCTCCCCATGGGCACAAGGAGTAGCAGGATAGTAGTGATGGGGAGGTCAGACCAAGCTGGGTAGGACCCATATTTTCTCCTCGTTCCTCCCTGGATTGGAAGAGGCAAAGAGAGAGAGAGGAACCCCGGAAGAGGCTCTGAAGGGTATGCTCACACCAAGGCTGGTGGGGGTGAGCACGCTGTGGTGCCAGGCCTCTCTGCTGCCTGGTTAGCTTTCTCATGATACCTTGTGGGGTTTGAGGCTGCCTGTGGTGGGTATCTGCTGCAGGTGGAAGTCTGGGATGAGGAAGGAATGTTTGGGTTTTTTTCCTCTTTCATGTCAGTGCTCCTGCCTGCTTTACCAAAGTGCACGTTTAAGCCGTTTTCTCTTTCCAGGCATTGCTTTTAACTCCCCTGCCCATTGATGTAGCTCTTAACAGGCTGATGATCTTGCATGTGCCTCTCTGTGATCTGCTCCAAGTCACGTTGAAGCGACGCTGCTCTAGAGGGGCCTCTTTGAAAATGTGTCTGCAGATTTACTCATCCTGGCTTCCCACCATGTGCTGCAAAATTCTCCCTGAAATTAGTTACAGGCAGGTGGAGATGGGGAAACTCAAGGTGTTTGGAGTGGTGGTTGCACTTCCAGCCTGGAAGCTGTTTTGAAACTTTGTTTTAAATTGTTTTGAGATCTAATCAGTATCCGTGAGGCCTTTGGGGAAAATAAGGTAAGGCTACAGTAATTATTGCCAGGGAAGAGAATTACTAACTGTTTGCACACTGTTGTTCCCCAAAACTTAGCCTCTCTCCTAATTATCCAGAAAGCTCTGAGCACCCCAGACCTGTATGTCTACATGTTACCTGTGCAGTGAAAGCATCTGCTGTATCACTGCTGCTCATCCTTTGCAGTGTTCTTACACACTCATCACTTGAACTATTAAACCTGCCATTAGTTGCCATAGTAACTAATTTTCCTTGATTAAGTTTTTAAAATGCCACATCCACGCTCAGGTGAGGCTAAGGGGGGGTGGGCAAATGCAGCCCTTTTTTCCTAAATTACTGCTTTAAGGATTGTGCCCAGAGATTGGTTTGGATTTTTGAGAAAGTTCTGTAGAGCCCTTTGCTGCTTGGGAATGAGAGTGACGTGAGGAGTCCTTCCCTGTCTGTGGGGTCTAAGCTGAGCCCAGGGACCATGTCAGACTTGCTTGCGTTGTGTCCCACAGGGTGAGGGGCTGCAGGTACACCCTTTGGACCCATTTGTTTTTCAGATGTTAGCCCAGGAACTGAGTGTTGTGCTGTACCTGCCTGTCAGCTCAACAAGGGACGGGTAAGGATGTACTAAGGACACTTATCCCAAATAGTCTTAGGATCATTTTGGTTGGAAAAGACCTTTAGGATCATCAAGTCCAACCGTTAACCCAGCACTGCCAAGGCCACCACTAAACCTTGTCACTCAGCACCACATTTACACAACTTTTAAACACCTCCAGGGATGGGGACTCCAACACTGCCCTGGGCAGCCTGGGCCAGGACCTGACAACCCTTTTGGGGAAGAAATTGTTCCTAATATCCAATATTGGTCTGTGGCACAACTTGAGGCCATTTCCTTCCATTCTATCACTTCTTCTTTGGGAGAGGAGACTGACACATCCCTCCCACCCTCCCTTGCTCCAGCCTCCTCTCAGGCAGTTGCAGAGAGCCAGAAGGTCTCCTCTCAGCCTCCTTTTCTCCAGGCTGAACACCCCCAGCTCCCTCAGCTGCTCCTGTCATGAGTGGTACATTCTGAGGTTCAAAATGTGCCGAGTGGAGGGTGGGTGATGCCTGAGTCCTCATCCAGTTTCTTTGCTCTCTCTCCTCACCAGGATGGCTCAGTTCTCTCTGGCAAGCAATGAGGTCCCCATATTTGTTCCCCTGCCCTGACCAAACTCCGGGAGTGGAGAAGGCAGAAACTTCTGCTGACGTGTAGTCCAGCCCTCTGCAAGTGGTGTGCTCTCTGCTCTGGGATTTGGACTATTCAGGGATGCTATGCTCCCTGATGAGCACTGAGGCTTTCTTCTGCAGAACCATAGCAGATCCCACCCCCTCACATCCTCCTGCCCCTCCTTCTCCTGTGCAGCACTATTGGACTGTGTCATTTCATCCTTTCAAAATCAAGGGGCTGAGACGTGCACTGACAGCTGGTTGTGTGTGAAGAGCCTGGCAGATAGCTTGGCTCTCCAGCAGAGCAATGCATGGGAGGATCTGCATTTGGAAGACCCAAAATTTTCTCCTTGGCTCTGTTTTGCTGTGTTTTCTTCCCACTTATAGGAGTGGAGTGCTGTGCTGATGGCCACTCTGTCAACAAGTAGCTGCTCCCCTGGCAGCTGAGAGCCTGCTGAGGGATACCTTCTGCTTGGTGCTGAACACCCTGAGTAGAGCCAGGACAGCTGCTCCTCCAGGGAATGGTGGCCCTGGGGACATCACTCTGCCTCTTTGGAATTTGGGGTGTAAGGGGGTGGCCCAAGTGACACTGATGTTCTCCCTGGGCTGCGGGGGACTGGTGGAGATGATGTTGTCCTATCTCACAGATATAGCAAGAAGGTAACTCTGATTTGCAAATCCCCTTGGTTGGATTAAGATGAAATGACACTCAAGGTCCATATTTGAACATGAGCTTTTAATTAAAACTATAGAAGGAATTACTCATAAAGGCTGATACTTTGATTATTATATATGCTCCGGCTGCACGATCATAAAGGCTGATATTTTGATTATAGAAGTCATGATATTTATCATAGAATCACAGAATGGTTTGAATTGGAAGGGACCTTAAAGATCATCCAGTTCCAACCCACCTGCATGGGCAGGAACACTTCCCACTAGACCAAGCTGCTCAAATATATATGTTCAAGCTGTGCAACCTGGGAAAAACCCTGGTAGGCCTTATGTTCCTTTTATTCAAGGGCTTGAGATGGTGTTAGGACACAACAGGCTGTGAGGGTTGGTCCCTCACAGATGCTGAGCAGACTACCCTGTGCCACCTCAGTGGGACCTGCAAGGATCTGAGCACACAGCATGTCCTACAGAGGTGGAGGCTGGCAGGAGATGTTCTCAGTGTGGGCTCAATGCTTGCGTCCCCCCTGGACAATCCACATCAGGGCCAGCTGGGGTTAGCAGGGCTGGCTGGTTCTGCACCTGCATTGGGGCAGCTCTTGTCCAGGCATGTGGGCAACACGGTTTGTGTTGTGGATTTATATTGCAGAAGAAGGATTTGTTTTATTTTAATTATCATCCGGTGCTGATTGGAGCTTTAATAAACAACCATTGCATCACCAGCAACTTCAAGTGAGGTGGGATGTCTGTGTTCCCCAAACAAATGCAGAGCCTCTTCGGAGAAGCAGAAAGGAGCAAAGTTTTCAAATTAGAGAGGAGGTTCAATAGGGAGAATAAATAGGTGGGTAGATGGCTGGCACCTTTGTCCTGCTCAGGGCAAACCATGATCTCTCAGACTGAAAGGTCAGTCCAGCCCAGGGTAGCCCAAGTCAGCAGCAGCTTTTGCTCAACCATCTAAGTTTGCGTTTAGAAGCAGCAGCAGGGAAGGAAACAAAAAAGACAGGGAAAGACCATTTCTTTCACTTACTTATTGGGGATTTTTTTCCTGTCTCAAATGAGTGGTAGGAACAAACTAAACTTCTAGAGTTAAATAGGTTTTTGGTGGGTCCCAGTGTGTTTGAACAGTGGTTTGAAGAACTGCAGAGTGCTCAGATGCAGTGTCTCAGTCCCAGGAAGCCTGGTGCAACTCCAAGAGTCTCCTGCTTGTCTTTCAATGCTGTCCCTCAGTCAAGATGTTGTGATTTCTGTCACAGACTTTTTTTTTTCCCCATTTGATGCTTATTTCTCTTGTCAGAGGTTTGCAGTGAGCACTGAATGTATCTGCAGTGCTCTGCAGAGGTGGGAATTCAGGTGCTGTGCTTTGGGAAGAAAGCATCAAATGAACTGTTCATACCCTCAACAGCAAAAATGGCTTGTACATTTTAATAATGTATTTCTTTTAATGCTGAAGAACAATAGAAACACACAGTCTTTGTAGGTAAATGTGAGCTTTGAGTCCAAACTTCTGTGGAGGGTTTTCCAGCATAAAATGCAGGCTAATTTAGTCATGAGTCAGGCTGGATTTTGTCAGGTGTTCACTGAAGATTTGTAAAGTCTTCCCGTGAACTGAGGAGTGTTGTATGAAATCATCCTCAATTTTCCTAACGAGAGTACAGTTACTGTGACAGGCTTCTGCAGAATGCCACAGGAAAACAGCTGTTCTGGGGGAAGTGACCCCCCTCCCACAAATTGCTTTGCTTGGCCACATCAGCACTTAATAAGAATTCCTCTCAGTTAAATAGAAAATGTAGCATCCACTTTACCTCAGAGGAGCCTCATGTTTCCCTCACAGCTGATCAAAGAGAACATCACGGTGAGTTTTTTGTTTTATTTTTCTGAAATGTTGCTTTTTACGTTTTAATGGCTGGAGTGCCAGAAAATGTTAGTTCTTTCCTTGTAGTGCTACTGAGGTGAAGGTGGGATTCTGTTCTGAAACACTAGAGGAGGCCACACTAATCCCACTGAGGAATTAAGCTGGTGTGTATTTTAAATAGTAACGGTGTTTCCGTGATGTGCCATGGTTCTGTGTGTGTTGGTGGAGGTACCTCAGGATCTCAGCAGTTGGAGATATCTCAGTGTAACTCTTGGCCAGGAGTGTGTTTGTTGGAGCTGGAAGGAGAGATGAGTGGGCACTGTGTGGAGCTCATCAACTGCCCATCAACTCCAGATGCTCATGGGCTGGGGTCTTGTAATGCTCAGGGATATCCCAGTGTACCCTGGTGGTTGAAAAGTTGCCTTTACTTGCTTCTGAACCTCATTTATTGATACATTCAATACATTTATTTTTGTCTTAATACTTCTTTATATTGTCTCAATGCTAAATATTGCCTAGCTGCAGCTGTGAGGATGACTGTGGGAACCTTGAAGTAAGACCAGGCAGAGATGGTGGGAGGTCCAGAGGAGCTCAGACCCAGCTCTTTCTATTGATTGTGGAATCCATGGTGAACGTTTTAAAATTCAGACTTCCCAAAAAGCAACCCAGGAGAAAACAAGCCACTAAAGAAGCTATTTCACTCAAAGTAAAAATCTGCTTTGGGCCTGAAGTCCTTGCCTAGTGACAATCCAACACTGAAAACTCTCACTTAAGCTGTAATTAATAGAAGGGCTTTTCTTTGTTTTTCATTGTGGAATTTTCTTTGTTAGGTGGGAGTTGTGTAGCCTCTTCTCCCCCCTGCCATGGACCACAGAACTTTTGGGGCAGCAGTATGAGGAAGGTACACCATCCTTACCTATTAAAATGTAATCCTGTCTTCAGTGATATCATTTTTATATGGTAACTCAGTTGTATCCTGCAAAGAGCACACAGTCCCACTGAATATTTAGTGACTATTTCACTGAAATAAGTGTAAAGTTCACCCTATCATCTGCAGGAAGCTGGAGTAAAAGGCACCTGCTTTGATAAAGAAATGAAACTCCTCGGGTGTTTGATTCTGAATAATTGTCCAGTCGTATCTTGCTGCTTCTCCTGGTTCTCTAAACAAGAAATATGTTTGCAGGTTTCTAAACAGGGCTTGGAAGTGGTGTTGGAAAGAGGTCAGCTTAAATCAAGATAAATGCAACATCATGGCAATTTGTGTATTTCAGTCACGCACTCTCAGTTGAGAATGTTGAGCCTCACCTTGCTCAAGCATGAGGAATCACCAAAATGAGACTATCAGAGAATCACGTGGAACTGGAAATGACTTCCAGGTTGGTGGTTTTTAGCATCCCAATTTCATATCGACCTTAGTGGAAGCTTAAAAGCTGCCAGAAATCCCCAACAGAAAGTTTCCAGTGAGCACAGAGCATGAATCTCGTGTCATCAAAGGAAAACGGCAAAATAATCTGGTTTGCTGAAGTATGGACACTTGTCCTCTGAATGGATTGCACCTGTCTTCTCCTGTTCCCCTGAAACCTCCCCCCACACTCTGCTCTGCAGTTTTGGTTTCTGTCTGTGTATTGTCAGCTTTTGGTTTCCTTTTTGTTGATGGCCCTTACAAGGTAGGATGTGGGCTGAAAGGATGGAGAAAGCAGCTCTGGGATCCTGCAGGAGGGCCTATTGTTCCATGACTGTAGAACATACTAGTCTCATAAGCAAAAATGTGGTGGGAGGTTGTACATTCTGGTAGCTGGTCTGGGAAGACACTTCCTAAAGAAGATACTTTTTATGGAGCAGACTAGGGAATCGGTCCCAGTGCTATGGATATTGTGAAAGACATGTTCTCCTGCATCTGTGCAGGAAGCTCCTCCTACATTTCCCATAGCAGCAAGAAGTGTTCATGGAAACCCCATGTGTTTTACTGCCCGTTTGAGGACTTCTCCAAAAATAGGTTAGATCCAGAAAACTAAACATATGTTAGTGACTCTGAGGTGAGAGTACAAACTTGATGCTGATGCCTTCTATGCTTGACTTCTATTTGTGTCTAGAACAGGTGCCCTTCAAGGGGCAATTTATCTAACACCAGTGTGCACTTCCATGGCTGGCAGATCCATCATTGAACGTTAGAGGCTTGATTGGTCTTCAGAGCCTTTTTCTTATATCCCAGGAAATTCAGGGGGTAGAAGGAAGGTGGTTCTGTAGCACACTGTGGTTCTACATGCTGGGAATTTACTGTTTTCCACATTTGGTCTCGAGGATGGTGGTTGCTCAGCAATAACTTGATGGCATCTGAGGACCAGAGCTATACTCTCAAGTATGAAGGCAGGCTCTTGAGATGGTTGCTTTTGCATTTTAAAGAGAGAAATGCTGCTCACAAAACGCAGCCTGTCCGACCTGTCTGATGGTGATAGAGTTGGAACAAAGTGGGTTGTTTCTGGTCTGACACCCTCAGTGATCCTTCTGTGTGTTTCTATTCTCTGCGCTGCCACCTCGTAGATAAAATTATTTCATCGACTGAGTTCCTGCAGCCTCTGGCAGCTGGGAGTGGCCGTTTTGGGCAGTACTGGCTTTATTTTTGCTGCCATCCACCTGAACACTTGTATCTGGGTGCTCTGCAGAGCATGAGGGAGCTTATCAGGCCGGAAAAGCCACGTGCCTTTTGCTGAAGGACGCCCTGTAATTGAGGCTGATCCCCAAGCGGTGCTGAGGAGCTCTTGTTCTGGTAGTTGTTGTGTTAGGCCTCCCCCTCCACCCCCCAGCTCTTGGAGTCAGCTAAGGCTCATGTGGGCTTGTTTGTTTGTTTTGGTTTATAGACTGTTCTGTATGTTAGTAAAGATTAAAAAAAAAATAAAAAATCTAAGCCTGAAGAGGAGAAGTTGAACTTTAAATAAGCTTAACTATTTAATCTGTGCGTAAATATTTGCCTTCCCAGGCAAAAGCAATTAAAGGAGAGGACTCAACTGTTGCTGCCCTAATTCATCTGGTGTGTGCTGGTGTTTGTTCTGGTTCTGTACTACAGATGCTGAAATAAAGCTGAACAGCTCTGAGGAATGTCACTGTCCTGATCAGGATGGCTGCATTGGTTGCCTGTAGCTAAAAAGCACAAGGAGCTTTAAAACGCTTTTCCAGGGTGCAACAGCATCTTCCATTAGAACAAGCAGGAACGTGTTGGGTTTGGGGTGGTTTTTTGTGGTGGTGTTTGTTGGTTTTTTTGCTGTGTTACCTTTTTCAGTGTGGGCTGTTATTCTTCTTTATAACAGTAAGTGCATAATTGGACATGAAACAGTATTTCCCAGGTTGTTGGTATTAACATTCTTTTTCACAGAAAAAAAAAATTGCTGCGCTGAGTGACTCTTCGCTACTTAGTTTTGAGTGGTCTGACTTGTTCTACCCCTGCTTGAAAGGTATAACCTTGGTATTGCCTTGATAGGTCCTTATAAATAATTACAGCAACATTACAGGCTGAATCCTCTTACTCTTGCAAATTTTGGGATCCAGGAGATAAAAATAACATGAGATTTTTTTTACCCTCATACATCTATCGATCAAAATGATAAAGATATTTATGACTTGCACGTTTTAATGGTGTAATTAGATATAATTACATGTTCAAAATGATTACACATATGAACACTAATTACATAATTGAAGACAATTATGCTAACTAGGTAAATACATAATTAACTAAAATCAAGGAAACTTGCACAACAGGCAAAGAAAATAAAATCACAATAAAAACTAAATAACCCTTTCAGTCTGAAAACTCCAGGAGCCAACCAGGCGTGTAGAGGTGGAGAAGACCTGACCCTTTAACTTCTGGTGGGCTGAAGCTCAGTTGAGCTGCCTTGTCTGTTTTGTTAGTCCCCTTTTGGTAAGACCCTGGCCCAGGTTGCCCAGGGAAGCTGTGGCTGCCCCATCCCTGGAAGTGTTCAAGGGCAGGTTGGATGGGGCTTGGAGCAACCTGGTCTAGTGGGAGGTGTCCCTGCCCATGGCAGGGAGTTGGGACTAGATGATCTTTAATGACCCTTCCCACCTAAACCAATCTGTGATTGTAGAAGCAAGGTGAAAATTAAAAAGCCTTAGTTGTGTTTGTCTTGGTCTCTGGCAATGATTTTCTGACCTCTGAAGGCTGAATTTTGGTGGTTTGGTGGGGTGTTGACTTTTTTGGGATGGGGAGGGAATGGTTTTGTCTTTATATGATGGTTTCTTAATATAAACAGAAGAAAAGCTTAAAGCTACTTAGTTTGTTCCTATTTGAACACAACAGTGCAGCCATAATATGCCAGGAGGAGGCTCATCCTGGCTGTGGTGGCCTCCTGA